>OY728145.1:1443182123-1448182123 GCA_963277665.1 Viscum album | reverse complement strand
TAAATTTATAAAATAGTCAAATTTTATTTTTTTCATAATGAATAGTTAAAATGGTAAAACATTGTCACTATGGAAAGGGTTAAAAGGATAAACAATGGGGATTAAACATAGAGATATGGAATAATATATATCTAAAACGTGGATAAATTTACTTTTATATGTTTATTTTTTCTAAAAAATATCTTATGATATTATTTTTATTTCCATGGTTCAAATTTCACTAGAATATGACATTATTATATTTTTATTGTTAATGAATTTACAGGTTTTCCACTCACTTCACTTATAAAAGAGCATTTCCTCTCTTTACTTATTCACAATCATTAGGCATTTTAGATCAGACAAGACCTAACAGAATACCTTTTAAAATTATTTTAAATTATATTATAAATTATTATCTTTTTATAATAGCAATACTGAAAGGCTTAAGGTGTAAACCAATGGAGGTTTCCTAAGTAAGGGTTAATTGTCTTTTCTGATATATTTCAGATTTATTCCATACATATCCTCCAAAAAATATTCTATACCTATATTACCTAAGTGAAATAATTATAATTACTATAAAAATATATGTTAAATGTACTACCATTTTATACCTTCTTTCCATACTATAATAAATGATGACGACATTCATGTGTACCTGTGGATTACCACCACCACAAAACAATGTGATTCATTTTTCATTTCCAATTTAAATAGATGGAGATAAGGATATATATATATATAATTTATATATTATATTTATTGAATTATTATTATTTTTAAAGAAGAATTATTATTTAACTTTATTTGGGTTCATCTTTTTTAATAGTGAAAACATCATTCGTGTGTATGTGCGGACTACCGCGTATATGATGTGATGTAATTCATTTTTCAAAAAAAACTTATAAGAATGGTTATAAAAGTTTATATAATGAATTAATATGATACCTATAAAAATATAAATATTATATATAAGATAAAAACATGACCAAGGTGTAAGTATCATAATTGTACAATGAAAACATACATGGAAAATGAATAAGTTTTCACAAAAATATTGAATTTAATAGAGAATATTTTTTTGATAGGTAATTTGAAATTACAATAGAATGATATATAGTAAAATAAGTATGCATATTTTTATAATATACATTTATAAAAAATATAAATTTATTATATATCATTATATGATCACATATGAAGAAATTCAAGACTTGAGGTATGGGTTTATGTTGAAATCTCATTTTTAATTGTGATTATTTATCATTTAATATCCTTTAGGGGAATAAAATGATATCAATATCTTAAACACCATATGTTTTCTTATCCTATATTTATTTATGTAGTTTTAATGTTCAAATTTTATTCTCCCCACTTTTTGTACTTAAAACAATCGACAAAATGTTTTTAAGTAGAGATAACCTTATTTTCACATTGGCTGGTGATGTTTTTATAACATTCCCATATTCATTAAAATATATTCAATAATATTATTTTATATGATCCATTAATAGTTTAAATTCATTTTTAACAATATTTTACTTTATTTCAAAATTATTTAAAAAAATTATAATGTTTTCAAAAATAAGAAATTTATGCAATTTTACAAAAAAGGGTAAAATTAATATTTGTTTTAATGTTTATAGCATGAAGAACTTTTACCACTATCAGGAATTTTATTTTCATTGAATATTACTTTATAATTTTACATGGTTATTTTCAGAGAATATAATTTCCTAAATATATTGTGAATTTTTATTTAAAATTTTACAAAAATAAAAGGATATTTTTTCTCTTGTTTTCAAAGAAAGGTTTGAGTGTTATTTTAAAAGTATTTTTCATCCATGTGAACATCCTTTAAAAATTATGATTCTTCATTTTGGATATTATATAATGATAAAATCCAAGTTATTTCGTTATATGGATTATAATTATGTGATAATAAAATATCTTTGAAACCTATTTTCCCCATGGGTTATGTTATAATTGAATGATGAATACTTTTATGATCTTGTGGCACACATATGTATGGTTTTTATTATATAATTAATAGTCATGGAATTATATATCCCTAAATTTAATTGGAAAATTATTGATATATATTGAGATAATATGAATAGTATTGGGAATAAACCCATTCCAAGGATGAAAATTGGTCGGGGAGTGAACCCAATCCTTTATGGGACTTTTCCTACTATGGGATGATGGTCTTGGAAGTCTTCCTTGACAAAAGAAATTATATCTTATGATTATGATTATTACAGAATTCTTATGATATATTATTATGATGATGATATATTTTTAGGTCTTATAATTGGTTATTGATTATTCATTCCTCTTATGAATTATTTCTTTTTCTATAAAAAATCCTTATTATATGAATCATGATTAATAGTCATTGACTGATTGGGTATGAACTTCAAAATTTATGATCATGATATAATTTCATTATTATTATCTTTTTATTTCATATGATAATTAATTGATATCTATTATTTTTACTCTTACTAATTATCTAATCTCATCCATTATTGTGATTCCATTTTCCCAGGTACTGAAGATAGGTTTCAAGTAGGATTTATCTCAGAAGGGAACTATGAGAGAATAAATTTGTTGGAAATGTTGAAAATATTTCATGAAATATGTTGATTATGTATCTATTATTCAAATACACTAAACATTTATGGTTTTAGGGTTTGTATTATTGTGAAATGTATTGAATATTTATCTAAAATGATGGAATATATATGTATAATATGCTTGGGTCACCTCTGTGAATCATACCCAGGATTTGAATATATGTTTCGTAATTCCTTGGAACTTGTGTTCTAGTTTAAGAATCACTATTTCCAAGAGGTTTCCATTGGATTTATTCATGGAACCAAAAAATGCAATAGGTCTTTATCCAAAAGGGGCCCACTATCCTAAGGCAGGCATTTGAAATGTTTGAACTTACGATACGTAGGAGAATTCATTGGTCGAGAGGATGGGAGGTTGGACTCATCACACCCTTTTAGTGCGAATTTTTGTCTACCTTGGGACTATATTTATAGATGTAATATATTTTCATTAATCCTTATTAATTAACCATGTATAACATAAGCTTCCCTTGGAATTTTTAATCAATTATTGGCATGTGTGAAAATTATAATCATGAGTATATATTTGAGGTTCTTCATTAGTGGAGACATCTATATATAATTGAGGTTCTCCATCAATGTTATCTTCTCATATACTATTTAGATATTCTTTAAATCATTTTTATGATGATACTGGTTTTTAAGACACTCGGTGAGGACAATGAAATTAAATTTCATCAAGGGAGACGAAGGTTTGTTTTGATGATGGGATCGTTCACATAAAATGGGATACCTAGGTATCATTGTGAAAGGAATCATAACCCTTATAGATCAGTGCCTCTTATTGGGACATATAATATGTTTTAAATTCATGTGATAAAGTCCTAACCATATAAAAAAATTTCATCTGGTAAGGACATCTAAGCGAAATGGGCTTAGTCAATGTTTGGTGTGGGAATTATGCCTAAGAAGCTTGAGGAAATTGGAAAGAATATGGGTTTCCAAGTAAGATTATTCACTGATCGGAATATGTCCTGAGGAGAACAGGGTTGATTTTAAGTATTGGGTTTGAACCTCACGGAGGCTTCCTACATATCCCATTTGGATGGGAATCAAATCTCACGTAGTTCGATATGTCTCATAGGAGAGTGTAGTCATTTGAGAGAAATCAGTTTGGGATTACATCCTAAAAAAGATGACTTGATAATTTGGGGGTATAATTTTACGCTTAATTTTAAGAAGGATTCCCATATTAAGGGAATTAGGGTTGGACTCTTAAAGAGGATATCCAGTGAGCTCGGGCCCTGTTATGGCTTCCTACGTATCCCAATTATTGTGAGAATTATAGTTCCCATAGTTTATTCACTATGGGTTTTAGTGAAAATGTTGTAATCATAACGAATTTCAAAGACCACATGAGTCATTCTCTGTATGAGAAATAAGAGGATGTGAAATATTCAAGAAAGGCACACACACTTTTCTTCCTCTACTGGTGTACGAGGATGTGCCTACGAATGCAACAGTGGACGAGGGAAAGTTGACCGTGGAAGAGGGAGAGGTGATGAGGCTTCCATCTATTCACATTACATTGGGAAAGGATCAAATGTAAGGAAGGAGTGAAGGCTCCTTGCCTCTCCCTCTTCCTCGGTCGCCTCTCCCTAATCCAGAATCATTGTCATAGGTGCGTCCTCTTCCACCAGTAGAGGGGTAAAAGTGTGGTTCCTTTGCTGAATCTTACACATCCTCTTGTTTCTCACACTGAGCATGAATAATGTGGGCATTTAGATTCGTGATGATTATAACATTTTCACAATTACCCATGGTGAATGAACTACAAGAACTATGATTCCCACCATAATTGAGATACAGAGGAAGCCTTATCAGGGCCCGAGCTCACTGGATATCCTATTCAGGAGTCTAACCCTAATTCCCTTAATCTAGGTATCCTCCTCAAGATTAAGCCCTGGATTAAAACCCCAAATTATCAAGGAATCATTTTTAGGAAGTAATCCCAAACTCATTTATCTCATAGGACTTCACTCTCCTATGAGACACATTGAACTATGTCATCTCTTATTCCCATCCAAATGGGATATATTGGAATCCTCTTTGAGGATCAAACCCAACAGTTCAAGTCAACTATGTTCTCCTCATGCCATATTCCCAATAGGGTTTAATCTTACTTGGAAACCCATATTATTTCCATGTTTCTTGGGCTTCTCCGGAATAAGTCCCACACCAAACTATGACTAAGAACCTTTTTCTTAGATGTACTTATTAATAGACATTAAACTGTATGAATAGGTCCTTATCACATGACTTTAAAAGGTATGATGTGTCCCATTAAGTGACACCGAACTATGAGGGTTCTGATTCCTTTCACAAGGATACATAGGTAGCCCATTTTATGGGTACAATCCCAACATCAAAGAAAAACTTCATCTCCCTAGATGACAATAAATTTTAGAGTTCCCCACTGAGTGGCTTAAAAACAAGTATCATTATAAAAATTATTAAAAGAATATGTAAATAGTATATGAGAGGATACCATTTATGGAGAACCTTGAATATATACTGATGGCTCTATTAATGAAGAACCTGAAATACAAACTGGAGATTCTAAGTTTTTCAGATGCTAATAATTGATTGCAAATTCCAAGTGAAATTTATGTTATACTTAGTGAATTAATAAGGATTCATGAAAAAATATTAAATCTATAAAAATATTATAGGAATAAAAAATAATCCCCCCCAAAGGTTCAATGAGTCTGACCTCTCTTCGTATCTAAAAATTCATTCTCTTAAGTATCATAAGTTCAAACATATGGGACGCCTGTCTTTGGAAAGAAGGCCCCTTTTGGATAAAGAAATATTGGATGTTTTTAGTATTGTGAATAAATCCAATGGAAACTGCCTGGAAATAATTATTTTTAACTGGAACATGTGTTCCAAGGAACTACGAAACAAAAAATGGTAAACCCGGCATGAAAAGGGAATATTTTAGCGTGAATAGGGAATTAAAATCCAAGTGTCACTATGTGTCTAATATTGATGAAAATCGAGACAAACGTAGTTCTTTGAAGATTCACAATGTAGGTTTGATTCATACATAGGGAATAAAGGGGGGTTTCGTGGCTAGGCCCAAAATTGGAGATCGAGGCGTCTGTACGTATCTCATATGGATGAGAATAAAGCCAAACATAGTTCATGAACATTCATTTCCCACAAAAATTGTGTTTAATGTGGGGGACATGGGCTTTTAACCCATTCTAGAAGAATGATTAAATTTGTGACAGAAGATGGAAAGAAAAGAAAACCATGTATCTTAAATGAGCACTCTGTATAGATCTGGTTCATATATAGGAGGAGAAAAGAGAAATTAAAAAAAATTTGTTGTGGCTAGGCCCATGATTGGAGATCTCGGCATCTCTAAGTATCTCAAATAGATGAGAATAAAGCCACACATAGTTCATCAAATGAGGCCCCTCTACAGATCTGATTTAGACATAGAGAGGAATGGAACTCATGTCCCACTAAGGAGTAGCAATGATGTCAATGATGCTAGAATATGGAATCTCTTAACATCAAATAGATAAGACGTTAACAATACAATTTGATTTCATGTAACAAGGACAAATGATTTCATGAACTTTAATGTTGTGCAACAAGGAAAAATATGCTATGAATTTTATCATCATGTTGCATGAACAATTATTGTTGTTATGCAGTTTAATGTTGTGAAACTAGAACTTTGTGTTGTATAGTTTAAATTCATGCAGCGAGTACATCAATGGTGGTTACCCAAAGTATTTATTCATGAATATCTCATTGGTTGGATGTGTAATAAAATATTCATCCATTGAGATTAGGGAATAAGCTCTATTTGAGTAGACATTATGTATGGAATAAGGTTATTACCTATTTGGATAATTATTTTGAGGTTTCATTCCTCGTATCATTGGAGTCCTGAAAACTAATACCAATTATTCTTGAAGAAATCAACAGAGGTGAGCGTTATGGTTAAAAGATTCTGCTATTCTATTTTGATAAACTACTAAATGATGCAAAGTATAAAATCTATTTTCTTCTAATCGTTCCAGTTCATCAAATCGTTTGTGAGACATTTAAACTATAGATAATTGATTTTAGATTGCCACTGGAAGTGAAGGAAATTGAATTTCAATTTGACAAACTACTTTTGTTCCATACACCAATGAATATGGGGTTTCCTAAGTGGCAGTACGAGTAGTGGTATGATAATTCCATGAAGCATGACAAATATTATTAGGCCAAGCTTTATTATCATTATCAACTATATTCTGGAGTATACTGGATAAGGTATTATTGAAATCCTTTATCTTTCCATTTTTTGTTGCATGATAGTGATATGAATGATTGAATATGATATTGTACTCCTAATATAACTTTTTTACCTCAACAGAACAGAAGTTGGTGTTGTTGTGTGTCAGTATAGTATGAGGGACACCAAATTTGGGGATGATGCTAGTTTTGAAAAAACTATCAATTCTATTGGCTATAACTTCTTTAAGAGGTATTTCCTCATCTCATTTAGAGAAGAAGTCAGTATCAGTAAGAATATACTTGAACTTCTTAGTCGTAGCTTGTGGATAAGTCCCTCCTATATCCATTCCCCATGTTGGAAATGGCCAAGAGTATTTAGCTGTATGTAGAAACTATAGGGGTTGATGAATGAAGTTGGAATGCACTTGGAATGGATTACATTTCATGATGACATCTATGCAATCCGGTGTCATGGAAGGATACATGTATCCAAGCCTTCAGATTTGATCAGGAAACCTATGCCCATACTGGTGAGCACCGTAAGCTCCTTCATGTAATTCTTTCATGACAGTTGCATTTTATTCTCTGTCAATACACTTGAATAGGATTCTATCAAAGCCGCATTTTTAGAGTATCTTCTGGTGATCTAGACTATCATAAAGAGTAAATTCGGTCACTCGTCATCAGAGTTTCTCTTTTTGAGCTCTATCTTTTGGAAGTACTCAATTTTAAAGGTACTCCATGATGGGTGTCATCCATCCCATGGTATGACCATATGGATCATAAATATAGATAATTTCATTAATTTCATCCATTATAGTTTGAACTAAAGGTGATACCATACAAAAATGGGAAATACTGATGATTGTCTCATCCCGATTAGGATCTACCAGGGCTGTGGCTGCATTAACCAGTTCATCAGCTTGGGTATTTCATGATCACGGGACATAAGACAATTTTGGATCTGATGGAAATTAAACCATTAACACTCTAACGTAATCACGCAAAGGGATTAACTCTTTATTTATAATAGTATAATCCCCATTTATTTTTTTGATTACCAACTATGAATAAGATTTCACTTTCAGTTGGTTCACTTTTACCTAGTGTGCTAATTCCAGGCATGCGATGAGAGCTTGATATTATGCCACATTGTTGGTATCACCTTCTGACAACAAGAAGGAGTATGGAAACACTACCTTTTCGGGGGAGAATAGTAAAATTAATAACCCAACTTTTTTGATTTTAGGGTATTCCAATCTATTCCATATTGAACTTCTGGAGGCACCATCAAAGTACATTTCTCACATTTTGGGATTAGTGTTGAATAGAGATGACCGCTTCCTCAAGAAGTTCAGTATTCCATGATGTATCTCTTACAGATGTATTTTCACCAAGGAAATCTTCCAAATATTGATATTTTATTGAATTTTTAGGCACAAATTAGAAATAAAATTGTTGAAATATAATTTCCAACCGTGCCAAACTCCATGTAAGCATAGGTCGACTGAGGATAAATATAAGAAGGTTATTGCGAGACACTAATTGGACCTCATGATGTTGCAGGTAGTGCCTCATTTTCTGAACGACATTAATTAATGTCAGGTATCACTTCTCAATAATTTAACATTGAGTCACTATGTCATGCATAGTTTGACTGATATAGAAAAGGATATTTTCATTCCTAGCATCATCATTTTGGTAAAATAAATCACCCAGTGATTTCTCTAAAGTTTTCATAAATAGAATAAGCGTTCTTGCATCAATAGGTGTCATTAATACAAAAAGAATCAATAGATATTTACTAAGGTTATAAAAGGCCTCTTGGAATCCTTTAGTACATTGATAATTGAATCCCTTCATCAATAATCTAGTGAAGGGAAAACAATTTCCTTCCAAATTTGTGATAAAGAACCTAATACACACCATGTTTTCTTAAAGTCATTTTAAATATTTCAAATTTCGAGGAAGTGAAATTCCAAGGATTTCTTTTTTCTTCTCCGGATCAACTTTGATGCCATGATGGTGCACTACAAAATGGAGAAATGTTTCTGAGGTTACCCTGAAATCACATTTCAAGGGGTTTACCTTCAAATTGTGTTGTTGACGTTTATTGAATATAGTCTACAGATTATCCAAGTGAAAAAAATGTTTTATATATTTAACCACCAAATCATCCACATAAAATTTGACAAATTTTCCTAAGAAGTCTTTGAGAAGATGGTGCATGGTGCGTTGATACGCTGCACCTGTATTCTTTAATCCAAATGGAATTACCTGATAGAAAAACACACATTTACGGGCCCTAAAGTCTATAGACTCTAAACCTTTT
Organism: Viscum album; assembly: GCA_963277665.1. Taxonomy (NCBI): domain Eukaryota; kingdom Viridiplantae; phylum Streptophyta; class Magnoliopsida; order Santalales; family Viscaceae; genus Viscum; species Viscum album. The sequence continues at coordinate 1,448,172,928 of OY728145.1, read as the reverse complement.
ATGGACATGAAGATTTTATTGTACCCAGAGTATCCACTTATGAAGTAAAGTGATTCATAGCCATTTGTTGCATCAATTAACTGCTTTGTGATAGGAGCTGGAAATTCATATTTAAGAAAATGTCAGTTAAGATCTCTAAATCAATCAAAAATATGATTTTCTCATTCTTCTTTTTCACTGGGACAATTTTCTCTAGCCACTTGGGATATTGAACTTTCCTGAAAAATTTATCCTTCATAATATTGTCGATTTCATCTTTAATTTTAGAGGCATGAGTCGGGTTTGTTATTCTTTCTCCGTAGTTAAATCCTTGATACTCTTCTGGAAAACCCAAATGAGGATTGGCTACTTCGGGATTAAGTCTTGGAATTTATATAGAGTTCCAATTAAATATATCTCAATGTTTCATTATAAATAAAGTATACATATCTTGATATTCATAATTCATGGCCGCACTAATTAGAGTGGTCATGGATCTTCTTCTATTCCTTAATTTATTTCTATGAGCTCATCCATAGTAGTAGAGACACCTTCCTCAAATGTTGGTGGAGCATATTTGAGATCTTCCCTTTCTTCTTCCTTACATGTCACTTCTTCTATTTCTAATTGTATAGTAGGTGATGAAGAAAAAATTTCAAACCTAGGGGATGATTCAGTATTTGAACATCATGAATAAGAAGAAAGCGTTTATGACCCTTCTGATGATGAAGGGTCTTCCTGGAGCATTGGAGATGGAATGATGGGTTGGTAATCAACATCCTTATCTTCCACTAGTATTGCTACAAATTCCTCTTGTCTTATCGATGAAGTAGTGACTTGATGAAGTTCAGAGGATGAAATGAAGATATCTTCATTTTTTTCACCACTCCGTTGTGAATCAATAATTTCTCCCCTGTTGTCAGTCACGATTACCGCAATTGAATATATGAAAGTCACAGGATTAGTGATCAGATTTGGGTTTATCCTTTAAAATTTATTGATAGGAAACACATAATCTATACTCAAATGTTTGAATGGGTTTTCTGGGATCTTTTCCCGGAAATTTAAAGCATTGATTCTGGTTACCTTCTTTGTCAGGGAATTTATTCCATTAGTGTGATAGAATTTTGCATTAATATACTAAGATTCACACATTTTTAATGGATCCTTGTCAACATATAATGTCCTAATTTTACCATTAAAATAGTATTTGAGACAGTGGTGGTATGATGAAGGAATGACTACGTGTTGATGTAGCCACGACCTTCAAAGAGGAATGTTAAAGGCTATGTCCTAACAGACAACCATAAAATCAGAATTAGACACAATATCTATAAATGTACTTCTAAGTGAAATCACACCCATAGGTTATTGCTCATTCTTTTCATAACCCTGAAACATTAAAGTGGAAGTAGATAAGTCAAATTTAGTGAGGCCCAATCGACGAATTGTATAAAGATGAATCAGGTTCACTCCTGATCCATTATAATTTAAGGATCATCAAATGTCTATATCATTGACTCTAACAGATAGATACAAGGGCCTAATATTTCCATGAAAAATATCATATTCATCTTCATCCATAAGAGATATAACTATATGACATTCTGCATGATCATTCTCTATACGGTAGACCTCAGCAGTAGAAAATTCAGTTTCAAACCCTTGAGGACCTGAAAAGCCTCAATAAGAGCTTCTTGAAGATCTTTTTATAGATTAAAGCCATCCAAAATTGACAACCTGTCTGGTAATTAAGGTTTTTGTTTCAAAAAATCATACATTGGATCTAGAGGTCTGTGTTTTCCAGCATGAATATTCGGTTTTTTAGGTGCTTTAGAAGTTGATGATCCTGATGTGGATGTACCTTTTGTCAGAGAAGAAGCTATAAATACATCTGGTTTTGGTAGATTATACTAATTAGGTATATATAATTACTGAGATAATTACATTGTAACCTCTAATTGGTCTTCTAAAATAATCATGTCAAGACCTATTTTGTCATTTGTGGGAGAACTTCCTTATTCTTGTTGAGCCCGCTGATGTGCTCTCCCACAAGATTCTACCGCATATACGGTTCGATTAGGAGTAGAGTTGAAATAGTGGATTCTATAACACCCATTTCTTCCCTGGTATCATCGACCTTGGATCCTTCCTCTAGTTCCACATTTAAGTATAGGTAACTCAGGCTCATCATAACTAGAACCACCATTGGCCTAGGGATTGGTTAAGCAGATAACGTTAATAGAACGAATGATCGATTCTTCATCTGATGTAGATTATTCATGACAGTTCGTTTACGGTTGTGCCATTTGGCAGGGTGGTGCCCATACTTTTTGAATAGGTAGCATGAAATCTGACAGATTCAAGGAAAACATTATTTTTAACACGAGCTTGTCTTATTCAGACTTCTCTTTGACATTTTGATCATGTCGCTTCTTTTAGGATTGACTTTTAAAGGAATTTTCTTTTGATGAAGGTGGTTTTGCTATGGAGGGAGTGGAGGAAGACACAATCAGGTGTTTCAAATGTGTTTTTATAATGGTATGAGTTCGGTTGATCATTTTCATAATAATCCAATCATCATATTTCTGCACATTTTCACTTTTGAATTCCTGTTATTCACTTTCTTCCTCTATATCTTTAGTAGTAACACATGCTACTTAGGTAGATAAACATTTCAATTTTACTTTCCTAGAGTCTGCCTTTTTTTCAGGAGGACATTGAAAACAAAACACTTCTAAATGGGATGCCCCAACATCTGGTGAAAGAGACAATAATTCATAATAACTTCATCTCATTCTTTTATTGGTTTCTTTGCCCTTGGAAAATGAACCCAATTGTTTTCCAAAGCTGAGATTATGTAATTGGGAACCAGTTCATTTCGAAAAAAATATAATTTGTTCTTTGACTCCTCAAATTTTCTCCACCTTTGATATTTTTTATCATATTGATGTCGCAGTCGATGCTGCTGATACTTGGGTGGCAGCGCCCTTTGATATGCTAAAGGTTTTAAAGTTGAAGTAGGTATGGGTTCTTCCTTGAGTGGGACTATAGAAACATATGATTTCCTTATTCTCCATCCCATATCTAATGGAATTACATGAGATTTTTCTTTAGTTTCAAAAATAGAATCCTCCACCTGTTTGGAAATAAAAGCAAGGTCTCAAAACCCTATTGTGTATTTTACAAGGATCATGGGTCTTCATAACTCATCAAACAGATTTTCCACACAAATTGGTAACAACTCTTCCTAAGGTAGTTCCAGATTTGTGGAATATGGTAATCCTTTCCATTGAGAAATTTAATATTCAACCATTTCATTTTACCTTTGTTTGCAATTTTTAAGATAAAAAATGGTTGTCTTAAGCAGTGATGAGCTTAATTGAAGAAGATATTTCTATTGTAGATCTTCCGATCTAGTAATTGATCGAGATTCCAAACTTGTATACCTAAAAATGGTTCTTGTAATTATTGAACAAAGAACCCGAGAGTTACCTCATCTTGTAGTTCTGGAGTTCCCATCATGGGATCGCAATGTGAAATGAAATTCATTAAGTGTTGTTTTGGATCTCCTGAACCATTAATGATTGGGAATGTTGTATTCAAAAAATTTGGTGGGGGAGTGATTGGATCACCCCATTTAGGGTAATATCTCTTTTCTAGATGAACTGGCGCATGCCATTCTCCCATATCATCCAATCGAGTTGTTAATGCCTCAATTGCATTCATAAGCATTTGGGGAATATCTGAATGAACTGGGACCTGTACAGGAACATCATCTAGAACATGAATAGGTGAAACGGCTAGGAAAACCACTAGTGGTGGTGATATTGGTATTTAACTTGGATAACCCACAGGAATAACCGTATTAGGATGTGTTTGATCTTGCCCTGGTTCTATACCCAATGGAGGTAATTCATTATCTACATCTGTAGTTAGAACAAACCAATTTGTTGAGGATTTTCTATAGGATTTTTATGTTTAGGATCTAGTTGGGGAGAATTTCTAGAAAAAAAAATGTTTCTTCAAATTAACTAAGTATTGAGTCTTTTTAACTCTATCATCTCCTCTTCTCACTAAGAAAATATTAAATGAAGTAAAATATATTGACCTTATCCAGTTGAAAAGTGAGACATCATCGGACTTTTACATTTCCCCTTGTAATATTCCTTTCGGAGGGGTGGAAATTGGTTACTTGAAGGTATACTGAGATTATGGGTAAACTTATGATTTTGGGTACGCACACCTCCTTAATATTATTCAGTGTGTGCCATATTATTGATAAGAACATCATCTTCTGATTTCCCTAAACTATACTCATTCCCTAGTGGATATTCTAGAATGTTGTTAGTGAAAATCACAAATTCATAATACATTTATGGCATTCTATTAGTATATTTGTATGATCATCTCTTTCTGTATCCTCCGTGAGACTATGTTATCTTATATGATGAATTCTCTAGAACTTTTTGACAGAATGTTACCATAAGGTAATCGTTAGATAGTTCAGTTGTGTGAACTCTTTATTGTTTCTTTCCTAATCGTGATAACACTTACATCTATTGAGGAGGGTATTGTAGATGTGAAAAAGCACCCAACCCTGCAGATTGGGGCTATTCAGGTTCTTATTCATAAAACATTTATACATTGATTATGGAATTAGAAGGTTGAATTAAACAATCTGTCAGCCCTATAGGATCAGGTGGCTCTTGAACTACTATAGATGATATTCGTACAGCTTCTCTCATGATTTTGCATATTTTGGTCGAGACATTGGTTGGGTGAATTATCCAATAACCACTCAAATAACCTATTGTAGAAGACCGCTATTCTATTTCAGTCATTTTTTCCATCTGGTGGCTGACATCCTCTAAGTGGGAGGTTATTTAATATTCTAATATTATTGATGAAAAATTACCTCAAAATCTTTATTTATTTGGGCCTAACTCTATTGAGTGCAAGTCGAAACATGTTCTCGAGCATATACTTGATTACATGTAAAAAATGTTGATTGTAGTCAGTCGTGGGATATAACATCACATGAGGCCACTTTTTGTAGGATTTGCTGATTATAGAGTGCAGTGAAACACAATGCTCTATGTTCACCCCATCTTTCGATAAGAACACCATATGAGGTATTAGAAATTAGCTGGTGTAGCCTCATTAATGCATCAAGGCATGCATGCTGAAGGGTTCTCTGTTTCTTCTCATCCCTTGGCTGTGGGAAAACTAAGAGAGATACCAAGTCGATTTTGTGTTGCAGCCCTTCTATTACCTTTACATGAATTTTATATTCATCGTATGGTAATACTTTTCCTTTCAAATGACAAATCATATTCCATAAGTTGATACAGACATCATGAATGATATCTTCTGCCATGAATTCTAGAATGTTGTATTGAGAGTTTACCAAAGGCCAGAACATGACAGGTACTTCTCCTTTAGAAATTTTTTTTCCTCATTTTTAACATATCATCATCATATTTCACTAGTGGTGTCTCTGTAACACCCCAATCTTCTATGGGACGCTTCTCTTTGAATAATAGAACAACGTGTGTTGTACGCAACCTCGAGTTCTAACACACCACGACCAATCAACGTAGTTGTTATGAATAGTAATACCCACTTTTTGAAATTATATAAATTTTATATTTCAAAATGGACTCCATTTTTGGATTCAGAATATCTAAAGTATCCTATGTTGAATTTTTGGTATTTTTATGAGAACTTCCAATTTTCGAAGAATAGTGAAAAATACTTAAAAACAACCTTTATAATGAAAATAATTTATAGTGATAAATTAAACTATTGAGTGGTTTTAAAGTATAATTAGAATATACTATTACCATTTTATCCAATGGTGGTCATTATAATTAATTTCACTTTGAAATTGGACATAAACAATTCTCAACCTTTTGATAGATATTGTTTCTTAAAAACACGCTATTTGTTTTGACAGCAGGAATAAATTTTAAATTAATTACTACAATTTCTGTGTTTTTAATTTGGTAAAATGGATTCCATATTTGGAATCAGAAGGTCCAAATTATTTAATTAAGGTACTTTTGTTTTCTTACATTATGAATAGTAATGACAGTAATTATCTTTAATTATCGTGATTGATTATTAATCGGGTAGTTAAGGGTAATAAAATAATATCATAATAATAAAAAAATGACCACAAAATGTGTTCTAATTCTACTGGTTGGGTGATGGCCGACTATGGGATGCCTTGTACCAAACTTTGGGACCCCATGGAATCACTTTTGGGTGATAGTGACATTTTATTATATTATTTTCTAAAAGGGAATGTATAACCAAAGTATGTATCACCCAAGTAAAAAAATATTAGTTTTGTCTACATAAATGATCTCTTAGACTATAAATAGTCATTGGAAAGAAAAAAATATTTCATAGATCATGGTAATTATTTTATAATTTTTAGGCATTAAATAAATAAATTTATTTATCACACCATGATGATGCAGCGATTTCCTCATTATTGAACTTTTTAAATAATATGAAAATATTATGCAAAATCTAAGACTTACACATGTCAATAACCTATTGGATGAGTATATTTCGAACCCTTATCACCTTATCCTCGAAATATATAATTGTGGGACCTCTAAAATCCGAAACTCATTATATAATAAAGTAACATTTCTTGACTTTCCAAGAGTGTCCCTCCTCTCCTATTATAAAAGTCCCCCAACTCTACCACCTTATTCACACCTTCAAAGCCATTTGGCTCGGCCAAACTCTACCCAAATAATCTCTAAACATACCTATGTTACTCCTAGAAGCCTCACTTTGGGAAAAAGTCTTTCTAAGGAATCCTTTGGCTCAAATCAAAAATAGTTACCTGATTTTAAGGTAATGTCTTCTCTTATGTTCTTATGTTTTATTTTTCTTCTCCAACCCCTTAATCTCTTTTTATTACTTTATTTTGTAACAACAACAGTATTGTAAATATACTAGGATGTTTTTATGAGAATTATTTGATTTAAACTTACACACACCTTCGTCTAATGGTTAAAGAACATACAGTTTCTGTGGGTGGTGAATTACTGCCTCATGAAACGATGATTGTTCAATATTATTTTAAGACCTCTCATGGTGGCCACTAAGATGTAACTATATTTATTTATGATATATATTATGTTTATTTTTTCTTTATGATACGATATTATCCATTTATGGCATGCCATTATGATTTCCATTATTGGTAAACGTGATAATTTCATTTTAGGATGTGCGGACAACCGCCTCCTCATTGTGATTTGAATCGTTAATTCCATATGTGGGATGTATAAAGGATAGAGTAAATGATATTACATATGATATTATACTGGAATTATAATATACCTTTTTATCATTATGATTTCATTCCATTAAATATGAAATAGAGATGAAAGTAGCGTTCATGCGTACGTACGGCCTACCGTCTCCATGAACGGTGCATTTCATTTCATACCTCTAAATGATATGTAATATTATAAATGCATGTATATACTAGATATATATGTCATATATGATATCTACATCATTAATATAATTTTGGAGTTAATGAATATTTTACCGCATAAACAACATGTAATTATAAGTGGTTTATTTTTTACTCAAGTACCAAGGATCGACAAAATGACCATTATTAAATTAAATGATAACATAATGTTCATAACATGGAAATAAGTGATGTAAAAGGAATAATGAACTTTAAAAATGTTCTTAAGAAAGTAAAATTAACTATAGTATATTATTCAGGAGGTTAAAGAATGACCTAGTCAAGTCGGACACGAGGTAAGGGACTTCGTCTCAATCTCAATTCATTGAGGCATATTTTGTTTTATACAAAAATTTCCTTTATACAGTGTATAAACCCCTTTGACTTTTACTTTCAATCAAAAGAAATCTTTTTATAGGAACCTTTTTTACTAAACGACTAAAGGAATGTTTTGTCTCCCACATGTGGCGGCAACTAATTGTCCACCGTCGTGACCATTATTTGAGTTTCACCTTCCTCTATAAGCCATGACTTTTTTAAATGAAAAATAAATACCATGTATTACTTTTCATTTATATTTGTAATGAAAATGGTTTTCATAATGTTTTTATATCAATGTGTTGTATTGATATCTTTTGATTGAAATGTGGAAATGTTATGTTTCCTTTATTCATGTTTTATGTGATACAATTATGTTATGGTTTATGATACTTTTAAACCCTTTCATATAAGGAATGCATTGGACTTAATATGTGATGGGTGGAGCCCGCTATAGCTCCTCGATCCATCAGTAGGTCTCATGAGACAAAATATTGTCTTGGCATGAGGCCTTTAAAAAATCTTATTTTTAGTCTTGGTACGAGGCCTTGGCTATGTGGTTATGATAGTCTGGCATTATGCATTCAATCATCATGAAAGTTGTCATTGATATTTCATGTGATTATTCGACTAGTAGAATATCCATGTGAATAAGTAAATGGAATTATTTCGTATTATTTTGCCATATTATGCTGAAGTTCAAGTTTAAAAGGCTTTTATTTTAGTTATACATTGCCTTAAATTTTTATGTTTATTTATGAAAGTTTCCGCTATATTATTATCCTTACTGAGGATCTGAGCCCACCCCTTCCAATGTTTTAATTTTTCCAGGATGTGAAGAAGTATTTTATGAATGAACTGTAGGGATACTCGAAAGGGGATATGAGTGTGGACTATAGAGACCATGTTATGGTAGTTTTCAATTTATGAAGTAATGTAACATTTATGAATGTATCTAGTGTTTCCAAGGATACTAAACTAATCAGTCTTTCGAGACATGATCATTTTTGATCATGCCAATGTTACGTAATAAGGCACCGACTCTGGGTAACTACGGTCAGGGGATTACAGTTGGTATCAGAGGCAGTTTAGTACTATCTTTGGAAACTAGATTTAGATAATCTCTAATTAAATCACATAGCCCTAAGATATACTTTGAGGATTATTATAGAATAACTTCCTAGAATTTTGGTATTGTAGAGACTTTGTGAGCTTTCTGAGAAATACATCCTTGTCTAGATACGAACAGGTAGAGGTGGCTCTAGCACATATGTACCTAGGGTTAAAACCCAAAAACACCACTTTGGGCTAGACTCGAACGAGAAGTGGTGCACGACAATGGGCCTTGCTACACTCTTGGTTACGACACTCCCAGGGAATATTCTTAGGATAATTTGCATTTACTTTAAAAACCATTATGAATGGTTTATGAGTATAAACATCCTCAAAAAAAACATTTTTTTGATTATGGATTATATCCATAAATAGTTGAATTTATGTTAACTATTTTTCATGTTTGTTATTATGTATTTCGATTCATAAACTAATCTAGTTTATGACATTGTTAGAAATGGCTCCTAGTGGACCGAATGGAAACTATATCAATGCACGCACTCCATGTAGGGATTTCCCTCCTACTCAAGATAATTATAATGGAGCTGGTGGTACAACTAGTGCTGATCATCTTATCACCATACTGGGATAACTCACTTAGGTTATGAATAATAACCTTACTCATATAGAGCACCCATATCCGCCATGTGGAGGATCAATGTTAGACAGCTTCATGAGGCAAAAACCACCAACATTCAATTGGAGTAAAAATCCCTTAGTAGCTGAGAAATGGATAAATTCCTTAGAGAAAATATTCCATGCCTTGGGGAGTAGTGAAAGGGAAAATGCTATCATGGAAGTTTAACACCTCACTGGAGATGCTGATCAATGGTGGTAATTGATTCAAAACACAAAATAAGTCGATGAAGTATCAAATATGGAATCGGGGGAGTTCAAAGAGATTTTCATAGAAAAATACTTTCCTCGTGACCATAGAGCAGATATGGAAAGGCAATTTCCAAGTCTGAGGAAAAAAGAGGATGATAATGTCGCAAAGTATGAGTCTAACTTTACAAGGTTAGCAAGGCATGCTACAGATTATATACGCAACCCATGATGTAACATTGATCGTTTTGTTGATGGGTTAAAACCACATCTCTATCGAGCATTAGTATCACAATCCTTCTCATCATACGAAGATATTGTCTCGTGTTCTATCAAGACAGAAAAGGAATTCTCTAAGTCTTGTGACAATAATGTAAAGCAATAGAAGAGTATAATGGTGGAAGAAGATTCAGATAAAGGGAAAGAGGGTAATAAGGATTTTCCATTATGCGATAATTGTGGGAGGAATCACCCCGGTACTTGCCTAAAAATAATGTGAGTTTGTTATAAATGTGGGGAAAAAGGTCACCAGGCTCGTGATTGCAAGGGAAAGAAAGAGGTTGTCAATGTTGAATGCTACAATTGAAGGGAAATGGGGCATTATGAAAATGAATGTCTTAAACATCAGGGAAACTTACCTTAGAAAAGGCCAAGGGATCAAGGCCAATCATATGCTGTTACTATAGTTGAAGTGGAATAATTATGGTATTGGTTCTTTTGGACTCATGGATTATATTTTTCTTATAAGAATAGGGTGATATATATAAGGATTGTACTGCATTATTTGTTGTTTTCATTAAGGTTTTAATATGATGAAGGTAATCATATTTTTAGTATGTGACAATAAGAGAAACATTACTTTGGGGAATCTGATGTTATAATTGATTTTGGAATTTAGAGACCTTTTAGAGAATGTCTGGATAGAGGTATTTTGGATAACTATAAAGGTTTTAATATATTAAGTTGAACATAGGATAGTATTGTTTAAGGTTAAAACATTTCTAAATTTTTTTTGGAATATTATAGTACTATAGTCTTAGGAAAAGGACAACCTGTAGGTTGGGGGATAACCTATCGCGTCGGACAAAGCTGCAAGAATCGAACCCACAACCATAGTGCGATAGGCCTTTATTACCTACCACTAGCCTATAGGAAGTCCCTGGTTATTAAAAAATAGTTTTCCTAATCTAAATGGTATGTGTTAATATTTTGAACCTCGTACGATTAGGATAAATATAATATTTTTGAGTTCTATTATCTTTTTAAGGGAAAGATGAGTTTGGGGTAGAAATTAGTTGAAGGTTGAAACTCTTCTTGTCAAGTATATCTATATATACCTCTCTATTATTCTATGAATAAATTAATTCATAAACATTAGGAAAGGGATATTAAAACAAAAAACGTGTTATCCCAATACCTTATGTTTTGTTGAACTGATAATATTATAAATCAATATAGATTGAAGGCTTTGAGGCCCTCAATTTTAAATTTTTTTTGATTGATGACCTCAATCACTCCATACAAATATACACGTTTTCCCTCCAATTATTTGTCTATAATTGACACCAATGTTCTCCTATTTGAAACCCTAATTTGGTGTTTACTTTCTCATTTCCATTTCCCTCTTATTAAGACCAAATTTTATTAAACCTATTTTCAATATGGGTTCTCCACAAAGGTGTTTTCTATTTTCCACCTTTTATTTTTGAAGAACAATTTCATATTGCGAGGACACAATTTATTGAAGGAGGGGAGAATGTAACACCCCAAGCATCCATGGTATGCTTCTCTTTGAATAATAGAGCAGCGTGTGTTGCACGCATCCTCGAGTTCTAACACACCGTGACCAATCAAAGTAGTTTTTATGAATAGTAATACCCACCTTTTGAAATTATATAAATTTTATATTTCAAAATGGACTTCATTTTTGGATTCGGAATATCGAAAGTAGCCTAGGTTGAATTGTTGGTATTTTTCTGAGAACGTCCAATTTTCGATGAACGGTGAAAAATACATAAAAACAACCTTTTTAATAAAAATAATTTATAGTGGTAAATTATACTATTGAGTGGTTTTAAAGTATAATTATAATATAATTTTTCCATTTTATCCAATGGTTGTCGTTAGAATTAATTTCACTTTGAAATTGGACATAAACAATTGTCAACCTTTTGATAGAGGATGTTTCTTAAATACATGCTATTTGTTTTGAGAGCGGGAATAAATTTTAAATTAATTACTAAAATTTCTGTGTTTGGAATTTGGTAAAATGGATTCCATATTTGGAATCATAAGGTCCAAATTATTTAATTAAGATATTTTTTCTTTTTGACATTATGAATAGTAACAATGGTAATTATCTTGAATTTTCGTGATTAATTATTAATCGGGTAGTTAAGGGTAATAAAATAATATCATAATAATAACAAATGACCCCAAAATGTGTTCTAATGATACTAGTTGATTCATGTACGACAATGGTATGCCTTGTGCCAAACATTGGGACCCCATGGAATCACTTTTGGGTGATAGTGACATTTTATTATATTATATTTGAAAAGGGAAAGTATAACCAATGTATGTATCACCCAAGTAAAAAAACATTGTTTTGTCTATGTAAATGATCACAATGACTATAAATATTAATTGGAAATCTAAAAATATTTCTATATCATGGTAATTGTTTTATAATTTTTAGTCATTAAATAAATAAATTTATTTATCATACCATGATGATGCAGCGATTACCTCATTAATAAAAATTTTAAATAAAATGAAATGATAATGTAAAATCTAAGACTTACACTTGTCAAAAACCTATTTGATGAGTATTTTTCGAACCCTTATCACTTTATCCTAGAAATATATAATTGTGGGACCTTTAAAATCCGAAACTCATTATATAATAAAGTAAACATTCTTGACTTTCCAAGAGTGCCCCTCCTCTCCTCTTATAAAAGGCCCCCACCTCTATCACCTTATTCAAACCATAAAAGACATTTCGCTCGGCCAAACTATGCCCAAATAATCTCTAAACTTCCCTCTATTACTCCTAGAGGCCTCACTTTGGGCAGAAGTCTTCCCAAGGAAGCCTTTGGATCAAATAAAAAAGAGTTACCCGATTTTAAGGTAATGTCTTCTCTTATGTTCTTATGTTTTATTTTGCTTCTCCAACCCCTTAAACTATTTTTGTTTCTTTATTTTGTAACAAAACCAGTATATTCAATATACTAGAATGTTTTTATGAGAATTATTTGATTTAAACTTACACAAACCTTCATCTAATGGTTAAATAACATACTATTTCTGTGGGTGGTGAATTACTGCCTCACGAAACGATGATTGTTCAATCTTCTTTTAATACCTCTCATAGTGGACATTAAGATGTCACTATATTTATTTATGATATATATTATTTTTATGTTTTCCTTATGCTTCTGTATTTTTCATTTATGTCATGCCTTTATTATTTTCATTATGGGTAAACGTGATAATTTCATTTTAGGAAGTGCGGACTACCGCCCCCTCAAAGTGATTTGAATCGTTAATGCCATATGTGGGATGTATAAAGGATGGATTAAATGATATTATATATGATATTATATATGATATTATACTGGAATTATAATATACCTTTATATCATTATGATTTCATTCCATTAAATATGAAATAGAAATGAAAGTAGTGTTCATGCGTACGTACGACTTACCGTCTCCATGAACGGTGCATTTCATTTCGTACCTCTAAATGTTATGTAATATTATAAATTCATGTATATACTGGATATAAATGATATATATGATATCTATATCATGAATATAATTCTGGAGATAATGGACATTTTACCACACAAACAACTTGTAATTATAAGAAGTTTATTTTTGACTCAAGTACCAAGGATCGAAAAATGACCGTTATTAAATTAAATGATTACATAATGTTAATAACATGGTAATAGGTGATGTAAAAGGAATAATGAACTTTAAAGAGTATCTTATGCAAGTATAAATTTACTCTAGTTTATTATTCATGAGGTTAAAGAACGATCGAGTCAAGTCGCACACGAGGTAAAGGACTTCATCTCAATCTCCTTTCATTGAGGCATATTTTGTTTTATACACAACTTTTCTTCATACGGTGTATAAACCCCATTGGGTTTTAATTTTAATCAAAAGGAATCTTTTTATACGAAGTGTTTTTACTAAACGACAAAAGGAATGTTTTGTCTTACCTATGCGGCGACAATGACTTCTCCACCACCATGACCATTATATGAGTATCGGCTTACTCTACAAGACATAACATTTTTTAAATGAAAAATAAATACCATGTTTTAATTTTCATTTATTTTGGTATGGAAAATGGTTTTGATAATGTTTTTATATCAATTTTTTGTATTGATATCTTGTGATTGAAATGTGGAAATATTATGTTTCCTTTATGTATGTTTTATGTGATAAGATTTTGTTATGGTTTATGATATGTTTAAACCCTTTCATATAAGAAATGAATTGGACTTAATAAGTGACGGTTGGAGCATTCTATAGCTCCTCGATGCATCAGTAGGTCTCATGAGACAAACTAGTGTCTTGGAACGAGGCCTTGACAAAATCTTATTTGTAGTCTTGGCACGAGGCCTTGGCTACGTGGTTATGATAGTCTGAAATTATGTTTTCCATCATAATGAAAGTGGTCATTGATATTGCATGTGATTATTCAACTAGTAGAATATCCATGTGAATAAGTAAATGGCATTATTTTATTTTATTTTTCAATATTATGCTGAAGTTCAAGTTTAAAAGGCTTTTGTTTCTGTTATAGATTTCCCTAAATGTTTATGTTTATTTATGAATGTTTCCACTATATTATTATCCTTACCGATAATCTTAGCTCACCCCTTTCAATGTTTTAATTTTTCCAAGATGTGAAGAAGTATTTTATGAATAACCTCTAGGGATAGTTGGAAGGGGACATGAGTGTGGACTATGGAGACCATGTTATGGTAGTTTTTACTTTATGATGTAATGTAACATTTATGAATGTATCTAGTGGTTCCATGGCTACTAAACTAATCAGTCTTTTGAGACTTGATCTTTTGTTATCATGCCAATGTTACGTAGTAATGCACAGACTCTGGGTAACTATTGTCGGGCGTTATAGTCTCCACTTGGTCTGACCAATGTGGATGCTTCTCAAATATTTTATTAAAAAAAAGGAATCGGTAATTTTTTCTTTGTTGTATTAGAACTAAAATTACCCAAAGGAGGTTCGGAGAATGATCGTTCCCTTAAGAATAATTCTAATTGAGAAATTATTTCACTTGTTAATGAAAAGGAATCAGACATGAATCGCCTTGTGTTGGAAAGTGCCTCGAGATAATATGGATTTATAATTACTACATTGTAAATTATAAAATTATCATGACAATACGAAATACTTTTGAAGAGAGAACTTCTGCAGAAAATTCTATCATGGGGAGCAACAACATAATGGATTACAACAAGGGATAAATCCACTTTCTCCATGATCTTCTGATCACATGGAGGGTTTCCATTGATCTGATCCAGAGATAGGATCTCTGGATTGATATAATTTTCATGAATCTATCCTTCATGATGAAGTTTCTGATGGGGAACTTCAAAACTACCCCTAATACTCCCATAATTTGATTATAAGAAGATGGGATCTTAAGATACAAAAGATAAATGTTTGAGGGATTCAAGAACTCTAGCATTAAGAGAATCCAGATCGCAGATTGGATCTTGATTTTCGAACTGTGTTTAGTGAGACTTATTCTTGGATGATCTCTTACACTCAATTGTGGCCACTTTCAGGGAGAGGTGGTTATCATGGGAAAGTGTATGTGCTTGCCTTGGAGTGTTCATAGGAATGGGATGATTACCTCCAATTGGAATGAGTGTATGTTCCTCATGCAGTTGTCCGCATGATATGGGGGAGTATGATCAATAAACCTCTAGAACTTGAACAGAGTTCTATATCTGCTCTGGGAAGGCATGCCGATGCTTCATCCCAAGTGTGGGGATAGAGTTATGTGTTTGTTCCTCTAGTACTACTAATGTTGTTGTTACGATATTCTAGAATTATTCCAGAATGTGGGTATAAATTTTTTTATTCCTTTTCACCATTTCAATGATGTGTTTATTGACTTTAGCAGCCAGAACGGGAATATACACCCATTAAATATCTATACTAGATGTATGTACCTACTATTTTCCTCCTTTTTTGTCATTAGATACTGACTGTACTCATGTATGGTGGAAGAAAGTTGAGTATACCCCAAGATTATCATCGGTGATTTCTGAACAACATCTACAGGTGCTGCCAAGGAGATTGTTGGTGGGTTTGATAAATGTTGGATGGTGTATGTGTTTGGTGGCTATTTTCCATCAAGTATGGTTGATAGACTTCTTTCAATACTGTCATACGGGACTGTTAGTGGAATTGGTGAATGTAAGTAGGTATATGTTCATGTTTACTAGTTTCCACCACATTTGAATTGAAGGCTTCCTTGAATGCAGCCAGAAGAGTCTACTAATAGGCTGATGATTTTTTAACAGGTGTGTGTTCCAATTGATGGTACTCTAATGAATTTACTTGGTGGGATTTCTGGGTCAATTCTAGATGAGTCTGCTGGGAAACGGATTTAGGATGGATGGTTTTATGTGCACTCTCTTTTTTTCCATCAAGTTAGATGGATGGAATTCTCCAGAGGGGGAAAATGTAAGAACCTTCTCCGTATTGGACAGATGTTTCCCCATATGGTTTATTTTACACGCTCGGGTTTGAGGGACCTGGGTTGAACAACTGAAGGCAACACCCACATCTAGTTGTGGGTTAACTGCTGCATGATTCTACTAGTGATGATTTTTGGTGGGAGTACCTTTGAAGAACCCCTACATCTTTGAATTGATTCCCTGAGTGACCTCTTGAACTACCTCTATATAGTATAAGTAGGACTGGTTGTTGTGTTCTGGGAATAAGGACATGAAATAGTTGAAGATGATGGTTGGCACCGTCTACTTCTTGACCATTAGTCATCGTTTACTGGACGATCGAGGTTTTTTATTAACATGGAGAGCCTATCTGGAAGCCTCCATGGTTGGTATAGTACCGTGATAATGGTAGTTTCTTATTATTATATTCTAAACCCAGCGTTGGAGACACCGATTTGGTATTGACATCCTTCCAGTAGATGAGGATCCATCTTGAGCAATGGACGGGGAATTCACGGGTGCAAACATGAAGGAATCCATTTGGAGTGAAGGGATTCTGAGAAACCTTGAAAAAAACAATAAACTCCATTAAAGAAACATCTTTTAGATGGATACATGCATTATTGATTCCTTGGACTGGCCTTTCATTATCAATTTAAAGGGGCCTGATAGGTGGGTATCATTATTAACTTGGTTAAGGATTCAAGTCGGGATCAACATTTTTGTTTCGTAATTCCTTGGAACATTTGTTCTAGTTTAAGAATCACTATTTTTAGTCGGTTTCAATTATATTTATTCCTGGAACTGGAAAAATCAAAAAAAGTTATTTATCTAAAAGGGACCTTCTCTCCAAAGTCAAGATTTCAATAAGATTGATGTTACGATACTTAAGAGCATTCATTGGTCAAGGGGATGGGTGGTCGGACTCATCACATCCTTTTGGGGGGATTTATTGTCTATTCTAGGACTCTCTTTATGTAATTAAGATATTTTCATGAATCTTTCTTAATTAACCATGTATAACATAAGTTTCCCTAGTAATTTTCAATCAATTATTAGCATGGGTGAAATTTAGAATGATCATTATGTATTCGAGGTTCTTTATTAATGGAGAAATCCATATATATATAAGAGGTTCTCCATTAATGGTATCCTCTCTTATACTATTTAGTGATTCTTTTAATCACTGTTCTGTTTATACTAGTTTTTAATACATAGAGTGGGGAACTCTAGAATTTAATGTCATCTAGGGAGACAATGGTTTGTCTAAATTTTGGTATCATACCCATAAAATGGGCTACCAACATATCTTTGTGAAATGAGTCAGAACCCTCATAGTTTAGTGCCTCTTAATGGGACACATCATTCTTTATAAGGTCTTGTGATAAGTTCCTATCTCTATTGTTTAATGTCATGTAGTAAGGACATCAAATTAAAAGGTTACTAGTCAATGTTTGGTGTGAGACTTATTCCTATGCAGCCCATGGAACTCGAAAAGAATATGGGTTTCCATATAAGATTAGAACTTGTTGGTAATATGGCACGAGGAGGATAGGTTTTATTTGATGTTTTGGGTATGAACCTCAAGGAGTCTTCCTACGTATCCCATTTGGATGGGAATCAAATCTCACGTGTTTCGATGAGTCTCATAGGAGAGTGTTGTCTTTGAGAGAAGTGAGTTTGGGCTTACTTCTTAAAAAGGATTCCTCGAAAATTTGGGGGTGTTATTTGGGGATTACAATTAAGGAGGATTACTAGATTGTGGGAATTAGGGTTAGACTCTTGAAGAAGATATGCCATGAGCTCTAGCCCTTAGAAGCCTTCCTATGTATCCCAATTACTGTAACACCCGGAGCTTCCACGATACGCCTCTCTTTCAATAATGCAATAGCATGTGTTGTACGCAACCTCGAGCTCTAACGCACACCACAACGAATTAAACTAGCCGTTGTGAATAGTAATACCTACTTTTTGAAATTTTATAAATTTTATTTATCGAAATGGACTTCATTTTTGGATTCGGAATATCGAAATTAGCCTATGTTGATTTTTTTGTATTTTTCTGAGAACTTCTATTTTTTATGAATAGTGAAAAATACTTAAAACAACTTTTTTAATCAAAATAATTTATAGTGATAAGTTATACTATTTATTGGTTTTAAAGTATAATTAGATTATATTTTTACCATTTTATCCAATGGTGGTCATTAGAATTAATTTAACATTGAAATTGGACATAAACAATTGCCAATCTTTTGATATAAATTGTTTCATAAAAACATGCTATTTGTCGTAACAGCGGGAATTAATTATAAAATTAATTAATGCAACTTATATGTTTGGAATTTTGTAAAATAGACATCATTTTTGAATTCGGAATATCAATTATAGCTTAGGGTGAAATTTTGGCCTTATTCTGAAAAACTTCAATTTTTGATGAATAGTGAAACCACTAAGTGGTAGTTAAATAACTGATTTTTCGTTTAAATGAAATATTACCACTTCTGTGATTTGATTTTCAAAAATCCGACATACATGGTTGTCATTAAGAAGTAAAATGTGGTTCAATGAGATTAAAATAATTTTTTGGGGAATAGTAACTTTCAAGTTCTTAATCGCGATTAGAGTTAATTAGTGTAGTTTAAGGTAAAAACAATGTTTTTATAATATGAGATGAGCATGACACTTGTACTACTCCTATTGGATGAGTCATGGCCGACCAATACAACCCATGGGTCAACTTGGGGACCCCATGGAGCCACTTTAGTTAGAAAATGACATAAACACCTTTTATTTAATGTTAAAGTAAAAAATGACACAAACATAAAATGTTTTACTAAAACAACTTTTACGTGGGGTTACACAAGTCCAAATTTTGATTATAAATATTCATTAGAAATATAAAAAGATTTCCTACATCATAGTATTTGTTTTATAATTTTTAGACATTAAATAAATTAAATTATTTATGACATCATTATGATGCAGCGATGACCTCATTATTTAACGATTTAAATAAAATGAGAAGATAATGCAAAATCCAAGGCCTAAACTTGTCCAAAGCCTATTGGATGAAGAGATTTAGAAACCTTATCACCTTAGCCTCGAATTATATAACTTTGGGACCTTTAGAATCATAAAAGCATTGTGTAATAATGTAACATTTCAATCTTTCCAAAAGTGCCCCTCCTCTCCACTTATAAAAGGCCCCCACCTCTCCCACCTCATTTACACTTTCAAGCCATTTGGATCGGCCGAACTCTGCCCATATACTCTCCCAACTTCCCCCTCTTACTCTTAGAAGCCTTACTTTGGGCAGAACTCTTCCCAAGGAAGCCTTTGGCTCAAATCAAAAAGAGTTACCCGATTTTGAGGTAATGTCTTCGCTAATGTTGTTTTATTTTATTTTTCTTCTCCAACCCCATAAACTCTTTTTATTCATTTCTTTTGTAACAAAACCAGTATCCTCAATATACTATGATATTGTTATAATAATTATTTGAGCTACACTTACACACACCTACATCTAATGGTTAAAGAACATACGGTTTCTGTGGATGGCGAATTTCTGCCTCACGAAACGATGATTGTTCAACACTCATATAACACCTTCAAAGGTGGCCATTAAGATGTCAGTATTTTTATATATGATATATAATATGTTTATGTTTTACTTATGCTTCTTTATTTCTCATTTATGGCATAATTTATGATTTCCATTATGGGTAAAACGCGATAATTTCATTTTAGGAAGTGCGGACTACCGCCCCCTCAAAGTGATTTGAATCGTTAATGCCATATGTGGGATGTATAAAGGATGGAGTAAATGGTATTATACACTATATTATACTGGAATTATATTATACATTTATATCATTATGCTTTAGTTCCATTAAATATGAAATTGAAATGAAAGTATCGTTCATGCGTACGTACGGCTTACCGTCTCCATGAATGGTGCATTTCATTTCTTACCTCTAAATGTTACGTAATATTATAAATGAATTTATATACTGGATATATAAGATATATATGACATCTAAATCATGAATATAATTCTGGATATAATGGATATTCTACCACATGAACAACTTGTAATTATAATAAGTTTATTGTTGACTCAAGTTACCAAAGATCGACAAAACGATCGTTATTAACTTGAATAATTACATAATATTCATAACATTGTAATAAGTGATATAAAAAGGATAATGAAATTGAAAATGGTTCTTAATAAGGTAGATATTAACTCTAGTTTATTATTCAGGAGGTTAAAGAACGGTTGAGTCAAGTTGGACACAAGGTAAGGGAATTTCTTAACCCAATTTCCATTCTTTGGGTTAATCTCCTACATTCAAATTATGTCATTATATTATTATTTCATATCTTGTATTTGTACTTTATTTATGTGTATTATAGTGAATACACATAGTATATCTATTTTATTTTAAAAATGATCTTTGTATGGGACTTCGTCTCAATCTCCTTTCATTGAGGCATATTTTATTTTATACACAACTTTCTTTTATACGGTGTATAAACCCCTTTGACTTTTACGTTTATTCAAAAGGAATCTTTTTTATACGAAGCGTTTTACTAAACGACAAAAAGGGAATGTTTTTCTTTACGTACATATGCGGCGACAACGACTTCTCCTCCACCGTGACCATTATTTGAGTTTGGGCTTCCTCTACAAGCCATCATTTTTTTAAGGAAAAATAAATAAAAAGTTTTAACTTTCTTTTATTTTGGTATTGAAAATTGTTTTCAAAGCATTTTTATTATATCAATGTGTTGTATTTATATCTTGTGATTGAAATGTGGAAATGTTATGTTTCCTTTATGCATGTTTTATGTGATACGATTATGTTATGGTTTATGATATGTTTAAACCTATTCATATGAGGAATGCATTGGACTTAATAAGTGACGGGTGGAGCCCGCTATAGCTCCTCGATGCATCGGCAGGTCTCATGAGACAAACTAGTGTCTTGGCACGAGGCCTTGACAAAATCTTATTTGTGGTCTTGGCACGAGGCCTTGACTACGTGGTTATGATAGTCTGGCATTATGCATTCCATCATTATGAAAGTGGTTATTGATATTGAATGTGATTATTCGACCAGTAGAATATCCTTGTGAAGAAGTAAATGGCATTATCTCATTTTACTTTTGCCATATTATGTTGAAGTTCAAGTTTAAAAGGCTTTTGTTTTAGTGATACATTACCTTAAATGTTAATGTTTATTTTTGAAAGCTTCCTCTATATTGTTAACCGTACTGAGCATCTGAGCTCACCCCTTTCAATGTTTTAATATTTTTCCAGGATGTGAAGAAGTATTTTATGAATGACCTACAGGGGTAGTCAGAAAGGGATATGATTGTGGACTAGGAAGACCATGTTATTGTAGTTTGTTTACTTTTTGATGTAATGAAATACTTATGAATGTATCTAGTGTTTCCAAGGCTACTAAACTAATCGGTCTTTCGAGACTTGATCTTTTGTGATCATGCCAATGTTACGAAGTAATGCACCGACTCTGGGTAGCTGGGGTCGGGGCGTTACAGTTGGTATCAGAGGCAGTTTAGTACTAACCTTGGAAGCTAGATTTAGATGAACTCTGATTAGAGCACATAGCCCGAAGATAGACTTTGAGGATTAGTATAGAAGAACTTCCTAGAATTTTGGTATTATAGAGATGTTATGAGTTTTCAGAGAAATACATCTCTGTCTGGATACGAGCAGGTAGAGGCGGCTCTGGCAAAGATGTACCTAGGGGTAAAACCTGAAAACACCGCTTTAAGCTAGACTCGAACGGGAACTGGTGCACGACAACGGGCCTTGCTGCACTCTTGGTTACGACACTCCCAGGGGATATGCTTTGGATAACTCTCATTTTCTTTACAAATCATTATGAAGGGTTTGTGAGTATATACTTCCTCAAAGAAAACATTTTTATGATTATGGATTATATCCATAAACAGTTCAATTTATGTTAAGTGTTTTATAAGTATGGGATTATGTATTTTGATTCATAAACTGATCTAGTTTATGCCATTGTTTAGAAATGGCGCCTAGTGGATGAAATGGAAACCGTATCAATGCACACACTCCATGTAGGGATTGCCCTCCTGCTCAAGATAATTATGGTGGAGCTAGTGATACAACTGGTGCTGATCAGCTTCTCACCGTACTGGGACGACTCACGCAGGTTATGAATAATAACCTTACTCGTATGGAGCACCCTGATCCGCAACGTGGAGGATCAATGTTAAACCGCTTCATGAGGAAAAAACCACCAACCTTCAATGGAAGTACAAATCCTATAGTAGCTGAGCAATGGATAAATTCCTTAGAGAAAATATTCCATGCCTTGGGGAGTAGTGAAAGGGATAAGGTTGTCATGGCACTTTACCGCCTCACGGGAGATGTCGATCAGTGGTGGTCGCTGATTCAAAACACAAAGGAAGATGATGACGTATCGAATATGGAATTGAGGGATTTCAAAGAGCTTTTCTTTGAAAAATACTTTCCTCGTGACCATCAAGCAGATATGGAAAGGCAATTTCTGAGTCTGAGGCAGAAGGAGGATGAGAATGTCGCAAAGTATGAGGCTAACTTTACAAGGTTAGCGAGACATGCTGCCGATTATATATGTAACCCAATGAGTAAGATTGATTGTTTCTTTGATGGGTTAAAACCATTTCTCCGTCGAGCTTTAGTATCACAATCCTTCTCATCATACGAAGATATTGTCTCGTGTTCTATCAAGACAGAAAAGGAATTCTCTAAGTATTATGACAACAAAGTAAAGCAAGAGAAGAAGAGAACGGTGGAACAAGAGATAGATAAAGGGAAAAAGGGAAAGAAGGATTTTCCATTATGTGATAATTGTGGGAAGAATCACCCTGGTACTTGCCTAAAAGGAATGGGAGTTTGTTATAAATGTGGAGAAAAGGGTCACCAGGCTCGTGATTGCAAGGGAAAGAATGAGGCTGTCAAAGTTAAATGCTACAATTGTAGGGAAATGGGGCATTATGCAAATGAATGTCCTAAGAGTCAAGGAAACTTACCTCAGAAAAGGCCAAGGGATCAAGGACAATCTTATGATGTTACTACAGTTGAAGCAGAATAACTAATGTATTGGTTCTTTTGGACTGATGGATTATATTTCGGTTATTCGAATAATGTGATATATATATATAAGGATTGTACTGCAGTACTTGTTGATTTCAGTAAGGTTTTAATATGATTAAGGTAATCATATTTTTAGTATGTGACAATAACAGAAACTTTACTTTGTTTGGGAAATCTGATAAATTGATTTTGGAATTAAGAGACCTTTTAGAGAAAGTCTGGACAGAGGTATTTTGGATAACTATAAAGGTTGGAGTGGATTAAGTTGATCTTTGGATAATATTTTTTAAGGTTAAAAATTTATGAAGATTATTTTTGAATATTATAATACTATAGTTTTAGGAAAAGGACAACCTGCAGGGTGGGGCATAACTCGTCGCGTCGGACAAAGCTGCAGGAATCGAACCCACAATCATAGTGCGACAGGCCTTTATTTCCTACCACTAGCCTATAGGAAGTCCCTGGTTATTACAAAATTATTTTACTAATCTAAATGGTATGTGTTAACATTTGTAACCTTATACAATTAGGATAAATAGAATATTTTTGAGTTCTGTTACCATTTGGAGTAAAAGTTGGGTTTGTGGTAAAAATTTATTAATGAATGAAAGTATACATAACAAGTATGTATATTCCCTTACGTTCTTAGTAAATCTCCTAAATAAATTCCTCAACATTATAAAACGTAAATTAAAACAAAAATGTTGTCGGTTAACTTTTCCAACTGGGGATTCAATGACCGTTTAACCAATCACAAGTTTGTGATTCTCTTGTGGTTAAACTTTCCCCTAATCTTGTTTTCTATAACTCTCCATCAGACCTTGATGGTTTGTTTTTCCTCCATATCCATATTTTCATATAATCCTAGAATGGGCTATATCGGGTGACCTTTGTACTTATCTTGCTTTCTTTTAATGTTATATATTTATTAACCTTATTTCCGATGTGGGTTTTCCTCAAAGGTATTTTCTCTTTTCAACCTTTTATTTTCAAAGAAAAATATCAAATTGCGAGGACGCAATTTATTGAAGGAGGGGAGAATGTAACACCCCGAGCTTCCACGATACGCCTCTCTTTCAATAATGCAATAGCGTGTGTTGTACGCAACCTCGAGCTCTAACGCACACCACAACGAATTAAACTAGCCGTTGTGAATAGTAATACCTACTTTTTGAAATTTTATAAATTTTATTTATCAAAATGGACTTCATTTTTGGATTCGTAATATCGAAATTAGCCTATGTTGAATTTTTTGTATTTTTCTGAGAACTTCTATTTTTTATGAATAGTGAAAAATACTTAAAACAACTTTTTTAATCAAAATAATTTATAGTGATAAGTTATACTATTTAGTGGTTTCAAAGTATAATTAGAATATATTTTTACCATTTTATCCAATGGTGGTCATTAGAATTAATTTAACATTGAAATTGGACATAAACAATTGCCAATCTTTTGATATAAATTGTTTCATAAAAACACGCTATTTGTCGTAACAACGGGAATTAATTATAAAATTAATTAATGCAACTTATATGTTTGGAATTTTGTAAAATAGACATCATTTTTGAATTCGGAATATCAATTATAGCTTAGGGTTAAATTTTGGCCTTATTCTGAAAAACTTCAATTTTTGATTAATAGTGAAACCACTAAGTGGTAGTTAAATAACTGATTTTTCGTTTAAATGAAATATTACCACTTCTGTGATTTGATTTTCAAAAGTCTGACATACATGGTTTTCATTAAGAAGTAAAATGTGGTTCAATGAGATTAAAATAATTTTTTGGTGAATAGTAACTTTCAAGTTCTTAATCGCGATTAGAGTTAATTAGTGTAGTTTAAGGTAAAAACAATGTTTTTATAATATGAGATGAGCATGACACTTGTCCTACTCATATTGGATGAGTCATGGCCGACCAAGACAACCCATGGGTCATTTTGGGGACCCCATGGAGCCACTTTAGTTAGAAAATGACATAAACACCTTTTATTTAATGTTAAAGTAAAAAATGACACAAACATAAAATGTTTTACTAAAACAATTTTTACGTGGGGTTACACAAGTTCAAATTTTGATTATAAATATTCATTGGAAAGATAAAAAGATTTCCTACATCATAGTATTTGTTTTATAATTTTTAGACATTAAATAAATTAAATTATTTATGACATCATTATGATGCAGCGATGACCTCATTATTTAACGATTTAAATAAACTGAGAAGATAATGCAAAATCCAAGGCTTACACTTGTCCAAAGCCTATTGGATGAAGATATTTAGAAACCTTATCACCTTATCCTCGAAGTATATAAGTGTGGGACCTTTAGAATCCGAAAATCATTGTATAATAATGTAACATTTCAATCTTTCCAAAAGTGACCCTCCTCTCCACTTATAAAAGGCCCCCACCTCTCCCACCTCATTTACACTTTCAAGCCATTTGGCTCGGCCAAAATCTGCCCAAATACTCTCCCAACTTCCCCAAATTACTCCTATAAGCCTTACATTGGGCAGAACTCTTCCCAAGGAAGGCTTTGGCTCAAATCAAAAAGAGTTACCAGATTTTGAGGTAATGTCTTCTCTAATGTTGTTTTATTTTATTTTTCTTCTCCAACCCCCTAAACTCATTTTATTCATTTCTTTTGTAACAACAACAGTATCCTAAATATACTAGGATGTTTTTATAAAAATTATTTGAGCTACACTTACACACACCTACATCTAATGGTTAAATAACATACGGTTTTTGTGGATGGAGAATTTCTGCCTCACGAAACGATGATTGTTCAACACTCATATAACACCTTCAAAGGTGGCCATTAAGATATCACTATTTTTATATATGATATATAATATGTTTATGTTTTACTTATGCTTCTGTATTTCTCATTTATGGCATAATTTATGATTTCCATTATGGGTAAAACGCGATAATTTCATTTTAGGAAGTGCGGACTACCGCCCCCTCAAAGTGATTTGAATCGTTAATGCCATATGTGGGATGTATAAAGGATGGAGTAAATGGTATTATACACTATATTATACTGGAATTATATTATACATTTATATCATTATGCTTTAGTTCCATTAAATATGAAATTGAAATGAAAGTAGCGTTCATGCGTACGTACGGCTTACCGTCTCCATGAACGGTGCATTTCATTTCTTACCTCTAAATGTTACGTAATATTATAAATGAATGTATATACTGGATATATAAGATATATATGACATCTAAATCATGAATATAATTCTGGATATAATGGATATTCTACCACATGAACAACTTGTAATTATAAGAAGTTTATTGTTGACTCAAGTTACCAAAGATTGACAAAACGATCGTTATTAACTTGAATAATTACATAATATTCATAACATTGTAATAAGTGATATAAAAAGGATAATGAAATTGAAAATGGTTCTTAATAAGGTAGATATTAACTCTAGTTTATTATTCAGGAGGTTAAAGAACGGTTGAGTCAAGTTGGACACAAGGTAAGGGAATTTCTTAACCCAATTTCCATTCTTTGGGTTAATCTCCTACATTCAAATTATGTCATTATATTATTATGTCATATCTTGTATTTGTACTTTATTTATGTGTACTTATAGTGAATACACATAGTATATCTATTTTATTTTAAAAATGATCTTTGTATGGGACTTCGTCTCAATCTCCTTTCATTGAGGCATATTTTATTTTATACACAACTTTCTTTTATACGGTGTATAAACCCCTTTGACTTTTACGTTTATTCAAAAGGAATCTTTTTTATACGAAGAGTTTTACTAAACGACAAAAAGGGAATGTTTTTCTTTCCGTACATATGCGGCGACAATGACTTCTCCGCCGCCATGACCATTATTTGAGTTTCGGCTTCCTCTACAAGCCATCATTTTTTTTAATGAAAAATAAATACAAAGTTTTAACTTTCTTTTATTTTGGTATTGAAAATTGTTTTGAAAGCATTTTTATTATATCAATGTGTTGTATTTATATCTTGTGATTGAAATGTGGAAATGTTATGTTTCCTTTATGCATGTTTTATGTGATACGATTATGTTATGGTTTATGATATGTTTAAACCTATTCATATGAGGAATGCATTGGACTTAATAAGTGACGGGTGGAGCCCGCTATAGCTCCTCGATGCATCGGCAGGTCTCATGAGACAAACTAGTGTCTTGGCACGAGGCCTTGACAAAATCTTATTTGTGGTCTTGGCACGAGGCCTTGACTACGTGGTTATGATAGTCTGGCATTATGCATTCCATCATTATGAAAGTGGTTATTGATATTGTATCTGATTATTCGACAAGTAGAATATCCATGTGAAGAAGTAAATGGCATTATCTCATTTTACTTTTTCCATATTATGTTGAAGTTCAAGTTTAAAAGGCTTTTGTTTTAGTGATACATTTCCTTAAATGTTAATGTTTATTTATGAAAGCTTCCACTATATTGTTAACCGTACTGAGCATCTGAGCTCACCCCATTCAATGTTTTAATATTTTTCCAGGATGTGAAGAAGTATTTTATGAATGACCTACAGGGGTAGTCAGAAAGGGATATGATTGTGGACTATGAAGACCATGTTATTGTAGTTTGTTTACTTTTTGATGTAATGAAAGACTTATAAATGTATCTAGTGTTTCCAAGGCTACTAAACTAATCGGTCTTTCGAGACTTGATCTTTTGTGATCATGCCAATGTTACGAAGTAATGCACCGACTCTGGGTAGCTGGGGTCGGGGCATTACAATTACGGTGGGAATATGAGTTATCATAGTTTATTCACCTTGGGTGTTTGTGAAAATGTTTTAATCATCACGAATCTCTAAGCCCATGTGAGTCATTCTCGGTGTGAGAAAGAAGAGGACGTGAAATATTCAACAAAGGATCCCACACTTTTCCTCCTCCGCTGGTGGAAGAGGATGCACCTACGGTGGTGATGGTGGACGAGGGCAAGGCGACC
The DNA here is from genome assembly GCA_963277665.1 of Viscum album. NCBI lineage: Eukaryota > Viridiplantae > Streptophyta > Magnoliopsida > Santalales > Viscaceae > Viscum > Viscum album. The sequence continues at coordinate 1,448,144,330 of OY728145.1, read as the reverse complement.
GACAAAGAGAGAGAGGCGATGATCCTACCCTCTATTCACTTTACATTGGAGGGTCCAATGTAAGGAAGGAGTAACTCTCCCTCTTCGCTGATCGCATCACCCTCGTCCACCATCACCACCGTAGGCGCACTCTCTTTCACCAGCGTAGGAGGAAAAGTGTGGGTGTCTTTGTTAAACCCTTCACATAATCTTATTTCTCACACTGAGCATGACTCACATGGGCTTAGAGATATGTGATGATTACAACATTTTCACCAAACACCAATGGTGAATGATCTAAGAGAACTCTGATTCCCACCATAATTGGGATATGTGGGAAGCCTTCTACGACTCCGAGCTCACTAGATATCCTCCTTAGGAGTCCAACCATAATTCCCTTAATCTGGGCATCCTCCTCAAGAGTAAGCACCAAATTAAACCCCTTAATTATCAAGGAATTCTTTTTAGAATGTAATCCCAAACTCATTTCTCGCAATGTACTGCACTCTCCTTTGAGACTCAATGAACTATTTGAGATTTGATTCCCATCCAAATGGGATATGTAGGAAGCCTCCTTGAGGATTAAAACCAACACTTCAAATCAACCATATTCTAATTTGGCCATATTTCCAACAGGGTCTAATCTTACTTGGAAACTCATATTATTTCCATGTTCCTTGGGCTTCTTAGGCATAAGTCCCACACCAAACATTGACAATGAACCTTTCTCTTAGATGTCATTACCACGTAAATTAAACTATATGAATATTTCCTTATCACATGACCTTAAAATGTATGATATTTCCCATTAAGCAGCACCGATCTATAAGGGTTCATATTCCTTTTACAAGGATATATAGGTAGCCCATTTTATGTGTATGATCGTAACATCAAAACAAACCTTCGTCTCCCTGGACAATAATAAATTCCAGAGTGACCCACTTAGTGGCATAAAGACTAGTATCATCATGACTATGAATAAAATAATATCTAAATATTAAATTAGAGGATTCCAATTATGGAGAACCTCTAATATATGTAAATATGTAACCATTAACAAAGAACATTGTATACATACTGATGATTCTAAATTTCACACATATTAATAATTCATTGCAAATTCCATGGGAAAGTTATGTTATAATTGGTGAATTAATAAAGATTCATGAAATTATATTAAATCTAAAATGGGAGTCATGAAGAAGACAATAATCCCCCACTAAAGGGTGTGATGAGTCCGACATCCCATCCTCTAGACCAATGCATGCTCTTAAGTATTATAAGTTCAAACATAACGAATGTCTGCCTTTGGAAAGCAGGTCCCTTTTGGATAAAGAAGAGTTGGATGTTTTTGAATCCTTAAATACATCAAATAAAAACCACCTAGAAATAGGTATTCTTAAAATAGAACACATGTTCCAAGGAACTATGAAACAATATCCTCATACAGATTTCTATCAAAATATACCCTAAAACAGTTCACGCCATGAATTTTAATTCATGTCCTAAACCTACTCTTATAGTAAAATTCTACATCTTATTCTATATAACCCAATAAAATCATTCTGTTACTTTAAATAAATAGTTTAAAATGATAAAATACCTCAAAAAGTGGTTTCACATTACCCACGTCATTGGGTTTTCCATCCCCATAAATCATTAGATTGGAGGTGTCAAAACAATAGATCAAATCACTTCTCTAGCTCAAAACTATAATATTTTTAAACTAACCAACAATCCCAATGATACTATTACAATAGACATACCAAATGTATGTCTAAACCTACAAGGATCTTATCATTATCATCCTAAGATACAAAAGAAAGTGAAACATGATTGGAGCCTTTGGCATAAGAGTGACATGATCACAACCCATACATAAATGTAACTTGACTCCTTATTTGCACATAAAGAGATAATAGAATGAAATAAACTTCATTAAATTAATAATTCAATTATACCCAAAAAATTACCCCACTGATATGGTCAATAAACTCAAATGGTCCCACATTGAAAATATTAACTTCAATCACATACCCGGGTGACAAATCATTAACCCCCATAAAATACATGAAAAACATATGATCCTTCACTAAAATGTTTTGAAACCAAAGATATACCAACTTATAATACCACATATTGACATGGAAGATGGAACAATGATTCAAATAGTATTTTATGAAGAATATATAGATAATTAGATGCCTATAAAATCTCTATGAATAGAAAGAGAGCCTTTTTTGAAATACTAAAGGTCATTACACAGTTCCCATAGATTAAACATTACCTTGATCTTAATATAATGTGGTATTCTATACTCATAACCAACTCGGATTCCAAGGTTAAATTAATTAACCACTAACTCAAAATGAAAAAAAAGGTCTCAACCAAAGTGGATGCTCATAAAAATACGATGTAAGGCCAACCCTTCATGGAAATTTTTATTTACTTGATGTTTACAAACACCATCCTCCAAATAGGAATTAAAATCACCAACTCCAAGTGTTATCCAAACACCACCTTGATGATATATTTGTTTGCAATACAACTGGTTCCAAAGCCTATGGGAATTCTTTCCCTATACTGTAAAGGTGTGGTAATAGTCTTGACATGGTTTTCAATAAGTTTTCAACATTCAATGCCTTTATCCCAACCCAATATCGAAATGTAAAATCCAATTGAGACTATCCCAGCATATGGGGGAACAAAAATTGTATCCTAACATACGAGATACAATTTTTTTCCTTTGTCCATCCCTTAAAGGATCCTTACCATTAAGGTATAAATTAGTTGGAATAAAATGAATATTAAACCACTAAAATTATTTAGACATGGTTACCCAAGCCATGAATGTGAGTTACCTTATACAAAACCATGATATCATCTTGGTCTCAATGACCAAAGTTCATGTTGCTGATTTAATGCATGATCACATATTTCACTAACATAAAACTCATATTCTTGCAAGTTAATATATCTACTTCCCCATAAATCATGAACTATGAGACCTAGGTAGAGTATTCTAGAGTGAGACCATAGATGAGGAGACATGAGTAATGAATTGGAAATAACAAAATAAGAAAAGAGGGTACGATTTATCATTGTATCTAAACAAATATCTCACTCATTACTAAATATAAAGACAATACCCTACACAAACCACTAACCCAAAAAAATCAAATGATATTACACATCCTGAACTATTCATGACTAAACATCCCAAACCCAAAAACTAGAACAAGAATGGTTGGTAATAGAAAAGATTTGGATCCTAAACTACCTCAGCTACACCTGAAAAATTAATTTCCCAACCCCTTTGATAAGATGAAAACCTATTTCATGAGATTAAATAATTGCTTTCAAAGAGGACAAATCTATATAAAATTGAGTACTATGAACCATTGTACTCCCTATATTATATTAAATACACTTTTAAGGCAAAAAAACATCCTCCCAAGTCAGGCCATGTCAATGGTAATTAATCATATTGACCAATATAATTCCCAGAATATCCCACTACCCTTGATTTATTGTGATAACCCTCGCATGATAAATCACTCCCACAAACTTTTATTTCCCTTCCATGCATTATGTTTATAACACCCCAAGATTTTGGGAAATAATTTTTTTTAATTAATTTATTTTTTTTTCAATATTTTATATTTCATACAACACTGAATATATATTTTGTTTTATGAAATAACTAAGTTTTAATTTATTTTCAAACAACACGAAGGTATGTTTTTCAACGTGAAACACCAACTAGTCTTGTGTTAAATGAAAAACTGATTTTCTATGAAATATCATTTTATTTTTATAATTATTTAAATGAGATAGTTATAACCAAGATATTAAACATAGTAATATGAATTGTGATAAATTATTTGAATATATTATTTATCATCGATTTTAGAAAAATAAAACATAATTATAATTAAAAATATATATTTTGGTAAATTCTGTATGTGTTTAAAAATATTATTTTCCCAAATAATATATTTTTCATGCCCATAGGTGAAAAATAATAAAATTAATTTTAGAAACTATTATAAGTTTAATTTGATAAAATAAACTTTATTTGTTAATTAGTTATGTATAAATTATATTAGGGTGAATTTTTGGTATTTTTATAAGATACATCATTTTTTTTGATGAATAGTGAAAAATACTGAATTTTAATTCAAAACTGTTTTTTTCTCATTTATTTATATAGATAAATTATATTTTAAGTTGGTTATAAAGTAAAATTAGATCAATTATATATCTATTAATCCAATATATTTCATTTAAATATTTTTATATTGAATTTATATATATAATCATAATGAACATTTTCACATTCTCACTACAAAAACACCACTTTCTCACTACATTTATGAGATTAGCACTAAAATTAATTTTTCAGATTTTGTAAAATAAATTTAGATAAAAATACATACTTCAGTATAATACTCATTTTCTAATAATATCAAGTTAATTTTTTAAAAAAAATTAGTGAATGTGATGAAGATTTATTACAGCGACTAAGGTAGAATTAAGCATAATAAGGGACTAAATCTTAATTTGAGGAGCCAAAATGACCTATCTACTTTTCCACCACCCATTTTATGGCCATAATATGTCCATAAACCTTCAATTATTTATTCTGGTTTGTTTTGGATGAATTGGTTTAGGTAAAAACGTGGGTAGACCTAACTTGTTTCCAAAATGCCAAGTCTGTCCCCTCCCACCCCTATAAAAGGCCACCACATCTCCCATCATCTTCACACATCTCAAAACTATTAGGTTCAGAAAATATATAAAAAATAAAATTACCAATATACCTCTATTCCTAATTTGATCGTCCCTTTGGGAATAAATCCAATCTTGGATGCTATGTGGTGCAATCCATGAGCTGTTACCCAAAGAAGAGGTAACATCCTTCCTCAAGATCCTTCATTTTATTTTCATTATCCACCCCCTCAATTATTCTTATTACATGATTATATAATAAAAAAATAATCCTAAATGTACTTAAAATTTTTTATTCTATTTTTTTACCTTAACTTCACACACTCCCATTTAATGGGTAATGAACTTACCGTTCTTGTGTACGACGAAATATCGCCTCACGAAATGATGTTGTTTGTTTTACCTTTTCCACCTCTCATGGTTGGGAATTATGATTGAAAATAATTTTTTATTATATATATTATATATATTATTTCCTTATACTTAAGTAGTTATTATATAAATCCTACCATTATGGTTTCCATTTTGTGTAGATATGATGACTTCGTTTGTGGAAGTGTGGACTACCGCCTCCTCAAAGAGATGTGAATCATTCACACTTTACATGAAATGTATCAAGGTTATATTTAGTAAACATATATGATATATATTATATTTATAACTCTTTTAAAATTCTATAATTATTATGTGAAACAAACCTTCATTCTTCCCATTTTGTGTATTGGCGATAACTTTGTTTCTCGACGTGTGGACTACTGACTCCTCAAAACGATGTGACTCATTCAGACATTACATAGAATGTATTAAAATGGGTTTTGTAAATATATATGATATATATGACATAATAATTATACTATAATCATATTATATATTTATATGCATATATTTTATTTAGTTTCTTTCTTTCAAGAGGACAATAAAACGGAAGCAGCGTCCATGCGTATGTATGACCCACCGTCTGTATGAACGATGTGCATAATTTAATAATTATATATTTTATATTTTAATATAAATATTTATATACAAACTATATATGATATTCAAATCATATTTTACATTCTTTAAATAAGTAAATTATTATCTAAGATGATCAAGAATAATAAGTCAAAACATGTATGATAAACAAAGCTGCTATTACACGAAACACAACTTCAACATGGAATTTTTAATAAACAGGGAATATAATTTCATAAGTAAATAATATATGGTATTAGATTTATTATTATGGTTATGTAATTGTTTTTTAATAAACTTATATTTATTTTACAGGAGGTTTGAGCATGTATGAAGAAATTCAAGACTTAAGGTAAGGGAATTTCATCTCACTTTTTATTTTCTTACGATATAGGCCTTATTCACCACTCATTTATTTTGTGTGGTGTATATAATGACCATGGACATATTTTATGAATTTTATACTTAAATTTATAGTTATTTACATATCTATTTTATGAACTTTATTTCATGGGGTTTATTTTTCAAGAGTTACCAAATCGGTAAAGTAAGTTTGTCTCAATTTGCCTTCTTTGAGACACATGCCATATTATGCACCAATATTTTTTAAATGTGGGGTATATAATTCTTTTGACATGTTATATCATATATACAATTATTTTTTTGATATTTTAAAATTCATGTAATGTTATTCATTCCATGTTACCAATGTTGTAATGGTTTATCGCTACAATCTCATTGTTTATCAAGATTGTTTAGGATTATGCTTCCATTTTTAAAATATTATGATCCATGAATCAAGAAATCTCATGAATATTATTACCCTATAGTTATTATTGTTATATCCATTTAATGTAACCATTTTTTCTAATTTTGGGTACTTAAGATAATTATGAAAATATTTTTATGAAAATCTGACTTAATTTCTCCTTTTGATCAAAAATATATGTTCTTTCAATACCACATTTTCTAAGAATGTTTTAAATAATTTCTTTCTAGTATCCTATGATGTGTAAATAAAATTTTTACCCATTTTTTACCTTTTTAAAAATGCTGTTTAAATAAATATTATTATTGTTTTAAGGTAAATTCATTTTTTGTTAATGATTTATGGTGAAAAAGGAATGTTTAGCATGAACATACATACCCGCCGTCATGACCATCATTTCATTCATTCATGATTTATAAGATTATGTGTTAGTTTTTTCAAGAATTTTTTTCATAATATTTTGGACATTCAATGTTTTTAAATTTATTTTCAAAGAAAAAGGTTTTCAAAATAAAATTTATGTTTAAAAATCATTTTTCAAATCATCCATTATATGTTTTAAACGAGTTATTTTCAATGAAATAGATTCTATTACTTTTCAAGTTTATTTAATATTTTTTCAAAGATATTTTAAAATAAAAAGGTTTAAGAATATTTTTTATGTTTGTCAGTATTTTTTCAAGGGAAATGGTTTTCAAAATTATTTCAATCTTCTTTTAAACGTTTTAAAGGAATTTTTTTTTCAAAATTTTTTATGTCTTCAAAATAATATTCATAAAATAAGATCTGAAATTTCCCTCATCAAATGTTTTTAAAATTTCTTTTATAATTTTCTACCATCTAAGACAAAATCCTTCAGTGTTAATCATTCTTTTTCTGGGGATATGATCCAAGGTTTTCATTCATATTCATTTTCTGAATTGTTTATGTTTTTATAGAATGATATTTACCAAACCCATATCTCTTTCATGGGATATATGTTTTTGATACCCGTTTCTATTTCATGGGTTATATGTTTTTGAAACCCATTTCACCTTCATGGGATATATTTTTATGAAACTTTCTTATCTTCATGGTTTATTTTTTGATTAAATGATTATTAAACCTATCTACTTTCCACAATTTATGATATGATTACATGTTTATGATACTAATTTTATTGCATGGGTCATGATATGAGTGTTTAGGATATTGTGTAACCCATATATATTATTTAATTATGATATTGGTGGGACCTATATCACCCTATAATTATTGGGTAAATATTTATACCTCATTCGATAGATATGGCTGGATTGGGGATTGAACTAGGTTCGGTAAAGGACTTTTTATACTAAGATGGTCTAAGGGGTTAACCTTGAACACTAAGATGGTCATGGGAATAAACCATGACTACCAAAATGGTTTTTGGAATGAACCATGACTACTAAGATAGCTTTGGGAGTGAACCATGACTACCAAGATTGTATGAAGAGTGAACCACACAACTAAGATGGCCATGTTAGTGATACTTGAGTACTATGGAAATCATATTATATTCTTATGTGTCTTCACAATTATATGTCTTATTTATGTGTTATGATCTCAATGATTATTCTCTTACTTCCCTTATGATTCATCCCTTATAAATTTCTATTATTTTTGAAATTATGTATGTATTTGATATTTGATATGTATTATATGATCTTCAAGAGTTATTTTCATGGTCTCCTACCCTTATGAGAATGTTCTGCTTACATATCTCCCTTGTTTACCCTTACATAGAATTTGAGCTTGTACCTCTCTTACGCTTCCGTTCCCCATGTTATGAAGATAGGTTTCAAGTAGGAGTAATAATGGGGAAGTTCTTTATGAGAGATATTGAATATCTTTCACCAATATAGAATATTGTGTTTCCATGTTTCCAAAGACACTAGACTATTACAGTCCTCGGGCATGTAATTTTGTAATATAGGGAATATTCATGTAAATTGATGAAATATTATTTGTGTTAAGCCTGGGTATCTATAGTTTGTATCATAGTAAATGTTTAGTCAACCATTAGAAACTAGAATTAGAAAATGTTAGTGAGATCCATATGTTTATTTTTAAGGATATTTTTAGGTATGTCTCTAATGATAAGTAAAAGGATGAGTAAATGTTTAGGAAACTGTCTGGGAATTTTGGTAAATGATAGAGTGAGTGGTTTTCTAGAAATACATCCCAATATAGATACTACAAGTTAATGTGGCTCTGGAACAGATGTTCCTAGGGGTAATAACACTAAGAAGGTGTTCCAGGCCTAACTATGTGTAACATGGAACCCGATAGTGGGCCTTACTACAGACCTGGTTTTAAACTACCAGGGGATATTCATTTGGAATTCACAACCTATTTTTGAATAATTTTAAATGATTTTAAGTATAATATGACTATTAATGACCTAGTATAAACCTAAGGAATCATAGATTAATGAAAAAAGATCCATGATTTAGAAATAATATAAGTAATTTTTTCTGACTTTGCAGTTTTCTATTTTGGTAATTATTTATCACACTATACTTTTTCGTTTTAGTAAATGGAGGGAACCATAAAAAACTGGGTTAATATTGACTGTGATGGAAACTTTTCTTATGAAAAGTCAAATGGGATGATCACTAGAGTGTAGGATGTTTTGATCATTCCTAATCGGTTTACAAGGAACTTAATTAACAATGATTACCATAACCAACTCTCAGACTCACTAAGGAAGATAAGGAATGAGTTTTCTGAGAGTTAAGGTAATGGAGACTATAGAGGAAAGAAGGTTTAGTTTTCTTTGTGTCATAAATGTGGAAAAAATCACTAAAGTGAATGGATTTGAGGAATAAGAATATGTTTTGATTGCAGAAAATAAAGAAACAAAGAAAGTATCATTAAAGGAAAAATGAATAGTTTGGTTAATGAAATGGATGGAAATATTGGCCTCTCTAAGATATATTCAAAGGTTAAATGTTTTAAGTGTGGAATGAATGTCCATCATGAAAATTTATTCTCCAAGTAGAAATATCAAGAAGAGAATCATCAATTTGTCATGAGTGATGGTTATATTGATAATGATGATGATAATACATGTGAAATGTGAAAGAAAAGAGGTATTATGTAATAAGATATGGTAGAATATTTAATGGATTTTAGATTATGTGAAGTAATTTTAGTTCTTATGTATTTGTATTCAAGAATTATGGTCTATGAAATATATAAGGATTGTTCACTTCAGGTTTTTTCACTATGGATTTAAAAAAATATGAGGAATGGTTATGATGGACTAGGAAATTGATTTAATGGAAGTGTATTATTCATGGGAAACACATGATTAAGGTAAAAATATCACTTATTATGTTATGAATGATAAGATAATGAAGTTTTTAAAAAATACATGTTGGAAATCAATAAATGAATTGGATGGTACTAATTTCCTTAGATCTGATAAAGTATCTTTTGAAAATATGTTTCTTCTATCATTGATGGAGTTTATTGAATATTTGGATTTAAGGTATATATCCAATAGACATTAGAATAATAAAAAATGAATGTATTTAATAAGGATTAATGGTCATTCAGGTTATTACCATGTTTCAAGAAAATACTTGATGGTGTTATTAAATTTTTTTGAATGTGATAAATAAGAGATACTTTATGATATAGGGGGAATTAATATTAACATGATTTAGTGATATTCTCTATAAAGTTTTAGATTTTAAACATCTGGAAGGGGTACGATGTAAACCATTTATGGGATTGTTAAAGTTAAACATCAGATAAGGTTTTATAAAAGAAATTATTATCACTACATTTATATATTTATTCATATTGGATAACATGTGATAACCATTTGTTTTTGAGGGAATGATTTATCATTCTATCTCAAGATATTTTAATGATTCCGAGATGCAATATTCATCTTATATTATTGTAATAAGAGATGAATTTTAAATTGATCATGGAACAATAAATGGTGATATTGTACTGAATTAAGTAATTATATCTTCTCAAGAAAATTCTTCTACTATTGGGAAAGGATCTTGAAACTGGAAAGGTTATCGTAGTACCTTCTTTTATGATGAATCAAATGGTTCCTTAGATAATCACATATTCAGGGGTGGTGATTGTTAAATTTATCCTAACACTGTTCTCTATCATTCTCAATCCAAATTGGATTGTTATATGTTTCTTAATTGTCCATGTTATCACTTTCTACCAATGTAATCATATGTGGAAATATAGTTATGAGTTACTTTGGGTAAGCATTACAGTTTCAATTTTATTTTCTAAAAAGATGTTTTAGTATTAATTTTTTTTTGAGTTTTTATTAAATCAACTTTCATGTATCAAAACTTTGATAAACCATATGAATTTCAATTGTGAAATTCTTTTTAAAGGGGTTAGAATGTAACACCCAGATATTTTGTGAAATATATTTTTTAAAATTAATTTATTCATTATGATATTTTACAATTCACATAACAGATAATATAGATTATTCTACATGAAATCACTAAGATTGACTTTAATTTCACACAACACCAAGGTAATATTTTTCTACATACAACATCGACTTGGCTTCTGTTACATGGAATATTGTGTATCTACAAAACATCATTTCATTGTTATAATTATTTAAATGTGATAATTATAACCTAGTCGTTAAAATTAGTAATATGAATAGTAATCACTAATTTTAAAAAAATATAATGTTTATATATAAATAAAACATAATTATAATAATAAATATAATTTTTGGAAAAGTATTTATATGTTTAAAAATACTATTTTCTCAAATGAAGTGGTTTTCATGTCCTACATAAAATTAGAAAATTTATTTTAGACACTTCTAGAAATTTAATTTGATAAAATAAAAAATATTTTTTAATTTATAATTTGAAATTTATATTAAGGTAGATTCTTTAGATTTTTCTAAGATACTTCATTTTTGGATGAATAGTGACAATTAGTGAATTTTAATTTAAAATAGATTTTTGGTCTAATTTATCTATAATGATAAATAATATTTTATAGTTGGTTTTAAAGTAACTTTAGATAAATTTTTTATATATTAATACAATTTAAGTCATTGGAATATTTTTATGTTGAATTTAGATATAAATGATTAATGAACATTTGACCATTCTCACTATAAAAAACTCTTACATTCTCGCCATGTCTACGAGATTAACATTAAACATAATTTTTATTCTAATTTGAAATTAATTCACAAAAAAATAAATTCACATTCTTAATTAGTATAATATTTATATTAAAATAAATCAAGGGAACTTTACCCCAGGTTGTTGGATACACTACTCTTTGGGTTAAAAGATTCTATACTTGTTACTTTTATTGTTTCAAGTCTGTTTTCCACTGCATTTTGATTATCAAGGAAAGTATAACTATCTTATAATTTTTTATAATTGTATACTCTAATTAGTATGATTCTATATGCTTTACGGTGGAATCTTGTCCCTTGTAAACTTTTTTCGTAAGTTTCATTTTTGGAACTATATTTTTGGAATCTAGAATGTTTGTAGAACTAAGAGGTTTTGTGAATTTACTGTGGTTAACATTGTTAAATATAGAATGTTTTATGGCTAACATTAAAATTTCCAAAGGTATTTTTTAAAGTATACAATTCACCGCCACCCCCTTCTTGTATATTGAGCATATACATCATATTTTCGATCCTACAATTGGTATCAGAGGAATTATTTGAAATACTTATAATCACATATAAGTTTTCTTGCTCATTTTTCATTGTTCTATATTTTTCTTGCTTATTATTTTTACATTTTTTTTACAAATTTTTATTACTATCAAGATTCTGTTGAATGATATTTTCATTGAGATGGTATAAATGAATGCTGGTTTGATTGAAAATCATAATCCGACTAGACCACCTATATTTTATAAGAATTATTATGAATATTAGAGAGATTTTATGATGAAATTTGTTATTAATACTGGATTGTAAAACTTTTTAATGCTTACTGGAGATTATAGAAATCCTGATAAGGAAGTCGGAACATTTACTAATCATGAAAAGTCTGAATATCAACTTAACTCTAAGGTTTTCAATACTTTGTTGTGTTTAATGACCAGGAATATATATAGCCATATTTCTTTCTGTAAAGATGAAACTTGTATTTGGAAGAAGCTTAAAGTAACTCACTTTGGAACTTCCAAAGTTTTCGAAACAAGAAGAGATATTATTAGAGATGAGTATCATGGTTTTTTCTTTCCTTATGGAGAACCAGTTTGCAAGGTACAGTAGGGGTTTCTGGCCATTGTTAACAGTTTAAAATACATTGGTGAAAAAAGATTAGATAATTATGCACTTGTGGACAAGATTATAGATATAATTCCTAATGAGTGGGGTCAAAAAGAATAGCTATTGATGAGAATAGGAAAGTCTCAAAGATTACTCCTAATGAGAATTTTGGAACTCTTATTCAACATGAGACATGAATGAAAAGCGATGATGATATAAATAAGAAGAAGTATGGAAATGGAAGTGTTGCTTTTACAACTGCTTCAAATAATATTAAATCTAGGACTCCTGAGAGAGTTACAAGATCCAAATCTAAGAGGATAGTTATTCAATCTGAACCTAGTGGAAGTGAATCTTTAGAAAATGAGTTATCCAATCTTGGCCGAAGGATGGAAAAGATTTTTGGACAGAAGAAAATTCAATCTAGATACAAGAATAAATAAAAAAAGGAAAAGAAAGACTCAAAAGTCACTTTCTATGACTGCAAAAGAGCAGGGCATAAAAGGCCAGATTGTCATATTCTTAAGAGAAATGATATAAAAGAAAACCATTTTAAGGGGAATAGAAAGATGTATTATAGGGATAAATCAATAAAAGTCATGAAATCCAATGACACCTAGAGTACCAGTGGGGGTGACTCTTCTGATGAATCCTCAGAGTATGTTTCTTCTTCACAGAATAATCTTTGTCTATTAGCCAAGAAACGGATTGAAAATAATTCTTTAATGGCTAAGGTAGACAATTCTGAATCCATAACCAATGTATCCTTGAATGATAATTATTGTGATAGTAAATATTATGAATCATCAGATGCATAATCTTCTTCTGATGAAGATAATACTTTACCTACTTATGAATAAGTCTCTAGGTTTGTTAATCTCCTTGAGAATGAAAATTCTAATGTCAATAAAAAGATTGACAAGGAAAATTCAAGGATTTCTATTCTTACTAAGGAAGTAATAGATCTTTCTAAAGATCATGATAAGAAAACCATTGATTTTGAAAGTATTTCAAAAACCCCTGAGGAAGTTAATTCTGAGAAGGATAAACTTTATAATGATCTATAAAAAGTAATTTCTAAAAAAAATGTTTTCAAGACTAACTTTAGTACTAAAACAAATGTTTTTTAGGATAAAAACATATTTATTTTACCTAAGTTAGAAATATTTTCCTTGTGGAAGTGTTTTTCAAACATTACAATAGGTAAGGAAAATTTTGATAAAATGAATTCCCAAATTCGACCTCTAAGGAATAGTTTTGGATTTGGTTATACTCTTTTAAAACTATTTTTTAGTAACAATTATTTTGTTCCTCAAAGTGCTCCATTCTGTACTAAATGTCGGTGTTGTGGGCATTGGGAAAAAATGTTCCTTAAAAACTCAGTCTTTAGGTATTCTTAAAGAATATTTCTCAGTGAAAATGTGGATTTCTAAAAATATTCTTTCTAAAGGTTCTGGATCCTAGAATGTTTGGGTTCAGAAAGTATAACTCTTTTATTTTTAGGAAAATACAGAAAGTACCAACAACAATACATGGAACATGGATAGTGGATTTTCACATCATATGACTGGTAACAAACACTTATTTGAAAATATTATCAAGAAGAATGGAGGAAAAGTATCTTTCAGAGCTAATTTTTACGGAGAAATTATTTGTATAGGTAAAATTTTACTTCTTGGAAAAACATTGATTTCAAGTGTTTTATTTGTTAAGGGTCTTAAGAACAACCTTATTAGCAAAAGTAAATTATGTGATTAATGTCACCTTGTGAAATTTAGGAATTACAAGTGTTTAGTACACAATTCCAAGGAAGAGTTTATTCTTTATGCCTATAGGCAAGAGAATTCTTACACACTAATCTTATAAGAACTTAGAAGCCAAGATCTACCTTGTCTTAGTGCAATGGAAGATCATTTATGGTTATTGAATAGATGGTTAGGACAGTGTAACCTTGGGAACCTATGAAAACTCTCTAAGAAAAGACTATCTAAGCATCTACTAGATATTGTATTTGATTCTTCAAAAGTTGGTGATCCATGTCAATACGGTGAGCAACATAAATCAATTTTTAAATCAATTGGTGAAGTATCAACCACTGATGCATTACAGTTGGTTAATATGGATATTTTTCATCCAACACAAACCAGAAGCATTGGAGGAAAATATTATGTATTTTTCTTAGTTGATGATTTCACTATATTTACATGGGTCTATTTTCTAGTAATGAAATATGTATATTTTTCTTATTTCAGAATTTTTATAGCCGAAGTTAAAAATGAGAAAAACCTTCCATCGATAATTATTCATATTGATCATGGAGGAGAATATTAAAATTCAGATTTTGAAACTTCATGTAGTATAAAAGTCATTACTCAAAACATCTCAGCACCATGAACACACCAAAATAATGGTGTTGTTGAACGAGGAAATGGATGTATTCAAGAGATAACACGAACCATGTTGAGTGAATATTTGGTAGCCAAACATTTTTGGGCAGAAACTGTATGTACTACATTCTATAATATAAATCATGTTTTCATTAGACCTTTTCATAATAAAACTCATTATGAGTTATGAAATGGTAGAAAACCTAGACTTTATTACAATAAGGTTTTGGTTTAAAGGGATTTATTCTGAATACTAAAGATAATCTACACAAATTTTCACCATAATCTGATGAAGGAAATTTCTTAGTATACTCTACAAATTCTAAGGCTTATAGAGTTTTCAATAAAAATACTTGTACTATTGAAGAAAATGTACCTGTTAAATTTGATAAAACAGATCCTTTTGTTTTTAAACATCCTCAACCTACATCTTCAGAAGTTTTTTCAAAAACTGATTATCAACCCTTGATAGAAGATCCTTCTGATAAGTAAAATGGTCAAGAAAATTTTTCTGAAGTATTTACCCCAGAAGACTTCATAACAAACATTGATGAACAGGTTTTATAAAATCCAAATCAGTTGTTTCATAAGAATCATCCTAGTGATAGTATCATTAGTGATGTAAATCAACCTATAAGGACTAGAAGATCATGAAGAAATGAAGTAGAACATCAATCATTCCTTTCCCAATTAGAACCAAAAAGAACTAATGAATCTTTAGGTTATGATGATTGGATAAAAGTAAACCAAGATGAGATAAATGAATTCGAAAATAATAAATTCTGGACCTTTGTTGAAAGACCTATAGAAACATCTATTATTGGTGTAAAATTGGGTTTTCAGAAATAAGTGCGATTAAAATGGGATCATCGTAAGAAAAAAAAGCCACATTGGTTGCTAAAGGCTATAATCAACAAAAAGGAATAGACTATAAAGAAACATATGCTCAAATAGTTAGACTTGAATTTATTCGTATTTCACTATCCTTTCCAACATTCTTTAATTTTAAACATTTTCAAATCGATGTTAAATGTGACTTCTTTAATGGTTATGTTCAAGAGGAAGTTTTTTTTTGAATAACCTCTTCGTTTTGAAAATAAAAGACATCCTGAACATGTTTTTAAAATTACCAAATATTTAAAAAAAATTATGTTTAGGGAAATGCTGATCCAACCACTTTTAAAAAGAAATATAAGAAAAATGTTATGATTGTTCAAATTTATGTTGATGACATTATATTTGGTTCATCTCAACAATATTTAACCGATTCCTTTGTGGATCTAATGAAATCTGAGTTCAAAATGAGTATGATGGGTGAGTTAACATTTTTCCTTTGATTTCAAATTTCTCAAAAACCAGAAGGAATCTATATATCACAGCATAACTATATTAAATATCTTTTTAAAATTATGTATATAACAACACTAAGAGTATAATTACTCCCATTGGTACCTCAAATTCACTTGATCTTGATAAAGCTAAGAAACTAGTAGATCAAACATCTTTTAGAGGTATGATAGGAAGTCTACATTACTTGACAGCTAGTCATCCAAACTTAATGTTTTTAGTATTATTATATACAAGATATCAATCCAATCCTAAGGAATCTCATTTAAAGGCAGGGAAAAAGATATTTCGCTACTTAAAGGGAACCATGGATCAAGGACTCTTTTATACTTCTAGAAATTATTTTATTTTAAAATGTTTTTAGGATGATGCCTTCGGTGGATGTAGAATGCATAGGAAAAGTACATCTAGAAAATTTCATTTATTAGGAGATTCATTAGTTTCTTTGTCATGAAAAAAATCAACACTCAATATCACTTTCAAATGATGAATCTGAATATGTAGCATCTGGAAGTTGTTGTGATCAAATATTTTGGATGAAAAACACACTCATAGACTATGGTTTGAGTTTTTTCCAAAACACAAATTTTGTGTGATAATACTAGTGCCATTCCCTTAAGAAAAATCCCTACACATAACTCTCGTGCAATACACATAGATATTAGGCATAACCTACTTAGAGATCACACACACAAAGGATATATCATTCTTCAATTTATCATAACTCAAGATCAACTTGCTGATATTTTCACAAACACTTTACCCTCCGATAGATTTGAATACATAACAAAGAATTTAAGAATGATAACCATAAGTTAGTATTCCATATTAACTTCTTCTTGAAACATATCTTCTTACAGTAAGAAACTCATTTTCATAGGGGGAGTACATTATCTTATTAGTCAAATTTTTTTAAAAAAATTCGTAGCAAAATATTTTCTTCGTTGTAAAAATTTTAATAATCAAAAATTTCTTAGTCTAAATAAATTTAATAATCAAAATTTCAGAATCTAATGTTATTCAAAAATAATTTTTACTCATCACAAATAATCTTCCTAGCAATCCGAAAGGTATGTTTCCTTTCCTAAATTTTCGTAATCTTCTTTTAATTGTTATTTTCTTCTTGTTTTAAATTTTTCAGATTCACTTTTTCTTTAAATCCAAATGTTTTTCTTAAAAACATATAAAGATAAGAATATATAAAAATCTTTCATCGGATATCATCTCAACTGTCAGATCTTCTCAATAATCTTTCAACCATTGGATCAATCCTGGAAGCTGAACAGTCACTTCAATTGCATATATAATGGACCCTCAATGGTGTTCCCACATCAAACCCCAAGCTCTTACGTGCTGATGCTCTGCCCTTCCTACTTAATACCATTCCGAATTTCTCAGGTGTTCCTTAGTTATGAGTGTCAATAGAAGCCTCTCCTCAGAAAGAAATGTAAATCGTAAAGGAAATCTCTGAATGGAAGATTTATCATGAAAGGTTGGTAGACCTGGACTTCTTTAGTAAGTATGATTAAGTCATCTCCAAGAACATTATGTTAAATGGATGGGAGAGTATAGCTGTATCAAAACCCAAGGGAGAGGATCTGGTGAATCTAGAGTTTCTCGTGGAGTTTTATGAATCTGTTTCTTTTTTCAATCAAGGAGGAAAAGAAAAATTTTCTTTCATGTGTTATGGTAAAATTTCTTCTCTTTCTTATTCTAAGGTAGCCAGTTTGATTGGAATACCGTACAGAGGAGAAGCTGAATTTTTTCCCCATAAGTTACCTGATGATATAATATGTTTTGATAAAGAAAATACCATAGAGTGACTTGGTTTGGTTGGATTTAAGACTCCGAATATTTTTCATATTTTTACAAATTTGTGGATTCCAGTTTTGGTTCAAGGCTTTATCATTCCGAGGAAAGGATTTAAAGATACTCTGAAGAAAAGAGATATGTATGTTTTGGATTTCATAGTGAACCTCTGGAAGCTAAATATTGTTAAGTATATTTTGGTTACGATTTAGAATATCAAGAATTGTAATCTGATGTCCCATATTATCATGTATCCGACAATTCTATAAAAGATCATTGTTTCTGGTTTAGAATCAATGAAAATTTCCTGCAAATCGAAGTCAAGAAATTTTAGTGTAATGTTGCTAATTGAGGACACTATAAGGAGACTGAAATTTGTATTTTTTGGTGAATCCAGAGGTTTTTATGATTTATCAAAGGAAGAAGTTGATGTTTTATCAAAGAAATTCGTTGTAGCTGAAAGCTCCAAGAAAGGTTTATGGAAGAGGAAAGTGAAGGAAATTCAGGAGATAGAAAATGTTTCTGATGCCAAGGATATTCCGTTTTCACCTCCAAAGCATAACAAGCAAAAAGGTTGTCCTGATTATGTACTGGCTAACTGTAGATAAGACCATAAAAACTACAATGAAGGGGAGCCTACATTTTTCTTGGATCATGCTAAGGAAAAGCCTTGAAGATGAAATCTATTGAAGATCTTGAGAAACAATAGAAATAGAAGAATCAAAAAAAGAAATTTTCTGAAGTTTAAATTGTTCAATATCTTCTAAGACTGCTGAACAAGCCTCTAAGAATATTCCTGTACAAATTTTTTTTTCAAATAATTACTTCTAGAGACTCTGGGAAAGAAGTTGGTGATTCTGGAACCACATCAAGAAGAAGAATAAGAATAATTAGTTGAAATAGAAGTAGAAGAGGAAGTTGAGGAAGAATTAGATCAAGAAGTGGATGAAGAAAAAGAAGAAGGAATTGGTGACACTGATGACATGATAAGACAAGTGGAAGATTATCATGAGAAAGAAATTCCTTCCGATAAGTTTTCCATCCGAACTTCTAAAGCTGAATATTCTAAGCTTGCTACACCTAGAAAGGATGAAAAGGATCAGAAGGAAGATAATAAGCAATTCAAAGAATAAAGTAGTAATCATGATATTATTCATCCAGTAGATCCTCAGGCGGATGCTGAGATGGAAAATTTTGATTAGGATAAAATATTTGATCTATCTGACAGCGAGCATGAATCAAAAAATTATGATAAGATCATTTAAAAAAAGATAAGGGTAAGAAGGTGATGGATGATACTCCTACCAAGTCTTTGGTTAGTAATAATGATGTTGTTGCATCATCAAATAGGAAAGATGATGTGCTTGAGAAAGAATCCTCATCAACAAAGCATTCGAATTTACAATCATCTTCTCTTGTCCATGACTTTGTTGTTCAGTATTTAAAGAAGTTGGTTGGTACTATTCTAATATTTCAAACCATAGATTCAAGGATCCAAATACATCATCATTCCTTAAATCAAAGAACAAAATTAGTATCCATGGTGATGGATATGTCTGTCAGACTTGAGGCTAATTTCAAAACATTTTTCATTAATTATAAATCCCATAAAAGATATTTCAATAAGATGACTAGTGGGTCAAGGAAATCTATTGAAGAGATGATAATTCTAGATGAGTTTCAAGATAATGTCAAGGATTCTTATGAAACTGATGATGCTAAGTTCTATGTTCTCACCAATTCTTCTGAAGAAAATATTTCCCGTAAAGAAACTACTCAGAAGCCAGAAGTGAAAGATCTGAATGGGAAATTGTATTCAGTTGCTCAGAGTTGGAAGAGGGAAATGGATCCTTGAATCGAACTTGAAGAAAAGAATATTAAATAAGAAGAATCCATGAAGTCTCAGGATGATATTCTTAAGGCTCGAGAAGAAATAATTAAATACTTGGAAAAGAAAACTAACGATCAAGATCAGCTACTCAAGTGCATGGAATATGATCACAAGGAACTCGTGATGCATACGACAATTATGAATAAGCTGATGTCAAAATAAAAAACGAGATAATTTCATTCCAAATCCAATCTTTGGTTGTATTATCCTATTTTAAAAATTCTTTCAATCATAATGAAATTCATGTTGCACTTCATATTTTTTGTTGTTTAGTACTAATATTTCAGGTATTATATTTTCATTTCCATTCCCTTTATTCCTTTTTGAAAATCACAATGGGAGAGGATGAAATGTCAAAAAGAATACTAAGTAAAGAAAAAATTTCCCTAAGTAAGGGAGAGTTCATCTAAGGGAGAGTTTTCATCATGAAGATTTTCGAATGAAAGAAATTAAAAAATCTCATTCAGGAAATTAGGAATATGATCCTTAGGTATTTCAATGTCTAAGGGAAAGTTACTCAAATTCTATATGATCCATAAGTAAAGGGGGATAATTTTTTTTTCAAAATCGTAAAAATTTCAAAGTCCATAAATTCATTTTTGTAAGGATGTTTGTGCTTTCCAAAAAGGGGGCGATTATTGAGTCAATAAGGTTTCCTTATGACTTATCAATTCCTCTATGTTTTGAAAATCACAAACACTTTATCTTAAGGAAAATCTTATTACCCTGACATTTTTCCTTAATAAAGAATATTTTCCTACACCAAGGAAATTCATCCTTACCTATTTTTCATTATTTGTATTTTTGTATCTCTAAATCTAACTCTTTTTATTCTTATGTGTAAAATTATGTTTCACATCTAAAATCTCATAATTATATAAATACATTGATATATAGTATTCTGTTTTTTGGATCCAAATTCAGATTCTGATTTCTCTAAAGTTCAGACATCGAATTCATTGAAATTTAGACTATGAATTCTCTAAAATTCCGACTCCAAATTCTCTAAAATTCATACTCTAAATTCTCAAAAATTTAGACTCCTAGTTCTTTAAAATTCGGACTCCGAATTCTATGAAATTCAAACTCAGAATTCTATGAAATTATGACTCTGAATTTTGTGAAATTCTGTTTCTTAATTCCTTATAATTCTAGTTCCGAATTCCTTAGAATTCAGACTCTGAATTCTTTAGAATTCAGAATCCAAATTCCTTAGAATTCAGACACCAAATTCATTAGAATTCGGACTCCGAATTCCTTAGAATTATACTTTTGAATTCCATAGAATTTGGACTCCATATTCCTTCGAATTCAGACTCCGAATTCCTTAGAATTCAGAATATGAATTCCTTATAATTCAGACTCTGAATTCATTAGAATTCAAGTTCCTAATTCCATAGAGTTCAGGTTCCCAATTCCTTAGAATTCAGACTCTGAATTCCTTATTATTTAGGTTTTGAATTCCATGAAATATAGAATCTAAATATCAATGTAATATACACTCTGAATGGTTTCCTCATAGACTTTGATCTTTATTTTTCCCTTATACACTGGAAAATATATTTGATAGAGAAACAATATTTTACTTACCCTTGTTATAGTTATAAAACGATGGTGTGCATTCTATTTATAAATAACCATTTTTGTAGGGACATGTGTACATGTCCCACTAAGATTCAAGGAAAAATATGACTGTTGAAGGAGGGAGATGACTGTTGGGAAAATTTCTATAAATTGGAGATCATTTGAACAAGCTCATAACCTTTTATGACTATTCTTCAACTCTGTAGATTACATGCTGCGGAAGTGATTTCTAGAGAGAGAGACGCTCATGCTTTGTGCGTACTAAAAATCTTGTTCAGATTTTTTTGTGTGACTCTGATTGTTATTGTGTACAATCGAGGGCTTCTGGAGATTGGAAGATAGAGGTGCCGACTACCTTAATGATCGAGGACTTCCTTGATATGTAAGACAGATTTGTAGACTACCTTGAAGTTCTAGGGCTTTCAGATATAACAAGATAGACTCTGATATTATTATTGAGGGTTTACCCCTATGTTGGTAAGACGTAATTTCTTGAAATTATAAATCAAGTGACCTTTATCCAATGTTGTTTGATACCCTACTATTTGGGTTAAAAGATTCAATACTTGTTACTTGTATTGTTTCAAGATTTTTTTCCTCTGCATTTTGATTATCACAGAAAGTATAAATATCTTATACTTTCATATAATTTTATACATGGGTTAGTAAGATTCTATAAGCTTTAAGGTAGAATCTTTGTCCTTGTAAACTTTTCTTAAGATTCATTTCCGGAACCATATTTCTAAAATATAGCATGTTTGTAAAACTAAGAGGTCTTGTGAATATACCTCGATTAATATTGTTAAACAAATAAAGTTTTATTGTCAACTTTATAAGTTCCAAAGGAATTTATTAAAGTATAAAATTCACCCCCCCCCCCTTGTATATTGAGCATCTTCATCATTTTTTAGATCCTACAAACATAATCTCCAGTGGAGAACCTAGGACATGGTGTGATAGGGGGTGCCACTCAATAGGTAGAGGACATGCACCCTAGTGAATCGGGGGGTTATACTCATTGAATAGATGACCCACACCCTAGTGATAAAAAGAGCACCACATAGAAGATAGAGGGATCCTGACCTTGTGTTTCAAGGTGTACCACTCAGTAGATATAGGACCTACACCCTAGTGTGATAGGAGGGTTCCACTCGGTAGATTGACAACCCATGACATGTTGTGATGGAGGGTACCACTCAATAGATAGAGGACCAATTCCATGGTGTGTTATGGGGTACCACTTAGTAGATAGAGGAATATGGGGGACCTATTATTAGGCGGGATAGGAGGATCTCTGACCCCAACATCTCTATAATGATCCCTCTTGATTTCTACTCTTGGTTAATCCACTCTTAAAGAAGCATTATGAATGAAACACCTCACATTATATCTCAAATTACACTATGAGGGACATCATCATGTTCTACAAAAAACTACTTATGATAGTCCTCTCATGAACTAAAATCCATGTTCTAAAGAAGGATATACGAAGGGCTGAAGATCATAAGATAAACGCATGGTATTTACATGCTGTCACATGATGTGTGACCTCACCTCATTACCCGATCATGTTCTCTCATGGACATGAATTGAGAATAAATTTCACTCTGAAAGGATTGTACCAATGGTACACAGCATGTATCAGCCACCTGGGTCCTCCATGATCTTCCATCTTGTGCCTATGTACATCAGCACAAGCCCGTGTACATGGCCAGGTCTAAGTATCATGTCCTTGTCCAACTACACAGTCGTGCATGTGTAATATGTCTATTACCATGTATCTATTCATGCCAGTGCTCGGGTACTTCTGGAGTACACATTGATCCACCAAAATAGGTTCATACAATGTTCATGGATTCATACATGGCATGTGATATTTATCATCCCCAAAACCCTAGCTGGCATAACAAAGAGACTACATGGTAAGTGTTCCTGAACTGTATGACCTATAGTCGGGTTTTTCACATAAACCTAGGGAATCCATCACACAACTTATCACAACATTATTTCTACTATTTCCACCTTGAATCTCACCAAGGGTCTCAAGTATAGGATTTATCACACCTGATCCATCACTGGTGGTTGGATTCTTGTCACCCGAACCCCACATAGATCACTCATCACACCACGCCACTTTTTCTATTACTATAGATCCCAAATCCATGGAGTCATCACCAAATACATTCACAATATCCCAATCCATCTAAAAATTTCTACCACACACATTATTCATGAAACCACCATGAATATGAGGATTCAATCATACTCAAACCCACCCAAGCAATGTTAAATTGTGACTTGTGGGCCAAATTTGGAGAATGTGAAGAACAATAGGTATAAATGAATATAAATAAAGTAAAACTATCATTTTACAAGATTTATCACCCAATAATCAAATAAATAAGAGGTCTAAGGGTGATAATTAGTCGTAAAATATATAAATTTATTTAAACAACTCATTTTAACCAGACAAGCTCATGCAAAGGGTGTGAAATCACAAATCAATAAAAAAAGATTTGAAAATACATGCTCACCAATCAAAGAGGTGGAAATATTTAATTAACATGGAATAATATCGTTATGTATCAAATAACAGTGACTATAACATTATCCAAGGATAAATATGATCCATTGTGTTCACTGCATGCCTCTTGATTTACCTCAATTTGATCATCAATTTGCGTCCTTGGGTTTTTCAACACCAATGAATAATTTTATTCTCCTATAATCTTCTGAATATTATGTGGATAACCCTAGAAAAGCATCATAAAAATGTATATATAGAGAATTATTCTTAATTAAAACAAATAAAATAATTTATTTATTTTATTAAACACTCCCTCCAACGGTCAGCTCCCTTAGACCATCCAACATTGACCAACCTTAATTCATGTATAGGGTAAAACCCACATTCTAAATTCAACCTTTTTCATAGAATATCCATAAAATAAACCACTTAGGAGTTATTCCATTATTTAGAAAAAATTATTGATGTGTGATATAACATATTTAATATTTTTATAATATCAATATCAAGACTCTCCTTGCCATGGAATATTGTGCTGACTCATTTCGTGTCATTGAAGGTGTTCCTAAAAATATTTCAAATTATTACACGGAAAAAATGGATTTGTTAAATAATTATATTTCAAATTCACTCAATTTATCAAAAATCAAATAATTTCCCTTTTATTTTGAAATTTGTGGGAATTAAATCATTGAATTTAGTAAAGAAAAAAAGAATTTATAATCTCAATCAATCTCTCATTCATATGTACGGCCAAAAGGTTTTGAGTGAAATAGAAACACTTGGTGGGTGATTAAGTTAAAAAAATTATACGATTTTATTGATCATTCACCAATTGTGGAAGATTTAAACATCATGACCAAAGAGAAAAATTTAATCGAATGTTGACATAAAAACCCCCAAAACCGGGAGAGGACCTTTTTCTAGTTCAAATTATAATTAATTTATATTAAATTTAAAGAAAGAATACATGGTCCGAGGATATTTCTTTGATGAGGATATTTATCATCTGAACCCCCTTTTGGATTACCATCATTGCATAGGGTGGACCAAAATTAGGGACCCTCTAGTGATGATCCATACATGGTCCTTTGATCTCTGAACAATCCTCGATGTAACGCCGAGAGCTAACATGGCATATCAATCATTTTGTGTCGTTCATCTTGATCACTTCATTATATTTTGGACTTAATGGATTATCTCTTTTTTTATCATTCATAATATTATGGGAAAATAAGTAATTCAAGAGAGAAGTCTGTTTTGTGCAATGATACTCAATTCTCGATTAACCCTCCATAATAGAAATAATAATCTATCAATAGTGTTAGGGTTTTTTTTTTAAATTTATTTAACAACACAACAGTCCATAACTAATATAATAAACCAAATCTTACCCCATGTCATATCAATTATTATTACTGTTACTTAATGACATAAGCTAACTAACCTAATGATATATACTATTTTACTATCTTATAAATTAATATTTATCACCATGAATAATCATGGTCTACTCATCTTCCTCATCATTTATTGAATATAAAAACAAATATTTAAAAAAATATTTTATTCCTAAATAAATAATTTTTTCTCAATCTGGTCAATAAATTTTTATTATATATTTAATAAATAAAAGAAATTTATTTTACTCTAAATCTAATGAATAAAGGATTATTTAATTTATGTGATCAATAAAGTATGAATAAAATTATTCCTTGGTATTGAAAATAATATTTATTATAATTATTAAATTCAAATAGAATTCAATCTATATCATTATAAACACTTAATGTGTGATACTATAAAATTCTTTCTTATTGGAATTATATGGGCTTGTCTAAAGTCCAAGATCAAAATCTAGAAATGAATAATGTAAACCAAGATAAATTAATTAATTTCACAACATTTACAACCAAATTTGATCACTCATTGTGTAATATTATCCCTTTGTCTCAATATCTCAATAAGTAGGATTCAAATCTCTTTCATCGAACTATATTATTGATATGTCTTTCTTTAACTATTTTAAATAAAGACGTCATTACACCTTGGTTGTGGAATTTAATGGGATGGATTCATTCCAATCAAAGGTTTGAGATATCATCATCCATAAAGGTGTAAGGGACCAATCATTCCTGAGATTGTCAATTAAAAACATGTCATCTGCAACACACCAAACATACCCTACATCCCACAAATCAACGTACTATGTTCCTTTTCCTAGAATATTATTTTACAACATAACTGTATTTAAGAATATTGTCATATCAATTTCAAGGTTCTCATCATAATGGGAAACTATTATAAACTTATCAATGCGACAGATACCCTAGGATGTTATAATATTAAATTCTTTCAGAAGAATGAAAAATATGTAACAAGTTATTTTATTAATATTATAATCTTCAAATATACATGTAATCAAAATTAGAAATAGTTGTTTCTGGACACAATTACAAAAACCTTTTTTTACGTCTGTTTTTTGGCTTTTTAACGTTGGTTTTTAGGCGACGTTATTATGAGTGACGTTAAAAATATGAATTTTTACTTAAGTTATTTAATAAAAAAAGTTAAAAATGGGGTTTGATGTTTTCTAACATCATTTTTTAAAAATATTATGTGGAAGACCTTTTGTAAATGGCATTAAGAATCCATTTTTAATTCGGTTTCTGAAGAAAAAAAACAACGTTAAAAAGTCATTTTTTACATTGCATATTTAATAACCGATGTTAAAAGTTATTTTTAACATTGGTTATTAAATAAATAACATAAAAAATCTTTACCATCATGTAGATAATTTCCTAATATTTTATTTGATAGGTAATAGAGCTCAAACGGAGTTACATATCAAAAGTTATGACCATCAGAAGTTTGAAATTTTTTTCAAGCAAAAATTGAATGAGAAAACCGTAGCATCATCATAGAAGGAATTTTTGAATCCATATGAGGATTTGTAGTTTTTCCATGGTATAAATCATTATCCATAATTATAATAAATTAATAATCATTAAATGGTATATCAATTAAGAAAACTACCCATAAAAATATAAATCATAGGAAAATAATTACAAATACCAAGACGAGTTCATGGAAATAATAAATTGTGGATTCACGTGAAAGATCAAAAAAGTTGAGCCAGAGGAACAATGATGGTTGAATGAATTGATTGTAAAATGGTATATCAATTAGGAAAACAAATCTGAAAACCCCTAAATCATGGATAAATGATTAAATATACCTTGACAAGATCATTGAAAGAAGAAATAATTTATGCACATTGAAGAAAAAATGAGTCGATTTGGGGGAATGATAAAGTTTGAAATAAATTATGGTTAAAGTAGGATGTGTATAATGGAAACATATAATTGAGATGATAATAGAAAATGCGGTATTAAAAATTTTAGGCAGAAATTCAAAATATTGATGTCGCGATGTAAAAAAATTGAAATTTCACATTTGTAGGATATTAAAATTATCATTCACGTCAGTTTTATGATAACTGACCTGAAAAGATATTAATTTTTTCACTTATTTTTCACGTTGATTTTAATGAATTTTTCACCTCTATTATTTAATAACCGATGTTATAATGTATTTTTCACGTCAGTTATTTAGTAACTGACGTAAAAAATGTTTACAGTAATTTACATCATTTCTAGAGCTTTAATTTGACAGGTCACAGAGATCAAACAGATTTATGGCTTAAAAGTTATGGCCTTCAAAAGCTGGTCATCCCTAAGACATCCTTTAGAGATGATCAACTTTTGAAGGCCACATATATTAATCCATTACTCCGTTTATGCTCTGTGACCTATCAAATTAAATATTGGGAAATTAACTACATGTTTGAGAGATTTTTTCATGTCATTTCTTTAATAAACGACATGAAAAATACCTTTAAACATCGGGTAATAAATTACTGATTTTAAAAAGTCATAAAAATTTATTTTTCACATCTGTTTTATAATAAAGGATGGGAAAAATAAGTGAAAATTTTAATATAGTTTCATGAAATTGGATTTCTCACATCACTTATTTAATAACCGACATGGAAAAGTGATATACATTTATTTTTAACATTAGTTATATAATAACTGATGTGAAAAATCCGCAAATATGTATTTTGACATTGGTTATATAATAACCAATGTGAAAAATCGATTTTTGGAGATTTTCACGTGGGTTCTAAAACACCGACGTGAAAAAAGGTGACGTTAAAAATATTTTTTGTACTAGTGATAATTCCAAGTCTAATAGACTCCTAATTGGACTATATTCAACTACCTATGAATTTTAATCCTCTAGACCTCACATGATGATTATGTTTCTTCTGAGTCAATGCATTAGTTAAGAGTTCTCCCATGTTATCATATGCCGCAATTTTACTCACTAAAACTTCACCTCTATCAGAAAAATACACCATTAGATTTTGATTCAAATTTATATTCTCTTATCACAAATTTGACCTTGGTTCCTTAGTGAGAGATATTACTATAGTATTATAACAGTAGAGTGTGATATGGTCTTTATGGATTAATACCACATTATCTCTTGGATGAAGTTTCAAACACAAACTACTTATTTATCTACCTTATAACCTGTAATATACTTAGAACTTACTGTAAAATATATTTCCACATCTTTATTTGATCTCTTTTATTTCAAAGAATCTCCATTTCCAGTGAAGATATAACCCCTCTATGATTTCAAATCATCTTGATCAGTTTTAGAAACTAGCATATACATATCCCTCTGAAGGCCAGTTACTCATCTCCTCCATAGACTAGGAATATATATCCTTAGTGTACCTCAAATACATACAGATAGTCATGAATGACATCAAATGGTAGTCACCTAGGTTATCTTGATATCATTCTATCACACTCAAGGTATATGTAACATCTATCCAAGTACATACTATAACATACATGATGGACCCAGTTGATGAAGCATGTGGAATCCTTGCCATCCATGTTCTTTCCTCATGTGTCTATGAAAACATTTTCTTTGAAAGATATACACTATGTGAAAATAGAAACAATCCCATATTATATTTTTCCATACCGAATATCTTCAACAATCTTTCCACTGAATGAACCTTGACTTAGTATGAGTAGAATCTGGGATGTATCATGATGGATCTTATCCCAAGAATATATGTTTCTTCACCAAATTCTTTCAGGTAGAATCATTTATTCAACCAAACTTTAAAATATTGTAATATTTTTGGTATGATATGGAACATAAAAAATCATTTTAAAACCAAGATCAATCTCTTTAGCAATGTGAGTTGGTAGTCTACAATAGCCATAGTAGTTTGTTTTTTTTTTAATTCTCATAGATCAAACTTCCGTCTCTCAATATTCCTAAAGATACATGTTTATATAATTTCAATACATATTTGATCTCCACTTTCTTTATCTAATACCTAATTTATAGAAAAGATAACTAACTCTCGATACCTGGGTAGAGTTTTTCCTCCAATGAACCTTCTTTCAACAAGTGAAATAGATAGAATCCTAATAACTTTCATTCCCAATGATCATTCTCTTTCTGGAAGGGTCTTGTGAATATGATTTGGCCTTACACCTCTTCACCTGTAATTTACTATTATTCACTATACAAACAGATGTTTTTTCATGATTAATGTCCATTTAAATTTCATGAAGTAGTGTAAAAAGATATTGGTGAGAATACTCTATATTTTTTACATTAAAATTAAAAAAACATTGCAAAATCTATAAGGGAGTGATCCAATAATGATATAATTGCACAATTCTTTAGGAAATTTTAACCCTGGATGTAACACCCCAAGAATTTTCAAATAAATTTATTATAGCTTGTAAAGTATGAAACACTAAGTATCTGAGAAACAATACTTAGTTATTATAATTATTTAAACAAGATAGTTATAACCTTGACATTAAACATAGTATTATGAGTCGTAAAAACTACTATTACATGTTATTTATAATGGTTTCACATAAACAAAACATATTTATAATAAAGTGTATAATTTTTGGTTAAAATTTTTTTTGTTTAGGAATACTATTTTTTTAACATAACTTCTTTTTCTATATATTTCTGAACAGTAGTAAAAAGAATATTAGACACTCTTAGAAATTAAATTTATTAGAATAAAACATCACATTTTTTGGAATTTCAATATTGACTTTTGGTGATTTTTCAGTATTTTTATGAGAAGTTTGATTTTTGGATGAATGATGATAAATACAGAATTATAGTTAAAAATAGTGTTTTTCATTTACATAATCATTATACATTAAATTAATTTTTAAAGAAACAATAGATCAATTATAAAAATATATCACCAATTTATATCAATGGAACCATTTTTATATTTAAATTAGATGTAATAATGTATTGAACTTTTCAATGTTTTTTTTACTCACCATCTCACCACACATATAGGACAATTATTAAATGTAATATTTTTACTTTTTGAATTGAATTTTGAAAAAGTAACATACACGGTTGTGATCAGTAAATTATTTAGAGTCGGATGGGATCAAAAATTTATTTTATTTAATAATAACTTGACCCTTTGGAATAGTATTGTGACCCTTATGAATAGTAAACATGCCAATAGAACAGTGACCTCACAAATGAAAGTATAAATAATATTTATCCACCCAATAAATGAAAATATGTTATAATTAAATTATTATATAAGTAAATAAATATTTTCAAAATTATTAATTAAGTGTTGGTATTTTTAAAAGTTAAAAATATTTAATTACTATTTTATAATTAATAAAATGATTTCACAGTAAATTTAATTTCATAAATTGTATTCATAAAATAATATTTTATTGTATGATGATTATAATATAATATTATGACACCTTAGTTAATTTTTTAAGGTGTTATAAAATCAAATATAATTTTAAAATTTGTATTCATCGGGTAAATGATGAATTTAATTAAAAATTAAATATATAATATTTAGAAAATTATTTTTATAAAACTGAGTTCATTTTATTATTCTAAATTTCAAAAAATGATTCGGGTGAATTTTTGGAATTCTTCAAAAATACTTGAATTTTTGGTAAATAGTAAAATGTGATAATTTATGATAAATACTGGATACAGAAATTATAGAGTCAGGTATGATGTTTGGATGATTTAAGTACCCTTGGTTTGAACTAACATGCATTTATTACTATATTAAGTCGTAATAATCAACATTATTTATTTTCATGAGCGAAATAATAAAATAATGAATAAAATAATGAGAAATCACCCCTCTCCTCCACTATAAAAACCACCAATCACCCCCTCTTCTCCTCACACCATTCAGGACTTTATCCTTGTACAATTTGTGCATAATTATATTACCAAGATACTAACCCATGTACAAGACCTACTGTTATCACATAAAAAAACCCTTTCCCTAAGGAGGTTCTCTAAGAGGAGAATTCAAGAGGTAAATCCTCTTTCTTTTTCTTTTAATTTCATTTCAATTTATTTTTTTTCTTATAATATCATCACATCCCCTTATCCATGGGGAATGATATCTCCAGTATAATTCATATACATTAATTATATCATGTTAATGTAAAATCTATTATCAATCTATAATCTATCACTCTTTTATTTTAGAAACGAAATCATCATTCCAGAGGTGCTGATTTACAACATCCATGGGTGAAGAACTTTCATTCATAAATTTCTCCTTAAAGGTTGATCATGATACACTTTTATGGTTAAAATACCCTATAATATATATATATATATATATATATATTACAACCTATATATGGTTTTTGAACCAGTATATATACATAAACTTAATTCTTACGAAAAAACTTGTCCTTGATGATCGAAATACTGCCAAAATAATCTAAATGAATATAACTAATGTTTTTTCTAATTATTCTCACTCATACCATATAATAAAATGATATATAAAACCATTTAAACTTATATATATTTATTAATACCATATAATTTCAATTATGTAGAACTATACCCATTCCACAAGAATTTTCTTTCTCATATTCAAGTGAACCGATCATGAAACCCACGGAAAAGAACACTCTTGAACGACAGAATTCAATATTATAACATATAAAAAATGCAATAAATTTACATAATAAAATTTAATAAATTATATAGATTTATATGAGGTTCTGAATTAAATTATTAATGATTCTAATTTCAAATTCTAGTATATTAAGTACAAGTGAAGAATTTTTTCGGACATAAGGTAAGCGTTTTCTCATCTCACATCCATTTCTGTGAGATATGCCTTATTAACCACTATTTAGTATGTTTGGTGTATGTATGATACCCATTTATTTATCATATAATTAATAAATTTATCTTAATGGTTTTAAATTTTACATTTTATGGTTATTAATTTTTGGTAATATGATTCGACTGATTACAAATTTGTAAGAGATTCATTCTGAACCTAAGTTTTTCCTTCAGGTTACACTTTGTTTCCCATTACCCCAATGCAATTATTGTTTTTTTTGATATAATTTTTCTAAATTATTTTTTTATGTTTTAAATTAATTTATACATATCATTTAATCCTTCCTTGATGGGGAGATACATGTTTTAAAAAGGTTCCCTTCTCAATTCTTCCTGATAGGAAAACCCGATTAAAGGGAACTTTCTGGTTTCTCATCCATTTTCAAGAGCACTCTATAATATATTTTAATCCACAATTATTTTTATAAAATTGAAAATTTTATCTTGAAAAACTATCTTGGTTCAATTATGGTTTTATAAAAACAATTATTCATTTCCCATTATAAATAATCATTTTCCTTAAACCACACTAAAGTGGCTCATTACTAATGTTTATTGAAAAAATATTATTACATGTTGGAAATCATATATTCATATATTATAATATATTTTAGTTACCCTTTCTTTTCTGGTATATAAATGTTTAGAATATTATTTTTTGATAAATATAAATTATTTTCCAAAATAACTCTTCTTTCCAAAGAAAAAAAGGGTTTTCTCGTCTCACCTTTACTTCTATGAGATATATGCCTTGTTCACTAATTATTCCTTGCATGTGGTGTATTTAATACTCTTCAAGATATAAATTCATGAGTCATATAATTATTATAATATTATATTACATCATAGGTATTTATATTTAAATGTTTTAAAGTGTTATAGGAAACATTGTAATGTTAAAAGACTATTTTCATCAAGAATTTATCAATGATTTTATTAGTGTATTTTCATATATAATTATGATTAAAATATTTCAAAGTGGTATATGAAAATTTTAAATAAATATATATTTTTATTAGACATCTAGGGTATTCATTGGACATAGTATGTGTTGGGTGGGGCCCTATACATCCCTTCGGTGCATCGATAGGTCTCATGAGACAAACTAGTTTGTGTATTAGCTAACATCTTACCTGATTATGTATGGTGTCTTGGATGAATCCTTGATGGTATTTTTATGATGTCCCATTTTATTAATTACCTTGTTATTAAATTATTAGTTGGTATTCCATGTGATTATTCAACATGTAGAGTATCCATGTGTAAGTATCATTGTCATGTGATTATTTATATGGCATTATTTAATCAGATTTTTTCCTTCCATATTATGCTCAAGATTATTTTTTATCGTAATGAGTTTTACTTATTCACCTTTACTTTTTATCTATGTTTATGATATCTTCTAATGCATTGTTTACCCTTACTAATCATCTGATCTGAACACATTCTTATTTTTTATTTTTTCTAGGATGAGAAGATCTATATTATGAATGAATTATAGGGATAATCTAAGAATTATTGATGTTTCCAATGGAGTTTTTATTATCTTTTTTCTTTTTGAGTTTTAATGTAATACTTATGTTTGTATCTGGTTTTTCAAAACTACTAAACTATCGGTCCTTCGGGATAGGACTTCCTTGTAATCATACTAATGTAATAAAGTAAGGCACCAGAATTGGGCTACTAGTGTTAGGGTCCTTACAGTCGAACCTATAGGCACTCAATGTAGCCAATGAGTTTGAATACATAAGGCCTAGTTGGTGTACCCTCTCCAAGATGACTCTAAAATAGTGCCTTTGTTATCACAAATTGTTCCTGTCTAGATCTCTACTGATATAGGTCACACAAGTTCTTGAGAATGGTATAAGCATTTATATCATCATTAGACATCAAGATTTCTCTAGACATTGATGATAGAAATAAACACTAAATTTATAAAACATCACTTAAGAGTTTATCATAAGTATTGGAATATTCACCACTCATATTTTTCTATATGGATCAGGTAATGATCATTCTAACATGTTATATTTTTTTAGGATATAACAAAAAATAAATATATCTGAACAATTCTTGGAATTTTCATCCAGTAAGAATATGGTATTTCTCCAGTATTGTCCACAGGGATAATGTGGATGAAGAACTTTCATTAATTATACAATTACAAATGAGTAGATTTTTAGTAATTCAATATAATTTATATGATACATAATGAATTTAAATTAATTAATTATCCCAATTGTTTATCATATCCCAAAAGACATTTCCATTGAACTCAAAAAACCTATTTACCTAGACATTCTATTGGAAATAATCCATATACACATTCTCATAACCCAAGTGATGTCTCAGTCAATTACTTGAAGGTATTTAGGTAGGAAATTCTACGAAAACTGTGATATTGTAACCCCTTGATTTGTTGAGTGGACCCCTCAATCCGGAATCCCTACAGAGATTTCCTCAACAATTACATCCAAGTTATATCATGTCTAGTGATGGATACTCTGCTTGACGTAAGTTGGTAAAGTAAACCCAAAACATTCATAAAAATCCATGATAAAAATAAGTGTCCCAACAATGGTTGGTCAAACACTTAATTCTATGGATTTAATTCACAATAAAGTAACGGAAGGCTTAATCCAACTTAATATTTAGTTGAGGGATTTATTTTATAATGAAAACAGATTTTTTGTTTTATCATTTACATGTCATGCTAATATTAAGTGGATTTTACTTAAGTTATTAACCATGCTTTGATAAAATATTTTTGTATAATCCGTTTATTTAAATTTCATATTTTCAAATTAGTGTATTTATTTATGTTATCATAGTCTATCATCTATAAAATGAATGATCATGAGATATAAATTAATTAATTAATGGTCTGATCATGAGCATATCCAATAGATGATTTATTAAGAATAAAATAAATCAATCTATGACCAAGGAGAAAACTCATTTTTCTAACAATAGAATGAGTTATATCATTACACATATCCACCTATGTATCACCAATATTGGAATCACCTTGGTTCTATCTTGAACCGCCTCTACGTTCCTTGGCACACTCCTTTTGTTATATAGGTTTATAATTCATACACAGATAGTTGTAACTAAAGGATTAGTTAAGGTTGATTATATAAATAACATTGGACATATAGATCCTACATAATAAAGGAGGGAGGGATGACTCATAGGCTATCATACTAAATTTAATTAAAATAATTGAAAAACCCATGCAATGAATCAAATTAAATTAAACCAATTCATACAGAGGTCTTGGCCAAGCTTACAAATGGTCATACACATGAAATGAACATGAAAAAGTACAATGGCTAACATCCATTTCTATTCATTATATATAATTAAGATAAACACACGTGAATTAATTAATTAATTAATCCCATTTTATCTTAAGGACTGTCTGAATTCTATTGGAGATACCCATCATTAATGTATTCATGGAAAACAAATGGAATGACCAGTAAGTATAGATAATTATAATAAATAAATTACGAATTTTGAATTATTAAATACCTTTAATACATTTTCAAACAAAAAAGTGATAATCTGTGTAATAAATCTTTAATTTCATGATCAATTACTTTAGTGTTATTTAATTTCATTCCTTTATTGTGAGACTATATGATGTGTACTTGTGAGCAACACAATGTGTACCTCAATTGAATTTTTCCCGCGATAAATGCTTGGGGATTTATAATGTACTTCAACTGGACTATAGGGAATATTTTATCTAGCTACACACTATGTATTGTGATTTTTATGTGTCTATGAAACCCTCTGAAAGACTCAATGTGTTATTCAAAGGTGGGACCACATGATGTGTACTTCGGATACACACCATGTGTTCTGATTGTCGTGTCTCGACATAACTCACCAAATGACTCAATGTGTATTTTTTTATGTGGTAATAAATAAATTACACACCATGTATACTATCTACAAGTCATGTGTTTCATTAATTACATAGTATCGTAGCATCACATGGTCAAAAACCATGTGTTTGAATACACGATTGGCATGAATTTTACTGGTAAACTGTATAAACTACACGGTGTGTATGCCAGCTACACATCATGTAATCTAATATGTCATGTTCCATGTTGGATACGTCTACATGTGGAGTGAATCAAATTCCCATGTGTTGTTATTTCTTGGTGTTACATGTATCTCACAACACATCCAGTTGTAGTTCACTTGGGTACATGGCATGTACTCCAGCTACACATTGTGTAACATAGTCTCACATGCCCGAATCCTTGACACTAACCATATTAATCTATTTTTTTTCTTAACCTATTCATAGACTTTATGAAATTATGAATATTAAAAAAATTAATTAAAATATTTAAATTATGTTAATTAAAAATTGTATTAAAGAACAGATAATATGGAAATGAAAGAATTAATAACTATTTCATATATGGATCAACAATCAAATAAATAATTATAAATTTAAATTTAAATATTATAATATCACTTAATGGTTTTTGGTATAGCGGAAGTGTTTGGTGGGTGATTAACCATAAAGTTTTTTTTGTAAAATTTGACGGATCAATCTCCAATTGTTCACGGCATAAAAGTCATGACCAAAAAATGCATCGAATATTGACATAATAAATCCCGGAACCCATATTAGATCATTTTAATGTTAAATTAATAATTAATTTATATTAGATCTGAAAAAATAGTATCTGGTCTTAGGATCTTAATTTTGATAAAGATTTTGGTCATCTTAATCCCTTTATAGATTACCTTCACTGTGTAGGGAGGACCCAGAGAAGATCCCCTCTAATTGTGATCCACGCATGGTCCTTCGATCATTGAAAATTACAAAGGGAACATCTGGTACTAGCACATTGGATCAATCATCTTCGGTTGTTCATCATGATTTCATGATTATATTTTTGGCTTTAATGATTCTCTCTTCTTCTTCTTCTCATTCTTGTGATTAGGATAGAAGAAGGAATTCAAGATAGAATTCTATTATGCGCAATGATTCTAAATTCTTGATTAACCCTATAAAATAGACATAACAATCATTATATAGAGTTAGGGTTTAGGTTAAATTATTATTTAATCTTACAACTTCCATTAAATAAAATAATAAACCTAATATTAACCCGTTCCATATAGAAAATAATTATTATATTTTATAATGTGCACTAACTAGTGCAATGATAACTATCATTTTACAGACATTTAAATTAATATTTTTCACTACACATGATCATGTTGTCTCATCTTCCTCATAATTTATTGAATATTTGAATAATTATTTAAATAGATATTATATCCACATTATGGAGAATAAATTTTTATTATATATTAAATAAATAAAATAAATATATTTTATTCAAAATATGAAAAATAAATGGTTATTTAGGTTACGCTATCAACACAATATGAATAAAATTATTCTAAAATCTTGATAATAATATTTATTATAATAATTAAATTCAAATAGGATTCAATATAGATCAATATAAACACTTACTATGTGACCCTCTAGGATTATTTCCTGCTGGTATTAGTCGGGCTTAACTATAGTTTAAAACTGATTTCTAGAAATGGGTAAAGGAACCTAAGAGAAATAAATTAATGTCACAATATAAACAACCACATACGAGTTCCCATTGTGTAATATAATCCCTATAAATAAATATATCATAAAAAAGGTTTCATATCTCTGTCATCAACCTATATGCTTGATATATCATTCTTTGATTATCTAAAATAAATACATCATTATACCATTTCCATGGAATTTAACATGATGTTTCTATTCCAATCAAAAGGCAGAGATATCAACTTTTGTAAATATGGAATGGAAAAATACTTCATCAACTTATCCATTAATATCATGTCATTTGTGATGCACCCCACATACCATACTTCTCAAAAACATATGGAATAATGGTTTTGGTTAGTATATTTATGTGCATGATTCATGAAATGCATTAATGATTAACATAAATTCAAAGGACAATTACACACACTCACAGAAATAGAAATTTGAAGACATGTAAACATGTGTAATTCCTACTAGTTTGTATGTTCTCGTAATCTATCATCTTAGAGAATACTAAGAACAAAATTCATTAGAAAACGCCTTATATGATTATGATTACTTTCACTTGACAATCAACATATTATTTCCCCATCATAGAATGTTAATTTTCCAATAAACTATTTCTAAGAATATCATCCTATCATTTCATGGTTCTTATAATAATGGGAAGTTTTTAAGACCTTATCAATGTGACAGATTCCCTAATAAATTGCAACATCAAATTCATATAGAACTATGAAAAATGTACAATAATTTATCTTATTAATATTAAAATCAACAAATATACATGCAATACAATGTATAAATAGTTAGTTCTATAACACAAACTCCAAAAGACTCCAACATTTACTAGATAAAACTACCTATGAATTTCAGTCTACTAGACCTGGTGTGATGATCATGTTTCTACTGAGTAGAAACTTCATTCAAGAGGTTATCAATATTGTCTTCTGTTGACATTCGACTCACTTTAACTTCACCTATCTGAGAAATATCCCTTACGAGATGATACTTCTGGACTATATTTTTTATCTCCTAAAGTGAACTTATATCATTAGTGATATTCACCATCATAGTATTATATCAATACAATTTGATATAGTCTTTACTGTTTAGTATAACATTAATCTCTTGGATGAAGTTTTATTTCAAAACTGCTTCTTTAGCTTCCTAAGAAGATGAAATGTACTCAGACTCTACTATAGAATCTACAACCATAAATTGCTTTGAGAACTTCCACCTAACAAAAAATAAATTTAGAGTGACGATGAAACCCCTCTGTGATTTCAAATCCTCTTATTCTATTTAGAAACTAGAATCTACATGTCCCTTAATGAATAGTTCCTCACCTCTTATATAGACCAAAAACATATACATAGCAAGTCTCAGATACTTGAGGATAGTCTTGACTTCCATCCAATGGTGGTCACCTGGGTTATCTTGATACCTCCCTATAGTACTCATGGAATATGTAACATCTATCCTAGTATATATCATACAATACATGACTGGCACAGTCACTAACTTGTATAGAATACTCTCCATCCATTTTCATTCCTCTTGTGTTTGAGTTCGCATTTTCCTAGAAAGATTTTTTGCATTTAACATTGGGAACAATCCCATCATGGATTTTTCAACAATAAATCTCTTCATTATCTTGTCAATGTATGTACCTTGACTTAGGATGGGTTTGATCTCTGATATATCAAGATGGATCATGATCCCAATAATATATGCTTCTTCTCTTTTGTCCTTCGTGGAGAATCCTTTATTAAACTAGGATCTAATAACTGTAAGACTAGTATTTCATTTACAATAAGTATTATTTCTTTAAAATATACAATTAAGAAAACTACCACACTCACACTAACCTATTTATAAACTCTAGACCCACAATAATTATTTTTGAAACCAAATTTCCTTATAGATTCATCAAATTGTATGTTTCATGACCTAAATGCGTATTTAATCCATAAATGGATATTTTTAATTTTCATACCTAGTGGGAATCTTTTTTATTCATAAACACTTCAGGTTGTGTCATAGAGAAATCTCCATGAAGGTTCCAATTATGGAATTCTATTTTGACATCCACTTAAAAAATATCATTGTCATGGAAAGTTGTAATGGAAAGTAAAATTTTAATGCATTTCAGTACTACAACTGGTGAAATGGTTTTGACATGGTCTAGGATTTAATGTATTTTTAACACTTTTACAACCATAAATTACTTATAAATTAAAACTTATCCATCCATATATTATTTCTTCTTGAATACCCATTTACAAACAAGGAGCTTTACATCCACTAG
Organism: Viscum album; assembly: GCA_963277665.1. Classification (NCBI taxonomy): domain Eukaryota; kingdom Viridiplantae; phylum Streptophyta; class Magnoliopsida; order Santalales; family Viscaceae; genus Viscum; species Viscum album. Next base: position 1,448,103,885 of record OY728145.1, on the reverse strand, counting down.
AAGATCTAACAATATCCAAACATGGGTTTGGAATGTGACATAAATTTCAAAATTCATAACTTATTTCTACTTAGAAACATATATGAAACTTAATACTTCTTTTTAGGTTACATGATAATTATTATCTACTAATAATGACTCACAATCATTATTTATAATAAAAATTTAAATTTTATGTTTTATAACCACTCTTTTACTCTTATAAAGTACTTGTGTTTTTGGAACTTCTTCTTCTATAGGGATTTGGGGAATTTTTTCATGTGCCAACTCTTATATACCTTGGATCCTAAATTCATCAAAGTATATATCTCTCTCATTATCTATATTATATGTGTTATATGTATCAAGGAATATAGAATTTCTTACAACTATTACCTTTATGTTGTAGGGGTTATATAAGTAATATTCCCTTGTTTTATTAGAGTATCCTATAAAGGTACACTTTATAACTTGGTGTGAATGTTTTTTATTAAATATTCCATAACGAATTATTCATAACCCCAGACATGTTATTATAAAAATACGAGTTTCATTCCACTCTAAAATTTGTATGAGATATCATCCTCCACTTTTTTTGGAATCTCGTTTAGTATTTGGGATGTTGTCTATAAAATGTATCCCCAAAAGGATAGTGGAAGGCACACATGACCCATAATTGATCTCCCTATGTTTATTAAGGTGTAGTTATTTATTTCTCTTACACCATTCCACTAATTTTTATAAGGAGTGTTATGTTTAGAAATAATCCTAAGATCCCATAAATAATAAATGTTGTCTTGATTAATATATTATCTACCATGTTCGGAGTGGATTTTCAAAATCTCCTTACTAATATGGTTCGAATCATCATTATTTTATTCTGTGATTTTATTCAAAGAATGTGAATTATTCCTCATCATGTCTATATATCCATATATACGAAAATCATTATGGACAATTCTGAAGTATGAGTTCCCACCCCTTGCCTCAATTGGAAATGTCCCACACACATCAATATGAACTTATTCAACAAACTCCTTATCCCTTTCACCTTTTCCACTAAATGTGGATTTTTTTTCATTTTTCCTTATAAACATGTGTGATATACACAAAGTGGTTTTAGTTAAAAAGAATCTAAATATCCACCCTTTTATAATTTGGTCAAACTCTTTTCATTTACATGACCTATCTAGTAATGAAATTTTAGGGGGTGCTATGAGTCATGTGAAGTAGTTTCATTTTTAATTTCTATTAATTGGTTCGTATAATCCATCATATATGTATTTTTTATTTAAATGTTAATTTCCATTAAAATAAATTATCATTATATAATTAGAAAAATTTATCCCCAAATTTTAAAATTATTCCATTTTTATTAATTTTTTATATAGAAATAATATTTTTGGTAACAGATGGTACAAAATAAAAATATTTTAAAATGAAGATCAATCACACTAGCAGTGTGTTGTGGTAGTCCCTGATATCCATGACATGAAGTCTAGATCTCTTGGTTACTCATATATCTATCTCCCCTTCCATAATATTCATGAATATATTCAGTTCCTATATTTGAATACATATGTGAGAACAACATGATATATATATATATATAATATCCAATTGGTATAAATAGATAAATTTAACTTGATAACAAACATACCTGAATCTTGTCCTTACTTCTCTTGCTGGATGCATTTTTTCTTCCACTGGACCATCATTCCACATGAAAAACATATAGAATCATTCTCCCTTTCTTCTCACTTTATCTTTCTCTTCTTGGAAGGTAGTTGTGAAGAAGATTTGGTCTTAGATATATTCACCTGTACTTTATTTATATTCACCATAATAATGGAAGGTATATCATGCTTCATGTCCTTTTTAACTTGTATATGTAGTGTAAGACGATAGGGGAGATACATCTCAATGTTGTTCATATTATAATTAACAAAAAAATTGGATAATATCTAAATGAATGATTCAAGAATGATATCGATGCAAATTCTTTTAGGAAATTTAAATCCTAAAACCTAAAGGTGATAAATGTATCTAATGAGTTTAAATATGTAAGACCCAGCTAGAATACACTCTCCAAGATTACTCTAAAAGGGATCCTTGGATATCTAAAACCATTCATATATATCACCCTTCTGATATAGGTCATATAGATGCTTGAGCATGAAATAAGCATCCACATCTTCATGAGGCTTCATGAGTTCAATATGAATTGATTATAGAAAATAACACAGAAAATCAACCACATCAATCAAGTGTATATCATAAACATTGAACACTTCACCACTCTCCTCCTTTTTAGGTGGATTCAGTAATAAGGATTCTAGAATGTCGGATTTTTTCCCTAGTGCTACACAACATGAAGGTGTCTAAACCATTCCTAAGAACGACTACCAATAAAGAGATGGTATTTATCCAATATTGATCTTAGGTATAATGTGGATGATGAAAGTGACATTATTCCAAAATTATAAAAGATCATTTTATTAAAAATTCACTTGATTACAATTTATGTGAGACATAGTGTACTTAATTTTATTAAGTATCCCTATATTTTATCAATTATAAAAACACTCTCCATTTATCTTGAAATGTATAGTTTCTTATAAATTCTAGTGACAAGGATCCATATACCCCTTCTAATAACCCAAGCGAGGTATCGATCAATTACTTAAAGGTATTTCGGTAGGTGGGTCTTTACAAATAGTAAGCCAGAAACTCCTTGATCTGTTGAGTGGACTCCCTAATCTAGAAACCCTTACTTCTATTTCCTAACAAATTGCCTCCATGTTACATAATGTTTAGAAACTGTTACACCTCCTGATATAAGTTGGTTAATTCAACCCAAAACCTTCATAATAACTCCTTGAAAAAAGTAACTGATGCAATGAGGGTTGGTAAAACACTTAAATCTATATCTTTAATTCCTAATCATGAAATGGAAGGGTTATTATGGATTAACATTAAGTTAAGGGATTATTTTTTATTATGTGTAATGGTTTCTTATTTTTTCCATTACAAGTCTTATTAATATGACCAGAATTTTACATAAGTTAATAACCATTTGTGATAACAATTTTATATAAAATCCATTAATTTAAATCTGTATTTTTATATTATTCCATTTTTTTACGTTATTGTGGTATTATATCCATAAAATAAATAATTCATAATCCATAAATAAATAAATAAATAAATAACCTGATCATGACCTTATCTAATAGTTGATTTATTAAGAGGATAATATATCAACTAACAACCTAGGGGAAAACTCATTATATTGGTCTTAGAATGATATATATAATTCCACCATTCCACCTATGTATCACCTAGGTTGGCATTATCTCAGTTTCATCTTGAACCACCACCTCACACCTCGGAATACTCCTTTTATTACATGTACTTATAACTCACACGTAGGTGATTGGAATCAAAGGACTGGTTAAGGGGAATTATATGAATCACATTGTACATGTAGGTCATATATAATAAATTATGGGGTGATAAATCACAGGCCATCATATTAAATTTAATTATAAATAATAGAAAAAATATTTAATAAATTTAATTAAATTAAACCGACACATACAGAGGTCTTGGTCAAGCATTATGAATTGTCATAAACATTCAATTAATATGAAAAAGTAAACCAGTTAAATTTTATTTCTATTAATTTTTTATAATTAATATAAATGTGGCAGAATTAATTATTTAATTCCGTTTAATATTAATGAACATTCAAATTCTATTGAAGATACCCATCACTAATGAATTCGTGGAAAATAAACACCATGACAAGTCATTACAAATAATTACAAAAAATAAATTGAGCCTGTTGGACTCCTTAAAACCTTTATTTTATTTTCAAACCAATAAATATCCAATATGTTTAATAATTTTTTAATGTTTTGATCAATAATTTAAATGTAATTTAATTATTTCCTTTATTGGGAATCTAAACTGTGTTTACTTATGAGATACACGTTGTGTACCTTGATCGCCATATACTTGTGGTAAATTCATGGGGATTCATCATGAACCATGCCCAAATTACATGGTTTGTAAAATATACCATAGTACCTATATTTTTCATTCCATGTGTTTGTTCCACCCATCAAAAGTATTAGTGTTTTATTCAGATGTGATACCACACACCATGTACTCCAGATACACATCATGTGTTCAGCCTGTCGTGTGTGCATAACCCAATGATTTAACTAGTCTATATTTGAAATATGGTAATTAATTAATTAGACTCTATGTATTCCTTCTATATTCCATGTTATTCATTAATTACATATGTTGTTAGTCTCACATGGTAAGAAAATATGAATTTTACCACAACATTAGCATGAATTTCACCATTATATCATGTATATTGCAAGTCATGTACACCAACCATTCACTATGTAATTCAACATGTTGTGTACCATGTTTTCTTGGACTATATGTGGAATAAAATAAATTCACCATATCTTGTTACTAATTGGTATTACATATATCACGGGCCTTGTCTTGTTACAGTGCAATTGGGTACATGGCATATACTCTAGCCACACATTGTGTAATACTAACTCAATGGTCAGTATCATTGACACTTACCAATGAATTCTCTATTCATTAATTTTCTTTTTTTAGAATGTAAGAAATTATGAATCTTGAATGAAGTAATTAAAATGTAAATATTGTAACAGCCCAAGCTTCCACGGTACGTTTCCCTTTGAATAATACAATATATTGTGTTGTACGCAACTTCAAGTTCAAACACAGAACAACCAATGAGTATGGTTCTAAATACTCTCAAAAATTAATTTTTATAAAACATTAGTTTAAATTATTATCTGTATATTTTTTCTTTAACCCCTAGTTAAACCCTTTAACTTTTTCTATGACAACTTCTCTGTTTACTCAATAAGAGTTAATATAGTTACAATAAAATGATAAAGAAAACATAAATGGAAAATTTATGAAATTTTAATACTAATACCAATAATTTTAATGAATTGTACATTTTTATGAATTTTATATTATTTAATGAAATATTATTTATTTTAATATATCATTAATGTCAATTTTAACACTATTTGAATCTTGACATTTTTAAAAATGTCAATACAGAATATAACATAAGAAAAAAACATTTAATACATTCCTAAAATTTCTAGGTAATTTATAAGAAAATATGACACTAATTATATCAAATTATATTTATTTTAATATTTTTAATAACATTTATTTGATATGTCCATTATTTAAACAATTATTGTATCATTATTGTGCAAGTATTTAATTTCATTATTTATTCCCTTAAAATTAGAAAAAATATCATGATTAAGATAAAATATTTATCGTTCAAATGGATATTTATAGATTTAAATATACCTAATATATTCCCATATTAAAAATACTTAACTTGTTAAAAACAAAAGTATGAAAAAATTGACTTTTCATTGAATAAAATACTATAAACATCATAATGTTATCCAAGTGGCTCCAAGAGCTCAAAAAAACATCCAAAAGATTATTTATGTTGACAATAACTCATCTAATAAAATTAACACAATTTTTAGGGTAATTTTATAATATTATTGTTTCCCTTAATTACTCGATTTACCCTTAACTGTGGTAATAAAATAATTAGTAAAGTCACTATTCATATTGTCCAAAAATAAAAGGAACCTATTTACATAATTTGAACTCACTAATTTCAAATATAGAATCTGTTTTTCAAAAATCAAAACATAGAGTTGGCTAAAATTAATTTAAAATTAATCTTGTTGATGGAACTAGAAAATTGGTTTTTAAAGTGAAAATGTTCAAAATAATAAAATTCTTTAATATCCAAATTCAATGTTAAATTGAATCCAATTACCTAAATTGGAATAAATTATAAAAACAAGATCTAATTATATTTTAAAACCATTAAAATATATAATTTAACACTATATATAAATTTTATGAAAAACATGTCTTCAATTAAAATGCATAAATTTTTATCTTTTCATCAAAACCTGAAACTTATCAAAAAAAATACCAAAAATTCACCCAAAGTAAATTTTAATATTTTTATTTAAAATAAAAAGTTTATTTCATAAAATATAAATTATTACTGTTTCAAAAGCTACATTTAAAACAATTAATCTATTAAAAAATGGAAAAAATGTATTTTTTGAAAAATACTTCTTTTATGAATACAATTTTATTTATTCTTATATAATTTCTAGAAAACAAATACGATTAATTTCTAACATTATATTAAACATATTATATATACACACACACACACACATATATATATATATACTAATTAATATAATCTAATAATAGTGATTTTCTTATTAATTGTTTCAAAACACACTTGTGCACATTTAAATAGCTTTTATAAAAACATTTACCTTATATTAAATTGGTTTTTATATTTATTTCTAATTAATTGGTAACTATTGAATTAAATAATATAATTTTATAAATTAGTTAATCGTATTCATAACTTCTATTTTAACGTCTAGGGGAAAATTTCTTTTTAAATTATAATATTAATATTATTTTGTGGTTTTTTTTAGCTCGGTGTTGTGTACAACATAATATTTAGAATAAATAAACTTTAAAACGAGACATACCATAAAATATTTGGTTATTACATTGAGTGAAATGAATTCATCCCTCTCAACATCCTCCTTGCACCCATGGTTTCTGCATCATGGATTTCGATCGTGTGACGAGGAGTGTTGGGCATGTTGATCCATGGGGGGGAGTACTTGTGGTGCAAAGATATCCCCTCAAAATTTAATTTTCGGGTGTGGCGTGTGAGGAACAAGGCCCTACCTACTGATGATAACCTGAAAAAAATGGGGGTGAACATGGCTTCAAGGTGTTGGTGTTGCTGGGCTTTCAGTCAAGAATCAGAAGGGAATCATTTCTATGATAGTGAATGAGATAGAGGGATTTTTCAAACCTATGGGGCTTTTTTCTGTTGGAATGGATATGAAGGATCTCCTGTTAAATTTCTCCAGGTGTGGTTTAGTGGAGATGAAAACCATGGGGTGGAGAGAAAGGCCAGATCAATAATCCTAAGTGCTGGGTGTTGGACAATTTGGAAGGCCCGGAATGATGGTAGACAAAAATACTCTTCTGGATCCTTAGATTGCATTATATTAAAAATGATGAACAATGTTAAGGATTTGCATCGGATATCTCTGGACTATCACTCAGCGTCCACGGTTCGTGCTCTGGTACCGCCTCTACCTACTGAACTTCAGTCGATTGGTGTTGGGCGGGGTCATTGGATTCGGTGCAGTCCTCCGAAGGAAGGGTTAAAATTAAATTCAGATGGATCACTGTGCGGGGGGGGGGGGGGATGAATGGGGGAGGTGTCGTCAGAGACAAATATGGGTCGGTATTTGCGGCTTTCACTACATCGTTCGGGGAGGGTGACTCTCTGCAAGCAGAGGCCCTGGCTTTGGCCATGGTCTTGGACATGTGCTACAGCAGGCATATCTGTGTGTCCTCGGTAGAGACAGATTCCCTTCTACTGTATCTGGCATTGCAGGATATGGGGAGAATTATTTGAAGTATTGCCTATGCTATGAGGAGATGCAAAGCGCTAATGGGGTCTCACACGGAGATATCACTTACATGTCGATAGGGGAATTCTGTAGCGGGTTTTCTGGCATCAAGGGATTCATCTAACCATGGTATGGTTTCTTTTTTCAATTTGGTATCATTTCCTAGTGAAGGGATAAAGTTTTTGGTCAATGATTCTTTGGGGTTGCATTACTTTAGACCTCCTTGATGATTATTTCTCTGTGTATTTGGATCTTTTTAAAATAAAAATGTTAACTTTTAGTCAAAAAAAACCACAAATCCACCTTTTTACAACACTAGAAATCATGTTTATCAGTGTTAGAAAAGTGCTGATAATATAAGTGTCGTTAAAAGGGGGTCCCTTTTATCAGTGTTAAGAAATCATTAATAAATATACATTTTCTAAGCACTGACGAAACAAGTTTTTATCAGTGTTAAAATAATCTCTAATAAACATCAAAAAAATATTTAAAAAAACATTCCTCCAAATCAGAGGGTGGACCACCACCGTTTTATCAAATCTTGACCCCCCCCCCCCCCAACAGTGCTTTGAACCTACTTCAGAAGCCCGAGTATCCCTTCCATTGCTGGGTTTCAAACATGAGACATCCCCCTCATACACCCACACCATTTTCACTCCCATGTATTTTTTTTTGTTTGGTATTTTATAACATATCTAAATATTTATATGTATTTCCTTACATTTTGTATCCATATATATATATATATATGGAATACATATATAAATTGTGTTTTGTGTGTGTGTATGTGTGTTTAAAAATACATACATACCTACATACATACATACATATGTGTGTGTGTGTGTGAATCTATAAATTTAATTATACATATTTATATTTATTTACATTTATTATATATTAAATTTATAAATATAAACATTATATATATATTATTTTATAGGTATATAAATATTTGTACATTTTTAATTTAAAGAATATGGATATTATTTTTTATTTAGATAAGGTTTATATATTTTGAAATATATTTTATATGTAAATATTTTTACATATTTATTTGTAAAATCATAATTTTATGTGTTAATAAATACAAAATAAGTACATATGGGTATATATTTCATTATAAATAATAGTATAACAAGTAAAATGACAAAAATTAAAAATAATAATATCAATATGAATTTAATCCATAGGAATAAATCCAGTCTCGATTGAAATTTACAATAGTACCCCCATAAATGAGGCAAAAATTCCATCGAATGTTAAGATTTTGAAATATCCAAACTAAAAACTCATATTTTGAGGCCTTTGGGATTTTTTGGCCTTAAAAAGTGAACATGGTTTCTCCAATCACCAAACCACATATTTCTTATCAAGATTCAGTTTGATAAGTGGTATAACATAAACGGGCACCCAGATCAAAAGTTATGGTAGTTTGAAGTTAAAGTCGTATTTTAAACTTATCATAATCCATTTATTAATTTTTATTTTATTTTCTCTTTTCAAATTGATATTAAATGGATATTACTCGATAATAATTAGTAAATTATTAAAAAATATTTTATATTTAATTATTTTATAATCAATTATTCGCTAAATATCTTGTATATTAAGTGTAAATGCGTATTTTTCCATATATAAATCATATTTTATAAAATATATTATATTTATAATAATATAATTATATTAATATATTAATATGTGATCTTTATTAAAAATAAATTTTTTTTATGAAATATACAATTTATCAATGGTAAAAACAGTAGTTTTAGTGCTAATAAAATTACCCTTTATTGGTGCTAAAAAGAAGTGATAAAGTGGGTAACTTTATCAGCACAGAAAAAAAAAGTTCTAATAAAGGGGTACTTTTAATAGTGTTTTTTAGTACTTCTAAATGTACCCCCACTATCAATTCATTCTTTCAGCACTAGATAAATCCAAATATATCGTAGAGTATGGAAATGACATGAAATAGAATCCATGAAAAAATACAAAGCCATAATCTATATATGTAATAATTTTTTTCCTTATATAGGTTTTTTGACTTAGCTACAAAATGAGTTTGGTGGATATATTTACATATTCAATAACACTATCACGTCATGATTTTCATGTTTCTATAGTATATTGAAAATAAAATACTATGATATTTATTGAAAACATAATATAGATTCAAAGGGGAGAACCCATGCAAGATTTTGAAGGGTTCTTAAAGGAAGAGGCGACTACGATGAGGGTTTATCGATCAATCATACGGAATTTCAATGTAATGAAATGAGGGGAGGTCTTATCTAGGTATTTGGTTTTATTCCATTTTTCTAATGTCGGAACTCATGTTGTGGGTGATCATTATTTCTGGTAAATTTTTTGATACTACTTAATTCTTTCATATTTTTCCTTTTTTCATTCTCACTTTAATGGTGAATAGTTTATTCATTTTTAATGACCAATTAGTGGTGAGTGGATAAAACCATTGGAGAAAAGGATCAATTAAATAGGGTTTGTACTGAAAATATTTTATTTTTCTTTACTCATTAGATGACCTTAATTTTTAGTTCTGTTTTATAGCCTAATTTTTTATCCTATTATTTATTAAATAATTGATCTGATTAATTTCATCATGAAAAAAACCCATTTGATTAGGGGTAATTAATTCATTAGTAATGAGTTGTATTATCCTCTTCATTTTTTGTTTAAGTCTTGATATGATTCATCCATTTTTATTCTTTTGATCATGAGGCATCGGTATGTTTAATTGTTATTGATAGAAAATGGCCAAATGGATATCAATTACCTTTATAATCATGAAAATATTCATTTTGGTTATTTTTTGAGTGATGTAGAGTTATTTTTTAGATAAACCATAATTGGATATTTATTCCTATCTCTTCATCCTTTTTTATATCTTTTTTTTATCCATAAATTTCTTGTTTTTCTGTTTAGTTTTATTTCATTTTGTTTAATAGTATTGAAAAGACTTTTAATATCTAATATCTAGTTTAGATTTTTCATTGGGATTCCCTGTTCCTCATGGGTTAGACCTTGGAATTTTATTGTATTATACCCTAGATTTTATTATTTACTTGAAATTTTTAAATTCTAAACTTTTTTATCCCTGAGTAATTAATTACGCCTCATGGTTGGTCATGCTTTTTGACCTATTACCAAGGAACAATGGAAACTAGTAAATAAATAAAAATTAATTTCTAAGATTAACCAAATTTCTTCTATCATCAATATTTTATACTTTCATTTTAGTAATTTTTTTCTATTAGTGTTTTATTAATTTTTATTTTTTGGGTCTTTTTGTGATTATGGTTTCATATATTAAAGATTAAGGTCCATATATGATTGGATCTACAACTAGATCACCTTTATCTACATATATCTTTACCCAAAAGTATAATTAAACAATAATTTTGGGCGTCACAATCATATCATTAAGGTAGTTCATTATTTTTCAAAATTATTAAAGAATAATCCCTCTTTTATGGAATAAAAACTCAGAGAAATGTGTCCACACATGGATAAAGTGGTAAAAGAGTTGGATAGATCAATGGGTGCTCCCAAATATCAAGCTAAATTCATGGTTGAACTGGGTGAGAGAACTGACAGCGATACCAAGTTAAAGGCTAAATATGAGGAGCCTTTTAATAATGAAGATGGTATTGAAAAATAATAAATCAAAGGATACATGACTATATATTATGAAATTGAAGAAGTTTAAATTTTGTAGAAACAATAAAAAGAATAAAAGAGGAGAATGATGTGAAATTAAAGAGGTACATAAATGAATTTGAAGAAGTGTGGTAGGACGAAATGAGGGCTATTATCATGTTTAGTATGTTCATGTTCTACTATATCATATATTTAGGATTTATAAATCATTTTTCACCTCTCATGTAAGTTTCAATATTTTATCAAATAAATAAATGAGAACAATAAATCTAAATAAGCAGAATTCAGAGTTAGATTTAAATCCATACCGGGAAAAAACATTCCACCCTCATATAATGTGACACTAAGGTAAGTTTTAGATAAAATTCTGGAAAAAAAAACTTTGAGGAGGAAAGATGATTATTAATTTCCTTTTACCATCACATATTGTTTGGGGAAAAAAGAGATAAATTCTATATGGAATAGATAAATTTAATTCAACCAAGGGATATATTATTTTATTCTTGAAATTACTAATCTAGGAGAAATCATCACTTAGAAAAATTATTTATGCTTCTTATAAATTTTTCATTCTTAAAGATGTAGAGACCCGAGCTTGACGTACATGGACTTTACATTACTTTTGCAGAATACTTAATACATAACAAAAATAGACACTCAAGGACCGTAATATTTTAGTTTCTTTGTAAAGTTGGAACATAAACTTCTAATCATGTTTAAATATCTTCAACATCTCCCATAAAGATCTTCCCCTTTTGTTTTCTTACCAAAAACCGTTATTTATATCCTAGGGGAAATAAAACATAAAAAGGGGTCTGCTAAAATGCTCAGTAATGGTAAATAAATGAAATATAAATCATATCATATTCATAAGAACATAACATTTTGAAAATCAAAACCTTCAAAAAAGATCATAATATCAAAACATAAGATAAATCATAGTTTTGAAATTTAATCCCAATAATCATATCATAAAACATGAAACTTTGTGGAATAGACACATAATAAAAGAAAGTCATTTCATTTTAGTCAAGACTCATTTTCATGACTATCATAGCGGACCAAGTCAAATTCAGAACTGAGTTTACTCCTCGTTCCAGTCTTGTATCCCTGAACTGGATTAACATGTTTTTCCATCCATGTCTATATGAGGATATATAAATCATTACCCAATTCATTGTGGGGAGATATATGTCCCACCCATCTCATAATGAAACCATTCTTATGTGTGCCACAAAATCATAAATCATACATCAAAGCATAACCCATGTAAAAAAATGGGATTCTTAAACATCATGACATCATAACATAATCCATATAAGATAAAAGGACTTAATAAACATAATTAAGTCATAACATAATCAAATCAATGTAAAAATAGGGATAGAAATATACCCCTATATTATATTATATGGAAAATAATTTTGATAGAACTCTTGAACTCCATTTTGGTGGAAAATATCCTTTCTAATTAAAAAACATTTTTCCATTATTAACATGTCATGAAATTTTAAACTAAAATAAGTTAATTAAAAATAAACTTGAAAACTTGTAAATGAATATTCATGGAAATAATTTTCTATGAAATTAAAAAAATCCATTCATGCTGTATAAGTTAAAAAAACATTCTTCTTGTAATTTGGATGGAAATGTCAAAAGGTCTCTCATGCTAAAAACAACAAAGGATTCCGTTCATATTTTTTAATAAAAATTCACTAATAGGTAATAATGGATTTAATAAATTGTATGAGGATAGAAATAATATTACATATTGAGGAAACATGGATGTGGATGATAAATATGACCCTAGTAAATACTTACGAATAAACAATCTTGGATATAATGAGGTTTGAAAAGTTATACCTTACCTTAGATACAATATTCCTCGTACGTATCCAAACCTCCTGTATAATGATTTAAATAATGTCATTGAATTATTACCAAATCATATTCATTGTTATTATATCATATATGGTCATATTCTTATCTTCTTATTAGTAATATTTCATTGCTACTTGTTATTCGTGTGTTCATTGCTTTATGATATTATGTATGTTTTGTTGAGTACATTCCTATTTTTAGGTAATAGATACCTCATTTACATAATGTTATTAGTGTAGTATATATAATATTTATTCATTCAATTCATTTATATAATCATTATTCAATGAAGATCTTGCAGAACGAGTCGCATCACATCTTGGAGACGGTAGGTCGTACATACGCATGAGCGATGATATCATTCTTTTGATATTAAATTTGTATATAATTAGATGATATATAATATATACATAATCATAATAATGTAATATTTATTATTTATATCATTTATAATAATTATCATACCCATCTAAATGATGAAATGTTTTAATAACAAACTACACCAGACTTGGAGACGGTAAGCCGTACGTACGCAGGTGTGGTGACTTTTTCATTCATAGGATGGATAAAATAACTAATATGGTTGTTCCATTTTATAATAACATCTAAGTATATAAAAGATACTGGATTTATTATTTTATAATGTAAACAACAAATAATGAGGAAGTGTAAGAAGAAAGGAACTTGAAATAGGTGGTGAGATATTTACCTCTTCCTCGGGTTCTGCCTTTTGATATGATCAAAAGGGCTACTTAGGTTAGCTTTCTGAATAAAGGAAGTCCTCTAGGATAAAGGTAGGATAGTTCAGGGGGTATTTGGGTAGGGTTTTTCTGATAAAAATGGCTTTGGTATTGTGAATTAGAGGGAAGGGGGAGTTCCTTTTTATAAGAGGGGTGAGGGGAACCTTAGGAAAAACATAAAATATTATTTTATTATAAATTCATATTCAGTTTATAACAACTCCAAAGTGACTTATTTCAAGGATGTGGTGGGTATGGGTCAAAATAATCTTAACAAATAGGTTTTATACAAAATTATGTTACCATTTTAACCTTATCATTTAGATTTAACTCTAAGTTAAATAATTTATCTTTTACAATGACTTCTTGTATTCTTATACTATATGGTTAATAAACTTACTATAAACTACCAATCGAACCCCAATTGGTTATTTAATGTCATATATATAATTATATAAGACTTTTGGCCAAACCTTATATTTTTAGGAATATAAAAGCAATTTATAATTTAATATTTGTTTTAAAAACTCTTTTTTGTCAATTTTTTCACTATTTGGTATTTAGTTTTTTCTATATTCATAATAGAATTATTACTTCGAAAAAAATTCATCTAACCAACCCTAATATGTTATATTTACCTATAAAATTACTGTAATTCATAGAGTCTAAAATTACATTTATTTGCGTATTTATAATGTCAATTATGTTAATATTTCAATAATAAAGTAATTATTGCATCATCATTGTGTCATAAATAATTTAAAATATTTAATGTCTAAAAAAATATAAATAAAATACCATTATTTTGTAAATTTATTTATATTTCTATCTAATATTTATAGTCGAATTTATCATATGTATGACCTTATATTAAAAATGTTTTAGTTATTAAACATTGATTTTAACTATTTTAACTCTTCTTTAAATAAAATAATAATAAGTGTCCTAATCTAATCTAGGTGGACCAAAGATGTTCATTTTTTATTACAAAAGTTTTTTTGGTCAAATTATACTTATCTAATAGAATTATGACAAGTGTTAGGCTAATAATAATATCATTTTTACCCTTAATTACCCTATTTACTTTTAACCGTGGTAAATAAAAGTAAAATAGTTACTATTCACCAAAACTTATTTTTATCTTATTGAAGCATGTTTTACAATTTTATATTCACCGTGTCTCTCAGATTTTTGAAATTCAACAAACAGAAGTGGTAGAATTATGTTTTATTTAAATTTTTTAATTCTCATAGGAGGTGGGTAAAAGACGGTAAAAAGTTCAATAAAATTTTTATATATCTAAAATTATTATAAATTAACTCCAAATAATAACATTGAACTTATATAGGTATTATGTATCTATTTTTACCAAAAATAAATTTAAATAAAATAAATTATTAATTAAATAAAAATTATATTTTAACCAATAACTCAGTATTTTCACTATTCATCAAAAATTGATTGTTTTTAGAAAATTACCAAATACTCCCCCTAAGCTAATTTCGATTATCCAAATCTAAAAATGAAGTCCTTTTTGAAAGTTAAAATTTATAAAATTTCATAAAGTGGGTATTACTATTCATACCTGTTAGTTTATATAATATTTCAATAACATATCATTGTTTAGTGAAACTTGGTACTACATACAACGCATGTTATCAAGGAAGGTTGTTATTGCGTGTAACGCAAGCCAAGAATAGGGTTTCATATACTATAAGCTACAATGGTGTTGTGTATAGAGAAAGATAATCTTGGTGTAGCGTACAAAAAAAGACATCACAGAAATTAAAAAGAATAATTCTCATAAAATATTGGGGTGTTACATTCTACCCCTCTTAAAAGGAATTTCGCCGTCAAAATTCGTCGGGGTTATAAATGGTTTTCTACTTGAAAGTTTCTTTCATAGAAACCCACATTGTAAAAAGGAATACTAAAACATCATTTAAAAAAGGAACATTAGAAACATAACGGATACCCAAAGTAACTCATCACAGGGTTTCCACATAGGATAACATAGGTAAAAACATGGATATGGAAGAGAAATCTAACCATCACGATCTGATGGAGAGTGTTAGAGAACATGGAAATGAAAAATCAAACAATCACAAAGCCATAACTTAGTGAGGATCTAAAGTACCATTTGATTCATCGTATATGAGAGTACTAGGACTGCATTTTTTGGTTTTCAAGATCATTTCCCTTGCATAAGGAGAAATACTTACTTGATTTTAGTGTAATATCATTGTTGGTCATTCCATGAAAAATTTCCACTTCATCCCTTATTTAAAGAAATGATGATGAATTTGTCATTATTGAAATGTTAGTAGATCATGAGATATAATGATAGGTCATTTCATCTGTCTTTTTCACAAAAAGGTTAGCACAAGTTATTAAATATACATAAGTCCATCTATGCTGAGATTAATCATATATGGTTCCTAAAATTGACTTATACTTTATCTATCAAACTGCTTAATAAAATAAAATTAATTTATATTAACCAGGGACTTCCTGTAGGCCAGTTGTAGGCGATAATGGCCTATCGCACATCGGTTGTGGTTTGATTCCCACATCCTTTTCCAACATGACGGATTGTCACTTGTCTTGTTGGTTGACCTTTTTCTAAAACTACAGTATTATAACATTTCAAAAATTATATCGAAAAAAAATATTATCCTTAACAAAATATTATATTATGTCCAACATAATCCATTTAAAATCGTTAGTCTTATCCAAAATACTTCTATCCAAGATCATAGTATAAAGACAACGATTACTAGAAATGTCATAAACCAAGCATGTGAGTACCATCATTTATCCCACGTATATCATAAGATATATCTTGTTGGTCACTATAACGACCCATACTTTACATACATTGTTAATACTTCAAAATTGAAGCACACTTATTACAACATATGACAAAACCACAAAGGACCGTATAGGTATAGTGTCTTTAGAAACTGGGAAACATAAACAACTGGTTCATAAATCTTCTACAGTGTCTCCCATTTATTTCATCAAATCTAGGGTCCCTTTTATCATATTCTACTTAATATCCATCTTCCTGACCTGGGGAAAAGAAAACATAAAAGGGTCAGCTCAAATGCTCAGCAAGGGAAAATAAAGGAAATAAAAATCATATCATATCTTTTTTAAAATCAAAACCTGCAAAAGAGATCATAATATCTTAACATGGAATAAATCATAGAAGTGAAAATGAGATCCCCATAATAATAACATAAAACTTGAAACTTTGTGGCATGCACACATAATCATGGAAAATCATTTCTTGTTAGTCATGACTCGTTGCCAAGACTATCTTAGTGGACAAAGTCCCTTTCTGAACCGAGTCACCCTCGTTCCAGTCCTGTTTCACTGAACCGGTATAACCTACCGTTCCAGCCATATCTATCTCATGAGATATAAAATCTTTACCCAATGCATTGGAGGGAGATATAGGTCCCACCCATCTTATAATGAATCCTTTCTTATGTGTGCCACATAATCATAAATCATACATCTTTTAATAACACATGTAACAAAAATGGGATTCTTGAAATATCATGACATCATAAAACAAATCACATAAGGTAAATGACTTCATAAAAATAATTCCCTCACAACATAATCAAATAAATGTAATAATAGGGATAAAAACAGAACCCTTTGTTGTCTTATATGGAAAATAATTTTGATAAAACACTTGAACTCCATTCTTGAGGAAAATATCCTTTCTTCTTCAAAAACATTTTTTTCTTTCATAACATGTCATACGACATTAAAATAAAAGAAGTTGATTAAAAATAAACTTTAAAACTTGTAAAGGAAGCTTCTTGGAAATAATTTTTTAAAAATCCATTCATTCCGTATAAGTTAAAAAAACATTCTTCTCGTACTTTTGTCGGAAAAGTCAAAAAGTACCTCGTACGAAAAACGAAAAAAGATTCCATTCATATCTTTTACCAAAAACTCACCAAAGGGTAAAATAGGATTTAAACAATTGTAGGAGGACATAAATAACATTATATATTGAGGAAACATGGATATGGATGATAAATATTCCCCAGTGAATTCTGAAGTATAAACAACCTCAAATAAAAATTGAGATTTAGAGATTTTCCCTTACCTTAGGTCCGATTTGCTTTGTACGTGTCCGAAGCTCCTCTTCTTTGGAACGCCTCTTTGAATCCTCCACTTATGGAACTATGATTGGTCTTTGAAGAAGACCAGGACCTCTAGGATTATTCTAGGGAAGTGTAGAGGAGAAAATGGCAGGGGTTGACCGAGCTTGAGTGCTCAAATTGGTGTGAGGAGGAGGGGGAGGAGGTGCCCTTTTATAAGGGAGGAGAGGGGCACCTTAGGAATATCTCAAAATATTATTTTATATTAAAGTCAAAATCGGTTTATAATGGTTCCAAATGGTCTTATTTCGAAGCTAAATTGGGGATGGGTCGAAATCCTATCAACCAATAGGATTTAGACAAGTTTAGGGTATTATTTTAACCTTATCAATTAGATTTAACTCTAAGTTAATTAATTTAACTTTTACCGTGTCTTTTTGTTTTCTTTCACTATATGGTTAATACACTTACTATAACATGCCAAACGAACCCCAAATTGTTTATTATTAATATATATATATCCTTATCTAAGTTATTTGGCAGAACCTTAGATTTTTAGGAATAAAATAACAATTAATAATATAATATTTGATTTAAAAACTATTTTGTGTCAATTTTGACACTATTTGATATATGATTTTTGTGAAAGTCATAACAGAATTATATGTTCTAACCAAGTTGATTAAATCAACCCTAATATATCATAGTAACCTAGAAAATTTGTGTAATTCATAAAAAGTCTCAAATTACATTTATTTTGGTGTTTATAACATCAATTATGTCAATATTTCATAAATAAGATAATTACAGCATCATCATTGGGTCATAAATAAATTAAATTATTTAATGTCTAAAAATTAAAAATAAACTACCATTATGTAGGAAATCTTTTTAGCTTTCTAATGAATATTTATAGTCGAATCTATCTTATGTATAACCCCATATTAAAAATGATTTACTTATTAAACTTTGATTTTAACTATTTTAACCCTTCTTTAAATAAATTAATAATAAATGTCCTAATCTAATCCAAGTGGGCCTAAATGGTCATATTTTATTCCTAAGTTTGTTTTTGGTCGAATTACACATGTCCAATAGAATTAGGACATGTGTTTGGGTAATATTAATATCATATTTACCCTTAGTTACCCTATTTACTATTAACCGCGGTAAAAAAAGTAAAAAGTTACTATTCACCAAAAAATTATTTTTATCTCATTGAACCACATTTTACTTAATGATATCAACCGTGTCTGTCGGATTTTTGAAATTTCATTCACAAAAGCGGTAAAATTAAGTTTTATGCAAAATTCAGTTTTTAACCTACCACTTAGTGGTTTCACTATTCATCAAAAATTGAAAGTTTTCAGAAAAATACCAAAATTTCACCCTAGGCTAATTTCGATATTCTGAGTCCAAAAATGAAGTCCATTTTGAAAAATAAAATTTATAAAATTTCAAAAAGTGGTTATTACTATTCATAACGGGTAGTTTTAATAGCATATTGTTGTTTAGTGAAACTCGGTATTGCGTACGATGCAAGCTATCGAGGAAGGTCGCGATTGCATGTAAAGCAAGACAAGAAAGTGTTGTGTAGAAAAAGATTCCTTTGATTATTTATATAACATAAAAGTCTCGGGTGTTACATTCTACCCCCCTTAAAAAGAATTTCTCCCTCGAAATTCGTCACTTTGTAACAAACAGATGAGGATACTTCTCCCTCATCATATCCTCAAGCTCCCATGTAGCTTCTTCAAGTTGGTGGTTCCTCCATAAAACTTTCATCAATCGAGTGGTTTTATTTCGTAGGACTTTTTCGCTACGATCCAGAATCTCTATCGGTTATTCTTCATAAGAACGATCTTGCTCCAGCGGTACAACTTCTGAGCTGAGTACATGTGAAGGATCTGGTATGTACTTTCTCAGGAGAGATACATGGAACACATCGTGAACTTGAGAGAGATTCGGTGGAAGCGCCAATCGGTAAGCTACCTTCCCAACACGATCTAGTATTTCGAAAGGACCGATATATCTAGTGCTCAAATTTCCCTTCTTTCAAAATCTCATAACCCTTTTCCAGGGAGATATTCGTAAGAACACTTTATCACCCACTTCAAACTCTAGGTCTTTTCTTCGGTTGTCGGCATAACTTTTCTATCGACTCTGAGCTGCTCTTATGTGTTGTTGAATAGATCTGACCTTTTCTGCCATTTCATCAACGAGATCAGGTCCTAATAGCTTTCTTTCCCCAACTTCATCCCAGTAAGTTGGAGTCCTGCATTTCTTTCCATAGAGAGCTTCATAAGGATCCATATGAATACTGGAGTGAAAGATATTATTATAAGAAAATTACACCAAAGGTAGGTGTTTATCCCAACCTCCTTTGAAATCCATAGAGAAAGCTCTCAACATATCTTATAGGGTTTGAATTGTTCTCTCAGACTGACCGTCTGTCTGGGGATGATAAGCAGTGCTGAAACTCAACTCTGTATCCAGAGTATTCTGAAGACTTCGCCAGAACTTCGAGGTAAATCTCGGATCCCGATCAGATATAATAGAAAGTGGTACTCCATGCAATCTTACCACTTCCTTTACATATATCCTGGCAAGCTGATCTAGAGAGAAATCCTCGCTAATAGGAATGAAGTGTGCAGACTTTGTAAGACGATCAACTATGACCCAGATAGCATTATTGCCTTTGGATGTTTTAGGAAGTCCTGTGACAAAGTCCATAGTGATGTTTTCCCATTTCCATTCGGGTATGGGTAATGGTTGTAACATCCCCTTAGACTTCTGTCTCTCAGCTTTAACTTGTTGACAAACCAAGCATCGAGAGACATATTCAGCAACATCTCTTTTCATGCCATCCCACCAGAAGTACTCTTTCAGGTCCCTATACATCTTCGTGCTTCCAGGATGAATAGAGAATGAAGAACTATGAGCCTCATCCAGTAGATCCTTCTTTAATTCGGGGATGGAAGGAACACAGACCCGATTCCTGAACTTTATTATCCCATCACAATCAAGGTTTAATTCAGGAACATTTTTCACCTTCTTTTTTAACTCAACATCTTCTTTCTGTGCCTCTTTAAACTTCACATGTATAGATGGTTGACCATTCATTTGAGAAAGATAAGATTTTTCCCCTTCCATTATAATTCCAAGATCCATCCTTTGTAAATCCATAAATATTGGATCTTTTGTGATCCTCATCATGGATAAACTAGCATGGTCCTGTCGACTTAATGCATCTGCCACCTTGTTTTCTTTCCCAGGGTGGTAATGGATTGAGCAGTCATAATCCTTAATCAGCTCCAACCATCTTCTTTGACGCATATTCAGCTCCTTTTGTGTGAAAATAAACTTTAAACTTTTATGATCAGTATAAATATCACACCTTTCACCATAAAGGTAATCCCTCCAAATCTTTAATGCAAACATTACCACAGCCAACTCTAAATCATGTGTTGGGTAATTTTGCTCATGGATTTTCAACTATTGTGAGGCATAAGCTATCACCATATCATTTTGCATAAGAACACACCCCAATCCTTTCCTGGATGCATCACTGTAGATCACAAACCTTTCTCCACTACAAGGCAGTGTGAGCACAGGTGCACTGGATAACCTTCTTTTCAACTCCTTGAAATTCTCTTCACATTCCTCTGTCCAGACAAACTTAACTCCTTTCCGAGTCAACTTGGTGAGTGGATTAGATAATCATGAAAAATCTTTTACAAAACGTCGATAATATCTATCCAAACCAAGAAAACTTCGAATCTCAGTTACTTTTGTTGGTCTCGACCATCTTTCGATAACCTCTGTTTTTGCTGGATCCACACATATCCCCTCTTTTGAGATTATGGGACCCAAAAATGAAACTTTTTGAAGCCAAAATTCACACTTGGTAAATTTGGCATAAAGCTTCTCCTTTCTCAGGGTCTTCAATATAATTCTCAACTGATCTTCATGCTCTTCCTTGCTCTTTGAATAGACAAGAATATCGTCTATAAAGACTACCACAAATTGATCAAGATAGTCTCTAAAGACTCTATTCATTAGATCCATGAAGATAGCAGGGGCATTAGTAAGACCAAATGGAATCACTATAAATTCATAGTGTCCATACCTTGTACGGAAAGCCGTCTTTGGTATATCCTCCCTTTTGACCCTTAATTGATGATACCCTGAACGAAGATCAATCTTGGAAAAGTATTGAGCTCCGCGTAGTTGGTCAAATAAGTCATCAATGCGTGGGAGAGGATATTTGTTCTTGATAGTGATCTTGTTAAGTTCTCGATAATCAATGCAGAGTCTCATTGATCCATCTTTCTTCTTAACAAATAGAACAGGTGCTCCCCAAGGTGACGCACTTGGGCGTATGAATCCCTTATCAAGATTCTCTTGGAGTTGCTTCTTCAATTCCTGCAACTCAATTGGGGCCATTCTATAAGGTGTCTTTGAAATAGGCAAAGCACCTGGTACGAGTTCTATTGAAAACTCAACTTCACGATTTGGTGGAAGACCCGGTAATTCCTCCGGAAAGACATCATCAAACTCCCTTACAATGGGCATATTGTTAATCGTTATTTTCTCACCAACCATTTGAGATAAATAACCTTCATTTAGTGGAATCAATACCCATAAGATGGAAGAAATTTCCACTGGACGGTTATGTTCATCCTTGCATTGATAGACGATCGTAGATTGATCTGGAATATGAAATGTGACTTCCCTTCTTTGGCAATTGATATGAGCTCCATGTAGAGAAAGCCAATCCATGCCAAGAATCACATTAAATTCCACTAAAGGAAGGATCACAAGATTTGCAGGAAGCACTTTCCCACAAACTTCGATCAGAGAAGAATTATAAACTTTTGATGCGACTGTTGTGCCATTAGGTGTTGTCACGGCTAACTCAACATCTAATTGTTGAGGTAATACGGTGATACCCTTAGAAAATTCTTTAGAAATAAAAGAGTGGGTGGATCCAGAATCAAATAAAACATTTGCTAATTTAGAGTGGACGGTAAGTGTACCTTTCACCACTTCGTTATCGTACTCCACATCGCTGATAGAAATTGCATGTGACTTTCCTTTGTCTTTAGCCTTAAGATTTTGTTGACGTCGACCATCATCATCAACCCTTGGATTTGGGCATTGATTGGCATAATGCCCCATCTCCTTGCACTTGAAACATTGATGTGTAGTAGGTTCATTCTGGGTATCCCTTCCTTTTTTTGCGTCATTAGACATCTTCTTCCCATTATCACGGCATTCAAATGCCCGATGACCTTCCTTTCCACATTTAAAACATTTACTTGTCCCTTTAAGACAACTCCCTCCATGTATCTTTCCACACTTTGAGCATAAGGAAAAGCTCATCTTCTTTTCCGTGTGCTCTTTAGATTTTTCTTTGAATTCCATCTTCCTCTTCTTATCAAACCCATGTGACTGATGGGTTACTCCAATCTCCATCTCGACTTTGAGAGCACATCGAACGATTTCCTCGTAGCTATTGAAGTCCCTTATGGCTAACACCCTTCGAAGACTTGGTTTTAAGCCACTAAAGAATCGATCAATCTTACTCTCAGGTTGGATAATAATACCAGAAGCATACATTGCAAGTCTTGTAAAATTTGCTTCATAGGTACCAACAGATTCATCATCCCTTTGCATCAATTCAAGGAAGTCTTTCTCCATCTTTGTTCGGAAAATACGAGGGAAGTACTTATTGAAAAATAAGTTCTTGAACTCGTCCCATTCCATAGACTCAATTTCATCTCTTTGCCTCGTATTCTTAATAAGATTCCACCATTGATCAGCATCTCCTTCCAAACGATACACTGCTAGGATGACTTTATCATGTTCAGAACATTGAAGAACTGAAAATATCTTTTCAGTAGTACTAATCCATTGTTCAGCAACTAATGGATCAGTAGACCGACTGAAAGAAGGTGGACGCTGCCTCATGAAGGATTCAACAGAATGTTGCTCCTTCCTTTGCTCGTTTGGAAGTCCTGCATGATTCATAGCTTGAGAATGTTATGTGAGCATGGCTACAAGATTTTGCATTCCAGCTCCCATATCGTTGGGTTTCTCAGGGGGACAATCATTGCATTGCCCATCGCATTCCGCATTAACACGGTTCCTTCGGGTTCCAGCCATTGACTAAAACCAAGAAGAATAGTGTGAGCAACACTAATTATAATAGGAAAACCACACAATCTCGGATAAAATTTCACACTTAAGGTTTTATCCTAGGGTATTCATGGCCATTTCTAAAACACTATGATTGTGTTCTATGCTTAGACTTATCCTTAGGGTTCTTACTAAGGCTATCACATCCTAGTTTCCAAAGGTTGACTATACCTTTCCTCTGATACCAACTATAACGACCCATACTTTACATACATTGTTAATACTTCAAAATTGAAGCACACTTATTACAACATATGACAAAACCACAAAGGACCGTATAGGTATAGTGTCTTTAGAAACTGGGAAACATAAACAACTGGTTCATAAATCTTCTACAGTGTCTCCCATTTATTTCATCATATCTAGGGTCCCTTTTAGCATATTATACTTAATATCCATCTTCCTGGCCTGGGGAAAAGAAAACATAAAAGGGTGAGCTCAAATGCTCAGCAAGGGCAAATAAAGGAAATAAAAATCATATCATATCTTTTTGAAAATCAAAACCTGCAAAAGAGATCATAATATCTTAACATGGAATAAATCATAGAAGTGAAAATGAGATCCCCATAATCATAACATAAAACTTGAAACTTTGTGGCATACACACAAAATCAAGGAAAATCATTTCTTGTTAGTCATGACTCATTTCCAAGACTATCTTAGTGGACAAAGTCCCTTTCTGAACCGAGTCACCCTCGTTCCAGTCCTGTTTCACTGAACTGGTATAACCTACCGTTCCAGCCATGTCTATCTCATGAGATATAAAATCTTTACCCAATGCATTGGAGGGAGATATAGGTCCCACCCATCTTATAATGAATCCTTTCTTATGTGTGCCACATAATCATAAATCATACATCTTTTCATAACACATGTAACAAAAATGGGATTCTTGAAATATCATGACATCATAAAACAAATCACATAAGGTAAATGACTTCATAAAAATAATTCCCTCACAACATAATCAAATCAATGTAATATTAGGGATAAAAACAGAACCCTTTATTATCTTATATGGAAAAGAATTTTGATAAAACACTTGAACTCCATTCTTGAGCAAAATATCCTTTCTTCTTCAAAATCATTTGTTTCTTTCATAACATGTCATACGACTTTAAAATAAAAGAAGTTGATTAAAAATAAACTTTAAAACATGTAAAGGAAGCTTCTTGGAAATAATGTTTTAAAAATCCATTCATGCCGTATAAGTTAAAAAAACATTCTTCTCGTACTTTTGTCGAAAAAGTCAAAAAGTACCTCGTACGAAAAACGACAAAAGATTCCATTCATATCTTTTACCAAAAACTCACCAAAGGGTAAAATAGGATTTAAACAATTATAGGAGGAAATAAATAACATTATATATTGAGGAACCATGGATATGGATGATAAATATTCCCCAGTGAATTCTGAAGTATAAACAATCTCAAATAAAAATTGAGATTGCGAGATTTTCCCTTACCTTAGGTCTGATTTGCTTTGTACGTGTCCGAAGCTCCTCTTCTTTGGAATGCCTCTTTGAATCCTCCACTTATGGAACTAAGATTGGTCTTTGAAGAAGACCAGGACCTCTAGGATTATTCTAGGGAAGTGGAGAGGAGAAAATGGCAGGGGTTGGCCGAGCTTGAGTGCTCAAATTGGTGTGAGGAGGAGGGGGAGGAGGTGCCCTTTTATAAGGGAGGAGAGGGGCACCTTAGGAATATCTCAAAATATTATTTTATATTAAAGTCAAAATCGGTTTATAATGGTTCAAAAGGGTCTTATTTCGAATCTAAAGTGGGGATGGGTCGAAATCCTATCAACCAATAGTATTTAGACAAGTTTAGGGTATTATTTTAACCTTATCAATTAGATTTAACTCTAAGTTAATTAATTTAACTTTTACCGTGTCTTTTTGTTTTCTTTCACTATATGGTTAATACACATACTATAACATTCCAAACGAACTCCAAATTGTTTATTATTAATATATATATCCTTATCTAAGTTATTTGGCCGAACCATAGATTTTTAGGAATAAAATACCGATTAATAATATAATATTTGAAATAAAAACTATTTTGTGTCAATTTTGACACTATTTGATATATGATTTTTGTGAAAGTCATAACAGAATTATATGTTCTAACCAAGTTGATTAAATCAACACTAATATATCATAGTAACCTAGAAAATTTGTGTAATTCATAAAAAGTCTCAAATTACATTTATTTTGGTGTTTATAACATCAATTATGTCAATATTTCATAAATAAGATAATTACTGCATCATCATTGTGTCATTAATAAATTAAATTATTTAATGTCTAAAAATTACAAATAAAATACCATTATGTAGGAAATATTTTTATCTTTCTAATGAATATTTATAGTCGAATTTATCTTATGTATAACCCCATATTAAAAATGATTTACTTATTAAACTTTGATTTTAACTATTTTAACCCTTCTTTAAATAAATTAATAGTAAATGTCCTAATCTAATCCAAGTGGTCCTAAATGATCATATTTTATTCCTAAGTTTGTTTTTGGTCGAATTACACTTGTCCAATAGAATTAGGACATGTTTTAGGGTAATATTAATATCATATTTACCCTTAGTTACCCTATTTACTATTAACCGCGGTAAAAAAAGTAAAAAGTTACTATTCACCAAAAAATTATTTTTATCTCATTGAACCACATTTTACTTACTGATATCAACCGTGTCTGTCGGATTTTTGAAATTCCATTCACAGAAGCGGTAAAATTAAGTTTTATGCAAAATTCAGTTTTCAACCTACCACTTAGTGGTTTCACTATTCATCAAAAATTTAAAGTTTTCAGAAAAATACCAAAATTTCACCCTAGGCTAATTTCGATATTCTAAGTCCAAAAATGAAGTCCATTTTGAAAAATAAAATTTATAAAATTTCAAAAAGTGGTTATTACTATTCATAATGCCTAGTTTTAATAGCATATTTTTGTTCAGTGAAACTTGGTATTGCGTACGACGCAAGCTATCACGGAAGGTTGCGATTGCATGTAAAGCAAGCCAAGCAAGTGTTGTATAGAAAAAGATTCCTTTGATTATTTATATAACATAAAAGTCTCAGGTGTTACAGTCACATTCCAAACACACGAATACATTAATCATGTATTCTCTTGAAACATGAGGTACCATATAACCTTAGTGAAAACATGAATGTTGTCTATAGTTAACTATTTCCACATACCAAAATCCCAAAAAAAAATATATATACACAAACCATGATATCACTTGTCATTATATCAGTCATGAGCACATTAATACTATCAAACATTTCATTATCTCTTTATCCCTTCATTATGTGGATATTAGGTGATTTCCAAAAATATTTGAATAACATTTCATGGTTACTGGTACCATTAAACATATACTTTCAAATACATTAGGAAAAACAACAGTGTAAAAATCCTAATATGTTTCTTTATTCCATAGTACAATGATATAACTTATACAACATTACTCTTGATAAACTTTCAATCATTACACTACCTTGGTAAACCATTGACCGTGGTTCATCATTTTATTCCTCAACACTCCTTTTATCTTATATATCATTTTTAGTCTCTTCATCATCATCAACATAAATACTACCCATACGACCATGTTGATTCTCTTCATGATATTTTCCCTTAGGACATTGGTTTCCATAATTCCCGTACATTCCACATTTAAAACATTTAACCATTATTGATGTCTTAGCAATTCCATTATCCTTTTCTATGGTGTTAACTGAACCTTTTCCTTTGCGCTTAATGGATTTGTGTCATTCTTTTCCACACCCAAATCATCTTACAGTTCTTATGAAACATTCTCCCTGATGCCTCTTCCCACATGATTTACATGATGGAAATTGAACTTTATTTCCTCTATAATCATCATGAAACTTCATCTTTCACTTATTAGCTGAGTCAGGAAACATAACAAAGTTGAGATTATTGATCATATTATGAGATTGATGATTAGGAATAATAATGATTTTGGGAATTCCAAATCCCGTTTCATTTGGTTGCTCATGAAGAGTATCATTCCATTGTCCATCATATCCTCCATTATCATGAATCTTCATATTTCTATCCATTTTCTAAAACCAAAAAAATAGTGTGGGAGGAAAAAATCATTAATGGAAAACAACATAATAAAGGGGGAGTACCACAAATATCCAACATCTTAGGTTTAATTCTAAAATCATTACCGTAATTCATGGACTATAACCTATACATAGACTTAACCTTAGAGACATCCCTATACATACGATAGAAATATCTCTAGGGATCTCACTAAAGTTTTCGCATCCTAGTTTCTAAAGGTTAACTAAACCTTTTCTTTGATACCAACTGTAGAGACCCGATTTTGACGAACATGGAAATTACATTACTCTTTCGGAATACTTAATACATAACAAAAACAGACACTCAAGGACCGTAATAGTTTAGTGTCTTTGGAAACATAGAACATAAACTTCTAATCATGTTGAAAGATCTCCAACAACTCCCATAAAGATCTTCACCTTTTTTTCTTACTAAAAACCTTTCTTTATATCCTGGGGAAAATAAAATATTAAAAGTGGTGAGCTCAAATTCTCAGTAATGGTAAACAATGGAAATATCAATCATATCATATTCATAAGAACATAACATTTCGAAAATCTTAACCTTCAAAAGAGATCATAATATCATAACGTGGGATAAATCATAGTAGTGAAATGTAACCCCAAAAATCATAACATAAAATATGAAACTTTGTGGCATACACACATAATAATAGAAAATCATTTCATATTAGTCAAGACTCATTTCCAAGACTATCATAGTGGACAATGTCGATTTATGAACCGAGTTCACTCCTCGTTCCAGTATTGTATCACTGAACCGGATTAACTTTTTGTTCCAGCCATTTCTATCTCCTGAAATATAAATATTTACCCAATGCATTGGAGGGATATATAGGTACCACCCAACTCATAATTAAACCATTCTTATGTGTTCCACGAAATCAGAAGTCATACATCATATAATAACCCATGAAATAAAAATGGTATTCTTAAACATCATGCCATCATAACATAATATATATAAGATAAAATTACTTCATAAACATAATTCCATCATTACATAATAATTTAAATGTAAAAATAGGGATATAAACAGAACCCTATATTATCATAGATGGAGAATAATTTTGCTAAAACACTTGAACTCCATTCTGGAGGAAAATATCCTTTCTACTTCAAAAACATTTTTCCTTTCCTAACATGTCATAAAATTTTAAACTAAAATAATATAATTAAAATTAAACATAAATAATTGTTAACAAAGCTTCATGGAAATACTGTTCTATGAAATCATAAAAATCCATTCATGCCGTATAAGTTAAAAAACATTCTTCTCATACTTTGGCTCGAAAAGTCAAAAAGTATCTCATACTGAAAACGACAAAAGATTCCTTTCATATCTTTTACTAAAAATTCACCAATAGGTAAAATTGGATTTAAAAAATTGAAGGAGGATAGAAATAATATTACATATTGAGGAAACATGGATGTGGATGATAAATATGACCCCAGTAAATACTTACGAATAACCAATCTCGGATAGAATGAGATTGGAAAAGTAATCCCTTAACTTTCGTCTGATATGCTTTGTACGTATCCGAACCTTAGGTATAGTGATTTAAATAATGTAATTGACTTATTAAAGAATCATATTCATTTCTATCATATCATATATGGTCATATTCTTATCTTCTTATTAGTAATATTTCATTGCTACTTGTTATTCTGGTGTTCATTGCTTTATGTTCTTATGCATGTTTTGTCGAATAAATTTTTATTCCTCTTTTTAGGTTATATATAACTCATTTACAGAATGGAATTAGTGAAATATATATCATATTTATTCATTCAATTCATTTATATAATCATTATTCAATGAAGATCATGATGAATGAGTCGCATCACATCGTGGAGACGGTAGGCTGTACGTACGCACAAGTGATGATATCATTCTTTTGATATTAAAATCGTATATAATTGGATGGTAAATCATATATACAGAATAATAATAATGTTATATATTTTATTTATATCATTTATACTCTTTATCATACGAATCCAAATGATGAAATGTTTGAATAACAAACTACACCATAACGTGGAGACGGTATGCCGTACGTATGCACGTGTGGTGACATTTTCATTCATTGGATGGATTAAATAACTAATATGGTTATAAAATTTTTACAATAACATCACAGTATATAAAAGATACTGGAGATATTATTTTATAATGAAAACAATAATGAAGGGGGAAGTGGAAGACGAAAGCAACTTGAAATAGGTGGTGAGATATTTACCTCTTCCTCGGGTTCTTCCTTTTGATTTGATCAAAAGGGCTCCTTATGTTGGCTTTATGACTAAATAAATGCCTCTAGGATTAAGTGGGTACAGTTGAGAGGGTATTTGGGTAGGGTTTGGCCGAGCCAAATGGTTTTGGAGGTTTGAATTAGAGGGAAGGGGGAGTTCCTTTTTATAAGAGGGGTGAGGGGAACCTTAGGAAAAACATAAAATATTATTTTATAATAAATTCATATTCAGTTAATAATGGCTCCAATGTGACTTATTTCGAGGCTATGGTGGGTATGGGTCGAAATCCACTCCACCAATAGGTTTTATACAAGTTTAGGTTACAATTGTAAACTTATCAGTTAGATTTAACTGTATGTTAAATAATTTAACTTTTACCGTGTCTTTTTGTATTCTTACACTATATGGTTAATAAACTTCCATTAAACATCCAATCGCACCCCAATTGGTTCATTATTGTCATATATAATATTATGTAAGTCTTTTTTCTGATCCTTATATTTTTAGGAATATAATATCAATTAATAATTTAATATTTGTTTTAAAAACTCTTTTGAATCAATTTTGACACAATTTGGTATTGGTTTTTTTCTAAATTCATAAAAGCATTATTACTTAGACAAAAATTCATCTAACCAACCCTAAAATGTTATATTAACCTATAAAATCAGTTTATTTCCTAAAAATTCTCAAATTACATTTAATTTTGGTATTTATAATTTCAATAATTTTAATATTTCATTAATAAGGTAATTACTGCATCATCATTGTGTCATAAATATATTAAATTATTTAATGTCTAAAAAAATATAAATAAAATACCATTATATAGGAAATATTTTTATATTTCTAATGAATATTTATAGTCTAATTTATCGTATGTATAACACTATATTAAAAATGTTTTATTTATTAAACATTGATTTTAACTATTTCAACTCTTCTTTAAATAAAATAATAATAAGTGTCCTAATCTCATCCAAGTAGAGCAAAGTGGTTAATGTTTTATTCCTAAGGTTGTTTTTGGTCAAATTATACTTATCCAACATAATTAGGACATGTGTTAGGGTAATAATAATATCATTTTTACCCTTAATTACCTGATTTACTTTTAACTGTGTTAAATAAAAGGAACAAGTTACTATTCACAAAAATTTATTTTTATCTTATTGAACCACATTTTACTCCTTGATATTAACTGTGTCTCTCGTATTTTCGAAATTAAACTCATAGAAGCAGTAAAATAATGTTTTATGTAAATTTTCTAATTCTCTTAATAGGTGGGTAAAAGACGGTAAAATGTTCAATACAATTTTTATATATCTAAAATTATTATAAAATGACTCAAATGAATTAAATTGAACTTATATAAGTATTATGTATCTATTTGGAACAAAAATAAATTTAAATAAAATAAATGATTATTTAAATAAAAATCTTGTTTTAACCAATAACTTAGTGTTTTCACTATTCATCAAAATTTGAAAGTTTTCGGAAAAATACCAAAAATTCACCCTAAGATAATTTCGATATTCGGAATCCAAAAATGACGTCCATTTTGAATGATAAAATTTATAAAATTTCAAAAAGTGGGTATTACTATTCATAACAGCTAGTTTATATAATATTTCAATATCATATCGTTGTTTAGTGAAACTCGGTATTGCGTACAACGCAAGCTATTGAGGAAGGTTGCTCTTGCATGTAACGCAAGCCAAGAATAGTGTTTTGTATACTACAAGATAATACGGTGTTGTGTATAGCACAAGATAATCTTGGAGTATCCTACAACAAAAGACATCAAAGAAATTAAAAAGAATAATTCACATAAAATCTTGGGGTGTTAATGAAGATCCTTAAAATTAAATATATTGGTGTAAAATTTTTAAAGTCTCACTCTTAATTAAGTTATGATTTGTATTTAAAGTGGTTGACGATATGGTATAAATTATTCATTTTCATTCTTATAAATTTTTATTTAATAAACTAATTATTATTGTCTATTCCAGGACTTGATTGACCCAAAAAATCCCATTTCTAATAAGGATATAAACTATTTTTGTCATATTATATCTTATACCCTATTTCTTGAGAGAAATTAGGATGTGAATAAAAACTAGAATTTTATTATTTTTTCTTATTAAAGCATGAGGATTTTGAACTACATTAAGATGATTAATATCATCAACTGATTCTATTTTAGTCAATTTGATCTTGAGACAAACCTTACATCTGATATTTTTTAAATACCTGAAAGTCCATGTAATTATTTATTGGAAGCCAGATTGCAAGAATAATTATACTTTTTAACCTAATTTTTTTGTATCATTTCATGATTATTCATTTATATTGTAAATAGGGGTGATTGGTGTTTCATAGATTAGTATAAGAGGTTTCTATGAATGAGTTTGAGAGGAGAATATGTTTTTAATTTTGGGAGAAAAGGTTTAAAAACATTAATTTTCTATACATATATGGTTACTAAAATATTGAAACAAATATGGGAAATAAAACCAATTTAAATAATTAAAGTTAAAAAAAGTCTTAATAGATACAAAAAATCTTTCATTGTATACAAAGTTGGGTTTCCAAACTAATTAGAATGAGGAGAAGGGAGTGGTTATATTATATTTTGAAGTAAAATATTATAAGGAGAGTATATTTCAATGATCTTTACAATTTATATCATGTATTATGATTAAAGAACTTATCGCTTCTTTGTAATCCTTTGGTTTTAATTTTCACATCATTACCTACCTACCCTTAGCCTCATATTCATTTGACCCTTAATGAAAACCCCTCCTGATTTTTGTTGTTTTAATTTCTAAGTGGATATTTATATTACTAAAATTATTATGTATAGAATTCCTATACTTGAGATTGAGTATAATTCTAATTAAATTATCATGAGTGATGATTAAAATGTATTTCTAATAAAGTAGATGAAAAATGGAAATGATATTAAGGAATAGTTGAATAATGATTTGACACTCTTTGTTGAGTAATTTTTATTCTTTTGAAATATTCAGTTATAAATTTATGTTTATAATCATGATAATTTAAGTATTCCCCCTATTTACTTATAGATTCTATGTTATGGGATGATAATATTTTTTTAAGGAAAAGAAAATGTTTAATTATAGGGAGTTTTATATCTTGTTTATATATATATTTATATATATTAATTGGATTAAATATATTTCTTCATCGTTATTTTGGAATATAAGATATTATTTTTTAATGTTATTGTTTTATTTATTTTAATGGTAGGAAATGATTACATAAATATTTAGTGTATTTTAGAGGAAAAAATAAGGTAATGTGAAATGGAAAAAATATTTATAATGATAGAAAAATGTTTCCTTTTTTAGAAAATTACAGAACATGAGGAATTAAGATGGTATAAATATCAAATAGGGGTTAGTTCTTGTAAAAGAGTGAAGAGGCCCTAGAATAGGGAAGAACTATAAGAGAACCACAATAGAGTTTTGGCATGCTTCCACTTATCAACCATACACCCAATTGAGAAGAACATTGATGTGGGATTGTAATAACTGGACCACATTTTAAAATGATGTGTGTGGCCTAAAATGAAATAGTGGCATCCCACTCATCACCTTCCTCACTGGTAGTTTCTGATCCATATAGTTAAATGCATGAAAGCTGTATTGGAATCTCAAAATCACATCTTCATCACTGTATATAGAATAGAAAATCCTATAATAGTTTTGAAGTTTTATATCATGGATTATTGGTTACTATGAAGGAGGATTATATTTAAAATTAAGTAATGCAATACAAAATTATTTTACATCATGTAGAAGACATTATGGTTGATGTGGGAAATTATTACGGTTGATAACCATTATATATAAGATTATTGATCATTGCATAGGTTTTTGGTATTATCCAAAAAATGAGTATGGAATGCATAAGAAATTAGTAGGGGTGAGAACCTATATATATAAGATTCGTGATAAAGTGGATCTGTGTGTGTGGGAACTATTGATGTTTTTGGGGCAACTATTTACATCATAGTGGTGGTTCTTGTGGACTTGATGATATAGTTTGGTGAAGAAAACAAAGAGAGTGAGAATAATGGGGTTTATGTTATATCGCATCCACTATAGTCTACAACAAAATAACTTTTTCACACCATAGGATATTATTTCATGTTGTGTCCATGTAATGTAAATTCATGGATGTTGTTTTTCACTATGGGGAGAGTGTTCACATCATGACACATGTAAGGATGGTTGGGGTGTGTTTTCGAAAATCTATGAAGTGTTTTTAGGGAGATAAAGAGATTCACGGTATGGTTTTTTCTATCATTCCATGGTTGGAGGATGGATAATATATTC
Source organism: Viscum album (assembly GCA_963277665.1). Classification (NCBI taxonomy): domain Eukaryota; kingdom Viridiplantae; phylum Streptophyta; class Magnoliopsida; order Santalales; family Viscaceae; genus Viscum; species Viscum album. The sequence continues at coordinate 1,448,068,956 of OY728145.1, read as the reverse complement.
ACTCCTAGATAACATTGTCACATCATGTCATGCATATTTATATGGAATATTTGAAACATAATACTCTTTTAATTCTATAAAAGATAAATCATATTCTAAAGGGAGATCTCGTCAGGTATTTTGAAGGGTTCTTAAAAGAATAGGGGGCTTAAATGAGGGGGTATAGATCCACTATTAAATATTTTATAGTGTAACACCTTATGATTTTAGTATATATTAAAAAAACTATATTTGATATAATACACCATACACAACCCCAAGATTAAACAAATAATGAAATTATTTAATTTGATTATGACCATTATAACCTAGCTAATGGTTCCCCATGTGTGAATAGTAATAACTATCTTATGAAATATATATATAAATTATTTCCTTAATAAAATGAATAATCAATCATATATTGATTATCAATTGGTTAGAATTAACAATAAAATCTTTTGTGGGTAAAATAGATATTTTTCCAAAAAAATATGTTTGAAATGTATTTTGTTTATTATTGAAAAATGGTTTGATTAAAATAAGTATATTATATATCTAATTCAATTATTTAATATTCATTTAAATTGATTATTAGTGAACTAATAAGAATAAAGTCATTTTACGCTTCAAAAATGATTTTTATTTCACTTTTATAAATTTCATTTTAAAAAATGGATATCATTTTTTAGTAAAAACATCATAATAGTCTTAGGATTAATTGTTTACATTTTTCTGGAAATATTGATTTTGGAGTGAATAGTGAAAATGCAAATTTTTTTACAAATCAATAATTTATTTTCTGTAAATAAAATAATTTTAAAATTAAATATTATTTTTAATTTCTATTTAAAGTAAGGTAATTCACATTTTATTAAAAATAATCTAATTAATTTTATATTAATCAGCATAAATTTTATTTTGGCATAATTTCATTTTTATGCTTAAAAATAAATGTTTTGAGAAATTGTTTTCATAGGAATTTGTGTATTTATATTAAAATAAAATTATACCAACTATAGGAATTCAATATTGAAAAATGGATTTCATATTTAGAATTATTATTTACAAATTTGGTAAGGAGTTCAATTTAATTTTTTGTCATTATGAATAGTATCCATAGTAAAATTAATCAAATTCTTTCCTATATTTCATTATATGAGTTAATTTATAAATCAATCATCATATAAAATAAAATATATAATTTATGTGCCGCTTGAATTTTATTACAACCTTTATATTATTTTTAGTTAAGTATAATTATAAAATTTCACTTTTTATAACTTATTATATTATCATAATATAGAGTAATATGAAATTGAAATTTGAACTAATATAGATTTTAAAATTGATAAGAATTAAAATATACTTATTAGATTAATTTTTATTTATTTTTTATCGATAGTATATCTACCTTAAATTCTTAAGCAACGTCGATGCGGCGATTATGTAGGAAGTTGAAAAAAAATCATTTTAAAAACAATAAAAGCAATTTATTTGGGAATAATTATTGTTACCCAATAATTGCACAGATAAATATAATGTATAATCCATGGTTAAATGTTTTATATTAAAATTAAATTTTTATGTTGATTCCTTTAATGTCAATATATGTGAATAGTATCGAAAATGGCCATAAATAGTATTTAATGTTTAAAAATAATTTTCAAATCATTATAAAATTATAAAAATCCTATCTTGAAAAAATTGGAACTGAATTTATTGATACTATCATTAGTGGTTCATTTATTGTCCTCTTTACTTTTTTAAAATTACATTCATGGCTCTTAAAGAGTGAAAAAAATTTACTACAGTTAGGGTTAAATATGGTTAACATACGGGTAAAATAAAAAAATATTTAAAATAACACATAAACATTGTATAAAATTGATTAGTTGACTATAAATACAAATTATACTCATTATATTTAACTATAATTTTTTTGAGATATTTTACACGAGTTATATACATATTATATAGTAATATTTCAAGTATTTTTAAGTCTTTGACCCACATCACTTATAAAAGGGAACCACCTCTTCGGTCTTCATCACACTTAATGAACCATTTATTTTATTCAAAATATACCCATATACCTTAATAGATTTTTTACATTCTTCCTATATCTTCTTTTATTCCCCTAATATCATTCTAATAAGGCTTAAGGTGTGAGTGAAAGGTGGATTTCCAAGGAATATGTATAACTATTAACTGGGTTCTTTCATGTTATATAATATTCTACCTATTTAAATTAGATCCAAAACAATATGAAATAATAAGATCAATTTATTAAATATAAATATACGTTATAATTTTAATGTAACAAACTTTATCAACATTCTTTCTAAGAAATAGAAAATGAAAGCATCCCTTGTGCGTACATGTGGACAACCACCTCCACAAAGCGTTGTGTGTTGTTTTTTATAACTTACTCAAAAGGTTGGTTATTATGATAAATTTAATTAATATATGTGATATTAATGACCTAATTTTTATTTATTAAATATAATATATTTTCTACCATCTTACCTTCCCTTATGTTGGAAGATGATAATGTCACTTGTACAAATGTGTGGACCACCACCTCCATGAAGTAATGTGATTCGTTTTTCCATTTTAATTTAAATGGATGTTAATAAAGATAGATTTAATAAAAATATTATATATATATATATAATAATTATTCAATAATGTTGAATTATTATTTACCTATCTTTCATTCCATCTATCAAAAATGGAAACATCATTCGTGAGTACGTATGAACTACCGTCCCCATGAAATAATGTAATTCATTTTTCAATACCACCTTACAGGGATGGTTATAAATGTTTAGATAATGGATAATTATTTTAATAATTAAATGTTTAACATTATATAAATAATGAAACCATGACGAAGGTACAAGGAATGATACTTTCAAACTAAAACATGCATGGGTAACAAACCAGTTGTCACCAGAAAGATAATTTTAATGAAAATTTTTAAATTAAAAGGTGATGAGATTTTATTATACATGGTATATTAAGTTTTAATATGGTTCTATTATATATTTATAAAAAATATAAATTTATTATACATGAGTCTATAAAATCATATGATGAAATTTAGACTTATGGTAAAATATTTCTACTATAATATAATTTTATTTCGAGATTGTTTATGATTATATTTCCTTTAAAAAAACATTATTATCCTAATATCTCAAAACACATATATTTTATTATCCTGTGGTTATGTTTTTTTGTTTCATGTTTAGTGTACAATTTTTCACTTGTTATTTTGAGAATCATCAAGTGAGTCATAATTAATGTACTTTCTTTTAATGAAATTCACATTTTAATGTTTTCCTTACAAAATATTTATCTTATATCATGGGTTTCTTTTAAATATTTTCAAGAATGTTCTTATTTAAAATAAAATTATTATTTTAATTAATTTTAATTCATATTTTACTTTATTTAAAAAATTAAAAATAATATTCTTATGATTTTTTAAAAATAGTTATTTTTTTAATTTTACCAAAATATAAAAGGAATGTTTATTTTAACATTTATTGTACGAATGGAATGCCCCACCATCCTGAAAATTATTTTTTAAGCCTCGTTTATATATTTAAATGGTTATTTTAAAATTAAAAATTTGTCTCAATATTCTGGTAATTTCTATTTTTTATAGGTACCAAAAGAAAAAATATATTATTTTCATAAAGGAATGAAAATAATTTTCAAAGTTATTTATAAATTTAATTTTATACAAAGTTAAAAAGAAGTTATTTTTAATTTTTTCATATAATTTATTTTTTATTACTAAAATGATTTTTTTTACTACAAGACATTCATTTTTATTAACTTTATTTTATTCTTTCATCCTTTACTGATTCATGGTTTTTTCATTAAATATATCATGATTAAATTAATTTTCACACTCCACCATTTAATAGAGAAATAATTTATCCTACATATACCTATTTTAAGTATAATAGATTTAAATGTAATCATTTATACCAATTTGATGTTGTATGAATTTTAAACCATTTCTATATATGGTATCAGTTGAAGAAATTTTATTATGAAAGTTATTCCATTGAATGGGGAAATATTCTATATTATTGATTCAATATAGATAAATGTTGATTTATAAAGAATTTTTTAGAATTAATTATTTTTATCATTACATATATGAGGAATTTATTGTTTTTGTAAGTGAAAGGTGGGGTGTGGTTATAGATATGTCATTTATTCATTGATTAGCCTCGTGTGAAAAAACATATTAAATGGGTATCTGGTTGACACCTTCCCATTTATTAATAATGACATATTTGAAAAGGACTTAACAGTATGACTCATGATAACTTGAATGAGGCCTAGGTGGTACTATAGTAAATATTATGATTTATACATTTCTTTTATTGATAATTTAGTTTTTTCTATCCATGTAATTTATGATCTGATATTATCGATGTATGTACTTTGAACTCAATTTGTTTATTGAATGTCTTGTGTTTTGAATATCCACTATTCATTATTGATTATGGATTATTTACTCATGATACCTTCCATTGTATGTGACCCTTACTGAGCATCTCTGCTCCCCATTTATTTTTTCTCTTTTCCCAGGGATATGAAGAAGGGATCTTTGGATGATTTTCAAGGATGTAAGAATTAATTTCCTGCTATGTTTTAAATTTACAATGTAATATGTAAGTCATGTATATATCAAGTCTCCTAATACTACTAAATTAATCAATTTTCTACGTTTCAATCCCTTGTATTTTTACTAATGTAATAAAGTAAGCATCGTCTTTAGGTTATTGGAGTCAAGTTTGAAATATAGTACATTGACCCCATGGGTGGATGTAGCTAGTTGTTTAGTTTTATGATATTATTCTTTTATTTTTTAATTGTATAATGTTGTAAATCATGTTATGTATGATCATTATTTCAGGTAAGTTTTTTTATATTACTTTATTATTTCTTAATTTTCCGTTTTCTATTCTCTCTCTGATGTCTCTCAATTTATTATTTATTGATGACCACTCGGGATTGAGTGGATAAACTTATAGAAGAGAATGTGATAAATGGAAGAGGGTGTTTACTAAATTTATTTTATTATTATTTACTTATGGGATAAACTTATTATTAAGTATTGTTTTGTGAACAAATTTTTCTACCTTATTCTTTTTAAAATAATTATCCTAATTTATTTGATTATGAATGAAACTTGGTGTAGTTTAAGTAATTAATTATTTATTAGCGAGTTGTTATATTTTCTTGAATTTTCAATTAGGTCATAATAATATATCCATTTTTATTATTATGATCACGAGTTATAGAGTTTTTCAGTGGTATTCATAAACTTTTACCAAATAGATATCAATTACATTTATAATCACATAACTATTGAGTTTGGTTATTTTTTGAGTGAATTAGGGTTATTATTTTTATATAAATCATCTTTATGAATTTATTCTCATCACTTTATCCTTTATGTTTGTCTTTTTTCAGTCCTTGTGTCGCTAGTTTTTTATTTTAGTTCAGATTCATTTTATTTCATAGCCCTGAAAAATCTATTCAAGATCTAAAATTTAGTTTTCAATTATCATTGTGATTCAATGTTTCCTATGAGATCAACCACAAACTCTTATTATACTACTTCCTTGTAGTTAGTGTTGTTTTGAGCATTTTAAATTATAAAATTAATCTGACAATATGGATTAATGATGCCTCATGGTTATACATCTACCACTCCTTCCATAGATATGAACATAAATAATATACAATAACATGAGCTCTCATAATCATTTATGAAAAGGAATAAAATCATATTTTATAACTAAATAAAATTTATGTGTAAAACAATAGAAAAAGTAATATTATCAGAAGATATAATATATAAAAATCTATATAGGATATGAATATATTTCAAATGTCATAACTAATCCTTTTATTTAAATAAAAAGTGGAATATCTATATGAAAGAGACAAACATATTTTTCCATATGTCAAATTGTAACCTAACCCTATCTCTTGCACACCTATTACACAATTCATCACATTAAAATATCATGTCAGAAATTTCCCAAAAATGTTTTCTCCTTGAATCATATCACATTATATTGAAAATGATGTTCTAACCAAATATATTATAATCCATTAACCCATCTCCAAAATCCCACAACCCTTTAATATTACTTATATTATCTAATTAAAAGAACACATTAATAGTGGAAAGTCACATCCCAAGTCATCATATTACCATCAATATCTAATATCAACACCATAAACACAAAAAAAAATTACAATCCTGATACTATCCTAAGGTTGACACCCAAACCAAATAATCCATAACAACATTCCTACTACCCATTTTTGAAATCATAAATCCATGGTGTAAGGCAATAATAATAATGAAGATCAAAGTGAATAATAAATGGAGTGAAAATGAGAGTCCCAAATGATATTCAAACCCGTAACTAATAACAATTAAATGGAAATCAATAAGTCTCACTAACTATTGAACAATAAGGTGAGAAATAATGATGGGTATAGATAATAATAAAACCAATCCATAGCATCAAAACATCCATTAAAATGAAATTATATTGAAATATCCACCCCATTTTATTATCCCAAGGTCACCACCCAATACAATGATACCACATCCTCAATTACCTTAGGTTATTTATCTTGACCACACTCTAGACCACTCTCCCATCTATGGCTTATTATTTTGGTTACCAATTCCTAAAAGTAAGTGGTTTGTCATATCAGCTATTTTTCTTAAACCATTGATTAATTTTTTAAAAAGTTTATATCCATATTAAGTGTGGAACCATACCTTCATATTCAATATAACACAAACATTACATCACCATTGATCCAACCTCATAACAAATGGTTAAGTTTCATTAATTAATATATTATTTATTTAGGTATGAATGGAAATGCATGGTATACTCTTTAAACTAAAACTAAAAATCATGGTAACATGCTCAGACATATACCAAGTGTATAATATTGTTTAAACAGGAACATAAACCAATACTCATTTCATTTAAACCAATCAATCAAATCATTACATACTGAAGTATTTAGGAATAATTAAGAATAATAATGTCTTTAACTATAATGAATTGATCCATATATAAATATAAGAAAAATAATATTTAATCCTCGAATAGTGAATAATATTTGTGTAACATTACAACTATTAAAATTTCAAATTAATATATGAATTAATTTTTTAAAATTATCAATTTATATTTAAAAAAATAATGGTTTAGAATTTATTAAATATTTAGAAATAATTGGATTCCCATTATAGGTAAAAATATAACTAAATGAAAAGTGCGGTTGATACCACAAACAAAAATAAATCATTCGTAAGAAAATAATAATCTATTAACTATTAAAAAATATCTTGAAAAAAATTATCCATGATTTATAAATAATTGCATCAAAATACTTAGCTAAAACATCTAAGATCTTCTCTTAGAATCCAATTGAGACATCCACAACAACAACAAAAAATTATATAACTTAAAAAATTAATAATTTGAACTTTACACTAATGAAAAATCTATTAATCGACTAGAATTTATCAAAATGATTATTAATAGAGTGTAATAAATCTTTCTCGGCCTCCTATAACTATCACATGTGAGATCCCATTCAATTGGAGTGATTCCCTACTTATTTAGTATAATCAATTTATAAAATCACTAAAAATCATATATCAATCAAGGAATAAGAAATATGAATTGTATAGTAAGGGGAAATGGAAAGTATCAACTTTATTGGGTGAGCTAAAAACTCCTAAAACACCATAGATTAATAGGGTTATAAGATACGGTAAAGGAGAGAGAAAGGGTGAGATATCCCCTCTATATGTGTATCAAAGAATGGGTAACCATGATGGGTGTTAAAATAAAAAGAATTAAAATTATAAAAACTTCCCCACTTAAGGTGAGGTTCAAGGAATTCCATTATAACTTTATTGGATGAGATTAATTACATTGGAAGTCCCTAAAAACATAGGTAGTCTCCACTGGGATTTTTTTGTCTTATATTCCAACGTATCACCATCCGTGCACCAACACTGTAATGAATTTTCCTTTCTGGTCTTCTTTGACAATCTCACTATCTCCAAATACTCTCTTCAAACTTCCAAATAACACCATGAACGACCACTCACTCAATTAAAAATATTACAATATGCATATGCATATATTTTCATCATCAAATTATCAAATTTAAATATATTTTATCCTTTTATTAAATGATTATAAATATAATCCATTGAAAAATTAATTATTCAGGTATTAAAATAGATTATGATTTTTTTTAAATATTAAACTATGGAAAACTATTTTTATGAAAAATTTTAATTACCATAACCCAGATAATCATATTATAACTGAATTAGTACATCACAACTCCAAAAACACTCCTTAATCCCTAGGGGTTGTGTACAAGTGTGAGGAATCTAGAGAAATAGACGGTGAATGATTTACACCCTTAGATTATTAAATAAAATCATTTTCAGATTTACCATAGGTCAACATGACCTAATTATAAGTATAATATCACAAGAATAAAACACTAAACATAACATTTAACATTTCAATTGGTAAGTATATAGAAAAAAATAATATTTCTTTCTGAGTGGCATACTAAACAACATGAAGTCCACTAAATACAGTAGGCCAATGTAAAAAAATTATCAATGGGGCCTAAGACAAAGTAGATCAAGTGAAGTACATGTGAATATCTGAACACAGACTCTAGACTAAAGGTTCCAAACACACACAAAAAGTTCGTGGTGGGTCTATATCCAACTCATCTTTTTCTAGATTCAATGGATCATTCGCAATGGACATGATGATGAACACTATGACCTATGAAATTTGTTTCGAAGAATATTGAAAAAAATAAAATCCAAATGAGTGGGTCTTTTTAATTTTAGTTTATAATGAATTTAATATCAAGAAGAAATACCTCAAGCTTGAGTTATTTCTTAAATATATATTTTTATCATCTTAAGGTTGTTCTTTTTTATTTTCATTATTTTGATGAGGACCCAAAGTAGATACCCTCTAGTGGTCATCCATGTGTGCTCATTTGATCTTGAAATGTCATTGATGGTACTTTGAGTGATAGAATGGAAAGTACTGATCATCTTACATCGCCCCTTGATTTCAAAAAGTTCCTTTAGGCTTAAAGGAATCTTGCTCTATCTCTCTGAATTGATAGAAAAGGTAGAGAGATAATCTCTCAATCTTGAGAGAAAATACAATATTTGTTCTCATTGAGAAGGAATTCTCTAAGGATGAGAATATTGTGCACAATGACCTACCCATCAAAATTCTCATTATAGTATATTTATAGACACAAGATTAGTGTTTAATATTAAATAATTGTAAAAATTCCCTTAATAATTTGTAAAACCCAAATGGAACCCCATTCCATTTAAAATATTATTATTATTAATTTATTCCATAGTGTGTGCTAATATGCACATTACAGTTCTATTTTAATCAAAGATCTATGATATAAGCTTCTATAAATATGAAAGGTACAAATCCTTACTCAACATATTCATTAATAACATATCATCCATGATGCACCCAATCTAACCATCTTCTCTATGATCATGTGTAATCATGGTTTACGACAATGCATCAAATTGTTTGAGTCATGAAATGTATTAATAATAATCTAAAATTCTAAGGATCATTACACATTCTTGTATATTGGAATATCTGAGGACACATAAACAAGGGAATTTTGTATAAATGATCATGTTATCGTAATCTCCCATATTAGAGATTACTAAGTGTGAACTTCATGAGATGAGGTCTCATCACCTTAAGTGTAATTTCACAAAACATCCAATATACTATGTGTCCCATCATAGAATGTTATTAAACTATAGAACAATGTTGATAATATTATAATTGAATTTCAAGGTTCTCAACATTGTAGGGAACTTCTATAACCTTTTCAATGTGATAAATATTCTAGTACATTATCATATTAATGTTATACAAAATAATAATCAACATGTGATAAGTTATTTATTAATATCCAAATCCATGAATATAAAATCAACATAAGCTATAAATTCGTTTGTTATAGGGAACTAAATCCAACCAATTATCACTTTCATAAGGGAAAATAGGAATAACTATTTATCTACCACATGTTAAACATCATTCAGCTGAGTTTGTTTTAGTTATTAGTCCTACAATGTTTTCATGGAAAGGGTTTGTATATCCATGTGACTGTGTGGTGAATTTTCTTACAGTATCATCACTACATAGAGAAAATCCCTTAAATAGTTATATTAATACGCACCCACCTCTTGTTATCATGAAATAAAATTGACATATTGGTTATGTCCATAGTCAAATCTTATCATAATAATGGTAAAACTTTTACTTTTTGTATAACCTTAAATAAAAATATTTTGTTTCAAAACATAATCTTTTTCTACCTCATAAGTCACAACATACTCAATTATTGTATATAAGAAATTAACAAGGTGTAATAGGTTTTTCTTTCATAATACCTTATATGTACTATGATACTAGATCAAATGGAACTAAATGAATATAAGTGTTCAATTCCCTTGATCACTAGTTATCCTACTTATCCAAACACTAGTAACTAATCCATTTATACATTTTCAAGTACTGTCGGATAGTCCTAACTGAATGATACTTTCATTATATTGGATTTTTTTGATATTCACATAATCTTCATAAAGCATTAGTAATTTAAAACATCAGTACATATCATGGTATATGAGTTAAATTCCTAGTACATGATCTTGGGAATTATTTTAATCTCAATAATCTATTTCTATTCCCATTCATGTTGTACTGGAAATGTTATGTGCCAACAACAATTTAGTCGTGAATCGTTTCAACTTGTATTTTTCAATACATTGTTAATATATGTACTCTTACTAGATTTAGTAAACTTGTGGATCTATTTTTATATATCTTGTTCCCTGGTATAGGGTATCTACTTTAATTCATTCTTGGACAAATATATTCCTTAGTCTTAACAAACTGATCAGATGTTATATATGTTTTTATATGTTATCAACATATATAGGTTGAATACATATAGCACTCTAACTAAACTATTAGAGACACATGGTATGCCTTTATTTTCCAAATGAATGTTTTTTGATCATTATGCAACATATACCCATAAATGAATTTATGTAATCTATATTTTTTTCATTTCTTGATACCACTAACCCTTTATAGTTATTCCATGTGAATATATACCACAAAGACTCCTTTCAGTCACATTATATATACATCTTCTAGAAAGTTTTCTCAAAATGTGGTGGATTTTAAAATCAATAGCCAAATATGTTGGTCTTAAAGGTACTCTTTAACGAGTGGAATTAGATATGATTTTAGTCATGGTGAATGGTGTATAGGTTTTTTAATAGAATAAATCATTTAATAATCAATCATTCATTATTATTATAATCTTGTACCATTAATGACCAATTTCACTTGAATACTCAGCAGAAATATCAAGTCTTGGAAACATTTAAAATTATAATTCCCTAAATCTTGATACATAAATTATATTACATTAATTTATACATAATTTTTAATTTTATCATGTTTCCATTTACAACTTATTTATAGGTGTATTTATTCTGATAGAATAACGTATGTATCACCCACCACAGTGAACATAAACCACCTATTTGGTTATGGGTTTGTATGTATTATATATCTCTAGAAATACTCTTCCAACTATGCTCAGTGGAATCCATAATTCATATTCAAAATCATGTTTATCTAGTGCCTTAACCCATAAATGTTAATTCTTCTCCCACTATCCTTAAATATAAGGGTTTCCTTTATGGAAAAATCATCGGTCTTGACTATACATTAACATCCCTTATAACTATATGATTATTAAATAAGATTCACTAAGTGTTTGGTGTTTGTTTGTAGCTAAATACATATTTAAAAAATTGTATTCAAAAAAAAAACATATGATTATTTACTAAAAGATTCTTATCATATCACAATTCATATTATATACATTAGTCAATATAGTTTTTATAAGGTTAGTTTTTACAATTCTACTTTCAAAACATTTATTAGAAAAAATTAATAAATATTTTCAACATATATATTACTTTCCATTTATCTTACTTTTACTACCATTATAATATAGATGTATATAATGAGATGTGAGTTTGGGAATACCTTTACTCAACATTTATGTTCAATGATTAATTGTATAATATTTTCTCTAAAAACCCATCATAGAGGTTCCTCTATATTTACATAGTGAAATCTTTTACTTCACTAGGCATTTCAAGAAAAATAAATGACCTCTTGAAGTATATGAATTTACCTCTATAGTAATTTATGTGAAATTATTTAAATAACTCTAAAATCATTTTGGTTTACCTTTATTTATAAAGGTTTATTTATCAAAACCATGATAGGTAGATTGTTTGTATACCTATTACCATAATAAATAGAAAATAAAACACTTTTTTGGGCATAAACAAGATAGTTTCTTACAATTTTATTTGATAAATAATTATCATTCCATAATTGGGTAAGAATTTTTTATTTTATATCCATAATTTATTAAAATGGATATTTATGGTTCAAGAGTTATTTAACCATTAGTTTAGATAATGGTTTCATAATAACATTTATTCATAATTTGAAATAATGACTCGTTGTGTTTATATAAACATTGAGATAAATATATTTGTAACACTTCTTACAAACATGAATCAATCTATTTTATAAATTTAGGAGTTGTCTCTTATCACTACAGATATAGGAATCACCCTTTGTCATCCTTTGGTAGAATTCACCATAATTCTTATAATATTTATAATAATTCTTAATACTCAAATGATAATATATGTAAAACATAATGTACTTAAATTATAATAATTCTAGTGGAAACTTTTTATTTAATGATGAATATTCTAAAAGTTTATAACTACTTCTACTTTGATTTATTCCAATTCTTTCAACAACCATTTCTTTCCTAATGAGGTGAAAATATCCCCATGTTCATTTCCCTCTCTCTAATTAATTTTTTCACTTTGATAGACACTATTAAGAAACTATTAGATTTAAAATATTATAGCCAGTTCCCTAGAACATAATTACTTAGTACTTGATTATATGTTTTCATTATTAATGAAGTTACTTTTCACATAATGATTGTTCCTCTGCACACTATTTTTATGTGGTAATGTCCTAAAAATATATTTTACACTGAATGTTCATGGAAATTACCTAATATGATGAGAAATAGGAGGTTCCAAAACGTCATTATTGAATATTTTTTAATGGATTGATGATATTGTTTAATGGTAAATTGATGATACATTCCATCATAGGTAACAGGATCATAATACATTGAGACACATTATCATTGTTTTTCCATTGTTAATCTCTAAGATATGAGGCGATGAGAATAGAACCACCAATAGAAAATCCATATTTTCTTGTTTCATTAGAAGTTCCTATATGTGGATGTTTATATTAATTATTACACTTTATGATTACCATTAATGGATATCATGACTCATTTAATTTGTTGTATTGAATAAAACTATGATAACATATGTTCATGGTGAGGTATGATGTGTTGGGTGTGTCATAAGTGATATTTAATTATTGAATAATGTGAAAACAGATTTATCCCTTAGATCCCTTGAAATAAATTCTTATAATATGTCCTTTTATGGAATAAAATTTCTTAGATAAACCATGTACATCGGTTTCATTGGGTGAGTTGATTTACAAAAATTCAAATAAAGTTACATTGAGTATATAGGTTTATGGAACATTATTTAAAATTGGTTGATTTAATATATAGTGATAAAGGGATTATGTTACATAGTAAACATTCATAGGAAGTTAGATGTCATTGTAAAATTAACATATTTTTCTATGGGTTCCCTTGCATGTTACTTGATGTTATCCTTGGAATTTAGGTCATTCGACTAAATTCCATTGAGAAAGGGTCCTAGAGGGTCGCAGAGTAAGTGTATCCATAATCCTAGTTAAATTCAATTAATTAATTTAAAAGTTTATAATAAACAATATTTATTTAGGTTTTCTTGATCTCCATTGTTTAATAACAAGTTATTCGAAAGAATAAGTGAGTTAAATAACAATAAATGTTTATTTTCATGGATTGTAAAATATAATAATTATTATAATTATTGAAGAATAATGCATTGATGTTTATTTATTAAATAAATATTCATTATTAATGTATTTGTAAATGTTGATGAGGAAATGTAGACTAATCATAATGGCCTGACTGGAAATGGTATAAATGATATTTATTTATATTCATAAAGTGTTATGAATGATATGAGATTAATAATAATATTATTATTATTATTATTGGACATGGGTTTGAATATGAATTATAAATTTTAAAAGGTATTTTGTTAAATTTTCCAACCATAAACCTTCCATAATAAAAATCTAATTATATCACTTTCTATAATGAATGTTTTTGTGCACAATAGATAGAGAGAGACTATCTAAAACCCTATAGGGAGATCTAGAGATCTATAACAAGATCTATCTTCCTACCCTCTCAATCAATTTAGAGAATATAAAGAGTTATTCCTCCATCAATAATAATTCGGTTGTGATCAACCACAAACAATGCAAGATATCAGGATTATCCATGCTAGAACCCAGTGATTCTACAGTCACATTCAGGGATTCTGGTGCATGTGTGAATCACCTCTAAATGGATTCTATATATAGATCCTATTGTGTAATAAAGGAATGATGATATCCAATAAATTTTATCATCAAGAAATATGGGATTAATTTTTTATGTAATTCTGTATATGATCATAAATTAATTATAAACTACATGTTAAGAATCTCCTCTTCTGGTTTAAGTACTTTTATGTAGCTATGTATTGTACAATTTTCATTGGTCATGAAATTTTTTCATGTGCAGTAATTATTTTTCATCAATGAAGGCTAAAAATATATGTTTTTTATACCCACATGGAACTTTTAATGAATCTAGAACCTTCAAGTGGTATTGGAGTGGCTATATGTTTAATTTATAATTATTTATTATTCATTTATTGTTTTCATGAATTTGTGATTTATTTTACTTCGAAATTATTTTTTTCTTAATATCCAACCATTTCTATCTCTTCCCTTCTTCTTTATTTTTAATATAACCAATAAATGGTCAATATTAAAAATTAATAAACATTTTAAAACACCATATGGAGGTGCCAAAGGTTATTTCCCATATAAACTAGAGCACATGTCATGTACTACCTAGATACATGTCGTGTATCAGCGTTTCTAATATGTATATTTATATATATGGGTATGATATGATAAATGTGGATTCAAGTGTAGATATAGATATAATGGAACACTGTTTGTGGAACTACACATGGTGTGACCACTGTACATGATGTGTAGTCCAAATTTTCTCACAGTCGAGAACATAGGGTGTCTTTGCATGGTGTGTATTAGATACATGACATGGGGAATTACATAACATAAAACATTAATGATATACACCATGTGATATGGATAATATACCATGTACCTAGTAATCATATACTATAGGAAACATGTCGAATCTCTAGGTGTGTGTTGCTGACAAGGGTATAAGATGGTACATTCCATATCACTAAGTATATATCGTGTAGTCTACTAAAAACAATGTAATTAATTTAACATAGAAAGAAAAATTCTATATATGATTAAACTTATTCACATGTGTTTCATGTTTCATTTATTTAAAAATACATTCCATTTCATAGGATTGATAATTATATATTGAATCAATTTCAATGATAAATTCAAAATCTATAAGTCATACATAATCTTTTCTTATAGTGAAATACACATTCATCAAGAGCATAAGGCTCATGATAAGTAATTTGGTTGAGTACATAATAGTGCCTCTAAGTACACTTGTGTACTTGATTAATTTTAAATTAAATTTATTTTATTTAAAATTGTGTATGATGTTGAGTTAAGGATGATTGGATGGAATTAAGATAAATTAAATTAATTTGATTAATTTTTGGTGTGTTATCTTAATTTATAAATTAATTGAAGTAACTAACAACCATATTGTAAAAGTATTCCAATTTCATTTTTTGTGGATGATCATGAAATTAGACCATATCTATTTATGTGATTAGTTTCTTTTAATTCATTATGATTAAATTAATATTGATGACTTATGTGTCATCCCCTCCCCTTTATTATGTAATTTCTTGTGTGATCATGGTTTTTTTTTTTGTAAACCCCTTTATCAAATCGATTTGATCCCCTCATCTTCTTGTCAGTAAAATATTATTGAAGGATGGAGCTCCCAAGAGAGAGGATGTAGTCCAAGTCCAAGATCCAAGGTGAAATCAATCATGGTGGTAAATAGGATCCAAGTTGTAATACTGCAACACAAGCCAAGCTACGGTTTAAGGTGTTTTCCCCAAGGTTTTAGGGTTAGTTAATCATCCATTATATAAACTAACCATTATATAATCTCATGATCACACCACATATAATTTATTTCTATCAGTTTCATGGTAAATTATTTATTTTTTTGGATTCTACAAGATCACCGAATAAATGAATTAATTAACATGAAATATTGAATAAAATATTACTAGATTATATATAGATTTTATATGATATGGTTAATCACTTAAGTAAAATATAATTAGCATTAAAAATTAATGTGATAAAGATAAAATCGGATTTTATGATAAGGATAAAAAACCCCTCAACAAAAACATTATGTCAGTATAAACTTCCACTAGTTGAGTTATACTCGACCTCATAGTTCAATTTTCTTGACCAACCAATGTTAGGGTCATTTCAAATATCAATTTTTAGATTATATTTTTGGGTTATCGTAACTTGGATCTCAAAAAGGGTTGACATCTAAAACGGAATTAGTGTAACTAAGAGTAATGTTTTGGGAAAATCTGTATTTAGGATTTTCGGATTGGGAATTCTAATCATTGGATCAAGCAACTACAAGTTAATTCTTTTAGAAAGTTAAACCAACCTAAAATTCATCAAAAAACATTCCAGGCCCATGTTTGGGTTCTGAGAAGTGGAATATGGATCCTTGACACTATAATATTTAAGCAAGAGGATATTCCAAAACAAGTGGTGAGGGATATTTGGTTTCGAAAAAATAGTGGGATACTAATGGAATTTAATATAAATTTATTAATCTATTTTCATAATGATGTAATTATTAATCATCTACTCTTAGTTTTTAGAAATATCAAATCAAATGACTTTGAAAATATCACGGTGATTCTTACTAGAGAAGGATGAACATATCACCAGTGAAAATTTCTTCGAATGTAATAGGCACTTACATTTTATACTATTCCATGAATATAAATTGTATGTGCTCGAAACCCCACTTCTGGAGTCACTTTCCAAAGTTTCTAGTGATGAATAAGTGTCTATCTATATAAAATATGTGTATAATGAAATGTATTTTCAATGTTTCATGCTATCTTCAATTTAAAATGTTCTTCTAAGGAAATATGAGGATATTTATGCCCATGGAATAATTTCTCACCTTCAGAATATCTATCAAGATAAGGTGATATCAAAGAGATGTGAGATCTCCAATTCACTATTTAAATGAAATCTCGGAGCAATGGTGCTAACTAGTCTATATATAGTTGTGATAATTAGATGCATTGAACACCTATACATATTGGGGTTTAATTACCTTGATGATATGTTCACATATCTCATTCTATCCTTACTACCTAAAAACTTATTCAATTTTATTATGAATTATAATATTAACAATAGTGAGAAGACACTTTTTAATCTTATTACTCTTATTTACCAAGTTGATAAATACAAGGAACATGAAAACCCCATAGTACATATAGTGAATAATAAGAGGAGGAATAAGGTAAATGGGATGAATTCTCATTCCGAGTTTATTGCTTCAAAGCATCATCCTTCTAAAAATAATAAGATCCAAAAAGCAAGGAAAAGAACAAGATGCAGTATGTTTTACATGTGGCAAGCAGGGACAATGGAGGGGGAAATTAACCAAACCAAATAAGTAAGGGTAAGATTTGGGTGTTTTAATTATCAAGTATAATCTTACACATTTCAATACAAATATATTAACCATGTATATTTATGATGTTTTCTAAAAGTGAGGTGGATCTACAGACAGTCAACAGGGTGAAATTGGCTGCAATATCCCTCGGGAACTACCATCTCACATTACCAAAAAGATTAATTATGGTTTTAAATAATTTTTATTATGTTCCTAGTTTTATTAAGAACATCATATCAATTTCTTGTTTATACATTGATTGATTTTTTTTTAAATAAGAGCTGTAACTTTCATAAAGAGAACATATATTATAGTATTGAATATTAGAATAATGTTCAATATTTATTAAAGTATAAAAACTGAATATTGAAAATTTATAATGAAACAAAAATGCATGAATCATTTAATACCCAGTTGTGGAATAATCATCTTGGTCATATAAACAAAAAATCTTTTTAAAATTTTTTATCAATTGGTTACTTAGACTCTTTTCATCTTAAACCAGTTGAATGAACATAGTAGTTTCTATAATGATATATGATAAAACCACCAAAAAATGTTCAAGGGGGAAGGGTCATATATCTTCTATAATTTATATACACTAATTTGTGGAAACCATTTTAGGTAGAATATAGAGGTAGATTTTCATACTTTTACTTATATCAAAAACTTGTTTAGGTATACTTATATCTACTTGATGAGGTATAAATATAAATCCTTTTTAAATTTTAGACTGTTCAAGAATTAAGATGAGAATCATCTTGCTATGAAGATAATGAGACTTTGATCATATATAGGTAGTGAATGTCTTAACCAATATTTAATAAACTTCCTATGATAGTATAATATTTTATCTGAACTCTCTCCAACTTATACACCATAGTGGAATAGTGTCAATCAATGGGGGAATCGTACAATACTAGGCATGGTAAGGTCGATGATGATTATAAAACCTTCTATTTTTTTTGGGATATTAATTATAGAAGAAATCGTACTTAATAAAATAAATACAAACTAAAGTGTCATGTAGTATTATCTTTAAGTTATACAGTAGAAAGAAATCTATTCTCTCCCATGTTTGTGCATTGGTGTGTGAGGAATTTGTTAATGCTATATCTAGAAACAAACTAGCACCACGAGGAATGAATTGTATCTTTATAGGGTATCCCAAGGAAAAAAGGGATGGTATCTATAAAACCTCTCAAACAAGAAACTAACCTTAACAATATAGTCCATCTTTCTTGAGAGGGATTGAATCCTCAAGGATAATGGTGGTAGAAATATTTACTTTGACAATGTTGATAATCAAGATTCAAAATAGTTGGTATAAGAAAATATTTCATTGGTCCATGTGTAATATTTTTTTTCCAAAAACACAAGTGTTGTGTATGAGTGCTAGAGAGGTAAGAGAATATTATAGAATGTTTTCTATTCATCGATGATAGTGACTCATTATCAGTTGAAAACAATGATCCTCACTTTAATTAGAAGGTAGTAGAGAGATATGAAGCTATAAGATGGAAATAATATATGGATTATGATATGGAATCCAAGTATCAAAATCAATTTTGTGTTCTAATAAATTCTCCATTTGATGTAAATACTATTTGTTTTAAATGGGTATTCAAGAGAAAAATATACATGGAAGTTAAATTAAATACCCGTAAAGCATGGTTAGTGGATAAAGGGTTTAGACAACATTAATGAATTGGAAATGAAAAAAACGTTTCACTAGTTTCATTGTTTAAATCCTTCATAATTTTTCCTTGCATACTAACTTTCAATGACTACGATATTTTGAATAGGGATTTCGACACAAATTTTGTTAATATAAACCTTCAAGAGGATGTGTATATGATATAAACTGAAGAGTTTTTGAAACTGGGAAATTCTATAAAGGTATACTAGTTGCAAATATCCATTTTTGTATTAAGAAAATAAACGTGGTCATTGAACATTTGCTTTGATAAAACTATAATATAATTAGGTTTTATTAAGAATAAATGGGATCCATGTGTCAGAAGAAATTTAGTGGGATTGTGGTTCTTTTAATAGTAGTATATGTTGATGAGATATTACTAATTAGAAATGAGATAATAGACTTACAAGAGGATAAGGTGTGGTTGAGTAAGTGTTTCTCATTGAAGGAATTAGATAAATAATCCCACATTATATGGATCTTGATAATGTTTTATAGATCCAAAATCATACTTAGACCAAGTCAAAGAACATATATATACCAAATATAGAAGATATTCTCTATAGAAAAATATAAGAGTGGATTAGTTCTAGTGTCACATAGTATACATCTTTCAAAGAAAATCTCTCATCAGACACAAGATAAAAGAGATATAATGATTTTGATACCACATGATTCTAAAATATGATCTATCATGTATGTCATGTTAGGTACAAGTCTTGATGTTTCCTATGATATAATCATGTTAGGTAGATATCAAGTAGATAAAGGTGAACAATATTAGACAACTATTAAGGTTATGATTAAGTATTTGAGGAAAAATATGTATATTTTCATGGTGTATGGAAGAGATGAATATTTAGTCATCAAGAGTTATATAGACTTTAGCTTTCAAACAGATCAGAATGTTCTAAAGTCACAATCAAGATATGTCTTTTGTCTCAATGGAGAACCTGTGAGATGGAAGAGTTCAAAGAAGCCAGTTATCGCTACTTCTATAGTAGAGTTTGGGTGTAATGAGGCTTCCTATGTAGAAGAAGATGTATTTTGGATTTGAAAAAAATTCTAAGGGATTGATGTGGTGACTAGTAGTTAATAACCTATCAAAATATAGTATAATAACTCTACAAGGGTGGCCCTTTCCAAAGATCCAAAGTCACACCAAAGGATAAAGTAAGTACTTTAGAGGTTTCATCTATTATGATATTTTTATAAATAAGGTGAAGTTTCTGTGAGTAGAATATCCATATAATAAAACATAGTTGATAACTATATGAAGGTTCTACCATAGAATATTCATGAGTACCATGTGAGAGCTAGTTGAATGAAAGTTGTTATATGTTGGCTCTAGTACAAGTGGGATTCTATTGGATTTGGTGCCCTATAATCAACTTCATTAGTAATTTATTATATATTTTCATTATTAATGACGTTACTTATCACGTTATTATTATTATTATTCATGGAATTTCCTTGTGATAATGTCTTAAGAATATATATCACACTAAAGGGCATGACAGTTCTCCACTATGATCAGAACAAGGAGGTTCCATGAAATTATTCTTGATAATTGTTCTATAGCTGGATTATATTGTTTAAAGAGACACAAAGACTACAAGATATCATGGGTATGAGTGTCACAAGACTTTGAGACACATTCTCATGGTGTTTTCCCTTAGTAATCTCTTATATTGGAAGTTATGAGAACAAACCCACCAATATGAAATCTAAATTTTCATGCGTCATTAGAAGTTCCTATCTACAGATGTATGTATTGATCCTTATACATTAATATTATCACTACTGAATATCATTACACACATAATTTAATGTATTAATGATATCTATGATGAAAAATGTTTGTGGTGTGGTAGGATAAATTGGGATCATCGTGAGTGATATTTCATTAATGAAAAATATGATAATGTATTTATCTCTTCTATCACTTAACTATATTTTATATCACATTCCCTTTGATGGAATGGAACATCCTAGTTAAATCATGACCATGGTGTTCAATGGGATATTTCATTTCCTAAATTTCAAATAAAGATACATTAATCATATGGGTTGATGAAACCAACACGAAACCTACTTGATTTAATATATCTCAATAAAGAGATATATTACATGGTAAGTATTCATAGAAGTTTTGAAGTCGTTATGACATTAAATTATTTCTCTATGGGTGAATTATCATATTGCAAGATCCTAACCTAGTAATTTAGGCCATTCAGCCTAATTCCATTAAGAAATAGGCCTATAGGTTCACAAACTAAGTATATCTATAATCTTAGTTAAATTCAAGTAATGAATTTTACAAGTTAAAATAAATAATATTTACTTGGGTTTGGTTGATTGTTATTATTTAGTCAAAAGTTATTCAAATTAATAAGTGAGTGAAATATTAAATGATATATCATCTTGTATTGGCACTCCTCTAAATATTGACCAGAGAACTCTAAATGGTTAATTAGGTATTTTTTTAGTGGTGGTTGAAGTGAATCTAGAATCAAAACTACTGAAAACAATTTATTTTAATGTTATTACTTAAAAGACTGAAGTGATGTTAGAGTATGAGAGAAAACGTTCATTTTGTGACTATTTAAAAATCAGTGGTCATTCAATTATAAAATGTAGAGTGGTACATAAAAAGGTATCCCATCCAAATTCCATTAAATAGACTGAGGATAAGAATAAGAAAAAAGGTAAGGGTCATACCTTAGAAAAACCTGAACCCTCTATGAAGAATAATAAAAAATTGATTTTCAAATACAAACTCTTGAATAATCATAGGGGCTTAAGTAGGAAAATCTTGGGCTGATTTAGTTGAAGACCATGAAAATTAAACTGAAGAAAAAGTATAATTGTGGAAATTATAGCTACTATCACGGTTGTCTTCATGTTGTCCCAATCTGAGCCTGAAATTTTAATTTGGGAATCAATATTGAGACCCCCTAACATCCCAGGGAAAGTTATTGTTCCTTCAGGGACTCCCTTTAAGAAACATGAGTGTAAAATACATACTTCACTACATCCCAATCTTGTAGAGGAGGTGGATCTTACCAATACAGATCTTGTTCTCCTTGATGATTCAGAGGCTCTTGTGGTGGATTTTATAAAACCTCTATAGGAACCTATTTCAATGGAAACCAAGACCTGTATGACCTTTGTTAATAGTTCCAATTATATATCTTGTACTGCCTATGTTAATATTTCTAAAGTATATAATGAAGGAACCAATTGTAGGTTTGATAAAACTATTGTCACCCCTGAGTGTAATGCTGGTAAGAAAGTTGACAAAGATGCTTATAAACATCCTACGTGACCTTCTTTTTCTTTGTGTAGTGACACTCTTGAGGTAAAAATAACCACACCTGGTCCTTTGGTTGATATTGTTGAACACATCACTAAGGTTTTGACTGGTCATAATGAAACTAAGCACCTTTTGGGATTGTACTAGGATGAACCTCAAGCAGATCTATTTCAAAAAAAATCAGGTTACTCAACTCCTTTTTTTGCTGATATGCACACTTTAGTTGGTACCTGTAACATGGATGTCACTATCTATTCCTCAAATTTTGAAAATCTAAATATTGTTCATAATTAGGATCTTAGTAATTTTTTTATTAGTATCTTTGTGTTCAAACGAATTATATATGTTATGAAAGATCCTTCCAAATAATCCTTGAATGTAGGTACTACAATTATTCCTTCTACTTCTATTAAGAGTAAGAAAGATAAAAACTTTATACCAAACACATTCAAAAATATCATAATATCATCTAGACAAAAAGGATCATATGTTAAGAAAAGGGGGAGTTCTAACTCCAAACGTAGGTATAAATAAAGATCCTTTTTTATAATTTTCGGGGTATTGCTAACCCTGACACATTTATTATCATAAAAATAATACTAAATATTCATCGTCCTTTAATTTTTTCCATTTTTGAACCTAAGATAAACTTCTATTACAATTTACTTCATATCATTAGTTTTGGATATACATTTATTGGTGGAAGTAAAAATAGATCCACTGCTGAAACTCTTTCAATTTTTGCACAACTGTCTTTAAAAAATGTTAATATTTTCTATGTCTCTGAGAAAATTATCACCTATGAATTTACTCTTGATAGTACACATATATTTTTCCCATTTTTATGCAAAGAACAAATATCAAGAAAAGAGGTCTCTCTGGACTGACCTCTCTTATATGGGTCCCAATATACATAACCTCTAGTTTGTTATTGGGGACATTAATTCTATCCATACATCATGTGATAAGATGGGCTTGTCCCACTCTGATATATCTATGAGAGATTTTATAACTGCAATTGAGGATAGAAACCTTATTGAAATTAATCATATTGGTTCCAAATAAACCTAGCATAGAAGACATTATAATAGGGTGGTATAAAGAAAATTGGACAGAGTGTTCACAAATGATAATGCTTTAGATAAATGGGACACCATTATAATCACCACTCTCCCCAAGATTCAGTCTAACCATAATCCTATTATTATCACTTTTTCTTCCAAAAGTATTGAACATCCTCTAACCTTTAGATTCAATAAATCTTGGTTATCAAACCCTGAATTTTTTAATCTCATTAAAAACTATTGGTCCTCTATGGATCATTTCAATTATTCCTCTTCTTGTCCTTTTAAATTAAAATATCTTAAAAAATATTAAATGTTGGTGCAGATGAAAATATAACGAAATTAACAATGACATCCTGCTTCTTGATAATTAACATCATAAAAATTAAAATAATAACTCCAACCATGGTTTCGCTACTGATTAGAATTATGAAATTATCATTTCTCTAAAACTCAACTAACTTCTCACTTTTAGGGATAACATGCGTAAACAAGCTTTCAAAATCAAATTGTTAACTGATGGTGATAGAAATACCAAATTCTATAACTCTCTTCAAATAATAATAAAAACATGAAGAACATTATCTTTTCTCAATGATGGGGATATCCTTTTGGATAATGAGGATGATATTGCTAAGCATTTTATCTCTTATTTTAAATCTATCTTTAATGTCCCTGACATCAATTAGGATCTCTTACATTTTTTCATTATAGTTGTTGTCAATAAGGAAGATAACTCTTTTCTATTAAGCATTCTTCTTGATCATGAATCAAATATATTGTTTTTAGCACGAATAATGATAGTTCCATGGGTCCTAATGGATTTAATAATGTCATATACCAGTAATATTGGGATTTCATTCTTGCTGATGTTTTCAATAGTATCATATCCTTATTTTCTAGGGGCTATCTACCCCATGTGTTGAAGGTACAATTCCTCTCTTTAATCCCTAGGGTTGATAATGCCTCTAAGATTCATCTCTAAAAACCCATATATCTTATTAACACTCTATATAAAATAATCACTAAACATCTTTCAAACATGCTTACTACCATGACTGAAAAAATTATCTCTTGTAATAAATTTGGTTTCTTCAAGGAACGATCCATTTAGAACTGCATTTTTCTTGCCTCTGAATGCACTAACATGTTAAATAATTCCAACATAGGTGGTAATGCTTCCATAAAACATGACATTTGAAAATATTTTGATACTGTAGACTGGAATTTCATATTCAAAGTTCTCCAAGGCGTTAGCTTCAATAACTCCATTATAATTAGAATCAAAACCATATTCAACTCAGGCTCCATTTCTATCATGGTCAATGGTTCCCTCAGAGGCTACTTTAAATGCACCAAAGGTTTTAGACAAGGTTATCCCCTTTATTCCATAATTTTCTCCATTGCGGAGGACTATTTAAATATATTTCTCAATCGTATTGTGGATCAAAGTAAACATAAACCCATTCGTGCTTCCAAGAATGTGAATTGCCTAAGTATATTTTATTTTCAGTTGACATCATTCCTTTTTTACATGGTGATAAAAGAAACATTTTAACTCTCGAAAGTGCTTTATCTCACTATAAGGAGGTCTCAGGTCAGGTTATTAGCTGGAAAAAATCCTCTATCATCTTTGGGATAAATTTTTTGGCTAAGAAAAACATGGTAATATCAGTGTATTAGGCATTCAAGAAGGTTATTTTCCTTTTACATACCTTGGTGTTCCCATATTTTAGGTTAGACCCAAAGCTAGTTATTTTGTCAACATTTTTTATCAATTCCTTAATCATATCTCCTATTGAAAAGAAAAAACTCTATCTATGGCGGGTAGAATCTACCTTGTCAAGTCTGTCATTGTATCCAAAATGTACTACTCTTTGATGGTTTATAAATGTCATGTAAGTCTCATTAAAAAATTAATGTTTCCATAAAAAATTGGGTTTGGTCTGGAAGAACTCTATATAGGAAATTAGTGAGTATACATTGGTCTAATTTTTGTAAACCTTTGGATAAGAGTGGCCTTGATATAAAAAATTGAATATTTTTAATGAGCTCCTTCAATCCAGACTTACTTGGAACCTGATCCACAATGATTCTCCGTCTACTGATTTCATCAAAAATAGGTTTCAAGATAATTTGAAGAAAGAAAACATGAACATTGTGAACTTTTCCATATGACATTCCATTAAAAAAGTGCATGTAAATATTATGAACAAATCTAGATGGATGGTTTCCAGGAACTCCTCTATGAACTTCTGGTTGGACAACTGGACTAGTGCTCCTCTAATTTCTATGATCCCTACTGAACAATCTCCTAAAAGTATTAATGATACTATAAAAGATGTTATTAGCTCTAATCTAGATAGTATACTAAAGAATATTATTCATATCATTGAAAACTATCCTTTTTATAATATAGATGATTTTCTAATCTGGGAGCCTTCACAAAATGGTATGCCAGATTCAGAAACGTATTATAACCACCATTTTCATAACTATGTAAATGATTTTAGCATGATTAAAGACTTTGATAATCTATGTATTAATCCTTCAAGACTTACTATTATTCGGTTTATTGCTTAAAATAGGGTCCCCACTCATACTTGTCTACAATCTTTTAGGATCCACACTTTCTCAAAATGTAATATCTGTAATCAACAGAGAATATTTTAACCATTTATCTCTATCTTTTTCCACTTCCACTACACATCGGAAATATATTTTTGACATTTTTTATTGAAAATGGCTAACTTTTGACTCTATTGATGCTTAACTAAAGCATTGTGTTGATATGGATAACTCCCAATAAATCAGGAACTTAATTCTCTATGTAGATGTGGAGCATGATCATGTGATCTGGTATGATAGAAATGCAATTATTCACAATAATTTCTCACTCAACATTAATGTATGTTGTATGCAGATCCTCATTGCTATTCTTAAAGCTTCTTTGATTCGGAAGGGATTCTAAAACAATACAGTGAAACACTTGATGATTCTATGGTGACTAGGGGTTGATGGTATTTTTCTCCAACCACGACACACTTTTGAAGTTTTTTTGGCAACTGTCTCTCTCTAGATGGATCAAATTTAATGTTTACGGTGCCTTTAAGGGCAATTTGGGACCTGTGGGATGTGGTTCTATTTCCAGGGATCATCATGTTCAGATCCATGAGTGCTTATTGGAAGTTTTGGTACTGCCTCATCTATGGAGGTTGAAATTATGAGTTTGATTCATGCAATTTCTTTCTATAAGCACTAGGGTTGGAACAACATATGGATTGAAAGTTATTCTACTACCATTATGGAAGCAATTTGAAATGGTGTGATTCATCTAGCTTGGTCAATTACTACATGTTGGATGGATTGTCTTTGTTCGCTCTACGACATCAATCATATTACCTCTCATATATATCGTGAAGCGAATATGGTTACCGATGTCCCCGCCAATAAATTAGTAAATCAGAATCTTACTTGGATGGATGATCCACATAAATATTTACTCCACCTTCATGTGAATGATGGTAATATGATCCCATATTTTAGAATCATGTAACCTCTTTTTATATAATAATTTTGCTTTGGTCTTTTGGAAAAGGAACTACATTATTCAAAAAAATATGATGGAAAGTCGACTGAGCTTAATGGTCTAATTGGAAATGTTATAAATGATATTAATTTATATTTTTAAATTTTTTCAAGTAAAGTTATTCATAATAATAATATTATTATTTTACTTGGAGTCAACTAATAATTATAAATTCTAAAAGGGGTTGTGTGAAATTCACTAACCTTAAACATCCCATAATAAATATCTAGTTATATCACTTTCTATACTGACTTTGGTTGTGTACATAAGATAGAGAGTGACTCGATAAAACCTTATAGATTGATTTAAAGATATTGAATTTACACTCCCTTCCTCCCATTTCAATCCATCGAGAAAAGATCAAGAGTTATTCTAGCTTCAAGAATAATTATTTTGAGATCAACCATGAACAACAGAAGCGATTAGGATCGGTCATGCTAGTACCAAGTGATTCTACAGTGGTTTTGAGATATTGTGGTGCTTGTTTGGATCACCACTATATGGATTATGTACTTGGATCATATAGACAATTGATGGAATGATAAGATCTAGTCAAATGGGTCATCAATGAAGAGGGAATTAAAAGTTGAGACAGTTCTATATATTCTCATAAATTAATTATAAATTACCTGTGAATATCCTCTTATTTATGTTCTAGTGTTTTTCTATAGTGAAGTAATCTGTGGTTTTTGGTGGACATGATGTTTTTTCTTATGCGGCAACAATTATTCGTGAATTAAGACTAAAACTCCAAGTTGGTCATCCCATCAAGGTGCTTATATTGTGCCCAATACCTTCAAAAATTCTATGGTATTTTCAACCTTATAACTTATTCCTTTCACTATAAGTAATAATGAAATATGTTTTCACCAAGACATATTTTTCTTTGTAATTTATAGTAAATTGGATTTATGGGAAGATTCAAAAAATGGTTCATCCATACTTAAGTGAATAAAGATAACCTTATTATTAAGGATGATAACATGAGGTTCCTGGATAATCTCTTATACAAATGGAAAATTAACCTTAAATAATGTATTTCAATACATGAATACATGATTATAAGCTGGACAACCCCATCACAGTTTACACTAAAATATTATAGAGAGAATTATATTTATATCTAAGCCTTTATTTAATCTTTTTAAGAGATAGATTACAAGATTTCATGGAGGAATCACCCTCCATATATCATTTATTGGAATCCTTGTGTAGCTCCTCTTGGTTTGAATATGATTTGGTTTATATAATTACAAAACATACTAGAAATTATTTGATATTATGTAATTTTGAAATATATATGTCACTTTAAGAAATTTATGCATGTGAGGAAATTTCCTAAGTTAAGGAAATATTGTAGTGTTCTTTGTGGTTTTTCTTTCCATTTTTCTATAATAGTTAAAAAAATATGATTAGTAATTTACTTGATTACAAATAATTTGAGATGAAATAATTT
Organism: Viscum album; assembly: GCA_963277665.1. Classification (NCBI taxonomy): domain Eukaryota; kingdom Viridiplantae; phylum Streptophyta; class Magnoliopsida; order Santalales; family Viscaceae; genus Viscum; species Viscum album. Next base: position 1,448,039,718 of record OY728145.1, on the reverse strand, counting down.
AATTAATTTTTTGATGTTTCCTACTGTTTTATCATGTCTCAACATCCCTCACCATTAAACTCAGAATATCCTATTGTGTGGACATTCTAGTAGAAAGGATCCCTATTTTACATCTTATAATCCCCAAAGAGTCCATGAAAATTATAATAATGTATTTATTTTGGCAGTTTTTTCAACTGTAAACTAGAAGCCCCTTGATCCGTTAAGTGGACACCCCGGTCAAGAAATCTTGAATCATATTTCATCAATACTTACCTCTTAATTTTTATTGGAAATAATAATTCCATTAATCCTAATAAAAATTCAGTTTAATTCAAACCTACATCTACGTTAATAATTTCCAATAATCGAAATTTCCCCCGATGCAGGCCAAACTGACACATTAATTATGGGTTTATATTAATTTATATGATAGAAGGAACAATGAATAAATATTAACTTGAAGAATTTTATTTATTATGCAAAAAAATTATTATTTAATCTTTTACATGTATTTTTATTATTAGGTGGATTTTACTTAAGTGATTAAGTATGTGATGATAAAATATTTATTCATAATCCTTTTATTTTAATTCCGTATTTTTATTATAAAACATTTATTTATGAGATCATGGTCTTACATTGATAAAATAAATCATTATATATATAGAAATAAAACAAATAAAATGTGGCATGGTCATGATCTTGAACCAGTGGTTTTGTTATTGAGAAGAAAAAACATTAAACTTTGTGTTAAACTCCTTTAATTCAGACTAGTTTAAAGTTTACAACATTACACCATTTTCATGTATATCTCCTTAGTTTGGTTTTTTTGAGGCTCCATCTCAAACCTACTCCTTGAATCTATCAGCTCTAACCTTGAAATTGTTTTTACTTTAAATGATGGTTAAGGGAACTAGTATGGGGTTTTGTATAAAAGAAACCTTGGGAACATATGCCTTTATATAATAAGGTGGGATAGATGAATCATTGTCCAACAGTTTAATTTAAAAAATAATTGCAAAAACCAATTAAATATTAAATTAAACGAAACCACACACATACATAGGTCTGTCTAATCTCATGGTCATCCATTAGTGTAACAAATACACATTTAAAATAATTTTCTAGCATTAATTATATTTCATTCTTTTATTAAGATTAACACACCTGAATTAATTTGATTATTTATCTGATCAATAAATTGATAAAATTTATCTTAATCTCTATATAATTTTTCCTAGACATTTCCATCCACTATTATTTTATATAAATTGAATTAATTAATTTTATTTAAAACTTAATAAAATAAGTACACAGTTTATACTTGGAAGCAACCCGGTGAGAACCTATTCAATATTATTGGCATATATAGAAATAATATATAGTCTACTCATGTATCATATATTGTACATATTTTTTAATATAATTTCATGGATTTACTGAGTCAATTAAATTAAACATGAAACACATGTTAATTAATCTAATGTATAATTCTTTTAACATTCATAGAGTAGTTAACATATTAAAACTACACATGATATATACTTCAAAATTTTATGAAGGAATTAATTAAGCATTTTATAATTATATAAAACCACTCACATAGAACATATGATTCAATAAATGACGCATATAACACATGTTGCTGAGGATTAAAGGAGTAAAAAATTAAATTATAATTTTTTATGTAAACAGGTTGGGTATGCAACATGTACATCCCACTAAACATTGTGTATCATTCTCAATGTATGTCCATTATACACTCCTAGGGGATAGATGTGTGTTACCAAATAGACATGTGTGAGGTATATGATTTTTATACCCAGTACATGTTATGTAAACTCCTTGTTACACAACTGTCAATCCCCGTGTCATGTGATAAATTCATGATGCAGATTGGACCCTATTTTTTCTACCAAGATAAAATGTGGACTACATGGTGTGTATAAAAGTTACACAACATGTAGTTCATAAATTTGTGTTCCATCCTATCATATTCAACATGTGATATGAATATTATTCATGTTGTGTGTTTTTAATGCACTACACACTAAATTAGTTCAAGAGTCATCGGGGTGCATTGAACACGGGTATATGGCATGTACCTTCGAGCTACTCATTTTTCACTCTTGTGTAATTTAGATAAAATAACAAGAACCTATATAAGGGTTTTTTGGGTGTTATTGGTTAATATTTAATTTTATATTGATTAAATGAAATAGAAATTAATGGAGGAATAAGAGATATCGATAATAAAATTAAAAGAATGAATTTCATGAAAAGAAAACTAACACTACAAAAGATTCACATTTATTAAGAGCTAAACTTCATCAGTGCTAAAAAAATAACTTATAAAGGGTTTAATTTTATCATCACTAACAAAAAGAGACAATAAATATGACATTTATCATAGGTAAAAAAATAGTGATAAAATAGTACATTTTGTTAGTGTGTTTTTTAGCACTAATAAAGGTACCCCATTATCAGTGATTTTCTTTGTACTAATAAAATGTCCCTCTTTAACACCACTAAAAAAGTACCAATAAAGGGTAACATGAATAATTTAATTTGTATATACATATTGATATATTTTTTAAAATTATTTATATAACAATAAATTTGTATATGTGTGTGTGTGCGTGTAAATATAACATATAAATATGATTTATATAACGATATTATAATAAAAAAGTATTATTGACCTTATTTTAATAATTTTATATTTAAAAATATTATATTTATATTAATTAAAAAGATTGTTTTATAATATATTTATATACATTAATTTCAAAATGTATATATAAATATAATATATTGATATTTTATTTATAAAATTATATAAATATATAAATGAATATATATTTATTTTAATATATTTCATATTTGAATTTATATATTTATATTCATATTAAATGATTTAAAATATACACATATATTTGTATTATATTTATGAATGTGTAATTATGTGGATGTATGTGTATGTTTGTATCTGTGTGTGTGTGTGTCTATGTGTTTATGTGTTTTTTTATATTATATGTGAATATGTGTTTCATGTGTGTGTGTTTTTATATAGATGTATTTTTATGTATGTCTATGTTTATGTGTATGTGTGTGTAAGTTCCCTTATTTTTCCAGGTACATTCCTCTTTGAGTTTTTTGTTGAACCTTATTGGTCAGGTCATGTTTCAATATGGAGAGAATTTTTTGGGGAAAATAACCTAATGTTCATGGATTTATATTAATTTGGGTTAATGGAGTGTAGGTAAAAAAAATTAAATGTGTTTATGAGGGTTTTCCATGCTTTGTAAAGCTTTGGTGTTGATTTTGGTCCTTAGGAAAAAATTGGGCTGAAAATTGTATATAGATTATTTACATAACGGTATATGTTACATAATGTGTAACTATCGTCAAACACAGATCATGAACTTGTTCATGATGTGAAGAAGTTACACATCATGAACCTAATTCATGTCATGTGAATTTCAATATAGAAAAATACTAACCTGAGGTGATGGTTTTTTCATCGTAACTTAAAAATAAGGAAATATGTGATGGGAAGGGATTCAATATTGTATATTCCTAAAACAAAGTGGTTTTAATGTTGTTTTGTTATTTACTCTCCTCATTCTATTAGTGAAAATCTCCCTCATTTGAAGACCTAATGTGCTTCAGATGATTTCAGGCCCCCTCTCTCTATTCTGGATGTTTTGTTTCCTTATCCAATATTTATTAAGTTAATCTTATTAGGATTTCCCCTCTCTGCCATCATTCTCTGTCATCACGATGCATATTCTTATACCGCAGTTTTTGTATTAACATGGATGTTGTGTGATCTAGGTTACCATTTTGGATCTCCCACACACCTATTTCAATTGGTGTTAGTATTTTTTGGTGTTTCTTAATCGTCAGATAAAGGTATGGAGTCTGAACCTATCCCTATGGACTATTTAATTGAAAAGTATATGAAATATTGTGATTTTGTTGACATAATGTGAAATTTAATTTATTTTAATCATTTATTAATGTTAAATCATGTAATTGAATTAGTTGGATCCATTTTGATTTAATATTTTTGTGAACTAGCTTATGGATACCTCGTTGGGTAAGCAAACCCTATGATTAATATGAATCGGATAATGGCTTAAAGTGTGTTTAGCATAACATGATATTTAGGTGTTTTCTTGGTATAGATTCACTGTGGAAATTGATTTTTTTATTGATATGGATATTTATTATTGATATAGATAAATAATGTGACATTTAAATATAAATGGTAATTTACATAATTTACCATTGATCCATATGATGTGGTATTTTGATATCCATGGTGAAATGCTAATATATCGGGCTATGTCCTGACACATGCTAAAATAATAATATATCATTCTATTCCTTAACATGTGTTGAAATACTTATATAGTGGGAAATTCCTAGTGACACATGCGAAAATTATTATATACCAGACTATTCCCTGACACATGTTGAAATGCTTATATATTAGTCTTGGCCCATATTTGTTTTATTTTTTCATAGATATATGGTTATGGTTGGCATGGTTGTGCTATATGCTCAATGATATTCTGACATGGTGTCAAATAAAGTTGATTATTATATTGTATTAATTTATTAATTAACATTATTTTTATCCCTTATTACATAGACTTATTATCAGACTAGTTTTATTTTGACATGCTGGGTTTAACCTACAATGTTATACTCACACCCTATTTGGTCACTGTTTAGTACCTAAGAAGTCTTAAGGGTTGCTAGTTTGGAAAATTTCATCGCACCTTATGGTTGATTTTGATTCGTTTTGGATGGACTGGAGTTTGGAGATGGGCCCGACTTGGGGCTCAGGACCAGGTTCTTTTGGGTTATTTTGTGTCAGCTAATTCTTTCATTTGTATGTTTTCCAGTTTGACATTTAGATACATTTCAACTTGTATATTAATCTGATTATATTATTTATATTGTTTATTTTTGATGTTTCATAACTCCATACTAGGGTTATATACTATCCTCCATATCATCATACCCTTTATTATAGTCATAAGCCTAGGACATACAAGGAGTTGCACTTGAGGTATCATAACCAACCTATTTCGGACACATGAGAGAGTGCCGAATTGAGTGACATTACAATATGGTGTCAAAGGAGTATGTTTTTCTTTTCTTTTTCTTTATTATTTTGGAAACATATAATGTATACTAGGATGTTTTGGTACTTGGTAATTATCTTGTTCATGGCAGTAGCAAACCCATGTGTGAGGGAAAATATGAGTGCCAAGGGATGTTATTATTGTTTTTATTGTTCGCTTGTTACAGTTGAAGTTATTTCATTAAGGGTCATTCAAATTTTCTGTGATGTTATTTTTTCTTGAGATTTATACATGTGTTATGATATGGTGTGATATGAGTATGCATGCATCATGATAGTAAAATAGGGATATATATTGAATTGCATTGTTCGTGATAGGTACATAATTATTGAATGTGTTATATACTTGCCTATATTATCTATGAAATGAGTCATTCATTATATTTGGTAAATGAAATTAAATGGACGGATATGTCACGATAAATCACTTTTAAAGCATGATAGAGAGACTAAAATAAGTGGTTCACTATTTTTTTCACCTTTTGAGATTGACCTTATTTTTCATAGCGAGTTTTTTAAGGAGTGCTTTTTTCTTGTAGAGAAAATGCCTCCTTGTCTTGTTTTTATTGAGCATCAGGAGAGTGTAAATCAGCACACTCCTAACACACCTGAATTGAAGCTTCATGTATCTCATGAGGATTAAATGGATGTTTATATTCATTATAGCTTCTTTAGGGTCGTGTGATCCATGGAAAGGGTGATTCTTTTCATCGTTCTTTTGATTTATAAGTTGATGATAGAGATCCAACTACAACATCTACCTACATTCACTAGAGAGGGAGGCCCTTAGGAAGCTGAGTTCTGAATTGAGTCAGTCCTGATGATTATTAAGCATCTAGATACACCCATATATATGAGGGAGAATCTTGTTGGGTATATGCTCTATGGACCTCCTAAGTGTTGGTTGGATATTTTAGAGAAAGTCGAGAAATAGGATGAGCAATATTGGAAGGGATTCAAGACAATGTTCATGAGACACTTCTATATAGAGACATTGAGGGATGAGAAGGATCTACAGTTCATGAAAAAAATTGGAGAGCATATCAGTGATGCAGTATGTCAAACATTTCGCTGACCTATATCACTTTGTGTCATATTTGGCAGCTCACGATATCTCTAGGGTAATGCATTTTTAGGATTAGATTCTTTATCAGATCAGGTTATAGGTTAAAATTATTTGCATGAGTATCATTTCATATATGAGGAATCAAGAACACATCATGTAATTAAATTTGAGAGAGGCCCCAAGTAGTGTCCAGACTATTTCAGTAGGGTAAATTGGGAACCTTTACTTTAGTGTTAGGAAGAGTCACTATGATAGTTATCACCAAGGAAACAATGGGAAGAGAAGTGGGGTTAATGGGTTTTTATCTGATGATCATATTCCCTTGTAGTGTTTTTTATGATACAAGATGGACCACAAGTGGCCTCTGTGTCCATACCCCCACTTTGGAGTGTTGTGATTATGGTGGGATGGGCCACCCATAGAATTTATTTTGGGGCATGGGGTATTAGAGTAGTGGAAGGGGTCCAGGATAGGTACCAATATCTGGGAAGGACTCAACTACCCCTCAATAGACTGTTAGCTGGTGTTCTACTAGACATTCAATCTATGGTAGGGGACATGGTACCCTCGTATAAGAGTCGTATTTTCAAAAATATGGAATAGCATTGGGGATTTATACTGGAGCCCAAGGTAGAGATTCTAGTCATTTGAACATTTTCAGTCTACTCTTTCTATTATGGATATAGTACCATCTACTGATTGGGGTATGATTATTATATCATCTACATTTTCTTTTGTTTTTTATATTGGATAATTACATCCCTTTTTAGCCTCTATTTTTTCAAATATTTTTGGCTTAGATGTGGAAATATTGGATGGTGCTTTAACCATCGACACACCATTGGGAGTGAGGTCAGAAAATATCAAACATTGTAAAGTGTGTTTTATGGATATTTTTGGTTACCATTTGTTTTGTGAACCATTTATGCAAGAAATGAAAGTTTTTGATTTGAATCTTGGTATAGATTTCTTAGTTTTATACCAATATCATATTGACTATTGCTGGAGGACAATAACCTTTCTATCTCTAAACGGAGTCAACTATTCTCATCATTGTGAGCGAGATCTTCATGCTGGTCATGTGGGACCAATTTAATACAAATTTGATTTTCTCATGGATCAAATAATAATTCATTCTTTAGATGATGGTGGAATTTTGTTGGATTCTTTTTCCCCAATGTTAGACCATTTCATGACTTCATTATTTATGAGTTTTATGGCTTACCACCCAAGCGGTAGGTCGAGTTCACAATCAAGTTGGGGCTGGGAGAAGAGCTTGTTTCTATTCTTCCTTATAGAAAGGCACTATCAGATCTTTTAGATTTGAAGGTCAATCGGAATATTTGGAAGGAAAATGTTTTATATGGTCAAGTATGTCTCTGTGAGGTTCTCCAGTTATTTTTTCTAAAAAGGTTAATGGTACATTACATTTATGTTTATATTATTAAATATTGAAACAGATGATGATTAAGAACCAGTATCCTCTTCCATGTATTGATGATCTCTTCAACCAGTTGAGAGGTGATAAGATCTTCTCCAAGATCAATTTGAGATCAGGATACCACCATTTGAGGGTGAGACCATCTGAAATACCTTAGACAACTTTTAGAAGCAGGTATGGCTTGTATGTGTTTTTCCTGATGTCATTTAGTTTGTCCAAAACACAAGTGTTATTCATATCCTTGATGAATCTGATCTTTCATTATATTCTAGACTAGTTTGTGGTGGTTTTTTGATAACTTCTTAGTATGATCCCATCTAGAAGATGATCATACCAAACATCTTGACGTCATCTTGATTATATTGAGAGATCACCAACTATACACTATGTTAACCAAATGTAGTTTCTAGATTGATAATGTTCACTTATTGGGTCATGTCATCTTAGAGGCTGGAGTTTTAGTAGACCCCGAGAAGGTTAAAGATGTGGTATCATGGGAGAGACAGAATAATGACTTCAACATTTGGAGTTTTCTGGGATTACAAGGTTATTATCATCATTTTATCTAGGAATTATCCTATTTAGCAACACCAATTTCTAGGTTGAATATGAATGGAGTTAGTTTTTTTGTTTAGATTCTTATAAGAGAGATTTTCAGGAGAAAAAAGGCAAGCTGACCTCAGTACTTATCCCCACTCTTCTTTTGCATAGTAAAATAAATATTGTCTACTATAATGCATATGGATTCGGAATCAGAGTAGTTCTGATGTTGGATGATTGAGTGGTTGTGTAGGGCTCTAGACTGTTATGACCACATGAGAATAATTATCATATTCATGGTCTATATTTTCCAGCAGTGGTACATGCCCAAAAGATATGTAGAAACTATATTATGGGAGAGAGGTTTGTGATGTACACGGACTACAAGAGCCTCAGGTAAATATTTTCCTAGCAAGAATTGGACCTTCGTTAGAAGAGGTAAGTTTAGTATCAATATGATTTTGACTTCGAGATAGCTTATACGCTAAACAAGTACCATTTTATTATTGATTCTTTGAGCTAGAAGATGTAGATGTAAGAAATGTGTGATTCATGAGATGATTTGTGGATAATGGACCTATTTTCCTACATGCCTCTAAAAGTTCAAGAGTCTTAGGGTCAACTTTCTTTAAATAGAAACCTTTTATACTATTACTTCATGACAAGATCAAGTTAGATGAGTTATATAATATGGAGGGATTAATTCTGCGAGAAAGATTATATGGTGGGGAGAAACCATCGGGATGGTCTCTTAGCAGTGACAGTTCTCTTAATTTAATTGTGGATGAGTATGGGTTCCTATATTTTTGTGTGAGTATAAGATGATATAGTTTCATGTTTCTAGATGGGTAGTACATCCTGGAATGATAAATATGTATCATGGTCTCCATTGATTTTACATGTGTTTAGAAATGAAGAAAGAGGTAGTAGTATTTTTATTTTTGAAATGTTTCACCTATCAGTATATGAAAGTCGAGCATTAGATGCCAGGTTGGATTTTTTAGCTTTTTCTCATTCCTAAGTGGAAATGGAATTATTTCACTAGGGATTTTGTGATAGGATTTCCTAGGACAACCCATAATAATGATTCATTATGGGTGATCTTAGATTGACTAATGAAGGTAGCCAAATTATTTCCTATCAGAGAGACCTTCACCATTGATGATTTGGGTAGTCCCTACATGCGTGGGGCAGTTTGAATTCATGTTTCTTCAAGCAGTATCTTTTTAGATAAAGATCCTTATTTCATTTCATGGTTATTGTATGGTTCTCATAAGGCTCTTAGATCATAAGTTATTTCGAGCCTATCATATCATCCTGAGACTCATGGGCAATCTAAGAGGATTATTTAGTTTCGATAGAATAAGTTACTAGCCTATGTTTTGAATTATGGTGGTTCATGGATGCATAATATTGAACTCGTGGAGTTTTCATATAATACATGTTTCAATGGATCAATCCAGGTGGATCATTTTGAGGCTTTGTATGAAATTTCATGTTGTTCACCACGTTGTTACTTGGAAGTGGGTGAGTCAGCGCTTGTTGGGCCTAGTCTCATATAAGATACATCTGAGCATGTTCAATTGATCAAGAGGATTTTGGTGACCATGCAGAGCAGGAATAAATCATATTGTGACTATTGGAAATTACCTCTCAGTTTTGAGGTTGTTCATTGTGTTTTCCTTTGGGTTTCACCTTGGATAGGGAAACACCATATCAGGAAATAGTTAAATCTAGCATATAATTTTTTATCCCATTTGAGATGGTGGGTAGGTTCGATCTAGTGGAATACCAATTATCCCTTCAATGATGTTACGTTTCCATGCACAACTTATTTCATGTGTTGCAGATTTTGAGATATTATCCTGACATTTATCATGTGGTATATGTCGAGGACATAAAACATTATACTAATTCATACTATGAGGATAATCCTATACAGATTATAGACCATAGTGAGAATTATCTTCGAGTTGGGACTATACCTCTGGTTTGAGTGGAGTGGAATCATGGGTGTGTTCATGAGGAGACCTCAGAAATGGGGTCTGATATGCAATCATAATGGCTAGAATAGTTCTCTAAGACCCCAAAGTGATTCTTGGAGTATCTCGGGGATGAAATTTTATATAGTGGGGAATTTGTAAGATCCTATATTTTTTTAGGTATGGCCCTCTTTGATTTTTGTCATTGAACCTTGTTGGTTAATCCTTGTTAATAGATGGGGAGCCTTTGTTGGGTGAAATGACTTAACGTTTAGGGATGTATTTTTATTTTAATTAATTTAGCCTAGGTATAAATGTGTTAAATAGGTTTATGAGGGTTTTCCATTCTTTGGAAGCATTTGGATGTGGTTTGAGTCCTTAAGTATAAACTGGGTTGAAAACTGTCTGCAGAGTATTTACATGCCATATACATGCTACATGACATGTAACAGTTTCCAAATAAAAGTCATGAAATGGTTCGTGACATGAAGCAGTTACACATCATGCACCTAATTCACATCGTGTAAATGTCGATTGGGATAAATATCTACCTGAGTCGATGGGTTTTTCAATGTAAATTAAAAATAAGGAAATATAGGATGTGAAAGGATTACACGTCGTGTATTTCTTAGACCCAATGGTTTTAAGGCTATTGAGTGATTGAATATCCTCATTATATCGATACAACTCTCCCTCCTGTTGATACCTAAGGTTCTTCAAGTGATTTTTTCCACTTCCATATTTTATAGACACTCTTTTCAGCATCTAATCCCTCATAAGTTGATTTACATAGGTTTTTCCTTCACCTCTATTGTTCTCCATCATTATGGTGGATATATTTGGACCTCGGTTGGTTTTGGATTAACTTGGATGTTGTGTGATCTAAGTTTCCTTTTTGGATCTACCACACCTCCATTTCTATTAGTGTAACTGTTGTTGGTTTTTCTTAATCATAAGATAAAGGGGAGTTTGAACCTAACCCTATAGCCTATTTAATTGGAATGTATATGCAATATTGTTATCGTGTGGATGCAATGTACACTTTAATTTATTTAAATCATTGATTAATGTTAAATCATGCAATAGAAATGGTTGGATCCTATTGGATTCAATGTTTTATGTGACCTGGCTTATGGCTACCCCATTGGTTGAGCGAACCCAATGATTAATATTATTTGGCTAATGGAATAAAGTGTGTTTAGCATGACTTAAGATTTAGGTGTTTTCTTGATATAGATTTACCATGGATTTTTTTTTTGATATGGCTATTGATGATTGATATATGAAATTAAATTGAATGTTAAATATAATTGGTAATTAATATAATTAAACATTAATCCGTATGATGTGATATTGTAAAATCCATGTATAATTGCTTATATATTAGGCTATTCCCTGACACATGTTGAAATAAATATATACCTGGATATAACCTAACACATGCTGAAATGTTTATATATCATTCTATACCATGACACATGCTGATATTCTTATATGTCGGGTTATGCCAAGACACATGATAAAATTATTATATAGAAGGTTATGACCAGTAACACATGATAAAATAATTATATACCAGAATATTCCTTAAAACATGATAAAATGATTATATAGTGGGCTTGGCCCATATTTGTATGTTTTATTCATGGATATATTGTTATTCTTGGCATGGTTATGCTACATTCTCAGAGATATTAGCGTATGGTGTCGAATTAGGTTGATTGTTATATTGTATTAATTGATTATTTAATAAACTTGTTTATCACATATTGCATACACTTGTTATTATACTGGTTTTGTTTAGACATGGGGTTGATGAACTACTCAGTTATACTAACTATTTTAGCATCATTTGGTACCCGAGAAGACTTCATCGATGCAAGTTTTGATAAGGTCATGGGACCATGTGGCTGATTTTGTTTCTTACTATATGGGATGGAGTTTGAATATGGGTCTGACATTGGGTTCAAGACCGAGCTCTTTTGGGTTATTTTGTGTCAATTTATTCTTTTATTTGTATTGTACTATGTTTGACATTTAGATACATCTCATATTTTTATTACATGATTCATTACTATTGGTTTATTTGTTCCTAATTTTATTTCTTAGTTGTATGAGTTATTGTTCCCCCATGTCTGTTACTCAGATTATAATATTTATATTGTTTCTTTCTACTGATCTATAATAATATTCAAAGGGATATATTATCCCCACTATATCATCACCCCCTGTTGCTAGTTGGTAGCCTCTAGCGTATGAGGAGGCGCACATGAGATCTTGTAACCAACCCATTTTGATCACGTGAAAGAGTGCAGCATCGGGGTATATTAGAGAGTGTGTGTGTGTGTTTACATATAAACATTTATGTGTGTATGTGTATGTGTAAGTGGATGTGAATGTGTATGTACATGTTCATGTGTATGTGTATGTGTATGTGTATGTGTATGTGTGGGTGTATGTGTATGTGTATGTGTATGTGTATGTGTATGTGTATGTGCATGTGTATGTGTATGTGTATGTGTATGTGTATGTGTATGTGTATGTGTATGTGTATGTGTATGTGTATGTGTATGTGTATGTGTATGTGTATGTGTATGTGTATGTGTATGGGTATGGGTATGTGTATGTGTATGTGTATGTGTATGTGTATGTGTATGCGTATGGGAATGTGTATGTGTATGTGTATGTGTATGTGTATGTGTATGTGTATGTGTATGTGTATGTGTATGTGTATGTGTATGTGTATGTGTATGTGTATGTGTATGTGTATGTGTATGTGTATGTGTATGTGTATGTGTATGTGTATGTGTATGTGTATGTGTATGGGTATGTGTATGTGTATGTGTATGTGTATGTGTATGTGTCTGTGTCTGTGTGTGTGTGTTTGTGTGTGTGTATCTGTATGTGTATGTGTATGTGTCTGTGTCTGTGTATGTGTATGTGTATGTGTATGTGTACGTGTCTGTGTCTGTGTATGTGTTTGTGTTTGTGTATGTGTATGTGCATGTGTATATGTATGTGTATGTGTATGTGTATGTGTATGTGTATGTGTATGTGTATGTGTATGTGTATGTGTATGTGTATGTGTATGTGTATGTGTATGTGTATGTGTATGTGTATGTGTATGTGTATGTGTATTTGTATCTGTATCTGTATGTGTATGTCTATGACTATGTCTATGTGTATGTGTATGTGTATGTGTATGTGTATGTGTGTGTGTGTGTGTGTGTGTAACGCTCTGACCCTAGTTACACAGAGTCAGTTCATTATTATATAACATTGGCAAGATCACAATAGATCAAGTCCTAAATGACCAATTAGTTTAGTACCCTTGGATGTACTAGATACATACATAAGTTTTGCATTACATTATCAAATGAAAAACAACAATATTGTGTCTCCTTTGATATCATGACCCCCTCCCACTAAAGATGACCCTCCTGAGCTGGAAATGGTGAAAGGGAGATAATGACCCCCCGAGTCCCGCCTCCAGTAGGCCCCGGGTTGGCGACTAGCACCAAGGGTATGAGATTCCACAAATATGGGAGGCATTACCCTTTTATTATTTTTGAGATCGGGAAATATGACAAGTCAACCACCAAAAAGAAAAAATAACAAGTGTATAGAAATAAACCCAACCCAAGCCCACATTCATGTTTAAACAATTTTATAACAAGGTGCAAGTACAAGAAAGCTCAAAGTGAAATACCAAAAGAAACAAGTGTACAACGACAGCAACAACTCCAACTGTCCGACTAGTAGGGTCCCGCACGGCCCTGGTAGTCCTCCTGGAAACCAGAAAGAAAACATAGGGTGAGCATACAAGTATACTTTGTAGGGAAACCTAAAGACCTCATGGACAAGTGGGGAGACATCCTAATGTCCCATGAGAACAACAGAAGAAACCTAGCAAGGAATTCTATCCACCCAACCTCACCAGCCACACTCACCAAAAACACAATCACAACTGGTTGTAGTATATAAGAACAAGAGTATTGGGTACCCTGCACTATTTCCCTTTAGTTATCTGCCCTTCCTAACGACGAACATCCTGACGCTGCCACACTCTTCCCACCCGCACACACCTGGGCCTCACTACCACGTATCCAGCCCGCACACACCTGGGCCTCACAACCTCGTATCTCGCCCGCACACACCTCGGCCTCACAGCCACGCATCCCGCCCGCACACACCTGGGCCTCATCACGAAGATTCTTGGGAAAAAGTTGAACCTACCCGAAGAGTCTTAGGCTAAAACCATCCCAATCGAAACCTACCTGAAGTGTCTTAGGTGTAAGGTCGCCTCAAGCCATCACAACCTAGGAGAGAAGAAGCAGGAAGGATCTAGTAACTAAGGGAAACACACCCTCCCCCACGAAATGGGAGTGTTCGTCACTAAGTGCTCAACATGGGTGGGGTGCGATAAAACACAAAAGATACAGATATATTTATATATACCAAACACACAGCCAAACCTATGGCTTCTAAACAGAAAAACTGAGCACATGCCTCGACACTCCTACTACGAAGCACGCATACAACAAACAACCCCTAACCCATTTAGGTTTTTACATTTCAGCAGAATTAGTTTATTTAGTTCCTTAACTACTTCTCAACTATCCACAACCAACCACATCAATCATTCATAAAACATATCCCTGCCATCCACAAATCATGTTAGGAAAACAAAAGCAGCAAAGCCAAGCCCTTCTTATCAACCAACCAACCCCATTGATTATTAATCATGTTCCATTACCATGACCCACCATTCATTAACTCTTCCACTTTTTTTCACAACCCATTGTCCGTTCACAAACAAGCCCATCCCTGTAGCCCCTCTGCCAAACACCATAACCACAACACACCGAAACTCGTACATTAATATCCCTTTAATACCATTTCTCGTAGCCCCGCTGCCCATTACCAACACAACATTCACACCAACCCACAACCAAGCCAACCGCAGCCCCGCTGCTCACCCTGTCCACAACAACCCACAAAACACCACCATCACATGCCACGTATCCAAGCCAACACCCACATGATCATTATTCCATTTTTGTTTAACCGGGGTGATCACAAAAAGGTTTCATATTTTCATTTAATCATACATCATTACATGATTAACCAAATTCCACATTCCACAAGGTTCCAACCACAAAATGGTCTAAAAGAAAGGGAAACATTTAATTGTCCAAGCAAAGGCCCCCAATGACCATGATTTTTAGTAGGCATGATCATATTCAATTCATAACATATCTATAGAATAAACAAAGATAAACATAACAACTTTCCAAGCATCGTTCTTTAAGCCAGTTATTATCTTTATTTAATGGTTCAACTGTCACTCGTGAAAACAAGAGGATACCCACCCTGCATGATGCAAAAATTAGAGAGACGAAGGTAAGATCCCAACCTCAACAGGTTCTGATGGCAACGCTCCCCCGAATCAACCATAGAAGACGTTCGTCGATGTCTGCCACTTCTGTCGGGTCCTAGAAGAACCTCCTCGGGTGGAAGTTGGAAAGGAAAGGCCGAAGGAAAGACAACAGATCTAAGCATGGAAGTTCTGCCTCGTCATTACGATCCCATGGCTGCTAACGGATCATAAATCGGAGCTCAGATGAAGAAGTTATGGAAGAAAGAGCCTTCGAGTCTCTTGGGAGAACTCTGCTCAGAGGAAAGGGGAGGAGAGGAGTGAATTGAAAAGGAGGAGTGGACCCCTCCTTTTATAGGTGAGAAAAGCAAAAGTACATGGCATGTACTTTATGGTACACGGCGTGTACTCAGTTATTTTACACTGTCTCCACGCGGCTTCCAACACGGCTCTACAGCTGTTGACTGGTCAACACATGGTTTGAGGGTAACGCATACGCGGGGAGGGACTACACGGTGTGTAGTTTAGACACACGGCGTGTACTCATTTATTTCACAGGGCAAGGACACACCTCTAACATGGTACACGGTCGTTGACTGGTAACGTGTATGCAGGGAAGGACTACACGGCGTGTTGAACTGCACGCATGGTGTGCACCCATTATTTCGCATAGCAAGGACACGGATTTCAACATGGGGTATACCCGGCGAGGGTGTACACGGTGTGTACTAACACTACATGGTGTATAGTTTCTAAATTCTGGATTGTGTGGGAAAAGTGCATTTCACCCTCCAGAACACTTCGTGGCTTTTTTTGAAAAAGGAATGGGAGGGAGAGGTCCGGGTCATTACATTAGATACCTCTTAAAACAATCTCGTCCCCGAGAATTCAAAAACCACCCAAGAGGGACCGAACAAGATACCTCTTAGGGTTCTCGTTATAACAGGAACCCAACCAACAACCCTAATCATATGTGTTAGGAATTCCTTCTCCTATGTTGTGATATTATCCGCTTTAGGCGACACTGAATCGCCTGCACGGGTTCAATCACATCCTCATTAATGCGTCTCGATTAAGAATTGGGTATTCCCACTTTCATACATTAAGATTTCTCAACTTGTACTACCCCAACACCACACAACCAACACACTGCCCGAACACATGGGTTTGGGAAATTCCTTCTCCTATGTCGAGATATTATCCGCTTTAAGCGGCACTGACTCGCTTTGACGGGTTCAATCACATCCTCATTAATGCGTCTTGATTAATGGTCAAGCTTTTCCCTATCCCCACACATCCGGACATGTCACACATTACTAGGGAACAAGGAAACAAAAGGTCTCACAACTGACAAACCAAGCATTCCATATATCAAAGTTATAGAGTACAACATCAACCCCAAGCTCAGAAGAAGACGGAAAAACACAAGTCAAAACTCCTTCGGGTACTGAGCATGCATATGGGTCTCCCTCTCCCAAGTTCTCTCCTCGAGGCCACCATGCCTCCACAACACACGAACCAATGGAATGGTTCGTCCACGGATCACCTTCTCTTTACGATCCTCGATTCGGACTGGTCGTTCCTCGAAGCTCGTGTCGTCTCCCATATCTAAATCTCCCTAGTCGATAACGTGGGAGTCATCCTGTAAGTACCGACGAAGCTGGGAGACGTGGAAGATGTCATGAACCTTCCCCATCTGAGGTGGTAGGGCCAGCTGATATCCCACCTTGCCGACTTGCCTCAGCACCTCAAAAGGTCCGATGAACATACGTGAGAGCTTTCTCCCTTTCCCAAACCTCCGCTGCCCCCGTCTAGGGGAAACCTTCCAGAACAGATGATCTCCCACCTCGAACCCCAAGGGCCTCCTCCGACGATCAGCATAAGTCTTCTGTCGGTCCTGAGCCGCTTTCATCCTCTCACGTACAAGCTGGACTCTCCCCGTGGTGCTCTACACTACCTCTAGCCCAAGAGCACCTGTCTCACCAACCTCTGCCCAGCAAATGGGTGAACGACATGGTCTTCCACACAGAGCCTCAAACGGTGCCATGAAAATAGTAGAGTGGAAGCTATTGTTTGAGGAAAACTCTACTTAAGGCAAGTGTTGTACCCATGATCCTCTGAAATCCAAAACGCATGCCTGCAGCATGTCATCCAACGTCTGGATAGTCCGCTCCGTCTGCCCATCGGTCTGGGGTTGGAAACAGTTCTAAGGCGTAGCTGGGTGCCAAAAGCATGTTTTAACCCCCTCCAGACTCGTGAGGTAAACCGAGTATCCCGATCTGAGATGATAGTCTTTGGAACTCCATGAAAATGCACCACCTCGTCTACGTACCTCTGTGCTAAGGCACTCACTGGTTCTGACTCCTTAATTGCTAAGAAGTGTGCTGATTTCGTCAGCTGATCCACCACTACCCAGAAAGCATCATAAACACACTGATCTCTTGGTAGTCCTGTGACGAAGTCCATTGAGATGTCATCCCACTTCCACTCATGGACATCTAATGGGTGAAACATCCCACTGGGAACACGGTGTTCAGCCTTCACTTGCTGACACTCTAGGCATTTAGCCACAAACTCTTCCACTGCCCGTTTCACCCCGGGCCACCAAAACTGTTCCCCCAGGCCTCAGTACATTTTTGAAACTCCTGGATGTACCTCCAAGGCTGAGATATGGAACTCACTGAGAACTCCCTCACACATTGTCACCAGGACAAACAACCTTCCATGGAAAAGATTCTGGTATCGGCTATCCTCTGACCATCTGTCTGCAGTGTTCCCCTGATCGACAAGATCACGCATCACATCCGCCTCGGAGTCCCCCCACTGAGACTCTTCCACCTGCTACTACAAGGAGGACTGGACCGTCATCTGAAACTAACATTTTCTAACACCTTCTACCCTGGAATTCATGTGCAAGGAAGCCAACTCTCCCATCTCCCTCCATGCATCATTGGATTCCCAAAGTGCTTCCTGATGCGACATCCTGCTCAGGGCATCAGCCACAATGTTGCCCTTACCGTCAGTTTAAGAGATCTCAATGTCATAGTCTTGGAGAAACTTGACCCATTTCCGCTACCGCAGGTTCAGGTCATGCTGGGAGAAGATATAACGCAGGCTCTTGTGATCTTAGAAGACCACAAAGTGCTTTCCAAAGAGGTAATGTTGCCTCAAATTTAGTGCGAACACTACTGTTGCAAGCTCTAGTTCATGGGTGGCATAGTTATGCTCATGAGGGCGTAACTACCTATACCCATAACAGATCACTCCCTTCTTCTACATCATCACGCACCCCAGACCAAGGACAGAAGCATCACAAAACACTTCACACAACAACACTTCCTCTGGCAACCTGAGTATAGGAGCACTGACCGACTTCTCCTTCAGGTAGTCGAAAGATTTCTGGCACTGCTCGCTCAATAGGAAGACATGGTTCTTCCTAGTCAAAGATGTCAATGGAGCAGTAACTCGAGATAAGTCCGAAACGAACCTCCGATAGTAACCTATTAACCCCAAGAAACTACGAAATTCAGCCTCACTCTTGGGTGCTTCCCAAGAAACACATGCCTCCACCTTCGACAGGTCCACCGACACTCCATGCTTAGACACCACATGCCCAAGGAAGTGTACTTCTTATGTCAAGAACTTACACTTTGACAATTTCCCGTAAAGCTGTTGGTGTCGAAGGACTTCCAATACTGCCGTGAGATGCTCAACATGCTCCTCCTCTGATTTTGAGTAGATCAAGATGTCATCGATAAACACAACGAAAAACTGCTCTAGAAACACTCGGAAGAAAAAGTTCATAAGTCCCATGAACACAGCCGGTGCATTCGTAACTCCAAACAGGAATAACTACAAACTCGAAGTGCCCATACATGCACCTGAAAGTTGTCTTTGAGATGTCACTGTCCTTTACGCTTAGCTGATGATATCCAGATCGTAGATCATTCTTGGAAAACCAACCTGCTCCCCTCAGTTGGTCGAAGAGATCATCTATCCTTCGAAGGGGGTAACAATTCATGACCGTTACCTGGTT
Source organism: Viscum album (assembly GCA_963277665.1). Taxonomy (NCBI): domain Eukaryota; kingdom Viridiplantae; phylum Streptophyta; class Magnoliopsida; order Santalales; family Viscaceae; genus Viscum; species Viscum album. The sequence continues at coordinate 1,448,020,136 of OY728145.1, read as the reverse complement.
CAACCTTCGGTAGTTTATGCATAGACTGAGACCACCATCTTACTTCTTCACGAACAAAACTGGATCACCCCACGACGATACGCTGGGTCGAACAAAACCTTTATCCATCAGATCATCAATCTGAATCCGCAACTCCCGCAAATCCGAAGGTGCTATCCGATATGGGGCTATAGAAATCGGACGGGCACCAGGCTGTAAGTGTATCCCGAACTCAACGTCACATCAGGGGGGTAGAGTCACAACCTCCTCAGGAAAAACATTGAGGAACTCCCCAACAACCTCCGGGAAATCCATCATCTTTGTCTCAGCTGGAACCACTGATAACCCGCCTAACAAGGAATGGAGACTCTTCACATGTTGGCTTCCAACCTGATAGCTCCTCTCGCCAACAAAAGATACACGATGCCCATCTACATTGGAGAACATGACTCTTTTCCGGAAGCTGTCAATAATGGCACTAACAGAAAACTACCAGTCGATGCCTTGGATGACATAGTATGGCTGCATCTGTAACATAATAAAGTCCCCACTAGATCGATGTGGTCCCAACGTCAGCCCACCTGCCTGGAAAATACAAGATACACTGGTCTGGCCTCCTACTGGTGTACTCAGCACCAGTGGTATGGAAAGTATCTCTATGTCTAGTCCCAAAGTATGGGCTAGACCAGGTGCAACAAAGGAGTGTGAAGCTCCCGAATCGAACAAAGTAGAAACAAGAGTGCTGAACAAACAAATCGTACCTCGCAACACCTCTAGTCCTTCTAAAGCTGTTAACTCAGATGCGTTCAACTTTCCACGCCCAGATCCTCTGCCTCTCTGATGTCGTCCACCTCCCCGACCACGCCCTGGTCGAGGTCCCGGAGGAGCACCCTGAGGTCGGCCTCCTCCCGCAAAGTCTGCGCTCGGAGGAGCATGGTCCTGCTGTTGATGGATGGGCCTCGCTGCAACTGGTGTTGTTGAGGTGGGTGCCGAACCTTCCCACCTCCACCACACTGAGCTCGGGTCAGGCGCCGACTCTGAATGTGCCTGAAACCTTCACAAGAAAAACAATTCGGTCATGGGCTCATGAAAAAGGGAAGAGGACCCGAAGATCTGTACTGGAACTGCTGGGGCCTGCTCCCCACTGGCCTGAACATGGAAGGTCCCGTCGCAGGAGACCTGCTGCTGACTGCTTTCCCCTTCGACGATTTCGGCTAGATCCCCTCTCGGGGTGCACCTCCCAGCGAGTGCATCCTCTCTACAACCTTTGCTTTCTTCTATACTTCCAAGTACGTCGGAAGGGTGAAGGGGGTGACAGCATACTGGAGCGAAGGACGAAGCGCCTCCTCCAAATGTCTCGCCCGAGACTCCTCATCCGGAAAGACATCCGGAGAAAAGCGCAGGAGGTCCTTGAACTAGATCCCCAGATCTCGTACTGACATACTCCCCTACTGAAGGGAGAGTAACTCCTGCCGCTTCTCCACCTTCATCATGGAGGAAAGTAATTCCTCTCGGAATTCCTTCTCAAAGTCATCCCATGGAACCTCTGCATGTATCCTCTCTCCGAGTTAGAGCGTCCACCACTTTCGTGCCGCGCCCCTTAGCTGAATGACTTCTTGGAGAACCTATTACTCCCTTGGAGCACATATAATGGTAAAAGTGATCCCTAGCTCCTCAATCCACCCCTCCGTCTCCGTATCTGAAGTACTACCCTCATACTTCTTGAGGTTCTTCCGCTGGAAATAACAGAGTGTCTTCTGCCACTGGCTATCTTCCTCCTCTCGGTCAATCCTCAACTGATCGACTGCCTGAATCTGCTGGGCCTCGACGGTCTGAGCCACCTGAGGATGACGTCTAGGTGCCATAGCTGTACGGTAAACAAGGATCGCCTAAGCCCATGCAGTAAGGAAAACTCAAGGTTTTATTTTATCATTTTATTTCAATTTCATTCCCAGAACACGCAAATCATGTAAAACAAAATCATGATGATGCATGTACCTTCCCTAGGGTCTCTACCCTGCAATCAATGTAGTCTCACATGGTCGTTTGGTAGGCTCAGATTCCTTGCATCGGATCACGGGGGGCCCTAAAATCTTATGTCCTAGCCGGTCTTCCCTGGACTATGTCACACTCCAAGATTAACTAACACTGTTGCCCTGCCATCCCATGCAATCCTCACTGTTCCTAAATCCAGACTCCATACTATCTCTCAACCATCACCTCTAATACCATTCTGTCACGACCCCCGCCCACCAATGATGCCCCTCATGAGCTAGAAATGGTGAAAGGGAGATAATGACCCCCCGAGTCCCGCCTCCAGTAGGCCCTGGGTTGGAGAATAGCACCAAGGGTATGAGTTTACACAAATATGGGAGGCATTACCCTTTTATTATATTTGAGATCGGGAAATAGGACAAGTCAACCACCAAAAAAGGAAAAATAACAAGTGTATTGAAATAAACCCAACCCAAGCCCACATGCATGTTTAAACAATTTTATAACATGGCGCAAGTACAAGAAAGCTCAATGTACAATAAAAAATAAACAAGTGTACAAAAACACCAACAACTCCAACTATCTGACTAGTAGGGTCCCGCACGGCCCTGGTAGTCCTCCTGGAAACCTGAAAGTAAACATAGGGTGAGCATACAAGTATACTCAGTAGGGAAACCTAAAGATCTTGTGCACATGTGGGGAGACATCCTAATGTCCTTTGAGAACAATAGAAGAAACCTAGAAAGGAATTCTATCTACCCAACCCTACCAGCCACACTCACCAAAAACAAAATCACAACAGGTAGTAGTATATAAGAACAAGGGTATTGGGTACCCCACACCATTTCCCTTTAGTTAGCTTCCCTTCCTAACGATGAACGTCCTGACGCTGCCACACTCTTCCCACCCACACACACCTGGGCCTCACTACCACGTATCCCGCCCACACACACCTAGGCCTCATAAGAACGTATCCCGCCCGCACACACCTGGGCCCCACAACCACGCATCCCACTCGCACACACCTGGGCCTCACAACCATGTATCCCGCCCGCACACACCTGGGCCTCATCCCGATGTTTCTTGGGAAAAAGTAGAACCTGAGTCTTGGGCTAAAACCATCCCAATCAAAACCTACCCAAAGAATCTTAGGTGTAAGTTCGCCTCATGCCATCACATCCTAGGGGAGAAGGAGTAGAAAGAAGATAGTAACTAAGGGAAAAACACCCTCTCCCATGAAATGGGAGTGTTCGACAGTATGTTCTCAACATGGGTGGGGTGCGATAAAACACTAAAGATACATATATATATATAAATACCAAACACACAGCCCAACCTATGGCTTCTAAATATAGAAACTGAGCATGTGCCTCGACACTGCTACTACGAAGAATGCATACAACAAACAACCCCAACCCCATTTAGGTTTTCACATTTCTGCAGAATTAGTTTATTTAGTTCCTTAACTACTGGGAAAATATCCACAACCAACCACATCAATCATTCATAAAACATATCCCTGCTATCCACAAATCAAGTTAGGAAGACACAAGCAACACAACCAAGCCCTTCTTATCAACCAACCAACCCCATTGATTGTTAATCTCATTCCATTACCATAATCCACCATTCATTAACTCTTCCACTTTTTATTTACATCCCACTGTTCGTTCACAAACAAGCCCATCCCTGCAGCCCTGCTGCCAAACACCATAACCCCAACACACAGAAACCCATACATCAATATGCCTTTAATACCATTTCTCGTAGCCCCACTGCCCATTACCAACACAACATTCACACCAACCCACAACCAAGACAACCGCAGCCCCGCTACTCACCCTATCCACAACAACCCACAAAACAACCCCATCACATGCCACGTATCCAAGCCAACACCCACATGTTCATTATTCTATTTCTGTTTAGCTAGGGTGATCACAGAAGGGTTCCATATTTTCATTTAATCAGCCAAATTTACATGACTAACAAAATTCCACATTCCACAGGGTTCCATCCACAAAACGGTATAAAAGATAGGGAAATATTTAATTGTGGAAGAAAATTCCATCAACGACCATGATTTTCAGTAGGCATGATCATATTCAATTCATAATATATCAATGTGATAAAAAAAGATAAACATAACAACTTTACCATCCCCATTCTTTAAGCCAGTTATTATCTTTATTTAATGTTTCAACCGTTACTCATGAAAACAAGAGGATACCCACTTCTCATAATGAAAAAATTAGAGAGACAATGTTAAGATCCCTACCTCAATAGGTTCCGATCACAACGCTCCCCCGGATCAACATTAGAATATGTCTGTCAGCGTCCGTCCCTTCTGTCGGGTCCCGGAAAAACCTCCTCGGGTGGAAGTAGGAAAGGAAAAGACGATGGAAAGACAAAAAATCCACTCTTGGAAGTTACACCTCGTCGTTACGATCCCGTGGCCGCTGATGGATAGTAAATCGGAGCTCGAATGAAGAAGTAATGGAATAAACAGCCTTCGAGTCTCTTAGGACAACTCTGCTCAGAGGAAAGGGGAGGAGAGGAGTGAATTGAAAAGGAGGAGAGGACCCCTCCTTTTATTGGTGAGAAAAGAAAAAGTACACAGTGTGTACTTTATGTTACATGCCATGTACTCAGTTATTTTACACGGTCTCCACGCGGCTTCCAACACGGCTCCGCGGCCGTTGACTGGTCAACACACGGTTTGAGGGTAACACATACATGGGGAGGGACTACACGACATGTAGTTTAGACACACGGCGTGTACTCAGTTATTGCACATGGCATGGACAAGTCTTCAACATGGTACATGGTCGTTGAATGGTAACGCGTACGCATGGAATGACTACACAGCGTGTGGAACTGGACACACGGCGTGCACCCATTATTTCGCACAGCAAGGACACGACTTTCAACACGGGGTATACCCGGTGAAGGGGTACACGACATGTACTAACACTACACGGCGTGTAGTTTCAAAATACTATAAAGTGTGGGAAAAGTCTATTTCAACCTCCAGAACACTTCGTGGCCTTCTTTTTGACAAAGAAATGGGCCGGAGAGGTACGGGCCATTACATTTGAACACTCTCATTTCCCTTAGCCTATTCCTACAGGTCTGTCATAATTTACTTCTTCACATCATAGAAAAATAAAACATAGAACAGGGTGATCTCAGATGCTCAGTAAGGATAATAATATAGTGGAAACTTTCATAAATAAGAATAAACATTTAAGGCAATGTATAAGACTAAAACACAAGACATTTAAACTTAAACTTCATCACAATATGGAAATGATAAATAAAATAATGCCATTTAATTATTCACATGGATATTCGACTAGTCTAACAATCACATATAATATCAATAGCCAATTTCATTATGATGGAATGCATAATTTTTTATATCATAACCACATAGTCAAGGCCTCGTGCTAAGACTACAAGTAAGATTTTTTCAAGGCCTTATGCCAAGACATTAGTTTTCCTCATTGGACCTACCGATGCATCGAGGAGCTATAGTGGGATCCACCCATCACTTACTAAGTCCAATGCATTCCTCATATGAAATTTTTGAAACATAATCTATACATTCGTATTAAAACTAGCATACAAAATGTCAATATTTTAACCAAAAACCATGAGTGGTATAAAAATAGCACATCCACAGTCAAACATAACTCATTCAATACAATATATAACATTGTATTATAATAAATCAACCTCAATCATGAATAATGAAGAATACTGACATAGATGAAAATAATCAGTAAAACTATTTGAGAGAAATATCCACTTTTCATGAAAACAATTAAAAGTCTCACTATTTATCAAGAAGTTGTTAAAATTATATTTTTGAATCAAAGTGTATGATGCCACTTTGAAACATTCAAAAAGAATTTCTGTTTTAAAACATTAATTTCCAAATAAATAAATCCTTAAAACCATTTTTAAAACAGGGACATAAATGAGAAAGGTTTAGAAGAATAACTCTTTAAAACATTTAAAATGTTATTTTAGTTAGTGTTCCTAACCAAATGAGAGATATTTGAATACAAATAATTGAGTTCATAAAAACTTTATAATATCATGAGAATAAAGTAATTCATGAGATACTATGTCAAAGTACAGTATATACACCATAAAAAGTGAATTGGTACATAACAACAAAGAAGTCTCAATGGAATGTAAATTGAGATGAAATCCCTTATAAAGACTGTATCCTTAGATTAAGGATAAATAGATGATATAATTATGGGTGAAAAATATAAATACACAAAATCATATTGGATATTCAATGTAAAAAAATCAGAGGTAATTCACACATATTCTTGTAAAAATGAAACCATTGACTTGGATGTTTATCTCAATGAATAGAAATTGAGTTAAGATTACCCTTATCAATTTCATATCAATGACTTGAGAATTTATAAATGGAGTGATTATGTGTATCAAACGTATATCCATACAAAGGGGATCTAAATTACTACATAAATAAATAAATAGTGAATACACACATAATCTTGGAGTGAAATAATCAGTGAAGTTTGCGTAAAACCCAATGAGTATAAATAGATATTTGAAATTCTGTTACCGATTTGGTAACATATGAAACATACACCCCATGAAATAAATATCATAAAATTAATATGTAAATTCCCATAAATTAAATTATATTATACAAATAATACAATCATGGTGCAGTACATACACCTCACAAAAGGAAATAGTTCCAATATAGGATGAATCTTAGGGGAATAAGAAGTGAGATAAAGACCCATTACCACGTTATAATTAATAGAGTCATATGAACAAAAGTTAATAACCACCAAATAAATCACAGAATACCATGAATATAAATAGAACCATGATAATATATATCAAATCTCAGTACACAATACACCACGTGCAATAAATAAGTGGAGAACAATGGAAATCTCACGGAATTAAAATTGAGATAAAAAACCCCTTACCTCATGTCTGACTTGACTCATATGTTCTGTGTTATTCCTGAATAATAAACATATGTTAATTTATAATTCCTTGAGAACATTTTCCAATTTTATTATTCCTTTTATATCACTTATTACCTTTCTATAACAATTTGTTAATTGTTTGAGTTCATATCGTACATTTTGTCGATGTTCAGAACGTTTTTCAAAAAATGAACTTCTTATAATTACAAATTGTCCATGTGGTCAAAATTACATTGTCTTAATAATAATATTCATGATTTAGATATCATATATATCATCTATATCCTGTTTATTTGTATTTATTATATTCCTCATCATTTAAATTTAAGAAATTAAACGCACCATTCATGGAGATGGTAAACCGTACGTATGAATGAACGCTACTTTCATTTCTATTTTATATTTAATGGATTGAAAACAAAATAATACATAGGTATATTATAATTCCAGTATAATATCTATGTTATTTAATTTAATTAACTCCATCGTTTATACATTGCACCTATGGCATGAACGAGTCATATCCCTTTGAGGGGCTGTAGTCCGCACAATCTCAAATGAAATTATCATATTTACCCATTATGGAAAACATAAAGGTATGATATAAATGAAAAATACATAAGTATAGAGAAAATAAAAAAAATAATATATATCACATATAAATACAGTTCCATCTTATTGGACACCATAATAGGGGGTAGGATAAGATTGAACAATCATCGTTTCGTGAGGCAGTAGTTCGCCGTCCACAGAAACAGTATGTTCTTCACCCATTAGACAGAGGTGTGTGTTAGTGTAGTTATATTACATATCATATATATAACCTAGTATATCTAGGATACTTTTTTTGTTATAAAATAAAGGAATAAAAGAGTTTATGGGGTTGGTGAAGTAAAATAAAATAAAATAACTTAAGGGATGATGTTACCTTTAAATCGGGTAACTCCATTTTGTTTGAACCCAAATTATTTCTTGAATTTCCTTCTGCCTATGGTAAGGATTATAGGTGGAAGAGATGGATCTTAAAAGATTATTTGGGAAGATTTTGGATGATCTAATGGGCTTGAGATGTCTGAGTAATGGGTTAAAGGTGAGGTCTTTTTATAAGGGGGAGGAGGGGCCCATTCGGAAAGTTTGAAAACATTATCTTATTATATAATGATTTAAGGTTTATAAAGGTCCACAACATTTTAAGTTAAAATCTAAGATGACTGTTGTTCGACATAAAATCTTCCAATAATAATGGGATACGTTTTGGATATTGTTTTAATCTTTATTATCTTATTTATTTAAATCATAAATTAATGAGGTAAACAGTGCATCATTATTGTTTCATATATAATTTTATTTATTTGATGTATAAAAATTATAAAAAATATACAATGATGTAGGAAATATTTTTATGTTTAAAATGAATATTTATTGTCAAATATGTAACTTAGATAACCCCATGTATGAATTGATTTACTAAAAGATATATGTTTATGTCATTTTTGTCGTTACTTTAAATTAATTAATATAAAGTGTCATTATCACTCATAAGTTTCTACATGGGGTCCCAAAATCGACCCAAGGATATCCATAGTCTAAAATGTATCAACCAATAGGATTAGGATGAATGTTATAAAATATATTATTGTTATAATATTATTTTTACCTTGAATTACCATGTTTACCATTAACCAAAGTAAATAAAAGTAAAAAAGTTACTATTCACCAAAAATTATTTTCATCGTATTGAACAACATTTTACTTACTAATAACAACCATGTATGTTGGATCTTCAAAATTCAACTCATATAAGTGGAAAATTTTCATTTAAATGAAAAATATTGTTTTTTAACTACTACTTAGTGTTTTCACTATTCATCAAAAATAGATGTTTTTCAGAAAAAATACCAAAAAATCAGCCTACGATATATTTGATATTCCAAATTCAAAAATGATGTCTATTTTAACAAATTAAAAACATATAAGTTCCATCAATTAATTTAAAATTAATTCCCATTGTCAAAACAAAAAAGTGTGTTTATTAAGAAATAATAGCTATCAAATGATTGACACTTGTTTTGTCCAATTTCAAAGTGAAATTAAATAAAATGGCCAATATTAGATTAAATGGTAAAAATATAATCTAGTTAAACATTAAAACCAATTAAAAAGATAATCAATCCATATAAATAAATTATATTACAACATAAGATCCCAAATCAACGTATTATTCATCAATAAAATCATTTAACTAAAAATAATTAGTCACACTAACCAGGGACTTCACGTAGTCTAGTGGTAGGTGATAAATCCCAATCGCACTTTGGTTGTGGATTCGATTCATACAAATTTTTCCGAAGCGACGGGTTGTCACACAGTCTGCGTGTTATTTCATTGAAAAATTATATGTGATAACATTCAAAAAATGAGATAAATTCCTCAAAATAACCATAACATAATTTAACCAAAAAAGTTATCTCATACCTTGCATTTTCATCCCAAAAATTAATAACCTGTAATTTCCACAAATTTAAGGATCATATAATCCCAAATGGTTCCATATAACTATATCCACAAAAGAAAAGACAATTCTTCCTCAAATAGCATTTTCACATAACAAACTGAATGGTTACACATACAAGAGAATATTCATCCAAAGTAATCCCATAAACAAAGATCATTAATACTTTTAAACATTTCTCCATCCATTTATTCCCACATAGGTTCTTCCCTGACCTAGAGGTTATCATATAGAATTGGGAATTGACTCAGGTGATGCCAAAATTTTTATATGTTCTTTTATACTAATCTTCAAAGTCTATTTTAGTGAAGTGTTTTCTAATAATTTTTATTTCTAAATATAGCTTCCAAGGATTGTAATGATGTTCTTATGATACCAACTTTAACCCCTATCCTAGTTACCCAGATTCGGTGCATTATTACATAACATTGGCATGATCACAATAGATCAATTCCTGAAATACCTATTTGTTTATTACCCGTAGAAGTACTAGATACATACATAAGTTTTACATTACATTCTCAAATGAAAAAAAAATATTGTGTCTCCTTTGAACACACTTATATCCCTTATCCTATTCCTGGAGGTCAGTCATAATTTATTTCTTCACATCCTGGGAAAAATAAAAAATTGAAAAGGGTGAGATCAGATTCTCAGTAAGGATAACAATATAGCATAAACTTTCAAAAATAAGCATATACATTTAAGGCAATGTATAAGACTAAAACACAAGCCTTTTAAACATAAACTTCAGCATAATATGGAAAAGATAAATCAAATAATTCCATTTAAATATTCACATGGATATTTTACTAGTCGTGTAATCACATGTAATATCAATAGACAATTTCATAATGATGGAATGCATAATGTCGAACATCATAACCACATAGTCAAGGCCTCATTCCAATACTACAAGTAATATTTTTATGGCCTTGTTCCAAGACACTAGTTTTTCTCATTAGACCTACTGATGCATCTAGGAGCTATAGAGGGCTCCACCAGTCACTTATTAAGTCCCATAAATTCCTGATATGAAAAGGTTGAAACATAATCTAAACATTCGTATTAAAACTAGCATACAAAATGTCAATATTTTAACAATAAACCATGAATGGTATAAAAATAGAACACCCATAGTTAAACATAACTCATTCAATACTATATGGAATATTTAATTATAATAAATCATCCTCAATCAAAAATAATGATGGATATTGACATAGATGAAAATAATCAGTAAAACTATTTGAGAGAAATATCCCCTTTTTCTTGAAAACATTTAAAAATATCACTATTTATCAAGAAGCTTTTAAAAATAGATATATGAATCTAAGTGTCCCATGCCACATTGAAACTTATAAAAGTATTTTTAATTTTAAAACATTCATTTCTATATAAATAAATCCTTAAAATCGTTTTTAAAACATGGACATTAATGAGAAATGTTTAGAAGAATAAATCTTTAAAACATTTAAAATGATATTTTTTTAGAGTTCCTAACCAAATGAGATATGATTGAATACATATAATTGAGGTAATAAAAAATTTATAATATCATGAGAATAAATGAATTCATGATATACTATGTCAACGTACTATATATACACCATAAAAAGTGAATTGGCGCATAACAACAATGAAGTCTCAATGGAATGTAAATTGAGATGAAATCCCTTATAAAGACTATATCATTAGATTAGGGAATAATAAATGACATAATTATGAGTGAAAAATATAAATACACTTAATTAGATTGGATATTCATTGTAAATCAATCATAGGACATTCACACATATTCTTGTAAAAATGAAACCAATGACTTGGATGTTTAAGTCAGTGAATGGAAATTGAGTTAAGATTACAATTGTCAATATTATATCAATGACATGAGAATTTATAAATGGAGTTATTATGTGTATCAAAATTATATCCACACAAATGGGAGTTTAAATTACAAAATAAAGAAAGAAATAGTGATTCGACACATAATCTTGGAGTGAAATAATCAATGAAGTTTGTATAATACCTAGGGGGTAGAAATTGAAATTTGAAATTCCCTTACCGATTGGGTAACATACAAAACATACTCCCCATGAAAGAAGGATCATAAAAGGAAGATTTAAATAACAATAAATTAAAGTATATTACACAAAAAATAATATCATGGGCCAGCATATACAACACAAAAGGAAATAGTGGCAAGATAGGATGAATCTCACATGAATAATAAGTGAGATGAAAACCCCTTACCACGTTGTAATCAATCGAGTTGTATGACCAAAAATTAATAACCACCAAATGAATCATAGAATACCTTGAATATAAAAATGATCATGATAATATATATCATATTTAAGTACACAACACACTACATGCAATAAATAAGTGGCGAATAATAGAAATCTCACTGAATTAAAAGTGAGTTAAGAAACCCATTCCTCGTGTCTGACTTGACTCGTATGTTCTGTGTTATTCCTGAATAATAAACTTAAGTTAATTTATAATTAATTAAGAACATTTTTCAAGTTTATTTTTCTTTTTTTACCACTTATTACATTGCAATAGAAATTAGTTAATTGTTGGAGTTCATATCGGACATTTTGTCGATGTTTAGAACTTTTGTAAAAAATGAACTTGTTATATTTACAAATTGTCCATGTAGTAAAAATTCCATTATATCCAAAATTATATTAATTATTTATATATCATATATATCATATATATCCATTGTATATTTATTTATAATATTCCATATCATTTTATGTTAAGAAATAAAACGCACCATTCATGGAGATGATAAGTCGTACGTATGCATGAATGCTCCTTTCATTTATATTTTATATTTAATGGAATGAACACTTAATAATACATTGGTATATTATAATTAAATTGTAATATCTATGTTATATAATTTAATTAACTCCATCCTTTATACATTCCACATATGGCATGAACGAGTCATATCACTTTGAGGGGGCGGTAGTTCGCACTTCCTCAAATGAAATTATCTTATTTTCCCATTATGGAAACCATAAAGGAATGATATAAATGAAAAATACAGAAGTATAGAGACAATATAAATATAATATATATCAAATTTAAATACATTTCCTTCTTAATGTCCACCATTAGATGTGGTAGGAGAATATTTAGCAATCATCATTTCGTGAGGCAGCAGTTCACCGTCCACAAAAACAGTATGTCCTTTACACATTAGACGGAGGTGTGTGTAAGTGTCGTTTGAATAATTATCATATAAACAACATATTATATTGAATATACTGGTATTGTTATAAAATAAAGGAATAAAATATTTTAGGGGGTTGGAGAAGTAAAATAAAAGAAAATAACATAATAGAATTTGTCACCTTTAAATCGGGAAACTCCCTTTGGTCTGAACAAAAATGATTTTATGAAGTGCCTTATGCATAAGGTAAGGCTTAAAGTTGTAAGATAGTGATATTTAGAGCCTATTTAGCTATAGTTTGGATGATCCAATGGTATTGAGAGGTGTGAGTAATGGGTTAGAGGAAATGGATTTTTATAAGGGGGAGGGGCTCTTTAGGAAAGATTGAAATTATTATTTTATTATATAATGAGTTTCTGTTTATAAAGGTCCGAAACATGTTAAATTCAAAGATAAGATTACTCTTTTTTTAAATAAAATCATCCAAAAATAATTTTATAGGTTTTCGGTATTGGTTTAATCTTTATTATGTTATTTATTTAAATCATTCATTAATGAGGTAAACACTGCATCATTATTGTGTCATATATAATTTTATTTATTTGATGTCTAAAAATTATAAAAAAATACCATGATGTATTAAATCTCATTATCTTTAAAATGAATATTTATAGTCGAAGAGATAACTTACATGACCCCGTGTAATAATTTATTTACTAAAAGATATATGTTTATGTCATTTTTGTCCTTATTTGAAATTAATAAATATAAAGTGTCATTATCACTCTTAAGTGGATCCATGGGGTCCAAAAATCGACACAAGGATGCGCATGTTCAGAAATATATCAACCAATTGTATTTGGACACATGTTAGAGTAATTTAATAATATTATAATATTATTTTTACCTTGAATTACCCTATTTACCTTTAACCGTGGTAAATATAATTCAAAAGTTACTATTCTCTGAAAATTATTTTAATCTTATTGAACCAAATTTTACTTCTAAAAACAACCATTTATGTCAGATTTTTGAAATTCAATTCATAGAAGCGGTAAATTTTTATTTAAATGAAAAGGCCGGTTTTTTAACTACTACTTCACTATTCATCAAAAATTGAAGTTTTTCAGAAAAAATAACAAAAATTCATCATAACCTATATTTCATCTTAATAATTAAAAACTTGTGTCTATTTTACTAAATTAAAAACATAAAAGTTAAATAAATTAATTTAAAATTAATTCCCATTGTTAAAATAAATAACATTTTTTAAAAAAATAACAACTATCGTAAGATTGACACTTGTTTATGTCCAATTTCAAATTAATTTACTTAAAATGACCATTATTGGATTAAATGGTAAAAATATAATCTAATTACACTATAACACCAATTAAAAATATAATCTAACAATATAAATAAATTAGATTAAAAGGAAGTTTTGAATTAAAATACAGTATTTTTCACAATTTATAAAAAAATGAATTTTATCAAAAAATACCAAAAATTTACCTAAAGTAAATTTTAATATCCCAGTTCAAAATAAGAATTTTATTTTCTCAAATAGAACATATAAAAGATTCAACTATTGTATTTAGAAATGGTTAGCCATTAAAAGGCCAAAAACTGCATTTTTTTATAAATACTTATTTTATCTGAAAAATTGATTTTGTCATTATATTATGTCTAAGAAACACAAAATATAAATGTTAAAATTATATGGGAAATATATATAATTAATAATATGGTCATTACTATTCATAACTGCTTTCTAAACAACTATTTTGATAGGTCATGGTGCGCTTGAACTCTGTGTTGCGTACATCGCACGCTATTGTATAATTAAAAGAGAAGCGTATCGTGGAAGCTTGGGGTCTTAGATTCTTCACTCCATTGGGAAATTTCATCCTCTTGATTTTAAAATGGGTCTTGGGAACTTCATTGAAAGTCCCACATCGGAAAAAAGAGCCAATAAAAATTTCACTTTAAAATAAAGAATGATAAGTACAAATGTTACCAGAGATAACCCATATAAGGATTCCATGTAGGAAAACATGAATATAGATGATAAACTAAGTGTCATGTTCTGATGGAGAGTGACAGAAAACATGATCAAGACAAAGTTAACAACAAGAACACCACAAACATTTGATGGGTTAAATGGTCATTAGTTTCCCAATAGGAAAAGTAAATGGAAAAAGTTATTTATTTTAACTTCCATTTCATAATGTTTAGGAATTTATTTATGAGATTGAATAAGAAAATAAAGAGATATACTTAAATTTAAGTAGAGATTCATCCTTTAATAAATTTCTACCATTAACTCATATTTTCTCCAAACTATGAGTATTCAAGACGGCTTAGTCACACCTAAAGCGCTATAATAAACTTCTAGATAATCGCATAATCCACAAAGGATAAACTATATATTTCCCTTGCCTTAAGAGATTAGCCAAAACCAAATGGTTTGTAGAAGATCATATGATCCCTAAAATGGATAATCCTTTATATAAATAAATACTAATCTTAATTTCCAAAATTGAACAGACAATACACAAAGTTCAATAAAGACCATTCAATAAACAATTGTCCTTAAAAGCCTTTTATATATTCCAAACTAAGATTGAAACCTAAAACTCAAAACAATTTAATCACATATTATTTCATTTAAAATCTTAACATTTATATCCAAATAATATCAACTACTCTTAAAGTCTCATACAGAAGTTTAATTAACCAAATCACATATTCTCTATGATAGGTTAATCATTTCCATTAATAACATGAATCTATATAATAAAAAACATAGATTCTTCCTAAATAAAAAAATCCACCATTACTCCTCAAATGAAATTCCTTAGTATTATATTTTCCTTATGCATATAGTGTTCCCAACAGAGAGTATGTCTTCCAAAATAACATTTATCACTTAATTACCAAATTATTTTCCTATACTAAGGATACCCATTTGATAAAACATAAGATCTCAAATCAACTTATTATTGATCAATAAAATAATTTAACTAAAAATAATTAGTCATACTAACTAGGGACTTCATGAAGTCTAGTGGTAGGTGATAAATCCCAATCGCACTTTGGTTGTGGGTTCGATTCCCACACCTTTGTCTGACGCGACGGGTTGTCACACGGTCTACGTGTTGTCCTTTTTCAAAAACAATATTTTATAACATTCCCAAAATGAGATAAATTCCTCAAAATAACCATAACATAATTTAACCAAAAAATTTATCTTATACCTCACTTTTTCATCCCAAAAAATTAATAACCTGTAATTGCCTCAAATTCAAGGATCATATAAACCCAAATGGTTCTATATAACTATATCCACAAATTCTTCCTCAAATTGCATTTTCACATAAAAAACTACATGGTTACACATATAAGAGAATATTCTCCCCAAGAAATCCCATAAACAAAGATCATTAATACCATTAAACATTTCTCCATCCATTTATTTACACATAGGTTCTTCCATGACCCAGAGGTTAACCTATAGAATATGTCATTGACTTGGGTAATGTCATGGTCCCTTAAATTTATGACAAATAACTGTAATTGGATTCTTAGGATTATTTTTATTTTCTTCAATAGTACTATTCATTTTTCCTTGGAAATTCTTCACTTTATGTCCTTATTTCTCACACATAAAGCCTTTATTTGTTCCATTAAGACACTTTCCTCGATGTCTCCTTCCACATTTCTGGCATGATGGAAATTGAGCTTTCTTTTCTCCATGTTTTCCACTGCTGGATCTCTTATTATTCTCGGCCTTTCTCTTCTTTTCTGAGTTTTGGAGTTGGTTAATATTAATATTGTTGATCATATTTTTGGAAGCCTACTTTTTCATAAACCAGATATCTTTTACGCCTATCAAAATTCCATTTAGTTTCACATTTCTATCATCGTTTCCTCCTTGTACATCATGTTCAATGTCATTATGTCTTCCTTGGAATCCAGCCATTTACTAACCCAATAAAGCATAGTGTGAGTCATAAAAACATTTAGAGAATATCATGAAACCTTATTTTCAATCTAAAACATCTTAGAATTAACCAATTTTATTTATTCTCATCTTATATTAAAATCTTTCAAATTGGTTTGTAAAGAAAATTTGAATTATACTAAGCATATCACCCAGGGGTTTCATAACCAAGAGTGCATCAAGGCCCGTTGTCGTGTACCAGGATACCCCGAGTAAATCCCGAAACAACTTGTCAATGTTTTCACTCCTAGGTAAATTTGTGCCAGAGCCTACTCTACCTGCTCATATCTAGACAGGGATGTATTTCTAGGAAAACCTACATAATATTTACATTACCAAAATTTTTTGATGTTCTTCTATACTAATCATCAAATTCTATCTTAGGGTAGTGTTTTCTAATAAGGATTTTTCTAAATCTAGCTTCCAACGTTTTTACTAAACTTCCTCTAATAAAAAGTTTAATTCCCCGACCGTAGTTACCCAGAGTTAGTTCATTATTACATAACATTGGCATGATCACAATAGAACAAGTCCTGAAATAACAATTATTTTATTATCCTTGGAAGTATTAGACACATAAATATGTTTTACATTATATTAAAAAATAAAGAACCACAATATTGTGTCTCCTTTGAACACTCTTATATCCCTTAGCCTATTCTTGTAGGTCAGTCATAATTTACTTCTTCACATCCTGGAAAAAATAAAACAAAGAAAGGGGTGAGCTCAGATTCTTACTAAGGATAACAATATAGCGAAAACTTTCATAAATAAGCATAAACATTTAATCAAATGTATAAGATTAAACACAAGCCTTTTAAACATAAACATCAGCATAATATGGAATATATAAATCAAATAATGTCATTTACTTATTCACATGGATATTTTACTAGTTGAATAATCACATGTAATATTAATAGAAAATTTCATAATGATGGAATGCATAATGTCAGACATCATAACCACAGTCAATGCCTCATGCCAGGACTACAAATATGATTTTTTCAAAGCCTTGTTCCAAGACACTAGTTTGTCTCATGAGACCTACCGATACATCGAGGAGCTATAACAGGCTCCACCTATCACTTACTATGTCCAATTCATTCCTCATATTAAAATTTTGAAACATAATCTAAACATTCGTATTAAAAATAGCATTCAATATGTCAAAATTTTAACCACACACCATGAATGGTATAAAAATAACACATACATAGTCAAACATAACACATTCAATACAATATGGAAGTTTTTATTATAATAAATCAACATCAATAATGAATAATGAAAGATATTCACCAAGATGAAAATAATCAGTAAAACTATTTGAGAGAAATATCTCCTTTTTTCTCAAAAACATTTAAAAGTCTCACTATTTATCAAGAAGCTATCAAAAATAGATGTTTGAATAAAAGTGTCCCTTAACAATTTGAAACATTTAAAAATAATTTTAATTTTAAATCATTCATGTCCATATAAATAAATCCTTGAAACCATTTTTAAAAAATGGACATTAATGAGAAAGGTTTAGAAGAATAAATCTTTAAAACATTTAAAATGATATTTTAGTTAGAGTTCCTAACAAAATGAGAGACACTAGAATAAAAATAATGGAGGTAATAAAAACATTATAATATCATGAGAATAAAGGAATTCATGATATACTATGTCAAAGTACAGTATATACACCATTAAAAGTGAATTGTTGCGTAACAACAAAGATGTCTCAATGTAATGTAAATTGAGATGAAATCCATTATAAAGGCCATATCCTTAGATTAAAGATAAACCAATGACATAATTATGAGTGAAAATATAAATAAACTTAATTTTGTTGGATATTTAGTGTAAATGAATCCGATTACATTCACACATTTTCTTGTAAAAACAAAACCATTGACTTGTATGTTTAACTCAATGAATGGAAATTGAGTTAAGATTACCATTATCAATTTCATATCAATGACTTGAGATTTTATCAATGGAGTAATTATGGGAATCAAAAGTATATCCACACAAAGGGGAGTGAAAAGTTACTACATAAATAAATAAATAGTGATTTCACACATAATCTTGGGGTAAAATAATCAATGAAGTTTGCGTAAAACCCAATAAGTAGAAATTGATATTTTAAATTCCCTTACCGATTTGGTAACGTACGAAACATACACCCCATGAATGAAGGATAATAAAATTATGATGTAAATACTCATAAATAAAATTATATTACACAAATAATACAATCATGGGGTAGTACATCCACCACACAAAAGGAAGTAGTGGCAATATAGGATGAATGTCACGGGAATAAGAAGTGAGATGAAAACCCCTTACCACGTTGAAATCAATCGAGTTGGATGAAAAAAAGTTAATAAACAAAAAATTAATCACATAATAACATGAATATAAAGAGAATATTGATAATATATATCAAATGGCACTACACAATACACCACATACAATAAATAACTGGCGAACAATGGAAATCTCAAGGAATTAAAATGGAGATAATAAACCCCTTACCTCGTGTCCGACTTGACTTGTATGATCCATTTGATTCCTGAATAATAAAGGTAAGTTAATTCTTAATTCATTAAGAAAATTTTTCAGTATTATTATAGCTTTTATATCACTTATTACCTTGCAATAAAAAGTAGTTAATTATTTCAGTTCATATCGGACATTTTGTCGATGTTATGAGCTTTTTTCAAAAAATAAACTTGTTATAATTACAAATAGTCCATGTGGTCAAAGTTCCATTATCTCCAGAATATTATTCATGGTATTTATATAATATATGAATCATATATATTCATTTTATATGTATTTATAACAGTCCTTATCATTTGAAGTTAATAAATGAAACGCACCATTCATGGAGATGGTAAGTCATACGTACGCATGAACGCTGCTTTCATTTCTATTTTATATTTAAAGGAATAAAAACATAATAATAAATAGGTATATTATAATTACATTATAATATATGTGTTATTTAATTTAATTAACTTCATATTTTATATGTTCTATATATGGCATGAATGAGTCATATCACTTTGAGGGGGCGGTAGTCCGCACTTCCTCGAATGAAATTATCAAATTTTCACTTTATGGAAACCATAAAGGTATGATATAAAAGAAAAATACAGAAGTGTAGAGAAAACAAATATAATATATATCACATGTAAATAAATTTACATCTTAATGGCCACCATAATATGTGGTAGGAAAAGATTGAACAGTCATCGTTTGGTGAGGCAGTAGTTCGTCGTCCACAGAAAGAGTATGTTCTTTACCCATTAGACGGAGGTGTGTGTATGTGTAGTTCGAATACTTCTCATATAAACAACCTAGTATATTTAGGATACTGGTTTTTATATAAAATAAACGAATAAAATATTTTAGGGGGTTGGAGAAGTAAAATAAAATAAAATAACTTAAGAGAAGACCTTACCATCAAATCGGGTAACTCTCTTTGGTTTGAACAAAATGTATTACATAAAGTGCCTTATTACTAAGTTTAGTCTTATAGGTGGAAGAGTCGGATCTTGAGATCT
Organism: Viscum album; assembly: GCA_963277665.1. NCBI lineage: Eukaryota > Viridiplantae > Streptophyta > Magnoliopsida > Santalales > Viscaceae > Viscum > Viscum album. Next base: position 1,447,999,906 of record OY728145.1, on the reverse strand, counting down.
TATTTGGGCAGAGTTTGGTTGATCCAATTGGCTTGATAGGTATGATTAATGGGATAGAGGTGAGGGTTTTTTATAACGGGGGCTCTTTAACAATGTTTGAAAATATTATTTTATTATATAATGATTTTCGGTTTCTAAAGGTCCAAAACATATTACATTCTATGATAAGATGACTCTTTTTCGAAGTAAAATCATCCAATAATAATTGGATAGGTTTTGGATATTGTTTTAATCATTATTATCTTCTTTATTCAAATCATTCATTAATGAGGTAAACACTCCATCATTATTGTGTCATATATAATTTTATTTATTTGATGTCTAAAAATTATAAACAAAATACCATGATGTAGTATATCCGTTTATATTTAAAATTAATATTTATAGTTTAAGAGATAACTTATATAACCCCATATAATAATTAATTTACTAAAAGATATGTGTTTATGTCATTTTTTGTCGTTACTTTAAATTAATTGATATAAAGTCTCATTATCACTCTTAAGTGGCTTCATGGGGTCCCACAATCGACCCATGGATTCCCACTGTCATATATGTATAAACCAATAGGATTATGACATATTTTATGGTAATTTAATATATTTATAATATTATTTTTAGCTTCAATTATCTTATTTACCTTTAACTGCGGTAAATAAAAGTCAAAAGTTACTATTCACTAAAAATTATGTTCATCTTATTGAATCAAATTTTACTTAATAACAATAACAATTTATGTTGGATTTTATAAATTCAATTCACAGAACAGCTAAAATTTCATTTAAATGAAAAGGTCAGTTTTTTAACTACTACTTAGTTTTTTCAGTATTCATCAAAAATAGAATTTTTTCATTTAAATACCAAAAAATCAGATTAAGCTATATTTGATATTCCGAATTCAAAAATTATTTTTATTTTACCAAATTAAAAACATATAAGTTTCATCAATTAATTGAAAATTAATTCCTGTTGTCAAAACAAAAAAGCGTGGTTTTAAGAAATAATAACTATCAAATGATTGACGCTTGTTTATGTCCAATTTCAAAGTGAAATTACTTACAATGACCAAAATTAGATTAAATGGTAAAAATATTGTCTAATTACATTTTAAAACCAATTAAAAAGCTAATAAAACCATATAAAAAATTATATTAAAATCCATTTTTGAATTAAAATACAGTATTTTCCACTATTTATAAAAAATTAAATTTTATTAGAAAAACATCTAAAATTTACCCAAAGTCAATTTTGATCTCCCAGTTCTAAAGAAGAATTTTATTTTTACAAATAGAAAATATAAAAGTTTTAAATATTGGATTTAGAAAGGGTTCACCATTAAAAGGCATAAAAACTGCATTTTTTAAAAATAATTCTTTTATCTGAAAAATTGAATTTGTTCTTATGTTATGTCTAAGAAACTCAAAATATAAATGATAAAATTCTATGGAATATATATAAAATTCAAAATTCAATTATTACTATTCAAAACTGCTTTCTAAACTGCTAGTTTGTTAGGTCGTGGTGCGCTTGAAATCGTTGTTGTGTACATCGCACACAATTGTATTATTCAAAGAGAAGTGTACCGTGGAAGCTTGGGGTGTTACGGTATGTGTATGTGTATGTGTATGTGTATGTGTATGTGTATGTGTATGTGTATGTGTATGTGTATGTGTATGTGTATGTGTATGTGTATGTGTATGTGTATGTGTATGTGTATGTGTATGTGTATGTGTATGTGTATGTGTATGTGTATGTGTATGTGTATGTGTATGTGTATGTGTATGTGTATGTGTATGTGTATGTGTATGTGTATTTGTTTCTGTATGTGTATGTGTATGTGTATGTGTATGTGTATGTGTATGTGTATTTGTATGTGTATGTGTATGTGTATGTGTATGTGTATGTGTATGTGTATGTGTATGTCTATGTTTATGTGTATGTGTATGTGTATGTGTATGTGTATGTGTATGTGTATGTGTATGTCTATAGGTATGTGTATGTGTATGTGTATGTGTATGTGTATGTGTATGTGTATGTGTATGTGTATGTGTATGTGTATGTGTATGTGTATGGGTATGTGTATCTGTATGTGTATGTGTATGGGTATGTGTATGTGTATGTGTATTTGTATACGTATGTGTATGTGTTTGTGTATGTACATGTGTATGTGTATGTGTATGTGTATGTGTATGTGTATGTGTATGTGTATGTGTATGTGTATGTGTATGTGTATGTGTATGTGTATGTGTATGTTGATATGTATGTGTATGTTGATATGTATGTGTATGTGTATGTGTATGTGTATGTGTATGGGTATGTGTATGTGTACGTGTATGTGTATGTGGATGTGTATGTGTATGTGGATGTGTATGTCTATGTGTATGGGAATGTGCATGTGTAGGTTGATGTGTATGTGGATGTGGATGTGTATGTGTATGTGTATGTGTATGTGTTTTTGGATGTGTATGTGTATGTTTATGTTGATGTGTATGTTTATGTGCATGTGCATGTGGATGTGAATGTGTATGTGTATGTGTATGTGTATGTGTATGTGGATGTGTATGTGTATGTGTATGTGTATGTGTAGGTGTATGTGTATGTGTATGTGTATGTGTAGGTGTTTGTGTTTGTGTATGTGTATGGGTATGTGTACGTGTATGTGTATATGTATGTGTATGGGTATGTGTATGTGTATGTGTATGTGTATGTGTATGTGTATGTGTATGCGTATGTGTATGTGTATGTGTATGTGTATGTGTATGTGTATGTGAATGTGAATGTGTATGTGTATGTGTATGTGTATGTGTATGTGTATGTGTATGTGTATTTGTGTGTGTCTGTGTATGGGGATGTGGAAGTGTAAGTGTATCCGTGTGTGTGTGTGTGTGTGTGTGTGTCCGGATGTGCATGCGTGTGTGTACGGATGTGCATGTGTGTGTTCATGTGTATGTGCATGTGTATGTGTCTGTGGATGTGTATGTGTATGTGTCTGTGTATGTGTATGTGTATGTGTATGTGTATGTGTATGTGTATGTGTATGTGTATGTCTATGTCTATGTGTATGTGTTTGTCTATGTCTATGTCTATGTCTATGTCTATGTGTATGTGTATGTGTATGGGTATGTGTCTGTGTATGTGTATGTGTAGATGTATGTGTTTGTCTATGTCTATGTCTATGTCTATGTCTATGTGTATGTGTATGCGTATGGGTATGTGTCTCTGTATGTGTATGTGTATGTGTATGTGTATGTGTATGTGTGTGTGTATGTGTATCTGTATGTGTATGTGTATGTGTATGTCTATGTCTATGTCTATGTCTTTGTCTATGTCTATGTCTATGTCCATGTGTATTTGTATTTGTATGTGTATGTGTGTTTGTATGTGTATGTGTATGTGTATGGGTGTATGTATATGTTTATGGGTGTATGTATGTGTATGTGTATGATTACGTGTATGTATGTTTTTATGTGTATATATGTAATGTGTATGTATGTTTATTCATTTTATATAATTTATTCAGTTTTAATATTTCTCCATTTTTAATATTTAATTTAGTTTTATAATTTTTCATATTTATTCATTTTTAATATTTATTCATTTAATACTTTTGAAATATATTCATTGTTATCATTATTTATACATTTTTAAATATCTATATTTAATACTTTTAATATGTATATTTTAATATAATTAATATTTATTCATTTTTATTTTAATATATTTGTATTTAAATATTTATGGAATCATTATTTATTCATTAATAATCAATACTTCATTATAAATCTCTTATTTTTAAATTTATTTTTTTATATTTTTTATTTTTATTTAAATATTTATTAATTATCAAAATTTAAATATTTTTTTAATTAAAATTATTAATTCATTTTTTTAAAATATATGCAATTTATTCTTTTTTAATATTTTTTCATTTATCACATTTTATTCATTATTAATACTTATTCACTTTTAATATCATTGTAATTTTTTCATTTTTAATTTTTATTAATTTAATATTTATGTAATTTATTCATTTTAAATATTTATTTATACATTTTTATATATTAATATTTTATATTTTTAATATGTTTGTAATTTACATTATTAATATTTATTAATATTTATTTTTTTAATTTTTAATTTCAATCATTGTACAATTATTATCTATTCATTTTCAATTAGGGATTTATTTTAAATGTTTGAATTTGAATTCAATTTTTACTATTTATTCATTTTTATTTTAATATTAATTCATTTACATTTTTGTTTTAATATATATAATTTATTCATTTTTAATATTTTGCGACATACATACAAAGAAGGTCTAGCTAGAAGAAAAAGCCCATGGCCATTTATTAATGGTGATCAAAAAAGATAACAGACAAGCAAAAAGATGGACAGGGTCATATAAAGGGACGTTCCCTCAACCAGAAAAGAAAACTACATATCAAAGAAAGAAGGACCATTTCCATAATCATAATCAGAATCCCCATCATCATCAGCAGTTTCTCACTCCGATTGGGAATTACCTTGATTGAGGATCCTAAGGATCCTCTCCTTAGACATTTCATGTTCTAGAGTAAGCTAGATCCTTGATGCCTTATAAGATGACCTGGTAGACACATTCCTAGGTAGATTGGAATAATCCTTTTGTGGCCTTCTTTTTGAAAGAATCGGATCTACACCATCATTGTTGACAATCTTTCCCTTGCCTTTTAAAAATGCCTCCTTAAAGGAAACTTGCACACCGCTGCCCGTGGGTCTTAGATGAGTGGTGTCCAATAAAACCATCTGCTTCTCTTTGTGAGTTCCATCACCTGATACATTACCCCATTTACCAAACATTTTTTATGAGATAAAGCCATTCTAATTCTCTTCAAGATAATTCACACTTTGTTGAACATCAAAATGTTTCGACCCATCTTCTTGTGGGACATTCCCTGAAAAAATTCACAACCAATGGTGGCTGATCAGGTTCGCATATAACTCCATGCCAAATCAAATTGACCCTCATAGAGACAATGTCATTGCTCCTGCAATCTACATCCTCATTTCCAATATCAAGCTCACTGTTAACATTCTCAGCCTGAGTCTGGTCCATAATAGTCCCCACACCATCACTGGCGAGGCTAGACACCCTAGGAGTGGCATGCTTGAGCATGGAAGCATATGAGATGTCCCCCCCAATACAAGTAGTGGCAAGTTGTGTCAGCCTGTTAGGATGATATACCATTGATGAACCAACCTGCTTACCTAGAGAACCCTAAGTTGTCCCAAAATTCGACCAATCACAATCATTCCTTGCCTCCAAAACATGGGAGACCTTGGAGAGATTTGCTTTCCCCTTCACAGAGATTGACCGCTTGCAAGAATCTATCAAGTGCCTCTTCAAGCCATAGATCCCACAAACAATCAAACTTAGACAGTTTCTTTTTTTGACTCCCAACTTATTTGAAATCATTATAGAATTCTAGTAGCTTTTCAAATAAAACACATACATTTATCTCATCATTTGGAATAGAAAGAACAACCTAGTTAATGAGCACTTCACTCAGGTTAAATTCCACCAAAACCCTTCTGAAGAGCCCGAACCTAGAATTTTATGTCTCTCTTTCAAGACGAATAGGCACACCAATAGAAGAACCAGTATCATAAAGGATTTTCGGATTCCATAATTCCCAATTAAGGCCATAAAAATGAATCAAATCCTATGAAAAGGAATTTATCACGTCAGATAGATCAGAATTTATTGACCATTCATGAACATGGAAAAAACTAGGTTTGAGATATAAAGAACCATTACTCCAACTACACTACTTCAAATCATCAGAAGGAAAAAAACAATGATAATATCCACGACCAAGAAAAATGTACATCCAGTCGGAGAACCCCCAAACACATGAAACAGAATTGACTAGATCATCTTGTTGCCATGGATTCTCCGCCCTTGGAAGAATAAGCCTCGCTTCAAGAGAATTTTTGCACATCCTAAATCTTTCATATAAGGCATAAGAGTTTACAATAACATGATCCATCTAACCCTTCTTGATAGTCCTTCCATTCATTGAGTCCTTGAAAGACACAAAAAACGAGATTCATACCTGGCTGCCGTATTCCTCACATCTAAAGCTGAAAGATTACAGACACTAGATTTCATCACTTTTACAGCTACATTCGAGATAAAACATGGGGTCTTAGATTTGAAAAATAAGGCTAAGGATCACCTATAGCTGATGAATCATGAGTAGTAGACAATCCTGATATCGTATTTAACACATTTAAAGCCATCAGAAAGCAAACCCTAGAAATCGGGTTTCCAGCTACATCCGATACATGACATGGAATTAGATTAGGGTCAACAAAAATCTGAGGATCAAAAAAATGAAATGAATCATGAGAATACAACGATTTAAATTTGGCTACCATATTTCATGCATCTGAATCCAGTGGAATAGAAACCCTAGCTCCCATCTCAATTTCATCTCTATCTGAGACATCATCCTGGGATCTACTTCTTTGATCGATAGAAGACTGAGGATCAGGAATAGCCAATGAAGGATCCATATAAATCCGATCCCTTGAAATGACGGTGGACCAAGTTACACTATTAACCAAAAATTTCACAGGAAGAGACACCAAATCAACCCCATCATGGGGAAGAAGCTTAAAACAAAAAAAGTGAGAAAACTCCACGTGCAACAAGGAAACCTAGAAACCAATTGGAATGCAATTCGGGAGATTCAGCATCTCTCAATCCTTTATATCCATCAATTCATGTGACTTATATAATTAATATTATTTATTCATTTATTATAATAATAATAAAAATTTCAAAACATTTTCAAATTTATTAAAGCATTTAATATAAAAAATATTTCATATTTATTTTTCATATTTTTTTAATTTATTGTTTTATTATTTTATACATTTTATTATAAAGTGATTTTTATTATACATTTTTATATCATTTGTAATTTATTGTAATATTTAATATTTTATTTTTATTTTTATTTTTTACTATAATTTATCAGTTCTATATAAATTACTTCTAAAATAATCATTTATTAGCACAGAAAAATACACATTTATCAGCATTAAAATATATTGGAATGATAAATGGATGATTTATCTGTTCCTTTTTTGAACTGATAAATATAAAGATTTATCAACACTAAAAGCACCTAATAAATCATATATTTATCAACACTTTCCATTTTATTACTGATAAAAACCCTTCCCCTATTTTAAAGGAACATAATCAAGATCTCCTCTTCTTGTGTCATTCAATCTCTCATGGAAGCTGAATTCTATAGTTGCCTCTTTTCAATATTTTGACCAAATTGAAACTTAAATCGAATGTATGTTACTTCTTACTAATTTTTAATCAATGTTTTATCCTTTTAATTTTTTTTTGTTCTTCACATTGGGTTCTTATTGTCTATGTGATGTTTTGGCATTGTTTTCACAATTGTTTGTTCTAATCCTTGGTTCTTCTCTTATGATCAAAGTTTGTCCCCTTTCTCATATGATTTTTGGATATTCTTCTTTTAATTTACTTTTTTCTCCTGGTTTTAGTCGTTTTTTATTCTTCCCATTTTCATAATTTTTGGTTTTTCATTACATTGACTTATTGTCATAATAAGCTCAGAATATTTTTTCTTTCTATGATTTTTTAAAAACTTTCATGAGAATTTTCATATTATTAATGTTTTTTTTATTTTACATAAATGTATTATATTGGAATAAATGTATTATAAATACAAAATCAATATGAAAACTAAATGTAATTCAATATGATCAAATAAAATGATTAGAAACAAAAAGAACACAGTTATTGAGGGGCATAGGGTTGGGATATTAATCATTTTTATTATATTTCCTGAATGTTGGATGTCGAATTTGTATCATACTTTTTTATTGATGTGAATTATTTGAGAATAAAAATGTAATTGGTTAAAGGTGAAAGATCCTATTCATGTGGGAAATAGAGTAGGGGTTGTTTTTAACTATAGGAACTTACCAACTACCTTTTCCTAGTGGAATGATTTTGGGATTATAAAATTGATACTAAATTTCTACCCTAATGAATTTTATTTGTGATTCCTTTTTGGAATAAGAAATGTTTTTTAGTATTAATAAAGAAGTTTCAATTTACATAAATGAAACATCTCATGGTGGTATAAGTGATTTTAAAGTGTTATAAATCCAAGACATTAAAATATTTAAATAATGTATGAAATAATATGGTCACAATTAACAATAAAATGTCTCAATTAACATTATCTCCTAGAATATAAAAATGAAAAACACGTCCAATGGCCCCATAAATATACATTTTCATAATTATTTTTTATGAATCATTTGATATTTTTTAATCTTTTTAATTAGGAAAATGACTTAAATTGCTTTTAGATAATTAAAATATATGCAGTGAGTTATTGTACCTCAAAAATACATATATGTGTAGATCAACAAGTGCACAATCAATTAGTGTTTTATGGTACTTTGTTAACATCACAACTGTTTTTAGTATATATAAATAAGTATTTCTAATTAAATGAATATATTGTATCTTTAAAATTTTACAAAATTTCAAATAACTATGTAAAAAAATATTCATTGAAATGTTATTAAATTATTTTAACCAAATTGAGGGAGTTAATACATCAGTGAAGAGTTCACCAATAATTTAAGGGGAATGGTAATTCATCATATCCTTCTCATTTAAAAATATCATAATATAATGGTTTATTGAAAGAAAAAAACATTGTTACCCATGGTTTGACCAATAATTATTTCAGATTGAGATTCTTATATTAATTTTGGGTTTTTCTCTAGAAACAATAGCATTAAAACATAATAAAGTTCAATATATGTAAACTCATAATACACCATGGGATATGAAAGCTTGAAATCATCCAAAAAAAGTATTTATTTTTCATGGTGACCTCCAATGACTTTTGATGACCTTGATGACCTTTGAAAAAGTGAACTGACTTGACATGGAGATCTTTATTTTATAAGTTTATATTATTATCACCCTTGATGAATTCATTTCAAAAAAGAATTATTTTTGACATTAAAATTGTTGTAATAAAACATAAGTGTTATAAAACATAAAATTCATATAATTTATGGAATTTATATGTTATAAAAAGTTGTTAACGCAATGACAATTTATATCAAATATGATGACTATATGTGTATGTGTATATAAAAAATATCCTTTTAGGATTATAAACTCATACATTAAGAGTTTTTTTATAAATATGAATATTACTAAATCAAATAGGATAGATATGAATTGAAGATGGAAGGATTCCAATCGTATAACAAAATAGTATAAGGATAGAGTTAAAAATTTCATCATTTCTGTGAAATATCATTCATATTACCCTTCTCAAATCCTTTATTCGTGTTTACATATAGAGGAATTAAATGAACACAAAACCTATCATATAATTGATCAAAGTTATAAATTTTTGACTAAACACGTGTAAGAACTAATTATAGCTAGTAACTAATACAACACTTCATTTTATGGACCATCTGATATGATTATAAGTGTGAAAAATGATAAATATCCTATCAATTATATGATTATAAGTGTAAAAAATAATAAAAATAGTATAGAGGAAATGATAATGAAAGTCTAATATGATCGTCATGATTTGAAAAGTATTTTTTAGAAGTTAAATAGTTTTGAAAATATTCCAATGTATACTGGTTGTACAAAATATACAACACTATTAGCCATACTGAAGCTATATAGTGTAAAATCTCGAAACAAATAGATTGAAACTAGAATTAATGAATTACATGATATGTTGAATGAAATTCTACCAAAAGATATTGAGCTTCATTATAGAACATATGATGCTAAATAAATGTTATGTTCAATGCGTATGATATTTGAAGAAATACATTCATGTCTAAATTATTGTATATTATTTAACAAGGACCATGAATCACTTATAAAATACCAAAAGTGTGGCATGTATCAATACAATAAAGTTGAATCAAGTCCTTTGAAATTTGTGTTGTAATTTATAATCATTATAAGGTTTAGGATTATATATAGAAGTGACCAGACTAAAATATTATTGAAATGGTATACAAATAGAAGAAATAAATATAAGAAACTTTTTCACCTAAAAAACCCTCCTCGGTATAACAAAATTGATCATGGGTATCCTGAATTTGGAAAAAATGTGAGAAACTTTCATCTTGAACTATCTACATAAAGAGTTAACCCTTTTTATGTACAAAGTATAACTTATAGTACATGGCCAGTTATGTTGGTAAATTATTTCTTTTCACAATAGTTTTTCATAACAAAAATACATTACATTGAATTTGCATAAATTGCGACCAAAATAATCAGGTATGATACCGATGTTTATTTGGATATATTGATCAAATATCTAAAATTAATATGGGATTCGGTTGTTATGTTGTTTGATTCATATAGAAATTAATATTTCATGTTGAGATATATGTTTTTTAGGAAAATAAATGAATTTCCTACTTATGGAAATTTTTATAGGATATAGCATTAAAGGAACTCAAGGGTATCACATTTTTTAACATGGTACATGCTGATTTATGTTCAAACATTCCTCAAATACTATTTTTCTAATACATCACATATTTCTACCTGGATGAAATAAATATCAATCTTGGATGACAATATTGTATGAGAATTTTGAAGAAGGTGCAATGCCATATCCCCTAATAGGTGATCAATTGTATGACAAAATAAAGTATATGGTCACCAATTTTGGAAAACTTCTTAAAAACATTAAACACCCTATTGGAAAAAAAGATCATTTTTTAAAAGTATTGTATTAGAATTGTTCAAATGTAAGATATTTTTTGATATCATGTATATATAAAAACAATTTTTGTGATAGTTTCATTATCACATTACAAAATAAACCCAAAAAACTAATGATGGTATCAAGGAATGGTTACACATGATTGGATTATGGATACGGGAAGAGTTGGTGCTAGTGAAGTGAAAAATGGGGAATTTTATTCCTCAAGCTACTTATAATCTTTAACATAAAGAGCGATATTTTTTTTGACCTTCCTCAATGATGTAAAGGTTCTAGAGGGGTGTTCATAAAATATCAAGAATATATTTCCAATGAATTATCTCATGTTAAAGGTAACAGATCAGATGACTGGAAGTTTTTGATGTAATATTTAATATATGTATAATTACATTTCATATTTTCTAAAAAAATTCACCATGAATTATGAAATCTTTATTTATTTTCAAATCTATATATGACAAGGCATATTTTAATACTCTATAATTTATGATTTATTATATAAAGATACACTTAATACAACAAAATAATATTGTGGGGCCAATTATGTTTTGGTAATTATCTATATAGCATAAAAATTTCAATAGAAATATAATGAAAATATTGAGAAATTCGTTAACAAGCTCCTACAATTCCATCATTCTTATAACATTTCATGGGATAACCAAGGGATGTAGATAAGAAATGAGTTATAATAAAACCCCTGTAAGGGAATAATAAATGTATAAAATTATGGAATTAATACATGTTAGTTTATAGGAATATCACGGTGACATAAAATGTATGATAATCATGAACTTAATCATTGAATCATGATATAAGATGATAACATAAAAGGCAACATGGAAATATATAATTAATATAAAACATTGAATAAGAATAAGTGAAGGCCAATTGCTAAGAAAACATAACATAGTGGAAAAAGTACCAATATGTATTATTTTTACTTACTAATACCATACATGAAATTTCATGATACTAAAACATTACTAAATTCATTGGATGAATATATAATTCCAAGCCCATTCATCACATTTATATGATGTACATGCATAAGTGAGGCACATAGATCATACCACATAAGGATATATTTCATAAATATTAATCCCAAGAATAATTACTGTGATATATATACATTTAATTCCCTAATAAGTTAATTATAAGAACATATAGGTGAACACCCATGAGTAAAAATGGGGATGGGAATTCACTGCACAATTGTTTGGCATGAAATCTCACTGGGAAAATTCAGCAGCATAACAACGGTAATTAAAGATTCGTAAAAGGTATTAATGAGAGTGAAATGGTTATATCATAAATTTTTCATAATATATGGAGTTAATATGGATATATAAAATCACATTACAAAAAGAATAATTTGAAAAAAGGAATAATTTAAAGGTGTTGCTTAAATAAAGTGGTGAAGGGTGGGATCCTTTTTTTGAAAGGATGCTTTTAAAATCATGGGAGGAGATTCTTAAGAGTTTGGGGGGACATTGGGAGGAATATAGAGAGGTAATGGAATTTAAATTTCATGATATATGGTTTTTTAGTGAATATTAATGGGAGTTTGGATGAGCTTATATAGAAAAATACATGAGAATACTTTATTAATTTTCAAACATAGGTTTTAGACTCTATATGATAATGTAATCAAAACCAAAAAACCATCCAATCATTTTTTAACAAAGTTTATACCAAAGAGGATTGGTTTTAATTAGTATAAAATTTTAATAATTTATATCATTAAAATAATACTCTTGGTGATGTGGAAGTGAGTCATGTTTAAGAAGAATTAATTTTAAATTTTTTTTATATAATATAGGTTTAAGAGGATTAATTAAGTGTTTATAAAAATAATAAAATAACCTAAAAACTGAATTATTTTAAATTTAAAAGATATAATTAGTCTTTTATAACTTTTATAGAATATATTTCATCACTTTTGGTTCATTACGATGTCATAATGCATATCATATATTTATACCGTATTTAATTTTTACCCAAAAATTTGAATGTGTTAGAAAATTATGAAAAAATAATCACTGGATTATTTATATGTTATAATTTAAAAAATTATATTTCCTTTTTCAAATTAATTGTCTGGATAATATATTTTACATTTTTAAATCAAAAACCCAATTTATTGAAAAAAAATGACAATAAGAGTTTTATGAGTCTTGTAACGATTAAATTTGACCTCAATAAATTATATTAATAGTTGTATATAAATAAATATTAGTTACTTATATTATTATACGAATGTAATATTTTTTAAAAAATTATTGAATTTGTCAAAAGAGTGTTTTAATTAAAGTTATGTATTTTCCAAAAATGCAGTTTTGGTTTATTTGTATCAAAGTCTAAGTTTCATAAACTATATAATAATTTTATATATAAAGTAATAATGAAAATATATAAATATAATAATTATTTTAATATAAAAATACATACTATTAGGGAATCTATACATAGCCCTTTATTAAACCAGTGAATGCCCGAAGGGTAAGTTGTGCGATGGTGAGATTTGATTAGGGTGGTTCATCGAACATAGTTTGGGTCGTGATATTTATGAGATTAAACTTCTCAAATAAATGGTTTTTCTCATGCATTAGTTATTAAATATCATCTTCGTCTTGGTTAATGGAAAATCCAATTGATTCTATCTACCTTCGAAGCTCTGATAAATTTGATTCATAAGGTACAATCCTATAGGTCCGGGCAATCGCTTCCTTTTTCTGTGTCCATGGAACTTTATCATAAACCTTAATATATATTAATCATATGATAATTTTATAATGGATATATTATCAATGATTATGATACTTAATGGTATTTTAAATCTGATGATAAATAACTTATATCAGTCCTAAATAACCAGAGTATGTCGATTTTTTTCTATAACCACATTACTTGATAAGACATTTATCCAATTGAAAAGAGAATCTCATTTATAAAACATCAAGTCATTACAGTATTCCCCCTCTTATCTCAAAATTTTATTTCATAGACTAAAATAGATGAGGATACTTTTGTTTCATCCCCTTATATGGTTCTCATGTCGCTTCCTCAAAAATGGGGTTCCACAACAATACTTTGACCAGGTGAGTTTTATTATTTCATAGAATGATCTCTCTATGATATGATATCTTAAAAGGCTATTCCTCATATGAAAGATCAATATCCAATAGTACCACCACTTTATTCAGTATATGTGGGGGCTCTAGTATGTACATTATTAATAGGGATACATGGAACAAATCACATACTTGAGATAGGTTATGTGAAAGTGCTAGTCGATAGGCCACCACTCTGATGAGATCAAGGTTCTAAAAAGGGGAAATGTTTCTAGAACTAATCTTTCCCTTATTACCAAACCTCATGACTTTCTTTCACTCTAATATATAAAAGAACATCTAATATATGACCTCAAATTATGAATTTCATCAATGATTTTCCACATAGATTTTTTATTGACTTTTCAAAGTTTCTATATGACATTGAATGGTTTGAAGCATCTCCATCATATATTATACAATATAAATTCTCATAATATTCCACTCTTTAACATCATCCCAACATGTTTTATTCTGACACTTATTCCCATATAGATTCTTATAAGGATCCATTTGAATTATATAATGAAAGTGTTGTTATATGAGAACACCACCAGTGGAAGGTGTTGATCCCAACATACATGGAGGTATATTGAACAAGATATCAACATGTCCTATAGAGTGTGAATAATCTTTTCAGACTAACCATCCATTTGAGGGTGATAAGTAGTGTTGTAGCCCAGTTTTGTATCCAATGCATACTAAAGGATTCTATATAACCTCAAGGTAAATATCAAATCTTAATCAGATACAATACAGAGTGGAACTCTGTGAATACATACCACTTAACTTATGTATATCATGGAGAGTTGTTGAATAGAGAAATATTACTTGATTGTAATGAACTACATTGACTTGGTAAAGTGACTGAATACCACCCAAATGCCATTGTTTCTTTAGTTAACATGGGGAGTCCTATGATAAAATATCTAGTTATGTTTTCCCATTTCCATATTGGTATGTTCAATGCTTCATCATGCACTTGTACTTCTATTGTTCCATCTTTACTTGTGGTCTTACCAAGCATCAAGATAAAAACTTCACAATCTCCGTCTTCGTGATATCACACTAGAAATTTTTCTTCAAATATTTATACATATTATTGGTTTCTAGATGAATAGAGAAGGATGATCAATGCATATCATCCAAAATTTCCATCTTATGTTCTAGTTTCTATATTTTAATATCTGGGTTCCAATCCTTAAAACTCTATCTTTAGAAAATTTGAACTCCAGATTATTTGATACCTTCTTTAGTAGAAACACGTGATCATCCTAGATCTCCTTGATATTCTCAAGGATAAATGATTGAGAAGTTATTTTAGCAAGGTATTATGGATATCCTCTTATTATCCACATTTATATACTCTGTATGTACAAGAGTATTGGATCTCATGAAATCCTCATAATGGATAGGGTAGTTCTACACATATATCTTTAATTGTACAGATGCATAGCTGATCACATCCATGAGTACACAACTGATGCCCTTTTTAGACGCATCAATGTATATCATAAATCCTTTACCATTGGTGGGTACTGTGAGTATAGGTTTAGTGATTAGTCTATTCTTAATCTCTTTAAATATCTCTTCACATTCTTCAATTCAATCAATCTTGACACCCTTTCAAGTTATCTTGGTTAGTGGTCTTGACAGTTATGAAAAGTTTCTCAAAAAACAATTATAGTACCTATCTAATCCAAAGAAATTATTGATTTTCATAATAAATTTTAGTCATGGATATCCTTTAATTGCCTCAGTTTTTTAAGGATCTATATACATCCCTTTAAAAATGTTAACTTGCCCTAAAAAGGCAACTTGTTTCATCCAAAACTCAAATTTATTATAATTTTTATATAAGTTTTCGTTTTTCAAGGTATTTAGTATAGTATTTAAATGTTCCTCATGTTTCCCCTTTCTTTTGGAGTAGATAATAATATCAACTATAAATAATACCAAAAATTAATTTAGGTAGTCTATAAAGACTCTATTCATCATGTCCATGAAGATTATTGGAGCATTAGTGAGTCCAAATGGAATCACTAGGACCACATAGTTATCTTGCCTTGTAAAAGTAGGATCCTTGGGGATATCATTCTTATTCATCTTTAATTGGTAGTATCTTGACTAAAGATCCACCTTAGTGAAGTATTGTGCTCCATGTAGCATATTGAACAAGTCATCAACCCATGAAAGATGATACTTTTTTTATGATGATATTATTGAGTTCATGATAAAAATGTAGAGGTGCATTGAACCATCATCCTTGTTAATGAGAAGGACCAGTGAACGCCATGGCAAATATCCTGGGTGTATAAACCATGTATCTATATTATCCTACAATTTCTTCTTCATCTCTTCCAGTTCAGCAACAACCATTATATATGGAGTCTTGGATATTGGAAGATATCTGAGTATAAGTTTGATTTATAACTCAACCTCTCAACAAATATGAAGACCAGTAAATTCATCAGGAAAAAAATCAGTGAATTCCCTAACACGAGTCATGTCACCAAGGATAATATTTTATTTAGTCTTAATCATTTGAGCTAGATACCCTATCTTATAAGGTAGAAATATTCTTGCTTGGGATGTTGGTACTAAATAATATGATTCATTATCCTTTAACTTGTATCAAATCATAGGGTAATATTCAATACAAATGGTGATTTCCATATCTTAACAATTTATATTGGATCTATATAATGAAATCCAATGCATGCCTAGAAAATCATAAAATTATACTAAAGGGAGTGTCAAATTATTTTCTAGGAAATTAAGCCCCCAAATTTTGATAGGGGAGGAGTTATATACATTGTATTCATCAATTGACCCATTTTTTGTTATCATTAATAACTCAACTTCCATGTTTTTAGGTGGTATTTGAATAGTTATACTAAACCTGTGTGATATGAAAGAATGAGTAGAACCATAATTTAATAGTATATTCAATAACGTTGACTGAATAAATAATGTACCAATCACCACATCATATTAGGGATCTACCTCAGTAATTGTGTTGGAATAATCTAACTATTTTCTCTAGTACTTAGAGGTTGTTGTCTTTGGTTATCATCGACTACCCTTAGCTTAGTGCATTAACATGCATAGTGTCTTTCTTTACAATTGAATAATTGGACAATATGATGAGGTCTGAGTAGATCATTCCTTTATTACATCACATTGGAAGGATTCTCCCATCAATAATGTCATGATAGGTTCTCTTCCTTCCTATACCCAAATAACTTCCTTCTCTTATTTATGAAATTTTCAATATGCTTCTTCCCACACTTGTGAAAAATGGGACATTGGAATTTCATTCACACTTGTGACTTCTCCATAACAATCCTAGAATTAATGTCCATTCTCTACTTTTTATATCTAGACCCATGAGACCCTTTAGATTTAGTGATGTCTATTTAAAATTTTAGGGCACATCGAATAATTTCCCCACGGTATTCAAAGTCTCGAATCACTAAATATATTCATAGACTCATCTATATCCCACCAAATAAGAGGTCAAATTTAATTTTGGGGTGATGATAAATCCAAATGTGTATCATGAATGTATTGTGATTTTTTCCACATATACCCTGATGGATTCAACCTCTTTTACTTAAGGACAAGAAAATTCCTCTCTGTTTTAAGTCATATAGTGTGAGGAAAATATTTTAAAAATAACATTTCCCAGAATTCCTTCCACTCCATCGCTCCAACCTCTTCCTTGGGCTTTTTTATTTTTGATCAACATTGAATATTAGTCATATTCTCCCTCCATATGATAAATATGTAGTTTTAATTTTAATTTCACAAATAATTGAAGTATAGAGAAGATATTTTCAATGGATTGGATCTACTACTATGTGATTAAGGGATGAAAATATCCACTGAAAGTTGGATGGCTTTTTCAAATAAAGGTCATAATTACAACATGTTATTTCTTATAGGGATTCAATAACTCCTCTTGATACAAGTTTTGATTCACAACTTGTGTTAACTGAGAAATTATTTTCACAATGTTTTTGATTCATACTCCCATCAGGTTGGTCATTTAATTTGGGAAATAATCACATTTCCACTCCAATTAGTTGTTGAATCATTTTATCATATTTCCATTAATTGACCAAAAATAAAGGGAAAATAAGGGATGATTAGTTTTAGATAATTAAGTAGATAAATGGAAAACCGTGAACAATAAATGGATAACTCATATATGACATATATTCCTTAACCTATGAATTTCTAGGATTAAATATAAGTTATACATGAAATATTTCCTTACATAAAATATAATAGGAATTTTGTTCCCTTAATAATGGTTTTTAATGATCTTGAGAATTTAACAAATTATTTATGCTAGGATTTTTAAACTAGGTGTGTAGCACGGCCCATTTTTGTGTACTGGGTAGTGATTACGTCTAGCTCAAAGTTCCCTTTTTAGGGGTATTACCCCTTGTTACCTCTATCCCAGATCCTCATCCACTTGTAGTATCTAAAAAGGGATGTATTTTCTTGTAAACCAATTATTCTATACATTAAAAATATTTTGGGATGATTTACTATGTTTATTCTTATCCCTAAGTATTTATCTAGATTTTCCTAATCCTAATCCCAAAAATAACAAGTCCTGGCTCGAATTCCAACTATGAAAACCCATATTTTAATACACTTTACTTGATGATTTATTACATAATGCTACAATTAATACAACACCATAAGATCATGAAACTTAGGTTATTTGGGTAATTATGTACATATAAAAACATATTTCAACAAAAATAAAACAATATTAATGAAAATTTCCTTAACATATCCTAGAATTCCATTATTCTTTTAAAACTACACGGGATAACTTAGGGACGTACATAAGAATGATGTGAGCTAAAATATCCCAGTAATGGAATAATCAAAGAATAACACGGTGAAATTATTACATAATAGTCAATAATAATATCATGGTGGCATAAAATGGGTGATAATCATAAATGTGATCATTGAAGCATGACATTAAATGATAATATAATGTCATTATGGGAATTGGAAACAACACAAAATATGACATAAGCATAAGTTAAGGATAACTTCCAAGACAAAATCACATGGTGTAAAAAGTCCCATAATGGGTTATATTTACTCCATAACCCATTACATGATGTATCATGGTACTAAAACATTACCCAATTCATTGAAGGGTTATATAATTATAGTCCCAACTATCACATTTATATCATGCACATGCATAAGTGTTCCATATAGATCATAAAACATAAGGATATCTTTCATTACTATTATAACCATAGTTAAAGTGTGTAGTATATATAATGTAAGTACCTAATAAATGAAGGATATATACATCTAGGGGAATACCCTTGAGTAGAAATGGGGATGGTTATTCACTACACAATTGTTTTCTATGAAAAAACACATGGAAAATTAGGATGCATAATGGAGGTACATAAAGATTAATAGAAGGTATTAATGAGATTTAAAGGGGTATATAATCACTTTGAAATCATAATATTAGTAATAGGTATATATTAAATCATATTACAAAATAAATAATTCAAAAACAAAAGTCATAATTTATAGTATTTTTTTAAATAAAGAGGAGAATTAGGGGATCACTTACCTTGAGATGAAAATTCTAAAAGCTTGGTAGGATATTATTAACATATTGGGGGAAACATTGGAGGACAATAAACTGTTATATTTAGAGTAAATTCATGATACAATGGTTTTTAGTGAAGATTAATGGGATTTTGGGTGGGTTTATATAGAAAATATAGGAGAATTAATTATAAATTTCCAAACTTAGGTTTTGGGATCTATATGAAAAATTAATCAAAACCAAAAACCCTAACATTTTTCCCATGTTTTATAATATATAGAATTGGTATTCATTATTCTTAAATTTTAAAAACTTTTTTCATTAAAATAATACACTTGGTGGTATGGAAGTGAGTCATGTTTACAAAGAATTGATTTTAAAAACTTAAAATATAATATAGGCTTCGGAGGATTCATTAAGGGTTTATAAAAATAATGAAATAAACTCAAAAAACATTATTTTATATTTTAAACATATATTTTTACATGGATACCTTTTATGGAATATATTACATCACTTTTGGGTCATTATGATTTCACAATACATACTGTATATCTATACCATATTTAATTTTTTACTAAAAATTTGGCGGTCTCATAAAATATGAAAAAATAAGAGTTTTATAATTTGGAGTAGATGATTTAAAAATGGTATTTATTTTATATAAAAATTTATATATATATATATGATATTTTTCACTTTTAAATCAAAATCTCCTTTTATTAAAAAAAATTTTATTTTTTTGGAATAACAAATTCCCAATGCTTGTAATGATTACATTGGACTACATTAAAATATATTATCATTTGTATATAAATAAATATTATTTAGTAATAATATTTATTTAAACATTATTTAATTTATCAAAAGAGTGTTTTAATTATAGTCGTGTATTTTCCAAAAATATAATTTTTGTTTATTCGTATTAAATTCTAACTTTAATCAACTCTTAAATAATTGTATATATAAGGTATTAATGAAAATAGATAATTATAATCATTATTTTAATATAAAAATTCATACTATTCGGGTTTCGATACATATCCCTTTATTACACTCTGGAACACCCTAAAGGATAGGTGTGTGATAGTGTGATTTTGTTGGGGTGGATTGGCAAACAAGGTTTGGGTTGTGATCATCATAAGCATAAAATTTTCACATAAACTGTTTTTCTCATATTTTAATTGTTGAATATCATATTCGTCTTAGTCAAGGTAAAATAACAATGATTCTACCTCCCTTGGAAACTCTGGTAAATGGGCTTCATATGGTTTGATCATAGTAGTCGAGTTCAATGCTTCCTTTATCTTTTTCCATGGAACTTTATCATAACCCTTAATATATGATAATCATATGATCACTATATAAAAGATATATTATCAAAGTTTATCACTCATAATATTATTATAAATATGATGATACATAACTTATAGTGGTACTATATAATCAAATTAATTTTATGTGTTTTCAATAACCACATTACAAGATAAGTCATTTATTCCATTAAAAATGTAATTTCATTTATAAAAAATTGGGTTACTACACTATATGAAGTAAATATATAGACACGGTGAAATTTCCAATGATGGAAAAATAAATTATTGTCATATTAAATGAATTTGACATGTAATTTCCCATTATCATTCTTTTATATGATGGTTCACTTTGTTAGAGAGGTCGGGCTATGTGGTTCTATACATTATAGATGGATGTACCCCATTGAATGGTATTTAAATATTTTTAATGGGTATTTAAAAAATAAAAGTTTACCAGGATGTTTTATTGTAGAGTGATATATTGTTGATGAAGTAATTGAATTTTATATTAACTACCCATCTAATGTGGAGAGAACTTCTTTACAAAAAACATATCACATCATTTGACATGTGCGTGATGGAATTTATAGAATAAATGTTGTCATAATTACCATTACATAGAAGATGGAGGATCAACATTATTTTTCATGTAATAGTTTAGATGTTAATCCATATGTTTATGTCTAAAAAGTAATTCTTATTAATTTGAATCCATCAAGGGTTGAAATATGGATTTCAAAACAGAAAATGAATAAGTTATAGGATGGTTTTAAGACTATATTTTTTAGGAATCAACTATAAATATGAATTCAATTTTAGAAAAACATTTATTGATATCTAGAGAAGAAAGTGTGTATGTCTTATCATATAATGGTTATATGTTCTATAAAAAGGAACTTGATAAATAAAATACCATGAAAAATATCAGAGTAACTCATGTGGATGAAGTGATGCAAATATCTTATACCAAGGATATAAATCCAATTTATACAAATTTTTCATACTTTGGAATCATCAAAAAAATATAGGAGTTAGATTATATATCATTTCAATTAATGATTTTTGAATTCAAGTGGGTTGATAATAAGTGTTCTGTTAAAATCAATGAATTGGGATACATGAAAGTGAAATTCAATAAGGAATGGTACAAGGATAAACAATTTATAATAGAATCATAGACAATAAAAGAAATTTATGTCATGGATCCTACAAACTAAATGTTATCGATTGTTATATTATTGACCAAAACCAATACAGAGTCATATGTTAATTCAACTAAGGATGACCCTTTCATTGGGACATAACAATCATTTCAGGGTGGTCCCAATGTAAAAGTGGTATTGTATGTTATAGAATACCATAATGAGTAGATTTGGATACTTTAGAGAGGGGATAAATCACTTCAACCATTAAAGGAAAAAATGAGTATAATGATTACTTAAAAAAATAATATGCACTATATTACCTCATAGTATTATGTTTTCGTGACTGAATTTTCATAATCTAAATTAATTGTTTAACCACTTGTTTAGATAATGGACTCTCCATATGTCAATCATCCCAAACCTGAGAAACAATAAGTTTCTTAACATTTTGATGCTCCCAATCTAGAGGAACAATAGGTTTATCCACATGCTAATGTTACCAATCCTATGTAACAATATATTGATAATGTTGAAACCAAGGAAATGGAAGAAGGTGAACAACTTTAATGAACCAACCTGAGTTGACCCTAAACCGAGTACCTGAGCTAGCCTACAATAAGGCCCGAGAGGTCTTCCCTAACCACCCAGGATAGAAACTAGTGTTTTCTATAAAACATAACACAATTGGGATTGATTTTCCCAAAAAACTGATAAATAAATATTAATAAGTTAAATAAAATAAAAACTAAACATGGAAGAAAGTTAAACAACTAAACATACCTCCATGTACCCTATTACATAACGACTAACCATACAACCATGCTAACTTCCTGAGTAACTCAAATCTGAAGGAAACCTTAAACTGAAATGATAATATATGTGTGAGAATAGAGATTCTGAGTAGGGATACCAAAAGATAAACCACTCCCTAGGATTTACCATTAAAGATAAAACCATTCAATGAATGTTTGGAAATATTAGTATATGAATATATATTTATCCATTACATTAAATAAAAAAGTAACAAGTTGATTCCCCAAAACAATTAAGGTCAAAAATTAATACCATTTTCCATTTTCATTATCAAAACCATTTCCATGAAATTAATGAATTTATCAAACCCCATTTAAAAGAAGAAATTTGGTTTGAAGGAATCATTTCAGTGGGAAATCAGAATATTATAAATCACTTTACTTGATTCCACAAAATAGAGGACTATAGAATATGTATAAAATAGTTGATGAAGTAAGGGTTTCCAATAATATAATAATAATTTATATGATTTTATAAAAACATTAAGAAACAAAAGAAAGTAAAATGTAAGAAAAAAGGTTATTATAGGAAATTACTAGACATAAAGTGAAGAGAACCCAGATGTACTCAGTTCAAAACCATCTTCCAGCTTATGTATTCTTTCAATGTATATAACTAACCTAGCTTCTCTTAAATAGCCTCTTCAATGGCATAACCCACTATGGACTTTCCCTGTCATAGGGGGTCTACTCCTTCTAAGCATGACTAAATAGAAAACATATCTCAACACTCACTAATATTATTAGGATCCCATGAATTTAAAAAAAATTGGAGGTCTGGTTTCCTTCACATGATATCATAATTGACTTCACATATAAATCCATATCATCTGCCTAGCACACCTCCTAACATTGACCATGTGAATACCCGCCCAAAACTAGGGGATTTATATGGAGGTGTTCTCATTTTAGAAAAAATTTAAAGATACCAAAGAAGAATTATAATTCTCAAATAATATTGGTGAATTGGAAAACCACCTTTATATCTAGGATTTTATTTTCTAAAACCGCCATTTCACTTACATGCATATGCAAATTTATATATATATAAATACCCCATTTCTCATTACACATATTCTCATAAACGTGCATAAATATTTACAATGAGGATACATATATATATATATATTAATATATCCATTTGTTTATAATTTATATTTATAAGTGAAAGATAGTTAGGAAACACTTTGGTGATTTTTGGAAATCAAAAATTCTATTAGGACCTTATGGAAAAGTAGTCAAAACACAAAAACATCCTTTGACATTCCTAATTTCACATTTAGAAACCAATTTGAAATCTAATAAACCACTTGGGATTCTTGAAATTTTAAAAACAATTCTTGCAATAATAACTTAGTAAAATAAAATCACGATGGAAACATAGGTAAAATATGGAAAACAAGAGAGAAACTAATTCCAAACATCACAACCATTTTATATAGTATATATGATTCATAATATAATGAAAACCCCCATTAAAATAGTCAAGAAATTATATTTTCTAATTTTAAGTATTTTACATGGGGTAACCTACCTCAAAATGTTTCACTGTTGACAATGTTAGATCAAAACCACCTCATAGAGGTCCAAATTGGAAATGGAGATAAAGAGGAAACCTAGAAAATCAAAACACCCAATTTAAAAATAAAGGAATAAGAACCCTAGGTTACTAGAACCAAGGAAGAAGAAGAACCAACGATATAAATGAAGGAATATGGTGGGGAAGAATATAGTAGGACATTACCGTGAATATTCAAACCAAAACCATTAAGAAATCTATAAAATATGCTATTAGGAGAGGAACCAAGGAGAGAGGTGAGGGAGGATACCCCTGGAGTCGTGCAGGACAAATGATATTGGTGAGGAGTGATTTTGGGTTAATACCCAAGAAGGTAAAAATTATAAACTACCATTATTAATTAAATTTTATACTATGAATGGTTTGGACATATAGTTTGGGAAATTTTTCACCCTCTAATAGGTTTCTAGAGGACCACGCATGGGAAGACTACTTGGTTAGGAAAACCATGTTCCAAATATGTATTTTGTCTCTAATACAATTTTATAGGGTGTCACATGGTTGATGCATGGTTTGGAAACCTATGTGCCTTAACAATGTGACATGATCTGCATGCCCAAAAAATCACAATTTTATGGGAAAACTACAAAGAAAGATAGATATATAAATAGAACTCAAAAATAAAAAAGTATATTGGTGTTGGGTCATTGTTTGATAATTATCCCCATGGTGACATTCATCCCCCACAAAGACTAAAGATATTAGGTTTATTAATTAAAAATTAAAGATAAACTACTACTCAAGATGATACCTTAATACTGAAAGACAAAATAACTAACACTCACATTCCATTACAAATCCAAAACTCTACAACAATAAAGAATATAGATAGATCATCTTCAAAGAGTTAGTATAAACATCATAGAATATATTTAGAAATACTAAATAACTCAAACCATCAAACAAAATATTCAAAGGATTGAGAAACTCATTTCTATAAATAAAAAACTCAATGTAAGGAACACACTAACCCTTAACAAAGGAATCATAAACAAAACTAATCATTATATGACTCCATAGAATCTCCATACCATTTCTGGGTACTTGGAGAATCATATTTTTGTGTATTTGGGAAGATTTCTTCAAGATATTTCAAGTGAGGGAATTCGTTCTTGGTTCCTTCCATCCTCTTTTAGTTTTATTTCCCCTTTATTGAAGTTCCCCATGTCCAGAAGTTGGGTTTAGATCCAAAGGTTGGATTTGGTATCTTTGTGGTCAATTTTTAGTGGTCTAATTCTGGATTTATATTCCTTGTGGTGCGGCGGGGGTGCACTTAAGGTTTCGCACCACATTTTGAGTGTTTCGACTCAAAAGGTAGGTGATTCCATGTGTGGCCATTTTATGATGAGTTTTCCTGCATGGTTTATTAATTTAGAATGTTTATAATCTATTTTCTGTGCTGTAAAAACTTTTTTTGATGGATTTGATTAAACATTTAATTTTAATTTCATTTTAGCTTGAAATTGGGTACTTTTCATGTGTGACTCTCGGGGTAATTTCTGGGTTTAGTTTATAACATATGAAAGTGATTTATTAGTCTTGAAAGGGGATACCAATTCTGGTTTGTTAATTCTTTATTATCATGTGGGCCTTGAAAGGAGGTTTATGATTGAGTTTAAGGTGTAAAACTGTGTTGTATTTCTTGAAGGTGATTCGTGAAAACTTATGTTTTTCATGTGTATATTTATGGTATTATTCAATGTATTTTTATAACACTTGGGGGTGGTTTAATAATTGTTGTAGGGATGGAAATTCTGTTTTGGATTGTTATTGGTATGATTTTGGTTTTTAATGAGGGTTTTGAAATGGGTTTAGCGTGCAAACAATGGTTATACCTCTTGGGTTTGTTTTATAAAAAATGGCAAATGTTTTATTTGGTTAAACAAAGTTGGGAAAGGGTGTATATGTACTTTTTGGGTGAGTGTGTTCACCTAATGTGGGTTTTTGAATGGTAATGTGGTGATTTTAGATGTCAAACTTTTTTTGAATGTTTTTTAAATGGTCGAAATGTTTTACTAAATTGTGTTTTGTATGCGAAACACATGTGTGGGATGTTTCATGTGAGTTTATTGATAAAATGAATTGTGAAGGTGATAAGGGTATTATGTGACTTGTGTGTGGGCTGTTATTTGAGTTGAATATCTTGTAATTGTTTCATAAAATTGTTTAAAGGATTTTTGGAGGTGTTAAAGAAATGTGAAAAGTGTTGTAGGCAATTTTGGTGTGAGTTTTATTTCAAAATTAATTTGAATGAAAAGTGGAATTTGTGACAGGTGTGATGTACATGGATATGTTTGGTTAATGTGTGATGTGGAAGTGATATTTGAATGTGAAAACTATATTTCTTGAATTGTGGATCTTGTTTGAGCACAAAGGGAAAACTAGTGTATCTAGATGGGTGGACATGTACTAGTATGCTAGTGAATCAGTGGTGTTTGGCCTCAATTTCACTTAACACGATTGACACTTACAACTCTAACTAAACTATTATGATGATTATTGGGGACCACTGGGTTATGAGTATGATCCATTCTAGTGGCTAGTGCATGGGAACATATATTTTTTGTGGTTACTCTCACCGAGATATGAGGTACCTGGAACCCACAGCTAGCTAGTGCCTAGGGGTTAATTCCTATTACTTGTACTCATTAGATCCTTTTTACATACCTTCGGTATACGGTATTGTTGGCTTGAAAATTCATTAGCTTTGTTATTTATTTTTAAATTGTTGGACCTTTAAAATTATCCCACATGAAAATTGTTTTCATTTATTATTGCATCCTTTAGAAAATTGTAAAAAGCATTTCTTATTTACAGAACTCGCAATGATTTTTGTCATGAAATTTTTATCGCATGGAATCTCATAGTGGTGGTATCCTACTGGTCTTTCTCTAACACCCTACTTACTCCTTTGGGAGTAAGTATAATTGCTTATTTTATGTCACAGTTTTGGGTACAAGTTTTATGCCTTTGGTTGGGGTTTTTAGCGGTCCATCATAATGCAGTGTGGTGGAGATGGCTTGTGGGTGGTGCCTCTTTCCATGTGGAGGTTCTTGGGATGTCATTTCATGAGTTTGAACATTTGTAATGGTCTTCAAACATTGTTTAAAATTGTGTAATTCCGTTCTGAATTTTAGTAAAATATGTGTTGGATTGAAAAATCCAGATTTGATTTCTTGGATCCATTTATTGTTTGAAGTACACAAACATGGGGAAATCGTTCCAAATTTTCATTTTCTGATACCCATGCACTTGTTCCAGCCAATGGGGATCGAGAACTCCCTTTGGTACTTGCCACGGGTCGGGTGGGGTGCCGGTTTTGGGGGAGACCATATTTGGTTCGTGACAAAATGGTATCAGAGGGAGGTTCGCTCTATTTGAGTCATGTTTTTTGGGAAATAGTCAAGATAGTATAAAGTTAATATTGTTGAGACACGAAATTCCAGTTATGGGTAGTGTGCTTGATCACCACACCTCATGAAGGGATTCCTGTTGCCAGGGGAAGTTAGGATTTATCTACATCATTTGGTTTTCTTGGTTTGATGATGATTAGGGGAAATGAAAAGAGAGTTGGGTTAGTGGTCTCAGTGAGATCATAGGGTCTGGAAAGCCATGTGGATCTAGGGATATTCCCTAGAACACTCTCTATGATGGTGAAGTGATTGGAATATGGATACCAACCATATGTCCATGTAACCCACTGAAAGTAGTTTCCTTTTGCATTGTTCTGTGCTTTAGTTTTGAAGTCATGAAATTTTGGTTTTAAAGTGACATGGTTTTAAGAAGCGTAAAGATCTTGTGAAATGATTTTAAAATAAAGAGGGAATGGTTTCATTTATGAAATGGTGGAACTGAATTTTCAGAATTATATTTAAATGGAAAATAGTATGCTTACACCTGTTTTGAAAGCCGAAACCATACTAAAGTTGGTTTTCAAATGTGTTTCCAATATAGTTTTCTAATCATTTAAATGGTGTTTTAATGGGATGAGATGTTTTTAAATTGATGTGAATAACTTGAAAGTGAGTTATTTTCTACATGGTTGTGTCCTTGAGAAAATTTTTGTAAGATGTGAATTGGGATTTTGATCTCATTGTTAGCAGTTTGGAGAAAAAGGTTGGGTTGGTTGACCATTTTGTTTTTGAAAAGTGGATGAATTTTAGTATTATCCATTGGTATTTAAATGAGAGACCACATTCATGGGGCTGTATGGGATTATGGATGGTTGATGGAATGACTGGATGAGTGTCGGGACCAATATGTGGGGGGTGCCTGGTGTGGCACAAAAACTTGCATGTGTGAGGCCCATGGGGTACCATCGGTGGATATGCTAATCGTTGAACCATTGGTTTTAAAAAAAATGTTTTTAAAGAAACATGATGTCTTGATGAATTGTTTGGGGTTGGTGTATATTGTGTTTTTTATAAAATGTTGATGTTGTGGGATGTTTTGAGTCCAAGAACCCCTCTTGTTCGAACTGTGTTTTGGGTTCATGTTAGGTCGGTAAGCTGGATAGAAGGATCAGTTAGTAGTCTCCTATGAGATATGTTTCTGGATACCTTTACAGTGATTCCATTAAGGTGTTTGGATCTGTTTTGTGGAGTTCTTTTTACCAATGGACCATCTTGGTTTGGTCCTTCAGTTCTCCCTTTGGATAGGGTATGCCCCCATTAAGGGTTAGTGCACAACTGATGTGCAACCCAGATTGTTTCGCCGTTCAAAAATCCTCCAGTTGATCAATGTATGGAATCTTTTCTTGAGCTTTGTAGAATGAGTCTACACCATTTACATTCTTTTTTTTTCGGATCTACTTGTTGCGGAAGATTGCTCTAGGATGGTTGAAAGAGACCTTAGTTTCTTAAGATACCTGATTTGTCAAAGGTGGAAGTTGTCTGGGGTTGTCAGTATGGATAGTGTCTAAGAGGGCCTCTGAGTCCTTCATAGTCTCTTCAAAGAAGGGGTTTATGTTAGACCATCCCTATAGGAAATCTGGCCACAAGAGGTTGTTATGGACACTTGCTGGAATGTTGTGATGTCTGGGGATGTTGTATAAGGCCCCCTCCTTGTATTATTTTAATCAGTCGCTTTGGTCAAGTTCGGTGACACGTTGTGATATCGCGTACTCTTTTGATTGTAAAGGAGAAATTGTACAATATTTTGTGAGACTTTTTTTCAGATTTTTTTCACCTTTCAAGAGATCTTGACATCCTCTATTTTAGAGGAAGGTGTTTATATGTGTCCTTTATTTCTGTTGTTTCTCACCTGAAGAAACAAGGTGTGATGTGAGTGCATCCTATAAACCCTTATTTCAGTGAAATTACATGTTAGGGTAAAGGGAGTTTTAGATTGTGTTATTTCTTGGTGAACCCATCTGGGATTGCATATAGTTGTTTGTAGCATCAAAAGAAGAAATTCTATTTAGGGGTTTCCAAATCCTAACTATGAGGCCGAAGATGCTTCCATTATTCCAGCTCCAACCATAGGTCCCAGAGAGAAGCTGGCACGTAGTCAAAGGAAATCCCAGTGTAGTTTTTAACCTTGTACAACGAACTATTCTCATCATGAGAGATGGGTGTAGTTTAAATATTTGGTGTTGTCATCTTTATTATGTTGGTACCATTCTGTGGAAAGAGGTGGAGGGCCTCATCCCCATGTTATCTCCCAATGATTTTCTTTTCCCTTTTGGTTTCCTTTAGGTTTGGGGGGAAAAGTTTTGGATTTTTCTAGACATTTTGAGTGAACATTTTGTAGTAACCATTCCCCAGAAAACAATGTAGGTATAAGGATCCACATGGTTAGCGCACAGTTTCCCAAACTGTGCGGGCTAACCGTGCGGTCGTCCCAACTCTTTATGTTTTGGGGTTTTTCTGTGTTGGCCCATATTGTTCTGTTAAGATGGTTAGTTCTTATAGTGGGGATACCCAATATGAGTCTCATGTATATTAATTTAAAAATGCCTAATGGGATTCTAACCCTTGTAGCAGGGAGCTCGTTCGGGGCTCCCCTGTTAGTGTCTTGATTCTGTCTCGAAAAAAAAAATTAAGTTGTCTCTTATGGTTGGGGAGCCCATTTGTGTATCCTTGTATAAGTAACTAATTTTTTATTTATACTTATATTGTAAGTGGGTAGTCTCATTTGGACATATATAACCACATACATCTTCCTTGGGTAAATGTTGGGATTGGAGAGTGCCCAATGGTTTAGTTATATCAAGGTAAGTGTAACCTTTTCAATATTCTTGTTTGTTTTGGTAAATTTCTTTAGCCTTATTCAGATAGTGTTTGAAGAGTTTAATTTTAGGACAAATCCTTAATGTTCTTGTTCATTTCAGTAAAGAGTTGTATGTTTTGGTTTTGAAGTATTCCTTCCTTAATTGTTCACTTTAGGTGTTTTGGCCTTTGGGGGCGATGCTTAGCAAAGGAGACCATTTCAGCCTTTCGGTTGGGTTTGGTTTTTTTCTTTGTCCCCGATGTGGCTTTCCAAGGGTGGAAAGTTTTATGGTGGGTAGAATTGTTACAGACGTGACTTTTTTTTATATCCATTTCTCATTTAATATCCATTCCTGGTTTTTTTGGGGGTTTACCAATCATTTGGGTGAAAATGGTGGGTTTTGAAAATTAGGGTCAAACCATGAGCTCAATTCCAGATTAAAAAAATAAAGTTTGTTTCTTCTATAACTCCTTATATTTTATTTATTTTGTACCCATTACACTTCCCAATTTTCATAACCTGAAATATTAAAATCACCATATCCATTTGGACCACATAGAATTCAAAAATCATGATGGATTTGGGTTTTTGATTAAGGTAATGGGCCTGCTCGTAGGCCCATTTCCTGCTTTAAATATTATTATTAAATATTCCATATCTCATTCATTTTTTACTTTTTTCCCGTTATTCCACCTCCTTCTCAAATATAATATCCTGAGGATCACCCCCATTAAGTTTTTTGAAATTTTGGAGCTCAGGTGAACCGTGAATTAGGGTGATCTTTCGTACTCCTTCTCAAATCGACCAGATTTGTTGTGCTAAAATGAATCATTCATAACTTCTTCAATTTTCATCTTTTTTCCACCATTGCGGTCCCCACATGACCTAATATGAATCCTTATAACCTCCATACCTATTTTGGGTAGTTGTAGATTCATATTTTTGTCGATTTGGGCATATTTCTTCAAGATATTTCAAGTAAGGGAATTCCTTCTTGGTTCCTTTCATCCTCTTTCAGTTTTATTTCCCCATTCTTGAAGTTCCTCAGGTCCAAAAGTTGGGGTTAGATCCTAAGGTCTGATTTGGTATCTTTTGGGTCAATATTTGGTGGTCTAGGTCTGCATTTATATTCCTTGTGGTGCGGTGGTGGTGCGTTTAATGTTTCGCACCATGTTTTCTGGGTTTCAACTCAAAAGGTAGGTGATTCCATGTGTAGCCATTTTATGATGAGTTATCTTCCCTGGTTTATTAATTTAGAATGTTTATAATCTGTTTTTTGTGCTTTGAAAAACTGTTTTTGATGGATTTGGTTAAACATTTAATTTTTAGTTGCATTTTAGCTTGAAATTGGGTACTTTTCATGTGTGACTCTTGGGGTAATGTCTGGGTTTAGTTTATAACATATGAAAGTGATTTATTAGTCTTGAAAGGGGATGCCAATTCTGGTTTGTTAATTCCTTATTTTCATGTGGTCCTTGAAAGAAGGTTTTTGAATGAGTTTAAGGTGTAAAACCGTGTTGTATTTCTTGAAGGTGATTTGTAAAAAATTGTGTATTTCATGTGTATCTTTGTAGTATTATTCAATGTATTTTTATAACACTTGGGGGTGGTTTAATAAGTTTTTAGGGCTGAAAATTCTGTTTTGGATTTGTATTGGTATGATTTTGGATTTCAATGAGGGTTTTGAAATGGGTTTAGTGTGAAAACAATGGTTATACCTCTTGGGTTTGTTTTATAAAAATTGTAAATGTTTTATATGGATAAACAAAGTTGGGAAAGGGTGTATATGTACTTTTTGGGTGAGCGTGTTCACCTAATGTGTCTTTTTGAATGGTAAAGTGGTGATTTGAGATGTCAAAATTTTTTATAATGTTTTATAAATGGCTGAAATGTTTTACTAAATTGTGTTTTGTGTGCGAAACAAGGATGTAGGATGTTTCAAGTGAGTTTATTGATAAAATGAATTGTGACGGTGAGAAGGGTTTTATGTGACATTTGTGTGGGCTGTTTTGTGAGTTGAATAGCTTGTAATGGTTTTATAAAAAATTTAATGGATTTGTGGAGGTGATTAAGAAATGTGAAAAGTTTTGTAGGCAATTTTGGTGTGAGTTTTATTTCAAAATTCATTTGAATAAAAAGTGGATGTTGTGACTTGTATGATGTACATGGGGCTGTTTGGTTAATGTGCGATGTGGAAGTGATATTCGAATGTGAAAAATATATTTCTTGAATTATGGAACTTGTTTGAGCACAAAGGGAAAACCTAGGTATCTAGGTGGGTGGACGTGTACTAGTATGCTACTGAATCCGTGGGGTTTGGCCTCAGTTTCACTTAACATGATTGACGCCATAAAATCTAACTAATCTATGATGATGATTATTGGGGACACTAGGTTATGAGTACGATCCCTACTAATGGCTCGTGCATGAGAATAGATATGTTTTGTGGTTACATTCACAGAGATACGAGGTACCTAGGACCCACATCTAGCTAGTGCCTAGGGTTTTTTTCCTATTACTTGTGATCATTAGATCCTTTGTACTTACCATCGGTATACGGTATTGTTGGATAGAAAATTCAGTATATTTGTTATTTATTTTAAAATTGTTGGTCCTTTAAAATTAGCCCACATGAAAACTATTTTCATTTATTATTTCATCCTTTAGAAAATTGTAACAAGAATTTCTTATTTACAAAACATGCAATACGTTTTGTCATGAAATGTTTATCACATGGAATCTCTTAGCGATGGTATCCTACTGGGATTTCCCTCTCACCATACTTACACCTTTGGGTGTAAGTAGACTTGCTTATTTTATGTCATAGGTTTGGGTATAGGTTTTATGCCTTTGGTTCGGGTTTTTAGTAGTCCATCGTGATGAAGTGTGGTGAAGATGAC
The DNA here is from genome assembly GCA_963277665.1 of Viscum album. Taxonomy (NCBI): domain Eukaryota; kingdom Viridiplantae; phylum Streptophyta; class Magnoliopsida; order Santalales; family Viscaceae; genus Viscum; species Viscum album. The sequence goes on along the minus strand of OY728145.1, from coordinate 1,447,966,388 downwards.
TTGAGGGCGGTGCCTCTTAACATGTGTAGGTTCTTGGCCTGTCATATCATGAGTTTTTACCTTTTTAATGGTCTTAAAACAGTGTTTAACAGTGTGTAATTTAGATCTTAATTTTAGTAAAAGATGTTTTGGTTTGAAAAATCCATATTTTATTTCTTGGATCCATTTGTTGTTTTAAGTATACAAACTCGGTTAAATCATTCCCAATTTTCAGTTATTGATACCCAGGAACTTGTGCCAGCATGTAGGGATCGGTAACACCATTCAGGACATGTCACAGGTCAGGTCGGGTGCCGGTTTTGGGGGTGACCAAATTCAGTTCGTGAAATAATGGTATCAGAGGGAGGTTCTCTCTATTTGAGTCATGTTATTTGGGAAATAGTCGGGATAGTATGGAGTTATGATTGTCGAGACCTAAAAATATGGTTATGGGTAGTGTGCTTGATCATCACACCTCATGACTAGATTCATGTTGCCAGGGGAAGTGATGATTTATCTATGTCTTTTGTTTTTTTTTTTGGTCTAATGATGAATAGGGGAAATGAAAAGAGAGTTGGGTTAATGGTCTCAGTGAGCTCGCAGGGTCTGGAAATCCATGTTAAGTCAGGGATATTCCCTAGAACACTCTCTGTGATGGTTAAGTGATTGGAATATATCTTCCAACCATATGTCCAAGTCACCCACAGAAACTAGTTTCCTCTCGCATTGTTTTGTGGTTTAGTTTTGAAATCATGAAACTTTGGGTTTAACGTGACTTGGTTTTAAGAAGTGTAAATTTTTTGTGAAATGATTTTAAAATAAAGAGGGAATGCTTTGATTTATGAAATGGTGGAACTGAATTTTCAGAATTATTTTTAATTGGAAAATAGTATGCTTACACCTCTTTTGAAAGCCGAAACCATATTGAAGTTGGTTTTCAGATGTGTTTACAATATAGTTTTCTAAACAATTAAATGGTGTTTTAATGTGATGAGATGTTTTAAAATTGATGTGAATAACTTGAAAGTGAGTTATTTTCTAAATGTTTGTGTCATTATGAAAAGTTTTGTAAGATGTGATTTGGGATTTTGATCTCATTGTTAGAAGTTATGAGAAAAAGGTTGGGTTGGTTGACCATTTTGTTTTTCAAAAGTGGAAAGAATATTAGTTTTATCATTTGGTATTTCAATGAGAGACCAAATTTATGGGGTTTTATGGGATTTTTCATGGTTAATTGAATGACTAGATGAGTGTCGGGATGAATATGAGGAGGGTTCCTGGTGTAGCACAAAAACTTTCATGTGTGAGGCCCATGGGGTACCATTGGTGGATACGCTAACCACTGAACTGTTGGTTTTCAAAAAAAATTAAAGAAAAACATGATGTCTTTATGAATTTTTTGGGATGGTATATATTTTGTTTTTTTGGAAAATGTTGATGTTGTGGGATGTTTTGAGTCCAGGAACCCCTCTTGTTCGAACTGTGTTTTGGGTTCATGTTTTGTCAGTAAGCTGGGTAGAAGGACCGGTTAGTAGTCTCCTATGAGATATGTTTCTGGACACCATTACGGTGGTTCCATTAATGTGTTTGGATCTATTTTGTGGAATTTGTTTACCAATGGACCATCTTGGTTTGGTCCTTATGTTCTCCCGTTGGATAGGGTATGCCCCCATTAAGGGTTAGTGCACAACTGAAGTGTAACCCAGATTGTTTCGCTGTTGTAAAATCCTCCAGTTGATCAATGTAAGGAATCTTTTCATGAGCATTGTAGAATGAGTCTACACCATTTACATTCTTGGTTTTATTTTCGGATTCTCTTGTTGCGGAAGAGTGCTCGTGGATGGTTGAAAGAGACCTTAGTTTTTAAGCTACCTGATTTGTCAAAGGTGGAAGTTGTCTGGGGTTTTCAGTATGTATAGTGTCTAAGAAGGCCTCTGAGTCCTTCATAGTATCTTCGAAGAAGGGGTTTATGTTAGACCACCCATGTGGGAAATCTGGCCATGAGAGGCTGTTATGGACACTTTCTAGAATGTTGTGATGTTTGGGGATATTGTATAAGGCCCCCTCCTTGTATTATTTCTATCAGTCGCTTTGGTCATGTTCGGTGACACGTTGTGATGTCACATTCTCTTTGATTGTAAAGGTGAAATTGTACAATATTTTTTGACTCTTTTTTTTCAGAAGTGTTTCTCCTTTCAGGAGATCTTGACATCCTCTGTATTAGAGGAAGGTGTTTATATGTGTCCTTTATTTCTGTTGTTTCTCACCCGAAGAAATAAGGTGTGATGTGAGTGCATCCTCTAAACCCTTATTTCAGTGAAATTCCAAGTTAGGGTAAAGTGATTTTTGGAGTAAGTTATGTCTTGGTGAACCCATCTGGGATTGCATGTAGTTGTTTGTAGAATAAAAAGAAGATATTCTATTTGGTGGTTTCCAAATCCTAACTACGAGGCCAAAGATGCTTCAATTATTCCAGCTCCAGCCATAGGTCCCGGAGAGAATCCAGCACGTAGTCAAAGGAAATCACAGTGTAGTTTTTAACCCTATACAAAGAAATGTTCTCAGAATGAGATATGGGAATAGTTTAAACAATTATTGTTTTCATCTTTCTTATGTTGGTCACGTTCAGTGGAAAGAGGTGGAGGGCCTCATCCCAATGTTATCTCCCAATGACTTTCTTTTCCCCTTTGGGTTTCATTGGGTTTGGTGGGAAAGGTTTTGGATTTGTCTAGACATTTTGAGTGCACATATTGTAATAATCATTCCCCAGAAAGCCATGTAGGTATAAGGATCCACATGGTTAGCGCACAGTTTCCCAAACTGTGCGGGCTAACCGTGCAGTCGTCCCAACTCTTTATGTTTTGTGGTTTTTCTGTGTCGGCCCATATGGGTCAGTTAAGATGGTTGGTTCTTATGTTGGGGAGACCCACTATGAGTCTCATGTATATTATTTTGAAAATTCCTAATGGGATTACACCACTTTTATCGGGGAGTTTGTTCAGGTCTCCCCTATTAGTGTCTTGATTCTGTCTTGGAAAAAAATTATGTTTTCTCTTATGGTTGGGGAGCCCATTTGTGTATCCTTCTACCAGTAACTCATTTTTTCCTTGGTCTTGGCTTGGAAGTGGGTAGTCTCATTTGGATCTATATAACCACCAACATCTTCCTTACGTAAACGTTGGGTAGGATAGTGCCCAATGGTTTAGTTATATCATGGTAAGTGTAACCTTGTTTGATGTTCTTGTTTGTTTTGGTAAATTGCTTGTGCCTAGTTCAGATAGTGTTTTAGGAGTTTTATTTTAGGATAAATCGTGAATGTGCTTGAACATTTCAGTAAAGAGGTGTATGTTTTGTTTTTGTAGTATTCCTTCCTTAATTTTTCACTGGAGGTGTTTTGTCCTTTGGGGGCGAAGCTTAGCAAAGGAGTCCATTTCTGCGTTTTGGTTGGGTTTGTTTTTTCTTTGTCCTCGATTTGGATTTCCGAGGGCCGAAAGTTTTATGGTGGGTATAATTTTCATACTCGTTAATTTTTTATTCATTTTTTATTTAATTTCCATTCCTGATTTGTTTTGGGGGTTTACCACTCATTTTGGTGAAATGGTGGGTTTTGAAAATTTAGGCCAAACCGTGAGCCAAATTCCAGAATTAAAAACAAATATCGTTTCTTCTATAACTCCTTCAATTTTTACTATTTTATTCCCATTCTAGTTCACAATTGTCATACCCTGATATATTAAAATCTATATATCCATTTGGACCACATATAAATCCAAAATCATGATAGATTTGGGTTTTTTATTAAGGTAATTGGCCTGCCCGTAGGCCCATTTCCTTCTTTTAAATATATATTTTTAATATTCCATATCTCATTCAGTTTTTACTTTTTTCTTGTTCTTCCTCCTCCCTATCAAAATCCAATATCCCTAGGATCACCCCCATTATCGTTTTTGAAATTTTGGAGCTCAGGTGAAACACGAATTAGGGCGATCTTTCATACTCTTTCTCAAATCGACCAGATTTGATGAGGTAAAATGAATATTTCATAAATCCTTCATGTTTAGTCCCTTTTCCCCCATTTTAGTCCCCAAATGACCTAATATGACTCCTTATAACCTCCATACCAGTTTTGGGTACTTGGAGATTCATCTTTATGTGGATTTGGGAAGATTTATTCAAGATATTTCAAGTAAATGAATTCCTTCTTGGGTCTTTCCATCCTCTTTTAGTGTTATTTCCCCTTTCTTGAAGTTCCTCATGTCCAGAAGTTGGGGTTAGATCCTAAAGTCTGATTTGGTATCTTTTGGGTCATTTTTTGGTGGTCTAGGTCTGGATTTATATTCCTCGTGGTGCGGCGGGGGTGCGCTTAAGGTTTGGCACCAAGTTTTGAGGGTTTCCACTCAAAAGGTATTTGATTCCATGTGTAGCCATTTTATGATGAGTTAGCTTGATTGGATTATTAATTTATAATTTTTATAATCTATTTTGTGTTTGGTGAAATCTGTTTTTGAAGGATTTGGTTAAACATTTAATTTTTAGTTGCATTTTAGATTGAAATTTGGTACTTTCCATGTGTGACCCTTGGGGTAATGTCTGGGTTTAGTTTATAACATATGAAAGAGATTTATTAGTCTTGAAAGGGGATGCCAATTATGGTTTATTAATTCCTTATTGTCATGTGGGCCTTTAAAAGAGGTTTTTAAATGATTATAAAGTTTATAACCGTGTTGTATTTCTTGAAGGTAATTTGTGAAAACTTGTGTTTTTCATGTGTATCTTTGTGGTATTATTTAATGTATTTTTATAACACTTGGGGGTGGTTTGATAATTGTTTTAGGGCTGAAAATTCTGTTTTGGATTGGTATTGGTATGATTTTGGTTTTGAATGAGGGATTTGAAATGGGTTTAGTGTGCAAACAGTGGTTATAGCTCTTCGGTTTGTTTTATAAAAATTGCAAATTTTTTATTTGGTTAAACAAAGTTGGGAAAGGGTGTATATGTACTGTTTGGGTGATATTGTTCACCTAATGTGGGTTTTTTAATGGTAAAGTGGTTATTTGAGATGTCAAACATTTTTAGAATGTTTTATAAATGGCCGAAATGTTTTACTAAATTGTGTTTTGTGTGTGAAACACGGGTGTGGGATGTTTTCTGTGAGTTTATTCATAAAATGTATTGTGAAGGTGAGAAGGGTATTATGTGACATGTGTGTGGGCTGTTATGTGAGTTTAATGTCTTGTAATGGTTTTATAAAATTGTTTAAAGGATTTGTGGAGGTGTTAAAGAAATGTGAAAAGTGTTGTAGGCAATTTTGGTGTGAGTTTGATTTCAAAATTCATTTGAATGAAAAGTGTAATTTGTGACTTGTGTGATGTACATGGGGATTTTTGGTTAATGTCTGGTGTGGAAGTGATATTTTAATGTGAAAACAATATTTCTTGAATTGTGGTACCTATTTGAGCACAGAGGGAAAACCCAGGTATCTAGGTGGGTGAACGTGTACTAGTATTCTAGTGAATCCGTGGGGTTTGGCCTCAGTTTCACTTAACAAGATTGATGCTTACAACTCTAAGTAAACTATGGTGATGATTATTGGGTACCACTAGGTTATGGGTATGATCCCTACTAGTGGATCGTGCATGAGAATATATATTTTTTTTGGTTACTCTCACCAAGATATGAGGTACCTAGGACCCACAGCTAGCTAGTGCCTAGAGGTTATTTCCTATTACTTGTGCTCATTGGATCCATTGTACATACCTTCAGTATACGGTATTGTTGGATGTAAAATTCAGTAGCTTTGTTATTTATTTTAAAATTGTTGGTCCTTTAAAATTAGCCCACAAGAAAACTATTTTCATTTATTATTGCATCCTTTAGAAAATTGTAACATGCATTTATTATTTTCAAAACTTGAAATGCTTTTTGTCATGAACTGTTTGTCACATGGAATCTCATAGCAGTGGAATCCTTCTAGGCTTTCTCTCACAACTTACATACACCTTTGGTTGTAATTAGACATGCTTATTTTATGTCATAGGTTTGGGTACAGGTTTTATGCCTTTGGTTGGGGTTTTTAGCGGCCCATCATGATGCGGTGTGGTGGAGATGGCTTGAGGGTGGTTCCACTTTCCATGTGGAGGTTTTTGGGCTGTCATATCATGAGTTTTTACCTTTCTAATGGTCTTCAAACATTACTTAAAATTGTGTAATTCAGTTCTGAATTTTAGTAAAAGATGTTTTGGTTTGAAAAATCCAGATTTGATTTCTTGGATGCATTTTTTGTTTTAAGTATACAAACTCGGGTAAATCGTTCACAATTTTCCATTTTTGATACCCAGGCACCTGTGCCTGCCCGTGGGGATCAGCAATTCCCTTCGGAAATTGCCACGGGTCAGGTCGGGTTCCGGTTTTGGGGGAGACCAGATTCGGTTCGTGACAATAAACACCTTACTCTAGTTTAGTTTTCCTGCAACAATAACATTCACATGAGTATTCATATTTCTACTTATAAAATATTTAATGGAAAGAAGTGTAGAACTCCAACATACTAGATTCAGCTACACATAAGGAAAACAAAAAATTGACAAAATAATTATGTTTATATTTTTAATCATGATCTAGAATTTGAAATTTGTTAGTAGGTCATTATAAAAACTTCTTGGTGGAAGAAAGAAGAAAAACATTAGCCATATGTAAATCAATCTATTTCAAATTCTTGATCATATTAGGACCATATATTATCTATTAATGCTTCCAACAAACCTATATCAAGTCCATTATGTGTTCCAGGTATCTCTACTGATAAATTACATACTTGGTCTATCACATGTATTAAACCCATAGGTTGTACTACTGGACCATGATCTTTATTATAAGGAACACCGGATGGAGATTTTTTGTAACACCCCGAGCTTCCATGATAAGTTTCTCATTCAGTAATGCAATAGCTTGCATTGTACGCAACTTCGAGTTCTAACACACCGCAACTAATCAAAGTAGCCAGTATGAATAGTAATAACCACTTTTTAAAATTATAGAAATTTTATATTTCAAAATAGACTTCATTTTTGTATTCTTAATATCAAAATTACCCTAAGTTGTATTTTTTGTAATTTTCTGAGAACTTCAATTTTTTTATGAATAGTGAAAAATACTTAAAACAACTTTTTAAATCAAAATAATTTATTGTGATAAATTATAATATTTAGTGGTTTTAAAGTATAATTAGAAAATATTTTTACGATTTTATCCAATGGTGGTCATCAGAATTAATTTAACATTGAAATTGGACATAAACAATTACCAATCTTTTGATATAAATTGTTTCTTAAAAACACGCTATTTGTTGTAACAGCGGGAATTAATTATAAAATTATTTAATGCAACTTATATGTTTGGGATTTTGTAAAATAGAAATCATTTTTGAATTCGGAATATCAATTATAGCTTAGGGTGAAATTTTGGCATTATTCTAAAAAACAACAATTTTTGATGAATAGTGAAACCTCTAAGTGGTTGTCAAAAAAATGATTTTTCATTAAAATGAAACATTACCACTTCTGTGATTTGAATTTCAAAGATATTACATACATGGTTGTCATTAGTATGTAAAATGTGGTTCAATGGTATTAAAATAATTTTTTGGGGAATAGTAACATTTAAGTTCTTAATCGCGATTAGAGGTAATTAGGGTAGTTTAAGGTAAACATAATGTTTTAATAATATGAGATGAGATTGACACATGTCCTACCCTCATTGGATGTGACATGGCCGACCAAGACAATCCATGGGTCCACTTGGGGACCCCATGGAGCCACTTTAGTTGGAAAATGACATAAATACCTTTTATTTAATGTTAAAGTAAAAAATGACACAAACATGAAATGTTTTACTAAAACAATTTTTAGATGGGGTTATACAAGTCATATTTTTTACTATAAATATTAATTGGAAATCTAAAAAGATTTCCTACATCATAGTACTTTTTTTATAATTTTTAGACATTAATAAAATTAAATTATTTATGACATCATGATGATGCAGTGATGAACTCATTATTTAACGATTTAAATAAAATAAAAAGATAATGTAAAATATAAGGCTTACACTTGTCAAAAACCTATTGGATGAGTATATTTAGAACCCTTATCACCTTACCCTCGACTTATATAATTGTGGGACCTCTAAAATCCGAAACTCATTTTATAATAAAGTGACTTTTCTTTACTTTCCAAGAGTGCCCCTCCTCTCCACTTATAAAAGGCCCCCACCTCTACCACCTTATTCACACATTCAAGCCATTTGGCTCGGCCAACCTCTGCCCAGATACTCTCCCAACTTCCCTCCCTTACTCCTAGAAGCCTCACATTGGGCAGAAGTCTTCCCAAGGAATCCTTTGGCTCAAATCAAAAGAGTTACCCAATATTAAGGTAATGTCTTCTCTTATGTTATTTTGTTTTATTTTGCTTATCCCAACCCCTATACTCTTTTTATTACATTCTTTTATAACAACACCAGTATCCTAAATATACTAATATGTTGTTATAATGAGTATTCGAGCTACACTTACACACACCTACATCTAATGGTTAAAGAACATACAGTTACTGTGGATGGCGAATTTCTGCCCCACGAAACGATGATTGTTCAACACTCATAAAACACCTTCAAAGGTGGCCATTAAGATGTCACACTATTTATAAATGATATATAATATGTTTATGTTTTACTTAAGGTTCTTTATTTTTCATTTATGGCATACCTTTATTGTTTCCATTATGGGTAAACGCGATATTTTCATTTTAGGAAGTGCGGACTACCGCCCCCTCAAAGTGATTTGAATTGTTACTGCCATATGTGGGATGTATAAAGGATGGAGTAAATGTTATTATATATGATTTTATACTGGAATTATAATATACCTTTATATCATTATGATTTCATTAAATACGAAATAGAAATGAAAGTAGCGTTCATGCGTACATACGGCTTACCGTCTCCATGAACGGTGCATTTCATTCCTTACCTCTAAACATTATGGAATATTATAAATGCATGTATATACTGGATATATTTGAGATATATGATATCTATATCATGAATATAATTCTGGATATAATGGATATATCACCACATGAACAACTTGTAATTATAAGAATGTTATTTTTGACTCAAGTACCTAAGATCGACAAAATGACCGTTATAAACTTAAATAATTACTTAATGTTCATAACATGGTAATAAGGGATATAAAAGGAATAATTAACATGAAAAAGGTTCTTAAGTAAATAGTAATTAACTCTAGTTTATTATTCAGGAGGTTAAAGAATGGTCGAGTCAGGACAGGACGCAAGGTAAGGGAACTTCTTAACCCTTTTCCATTGTTTGGGTTAATCTCCTACTTTCAAATTATGTCATGATATTATTATGTATTATTTTGTATTTTTACTTTCTTTATGTGTACCTATAGTGAATACACATAATAGATCTATTTTATTTTAAAAATGATCTTTTAAGGACTTCGTCTCAATCTCCTTTCATTGAGGCATATTTGGTTTTATACACAACTTTCTTTTATACGGTGTATAAACCCCTTTGACTTTTATGTTTATTCAAAAGGAATCTTTTTTATACGAAGAATTTTACTAAACGAAAAAAGGGAATTTTTTTATTTCCATACATATGTGGCGACAACGACTTCTCCGCCGCCGTGGCCATTATTTGAGTTTCGGATTCCTCTATAAGCCATCACTTTTTTTAATGAAAAATAAATACAAAGTTTTAACTTTCTTTTATTTTGGTATTGAAAATGGTTTTGAAAGCGTTTTTATTATATCAATGTGTTGTATTTTTATATTGTGATTGAAATGTGGAAATGTTATGTTTCCTTAATGCATGTTTTATGTGATACGATTATGTTATGGTTTATGAAATGTTTAAACCTATTCATATGAGGAATGCATTGGACTTAATAAGTGACGGGTGGAGACCTCTATAGCTCCTCGATGCATCGGTAGGTCTCATGAGTCAAACTAGTGTCTTGGCACAAGGCCTTGACAAAATCTTATTTGTGGTATTGGCACGAGGCCTTGGCTACGTGGTTATGATAGTCTGGCATTATGCATTCCATCATTATGAAAGTTGTTATTGATATTGCATGTGATTATTCGACCAGCTGAATATCCATGTGAATAAGTAAATGGCATTATCTCATATTACTTTTGCCATATTATGTTTAAGATCAAGTTTAAAGGGCTTTTGTTTTAGTTATACATTGCCTTAAATGTTTATGTTTATTTATGAAAGCTTCCGCTATATTGTTATCCTTACTGAGCATCTGAGCTCACCCCTTTCAATGTTTTAATATTTTCCAGGATGTGAAGAATTATTTTATGAATGACCTACAAGGATAGTCAGAAGAGGATATGAGTGTGGACTATGGGGACTTTTTTATTGTAGTTTTTCATTTTATGATGTAATGTAACGCTTATGAATGTATCTAGTGTTTCCAAGGCTACTAATCTAATTGGTCTTTCGAGACTTGATCTTTTGTGATCATGCCAATGTTACGAAGTAATGCACAGACTCTGGGTAGCTGGGGTCGGGGCGTTACAGTTGGTATCAGAGGTAGTTTAGTACTAACCTTGGAAGCTAGATTTAGATAAACTCTGATTAGAGCACATAGCCCAAATATAGACTTTGGGGATTAGTATAGAAGAACTTACCAGAATTTTGGTATTATAGAGATTTTGTTAGTTTTCCGAGCAATACATCCCTGTCTGGATATGAGCGGGTAGAGGTGGCTCTGGAACAGATGTATCTAGGGGTAAAACCCGAAAACACCGCTTTGAGCTAGACTCGAACGGGAACTGGTGCACGACAATAGGCCTTGCTGCACTATTGGTTACGACACTCCCGGGGGATATGCTTAGGATAATTCTCATTTCTTTACAAACCACTATGAAGGGTTATGAGTATATAATTCCTTAAAGAAAAATTTTTTTTTATGATTATGGATTATATCCATAAAATAGTTCAATTACTGTTAAGTGTTTTACAGGTACGGAATTATGTATTTTGATTCATAAACTAATCTAGTTTTTGCCATTGTTTAGAAATGGCTCCTAGTGGAAGGAATGGAAACCGTATCAATTCACGCACTCCGTTTAGGGATTTCCCTCCTGCTCAAGATAATTATGGTGGAGCTGGAGATACAACTGGTGTTGATCAACTTATTACCATACTGGGACAACTCACTCGGGTTATGAAAAATAACCTTACTCATATGGAGCACCCTGATCCGCAACGTGGAGGATCAATGTTAGACCGCTTCATGAGGCAACAACTACCAACTTTTAATGAGGGTACAAATACATTAGTAGCTAAGCAATGGATAAACTCCTTAGAGAAAATATTCCATGCCTTGGGGAGTAGCGAAAGGGAGAAGGTTGTCATGGCAGTTTACTGCCTCACTAGAGATGCCGATCAGTGGTGGTCGCTGATACAAAACACAAAGGAAGATGATGATGTATCGAATATGGAATGCAGGGAGTTCAAAGAGATTTTCTTAGAAAAATACTTTCCTCATGACCATCGAGTAGATATGGAAAGGAAATTTATAAGTCTGAGGCAGAAGGAGGATGAGAGTGTCGCAAAGTATGTGGCTAACTTTACAAGGTTAGCGAGGCATGCTGCAGATTATATACATAACCCAAGAAGTAATATTGATCGTTTCTTTGATGGGTTAAAACCATTTCTCCATCGAGCATTAGTCTCACAAACCTTCTCATCATACGAAGATATTGTCTCGTGTTTTATCAAGACAGAAAAGGAATTCTCTAAGTCTTATGAAAACAAAGTAAAGCAAGATAAGAGAAGAATGGTGGAACAAGAGACAGATAAAGGGAAAAAGGGAATGAAGGATTTCCCATTATGCGATAATTGTGGGAAGAATCGCCCTGGTACTTGCCTAAAAGGAATGGGAGTTTGTTATAAATGTGGGGAAAAAGGTCACCAGGCGCGTGATTGCAAGGGAAAGAAAGATACTATCAATGTTGAATGCTACAATTGTAGGGAAATGGGGCATTATGGAAATGAATGTCCTATGAATCAGGGAAACTTACTTCAGAAAAGTCCAAGGGATCAAGGACAATCTTATGTTGTTACTATAGTTGAAGCGGAATAATTAATGTATTGGTGCTTTTGGACTGAAGGATTATATTCTGGTTATAAGGATAATGTGATTGTACAACAGTACTTGTTGCTTTCATTAAGGATTTAATATGATGAAGGTAATCATATTTTTAGTATGTGACAATATGATAAACTTTACTTTGTTTGGGGAATCTTATAGCATCCCATCTTTTTATAACATAACTTTCATTCCATTAAACGGAACTGAGGATCTTTAAGGTTTAGTGTCTTGGAAACAAGGAACATAAAACATGAAACAAAAAAACATTCTTCTTAAACACTTGAAAGGCTTCTCCTCATGTTCACCCTAGGCTCATTACTGCATCTCATAACCTGGGGACATACATCAAAAGGAAGGGTGAGTAGAAGGCCCAGCAAGGGAAACAAGTGAAACATTTTACATATGAACTTGAGATACATCAATAAAGTCATGAAAAGAACTTTAAGGCATGAAAATGAAATCATGAGGCATATCATAATAAAAATAAAACTTTTTCATAACTTGAAGATGTGGCTACATCATTTAACATAGACAATCACGAACATATCACCAAGGTCCATCCCCAAGGTGTCATTTTAAAATTACCAAGGTTATTCACCAAGGTAGCGTGACAATTGTAATCTCTAGTGGTTACATCATTACCCAATGCATTGGAGCGCTATCAGGGCGCACCCTTAAATTTGCCTTTATTATCATGTGAGCCACATATATCATCATCACAGATTTCATAAATAACCCATATAGCATAAAATAAATGGGTGTCATTTCATAATCATAACGTTTTAAAAACTGTTTTAAAGACATGATCTTTATGTCACTTTAAACCCACGAAAGGGGAGAGCGGGTTTTATGTATGTAAATCCCAGAATTTAAAATAGAACATTTTTTTATATATGTGAATACCTCTTTATAAGAAATATCTTTGAGTATTCACTTAATAATATAAAAGAACTTTAGAAAAAGAGAGAGAAATTTTGAGACAGAAATTCTGCAGCATAACGGCTATGTTACGAGGTTTTAGAAGACATTAAAAAGAGAGGGAAAATGGGTCAAACATTCATAAATGACCCATAAAACAGTAGATGGACAGAATAAGAAGGATACATGATCATGGTAATGAAATTTCAAGGACATACCATTTGAAATGAAAAACATGGAAGGAAGACAAAATTTAGATTTCTCTTATGAAAGTTCGGCAGCCTAACGGCGTTACTTAAACTTCAACAAAAATGATTTGAAAAGATCAAATAGGGTCTCTCATCATGTGAACATAAGAGTTCAGTATGATAGATATAGAGATAATGCCCCAATATAATTAAAAATGAACTTGAAAGACTTTTCATGAAAGTAGAACTTTGAAAAGAATGAGAAGGGTGAAAGAATCCCCTAAAAAATTCGGCAGCCTAACGGCGCCACTTAAAACTTCAAAATACTGAATTGAAGAGATCAAATGGGGTATCTCATCATATGAACACAATATTCCAGTATGATAGATATAGAGATCATACCCCAACATAAAAAAGTAACTTGAAAGAATTTACATGAAAGTAGAACATCAAAACGAGAAGGGTGAAGAACCACTTAAAAAATTCGGCAGCCTAACGGCGCCACTTAAAACTTCAAAATACTGAATTGAAGAGATCAAATGGGGTCTCTCATCATATTAACATAAGAGTCCAGTATTATAGATATAGAGATCATACCCCAACATAAAAAAAGGAACTTGAAATACTTTACATGAAAATAGATCTTGAAAAATGAGAAGGGAGAAAGAATCTGTTACAAAAATTTCGGCAGCCTAACGGCGCCACTTAAAACATCACAAAATGAAATAATGAGAGTAAGAGGGGATCTCTAATTATATTAACATGAAAAGGGCAGTAATAGGAGTATAAAATAACATCCTCAAACATAAGAACATGGAGCATAAAAGGAATGACATCAAAGAGATTACTTGAAATGAAAGAGAGAGGTCGGATCCCTTACCTTAAAACGTGACTCTTGAAACTCAAAGGTTTGGACCTTGAGTGCTTGGGGGCACCTTGGGAGGACTCCTTGGGAGGTAATGAGACCATAAATTCGTTGGGGAAGAGTGGGGAGTCGAATGGATGAGATGAGGGCTTGGTATTTATAGGGAAAGTGAGGGGACAAGGCATTAATGGCCAAGGGACACCTCACATGTGCTTTTCTCAAACCCATGTGCTCCCCCTTGGCATTTATCATGGAGTTAGGCCACATGGGGCCCCCAAAACAATAATTCATCACCCTTGGCCGGACAAACCTTAAAAGATCTCATGACATCATCATGACATAATTATGATGTCATTAAACATACCGAAACCCAGAAACTGCATTTTTACTATTCACTGAAAAATTCATCTTTCTCAGAAAAATCCCAAACTTTCACCTTAACTAAATATCAATGCTCCGATTTCAAAAATGAACTCCATTTTATAAAAATAATTTTCTAAATATTTTTAATTTTATTTCTAAATAAATACACTATTCACCAAAAATTCATTTTTTTCAGAAAAATCCCCAAAAATTACCATAACATAATATCGATGCTCTGAGTTCAAAAATAAAGTCATTTTTATAAAAATAATTTTCTAATTATTTTTAATTAAATTTTTAATTAAAAAACACTATTCATCGAAAAAACTATTACTTTAATAATAATTTATGAAACCGTTATTTAACCATTTTATTGAATCACATTACTTAATCAATGTGCCTAGCTTATTTTAATACTTTCTTTAAGTGAGATTACTAATCCATTTGGACACATTATTAATCCTAATCATAAAATCACTATTCATAATTTACTATTCATCAAAAATTAAGTTGATCTTATTAGTCTCTAAATTTTGTACTGAACATAATTGTAGAAGACCATTTTTCAAAAATCATTACACATTTTTAATTATTTAAGGTTTACACAACCATTTTTAAAATATCATTTTTCTAAAATTCATCAAAAATATGCATATTATATTTATCCGGTCATTTGAAAATTCATAAACTTCATCATAAGAAGAAATCCGAATTTTTATTTAAAACAAAGGATTACACAAGGCAGTTACGGTCTC
Source organism: Viscum album (assembly GCA_963277665.1). Lineage (NCBI taxonomy): Eukaryota > Viridiplantae > Streptophyta > Magnoliopsida > Santalales > Viscaceae > Viscum > Viscum album. The sequence goes on along the minus strand of OY728145.1, from coordinate 1,447,951,127 downwards.
CTTACATAGCCCCATATCACACCAGCATAGGACCTAAGTGTAAGGTGTGCTAAGGTGAGATAATCCGAGGGAGGCTCGGCCAACATCGCACGAGTAGTAATTTCTATCAGTTTGAACTTCTCGCGAAGGCGATCCCGCTCTAGCTTCACACGATGAAGTTCAGCTTGGGTTTGGTCCAGAGCAAAGCCCAGTGGTGCTACCTCTTTCCCAAGTTCTGTTAGATGGGCTTCGATCGGTCCAAGACTACTGGGTGAGGCCATCGAATCTTCTTTCTATATTAATTAACCAAGATTTCTTGTATTTAGAGACAATAGTCAAAACGTTTAGTTTCCAGTGGTCATATTTACCAGTGGTCAAATAACAATCAAAACCCAACAGTCTCATTTTAATTATACTCATGTTATCAAATGAAACATTTTTGTTGAGTATAAAAATAAAATAAAATAACACATAAAATTAGGAAACAAGATTTATTTAAAAAATTCGGGTCGTTACAATCTTCCCCCCTTAAGAAATTGCGTCCTCGCAATTTTAAAATTGGGTTTTGAAATTTCATTGAAAGTCCCACATCGGAAAAGGAGTCAGTAAAACTATTACTTTAAAATAAAGAAAGGGAAGTACAAAGGTCACCCGAGTTAACCCACACTAGGGTTCCATGTAGGAAAACATGGACATGGAGGAGAAAACAAAGGGTCAAATTCTGAGGGAGAGTGATAGAGAACATGATTAGGAGAAAGTTAACCATGAAAAAATCCCAAACTTATGATGTGTGTAAACGGTCTTTGATTACCTAGTAGGAAACGTAAACCAACAACATTTTTGTTTTACGTTTCTTTTCATAATTTTGAGGATTTCATTAACTACATAGAACAAAAACATAAGAAAATATACCTACCTTCAAGTAGAGTTCCATCCTTTAACAAGTCCCTACCAACACTAATCTTTTCTCCAAATTATGAGAATTCAAAAACACTTGGTCTCATAAAAGCACAAGAATCATCTTCTATAGAATCACATAATCTAAAAAAGATTAACTATCTATTTCTTCTATCTTTAAACATTATCCCAAAAACAGAAAGGTTAAGGTTAAACAACTCTTAAAAAAGAAAGAATCCCATAGGAATGGAAACTACTTTTAAATCATCAAAGTTCCATGGTACTACCCAAAGTTCATCATAGACCATTCCATAAATAACGGTCCTTAAAATTCCTCAAAACAAACCAAACTAAGATTGAAACCCAAATACAAGAAGGATTTGATAACATAGTCTTCCAAAACAACATCATTGTTCATCTCCAGACAACATCAACCACTCCTAACATCTTATAAAAAAGGTTGCTAACCTAAACATATTTTACCCAAGATAGGTTAGTCATTCCCATAAGTAAGCTAAATTACTATGAGTTCACCTTAAATTCATCGATTCTTCAAAATATAAGTCAACCTTACTCCTTAATGAAAATACCGTAGTAATCTATTTACCTCGATCAAATATGGTTCCCAAAATAATGAATGTCTTCCAAAATAATAATCATATTTTAATCCCCTAATCATCCCTGTCATATTAATACGAAAATCGTCCCATTTCCTATCACATTGTTTGTCGGAACGTGTTCTTCCATTTCCCACGATTAACTAAGAAGAGAAAGCATAATTAGGGGCTTAAGTACGTAGCTAATAATCATGAAAAGGAACTAAAAGCATATAAGGATAACTTGTATATGAAAGGTATACCCTAACTTGTGATCTCCTAGGTTCCCATCTAGGTTATGAATGATCATATATTCTTATGTGAACCTTTATTTTATTTTATATTTGTTCCTTTAACAATGGTTCATACCAAGCTTATGAATTTACCAAAACATATCCCCCGGGAGTGTCGTAACCAAGAGTGCAGCAAGGCCCGTTGTCGTGTACCAGTTCTCGTTCGAGTCTAGCTCAAAGCGGTGTTTTCGGGTTTTACCCCTATGTACATCTGTGCCAGAGCCACCTCTACGTGCTCGTATCCAGACAGGGATGTATTTGCTTGGCAACCCCTTACTCAATACTCACCAAAATACCAGGAAGATTTCCTATATTAAACTTTTCTATAGGGTTCTTCCTAGAGTTTTCATATCATAATTTCCACAAATAACTAAACCATCCTTTGATACCAACTATTGAATCCCGTCTTTTTATAACATAACTTTCATTCCATTACACGGAACTGAGGATCTTTAAGGTTTAGTGTCTTGGAAACAAGGAACATAAAACATGAAACAAAAAAAACATTCTTCTTAAACACTTGAAAGGCTTCTCCTCATGTTCACCCGAGGCTCATTACTGCATCTCATAACCTGGGGACATACATCAAAAGGAAGGGTGAGCAGAAGGCCCAACAAGGGAAACAAGTGAAACATTTTACATATGAACTTGAGATACATCAATAAAGTCATGAAAAGAACTTTAAGGCATGAAAATGAAATCATGAGGCATATCATAATAAAAATAAAACTTTTTCATAACTTGAAGATGTGGCTACATAATTTAACATAGACAATCATGAACATATCACCAAGGTCCATCCCCAAGGTGTCATTTTAAAATTACCAAGGTTATTCATCAAGGTATCGTGAAAATTTTAATCTCTAGTGGTTACATAATTACCCAATGCATTTGAGCGCTATCAGGGTGCACCCTTAAATTTGCCTTTATTATCATGTGAGCCACATATATCATCATAACACATTTCATAAATAAACCATATAGCATAAAATAAATGGGTGTCATTTCATAATCATAACATTTTAAAAACTGCTTTAAAGACATGATCTTTATGTCACTTTAAACCCACGAAAGGGGAGAGCGGGTTTTATGTATGTAAATCCCAGAATTTAAAATAGAACATTTTTGTATATATGTGAATACCCCTTTATAAGAAAGATCTTTGAGTATTCACTTAATAATATAAAGGAACTTTAGAAAAAGAGAGAGACATTTTGAGACGGAAATTCTACAGCATAACGGCTATGTTACGAGGTTTTAGAAGACATTAAAAAGAGAGGGAAAATGGGTCAAACATTCATAAATGACCCATAAAACGGTACATGGACAGAATAAGAAGGATACATGATCATGGTAATGAAATTTCAAGGACATACCATTTGAAATGAAAAACATGGAAGGAAGACAAAATTTATATTTCTCTTATGAAAGTTCGGCAGCCTAACGGAGTTACTTAAACTTCAACAAAAATGATTTGAAAAGATCAAATAGGGTCTCTCGTCATGTGAACATAAGAGTTCATTATGATAGATATAAAGATAATGCCCCAATAAAATTAAAAAGGAACTTGAAATACTTTTCATGAAAGTAGAACTTTGAAAAGAATGAGAAGGGTGAAAGAATCCCCTAAAAAATTCGGCAGCCTAACGGCGCCACTTAAAACATTAAAATACTGAATTGAAGAGATCAAATGGGGTCTCTCATCATATTAACATTAGATTCCAGTATGATAGATATATATATCATACCCCAACATAAAAAAGGAACTTGAAAGAATTGACATGAAAGTAGAACTTCAAAACGAGAAGGGTGAAGAACCACTTAAAAAAATCGGCAGCCTAACGGCGCCACTTAAAACTTAAAAATACTGAATTGAAGAGATCAAATGGGGTCTCTCATCATATGAACATAAAAGTCCAGTATGATAGATATAGAGATCATACCCCAACATAAAAAAGGAACTTGAAATACTTTACATGAAAATAGATCTTGAAAAATGAGAAGGGAGAAAAAATCTGTTACAAAAATTTCAGCAGCCTAACGGCGCCACTTAAAACATCATAAAATGAAATAATGAGAGTAAGAGGGGATCTCTCATTATATTAACATGAAAAGGGAAGTAAGAGGAGTATAAAATAACATCCTCCAACATAAGAACATGGAGAATAAAAGGAATGACATCAAAGAGATTACTTGAAATAAAAGAGAGGGGTCGGATCCCTTACCTTAAAACGTGACTCTTGAAACACAAAGGTTTGGACCTTGAGGGCTTGGGGGCACCTCGGGAGGACTCCTTGGGAGGTAATGAGACCTTAAATTCGTTGGGGAAGAGTGGGGAGTCGAATGGATGAGATTAGGGCTTGGTATTTATAGGGAAAGTGAGGGGACAAGGCATTAATGGCCAAGGGACACTCACATGTGCTTTTCTCAAACCCATGTGCTCTCCCTTGGCATTTATCATTGAGTTAGGCCACATGGGGCCCCCAAAACAATAATTCATCACCCTTGGCCGGCCAACCCTTAAAAGATCTCATGACATCATCATGACACAATTATGATGTCATTAAACATTCCGAAACCCTAAAACTGCATTTTTACTATTCACTGAAAAATTCATCTTTCTCAGAAAAATCCCAAACTTTCACCTTAACTAAATATCAATGCTACGATTTCAAAAATGAACTCCATTTTATAAAAATAATTTTCTAAATATTTTTAATTTTATTTTTAAATAAATACACTATTCACCGAAAATTCATTTTTTTCAGAAAAATCCCCAAAAATTACCATAACATAATATCGATGCTCTGAGTTCAAAAATAAAGTCATTTTTATAAAAATAATTTTCTAATTATTTTTAATTAAATTTTTAATTAAAAAACACTATTCATCTGAAAAAACTAATTCTTGAATAATAATTTATGAAACCGTTATTTAACCATTTTATTGAATCGCATTACTTAATCAATGTGCCTAGCTTATTTTAATACTTTCTTTAAGTGAGATTACTAATCCATTTGGACACATTATTAATCCTAATCATAAAATCACTATTCATAATTTACTATTCATCAAAAATTAAGTTGATCTTATTAGTCTCTAAATTTTGTACTGAACATAATTGTAGAAGACCATTTTTCGAAAATCATTACACATTTTTAATTATTTAAGGTTTAACCAACCATTTTTAAAATATCTTTTTTCTAAAATTCATCAAAAATATTAATATTATATTTATCCGGTCATTTGAAAATTCATAACCTTCATCATAAGAAGAAATCCCAATTTTTATTTAAAACAAAGGATTACACAAGGCAGTTACGGTCTCCTTACATAGCCCCTTATCACACCAGCATAGGACCTAAGTGTAAGGTGTGCTAAGGTGAGAGAATCTGAGGGAGGCTCGGCCAACATCGCAAGAGTAGTAATTTCTATCAGTTTGAACTTCTCGCGAAGGAGATCTCGTTATAGCTTCACACGATGAAGTTCAGCTTGGGTTTGGTCCAGAGCAAAGCCCAGTGGTGCTACCTCCTTCCCAAGTTCTGTTATATGGGCTTCGATCGGTCCAAGACTACTGGGTGAGGCCATCGAATCTTCTTTCTATATTAATTAACCATGATTTCTTGTATTTAGAGACAATAGTCAAAACGTTTAGTTTCCAGTGGTCATATTGACCAGTGGTCAAATAACAATCAAAACCCAACAGTCTCATTTTAATTATACTCATGTTATCAAATGAAACATTTTTGTTGAGTATAAAAATAAAATAAAATAACACATAAAATTAGGAAACAAGATTTATTTAAAAAATTCGGGTCGTTACAAATCGGATGTTATAATTGATTTTTGAATTTAAATACCTTTTAGAAAAAGTCCAGACAGAGGTATTTTGGATAACTTTGGATAGTATTGTTTAAGATTAAAACATTTATAAAGATTATTTTTTGAATATTATAGTTTTATGAAAAGGACCACCTACAGGGTGGGGCATAACCCGTCGCGTCGGACAAAGCTGAAGGAATCGAACCCACAACCATAATGCGACATGTCTTTATTACCTACCACTAGCCTACAGGAAGTCCCTGGTTATTACAAAATATTTTTACTAATCTAAATGGTATGTGTTAATATTTGGAACCTTATACAATTAGGATAAATTGAATATTTTTGAGTTGTATTACCTTTTAGAGTGAAAGATGGGTTTGGGGTAAAAATTTATTAAAGAATGAAAGTCTACATGACAAGTATGTATATTCCCTTACGTTCTTAGTAAATCTCCTAAATAAATTCCTCAACTTTATAAAAGTTAACTCAAAACAAAAATGTTGTCGGTTAACTTTTCCTAATGGGGAATCAATGATCGTTTAACCAATCAAAAGTTTGTGATTTTCTTGTAGTTAAACATTCTCCTAATCATGTTTTCTATAACTCTCCATCAGACCTTGATGGTTTGTTTCTCCTCTATATCCATATTTTCATAGAATCCTAGAATGGGCTATCTCGGGAGACCTTTGTACTTATCTTTCTTTCTTTTAATGTTATATATTTATTAACCTTATTTCGGATGTGGTTTTTCCACAAAGGTATTTTCTATTTTCAACCTTTTATTTTCAAAAAAAGTTTTCAAATTGCAAGGACGCAATTTATTGAAGGAGGGGAGAATGTAACACCCTGAGCTTCCATGATAAGCTTCTCATTCAATAATGAAATAGCTTGCATTGTACGCAACTTCGAGTTCTAACACACCGCAACTAATCAAAGTAGCTATTATGAATAGTAATAACCACTTTTTAAAATTATAGAAATTTTATATTTCAAAATGGACTTCATTTTTGTATTCGTAATATCAAAATTACCCTAAGTTGTATTTTTTGTAATTTTCTGAGAACTTCAAATTTTTTATGAATAGTGAAAAATACTTAATACAACTTTTTTAATAAAAATAATTTATTGTGATAATTTATAATATTTAGTGGTTTTAATGTATAATTAGAATATATTTTTACCATTTTATCCAATGGTGGTCATTATAATTAATTTAACATTGAAATTGGACATAAACAATTGCCAATCTTTTGATATAAATTGTTTCTTAAAAACACGCTATTTGTTGTAACAGTGGGAATTAATTATAAAATTAATTAATGAAACTTATATGTTTGGAATTTTGTAAAATATACATCATTTTTGAATTCGGAATTTCAATTATAGCTTAGGGTGAAATTTGGGCATTATTCTGAAAAACTTCAATTTTTGATGAATAGTGAAACCACTAAGTGGTTGTCAAAAAACTGATTTTTCGTTAAAATGAAACATTACCACTTCTGTGATTTGAATTTCAAAGATCCGACATACATGGTTGTCATTAGGAAGTAAAATGTGGTTCAATGGGATTAAAATAATTTTTTGGTGAATAGTAACTTTTAAGTTCTTAATCGCGATTAGAGGTAATTAGTGTAGTTTAAGGTAAAAATAATGTTTTAATAATATGAGATAAGCTTGACACATGTCCTACCCTCATTGGATGTGCCATGGCCGACCAAGAAAATCCATGGGTCAACTTGGGGACCCCATGGAGCCACTTGAGTTTGAAAATGACATAAATACCTTTTATTTAATGTTAAAGTAAAAAATGACACAAACATGAAATGTTTTACTAAAACAATTTTTACATGGGGTTATACAAGTCATATTTTTTACATTAAATAGTCATTGGAAATCTAAGAAGATTTCCTACATCATAGTATTTTTTTATAATTTGTAGACATTAAATAAATTAAATTATTTATGCCATCATGATGATGCAGCGATGACCTCATTATTTAACGATTTAAATAAAATAAAAAGATAATATAAATTCCAAGGCATAAACTTGTCAAAAACCTATTGTATGAGTAGATTTAGAACCCTTATCACCTTACCCTCGAATTATATAAGTGTGGGAACTCTAAAATCTGAAAGTCATTTTATAATAAAGTGACTTTTCTTTACATTCCAAGAGTGCCCCTCCTCTCCACTTATAAAAGGCCCCCACCTCTACCACCTTATTCACACTTTCAAGCCATTTGGCTCCTCCAACCTCTGCCAAAATACTCTCCCAACTTCCCTCCCTTAGTCCTAGAAGCCTCAATTTGGGCAGAAGTCTTCCCAAGGAAGCCTTTGGCTCAAATCAAAAGAGTTACCCAATTTTAAGGTAATATCTTCTCTTATGTTATTTTGTTTTATTTTTCTTATCCAAACCCCTAAACTCTTTTTATTCCTTTCTTTTGTAACAACACCAGTATCCTCAATATACTAGGATGTTGTTATAATGAGTATTAGAGATAAAATTACACACACCTACATCTAATGGTTAATGAACATACGGTTTCTGTGGATGGAGAATTTCTGCCCCACGAAACGATGATTGTTCAACACTCATAAAACACCTTCAAAGGTGGCCATTATGATGTCACTATATTTATAAATGATATATAATATGTTTATGTTTTACTTAAGGTTCTGTATTTTTCATTTATGTCATACCTTTATTGTTTCCATTATTGGTAAACGCGATATTTTCATTTTAGGAATTGCGGACTACCGCCCCCTCAAAGTGATTTGAATCGTTAATGCCATATGTGGGATGTATAAAGGATGGAGTAAATGTTATCATATATGATGTTATACTGGAATTATAATATACCTTTATATTATTATGATTTCATTAAATATGAAATAGAAATGAAAGTACCGTTCATGCGTACGTACGGCTTATCGTCTCCATGAACGGTGCATTTCATTCCTTACCTCTAAACGTTATGGAATATTATAAATGCATGTATATACTGGATATATATGAGATATATGATATCTATATCATGAATATAATTCGGGATATAATAGATAGATCACCACATGAACAACTTGTAATTATAAGAATTTTATTTTTGACTCAAGTACCTAAGATCGACAAAATGACCGTTATAAACTTAAATAATTACATAATGCTCATAACATGGTAATAAGGGATATAAAAGGAATAATGAACATGAAAAAGGTTCTTAAGTAAATAGTAATTAACTCTAGTTTATTATTCAGGAGGTTAATGAACGGTTGAGTCAGGACAGGACGCAAGGTAAGGGAACTTCTTAACCCAATTTCCATTCTTTGGGTTAATCTCCTACTTTCAAATTATGTCATGATATTATTATGTCTTATTTTGTATTCTTACTTTATTTATGTGTACCTATAGTGAATACACATAATAGATCTATTTTATTTTAAAAATGGTCTTTTAAGGACTTCGTCTCAATCTCCTTTCATTGAGGCATATTTGGTTTTATACACAACTTTCTTTTATACGGTGATTAAACCCCTTTGACTTTTTTGTTTATTCAAAAGGAATATTTTTTATACGAAGCATTATACTAAACGACAAAAAGGGAATGTTTTTCTTTACGTACATATGCAGCGACAATGACTTCTCCGCCACCGTGACCATTATTTGAGTTTCGGCTTCCTCTACAAGCCATCACTTTTTTTAATGAAAAATAAATACAAAGTTTTAACTTTATTTTATTTTGCTATTGAAAATGGTTTTGAAAGTGTTTTTATTATATCAATGTTTTGTATTGTTATATTGTGATTGAAATGTGGAAATTTTATGTTTCCTTTATGCATGTTTTATGTGATACGATTATGTTATGGTTTATGAAATGTTTAAACCTATTCATATGAGGAATGCATTGGACTTAATAAGTGACGAGTGGAGCTCGCTATAGTTCCTCGATGCATCAGTAGGTCTCATGTGACAAACTAGTGTCTTGGCACGAGGCCTTGACAAAATATTATTTGTGGTCTTGGCACGAGGCCTTGGCTACGTGGTTATGATAGTCTGGCATTATGCATTCCATCATTATGAAAGTGGTTATTGATATTGCATGTGATTATTAGACCAGTAGAATATCCATGTGAATATGTAAATGAAATTATCTCATTTTACTTTTGCCATATTATGTTGAAGATCAAGTTTAAAAGGCTTTTGCTTTAGTTATACATTTCCTTAAATGTTTATGTTTATTTATGAAAGCTTCCGCTATATTGTTATCCTTACTGAGCATCTGAGCTCACCCCTTTCAATGTTTTAATATTTTCCAGGATGTGAAGAAGTATTTTATGAATGACCTACAGGGATAGTCAGAAGAGGATATGAGTGTGGACTATGGAGACTTTTTTTATTTTAGTTTTTCATTTTATGATGTAATGTAACGTTTATGAATGTATCTAGTGTTTCCAAGACTACTAAACTAATCGGTCTTTCAAGACTTGGTTTTTTGTTATCATGCCAATGTTACGAAGTAATGCACCGACTCTGGGTAGCTGGGGTCGGGGCGTTACATTTTGGATCTAATGGAGAATGTTCAACCAAATAAGACCACTCAACTAGTCAATTTTTTGTGGTAAAACCACCAGTTTTATGAAGATTCATGGGAAATTGAGGATATGATGAGGAAAAATTATCCTCATTTTTTTAATTGAAGTGATGAATTTCAAGGTGAAATTCATTTTAAGGGAGGTAAATGTAACACTCCAAGTTTTAATGAATTATTTTTTTGAATAAATTAAATTTATTTGATAAATTTTTTTACATGAAAATCCAAGTTAATCATGTGCTACACGCACCACTAGGTTATCTTGTGTTACATAAAACACTAATTTTTTTAAAAAAACCATGATATAGTATTATTATATTTATTTAAACATGATTATTATAACCTAGATGACAAAATTATATATATAAATAGTAATAAAAATGTTTAAAAAATTAATTAGAATGGAATAATATAAATGAAACATATTGATAAAAAAGGTACTTACTTTTTCGTAAAGTCTTTATGTGCTTTGAAAATACTATTTTCTTAAAAAAAATATTTTTATTTCTTTTTATTTATATTAATAAAATTAATTTTTCACAATTTTAGAAAATTAAAATTTTAAAATAAACTTAATTTTTTAAATAATAATTTCAAAATTATATTAGGTTTAATTTTTGTAATTTTTCTGAAAATTTTCATTTTTTTGAATAGTGAAAAATAATGAATTTTAATTGAAAAATGAAATTCAATTTTATTTATTTATAAATTTAAATTTTATTTTAATTTTTTTAAAGTAAAATTAGTTCAATTATACATCCATTAATAAAATTTAATTAATTATAATCAATTTCATACTGAATTTTGATAGGAAAACCTTATAAACCTTTGAACTTTTTCTCTTTGAAAACTCGCATTCTCATCACGTCAGTAGGATTAATTTTAAATTAAAATTTTCCACTTATGTGAATTGAATTTTTAAAAATGGATTACATATTTTTAGTCAATATAATTTATATTATATAATAATTTTAAATTAAGTTTTTACAAAAATTAATAGTGAAAACAATAAAAATTAATTGTCATGGTTAAGATAAAAATGAGTTTACTAGGGGATAAGGTAAGAAGATAAGGGTTTAAATGAATGTAACACTTCTCAAATTCCTAATTTATACCCATATTTCAATAATATACATCAAAAGATCTAATTTATGGTCATTTGGAATCATTTTCGTGGGAATGGTTATTTATTTTTGGATTCTTATGGGAAATTTCCAAGTAGTTTCCAAGTGGATTCTCTTCCCCCACTAATAAAATTCCACCACCACCCTCCAATTATTGACACCTATAAAGACATATAGTTCAGAAAAAACCTACCAAATTACATCCAAAAAATACCTATCCATGTTTTATAGCTTATATTACTTCAAAAATTCTAACACTATGGTCCTTAATAAGAGATCCAAAGGAGGTGATTCTAAGTAACTTTAATTGTCTTCACTACACTCCCTTTTTTCATTAATTTTTTTTACACATTTAATTATTTATTAAAACATAAAATATAATAATAATAGTATATTCTATATAATTATATTTTATTATGTTAACATAATAACATATATCCATCTCCACTTTCAACAAATGGGTTGTGAAATCATAGTTCGTGTGTACGGAGGACTACCGCCTCACGAACCGATGTCATTCGTTTTTAAATTACAACTTCTCAAGGATGGAAATAATGATGGTTTTATTATTTTCATATTATGTTAATGATATAATTATACTTATGTAGTTATTATATCACACATAACTTCATAATCTCCATTTTGAGAGAATATGATAACATCACTCGTGTACGGACGTCTACCAACTCGGGAAGCGATGTGATTCATTCACGCTATACATGGAAAGTAATAAGGATGGTTTTAATGAAAATAAGTAATATATATTACAAATAAATTATTATTAAATTATAATATATCATTTACCTTTCTTTAATTCAATCCAATAATAAAATGGAAACAGTGTTCTTGCGTACGTACGGCCCACCGTCTCCATGAACTGTGTAGTTAATTTTCTATCACTAAATTTTATGGATTACTCTAAAAACATATACACTAAATATATATGATATTTATATAATTTTTTAAATTCTTTATATTATTAAATCATAATCAAATTAAAATAATCAAAAATCAAAAATCAAAACATATATGAAAAACAAAGAGGTTATTACCCAAAATGTAACTTTAACATGAAATTGTTAATAAACAGGTGATAAAATGTCATAAGAAAATCATATGTGGGGTGATATATATAAATATAATCATTTTATAGATGAATAATAAACTTATATATATTATAAATTATTCTTGAATGTATACAAAGAATGTCGATACCTAAGGTAATAGATTTCTATCTCACTTTTTACTTGTGTGAGACACGTGTCATATTCACCACTTATTTATTCTATGTGATGTCTATACTGATAATGAATGTTTTTTATCATTATTATCCTTAAAATTATGGGGGTTTACATATCCATTATATGATCTATCTTTCATGGTGTATAATGTTCAATAGTTACCAAAGTAGTATGTTATTTTTGTCTTAATTTCCCTTCTTTGAGAGATATGTTATGTTATGAACCTATATTCCTTTACGAAGTGTATATATAGAAAATTTTACAATTAATATCATTAATTTATTTATCCTATTTATATTTTAAGATTAATTTTATTTTGTTCCTTCATGGGGATTACGATTTAAAGTTTCCATAGTGGTAACGATTTCATGTTACAATCTCATTGTTTAGGAAGATTGTTTATGATTAGGTTTTCAGTGCTAAAATATTATGATAAATATATCATTAAACTCCTTAATTTTTATATCGTATGGTTATTCATTATATTTTCAAGTAATATTACAATTTTTTCACTCTTTCGTACATAAAATAATTGAGAAAATGTTTTTATGAAAATCCAACTTTATTTCTCTCTTTAGTCAGAAATACATTTTCTTTCAAAAAAATGTTTTCGAAAATTGTTTTAAAAATTGTTTTACTATTATAATAATATTTTTAAAAGAAATTTTTACCCATTATTTATTACATTACAAAAAACTTTGAATGTAATCTTCATTTAATTTTCAAAATCAATACTCATTTGGATTTTACCAAAAATGTGAAAGGAATCTTCATTTTTACATGTATGGAATGAATGTAATTTCCTATCATCATGACCATTATTTTCATTAAATATTCCTTTATAATTTTTCGAGTTTTTTTTAAAAATAATTATTTTTATAATGTTTCATGTTTTTAAAAAAATCAAAAAATATATTTTCATCAAGAAATATTTTAAATGATTTTTTAAAGATTCTTGTATAATTTTAAAAGGGAATTTTTAAATAAAATGATTTTGAAAATGTTTTAAGTTTTAAAATGTGTTTTTAAATGTTTAAATTCTATATTCCTAAATAAATACCCCAAATAATCTTTCAAACTAATTTTCCATCTAATTTTACATCCTATGATGTTACTTATGCTCCACTGCGGATATGATCTAAGGATTCCATTTTTATTCTTTCTATGAATGGTTAATATTTATGATGAAAATATTTTTATGAGACCCATTTATATTCCATAGTTAATACCATGATAATATTCTTATGAAACTCATTTCTCTTCCATGGGATATACCATGATACAATTATTATGAAACCCATTTCTCTTCCATGGGTTATACCGTGATAAAATTATTATGAAATGTGCTTGTTTTTCCATGTGTTATGCATTGATGAATGATGAAATGATTATGAAACCTATTTAGTTTTCACATTTTATATTATGATTAACTTTTTATGAAACATATTTCATCTCATTGGTTACTATATAATGATCTTATGGAACACGTATTTATGATTTTTATTATGTGATGGTGGTTGTGTTAAAACCAAGTACGGTGGTTACATTATAACAAATGATGGGGGGGACCTATATCACCCTTCAAGGAATTGGGTAAATATTTATATCTCATGATATAATAATGGTAAGCAATTTTATGGGCTAAGTCGACTAAGGGAAACATGTGAGTCTATATCCACTATGAGAAATAGGTGTTTCCTGATCCACAAGAGGAAACAGGTGCATCCTAATCTACTATGTTGATGGTCATGTTAGTTAACCTTGACATATGATTTTTTTTAATATTTATGATGGTTCCACACTTTTATGATATGAGATTATAGTTCATGATATATTTATGATAGTTCTCACTATATTATCCCATGTTTTCTAAAAGTATAACGTTTTATTCCATAACTCATGTTTATGGTCTTAGAAAAGTTGTAAATTTGTAAGTGGTGTTCATGATCACAAACCATTATGGTAATATTATGATTTCATATGATCATAGATTGATTATGTTTACCCTTACTGAACATCTGATCTCACCCTTTCATTCATTCCTTTCCCCAGGTGATGAACAAAAGTTTTAAGTAGGGTATGTTTATGAAGATTACTAGAGGATAAGATATTTACTGGTTATGTTGAAGATATTTCACTAATTTAGATGATTTTGTACCTAATCACTATATACACAAAACTACTATGGTCCCCAGGAGTGTTTTTGTGTAATGTATTGAATATTCATATTAAAAGATATAATATCAATGTATATAAAGCTCGGATCGCTATACCCTCCCTAAACTAAAGGAATTCAATATAGGTGTTCTCTTTTTTGAAACTATTCAATGGTACCAATCAGTCCTTAGCTTTTGGAAATAGGCATTAATAATTTTGAAATCCACCTTTAAATTAGTGATTTTACATTCCAAATCTTTCTTTCAGTTATACACATATTCATATATATATATATATATATATCCCTTTCCCAATGTACATATTCACACAACCATGAATGAATATGTAAAAATGGTATTCCTATATATATATATATTCATATCTGTATATATGTATAAGTCATATTTATAATTGAAATTTAATTGAGAACCACTTTAGAGATTTTTGGAAATCAAACATGTCACTGGGCCATTACGAAAAACAATTCAAAAGAGAAAAACATCATTGGGTATTTCCAATTTAACATTTTAAACCCATTTGGAAATGCAATCATGCACTTGAGATGCTTGACATTTCAAAACAAGATTGAAATCATGAATTAGTAAAAGAAACTCATGGAGGAAACTTAGGGAAAATTTGGAAAATAAGATAAAAACCAATTCCAAAAAACAAAACCATTTTATATAGTATATAGGCTTCATGATATAATGAAAACCACCTATTAAAATATTTTATAAATTATAGTTTTCAATTTAACATCTCAAACATAGAGTAACCTTGTGACATCCCAACATGGGTGCCACATTTCGGTCCCCTGAGCTGGTTGGTCACATGACCTCAAGGACTCCTCCCCATAGGCTAGAGGCTACCGACTAGAAGTGAGGGTATAATTTATATATCATGGAGATATTTTACCCTCTATGTAAAAGAAGCACAACATCATAAATAAATAAACAACAAATATATGATAATAATAAATAACCAGAATAATACTATAACTAGAGAAAACCAGTATCACATGATGAGACAAAAAACCCATATCCAAAACTAATAGAAGATATGTCATTCCATAATAAGTTTCATGTTTAAAAGGAAACTCCCAAAATAATAAAGATACTAAAAACTCTAGGTAGGTCCTGACACAATTTCTGGTAACCTCATCCATTCTCTATCCCAACTTAGACATCTAACATAGGGATTTTTCCATTATCCTATCCCACAAACATGAATTCTATTTAGGTACCGATCAAGAATCCTAAGTAGGGTGTGAGTACAACTTAGTAGGCCACCACCAATAAAATATAAAAAAATATCTAGTTAATAATAGTGTATCTAATTGTATAAATAATAAATTACAATCAATAAAGTAAACAGTTTACATATTCAATTTTTTTTACGAAATCCATTTCCTCGAGTTTATTCTGACACTCAAACCATCAATACTTACTTCATCCCATGCTTATGTCTTAACCACATCACATAGGTAAACATAATTCATTATATCATGGGATTTAATTATTCATTTCATTTCAATTCATAGCACGTCCACTTGAAACCATATTCCAATACCAATATCGTGGGTATATAACACCGTGTATAGCACCCCGTGGCTATTTTGAGCATCATTACCTATCCCACACCTCATGGATATTTAGATCATTATTCCTTATCACATACAATAATATTCACATGCATGCATTTGGTCCTAGAATTCCATGACTAAGACCTTGTGGTATTTTAATGCATCAGTTCTTGTCCCACAACCCATTTATCATTCAATCACCTATATCTACCATATCACATTTAATAATTTTAATCAACATTAACCCTCTTATAAACATTTCACGTTATCTTATACCATTTCAATTATCAATTCAATCATAATTCTTTACTTTAATAAAATGGAAGAATAAGAACCATTCACCATTGAACCATTTATCAACATTTAATAAAATAAACCATTAACTATTTATGGTTAATCCAACAATACCATAATTATTATTATTCAATCAATTCAACATTCATTAATTAACCAATTACACAATACCATCAACTTACCAATTCCATAATCCCATTAACCAATAATTTTCATGGTCACATCATTCTATTAATTAATTAACCAATTAATTAATCAAATTCAAGATGTAATTTCAAAGAATGTAAATTGATAAATCACAATTCCATACACACAATATAATCAAGACTATGTGATTTTCAATTTAGACCACTTACCTCAAGATCATTAATGAGTGTTTTCAAAACTAGAAACACCCAAATTGAAGTGGAATGTTCAATTACACAATAAAGAACAAGGTCTAGAACCAAAACCTAGATCCAAACTCAAAAGGGACAATAACCATCATAACATAGGACTAAACAATCTCCAATATGGGAAAACTTGTCCTCTTTTACTAGTAAATAGATATGGGAGAGTGAGAAACCCACAAGGGGAGAGATAACTTATTGGGATAGGTGTATATTCGTCAATCGGATCATCGATGCATCAAAAAAGAGATATGAAGGCCTTGGAATCCGTCTGAGAGACTCTAATTTTTAATGGAAAGGAGTTAGGGTCGAGTTGGGGTCATTAGAGATATAATCTGGGGGTTCAAGAATTTTTAAATAATTTTTAGGGGGGTTTTATTCTCTATATTCATGATTTCCCATACGGGGTGCATGGTTTTTTCAAACTGTTTTCCTTAACTATGATCGACCCTAAGGGATCATAGTTTCTTCTAAGAGGGTACATAGTTTGAAAACTATTCACTAACCATAAAATCCCCCATTTTCTGGGGATTCATATTTTACTGGCAGTAGGAAAATAATTTGTGAAAATCGTGCGCTAACCATTCACTACCCCTCTTCTTCAGAAATTCTCAAATTTTCACCTGAAACAAAAACTCACAACAGGTATACCAAAATAAGGGTAAAAACGTATGCCTTAATGAGCATGAGACATCTTCAGAAAAGGTAGGGTGCTTATAATCTCCCCATATTATAATAGCTCATCCTCAAGCTATGCTCCCAAGCATATATTAGATTATGAAGTAAAAAGGATAGTCCATTGAGACATCATATTTTCTTCTGTCTCACACGTTTCCTCCTAAACACACCCATTTTGACACAATACTCAAACTATTGTGATGGTCCATCCCCACAACACTTTCTCACTGTGATCCAATACATGTATTGGATGCTCCTCAAAGGACACATCAGTCTCAATCTCAACATCATCAACATTGATCAGATTAGAAGGGTCGAGGTGATATTGTCAAAGTTATGACACGTGAAAAAAATTATACATATAATTATGCCACTATGGAAGATCCAATTGGTACACCATCGACCTAATTCTCTCCACAACCTCAAACAGTCCAACAAACCTAGGCACCAACTTGTACTGCCACTGAATCCTATGGTGACCCAATCTAGGTGACACCTGAAGAAAAACATGATCACCTACAGTATTCTCAAGGGGTCAATGTCGTCTGTCAGTATATGATTTCTGCCTAATCTGAGCTATATCCATGCATATTTAAATCATCTAGACCTACTAGTATATATCATATATGATACTCAGTCCCAACAACCCTGACCCACTTACCTCAATATAACATAGAGGTGATCTGCATGGCCTGCCATAAACTCTCTAATATGCAGTCATTTGTATAGTCTCCAGATAACTATTATAATAGGAGAACTCAACATGTGTTTTGCGCTTCTCACAAGACCCAACAAAGTCAGGAACACACAATCATAACATATCCTCGAGTACCTAAATAATTCATTCCAATTACCCATCCATCTGTGAGTGGAAAGATGTAACCAGAAATGCATATGCACACAACGCTCTCTATAAGCCCTTCTGGATTTATAAACTAAAACATGAGTCATTGTCTCAAACTATTCTCTTAGGTAACCCATGCAGATGGACTATCTCCCGAATGTACATGTCTCTCAACTGGTCCTCTGAGAAATTCTCTCGTATTAGCAAGAAATGAGTTACTTTTGTCAGTCGGTATACAACCACCCAAATATTGTCAATATTACAAGGAATATTTAGAAGAGCCACCAAAACATACATGATAAAATCATCCCAATTCTATTCCATAATGGAAAATATATGTAGTAAACTAGTAGGTTATTTATTATCGGCCATCACCTATTGACAAGTGTAGCATCATGTCACGAACCCTGCAATATCCTTTTTCATCCCCGACCACTAATATTGTTGACATTGGTGATAGTACATTTTGGTCAAAACTAAATGTACCTCCCACTTTGAGGCATGAAACTCATGATTCAGCTTCTCTCACATACATATAGTAACTACAACATTGCCCCATACATAGATGATCTCATCCTCATATATTGTCTAATCGGAAGGTGACTCCCCACCTTCAAGGCATTTCCTAAAGGACAAACACTTCAGATCCTGATACTACATATCCTTTTTCTATCTCAGGATTTTAGACTCCACTAATATAGATTTGACGGTCATCTTCTCTAAGACCTCCTAAACCACACCATGCATCTCAGCTAGAAAATTTATCATCCTTCACTAAAAACTAGGCTCTTGAACTGTAGGGACCTGAGTATTCCTACTCAAATCTTCAAAAACATTGTTTCTCTTCCTGGGAGTATATGATACCTAAAATTCAAATAAATTCCTATAATAAACTCACATCCATTGTTGGGTATTTAAATCTCATTGGGAAAAATGTAATTTAATATCTTATTGTTGGTATAAATAGTAAACTTTTCACCGAAAAGAATATTCCAAAAACACATAATTGAATAAACAAATGTAGCTAACTTGATGTCATGTGTTGGGTAGTTCTATTCAAGTGGACTCAAATTCTATGAATCATACACCACAACTCAATATATCTACATAAACCCTACTCTAATACCAATCTCAAATGAATAAAAAAACAATGCATACTCCTCCCATGGATCGGGTAGGATCAAGATTCGGGTGGTCGTCAACCGCTCCTTAAAATCATGGAAAGAATTATCACATTATCTAGACCATTAAATCTTTACCCCCTTCTTGTTCAATCCTAAAATTGGTTCTTTTAAGAGGGAAAATTTTTGGATTAACCTCCGATAATAACCCATCAATCCTAGAAAACTGATAATATCAAAAAATGTTGTAGGGATACTCCCAAGAAAAAACTACATGTACATTCTCTAGGTCCACTGAAATACCTTCTTATAAGACGTGTTACCTAATAAGTGTACCCTATTGATCCATAATTGAGAAATAGAAGTACTATCTTATAGACAATGATCTCTTAAGGTACTCAAGATGATGTTAATATGTTGGTCATGATCGCCATGAGTGTTGGAGTACACCAATATGTAATCCACAAACACTACCACAATTTAATCCAGCTACAGGTGGAATATTCTATTCATCAAGGCCATAAAACGAGTATGAGTGTTCATTAATTCAAATGGCATTAGAATGAACTCATAAAGACCATACCTACTTCTAAAATCAGACTGTGGTATATCATAAGGTTTAACTCTCAACTGATGATACCTTAGTCTCAAGTCAATATTAGAGAACACACAAGATCCTCTCAACTGGTCAAAGAGATCATCAATACAAAGAATAGGATACCATTTCTTTACTATCATCTGGTTCAACTTTTGTTAATCAACACATAAGTTCCAAAGCCCATCATACTTCTCAGAAAAAACACTTGATAACCCAAAGGTGAAGTACTTAGAAGGATAAACCCCTTATCAATCAACTCTTCTAGTTGAGTGTTGATCTCTTAAAGATATGTTGGTGTCATTCTATATGGTGGAATAGAAATTGGCTCAGCTCTGGGAATGAACATAATTGTAAATTCGACATCTCTATTGGGTGGAATTCCTGATAAGTCCTCAAGAAACACATCATGGAACATATCCACTCTGGGTGGAAAGAAATCATACTATACACCTCTGCCATCCAACAATGGACTTGTAACTTGAGTGGTGAGATCCCCTAGTTGTCGATGAACTTTCCATGTATAGACTACCTAGATATCCCAGTCTCCACCGTGAAAATAGTTTTCACCCTCAGGAGGTATAAACATCACTCTCCTACAATAACAATCTATGTGGGACCAGTATGATACCAACCATTCCATACCCAAAATCAAGTAAAAACCTGACATATCCAGAATGTAGAGGTCCTAAAGGAAACAAAACTCCCAAACCTCAAGAGAACACCCCTTTCCTAAACAGATGTCTCTCAATCGTACTCCCAATACTGTATCGATCATTATAACCCCACTCAAAAACTCCACTACCATAATCAACCAATTCAAAAATTGTGCATAAATAAAGGAATTAGAGGAAATAATATCAAATAAGGAAATAGAAAATATAGAAGCTACAAGAATAGTACCAATAACTATCGATGGTCCAGCCTCGTTATCCACTAGTTTAGGATAAAAAACATGCAACTATCCTTCCCCTCCACCTTGTGATGAAGACTAAGTCCCGTGAGGTGCACCAATATACTAGTATGGTTTCTCTTTCCCATAAGTACCTCATCCACTTCCTCAACTTCCATAGACAGTATAAATCCAACTTCCAAACCGATATGGGATTGAAGACCCTCTTCCATCACTCTGAATCTACATGAATCCCCCATTATTACCCATATATTGTGTGTTCCTGTAGAACTATTGTAGATGTCCCATGCTGCCACAATCATGGAACTCTACTGATGGTCAGGGAAAATGTCCACAAAAGTTACCTGGCCTACCACACTGGTGGAAGATAAATCAGGTAAGATATTAAGTAATTGATCCTTCCCCATAGCCACTCTTTCTTCCACTACTCAAGTTAACATTCTCATAGAAATAATTCCTACTATCAGTATTCTTACCTATTTTACAACCAATAGACACCACTTATCCGCCATTGTAAACCTCTTTCAGGTTCCCCTAAAAGATGAGATCCTGATAGACTACCTCAGAAAACTTATTTAACATATAGATGTTAACATTGGAATTAATATCATATTTAATCCCATCCTAAAAATGTCTTTCTATGCCTATATCATTCCCTTCCAGCGATGGATAAAATCACTACAAGTTGATAATGTGACCAACATAGTTCATCATGGACATCCTCACCTGGTTTAGACTCATAAAATCGGATGCCCTCTCTAGTCTCAATGTCTCTAGATAAAAGTAATCTTGGAACTTCTCTTGGAATTCCTTCCATATCAGGTTTTTCAACTGCTCACTCTGAGCCTGAATATCCCACCATTTCTTCATTGATCCTCACAATGTATAAGCTTCCAATATGAATCTTTTTTCACCAAGAGTCTCTATGTTCTCAAGCATCATATGGATAGGCTCAATCTAGAACTCAGTTGCAGCAGGTCCACCCTCTCTAGTGGAATTCAGAGGGTGATACAACTGAAACTCCCATGTCATGTCAGAAAAACATTTCACAACCTACCCTATGTCTCTTTCCATAAATTGAATAAATTGATGAAATCTCACAAGGAACTAATATCTATCTTCCTCACTTAGAACTATCAGACCCTCATGTTCCACTATTGGAGACACATTTCCATCCATATCCTCTTGTCATCCTATAAAAAAGCGTCCTCATGGAGGCATATCTATAAATTTCAAACACACATATAAGGACACATTACACACCTTTATTAACACATTTATAGAAATTCACATAAATCTATAACAATTAATCCCCCAAAACCCTCCAGACGGTTAAAACTAAGGCACTATCACTACCCTTAACCAACCACATCTAGGTATTGGTTAAAAAAGGGTAAACACATTCTCATTAACCCAGTTTCTCATTAGACACCCATATTCAACATTTTCATCATTTTACAATTTTAAATTCATATTAGGCACCTTTTTTAGTTCAATTACACAATAAAAGAAAAACATTTCAATTTCAATAACTTTTCAAGAACCTTCTTTTCCATGTGTGCTGAAAAATGATGCATGTTACAATTATTCTTGAGTGCCTAGAATGATGCATGCATATTAAACTCTCATTCCATACTAAGACACATGTCAAATCTCAGAGAATATAAAAATCAATAATCACATTACACAATAAATTCATCACTTGAGGTGAAATAACATCTAATTGTTATAACACACATCAATAATAATAATAATTCCCGGGATTCTTAGATTTTACCCCCGCATATGGGTTATCTAATCCTAGGCATGAACTCTTAACTAAGGACTGACTCATCCTAATCTCTTGTCTACCTTCCCCAAATAGTAAGACAAAATAAAATAAATGAAAATGTATTTGATATATCTTTTTGGCATCCCAACCCTAGTTCCACATGTCGGTACCCCAATTTGGTTGGTCACATGACCTCAAGTGCATCTCCCTATATTCTAGAGGCTAATGAATAATAGCAAGAGAGTAATATATATAACATGGGGAGACTGTACCCTCTATATCAAAGCATCATAACATCTAAAATAAATAAAAAATAACCAGATGATAATAATCAATAAAAAGAAAAATACTATAACCATAGAAAACCAATTTCACATGATGAAAAAATAGGAATTCATATCCAAAACTAATAGTAGATATGTCATTCCATAATATGTTTCAATATTCTAATGAAAAATCAAAAATAATAAATAGAATGACAACTACAAGCGGGTCTCAACACCATGTTTGTTACCCTCATCCATCCTCCATCCCAACTCATCTATCTAACATAGGACTCTTTCCCTTATCCTTTTCTGATAACATGAATTATATTCAGGTATCTATCAGGAATCCGAAGTAGGGTGTGAGTATAAATCAGTAGGCCGCCATTAACCGCATCTAAAACAATATCCAGTCAATAATTTTGTGTGCAGTTATATAAAGAATAAACTGAAATCAATAAAGTAAATAGTTTACATATTCAATTATTCTTTATTTGACAATATCATTTTCCCCTAGTACATGATAACACATGAACCATCAATACCGACTTCACCCCATGCCAGAGTCAGAATAGTATCACATAAGTAAACAAAATTAATTATAACATGGGATTTAATTATCCATTTCATTTCAATTCATAGCACATCCACTTGGAACTGTAGTCATTTTCCAATCTCATGGGCATAGAGCATCATGTCTAGCACCCTGTGAGTATTTGGAGTATCATGATTTTTCCCATACCTCATCGGTATTTGGATCATCAGTCTCTATCCCAAACAATGATATTCACATGAATGCATTTGGGCCAAAAACATTAGGGCTAGGACCCCATGGGATTTTGAAGCACCAGTCCTTGTCCCACACCCCATTTATCAATCAATCACCTATATCACTTATATCACATTTAAAATGGTTAATCAACATTAACTCTCTTATCAACATTTCACATCATGGTATACCATTTTAATTATCAATTAAATCATAATTATTTACTTAAATTACATGGATGAATAAGAACCATTCACCATTAAACCATCTATCAACATTTGATCAAATAAATCATTAACCCTTTAACTTCAATCCAATCATCACTTAATTCACATTATTCAATCAATTAAACATCCATTAATTAACCAATTCAATAATCACATAAAATGACCATTTCCATTACCCCATTAACTAATCGATTTCATAATAACATCTTCCATTAATTAATTAACTAATTAATTAATCCAATTCAGTATGTAATTTCCAAGCATGGAGGGGATGGCTCCACATTCTATAGGGAGCACCCTCTCTGCTCTCTTAGTGACATCTAGGGTTTCCCCTGAAACCTCTGGTGGTCGTGGTGGATCCTCCTCTACTTGGGGCTTTCTCCATCTTTTACAGGATCACCTTCCCTCCCTTATCTTTATTCTTCCTTTCTCCTTTTAGGGTTGATTTAGTTGCATCTACCTTCATGGTGTTCTATGATAGAAGTTTCAATCTCCTTCCTCCACTGCTATTTTCATCTTCTCTATCGTGATAGACCCCATATTGGTGCAATGTGATGGTTATGATGACAGATTGGGATGGTTTTGGTGGAGCATTTGTTTGGAGCTTCAGCCTTTCTAGTTTGGGAGTTTTTTATGGTGTTCTGTTTCCTTTGTTGGTTCTAGATTTCTTCCTTTTTGGTCTTTTCCTCACGTCTTCTTAGTGATGGAGCTCAGGATCCCTTTCATATCGATGAATTCTTCTTTCATGGAGGCTCCTTGGTCCTAAATATTGTTGTTCTACTGAAATCCTTGGCCACTCAACATTCTATGACCTCATGTTCATATGTGCCTCTCTTAGTCGGATCTGGTGTAGTGGTTACTATATGGTTTTAGGATTTTTGGTTCTGTGTTTGAAGGGATTCAAGGAGGTCGTTGCTCTAGGCATGAGTCCTTCGACATTTGTGGTGTTCTATTTTGGATTTAACTACATTTTTTGAGAATTTATGTATGGTGAAAAGAGTATTGATTCGTAATTTGGTGTCCATTTAGGATGGTATTTTTTATATTTGGTGGTATTTCATTATTTTTGTGGTGTTCGGTTATGGTTTTTCTTGGTGGAAATGATGGTTTCTAATGATCAATTGCCTCTAGTATTCTAATGTGGTGATGTATCGGTGATGATGGTGATGTGGTGATTATTTAGGGATGATGATGACGTATTAGACAATAATGATGGATGATGAGATGACAGATGTTTCAGATGATGGCAAGTTACTTTTTCGTGTTTCTGAATTTTTGAATCTTGTCTTTTGAATTTGGCTCACCGCTATTAGATTCCATGTTATGTTTTACAACTTCAGTCATTTTGAAAATCAAATAAAAAAGATATTTTTTCAGTCATGCATGGAAAATTCTAATTCACGATTCTAAACACACAATATAATCAAGACTATGGGATTTGATATTTAGACCACCTACCTCAAGATCGCAGACGAGCATTTTCCGAACTGAAAACCCCCAAATTGAAGTGAATTGTTCAATTGCACAATGAAGAATGATATTTAGAACCAAAAACCAGATCCATGATCAAACGTAACAACATCCATCATAACCTATATCTAAGGAATCACTAATATGGGAAAACTTATCCCTCTTCATCAGGAAGGAGAGATGGGGGAGAGAGAAAACCACACGGGGAGAGATTACTTACCGAGAGAGGTGAAGATCTGTCATTTATATCTTCGATTCATAAATAATAGAGTTCATAAGGACGTATAATCCATCCAAGAGCCTCTAATTTTAAATAAAACTAGTTAGGTCTAGCTGGGGTGTTTGGGGATATAAGTAAGGGGTTTGGTATTTTTAAATAAATTTTTTGGATTTTAATTATCCATGTCCATGGTTTCCTATACGGGGCACACGTGTTTCCCAAACTGTTTGCATTAATCATGTACCTCACCTTAGGGTTGTATAGTTTCTCTTAACAGGAAACATGGTTTGAAAAATCCTGATCAAACCACCCAATTCCCCTCTCTTTGGGGATGCACGGTTTGTTGGGGGTAGGCACACGGTTTGGGAAAATAATGCTCCAACCGTGCATTTCCCCAATTCATCCAAAATTCTAAAATTTTCACTTGAAATTACCGGGATAAAAAACCACACATGGTATAACAAAATAAGAGTAAAATACTACCTATAAAACATCACGAGACATATCCAGAAAATGTCTGGATCTTACAAACCTACCTCAAAACTTGTCATCTTTGACAATGGTAGCTCAAAACCACCTCAAAGAGTCCAAAGAGGCAAGATAGGCCAAGACGAATCGTAGAAAACCAGAAACACCAATTTAAAGATGAAGAACATAAACCCAAGGCCACCATAACTATGTAAGAATAAGAACCATTGAGAATATAAAAGTAAGAATGAGAGGGAAAATCTAGAAGGGTAATACCATAATGATTCACACAAAAACCTTGAATAAATTCCATGAATCCACTAGGAGGAGAATAAGAACCAAGGAGAGAGGTGAAGAAGTATTTCCTTAGGATTCATGCAGACCAAATAAAAGGGGTGAGGGGTGATTTTTGGTTTAAAACAAAGAAGTAAAAATGGTAAAATGCTATTTTTATTGAACCTGTACATTGCACATGATTTGGTCGCACGGTTTTGGAAATTATGATCCAACCATATACCATCTATTGGTATTCTAGAGCACCGCACATGGGTATGACACAAGATATAGAATTTTTTTTTGACTATGTGTCTCAAAACTAAAAAAATTATAGAGGCTATCATATGGTTATTGCATGGTTTGGAAAACCATGCACCCTAACTATGCTACATGCTCTCCATGCCCAAAAACTCCCAATTTTAAGGAAAAACCTCCCGAAAACATAAAGAAATAAATAAAACTAAAAATAAACAAAATAATATAGTAGTGTCGATTTGGGGTGTGATAATAAACTATGTCTGAGAAAATTAGAAGTGTTGCAGCATGATAGTCTTAACAAATAATGTTAAGGTGAGAAGATGAGGCATAAAATTCACGGTTAGATGGAATGAACACAACCATCTTGTTAACCCCAACAAGTTAATTTTCATTATTTACATTGGATTCACCACTTAAATTCATGTTTCAATTGATATAGATACAAGGAATAGTGTTATGCCTGTGATGAAGGAACTAATTTGGGGATAGATCAGGGTAGAATTATAATATACTTTCTCTATTTTACAAAATAATAAAATAAAAAAATTGTTTAGTTACTCTTTATTATCCCGTAAAGAGTTAATTTATACTAGATGAATATCAAATAACATTTTTATAAATTTTTTTTGGAAGTGCTCATAGAGTCTTTAGGAAAATTATTACAAACCATTATCTCGGGGATGCTAAAGGGAAAGTAAACTCTCACCCACCACAGATATATACACACATGATAAACCAAGAAACATTGAATCTGTTTAGTAGAAATAATGAATCATTTCCAGTACATTATGATCAATAATACTTTACATGGAAATATATCTATTAAACACTTTTATTAAGAATTTTTAATTTATAAAATAGTAACTCGGTGATATAAATAAGAAATGTGCATAAAAACCAACATACCTCTACCATGAAGAAAGGATGGGGTATAATTCACTTGAGAAAAACAATGTTATATATTTTTAATCTACAATAATAATTTTATGTATCATGAAATAACAACATAATTTATTCCTTTTTTATATGCAGATTGATGTATCAAAATCCAAACCACTTCCATCTCATGTCATTTTTTGTGGAAGGAGGCTCATGAAAATAAATATGAAATACTAGTAGATGAAACACACAATGATTATAAGAATCATGTGTAAGTATAACATAATGAAAATTTGTTCTGGTTTAAAATTATATTATGTAATAATGAATATTTTTTCCTACATTTTTTATTTATTTTATACACAATAATAGTCATTGGTTTGGTATTAGGAATAACATATTTCAATGGACTTAAAGTGACCATAGTAATATGTTCATGTTAGAGGTGACAGTTTTGGAGTGTCTCTTAGAACATATTTTGAGAAAAGAAATGCATAAGGGGATAATATAAGAAAATGGATAAGATAAAAGCCCGAATAAATATTCTTGAAAAGAAAATTAATTGATTATCTGAGATATTAGAAAATGTTATGGGAAGGAAACAAAGATAAGAAACAACACAACAAGAAATTCTACACAAAGATCTATCACCCCCATCTTTAATTAAAGTCATTTCCCTAAAAGGTATGCCTTACCAAAGGTAATTTATTTTTTCATAACTATTTCTAAAAAATTTGAATTAGGAAGATAATGATCCCTTTCTTGTATTAATATTCTACATGGTGAAAGTGATTTTGATTTATATATATCATCACCCACTCATCACTTTGTTTCAAGGGGTATAATGAAAAATATCCAAATATATTTTTTACTCAACAAATAACTTCCAATAGATCTTATGGGAGTAGGGATTCACATAGATCACAATCTAAGCATCGATCTACCTATTCTCATTGATGATTTGGATGTCCACACGGTAGAAATTTCTATTATAACTTTTATAGCATGGCTATTTGATCTAGTAAAAATATATATTTGACAACGATGTATGTTCTTTATAATTAATTTTTATGAAAAATATTTAACAATTAATGAAAACAAGCCTCAAGTAAGGAATACTATTATAGATTTAGAAATGGAAGAGGAAACATTGAGTTAAATAATGAAATCAAAAGGATTAACTAATCAATCTAAAAGAGATTGAAAGAGTACATTTTCCCTATTAGTTCAACTAGAACATTTACTAATATTAAAATTTCATGTGGATGAAACATTTAAATATGGTAATATGACCATCATTGATTTTTAGGAAAAATTATATAGAGAGGATATTACAGACTATCATTTTCTCCAGAATGTAGATGAACTCCTAAAGCATAGATGGATGGTAATATCGGTTGTAAATATATAAATGAGGTGTGTTTTCATAATCTTTTTGTCAAATAGATTATCTATTATGTTAATTATATTTAAATATTATTCATGTTTTTTTCAGGTGTATATATGAGTAATATGTGAAGGTAAACCCTACGAACAAAAATTTAAACTCATTAGTCTTCAGATAACTTCTACTCCAAAAAAACATCATTAGAAGAATATTAATATTTAGAAATAGTAGACCAAATGGTCTTAATGTTTGAAAAGAAACGTACATATGAAAAAGTATTACTAACACTCATGATGTAGGGGTAAAACTATAAAATATAATCATATCAAATATATTTTAATTTCTTTTATTAATTATTACTTTTTGTTTTTTAGGGAGCATTGGTTTCTCATTAAAACCAATTTGGATACTCTGAAGATTTATTTTTATGATTCAATGCACAGATTACCAACAAATCGACCATACATGATGTTTTTTTATCAATTTTTAATACATTACATTCTTAAAAATCAAATAAACTAAAAGTTATATGTTTTATATTATGGTTTGATGAAAATTTTGTTATGATTGGGTGGTGTTTAAAAATCATCAAAATCATGGTATGAGGACATTCCATGAGCATAACACGCCTATTGAATTCTAAAACAAGATAAGTGTTGGGGTATATATAATAATATTTATCTATCAAATCATATATAAAAAAATTAATTATATTTCTCAGTTTTTATATATTTTATGAAATAAAATAATGGAAACGTTAGTGGTTACCATGTTTATAAATTTTTAAAATATATCATATTCCATCAACAAACTAGCATCCTCAAAGAGTTATTTCTGATTATAATTTTAATTTAATTTAAAAAAATTAATAATTATATTAATAATTATATTTTTTTAGTACTAAAAAGACTTTCAAAAGTCCACATACTTAAAATATGAAATATATTTATTTTGAAACAAGTGGGAAGAATACATTGTATAATAATGTATATAGACATCATGAAGATCTGACTTTCTACTATTTATTTAGTTAATTTTCTCATCATTTTATCTACTTATATTTTGTTTTATTTTATTATTATTTTATTTACTACATATTTAGTTAATTTTCATAGTGATCATGAAGAAATGACTTTATTGAGAATTAAATTTTCTCCAACCATTGTTTCCTCTATAAATAGCACAAAATTCTTGGTGAAAAATAAATTCTTGATAAAATCTTCAATGAGGATGTCTAAATCATTCATTATTTGATATATTCATAGAGTTATATATTATTTATTTGATCTTTTTATGTTTAGTAATGTGTCTTTTCTGTTTAAAAATGACTCAAAGTGTGTGTGTTTATTTTACATGTAACAAACCATACTTTATAAATGATATTTTTTCCTAATAAAATGTGTGTTATACTTTCTCCACAACAAAACTACATCTTATTAATAATGATGTCATATTTATAGAGTATGAAGGGAAATGTGACCATCAGTATTCAACCGGAATATGACCATTGGTCGATATTATCATTGGAAACTATACTCTTGTAAATAATTTTAATGTTATAATGAGTAGAAATGAAAAAGGATAATTAATGAAGAAAAGAGAAATGATGGCCACAACCAGTAGGGTCATTCTGTATAAAGCCCATCTATCATAACATGAGAGGGAAATAGTATCACTAGGGTTTTCCCTTGTCCAAGCCCAATATGCAGTTCAACAAGTAAATATTGAATGAAATTTCCTACAATATAAGTTCAAGTTAGTGGAAATTACCCCTCGTCCGATGTTAGCCCAACAGCCCCATGAATCTATCACAATCGAAGACCTGGACATTAAGTCATATGTGGGTGTTATAAGATGTTATTTATCAAGGCCTTAGTTATTTAAAGTGTAATTTCAATGTATGAATAATATTTTTATTCTATCAATTCATTTTTTATAATACTTTTCAAAATAAATTAAAATAGAAATTGAAGAAAAATTGAAATTTTTAACACAAAATGTACTTTATAAAAAATATTTGAATGTTTATAATAAACTAATATATTATGAACAATACTTATTTTAATGTAATAGTATGTTAAAAACACTCTTATTTACATATAAATGATAAAATAAGTTTATTGTTTCCTTGAAGATTTTTACGTTTTAGAAATTTCATTAAGCATTATCAACTAATAATTTATTTAATTAATAAGGATTTATATATTTAAAAGATATAATTATCATATGTAGAGAATTATTATGATAAAATAAACAGAATTTTTGAAATAAGATTTTTTAAATTAGGTTAGGGTGAATATATGAGAATTTTCTACTATAATTTATTTTTCATGAATAGTAAAAATATTGTTTAGGATTTTTTTTGTATGAATAATGAGTTCATAATTATTTCATAATGATATAATAATTGTTTATCCACAATACACGACCCAAAATATGATATTTTATTAATATAAAGTATTTTAATAGATTTGTAATCAATTTCAAAACCTATAATTTACTTTCCAAATTCTAAAATGGAAACTTTAACATTACAAATATTATTTTTGTGGAAAATTTACCGTTCCATGAAAAAAAGGTAATATAAAATTATTATCAACTATTTTGGGTTCAAATAACTTTAAATATGACCCAAGTGTCCAAAACCATGGGAAAGCCTATGGTTTTTCATTTTCCACAACCAAGGTTTTCAAGACCTATACTTGGAAATTAATAAACTAGTCCTCCACTTTTTCTATAAATACCCACCCATGTCTCCATTTCCTTTCACTCCCAAGACATACTCTGTAAATATATTTTAGTTTTAACTCCCAATAATTTCCCCCAAGTTTCCTAAATCCCCTAAGGTTCTAATCCTCATGTTTTAAGAGTAACTCTTCAATGTAAGGGGACTCTCCACTTATCTTTACCATTCAAGTTCCCTTTCTATGTGGTATTTCATAAAATTTCCAAATTAAGTTCTTTTGTCCAATTTATTTTATCCCTTTAATGTATCAATATTATTTATGAATTGGATACCCTAGTCCCCTCTCATTTTATCCTTTATAAAACCACATTTTATACCTATTACGCTGCGGAATTTACTTCTCAAAATTTCCCTCTTCTCCACAAAACTTTATCATTAATTTTATTCTTTTGAATACTCAAGACTCTTTATTTTACAACGGTATTAAAATATATATAAAAAAAATTTATTTGATTCTATAATTAACAAATGTATAACTTTAATTATTTTACATGGGTTGAAAATGAAAAAATGATCATGTTTTTAAACACTTTTGAAATTCAATGATTTTGATATTAAATCAATTTTTTTATTTTCAACAGGTTATTAATGAAATGTTTGATCATGATATATAAGGATCATATTAATTAATACATATTAAGTGTGAAACCACAAAAAACTCTAATTCATTGGGTAAAAAATTTAATCTCTACATATGACATGTTTTATGATACCTTGGTGATTAACCTTGGTAATTTTTATGGAACCTCAGTGACAAACCTTGGTGATATATTTATGAATGAATAATTAAAATTTTGTAACCACATTTTCATTTTATAAATCATGTTATTTTTATTATGATCTTCCTAATTTTTCCTTTCTCATTCCATAATGATATTCATCAAATTCTTATTAATATTCCTTAAGATCACATGTAAACTATTTTCCTTTCTTTCCCTTACTGTGCCTTATTCTAACCCTTTCCTTTGATATATGTCCCCAGGTTATGAGATGCAGTAAATTTACTTAGGTTGAACTAATGAATAATCCCTTCAAATGGATTAGAATAATGTTTTAATATTTCATGTATTATGTACCTTATTTCCAAGAAAATAAACTTTAAAATATCATTTATTTGTACAATGTAATGAAAAGTTATGTAATAAAAAGTCGGGATTCCATTATTGGTATCAAAGGATAGTGTAGGTATTTGTGGAAATTAGGATTTTAAAACATTATAAAAACCCTATATAAGTGTTTAAATACAAAAATCCACCTTGGTATTTTGGTGAAATTGTATTTAAGTGGTTTCCATGAAATGAAATCAGTATCTGGATATGAACATGTGTATGTGCCTCTAGAATAGATGTATCTAGGGAGAACACTCAAAAACCCCACTTTTATATAGACTCAAACAGGAACTGCTGCATGATAATAGGCCTTTCCACATTCTTGGTTTGACACTCTCTGGGATATGTTTGGTTAATCACCAGATTTTTATAAACCATTATAAAGGAATATAGAAAATGTAATTTTTGTTAAATAATAACATTTAAGCATGTGGTTTTAAGATATAAAATTCTTTTAGAATTATAAGATTTATAAATGAAACATGTTTCTCAATAAGTTTTTATTCTTTTATAAAATGGATTAAAATAAAAGGAACTGTGTAAATGATGAGTGAAACAGACCATGTGCTGATGGCCCTTCGATGGAATCCAGAATGGAAAACTTCCTAATAATTATAAATCAACTAACTTGCTTTATGAATAACAACATGAATCAAGCTGAGAGACCAAATTCACTTAGAAGGGAACAACTTTCCATAGAGTCCTTCATGCTTCAATTACCACATTCTTTCAGTGGATGTATCAAACCATTGATTATTGAATAATGTATAGGATATATAGAAATTATCTTTTCTGTATTCCATTTTCCAAAATAATAGAAATTCAATCTAGCTATTTACCGCTTATATGGAGAAGCTAATTAGTTGTATACAGTTATTAAAAACACGATCCTAATAAGGGAGATTGATTATATGGACTAGGAATAGTTTAGGAGAATATTTTACAATAAATATTTCCCCCGTTTGATGAGAACCAAAATGGAGAAGGAATTCGTCAAGATAAAATAGAAAGAAAATGAATCAGGGGGAAGATATGAGATGAATTTATAAGACTTTATCGTTAAACCTATAGATTTATATGGATCATAATGTAAATTTTGATAGATTATTTGGTGGACTAAGACCCCATATAAGGAGGAATATAGACAATCGAGACTATGATAGCTATGAGAAGATAGTGCAGAGTTCTATGAAGGTTTAACTAGTGTTTGGAGAGATATAGTGGTCACATAATTCGAATGAAAAGAAAGGATATTTGGAGGAAAACATAGGGAGTAACATTGACCATGGAAGAGGAGGAAACAAAGTGAAACATCCCATGTGTAATATATTTAAGAAGAAATATTCATGGAACTTCTTTCTCGGGAGTGGGAAATGTTATAAGTATGGATGAGATGGCCATATAACTTGGAACTACCATAGTGAGGTGAAGCCTAATGTTTTCAACACTAATGACAACAGAAAGATGGTTAAGGCCCAACCTAAATTCTATTGAAATAAATGTTGATAGCTTTGTCACTTTTCCAATCATGGTACAAATCCAAAGATAATGAGGGGAATCACTATCAGCCTCAGTATGGGCCAAAGGATAAAGGGAGATCTTTTTCTATCACAACGGATAAAGTAGAGGCTATAAATGATGTGGTGGAAGGTACTCTCGTTGTTCTATCAAATATAGTAAGTAATTTTTTTGATTTTGGTTGTATTAATTCCTTTATTTAAACCAAGTTTTCAAATAATATAGAATCAATACCTGAACTGCTAGAAGTAGAGTTATCAGTCCCGACATGTTGAGGGATTATCTATGAATCATAAGTAAATAGAAACACTAGTATTGATTTTGGAATGTAAAATATCTTCTCAAATCTTGTAGGCATCCCCATGGCCGAATTCAACACTATACTAGGTATGGAATGGATCTCACAGTATAATTATTAGGCCAACTACAAAATAAAGTAAATCTCAATAGTCTTGAATGGACAACCTATAGATGTTTTAAAAGGAGAGACACCTTGACATGATCTTTGTTTAGAAACACCACCCATAGCCTTCTTTATAGAGATTATTGGTGAAGGGAAAGAATGAAATTAAAGTATAAGAATAAAAAATGTCCCCATAATTCAAGAAACACAATGATTTATTTCTTACCTAGACCTCTCCCCGAAAGAGAGGTAAAGTTCTCCATTGAACCCATACCTCGATCAGACCCGATATCAAAAACCATGTATATAATGAAAAATGTGGATCTCAAATAAATAAAGAGACAACTTCAGGATCTTTTAGAGAAGGTATTTATTTAACAAATTTTGTCTCGTTGGGGATCACATATTCTCTTTGTGGAGAATAATGATAGATCGATGTGGATATGGATTGATTATAGGGAACTTGATGGGATCATAGTAAATAAAAAGTACCATCTTCCAAAGATTATGGATTTATTTGACATGTTTTGTGGGTCTCAATTCTTCTCAAAGACTGATCTTTGATGTGGTTATCATCAATTGAGGGTGAATAAAGAATATATTCCAAAGAAGTCCTTCTGATCAAGATATAAGAATTATGAGTTTTTTGTTATTTCCATCTTCTTGACAAATACACCATCTATATTTATGGATTTTATGAATGGAGTCTTTAAAGACTTCCTTAATAAATTTTTGGATGTTTTTTTAATGATATTTTGATATATTCCAAAATTAGTGAGGAGAATTAGTATCATCTAAGGGTTATATTAAAATATTTAAATATAGAAAGGCTATTTGGAAAATTCAAAAAATATGCATTTTGGTTAAAAAACATTGCTTTCTTGGGGAACATTGTAACCAATGAAGGTATATCAGTTGAACCTACAAAGAAAAAGGTTATGGAGCACTGGCCTTATCATATAATAGTAACTAAAATTTGTAGTTTCCTTGGTTTATCTTGAAATTTTAAGAGGTTTGTAAAAAATCAGGACTTTCTAATCCACTGACCAAGTTAACTCGAAAATGGACTAATTTCATCTAAACAAAGGAGTGTTAATAATGTTTCCAAGAGCTTAACAATACATTATTAATTTCAAATGTGTTAACTCTACCACATCTTGGAGAAGGATTCTTTATTTTTTTATTGATTCATCTCTAAAAGGGTTTTGGTGCATCCTTATTCAAAATGAAAAGGTATTTCTTATGCAGTTCGACAGATAAAGCCTCAAGAGAAGAATTATCATATGCATGACCTGGAGATAGCTATGGTTATTTTTTCTCTAAAGATATGGAGGCACTATCTTTATGGATAGAAATGTGATGTATACGTAGACCACCAAATTTTGAAGTATATTTTTATGAAAAAATAATTAAACATGAGATAGAGGATATAGTTGGAACTTCTTAATGACTAGGATTTTTCAATTCATTATCACCCTAGAAGAGAAAAAAATCCACTGATACATTAAGTAGGAAAGACCCTATTTTTTAGAAATGATGATGATTCATGTCTATCCTTTGATAAAAGACCTAGTAAAACATGACATGGGAATCATAATGGTGGGGACATCATCAACCATATCCCAATTTATTTTCCAACCATAAGTACTAGATATGATCAAGAAAGCTCAAATAGAAGAACCATTGTTACAAAAGAAGATATAGGAAATGCATATTGGTAAGTTTCCTGAGTAAAATATTGATCAAGAAGGTATACTAAATTTTTTTACAATATTATGTGTTCTATGTATTCTAGAGATAGAGAAAGAAATGATTGACGAAGCTCATAGGTCTACATTATCTATACATACTGGAATCACTAAAATATATAGGGACCTACATGATAATTATTGGTGGGATAACATGAAAAGGGATATTTTCAACTACACTGCAAGGAGGTTTGTATGTCAGTAGGTGAAGGCCAAGTGAAAACTTCCTAAAGGGGTATTGCAACCACTACATATACGAACATGGAAGTAGGACAATATAACTATAGTCTTTTTCACTGGTTTCCCAAGAACATTAAAATAAAACTATGTGATATGAGTTATGGAGGACTGACTCACCAAGACTTCCAATTTTATCTTTATTTGGGAATACTTTTATCTTAACCCACTTGTTAAGATATTCATGAAAGAAGTGGTGAGGCTTCTTGGGGTACCACTTTCTATCATTTCTTAATCTGATCTGATGTTCACATCAAAATTATGAAGAAGTATTCAACATGCTCTGAGTACCATGTTGAATTTAAATATGGCATATCACCCCCGAAAAGATGTATAGTCTGAAAAAAATATTCAGACACTTGAATATGTGATAAAAACATTCTCAATGGAATTTAAATTTGGATGGGATTAACACCTTTCATTATTTGAGTTCTAATACAACAATAGCTTCCACTCGAGTATTCAAATAGCGCCATATAAATCTCTATATGGGAAGTGATGTAGAAATCCTTTTTGTTTGGATGAAGTTGGTGAGAGAAATATTTTTGGGCCTAATACTATTCAAGAGGTGACAAAAAACTATCATGTTATCCAGCAACAGAAAAAGGATGATCATAGTCGGTAGAAGATTTGTGATGACAACCATTGAAGGGACTTAGAGTTTGTTGTTGGTGATAATGTTTTCCTTTGAATTTCACCATGTAAGAGAGTCTTGAAGTTTGGGAAGAAATCGATGCTTATCCCTAGGTATATTAGACCCTATGAAGTCTTTAATTTTATAGGAGCAGTGGCATGTCATTTACACTTCCACAAAATTTATCTCAAGTTCCTAAAGTATTTCATGTATCCTTATTGAGGAAGTACATAGTGGATCCATCACATGTACTGAATCTAGAGGTGGTATAAATTGAATATGACTTATTTTATAAGGAGCATTCAGGGAAGATCCTGTACCATAGAGAAAAGGTTCTGTGCAACAATACTAACCACCTCGTCAAAGTATTATATAGGAACCATAAATATGAAGAAGTAGTGTGGGAACCAGAGGAGACAATTAAACATAAGTACCCACACATTTTCTCAACTGAGAGTGGGAGTGGAAATTTTGAGGATAAAATTAATTAAGGGGGAGTGAATGTAATGATCAAGACTTTTAAAATAATATTTGTTTGATGAGAAAAATTGTTTTATATTTTCTACACAACAAAACTATATCTCTTTGATAATGATGTGGTATTTATGGAGTATAAAGGGAAATGTGACATTTGGTGTTCGATCAGAATATGATTTTTGGTAAAATATGACAGTTGGTCTATATGTCCATTGGAAATAATACTATTTTTAATAATTTTAATGTTATAATGAGTAGAAATGAAAAAGGATGATTAACGAAAAAAGAAAAAACATTGGCCTCAACTAGTAGGGTCTTTCCTTATAAATCCTATATGTCAAAACTAGAGTGGGAGGTAGCATAATTGATGTTCTCCATTGACCAAGCCCAATCTAAGATTCCACAAGTAAAGCTCGAATGAAATTTCCTATGAAAGAAGTTCAAGTTAGTGGAAATTACCACTCTGGAAATGTTAGACGAACTGCCTCATTAAATTATAAACATTGTACACCTTAACATTAGGTCAAATGTGGTTTTTATAAGTTTTTATGTTCTAATACCTTAGTTACATAAAGTCTAATTCTTTTTTTTTGAATAAAATTTTTATTACATCAATTCCTTTTTTAGAATAGTTTTTCCAAATAAATTGAGATGGAAATTGAAATTTTTTTTATTTTTCGAAAACAAATTGTACTTTACAAAAAAGTTATAAATTTTGATAATAAACTAATATATTATTAATAATACTTATTTTTAAAAAAATAGTTTGTTAAAAAAACTCTTATTTGTATATAAATGATAAAATAATTTTATTATGTCCTTAAAAAAATTAAGTTTCATAAATTTCATTAGGCATTATCAACCCACTATTTTTTTAATAAATAAGATTTTTTATATTTAAAAGTTAAAATTATCAAAATTAGATAATTATTATGATAAAATAAACATCATATTTAAAATCATCGCATCGAAATTAGGTTAAGTTGAATTTATTATAATTTTATAATATACTTTATTTTTACATGAATAGTAAATATATAGTTTGGGTTTTTCAGTATGCCTAATGATTCATAATTATGTCATGATTATGTAATAATTAATTAGCCACAATAAATTACACAAGATATTTTATTTTTTTAATATCATTCATTTTAATATATTTTAATCAATTTCGAAACCTATATGATACTTTCCAAAGTCTAAAATGGAAGCTTTAACATTAAAAATATTATTTTTGTGGAAACCTTAATTTTTCATGAAAAAAAGAAGAAATATAAAACAATGATTGACTCATATGGGTTAAAATAACATAAAATATAACCCCAAGTGTCCATAACCATTGGAAAAAACCATGGGCAAGCCCATGGTTTTTTATTTTCCACAACCTAGGTTTCCAAGGCCTGTACCTGGAAATTTATAAACTAATCCTCCACTTTTCTATAAATACCCACTCATTTATTTATTTACATTCACTTAAAATTCATAATACATGAATATATGATAGTGTTACCTCCCAAGGAGTACCTCCAAGGTGTTATCAGTCCCCCAAGGACCCAATCCTTAATTTTTAATAGTAACTCTTCATGGTAAGGAAACTCTCCTCTTCTCTTTTCCATTCAAGTTCCCTTTTGTGATATCTATTCAAATTTACAAAATAAGTTATTTTTACACTTTATTTTATCCCTTTAATATAATAATATAATTTTATTAATGTTAGGCCCTTATCCCCTCTCATTTTAACCATTTCTAAAACCACATTTAATATATGTTATGCTGCAAAATTTACTTCCCAAAATTTACATATTCTACTCAAGAAATTCTCTTTTATTTTATTATTATGAATAATCAAGATTATATCCTTTCAAAGGTTATGAAACTAAATTTAAAAATTATTTATGTTATTTTTTGATTAATATACATGAAACCCGCATTCCGTTTCCATGGGTTGAAAATGACAAAATGATCATGTTTTTAAGAACTTTTGAAGCATTGTGATTTTGATATGAAACCCATTTTTTTATTATCCATAGATTATTTATGAAATGTTTGATTATGATCAATATGAATCATATTAATTAATTCATATAAAGGGTGAAACCTGATATCACTCCAATGCATTAGGTAAATAATTTAATCTCTAGAGATGACATGTTTTACGATACCATAGTGAATAACCTTGATAATTTTTATGACAACTCAGTGACGATCTTGTTAGATTTCTGGGGCCCACAGCGAAATCCGGTGGGCCGAGGATTTAAAAATTTTCATTTGTGAGACGACAGAACTTTTCATCTCCGATGATCTGAGCCCCGGAGAGGTCCGAGGATCTTACGTAGATTTTTAAGAGCACAAAAATTAAAATGAAAACATACCCGTTTCAAATCCGAAGGCACGGTCGACTGCCGCTTGCCAATGGCGACCGTCACTTGAAGGATCCAAAGCAGGATCCATCTAGATCATCCACAAGCGCTCCAAAAATCCATGGGAACGCCGATCGTCGAACTCCGGGTGCTAGCGCAGAAATTCAACAATATCTTCGACATCCCGATGATCACTGCATCGTTGATCTTACGATGTGTGGGGAAGAACTTGATCCTACCTCCTGGATCATCAGCTTCACTCTCTAGGAAGCATGAGGATAGAGAGGCTCTCAATTTTTCTTTCCATAAATGAATGAATAGTGATATGCATACCAAAGAGAGAGATCCTCCTCTCTTATTTATAGAGACGTTGATAAATACTCGGTAGGGTTCCACAGCCCCCATTAATATCAACATTCCCTAAATAAATAATTTCGATGGACTAAACTGCACTAATATTATTTAATATTTTATCACATACTTGAAATATATATATATATATATATATAATATTACGTGATAAAACTGATCCATTTAACTCGACTCGATGTCCCGCTTAATATTAAACGAACCGTGATTATTAAAATAATATTCGTTCAATTAATATTTTCTAGTATTTACTAAACTTGTAAATAAATTAAATAAATTCAATCCCAAATATTCATAACTTGAATATTAATGAATTTATTTAATTCTTTTTGTGATTGATAACTTTGAAACGCTCGTACCCTGTGGCGGTGCCCGATATTTCCATAAACCTAATCAACTGAATAGGTACGGATTCTTGAATATTCTATTGTGTGTAACCCCCTAGGCCCATATATCAATAGTAGTGAATAAAATTCACATACCAAAAGCAGGGTCTAGCAACCCGTCATGGCCCCTAAAGAGATAAGGATAGTCATTGAAACGACTACCATCCAATGAACACTGACTGGGTACTATAGTCGCTTTGTCATTTGATGTCTCATAAAGGAGGACGCACTCTTGTGTCATCGTCCTTATCTTGATTTATTATTTTTTATCTATCCAGATAGATTCTCCTTTCTACTACTTTGGCCAAAGACTTATGAAGGCGGCACCATCCTGATCAACCAGGCCTGAGATATACAACATCCTTAACATGGAAGCGAAAAATTCGTTCTTGACCATTCAACCAATGTCATACCACCAACGACACACCCAACACAAACTACATCACAACGACATTACGAACATGGTTTTCACCTTGCATTAATGTATGTAATTAAATGATATACATTGTTAATGGTCTCAATTCAGGAGACGAATACAAATGTACATTGATAGGAACAACCAATGATACCCAAAACATGTGGTGTTCCTATTGGCGGGTCTGTACTCGTGATCTCACTACTAGAGATCCCCATGTGCGAACTTCATGAGAAGAAGTATCATTGCTTATGAGCCCCCAGTACCTAATAGTCAGACATCTACTATGTCCAGTCAGTAAGATGTATCTATACTATAGAACATATATTTAAGATCAATGTTATTGTATCTCGAGGTTCTCATTACAGCCTGGGATCTGCTACAACCTCTTGACACAAAAATTAACCTTTGGAAATTACAATTATTATAGTGGTCACAAAAAAGTATGTACTGTAATGGTAAGATATCGTCATGCATATCTAACCGTACACATGATATAGTAATCAAAAGTAATAAATAGTTGGGTCTAGGGAACCCACTATTTCAACACTCCCACTTGCACTAGATCCAACATTATAACTAAACTTTTTAGCTACTCACATGATAAATACCACGATTCTGTTGAGTAATGGCTTTAACTGCTGGGCCTGCCACGTTTTCACCACGTGGCATAACTGCTATATGCAACCTCATCTACTTGAGTAAAACCTTCTCAAGATAAGGTATCCCTGAGTAGATAATTTTTCTCATTGTCATAACTTGACAACTTGGCTAGTAATAATATCATAATTCTCATTATGATAATACTTTTCTCACTAGGTTCAAATCCAAGAAATGGGACAAATCTTTGGGATTTAAAACTGTTTTTTAGCTACCTTAGAAGCTGCAACGTACTTGGTATTTTTAGATATGGCTGCCACTAGATTTTATGATCTTAACTCAGTCATCACCTTTTCCTAAGTATGATACTAGGTCAAATTGATCTACAGACTACTAGTATGTGTCCCACCATAACTAGTATACCTTCCTCTCTATTTTCCAGGTACATATCATTTGTACTTACCTTCGTACAAGATGATAGTTCTAACTGCATCACTTGCAGTGCTCCTGGAAATAATTGATATCTGCCTATAAAAAATTATCTCATGTCAGTATCAATTATTGTACATAATATGGCATATGTGATTGATCCATATCTAAAGCATATGGTATCTATTAAAAAAAATTTATCTCTACCTATGTTCTGAACATATTAACTTGAAGAGATTAAGCAATGTGACATTGGCAACAATCCTGAACGTGAATTGTTTCAACTTATATTTTTCAATACAATGTCACTCTATGTACGATTGACTAGGACCAAGAAACCTTCAGATTTACCTCAGTGGATCCTGTTCCCTAGAACATAGGTTTCTACATAAAGTCAATCATTGTAGAATTGTTTTTAACATGATCTTATCCAACTGTAAGATCAAAATCTGTTTTCCATATGTTGCCGAACATATTTCACTTGGAAAACATTGGCGCTCCCACTAACCATTGTTAGACACAAGGAATAAATTTAGTTATAATGAATGCTCTAAGATCTTGTCACTTACATTAATCTAAAACTGGATTTTAGTAACTTGCAACCCTTATTGGCATCATTATATGTCATCCCCTCTTTCGGGTTGCGTCGTATAGACACATTCCACAAAAATGTTCTTGACATCCAATGACCAATAAAAAGATCATAGAAGTTCAGCTATGACAAGTAAAATTCTAATAGATTTAGGTGTACCGACATGGTATAACCAATCGAGCCTTATTGGTACCATACTTTTACCAGCCATGTATCATTTCATTTGAATACCCACCATAGTATTCAATTTATAAGCCCCTTTTAAATTTGATACATGGAATCTATTATTTAATTTTTGTTGATCTTCTCAATCTTAGCTGGTTTCCATATACCGCTTACTTGTAGGATTTAATATTCTCAATGAATAATATATCTCCGACCATGGGGAATATAAAACCATCACCATGGTTTCATTCTTCCAATGTTGTATGTGTCTCTGGAACATTCATATTCCAAACGTACTTGTGGAACTTGTTCCCAATGCCAACCATTTGTGCATCTCGAGCATTAACTAGTCCATGTCAATTCAACTCCCACAATCTCTAATAGAGATGTTCACCCTTGTATAGAAATTTAGTCTAATACTTGAATACTTCTTTTCTATCTTAGGGATTTAGGTAATATTTTAAGCAACTATTAGGATAATTACCTTAGATGCACAACATGTTTAACTTGATGCATGTTTGTTTAAATCCTAACAAACACTTTGCATCAAAACACATCCTATGAAATAATGGATTTTCCATCATACTATGACTCGTATGATATCCATTTGTCATTTTAGTTGGCATATTGGTTATGGGTTTACGTTGTTATTTGAAAATCACATTTTGAAATATGATGGAAGTTTTTGCAAGTTGCAACATTGATACAACTTACATCATAACTTTGATGTGTAACATATGTGTTTAGGAATTGATCCATGCTACATGTTTATTGACCAATGTTAATATGTAAGACTTCATCATCGATCCTCCTTATGAACGTCAACACAGAGATTTAGATAAGGTAACATGCGTTTAGGAATTACTCCATGCTACATTATCATGATCAATGATTACTTGGTCAAGATATTCTTCGACCTACCGATCCGAAGCAACTCATATCTTCTGACCAAACTTATACTTCACTATTCCTTAATGACTTAAAGGAAACTTTTGAAGTATCATTACCTGTTTATTTCTTTGGAATAGTTCACACTGTCCTGTTGAACTAACCTCGGAAAGCTTTGTGGCATACC
Organism: Viscum album; assembly: GCA_963277665.1. Classification (NCBI taxonomy): domain Eukaryota; kingdom Viridiplantae; phylum Streptophyta; class Magnoliopsida; order Santalales; family Viscaceae; genus Viscum; species Viscum album. Next base: position 1,447,906,759 of record OY728145.1, on the reverse strand, counting down.
TTTATTTCTAAATATTCTTTGTCTAAACTAAGGGTGTCAATAATACCATAGATGTTTAGTTGTGCTGAGCCTAAATACCATACTATGTATATAGTTAACGTCCGCTTTTAGTTTTTTCTTGACAAAGAATCACATTTCCACAACTGGGTAGGTCTTACATTTTATATTCATCATGTATTGCAATTGATTCGAGTAGTAGTGAACTATTTGTTGAGTATGTTACCAGAAACAACATTAACTCCAAACCGTGGAATAATGTCGCATCATGTCCAAATGGTCACATGAGATAAATTTTTTTGGTTATACTCCACAACTAGTTCGATTTGAATCAATCACTTGGCAATAAAAAGTTATGTGTTACATACCGCTGACTTAGGAACCACCCTTTCTTAGCTTCTTGGAGAAGACACTTTACTTATAGTAATGTTTCTCTAATTTCTTGGTTATTGTATATCAATACATATATGTGGAATGTATATTGTATTTTAATACCCAAGAAGTATGAGAGAAAAAAATACTTTTGTTTGATGAATATAAACTAAACGAGAAGCGGGTACTTGCTTCTCGTATTTTAGTTTTTAAACATCAATGAATTTATTTCATTATGTGATTCAAATAATCTCTTGTTAAATAACCAACCACTTCTCATTGAAAAACATGATGAGGGTGACTTTGGCATCACTAGCCATAGTACTTTTCGCCTTGTCATTCAATTTATTCACCATAAGAATAAAAGATGGTGTTATCTCTAATATTCTTATTACTTGGAGAATGTTACCTTGGTAATGAAGTGCTTACTCTATACTTTTCATTTGTACCTTTAAAGAAAACTAGATTAATTGTGTGTAAAAGGTATAAGAATGGGGTGACATGAATGATTTTGAACTTTCATTCACTTTACACGATCTGAGTGTAATCATCACATTCAAATCATACTTATCTTTATCCTCAAAAGGATCTTGGAGATGAGGCTTCATGTGATCATCTTGATGTAGCGACCACAAATAACATCAGAATTTGATGATATCATTATGACAGAACCATTATATGCTTTATTCATGAGTCTCCTAAAAGCAATTTTACAACCTCACTTCATGAGGTGGTCTTAACAGGTTGGGACCTAAGCACCTTGAATTTCAGTTATGTGTGTGAGTGGTTATACTACTCTTTGGAAATTCGTGCTTAGTTTAGACATTAACTTTGTCTAATATTTATCGTAGTTTTATTGTGGTATTGCTTGAAATTATCTAAAAATATACTTTAGCAGATTGTACTTTTATGTGATTACCTAATGTGACATTACTGATTATTTAATCATTAAATGTCTCCCACTAATTTTTCAAATTCTAGGAACCCTCTGTTCTAGAATTGGAATACTCTTGAGTATTCTAGTGGCAAGGATCCTTGAACCTCCCTCGTAGTCTCCAAGCTAGGGCTACGCCACTACTCATAGGGTCCAAGGTAGGATTTTGACTAGCCAACCGCATTAGTTCGCGGTTCCTTGATCTGTTGAGTGAAGTCCCAACTTCAAAATCATTTAATGATTTACTGAACACTTGCCTCTAAAAATACAACAATCTAGCTATGGCTATTCCATTGCTGCAATTTTAGCTAAGTCGACCCACCACACAAATAAGAACTCCACGGTAGTAGGTGGAACCCTCAGCTGAGGCATGAACAGGCCCCTTGAACACCCGGTTTTGTTCAAACTTGAATGATGGAAGGTTGTTTGTGACTTAATATTTTCTTTAAGAGTTTTATTGGTTTTTCTCTCGACGAATGTGATCCATTTCTATTAAACTTGTTCATCTATGTTGTCGTGCTCACAACTAAACATTAATAGAAAAACATACGCCACTTCTTTATGAATTTTATTATCTATTATTCTATTTATTTTTTCCGCTATTCTAAAATTCCTAAAAAAATAAATAAATGCATAAAGGTAAAACTACTACCCGACTAGTCTTTAGAATCTAAACAACCTTAGCGCATCATACCTGAGTCATATGCTTGAATATTGATGCAGATTGCCCTATCATGTATGTCCACTGGTCTTCTGCAGTGTCACCATGTCTTGGCGGGGTTGACGTCACGTCATGGAGTACTTCCTTGTCTTGGCGAAATCCACGTGTCTTCTTGCACCGTCTTCATCAATGTGCACCGCCTCGACTTGGCAGGGTCCACATCATTTGTCTGTGCATCATCTTCATCCGTGATACATGAATACTCACGCGCAGGAGAGGGGGACTGGGGTATAAATGTACATCAAATCAATTTTACCCGTAGGTCCTTATACATTTTAACTGAAAAATAGATTATGCACATACCATCTATTAATTAATTACACACATCGCACGCTGTTTAAATAATTAATTAAATTATTAAATACAGACATACAAAGGTCGATGCTCAAGACCAGACGATGGGTAAAATTAAAGCGCGATAAAATTAAAATGCATAAATATGTATGATGGTTATTAAATTAAATTAATTAATAAAATTAAATAATTTAATTAATTATCAGTCATGTAATTAATTTAATTACAAAAATTAAATTTATTTTATACTCAGGTATTAAAAAAATATTTCACTAAAATTAATATATTAATTAATTTAATTAATTAATTATATTAATTAGGAGGACTGGGCGGTAGCCGGGTAACCTTGGCCATGGTGCTCCTAGAGAGGAACCGAGGCGGCGGCCGGTCGCGGCTGCGATGCCTATGCTTGCGTTGGGCGGGTTCGCACGTGAATTTGGCCCGAGGCGGTGGAGTTCGACCAGAGGATGCCTTTCCGAGAGAGGGTGGCGGTACCAGTAGGGTGACGGGAGGGCGGCTCACCCTCCCCTATGCGTGCTCTGAGTGGGAGGAGGGAGCGGGCAGAGGCCGAGCAGGTGCGGCGGCCTGGGAGATAGAGGCCGGACTGGCGGCGTTCGGCTCGGAGGTGCGGAGTGCGGACGGTGGAGTCGCTGCATGCACCGGGTGTGGTAGTTTCCGCCTTCTGGCCTGGGGAACATGCTAGCTGAGGTGGGAGATAGAGTGAAGGTCATCCAGGGCTGGCGCTTGGAGGTGCGGCGCCGGTAGGGTTTTGCGGCGGTTCTGCGGGAGACCAGCGGGTATGCATGGGGGGGCTCCCGGCAGGCTGCTCATACTCGTCGAAGGAAGAGGCGGCATTGGCGCGCATGTGGTGCAAGAGGGTAGGCAAAGGCGGGGTGCTGTCTGCGGCAGCCTGGGGTGTGGTGTTCCGGCGGAGAGCAGCTGGGTGAGGGGGCCGAGGCGGGACGACACTGGGTGGGTTGGTGATCCGTGGTGCCTCAGGTGTGTCGCGCGGGAGGAGGGGTCCAAGCAGACCCCTACATTTTCTCTTTATTTTTTTTCTCTTTTCCAAGCACACAGCCACATGATCCCTTTTTTTTGGTTGGTTTGCTTGACCCGCAAAATCCACCTCTTCCTCCTTCCATTTTTTTATAAAACATTAAGACATAGATTTTAAATTCTTTTATTTTTCCCTTTATTTTATTGAGTCAAGTCTTCCATTATTATTTCTAAAGGCTAAAGAGATCCTTTTAAAATAAATAATAATATAATTATTTTAATGAAATAATAATTTATTATTATTACATTATTATAATAATAAATTTATTATTATTAAAATAATAAAATTGTTATGAAAATTATATTATTTATAAAATATAATTTATAGAATTAATTTCATTTCAAATGAACCGATTGAATTTAAATCAGTTCAAAAAATGAAATAAAATTAGAACCCGAGTAAAAACACGAACATGATCCATTCCAGAAATTTTGAATGACCATATCTTGGTAGTTTGAAATCGGATTGATACGTGGTTCGATCTGTTGTCACTATTCTTAAACCCTCTACTTAATTTTATGAAAATTAATTTTATTTGGCTCAGAAAATCTATGTGATCGCTCTGATACCACTGTTAGGTTTCTAGGGCCTACAGTGGAAGATGGTGGGATGAGGATGTTAAAATTTTCATCGGCGAGATGACAGAACTAGTCCTCACCGGCGATCCGAGCCCCAGATAGGTCTGAGGATCACGAGAAGATTATTAAGAGAAAAAAAATTAAAATGAATACATACCCGTTTCAAATCTGAAGGCGCGGTCAACTGTCGCTAGCTGACGGCAATCGTCGCTTGAAGGATCCAAAGTAGGATCCCCCTAGATCATCCACACGCGCTCCGAAAATCCACGGGAAGGACGACCGTCGAACTCTAGGTGCTAGTGCGGTGATTCAAAAATATCTTCGATGTCCTGAAGATCACTGCATAGTTGATCTTACGATGCGTGTGGAAGAACATGATCCTAGCTCGTGGATCATCAGATTCTCTCTCTAGGAAGAGGGAGGAGAGAGAGGCTCTCAATTTTTCATTCCATAAATGAATGAATAGTGATATTCACACCAAAGAGAGATACCCTCCTCTATTATTTATAGAGACGTTGATAAATACTCGGTAGGGTTCCCCGGCCCCCGTTAATATCAACGTTCTCTAAATAAATAATTTTTATGGACTAAACTATGCCAATATTATTTAATATATATTTTATCACATACTTGTAATATATATATATAATATATTACATGAAAAAAACAAGCCATTTAACTCGACCCGCTATCCTACTTAATATTAAACGAACCTTTAATATTAAAATAATATTCGTTCGATTAATATTTTCTCATATTTACTAAAATTTTCAATACATTAAATAAATTCAATCCCAAATATTCGTAACTTGAATATTAATAAATTTATTTAATTCTGTTGGAGATCGACAACTTGGACAATGCTCGGACCCCGTGGCGGGGCCCACTATGTCCATATACCTATTCAACTAAATAGGTGCGGATTCTTGAATACGCTTTTGTGTGTGACCCTCTAGGCCCTTATCTCAATAGTAGTGAATAAAATTCACAGACCAAGAGTGGGGTCTAGAAACCCATCATGGACCCTAAAGAGATAAGGATAGTCATTGCAATGTCTACCATTCTACGAACACAGACTACGTACTATATTCTCTTTTCATTTGATATCTCATAAAGTATGATGAACTCTTGTGTCATCTTCCTTATCTTACTTTATTATTTGTTGATCTATCTGGATGGATTATTCTTTCTACTACTTTGCCCAAAGACTTATGAAGGCGGCACCATCCTGATCCACCAGGCCTGAGATATACAACTTCTTAAACTTGAAAGTGACAACTTCTTTCTTTACCATTCAACCAACTCCATGCCACCAATGACACACCCAACACAAACTACCTTGACACGACATTACTATCGTGGTTTTCGCCTTGCATTAAAGTACGCAATTAAATGATATAAATTGGTAATGGTCTCAAGTCAGGAGACCTATAAACATGTCCGTAGATAGAACAACCCATGACACCCAAAACATGTGGTGTTCCTATTGGCGGGTCTGTTCTCATGATCTCACTACTAGAGATCACCAAGTGGAAACTTCATGAGAGGAAGTCTCAATGCTTATCTGACCCCACCACCTGATAGTCAGACATCTACTGTGTCCAGTCAGTAAGATGTATCTGGACTATAGAACAAATAGTTAAGATCAATGTCATTGTATCTCGAGGTTCTCATTATAGCCTGGGATCTGCTACAACTTCTTGACACGACAATTAACCTTTGTAAATTACCATTATTATAGGGGGCGCAGAAAAGTATGAACTATAATGGTAAGATATCATCATGCATATCTAACTATACACATGATACAATAATCATAATTATTGCATAGTTGGGTCTAGGGCACCCATTATCTCTACAAATCCTTGGTTATATGTTTATGAATTTCTCATTTAAAATTTTTGGTAACATTTCCATGTTATGAATCATGTTATTTTTATTATTATATGCCTCATTTTTCCTTTCACATTCCATAATGTTATTCCCCACGTTCTTATTGATATTACTCAACATCACATGTAAACTGTTACACTTATTTTCCATTACAAGACCTTATGTTCATCCTTTATTTTAATGTATGACCTCAGGTTATGAGATGAAAAAAATGAACTTGTATGAACCAATGAAGGAGCCCTTAAAGTGGATTAAAATAATGTTTTAATTTTTCATGTATTATTTATCTTATTTCCAAGAAACTAAACTATAAAATACCCTTTTATTATAAAATATAATGAAAATTATGTAATAAAAAGGTGGGACACCATATTAAAAATGAAATTTTGATTAAAAATGTGAATCAATCACTAAAAATGATAAAACATTCTGGTATTATCTTAATACTTTACTAAAATGATCCATAAGTAATTAGTAATGTGTAGGAATCAACTGTGTATCAATCCAGTACATGGTATACCTACTATGACTCAAAGTGAATGTTTTTAGTTTAAAAGTAATATTCTAGATCAAAATGAACATCACTCGATGAAAATTAATAGAACAAACATATATTATCATGATAATTTAGTAAAATGATCCATAAGTTATTTTTTATGTGAAAAAATTATTTGCACATCAATCTAAAACACAGTGACACCATTATGAATCAAAGTGTGTGATTTAAATAAAAAGTGACATTATAGTTCAAAACACACATCACTCACTGCAAACAAATAAAAATCACTCATATCTTCCTGATTATTTAGGATAAAAATACATAATTTATCTTTGTTGTGTATGAATCATCCACAAATCAATCTTTCAAACTGTGTGATTGAAATAATTTAAATTGTATTTTTTATTTAAAAGTGGCATTTTACTTCAAAACAAACATTTCTCACTGAAAACCAAACAAATATTCTTCTATTATCTTGATACTTTATTAAAATGTTCAATTAATAATTTTTGACATGTAATAATCAATTTCATGTGAATATTACACCCAATGTAACTGGTATGACTTGAAGTGCATGTTTTTTGTTTAAAAGTGAAATTTTAGTTAAAAACATGTATCAATCACTGAAAAAATAAATAAAACTCTCAAATTCTCATGATACTTTCTGAAAATAATCCAAATTCTATTTTTGATAGGTAGAAGTCAACGACATGTAAATCTAACACACAGTGTGTCCAATATGACTCGAAGAGCATTATTTCTGTTTAAAAATGATATTTTAATTAAAAAAGGCTCATATTATTTTTATACTTTAAGAAAATGTTATATAAGACCTTTTTATTGTATAAGACTACGATTCATGTTAGTATGATATGATATGTTTCTAGTATGATGTAAAGCGCATGTTTTGATTTGAAAACAACATTTTAATTCCAAACATGTGTTACATACACAAAACTGAGAAAGCATTCTTTTATTATCTTGATTCATTAATATAATGATCCATAAATAATTTTTGACATGTAATAATAAAATTCACATCAATCTAACTCACGGTCTTCTTGGTATGACTCAATGTTCATGTTTTCATGTTAAAAGTAATATTTTAGTTTAAAACATGTGTCATTTACGAAAAACTAAGAAACTACACTTGGAGTTTCTTAATAATTTAGGAAATGATCCATAATTCTTTTTTGAAATATAATAATTATTCACATATCAATTAGACACATGGTATTTCCATTATGACTAAAAGTGTGTGTTTTTATTTAAAAGAAACATTTTAGTACAAAATATGCTTCACTTAATCAAAATTGAGAAAACATGATTAAATTGTCTTGGTACTTTAGTAAAATGTTCCATAAGTCATTTTTTTGATGGGTAAGAATCATATGTATGTCAATCTGATACATAATATTCTTTGTATGACTGAATGTTCATTTTTTTGTTTAAAAGTAAAATTTTAGTTTAAAACATGCATCACTGAATGAAAAACATACCAACACACTCTTATTGTCTTGATAATTTAGATTAATTAACTCTAAGTAATTGGTAACATTCCGAAACCATATCCACATCAAGTTGTCACACGATGTGGTTAGTATGACTGAAAGTGTGTTTTTATATTCAAAATCAATATTCTAGCACAAAACAGACTTCACATACTCAAAACATAGAAACATGATTATATTTTCCTGATACTTTAGAAAAATAATTCACAAGTCATTTTTTATGTATATGAAACAAACACACATTAATCTGATACACGGTGTGGCCGGTATGACTCAAAGTTTGTGTTTTTAGATTAAAATTTACATTTTAGTTAAAAGGACATGTAAAATATTCAAAACCAAGAAAACACACTTGGATTTTCTTAATAATTTAGAAAAACTATCCATTAGTCATTTATGACATGTAGGAATCAATCGCATCTCAATCCAATATATGGTGTGATCGATACGACCTGAAGTGTGTGTTTTCAGTTTTAAAGTGACATTTTAGTTAAAAACATTTGTTTCTCACTAAAAACTAATTAAATGAATTTATACAATTTTTTATAATTTATGAAAACAATCCATAAGTGATTTAAGACATTTATCAATCAGTCATATGTTAATAAGATACAGGGTGTGACACATATGAATAAAAGTGCATGTTTTTAGTTTCAAATGACATTTTAGTTAGAAACATCACTCAATAAAAACCAATAAAAAGACGTGGATTTTATTTGTAATTTATGAAAATGAAACAGAAGAAATTTTTTCTGAGTAGAAATAAACCACACATTAATCTCATACATGGTGTGATTCGTATGAATCAATGTTCATGTTCTCAGTTTAAAAATGACATTCTTTTTAAAAACAAGTGTCACTGACTTAAAAATACAATAAAAATCCCTCATATTGTCTTGATAATTTAGTATAATTATATATAAGTCATTTTTGACATGTATGAATGAACTTCACATCAATCAGAGAACATGGTGTGGCCGATATGACTCAATATGCATGTTTTTATTTAAAATTGGCATTTTAGTTCATAAGATGCATGACATACTCCAAATAAATAAAACAAATTCAAATTATATTGATACTTAAATATAATGATCCAAAAATCATATGTGATGTTTAGAAGTCAGCATCACCTCAATCTGATGTATTGTGTTACCAGTATGACTCAAAGTGTGTGTTTTTAGTTTAAAAGTGACATTTTAGATTAAAACATGCATCACTCACTAAAAAATAAGCAATAACATAAATATTGTTCTGTTACTCTAGTAAAATGATCCAAAATTAATTTTTTATGTTTATCGATTAGTTTCACATCAATCTGATACATAGTGTGGCTCGTATGACTCAAAGTGTGTTTTTTCAGTTAAAAATGACATTTTTGATAAAATTTGTCACTCACTGAAAACTATGAAAAGCACTAATATATTCTTGATATTTTAATAAAATTATCCATTAATTATTTTTTATAGGTGGGAATCATCCTCACATCAACCAATACATTATGTGACTCGTATGACTCAAAGTGCAGGTTTTAATTTTAAAAATAAAATTTTAGTTAAAAACGTGTTCCACTCCCTAAAAACCATGAAAAAAAAATTAGATTATCTTGATTGATTTGTAATATGATCCAAAAGTAATTTTTTACATGTTAGAATCAAACACATTTCAATCAAACACACAATGTTTTTGTTATGACTCAAAGTGCTAGTGTTTATTTAAAATCAACATTTTTGTTCAAAAGATGCGAGAAAAGATAAAAAAAATAAAACATATTAATATTGTTTTCATACATTAATATAGTTATCCATAAAACATTTTTGATGAGTAAGAATCATACTCACCTCAATCCAATACACTGTGTGATTGGTATGACTCCAAATGTGTGTTTTTTAGTTTAAAAGTGAATTCTAGTTAAAAAAGTGTCACTCACTAAAAAATGAGTAAATACACATGAATGGTCTTAAGACTTTTGGAAAAGGATCCATAAATTATTTTTTATGTTTATTAGTTATCCACTTTTCAATCTGAAACATAGTATGGTTGACATGACTCAAAGTGCATGTTTTTAGTTTAAAAAATGAAATTTTAGTTAAAAAAAGTTTCACTCATTGAAAACCAAGAAAAAAACACTTATATTATCTTTATATTTTAATAAAATATCCATAAATCATTTTTTATGAATAAGAATTATTTCCACCTCAATCTGATACATGATGTGACCGGTGTGAATAAAAGTGCATATTTTTATTTTAAACTGATATTTCAGTTAAAAACATGTGTTACTAACTAAAAACCAAGAAAAACACTTTTATTATCTTGATACTTTAGAAAAATATTTCATAAGTCATTTTTTATGTATAAGAATCAACCATGTTTCAATCGGACAAAATGTGTGACATGAAAGACTCATAGTTCCTATTTTTTTTTAACTAGAAATTTTCATTCAAAAGACATGTGACATAATCAAAACTGAGAAAACACATTCATATTATTTTGATACTTTAGGAAAATAGTCCATAATTTATTTTTGATATGTAGTAATCATCTGCATATCAATATGATACATGGTGTTACTAGTATGACTTGAAATGTGTTTTTTTATATAAAAGTGACATTTTAGTTTAAAACATGTGTCAGTCACTATAATCCAATAAAATGAACTCATATGGTCTTTACAGAATAGAAAAATGATCCATAAATCATTTTTGATATGTTGTAATTGGCCACATATCAATCTGATACATATTGTGATTGGTATGACTTTAAGTGTGTGTTTTCTTTTTTAAAATTACATTTTTGTTAAAAATGTGTGTCAGTCATTGAAAACTAAGAAATCTTAATCTTAATATCTTGATATTTTAGGAAAATGATCCATAAATAAATTTTTATGTTTGAGAATCAGACGCTTGTCAATCTTACATATAATGAGTCTAGTATGACTCAAAGTGCATGTTTTTATTTAAAATTGACATTTTAGTTCAAAACATGTGTCACATACTCAAAACTAAGAAAACATGCTTGTAATTTCATGATATTTTGGTACAATGATCCATAAAACATTTTTAATGTATAGGAATAAACCACACATTAATATGACACGTGGTATGCCCAGTATGACTCGAAGTGTTTAATTTCATTTTAAAAGAGACATTTTATTAATTTATTCTATCATATTTATATTTAATTTATTTCTATATATTATTACATATATAAGAATTATTTTTTTATATTGGTATACTCGTTTGTTCGAGTTGGGTTGGTTTTTCAGCAACTAGTAACTTGATCAACCTCTTTTTAGAATGGGTCCAAAGAAAATTGATCATCAATGTTTTTGAATTTATTGATATTTGCGATGAATTTTACGTATCAATATAATTGTATATATCAATGTTTAAAATGTTTTTAAGCATTTTATATTGTTTTTTATTGTATTATGATGTAAATTAATTTGAAATTAAATTATTTATTTTGTGTTGGTGGTACACTGATGCATCTTGGTGTTTGTGAATGCTATTTATATCACTGATAAAAGATACTTTTATCAGCGCTCGAAAGGGAACTGAGAAAAGTTACCTTTTTCAGTGATAAAATAATCATCGATAAAGGAACCGCTTAATCTGTAATTTTTTATCACTGATGAAGGGGGATTTTTTAGTGAGATTTTTTCAGTGCTAATTTTAGCTCTAATAAAATTAATTGACTTTTAAAGGCACTTATAATATTAGTGTTTTTAGCACTAATAAGTCATTTACTAGTGATGATAAATCATGTATATGCAATAGTGTAACTTAAAAAATGTAAAAAATAAAAACATGAAAATAATTATAAATTGAACATGATTTCTCTAACACCACTTGGTGGTTTCGGATGCAGTAGAAGTGTTTGTAGGGTCTACAAACAACTCTACTTTTGTCAGATTCAATGGATCATTTACAATATTCATGAAGATTAATGTCATAACTAGTGAAAATTTTGTTTAAGAATATTGATACATTTTTTTTATAACCAAAATAGAGGACCTCTTCATGTTAATTTATAATAAATTTTTTAGAATAAATAAATTCCTCGATCTTGAATTCTTCTTTGATGTACGTGTTGATCATCTATGAGTTATTTGGTTATATTTCCATTGTGTTGATGAGTACCCAAAGTAGATCACGTCTAGTGGTGATCCAAATGGGATCCTTTGATCTTGGAACATCCTCAACAATACTTAAGGTAGTATCATGATGGTACAATTCATCTTGTATCACTCTATTAATCACAAAACATTCCCACGAGCTTAAAGGAACCTCTCTTAATCTCTTCGGATTGAGAGGAAAGGAAGTAGGATGAGATAATCTCTCAAGTTTGATAGAAAATCCTAGATACATTTTTTTCAGAGATAATTTTCAATAGAGGTGAATGTTGTGAATAAGGACCATCTCCTCACAATTCTTGTAATAGTCTATTTATATAGACATAGAGTTAGGGTTTCATATTAATTAATTGCACAAAGAACCTTAATAACATGTAAAACCCAAAAGAAACTTCATTCCACGAAAAATAATATTATTATTATTTTATTCCATAGTGTGTTCTAATTCGTGCAATGATAAATATTTTTTATAGTCTGGTAAATAAATATTTATCATTGGACCAATAGCTAGGTCTGCTCGTCCTTCTTGACTGAAAATTAAATTTTTATTAAATAAAAACAATTTAAAGTGTTGAGTGAGAACCGAAACATTGAACAATCAAAAATAAGAAGTTAGACTTCATAAGAAATCGCCGCTTTTTTTCCAGAATAATTTAAACAAATTAGTGTCTGCTAGATTTTTAAGACTCTATTCAAAGGAAAAAAATTTCCTCTCTTGTTCATGTAATGTCCCAGACCTCTTTAGTCCATTACTTTACTGAAATCTGGTGTTTGAGTTGTTTTCAGAGGTCAAGTTGACTTATTCCCAACACTTTTCCAAATTTCAAGTTCATGAAAAATGTTTCAATAATGGTGAGGTTCCAACAATAGCCTCTATTTCCTTTTCCAAATTTCGAGTTCATGAATAGTGTTTCCAGACCAATGAGGTTCCACTGGTAGACCGATGTGAACAGTTCCAACTGTAGACCGATGTGAACAGTGCCACTGGTAGACTAATGTGAATAGTTCCAACTATATACCGATGTGAAAAGCTCCAACGGTAAACCCATGTGAACAATTCCAACATTTGAACGATGTTAACAGTGCCACTGGTAGACCGATGTGAAATGTTCTAAGGGTAGACCGATGTGAATAGTTCCAACGGTAGACCAATGTGAACAGTTGAAAGGGTAGACCCATGTGAACCGTTCCAATGGTAAACCGATGTGATCTATTCCAATGGTAGACCCATGTAAACAGTTCCAACGGTAGACCAATGTGAACAGTTCCACCGGTAAACCAATGTTAATAGTTCCAATGATAGATCGATGTGAATAGTTCCACCGGTAGACCCATGTGAATAGTTCCAATGGTAGATTGATGTGAATAGAGCCACTGGTAGACCGATGTGAAAAGTTCCAATGGTAGATCGATGTGAATAGTTCCAACAATAGACTGATGTGAACAGTTCCAATGGTAGACCAATCTGAACAGTTCCAATGGTAGACCCATGTGAATAGTTCTAAAGGTAGACTGATGTGAACAGTTCCAATGGTAGACCGATGTGAACAGTTCCAACGGTAGACCCATGTGAACATTTCCAACAGTAGACCGATGTGAACAGTTCCAAAGGTAGACCGATGTGAACAGTGTTTCCCATTGGTGAGAAATTCTGTAAACATTGTTTATAGAACTGTAGCCTTTTTCCATTTCCAAATTTCTAGTTCATGAATAGTGTTTCTAGCTTTCTACAATTTCACCTCTTTGACGTTTCCTTTGACATAAAATGCATTTAAGGCCTTATATTAATGGATTTGAGGCCGTATCAAATCCCATAACTCCAATATTAATTTTCCAATGTCTCGGGATGCTTTTACTTGGTCAAACTGCATGGTTTAGTTTGATCCGATTTTCATGAAAAATTCATTATATCTTAAACCGTTGCTGCGTTAAATCTTCTAAAGGGATGATATATCTTCCTCCCTTGTTCATCCTCCTTTTTCACTATTATGATATGCTCGAACCTTTCATTCCTTCCCATAGGAGTTATGCGATCAAACTTTCCACCTTGGATTGGTTCCCCTTGATTTTTTTTGCTGCAAGTGCACCCTCTGTTTTTGGTGAAACCTAGTAGTATCGATCATTCTTCGATATAAGGTTTGATATATCATCATTATTTTGGGTTAATCTCCTTCTGTTTCTCCTTTCCCTTTTATGGAATTCTATCTCCATGCTCTTAATGGACTTTTATTGGGTTTTTACCAGTGCGGTGGTGTCTCTGCATCCTCTGGTGGATACAGTTGTCACAAGGTAAGAGATCATAATCCATTGTGTGGCTCATTCTTGTATAAAGAACGTAGAGAACCATTTGAGGTAGTGAATTTATTGATTCTCTTTTCTTTTACGTGCAACTATAGAGTTAGCATGTTTTAGACCACTAGATAACAATGTGATTGACATAATAAATATTTGAACCAGATAAATAAATTGATATCAATTGTATGTTATTGCCTCTTTTTTTTCTAGATACTGTGATATCAATGCTTGAATTGTTTATATTTTCCTCCTTGATGGAAATTGGTAATGAATGTAAAGCTATAATTAATTGATAATTGTTTGGATAAAGATAAAGAGGCATGTAAAGGAATGTAGTTGTTGTTTTTGTTATTTAATGTTAATCAAATTGATGCAGTAAGCATGTGTAATCAATTTGTGATAGCTTAATATTTAGGTTACCCATAGTTGGAAATTAAAAATAATAAATCAGTTAATTCTAGATAGATTAATGAACTGGATGTTTAATAAGAAGATAATTCCTTGTAGGGTTTTGAGTTACCCTCTTTCTTGTAAAGGCCAAGAGATTTATGCTTGGAACTGTGAGAGCTCATTGTGTTTGAAGTTTGGATGCCTTGTTTAAGGGATAAGAGCCCAATTTATATGATGTTTTTTTTTTCATGCTTATGGTGTTGTGATGTGTGCCTGGAAGGCTATTGTGAAATGTGGGGGTAGGGAGTCTTATTGGTTGTGGCAGTAGTTGACGCCTAGAGTGGCGAAATGCATCGTTTTATGCATGTCGGTGTTGGGGAGGACACTGGAGATGATGGAACGGGTTGGATGAGAATGTTTGGTTTCATGTTGTTTCTTGTTGGTTGTTTATCTTCATTACTTTCCCCACTTCTCAAAGTAGTTGGTTTTCTTAACCTCCTTCAAAAAAAGGGGCAAAGACTCACGAGGTATGCCACGTGCTTTCTGTGTTTATCTTCCTGAGGTAGGATGGGTCTACGCTCTTTCTATAGGAGGCAAAGACTCGACCGGTAGTTCATCTAATCACTGTGTTGAGCCACGTTGTGTTTAGTAGCTTCGAATTTTTTTCTAGAATGCATGGGGATATGGTAAATTAATGATGTTAATAAATGATTGAATAAATGTTGTTAACCCATGGGGTTGGAGAATGCTGGGATGCAATGTTGTGGTTGAAATTTTAAAGAAACAGTGAACTCTGGGTGTGATTCTAATGAAATATAATGTGGAAATTATTAATGGATAATTACTGTTTCAGGAATTAATTAACGTAAAGTGAAACTGATAAAAAGGGAATAAATTATTGTCATAAATCTATTTAAATGGTTGTGTGCTTATATGATAACTAGTCTTAGAAGTGGTAGTACGGAGTCTGAGAGATGTTAAATGTCGTTCAGTCTAAGACTAGGTTATGCACATTGTGTGGTTGTGAGTTATATTATATTCTTTACTTTTTTTGATTTTATACACTAATCCACCCCGTCAGTTAGGGAAACTAACACCCTGGGGATTTTCTGCCTGGGGGTGTTTTCCCCAACATTCCGGTGGGAGGATGGATGTATGACTACCCCCTTTGGCCCCACTCTCTTCTCTTAGTAGTAACTTGTGTTGGTAGGCACAATAGTTAGTTTTCCCCATATATGTGTGTAGAGGGCTACAATGACTTGTGTTTATTCACACACATATACTCTGGATATAGTTTCCTATGGACTACTATAGGTGTAATGTGTATAGGATACGATGGATTGAGGATCCATACTCGATGTATGGGATGTAATGGCTTGAGGAATAATACCTAACATATGATACATGTTATGTGAGTTGTGGTGGCCCCCAGAAACTACCTGGCTACTTTGATTACATGGACATGGTGGTTTACTTTCCTGAAGTGCATGTTGTGGTGCTTCTCCCAGGTCTCTGCAGGAAATCCTTTTTAGAGAGAGATGCTTAGGACCTGTGACATTAGGGAAAAGCGGCAAACTAATGGGGAAGTTGTAGCAGGGTACCCTTGATATTATTTATTATAATATATAATCTTGTATGTGATACTTGGTGAGAGTATCCATGGTGAGGTTGGTAACATAGAATACATGATTAGGTGATGAGTTAGTTTAACTTGTTGTTCACTATGCTCTAGCATGCTTTCTTTAATTTTTCACGATAGACACTAGGTAGGATACTAATGACTATACTGTTATACTCACCCTATGTATATATAAACTGTTTTTTAGGTCACTTAGAGTAGGTTGGAGATCCAGCTGGTATCTACTAACTTGGGGTTGCAGGAGCTATTCAGGCTTATGGTTTCTGCTATTTTTTTCCTTTGGTACTTTTATTTTTTTCCCTTTCATTTTTTGTAGTTTTTCATGACATTACATATGTGTACTTGGGATTTTCTTTTATATTGTTTTTTGAGATGGAGTTGGTTTGTGTTTTTCATATCTCTCTCTTTCACATGTGTTCTCTCAGAGGGTAATGCCTCCCATTTGTGTTGTAACATCCTAGATAAATAAAGAATAAGTCACTTTTAATAATTATTAATATTTGTGAATTAAATATTAATTTTACATTAAAGGGGATTCTATGATCGATGGTGTACCCGGTAAGAAATAACTGGTTTCATTGAAATCTTACGTTGCACACTAATAATATATTATTATTATTTTAAATTGTAGTTAACACCTAGTAGTTGTATTGGCAGAAATGAATAGAAATAACTAAAATGTGATTACACATGTTTGTTAAATATTTTTACATTTATCCAATAAAAGTTAGAGGCTTAAAATGTGAATGAATCCAATTTTAAGCAGAAAATACTCTAATATTCTTTAAAGGGTCGGTTTAACGCCTTTTAATGGAGAACCCATTTTAAATCTAGTTTTTATAACTTTTATATGTTTTAAATGACAAAATAAAATTCTTCGTTAGAATCAGGACATCAAAATTTACTTTGGGTAAATTTTAGGTATTTTTCTGATAAAGTTCGTTTTTTAATGAATAGTGAAAAATACTGTATTTTAATTCAAAATTTCATTTTAATCTAATTTATTTATATAGTTAGATTATCCTTTTAATTTTTTTTAAAGTTTAAATAGATTATACTTTTACCATTTAATCAGTTGTTGATCTTTTGAGGCAATTTCACTTTGAAATTGGACATAATCAACTGTCAATCTTTTGATAGTTATTGTTTCTTAAAAACACGATATATGTTTTGACAACAGAAATTAATTTTACATTAATTAATACAACTAATATGTTTTTAATTTGGTAAAATTGACATCATTTTTGAATTCTTAATATCTAATATACCTTAAGCTGAATTTTTAGTATTTTTCTAAAAAACTTCAATTTTTGATGAATAGTGAAACCACTTAGTAATAGTAAAAAAATGACTTTTTCATTTAAATGAAATTTTACTGCTTCTATTAATTGAATTTCAAAAATACGACATTCATGGTTGTTATTAGTAAGTAAAATGTGGTTCAATAAGATTAAATTATGTTTTGGTGAATAGTAACTTTTTCCTTATTTACCGCGGTTAAAGGTAAATAGGGTAATTCAAGGTAAAAAGAATATTATAATAATTCAAAATTACCTTAACACTTGTCATTACATTATTGGATGAGTAATGGCCGACCTAGGGAATCCTTGGGTCTATTTTGGGACCCCATGGAGCCACTTGTGAGTGATAATAACACTTTAGATTAATTAATTTAAAGTAAAGACAAAAATTTCATAAACAAATATCATTTACAAAATTAACTTTTACATAAGGTTAGATATGTTATATTTTCAACTATAAATATTCATTGGAATGCTAAAAATATTTCCTACATCAGGGTAGTTTTTTTATAATTTTTAGACCTCAAATAAATTAAATTACTTATGACACAATAATGATGGAGTGCTTACCTCATTAATAAATGATTTAAATAAATAAGATTATAATGATTAAAATATTATCCAGAACATGTAAAATTCTGATTGGATGATTTTATTTCGAATACGAGTCATCATATCTTTGACTTTATTTATTTTTTGACATTTATAAATCGAATATCATTACATAATAAAATAATATTTTCACACTTTCCTAAAGAGCCCCTCCTCTACCTTATAAAAGGAGACCACTTATAACCAATTCCACACACATCTCAAGCCTTTTGGCTCATCCAACCTCAACCCAATTAAACTCCCTACATCCCTATAATCCACCTAAAGCCTTACCTTAGGCAGAAGGCACTTCAAGAAGTCGTTTGGTTCAAACCAAAGGTAGTTACCCAAATTAATGGTAACTGTTTATCTTAAATTGTTTTCTTTTATTTTACATCTCCAACCCCTAAACTCTTTGTATTACTTTCTTTTGTAACCACACCGGTATCCTAAATATACTAGGATGTTGTTATGATAATTATTAGAACTACACATACACACACCCCCATCTAATGGATGAAGAACATAATGTTTCGGTGGATGGCAAAGTAACGCCTCACGAAACGATGATTGTTCAAATATCTCCAACCACCTCTCTTGGTGGCCATTATGATGCCAATGTATTTATATATGATATATATTATGTTTATATTTTCTTTATGCTTCTGTAATTTTCCATTTATATCATGCCTTTATGGTTTCTATTATGGGTAAACGCGATAATCTCATTAGAGGAAGTGCGGACTACCGCCCCCTCAAAGTGATATGACTCATTAATGTCGTATGTGGGATGTATAAAGGATGTGGTTAATGACATTATATATGATATTATACTTGAATTATAATATACATATGTATAATTATTTTTTAATTCCATTAAAATTATAAATAGAAATTAAAGTAGCGTTCATGCGTATGTACAGCTTACCGTCTCCATGAACGGTGCATTTCATTTCTTACATTAAAATGATATGTACTGTTATAAATATATATATATATATATATACGGAATATATGTGATATATATGATATCTAAATAATTAATATCATTCATGTATATAATGAACTATTGACTACATGGACAACTTGTAAATATAAGGTGTTCATATTTGACTCAAGTACCAAATATCGAAAAAATGACCATTATTAACTTAAATGATTACATAATGTTTATAAAATGGTATTAAGTGATATAAAAAGACTAATAAACTTGAAAATGTTTCTTAAGAAGGTAGAAATTTACTTAATTTTATTATTCAGGAGATTAAAGAACGAATGGGTCAAGTTGGACATGAAGTAAGGGACTTCGTCTCAATCTCCTTTCAATGAGGCATTTTTTGTTTTAATACACAAATTTATTTTATATTCTATATAAACACCCTTGAATTTTAATGGGGAATATTTTTCTACGAAGCGTTTTACTAAATGACAAAAATAATTTTCCTTTTAACGTAAGTGGTGGCAATGACATTTTCCACCGCCGCTAGTATTTTTTGATCTTTGGCTTCCTCAATAAGTCGTAATCTTTTTAAAAGAAAATAAATATCATATAATTTTTACAGATTTTGGTATTGAAAAAGGTTTTTATAAAGGATTCTTTTATGTCATTATATTTAAATGATATTTTGTGATTGAAATGTGGAAATGTTATCATTCCGTTATTTTGGTTTTATGTGTTATGATTTTATAAGGGTACTTGGACATTTAATAGGTGGTAACACGATAAACCAAATGATGGGTGGTGCCGTGAAAACCAGGATGAGTGCTTATGTTATAACCTCCAATGCATTGTGTATGGAATTGGCTGTATGACTATTACATTTAGTGATATTTGTGGAAGACGACCATATGGTTATTACATTTAGGTATGTTTATATCCCAAGTTACCTTTATATGTTATGTGTTCTTTATATGGGGTTTATGGTAATCTTTTGGTTACAAAAGGGTAAGTAGTGATCTTTTATTCAGTGAAGAGTATTTACTACTTCATAAAGGTAGAAAGTATTACTTATGTAAAAGTATTCAAGGATTACATTTTTTTTTGAAAAAATAACATTTTTCCTTCTTTGTATATCCCTTACTGAGCCTTTTATTCTCGTCCCATGTTTTTGAAATGTTTTTCATAGGACATAAAATGGAATAGGGTCAAGGATGGGATCAAGGAAAAGTCATGTTGTCTTAAACATGTAATTAGACATGACTCTTTTTTTCAAGTGTTTTTATTTTTTGAAAAAAACGAAAACTGAGTAGGAGTGTCTACTTTGTATTTTTGAGAAATAATGTAATAGTAATGGACTAACTCTCCAAAACTCTAAACCTAAAATGATCCTCAATGTGAATTATTCATTTAATTCAATATTATGTATGGTTTAATGTAGGGTCCTTCTAGTTGGTATCAAAGGTCAGTTTTGATAAATTTAGGAGTTTGGGTATTGTTAAATTAATATCCACAAAGTAATTTATGTTAATATTGAAATGATATAGAATTTACAGATTACCATGTTGCTTCGCCTAAGATATTTTTGTGTTCAGAATGGTTTTCCTTAGAGGAAACAAGGCATCTATGTTGGGACGACATCAGGAGGAAGAAAACCTTCCAAATCAGCTACCTGGGATGATTATAATTGAAACCGAACTATTTGATACAGTGATGGCATAGTTGACTCAGACTATTAATGGTGGTGGTATCAATGCACGAGATCAGCCAGATCAACCACAGAGGAACAGGTCAGTAGTGGAGCATTTCATAAGGCAACATCCCCCATAATTCAAAGGATCATCTGACCCTGTGCTAGCCGAAGGGTGGATTAAAGTACTGGAGAGGATTTTCGATGTCATGGGTTTTTCATAACATCATAAGGTTAGTCTCGTTGTTTACGGTTTTAAAGGTGAAGATGATTAGTGGTGGTCGGTGGTGAAAAATATTAGGGATAGTGATGAGATTGATTCTCTGGACTGAGATGAATTCAAAGGTATGTTTGTTGATAAATATTTTCCTAAGGTGGTTCATCTTAGGATGGGAAAAAATCATAGAATTGAGGTGGGAGGATGACTCAGTGGCTTCTTATGAAGAAAATTTCACTCGAATGGCAACGTATGCTCAAAATTTCATCCGAGATCTTAATAGTAAGATAAATAGATATTACTTAGGAATAAATCCACGATATCGAAGAGGTTTAGCCTCCCATGAGTTCAAAAGTTATGAAAAACTTGTTCGATGTGCGGAGAAGGTGGAAATGGAGTTTGTCGATGATCAAATGTTCTTTGACAAACAGCAGAATAAGAGGTCCAATTGGCAGGCAAAGGAGAAGAATTCATCAAAGAATCCTAGAGGTAAGAAAACTAAATATCCATCTTGTGAGAAGTGTGGTAAAAAGAATCCTAGAGAATTTTTATCAAAGTATAGAAATTGATACTGGTGTGGTCAGTCTGGTCATATTTCTTGTAACTGTAAGCAAGATGATCAAACAGGCAATAAAAAGCCATCGGTAAAATATTTTAAGTGTAATGAAATGGGTCATTATGAAAATGACTATCTAGAGAAGAACTCAACTGAGGGAAAGAAGCTAGACTACAAGAAGAAATGGGTAGTGAAATCCTTTGTAACTTCTTCAGCAGATATTGGGACATCGAATGAAGTAGTATCAGGTACACTGTTTTTTGTTCAGATTATACCAATGTTTTATTTGATTCTGGGTCTACACACTCGTTCATTTCTGAGAAGTTTTCTAGTAATTTGGAAATTCGATCTCATGATATGAATACTGAACTTATGGTAAAAATAGATGGAGGAAATTTTGAAACAAAAAGAGATTATAAGAACCTTTCTATCCTTGTGTGTGGAAGGAATCTACCTGAAAACCTTATTGTTTTGACTCTAGTAGAATTTGATTTTATTTTGGGAATGGATTGACATTCTGTTTATCATGATAAGATTGACTGCAGAGCTAAAGAGGTTTATTTTCTGAAATATTTTCTGTTTTTGTACAAGAATGAGCCCTTTCTTTTGATAACATATCAGGATGTTGAAAAACTAGTAAAAGATGGAAATGAATGTTACCTTTCACATATTGTTGAAAAAAATGGACTGTTTAGAGTAATGATGTGCTAGTGGTAAATAAGTACCTTGACTTATTTCCTGCTGAGTTTTCTGGTATATTACCTGATCAGGAAGTTGAATTTACAGTTGACTTAGTTTCTGATGCGAAGCCAATTTCAAAACCCCCTTATCGAATGGATCAAATTAAACTTTTAGATTAAAAGAAGCAATTGTAGGAGTTATTAGATAAAGGTTTCATTAGATCTACCACATCACTACGAGGTTCCCCTACCTTGTTTGTTTAAAAAAGATGGTTCAATGAGACTTTTCATTGATTATAGAGAATTGAATAACATTACTATTAAGAACAAGTAACCTTTGCCTCATATCGATGATTTTTTTGATTAGCTCCAGGGAGCATAGTATTTTTCGAAGATTGACTTGAGGTCGTGGTACCATCATTTTAAAGTAAAGGAAGAAGGTGTTCCGAAGACCGAATTTTGCACTAGATATGGCCATTATGAATTTGTAGTTATTCCTTTTGGGTTAATCAATGCACCTTCTGCATTCATGGAACTTATGAATAGAATTTTCCATGTGTTCATGGATAAGTTTGTGGTTTTGTTCATTGATGAAATTTTGGTTTATTCAAAAAGTAAAGAGGAGCATGGAAGTCATTTAAGGGTAGTCTTTCAAACCTTAAAAGAAAAGAAACTATTTGGGAAATTCAGAAAGTGTGAGTTTTGGGTACAACCAGTTTTTTTCATTGTTTCAAAAAATGGAATAACTATTGATCCTTCTAAAACAAATTTTGTTGAAGAATGGCCAAGACCCACAAATATAACCGATACTCGTAGTTTTCTTGGTTTGGAAGGTTATTACCGAAGTTTTGTTGAAACTTTTGCACGGTTATCTAGTCCAATGACTAAGTAAACTCGAAAAGGTGATAAGTTTATATGGACAAAAGAATATGCTAATTGTATTCAGGAATTGAAAAGAAGATTGATGAATGCTCCAGTTTTGGCACTGCCATCCAGAAATGGTGAGTTTATTATTTACAGTGTTGCTTCATTGAATGAAATTGGATGTGTCCTTATAAATAATGATTAGGTAATTGCTTATGCTTCATGTCAGTTGAAACCTCATGAATTAAATTACCCTACAAATGATTTGGAATTAGCTGCTGTTGTTTTTTGCTTTAAAAATATGGAGGCATCATTTGTACGGAGTGAAGCGTGAAATATATACTGATCATAAATGTTTGAAGTATATATTCACTCATACATAATTGAACATGAGACAGAGGAGATGGTTGGAATTAATCAAGGATTATGATTGCACGATCCTTTACAATCTGAGAAAATCAAAAAACGTGGATGATGCTTTGAGTCAAAAAAGTAATGCTTCATTAACCATGTTACATTTGGAATGTGATCCTTTGGTTTTTGATTTGATATATTTTGGCATAGAAGTTGTTGGTGAAAGAAATTCTTTTGTTTTGTATCAGGTTCTAGTGAAATCATCTCTATCAGATAGAATAAAGAAAGAACATAAAGAAGACAGTGAGTTGCAGAAAAGGTAGAGTTGGTTCAGAAGGGTAAGTTGCCTGATTTTAATGTTGATAATGATTGTGTTTTGAGTTTTGGAAAGAGATTACGTGTGACTTGTGATTCAAAGTTGAAGAATGAGTTTTTATGTGAAGCTCATAGTTCTCCGTTTTCAGTTCATCTTGGTAGTACTAAGATGTACAGAGATCATCGGCAATATTACTAGTGGGATGGAATGAAAAGAGATATTGCTAATTTTACTGTGAAGTTTTTGAATTGTCAGCATGTCAAAGTAGAGCAGTAGTTACCTAAAGGAATGCTTCAGTCATTAATGGTGACAGAGTGGAAATGGGAAAATATATCCATGACTTTGTTGTGGGATTACCGAAGACATCTCGAAGTAATAATGCAATTTGGGTTCTTGTTGATTGATTGAAAAAATCTGCTCATTTTCTTCATATTTGAGATACATTGTCTCTAGATCAACTTTCTCGGTATTATGATAAATAGATAGTCAGGCTGCATGGAGTTCCCCTCTCCATTATATCTGATCTTGATCCAAGGTTTACTTCGAACTTTTGGAAACACCTTTAGAAGTCATTGGGTATTGAATTAAATTTTAGTACATCTTTTCATCCTCAATCGGATGGTCAATAAGAATGAAAAATTCATTCATTGGAGGATATGTTACGTGCTTTCTCAATTGATTTTTAGGGAAGTTCAGACTCACATATTTCTTTGGTTGAATTTTTATATAATAAAAGTTTTCATTCCGGTATACAGATGGCTCCATTTGACGCATTATATGGAAAGCATTGTCGAACTCTGGCTTTTTGGGATGAAGTAGGTGAAAGGAAGCTGATGGGACCAGAATTGGTAGAAGAGATGGCAGAGAGAGATCATCTGATTCAGAAGCCCAGGAGAATAGCTCAGAGCAGACAGAAAAGTTATGTAGATAACTGAAGGAAGGATCTTTCTTTTGAGGTAGGTGATCACATCTTTCTCAAAGATTCTCCATGGAAAAGTGTGATGTGTTTTGGTAAGAAGGGGAAGTTGAGTCTGAGCTTCATTGGACTTATAAAATCCTGGAGAAAGTTGGATCAGTTTCATACAGAGTTTCTTTACCCTCATGTTTGGCTAGGGTAATCAATTTTTTTCATGTTTCGATGTTGAGAAATTATATTCCAGATCCATCTCATGTTTTAAGCAAAGAGGTAGTTCTGTTGGAAGAGAATGTCTCTTATAAGGAACAACCAGTCCAGATTCTTTACCGTAGGGAGAAAGTGTTGCGAAATAAGATAATTCACCAGGTAAAGATTTTGTGAAAAAACTATATGGTTGAAGAGGCAACGTGGGAATCTGAAAATGCTATGAGGGATAAATACCCCCACTTATTTTATAAGTGAATAAAATTTTGAGGACACAATTCCTAAAAGAGGGAAAGATGTAACATCTCAGATAAATAAGGAATAAGACACTTTTCATAATTATTAATATTTGTGAATTAAATATTAATTTTACTTTAAAGAGGATTCTATGTTCGATGGCGTACCCGGTACGCAACAACAGGTTTCCTTGAAATCTTACGTTTCACACTAATAATATAATATTATTATTTTAAATGGAAGTTAACACCTAAACATTGTATTAGAAAGAATGAATAGAAATAACTAAAATTTTATTATACAATTTTCTTAAATGTTTTTACATTTATCCAATAAAAGCTAGAGGCTTAAAATGTGAATGAGTCCAATTTTAAGGACAAAATACTCTAATATTCTTTAAAGAGTCGATTTACCGCCTTTGGATGGGGAACCCTTTTTAAATATATTTTCTGTCACTTTTATATGTTCTATTTAACAAAATAAAATTCTTCTTTAGAAGTGGGACATCATAATTTACTGTGGGTAAATTTTGGATATTTTTCTAATAAAGTTCTTTTTTAATGAATAGTGAAAAATACTGTATTTTAATTCAAAATTGTTTTTTAGATAATATATTTATATGGTTATATTATCATTTTAATTGTTTTTAAAGTTTAAATAGATTATATTTTTACCATTTAATCTATTTTTGGTCTTCTGAAGAAATTTCACTTTGAAATTGGACATAATCAACTATTAATCTTTCGATAGTTATTGTTTCTGAAAAACAGGCTATTTGTTTTGACAACATTAATTAATTTCAAATTAATTAATCTAACTACTATGTTTTTAATTTATTATAATGGAAATCATTTTTGAATTCGTAATATCAAATATAGCTTAGGCTGAATTTTTGGTATTTTTCTCAAAAACATCAATTTTTGATAAATAGTGAAACCACTTAGTAGTAGTTAAAAAAACTAAATTTTTCATTTAAATGAAATTTTACCACTTATATGAATTGAATTTCAAAAATTAGACATACATGGTTGTTATTAGTAAGTAAAATGTGGTTCAATAAGATGAAAATAATTTTTAGTGAATAGTAACTTTTGACATTTATTTACAGCAGTTAAAGGTAAATAGGGTAATGCAACATAAAAAGAATATTATAATAATTCAAAATTACCTTAACACTTGTCCTAACATTATTTTATGAGTAATGGCCGACCAAGGGCATCCTTGGGTCGATTTTGGGACCCCATGGAGCCACATGGGAGTGATAATAACACTTTAGATTAATTAATTTAAAGTAAAGACAAAAATGACATAAAAAATATCATTTAGTAAATTAATTTTTACATAATGTTATATATGTTATCTTTTTTACTATAAATATTCATTAGAAAGATAAAACTATTTCTTACAACATGGTATTTTTTTATAATTTTTAGACATCAAATAAATTAAATTATTTATGACACAATAATGATGCAGTGCTTACCTCATTAATAATTGATTTAAATAAATAAGATTATAATGATTATGATATTATCCAAAACATGTCCAATTCTGGTTGGATGATTTTATTTCTAATATGAGTCATATTATATTCTACTTTAATAATTTATGGATATTTAGAAACTGAATATCATTATATAATAAAATAATATTTTCACACTTTCCTAAAGAACCCCTCCTCTCCCTTATAAAAGGAGACCACTTCTATCCAATTACACAATCCTCTCAAGACATTCGGCTCATCCAACCTCTTCCCAATTAATCTCCCTACATCCCTCTCCTCTTCTTAGAAGCCATACCTTTGGAAGAAGGTACTTCAAGAAGTCCTTTGGTTAAAACCAAAGAGAGTATACCCAAATTAAAGGTCACGGTTTCTCTTAAATTGATTTCATTTATTTTACTTCTCCAACACATAAAATCTATCTATTACTTTATTTTGTGACAAAACCAGTATCCTCAATATACTAGGATGTTTTTATGAGAAGGATTAAAACTACACTTACACACACCTCCATCTAATGGATGAATAACATAATGTTTATGTGGATGGAAAACTAACGCCTCACGAAACGATGATTGTTCAAATATCTCCAACCACCTCTCATTGTGGAAAATATGATGGCACTGTATTTATATATTATATATATTATGTTTATTTTTTCTTTATTATTCTGTGATTTTCTATTTATAGCATGCCTTCATGGTTTCTGTTATGGGTAAACACGATAATCTCAATAGAGGAAGTGCGTACTACCGCCCCCTCAAAGTGATATGACTCATTAATGCCTTATGTGGGATGTATAAAGGATGGATTTAATGATATTATATATGATATTATAATGGAATTATAATATAACTATGTATTATTATTTTTTACTTTCATTAAAATAAAAATAAAAATGAATGTAGCCTTTATGTGTACGTACGGATTACCGTCTCCATGAACGGTGCATTTCCTTTCTTACCTCCAAATGATATGTACTATTATAAATATATATATATATATTTATATATATATATACTGGATATATATGATATATATGATATCTAAATAATTAATATCATTTTGGATATAATGAACTATTGACAACATGGACAACTTTTAAATTAAAGGTGTTCATTTTTCCCTCAAGTACCAAATATCGACAAAATGACCATTATTAACTTAAATGATTTCATAATGTTTATAACATGGTAATAATTGATATAAAAGGACTAATAAACATGAAAATGGTTATTAATAAAGTATAAATTAACTTAATTCTATTATTCAGGAGTTTAAAGAATGAACTGGTCAAGCCGGACACGAGGTAAGGGACTTCGTCTCAATCTCCTTTCATTGAGTCATATTTTATTTTAATACACAACTTTCTTTTATACACTGTATAAACATCCTTGACTTTTCAAAGGGAATAATTTTCTACTAAGAGTTTTAATAAACCACAAATAGAATGTTCCTTTTAACATAAGCGGTGACACCGACTTTTTCTGCCACTGTGAGTATTATTTGATCTTTGGATTCCTCAACAAGATGTAATGTTTTTAAAAGAAAATAAATATCATATACTCTTTTACGAATTTTGGTATTGAAAATGGTTTTGATAATGGATTATTTTATGTCAATATATTTAAATGATATTTTGTGATTGAAAAGTGGAAATTTTATCATTCTTTTGTATTGGTTTTATGTGTTATGATTTTATAATGGTACTTGGACATTTGACGGGTTGCTATGTGATAAATCAAATGACCGGTGGTGCCATGAAAACTATGATGGATGGTTACATTCTAACCTCCAATGCATTGGGTATGGAAGTCGGTCGTATGGTTATTCTATTTAGTGATATGTGAGTAACTTAACCGTATGGTTATTCAATTTAAGTATGTTTATGTCCCAAGGTACCTTTATATGTTATGTGTTCTTTATATGGGTTTTATGGTAAACTTTTGGCTAAAAAAGGGTAAGTAGTGATTTTTTATTCAGTGAAGAGTATTTACTACTTCATAAATGTGAAAATTAATACTTATGTTAAAGTATTCATGGTTTACTTGTTTTTTAGAAAAAAAAACAGTTTTTCATCATTGTGTATCCCTTACTGAGATTTTTATGCTCATCCCATGTTTTTGAATGGTTTTTCACAGGACATAAAGTGGAATATGGTCAAGGATAGGATCATGGAAAATTCATTCTCTATTAAACATGGAATAAGACATGACTCTTTTTATCAAGAGTTTTCATTTTGTGAAAAAAAATGGAAACTAAGTAGGAGTGACTACTTTGTATTTTTGAGATATAATGTAATAGGTATCACCTAATTATCTAAAACTCTAAACCTGAAAATATCCTCAATGTGAATTATTCATTTAATTTGATATTATATATGGTTTAAGGCCGGGTCCTTATATGTGTGTTCATTATACCCTTGGTGCTAGTCTCCAACCCAAGGCCTACTGGAGGCGGGACTCAGGGGTCATTATCTCTCTTCTCACATTGCCAGCCTAGGAGGGGTACACCTTGTAGGGAGGGGGTCATGATATAGTGGTATCAGAGGTCTGGTTGAGGGATAGTATGGAGTTTGGTGTTACACACAGGTGAGGTTGCAAGGGATGGTAGGGAAATGATGTCAGTCATGTTTAATTAGTGATGTAAACACTAGATATTGGCTGAGACAAAGGTGTTTCGGGCCCCTGTGATCTGATGCATGGATCTTTAAGTTTACAATGGTTACTAAATGAGGTGATACTAGTTTTAGAGTAGAGTCCTAGGAAATGATCATGCATAAATATTCTTTGTGCATGTGTTTGAATGGGTAGACCTTGGGATGGGTTAACCTAAATTAGTAAAATAAAACAACTAATTAATTAATTTTGAGACATTCATATTCCAGATTTAGGAGCTCTAATAGTTTTTTATTTTACAAGTATGGCACTAGGTTGACATCCTCTTCAGGTTGGAACAGAATATGTACAGTAGGCTATGCTAGCAGATCGTTGTAGGGTAGAGGTCGACAATGATGACACTTGGAGGAGGACACTCTTAGAGTACCAGTGTCAGAGACTGCACAATTATGAGGGCTCTGTTTCAAATGTAGTCACAAAAGACTGGTTAGAAGAGGTTGAGATAGGATTTAGTTTAATCTGTGCTCAGAAGGATCACTGGTTTTCCTTGTATGTGACGATTTTTCATGGAGTATAGAGGTAGTTGTGGTTCTTGTTCCTCGCGGATCACAAGGAGTCGGCGATCTCATCGGAGGAGTTCCAAGATAAGTTTAGAGTCGAGTTTCTTTCTTCGACTGTGATGATGTTCATTTGTCAGGATCTTATTACCCTTTGACATGGTATCTCTAGTTCTTAAGAGTTTGGAATCCATTTTAGGAACAATTTTAAGATATGCTTCAGTCCTATTACCAAATGAGGAGGCCAGGGTGAGGAATTTCGAGGAGGCTTTTCATACAGATATCCAATGCCAGGTCACCCAATTTATACTGAAGACATATCTTGAGGTGAGGGAAAGGGTAGAGGTCGTTGAGATGACATTTTCCAGAATCAGATCGTCACGAGAGGGGAGTCTTCATGATTCCATACAATGCAGATCTGTGGTCCATGGTTCCCAGTTTTCTGGGCAGAAGAGTTTCTATTCAGGCAGGGATAGATCCCAGCCCTCAGCATCTCTTTTCTCTAGGGGTAATGGCTCTTAGGTCTATGCCAAGGGATCAATAACTTTTTTTCTTGTGGTGGTTGAGGTCATCAGCGGTGAGGGTGCCCAACCTTTTAGAGAAGTCATCATGCACCAGTTGTTCTGCTCTGGGTTCCTCCATTGAGTCAGTTCCATCCGAGGTAGAAACAACATGGTGCACCAGCTTTGGATCAGTAGAGGGTAGATGGGGCATGTAGAGTATAGCCACATGATTCTCTTCATCCTCATATATCATAGTGTGGTCATGGTGGTGGTCGTCATCACGTTCAGAGTGGTTGTGTAGGAGGTCATAGTCCACTTCATACTTTAGCATTGCTAGCTCCAGGAGAGCCTGACGTCTTTCGAGCTACCCTTTTCTTTTTTTCTTCCTTTTTGTATACCTTGTTTTATTCAGAAGAGAACCCTCCCTCATATCACCTACCCTTTTCCATGCTTTGGTACTTAAGGTAGGGAGGCTTCAAGTACTCTTGGCATTTGACTACACCAGTTGGAGGTCGAGCTGACTTGTTTGAAGTATATAGAGACTGTGAGACAGTGTTGGGGAATCAATTCTCTTGGGGAGATTTCCTATGTCTACGAATACAACCATATGATGTCATCATTGGCATTAATTGGTTGTATTAGGTCCAGGATATCATGAATTTCTTCAGGTGGTAGGTTGTTTTCTTCGATGCGGCTGGAGATCCAATAGTGTTTGTTGGCGAGTGAGAACCTGAGATGGGTCATAGGTGTGTTCCATCCTTATCATCCTTGATGGATGAGATAATGATGAGTTCTTTAGAGGTTTAGTATTTGGAGTTTCCTAGGGTTATTAAAGATTACCCTAATCCCTTTCCAGAAGAGGTTGTAGCATTACACCCTCGATGAGAGTTCAAGTTTGGGATCAAGATACAACCAGTAGAATGTCCTATCTCTAGGTCTCCATATATGTTGTCCCCTTATCAGTTATGAGAGATACGTATACATCTTGATGGTTTGTTACAATGCGGTTTTGTTTAGGTGAGTGTGTCACCGTGGGGTGGACCAGTTTTGTTTGTGAAGAAGGATAATGGATGTTTGCGGTTGTGTATCAATTATAATCACTTAAAAAAAGTGACAGTGAAGAATCGCTATCCTATTCCATGGATTTATTATTTGTTCAACCAACTAAAGGGTGAAAATTGGTTCTCAAAGATCGAATTGCAGTCCAGATATCATCAGATCCATGTGAAGGATGAAGATATCCTAAAGACTTCTTTCTGTTGTCGTCGTGGGCATTACAACTTCATTGTAATGTCGTTCGGGGTGAGGAATGCTCTGGCTATGTTCATGGGATTAATGAATGTGGTGTTTCGTGAGTTCCTGTATAAGTTTGTGGTGGTTTTTATCGATGAAATTATTTTGTAATCCATGTCTGAGGAGGAGCATGCAGAGCATCTAAACATCATTATGGGAGTTCTTCTTCAACATCAGTTGTTTGGGAAGTTGTCAAATTGTGAGTTTTGAGCTCGAGAAGTCAATTTCTTTGGGAATGTTGTGTCCTAGCAGGGAGTAGTTGTGGATCCATCAAAGATAGAAGTAGTTGTGTCTTGGTCATCCCCCAAGACAGTGGCAGAGGTGTGAAGTTTCCTTGGTCTTGTAGGCCACTATAGGAGGTTCATAGATGATTTAGCTTGGGTTGCGACTCCTTTAACTGCATTGACCAGGAAGAATCCGGAATTCATGTGGACTATCTGTGTCAGGAAGCTTTTGATTATCTAAAGTAGATGTTAGTAAGTGCATCGGTTCTTTTTCTTCCAATAGAGGAAGTTTAGTTTGATGTTTTCTGCGATGCATCACATCTGGGGTTAGGTTGTGTTCTCATGTAGCAGAGATCAGTTGTTTCTTATGGGTCTTGGTAGATTCATCCCCATGAATGTAACTATACCACCCATGATCTTGAGTTGGAAACTGTGGTGTGTGCTCTAAATTTGTGGGGAAATTTCCTCATTGGAGAGCACTTTTTGGTTTTCACCTATGATATGTTCCTGAGGTATGCTTTCTCCCAGCATGACTTAAACTTGTGACAGCTTCAGTGGATAGAATTCTTACAGGAATACGACTTGGAAATATCGTATACCCCTAGAAAGAGGAATTTTGTAGCTAGTGCGCTAATTAGGAAGTCACATAGTGATGAAATGTGTGAATATGGGGATTACATGAGTGTTATGGAAGAACATTTGACATTACATCTCCATATAGGAGAAGCTGGGGGAAGAGATTGTATTTTTCAGATGATGGTGTAGTAATCTTCGGTGAAGGAGGTGGAACAGTCCCAGTTGGGGGATCTTGAGGTGGAGGTCTGGAGAGACCTAGTTGTTTCTGGTGAGGCCCCTGATGGTTAGTCTGAGGATGAACAACATCTATTGTTGTATCATGGAAGGATATTTCTTCCTTTGGAAATGCATGATACGGTTCTCAAAGAGTTATATTGTTTACCTTTAGTAGTGCATCATGGTGTGACAAAGATGTATCGAGCCTTGAGGAGTCAGTTTTGGTGGCCTGGGATGAAGCATGTAGTTGCGGAGTTTGTGTCTCGGTGTTTGGTCTTCGAAAAGGTCAATGATAAGCACTGTGTCCCTGGTGGTTTGCTCCAGCCATTAGATATTCCTTAGTGGAAGTGGGAGGAAATCTAAATGGTCTTTTTTACTAGTTTACCTCGAGATTAGGGGGGGCCATGATGATATTTGGGTGGTAGTGGGTCGTTTAACAAAATCATCCTTGTTCATATTAATCAAGGAGTAAAGCTCAGTGGATGTTTTGACAAGGTAGTATCTAGAGAAGGTGTTGAGACTCTACGGAGTCCCGAGGATGATCATTTCTGATCGAGATCCTCGTTTTACCTCTAGGGTGTGGAGAGGTCTCCAACATGATTTTAGTTCTCAGATATTCCTTAGCACTACTTTTCATCCGTAAACCAATGGTCAGACAGATTAGACTATTCGGACTCTTGAATACATGTTATGCTCTTGTGTCCTGGATTTTGGAGGTTTGAGGATGAGGCACTTACCTTTGGTGGGGTTATCTTACAACAATAGTTTTCACTCCACCATCATTATGGTTCCATTTGAAGCCCTGTATGTTTGATGTTTTTGTTCTCCATTGTGCCGGACTGGGGTCATAGAGTCAGCAATTCTTATACTAGAACTAGTTCAGAATACAACAGAGATGGTTCGGGTGATTCGTGAGAGGATGAAGACAGCACAAGATCATCATAAATCTTATGCCAATCAAGTTATGAGACCTTTGGAGTTTGATGTTGGGGATCACGCGTTTCTGAAGGTGACTCCCCGTCATGGGAAGTGAAGGATTGGTTGTGGTAGTAAGCTTTTTTCTTGATTTGTTGGGAATTTTGAGGTGTTGGCTTGTGTTGGAGTTTTGGTGTATTGTGTAGCACTTCCCCCACAGATGATAAGGATACACGATGTTTTTCATGTTTCACAACTCCGTCGTTATCTTCATGATGACTCTCATGTCTTCGATTGGGGAGAGATCAATGTTAATGATGATGTGACCTTCGAGGAGCAGCTTTTGGATATCTAATAATGCAACGATAAGGTGTTACGTGGGAATTATATCACCTTAGTTCGTGTCTTGTGGATACTTGGTGTCATAGAGGAGAGTACCTAGGAATGTGATTCATAGATACGTACTCAGAACCCTGAGTTATACGATGTTTAACTCTTTTCATGTTAAAAAAATGTTTTATTTTTGGTTGTAGACCTTTCATGTATATGAGATAGCTTTCTTTGGTTTCTTCTTGTGGCTTTCTCTCTTTTGAGAGGTATCTCTATAGGTGGTTGTTCAAACCCTATTTCTGTTTCCCATTAGGTGAGTTTTGAATACTTGGGGACAATAATATTTTGAGGGGTATAAAATGTAATGACTCAGACCTCTTCGGTCCATTACTTTGTTGAAATCTGGAGTTTCATGTGTTATGGTATGTCAATTTGACTTATTCCCAACACTTTTCCAAATTTCAAGTTCATGAACAGTGTTTTCATAATGGTGAGGTTCAAACAATAGCCTCTATTTCCTTTTCCAAATTTTGAGTTCATGAACAGTGTTTCCAGAATGGTGAGGTTCTTACAGTAGCCTCTATTTCCTTTTCCATGTTTCGAGTTCATGAATAGTGTTTCCAAACCAGTGAGGTTCCACCGGTAGACCGATGTGGATAGTTCTGATGGTAGACCGATGTGAACTGTTCCAATAGTTGACCGATGTTAACAGTGATACCAGTAGACATATGTGAATAGTTACAATGGTAGACCGATGTGAACAGTTCCAATGGTAGACTGATTTGAATAGTTCCATTGGTAGACCGATGTGAATAGTTCAAACGGTAGACTGATGTGAACAGTTCCAACTGTAGACCCATGTGAAAAGTTCTAATGATAGACCCATGTGAACCATTCCAATGGTAGACTGATGTGAATAGTTCTAACAATAGACCCATGTGAACAGTTCCAAGGGTAGACCGATGTGAACAGTTCCAACAGTAGACCGATGTGAACAGTTCCAACGGTAGACCCATGTGAACAGTTTCAATAGTAGACCAATCGAAATAGTTCCAATAGTAGACCAATATAAACAGGGTTTCCCATTAGTGATACATTCTCTGAACAGTGTTTCCAAAACAGCAGCCTTCCAACAACAACCTTTTTCTTTTTCCAAATTTTTATTTCATGAATAGTGTTTCCAGCTTCCTACAGTGTTCCCCTTTGACGTTTCCTTTCACGTAAAATGCATTTAAGGCCTTGTATTAATGGATTTAAGTCCAAGTCAAATCTCATAACTCCGATATTAATTTTCTTAAGGAAAAGGTTTCTTTTACTCAGTCAAACCGCATGGTTTAGTGCGATCTTCTTTTAACGAAAAATCCAGCGTATCTTAAACCGTTGCCCCGTTAAATATTCTAAAGGAATAAGATATCTTTCTCCCTTGTTATTTCTCATTGTTCTCTAGTGTGAGATGCTTGAACCTTTCATTCCTTCTCGTATGATTTATGTGATCAAAATTTCCTCCTTGGATTGGTTCCCTTTAATTTCTGCTAACTACATGTGCTCCCTCTGTTTTTTGTGCAACCAAGCAGTATTGATCTATCTTCGATATAAGGTATGATCTATCGTCATTTTTTTGGGTTCACCTCCTTCTGTTTCTCCATTCCCTTTTATGGAATGATATCTCCATGTTCTTAATGGACATTTCTTGGGTGTTGACCAGTGTGGTGGTGTCTCTACATCCTCAGGTGGATACAGTTTTCATGGGGGAGGAGATCGTAAACCGTTGTGTGGATCGTTCTTATATAAAGAACGCCAAGAACCATTTGAGCTTGGGGATTCATTTATTCTCATTTCATTTACATTAAAATTTAGATTTATCATATTTTATCCCAATGGATCAAAATGGAATTGACCTAATAAATATTTTAACTATATAAATAAATTTATATCGATCGTATGTTATTGCCTCCTGTTTTCTAGATAGTGTGATATATATGCTTTCTTTGTTTAGCTTTTCATTCTTTATAGAAATTGGTAATGAACGTAAATATAGAATTAATTGTTAATAGTTTAGATAAAGATAATGAGTCATGTAAATTAATCTAGTTATTAATGTAATTTGATGTTAATCAAATTGATGTAGTAATAATTTTTAATCAATTTGTGATAGATTACTATTTTGGTTACCCATAGTTTGAACCTAAAAATAATAAATCGGTTAATTCTAGATGGATTAATGAACTGGATTTTTGATAAAAAGATAATTCCTCATAGTGTTCTAGGTTACCCTCTTGCTTGTAAAGGCTAAGAACCTTATTCTTGGAGCTATGAGAGATCATTATGTTTGAAGGTTAGATTCATTGTTTAAGGGATATGATCCCAATTGTTATGATGTTTGTTTTCCTACTTTTGGTGTTGTGATGTGATCCTAGAATGTTGTTATGATGTGTGGTGGCAATGAGGTCTGTTGGTTGTGGTAGTAGTTGATGCCTAGAGTGGTGAAATGCATTGGTTTATGCATGTGGGTGTTGGGGAGGACATAGGAGATGATGGAACAGGTTGGATTTCAGTGTTTGGATGCTTGCGGTTTCTTGTTGGGTTTTTATCTTCCCTAATTTCCCCACAACTCAAGGCAACTGGTTTTCTTACCCTCTTTCCAAAATGGGGAAAATACACACGGGGTATGCCACATGCTTTTCGTGTTTAGAATCCTGAGGGAGGATGGGTCTACGCTCTTGCTATAGGCAGCAAAGACTCAATTGGTAGTTCATCTACTCACCGTGTTAATTCCCATTGTGTTTAGTAGCATAGAATGTTTTCTCTTGAATTCCTGGTAATATGGGAAAGGAATGATGTTAATAAATTATTGAATAAATGATGTTAACCTTTGGGGTTAGAGCTCGCTGGGATGTAATGATACAGATGAAATTTTAAAGTAATAGTGATCTTTGGGTGTGATTGTAATGAAATATAATGTGGAAATTATTAATGGTTAATTAATGTTTAAGGAATTAATTAACGTAAAGTAAAACTGATAAAAAGGGAATTATGTAATGTAATAAAGCTCTTTAAATGGATGTGTTATTATAGGATTCATATTCTTAGAAGTGGCAGCCATGATTCTGAGAGACATTAGTTGCAGTTGAGTCTAATACTAGGTTTTGCCCATAGTATGATTGTGAGTTATAGTATATTATGTACTTTTTGTGTTTCTATATGCTACTCCACCCCATCAGTTAGGGAAACTGACACCCCGGGGATTTTGAGCCCTAAGGGTGTTTTCCCCAACATTCTAGTGGGAGGATTGATGTCAGACTACCCCCTTTGGCCATGATATCTTCTCTTGGTAGTTTCTTTTTCTGGTAGGCACAATAGTTAGTTTTCCCAAAATATGTGTGTAGTGGGCTGTAAGGGCTTGTGTTTATTCACACACATATATTCTTGATATAGTTTCTAATGGAATACTATAGGTGTAACATGTATAGGCTATGAATTCTTGAGTATCCTTACTCGGTGTATGGGCTATAATGCCTTGAGGTATAATACCTGATGTATGATACACATTATCCATGTTGTGGTGGATTTTGGAAACTAACTATTTAATTTTCTTATGTAGACATGGTGGTTTTGTTGCACGAGGTTCATGTTGTGGTGCTTTTCCCAGGTGTCTATGGGAAAGCCTTTTTGGATAGAGATGCTTAGGACATGCGACGTTGGAGAAAAGAGGAAAACTAGTGGGGAAGTCGTAGTGGGGTACCCTTGATATTCTTTGTTATATTATATACTATTGTATGTGATACTTGGTAATAGTAGCCATGGTGAGGCTGGGAATATAGAATAACTATTTAGGTGATAAGTTAGTTTCACTTGTTGTTCACTGTGCTCAAGCATGCTTTCATTACTTTTGAACGAGAGGATCTAGGGAGGATCCTACTAGGTATACTATTATACTCAACCTATGTATATATAAACTATTTTGTCAGGTCACTTGGAGTAGGTTAGAGATCCAGGAGGTTTCTACTAGCTTGGGGTTGCAGGAGCTGATCGGGCATGTGGTTTCTTCTATTTTTTTCCATTAGTACTTACAGTTTTTCCTTTCAATTGTAGTAGTTTTTCATGAATTGCATATGTGTACTTGAGATTTTCTTTTATATCGTTTTCTGAGTTGGAATTAGTTGGTGTCTATCTTATCTCTCCCTTTCACATGTTTTCTCTTAGAGGGTAATGCCTCCCATTTTTGCATTCATTATACCCTCGGTGCTAGTTGTCAACCTGGGGCCTACTGGAGGCGGGACTCAGGGGGGTCATTATCTCTCTTATCACATTGTCGACCTAGGATGGTTACACCTTGTATGGAGGGGGTCGGGACAGTTCATCTATGAAAACTTCCTCAAATCATATTTCCATTTTTTCCTTATGCATTGAGGTAATATTCCATGTTTATATTACCTTCACTGAAGTCATGAATGAGGATTAAGTCTTGGGAATTGATCCATAATGACTGTTCAATATTAATATTTATCTGAATTATTTATTTATACATTTTATCTGATTCTTCCTCTATTTCATTTACTTTCATAACTCCGAACTTCATATTTTCCTTGGAATGAAAAAAATATCTTATTTAGAATAAAGAATTCACACATATTCCTTTGCAATAACACCTCCATCTCTATGTTTTCATTGGTCCTTATCTGAAAGGAAAATAGAACTATCCTTATTTGTAGGAGATAAATCATTAGTAACCTCACATTCTAGAGTTTTGGGTTCAGGGTTACATGTTCTCTCCATTCTCACTTAGACTTCCTCCACCATTTTACTGGGGGATCTTCACAGGGATTTAGAATTTGTTTTCATGCTGACCAAGTCACCAACAGTTTGGGAAAGGATGAATAATCCTTTTTTTCTTCTGGTTTTCTTGGATTTTTAATACAGTAGTCTCATATGTTGAGTCTTCCTTTTTCATTTTTTTACCTAAAAGAAGACGATGTCCAACTTTAGAGGCCTATTCACACTCAAAGGGGGCTTAAATGGGTTCGGTTGTCCCTTTAAGAACCTAAAATGTAGCATGTGCCTCTAAAATACGTTGTTCAACAATCAAAAAGTTAGTGAAAACATCTTTTTATACCTTTAAAGGACCATTTTGTTTTCTTTTATATTTTGTCGATTCCCATCCTTCAGCATAAATATTTCCCATGCTCTAACCTCCTAACATCTAGAACGTAACAAGTAAATAAAATCCTATGCTCACATTATTCTTAGAACCAATATCATATGATGATAAGATTATAATCAATGAAGTATTACAAGAAAGAACTCCAAGTCTATCTTGCTTGAGGAGGACTATCTGAGAGCAGGTTGAGAGCCAATACCTTGAGTTGATGATAACTCGCCAGACCCTTTACCCAAATCCAAAGAAGGATTCTGAGAGGAAATTACCACTTAATCAATGATCTAAGCCTTTTACACTACCTTAGAGAATGTTGTTGACTGAGTCTCCCCTCCCATTAAACAACCAGAGTGAGTGTTGGGTATTGGGATCATAAATGATTTTCCCACCGGTGCAGAGATAATTATGAGATAAAAATAAATTAAAAAATGTAGAAATAAATGGACACCAGATGTAACATGAAAAAACCACCAAATGGAAGGGGTAAAAACCATGGTAAAATAGAAGGATCACTATGGGGTAAAATGGGGTACACAGTCCAACACTTTTTACAAGAAAGAAAACCCTCGAAAAAAATCTCTCTTGAATAAATGGGAAAATGTCTTTACGAAATACCACAAATAATTGGAGAACTCAAAAACCAAATAAGAGGTGATGAGATTTCAAGAGCTGATGATAGATAAGAGTAAGCTCCTACCTTTTACAGGCTTCTTCCATCCCTCCTACAACCTCACCCATTGATGGGATTAGTGGGGTTGGCTACCCACTTCATCCTCCACCACTAGCCTTTCCTGCCTCCCTTGACAAAGAAAGGGGTGGTGCCATCCTACAATTAAAAAACTGCTAACACATCTCCCAATTGGAGATTTTATTGAGAAACAATCACATCTCCACACTTCCTTTCAATCTGCCAAACCATGTTACTCATGTATCTATGAGTCCACTCGAGGATATGCACCATCTAATCTTATCTGAATTATTTTCATTCATCAGGAAATCTACCTGATTTTCTTTAGTCTGAATTTTCTACATATACACTCTTTATTCCTCCACCACATCTCGAAAAAAGTGATGTTGTACCCCAATGTGCTTCATCCTAGAATAAAAATATAGATTCCTTGCAATGTGCAAGGCACTCTGACTGTCACAAAATAATGTAATCTATTCAGGTATGTGCCCGAGATCCTCCAACAACTTTCTCATCCAAATTTCCACTTTGAAAGCCTGTGTAGATTTCATGTACTCTTCCTCTGTCATGGATAAAGACACAACAAACTATAACTATGAAATCCATCACAGAACTCTTCCTACAAGAGTAAACAGATAACCAGTAGTCGATTTCCTCCTGTCATAATCACTTGTAAAATCTGAATCAATATAGCCCTTGACAATAAAATATGATCCTCTATAAGATAATGCAGCATTTGAGGTATCCTTGGTATCTCAGGATCCTCATCACTATTCTCCAATGCTCTCGTCCTAGATTCTCTATGTACTGACTAGCTGCTCCCACTGCATGTGCAATGTCTGTTCTAGTACAAACCACAACGAACATCAGACTACCCACTACTGATGTATATGGTACTCGAGACATTTCCATCCTATATGCTTCATTTCTAGGACTCATCATTGAGGATAACATGAAATTAACAGGATTGAGGCATTTCAAGACTCTCTATAAGTAATTCTTCTATGATAACCAAATATTCCCATTATTTCTATCTCAGTAAATCTGCATCCCAAAAATCTTGTTTTCTGGTCCCAAGTCCTTCATATCAAACTCCATATCCAATTGTGCCTTAATCTCTTGGATCTGATCATTATTGAGTCTGGAAACCAACATTTCATCCACATACAATAGAATAATGATGAAATAATTACCATATAAACCCTTGAAATATGCACAAGGATCTGAATAAAGTCTATTGTATCCAAGGCTCATGATATAGGAATCAAATCTCTTGTACCAACACCTCGGTGCTAGCTTGATACCGTACTAATATTTTTTCATCCTACAAACCAAGTTCTCTTTTATTTATTCTAAAAACCCATCTGGTTGGATTATTTAGATATCTTCATCAAGATCACCATGGAGAAAAAGAAATATTAACATCCATCGGCTCTAGATGTATGTTATATATAGCACACATCGCCAGAACTAACTAAATAGTCATCTTTCTAACAACAATAGAAATTATTTCCTTGAAATAAATACCTTCGTTCTGAGCATATCCATTGACTACTAGTCATGCATGATATATTTCCAACTGGTCCCTTCCATCCCGCTTGATCATAAAGACCTATTTTTTTACAATAGCTTTCCTTCCATGAGGTAATGGAACAAGATCCCAAGTCTTGTTCCGGTGCAGGGCTTCAAGTTCCTCCTACATCACCGCAATCCATAAGGATACATCTGGACTCTGGGTCACCTCAAAAAAGAATATGGCTCTCTATCCTTCTTCAATAAGAAGTATGAAATATTGAGTGATATAGTCTGAGTTCCATACTAGTGCTCTTTTTTCCCGAGTTGACCATCGTGGTCCAAAATCAACAGGTACTTGATCTTCGGGCTCTGGTAATGCCTAAGAGGAAACTGATTCTTCCTTGGATTTTCCATATACTTCGCCTATTTTAGTTTCTATATTCTCCTTGTCCATGTCTTTATTAGTTACCATTTTCACCTTGACTTCTACAAAAATTACATCTCTTCTGATGATAAATTTTGTGGGTAGTAGGTTCCGACAAACGATACCCCTTCACACCATCAGTGTAACCCAATAAGATAAA
Organism: Viscum album; assembly: GCA_963277665.1. Taxonomy (NCBI): domain Eukaryota; kingdom Viridiplantae; phylum Streptophyta; class Magnoliopsida; order Santalales; family Viscaceae; genus Viscum; species Viscum album. The sequence continues at coordinate 1,447,864,903 of OY728145.1, read as the reverse complement.
TTTCATGGATCTAGAATCCAACTTCGATATTTCCTGGTCATTAAACAATGCATATAAAGGACTTCCAAAAGTATGTAACCAATAATAGTCAGCAGGTTTACCAGCCCACATCTCCATCACTGTCTTCAATCTCCATTTATGGAGATAGGTTGATCACATAACATGTGGTATTCACTGCTTCTACCTGAAATGTTTTGGTAATTCTTGAAGTCTTCATCATCACCCTTGTTCTATCCAATAGGGTTGTGTTCATTCACTCTGCCACTCCATTCTACTGAGGAGTGTACACCACCGTGAACTGTCTCTTGATTCCTTCCTGTTGACAAAAAGTATCAAACTCCTTTCTTGTATATTCTCCACCATTTTCAGTCCTGAGACACTTGATATTATTTCCCGATTCAAGCTCCATCCACACTTTGAATGTTTTAAAGACTTCAAAAGCATCTTCCTTCCTCTTGATTGGGTAAACCAAACATCTCTTAGAATAGTCATCAATAAATGATAAAAATTACCTTGCTTCTCCTAGAGATATAACCGGTGCTTTCCAAACGTTGGAATGGATGAACTCTAAAATCTCCATGCTTCTCGTTGTTGACATCCCAAACTTTAACCTGTGTTTCTTGCTCAGAAAACAATGATTACAAAATTGTAAGGAAACCTTTGACAGCTTAGGCAACAACTTATGATCCGGAAGAATCATTAGTCCACGTTCTAACATATGGTCAAGCTTCTGATGCCCAAACGTCGCCAACTCTTCCGTCAAGGTAGTTCATGAATCAATTATCTCTTCTTCCTTGTATGTTTCACCGATAAGCATGTACAAGTTCTTTGAGATCTTCTCCGCCTTCATTACCACAAGCTTTCCCTCCACAATTCTCATCACTCCATTCTCGGTGCGATTCTTGCATCTGATGTCATAAAATAGTCCCAATGATAATATGTTCTTATTTAGGCCCTTCATATGACGTACTCCTTGGATGGTTCGAACAATACCATTGTGCATCTTTAGTTTGATGGTACCGAATCCAACGATCTTCAAGGTGTGATTGTTCCCCATGTACACAAGTCTTTCTGGGATAGTTTCATACTATTTAAACTATTCCCATCAAGACATCATGTGCCATGTTTCTCCCGAGTAAATTATCCAGGTATCATTGAGATCCTTCCTACCTTCAGCAGTCGTCACTACTTCTCTGAATAGTATATCTTCACTTCCAGAAGTACTCACCACATTTATGTACATGTCATGCTTCTAGCTCCCACTGGAACCATGTAACATCCCGTTACTTTTTCAGGTATTCATAAAATCTCCTCTGTTAAATTATAACATCAAATGGAAAAAAGGTTTATCAGTGAAAAGGTTCATTTTTTTAAACACGTCGTGGAATGGTTAAATGCCGAATTAATAATCTAGAATGGTAAATTAAATATTATTTGAGTTAAATAATGAGTAATTATGTGTTTTAAAGGTTTACAAAGCCTTGGGGAGGATGGAATAAAAATATTAAATATTTTTTTAAGCATGCACATTTCTTTCAAAATAATTAAATAACTCTTAAATGGTCCATTGTTTGAGAAATCTGAGATCCCTATTATGTCCAAAATATGGTGTTTACACTAAGAGTGGTATAACATTCGAAGGCATCGAAAATTTGGATGTCTCGCTCATGAGATAAACTTATTATATAATATTTAATATATTATTTATTAAAAATAATTAAATATCTCTCATACGATGCGTCGTATGAGAAATCCAAGACCACTGATGGGTCCGAAACATAGTTTTAACCCGAGACAAGGTATAACATTTGTCTGCATCGGGTGTTTGAATGTCTTGCTCTCAAAAATAACCATTTTTATTTTAATTAATTATTCATTCCAATTTTTTAATAATAAATCATTAATATATTTTAAATTTTGTGTCGTATGATAAATCTGAGACCATCGTTGGGTCCAGATCAGGGTGTTTTCCCTAACCAGGGCTTAACTTTCATTAGCAATGAGCGTTTGTTCACATAGATAATTAATTGAAGTTTTAAATTACTAAATTAAATAATTAATTATATTAAATTTATTTAACTATTATAAAATAGAGTATTTTTCATCCATCTCTCATATTTCATGACGCTCCATCTTCTCCACGCACAAAAACACCATTTTTTAACCAGTTAGAAATCCAAAAGCTTCAGTTTATTAAGGGTTTCAATCTATTTCAGTTGAAATAAAATAGTAAGGAGAAATTAATGACTGCCATTAATTATTGGTTGAATCATGCATTAAATGAGGTGTTTCAATTGATGGTTATTTTTCTAGTGTTTTTTGGGGTTCTATATAGCCGAAAGGTTTTGTTTTTTTATTTGATCTATTCCATTGAGTTTGAGTACCCCCAAAATTTCCCTCCACCCGATTAGGAGACCTATGCCGAGCATTTTTGATCGAGTTCCGTTTTGCACCATGAATGGTGGTCCTCCTCTTTTGGCCATGCTCAACACTAGGTATTTTTACTTTTTTTAATTTACTTCATTGATTGATTAATTTTTTTTATTACTCTTCCAATCTTATGAATTCAATATCTTATACATTTTTTATCCGAATTACACACTCTTAGTTCTGTTGGATTCATCTCGACAAGCAGAAGAGGAATACTAGTTTTGTTCTTGAAGGAAACAAGGTATTCCTCCATCAAATGATTTCTTTAAAATTTTAAATGATTCTTTTTAACTAAATTTATTCGAAGATAAAAAGTTGAATTTTTCAAAAGGTTATTGTTAAGAATTATCGATTGATAATTGCATCAAATTATCAACGAATAGTTTTAATGAAATTATCAACGATAATTTTATAGGATTTATTAAAGTATAATTAAAAAATTAATTATCACATGAAAATATTATCAAAAATTAACCTAGGATAATTACATGTACTATAAAAATATAATTTTGTTCAAATTACAACAGTGCAGTTATGAAAGAATTTATCACTAAATAAATGCAATGTTTTATTAAACAATAATTGCACTAATTTATCTAAGGATAATTTGTCAAAATTATCAAAGGATAAAACATTGATTAATCAGGTGAAATATTTTGAAATTATCAAATGATAATTTCTAGAATATCAAAGAATAATTCTTAAGCATATTTATCAAAGGATAAATTATAAATGATAATTTGTAATAAAAATTATCCAATATAAATATAAAGGAGAATTTGTAATTAAATTATCAAAATATAAATATTGTGATTTTATAAAAAGATAATTGGTAAGAATTATCAGATGATAATCGCGATGAATTATCAAAGATTAAATTTTCATGATTATTGGAAGGTAATTATAATGAAAAAATCATCAAATGGTAATTTCATAAAATTATCAAAAGATAATCACAATGAATTATCAAAGCATAATTTTATTAAAATATCGTGAAAATTTTATTCAATTTGTTAATAGATAATTATAAGGTAATTATCACATGACATAGATTATTGAAATTATCATGATATGATTATGTATTTTATCAAAGGATAATTATTATAATTATAGAACAATAATTTGAAAATTATCCAAGATAGATAAAATACTATCGCATTTAATATTTTAATCGATAATTTTAAATTAACCAAGAAAAATAAATATTATAAAATGTGATAATATATATATTTTGAAACTTGTCCTAGTGAGATAAATTATCATCACTTGTGATAATTTAAAATGATAATCCTGAGCTTATCGAAGAGGGAGAAAATGTCATCGCATGTAATATTTTATTTCCTTGAGAAATAAAATAGAGGTATATAATTATCAAATGAGGTTTATGATTATTCTTATAGATATTTATTATTATTGCATGCGTTAACATAAAATGATGTTCCAAAGATTAGCTGGGAGAGAGAAAATGTAATCACATGTAATATTTTACTTCTATGTGCAAATAAATAAATGTTTTGGTTCTAGGAACCATTGTCGAGTGTCGAGCATTAGTGTGTCAACGCTTATGATAAAAATGTCACGAGGTTGTGTATTGAACTACACTGGGTGGATTATTTTATCCATTGACATTGACATCTTTAAGGTAGGTGGTTCTGTTCTGATTAGCCAAATTGATTATCCTTGTTTTGATTGATTTATCTCAATTGTTGATTCAAATTTAATTGCTCAAATCTACTTTCAATTAAATTGATAAAAATTCAATTCTAGTGAATCGATATATTTGAAATGGTTTTGGAATAGATATTTGGAAGAACCCCCATTCCATTGAATTGGGTGTGTTTGTGGAAATTGGTTGATTTAAATTGTTTAATTTAAATTTTGGATTTGATGGGAATGGTTTCAATTAAATTGTTGAATTTAATTGTGCAAATGAAATGTGTAATGATGGAATTGGTTTTGAATGGATTTCAAACAAGTGAAAATTGCTTAAAATGATTTGATAGAAACCCATTGGTTTTATCTTGTGAAAAAGGCATGTTTTTTAATAAAACCTGTTTTGGTTTTAAATAGAAAGAGATTGGAAATTTTAAAATTGAAAATTGAGATTGATCATAATTTTAAGTAGTCTTAAAATAGTTCACCCATCATTTAAGAGAGCATGAAATACATAAGTAGGTAGTGAGTTTTTCGGATACACTCTACGCTATGACAACGTTCTAAAACATACTTGCGGCAGGTCACATCCCCGACGAATTGGTGACGAGTCTCCTTTGGTTAGTTTCATAGGGAAATGTGTATACATATTTTTCTGAGTTCACAAAGAGAGCTTGGAACCCAATATATGGTTAATACTATCGTACCTTTTGGCAGAAGACCATGTTGCTCACTTGTTTATTTATGTTTGAGATATAAATGTATGCCAATGTTTTTGGACTGATTTACATGAATTCTGAATTTATTTAAACTATTTTATATAAATATTTTATTTAATCCATTTTTTTATAAATATTCCATCACTTGTAAAATCATTGCGTAAAATATTTATTTCCATCAATTGAAAATGTATAGCATTTTTTGATTAAATATTATTTTGAACTACCAAACCTGTTTAAATTGAAATTGAAAGCATTTCCTTACAATATTCTATATTTGGAATCTGTTATAGAATCTTTGTTGGTACCCTACTGGGCTTAGGATCACACCCACATTTTTCCTTTGGGTTTTTGTAGACTTTCTTATTCTAGGTTCGAGAAAAGGGAACATATCTCTTGGAGGTGGATACAGTTGTTGTGTTTTGGTCATGGTGAGATGTTTCCTTAGGGACCTTGGGGTTCTTGTTTCCATTTTCGTACTTGGGTTATATTACTTTGGGTTTTTTATTCCTTTTTGTATTCAGGTACATCACTCCTAGTGGAGTTTCTTTTGTTATGCATACCACTTTGTTTTCTTTTTCTTATGTACTCTTGTGGAAAAAATCATTCCCACATGTAAGTTGTATGATGCCAGGTGCTAGTAACTGACCCGTGGGGATCATGAATTCCCTTCGGGCTATATCAGGGCCGGCTCGGTTATCGAGTTACCAGGGTACCTGGGCTGGTTCGTGACAACATGGTATTAGAGAGAGGTTAAGCATATTGCCTTGATGATAGTATGAATTTGAGTATTTATTTTGGGACCTAGGAGGTAGTTGTGATTGAGTGTCTAGCCAGCTCCCATCACAATGATCCTTATGTCACCAGGGTTGGTTAGGGAAAGTCATCTTGTGGATTAGTTCTAGTATATTCCCTATTTTTATTTGGATAGAGTGAAATCCAAATCTTGTATATTCTGCCGGTTGGGGTCATGTTTCCCTAATTGTTTTATACAAGTGTTATCTAACATCATCCTTATTGTCTGCTAAATTTTCTATAACATCATGCCTCTAAGAAGACATGTGAATCAGATCTAGGAACGGGATACTACTAAACCTCAGCGAGAAAATCCTCCAGTGGACCCGAGCCTAGTTTTGGTGATTTTGCAAACTATTCAAGATATGGGATAGGCACCGCCAATAGTACCCATTCAGGATCCAGCTATGGAACTTTGGGGATGATCTTAAAAATAGTTCCCAAGAGTAATTTCACTAGAAACCACCAGTTTTCAAATGCTCCATTGATCCTCAATATGCTAAGGAATGGTTGGGTATAGTTGGATGTCTGTTTGAGTTCTTGGAGACACCAGATGATATCATGGTGAAGTGTGTCACCTTTATGTTGGAGGTGTAACACCCCGAGCTTCCACGATACACTTCTCATTCAATAATGCAATAGCTTGCATTGTATGAAACTTTGAGTTCTAACACACCGCGACTAATCAAAGTAGTCGTTATGAATAGTAACTTTTAAGTTCTTAATCGCGATTAGAGGTAATTAGTGTAGTTTAAGGTAAAAATAATGTTTTAATAATATGAGATGAGCTTGAAACATGTCCTACCCTCATTGGATGTGCCATGTCCGACCAAGACAATCTATGGGTCAACTTGGGGACCCCATGGAGCCACTTTAGTTTGAAAATGACATAAATACATTTTATTTAATGTTAAAGTAAAAAATGACACAAACATGAAATGTTTTACTAAAACAATTTTTACATGGGGTTATAAAAGTCATATTTTTTACTATAAATAGTCACTGGAAATATAAAAAATTTCCTACATCATAGTATTTTTTTTATAAATTTTAGACATTAAATAAATTAAATTATTTATGACATCATGATGATGCATCGATGACCTCATTAATTAACGATTTAAATAAAATGAAAGGATAATGTAAAATCTAAGGCTTACACTTGTCAAAAACCTATTGGATGATGATATTTCGAACCCTTATCATCTTATCCTAGAATTATATAAGTGTGGGACCTCTAAAATCTGAAACTCATTTTATAATAAAGTGACTTTTCTTTACGTTCCAAGAGTGCCCCTCCTCTCCACTTATAAAATGCCCCCACCTCTACCACCTCATTCACACTTTCAAGCCATTTGGCTCGGCCAACCTCTGCCCAAATATTCTCCCAACTTCCCCCTCTTACTCCTAGAAGCATCACTTGGGGAAGAACTCTTCCCAAGGAATCCTTTGGCTCAAATCAAAAAGAGTTACCCGATTTTAAGGTAATGTCTTCTCTAATGTTGTTTTGTATTATTTTTCTTATCCAACCCCCTAAACACATTTTATTCATTTCTTTTTTAACAAAACCAGTATCCTCAATATACGATGATGTTGTTATAAGAAGTATTTGAGCTACACTTACACACACCTACATCTAATGGTTAAAGAACATACTGTTTCTGTGGATGGCGAATTTCTGCCTCACGAAATGATGATTATTCAACACTCATATAACACCTCTAATGGTGGCCATTATGATGACAATATTTTTATATATGATATATATTATGTTTTTGTTTTCCTTATGATTTTCTATTTTTCATTTATGGCATACCTTTATGGTTTCCATTATGGGTAAACGCGATATTTTCATTTTAGGAAGTGCGGACTACCGCCCCCTCAAAGTGATTTGAATCGTTAATACCATATGTGGGATGTATAAAGGATGGAGTAAATGGTATTATATTCTATATTATTCTGGAATTATATTATACATTTATATCATTATGATTTCATTCCATTAAATACGAAATAGAAATGAAAGTAGGGTTCATGCGTACGTACGGCTTACCGTCTCTATGAACGGTGCATTTCATTTCTGACCTCTAAATGTTACATAATATTACGAATGAATGTATATACTGTATATATATGATATATATGATATCTACATCATGAATATAATTCTGGATATAATGGATATTTCACCACATGAACAACTTGTAATTATATGATGTTTATTGTTGACTCAAGTCCCAAAGATCGACAAAACGACCGTTATTAACTTAAATAATTACATAATGTTCATAACATTGTAATAAGTGATATAAAAAGTATAATGAAATTGAAAATGGTTCTTAATAAAGAAGGTATTAACTCTAGTTTATTATTCAGGAGGTTAAAGAACGGTTGAGTCAAGTCGGACACGAGGTAAGGGAATTTCTTAACCCAATTTCTATTCTTTGGGTTAATCTCCTACTTTCAAATTATGTCATGATATTATTATGTACTATCTTGTATTTGTACTTTATTTATGTGTAATTATAGTGAATACACATAATAGATCTATTTTATTTTAAAAATGATCTTTGTAAGGACTTCGTCTCAATCTCCTTTCATTGAGGCATATTTGGTTTTATACACAACTTTCATTTATACGGTGTATAAACCCCTTTGACTTTTACGTTTATTCAAAAGGAATCTGTTTTATATGAAGCGTTTTACTAAACGAAAAAAAGGGATTGTTTTTCTTTCCCTACATATGCGGTGACAACGACTTCTCTGCCGCCGTGACCATTATTTGAGTTTCGGCTTCCTCTACAAGCCATCATATTTTTTTTAATGAAAAATAAATACAAAGTTTTAACTTTCATTTATTTTGGTATTGAAAATGGTTTTGAAAGCATTTTTATTAAATCAATGTGTTGTATTGATATCTTATGATTGAAATGAGGAAATGTTATGTTTCCTTTATCCATGTTTTATGTGATACGATTATGTTATAGTTTATGATATGTTTAAACCTATTCATATGAGGAATGCATTGGACTTAATAAGTGACGGGTGGAGCCCGCTATAGCTCCTCGATGCATCAGTAGGTCTAATGAGACAAACTAGTGTCTTGGAACGAGGCCTTGTCAAAATCTTATTTGTGGTCTTGGCACGAGGCCTTGACTACGTGGTTATGATAGTCTGGCATTATGAATTCCATCATTATGAAAGTGGTTATTGATATTGCATGTGATTATTCGACCAGTAGAATATATCCATGTGAAGAAGTAAATGGCATTATCTCATTTTACTTTTTCCATATTATGTTGATGTTCATGTTTAAAAGGCTTTTGTTTTAGTTATACATTGCCTTAAATGTTTATATTTATTTATGAAATCTTCTGCAATATTTTTATCCTTACTGAGCATCTGAGCTCACCCCTTTCAATGTTTTAATATTTTCCAGGATGTGAAGAAGTATTTTATGAATGACCTGAAGGATAGTCAGAAGAGAATATGAGTGTGGAATATGGAGACTTTGTTATTTTAGTTTTTCACCTTATAATGTAATGTAACATTTATGAATGTATCTAGTGTTTCCAAGGCTACTAAACTAATCGGTCTTTCGAGACTTGATCTTTTGTGATCATGCCAATGTTACGAAGTTACACACCGACTCTGGTTAGCTGGGGTCGGGGCGTTACAGTTGGTATCAGAGGCAGTTTAGTACTAACCTTGGAAGATAGATTTAGATAAACTCCGATTAGAGCACATAGCCCGAACATATGCTTTGAGGATTAGTATAGAAGAACTTCCTAGAATTTTGGTATTATAGAGATTTTGTGAGTTTTCCGAGCAATACATCCCTGTCTGGATACGAGCAGGTAGAGGCGGCTCTGGCACAGATGTACCTAGGGATAAAACCCAAAAACACCGCTTTGAGCTAGACTCGAATAGGAACTGGTGCACGACAATGGGCCTTGCTGTACTCTTGGTTACGACACTCCCGGGGGATATGCTTAGGATAATTCTCGTTTTATATACAAACCACTATGAAGGGTTATGAGTATATACTTCCTCAAGGAAAACATTTTTATGATTATGGATTATATCCATAAGCCATTCAATTTACATTAAGTATTTTACATGTTTGGAATTATTCATTACAATTCATAAACTAACCTAGTTTATGCCATTGTATAGAAATGGTGCCCAGTGGAAGGAATGTGATCTCTAGCAATACGTATGACCCAAAGCGTAAGAAGGATCATATATTTCATGGTATTAAGCCAACATTTAGAGGGGAAATAATCTCCCATGTGTTCTCAACATATTAAGAAATAGTATCATGTGTTAATAAGATAAGTAAATAATTCTCTGAGTCTTATGGCTTTTAAGGGATGAAAGAGAAGAAAAGGATGGAAGAGAGAATGATGGAAAAAGGGACGTGGGAAAAGAATAATTTTCCAGTGTGTGATAACTGTGGGAATAAACACCTTGTAACTTGCCTGAAGGTAATGTGAGTTTGTTATAAGTGTGGAGAAAAAGGACACAAACTGCGTGACTGCAAGGGTAAGAAAAAGGTTTCAAATGTACAATGCTTCATCTACAAGGAGTGGGGACACTACGCAAAACAATTTTCAAATCATCAGAGTATGCCCCAAATGATGTTATTGGATAATAATCAATTTATGATACTACCACAGATGAGGAGGAATGATTAGAGTTCTTATTTTGTTATTAAATAATTTTGTCATTTGAGTGTTGTATAAATGATGTACTGGTTATAATAATTATTTATTATATAAGGATTGTACTGCAGTACTATTTCATCAAGGACTTGAGATTGTGTGGAACCAAGAAAAGTTACTCCACCATAGGTTAAATTTTTGGAAAATATATAGTTGAGAGAAAGATAAACCATAATATGGTTCTAATACCGAGATAATGATTTTGGAATAAGACATGATTGATTTGGATAAATTATATTGGATATTCTTAACTTCCTTGAAACTGATTGATGATTTGTATACATTTTTGGATAGAATGAGTATATCTAGTATTCTATAAGGAATAAGGGATCATGGTAATTCAGGATGTTGTAGTGTTTTAAAAGAATACATGATGAAGGTGTTCACATGTTGTTACACGAAAAAAGGGGGATCTTCATTATGTTTACCTTCCTCATAAAATTTGGACTGTGAGTTGGACAGAAGTATTTTGGATAACTATAAAGGTTGGAATGGATTAAGTTGCACCTTAGATAGTATTTTTTAAGGTTAAAACATTTCTGAAGATTATTTTTGGAATATTAAAATACTATAGTTTTAGGAAAAGGACAACCTGCAGGGTGGGGCATAACCCGTCGTGTCGGAAAATGCTGCAGGAATCGAACCCACAACCATAGTGCGACAGGCCTTTATTACCTACCACTAGCCTACAGGAAGTCCCTGGTTATTACAAAATAGTTTTACTAATCTAAATGGTATGTGTTAATATTTTTAACCTTATACAATTAGGATAAATAGAATATTTTTGAGTTCTATTACCTTTTAGAGTGAAAGATGGGTTCGTGGTAAAAAATTATTAATGAATGAAAGCCTAAATGACAAGTAAGTATATTTCCTTATGTTCTTAGTAAATATCTTAAATAAATTCCTCATCTTTATAAAAGGTAACTTAAAAACAAAATGTTGTCGGTTAACTTTTCCAACTGGGGATTCAATGACCGTTTAACCAATCACAAGTTTGTGATTTTCTTATAGTTAACTTTCTCCTATTCCTGTTTTCTACAACTCTCCATCAGACCTGGATGGTTTTTTTCTCCTCCATATCCATATTTTCATAGAATCCAAGAATGGGCTATCTCGGGTGACCTTTTTACTTATCTTGCTTTCTTTTAATGTTATATTTTTATTAACCTTATTTTCGATGTGGGTTTTCTACAAAGGTATTTTCTATTTTCAACCTTTTATTTTCCAAGAAAAATTTCAAATTGCGAGGACGCAATTTATTGAAGGAGGGGAGAATGTAACACCCTGAACTTCCATGATACACTTCTCATTCAATAATGCAATAGCTTTCATTATACGTAACTTCGAGTTCTAACACACCGCGACAACTCAAAGTAGCCGTTATGAATAGTAATACCCACTTTTTAAATTTATAGAAATTTTATATTTCAAATGGACTTCATTTTTGCATTCGTAATATCGAAATTATCCAAAGTTGAATTTTTTGTAATTTTCTGAGAACATCCAATTTTTATGAATAGTGAAAAATACTTAAAACAAATTTTTTAATCAAAATAATTTATAGTGATAAATTATACCATTTAGTGGTTTAAAAGTATAATTAGAATATATTTTTACCATTTTATCCAATGGTGGTCATTAGAATTAATTTAACATTGAAATTGGGCATGATCAATTGTCAATATTTTGATATAAATTGTTTCTTAAAAACCCGCTATTTATTGTGACAGTGGGAATTAATTATAAAATTAATTAATGCAACTTATATGTTTGGAATTTTGTAAAATAGACATCATTTTTGAAATCGGAATATCAAATATAGCTTAGGGTGAATTTTTCGGATTTTTCTGAAAAACTTCAATTTTTGATGAATAGTGAAACCACTATGTGGTACTTATAAAAATGGATTTTTCATTTAAATGAAATATTACCACTTCTGTGATTTTAATTTAAAAAATCCTACATACATGGTTGTCATTAAGAAGTAAAATGTGGTTCAATGAGGTTAAAATAATTTTTTGGTGAATAGTAACTTTTAAGTTCTTAATCGCGATTAGAGGTAATTAGTGTAGTTTAAGGTAAAAATAATATTTTAATAATATGAGATGAGCTTCACACATGTCCTACCCTCATTGGATGTTCCATGTCCGACCAAGACAATCCATGGGTCAACTTGGGGACCCCATGGAGCCACTTTATCTGAAAAATGACATAAATACCTTTTATTTAATGTTAAAGTAAAAAATGACACAAACATGAAATGTTTTACTAAAACAATTTTTACATGGGGTTATAAAAGTCATATTTTTTACTATAAATATTCATTAGAAATATAAAAAGATTTCCTACATCATAGTATTTTTTTATAAATTTTAGACATTAAATAAATTAAATTATTTATGACATCATGATGATGCATTGATGACCTCATTATTTAACGATTTAAATAAAATGAAAGGATAATGTAAAATCTAAGGCATACACTTGTCAAAAACCTATTGGATGAGGATATTTAGAACCCTTATCACCTTATCCTCGAATTATATAAGTGTGGGACCTCTAAAATCCGAAACTCATTTTATAATAAAGTGACTTTTCTTTACTTTCCAAGAGTGCCCCTCCTCTCCACTTATAAAATGCCCCCACCTCTACCACCTCATTCACATTTTCAAGCCATTTTTCTTGGACAACCTCTTCCCAAATACTCTCCCAACTTCCCCCTCTTACTCCTAGAAGCCTCAATTTGGGCAGAACTCTTCCCAAGGAAGCCTTCGGCTCAAATCAAAAAGAGTTACCCGATTTTAAGGTAATGTCTTCTCTAATGTTGTTTTGTATTATTTTTCTTATCCAACCCCCAAAACAATTTTTATTAATTTCTTTTGTAACAAAAAAAGTATCCTAAATATACTAGGATGTTGTTATAAGAAGGATTCGAGCTACACTTACACACACCTACATCTAATGGTTAAAGAACATACTGTTTCTGTGGATGGCGAATTTTTGCCTCACAAAACGATGATTATTCAACACTCATATAACACCTCTAATGGTGGCCATTATGATGACACTATTTTTATATATGATATATATTATGTTTTTGTTTTCCTTATGATTTTTTATTTTTCATTTATGGAATACCTGTATGGTTTCCATTATGGGTAAACACGATATTTTCATTTTAGGAAGTGTGGACTACCGCCCCCTCAAAGTGATTTGAATCGTTAATACCATATGTGGGATGTATAAAGGATGGAGTAAATGGTATTATATGATATATTATTCTGGAATTATATTATACATTTATATCATTATGATTTCATTCCATTAAATACGAAATAGAAATGAAAGTAGTGTTCATGCGTACATACGGCTTACCGTCTCCATGAACGGTGCATTTCATTTCTTACCTCTAAATGTTACGTAACATTATGAATGAATGTATATACTGGATATATATGATATATATGATATCTACATCATGAATATAATTCTTGATATAATGGATATTTTACCACATGAACAACTTGTAATTATAAGAAGTTTATTGTTGACTCAAGTCCCAAAGATCGACAAAACGACCGTTATTAACTTAAATAATTACATAATGTTCATAACATTATAATAAGTGATATAAAAAGGATAATGAAATTGAAAATGGTTCTTAATACGGTAGATATTAACTCTAGTATTTTATTCAGGAGGTTAAGGAACAGTTGAGTCAAGTCGGACACGAGGTAAGGGAATTTATTAACCCAATTTCTATTCGTTGGGTTAATCTCCTACTTTCAAATTATGTCATGATATTATTATGTACTATCTTGTATTTGTACTTTATTTATGTGTACTTATAGTGAATACACATAATAGATCTATTTTATTTTAAAAATGATCTTTGTAAGGACTTCGTCTCAATCTCCTTTCATTGAGGCATATTTGGTTTTATACACAACTTTCATTTATACGGTGTATAAACCCCTTTGAATTTTACATTTATTCAAAATGAATCTTTTTTATACGAAGCGTTTTACTAAACAACAAAAAGGGAATGTTTTTCTTTCCCTACATATGTGGCGACAATGACTTCTCCGCCGCCGTGACCATTATTTGAGTTTCGGCTTCGTCTACATGCCATCACATTTTTTTCAATGAAAAATAAATACAATGTTTTAACATTCTTTTATTTTGGTATTGAAAATGGTTTTGAAAGAATTTTTATTATATCAATGTGTTTTATTGATTTCTTGTGATTGAAATGTGGAAATGTTATGTTTCCTTTATCCATGTTTTATGTGATATGATTATGTTATGGTTTATGATATGTTTAAACCTATTCATATGAGGAATGCATTGGACTTAATAAGTGACGGGTGGAGCCCACTATAGCTCCTTGATTCTTCGGTAGGTCTCATGAGACAAACTAGTGTCTTTTCATTAGGCCTTTACAAAATCATATTTGTGGTCTTGGCACGAGGCCTTGACTACATGGTTATGATAGTCTGGCATTATGCATTCCATCATTATGAAAGTGGTTATTGATATTGAATGTGATTATTCGACCAGTAGAATATATCCATGTGAAGAAGTAAATGGCATTATCTCATTTTACTTTTGCCATATTATGTTTATGTTCAAGTTTAAAAGGATTTTGTTTTAGTTATACATTTCCTTAAATGTTTATGTTTATTTGTGAAAGCTTCCGCAATATTATAATCCTTACTGAGCATCTGAGCTCACCCCTTTCAATGTTTTAATATTTTCCAGGATGTGAAGAAGTATTTTATGAATGACCTGAAGGGATAGTCAGAAGAGAATATGAGTGTGGACTATGGAGACTTTGTTATTTTAGTTTTTCACCTTATGATGTAATGTAACATTTATGAATGTATCTAGTGTTTCCAAGGCTACTAAACAAATCGGTCTTTCAAGGCTTGATCTTTTGTGATCATGCCAATGTTACAAAGTAACGCACCGACTCTGGGTAGCTGGGGTCGGGGCGTTACAGGATGGACCAAGCATGAAATGGTGGGTTATGATAGTAACGGAATAGAAACATGGGAGCTTAGAGTGGATGCCCTTCATGGTTATTTTCACTGGCCACTTCTGTCCAGATTCAATGGTGTTGGCCAAGGCTGTAGAGTTTTACAAGAATGAGAAAACCGACAGAACTGTGGATCCTACATATGTTTTGGGCACTTTCAGAAGTTCTGACATAACTTTTCCACTCCACGTAATGTCACGAGATCATCGGGACCTTCAAAAACTGCGGGGCAATCAAATGATTCATGTACAAAAGAGTTCCAGCCACAAGCATTTAGAACGAAACTTCTTCACACAGTAAAAGAGTCTCCAGAGGAATCAGATATAGGTCTAACGAACATGATAGGTATCATTAATATAGCTTCATCTTTTGCGAATACCCTATTTGATACGGGTGCTTCTCACTCATTTATTTCAAACCGTACCATTAATATGCCTAATCTTCATATGGAGATTTTTTCTTGTGTAATGAATATTACTACACCCCTTGGTAATAATAGAGAGGAGGGTCTCTGTGGTACTGCTTTTGTCTTGTCTCTATCAAATGTCAAACATTATTGGAGTTTTCTGGTACTCGACATGGAATCTCATAACATCATATTTGGGATGGATTGGATAATTGCCAATAAGGCCCGGATTGATTGTTATATTCAAAGGGTATACGTTACTACATCCAGTGGTGGGACTCTTGTATTTCAAGGAGAATAAGATCTAAGGTGTTTCATATTTGGACCATTTTATCTTGAGTTTGGGAAAGTGATATCAGTGTTTACTTTTGATCTAGAGCGAGATTATTTGGGTGGTGATCTCCCTCTCGTTGTTGTAGAGTTTTCAATCATGGTTCCTTCTGATTTTTCTCGTTTATCACCAAGAAGAGAGGTTGAGTTTTCCATCGACTTCATGCCCAGTACTCAAACGATTTTTCCCTCTTACAAAATAGCTCAAACAAAACTAAAAGAACTAATGTCCTAGTTGGAAGATATTCTTGGGAAAGCCTTTATTCACCCAAGTGTGTCACCGTGGGTGGTGCCATTTCTCGCTACCATGAAAGCTGAAAGTTCTCTAAAATATTCTCATCTAAAGTTGATTCTTCAGCAACAAAAGTTTATTGATGAATTTTGTAAGCATTATAGACTCTCTTTTTGGTGGGGAGACTGATGCCCAGTGGTTGTTTTTCAAATAGGGTAATCTATGTTATCAGAACTGTTATGTTGGACTGTTAGCGACAAGAAATTCTATAATGGGGGGTGTTCATATTTTACAATTGGTTGTGAACCTAGGAAGCACTAATACATTCTACAACTTGAAGAAACAATTTTGGTAACCATGTATTCTTGAAGGTTTCACCCCGGTTGGGTCATCGAAAACTTGGGAGGCAAGAGAAGCTTGCTCCATATTTTGTGGGATTTTTTGAGGTTGTCGATCAGGTGAAGAAAGTTTCTTAACATTTAGCACTACTACCACAGCTGACGTCAATACATAATGTGTTCCATTTATCACAGCTGCGAAAGTTTCTTTCTGATTCATCTAATGTTTTGAGTTGGAGTTATATTGAGATTGAACCTGATTTATCTATGACCAAATGACCAGTCAGGGTTGTTGATTCTGAGACAAAGGTACTTCATGGGAGGATGATACCTCTGGTCCGTGTGCTATGAAAACATTTTTCTGATTCTCATGAGACGTGAGAGGTGGAGGCACTGATTAGTGAACAATGGACTTGTCTCTTTTGACAAGCAGGCTTCTTCATAGGCTTTCTAGGGATAGAAAGTTCCTATGGTGGGGAGTTTGTAACATCTCATAACTATTTCAAGTACTCGTAAACTCTCATATGTCAAATTATTACGTTAAATGGAAAAAAATGGTTTATCAGTGAAAAGTTTCATTTTTGTTAAACATGTCGCGGAATGGTTGAATGCCTAATTAATACTCTATAATATTCAATTAAATTTTTTTTTAGTTAAACAATGAGTAAGTATGAGTTTTCGAGGTGTGAAAAGCCTTTGGGAGGATGGAATAAAAATATTAAATATTTTTTTAATAATGTGAATTTATTTTCAAAATAATTAAATAAATATTAAACGGTCCATCTTTTCAGAAATCTAAGATCACTGTTATGTCTGAAATATTGTGTTTACACTAGAAGGGGTATAAAATTAGAAGGAATTTGAAATTTGGATGTCTCACTCATGAGATAAACTTATTAAATAATATTTAATATATTATTTATTAAAAATAAATAAATATCTCTCAAATGGTGCACCATATGAGAAATTTGAGACCACTGATGGGTCTGGAACATGTTGTTTACCCTAGAAAAGGTATAACATTTGTTCGCATTTGGTTTTTGGATGCCTCACTCACAAAAATAACCATTTTTTTAATTAATTATTCATTTTGATTTCTTATAATCATTAATATCTTTTCAATTGTGTGTCGTATGATAAATATGAGACCACCGTTGGGTCCGGATCGGGTTTTTACCCTAGTCAGGGCTGAACTTTCATTTGCAATGAGCTTTTGGTCACATAGCTAATTAATTGATGTTTTTAATAACAACATTAAATAATTAATTATATTAAATTTGTTTAATTATTAAAAAAGTAGTATTGTTCATCCATCTCTCATATTTCACACTGATCCATCTTCTTCACTCCCAAAAACACCATTTTTTAACCTGTGATAAATCCAAAAGCTTCTTTTTATTAAAGGTTTCAATATGTTTCAGTTGCGATGCAATAGTACAGAGAAATTCATGACTCCACCATTAATATTCGGTTGAATCATGGATTAAATGAGGTGTGTCAATTGATGGTTTTTATGGTGTTTTTTTGGGGTTCCATGTAGCTGAAATGTTCCTTTTTTTATTTGGTCTATTCCTTTGAATATGGGTACCCCAAAAATTTCCCTACACCCGATTGGGAGACCTCTACCAAGTATATTCGATCGGGTTCCATTTTTCACAGTGAATGGTGGTCCTTCTCTTTTGTCCATTCATAACACCATGTAGTTTTAATTTGTTTTTTTTTTTGTTTCGTTTAATTAATTAATAATTTTTTTTATATTGCTCTTTAAATTTTATGAATTCAATATCTTATATGTTTTTTATCAGAATTACACACTCTCGGTTCCATTGGATTCATCTCAATGAGCAGAAGATGAATCCTATTTTTTAGGCAAAAAGGTATTCATCGATCCAATTTTTTCTTTCAAATTTTAAATGATTCTTTTTAAATAAATTTATTAAAAGAAAAATAGTTTAATTTTTCAAAAGGTTATTGTTAAGAATGATCGATTGATAATTGCATCAAATTATCATACAATAAATTTAATGAAATTGTAGAAGATAATTTTATTGAAATTATTAAAGGATGATTAAAAATTTAATTATCACATGACAAATTTTAATGAAAATTGTCCTAGGATAATTATGTGTACTATCAAGAGATAATTTGGTTAAAATTACAAAAGTGCAGTTATGAAAGAATTTATCGCTAGATAAATTCAATGTTTTATTAAAAAATAATTTCACAAATTTATCGAAAGATAATTTATCAAAAAATTATAAATGGATAAAACATTTCTTTATCATGGGAAATATTTTGAAAATATCAAATGATGATTGCTTGAATATCAAAAAATAATTCTTAAGTAGATTTACCAAACGATAAATTATAAAGGATAATTTGTAATAAAAATTATCAAATATAATTACAAAGGATAATTTGTAATTAAATTATCAAAAGATAAACATTTTACTTTTATCAAAAGATAATTGTTAAGAATTATCAGAAGATAATCGTGATGAATTGTCAAATATTAAATGTGCATGATTATTGGATGGTAATTATAATGAAAAAACCATCAAATGGTAATTTCCCCAAATTATCGAAAGATAATCACAACGAATTATCAAAGCATAATTTCATTAAATTATCGTGACAATTTTATTCAATGTGTTAATATATAATTTTACGGTAATTATCACATGACATATATTGTCGAAATTATCATGATATAATTACGTGTTTTGTCAAAGGATAATTATTATAATTATAAAACTATAGTTTGAAAATTATCCAAGAGAGATAAAATATCATCACATTTAATATTTTAATTGATAATTTGATATTAACAAAGAAAGATAAATATTATCACATGTGATAATATATATATATATTTTTTGAAACTTTTCCTGGTGAGATAAATTATCATCACATGTGATAATTTAAAACGATAATCTGTATATTATCAAAGAGAGTGAAAATGTAATCTCATGTAATATTTTATTTCCTTGAGAAATAAAATAGAGGGATATAATTATCAAATGAGTTTTATGATTATTGAAAGCGTGGTCGATTGTCGCCTATCGAACGGTCATGGTTTTGGTGCTCTGCTAATGTGTATTGCAGCACTCGGGTTGAATCCTCGGCGAAGATACTTTTTAATAGTCGATTATTTTTAATTGATTGTATTCTGTTTTGGGGGTTTGTTTCCAGAGCTTATGAAATAATTTATGGATTATGTTTGATTAAGATTGTTTTAAAAATTTGTTAAATATCAGGGTTATTTCATCAATAGGTAGTTAAACATGTGATATACATGAGCATTGCTTTGTATTGCATTAAATTGACACCCATGTCACAAGTTGATGTTGATTGTAATTCATAAGTGTTAAGACTTTAATCCAAGCCTTAACATAACATAAGGTTATAATATTAATCATAACTTATTTATGGTGGTGTATTTATGGTTCCAATATTCCATGTAATCCAATCGTTAAACAAAATAAGTCATTAATCCATGACATGTTAAGTCCAACATACACAATGTTAATTCAAAGAACATTCATCGAGCAAAAGCTCTCAATAGATTTGCATACCTAAATTATAACTCACCAAAATGAGAGATTTACTTATCCATTGAAATGATTAGTAATCTGGTTATAATAATTATGATGATAAATTAATAAGAGAATAAAAATAAAGGGATAAGAAAAGATTAGTGCGTCCAACACATGCACAAACGTTAATGAGAATTAAAAACAGACTTTCGATTGAATAATGAAGAAAAATAAGAGAAGGGGTTTAAGAAGATTTAAAATATTTTAAGAAGACTAATATTAAATGATAGAAGTTTGAAGATAATAAGAGATATTGATGAAAACACTTTCATTAAAACATAATTACAAAAAACAAACACTTACAAGATTACGAACAAAGAACAACAGAAAATTAAATGAAAGGAAACAAGGAGGAATGGTTTCTCAAGTAGAAACATGAGTATAGTAGATCCTAACAATCCTTTGTCAGAGCCTTGTTCATGCCAAACTATCCTCCTTTTATCTAAAATCCCAACCCTTTTGAAAGGAGAGGAGGTGATGTATTTATAGCCAAAGGTGGTTGACTGTTTGCATTCCAAAACAACCCCTCAACTTGGATTGACGATTTGGAAATTTAGAAAGCTGAATCTAGATATATATCCTTCTTAAAAGTTTTATATTATAATGTTTTACGATTTCTCTCAGAATTTGGAGGCATTTTGACTTTTGGATCCAGATTTATGGCTGTTTTATTAAACAATAATAATCAATCCATTTCAATCCATAATTTTTTAAAGGTTGAAATGTGAATGGGTTTATCAATATAATGATGCTTTTAAATCTGAAAACATTATTCAAAAAAGTCATCTATATATATATATTATCTTTCAGAATTACAAATATCTGCATGATTTGATGATTACATCATGATCTATGCCATTAATAGTATCTGGATTGTAATTCAATGCCAGAATGGTGGGCTAGACTTCAAAACATCATTTGGCCCCCTTGATTTTGGATTTGAGTCCTCTAATTTTTATCCATGACTCCTTGCATCGTCTCACTCTATTTTTAGGATAATAAAGTATTTTGGACTTTGGGATTGAACCCATTAATTCAATCTTTATAGCTAGTTCAGTTTCATTACAAATGATTTGGGTCATCTTTTGAGGACCATATGACCCTTAACATGGAAGAATTGGCCACTGATTTAATCTAATGAATTGTTGGAAATTCAATAAGGAATCCTAAAAAAAGAATCACACAATTTGGATTAGTAGGGTGATAGTTTTAAATGAAATATTAAATAGACTCAATTGGTCTTATTCTAAAAATGATCAATAATTATACTTAGTATTAAAAAATTAATATTTCACACAAATTATGCACATTTCATATAAAATAACTAAAGGGAGTATTTAATAAGTTATGAAAATATTAATAACATCAACCCCCCCGCCCACCACACTTAGTCTTGTACATTTCCTCATGTGAAAACATATATAAAAAACATGAGAATATCATTTTCAATCAGCAATAAATATTAAAATTTTGTTTTCCCCAATCAAGGGAGGTTTAAAAAATACCACTCATCCATATTTAATTCCACCACAATTTGTTACAGAAACAATTTTCCAAAAACAATTCATTTTTTCATTATCATATTTAGAAATGGAAAATGGTGGCAGACAAAATGTACTCCTCTCAAGATGGTAAAATTAATTTATGGAGATTCACTCATTCCCCAACCAATAGTGAAAATCATAGAGTTTGAAAGAGCTCTTAGCTTCCAATCACTATACTATGGTGAAAAAGAATCAAGAGGTCTTTTAAAGGGGTTTTTATGTGGCTATGGGATGGTAGTAATTTAACATCCAAGAGAGAGAAGAAGAGGGGTAAAACACCAACATGGGTATAATAATGAATAATTTTTTTGAAATGAAACATGGAAGGAAATGAAAATGCATATTTATATGGGAATTATTGTGTGAGGAAAGACACCAGAGATAAAGAAAATTTGAAGGGGATGAGAATATTAGATATTTAAAAAACACAAAACTTCTCGTAATGACATAAGTGTTCTTGTTTTTATTTTATTTTCTTCTTTTTGGACTCCTCATGTATTAATAATTTTTTAATGATCACAAATATTATTCAACCTAGTTAACTCATATAAATTACATCCAATCATGTGTATTTATGTTTCAAGTTCTCTCATGATTTATAATGGTTAAGATCAGTACATTTCATGCATATCCATGTTTATGTCTGAATATAGTTATTTTCCTACGTAAAAGACACCGTGAAGCAAGACACAGTAAACCAGACATCGTGAAGCAAGACACCGTGAAGCAAGACACTGTAATCCAGACACCGTGAAACAAGACACCGTAATCCAGACACCGTACAGCCATACACTATGAAGAAAGACACCGTAAACAAGACACTGTGAAGCAATTCACAAGGAAAAAGACACCATGAATAAGACACCATAAATGAGACATTGTGACACTCAGACACCGTGATCAGTCTAGACACCGTCTGAAGGAGACATCATTTTTACAACTCACTTTGACACCATTTCTTAAAATATGTTTTCACCTTTAAATTTAATTTATAATGTTCATATTTGATGTCATTAATGCACTGGCATAATTAATGTTTCTTTGTAGACATAGTACGAAGTATGAGGAGCAGAACACATGGAACATATCGGCTAAAACTCATGCATTCGATGATAAAGAGAAATGTGTGCCCAATAACAATAGAGATATACTGAATGAAAAATAATCCTGTGAGTGCGACCATGAAGAACATATTACAAGATTTTCAAAAGCATTGACACATGAATGCAATCTGACTGTGCTAAGAAACATACAATGTAAACTGGAATCTAGAGAACATCTTCGCATTATCAAAACTCATGAAGAACACAAGTTGAGTCGCGACACTCTGTTTTTCACACAACTTTCAAAAAAGGACTCAAAGCATCATCTGCTTCAATACAATGAAGTACAAAGCTGCATTGACATCAGACAATATCATTCTAACCACATCTCTATATTCTTGCTCGACTATGATCATATTTTTATTTACATTATGAGCAGTGTGTGCCCCTGTCTATTTTGACACACACTAACTCTTGAGCTGAACTGGAGGATACATAAATCCTTACACCAAAATCTTTATACTTTTTTTACCCCTGAAAACTGTGTAAGAGGTCCCTATGTGGCCTGGTTATTATTTTTGTTTACCCACAAAAACTGTGGAAGAGGTCCATGTGTGACCTGGACAGTCTGTGTATTGTTGTTTACCCCAATCCAGGGTGTGGATCAAAGTTTATTTATATAATCTTCTTGGTGGAAGGTGATCACCAAGTGTAGTGGATTAGGTATTGGCTTGAGACTAAACCACTTGTTTCATATCCACTATGCTATTTAAATATAGTCTTCTTTGTTTTACTGCTTTATTACATAATCCAGAAACATTAATTTAACTTTGATAGTTAGTCTTGGAAAGAAGTTATAACTAGTTTGTCTTATTAGGATAACTTCAAAAGTAATAGTAATAATACAAATTATGATTAGTGAGAATTAATCAATCTTCTAAGAAGATGTTTAAAAGGTCAAGATCTTATAATAGTATAACCTTGATTAACTGGGATCTATCTATTTTGGGAGAAACCATTTCTTTTGAAAATAATATTCTTTTAATAGAAATTTTTATAGTTACTCAATTCACCCCTCCCCTCTTGATTAAACTACTCAGACCAACATTTGGTATCAAATTTTTCTTTATTAGGACTCTGTGTAATCTTACTCAACTATGATTGTAGTTGTACTTTAAAGATCTGTAAATTTATGTTAATTCTAAATTTATTGCTCTTTTAAAGTTATAAGTTATTATGGATAATAGATTGGAAGGTGCTGCAACCAAAAAACCACCATTATATAATAGAACCAACTATGCTCAATGGAAAATTAAAATTAAAATGCAACTAGAGAGTATGATTTTTTAAATTTGTTCATCCAATATTGATGAGTAAAAACATCTTGTGACTGATATAATTACATGGGATGAACCTACTACACTTTATTATAATAACAATTGCAAAGCCATGAACGATTTATACTGTTTCTTAGGAGATGAATAATTTAATAGGATTTCTGCTTGTAAAACTGCCCATGAAATTTGGGATACCATGTCTATCTCACATGAAGGCACATATAGTGTAAAGGAAATGAGACTTAATACATATACTATAAAATATGATAATTTTAAAATGAAACCAAATGATCCTATTTCTGACATGTAACTCATGTTCAATGATATTTTCAACATGATGATTTCTCTTAGAAGAGAAATCACTGCCAAAGAACATATCATGAGAATCCTTAAATGTCTACCTAACAGATTGATGGGAACCTCTGTCTCTATTAGAGAATTGTGTGACATCAGAAAGGTACCTATAAAAGAAAACATTGGGAAACTGATTATGTGTGATGAATAGTTGAAAGTCAATAAAGATGATGATGATGAACCAAAGAGGAAGTCTGTAGCATTCAAGACCACCTCCTCGGAGAACAAAGACAAAGGTAAACTGGATGCTTCTGTAGAAAGTTCCACCACTGAACAATCACCACCATAAAGTGATGAAAAGATGGCTCAACTAGCCAGAAGATTCAAATAATTTTAAAAAAATAATAACTTTTTCAGAAAGCCGAACTTCAAGGGAATGTATGATCTAAAAGGAAACTGGAAAAAGGAATGGAAAATAAGTGACAAAACTGATGAAATTGTATGCTATGTATGTAAGAACAAAAAACATATAAAGGCAGACTGTCCAAAGCTCAAGTATAAGAATAAATATGAGGAAAAGGACAAGAATTAAAAAAAGGAAATGAAAGAAACCTGGAGTGCCTCTGAGGATAGTTCATGTGCCTCAGTGACATCACATGTTGAACATGCTAACAAAACCAATATGTGTTTTATGACAAACACATCTGAGGTAACACTGTACTCTTCTGTACATAATTCATAATATTCAGAAGAGGAAAGTGACTCTGAAAATATGAATAATGAATAAATGTTTGAATATTGTAACATTCTTGAAGAGAAATGCAATCAATTAAAAGATAAATATAAATCATTGAAGAAATAGCATGATCTCACTATAAATGTTAAATCTGAACTAACTTTTGAAAATGAGAAAAATGATCAGCTTATCAAAGACAACAATGAATTAAAAATGTCTAATGATCAGTTAAAGAGTGACTTTGAAAAGTTTACTAATTGGAAAAATACCCTAACCCAAATGATAGGAAAAAAATTTCCCCAAAATACAATATTATAATTGGTTATCATCCTGGTAAAAGAAACCTTGGAAGAACAAATTTTGTTTCATAGTCTAGGCCATCTAGTTTTGTTCTGAGTTCTGGACACAACTCAACTAGCTCAAGTAATGATACATATTCTACTATTTCATGTTTTTGTGGGCCAAATACAGTTTATTTTTAAAATACCTTACATAATTCTTATAAGAAACCTATGAGACAAATATGGGTTCCTAAAGCACTTATTACTAATGTTACTAGACCCAAAAGAGTATGGGTACCGAAATTTGTCTTTAATTGATCATGTTATAGGAAAGTTGCTTAAAGAGCTCCTACAAAAATTTATGGTACTTAGATAGTGGATGTTCAAGGCACATGATAGGAGACTACTCATGCATCAAGAATCTGATAAAAGTAGATAGAGTACATGTCACATTTGGTGACAATGCCGAAGGGAAAATAATTGACTTAGTCCAGATTGGTAACACTGAATCAATTTTAATTTCTAAAGTACTATTTGTTAATGGATTAAAATATAATCATCTTAGTATCTCACAATTATTTAATGATGGATATCTTGTTAAATTTTAAAATGATGTCTGTAATGTCTTTAATTATAAAGATGAATTAGTATTTTCTACATCAAAGAATGAAAAAGTTTAGTATGTTAATTTACATTCCTTAGCTTCTCAAAAAATTTCATGTTTAAGTGTATTTCATAATGAATCTTGGCTCTGGAATAGAATACTAGGACACTATAATTTTCACTCCCTTAGAAAGCTATCTAGAAAATGCCTAATTAAAGAATTACCCAAATGTGAGTTTCCACATGACAAAGTATGTAATCCTTGTCAAAAGGGAAAATAACAAAAATTCTATTTCAAAACAAAGAAAGAAGTTTCTACTTCTCAACCTATCGAATTGGTTCACATGGATTTGTTTGGACCATCTAGAGTTTCTAGTTTAAATGGGAAGCACTATGTTTATGTTCTGGTAGATGATTTTTCTAGATATACCTGGACCTTCTTCATGACTCACAAAAGTGAATCCTGCACTTATTTTACTAATTATGCCATGTCTATAGAAAATCTTAGTGGCCTTAAAATTAAATCTTTAAGAATTGATCATGGTCGTGAGTTAGAAAATCAAGAGTTTGACTCATTTTCCTCATAAAATGGTTATAGTCACAATTTATCTGCTCCTAGAACACCTCAGCAGAATGGTTTTGTAGAAAGAATAAATTGAACCCTGAAAGAAATTGCTAGAACAATGCTTATTTAATATGACTTACCTATTTACATTTGGGTTTAATCTATTAATATATCATGCTACATAATCAATAGAGTCTTGATTAGGACAATTCTCAAAAAGACCCCGTATGAACTCTGGAACAGTAGGAAGAATAAGCTTAATTACTTTAGAGTTTTTGGTTGCAAAGCCTTTATTCTCAACACTATGGATAATCTTGATAAATTTGCATCCAAATGTGATGAAGGAATTTTCCTAGGTTACTCAATATTAAGTAAAGCTTATAGAGTATTCAAAAATAGAACTAAATGTTTGGAAGAATCTTTTCATATCATGTTTGATGAAACAGATCCACATGATCCTAGAACCATCCTAGAAAATCTATAGGATGATGTATCAAATCTGAGCATCAACTCCAAATCCCCAAATTCCTGTGTGAAAGAATCTGTGAAAACTTCCAATTCTAGAAATTCACTATAATCGAGTCATAATGAACTTGAATCTGTAGATGAACCTGAAATCACTAGTCCCTCGTTTTATATAACAGTTAGAACCCTTAAAAACCATCCCTTACATGATATTGTAGGAGACTTAGAGAAAGGAACACAAACTGGAGCTTCTCTTAGAAATCAGGTTGAACCTCAAGCCTTCTTGTCACAAATTGAGCCTAAAAACATTGATGATTCCATCAATGATGACTTTTGGGTAATGGGTATGCAAGAAGAACTTAATAAGAAACAATGTTTGGAAACTTGTTGAAAGAACCAAGGACACATTCATCATAGGTACTAAATGGGTGTTTAGAAATAAGGTAGATGAAGCCGGAAATATAGTTAGGAACAAGGCAATATTAGTTGCACAAGGCTATAGTCATGAAGAGGGAATTGGCTATGAGGAGACCTTTTCTCCAGTAGCCAGACTTGAAGCCATCGGAATCCTACTTGCCTATGCTGCACATCTGAATTTCAAACTATATCAAATGGATGTAAAGAGTGCATTCTTAAATGCGTATATAGATGAGGATGTCTTTGTTGAGAAACCCCCTGGATTTACAAATACTGATTTTCCTAATAATATTTTCAAACTATCAAACGATTTTTATGGTTTAAAGCAAGCTCCAAGAGCTTGGTATGACAGATTGAGTACTTTTCTCATTTCAAAAGGTTTTACAAAAGGAATATCTGATCCTACCCTCTTTATAAAATGAATTTCTAATGATGTTTTAGTTGTTCAAATCTATGTAGATGATAATATTTTTGGATCTTCAAAAAATTCATTATGTATTGATTTTTCTAAAATGATGCAAAACGAATTTTAAATGTGTTTAATGGGTGAACTAAAATTATTTCTTGGATTTCAAATCTTTTAAAATAATGATGGATTTTTTTTAACTCAAAGTAAATACACTAGATATCTTCTAAAACGTTTTGGATTGGATAATAATAAAAGTAGTGACACTCCCATGAGTACCAACTGTAAGTTAGATCTTGATGAAGATGGAAAATCTGTTGATCAAACAACTTATAGAAGAATTATTGGTTTTTTACTCTACTTAACTACTAGTCATTCGGACATTATGTTTAGTGTGTGTATGTGTGTTCGTTTTCAAGGAAATACTAAAGAATATCATTTGAATGTTGTAAAGATAATTTTTAAATACCTCAAGAATACACCTAATATAGGACTGCTCTATCCTAAAGGACAATCATTTGAAATAGTTCATTATTCTGATGCTGACATCAGTTGATATAAGTTATATAGAAAGAGGACCTCTAGAACTTGTCACCTTTTTGGAAAGTCACTAGTATCATGGTGTAGTAAGAAACAAAATTTTGATGCATTATCTACTGCAGAAGCTGAATACATAGATGCTGGAAGTTGTTGTGAACAAATTTTGTTGATGAAACACACATTACTAGATTATGGATATCAATTCAGACATGTACTAATAAATTGTGACAACACAAGTGCTATTAAAATCTCAAAAAATCATGTTTCACATTCTAGGAAGAAATATATTTATGTAAGACATCACTTTTTGAGAGATCATTATCAAAAAGGTGATATCACCTTGGAATTCATTGGTACTGAATATCAACTTGCTGATATATTCACTAAACCACTAAATTCTGAGAGAATAGACTACCTCATACATGATCATGGCATGATAAATCTCAAATAGACATTTTACTATGATATGCATGACTGTTACATGATTATGGTTTCTCAGTTACTGTCTCTTATGATTACGGTCTCACCATTAGCACTTTATACTTATGGTCTGACATTTACTGTCTCACCATAACTCGTACAGAAAGTTCACTTGATGTCTCACCGTGACAACCACTCACGGTCTCACGGTAAAAATTATTTATATTTTTTTTAACCCATATCTCGGTAATTTTTATTTCACCTCTTTTACTTTCCTGCGTTTTTATTTTTGAGACGTTTGGAATTCCTAAATGATAAACCAAAAAATTGCACTCGTTTATTCACTTGGGCTTTCTCCTATTCACTCATTTTGAACCCTTTAAACCTTGAAACCCTCTCTCTCTCTCTCTCTATCGAACCTTTAGTGGATGCCAAGAATGAAATGCCCGTCATCATCCACACCTGAGAAGCGCAGGCCAAAGAAGAAGAAGAATGCACTGAAGTTGACACCCGAAGGACCTATAAATCCAAATCTGGTAAATATTAGTATTGTACCTAAGAAAGAAATTTTCCCTAAATGGATTCTGTCTAGAAAATCTATGATATTGAAAGTGTTAAAAGAACAAGGCTGATTAGAGTGGTTCTCAAGGGAGAATAATCCCATCTATCCTAGGTTAGTGGATTAGTTCTACCAGTATGTACAGTTCTATTTTGATTCTGGTGAAAGTTATGTTGTGAGGAGCTGGGATAATGGCCAATGATGCTTCTTCTCTTAAAGTATATGGGTTTCATGCCTTAGGATACCTCATGAAGATATATGTGAGGATTATTAGAGAGGACATCCACCTTCAACTGATTTCATTGATCTAGAAGATGCTCTGAAAACCCTAACTGGAATGGCACCAAGAGAAGGGCCATCACTGTTGAACTAGATAGAGAAGCTAGGCTTCTATTTAGGTTTGTTCAAAATATGGTTAGTCCAAGAAAAGGTGAATTTTCTGTGTTAAAATATCATGATGTGTTTCTGATTCACCTTATGAAAAATGGAAATAAGATCAACCTGTGCAAGTACATCATTCACCATATGAGTGAGTTGATCAAATTTACATCCAAGTCCACTTCTCTATTCTATTCTTGACTGCTATCAGCCAAGATTTTTGCAAAAGGCGTTGTTGGACCTAATGAATAAGTGCTTATAGACTATGAGTACTATCTCTCTAAAGCCATAATCAAGAGAATGAAGATGAACAGGAATCCTTGTAAAAAGGAATTGGTGGAAGACAGTGATAAGGTTTATGAGAAGTTTAATCTTGTGGATTATCCATCAAGGCCGAAAGACATTTCTGAACCAGGTTTGGAACTAGATGAACTTGTTGAGTATTCAGAAGAAGAGGAAGAAGAGGCTGAAGTACCAAATAGGGAAGCAGTTATTGTTGAGGAAGAAATGACTATTGTTCCTCATGATTCTCTTGAAGAAGAAGTTCCTGCCCCTAAAGACTATGTCAATCTAGAAATCCAACCCAAGGATAAAAGAGAATCAGTCATCACAAAATCTGAGAAGCAAGCCATGGAAGAGCCTACAGTAGAAGAACTCCCTATTATGCAAGAAGAAAATCTGGAAGGACTCCCTGTTGTGTGAGAAGCAAATCTGGAGGAACTCCCAATGGAACAATCTGTTCCTGAAATCATACCCTCTACTGAAGAATGAATGGAGCTAGATTTTTATCTGGCTAGAAAATAAAGGAATGATGAACTTAGAGTTGTGTTTGTGGATTTAGACCAAGCTCCTAAGCCTCTCATTCCTGAGAAGGAGGCTCCTATTGAGGGGAAGCAGACCCCAAATCTTGATTCTTATGAAGCCTCACATCCAACTGAGTCAAGTCCTATGGACACTCAGTACAAAGTTCCTAGCTTCTATGATGTGAATGAGTCTCAGAAGGTTACTGAAATCGGGATTGATCTTTATTCCAAGTTTCAGTTGAAATCATTCATAAGATTTGCACCTGAGAAGGAACCTGAACCTGAACCTGAACCTGACCCTGTACCAAATCCAACACCTGAACCTTTATCTGAACAGTCTTCCTTTTTTAGTAAGGATGATCTAAAGTAATTTAGAAATACTCTCTTATCTAGATTTGATAAACTTATGAACTCCCAACCTCGTCTTGTGAAAAATTTGAGTGAGAGATATGCCTCACTATTATTGGAAAAGATTATTTGGAAAATACAACCTAAGATGCTCTATGAGATTCATGATGTACGAGTTGAAAATAAGCTACTCAGTAATGAAGTCACAAACCTGAGAAGAATGGTTTAAGACATGTAGAAAGAGCTTCATTCGAGATCAGATCCTGTTGCTGCTCCTCCAGCACCCACTATTTCTGAAATCCCTCGAGATGTTGTGTCTCAGATTTAGCCTTTTCTAGCATCCTTTGATGAAAAGGCTATGGAAAGGCACAAACAGATGTTGAAGGATATGAGAGATCTTGTGTTGAACCTTAATAAACTCACTGATGAGTACACCGGTTTTATTCAAAAGGTACTAAATCTGCTCAAATCTTGGACAATAGCCATCAAAGCTTCTAATACCTCCGGTCAATCCTCTCCACCTTCCTTGGATAGTAATTTTGTCATATCTATAGTCCAAGAAGAGATTCATAATGTTTTTAGTGGATTTAATGTGGATTCTTTAACTGAAGTTGTCAAGAATAGTGATAGAGTTCTTGACCATTTGCAAATTCACTCCAAGATAGCAAATGATTTCCAGTAGGATATTTTTAAGAAAGTAGATTTCTATTTCAACTGAATTTTCTCCAAGACTGATCTGACCATCCACTTCAAATACCTTGTAGAGAATCTAAGAATTCCTCCTGTGACTCAAGCCTTCAAAACCAAAGTCCAGAAGCTAACCGAGTTTACCTGATTATTGGAAAATTTTATTGAAAACAATGATGACTTTGAAAAATCCATGCAGTATGGTGGAAAGATTATTGCAGAATTCATCAAACTCCTGAGACCTTATCTTCATGTCCAGATACATCAATTGTTGCTCCAGTGGCTGCACCTATCAGACCTGGGCAGCCTACCTTCACCTCTGCCTTAGCCTCAACTACCATGTCTGTTGGCCAAGCTCTCAGTCAGATCAGGGCTGTGATTCTTGATCATCAATTGTATAGATCTCCTACTGCTCCTACCTTGGATCCCATAGTCTCTCAAGGTCTTACTTTACCCTATTTATCAACCATGTCTCTACCTTCTTCTACATCGACCACTTCCCTTATGGCCTCCTCTTATGCTGATGATAAAGGAAAAGATAAGGACAATCCTTGAAGAAGACCAGTGCTTACTCCTTTTTGATGGGAACGCCATTGTTTTTTGTATTTCTCATTTATTTTCTATTAAACTATGTTTACTCAAAATAGAATGTGCAATATTTTTCCTCTCTTCTTTCAACATTTTGTTATTCCCAAAATGGGGAGAAGTTTCTCTATAGTTGCATCAAATTTACACTTTAATTGTACATGATTTGTGATCATCAAAAAATGTGAGATTGTTTGACTCTTCATGTATCAATCATGTTTCAATGATAAAAAATGTTATTCAACCTACTTAACTCCTATAAATTAAATCCAATCACGTGTATTTATGTTTCATGTCCTCTCATGCTTTATAATAGTTAAGCTCATTCCATTTTATGCATATCCCTATTTATGTATGAATACATTTATTTTCCTAATTACAAGACACCGTGAATCCAGACACGGTAAACCAGACACCATGAAGAAAGACACCATGAAGAAAGACACCATGAAGAAAGACACCGTAAACCAGACACCGTGAAGCAAGACACTGTAAACCAGACACCATAAAGCAAGACACCATAAAAAAGACACCGTGAAGCAAGACATCATGAACAAGACACCGTGAACAAGACACCGTAAATGAGACAACATGACACTCAGACACCGTGATCAGTCTAGACACCGTGTGAAGGAGACACCGTTTTCATAACTCAATGTGACACCATTTCTTAAACTATTTTTTCAACTTTTAATTTAATTTCTTATGGTCATATTTGATGCCTTTAATGCACTGAAATTATTAATGTTTCTTTGTAGACATAGTACGAGGTACGAGGTGCAGAACACATGAAACATGTCGGCTAAAACTCATGCATTCAAAGATAAAGAGCAATGTGTTCCCAAGAACAATAAAAATATATTGTATGAAAAATAAGCCTGTGAGAAAGGCCGAGAAGAACATATTGCAATATTTTCAAAAGGATGCATTGACACATGCATGCAATCCGACTCTGCTGAAGAACATACGAAGTGAAATGGAATCCAGAGAACATCTTCGCATTATCAATGATTGTGAAGAATACAAGATGAATCGTGACACTCTGTTTTTCACACAAATTAAAATGAAGGACTCAAAGCTTCATCTTCTTAAATAAAAAGAATTCCAGAGCTGCATTGACATCACACAAGAGCATTATATCCTAATCTCTATATTCTTGCTCGACTGTGATCATGTTTTTATTTACAATATGAGCAGTGTGTGCCCCTGTCAATTTTGACACACACTGACTCCTGAGCTGTACTGGAGGATACTGAAATCCTTACACCGAACTCTTTTTATTTTTGTTTACCCATGAAAACTATGGAAGAGGTCCATATGTGACATGGACAGTCTGTGTACTGTTGTTTACCCCGGTCAAGGGTGTGGATCAACGTTTATTTATATAAACTACGTGGTGATAGGTGATCACCAAGTGGAGTGGATTCGGTCTTGGATTGAGACTGATCCACTTGTTTCATACCCACTGTGCTGTTTAAATTTAGTCTTCTCTGTTTTACTTCTTTATTGCATAATCCAGAATAATTAATTTCACTTTGACAGTTAGTCATGGAAAGAAGATATAACAGGTCTGTCTTAGTAGGATAACTTCAAAAGTAATATTAATAATACCAATTAACATTACTAAAAATTAATCAATCTTCTAAAAAGATATTTAAAATTCAAACTCTTATAACAGTATAACCTAGACTAATTCGGCAGTATCTATTTTTGGGGAAACCATTTCTTTTGAAAATAATATTCTTTTAACATAAATTTTTTTAGTTACTCAATTCACCCCTCCCCTCTTGAGTAAACTACTCCGACCAACACTTCTTTTTTCTGAAAGTTGAACTTGAAAAAGTTCTCACACTCATATACCAACCCATGATTTATCTCCTCACTGCACTAATTGTAATAGTTATAACAAGATCAAAGGTTGAGGAAGAGTAATTTATGACCTACCCAAGAAACAACCCAATTTTGTTTTTTGGTTCTTTTTTTTTGATTTATTTTTTTGGTTTTTTTGAACACTTGTCAATAAAAATTGCATAATTTGTCATAAGAATATAAAAATTCATAAAACACACTAAAGACAGACCTCCCCCGTGCACTAAAATGGATGTTTTACCTCAATCTTATGATGAAACATTGAAAATCAATAAAAGGGAACCCAAAATGAAATCCATTCCCCCCACACTTAAATTTCAAAAAATTATGCAATGAAAACCCTTGTTGATATTGGGTGGGATAAGGTATTGGGCTTGTAATGTGGCTCTCAAAGAAAATGTTTTCAAAGGCTCGAATGGGCTTTCAAAAGGAGGATTAATTTATAGTTAATTGGAGGCTATTTGGATATTATAATTCTCATATGGTTCATAAAATGACTATATAATATTAATGAAAACTAAAGTAGGAAATTAATCATGAAGGTCCACAAACTCAAGATGCATAAATGGGGGTGAAAACACACATTTTGATAATATGTCCATAGGCGGCATTGGCATGAAAGTAAATGGTATTCCTTATTTGTGAAGAAAATCAGTTTCCAAATAAAAAATTGAGCATTCAAAATTTGTTGGGTTTGATATGATATTCTTTATCTAAATATATGATGAAAACACAAGATTTTTGAGATGAAACCATGTCTTTTGACTCCCCAAAATGGTTGGACAAAATGTCAAAATTGGATGATGATTAAGTATGACTCATTTGGATTTTTTACATTTTTTTATTTTTATTTTTATTTTATTGAGTGTTTTTAAATAACACAACCAGAAAAAAGAGAAAGAGTAAATAAAAAAATGTGATGTGGAAAGTGGAAAAATACAAAATGGGAATGTGTTAGGAAGAAGAAGAAATAAAGAGAGATAGAGAGAGAGAGAATCAAAGTTAAAGGGATAGAGGTGCCCCCTTGTTTGGGTTTGGTGGGTTGTCATCTCCATCTAGTGGTGGGTCAACTGCAAAAGTTGGTGATCCAGTGGAATTCAATGTTGTTCCAAGATTGTGCATCCTCTCATGGTGATACTTTAACTAATTTCCTTTAACTATGAATGTCCTTTTGGAAGACCGGTCTTGGACTTGCACTGCACCAAATGGTTAAACATGAGAAACAATAAAAGGACCTTCCCAAAGAGAACTAAGATTATCTAGGTAAAGCTAAAATTGAGAGTTGAAAAGAAATACCTTTTCACCTTCGTGGAATACCTTTCTTAGGTTGTTTTTTTCATATAGTATATTACCTTAGACATTTCTTTTTACAGATTGGAATTCTCATACGATTCAACTCATAGCTCCTCCGGTTCATCCAATTGAAACATTCTTTCTTCACAATATTTTTCACAACCAAAATTACAGGTTTTCACATCCCAAAATGACTTATGTTGGATTTCAACTGGAAAATGACACGCTTTACCAAAAAAGTAGCCTAAAAAGAGACATCCCAAAGTGGTGTTTTATAGGTAGTTCAATAATACCAAAGTGCTTCACTATGTCTTTTTGGCCAGTCTTTTCTGGTAGGTTTTACAATTCTCTCATGCACTCTTTTCACTTCTAGATTTGATAGTTCAGCAATTCCATTTTTTTAGGGTGATATAAAGTTGATGTTTTCTGTACAACACCATTATTTTTCAGAATATATTCCACGGTTCTGTTACAAAAATGGGATCCTAAGTCACCTATCAAGTCACATGGTGTGCTAAATTTGTGGAAGATGTGTGTATTTACGAACTCACTAAGAGTATGTGAATCATCATTTCTAGTGGGTTTGGCCATGACCCACCTCGAAAAATAATCAACCACAAGAAGGATGTGTGAGAATCCATTTGAATGGGGAAATGGTCCAATGAAATCGATGCCCCAGTCATAAAAGATCTCACAGAAAATTAAATTCTTTTGGGGAAATTCATTTATCTTTGAAATTGTGCCAAACATTTGACAAGTGGGACATTATTGACAGAACTCATGTGATTCCTTGAAGAGTGAAGGCCAGAAGAATCCAGGGTCTAGGACCTTTCGGGAGTTCCTTTGTGGTCCAAAGTGGCCACCTTCAGGAAGTGAGTGACAAAATTCTAAGATGGAGGAATGTTCATCTTCATCCACACATCTCCTAATTACAATATCTACCCCAATTTTCCAAAGATTATTTTCTTCCCAAAAATAGTATTTTGAATCACTTTTCTACTTTATTTTTTGTTCTTTTGAAAAAAATTCTGGAAAAACACCAGAAACCAGGTAATTTACAATTGGGGAATACCATGGCATTTTTGGAGTAAGAGATGAAAGGTGATCAGTTTGAAATTTTGGATCAATTATTTCAGAATGAGAAGAATTAAAAATTCTACTCAAGTGATCAGCCACAACTTTTCTTTTCCTGTTCTATCTTTCATTTCAAGGTCAAATTCATGGGGCATTAGGATCCATCTTATTAGCCTTAGTTTGGAATCACTTTTCTTGAGTAATAATTTTATAGCAGAATGGTCTATGAAGATGATGATTTTGGAACCTAAGAGATAGGGCCAAAATTTATCTAAGTCAAAAACCACTGATAAAATTTTCATTTCAGTGATAGTGTAGTGATATTGAGTTTCATCCAATGTTTTTGAGGCATAATAGATGACATGAGGATTTTTTTTAATCTTATTTGACCCAGAACGGCCCCAGCGGCTCTATCAGAAGCATCACACATCAACTTAAAAGGTAAGGACCAGTCTAAGGGTTGGGTTATTAGGGTAGATGTAAGAAAAATTTTTAGTTCAATGAAGGCTCTCTTGAAAAACCTCACCGAAATGGAAGGTGACATAATTTTGGAGAAACCAAGGGAGTTTTATGGAAATCCTACTGAAGTTATGGATGAATCAGCGAAAGAAACTTGCATGACCGAGGAATGAGCGGATGTCTCGAACAGAGGTGGGTTTAGGAATTGATTAGATCACTTCAATTTTGGTTGGATCAACCACAATACCATATTTTGAAACTATGATCCCTAGATAAATCCTATTTGCAACCATGATGTGACATTTTTTGAAATTTAACACAAGGTTACACTTGACACACTATTTAAGGATTAGAGAGAGTGAATTCAAGCAAGATTCAAATGACTCACCATAAATAGTGAAGTCATCCATGAAGACTTTCACGCAGTGTTAAATGAATTCCGAAAATATAGTCATCATACAGATTTGGAATGTTTTAGGAGCATTGGAAAGGCTAAAAGGCATTATACTATATGCATATGTTCCAAAGAGGCATGTGAAAGTAGTCTTTTCTTGGTCCTAAGGTGTGATTGGGTTTTCGAAGTAACCTGTGTATCCATCAAGAAAGAAACAGTGTTACTTTCCGGCTAATCGTTCTAGAATTTGATCAAGTAATGGAAGATGGTGGTGACCATTTCTTATTGAAAAATTCAATTTCATATAGTCGATGCACACACACCATTTTGTTTCACTTGATTTGTGACTACCTCACCATGTTCCTTTGTAAAAACAGATATCCCAACGTTTTTAGGTACAAATTGAATTGGACTAACCCATTCACTATCAGAAATTTGGTAGATGATACCAGCTTCAGGAAGCATGGTGATATCTTCCCTATCTACATGAAGTATGAGTGGGTTGAGTATTTTTTGTGTATATCTAATTGGTTTGGAAAATTTCTCAAGATGGATGTGATGCATGCAAAGGGTAGGATTCATTTCTGGTATGTCATCTAGGGTCCACCCTAAGGACTTTTTGTTTTCCTCTAACACTTGAACAAGTTTGGACTCCCCGATTTTAGTAAGTGTAGCAGAGATAATGACTGGATATGAGTGATCATGGAAATGGAATCCATATTTCAGGTGTTCAGGAAGAGGTTTCAGATCAGTATCATCTTTCATTTATGGTTTAGACAATTCAAGAATTGAGTAAGGGACTTCAGTTACTTCAGTTTCATTTTCGTTAATACTGTCCAAGGTGGAGCATTATATATCAGAGTTGATGTGGGATTCAATAGAGTTTTTAAGATCTCTATATTGATAGAGTCTATTAATTATAGGTCCACATCAACTTCACCATTTATGAATTGGTTAATCATGGTGAAATTTTTAGAAGACCCTTTATCATTAGAACATGAAGAACATTATGGATTGGGGTTCAATTGACTCTTAGAAGTGTCATTGGATGCATGGATTGAGAATGCAGAGTGATCCCCATATGGGTATCACATGGCTTGGAAAATGTTGAACTTGACTAGTTGGTCACCAAATTCCATGGATAAGATGCCTGAATAGACATCAATCTTGGTTCTATCAGTCATAAAAAATGGTCTGCCTAGAATTATGGGAGATTGAGAAGAGTTTGTCTCACCTTCCATGACAAGGACATAGAAATAGGGAGGAATGATAAGATCATTAACACGTACATGGACATCCTCGATTATACCCTCAGGACTAGTAGTGCTTCGATTGGCCAATTGAATTACAACACTCATTGGGATCAATGGACCTAGACCAATGCTGGATAATATGGATTTATTCATGACATTAATTGAGGCTCCTAGGTCTATGATTGCATCATCAATGTTGGAACTTCCAATTTTTCAGGGAGCAGTAAAGGTCCTTAGATATTTCCACTCTATGGGAATAGACTATTGGGTGGAAACATTTTTTAAGGTCCTAAGTTTCCTCTTGTGGGTGCACAACTCCTTAAGAAACTTGACATACTTAAAGATTTGTTTTATGGAATCTAAGAGGTGAATGTTGACTTCAACACATCTAAACATGTCAAGCATTTCAGGATCTGGTTCAAATAACTTCTTTGGATTAGAAATGGCTTGAGGAAAAGGAATTGGGTTCTTAAGTGGAATGAAAATGGGCAAGATAATGGATTCAGATTCATTTTCATGTTTATTTTTTTTCATTTTCTAGTTCAACATTCAAAGGGGGTTGGAGGAAATATCTTGAGGAATATCAATTTTATTTCCTAATCTAAGTGCAATTTCACTTACATTACCCTTGGGGTTGGGTAATGGTTGAGCTGGGAGTTTGGAAGAGTTTGATTATTGTTGTTGGCTCAGGTGGGATGCAAGTTGACCAATTTTGGTTTCAATGCTTTTGAGGCTAGAACGGGTGAAGGAAGCAATATCTTCCACTTCACTTTCCCATGGTTTCTTGGAAGAAGTGGCTTGTCCCAAATAAGGATTGCCTAGATTTTTGTTCTTGTGAAATTGATTTTATTGGTTTGGTAATTTGGAAGAATCTCTAGGATAGTGGAAGCCTGGAGGAGAAAGAGGAGGATTTCTCCATTATTGTTGAGGAACAAAATGATAAGGTTTATGGAAGTTACCAAAATTTTCACCATATTGGAATTGGTTTCGGTTTTGAGGAGGGAATTAAAAATGATGATAAATGGGATTCCCATATCTCAAGTTATTGTTATAGGTAGAAGAGAAGGGATCAGGGTGGGGTTGGTTAAAGTTTCTAATGAACTGACCTAATTGTTCAGGGTTGGTATTCCTCTGAGCATATACTGCATTGAGCTCCCTTGGTCCGGATGAATCAGATTGATCCTCTTGAAGTTGTGGACATGTGCCAATTGGATGAGATGGGGAGCTTCAGATTCTATAGTTCTTGATAAGTCCAGGGAATAGAGATTATGGAGAAGAAGAGGTTGGGGCTTTGGCTGCCACATCTAGTTGTCTAAGAAGACCTGTAAGTTCACTCATCCACTCGTTCATCTTGTTGGGATCTGCAGATTGATTCTATTAGACTTCTTTGACTTTATCATGTGCTCATGTATGTAATTTTTGTGTGTTTTCATCCATGTTGTTTATGATATCTCTTGCAGGGGTGGGAGTTTTATCAACAAGAGCACTGCCACATATGCCATCAATGAGAGTTCTCTCCATAGACAATAACCCCTCATAGAAGTATTGGATCAACAATTGGTCAGAGATTTGGTGGTGTGGGCAGGTTTCAGCAATCTTTTTGAACCTCTCCTAGTACACATGGAATGATTCGTTTGGGAATTGATGGATACCACTTATTTCCTTTCAGATAGAAGCTGTATGAGAAGCAGGAAAGAATTTTTCTAAGAAAATTCACTTCATGTTATTCCATGTAGTTATGGAACCAGGAGGGAGGTAGTAAATCCATGACTTTGTGAAGTTGGATAAGGAAAAAGGTAATGATTGGAGTTTAATTTGTTCCTAAAAATCCCCTTGAGGCTTTATGGTAGATCCCATCACTTAGAACTCTTCAAGATGAAGATGTGGATCATCACTGGCTAGCTTGTAGAAATGAGGAAGAAGATGAATCAAACCCGATTTCAGATCAAATTCATCCTATATGTTTGGATATTGAATACCAATAGGTTGGTAATTTATATTAGGGGCAGCTATTTCTTTATGTGTTTGTTCCCTAGGATTGACCATTTCTAATTCAACAGGTTGGAAAAGGACAAGTTCTTGAATTATTTTATTATCCCTAATGTTTCTCCAATGTTGGCGAAGAGGTCACTCAATTTCAGGGTAAAAAAAATCGGAGTGATTGTTTGGGAGGCTATGGGGTATTCAAAGAGATTTTGGAAGAAAGAGGAAGACCGGTTTTTCTTTGTGTTTTTTTCATTTTTTTTAAATTTAGTTTTTTTTTGGTTTTTTTATAATAACCAAAAAAAATGACTACTTAATGAACAATACCCATAAATGGATCCATTTGAAAGATCATCCAATTGTCATCTATTGACCGGTCAATGTTCTGGTGCTCTATTAATGTGTATAGTAGCACTCGGGTCGAATTCTCAGCAATGATACTTTTTAATAGTCTATTGTTTTTAGTTGATTGTATTCTGTTTGCAGGTTTTGATTGCAGAGCTTATGAAATAATTTACGGATTATGGTTGATCATGATTGATTTAAAAATTTGATAAATATTGGGGTGATTTAATAAATAGGTAGTTAAGCTTTTGATATCCTTGAGCCTTGCTTTGTATTGCATTAAATTAACACCCATGTCACAAGTTGACGTTTATTGGAATTCCCAAATGTTAAGGATTTAATCAAAGACATAACATAACATAAGGTTATAATATTAATAATATCTTGTTTATGGTAGTGTATTTATAGTTCTAGAAATCCATGGAAATCACTCATTAAACAAAACAATTCATTAATCCATAACATGTTAAGTCCAACATACACAATGATAATTCAAAGAATACTCATCAAGAAAAAGATCTCAATCGCTTTACATCCCAAAATTATAACTCTCCAAAATGAATGATTTACTCATCCATTTAAATGATTAGTAATCTGGTTATAATTAATATTATGATAAACTAATAATAGAAGAAAAATAAGGGGATAATAAAAGATTGGTGTGTCGAAAACACACACAAACGATAATGAGAATTAAAAACAGACAATCTCTTGAACAAGGAAGAAAAAGAATGGATGGAGTTTTAACTTGATTTAAAATATTTTAAGGAAATTAATATTAAACTACACAATTTGGATGAGAATAAAAGATATTGAAGAAGAAACTTTCATTAAAATAGAATTACAAAAAACAATCACTTACACGATTACAAACAAAGAACAACATAAATGTAAATGAAAGGAAACAAGGAGGAATGGTTTCTCAAGTAGAAACTTGAGTATGGTAGATCCTCCCAAGCCTTTGTATGATCCTTGGACGTTCTGAACTATCCTTCTTTTCTCTTAAATGCCAACATTTTTGAAAGGAGAGGAGGGGATGTATTTATAGCCCAAGGTGGTAGACTGTTTGCATTCCAAAACAACCCCTCCACTTGGATTGATGATTTGGACATATAGATATCTGAATCCTGATATATCTCCTTCTTAAAATTTGTAAGTAATAATTTTGGAAGACTAATCTCAATATTTGGAGTCAGTTGAACTTTTGGATCCAAGTTTATGACTATTTGATTAAACAATGTTAATCAATCCATTTCAATTCATTCTTTTTAGAAGGCCGAAATGTGAATGGATTTATGCATAGTATGATGCCTTAAAATCCGAAAAATATCTTCAAAAAATCCAGCCAGCTATACCTTCTATTCCACAATGAAAAATATCAGCTTGATTTGAAAATTACGTCCTGATCTATGTCATTAATAGGGTCCAGATTTTAATTCCCGGACAGAATGGTGGGTTGGACTTCAAAACATCATCTTGGCCCCTTGTTTTTAGATTTGGGACCTCAAATTTTTATCCTTTACTACTTGTATTATCCCACGAACAATGGAGGATAATAAAGGAATTTGGACTTTGGGATTGATCCCATTAATTCAATCTTCATAGCTGGTCCAGTTTCATCACAAATTCTTTGGGTCATCTTGTGAAGACCATATGACCCTCAACATGAAAGAATTGGCCACTGATTATTTGCAATGATGTGTTGGAAATTGAATAAGGAATCCTAAAAAACAATAATCTCACCATTTGGATCAGTAGAGTGATAGTTATAAATAAAATATTTAACAGACTCAATTGGGCTACTTCTAAAAATGTTCACTAATTATATTTATTATTAAAAAATTAATATTTCACACAAATTATGCACATTTCAAA
The DNA here is from genome assembly GCA_963277665.1 of Viscum album. Taxonomy (NCBI): domain Eukaryota; kingdom Viridiplantae; phylum Streptophyta; class Magnoliopsida; order Santalales; family Viscaceae; genus Viscum; species Viscum album. The sequence goes on along the minus strand of OY728145.1, from coordinate 1,447,822,083 downwards.
TAAAATCAGTAAAGAAAGAATATAATTAGTTATGAAAATATTAATAACATCAATTATTATTATAGATATTTATTTTGATTTCATGCATTAACATAAAACGATACTCCATAGATTATCCAAGAGAGACAAAATGTAATCACATGTAATATTTTACATCCTTGTGAAATAAAATAGATGTTTTGGTTCTGGGAACCCTTTTCAAGCATCGAGAATTGGTGTGTCAACACTTTTGATAAAAATTTCATGAGGAGGTGTATTTAACCACATGGGGTGGATTATGATATCCACTAACATTGACAACCTTATGGTAGGTGGTTCTTTTCTGATTAGCCAAATTGATTATCCTTGTTTTGCTTGATTTATCTCAATTGTAAATTTAAATTCAATTTCTCAAATCTTCTTTCAATTAAATTGATAAAAATTAGATTTCAATGAATCGATATATTTGAAATGGTTTTGGAATAAAAATTTTGAAGAAACCCAATTCCATTGTATTGGGCGTGTTTGTGGAAATTGGCTGATTTCAATTGTTTAATTTAAATTGTGGATTTGATGGGAATGATTTCAATTAAATTATTGAATTTAATTGTGGAAATAAATTTTGTAATGATGTAATTGGTTTTTAATGGATTTCAAACCGGTGAAAATGGCTAAAATTTATTTGATAGAAACTCATTAGTTTTATCTTGTGAAAAGGCATGTTTTTTAATAAAACATGTTTTGGTTTTAAATGGAAAGAAATTGGAACTTTTGAAATGGAATAATTAGATTGAACGTATTTTTAAACAGTCTTAAAATATTTCACCCATAATGTAAGAGCGCATTCAAGCCTTAGGTATTTAGTGAGTTATTTGTAAGCACTCTATGCTATGGAAACATTCTAAAACATACTTGTGGTGGGTCACATCGCAGAAAGGTTGGTGATGAGTCTCCTTTGGCCAGTGTCATAGGGATGTGTGTATATACATTTTTATGAGTTTTCATAGAGAGTGAGGAACCCTATAGCTGGTTAATACTATCGTACCTTTTTGCAGATAACCATGTTGCTCTCTTTTTTATTTATCTTTCAGATATAAATGAATTCCAATTTTTTTGAACTGCTTTACATTAATTCTGAATTTAGTTAAACTATTTTGTATAAATGTTTTATTTAATCAATAGTTTTAGAAATTTTCCATCATTTGTAAAATCATTGCTTAAAAGATTTATTTCCATCATTTGAAAATGTGTAGCATGTTTTTTAAATATGCTTTTGAACTACCAAACCTGTTTAAATTGAAAATGAAATATTTTCTTTGTATAATCTATATTTGGAATCTGTTATAGAATATATGGTGGTATCCTATTGGGATTTGGCTAACACCCTAGTTTTACCTTCAAGGGTTTGTAGACTTTCTTCTTCTAGGTTCGAGCAAAGGGAAGATATCTCTTGGAGGTGGATGCAGCTGTTGAGTTTTGGTCTTGGTGAGTTGTTTCCTTAGGGACCTTGGGGTTGTTTTATCCATTTCAGTACTTAGGTTGTAGTACTTTGGGATTTTTATGCCATGTTGTATTCAGGTACATCACTCCTAGTGGAGTTTCTTTTGTTATGCATAATTCTTTGTTTTCTTTTGCTTATGTATTCTTGTTGCAAAAATAGTTCACACATGTATGTTGTACGATGCCAGGTTCTAGATGCCAACCCATGGGGATCAGGAATGCCCTTCGGGCTATGTCAGGGCTGGCTTGGTGATCGGGTTACCAGGGTACCTGGGCTGGGTCGTGACAAACCATGTTCCATTGTTGCATCTTCTAGTCCTTCACCAATTGTCAATTGACAACTATCCTTCAGAATCACTACCTTCATTTTCATTTTCCAGAATGAAAAATTATTAACATTGAATTTCTTGATCTCGAATTTCACCACTATCTAGACACACCATCAGTACAGAACCTCTTCTGTTACACAGTAGTGTATTTAATAATTTCAAAAAAAAAATCTGATGTGACAGATCAACTAGAATTTCGATCACAGAGCAAACACAAATTAATGAAAATTATCAATTCAAAAATAATGTGAACAGCACCGAGCCCGAACCATGCCTTGTATACCACTTGTTGGGACTGTAAAGGATTGGCTCACTAGTGCAGCAATAATTACAAGATAAAAAGAAAGTATAAAATACAGAAATAAATGGACACCAAATGTGATGTGGAAAACCCCCCAAATAGAAGGGGTAAAAAACCACAAGAAAATAGAAGGATCATTATGTGTTAAAAGTGGGTACACACTCCCTCAATTATTACATGGAGAAAACAATAAGAAAAATATCTCTTGAATAAATGGGGAAAACAGCCTCAAGAAATACCGAAAATAATTGGAGAACTCAAAAACGAGATGAGAGATGATGATATTTCTAAAGCTGATGATAGATTAAAGGGAGATCCTTCCTTTTTTGGGCTTCTACCAGCTCTCCTACTACCTTTCTCGCTGATGGTTTTGGTGGGGTTGGCCACCCACCTCATCCTCCACCACTATCCTTGCCTGCCTCCCTTGACAAATCAAGGGGCAGTTCCGTCCTGCAATTTAAAAACTACCAACACTGGGAGCTGAAAACAAATCCAAATCCTTTCCATATTTGTTGTTTCCAAAAAAACTATGGGGAATTATTGAACGATTTTGGAATAGTCGAAAGATTTTGGAAGAATCTAATGATTTTGGAAGAATCGATGATCTCGAACGATCATCAAAATCCAAAAACCATCCAATGAGGTTACCTATAATTTTAAGAATCGAAGGATTTTGAAAGGTTAGGGGAAATCCTGGGAAGATAACTCATATCACTATGGATGTGGGATCTCTCTTCCAATGAAAATAATAATCCCATTTGAAAAAATAAAAATGAAATACTTTCACATGAGCACTGGACCTTGATCTAAGTGGATGTGAAATCTTCTACACATGTGAAGTAGATAAAATAATGATATGGTTCCAACAACCCCATGATGGATCTCTAGATTTCTCCTTTAGAGGCTAGAAATCATTGATGAACTTTTCAAAATTTTCAAGTAATGGTTGTTGCTGACCGAAGTGATCCACCAGAGAGAAGCTGAGGAGAGATGAAACCTAATTGAACTCTTATAAGGAAAGGGCGAAGTTGGTCTCTAAGGTGAAAAGTCGAGACCTTCAGGATTAGATGGATGTGAGGGAAATCAGGGAGAAGGGAGGGATTGTTAAAGGGGGATAAGATCGTTGGATCCTCCCCCCTTCAAAAATAGGGAAGGGAGGGTGGAGCATCCATAATTTCTATGTGTACGGCATGCATTTCCCGCTAGGTTCCCTTTATCCTGAGAGAGATGAATCTAAATACCCTTCTCATCCTCCTTAGAATTATTAAATTCCAAATAAATATTACATTCAAGTTTATACTACTCTACCACTATGATATCTCCCCTCCTAAAAAATCCTAGGGTTTGGAGGTTTCTTGGTGCTCCGCACAGCTACTCGCAATGGGTGGTACTGCTTGGGCCAGCAGAAATACTACTCGTGATGGCTGGTGAAGGTACTGTTCACAGAGATTTTTCACATGAAGGGGTGACCTCGCTAAATCTTTTTTATTTCTTCTTATACTGTTCAAGGAAACTTGGTCATGGACTATTCATATTTCACACAGAGCCTACGTTTTATCCTTGTTGGGTCTCCGGATTCCACAGATCACAGGGGTTTGCTCCTTGTGAAGGTTGTCACTGGGTGGAAGAGGTGGTTTCCTCATGATGGTTTCTCTACAGCTGGAGGAGGGTTGATAATGGAAGGTTTCTTGATAATAATTTTCTCATAGAGGTTGGTTCATGAAGTTTTTAGTTCATGAAGGTGTTGGTTCACGAAAGGTGATGTATTGTGAAGGAACTTCCCACAAATGATTTTCCCGCATTGGGTGGGTTTTTCAATGGAGTAAACTCGCATAGTGTTGGATCATGAAGGAGTCAGCTCGTGTAGGTGTCAGCTCAGGAAGGGTTTGATCGTGAAGGAACAACTCTTGTAGGGTGGGGCTCGCAAAGGATTTTGTTCATGAAGGACTCAGTTCGCAAAGGAATCGATCGTGTAGGGTCTAGTTCACAAAGGATATGGCTTGTGTTGAGTGTGTTCATATTGGGGTGTGTGTGCGAAGGGTTTTGATTGTAGAGGTTGGGCTCATTGAGGGGTGTTCTCATGCATCCTTTATCTACGATGGTATTTTTTAGTAATGGGTGATTTCATCTCTACGAGTCAAATGGATTCAGATTTAATGAATCGTTGGAAGAACCTTTCACTGAATGATAAAGATAAATCGACAATTTCCACTTGGAAGAGTGAATATGTGTTTCTTTCTTAGTGAATGTTTCTTATGATAGATGGGGAAATTATGACAAATGCCCTTAAATCATGGAGCACTGAAAAATACTCTACAAAATTTTTAGAGATTGGAGAAAGGTGTTTCTATAAGAGAAGTGGGAGAGGGAATTCTTGTATTTGAATTATTTAATGAAAGAGAAAAAAAAGGACATCAATGGTAGTCCATGGTCCTTTGATAACTAGATCATTTTCTGGGAGGACCTTAAAAGATAATAAGATATTTAAAACATTAATTTTTCTTGTTCACCATTCTAGATTCGAATCAAAGGAATCATGTTTCATGGTAGAAATGAACGAGTTGTGCGTGATATTGGAGAAAGCATTGGTAAATTAATGGAATGGGACCGGTCTAATCCAATTCACTGGGGACCCTATGTGCTAATCCGATCATTGGTGGATGTTGAACATCCACTTATAAGGGGATAGTTTTTGTCAAAGGCGGATTCTGACATCTTGATATCCATTGAGTTTGAAAAGATTCTTATTTTTTGTTTCTTTTTGGGGTTTATCACACATTTAAAGAAGTACTATGTTTCGAAGAAAGAGGACTGACAAGGAGATGTTATTGTGAAATATGGTCCTTGACTTCATGCAAAATCTGCTGGAATGGATTTCATCTCTGAATTTAAAAAACAAAAGGACTACGACAAACTTTTGAAGGATTTTAGTAAGCAAGATGAACCAAATCATACTAATATCATCATGCATGGGCCACCAAATCTTTCTGCTGGCACTCAAGTGGATCATTGGGTAGAAGGTGGGCCTTTCTGTAGAACAATGGCATTGGTCAATTCTGGGGAAAAGAAAATGAGTCAGGGGAAGGATCCAGCTGTCTTCCCAAGCCAGGCTCTGACTGCATTGATGGAAATTCCTTTACCAGCTGTTGGTCCATAGTAAAGATGAATGGAACCACCAGAACCAGTCTTTGTGATGAAGAAACATTGTGATCATCCACCAGATATGATTTCTTGTTCATATTATGTTACTCCATGCATTTTCTCTCAGGATAAAGACGATATGACTGGGATAATGTCGTCAGGTACTATCAAACATCAGATGGGGAAAATGATGATTTTTGGGTATAGGGGTGTGGATCCTTTCAGTGCACAATATAGTGAGAATAAATGGTTACTGGAGTCATGTTATAGGACTGAAATTCTACCAAAGAGGTGCAAATTTTTGGATGAAGGACAGTTTTCGGAAGTTACATAGGCGGAGGCGGGTGTGTCCCAGCCCCACCTAGTGCAATGAAAATCCTATGTTGGAACTATCGGGGGCTTGGAAATATCTGAACAGTTCATGTTCTCCGTCACTGGAGTTCAAAATATCTCCATGACATAGTTTTTGTATCTGAAAATATTTTGGATTACAAGGATGTTGGCCTATTGGGATTGAAGATTGGTTTCAAGAATGTCTTTCCCATTGGAAGACAGGGACACTACAGTAGCATTTTCCTCTTGTGGATGGATGATCTTGGTGTTCATATTTCTAATAATTTAAGTAATCACATTTTTCTGACATTTTCTACTCTGGGATCTCCAACTTGTTATTTTGTCGGGTTCTATGGGTAGTTAGGTGGTCAAGATAAACACAAATCTAGGAACCTATTGAATCGGTTACAGATCTCTCTCCCTGCCCCTCTACTGATTGGGGGGATTTTAATGAGGTCATTATTCACCATGAAAAATAAGGGGGGAGCTTAAGGAGTCGTGCTTCTATATAATAGTTTAGGAATTCCCTTATTTTGAACTCTCTTTATGACCTTGGGTTTTTTTGTTCTCCGTTCACATGGAATCAAGGAAGATCAAAATAGAATCGTCTAGATGAAAGGTTGGATACATTTTTTGGAACAGATGAGTGGAAATATCTTTTCCATACCTTCTCTACTGTTCACCAACCCCCTGTCTCTTCTGACCACTGCCCAATAATTTTTTCGAATATCTCTCAAGGGAAATAGAGGAGGCCCATGTGAACCTTTAAATTTGAATGTTGGTGGCTCCAAGACAGTATGGTTGAAAAGGTGGTCCAATCGATTTGGGAGGGACCAAATCGGTGTATCATGTATAATATTCTCAATATAGTGTCATGTTTATAGAATTGGATATTATCTACGTTCGGGGACTTTGAAATATACATTAATGAGGCAAAAATCACTTAAAGAGACTCCACTCTTCTCCTTGTTGTGACTCTATTCTTAGGGATATCTATTTTTTGGAAAATAATCCTAATATGGCATTGAGGGAGAAGGAGAGTTTTTGGTTTCTTCAAGTAAGAGAGTCCCACATTAGAGACGGCGATCATAATAAAAACCTTTTTCACAAAATATCATCTGCAAGGAGGAGGATAAATGAAATTCCTCATGTCGAGGATCATGTTGGGAGAGTTGTTCATGAAATCAATGGTATTCAATCCATTATTCTGAATTTTTTCAGCAACATCTATAAGGAAAAAAGTATCATCACTCATGCATTTCTGACTAGATGCATCATAAAATTGGTCATGGAAGATATGAATCATAAGTTGGAAAGAGATATCTCTGATGATGAGGTGCTTGGGGATCTGTATCTGATTAATTATACAATGTCCCAGGGGCCTGATGGGTTTCATGATTTGTTTTTTAAATGTTTTTGGAACATACATGGGCTTGATGTGGTTGCCTTGATGAAGGATTTGTTGGTATGAAGATCCCCTATCAAATCCATGATTGGAACTCTTGTCACTCTTATCCCAAAAACCTAGTTCCCTAAAAAAATCAAGGAGTTTCGACCAATCAGTTTATGCAATGTTGTGTACAAAATGTTTTCCAAGATCTTGGGGGTCAGGCTTAGGGATTGTCTCCCACTTCTTTTTACTGATAACAAAAGTGATTTTGTTCCAAAGAGATCCATTAATGATAATTCTTCCATTGTTTTTGCATTATTCTACTCTATGAAAACCTATTCCTCATACAAAAGAGTCATTATGGTAATGAAATTAGATATGATGAAAGCTTATGACAGAGTGGAATGGCATTTTTCTTGAAATTGTTCTCTCTGGGATGGGATTTGGGATGATATGGGTATCTAATATCATCAATTGTGTTACATGTTTCTGCTTCAGAATTAATATTAATGGGGCCCCTTAAAAGATCATTAAACCTTCAAGAGGTTTTCAACAAGGGGATCTTATTTATCATTATATTTTCATTCCAATGGCTGATGTATTTCCTCATATACTATTGAAAGATGTGGATCAGGGAATTATCCATGGTGCTAAGTTATGTTGAAATATCCCCCCTTATCTCACATATTTTATTTGTAGATGATATTCTCTTTTTACTCATGCTACCCTACAAGAATGCATTTCAGTGGTGAATATCATTAAGTTGTAGGAAAGGGCTTCTGGGCAATGCCTTAATTCATTGAAATCAGAGTTATCTTTCAGTAAAGGAATATTATAAGTATAGAGGGGGGATTTTTAGAGGATTTGTGGTTTTCTTATGGTTTATAAACATCCTAAATACATTGGCCTCCCGAATACTATTAGTAGGTCAAAGAAACAATTGTTCACTTTGATTATGGATAGGGTGGATAATTCGATCGGTCTTTGGTCAAGCATGAAGATATCGAAGGAGGGAAATGAAGTCCTCATTAAGTCAGTGGACCAAGAAATCCCATATTATTCTATGTTGTTATTTAAATTTCCAAAAACATTTATTAATCAAATTCATTCCCAATTGGACAATTTTATGTGGGGATATCATGAGGGAAAACATAACTCTCATTGGATTTCTTGGGAGAAACTATGTCTTTTGAAATTTCATGGAGGTATCAGCTTTAGGAATATCAAATAGTTTAACAAGGCTCTTTTGGTTAACTAAGGATGATGCCTTTTCTCAAATCCAAATTCCATTTTCTAAAATTTTTGTTAGAAAAAATATTTTCTTCATTCTGACTTCTTGCATTCCCATCTGGGGCCACGGTCGAGCTTTTGTGGCGAAGAATATGGGGTGAAAATATCTTCTTGAAATAGGGTGCATTTGGAGAATTACTAATGGGAATGATGTTAGTGTTTGTAATGACTTGTGGAAGAAAAAAGAAGTTAACCATAAGGTTTCCTTGATTGCTTTACCAAGATTTGAAAATTAAAGGGCGTGGCATATGATCAATGAATCGCTTGAGGACTAGGATTGGGGGAAGATTTGCAGCTAGTTTAATGTGGTTGATCATCATCTCATCCTGAGTATTCCTATCACACAAGGAATGGGCAATTACTATATTACTAGATTGGGGAATATCATGAGGGTTTTTTGTTCACTTGAGTTACAAAATATGGTTCAAGGCTTGGCCCAGTTCCTTCCGGATGATATCTGGATTGTATATGGTGGCGCACTGCTCCACCCAAGGTGAATTGTTTTTTGTGGAAGGTATGCTCTGGTGTTCTTCCAACCCCTGAATTTTTTGGGAGACATTATCTTGCGGAGGATTACAGTTGTCCTATGTGCCTCTATGAGGTGTAATATTTTTGTCATGAAATTATTTTCTGTTAAGGGGTGGAAGGGGTGTGTAAGGCATGGAATGCGGATGCAAGAATGTTCTTTGATCCTTTAGTTGGGTTGGTACAAAAACTTATTTAATGGGTTTCTTCATTATAACTAGGAGTTGTGGGTCTGATCTGTACAATTGATTGGTTTCTTTAGACTGGAAGAAATTAATGCATTTTCCTAATGAAGGGGCCCAAGATCGTAATTGGGTCGAGAGGGCCATGGGGTGGATGAACTGTGGGAGAGAAAATGATGTTGTGCCTTCTTTGGGTGTAATTAAGTAGGAGTCTCCATATTGGTCCCCCCTAGAGGGTTTTTCAAAATTAACACATATGTTGTTGCCTCTACTAATTCCAGGGTTGGTATTGGACTCATTTCCCATAACAATTTTGGATAGGTCATGGAAGCTCATTACAGGGCTATGAAAAACTCCTAGAGTCCTATAGTGGAGAAGGAATTTTCAATCCTCCATGGGATCCTTCTTTCGTGATCAAAAAATTGTCCTAATGATTTGGTGGAATCATATTTCCTTGAAGTGGCTAACAATCTATCAAAGAAGGAAGAGGACTCTCAGCCTTTTGGCCTTGTCTTGAGAATGATTTGATGCATGACCAAAGGATTCGTTGAATGCATATTTTCTTTTATCAAACACAGTGGTAATTTGGATGCTCATCGTTTGGCTTATTTTGGGAAATCATGGGGTGATCATTATCAGGTGTACTCATTTCTTGATTGGCTTTGTAGGTATGGGTTGATTGATCAATAATATATAATATCTTATCATTTCAAAAAATAAATATTTCATTCACTAGAAAATAAAAAAATTATTTTCATATTCATGTAATTAAATAAATTATTTATTAATAAATATTTTATATATTACTATATGAATAAAAGAAGATAAATATTATACATTCAATAAATATATATATATTATATTCACAATATGGTGAATAAAATACTTATTTTGATATTTTTTAATTGAATAAAATATTCACTAATGAAAAAATAATTATTATTACCTTGTGAATAGAAATATATAAATAAATTTTATATATTCACGTAATTAAATAGATACCTTTGGAAATTCCAAGTTATTAATATTTTTGATCATTTAATAAATCCTTAATAAATATTGTGTCTTATGTTGGAAAATAATATTTATTAAAACTACTAAATATTATATTTGACTAATATCAATGTAAACACTTTGTGTGTGATGTTCTAGGTATCTTCCTTAGTGGAATTAAGTGTGCTTGCCTAAAGATCAAGATTATTATCTATTAATATATCAAGGCACCCATAGAGGAAAAAGATATGTCTCAATGAAAAAAACCACGTACAAATGTTCATTGTGTAATATAATCACTTTATCATGATATCTCATCAACTGGGTTGCACACCTTTGTCATCAACCTATATTCTTGATATTCCTTTCTTTTACTATCTGAAATAAACTCATTTTTACACCATAGACATAGAATTTAATGTAATTTTTTCATTTCAATCAAAGGTTTGAGATATCCACTTTTATAGATATGGAAGGGACAAATCATTTCTCAACTAATGTATTAATAACATATCATTCATGACACACCCAATATACCCAACTCCATCGTTATCATATGTCATCATAGTTTGAAAAAAATACATCAAAGTGCATGATGTAGGACATGTGTTAATAATAATCTTAAATAATAGTGATCATTTCATATGTTTGTGGATAGGAATATCCAATGAAACATAAACATGTGGATTTCCTATAGGCAGTTTAATTATCACAATCTTCAATCATGGAGATTACCAAGTATAAAATTCATGATATAAAGTCTCATATACTTATGAGTACTAGAACCTGATGGCTAATATACTATTTTTCCCGTCATAGAATATTATTCGGTAGTAGAATAATGTTTTAGGATATTATCATGGAATTTCAAGGTTCTCATCATAGCGAGGAAATTCTATGTCCTTTTTAATGGGATAGATATTCTTGGACATTATAACATTGATTTTACATGGAATAATAATCAATATGTGTTATGGTATTTATTAATATTCAAATCCATGAATATAAAGAAAATATAAAGTATAAAGTAGTTGGTTCTAAGGAACCAACATCAACATAACTGAATTTTCCAAGGATTGAATAACAACTAAGAAGGGGGGATTGAATCAGTTGTTTACTTTTTTAACTCTCAGTACTTTTAAAAACATAACCCCTATAATATTTTAAAGTTTTTACCCTTATCATCTTTTAGTAAATAATAATTCATGAAAAATTAGGAAATAAACAGAGTAAATGATATTTACAAGGTTTGGTTTCATTGTGAGAAACTACATCCTAGTCATAGCCACTCCCGGGGGTCTACAGAAATTAATTATTATGAATAGGTGAATAAAACTTATGCTAACTCCCATTAGACACCTTCTATCTCCCGATAGCAATGATTATACTAAATCATATCAGTTTACAATGTTTTCTTACAAACAATTGATCCACAAAAGAAAAGGCCATAAAAACTTTTTCTCATCAAAAATCTATATGGACCCTCAATTTAATGAAACTCGGTCTTATTTCCCCAGTCTGATTGACTCATTACGATGGACTCATTATGATGAATCCTTTTCTCAAACTTCACTTCCCAAAATTTATTTAACTACTTTGTCTGATCTTCCTCAGTCTGATCTTCCTGAGTCTGTTATGAAAAGTTTCAGCTCTCTGATCTTATAATGAGATTGATTTCTATAAATATAACTTTGACATGAATTTTGTACTGCTCTACCTATTCTACTCCTATGAAAAATTTATAGAGTATGAATGTATTGTGCTTCTATTTAGAGGAAGATCATAATAGAAATGGTGGGAAACTATAAAAAAATCACCGCTTACTCAAATTTTAAATATCCAAAAAACACTCACATTAAACTTCGTATTTGAATGCATCAAACCTTCTCATGATTTATCCTAAATTGGTCTTCTAGAATGTACTAACTTTTCTTCAGTTTGATTAACTTTCTCAACATTGGTTTGATTAAAATTTTTCAACTTTAGTCTAATTAACTTCCATATCTTTAGTTTGATCCAATTCATAGGCTTTAGTAGGATTAACTTTGTTAGCTTTAGTTTGATTAACTTCTTTAACAATAACCTTATTAACATCCTTTGCATTAGTCGAACTAACTTCCTTAGCTTCAGTCAAATGAACTTCCTTAGCTTTAGACTGATTAACGTCCTTATCTTCGGTCAGATTATCTTCCTCAGCTTTAGACTGGTTGTTAAATTCCTTAGATTTAGTCTAATTAACTTCCTTAGCTTCAATTAGATTAACTACATCAGATTTAGTATGATTAAATTCCTTAGCTTTAGTCTAATTAACTTCCTCGGCTTTTGTACAATTAACTTCCTCAGCTTCAGACTGATTGACAACATCACAGGACTTCTAGTTTTCATCTTCTTTACACCTTCTTCATCTGGTACGCCTTAGTCCGATCCTTTGTGTCCACAAAAACAACTTTCACAAAAACAAAACTTATCTCCATCTTTTTTTGGTTTCTAAAATTTAGCAACATTCACCTATTTTTCAAAAACATTCTTTTACGAAATATTTGTTGTCAAAAAATATAAAAACTTTTTTAAAAAAACATCACAAATTTTATTTAATCTCAACCTTTAAATTTGTTTGACAACTTTTGTTATGAACATTTACAACTCACCTTTTGTAAAAAACTCGGTTTTTTAACTTTTACCAAAATACATCATTTCTCAAAAGAGATTTTCCTAACACTACACTACTAGATAATGTATTGTCTTTGAATTAATTTCATCCCTCAATGATAAGAAAATTTTGCGTCCATGTTAAGATAATCCCCCCCCCCATCACTTTTATCTTTTCTCGTATTTATTTTTCACTCACTTTTCCTTTCCTTTACCCCATTATCTGAAAACCACATATTCATATTCATAAAAGAAATATAAGTGAAAAACTTCTTATAGAGTACAAAGATGTTAAGTTTTCTCCCCATTTGTCAATATAATCCGAATCATGGTGGGGGACTTCATTATGTGTTTTAGAAAGTCATTGTAGGAGGCTGAACATGAAGTTTCATCCTCAATTCCAAAAATCTCTCTTTCAGCATAGATTTTTTCATGATATCATTAATTTGATACATTTTTGATATATATTCCAGAAAAACAACTCCAATAGTAACATTATTTTTTAAAAATTGAAACTTTATATCAGTGTATTTTGATCTTTACTAATTAACTAGATTTTTTGAAAGATTAATTGTACTCATATTATCACAAATAATCTTCAATGGTTTTGAAACATCGTCTTTCAATTATTCCAGTTGAAATTTCATCCAGAATATTTGAGTATAATCCTGAGTAGTTGCAACATATTCTGATTTCATTATTCTCAAAGCCACTAAATTTTTTTTTCTTAGTATTCCAACTCACAAAACATTCTCCCAAGAAAAATGATCCTCCAGAAGTTAATTTTCCATCATTACAATCTCCCGGCTAATCAGCATCAGGATGACTATTAAAGTTTATTCCCCAAATTATTTTGTATAAAATCCCATATGAAGTTTTTCCTTTTACACGTCTTAGTCTTCTATTTTATTCCAACATATGAGATTCTTTTATATTAATTTGATACATGTCACATGAATTTAAATCATAAACAATATCAGGTCTTGAGGATATGAGATAAAGTAAACTTCCTATCTTCTTCCAAAACTATTTTTGAATCGCACTTTTTCCAGATTCATCTTTACTCAACTTTTTTCTCACTGAAATAGAAGTAGAAAATTCTTTAGATTTTTTCATTCCAAACTTCTTTAAAAATTCCATCACATATTTTTCTTGAGATAATAAAATATACTTTTCTTTTTGTATAACTTGTAAACCAAGGAAGAATGTTAATTCTCCAAATATTGAAATTTCAAAAAAATTCTTCATTTCCTCCAAAACTTATTCAAGTTTTTTTCTTCAGCCCCAAAAAAATTTATATCATCCGCATACACAAAAAAAATTTGTGTGTTGCAGTTATCTTCTTTCACATACAAGTTACTCTCAACCTTTCCTTTAGAAAAATTCAACATTCTCAAACAACTATCATGTTTTGAATACTAATCACGGGGATATTATTTCAATCAATATAAGGATTTCTTTAATGTAAAAACTTTTTTTAATAATTATCAAGTAGAAAATCATAAGGTTTCTCAATTTCAACTTCTTACTCAATCACTATATTTAAGAAATATAACTTTACATTCATTTGAAAAACATTGTAATTTCGATGTCCAAACACTGATAGAAACAATATAATTGGTTTTAATCATGAAACTAAGGCAAAACGTTTCTCCAAAATCCATACCTTACACCTATTCATATCCTTTATAAACATACCATGCTTTGTTTATTAAAACTTTTCAATGTTCATTCAATTTTTTCTATAAACCAATTTTGTTTCGATAACATTTTTACCTTTAGTACTGTTGGAGTTGGTGCCCTAGAACCAAATTATTTGTACTTTATGATAACCATATATTCATTGGGTAGATATCAATAAACTTATTATCACATCATGATTTTTCTTTTGCATAACATTGCATGTGATAATGTCCCAATAGTAGTTATCTCACTAAATGGTCATAGCAGTTCCCCGCTATGATGAGAACCTAGAAGTGCTATGACACTATACATAGATATATGTTCTATAGCTAGATGATATCATTTAAGGGACACAGATGATATAGGCTATCAGGGGTAGAGACTCATAGGACTTTCAGACACCTTCTCATGGTATACACCCTTGGTGATATCCAACATGATATATGAGAACAAGACCCGATAGTAGGAAATCCACATTTTTAGGTGTCATTGGATGTTACTATCTAAATATGTGTGTATTGGTCTTTATACATTCATATTATTATTAAGGGGTATTATGACTTGTGTACTTAGACGTATTACTGAAAACTGTGATGACATATGTTCGCAGTGAGGTTGGATATGTTAGGTGCATCACGAGTGATAATGCATTAATGAATAATGAGAGAAAGGATTTTTCCCTTCTATTCCATAACATAATTTGATATCTAAGGACCTTTTATTGAAATGTTATAGACTAAATAAATCCATTTCCATGGTGTTCTATAGGTAAGTACAATTTCAAGGAAGTCAAAGATTGAGAAATCAAGCACATGGGTTGATGGCACTTTCATGAAGCCCACTTGATTAGATATATTGAGAGAAAGGAATTATATTACATTGTAAGTGTTTGTATGAGTTGACATGTCATTTTTTCATTAACTTATTTCTTTATTATTTCCTTGGCATGTTTCTAAATGATAACCTTGGACTTCGGACTGCTCTGCTTAATGCCACTGAGAACGAGGCTTGGAGGGTCACACACTAAGTATATTCAATATCTTAGTTAAATAATATATTATTTATTATTTAACAAGTTGAATAAATATTATTCAGATTTGTGGTTTAATAATTATTCATGGATTCCTGATCACACTTATTTCGATACTTGTTATTCGAGAGAATATAATATGGGTGGACTAATTAATAAATATTTATTTTCTATATAGTGAAGATAATATTTATATATTAATTAGAGAAAAATGTAGTGATATTTATTTAATAAATAAATAGTCATTATTCAAGGTTCAATAAATATGGTGGAGGATTAGAGGACTAAGTTAAGGTTCCAGTGAGAAATAATAATATTGATTGTCATTTTATTAAATAATATTTAATTATAACTCACAAGTTAACCACATTTTAGAAAAAAATAACGATGTTGTTATTATTTGACATGGGGGTTTCTCTAGGATTAGAACAATAATTATGGGACTAGTGAAAATTACTTATTATTATCCTAATGAATTAAATGACCGGTTATATTATTCTCTTATTAACCAAGTACTAGCCAAGTGGCGATGATTATTATTGTGGACAATGAATAAGAGAAAAGTTCTCAATCCTAGATATTTTCCCTCTCCAAGAACACTCTTAAGAATGGGAGAGATCCTCCTCTGTTGGATCAAGGATATTGATTTGGAAGGGGTTCTCAAGGTGATCAAAGGTGGACATCACAAGTGCAAGGATCTTCTATGCTAGCACTCGAAGACTCCTTTGGCGACATCTAGAGATATGTGGAACATGTGTGGATAACCACAAGAGGGGATATACCCTTTATCTCTACAACTCAATGATGATACACTTAAAGATCTATGTCCTAATGTATCAATGAAGAAACAATCACCTTGGAGGTAATTCTTCTTTAATTAAATTAATTATAAACAAAATATGTTGATCATCTCTCTTGGTTCTAGGAGTAATTCATCTTTGTCTAAATCCTTCATTAATTTCCAAGGAAACCAGTGTTCATATTCGTATTGATCCCAGATTGATCTTCGATTTTGGAAAAAATTAATGTTTGACACCATCCCTCCTACGCTTCTACTGTGCTCGAAACCTATAAGTGGTGTCAGAGGGAGGTTTATTGTTGTTTATAATTATTTAAATATTTTTTTGATGATTTATTCTTTAATAATTTAATTTTCCAATTCATGTGTAATCATTCTTTTAAATTTGAATTACGAGATCTATTTATTCCTTCATCATTTCTCGTATATCTAATAGATACTATCCATTTTATGAATAAAATAAAATCATGGATATCATCAGATGGTGAGAAGGATCATGGATGTACAACACTAGACTACACACCATAAAATTATAATTACATGTTGTGTAGTATTGTTTAACTCATCAAGATTTGGTTTGATAATCATTTTGAGATCTTGTGTTAATTAGTCATTAATGACACCATTAATGACCTTCAATACATGCGGTTTTGGCCATGATTAACTGGTTCATGGAAACCGGACTACACGTTGTGTGGCCCACTGAACATAGAATTAGGTCCCTTCAGGTCAGGGTCATGTCGTGTGTCCCATACACGACTTTCCCAGTTGTTGACTGTGTAACACGGAGTCTACATGGTGTGCGGACCACAGGACATATTGTGTACTCCAAAGATTTCTGAAGTACACCTCACATGTTGTTTCCCCAGACGTGTACTTTAGATGGATTGTGGGGAGGGTACACACCATGTAGTAGGATCTACATGCCGTGTACGCTTTCCAGATTACACAAATTTAAAATTTATTATTCTATTATGTAACCCTTGAGACATGTACCTTTGTGTGGGCATAAAGATGGGACAAAACATGTGATGGGTGTTTGATATATATATATATTTATAATTAACACCTTATTAATGTTCAAAGATATACACATCATGTTTGAGTTTTATTACAATTATAATTCTATGTGCATGCTATATGTCACAAAGAATAAAGTGTATACAAGTATAATAAATATTGGGTAGTTTTGGACAGGTATTCACTAGGTTACCTCCAAGGTACAAGTTTTGTACATAGATAATTTTAAATGATTTTATTAAATTTTTTAAAATTATAATGGATGATACTCTCAAGGAAATTCATAAAAGGTTTAAGATAAAAGGATTGACTGATTAAATATAATTATTAATCAATTCGACCATGATTTATCTTAAATGATAATGATTAAAGAATTGAATGCTAGTTTTATTAAATGTGTCAATATGTTTCATGCATGTGGAAGATCATGAGAAAGACAAGACCTTTTGTATGTGATCTATTTTCTTTTAATTTATTAAATTAATCTTTTGGAATGCATGCCTTATCTTCTCATTAATATGTAGGGCCTGCATTCCCATAGTTTATTTTATGTAAAACCCCTTTTACCACTCACCTACATGTGATTAATATCATTTGTAATGGATGGACCTCAGAATTTAGTGGAGGCGGTTCAATTTAGGAGTCGAGGTGAAACCAATACAAGGATATACACAGGTGGATAGGTGGAAAGCTATAAACACGAACCAAATTGGTTCAAGGTGTTTATCCCCTAGGTCTGTGTTTCATTTATCAACCAATAGATAAACTAACCATTATAACAAACTCATGATCGTAACCTTTATTTTTTCTGTCGGTTTTATGGTTATTCATTATGGATGTTTTTTTGTGATCCCATAATGAAGGAATTAACAAGCATACAAGATGCAACTTAAATAAAATGGATTATGCATAAATATTACCTAATACATGGTTAATCACTTAACCTTATCCCATTAAATATTAGCAATCATGTGAGAAGATAATAAATGGAAATTTACTCATAAATGATAAAACCCATCAAAAAAATATTTAGTCAGTATAGCCTTCAATTACTTCGGATAGAATCGAACCATAGTTCAAAGTGTTTGACCAGCCAAAGTTGGGGTGATCTCAATTGTTGGAGAATTTGAATTTGTGGTTTTGGGTTGGCTTGACTAAGTTTAGATCAAGGGTTGACTGCCAAATCAGGACTTTGTGTAACTGAGAGGCAAAGTTTGATGAAATCCAATATTAAGGACTTCAGGATCGGGGAGTCCACTCAACGGGTCAAGGAGTTGCGAGTTAATGCAGTTGTCGTTTGGAATGCATACTTAAAACCTTTCAAATTTCCTGAAAATCCAAAGTTGGGGTAATAAGAAGGCCAATATGGATACTTACCACTAGAATGTCCAATAAATAGGATATTAAAAATATAATGGTGAGGGATATTGGGTTTCAAAAAAATAGTGGGAGACTAATGAATATTTATTTATTTATTTGTCTTAATTTTATCAGATATAGTACTAAAACTCTATTGATCTTATTTGTAGAAACAACATTAAAAATGACATCAAACCTATTGTTGCAATCTATACTCAATAAGAAAAACCTTCTCACCGGCACTAATTTCCATGAGTGTCAAAGCACCTTCGGGTCATACTTCTCCCTGAAAGAAAAATATATGTGCTGGAAGAACCTTTACCAGTTGTTCCTAGAAATGAGGTGAGTGATGAGGAGCTCTTTGTGTATGAGAAACATTTGAATGGTGTTATGGTTGTTTAGTGCCTCATTCTATCATCCATGAACAATGATCTCTTAAAGAAACTTGAGTAAATGGATTCTTATAGCATGATGTCTCACCTTTAAGATCATTATCAAGAGAAGGTGAGACAAGAGAGGTACGAGATATCCAATTATTTATTCACCACTAATCTTAGAGAGTCTGCGCCAGCTGAGATAGATGTAGCCAAGCATATTGGAAATATTTAGTATCTAGACATCTTAGGGATTAAATTCTCAGATGACTTGCATAAAAATTTAATACTATCATCACATACCAAGACCTTCTCTAGTTTTATTGTGAATAATAATATGAGAAATAATGAGAAGATTATATCGTATATTCTTACTTTATATTTCCAAGTGGATAAGGACATGGGGCGTGAAAAACCCACAGTCCTTATGTTGAATAGGAATATGAAGGAGAAGTAAAGGGGGATTAATATCTATAAATAGTATAAACCCCCCGAGCACTATCCTTCCAGGAAGAAGAAGATCCAAAGGTAGAGCAAGGAAAAGGAGGTAGTGTGTTTTGCATGTGGAAAGTCAGGCCACTAGAAGATGAACTACACCCAGAGGCAAGGGGAAGCCAAAGGTTTGTTTGTTGTCGAGTTCAATAATTCCATTTATAGACATTGGGTAATAGATATAGCTTTTGGTGATCACATATATATTCAAATGCAAGAACCAAGTAGATTTTGGAAAATTGCCAGAGGAGAGGTGGATCTACGTGCAGCCAATGGTTTGAGGCTGGCTACTCTTTCCATTGGTGACTACCACCTTTCATTGCCAATCAGGATGATTTTGGTTTTACATGAATTTTATTATATACCAGCTGTTACCAATAACATATTTTATGTATCATGTTTAGATACATGTCGGGTCGTTTTCAAAATAATAAATAAAAGTTGTTTCTATTATAAGAAAAACATATGTTATGGTATAGCGCAATTAAATAACTGTCTATATGTATTAAATTATGAAAACCGATTGTTTGAAATTGATAATGAATTATGTTCACATGACTCCTATAACACCAAATTTTTGCATCAGTGTCTCAGTCATGTAAATGAGAAGTGTTTGGCAAAGCTCTGTCAGGATGGTTATTTAGAATCTTTTGAGTTAAAACAACTTGATATCTTTCATGCTTGTTTACAAGAGAAATGACCAAACCTCTATTTAGTGTATAGGGTGAAAGGGACATAGAGATTCCAGGATTGGTACACACTGTTGTTTTTGAACCATTTATATTAGAATCTAGAGGTGGATATTCTTACTTCATAACTTTTACTGATGACTTGATTAGATATGGATATATTTACTTGATGTGGTATAAGTTTGAGTCCTTTGAGAAATTCAAGGAATTTAAGAATGAAGTAGATAATCATCTTGGTATGAAGATAAAGAATATTCAATCAGGTCAAGGTGGATAATATCTTAACCAATAGTTCATTGACATTCTATAGGAGTTTGGGATTCTCTCTCAACTCACTTCACCTTATACACCACAATAGAATGATGTTAGTGAAAGGACGAACTGTACCTTATTGGACAAGGTAAGGTTGATGATGAGTCATACAAATATTCCATTATCCTTTTGGGTATATACATTACAAACTGAGGCATACACATTAAACCAAGTACCAACTAAGGTGGAAAATGCAATTCCCTTTGTGTTATGGATTGGAAGGAAACCCATTTTTTTGCATACACGTGTGTGGGGATGCAAGGGGTTTTTAAGGCTTTCTCAGGAAACAAACTAGCACCCAGGGGTACGAGGTGTATCTTTATAGGGTATACCTAGGAAACAAAGGTATACTACCTATACAAACCCTTAGAAAAGAATGTAATTATCACCACACAAGCCATATTTCTTGAGATGGATCACATCCTCAAAACGGATAGTGGGAGAAAGATTGACATCAATGAATTTGATGCTCACGGTACAAATGAGTTGGTATAAGAACAAGTTCCACAGGTCCCCATGGAAAAATTAGTTCCTGAAACACAAGTACTACATAGGAGTGTAAGAGAGCTAAGGGAACCAGAGAGATATATTTTTAATGTCACCGAGGATGGTGACTCATTATTGTTGGACAATGATGATCCAATCTCCTGTGAGGAGGATGTAAAGTGCTAAAAAGTTGTAAGATGGATAAAAGCTTTGAATTGTGAGATAGATTCCATGTATCAGAACCAAGTTTGGGTTTTGGTTGACGTGCCAGTTGATGTAAATACTATTTGATGTAAATGCGTATTCAAGAGGAAACTGGACATGAAAGGTAAACTAAGTACCTATAAATCATGGCTAGTGGCTAAAGGGTTTAAATAGAGTCATGTAATTGACTAGGATAAAACCTTTTCACTGGTTTCCATTTTTAAATTCATCAGAATCATATTTTCCACAACATCTTATCATGACTACGACATTTAGAATATGGATGTCCAAACTACATTCCTTAACATAAATATTCCGGAAGATGTCTATATGATACAACCAGAAGGGTTTGTGACACCAGGTGATGTCAAAAAAAAATTCAAGTTGTAGAGATCCATAAATGGATTGAAGCAAGTTTCTAGGTCATGAAACATTGGATTTAATGAATCCATAAAAAATTTGTTTCATTAAAAATGAATGTGGGACATGTGATTACCAAATGTTTAATAGGAATGTGGTATATGTTGAAGGCATATTACTTATTGGAAATGACATATCAGTCTTATAGTCAGTTAAAGACTAGTTGAACAAATGATTCTCAATAAAGGACTTATGTGAAGCAGCCTACATTCTATGGATCAAGATCATTCCTGATAGATCCAAGAGGATAATTGGACTAATTAAAAGTAAATATATTGACCAGATACCAAATAAATTTATTATGGAACAATCCCACAAGGGATTGGTTCCAGTGTCACATGATTTATATCTTTCTAAGAAAATGTGTCCCCAGACACAATAGTAGAATGATAGAATGAGTAAGATCTCATATGCTTTAGGGATATGATCTATTATGTATGCCATGTTATGTAAGAGAGTTGATGTTGCCTATGCATTGAGCATGGTAGGCATATATCAAGCAGATCCACGAGAACAACATTGGACTTCTAGTAAGAATATCCTTAAGTATCTGAGAATAACTAAGGATATGTTCATGTTGTATGGAGGAGACGAGGAGATTTTCATCATAGGGTATGTTGATGCTGATTTTTAGAAAAATAATAATGATCTAAAGTCACAATTGGAATATGTTTTCTGTCTCAATAGAGGAGCTGTGAACTAGAATAGTTCAAAGAAGCTAGTTGTAGCTGATTGTATAGTGGAGTCCGAGTATATGGCGGCTTCTGATGCAACCAAGGAAGAAATTTGTATTCGAATCTTTTTCTAGGATCTTTATGTGGCACCCAGTAGTATGGACCCTATCACATTGTATTGTGATAATACTATAGCAGTGGATCTTGCAAAAGAGCCAAGGTCACATCAACAGATAAAGAACATACTCCAGAAGTATCTCCTCTTGAGATATTTCTATCAAAGGGGTGAAGTTGTAGTGTGTAGATTTTCTACAGAAGATGACATGGACGACCTCTTGACTAAAGTAATATCTCAGTAGAAGCATGAATATCATGTGAGAGCTAGCGGATTGAATATTGTTAGCAGTTGTCTCTAGTGTGAGTGGGAGTTTATTATAGTTTGTGCCCTAGAAACAACTTCATTGTACATTATGATAAACATATATTCATTGAATGGATATCAATAAACTTCTTATCACCTCATGATTTTTCTTCTGTGTAAAATTTCATATGACAATGTCCTAAGAGAAGCTTTCACACTAAAAGGTCATAACAGTTACCCGCTATGATGAGAACCTCGAAGTGCTATGACACTATTCTTAGATATATGTTCTATATCTGGATGATATCATTTGAGGGTCACAAATGATACATGCTATTAGGGGTGGAGTCTTATGGGACTTTGAGGAACATTCTCTTGTTATACACCCTTGGTGATATCTAGTAGGATATTATGAGAATGAGACCCGACAGTAGGAAATCCACATTTATAAGTTTCATTTGATGTTCTGATCCGCGGACATGTGTATCGGTACTTAGACATTAATATTATTATTAATGGGTATTATGACTCGAACACTTAGATGTATTAGTGAAAATCATGAGGACATATTTTTTCAGTGATGTATGATATGTTGGGTGCATCACGAGTAATACTGCATTAATGAATAATGTGAGAAAGGATTTTTACCTTCTCTTCCATAACCGGATTTGATATCTCAAGCCCTTGGGTGGAAATTATATAGCCAAAAGAAATCCATGGTCATGGTGGTCTATAGGAAAGTTCAATTTCTTGGAAGTCAAAGAATGAGAAATCAAGCACATGGGTTGATGGCAGTTGCATGAAACCTGCTTGATTGGAGATATCGAGACAAAGGGGATATATTACACAGTAAGCATTTGTATGAGGTGGCATATCATTATGGTATTAACATCTTTCTCTATGTGTACCTTGTCATGTTTCTAGATGTTACCCTTGGACTTTAGGCTGCTCTGCCTAATGCCAATGAGAACGAGGCCTAGAGGGTCACACACTAAGTGTATTCAGTATCTCAGTTAAAAAATATATTATTTATTATTTAACAAGTTGAACAAATATTATTCCCAATTGTGGTTTAATAATTATTAATGTATGCCTGATCGCATTTATTTCAACACTAGTTATTAGATAGAATATAATGTGGGTGTAATAATTAATAAATATATTTTCTATTTAGTGAATATAATATTTATATATTTATTTATGAATAATGAAGTGATATTTATTTAATAAATAAATAGCCATTTTTCAAGGTTCAATAAATATGGTGGAGGATTGCTGGACCGAGTTAAGGGTATGGTGAGAAATAATAATATTGAATGCTATTTTATTAAATAATATTTAATTATAACCTGTGAGTTATGTGCATGTCAAGAAATAATAATTTTGTTGTTTTTATTTGACATGGATGTTTTTCTTGGACTAATAAAATAATTATGGCACTTGTCAAATTTATTTATTTTTACCCTAGTGAATAAATGTCTGATTATATTATTCTGTTATTAGCCAAGTGCTAGGCAAACGACGATGATTATTGTTGTGCACAATGAATTTGAGAAAAGATCTCAAGCCTTGAGAGTTCTTCCCTCTCCAAAAATTCTCTCAAGAATGAGATAGATCCTAATCCACTGGATCAAGGAGAATGTTTTGGAAGAAAACATCAAGGTGATCAAAGGTATACATCGCAAGCACAAGAATATTCTATGATAGCACTCGAAGTCTCCTTCAGTGACATCTAGAGATATGTGGAACATGTGTGGATCATCACTAGAGGAGATATACCCTTGATCTCTATAACTCAATGACGTTATACCTACAGATCTGTGGCTGAACACATCAACGAAGAAAGAATCACCTTGGAGGTAATTATATTTAATTGAATTAATTATAAACAAGATATGTTGATCTTCTCTCTTGGTTCCAGTTGAAATTGTTATTTCTCTAAATTTATGATTAAATTCTTTGGATACTAGCATTCATTATCGTTTTGATCCCAGATTGATCATTGATTATGGAAATAATTAAAGATGGTCACCATCCCTCCCACTCTGCCACTACACCCAGAACCTATAAGTACATGATACAAGTTCCCATGTTTCATTTTTACAAATCTAATCCAACTCTTCATTCATAACATCCACCCATTCTTTCTGTTGAATAAATTCTAAAAATGATTCTAGTTTAACTTTTTAGAAAAGTGGTGTTTGATTCTCTAATCTCAAAATTATTCTAGTATGAACTGGATCCTTCTAATTCTGATTAATGTTTTCAGTATCTATATGATTTTTTAAATTTGGAAATTTCAATTTTTATTTTCTAGGTTTACTTTCATCAAAACTCAATTCTTCATAATCTTGATAAGTCTTTTTTGTATCATTCTCACTTTCATTGGAAACCTTCAGTTTATCCTTCTCAACATTCTCAAAAAAAAATTTGGATTTTCAATAACATTCACATCATATGAATCCACCAACATTTTTAAACATTTTTTATAATATTTTTCACCAATTACATTGGGTGAATAACCCAAAAATATTACTTCTTCATATTTCTCAAAAAAACAAGATCCATATTTATTATTTTTTTACTAAACATGGAATTCCAAAAACCTTGATGTATTTCAATGAAGGTTTTTTTCTACCAAATTTCATAGGGATTCATGTTGGATTTTTGACCTCAACAACCACTTTTTATGAACATGTACAACAAAACTAATAGATTCTCTCCAATAGAACTTTGAAAGTTTGTATTCTGCTAACAGGCTTCTTCCCATTTCCACCAAACTTCTATTATTCCTTTCTCCTAATTCATTTTTTTTGAGGTATATGGATCTCTATACTGATGTTTGATTCCATTATTTCTTAGATAAGTTTCAAAAGTATTGAATGTAAATTTTATTTTAATATTCTTTCTCATATTCTTTATGTAAACCCCCATTTCTTTCTCAATATATTTTCTGAAGAATTTGAAATTTTTAATAGCTTCTGACATGTGGTTCAGAAATATGATGTTATTAATTCAAGTGAAATAATAAATTGACGTTATAAATTATAAATAACCTTTTGTTGATTGATGCCTCATCATCCCACATAAGTAATAATGAATAATTTCAAGAGGTCTAGTAGACTGAATCTCAACTTTATAATGACTTTTATTAGTTATATCTCCTTTTTGAAAAGTTACACAAAAATATTCTTCTATTCTTCTCAATTCTATAAACATTCACACAACATCAACATTAGAGAGTTTCTTCATAATCATCTACCCATGGTGGAAAAGTCTTTAGTGCCAAAACTCATTCTCGTCTTTAGAACTTAGATAACATGAATTGTTAAGTTCCACAATCTAAAAAATATTCCTGTAGTTTATTTCTCTCCTAATTACAAATTTTTCATCTTCAATACTTCTGATGATACAAGTGTATTTTCTAAAAAAAACTCATATTCCATCATCATAAATTTGAATCACACTTATTATGTTATGTTTGATTCTAATGACAAATAGAACTTTTGTTTTTAGTTTTTGAGGTTATATCTCAGTAGTTATTATTCCTCTAATTCTCAAGGAACTATTATTTCAAAACGTAACTACCCAACCATCATGTTTTTTAACAAGTTTCAAGATCTTTATATTACCCATCATGTGTCAAGGACAACCAATATAAAGTATCCATGCTTTATTCCTTTAAAATTATTTCAAAGTTGTCTCAACAACAAAATCCATTTCCTAAACTTTATTCTTTCCAACTTTATTTTCTTTTCTCCCATAAGAAAAATTTTCTAAAATGAGTGTCACAAAACATTCATCATAATGACCAGACAAATCACATCGTATGAAAAATTCTTCAAGACATTCAGATGGACTATTTTTGAGAAAGTTTCTCACATATTAAGATATTTATTTTATAACTTCCTATGGGTTAGGAAAGTTACTCATTCTTCTTTCTCCATTTATTTCTATCCATTCAAACCTTATTCCAAATAAGTGATAAGTTATGCCAACAATTATTAGACCTATTCCTATAGATTCAACAACACCAACAAAAACCTTAAAATATTGATTTTCTATTAAAGTAAGATATTTCTCTATAGAAACTATTTTGGGTTTGATAATTTATTCCATGTCCAACATACTCTGGGCATGGACCATCCTTCCTTCTGTGTGATTTTCCAAATTTTGTAGATGTGATAGGTTCTCACATATTTTATCCATTTAAAATTTCCTATAACATTTATTCTCACCTGAAATGTTATAAAATTCTTACGAAACATTATTTTTTTGGGTGCGGATTTCACCAGATTTTTGATTTGTACTTTCTCAAAAACTTGAGAAGTTTCATATTTTACATTTTAATCTTTATTTAAGTTTTCATTTCTCTCCCTTAATGTACTTTAGGACTCAATAAGTTTTTATTGGAACTTATTAACTTATTCTTCCTTAGCTTCCAACATCTTACTGAGAACTTCAACCATCTTTCCCTATTTATAAATTCTAATTTTAAAACTTAATTTCTCATATATGTTTTCTTATTCTTGCTTGAAAACATATTTTTAACCTTCAGAAACTTTCCCACCATATTTCTTTATCATTATGATTTATTTATTAAGAGGTTATTTTTTATCAATACATACAACAAATTATATTCTGATATGATACTCTCTGTAAGATTCTTCACCTCCTTCTTCTTCTCTATTTGATAAGTCATTAATTTTATCAAATTTTACAATGAATGTTATAACGTTTTCTAGAATTTCATCTTTTGAAGAATTTTTTTCACTTGAGTCTGATTTTGATTTCCTACTCGACATACTTCTCTTATTTCCAGTAAACATATTTTTAGAATTTTTTTATGACTTTTCTTCTTTAAAACTTTTATTCCACTCCTTATATAGACGTTTTTAATCATAATCATATTGATATTATCAAATATTATTTTTAGGAAAATTTATAGAAAAGTGAATAATTATACCAAACTCAAAACATTTGATTGGAAGATTACCTTCATAATTTCCTCATCCTAGTTAATAGTTCTTGAAGATAAGAGACATGATTTTATCATTAAACTCATCATCTTATTTATCCTTAGAATTACAAGGATTAGTATCTTCAACCTATTCAATTTTCATATTTCTCATAGATTCAAAATCCATTTCATCTTTCATATTATTTTTGAACATTGTATCTTTTATCATTTTATAAGAAACAAGAATGTTATGAAATTAAACAATAAATAAATCATGTTTATCTTCTAAAGAGAAAATTACAAAAAAAACTATCCCGAAAAGTTTCTCATCAGTTTATTCACTATTATTGAGTCTTTCATAACTTCTCTAAATACTCTAATGCAGTAAACGATTTCATTTACCCTGGTTAAGTATTAATCAATACTTTTATCATCTCTCATTCTTTTGTCTCCAAACATACTATGCTAGATTTTTAGCTTTGCTTTCTTCACTTTAGTATACCCTTAAATAAATTCTTTGGAACTTGTCACACATACTCTTTGGAGTTTTGAGATTCATCACCTCTATATAAAAATTTTCTAATAGAGACATAAGGATATAATTTCTAATTTTTCTGTAATATTCAATATTTCTTTTATCAGCAATCATCATAGGAGCATCTTTCACAATAGGTGGAAAACCAATTGCAGCAGCATAAAAA
Source organism: Viscum album (assembly GCA_963277665.1). Taxonomy (NCBI): domain Eukaryota; kingdom Viridiplantae; phylum Streptophyta; class Magnoliopsida; order Santalales; family Viscaceae; genus Viscum; species Viscum album. The sequence continues at coordinate 1,447,793,907 of OY728145.1, read as the reverse complement.
ACTTATAGGCCAAGAGATAATAGATAAATAATCATTCTCTTTTTATCACCACAATAATTGTTCCCATAAAATGTGGGAATTACTCTAATATTGAAAACATTTGTGTTATTTGTGATAAAGATCCAATAATGGAGCCTGGTCTCTGATGCCAATTTAAGTTTCAAAGAATCAAATAACAAATAATAAGGTGGGGGTGAATCAGTTGTTCACTTTTTTGACTCTCATTACTTTAAAAAACATAACCCCTAAAACCTATTAATTTTCATACCCTTATCATCATTTAGTATATAATCATGCATGAAAAATTAGGAAAGCAAGTAAGGCATGTGAGATTTACAAGGTTCGACCTCAGTGTAAGAACCTATATTCTTACCATAGCTACGCTTGTGAGTCTATGGAAAATTAAATATTATGATGAAGTGAATAAAACTTGTGATAACTCAAATTATAAATCTTCTATATTCCGATAGGAATGATTATGCTGAATCCTATCAGTTTAAAAAGTTTTCGTACAAATAATTAATCCGCAAAAGAAAATATCACAAAAACATTTTCTCCTCAAAACTCTATCTCGATGCTCAGTCTGATGACCCTAGGTCCAATTGCCTAAATTTTATTTACTCATTATCATGGACTCATTACGAAAAACCCTTTTTTCAAAATTCACTTCTCAAAATCTGATCATTTCCCTGTCTGATCTTCCTCAATCAGATCTTCCTCAGTCCGATCTTCCTCAGTCCGATAAGAAAAATTTCAATTGTCTAATCTTCTAACAATATCTCTTTCTATAAAGATAACTTTGACATGAATTCTGCAACACCCCACTTTTTATTCTCAAGTGGAAATGTTAAAAACTATGAATGTACTAGGATTCTATTTATAGGAAACTCATAATAGAAAAGGCGGGAAACTGAAAAACTTTTCCTGCTTACTCAAATTTCAAATATCTGAAAAACACTCGCGTTTAAAATTCAACATTAACTACTTCAAACCATCTCAATATTTATATGAAAATAGTCTTCTCGAATATACTAAATTTTCTTTAGTCTGATTAACATCCTTATCATTAGTATGATTAACTTCCTCAGCTTCAGTCCGATTAACTTCCTTGATTTCAATTCGATTAACTTCCTCACCTTCAGTTGGGTGAACTTCCTCAGATTCAATTTGATCAACTTCCTCATCTTTAGTTAGATTAACATACTCAACTTCATTCTGATTGACTTATTCTTCTTAATTTAGAAAAATATCCTTAGCTTCATTCTGATTAACTTCCTTAGCTTTAGTCGAATTAACTTCCTCAGCTTCAGTCCGATTAACTTCCTCAGCTTCATTCAGATTAACATCCTCAACTTTAGTCTGATTAACTTCCTCAAATTCAGTTTGATTGACTTCCTCAAATTTAGTTAGATTAACTTCCCCAGGTTCAGTTTGATTAACTTCCTATACTTTAGTCAGATCAATAACATTACAGAACATCCATCTTCAATATTCCTTACACCTTCGGCATCTGTTACTTCTCAGTCCAATCCTCTATGTCTAGAAAAACAAATTTCACAAAAACAAAACTTGTCTCCCCATTTGTGTTTGGGTTCAAACATTCAACAACATTCACCTATTTTTTTAAAAACGTTATTTTACAAAATATTAGTTTTCAACAAATACAAAAACATTGTTAGAAAAACATCACAAAGGTTCTTCAATAACCATCATGCCACTAGTACTAACATGATTGTGGGATCTATTCTACCTCATTTAAGGAATAATAATCAATATATAGACCTCCTCAATTACTAGCATAACTATAGGCACATGATATATAATTAGTAAACTTCCATGTCCAATGAGGTGTCTATGTGGGGTGTGATAAGAAATACTCAATAGAGAACCATCAATGGTGCCTAAACTCACACAGTGATATAACATCTGTATCCATGAACATGTCAACTCATTTAAATATATATAATAAACAAGATTTTGGAAATAAATAAATAAATTCTAGTTTCATATCATCAGTGGAGTAGATCATAGATCAACATCTACTATAAATTATAACTCCCCATATTGGGAGGGTTGACACCTACTTCAAGCCTTAGAAAAAGATTTTAGATGATAATCCAAGCAATTCCTAATGGGATGTAACATGCGTACCTATGGAATGTTCATACATGTATATCCATACACCCACATATATGAGTAGATGTGTTTATTAAAATTTAGGGTCCTATAAACCCATCTAGAGAGGAGAAATTAAGAATAACCAGTCAGGGAAATATTGTATCCCATCCCATGGAATAGGGGAATGGGTATAACATGTTAGTGAATTATTACATCCCATCCTATATATTTAATTAATAGGGTCCACACAATCATGGATTTTCAAACCTTTACATTCCTTCAATTTGTATACAAAGATTCCCTAACTCCACATAGCATGATATATGTATATGTATTCCATTATAATCAAAGTAGTAAAAAAGGAAAACATCATGTTGTTTATCAAGATGATATACATTATATAATTCAAGTAAAGGATATAATGTACATTGATATTAATATATTCTTTACACTAAGTAATAATCAATATCACCAATGAAGAAATAGTCATGCTCTATAAAAATAAAAAGGTGCACATATGACCCAATGGTAATGTAATAAAATAATTACACATAATAATAATGTTATGATAGCATGTAAACATCCAACACATAACATATATGAGAAAACATATGATCTAATAGGAATCTAAAGTGAAATAAGGAGGCAACTAATCATTTTTATAATTAATTATCATGTACTGTGTGAAATCCAATGATTCAAGTCCTGGTTTACCAGTGATATCATGTTCCATCATTTGGTCACACCTAATCACAACCATGAGGAGTGAATTCGTAATTTAGATTATATTACACTATTATTACTTTGAAAACACTGTATGTTATGAAAGTCCAAATATTAGGTCATTTCCAAGAAAAAAAATTAAAATTTCAAGGAGAAATAATTTATAAACACTGTTAAAAGTGGGTTTAGGAAGTAGTTAATCTTTGAAAAAAACATCTCTAAGAATAGTAGAAATATCAAAAGAAACATTTAAAAAACAAATTAAAACAAGAGAGAGATATTTATTATATTAAACCATTTAAAAAACCAACCCTTTATTAAAATAGAAAACTAATATGGTCAATAAAACAAAATCCTGGGTTTTAAGGCCGAACCCATTCCTTCTCATATATCTAACCTACTATCACCTAGCCACTAATGAGAGTTCCACTACTGGAAAAGTTTCATTTACGATGAGTTATTTTTTATGGATAAACATCCATCATAAATAACCTAGAATATATACCTTTTTTTTATAGTAGTATTTGTCATAAATAATGTTTTTTTACGATGGCTAATAACAACAGACTGTGTTATCTATTGCTATTAGTTGTTGCAACAAGATTAATAGAGACATATGTCAATATCTATGGAAAAAGGTTCTGCCAAGTTATTTTAAAGGATTGAAATTCCATCACTATTAACCCATTAAAAATAATAATTAATTAAAAACATATGAACCCTTCCTCCTCCCTTCCTTTTATTATTTGATTCTCTTCCATTTTATAGTGGCTTACAGCATAAACCCTTGCATGGACCACTCGGAAAATCATATGTCGCCCTAGATTTCTTAAATATTTAGCTTCAAATCAATAAGGTATGAGCTCCTTTTCTCTCATACTTCATAATTTTTGAGATTTCACATTCAATATTATACAAATTGGTTTATTCTAACCCTAGGTCAAATAATTTACCTGATTTTTATAGTTTATTTAGTATTTAGGCTTATTGCAATTTATTATTCATTATTTGGGTGTCCACCAATGAATGCATCTTCTTTTGGCTCTGTATGGGTTGATTTCAATTATTTGAGATATTTTTTCCAATGTTTAACCTTTAGATGTAATATATTTTTCTATTTGGGTGTTAATATTTGTTTATTTTGAAGTATCTGGTCACCCTGCTAACTCTTAATACGCATGCACCGTATATCTCACACACTTCATGTGTATATATATATTCATATATATATATATATATATTCATATATATATATTCGCAAATATATATATATATAATTATATATATGATTGAAAAACAGTGTAAGTTATATATATATAAACAATGAAACATTTTAAACTCATATATATATATATACATTGTATATTTTTTAAAACCTATACATAGATATATATAATTTTGTGGAACATGTGTACATTTATATAAATATAATCATGCCAAATGTGGAAAACATTTTAAAAGGAAACATGATGGATTTGATTCTTGATTGATTAAAGTAGGCTGAAGTTTTATGATTAAAATATTAATTATTGAATTAATATTCTATATGTGGTAGATATTAATGACGATACCATAAGATGGAAATCATATTTTTAGCTGCATCAAAATAATTTAGAATTTATTATTTTATGTATTTTTTGGAAATATGAAATTATGAATATTATTTATATGGGTGTTAGATATTTATATAAATAATGAAAATGTTTATATAAATATATTTAATTTTTCAATTATTGGTATTGAATTAAGTATAAATTATGACATTTAATTTACAAAATGATGATTCCATATAATTTTAATGTCTGGAAAATAGTAATATAGTATTTAATAGATGTTAAATATTTCTTAAAAGAATTTAATTTAAGATTTCATGAAGGAAAAACACGTCAAAAAATAATTGATGTATATATATTTGATTTATATATATTTGATTAAGAAATCATGTAATATATATATATTTATATAACATAGTAAATAAATAAGAAATGAGTATTTTATAAAAATGATGAGAAACTAAAATTAAATAAAATATTTGACCAAAAAGGTTTTTATAAGATTATATTTATAAAAAAATGTTATATATTTTTTGATTTGATATGTATATTTGTTAATAATGATTTAAATTTTTTAACGAAAAATTTTGAACAAAATTTCATAAGAAAAATATTTTTTTCTATATTTGATATGTACATTTTTTATAAAAAAGTTATACATTTTTTATAGAAAATGATTGAACAAAACGTTGTGTGTGTGTATTTATAGTTTGATATATATATTTATTAAAAAATGTGTAAAAATATATTTTATGAATATATATTTGATTAATAAATAATTTCATTATATATATATAATGTATGAAATAAATAAGAAATGATCATTTTATAAAAATGATGAAAGGATCAATTTAAAGAAAATGTTTGAAAAAAAAAATTTATAAGGGAAAAAATTTATATAAAACTATATATATTTATAGATATAATATTCATATTTGTTAAAATATGCTATAAATTTTTTAAAGAGAACACTTGAAAAAGACATTATAAGAAATGAAATTTGGTAAATATTTGATATGTATATTTTTTATAAAATACATTATTCATTTTTTAAAGAAAATGTTTGAGCAAAACTTTATATATATATATATATAACATATGGAATAAATACAAAATGGTTGTTTTATAAAAATTATGAGAAAATAAATTTAAAGAAAATGATTTTTATAAGAAAAACATTCTTTATAAAAAACATTATAAAATTTTTTTTAATGAAAAAAATAATGACTATTAAAAATATGTAATGTTTATTAAAATTTGGGTTTTTAGTAATTAGTAAAAATTTAGTAATAACTTGGAAAAATATAAAAAATAATAAAAAATATTAAAAAATCACAATAATAAGAAAAAATTTTGTATTAATTTAAATAATTATTAATAATTAGTAAGAATCATTAAATAATTTATATCAATTAATAAATAATTAGACAATATTAGTAATAATTACTAAATTTTAGTATTACTTTCTAAATATTATTAATAATTTGTAAATATTAGTGAATTATGATAAATTATAATAAATTGTATAAAAATATATAAAATACTAATAATTATTATAAATTAGTAATATTTATTAAAAATTAAATTTTAATTGATAAATAATTATTATTACTTCATAAATAACTGTATCAATTAGTAAAAATTAAAAAAAATTGTAATAATTTTTATAAAATATTGTAATAATTCAGAATAACTAGTCATAATTATCCAGTAATTGTTAGTTTTTTATATTTTATATATTTATTAACAATTATTAATAGATAAGAATATAGTATTTTGTAAGGTATTTATTAGTTATTTATATTTGATATCTACATGAACAAATATTTACATGTTATATTATTATATTTTGGTATTTGTTTACATGTAATAATTATATTCTAGTATTTATTAGTTTTTTATGATTGATATCTATATTAACAATTATTACAGGTAATATTATTTGTTTCAGATGGCTATAGATGTTCTTGATGATCGATTTCATTCTCTCACTGATTTCGGACTTCCCAATGATGAGTCTGGATCATCTTATCCCCAGGATACAGCTATTGTACAGCCTATTATGAGGCGATGTAGCCTTGCTAGATTGATGATTTTGAACCCTGTTCAAGAGAAACATTCATCTCTTGATTTTTATCCTCATTTATGAAGGTATTTTAAATTGTTTATGGTGTTTATTTTATATTATGTTTATATATTAAGTTTTATAATAATATTCTGGTTATTTGTTTTTATGTGCATATTTTTTGGCATTTAACTATTGAGAAGCTTGTTAAAATTCTAAATATTATTTTCCCACACCATGGGTGTGATGAGATCATGTTCCCGTTTTTTTTAACATCATATGTTCGACCACTGGATTCTATGTTAATAAATAATATTTTATTTTAAAGTCATTTAATTAGTAAGATATTATTTTTAATGGTATTATAGAATTTATGATCTCTCATCAATGATAGCATTAGACCTCATATCTGGAAGGCATTTGAAATTTTTATATGTGAACATTTTCATTAGTTTTTACATAACCTAAGAAAGAGGTCCATGGATAGAGCTTGTGTTACTATTTTTGACTAGTCTTTCTTCTCTCATCAACCTAGCTATATCTCAGCTTAGGTATGGGATGGATTCTGCTTCTACTAAATATTAAATACATTTAGGAGTCTTTCATCATCTGGGTGTCAGAACTTGGGGAGGTAGGAGGTCACACATAGGGTTGAGAGTTGTACATTTGGTATACATTCATGACATGTGGTAAGTAATATTATTTTTTAATGTATATATAATTTAAATGTAGAATTTTTTTTTATATTATACAGGCTGCAACTAACCCATCTATTATAGAGTTTGATGTTTATAATATATACATTCATCCCTGTACATGACATCTTATCAGCAAAACACAACATTTGATTATGGTTAATATTTTTCAAAAACATTAATGCTAATAATTGAATTGTTATTCTAATTTCCAATTATATTTGAAAAAAACATATAAGACTATGAATTATAATTTATGATAGATTCAAGTCAATATCAAATCATATTCCAATTTGGAGTTAGGTTTCGATGAGGGGGGTTTGATATAGGTGATTATGCACAGTGTCATGAATGGTCGGGTGACAGATATTGATTCACGACTGACACCTAATAGTTATTATGGTATATCTACAATATCATAGGTCAGCTTGAAGGGATATTATGTAGAGTTTTTGTTGTCATCCATTGCATAGTATAAATAGAGGTTGAGATCTCAGAATGAGATGATATATCAGATGCAGATAGAGGGATGAGTATCATGAACAATGAAGTTAAAAAAATGAGCTATTATGGGAGTATATGTGAAGGATTTTGTGTGGTCTTGGTATGGATTTTTCTCTCCTTGGACCTTGGAGTGATCCTCCTCAACCTAGTACTAATTTATGGTCAATTTGTTTTATGAATATTCTGTATTTTGGTCTAATGAATATATTTTCTGTGAAATAGTGTAATAATGTTATGAATATTTTTATTACAACTAATTTTTGTTATATTTTTTAAAATTTTCTATTTTTAATTATTTTAAATTTTATTTATTTATATATTTAAGTATTTTATATGGAGTTATTAATTTTTTATAATTACCATTTTAAATATTTTCTCAAACTTATTCATGATTGAATATAAACTCTATCGAAAATAACACGTTTTACAATGGCCCATTGCAATTACCTTTTTTAAAATTTCCCATGGATTATTTGATATGGGAATCAATTCCCATCACAAATAAATATTTTTTACAATTTTTTATCACAAATAAGTATATTTTCAATTTTTTTACTGTGATGTTTTTTTTGCAACAAAATCTCATCACTAATGACTTTTAGTAAGGGCATTTTGTCATAACAAACGCATCCCAAAATCCAAAAACCTTAGTTGTGTTCATGAACAAGGGTTAATTTTGGTTATTTTTCATATGAATCATTTAGGATTAAATGGAATGATATGGTTTCACCTTGTGAGGAAAAGAAGGCTCAGCAGGGTATACCATAATTTGAAATGCAACAACTCCTTTGTAAAATTTTTGGTCTAGGGTCCATGTTTGTGGAAAGTTCCCAACCCCCAATTTCCATGAGCCCAAGTGAAACAACCCAATGTGGTTCAACCGAATACCCATACGTTAATTTAGAAACCCAGGTGTTACTTTAAACAATTTTATAAATAAACCTCATAAGTGTAAAGTACAACTCTTAATTCTTGAGGCACTTAACTACACCCTATTTTTAGATTTAACTATAACCCAAGTGGTGTACATGTCATAACATGTTATAAATAAAAGATAGTAAAAATAATATATTATAAGAAATTGAGTCATAGGCGTTTGTGACAAACAATATGAACAACCAAATGTTTTTTAACAATATATTAGTTGTACACAAGTAATCTGATATGGTTTTTCAAAAGTGTCATGGATGAAATAAGAATTAACATATAGTTCACAAGAAAGTATCTTAGAAACAATTAACCTTATTATATAAAATTATTGTGTAAATTTCATTCATTAATAATTATAAAAATATATTTTTTTACATAAATATTTTTTTAGGATGTGTCAGACATGTTCTAGTCATAGCCTGAAAATCACTCTAAGGGTTGAGACCACCTACCATGATCACTAGTGATCTTCATTAACCCAATGATCACTGAATCATATCCCAATGATCATATACTGTACCCTATAACCATTAAAGATAATTCCAAAAATAACCCATCATAATAAAAATTTCACTATAACCTATGAACAACCAAATCCATTAAAAAACATAGACTGAATGTATCAACCTCATATTTTATGATATATTTCTCTTTAAATTAATTTCATTTAAATCTTGGTTTATACGCAACACCGAGTTTTGAAAAAAAATAAACTATTAAAATATGACTAGTATATAATTTTTTAAATCATCGTGTAAAAACTAGTTTAGGTTTAATTTTTGGTATTTTTCTAAAAAAATCAATTTTCAATGAATAGTGAAAATAACAATTTTTATAAAAATGTCATTAAATTTATTTAAATAAATTATTTTAATATGTTAAAGTATATTTTGGGTTTGGTATTAAATTTATATAATATTCTATTTAATTTTATTAGGGTCTTAAATTATAAAATTTTGATATCAGTCTTTTTAGGCTTAAAAACATATTTTCTAGAAAACTGATTTTCATCGCATTTTGCGGATTTATTTTTAAATTATTTTCTAAAGTATATAGAAATTTAATTTGATAAAAATTATTCCATATATGGAATCAGGAGGATCATATTTTTTAAATATGTTCTTTTTATTTTTAGGCATTATGAATATTAACTGTGGTAAAAAAAATTCATCTCAATTAAGGGTAAATCGGGTAATAATGGTTAAAAATAATGTGATAAGGAATTGAAAATATATCCAAAACATGTATTTATTTAATTGGATGTGTATGTTTCATCCATAATCATTCATACTTTTAAAATATTACTTTTTTTTCATTTAGATTTTATTTTGACCATTATAATATTTAAGTAAAGGATAATGTAAAAAATGTCGCTCTCTTGCTTTTAATGTATATAATATTTTGTGATAGAGATAAAAACAAATCATGTTTTGTTCTTAATTTCCATTTAAAATATGAATGAATTTATTTATCATGGTAATTTATTTTATGTTTTTAGTAATTGAAAAATTATTTTAAATGTTTATGTAACACCAACGCAGTATTTATTCAATTAATAGAAAAATAAAATAAATGATCTTAAAAATATTACGAGTAATAAAATTTGGATTAATTATTTTATTCCATGAATTTTATAGATAAATATTATATATTAGTGATTTTTTAATGTTTTATATTCTAATTAAATCTTTTTTTTTTTGATGTTTTTAAAATTAAATTAAATGAATAGTGTCAAAAATGACATTAATGATATTTTTTGGAAATAATATTTTATTAAATTATTTAAAAATCATATAAATATTGAAATAGAAAAATTTATAAAATATATTGTTGAAATTATCATACCTTGACCATTAATGGTCCATTAATCCTTTTATGGTAACTTCTATGGCTCCTATAGTGAAGAAAACTTAGTTTCCAAAGGGTTAATATGGGTTAAAACAATGAGATAAGGGTAAAAATATCATCTAAACTTGTATAATTTTCTTTATGATAGTATTTAGACTAATTGTTTTATTATATATTAAATATATCATCTTGGATCCATTTGGTCATGAAAAATAATTTATATTAATTTAATAATTAAAAAATTTCCAAGAATTCTTATCCCCTCGCTTATAAAAGGACACCCCTTTTCTCTTTTTTTACCCCACATTGATCTATATGTATCAAAAAAAACTCTACCAATTATCTTTATAACATAACTATTCACATTATATATGTTATTTTATTTCAAAAAATAGAAACCCAAGTGTCCCTAACAAGATATCCAAATGAGGTTTCTCTAAGAGATGGTAATCATCTTAACAAAGATCTTTCGTTTTTACTTCTTCTTTTACCACCTTCAATTTTGTCCTAAAAATTAAAATATAATAACATAAATATATTAAATATAATTAGATTTTACTATAGTTATGTTATAATATTTATCAATCTCTTTCTCCATCAAATGGGAAAGAAAACTATCACTCGTGTTTACGCAGGACTACCGCTTCACGAACGGATGTATTTTGTTCTCCATCACCGCCTAAAATGACTAGTCATAATGATATAAATAATAAATATATAATATATTTATGATATAATTATTCTTATAAAATTATAATATCATATATAACTTCTTATCTTCAAATATTTTGGAAATTGGTAGTGTCCCTCATTCGTACATGTGGACTACCACCTACACAAAGTGATGTGATCTGTTTTCATTCCTACTTAACATGGATGGTAATAAGGATATATTTACTGATTATATATAATACATATGATATAATAATGATTCATTAAATATTAATTATTATTTTTCTTTCTTTTTTTCCATTCACTGAAAATGAAAACAGTGTTCATGTGTACGTATGACCTAACATCTCCATGAATAATGTAATTCATTTTTATATCTATTCCTTTTAATGATAGATATAAATATATATATGTATATATATATAATGAATATTTTTGATATTTATATCATTAATATAATTCTATTGGTTGTGGAACCATAATCAAAGTATTAGGACCAGAATTATCAAACCAAAATTCAAATAAAAAATAATGCAGTTGACACTCAAAACAATTATTATAATAAAAGATTACTAACATAAAAGTGATAAGATGTTATAAATAGATATTATATAATATTATATATATGTATATGGTACTGGTATATAATTATAATAAATATTTATTTATTATACAAGAGGTTAAAATCACATATGTGGAAAGTCGAACTTGAGGTAAGGGATTTCATCTCAATTTTCACTCCATTGAGACGTATTTTGTATTATGAACCTATTTAATTTTATGTAGTGTATATAATTTAAATTTTATTTATTTAAAATTAATATATATTTTTTTATGATGATTAAAGATTCAATTCAAGTTTACACTTTCAAGGGGTTACAATTTAATGGTTACCAAAGAGGTAAGAATTTATTTTACCGTCTCATTTTTCTAAGATAGCTTATATTTTTGATTGAAGGAATCATATAAAATATCCTTCATAAGAATAAACTATTTTATTTTCATATAGAAAATTAAAGCATTTAAATATTTTCTTATAAATTTTCCTCTATTTTTCACTTTAATAAAGCAAAGAGAAGTTTAAAATAAAAAAATGATTTTATTTCCCTTTTGATCAGGTATATTTTTCTTACATGTCCATATTTTTCAAAATTGTTTTACATGATTGATTTTTATTCACTCAAATTAAATTAAATTTTATTATTTAATTTTTTATGGGTTTTAAATTAATATTTCTATTGTTTTTTGAAAGATTGATTTTTGAATTTCTTTAAAAAAATTCAAAATGATTGTTTTTTTTAATATATACGGCATTACCAGATTTTCCATCCACCATAACTGTTTTATGATATTTATCTTATTATAAAAGTTTTACACAGTTTTAAAAAGAAAATTAATTTAAGAAATATTATTTTAGTTTTTCTCCTCCATTTTATTTTATTCTACAAAACACAGTAATTTATTTCAAAACCTATATTTTTAATGAATTGAATGTCATCTTTTATCTCTTATTAATTTTGTGGTCTTTAACTCTCTCTTAAAACATTCCATTTATTTTGATCTATTTTATTGGAAATTAAATTTATATTAAAAATCCACCCTGGATATTATTATTTTTTAAACCATATTTCATTTCTATATATGTTTTTTTACATTGAATTTTATTTAATTGGTTGGGAAAAACCTTAATAAATCTATATTTCTTACCCAATGTAGAAATATTTTAATAAGGCATATTATTTATAAACATAATTTATAATTCAATATATGAGAAATGTATTGAACATGTAGTGATAGGTGGGGATAAATTATAGATAGACCATAGATTCATCAATGGGTCTCACTAGACAAATTAGTAACCAAAATTAAATGGGTTTTTCAAGTATACCTACCCATTGATTAAAATATCTTGGCACAAGGAATTTGAGGTATAAATATCAAGATATCTGAGATCATGACATCCAATATTAATTTATATAGTTAACATTTACATTATTTTTCATATGTGTTTCAATTATTTAATCTCTTAAAATTATTAAATATGAGGTGATTTTCATTAATTTATTATTTTTTGTGAATTTTGGACTTCAATGTGAAAATTTCTTAATTCTGGAAAATTGGAAGTTTTCTAGAGCTTATGTTTTTTAGGAATAAATTTTATAATATTGATATAATTTAAGGGATTCCTTTTTTGTATGATTCCTTTTTTCATGGTAAGAATAGAAGAAAACATCTGGGAGACAAATTCTAGAGGAGAAAATTTCTATTCTTTCTTTTCTCTCTATATGTCTTCTTAAATTCATAATGCCTTATTATTACCCATCATACATGGATACCCTTACCATGGTGGGTTAGATATTCTGAGTGATTGGGGAGGGTAGGTTTTCTATTTTTTAATTCTTGAGTTCTTACACATCATTTAATAAAAATTCTCTCTATTCTACTAAGTTGGTTTCAATTTCTTATAACAGTTTTTAGTATCATGTACGATTATATTTAATTTTAGATTATGTTGTTTATATTTCATTGTTCAATGATAAATATCTCTCCCCACTAGTTTCTGCTCTATATACAATGGAATAGATCAATTCTTAGAGGTGATGTACTCGGTTATTTCCAGTACATTTGTGAGGAGTAGTGACAATTCATGAATATTTAGAAAAAACAAGTCCTGGTTGGGAATTTCCTAAGCCAATTGGGGGTATTATCTATAACTTTATCACACATTGGAATGACTATATACCAATATGATATTTTTTACGGTTTATTCTCACAATTACCATTTGACCAAGAGAGTGAGAAGAATCCATTGAGGAATCTCAATTTTGTTGACTTAGCATAAGATAATTGGATAAATTGGAACTAGGAAATAATATCAATTAGAGAATCAAACCGAACCTAATATCCTTTCCAATATTATAGTCATCAATCATTTTTTTCATTTTTTTCTTAATTTATTTCTTAATTTCATTCCTTTTTTAGCTTATTTCTTATATTTTTAAAAACAAACTATTTCAAAAACAACCTATAATTATTTCTCTTATTTCATGTGAAAAATGTTATTATTGAGCACTCATTTCTAGAGATAACCTAGGTTACCCACTATATTTCATTTCAACATAGGAAATATTTTTTTTGTCATACCCCGCGACACACACATGTGGAAACTTGGCATCATTTCTGGGGAGGTAGTGCCAAAAACAATTTATTATATTTCATTTGTAAAAGCACAAACCCTAACCCTTATCCAATATATCCTAAAATAGAAATAAACATGTTGAATAGATTTATAAACCATGATTTTAAATATTATCTTGAGTAAATTTATCTTGAATACTCAATTCAAACTTCAAGTGTTCACTCTAAACCTGTCATCATGGATGGAAATAAAAACCAAACACTTAGATACCTATGTTCACCATAATTCCTTAATCAAAATAATCAACTTTCCATGCCATTGTTATAAAATTATTTTGATATGAAACCTAACATGATCCCATTACTTCCAAAATTTCCTGGTATGGAAGGAGAATACCCAAAAAAACATATTAAAGAGTTAACACTTTTATTCTCTACTTTCAGACCCTGTGGAGTAGCTTAGGAGTAGGTAAAGTGCAAGACATCACTGTTTTCATTGGATGGAGAAGTTAAATAATGGTTGTACGGACAAAAACCCGGAGATGTCCATAACTGGAATAACTTACTGAGATGATTCATGAAAATATTCTACCCAACCTCCTAGAGCCCAACCATCAGAAAATAAATCTATGCCACCAGATAGTCATCTGGATAAACTCTTTATGATTACTGGGATATATTTAACAATTTATGTGCTAGCTACCCACGTTAGGAAATTTAAGAGCATCAATTTATTCTTTTATATTGTCAAGTCTTAATGGAAAATGACATAAACCTTCTAGATGCATCATCTTGAGGCACATTGATTGAAAATTCACCCAAAGAAGCTAAATTCTTGATTGAAAATATCTCTCCAAATTCACAAAAACTTTTTAAAAGATGTATTTTCATAATAGTTATTCATGAGGTACAAACATCTTATCCATAACCTTTATTAGAAACTACGATTTAATATATATCTAGTTTGTTGAGACAGATGGTCCTGAAATAAGTGAGTGAATAATAAGCACTAGCTAAGGCGTGTGGTTTATGCTCATCACCTGATCATTTCACTTACAAATGTGCTGAAATACAGGGAATGAAAACTTGTGTGGAAACCTTTCTGCCAAGGTAGTTCCAACAAAATAAAATATGGAGATATCCAAACCATGTCCAATATGGATTTATAAATCAGCAGAATCAAGCTAAACCACCATACCAAAATAAATTCCAAAACTCACCACCATTTCAACAAAAGAAACAATATGACCATCCTTCTTACCACTGACCACAGACATTCCAGAGACCCTATGAGCATCCATCCAGTAGTGCACAACCTCCAATTCAAAACCAATAATAGAAATCTGATTTTAAGGGGATTAAAGACACAGTTAAATATTTTTCCAATAAGTTTGAAAGTATCATGAAATTTCTGACCAAAAATATAGTGAAACACACTTCCCAAACAATCCTAAAACCAAAACACAATGTTAGTATGATAACAAAAATAATTTGAAAATAACTCCCACCACCATCCACCATTAAACCTGAAACAAGACTAGCTAATATGAGAGAGAATGAAGTTGGAAATTCTTAAAATTATATGAAAATTCACAGGTATTAAGAGAAGAAAGAAGAGGTGGAGAAGGATAGTCTAGGGAAGAAAAGAAAAGAAACACCATTTTAAAGGAAAAAATGTATAAGAAATAAATACCCCCACCATTTCCATCAAGTATGATTGAATCAAAGATATTTTAGGAATAATTGCATCAAAAATAATTTTTGGACACCTTGTAAAATGTGGAAATCAATATCCCCTACTTAAAGCACTCAAAAAAGTTTCAAGGTATGATAAATTTTTTAAGATCTTTTCATGAAAAAGAAGATTATTAAAGGTAATGAGTGGATCAACTTGGGAAGAAGTGTCGCTGTCCTTATCACAGCATATTTTCCAACTAAATGTCAAAATCTGAGGACATTTTCCATTCCATGCACCATTGGTTCTTTAAATTTCTATAATTATTTGTGTGATCTAGGTTATTAAATTAATGTATTACCTAATTCAGTATAAAATTATTTACAAATATGAGATTTGAATCCCACAAGAGTGGTGGTCCAACTTGCTAATAGATCCACAGTTTTCCCTGCAGAAGTATTAGAGGATTTCATTATGAAATTCAAAGATCTATTATTCCCAATTGACTTCTATGGTATGAATATGGAAGATGATAGGATCCTATCACACTCATCCATATGTTTTGGTAGACCTTTATTGAAGATTTCCAAAACAATCATCAATTTCCATGAAGGGAAACTCGCAATGGAATTTGGAGATAACACTATCCACTTCAATATTTTTGAATCCATGAGGTACCCATCAGATGATAATTCACTCTTCACACTCTCTCGTGAAGTTGGTACTCGACCAATTGAAGAATCGTGTAAAATATTATTTTTTTATGATTTGTTAAATGATAAGGAAGATGATATGATTTCTTATTTGTAGGAGGACTAACCTTTGGAAGTGGGGAACCTCAACTTAATTTCATCCCTTTAGTATCCCCTGGTTTGGAATTAAAACCACTCCCTACTGATTTAAAATATGTGTATCATATAGAGGGAAATAAATTACCAGTGATAAATTATAATAATAAATATGAAACATAAGAAAAATAATTGATTGATATTTTGAGAGATAATGTAAAAGAAATAGGGTGGATATTATATGATATCCCATGAATAAACCCATATATCTACCCACATATAATTATTCTTGAAGGAGATTTTAAACCTGTCAGATAGCCCCAAAGGAGGATTAACCCTACCCTAATGGAGGTTGTGAAGAAGGAGATTGAGAATCACATAGAATCTGGGATCATTTATCCCATATTAGATTCATAGTGGGTTATCCCCATCTATGTATTTCTAAAAAAATTCCTAACAATTGTAAGGAATGAGAAGAATGAATTAATCCCTGTAAGAATTAAGAACAGCTGGAGAGTGCATATATATTTTATGAAGTTGAATCAGGTCACTCGAAAATATCATTTCCCCATTCCATTCACAGACCATGTGTCAAAAAAGATTCGTAGGGAGAACTCATTATTTCTTTTTGGATGGGTTTTCATATTATTTTTAGGTACCTATTGCTCTCAAGTATCAAGAGAATACTACCTTTACTTGTCCCTTAGACATTTTTTCATACAAAAGGATGCCACTTAGATTATGTAATGCTCTAGGTACATTTCATAGGTGTATGGTATATATATTTTATGATCATATTGAATATTTATTGAAGGTTTTCTTGGATGATTTCACAGTTTTTGAAAAAAAAAATTGACCATTGTTTAAAAAATCTGTACAATGTTTTGAAAACATACATTGAAAAGAATCTTGTTTTGAATTTTGAAAAGTGTCATTTCATGGTTGAGATAGGAATTTTCCTTGGTAATTTCATTTCCAAAAATGGAATTTTAGTTGATAAATCAAAATTTTAATTGATAAAATATTTTACATACCCGTCTTTTTTGAAGCATGTTATATCATTTTAAGGATAAGAAAGATTATACAGGAGGTTTATCCTTGATTTTACTAAGATTTATCTTCCTCTCTCTAGATTACTTTTGAAATATTCTGATATTGATTTCAATAGTTCCTGTAGGGAATCATTTAATGAGTTGAATATGAGATTAATTACACCACCAGTAATACAGCCACAAAATTAGGATAAACCATTTGAGTTACTTTTTAATGCTTTAAACTAAGTAGGTGGAGGAGTCCTTTAATA
This sequence comes from Viscum album, assembly GCA_963277665.1. NCBI lineage: Eukaryota > Viridiplantae > Streptophyta > Magnoliopsida > Santalales > Viscaceae > Viscum > Viscum album. The sequence continues at coordinate 1,447,775,895 of OY728145.1, read as the reverse complement.
TAGAATTGAGGGTAGGACACAAGTAATTTACTATGGCTCAAGAACATTATATGTTTCCCAATTCAACTACATAATAGAAAAAAAAAATTTAGTAGTTGTATTTTCTATATAAATATTTAGATCATATCGATTTGGAACTAAATTTAAAGTGTTTTCTGATCATGCATCTCTTAGGTACTTAATGAAGAAGGTAGAATCTAAACTAAGGCTACTGATATGGATTCTATTACTACATGAGTTAAAAATATAAATCAACGAAAAGAAGGGATCTTAGAACTATGTGGTTGATCACTTAAGTAGACTACCTAACACTATAGAAATTGAAATTCCAGACAGATAACCATTGAATGATCACATTCTAAGAGATCAGTGGTACTTGATTGAAGTACAAGTAATTTGGTATTCTAATATGGTCAATTATCTGTTAAAATTTAAAGTTCCATACCATTTAAATTCCCAAAAAAAAGATTAAATTTGAATCTAGATATTACATTTGGGAGGATCCATTTCTTTTGAAGATTTGCAACGACCAAGTGATAAGAAGATGTTTTCCTAAAAGTGAAATAGATTCTATATTTAATTTTTGTCACACTAAAGCTTGTGGAGGCCACTTTGGACCGCAAAATATATCAAGGATGTTTTTAGAATCTAGCCCTTATTTTCTAAAAATTTTAAAATATTCTCATGAATTTTTTAAAAGGTGTGAAAAATGTCAGTTTACAAGAAATGTTTCAATGAGAGATGAAATGCTCCAAAATCCACTTATTTTTTGTGAAATTTTTGAAGTTTGGGGGATAGATTTTATAGTCCCTTTCCCAATGTTATTTTTAAATTATTTTATCTTTCTTGAAGTTGATTATATTTCTAAATGGGTGGAAGAAAAATCCACCAGGACTGATGATGTTAAAGTTATTTGTGATTTTGTCAGGGCTAACATATTTGGTAGGTTAAGAGTTTCGAGAGCCATCATAAATGATCAAGGGAATCACTTTTGTAACAGTAGAATGAACGATTTACTGAATAAATATGTATTTCATCATAAAACATCAACTCCCCATCATCCATTGACCAATGGGTAAGATGAAGATTCCAATAGGGAAATAAAAATAATTTTGGATAAAATTGTTAATCCAATCAAGATAGATTAGATCCAAAGGTCGAAAGAAACATTATGGGATTACAGGACATCCTAAAAAACCTGATTAGAATGAATCCATATAAGTTGATTTATGGGAAAAATTTTCATCTTCTAATGGAATTGGAACATCAGGAATATTGGGTTGTGAAAAAAATGAATTTGGATTTTGAGAGTTCTGGGAAAGAGAGAAGATTGTAGTTGTAGGAGCTAGAGGAAATTATAATGGAATCATGTTAAAATTCCAAGAATTAAAAATAAAGAACAAGAGTGGATCATAACAATATTATCCAATATAAATACTTCTATCCTGGAGATAAAGTGTTGTTATTCAACTCTAGACTTAAGCTGATTCCAAGTAAAATTTGTTCCAGATGGGAAGGTCCATTTTTAGTTACTCATGTATATCCTTTTGGTGTTGTGTAGATTTTGAGAGATAGAGAGAAGGAACCATTCACTATTAATGGTCATAGTATGAATAAATTATATGAGACCATTTTATCATAGCTATTGGAGGATATCACACTCCTCCATACTTTTTATCAATAAAATCCATCAGGTTGTACCTCTCTTTTCCACTTGCTCGATCACTATGATTCGATTTAAAATATTATTACATATTAAATCTATTTGAATGAATTTTGGAAACTGCATCATTTATTTTTGGGGGATGGAAACTTTGTAGTTTAGAATTTTTATTTGTTGTTTGTTTTCATATTTTCAAAAAAATGTGTGTTTTTTAAATTTTGTGTGTTTTTTTAAATTTTTGTGTGTTTTTTAAACTATTGAGATAAAAAGGAAATCTTTGAAATTTTTTAAACCCATTTACATTGGTGAAACAATTTATTCAATGAAACTGAGCTTAAATAAATTCATAAAAAGAATTTTTTTCAAGTTCAAATATTTAGGAATTTCATGAAAAGTACTCTAATTTTTGAATTCCATACCACATCTCACTATTTATATCTTTGAAATAATTTTCCTGTGAGGCTTCTAAACCATTTTTTTCATCTTTTTTATATTCACCTCACTTCTTGGGAGAACCAAATCATGTTGATTTAACTACAATTTTATTTATTTCTATCAAAACTTGAGGTTTGAGGTAGCTGTGTTTTAAATTTTTGAGGCATTTATTTGGTTTTAAAGCCCCATTTTCTCGAAAATACTTTTCATTATGTACCACATTTCAAATTTAATCCTTTTATCCCTTAGAATATATGGGCAGCCTGTTAGGTTAGCCACAATACCAGACAATTTTCCTTATCCAACCTACTATTGAAGTGAGATTACATGATCTAGTTGAACTTAAGTGTGGGGGAAACTATCTTGTATTGTTCTACCTAATTTAGAGACACTTTATGTGGAAATAAAATGATGAAGAGATGATTTTTCTATTGAAAAACTCATTTTATCGAAATTTGTGCCCTTTTTGGATATTTCATGATAAAATAATTTATTCCTTTCTAGAGCGTCCAATGGAGAATGAAATTTGTTCCTATTTGGAGCTTTTAATAAAAATTATGTTTAATAAGATTGAAATTTTTTCTATTAAAATGATGAGTGGTGTTCACATTCTTTAACTTTTTCATGATAATGGAGCCGATTTTCTACTAAGGGGTCTAAGGAGGATATCATACTTGAGTGAAAATTAGAATAATGCAATTTTCGTTAAAAATAGACTACCCTCCTCATTTTGCCTCAGAATTTTTCACATCAAAATAATAATAACTGAAAGCCACAGAACAACACTAAAAAGTTCTCATGGTAAACACATGTCCTTAACTCACATCAAGTGGAGATAAAAGAACTTATCAAGCTTATGGTTACCCTTTCATGAGTTTGTATGAGAAAAAAATTGTTGGAAATTAACATTTGTGAGTTGAGAGAAAATTCATTCGAGGTAGGTGTTTTGTATACATGGGAGGATAAATGAAGAGGAAATATATTAAATTATATAAAATTAATAACTTAGAATAATTTTTGTTTATGAGTCATGATATCCATTATTTCTTAGTAAGGAATTAGGGGATCTTATGCGCATGTGTTTTAAATTTTCATTGATTCGATTTTGGGGTTGACTTGTCCAGGAGTCCAAGTGCTAAGTATGGGGGAATTAATAGAGTTAATATTTTCATTATTTTTCAAATGTGTATTAATGATTTAATCCCTACCAATTATTAAATTTGATATGATTTTCATTAATTTAGTATCTTTTATTAATTTTGGACTTAAATTTAAAAATTGTTTAATTATAGAAAATGGACAATTTTCTAAAGCTTCTATTTTTTAGGCATAACTTTTACAATGTTGATATAATTTAAGTGATTCCTTTTTTAGGCTTCCTTTGTTCATGGATAGAATAGAAGAAAATTTTTCTGGACAGATTCTGGAGGAGGAAATTTATATTATTTCTTTTCTCTCTTTTTTTCTTCTTAAATTCCCAATTCCTTATTCTTCTCCATTCTACTTGGTTACCCTTACCATGGTGGGGCAGATATTTTGATTAATTGGTGAGGTTTAGGTTTTCTATTTTTTAATTCTTTATTTCTTTTACTTGTTTGAATAAAAAATCTCTCTCTTCTGTTATGTTGGTTTCAATTTAATTTAATAATTTTCAGTATCATGTGCGATTAAATTTTATTTTAGATTTTTTTATTTCTAATGCTTTTGTCAATGATAAATATCTCCCCCACTAGTTCCTAGTCTATATATGATTGAATAGATCAGTTCTTAGTGGTTAAGTACTTGGTGATCACCAATACATGTGTGAGGAGTAGTGAAAATTATTGATTATTAGGGATAAACAAGTCTCAATTTGGAATTGATTAAGCCAATTGTGGGTATTCTCTATAACTCTATCCTGCATTGGAAGTAATGATGGCCAAGATGATATTTTAGTAAGTTTTATTCTCAAAATAACCATTTGAATAAGGGATTGATAAGAATCGATTGAGAAATCACACTTGTATCGACTTAGCACAAGAGAATTGGATAAATTGGAATTAGGATAGAATTGAAATTAGAGAATTGACCCTGACTTGATCACCTTTCCAATATTATAGTCATTAATAACTTATTTTTTCAATTTTTTTATAATATTTCTCTTAATTTGTTTTCTTTTTTTAGTTTCTTTCTTGTATTTTTAAAATCAAACAATTTAAAAAACAACCTCTAGTTATTTCTCTTATTTCAAGTGACAAATTCTATTGTAGATAACTCTTCTATGGAGACAACCAAGGTTACCCAATATACATTATTTCAAATTAGTAACTTTTTTGTCACACCCCATAATAGGAACATGTCAAAACATAGGATCTTTGTCGGTTAGGTAGTGCCAACATATTTATCTTATATTTCATGACTTGAAGCACAATCCTTGACCCATCCCCCATAGATCCTGAAATTGAAAGAACATTGTTTAATAGACTTAAAACCATAGTTTTAAATCTGTATTTGAAGAAATTTTTATTGAAAACTCAAGTGAAACTTCAAGTGTTCACTCTGTGCCCGTTATCATGGATGGAAATCAAAGTTAAATACTTATAAACCTCTGTAATCAAAAATTACTTAATCAAAACAATCAAATTTCCATGACAGTGTTACAAAATTATTTTGATGTTAAACCTAAAATGATCACATTACATTGAATAATTCATGTTTTGGTAGGTTAAGACCCAAACAAACATATTAAATAGTTCACACATGTTTTCTATACTTTCAGAATCTATAGAGTAGCTGAGGAGAAGGTAAAGTGGAAGTCATTCCCATTTTCATTTGATGGTGCTTCTAAAGAATGGTTGTAGGGCCTATAACCAAGATATGTTCATGAATAGAATTACTTACTTATATTCTTCATGCAATGATTATCCCCCACCTCCTATAGAACATCCATTAGAAAGGAAATATCTTCCATTAGATAGTCAGGTAGAGAAACTCTTTATGATTACTGGGAGAGATTTAAGAAGTTTTGTGCTAGATTCCCACATTAGGAAATTAAGGAGCATCACTTTATTGTTTTATTTTATCATGGATTACTAGAAAATGATAGAAAAATTCTAGATGCATTATATGGAGGCACATTGATTGAAAAGTCACCTGAAAAAGCTAAAGGATTTATTGAGAAGATCTATCAAAACTCGAAACAATTTGGAATAGGAGGTATTAGAATAAGAGGTATTCATGAGGTATGAACATCTTATCCATAACCTTTATTAGAAACTATGATTTAAGTGCTAACTAGTTTGGTGAGATAGATGACCCTGAAACAAGTGAATAACCAACAAGAACCGACTAATGTTTGTTGTTTATACTAATCACATGATCATTTCACTGACCAGAGTACTGAAATATAGGGAATGAAAACTTGTGTGACAGGATTTTATGCAAGGTAGTTCAAACATAATCAATGATGGAGAGATCTTAACGACGTCCAATATGTATTTTGAAATCAGCAGAATAAAGCTAGACCACCATACCAAAATCAATTTCAAAACCCCCAACCATTTTAACAAAAGAAATGGTATAACCAATCTTTTTACCACCATCTACCGACTTTCTAGATACCCTTTGAGCATCCAACCACCAGTGCACCACCTCCAATTAAAAACCAGTAGCAGAAATCCGATTTTGAGGTGCTGAAAGACACTATTAAATATTATTCCAACAAGTTTTAATGTGTCATTGAATTTTTGACTAAAAATCCATTGAAACTCCCTTCCCAAACAATCACAAATACAAAATAAAATTTTAGTATGATAACCACGAGAAGTGGAAAATAAATCCCACCACCATCCACCATTGAACCTAAAACAAGACTACCTGATCTGAGAGAGAATAGAGTTGTAAATTCTAAAAATTATATGAAAATGCACCAAGAAGAAGAGAAGAATGGGGAGGAGGAGAAGGATATACCAAGGAATAAGAGACAAGAAACACCATTTAAAATGAAAAAGGTTATAAGAAAGACATACCCCCACCATTTACATCAAGGATGATTAAATCAAAGAACTTTAAGGAAGAAGCACTTCAAAAATAAATTTCGGACACCTTCTAGAAATTGGAAAATAAAATCCCCATGGTTGAATCACTCAAATAAATTCCAAGGTATTCTAAATTTTTTAAGTATCTTTGCACCAAGAAGTGGAGACTTCACGGTAGTGATAGGTTCAACTTGGTAAGAAGTGTCTGAGCCCTTATCATGCCATATTTTCCAATCAAATTTCAATGTTTAGGTATTTTTTTATTCCCTGCACCATTGGTTCTTTAAATTTATCTAATTCTTTGTGTGATCTAGGTGCTTCAATTACCTTACTCATTATACAATTATTTTCAGATTGGAGACTTGAATCCCACAAGAGCAGTGGTCCAGGTTGCTTACAGATCCATAGATTTCCCCCACATGAGTTTTATAGGTTGTCCTTATGAAAGTCAAAGATCTCTTATTCCCAAATGACTTATTTGTGAAAAATATGGAATATTATAGGATCCCATCACACTCATCCATCATTTTTTAGAGACCATTCTTAAATATGACCAAAACCATCATCAATTTCCATGAAGGGACACTCACCATAGAATTTGGAGATAACATTGTACACTTCAATACTTTTAAATCCACGAGGCACCCATCAGATGATCATTCACTCTTCACACTCTCCCATGAAGTTGGTACTGAAACAATTGAAATATCATGCATGTTTCATGAATTCTTATCAATAAGAGAGAATTTTACCATTGAAAATATCTCTAAAAATTTTATTCCCAATACACTAGAGATTCTGATTTCATGTGGGAAGAAGAGATAAAATATTATTTTTTGATGATTTATTAAATGATGCCGAAGATTATATGATTTCTTGTTTGCGAAAGGTTCAAACTTCAGAAGTGGGGAACCTCAAATTAATTTCATCCCCTGGGTAAACCCTGATCTGGAATTAAAACTACTCCCTATTGATTTAAAATATGTGTATCTTATGGAGGGAGAAAATTTGCTAGTGATAATTGCTAATAATCTATCTAAAACACAAGAAAAATATTTGATTGAGATTTTGAGAGAGAATGTACAAGAAATATGGAGGATATTTGGTTATATCCCAGGAATAAACCCAAAAATATACTCACATAGAACTATTATTAAAGGACATTCCAAACCTTCCAAATAACCCCAAAGGAGGTTGAACCCTACCCTGATGGAAGATGTGAAGAAGGAGATTGATAAGCTCTTAGAGGCTAGGATCATCTATTCCATCTTGGATTCACAATGGGTTATCCGCATCCATATAGTTCCAAAAAAAATTCCAAATCATTGTGAGGATTGAGAATTATGAATTATTCCCTATAAAATTGGGTACAACCGTGAAAGCAGCACATGACGCAAGGTTGAAAATTACATTAAATTGAAAACTCGGGGATATGACCCCACAACCTTCCCCATACCCCCCAAACCCTTACCACCCCACCACCAATGGTGGGGCTGAATTATTCCCTATAAGAATTCAAAATAGCTGGATAGGATGTATTGATTTTAGGAAGTTAAATCAGTTCAATTGAAAAGATCATTTCCCCATTCCTTTCATTGACAAGATTTTAGAGAGATTGGTAGTAAGAACTCATTATTTCTTTTGGAATGTATTTTCAGAATATTTTTAGGTACCTATTACTCATGAGGATCAAGATAAGACTACATTTACTTTTCCCTTTTGCACTTTTTCATACAAAAGGATGACATTTGGATTCTGCCATGCTTCAAGTACTTTTCATAGGTGTATAGTAAGTATATTTTCTTATCACATTGAATATATCTTGAATATTTTCATGGATGATTTTACAGTTTTTGGAGATTATTTTGACCATTGTTTGAAAAATATAGAAATTGTTTTGAAAAAATTCATTGAAAAGAATATTATTTTGAATTTCGAAAAGTGTCATTTAATGGTTGATAGAGGAATTTTTCATGGGAATTTAATTTTTAAAAAGTTCATTTAAAATGATAACTCAAAAATTTAAGTGAAAAATTATTTGCCTTACCCAACTCGTTTGAAGCATGTTAAATCACTTTTAGGACATACAAAATTCTACATGAGGTTTATCAATAATTTTTGTAAGATTTATCATCCTATCTATAGATTACATTTGAATGGTGCTGATTATGATTTCTATGATTCATGTAGAGAATCCATTGATGAGTTGATGAGGAGACTGATTACACCACCATTAATGCAGGCACCAAATTGAGAAGAATCCTTTGAGCTACTTTGTATTGCTTCAAACCAAGTAGTTGGAAAATTATTTTCTTAGATAATTGAGGGAATGCCGCAAGTCATTGAATATGCCTCAATAAGCTTATATGCACCACAATTTAATGACACAACGATATAAAAATTGTTTTTTTCACCTGTCTTTACTTTAGAAAAATTAATATCATATCTACTTGGAACTAAGGTCACAGTGTTTTTTGATGATGCACCTCTTAGGTACTTGATGAAGAAGGCAGAATATAAACTGAGGCTACTGAGATGGATGCTATTACAAAATGAGTTCAAAATAGAAATAAAAAAAATAATGGATTTGAGAACCAAGTGGTTGATCACATAAGTAGACTGTCCAACACATCTGAAGTTGAAATTCTATATATAGAACCACTAAATGATGACCTTCTAGGAGAGCAGTTGTACTTGATTGAAGGATAAGTACCTTGGTATGATTAAAAGGTCAATTATCTGGTAAAATCTCAAGTCCTTTCTCATTTAAATTCCCACCAAATTCAAAATATGAAATCTGAATCAATATATTACATCTAGGATAATCCATTTATTTCGAATATTTTCAATTAGCAAGTGATGAGAAAATGTTTTCCTAAAAGTGAAATTGCTTATATCTTTAAGTTTTGTCACACTTAATCTTGTGGATGACACTTTGGACCTCAAAGGGTAGTAAGGAAGGTTTTAGAATCTATAATTTATTTTACAACACTTTTAAAAGATTCTCATGAATTTTTAAAAACGTATAAAAAATATCATTTTACAGGAAATATTTTAAAGTGACAAGAAATTCCCTAAAAGACACTTAATTTTTGTGAAATTTTTAATGTTTGAGGGATAGATTTTATGGGCCCTTTCCAAATTTTATTTGGAAATTATTATATCTTTCTTGAAGTTGATTATGTTTCCAAATGGGTGGAAGAAAAATCCACCGGGACTGATGATGCTAAAGTTGTTTGTGATTTTTTCAAGGGTAATATATTTTATAGGCTTGGAGTTCCCAGATCTATCATCAATGATCAAGGGACTCTCTTTTTTAATAGGATAATGGAGGCTTTACAGAATATGTATAGATTTCATCCTAAAACATAAACTCCCTACCATCCATGGACTAATGTCCAAGATGAAGTGTCCAATAGGGAAATGAAAGGAATTTTGGAAAAGAATGTCAATCTAAACATGAATGATTGGACCTAAATATTGGAATACATGTCATGAGATTACAGGAAATCCTAAAAAACCCCGATTGGAATGAGTCCATATATGATTATTTATTGGAAATATTTTCAGCTTCTAGTGGAATTGGAACATAACACATACTAGGATGTGAAAAAAAGATGAATTTTGATTTTAAGAGTTCTGGGAAAGAGAGGAGATTGAAGTTGCAAGGGCTAGAGGAAATTAGAAGGGAAGATTTTGAAAATTATAGGATTTAAAAATAAATAACCAGAGTGGCTCATAAAAATTTGATCCAATAAAAAGACTTATATCCTAGAGAAAATGTGTTATTATTCAACTCAAGACTCAATCTGATTCTAGGTAAACATCATTTCAGATGGGAAGGTCCATTTATAGATAATCATGTAAATCCTTTTTGTGTTGTGATAATCGTAATGGATGGAGACCATTATCCATTCATTGTTAATTGTCATAGGCTGAAGAAATTCCATGGGACCATTCCATCAAATCCATTGGAGGATATCACACTCCTCCAAGCTGTTTATCAATAAAATCCATCAGGTTGTACTTCTCCTTTACACTTGCTTGATCACTGTGATTCAATTTCAAATATTCCTACATATAAAATTTATTTGAATGTATTATGAACAATTTATAATTTATGTGTGGGTGAGGGAAACTTTTTAGTTTAGGTTTTTTATTTGTTTTTTGTTTTCTTATTTTCAAAAAAAACAAAAATGTGTGTTTTTTAAATTTTATGTGTTTCTTATTAAATTTTTGTGTGTTTTTGAAACTTTTGAGATAAAATGATTATCTTTGAATTTTTTGAAATACATGTCGATGGGTGAAAAAATCTATTACATGAAAATAAGCTTAAATGAATGTTGAAAATGACTTTGTTTCAAGTTTAAATATTTAGGAATTTCATGAAAAGGACTCTGATTTTTTAATCCCATGCCACATCTCACTGTCTATATCTTTGAAATAATTTTCCTTTGAGGCTTTTAAACCATTTATTTCTTTTTATTTACATTCACCTCACTTATTGAGTGAACTTAATCATGCTTGATTTAACCATAATTTGATTTAGTCCTGTCAAAACATTAAGTATTGAGATACTTATGATTTAAATGATTGTGGAATTTCATTGGCTTTAAAGCTCCTTTTTAAGGAAATTATTTTCATTATGGACTACCTTGGACATCTAATCCTAATATCCATTATAATTTATGAAAAAACTATTAGGTTATCTACATTACAAGACAATTTTCCCTATCCAACCTGATCTTGAAGTGAAATTTCATGATTTAGTTAAACATAAGTGTGGGGGAAGTTTTCTTGTATTGTGCTACCTCATTTGGAGATACTTTTGGTAGAATTAAAATGTCGAAGAGATGATTTTTCTACAAAAATTTTTATTATGTGGAATGTTTTTCCTTTTCTAAAGATTTAATGATAAAATATGTTATGATTTTCTAGAGATTCTAATGGAGAAAGAAAGTTATTCCTATCCAAAGCTTTCAAGAAAAATTATGGTTGATAAGATTTAAATTTTTTTGATGAAATGAAGAATGGTGTTCACTTTCCTGGATTTTTTCATGATCATAGGGATGATTTTCTACTAAGAGTCTTGTGGAGGATACCATATTTTTTTCAAAAATATAATAATGAAATTTTTCTTCAAAAAGATCCAAGACCTCCCCATTCTGCCTCAGAATTTAACACATTATAATACCACTAACCGAAATCCATAAAACAACCCTAAAAAGTGAAAATTATAAACATATTTCTTTGAATCGTATTGGCTGGAGATGAAGGAAATTATCAATCCTATGGTGACCCTTTCATGATTTTGGATGAGAAAAAAATTGTTGAAAATTGACATTTTCGAGTTGTGAGAAAATTCATGAGAGGTAGGTGTTTTGTGTGCATGGGAGGAGAAATGAAGGAAAAATATATTGAATGATCTAGAATTAAGAACTTGGAATAATTCTTGTTGATGATGCATGATATCTATGGTTTCTTAGTAAAGAATTGGTGGATCTCATGGGAATGTTTTTTGAATTTGTATTGATTTGATTTCGATAATAACTTTTCCAGGAGTCCCAGTGCTAAGTGTAAGGGAATTGATTGAGTTAATATTTTCATTATTTTTCATATGTGTTTCAATGATTTAATCACTTCCAATTATTAAATTTGAGGTTATTTTCAGTAATTTAGTATTTTTAGTGAATTTTGGACTTAAATGTGAAAATTTCTTAATTCTGTAAAATTGATAGTTTTCTAGAGCTTCTATTTATTTAGAATATCTTTTAAAATGTTGATCCAATTTAAGTGATTCCTTTTTTGTAGGATTCTTTTTTTCATAAGATGAACATAAGAAAACTTTTGGTGGACAGATTTTGGAGGATAAAATTTATGTTATTTATTTTATCTCTTTTGTTCTTCTTAAATTTTTAATACCTTGTTCTTCCCCATTCTACTTAGATACCCTTACCATGTTGGGGTAGATCTTATGAGTTATTGTCGTGGGGTAGGTTTTCTATTTTGTAATTCTTGAATTCTTGAACTTGATTGAATAAAAAATATCTCTCTTCTGTGAAGTTGGTTTAAATTTCTCATAACAATTTTTAGTATCGTGTACCATTGTATATGATATTAGATTCTATTATTTCTAATGCATTGTTTAATGATCAATATCTCCCTCCAATGGGACATGGTTTATATATGATGGAATATATCATGGATTAGTAGTGAAGTACTCCTTGATCGCCAGTATTTGTGTGAGGAATAGTGAAAATTATTGATTTTTTGGTATAAACATGTCCAGATGGGGAATTGCCTAATCCAATTGGGGTTATTCCCTACAACTATATCACACATTGGAATTATTTTATACTAAGATAATATTTTGGTAAGTTTTATTCTCACAATTACCATTTTACCAAGGGAGTGAGAAGAATCGATTAAGAAATCTCACTTTTACAAACTTTTTAGAAGAGAATTGGATAAATTAGAATTAGGATTGAACTAAAATTAGATAAATAACCCCAACCTGATCACCATTCCAATATTGTTTTCATAAATCAATTATTTTGCCAATTTTTTCTTAATATTTTTCTTAATTTATTTCCTTTGTTTAGTTTCTTTATTTTTTCTAAAATCAAACAATTTAAAAAACAAACTCTATTTATTTATTATATTTTGAGTGACAAACACTATTGGTGAGAACTCCTCTCTAGAGAAAACCTAGGTTACCCACTGTACTGTATTTCAACATAGGATTTTTTTTACACCCCATGATTGGCACTTATCATTAATCATTTCCTTCATTGGTGATTTAGTTATTATTATACATGATATTGTTTCATTGATATAATTCATGGATGTATTTCAGGATCATGTTATTGATTAAATAGAACGTGTTGTTGTTATTGACCTTTTAATATTTTTTTTCCATATTTACTCATGATAGATTCTATTGTATGTAACTCTTACCAATCATCTGAGCTCACACTTTATTTTTTACCATTCCCCATGATATAAAGAGGGATATTTAGGATAATTTCAAGGATGAAAGAATGTTTTTTATGCTATATATTTATATTTCCAATGTGATATTAGAATCATGTATGTATCTGGTTCTTCAACACTATGAAACTGATCAGTCCTTTGGGATGAGATAATTTTTATCTTATAGCAATGTAATAAAGTAGACATATGATTTGGGTTACTGGAGATGGGGTATTTAAAATTTGTATTTGAGGTAATATTAATATAAATCTTGAGAACTAAATTTTAAATGAACATAGCTATCGTGATAATTATGATAGTCTATTAAATTATTTGAGAACTTTTACCATTATAGGGATTTTTATTTATGGATCAATATTCATGATGATTATGAGCTAACTCGGTTTGTGTTGTTATTTAGTGATGGAGCCTAATAGAATAAATGGAATCAAAACATGTATTTAATATAGTTATTTCTAGAAAGAAAATATAGTTGGTGTTTGAATTGAGAAAATCATGTCCATATTATGGTATATGACTGATGTTATGATGAATAACATTTCCTTTATGAAAAACCGATTTTTCTACAACATTATTCACAGTTTTTTTGATCACTTCATGTGATAGAATCCTCAATATATTAATATAACTACATATCCATTGGTATTTTTACAAATGGATTAATTCACTCAATGATATAATATTGGATTTGGTAAGTTATATTTTATTGTTAGAATCAATCTATGGTAGTATATCGGTGTGAAGATGGACCTGAACTCCCAATGGAAATTACTTTCATGATATGGGTTTTATTACCTATTCACGAGGTATATTAATCTTAGATGCTTGGGTAGAAACTCAACATTAAGGATGTTCCATTATACGATGGTTTTTATGTCTTTCTAGAAGAGTTATCTAGTATTCCCCATGAAACATGAAGTTGATTTTTTAATATAACTCATACCTAGAGCTAAACCTATTTCAAAGACTCTATATATAATTTACCTCATTTAATTTTAATAATTAAATAATAAGCTCTAGGATATTCTAGATAAGGGATTCATTCGGCCTGGTGCTTCATTATGGGGTGTACGTGTTCATTTTATTAAGAAGAAAGAGGGTTCAATGTGTTTTTGCATTGATTATCAGGAATATAACAAGATCTCTATTAATAATAAGTATTCTTTACCTTGTATCGATGATCTATTTGATCAATAATGAGGAGATCAATATTTTTCTAAGATTGATCTTTTGTTTCGATATCATTAGCTAAAGTTAAAAAATTATTATATACCTAATACAATCTTTTTTATGAGGTATGGTCATTATGAATTTATAGTAATTCCATTTTTACGAACCAATTATCATGTTATATTCTTGAATTTAATAATTAGATTCCTTATATATTACCTTGATCAGTTTTTGGTATTATTTCTAGGCGTTATTATAGATTCAAAGAGCATGATGAAAATTTGGGGATTTTTTTGGTCACTCTGATGAAGGAGAAGATCTATGAAAAATTAACCAAGTGTGAATTTTGGATACAAAATTCTCATTATTAGGTCATATAATTTCAATTGAGCGAATATCAGTGGATTATTCATATATAAAAGTTATTATGAAATGTCCTAGACCAACCATAGTAACCAAGATCTGTAATTTTATTGGGTTTTCTAGACACTACTAATGCTTTTTGATAGATTTCTCATGACTATATAATCCATCACCAAGTTGAATCAGAAGTGGGTTATGTTCTTGTGGAAAGATGAATATGAGTATAATTTTAAATAACTGAAGAGAAGATTGGTTATTGCACCTATGCTTGCACTACTCTATAGTGGAGAAGGGTTTGTGATATATAATGATGCACCAAAAAAGGAACTAGGATGTGTCGTCATGTAGATTGATATAGTGATAGATTATTCCTCCGACCAACTGAATATTAATGAGAAAAATCACCCTACTCATGGTTTAGAGCTGGTAGTGGAAATTATATTATTGATGATATAGAGGCATTATCTATATGGTTAAAGGTGTGAAATATGTTCTAACAACCCAGGTAATGTGAAGAGTTATTTAAATGAAAAATATTTAGAGTGTCGGCTCTCTCCCCATCTCGCACTCTAGGGTATCCCCTCGGCTTCGTTCTGGAGGGGGGTGGCTTGTGATTTCACCATTGTGGGAAGCTACAGTGACACCTCCCCCTTTCCTTCTTCCCCTATTTTTTTCCCTTGTAGGTTTCTATTTCGTCAGTCTTCACAAAACGGTGGTTCATTTTGATGCTTTGAGGTGGGAAGCTTGGGTGATGTTGTTTCGACGCCACCATCGTTAGTCTTCCCCTATCCCTCCTTATAGGCTTCATCCGATTCTCGTGGTGGATGTGATCTGGACTCCAGTGAGGGTTCTTCCATGGTTTATATCTAACTAGATCCACGCCTAGGGTGGTGTTTCTGTGTCAGATCGGCTCAGATATCCTCATCGACGAGCTACCTTGGTGCGGTGTGGGGCCTTCCAATCCGAGGTGACAGTGGTTCGACTTCACGATTCTTGGTAAGCCTTCCTCTTTGGTTTTCTTTTGCAGCTGATGTTGGAGGAGGTTTCGAGGAACGTGACATGGTTCTTTTGATTCTGATGACTGAGATGCTGCCATTTTTTGTGTTTGTTTTTGTGAAAAGATGAAGGTGATCATTTTGATCGGTTCTGGCTCAGTGATGAAGGAACTTGCCCTAGGGAGCAGCTTTAAGGGATTTGTTTGTTTTGGTGGTCATCAAGGTTAGTTCTCCCCGATGTTGGTGGTCCCTATTGATCCATGTTATGGTGTTTTCTTTGGCAATGGTGGATTTCAGTCAGGTATTATCACTTTGTTGGTGTCGATGATGGTTTTAATCTTTCTTGTGTCATTATCCCCAGTGAACAATGTTTATGATATTCTGATAGAATTGATTGGTTCCTTTGGTAGTGGTGATTTGGTCTATTTTGGTATGCTTTTGGAATGGTGCTATATCTAGACTTGATCATATGGATCATCCCCAGAATAGGATTTAAACCTAGAGACTCATATTTGGAGAGCTTTTTACATTTGGTTGTTTGAGAGGGTATGGAGTCAACCATCAGATCGAGCATGTCCTTTGACATAGGACACTTTCTAGCCGAACAGCCATGCAATGGTAGAGAGCTTCATCATGATCAAATGATGGGGAGGGGTAGCTCCATGTTTTCAGTATGGTTTTTATCTCTTAGACATTTGCGTCGTGATTTTTCTTATTTCAATTAAGTCTATTTGGGTTCCCCCTTCTTCCCTTAAAACGGTGCCTTATTATTATAATAAAAATTTTAAAGACCTTCGAGCCATTGGACAGAACAACCCAGGTAATCATAGAATAAGTATTTTTCATATTTATTAATATTTATTAATTATACAGTAATTAAAATAGACATTATGTTCAATAGTGTATATAATAAATCTAGTTGTATGGTTAAAAACATTAATCTTCTAAAAAGTCAGTTTTTCTACCTTTTGATGGCATGATTATTTTAAACATACTTATTGAAACTTTTAAAAATTATATTTCAAAAAATAAAATTCCTATCTAAAATTGGAGTATATAAATTTACATTGGTTGAATTTTTGGTATTTTTCTGATATGTTTCATATTTTTGATGAATAATTAAAAAATAATGCATTTTAATTGAAAATAGATTTTTCGTCTAAATAATTAATAGTGTTAAATTATATTTTTAATTGGTTTTAAATTATATTTAGATCAATATTTTCTTATTTAATCCAATTAAGGCTATTAGAATCAATTTCACTTTGAATTTGGATATAAAATCATTTCAATCTTTTTAACGTTTTTAATTTAAAAACTCGCTTTCTCGTTCCGACAATGGGGTTAAATTTAAATTAATTTTATCTAATTATGTGTTTTTATGTATGAAAAATATATTCCATATTTTTAAATATAAGGTGAAAATTATTTAAATAGGTCCCTTTTATTTTTGTACTTTATGAATAGTAGCCTTAGTAAAAAAAATTATTAACATGGTTAAAGCTAAATAGGGTTATTAAGGGTAAAAATATTATTATAAATATTATAAAATTACCCAAAACTTGTCCACATTTCATTGTATGAGTGTTTTTTGAACCAAAATCATACTTATTCTAAAATTATAACCTTTTGAATCCACTTGGATGAGAGTATGAAATTTATAATATTATATTCAAAGAAAAGTCAATTTTATCACACTTGTTTTTAACAAGTGAAATATTTTTAATATGAAGTATATAGGGGGGATATTGGACTATAAATGGTATTTTAAAAAATAAAATTATTATATTTATCATAATAATTTATTTTTAATTTTTATAGAAGAAATAAATATAACAAAGGCTTGCAAAATGATGATGCAATAATTGTTTAATTAAAGGAAATATCAAATAAATGATATTAAAAATACTA
Organism: Viscum album; assembly: GCA_963277665.1. Taxonomy (NCBI): domain Eukaryota; kingdom Viridiplantae; phylum Streptophyta; class Magnoliopsida; order Santalales; family Viscaceae; genus Viscum; species Viscum album. The sequence continues at coordinate 1,447,758,349 of OY728145.1, read as the reverse complement.
AAATAAATATAATTTGTGATTAGTAATATCATAAAAGAATTTTCAGATGAATTTCACATGTTACTTATGTTTTATAAGTTTTTATTATAATTTATATTGTTGTTATGATATTTTTAAAAATTCATATAATGAATAGGGTCAAAATTGACATTATTGATATTTTAAAATAAATAATATTTTATTATATGATAAAAATGTTCATAAAAAGTAAATTTTAGAAATATAATTATAATATTTCTTAAAATTTCATAAATGACTCATTTATTAGTCGTTTGTAATTTTATAGTAATTATATTAACCCTCAAAGTGTAAATTACATGATGTCATGGAAAGAGTTGAAAGAGTTAAATAATGGTTAAAACAAAAAAGATAAGGATTAAAATAATAATAATAACATGTATAATTTTCATTGTATGAATTTATTTCAATACAAACTCATCCTATATTTTAACTAACTCACTTTGGACCCATTTTAAAAATAAATTTAATTTATATTAATTTAATATTTCAAAAAATTCCAAGAGTGCCCCTCCCCTCTCCTATAAAAGAGATCCCATTATTCTCATTTTAATACATTCCAAAAACATAATAATATTGGCCATGATTTTCCCAAATAATTTCCTAGAATCCCTCCACATATTTTAAATGCCATATTTTAATCATAACACCATTCTTAGAGGTGTTAAGTTGTTAATTAAAGAAGGTCATCCGAAGGAGAGGTATCATTTTTAATTAAGTGTTTCTATTTTATTTCTTCATACAATTACTTAAATTATTCTTTAACCATGATAAAAGAATAAATCAAGTATCCTAAAAATACTTATATGGTATTATTTTAATATCATCACCTAAATCTAGCTCCATTTCCACCAAATGGGAAAAGAATTAATCATTTGTGTGTAAGACGAACTATCACCTCCACGAACCAATATAATTAATTTTTCATCACTGTCTATCAAGACTGGTTATAATAATAGAATTAATATTTATATATGATATTAATGAAATATTTATCATTTTAATAAAATAACATTTCAATTAATTTCTTACTTTCCATGCACATAAAAATGATAACATCGTTCGTGTGTATGTGTGAACTATCACCTCCATGAAGCGTTGTGACACGTTTTTAATCACCAAATCACATGGATAATATATATATGTGTATTTGTATTATTAATATAATATTATGATAATTATATAAATATAATATAATTATTATCTTCTTTCCATAATGATCATTGAAAAATGGAAACATTACTCATGCATACATACGACTTATCGTCTCCTTGATTATAACATAGTTCATTTTTCATAACCATAATTAATGGTTTGATTTAAAAGTAAAATTTATGTATATAAATGGTAATAATTTCATATTAATTACTAATGACCACTTTTAATATTTACATCATTCCAAATTTATTTTCAACTCAAGTATCGAATATCATCAAAACATCTAACTTCAACTTATATAATTATGTAATTGTTATAACATGATATTAAGTGATATAAAAGGAATAATAAACATTTAAATGTTCTCAAGAAATTATATGATTAACTTATGTTTATTATTTAAGAAGATAATGATTTTATGTGACGAGTCAGACCAAAGGTAAGGGACTTTCTTTTTAAAAACCCTTTTTAACGTTCAATTTTCAACTCAATCTACAAAAGTCAAAGGGAATGTTTTTTTAAACTTATATGGTGTGAACAGTTTCTCTTTCATTCATGACTCTTTATTTATTTAATGTTTTATTTATAATTTTTCTTTTTGATTTTTTTAATAAAATTATTTCATTATTATGTGTGTGGATTTAATATTTTAAAAGTGACTTTTTCTTGAAAATGTATTTTAATAAATGAAAGAATTTTTATCATGGTTTTAAAAGAGTTTTAAAAGTTTTTATTCATTATATGTTACTTGGAAGTTTTTTATTATGGTTTAATCCCATTATATCTAAATATATTACAGATTCATCCCCATTATATCTCAATATATTATTGGTTGAGCCCCATCATGATATGATGGGTGAGCCCTATTGTATCTCTACAATGCATTGGGTATTCTGGATATGGAATTCAACCTTATAGTCATTCCATTTGTAAGGGTGATTGTAAGAGTGATATGGTAATTATTTCCCAAGTCACCTGCATGATTTTCTATTCATGCTAATGAGTTTTTAATAAAAGGGTTTTTACTGGTTTTTATGTTTTAATTGGAATAATGATTTCTTTCTTTATATCCCTTACTGAATTTTTTGTTCTCGTCACAAGTTTTAAAAAAAATTTTATAGGTTAAAATGATGGGTAAGAGAAATAAGGAATTCAAGTTGGATGTTATGAAAATTTTTCATGAAAAAAAATCCATGTATTATTTTAAAAACAATTATTTTGGAAAAAGTGGATACTATTTTAGTAGTACCCAATTTGTATGAATGTGTAATGTTATGTATTAAATATGAACTAATTCTCTAGAACTATAACCTTAAAATATCCTTTAATGTGATATCTAGTTCAAAAACACTATAATGTGTAACAATTAAGTTTGGGTCCTAATATATACACTTATTATAAAAAGATTAAAGAATATATTTACACAATAAGAATTGAATATTAATTATAAAATATGGTTGAAGTTGATCAAATATTATGAATTCTAAATAAATTACCACCTTGGGAAGGTGAAAAAGGTGACTCGTGATTTTACTTGAAATATCATGCTAATTGTTTCATGATGAGGATTTAAAGAGATCCAATATTTATGGATTTGTAGAAGTTGGATCTTGAAATATTGAGTAAAGGGGACAAATCATACCTTTCTCAAATTAATGTACAACCATACATCTATCATAGGATTAAGAAGACATTTGAGGAATATGTGGAATTGAAAAATAAGGAGAGTAACATTCCTGGGTTTTTTCATGATCATGATGGGATGATAAGTTTTAGGAACCGAGTGTGTGTTTCATCAATACCAGAACTAAATGATTTGTTCGATGAAGCTCATAGTTCATCATTATTTATAGAGATCTGAAAGAGTATTTATAGTGGTATATGATTAAAAGGGATATTAAAGTGTATAAATCCTAATACCAAGTGTGTCAAAAAGTTAAGGATGAGAGACAAAAGTCAAGGGGGATGTTACAAACATTACCCAGGAAAGAATGAAAATGTGAAAACAGTACCATTGATTTATTCATAAAAATCCCTAAAAAATATAAATAAAAATGATATTTGGTTTGTAGTTGATTTAATTATGAAATAAATTCATTTAATCTTTGTTAAAGAAAATTTATCTCTTGATTAGTTAACTCGTTTATACATTATGGAAGTTTTTTTGTTTTATGGAGTGAGGCTCTCAATCATATCTGATCAGAATCTGAGTTTCACCTTAAAGTTATGGAGAATCCTTAAGCATTATCTAGATACATTGTTGAGTTTCTATAATACTTATCATCCTCAGATAGATGGTCAATATTATAATAACATTCAAACTCTATAAGGTGTGTTGAGATCTTATTATATAAATTTCAAAGGTCGTTGGGATCAACACCTTCCTTTGGTAGAATTTTCATAAAATAATAGCTTTCACTTGAGAAATAATATGGATCATTATGAATCCCTCTATTGAAGGAAGTGAGTAACTCCAACATATTAGGATCAAGATGGATATATATATATTGGGGCCAAATCTAGCTGAGGAAATAGAAAAGGAGGTATGATCCATTCAGTAAAATATAAGGGAGGCTCAAAGTTGATAAAAACTTTATGTTGAAAATAATTAGGGATATCTAGAGTTTAAAGTTAGTGAAAAGGTAATCCTATGAATATATCCTTGGAATAAGGTTATGATATTTGGAAATAAAGGAATATTGATCCCTAGATATATAGGTCCCTTCGATATTCTTGATTGTATCAGGCTGGTGGTTTATTTATTGGTGGTTCCACTGAATATATCTCAAATTCGTAATGTGTTCAATGTATATATTTTGAGTAAGTGCATATCTGATCTTTCACATGTACTGAACTCAGATGTTGTACCACTAGAACAATATTTGTCTTATGAGGAACAACCAGTGGAGATTCTGGATCATAAAGATAAAGTTCTAGGCAATAATACCACTCATTCAGTCAAAATTTTGTTGTGAAACAATAAGTTTGAAGAAGATTCATGGGAACTTGAGGATGTGATTATTCGAAATTATCCATAGTTGTTTGTATCATAGTGATGAACTTTTGAGGGTGAAATTCTAATAAGGGGGCAGAATGTAATGGCCTAAGATTTTATGATATTTTTCACGTTAAATAAATTTCTTCAAAAAAATTATTTATATTAAACACCAAGTTTAAATGAAATATGAAAATCTATTAAAATATTATTATTATATCATTTTCAAATTCATCATTTCAAAATCATCTTAGGTGGAATTTTTGGGATTTTTCTAAAAAGAGGTATTTTTCAGTGAATAGTGAAAATACCAATTTTATAAAACTGATATTTATTTTATTTCAATTAATTAATTTAAAACCATCCATTAAATTTATTATTTTATATTAAGGTGACATAAGATGAATTTTATTTACATTATGATCATAATTTTATATAATTTTTGCATTAGTCTATTTTTAGGTTTAAAGCGAATTTTTATGGAAAATTATTTTTTATCACATTTTTTATGTTAATATTTAAATTAATTTCTATAAATTATTGTAATTGAATTTTTTAGAATTTAATTAATATTTTTAATTAGGAGGATTAAATTTGGTAAAATTGACCCTTTTATTTTGAGGGATTATGAATTGTACCTTTAGTAAAATTTATCATCTCTGTTAATGGTAAATCAGATAATTAAGGATAAACATAATGTTATAATGCATCACTAATATACCTAAAATTATCCTTTATTTCCTTGTAAGAGTTTATTTCATCCATATTCATACAATCATAAAAAATATGACCTTTTTTCATTTTCCAAGTAAGGGCTAAAGTACAAAATGTCACTCTCCAGCATTTAATGTATATAATATTGTTTGATGGGGATAAAAAAATTATGTTCATTTATAAATAGTCATTTTAAATATGAATTAATTTTTTTATCATGTTAGTTTATTTTTAATTTATATTAATTTAATAATTACATTAAATTCATAAGTGATGCTCACATAGTATTTATTCAGTTAAAGAAAAAATTATTTGAAAAATATTAAAATTAAAAAAGAATTGGATGAATTATTGTATTCCAACAATTTTATAGATACATATTACCAATTACTGATGTGTTATAGTATTAAATTCAATTTCCATATTCATCTTGATTTTTTAAAGTCAAATTAAAAGGGTGGTGTCAAAAATGACAATAATGATATTTTATGAAAATAATATTTTATTAAATTATTTAAAAATCATTAATTTTTTGAAATTGAACACGTGGGAAAATATATGGTTGAAAATTTCATACCCTGACCATTTATGATCCAATTTTTCATTTATGGTAACTTTCTTGGCTTCTATAGTGTGAAAAACATTGTTATCGATGTAATTTTCCAAAGGGTTGACTGAGGGGTTAAAACAAATATATAATGGTGAAAACATCACCTAAACATTCTAATTTTTAATTTATGAGATTATTTATACTAAAAATCATATTATATATGAATTATATCAATTTTGAGCCATTTTTATGTGAAAAATAGTTTATATTAATTTAAAACATTAAGAAATTAGAAGGATGTCCCTCCCCTCACTTATAAAAGGGCACACATTCTCTCTTTTATTTAAATAACATTCAGCATATAGTTAAAAAAAATCCCTACCCAATTATCTTACAAAAATTATTAACCACATTTTATAGGTTATTTTATTCCCAAAATACTACCCCTAGTGTCCCAAAGAAGAGATCTGAATGAGGTTTCTCTAAGAGAAGGCAATCATCTTAACCAAGCTCTTTCTTTTTTTACTTATTCTTTTAACCCATTAAATTATATCCTAAAAATTAAAATATAATAACAACAATATTTTAAATATAAAAATATTTTTTATGTTTATGGAATAATCTTTATGCATCTCATTCTCCATCAAATGGGAAACAAAACCATTGCTCATGTGTACAACAGACTACCACCTCACGAACCGATGTAATTTTTTTTCCATCACCACCTCACATGGATAGTCATAATGATGGGAATAATGAATATATGTTATATTTATTAAATAATTATTCTTATATAATTATAATATCACATATACATTTTTACTTTCTAGTCCATTGGAAAATGATAACATCACCCGTGTGTACGTGTGGACTACCACCTCCACAAAGCAATGTGATCCATTTTTCATTGTATATTTACATGGATGGTAATAAGGATAAAATTAATGAATATATATTTTATATATGATATAATTATTATTATTATTTAAATTTGAATTATTTTTTACCTTTCTTTCGTTCCATCCATCAAAAAGTAAAAACAGGGTTCATGCATACGTACGACATATCGTCTCCATGAACAGTGTAATTAATTTTTTTATTTATAACTCTTATGGATGATTATATATGTATATATATTTTATATTTATGATATTTTATCATGATTAAAATTATGTAGGTGATGGAACTATAATCAAATTACAAAGACCAGAATTACCAATACAAAATTCTCCTAAAAAAGGAAGCACATAACACCCAAAACAATGATAATAATAAAATATTGTTAAAAAATAGGTGATAAGAATTTATAAATTGATCATATATAATATTATATATATATTTGTGTGTGTCTGTTTGGTTATGTTATATAAGTATAATAAATATAAATTTATTATACATGAGGTTAAAAGAACTTACGAGGCAAGACGAACTAGTGGTAAGGGATTTCATCTCAATTTCCTCTCCATTGAGACATATTTGGTACAATGTACCTATTTACTTTTACGTAGTGTATATACTTCCCCTTTTATTTATTTAACATGAATATATATTTATTAATGTCTCAATTTTAAACTTTTTAGGGGTTACACTTTCAATGTTACCAAATAAGTAAGAATTCATTTTACTATCTTATTTTTTAGAGATTGCTTATATTATTAATTAAAGAAATATTATAATCTATCTTTCAAAAAGATAATATATTTTCTTATAATATATAAATTTAATAATATTCCATATTTTCTTCTAAATTTTTTTCTCTTTTGTACTAGAATCATGTGAAGGAATTTTTAAAAGAAAAAACAATCCTATTTCGGTTTTGATTGGATATGTTTTTCTTCCATGTACATATTTTTCAAAACTATTTTAAAAGAGTCATTTTATTTATTAAAAGTAAATTTTAAGATATCCTTTAATTTTTAATGAGTTTATAATTAATATTTCTAATGCTTTCTAAAAAAAATTTCAACATTCTTTTCAAAAATTCAAAAGGATTATTTTTTTAAAATATACAATGTTAATGGATTTTCCCACTACCATAACTATTTTATGTTATTTTTTTTATTAAATTGGTTTTAAGATGTTTTATATATAAAAATATCTAAATAAAAATTATTTTAATATTTCTCATCCATTTTATTTTATTCTCCAAAATTCATGTTTTTTTCAAAACCTGTATTTCTGATGAATTGAATGTTGTATTTTATCTCTTATTAATTTTGTGGTCACTAAATTTCTCTTAAAACATTCAATTTCTTGTAGAAATTTTTCAATGGACATTAAATTTATATTAAATATTCATCATGGATATTATTATTTCTTAAAACTTATAACATTTTTATATATGGTGTTTTACTATGAATGTTATTTGAATGAATATAGAAAACCTTGATAAATTGGTATCCTTTACTCAATACAGATATTAATTGATAAGAAATATTGTTTATGAATTGAATTGATCATTCAATATATGATGAATTTATTGGATATATAGTGATGGGTTAGAACTAGTTTTTGATAGCCCCTTGATGTATCAATAGGTCTTATGAGACAAATCCATTTTTGGAATTAAATGGGTTTCTAGTGTATACCTACCTATCGATTATACTATCTTTCCACAAGGATTTAGTGGTATATATCATGATTTATGAGATCATGATGTCTAATATTAAGCATTTCATTCATTTATAATTCATTTATTATTATCCATGAGATTACTGTATTGATATTATCCATGGATGCATTCCGATCTCATGTTATTGATTAAATGACATGTGTTTCAGTTATTTAATTTTCCATATTGATTATTCTGTATTTAATCATGATAGATTCTCCTATTTATAACTCTTATTGGGAATCCGATCTCACCCTTTATTTTTTTCCTTTCCCCAGGATACAAAGAGGAATATTATGAATAATATTATGGATGCAAGAATTTTTTTCTATGCTATGAGTTTTATATTTCCATTGTAATATGGGAATCATGTATATGTCTAGTTCTTCAAGACTACTAAATTGATCATTCCTTCATAATGAGATCTTTTATATCGTATATGAATGTAATAAAGTAGACACTTTCACTAGGTTACTAGAGCTGGGTATTCTTCATATAATACTCTAAAAATATATCTAACACCATTCCATCTTAAGCCCCAATTTAAAAAAACACCTCACCATCATCCACTTTAAACCCAAAAAAGAACTAGAATAAATCATATTTCTATCACTTCATATTGAATCAGTAACAAAATGTAGGAAAACATATATTTATGTCCTCATTTAGACAATATAATATAAATCCCTTAGTTTATAAGATATTTCACCATGTCATGATGAAACCAAAAATAAAAAAACCTCCACCAAGATAGATACAAAACAATAGAACGGGATAATATGGGGAGAATAGAGGAAAAGGGATATAATACGTTGGAATCGGCATGAAGAAACTCCCTTAAATCACCCTTGGTTTAAGGAAATTGAAGGAAGAGAAGATGAGCCTAGATAACAACCATGTGAGGTATCATGAACAACTTAGAGGTGAAATTCCCAAAGGAAACACCAAATGGGGGTAAATATAATAAAGAAAAATGACTAAAACAGCTAAATTTTAATGACATAGCTAGATAGGTCTACCAAGTACCTGGTTGTCCCCTAGGTTCCCCTCTCTACTAATTTTCTCTCTGGGTACCTAGTGAACCCCTATTGGGTACCCAGTTTCATCTGTAGAAAAATAATATAGGTGATACCTCCTTCAAGCTTACTCGGGTCCCAAACTCACTTACAAAACCTCAAAAATATGTCCTGAATCTCACAAAAATACATCCTCAAACCTCAAGTTCCTTAACCATATTCCCAAATGAATAACAACTCCCTATTTGGAACTAAAATTCAAACACACTCTTCATTACTCAAATACCACAATTCACACAAAAAATCACTATTATTTATCATCATCAGGACACAACCATTATGAGAAATAAAAGATTAATTCCATTAAATTAATTAAACACATTTTATTGGATATTATTTCATAATATGTGTGTGTACATGGAAAATATATTTTAGTGATAACTATTTTTAATCCTATAAGCTTCATTCTAGGTAAATCAAAGTCTTGGTATGCATTAAAGAAAGCAATATTTGGGATGATCATGATAAAAAGGAGACACCTCAATTTTATACCTTGTAAAGTATAGGGTTTTGGGTTAATGTGTGGTCATATAATGACTTGGTTTACACAAAGAAATAGGTAAATAATTATTTGATTCTGGAAAATTTTGTGATGACTCATGATTGGGTTATTTTTGTATAGCATTGGATTGAATTGATTGTATTATACTCTATAATTCCTCAGTGTGAGTGATTTTTTAAGAAACATGAATTTTTTTATGGATTAGTGGAAATTTGGAGTTTCCATTGGAACTTGAGTAAATCAGGAGTTTCAATTAGATTTTTTAAAAACAATGAGTTTTCAAAAGAAATTATTATAGAAAGAAAGCAAGCTTTTAAAATGAAATTAAAACCATGGTTCTATTTTAGGGTGTTTTCTTATTCAAAATTTATATTAATGATTTTTATTTTTGAGTTTGGAAATGGTTTTAGTAAATAAATGTTTTTAGATAAAATAAATTTTATTTTATCATTTTTTTATTGGTATTGAATTTTATTTTTTCTTATGCATGTATATTTATTGGAGTCTTTAGGGAAATCCTACTAATTTTATACTCACCCCATACAAGGTCACTTCAGTAAACTTGTAGATATGATTGATCATGATGTGGGGAATGACTAGTATTCATACTTTATCAGTAGATATTCGTATATATGCATTAGAGATATAGAGGAAGGAGATAGATTATTTTCCATCAGCATTTTTATTTATTTATTTGAGTCATCATGGAGGCTTAGGTGTTTATTTTATAGTTTTTTTATCTATAAAAATGAATTTTTCTCTATTCTATTTTTAATGGGTTTTATTAAAATAGTTTTTATATCCACATGCCTGAATGGCCCGAAGGCCTTCATTTTTATTGATTTTTGATAACCCCCTTTCAAGGGGTGAGGGGGAACCCTTATATCCACATGCATTTTAATCATTTTGGTTTATGTATTTTGAGCTCAAGTCATTCCCAAATGCTTTACTTTATACCTAGAAATTATTTTATACTATTTGGAAATCAAAGGAGTGCACTTGAGTTCATGCAACACTTTGATTTAGGCCACAGGGTTTGGGTCCTTAGGTTGGCGTGTTGCATCATTGTTATTAATTATTAGAAATTACAGTGTTAATTACTAATAATTTCATTATTAAATTACTATGAATTATATTATTAAATTATCATAGTGTGTTAGGGGGTAGCACGATTCAATTATTCTTGGTGGGGGTGTCACAACCTTCAAACTAGTAAAACAATGAAATGAATAGATATATAAGGGTGTGGAAATGAATAATACTGGTGACATGGCATAATTTATGTTACACATTTGTGGGGTTGTATTCAAATTCGAGTCATTGGGCCTCTAATCCACCCATGTTCTAAGTCCATTGTGTGTCTAGTACGTCGATTCATGTTTGTAATAAAATAGGTCTGGTGAGTGCTTGTCACTTCTTGTGGGGAAGGATGAGGCCTAACCCAATAGGGTGTCTAGGTGTGTGTTGTTTTGTTGTTTTTAATCCTCTAAATCTGAAATAATAATTATTAAAAATTTTATTGTTATTCATTATTAAAAGTATTTATTAATAATTACCATTAAATATATTATTGTTAGTTTTTTTAATTTTCCTATTTTGTGTGTGTTGTTTTATTACTTTATAATCCCTCATATGTATTATATATTAATTATTATTAATTTCATAATTGATCATTATTAATTACATTAATAATTACAATATTATTTAATTATTATTTATTTATTGCATTGTTATTTTTAATTACATTATTATTATAAATTTTTAATCAAACTTTTAATCATATATTAATTAAATTATTAATTTTATTATTTATTCTAATTAGTTACATTATTATTATTAATTATTATTAATTGTTAGAAATGTGACCCAACCTAGTTGGATGAGGTCTTTACCATGCACACATACATCGGGGGATCAAACCCCAACTGTTGTGCCATTTCCCCCCATTAAAACAGGGGGTGTCAATCTATTTCTCACATGAATGTAAGAACATGGGTGGTAGGGTTTCCTACATTATGGTGGGATTTAGCAGGAGGTGAGTGTGTATGGAACACTTTCAAGGTGGAGTAAAATGGCCACGGGAGTCACATAGGAAAAAAAGAGAAAAATGGTCCCTTGGAATATTCATTATCCTATAGGTCCATGGATTTTGGTCCATCAAGAATTTATATGTAATAAAAATAGGTTTAATGGGTGTCTTAAAATCCTTTTTGTAACTTTATATACCTTCTGAGCTCATTACTTTATTGGTTTTGTGGTTGGGGAGTGCTTGGAGGAGGTCTCAGAGGGTTCTATGGAGTTGAATCAACAGTTTTTCTATAGAGGGGTGGTCGTGAAAAAGGGTTTATAGTGTAAAGGTGTAATTTTAGATATAAAAATTCTTGTGTGACTAGAAATAAAGAGAGTTTTATGACATAATATTTAGTTTTACGGCTTATGTTACATCTGGTATGTGGCAGAAGGGTGTCCATGAAAAAGGGTTCATATAGTAAGATAAGGATTTATTGCAAAATTTTAATGAAGCTTGAGGCACAATGAATTTTATCATAAATAAAATATATGAAGTTTTATACCCTAATAAATGGTTTTACTGGATAATTAATTTGGAACCATGAAATTTATGGTGTAAACTTGTAATTTATGCCATAAATTTGGTGAGTTATGGGTTTTTTATAAACCACATTCGGTCGACTCTTCTCTCATTCGACTCTTTGTCTCTCTCTCTATCTCATTATGGATAAACCCAAGGTGATTTTGGGAGAATTTAGAGAATATAATTTCTTTCCTTGATCTATGGGTTTATGTGGTTTCTCGTTGGTGATCGATGGTGATTTCATTCCTCTTTTCTTATTTTTTTTCTTATGTTCTTTGTTTAGGGATCTATTGTGGTGGTTTTGTTCCATTTGGGGTGTGTTTTGGGTGAATTGTTTTACAACCCTTGATGTGGTGTAGGTTGATTTTTTATTTTCTTGTGCAGTTGTGGGTTATAGGTTGTTTCTTCTTTTCCCCATGGTTCACAGTGATATCATAAAGATCTTTGATGTAGTGGGTCCTTTTTCTCACCTATTTATGTGCTTTGTGTGGGGATTACATGGTTTTTCTTTCCTTTGTATGGATATTAAGGTTCGTCTTAAATAAGATAATGGATTACAATAACTGAAATTGATGTTTATGGGGTTCGACTATCCCACTTAGGATGTTTATGGGGTATATACTTCATTCTTTACAACTTGGTTTATGTTTTTGACGATATTTTGCATGCTTGTTGAAAATTTTGAAAATAATGGTTGTGGGGAGCCTTGTTGGTGTTGTAGATGATATGAATTGAGACCCTTGTTGTTTTTTTTGTGATCATATCCTAAATAAAAGTTGATAAACATATATTTGGATAATAAGTTGGATTACCATGAAATATGGATTGTGTGATAATACCCATGCTAGGTAAATAAGTAATTTGGTGAAAGCCCTTGAATAAATTGTGGAAGCTGGTATGTGTTATTGTTGTATGTTCTTGTGTTATTTGTGTTTCCCAATAGGGTTTGGGGTGTTGTAGGTGATGGAGGTTACCAATTGGTTTTTATTATGTGTAGGGATATGATGTGGTGGATGGTTTTCATGGATGCGATGTGGACAGTTGTGCTATGTGGTGTGTGGTGGTGATGATGTGAGGTTGTGGTGCACATTATTGATGATGTGTGGTAGTGAGGTTTGGTTATTATGTGGGGATTTTATGTTTTGAGGTGTGGTTGTGATTTATGATGTGTTTTTATTGTGGTGATATGCATTGTTCAATGTGGAATGGCAATTATAATGGTCACATGGGGTTGTGTTGACAGTAGTGTGTTGGGCCAGTTATTGTGTGGAATGGTTTTGTGAGTCTTCTAGTTAGTAATGGAATAAAATTTTATGTTAAAACAAAACACAATAGACTGGTAAATAAATGATATTGGCTCGAAATGGATATGTGGTAAATGTATTAAATGAATAAAATGGTAAAAAATGGTCAGTGTAAATGTGAAGGAGGTGGCTTGTAATTGAACGTGTAATTTTGTGGTTTTCTGTGGTGGTGGTTTGGTGTTTCATAATGTTGTGGTAGAATTTGTGATGGTTGATGTCTAGTATGGTAGTGGTGATGTGGTGTGTGCTAGTGAGGTTAATTTAAAACCATAGGGTGGGTATTTTTTGTTATATATATACCATGTATATTTTTTTTATTTCCTTACATGCCCCACCTGAGTTGGATAACTTTACCAATTCCCAAAGGTTTTGGGTTCCATTTTTTTCCATCATCCAGTTTTTTTGTGATATAGATGGTCAAAAACCACCTCTTCCCCTTTCATACTTCAATAATGATGGCCGAAGTGTCTACAGGTGAGGTGTGTAGTGATGATCCATGTGTCTTCAGGAGATATTTGGTTCTTGTAGCTGTGATGGGACGTGATGTGTGGGCCTAGGTGTTTATTAGTGATGCATGGTGTTGTGATTCCTGATGCTAGCACAAGATTATTAACCATGATAGGGTGGTTATGTAAGGATAAATCCTAACCCACGTCAGAGATGGCCCAAGTGTCTTTGGGTGTGATGTGATGTGATGTGATGTGATGTGATGTGATGTGATGTGATGTGATGTGATGTGATGTGATGTGATGTTATGTTATGTGATGTGATGTGATGTGATGTGATGTGATGTGATGTGATGTGATGTGATGTGTAGGGATGTGATGTGATGTGATGTGATGTGATGTGATGTGATGTGATGTGTATGGAAGGTATTAGAGTATAGGACCTTCTATGTTGGGGGAGTGAGAGTAGAAAATAACTTGGGAAGTGGTGGTGGGGTACCTTGATTAGTTATTATCTCAAATATATATTATTATATTGGATTCGTGATGCAGTGAGAGATTCATGGTGATATTGGGATTAGTTAGTTAACCCGTATACATGTTTTTTGGTTTTACTATTTGTTCACTAGTGCATTATCATGATCTTCTCACATGTGTACTTGAGACTTTGCGTATGATCCAACCGAGTAAACATGTTATGCTCACCTTACATATATAAATGATTTTTCAAGATTTTAGGAGGACTTTGCAGACCGAGGTAGACATTAATAGCTTGGGGTTTACAGCTTCGGTGCTAGTCACCAAATCAGGGCCTACTGGAGGTAGGACTCAAGTGTTCATTATCTCTCTTATTTAATTGAGGTATATTTGGAGGGAGGGGGTCATGATAGAGTGGTATAAAAATTTTGGTTGGGAGATACAATGGAGTTTGGAATTAGGTACAGTGAGAATTTCATGGGTTGGTATGGAAACAATACGGATTGATCTTATTGTGTGACACTAGTCAGAAAGACCAGCTAGAACATGGAGTTTTAAGGACCCCCATGATCTGGTGCACATACTTTGATCTTGTTGAACAACCAAGTGAGGTGGACCTATTTTTAGGGTAGAGACCTGGGAGAGGTACATGCATCATGATTGATTGTGTTCGTTTCTAAATTGGGTGATCATGGGAAATAAAAATGAATTAATTAAATAAACCTGTGATATAATTCCATTATACCTATATTAGGATATTATCCTGGATTTTCAAGAATGGGTCATGTTCTTCATCCACAAGAGGTTCAGGAATTTGAGGTTCAGCAGACTAATCTGGTTGATTGTCTGAGGATTGATCCAACAGAGGAGGATGAAGAATGGTAGATGGACTTTGGTTCCTTTTTAGCAGTATAGTTTGGGAAAGTATAAGGTGAACATCTCGGATCTGGAGATAGGGTGCTGGTGGAGGAGATTGAGATCACTTTCTATCTGATTTGTTCTCAGGCTGAGTTCAGGGTACCATTGGTAGTTAGTGAGTTGTGGGAAGTTATGTGTCAGTGGTGGATATTATTTCTTAGTGACCGAAAGGAGGCGGATGTGTCATGGCTAGAATTTTAGAGGGAGTTCCATTCATAGTTCCATTCATTGATGACTAATGTAGTGAAGTGGCGGGAGTATCTCTCTCTTCAATAGGGTAGTATGAGTGTGTGGGATCTTGGGATCAGGTTCACGGACCTATTTCACTTTACTCCAGATGTTTTTTTAGATAAGGATTCCAGAGCGTGAAGTTGAGGTTATCAAATGGATGATTTATTTAGATTGGAGCCTTGAGAGGGTGGCCAACACTAGTATCTCAAGGATTAGAGATATGGATGGTGGGTTTTAGGTGTTTAGGTAGTTAAGTTAAAATATAATGGGGATCTGACCATGGTAAATATCTTCTCGTTTATTTGGGGTATGTGGATCTCGATCACCCGCCAAAGGTTTCCTATTTTTTGTTATGTATTCAGAGGACATGGTCACCACTAGTCTCAGTTTCTAATCACTAAGGGAGTACAGTATTAGGTGGGTATTTAGTCCCCTTATCAGTAGCAGTAATAGTTGCCTCTGAGGCATTTTCAATAGTAGGGACCGCCAAAGTTTTTTCAACGTTCGAGGGAAGATAGATTTATCATAGTGAAGCATCCTAATAGTTCTCATCCATGGGGACCTAGGCTAGAGTGTGGTTAAGGAGGCCGATATTAGAGAGGTATAGAAGCTATGCAACGTAATCTCATTGTCATGACAAATAAAACTGAATTGGTTTTATATGATTATATGTAGTCTAGGGAATACCCTAGGTCATTTCTCAAAGAGATTTGGTGGTTTATAGTGTGAATTTTCAATAAAAAGAACTAAAAATTGGTGGGGTATTTGAAAATATTTTTAAGAAAATAACTATGTTTAAAGAGTTTAATAGTTAAAATCAATGTGTATTTTGAAAAATATGAGTAAAATGGGTCATTGAGAGTTCACTACACACATTAAAAGTTCATTTTTCATAGAGATTCATTTGGGTTTAGAGTAAATCTTTGGTTAAAATTAATTAGAATCTTGATTAATTCCTAAGATTTTATATCAATGCTTGAAGAATCAAAACGTGACATAAAAATCATGTTTCCAAGGTCTAGAGATTATGCATGGAATAAGAGATTCCAAAGCAGATTGAAATCTCCAGAAATTGGGTAATAAAGTGATTCTTTTGTTGTACAATTCGAACAACACAAGTCACGCACTCAAAACCTCATACCGATCAGTTAGAAATTAAGATCATACCAATCATATGAATCAAAACAAGCATTCAAATAAAAAATAAAAAAATATACATGCAATGATATGTTTTTAAACCCAAATTAATCCAAACGAGTAGATATTATAAGAAATGTAACTCCCTTGAAATGTGTGTAACTCCCTCACAATGAATGTACACTATTTAGCCTACCATTGAGAGGGGGAGAAACTCGTGTGGAACTCTTACTTCATCTCAACCCTCCCTGTTAGGATAAAGAGATCCAAATCCACCAAGGTAATAAGAGGGATCCTTCGAGACTCAAAATTTCAATAAAATCACTCTTTATTAGAAAATACCAATGGGGTGCCCAAAGTGCTATTTTATAGGCAAAGTGGAAGGTGGTTTTGAGCACCCAGATTTCGAGAAACCACTTATCCCATGGTTTTGGGTGGTCATAAAGCCTTTTATCACTTTTCCCAAAAATAAAATTTATTTATACACCTATTTAATATCCCCACAGAAAATTTGGAATCATTTTTAAAAATACATCCCAATATATAGATGAAATACATAACCAAAATTTTAACTTTTATTAGAGTTGGTTTTTTAGATAGATCAGTTCGTTAGGTCCCTTGAGAGAAGAATTGGGTTTGGGTGTCTTCATATGATTTATATCCCACTAAATTTTTGATTAAAACACAAGACCAATTGGATTCACTAATTAGTTTCATTATGAATTTTAGATCACATGTGTGCTTGGATCCTATGCATTTTGGCCCGTTTTTCTTGAATTCTGTCATCGGCTCTTTGAACCACCTTCACCTATAATGAAAAAATAAAAACAAATGAAATATATCTTCTTAACAGTTATAAAAATTAAATAATTCAATCAATCATGAAGTTAAATTTGTTATCATATTTGGAATTTACAATACAAAATCATTTTAATACAATAGTGTAAGGGTGAAATAAAATAATGAATCATGGTGTGATCACACGCCCACAACTAAACATTTCCACTCCTGGGAAAATTCACATTTCCAAATATTATTCATGTAGATATTAAAAACTACATCAATATTTAACATTCTATTAAAATCTAATTCTCGATAGTAATGTGATCCAGTTGATATATGTTATTTTAAAAAAAAGTCTGCTTAAATGATTCTATCCACTGAACCTGCCCTACATCCTTTGTAATAAAATTTCATGACCCACACACTTAAGAATTCCCAAAAATCAAAAAATAATATCCCAAAATATATATCCTTATATTTTTTACATTTCATCACTCCGCTCATTTATTATTATTATTTCAAAAGTTTCACATGGAACAAATCTCACACTCATCTCTCAAACCTTATTTGATCTCCTAGTGAAATTATTTGTTATAGTTATAACAATACCAAAGGTTAAGGAAGAGTGGTTTTTGACCTGAACAACACACAAACCATATTTTTTTATTTTGGATTTTTATTTATTTTTTGTTTTTTTAGGGATAGTGATGGTCAGATAATAGGTACACATGCATATGTCAATTAAGTATAGTGATGAAAATGATTGGATAAGGAAAAAACATATGGAAAAATAATTTTGAAAATATGATAAATATTAATCTAACTTATATTTACCTTCTATTAAGTAAGAAAAATTCACACTTCATGGTTGGGTGAAAAGATTTTTGGAGATATTAAGTTACACACTTTTTCCATAAACTACTCAGACAAATGGTATCAATATTTTCAATGGTTTCAATGTGATAAAACCATTTATATCATTGAAAAAACCAATTTTCTATAAAAAAAACACCTTAATATTAAATTCATTCTAAAAAACACATTCCATCATTGAAGCAATTTTTTTAAAATGATAAAAAAACATGAAATAGTGACCTTCCTCATGCATTTTCAATAACTTCCATGATTAAGTGGGCATAAAAAATTAACATTCTAGCAAAAAAGTGTGGTGATAGGGGGAAAGGTAATAATTCTATAAAGAAAGTGAAAAAGAGAAAAAGGAAGAAAGATGATAAAAAATCCAAAATAACCCAATAACGTAACCATCCTTCCACATATAGAGTATGTAGTATCCTCACTATAATAAAAGAGAATGTGGGAAAGAAGGATAAAACATGGCAGGTGTCATTGGTAGGTTTCTTCTTGAACATGGAGTTCCCCCATCAGGGACTCTGGAATGGCTTTTTGAAAGTGCTTTAACCACTTCACATTGACAGTGAAGGTTTGTTTTGTTTCTTCATTTTGAACCTGACTGAAAATTAAAATTTTATTATTCAAACACTTTTGAGGAAAAAGTGAGAAACCAAACAAGACATCACGACATAAACAATAGATCACCATGGAACAAAATTTTTAAGCCAACAACACCACCTCATCACAGAAGATCCCCGAACCAGCATCAAAGACAATAAAAACTGCTTCCTCCTACTCCTCGCTGTCGGAATGCTATCTTGTGCATGAATTGACGGGCCTGGTACCGATGGAAAATCCATACCCTCTCAAACATCCAAATCCGTAGCGAATTCCAGGAGAAACTCGCTGCTTGAAACCCCATCTAGAGAAACCCCTTATGAGACAGATGCATCAACCAAAACCTCGAACCATCAGAGACACAAAATTCATAATGAAAAAAAATACATTTCATCGATTCAACACATTTAACCACCCACTCCACCATTTCCAATTATTCAACAAAATATCAAAAACACCAAGATTGGACCTACGATATTTTGACATCCAACCTCAAAAGAACATCCACGACTCCAAATTGATGTTGGCCAAAAACCCACAACAATTCCAGGACTTGTTATCCTCATTAACCCGCAGAACAATTCAACAGGCAAGAATTTCAAAACCCAAACCAATAAAATCGACCATGAGCGGAAAATCCATAGCAGCCAACGCAAAAGCTAGAATCAATCACGAGCAATAATTACGCAGAAGAACCTTATCCAAAATGTAGAGCATTCCAACAAAAACGCAACCAACCAAATCCTTTCCCAACAACTAGAAGAAACCAAAAAAAAACAGAAACACCAACAAAGCAGACACAACCAAAACCAAACGAAGGCACAAAATAAGAACCAATAATCATTACAAACTCATCAGCAACCCGAGCACCGTATAACACCGGAAAAAGTCCCCATCACTAACCATATCCCATGTCCCATCACCGCCATCCAAAAAAATCCTTGGAGAATGTAACCAACTACCCAGCGAACCCACATCAGAAGATGATGAAACCCTCAGTCGTGAAAATGAGAACTCGGCCGTGGAACCAGCTTCATGCTGCCAAGAGAAGCCCTATCCGAAAGATGGAGTTAGGCGGGAGAAATCCAGTAACGAAGAGAAAGGTCGTGCAATCCGAGTCAAAGAGGACAATGCCTCCATGGAGGAGAAACCACAGCCGCAGTCACGCCAAAGGAACATCGAGGAAGATAGTCGAACCCAACTGAGGTGAAGGGAGGCGGCGGCGGAGCAAAACCCTAGCGGCGACGCCCCTTATAGGCGCATCAGCTCTTCAACCCTCTTTTTCAAAGCTATATTGAACCTGAATAACATAAAATGTATTAACATTAGTAATAGTGTATGGAATAAACTAGTGGGAACAAATCTTACTTTGATGCAACTTCACCATTGCATTGAAAAAGAGGACATTCTACCCAATGGGGAATTGAAGATGAAGGATGAGGTGGTCATGGGAAGCCTTGGTTATCTCTTTATAAATACAAGAGTTATCATATTATTCTATAATCATTTACTCAATCTATTTAATTTGTAACTTTGTTTGATAACCTGCACCATAAATATTAGAATTTCTTCTTTCAATGTCCCAGTAGTCCTAGTTCTCTATCTCAAATGGGAGGTGACAACTCTTTCCAAAAACTAGCTGATATGGTGACATTCCAATGGGAGTTTTGAAAGTATTCTGGTAATACCATAATGAATCATTAAGTCTAAGACTCCAATATCTCTATGAGGTTGAACCATTTTTTTCAAGAATTTGTTTTACCTATTTATCGACACCTTATTTTGGACATTGGTTTATGGATGATATGCTGTAGAAACTCAATGCTCAACCCCATACTGATGTAGAAGTGATTCCATTATTTGATTGTAGAAATGGGAACCCGGGTCACTGATAATGAACGTTGGTAATCCAAACCTATATAAATTTTTGGATCTCAAAAATTCCAAAACTATTTTTGAATCATCAATCCTAGTGGATCCTGCCTCTGTCAATTTTGACACATAATCTACTACTAGAAGAATGTACAAGTTTCCAAATTAATTGGGGAACGATATCATAAATTCCATTCCCCAAACATATATAATTCCATGGAAGATTAATGGTTATTGTTTAATTTAATTTCTTTTAGATACATTCCAAATTCTTTTATATCGAGGAAAAGATTTACAGGAAATCATGGGAATACCAAAACAGTGTTGGCCAAAATATACCAGAATCAAGGACCTTATAACAAATTCATCAGGGGGCCAAAGTGGCCCCCATAATAAATAGTGTGGAAGAACCTAATGATAGAATAAAAATCACTATTAAGAACACATCGTATACGGATTTGATCCCTATATGGGCACCAAAGGTAGGGGTCATCCCAAAAGTACCAACGAGACTAATTTTTCATATCACCAACATGGTTTTGTTGAAATAACTAGGAATTAAAGATGATAATAAATAATTTAAAATCTTATCATACCAAGGAATAACATCATTCACTTAATACAAATTCTCAATGGGAAACATGTCTTCATGGGAATATAAGGGGATGATTCAATGTCTGAGGATGGGAGGATCCTACTGATATAGTAATCCACCACATTCACTGCACCCTTTTATCCCAAATTTCTAGATTAAATTCTTGAAGTAGGAGCATCCAGTGAATGAGATGTGGTTTGTATTTTGGTTTCTTAATGAGATAGCGGAGGGCTTCATGGTCTGAGAGCGCAGTTAGTTTGGACCCTAAAAGGTATGACCTGAATTTATCCAGGGAAAACACAATGGTAAGGAATTAAATTTCAATTATGGTATAGTTATATTAGATAGGGTTCAGTGTGTATGAGGTATGGTCTATTACATGTGGAGCTTGATCGACCCATCATGATAAGACTACCCCAACTTCATAGTTAGAGGTGTCACACATGAAATCAAATAGTAAATCTCTCCAAGGTGATTGCATTATCAAGGGTGATGTGAGACTCCATTTCAATTTGTTAAAATCTTATCCACAGTTTTTATCAAACACAAATTATTTTTATTTTTTGAGTAATCAGTAGAGTGGATGTGCAATCTTCCTAAAGACACGAATGAAATGATGATAAAATTTAGCATGACCTATGCAAGACCACACAACCCATACATTTTTTGGGAATAGTGTGGAAGAAATGATATCTAATTTTGATTTATATACTAGGATACCATCCCCAAAAATGACATGTCCAAGTACTATACCTTGTCACACTATGAAATAGAATTTATTATAATTTAATACAAGATTCCATTCAATAAAACAGCATAGGATAAAACCAAGACTACTCAAACACTGATCAAATGAGGATCCATATAAAGTGAAATCATTCGGGAATACTTACATTCAATTCTCTAGGTAATATGAAAAAAAAATACTAACCATGAATCGTTGGAAAGTACCTAGAGCATTACATATACCAAATGGCATTCTCTAATATGAAAAATTGATAAAGGGGACAGTAAATGTTGTTTTTTCCTTATCCTTGGGGGAAATATGGATATGAAAGTATCTAAAATACCCATCAAGAAATCATTAGTGGGAATTCCCTACTAACCTCTATTGCATCTAGTAAATGAATGTCAAAAGCATATTTTACTTCCTAGTATGTTGGTGAAGCCAGTGATAGTCTATACAGATACACAAACTATTTTTACATGGGTTGGAACAAATTCATTGTTTTTATCATTTTTTTACCATCATACCATGTTTTTTAAGAACTAATTGCACTAGACTAACCCATTATCTATCATGGATGGGGTAAATGAATCTATATTCCAGAAATTTGGTTTCTTCTTTTTTAACAATATCTAGTAGGTTTGGGTTCAGTCAATGTTTGTCTTTCCTCACTAGTTAAGCCACATTATTTAACAATATATGATGCATGAAAATTGATGGGATAGTACGAGTAATGTTAGAAAATTTCTATCCCAATGCTTGTTTATACTCCCTCAAAAGTTTAGCAGTCACAATTCAAGATTTGGAGGGATTGAACTAGCAATAATGAATGTTATCTTGTTTCCATTATCAAGACATAAATATTTCAAATCTTGAGGAAGTGGTTTAAGTTCCAATTTGGGGAGATTTTTGGATTGATAAGAGTGAATGTGAAAGTGATAGGTAAATGATATCATCTAACTACTCAATGGTAACATACTAGAATGAGTAATAATCTTTTAAAAGCATATTAGTATCATCGATGGTCATGGGATACTCAGTGCTCATGAAATCATCAATTAAAAAACATGCATCAAATATTTCTAGACCACTCCAACATTCAGTGCATGATTCATTGAATATAAATTCGTTAAATGATAAAAACTAAAAATTTATATCAAGGTAAAGAGAATATTTTTTTAGGGGAAGGGATTACATCAATATAATTAACTGAAAGTGAGGAATGTCCTTCCAAGGTGTTCTTTATGACATCAAGGATGTTGAAGTGAAAATTTTCACCTCCAAACTTCATAGATAACGTACCATTGTGGAAATTAATTATTATTTTTGAATTTTTCAAGAAAGGTCTCCCTAATATAATTGGGTCATGTATATACATCTTATCATCTTCCATTTTAGGCACATAAAAGTCAGTATGAAAAATTAAATTTTTAACCCTCACAAGAACATCCTCTAACACACCAGTGGGGTGTGCAGTACTCTAGTTTTCCAAATGAATGATTATTTCAATGGGATTCAGTTACCCAACTAGAAATAATGATAAAATGGGTTGAGGCATCACATTTATAGAATAACCCAAATCAATCATAGAATCGGAAAATACATACTCCACAATGTTGTGTGGAATCGAGAATGTTACAGGATCATTTCATTTGGTGGGAAGTGGTGGATTATTAAATGTTGAGAAATTACTCCCAATATCACCTTTTCATCACCTCTAAGTTTCCTTCAGTGTGTACACATATACTTTAGAAGCTTGTCATATCTTTTAATTTTCTTCATGACATCAATCAAGGGGATGCTAGCCTACACTTTTTGGAAAGTTTCCATGATTTATTTATCAACATAAGTTTATTTTTGTTTATTTGGATGGGTTTTCCTTTGGGGAAATCAAAGAGGAATGGTTTGTAATGGTGGTTCATCAAATGAAACTCACTTTCCTTGGGAATGGATTCTCTCATGATAAGGTTTCTCCTTATTTGGACCATTTTCAATGGTTGGAATGGTGGTTTCCTTAGGAGGGGATGACTCTAATGGAGTGATCATTTGGATTTTATTTTTTTCACTCATGGGGGTTATGGAACTAATATTTTCCTTATCCATAGGGTTAAATAGTGGTTGAGAAACAATTTTATTCGACCCAAGATTTTGGATTTCACCCACTGAGTTGGAAAGTTGGCCTAATTTAGTTTTTAGGACATTTATGGCTGCTTGGTTTTTTTTGTTATAATTTGATATTGTTTTGATACATTTTTTACATAACGTACTCTATTATAGGATTGGTTTTATAGGGGTTTGTTGGAAATTTCATTATGGTAGTTGAGGATTTTGGGTGGTGGTGGTGGATGACTACTCTTCCCCAGTTAGTTCCATGGTTGTGGCGGTTAGTTTGAATACCCCCCTTTCCTATAGGCTTGGTTATACTTTCATCCAATGTTGTATGGATAGTATGGTTATTTCCTAATATATTGATTATAGGGGTGACCTGGGAAGATTTCCCAACAACTCTGAAAATATTCTCTCAGTTGGGGGCACTATCCAGAATATTAGGTGTCGTTAGAATGGATACCACAATGAATGGGGTGAGGAGGTAGATATTTAACTTGAGAAATAGAAATTTCTCCGAGTAGGGTGTTTACTTCATCAAAATTCATGTACACCTTCTTATCAAATTTAGAACTTTTCACCTCATGGACACCTTGAATGGGTACATTGGACCCTGAAATAAATTATTGCATATTTTGTACCATGTTTTTTATGAGGGTCCTTACACCAACTGGGGTCTTGTCAACTAGTACACCACCTATAGTAGCATCAATCATGTTATGGTCAATTAAAATTAAACCATTATAAAAACATTGTATTAAAATTTTTATCACTTATTAGGTGGTGTGGATAATTTGAACATAACCTTTTAAATCATTCCCATTATTAGTGAAGTTTTTCAACTTGTGATTTACTTATACCACATATTTCATTCCTTATCGTTTTAGTTCAAGATGTTGGGAATTATTTTTCAATAAAAAGGATATTCATGTCCATCAATCCTCTAATGGGGGATTTAACATAATATAAACAATCTTTTGCAGTTTCTTATAATGAAAAAGGGAATGCCCTTTGCTTCATTTGTTCTGTATACACATTTTTAGGTTTTAATGTTGAACACATGGTGGGAAATTATTTTAAGTTCTTACATGGTTATTCTCTTAGGAGTCCATGTAATCTTGGTAATAAGTTAATTAAACCATATTTGAGTTCAAATATTGGCACTTTACCTTTTACATGAATATATGCTGGCTGGATATAAACATCAGCTGAGGTTAGTTATTTTAGTGTTCATTTATTTTTAGATATTTTATACATGTTAAGTTTAGTTTTTAGATTGGTTCCAGAAGAAGTTGGGTTTAGAAAAGTCTCAAGGTGTGGTGTGTCTTCCTTTAAAGGGTTGTCTTGTGTGTCTCGATGTAAGTGGCATAGGATCCTCTCTAGTTTGGGTTTCAAAGGAGTTAAATCTCCCAGATTAGGATGAATCATGAACATAACCTACACAAAAAATAAATTGAAATAAAAAAATATATGTTAAGGTATAATATAAAACAAATAAATATTCATTAAATGTACAAATATCTTATCAAAAACACGCACAAAAAACTGAAATTCTCCCCTAAACAATGAAAACATTTTATTACTCTTTCATGAGATGTCAATTTGAATTGTTTTTATATGATTATATGTAGTATAGGTCATACCTTGGGTCATCTATAAATGATCATTGGTGGTTTATATTGTGTATTTTCAATAAAACTAACAAAAATAGTGGGGTGGTTCTGAAAACAGTTTTTAGAAAACAACTGAATTTAAAACGTTTAATAGTTGAAAAACAAAGTGGTTTTTGAAAAATATGATTTAAAGGTGTTTTTATGAAATCACTAAACACATTTAAAGTTCATTTTTCTCTGGTATTTATTTAGATTTTCAGTAAATATTTGGTTGAAATTAATTGGAATCCTGATTAATTCCTAATATTTTATATCAATGCTTGAAGAACCAAAACATGATATAAAAAATCATATTTCCATGGTCCAAAACATATTAATGGAATAATATATTCTAATTCATATTTAAATATCAATAAATTTGGTAATAAAAGTATTTTTGTGTTGTACAGTCACAACAACCCAATTCAGGCATTGAAAACCCCGCACTGATCGGTTAGAAATTAAGAGCATAACAATCACATGCATCAAATAAAACAATAAAATACGAAATAAAATAATATGCATAGAATGATATGTTTCTAAACCCAAATTAATACAACCTAGTAGCTATTATATGCATAGTCACTCCCTTTAAAATTGTGTGACTCCCTCACAGTGAACGCCTACCATTTGGCCTGCCATCGAGAGGAGGAGGAAGCTCATGTGGAACTCCGACTTCATATCAACTCTCCCTATGAGGATAAGGAGCAATAAAACCTAAAAGGTGGTAATAGGAATATTTTGGAATAAATATTTTTATCATTTTACTCATTTTTCTATCTTAAAATTGGGGTTCCCAAGGTTTCATTTTATAGGCAAAGTGGAAGGTGGTTTTGAGCACCCAGATTTTGAGAAACCACTTGGGCCATGGTTTTGGGTATCCATAAAGTATTATAACACTTTTCAAAAAAATAAAAAGTTGTTTCCATGCATCTTTAATATCAATAATAAAAATTTTGAATGATTTGGAAACATACATTTCGTTATATGGACAAAAAACATTACCAAATTCACTATGTTGAGAAGATTAGGTTTCATGGATAGATTAGTTTGGTTGGGCCCCTTGATGGAAAAATTAGGAATGGGTATCTTCAAAAGAGTTATATAAAAATTAATTTTTGATCATCATCCAACATTTTATACCAAAATTATGTATATATTAGTTTTATTGTGTGTTTGAGTCCTCATGTGTGCTTGGATCCTGTGCAGTTTGGCCTGTTTTTCTTGAATTCTAATTTGGGATTTCCAAATCACCTCCACCTATAATGGAGACATAAAAACAAGTGAAATAGCCCTTTCTCATAGTGATAAACATTATTTAATTGAATCAAACATGAATGGAATTTTTTTATTATATTTTTAATTTACAATAAAAAAACTAGTTTAATATAGTGTTGTAAGGGTGAAATAAAATAGTGAATTACAGTGAGATCAAATGGTCATATGAATGCATTAGAGTAAAAAGTTATAGATAAACTGAGTGTTGTTTGAGGTATGATCAGTTTATTATCTACCCTTGTTTTGATATTGATTGATTCAAGATCTTCACACTCCTTTTTTCTCCTTTGGTATGTGTTTTGGGACTAGATGTGGGGAGGATTCTAATTCCCCTGGAGTTATCTATTCTAGTTGGAGGTAATGCTATTTTTTTTATGTGTGCTGGGGATTTAGACTAGTAATGGGATAGCACCAATCCATGTAATATTTCCTCTTGTTGTAGATATGGTCATTCTATGTTATCCTTGTGAAAGATTGGTTGTATTCCATGAAAATATTCATTGACTATTTTCATATGAGAGTTTTATTTTTTGATGTGGAGGGCCAATGAGTGGTGTTCGTTGGAATATGAGGTTTTCATATGGGTGGTAGTCTATTAGAGGGTCTTTTCTATCAGTTGAAAAAATTATTGGTGGATGATCAGGTAAAGGGTGTTCCCAAAGTTGTGGAAGAGTTTCTTTATATTTTTTCAGATGATGTTGTGACCCTACCACCTCAACATGATGTTGAGTTTGGGATAGATTTAAAATCATTTGCATCTATGATTTTGATCGATCCATATCATATTGTGCCTATAGAGTTTCATAAGATGAGGTTATAGGTGTGTGATCTGATTTAGATGGGTTTCATACAACCTATTATGACTCTATGGGGTGCACCAGTGTTATTCGCCAAGAATATGGATGGTAGTTTGATGTTTTTTATAGTCTACCAGTTGTTGAATCAGGTAACAGTCAAGAACCCTTACACTCTTCGGAGGACCGATGATTTTTTTGACCAGTTAAGAGGGGATAATTGGTTTTCAAAGGATGAATTGTGGTTTACATATCCCCAGATGAGTGTGAAAGATGAGTATATCCTTAAGACCAACTTCAGGTGCTAGTATGGGCACTTATAGTTCATAGACATTTTGTTCATTATCACGAATACACTATCCATTTTCAGGGGGCTCATGAACTCTATGTTTCAATAGTCCCTAGACTTGTCTATTTTCATATTCATCCATGATATCTTAATCTATTCAAAGACAGAGGAGGATCATTTTGAGAGGCTTAGAGCTAATCTATAGGTCATACGATACCACAGAATTTATGGTAATTCTCTAAATGTGAGTTCTGAACATAATAGGTGCATTCCTTAGACATTTAGTGTCTTAATAGGATGTGTAAAAATACCCATAAAAGGTTTAGGTAATTTTTTCTTTTGTATCACCCAATAACATGTCATAGGTTCATAGTTTTCTTGGTCTCATGGGTTATTATCAATAGTTTCGGCCCAATTTCTCTTGATTTTCATCCCCAATGACCATGTTGACCAAGAAGAACTAGTCTTTTGTATGGAATGATCAGTTTTATGAACAATTCAACTATCTAAAAGAGAATTTGATCAGTGCTTCAGTTTCCTGAGGAGGGTGTTTTGTTTGATGTTTGATGTGACACTGTTGACGCTCCTTTCATCACAGAATCTAAAAATCAGAAAAGGGGAATATCTGAGCTCAAAGTGATTCAACCTTTGAAGAAAATATCAAAAATCGACAAAGGCATGAACAAAGGATCAAAAGCAACCGCACCGCGCAAGTTATATCACCGTCGTGCAAGTCCCCTTGCGCGACGCCCTTGGTCGCGCAAGTGACTTGGGCGACCGATGTGGTAACTGCCCGGTAACCGCTCGGGGTCTTCTCATGCCTATAAATAGACCCTGTGGGCCCCCCATTCGAAAGGATCTTTTTCCAGAAACTCGGATTGAAGCTCTCGATGCCCAAGTCTCTTCTCAAAGCTTCCAGAACACTTCTAAGGTAATTTCTTACCTAGAACGGAAGATCTAAAGAGAGGGAGGAATGCCTAAGTGTTGAAACTCATCAACACTTGTGCGCCTGAGTGGTCGGCCCTTAAGGGAAGTGGTCCTACTTGCACGCCGCCTTATTCCTTCGATAGAACTTGCTCATCCCTTTTTTGGAAGATCCTCAAGAGAATTCTAAAGGCTTTAATAAAGAGTCGCTCAAGTATTTCAATGCTGGTTTACCATCGCGCAATTACATCACATGTCGCGCAGGTATACCTGCGTGACCAATACTTGCGCGCCGCCGCAGTACCTGCGCGCCTTCCAAGAGTTGCTCGCCCCTTCCTTTTTTGGGTGCCTTTCTTGCCCATTTCACCCCTCTTAATCCATTAAACCTTTCCTTTTCAAGATTCAGTCTTCAAGACACTCTTCAAAGCCATTTATGTCATGATTTCTTGATTTGACTTCCTTATCTGAAAGGAATTCGGTGAAATATCTCTCAAAACCTAGTGATTTAAATATCTTTTTGTCACTAAATATGGAGAGTTCATTCATTCAACCTCATCATTTATGATGAGAGAAATCCTTAACCTGGGCTTCCTTTTCAGGAATAAGTCCCAGTCATAAATCTTGGGCATCCTTCTTAAGAGTAAGCCCCAAGTCCTCTAATTTTGGGCATCCTTCTTAGGAGTAAGCCCCAAGTCCCTTAATTTGGGCATACTTCTTAGGAGTAAGCCCCAAGTCCCTTAATTTGGGCATCCTTCTTAGGAGTAAGCCCCAATCTCAAATATGGGCATCCTCCTCAGGAGTAAGCCCCAAACCTTAATCCTTAACCTAGGATTCCTTTTTAGGAATAAGTCCCAGTCATAAATCTTAGGATTCCTTTTCAATAGTAAGCCCCAAGTCCCTTAAATTCTCCTTAACCAGTCCTAATTTACGTTTGATATGGGATTCCTTCTCAGGAGTAAAACCCAGTTATCAATCCTCTCCTAATTTGGGTTTCCTTTTCAGGAATAAAGTCCCAAGTTAGAGTGTTCAAATCTCCATAAAGCACATATACCTTTATGGACCCTGTTCCTGGATTTTCTCCTTAATTTAAATCCTAAACTTCATTCATCTGGGAAGTCATACATACATAAGCCCCAAACCATTTCTTATGATTGCATCTTTCATGGCACAATTGTCTAATTTTTACCAATACCTCTTGTTTCCCACACCGAGCATGACTCACGTGAGCTTAGAGTGTAAAATTAATTGTGACATCCTGCTTTGAGCCATCAATCATAAACATCATACCCTTACTCGAACTACGTGGGTTCTGATTCCTTTTACAAAATAAAGGATACGTAGGTAGCCCATCTATGGATTCAATCCCAACTCTAAAATAATTAATTGTCCTTCTGAATGACAATAAATTTCAAGTGCCCCACTGAGTGGCTTTAAAACCATCCTGGTCATCATAATGACCAAGAGACTTTTATATAAATGTTTTGAAGGTTACCATTGATCAAGAATCTCTAAATAGATATAGATTATTCTCTATTGATGAAGAACCTCGAATACATATAAAAGATTCTCTAAATTTCTTACATATTTAATCATTGATTGTCAAAACTAAAGGAAAAGCTCATTTTATACTTGGTAATGTAATAAGGATTCACGAACATAACTTAAATCTATAAAGAGAGTCCAGGAATAGAAAATAATTCCCCTCAAAAAGGTGTGATGAGTCCGACCTCCCATCCTCTCAACCAATGCAAATTCCTAAGCCTCATCAGTCCACAAGCTAATGAGCGCCTACCTTTGGAAAGTAGGTCCAAATGGTTGTGGAATCATTAGATGTTTCCGGTTCTACGAACAAACCCGCAAGAAACCGATCAGAACGTTTGAATCTCCCATCCAGGAGGTCATCCCCGAATTCCAAGGGAAACAAAAAATGGTGAACCCGACGTGAATCCTTAACCAAGTTAAAATAATGTTTTTCCAATTTGTTAAGCCCCTATTTAAAACTCAATAATAGGGATAACAAAAACAATCACTGACATGTGTGCTCATCCAAAGGATGAAGTGGCTGAATTTTATCTTGATTACGTCCGTTATATCAAACAGGCACCCTTTTCCAAGATCTTCTGTATTTCCATAATGTCTGCTCTCAAATTCACATCTGTGAATACTGCTGCTTCAAATACAACTACTGCTATTCCTACTGGATCGTCATCCGCTCTGAGGATGACATCCCCTACTCAGCGTCTTCAACGCTGGGAATCAAATGCGCTGGTTAAGGAGTACCGTCAACACGGTACCATCCCAACTTTGGAGGCTACCCGACAGGCCCTCCAAGTGAACAACTCACACAGGTCATCGGGACAACGACGAGCAGTGATCAAGAGGCAGGCGGTGCTGACTACCGTCTCCAACCGTTTCGGGTCGTTATCCCCAGAACACAATTTCCATTCACTCCCTTACTTTGAGGAAGTGAATGAGCAGGCCCCTCAGGGCCTTAATTCAAAAAGACAGGAGTCCTTCCCGAGGGCTCCCATCAACAATCACCGCCAGACTCATGCGGCAGTGCGCCCTCAACATGATGAGGGTACCGACTCCAGGCATTCAGCTCGGGTTCCTCGAACTCGAGCAGGCAAGAAGAACCTCCAGAGACGGAATCCGGTTAAAAATGGGCAGGTTTTCATCCCTGCCATCTCCGGAAAAGTCCACCAACCTAACTTGGTGGCAAACAACGAGCAGTCACACACACCTGTCCGTTTTAATTCCGTTGTCTAGCAGACTAGTCTGGCAGCATCACACCAATCCCGCCAGGCAATTCCGGCAGAGTACTATAGGCAGGAACATACAACTTCTTATACCTCATCATCTAGTCAGTTGGCTCACCTGACTACATATGATGGATCTCGTCAACCACCTTTGGTGAAGTGTAATCAGCAGGCACATACACCTGCTAGTACTAATCAATCCTACCAACAGTCTCGCTTGGTAGCGCATGGAGAAGTCAGTCGGAAAGCTCCGATGACAAACAGGAGGCAGACTCAACTCTCTGCCTCCACACTTGAGTACTGTCAGGATTCACTGACAAGAAAAGGAGGACAGGAGCATGCACATACACCTACTCCAATCCCGTAATGGACGTATATTCCCGTTCCGGCGGCTGAAGTCACCAAGCATATTTTGTTAATGGTGAAAGACCAGAAGCAAATTCCTGCTCATATTCAGGATGCTTGTCAGGATATCATAACAGCTTCAGCATCATCTCAGGGAAAGACACATAAATCTATCCCTAGTAGTGGAGTGACACATCAACGATTCCCTCCGGAACAGACACACACATCTGTTCCAGTCCAAGAGGGTTATGGGGTATACTCCCCCATATCATACGGACAACCAAGTCAGGCACATACACCTGATTTGAGTGGAGATCGTCAGCCTAACCTGGCCAACTTTCCTGATCAGGCACATACACCTGCTCAGAGCAATCAATTTCGTCATCAAGTGGTTTATAAAGCGAGTAAGAAGGAATCTAAGAAAAAGATCTTCCCAGCACAGTTATGAGATCAAAGGCCAATCTGTAACAAGGCCTTGATCGATGCTGGAGTTCTTGAAGCCATCAGACATTTATCTGTCGGAATTTAAGATTCTACTCCCTCTGTTCCCAATAACGGGAACATTAATTCTGAAAGTCTTCAACAGACACTTCCTCATGAAGGATTTCTTCATGAAAATTCAGTCAATCTTGAAGTTTCTTCTTCAAATGAGAGCCACAGGAACCCTCTGTGTGGTCAGAAGACCAAGGAGCAAGAGATCTCATCTTTTAATGTAACCCATTATGGTGGTCCTCCCCATGATGATGAATTTTGCTGTGAAAGTCCTCTCCGCAGTAGTGATTCACATTGCCTGGAAAATACTTCAGTGGACAATGTAGTGCCAAGAAATCCCTCTTATCTTGAGGCACTTTCAAATGCGAAACCAGTCATGTCTGATGCTTTATCTCTAGCAAGTGAAATACTTTCTCAATCATAAGATAGCCCAGGGTGTAGGTCATTCTCCGAACCACCCCTAAGTCATGCATCTTCTAGTTTGATCAATGATCTCTCTACCAATCATGTTGAATCCGATGAAGCAACAAGGAAACACCAACTCTGGTCAAAACAGGTAGAAGAATCTTCATTTAATGATAAAGAGGAAATGCTGAACATGAAGAAAAAACTGGCGAAAAGTGAGGTACCAGTCATGTTTTGGCCTTTGGCTGACTCCCAGTATGACATTCCAAAGATGTTGACAGAAGATGGAGTCCATGATATTCATCTCAACATATGGAAAACTCTTTGTCAATTGAAGAAGAAGGTATTATCTTATGATGAATATGAAAATCATCTTAAGATAATAGAAGGGCTACAACGTCAGATCGATTTGGCATCTCTATCAGTCTCTCGGTATCCGAAAGCTGAAAAGCAACAGAGAACCCTTCAACGTTCATGCCATGGCGCACTAAGAAAATTGCATCAATTAATTTCCAATGCTCCATCTGGTGTTCATATCATAGGATGCGGTGTTCACGGAGCACTACATTTCACAGTGCTTTCCAGTCAGCAACGCCCGCCAAAAATGGTCTCATGCAATGTTATTGCCCATGGCCGGCCACAGTCAATGGGCTTTGTTCATAATCAAAAGCTTTCTCAAGAACAGGCTTCTACTAGTTCCTCTCAAAATCAAGCATATAGAGAACAAGTTGTTTAATTTCTCCTACATCAAGCAGGCGAGAATATTGCACAAGCCTCTTGTCTGGAGAAAACAAATCATCAAATGACAGAAGTCTCGGAAATCATCCAACGGTCTGTTGAACCAGGTGATAAAAGTGGATACAGGTTAATGCATCCAGCTAATTTCCGAACTAAGATTCTCAAGATCAAGAGATCTTTTTAAGAAATTCTCAGACATAGCATGTCAAGAGCCACCCCAGCTTGTCAGATTGGGGACTCCTTTAACCCAACCCTCAGAGTCAACAAATGGGATTCGAGGAGTTGAGCGGAATCAACAAGAACATCCCCAGTTCTCGAGACTAGGGACTCTTTCAAATCATCAATCCCCTTCTCAGAGAATATCAGTCTTTTCTCGATTGGGGTAGAAGTCCCAAGAGGAACGAAGAGCCAAATTATCAGGAGATTCCCTCCAAATTATAGCTCGTCAAGAAGTTCCTAAAGGATTGAATCAACAAAAGGCAATGTCTCATAAAAGATATGAAAGAAGACAATATCACAGAAATGTTGATAGAATGGATGCGATGCATTATGCATCAATCAATGTCATCAATGTCGTTGTTGCTAATCCACCAGAGGAGACTCACTCAGGGGACTCAGATGAAGAGCGTCCTTCTCAAGAAAATGTACGCACCGATACAAATGAAGACGGTGTGCGTACACGAAGTCAAAGGATTACTCAGAACCTAGGTAATCCACTTCCTTCTCTCCAAAAAGTATCCAACAAAGGGAGGGGAAAGAATCAGGTTACATATCCTTCCTCTGGAGAAGGTCAATCACTCTCGTTAGAGAAAAGGTTTTCACAACAAGAGGAAGAAATGAAAGAATTAAGAAGTTTGAACGCCGAACTACTTTAGAGTAGTCTTCTTCTTAAGAATGCTGAAGTCCGACAACCGAAGGAATTTGTTGCAGTTATTGAGATGGATCAAGAATATCCTCCTTTATCAGTACACCCTCAGAGGTCTAATCCCGTGGGTCAAGCGCAACAACGGTTGGCAGTTCTACCATCAGTTGCAGCACCAACCACCACATCTGTCCAAGCTCCATTCATTGCACCTACTCAAGACCAGATTCAACCGGATGTTTCTCAAAAGTTAATAACTACTATTGAGTCATTAATAGCTCGGTTAGAAACTATGGAAGGGAAAAGGGCGCAAGTTCAACCAGAATAGAAAGTTTACCCTGAATGGATAGATTCAATTTCTCCTCCATCCAGTTTTGGAAACCCTGTTTTCCCTACTATCAATGGATCAGGCGACCCTGAACAACATTTGACGCATTACGTGTCTTGTTGTGATCCTATGATGGGAACTCCAGAGCAGCAAGAAGCAGTGAAACTCAGATGCTTCGTGCGAACCTTACAAGGACCAGCTTTTGTCTGGTATACAAGCTTGCAATCCCGGTCAATCATCGGATGGGAGGATCTTCGCCAAAAATTCCTTCTTCAGTTCAGCTCAACTTTTCAAAAAACAACTGTTTTCGATCTTACAAACTGCAAGCAAAGGGAGAATGAAAGAGTCTGTGATTTCATTGCTCGCTGGAAGGGATTAACATATTCCCTTAGTTTAGCACTCCCTCAGGAAGAGCTGTTGCCAATCTGTGTGGCAAATTTGCATGATGAATTATGCATGCCATTGATCCCTGTGAAATACAAAGGAGTGTTTCGAGATCTTACTTCAATCGCTCAGTAGATTGAAGATTCCCTTATACAGGCTAAGGTTAAATCTCATGTAATTCCATCAGCTTCAGGAAAGAAAATGGGTACAGCAGAAACTACTACAGTTATGCTTAAACAAGCACCTGTACCTACTTCTACTTCAAAACCGTCATCTTCTCGAAGGGCTCCACCTCTTGAACGCCAACAAAAAAGGCCATTTCGTCCAAATGATCAAAGAGATCAATGACAAAAACAATTTGAGGATATGAAGAGTAAAACATACTCCTTCCGAAGTGAGCAAGTTCCTGGTTACTTCATTTCAGCTCTAGAAAATAATTTGGTTCAATTACCAGTGCCCAAAAGGCCAAACAAGGAAGGAGATGAAGACTGTACCAATTATTTTCCCTTTCATCAAATGTTAGGGCATCCCATCCAGGAGTGCTTTGTCTTCAAAGACCTCCTGCAAAAGATGGTCGACTTGGGACAAGTCAAGTTGAAAGGTTCTTCGACTCAGGTAGAATGTGTTACTGCTACAGTTCCAGAGGAAGAAGGTGAATGGCAAGATGTCAAAAGCAGAAATGCACATAAGTATGATGATTGGATGGTCAGAAAGACAATCAATCGGACTCATTCCATTTTTGCGAACACAATTAAGGAAACCAATTGTGTCTTCTGCCATGAATATTGCGGTAAAACCCTCTTCGTTAGAGGGAAAGTCCTAAAATAAACGGTTTGATTCAAAGAAGAAAAAAAGAATCGGGAGAAGATGAGTATGTGTCAAAGCATAAATTGTCTTTGACTCTGGAAGACTTTATGCCATCTACTTCAAAACCACGGGCACTGCCCCATCAAACGGCATAGCCTAAACAGGCTAGTCAGGCAAAGTCTTTATTAGACGAAGAGTTAATCTTCGGTTCTGTTAATATGATTCAATTAACAGATCCGTACTCCAGTCGTAAAATCAATTTTGATGAGCCTGAATTCCCTGTATCATATAAGGGAATCCGAGGAAGTTCCAGAGGTTCAGGATATAGTTGAAGACGTGGATCTTTCCGAAGCCACTACTCCAGTTCTATCCCTGCTAGCACTATGTATGCAGTAGAAACTCGTGGTAGAGCCCTTTAGTGAGCTCAAAAAGAACAAGCAAGTTCTTCTACCAATAGTCAACTCAGTCTTGGCACAGTTATTTTGGAAGACCGATTGAAAATTCCATCTTCTTTATCTCAGCAAGTAAATGGATCTAATCGGTCTAATCTTCCAAAACCAAGGATTTTGCCAACTTCTATCCCAATACAGGATACATCAGCTTCCAAAGAATCTTCTTCCAAGGTACCTGCTAAACCGCATATTTCTGTTGGGAAACGCAGACCTCTAGATCAAAAGTATGATATATTGAAACACTTGGCCCAAGTACCAGCCAAGTTATCAATTTTGGATGCTTTGAATCTGTCAAAATATCTTCGGGAAGCACTCATCGAAGCTTTGTCAAGTCCTCAGGAATTTGAAGCTGAAATTGCTGCAGTTGAAGTCTATCACATAGAGAATAATCCTACAGAATGTCATGCAGTGATATCTTTTACTGATAAAGATGAAGATGATGTTGTGCATGGGCACATAAAACCTTTGTACTTATCTGGCAAATTCAATGGTGTGGATATCCGAAGGACTTTCATTGACAATGGTTCAGGAGTCAACCTCATGCCCATTCGTACACTTCGTCGGTTGGGCCTCACGGAATCTTATTTATCTCCTTCTACCATGATGTTACAAGGATATGATAAAAATGAACAAGAACCATTGGGCGAAGTTACACTCAGAACTCAGTTTGGAGATCTTGTATCCAATTCAGATTTCATGATTGTTGATCAAGACTCAGCTTTCAACGTCTTGCTTGGAAGACCCTGGCTACATCAGCATGCGGCTATTCCTTCATCATACCATCAATGTCTCAAATACTATTTCAATGGTCAAGTTGGAACATTGTATGGTGATAAGACCTCATTCAAGACATGTGAGTATGAGTACATTGAGGCAGAATTTTATCACATGAAGGGAAGAGAAAAATATACAATGAAGTAAATTACCAAAGTTAATGCTCCATATGGTTTGGAGAAAATTCCAACCAATCTATTTACACATGTGAGTACAGATTATGTGTTACCTATCAGTCAAATTGACAAAATAGGCCCAAATCAAAATACTCTTATGGAAAGTTCCATAATGTCAATTACGGGAGTTGAGCCAGACAACATGGGAGAAATTGGTAACCTACCAAACAGTGATGAAAGCACAAGTGGTGATGTCTTCATTTCATCTTCTGAAATCCAACACGTCTATACTTCGCCAATCAGCCCAAAAGAAGTTATAGAAACATCAGAGTTGAATAATGATGTCAATTCTCAATCCATCATCTCCTCTTTATTTCCCAAAGAAGGCCCTTTATCATCAATAGGGTCAGAAATGGAAGCTTCTTCTTCAAAATGTGCACATTTTGAAATCTCTTATGATCATGAAAATTTCGTTTTGTCATCTACTATGCAAGTAGAAATGGAAAAAATAGCACATGATGAATAGGAAGAGGAAGATCTTAGAGATTCTCCTCCAGCATTTGAAGAAGGTATGTCTACTACAGTGGATGAACTCAGAGAAATAAATCTGGGTATAGAGAAAGATCCACTCCCCACTTTAATTAGTGCGGCTATGACCCTTGAAGAGAAAGAGATGTATATTTCTTTTCTAAAGCAAAATAAAGATATTTTCTCTTAGAACTATACAGAAATGCCTAGGCTTGATCCTGATATTGCTACTCATCATTTGGGTTTACCAAAAGAACAACGAGGATTTAAGAAAGCCGCGAGAAGAACACACCCAACCTATGCTTCCAAAATTGAAGCTGAAGTGGATAAGATGATCAAAGCTAACTTTGTCAGAGAAGTTCAGTATCCCAAGTGGTTGGCTACTATTGTCCCTGTAAAGAAGATGAACGGACAAATTAGGGTTTTCATCGATTTCAGAGATCTTAATCGGTATTGTCCTAAAGATGATTTCCCAGTTCCGATTACAGAACTCTTATTTGATGTGACGGCTGGCTATGAAGTACTTTCCTTCATGGATGGATATTCCGGATATAATCAGATCTGAATGGCCCTAGAAGATGAGGAATCTACAGCCTTCAGAGCCCCTCAATGTGTGTTTTGTTACCGGGTGATGCCCTATGGTTTAAAGAATGCAGGTGCAACATATCAACGCGCCATGCATCGTATCTTCAAACCTTTTTTAGGGAAGTTTATTGAATGTTATGTAGATGATTTGGTGGTTAAATCCAAACAACGTTCTAATCACTTGGCTGATTTGGAAGTCATATTCCACAAGATTCGACAACATAATTTGAAGATGAACCCCTTAAAATGTGCTTTTGGGGTAACCTCAGGAAAATTCCTCGGCTTTGTTGTACACCATCATGGTATTGAAGTCGATCCTGAGAAGACCAAGTCAATCCTTGGTATGTCACCTCCTAATAATTTGAAAGAATTAAGAGGACTTCAAGGACACTTAGCCTATATTCGGTGTTTCATCGCCAATTTGGCAGGCAAAAGTTTTCCCTTTTCCAAATTATTGAAAAAAAGAGTCACTTACCAGTGGACTGAAGAATGTCAAGAAGCGTTTGATGTTCTCAAGAAATACCTCTTGAGTCCACCAGTACTCATGCCACCTGTTGAAGGAAGACCACTTATCCTCTATGTGACATCTCTAGAGTGATAATTGGGTGCCTTTCTCGCTCAAAAGAATGATGCTGGGAATGAAAATAGCCTCTACTATCTCAGTAGAACTATGCTTGAAGAAAAAACCCGGTATTCAAGTATTGATAAGTGCTACCTAGAATTAATCTTTGCAGTTCAGAAACTGAGAAACTACCTGCAACATCACGAGGTCCAATTGGTATCTCGCAATAATCCGCTCAAAATCATCCTTAGTCGTCCAATGCTCACAGGACGTCTAGCAAGGTGGGCAGTTATTTTGCAGCAGTTCGACATTCAGTATGTATCTCAAAAGGCAATAAAGGTCCAAGCTCTGGCTGATTTCCTGGATGAACATCCTTCAGTGGAAGACACGTCTTCAGATATTGAACTCCCTGATGAGGAAGTTTTCTCTATTCAAGAGAGTCCTCAAACATGGGAAATGTATTTTGATGGTGCTTCCAGAAGTCCAACAGGGAAGAAAATGGAAAATCCTAAATTCAAAAAAGTTGGTTTAGGAATTGTACTCATTTCTCCAGATAAGGCATTGTTACCTTATTCCTTTTTATTGTGGGAAGGTGGTACCAATAATGATGCCAAATACCAAGCTCTTATCACAGGCTTGGAGTTAGCACTTCAAGAACAAGTGAATCACTTAAAGGTGAAAGGTGATTCAGACTTGGTAATCAAACAAGTCAATGGGGATTATGCCATCAGAAAAGAAGAGTTAATCCCTTTGTATGATTACGTCAGAAATTTAATGGCGGAATTCCCTTCAGAACCGACATTTTCTTATGTCCCAAGATCACAAAATGCTCAAGCTGATGCACTGGCTAATATATCCACAGCTCTAGCAGATCCAAATCGGGACGAGACAACCATCAATATTGCCCACCGTCGTGCAATTTCACCTTATGTTCAAGCCAGAACAGAGGAAATTAATGAAATTAGTCCCATTCCTAAACCGTATGGTCATACTACATGATGAATGTCACCTATCATGGAATACCTTCAAAATGGAACACTTCCACCTGATAGAGCCGAGAAAGAACAAATCCGGCGACGTGTGGTCAATTATACTCTTTAT
This sequence comes from Viscum album, assembly GCA_963277665.1. NCBI lineage: Eukaryota > Viridiplantae > Streptophyta > Magnoliopsida > Santalales > Viscaceae > Viscum > Viscum album. Next base: position 1,447,717,891 of record OY728145.1, on the reverse strand, counting down.
GATGGCCCAAACCACCTAGAGAAAATTCTCTACAAACGTGGTTTTTATGGAGTTCTCTTCAGATGCATTGATGGTGAAGAGACAATGGCTGTCATGAAAGAAGTGCATGCAGGATTCGGTGGTGCCCACCAGTCTGGACATAGATTGTCTGATCAAATTCGAAGGCTTGGATACTTTTGGCCTTCAATGATACAATATTGTGTTGATTTCACAAAGAAATGTCATTCATGTCAAGTACATGCCAACTTCATTCATCAACCTCCAGAGTTTCTTCATAGAGCTAAATACTCATGGCCATTTTCCACATGGGGAATGGATGTGGTGGGACCTTACCCTTCAGCTACGGCCAAGTAGTTTAAGTACATTCTTACTGCTACTGATTTCTTTTCCAAATGGGAAGAGGTAGTACCTCTCAATGAAGTCAGTTCTAAATGAATTTTTAGCTTCATCAAGTCTAACATCATTACTAGATTTAGTGTCCCTCATACCATATTGACGGACAACTGCACCAAATTCTGTTCTTCTGAGGTGAAGAAATTGTATCAAGAATACAACATTAAATCCAACCATTAATCTTGGTATCATGCGGAAGCCAGTGGCCAAATAGAATCCTTTAATAAGACACTTTCAAATATACTGCAAAAGATGGTGGATAAAGATTAGAGGTCATGGCCTGATAAACTTTTTCATGCTTTATGGGCTTATCGGACTACCACCCGCAATGCAACGCGGTCAACTCCATATTCATTGGTATATGGAACAGAAGCAGTCTTGCCAATTGAAGTTCAATTGCCCTCACTCAGAGTAGCCATTTGTGATCAGTTATCTACATATGAGAAATCCCAAAAGCGATTGAATGAATTGGAACGGTTAGATGAGAAAAGATTGTGCGCTTTGCACCACTTGGAAATCTATCAGAATCGAATAGCACGAGCTTTTTACAAAAAAGTTCTTATTCTCTCATTCATTTAGGGAGAATTGGTATTAGTTCTCAGAACTCCAATGATACCAGGAAAGAAACCTCCCAAGCTTGAGCCAAAATGGGAAGGACCTTATTCAATACATAGGGTCTACTCCAATGGAGCTTATTCATTAATCTCGATGGATGGAGTACTCATTACTACTCCAACTAAGGCCAGATTTTTGAAGAAATATTTTGTATAAAATACAAAGTATTCACTTTATGTCCCCGCAACATGACACTAAACTGTGCGGCACCAGTTCGTCCTTGCTATATGACGTTAAACTATACATCAACGGTCTAAGCATATGACCCTAAACTATTTTCACATACGTCCAACATGATGTTAAACTGTGTCACAGTATGTCCCCGCAACATGACACTAAACTGTGCGGCACCAGTTCATCCTTGCTATATGAAGTTAAACTATACAGCAACGGTCTAAGCATATGACCCTAAACTATTTGCACATACGTCCAACATGACGTTAAATTGTGTCACCTTCAATGTCCCCGCAACATGACACTAAACTGTGCGGCACCAGTTCTTCCTTTCTATATGACATTAAACTATACAGCAACGGTCCAGTATGACCTTAAACTGCAACTTTGTCCCACACGACGTTAAACTGTGAAAAAGTTCCCTAAACCGTCCAGCATGACCTTAAACTGCATCATCCCCAGTCCATGCATATGACCCTAAACTATTTGCAAGTCCCTTACGTCCAGCAAGACGTTAAACTGTGATGTCCTAACTACATGACGCTAAACTGTATAAAAGTCCCTTACGTCCAGCAAGACGTTAAACTGTGACGTCCTAACTACATGACGCTAAACTGTATAAAAGTCCCTTACGTCCGGAAAGACGTTAAACTACATAATCATCAAAGGTCATGTATGACCTTAAACTACACCACCGTCCAGCATGACATTAAACTGCACCATCCACGGTCCATGCATATGACCTTAAACTATTCGCACTTTCGTCCAACATGACGTTAAACTGTGGAGAAAATCCTCAATGCGTCCAACATGACGTTAAAATGGTGCACTCTTTTGTCCTCACTGCATGACATTAAACTACACAGTTTCCCCCTTTCGTCCAACATGACGTTAAACTCTATTGTTCCCATCGTCCTAACTACATGACGCTAAACTGTACAGAAAATTAATAATACGTCCTACATGACATTAAACTATATTTTTTCCCTGCTACATGACACTAAAGTGCACAGCACCAAAAGTCCTAACTGCAAGACTTTAAACTGCATAGTCCCTTTATATGTCCTACATGACATTAAACTATGCATCGTTAAGGTTTTTGTTACCTCTTGTTTCTCACACTGATTATGACTCATGTGAGCTTAGAGAAAACCTCAACCGTAACACTCTCTTTGAGCCGCTAACCATGTATAAGTCCCAACAACATTTTTTTATTATTAGATCGTTGTCCCCAAGAACAACTTGATCATTAATTCATTCTATAATTGAACTACACAGACTTTGATCCTTTCCCTCCAGGCTGGGTATGTAGGCAACCTCCCAGGGCTCAAGCCCAAAAACAATCTCTTCACATCAGTTCACCACCATCTCATATGATGTAAATTCATGAAACCGCCCCTAGAATCAATATCTTTACATTGATTCACTTTCTTCCTTGTTATATGACGTTAAACTATGAAACAATTTTGTCCGGTACGACAATAAACTACAATACTCTTTGATTTCCTCATTTGAGAGAGAACTATTATTGACATTGATTCTTCAATCATGTTTCATTTCAAAAGACTACGTGCATACATGGTAATTCCTAAACTTTTTGTCTCGGGTTAAGCCATCATTACACTAAAGTCCCCTTTCACCCTTCACATGTACGAACCAGATTTGTACAAAGGGTATTTCTAGAACTACGTGGACTTGATTCCCATCCTTATGGGATACGTAGGAACATTCGAGTGTCCCTCGAATCCAGTCCCAAGTCTTTTGGGCCTAACCCCAAATTTCACTTTCAGTCCCTTGGCTGAAAAGTCCCCATGAAAACACACACTATGTATTCATTATTATGGTCCGAATTCTATGAACCTAAACTAAGATCTCTCATACTTTCTTCCTGCACGATGTTAAACTACATTTCAAGAACTACGTATGGATTGATTCTCATTTTTATGAGATACGTAGTGAAGTCCAAAATTTCAATTCATGACCCAGCCACAACATAATTATGGTTATTATTGACCTATGTATCTCTATATACATTGGACAATACCCATCTTTATGTGTTATAATCCTAACCTTAAATATTTTAAGATCTTCATAACCCTTTTCATGACATTTAGTCACAAAAATGTCAGACTTCTAAGAATTCTTTTTCCTGACTATGTAGTACATGCCCATAGGTGGCTTCGCATAAACAGTCTACATTATAGACTTGTCAGCCGAAAGATACTATTTATTTGACCATGCAGCCAATTCCCTTAGGTGGCCCTACATAATTCAACCCCCTAACGGGTTTTTGTCAAATAATAGTAACTTCATTCTTGCGAAGAATGCCTCTTTTGTCCTTATTTATCTTAAATGACGGTATGTAGGGATCTGCAAAAAAATAGCTATCCTTAACATATTTGTCCCATATCCTTTTTCATGATCTGAAAGTATTCAAGTCTATGATTTATACTCTCCATATTCTCTTTCCCTACATTTGGGTTAGACCTTCGTAGGAGTGATATTCATTCAATTCTCTGATATTCTTGTTCGGAAATATCTTCTCCATATTCAAGTACCTCTTTACATACAACAAACTCTATACTTTCGAAAATTTGAATCTCCATAAACTTTCACTGGCTTTTAGTACTAGGAAAGTATATTTCTGAGAGTTCTTTTTCCTGACTATGCAGCACGTGCCCATAGGTGGCCTTGCATAAACAGTCCACATAACAGACTTGTCAGCCGAAAGATGCTATTTATTTGACCATGCAGCCAATGCCCTTAGGTGGCTCTGCATAATTCAACCCCCTAACGGGTTTTTGTCAAATAATAGTAACTTCATTCTTGGAAACTACTTCTTCTAATGCCTTTTAGCTCTTTTTCATATCATTTCTCAGATTCAAAAATTCTTAAGTCATAGCTTACATATTTTCCTTCATACTTGAGTATGGTAATATTTTTCAGATAAATTGTCAAGGAATTGAATCAATTTTAATCCATTTTGGTCAAAGCTATTTCGACATTAAACATTAGCCCCTTTATGTCCGGCATGCATGACTTTAAACTTCCCACAAATGAAAAAGGAACTCTGAATAAAAGTCAAGTTCCATCTCACTAAACATACATTTTGTATGATTTAGGTAATATTGAGCAATTAAAAGTTTCAAAGTTTGTAGGGTTATTTGTAATAATCCTAGTAAAAATCAAACTATGCTTACTAAGCCCATTGTTTTGAGTAAATTTGAAGCAGGTAGTGAAAGAATTCATGTACAAATGATTGAATATGAAAGTGTTTTTCATTGATACACAAGAGTTAGAAGGACATCCATAGACTGGAGTCTCTCCTCTTTTTCAAGAATTACAAGAGGCTTTCAACATAACACTTCATTTGATTTACGGCATCCCGAACTTCATCAGCAACCACCTGGAATTCATTCATTCACCTGGATACAATAAGAGATGCAGTGATACCAGCTCTTCTTGGAACAATTGTAAAAGGATGTTCTTGAGTGCAGTTTGAGAAAATTTTCTACTAATCAAACAGTGACTCGGTTTCTGTCCAAGATACTTGGAAGATGGATACATGGATTTGAGAATGGAGCATTGGAAGTAAAGAGCCATTTGGAGAGAGTACTCTTTTCAGATATTGCTCTAATACCATGTTTCTCTTCTCTCCACCAACCGGTAGTGGAAAACATTTCAGCCCATGGGTTCTCCATTTTCATATCTGCAAGGAAATGACATGGAGGATGAATTTGAAAGTTCACACCATTTTTGTTGCTCATAATGCACAGCATAACCGAAATGAAGGAGTAGCAGCGCAGCTGCATTTCAGGTGTATAGTTCATTGCATCTGGAACATTGACTCCTTGCAGGTGACCATGACCATATATAGGCAGGTAGATGCTATGTGGGAAATTAAGATGATATTTCTTCAAGTGATTAGCCAAATCTGAGAGAGTGCTGTCACAGATATCATAGTAATCATGGCCAATGATGTTCATCATGTCATCAATCCGCTTTCTAGCCAGTTCATCAGACGTTGTAATTCCATTAGTAGCCATTGAATCTGCACAAAAGTTGAATAAATTAATCCCTTAAATGGGTTTATTTTTCATAAAATTTGTGAAAGATTTCGAAAAATAGCCAAGGCATTAAGGCACGCAAGTATTCGTGTGTCGCGCTAGTTTTTGATGCGCAAGTATAAACCGCGCAAGTACAAATGCCTTGACAGTAGCGCGACATCAAGGAAAACACTACAAAACAGAGCAACCTGCGCGGCGAGAGCTCGAAGGTATGAAGTCTGAAAATCCGGATGCTTGTACGAAGGTGAGGCCCTCTATTTATAGATGTTGCCGGGACCCTGCGTGCCATACCCTACACGACCGAGCGCAGTAGGCCTGCGTGGAGAGAACTTTTGCGCCGCCCTCTATGACCTGAAGTCTTGCACGCCCCCTTTTCCTTTGGATGGATTCGATTTCCTCAGAGTCAAATCCTTATTTCTCTCCGGATCCAACTCTGAGGGGGGACTTTTGTTGACGCTCCTTTCGTCACAGAATCTAAAAATCGGAAAAGGGGAATATCTGAGCTCAAAGTGATTCAACCTTTGAAGAAAATATCAAAAATCGACAAAGGCATGAACAAAGGATCAAAAGAAACTGCACCGCGGAAGTTATATCACCGTCGCGCAAGTCCACTTGCGCGACGCCCTAGGTCGCACAAGTGACTTGCGCGACCTAAGTGGTAACCGCCCGGTAATCGCCCGGGGTCTTCTCCTGCCTATAAATAGACCCTGTGGGCCCCCCATTCGAAAGGATCTTTTTCCAGAAACTCATATTTAAGCTCCTGATGCCCAAGTCTCTTCTCAAAGCTTCCGGAACACTTTTAAAGTAATTTCTTACCTAAAACGGAAGATCTAAAGGGAGGGAGGAAGGCCTAAGTGTTGAAACTCATCAACACTTGCGCGCTTGAGTGGCCGGCCCTTAAGGGAAGTGGTCCCACTTGCGCGCCGCCTTATTCCTTCGATAGAACTTGCGCATCCCTTTTTTGGAAGAACCTAAAGAGAATTCTAAAGGCTTTAATAAAGAGTCGCTCAAGTATTTCAATGCTCGTTGACCATCGCGCAAGTACATCACATGTCGCGCAGGTATACCTGCGCGACCAATACTTGTGCGCCGCCGCAGTACCTGCGCGCCTTCCAAGACTTGCTCTCCCCTTCCTTTTTGGGTGCCTTTTCTTCCCATTTCACCCCTCTTAAGCCATTACACAATTCCTTTTCAATATTCAGTCTTCAAGACACTCTTCAAAGCCATTTATGGTATGATTTCTTGATTTGAATTCCTTATCTGAAAGGAATTCGGTGGAATATCTCTCAAAACCTAGTGACTTAAATATCTTTTTGTCACTAAATATGGAGAGTTCATTCATTAAAACTCATCCTTTAATATGATAGAAATCCTTAACCTAGGAGTAAGCCCCAAGTCCTCTAATTTTGGGCATCCTTCTTAGGAGTAAGCCCCAAGTCCCTTAATTTGGGCATCCTTCTTATGAGTAAGCCCCAAGTCCCTTAATTTGGGCATCCTTCTTAGGAGTAATCCCCAATCTCAAATATGGGCATCCTCCTCAGGATTAATCCCCAAACCTTAATCCTTAACCTGGGCTTCCTTTTCAGGAATAAGTCCCAGTCATAAATCTTAGGCTTCCTTTTCAGGAGTAAGCCCCATGTCCCTTAAATTCTCCTTAACCAGTCCTAATTTACGTTTGATCTGGGATTCCTTCACAGGAGTAAAACCCAGTTATCAATCCTCTCCTAATTTGGGTTTCCTTTTCAGGAATAAATTCCCAAGATAGAGTGTTCAAATCTCCATAAAGCATATATACCTTTATGGACCCTGTTCCTGGATTTTCTCCTTAATGTATATCCTAAACTTCATTCATCTGGGCAGTCATACATACATAAGCCTCAAACCATTTCTTATTATTGCATCTTTCATGGAACAATTGTCTAATTTATACAAATACCTCTTGTTTCTCACACCGAGCATGACTCACGTGAGCTTAGAGTGTAAAAGTAATTGTGACATCCTGCTTTGATCCATCAATCATAAACATCATACCCTTACTCAAACTATGTGGGTTCTGATTCATTTTCCAAAACAAAGGATACGTAGGTATCCCATCTATGGGTTCGATCCCAACTCTAAAATAATTCATTATCCTTCTGAATGACAATAAACTTCAAGTGCCCCAGTAAGTGGCTTTAAAACCAGCCTGGTCATCATAATGACCAAGAGACTTTTATATAAATGTTTTGAAGGTTACCATTGATCAAGAGTCTCTCAATAGATATAGATGATTCTATATTGATGAAGAACCTCACATACATATAAAAGATTCTCTAAATTTCTTACATATTTAATCATTGATTGTCAAAACTAAAGGAAAAGCTCATTTTATACTTGGTAATGTAATAAGGATTCACGAACATAACTTAAATCTATAAAGAGAGTCCCAGAATAGACAATAATTCCCCTCAAAAAGGTGTGATGAGTCCGACTTCCCATCCTCTCGACCAATGCAAATTCCTAAGCCTCATCAGTTCACAAGCTAATGAGCGTCTACCATTGGAAAGTAGGTCCAAATGGATGGGGAATCATTGGATGTTTCCGGTTCTACGAAAAAACCCGCTAGAAACCGATCGGAACGTTTGAATCTCCCATCCAGGAGGTCATCCCCGAATTCCAAGGGAAACAGACACCTCTTGTATAGGCTTGGGATGAATATTGATGTAGAAAAGTGTGGTGATCTTTTATGGTTATAGTAAGTTACATCCCCATGATAATAATTATGAAACCCCTGATTTGGAGTTGGTTTCAGTTTTTTCACTAAATTTAGGGTTACATTACCTCATCGGTGAGTTCTTTTTGGTTTACACGGTTCATAATAGCCTGAAATATGTTTTCATCCCTTGATATTTGAATCTACGTCAGTATAGGTGGATGGAGTTTTTTTAGGATTAAAATTTTTCGATCTCTTACACTCTAGGAATGGGGAATGTTGTTTCTGATGCGTTGATTCTGAAATCCTAAGAATAGTTGGTGTGGGAGTCTATGGATGTTTGGAAATTCATGCAGGATCTTGCAGTAATATATATTGATGTTGGTGAGCATGTGTAAAGGGTTTCTTTATTAGATTATTGTGGGGAGTTCTTTGATGTGGTAGGTGGAGGAGTCTTATTGGGGAGACTCAATGTTATAGGTGATGCATAACCATGTTGGTCATGGTGATGCTCCAAAGGGATAGTCGAAGGGTGGTAAGAATAGGGTGTTTTTTGCAGGGGAGGTTATTTGTTCCTCAAGTGATGCATGAGTGAGTTCTACAGGAGTTTTACATATCACCTTTAGTAGTTCATCTTGGTGTGACCAAGATTTATCATGGATTTAAGATACAAATTTGGTGGTCAGGGAAGAAAATATTAAGGGAGGAGTTTGTGGTGTAGTGTCTTGTTTTCCAGTAGGTGAAAGTGGAGCACCATATTCATGGTGGATGGTTGTAGTAATTAGATGTTCCTAGGTGTAAATGGGAATACATATTGATAGATTTAACCACTAGGCTACCCTGATCTCAGGTATTTTGGAATGTAGTTTGTCTATTAGTGGACTGGTTGATGAAGTCAGCTGACTTTTTGGTGATCAATGAGTCAAGTACCGTGGATGTTTTAGAAAAGAGGTATGTGGGTGATATGGTTAGGCTTTATAGGGTGCCAAGGAACATTATATATGATCTATATCCTTGTTATACCTTATTATTCTTGAGTGGATTTCAACCTGATTTTGGCTCCTAGTTGCACCTTAGCACTTCTTTCCACCCTTAGACTGATAGACAGACAGAGAGGACTATCCAGATGTTAGAGGATATGTTTCAAGCATTCATATTGGACCTTGGTGGATCATGTGTAAGGAACCTTACTTTGGTTGAGTTTTTATACAATAATATTTATCATTATTCCATTGGAATGACTCTATTTTAAGTGTTGTATGGGAGGTCATTCTATTCATTGTTGTGCTGGACATAGGTTGGGGAAACAGCAGTTACATGTCCCGATATGGTATATAGAATGACTGAGAAGATATAGTTTGTCCAAAAGAAGATGATGGTGGCACATGATCATCATAAGTCCTATGTTGATCATAGTTAGAGGACCATAGAGTTCAAGGTTGGAGACCATGTGTTATTGATAGTCTCCCCTCGATGTGGGAAATTGATGTTTAGTGGGGGGAGTATGATCTCACCCTGGTTTGTTGGTATATTTGAGGTGTTGGGGTGAGTTTGAACAGTGGTGTATTAGTTAGTGTTTCTACTACGGATATAGAGGATTCATGATATCTTCCACATGTCACAACTTCACTGGTATCTTTACAATGACTCTCATATTATTGAATGGGGAGAGTTGGGTGTTGATGACAATACGATGTTCATGGAGTAATCAGTAGAGATCTGAGATCATAAAGAGAGAGTGTTGTGTGGATGAACCATATCCTTGGTTTTCATGATTTGGAGGCATGTTGGCCTTGAGTAAAGTACTTAGGAGTGAGAGATGTAGATGTGTTCCCAATACCCAGAGTTGTTTCAAGTTTTTCTAAGCTTTTTTTGTTTTGATGATGTGATGTTTGTATGTTATTGCTTTATAAGATGTGTTGTTTACATTTTGGTGTGATGTGTGATAAATATTTCGGTATATGTGGAAGGGAATCCCTAATTACTAATCAAGATGTTTTTTACTATGATACGATTAAAACTACGAGGGTGAGTCAATGTATACCAAAGAAGACAATATATTTACTTGGAAGATGTAATTACTTGACTTATGTGCTCAGGGAAATGTTCCACATGTTGGTTATGGTGGTTTTGGATTTGGGTTGTGTGGAATTTGAGATGGTTGTGCGGTGATGTTGTTTCATGGACATGTAGTGGTTTGTTCTTGGTACTGAATGTGTTTTCTTATGATGGGTGAGAGGTTGTGATGTGGTTGGGCAGTGTTGTGGTTGTGTGGGATGTTTTTTGAATGTTTTGGTTTGTCGTGTTTGGTTGGTGTTAGAATTTGATGGGTAATGAGATCCTTGAGAGGTATCTCAGGGGATGGTTGTTTGGGCCCCTTTTTTCTTAGGTTGGTTTTGATTCTCAAGGTTGAGAATAATTTAAGAGGTATCTAATGTAACAATATGTGTCTTCACTACCCATTACATTGTTTGTTTTGTTGTTGGGGAGTGTTTGGAGGAGGTCTTAGAGGGTTTTGTGAATTTAGAGCTACAGTTGTGCTATATAAGGCTTTGTATGTTGTAAAAGATTGGATTTTGGAAAAAAGGCATCGTTTACAACTTGTCTGGCTAGCCGATTTATGGCTTGTAAATGATAGAGGGGTGGCCATGAAAAGGGGTTTTATGCCATATGAAAGGGATTTACGTCATTAGTTTAATGAATCCCAAGAAACCATGAATGTCAGATGAAACTAAAGATAAAAATTTTTGTAACCTAAAAATATGTTTTACATCGTATGTTATGCGGGATTGTGGAATTTACAGTGTAAACATGTAATTTAAACCATAAATTGGGTGAGGTGAAGCTTGTTTATAAACCTAATTTGGTTTAATATTTTCTCATTCAGCCACTCATCTCTCTCTCATTTTGGATGAACCCTATGTGATTTTGGGAGACTTTCTAGACTGTATTACCTCACCTTGATTTGTGTGTTCTAATGGTTCCTTGTTGGTGATTGGTGGTGAGTTTTTTCCTCTTTTATTTTGTGTTTCCTTCTGTTCTTCTTTTGGGGATCTTCTATGGTGGTGTTTCTCCATTTGGGGTGTGTTTTGGGGAATATTTTTAACAACCATTGATTCAGTGTAGGTTAATCTATGATTTTCTTATGTTTTTGTGGGTTTCATGTGGTTTCTTCTTTTCCCCATGGTGTATAGTGATATCTAAAAGCTCTTTGAAGTAGGGGATCCTTGTTCTCACATGTTTATGTTCTATTTGTTGGGATTTCCTGGTTTTTATTTCCTTTGGATGGATTATAAGGGTCAATTTAAATAAGATAATGAATTGGAATAACTGAAATTGATGGGTGTGGGGAGATACTTCATGCTTTACTGCATGATTTATGTTGTTGCTGATATTATGCATGCTTGTTAACAAATCTTAAACTAACAGTTGTTGGAAGCCTTTTTTTCAATATAGATGATATTACATGAGACTCTTGTTGTGTTATTGTGTGATCAAACCCTGAATAAAAGGAAAATGAACGTATAATTGGATAATAAGTTGGTTTCCCATGGAATACGGTTTTTGTGATAATACTCATGTTAAATAAATAAGTAATGTGGTGAAAGACCTTGAATAATTTGTGGATTCCATTATGTGTTGTTGTTGTGTGTGCTTGTGTTGGTTGTGTTATCCTACATGGTTTGGGTTGTTGAGTGGTAATGGATCGGTTGGGTTTTTTGATGTGTGGGGTTGTGATATGGTGGTTTTTTAGTAAGGATGTGATGGGGTAAGTTGTGTGATATAGTGTGTGGGGGTGATGATGTGATTTTGTGGTGCGTAGTAGTGGTGAGGTGTGATGGTGAGGTGTTGTTATTATAAAGGGTGGTGGTGTTGTGAGACAATGTTGGGATGTATGATGTGTGGTCATTGTGGTGAGATGAATTGGTCGATGTGGTGCAATGACGAGAGAGGACATGCGGTGTTGTAGCGATGGTTGTTTTTTGGGCCACATGTTGTGTGTCATGGTTTTGTTATTTTTTTTTTGATAGCCATGGAATAAATTGAAATGTTAAAACTAAATGAAATAAGATGGTAAATAAATGAGATGGGATGGAAATGGATGTGTGGTAAATGGAATAAATGAATATAATAGTATAATAATGGGTGGTGTAAATGTGAATGAGGTAGGTGGTAATTGAAATTCGAATTGTGTGGTTCTATGTGGTGGTGGTGTGGTGTTGTGTATAGTGGTGGTAGCAGTTGTGATAGTATGTGTGGTATAGTATTGGTGATGTGGTGTATTATAGTGTGATTGATGTGAATCCATAGGTTGGGTGTTGTGTGATATCTATATACCGTGTATAATTATGTTATTTGTTTATGCACCCTACCTAGGTAGGATAACTTTACCAACACCCAAAACTTTTGGGTTCTATGTCTTTTCCCCCACATCTAGGTTGGTGGTCATGCGGATGGATGACTACCCCCTCTTCCCCACTTCCTTCAACAGTGATGGATAAGAGGTTGGTGGGAAAGATGCACAGTAATGCCCCAGATGTCTTTGAGTGCGATGTAGTTGTTGTGGCTGTGATGAGACATGATGTGCAGGAGCAGGTGCCTACGGGTGAGATGTGATATGGTGATGCTAGATTCTATCACAAGATGCAAGATCTTGCGAGGGTGGAGTTGGTAGGAATGTGTCCTGACCCCCATCAAAGGTGGACCAGGTGTCTTTAGATTTGATGTGATGTGATGTGATGTGGTATGTATGGAAGGGATTAGAGCACGATAGATTTTACATTGGGGCATGAGAGAAGAAAATAAATTGTAAAGTAGTAGAGGAGTGCCTATCTTTGTTATTATCTTAATGTAATATTATTATATTGGATGCATGATTTGTTGAGAAAGTCAAATTGAGACCATGATTTGTTAGTTGACCTATATAGTTGCTTGTTGGTTCTGTTGTTTGTCCATTGGCGCTTTAGAATATTCTCTTCTAACATGTTCACTAGATACCTTGGGTATGACCTTATTTAGTATACATGTTATGCTCATCCAATGTGTATAAACTATTTTCTGGGTTTCCAATTTTTCAGGAGGTCTTTGAAGACCAAGTTGGACATTTTGAGCATGAGGTTTGTAGTTTTTTTTTGAGTCGCTGCTATAGAACTATCTTTTTGGTATTTACTTGGGTATTTTTATTGTATTGGTTTATTAATTGATTTTTTATTTTTAATTATATTATTAATTGTATTAATAATTATTAATAATATATTATTATTAATTATTCAAAAGTTATTATATTAATATTCAAATGTTGGAAAATAGTGTCTTCAATCGCATATCAAAAAACATGAATCGATGTTAAAGATCATTCCTTTATAAAAGGGAAATTTGAATGAGATTTTAAGTAATATTTTCATTATAATTTAAGTAAAATAACACCGAATATCAAAATAAAAAAAAATTATCTAAATTTTTTTAATATATATATATATATAATAAAAAAACAAAAAATAAAAGTTAAAAAAAGTGATTAGGCGTGGTCCAGACCGAGGTTTCAAGGTGTTATTTAAGGAGTAATTTTTCAAAATAATGTTCTTTTATAAAAAATTTACCAAACAAATAATGTCGTTGTATTATTTACCAAAATAATGTAGTCAAGGTATGGGGCATGTGTGAAAATACACACATAAAAAGATGTGGTCCAAGATCGCACCTTTATATATGTATGACGCATGAAGGCGCCACCCTAGAGCATGCCTGTTACTTCTAATAAATATGGAAAGAGGTGGGGTGAATTGAATTTTAATAACTATTTAGAAATTAAATTAAATTCAAAGGAGTTAAAGTGCTGCAAAAGTTAAAAGAAAACGAATAAGATATTGATAAATTAGTTCAATAATAATCCATTAACGGATCATTATGTCTCTTTCCCATAGGATCTTTGAATGGATTTGGTTTCAACCCTATTTTTAATGTTTTTAGCAAGAAACCAAAACACGCTTACTTTTTGTGGTTTTAGAAAGAAAAAATATACAAGTGGAAGACCCTTGGTATTTCAAAATATTCAGGTTATTTATTTATTTTAAAATATTCAAATTATTTTTCAATTTTTTAAAATAATAAACATTAAAAAAATATTGAAACTATTTAATTTTTATATTCAACTTATTTATTTAATTTTTCTGAAAATATTCATGTTGTTTAATTTTTGTATTCAAGTTATTTATTTAATATCTTTAAAAAAATTGCTATTGAATTTTTTTATTCAACTTAATTTTTTTAAAAAATTCAAGTTTTTTAAAATATTCAACTTATTTATTTCTTTAAAAATATTCAAATTATTTTAATTTTTTAGAATTAAAAAACTTTAATAATATATTCAAATAATTTAATTTTTATTCAGGTTATGTATTTAAGTTTTCAATTATCCATGTTATTTAATATTTTTATTCAATTTAATTATTTTAAAATATTCATGTTATGTATTTATTTTAAAATATTCAACGTATTTTAAATTTTTAAAATAAATTACTCGAAAAATGTATTCAAATTATTTAATTTTTTATTCAAGATATTTATTCAATTTTTTTTAAAAAAAATATTCAACTTATTTATTATTTTCATTCAAAAAAATTATTCTGAAATATCAAAGTTTTTTATTTAAGATAAATAACATGAACATTTAAAATAAATATTTAAATAAAAAATTAAAATAAATACCTTGAATATTTAAAATCAATGGATTGTGTAAAAAATATAAAATATATAATTTAAAAATTCAAAATAAATAACTTGAATATTTTAAAATATTAAAATTTAAATCATTTAATTTAAATTTGTTCTAATTTAAATAATAACATATATCATTTTAAAACAGACTTCAAGGCCCAGTCAAGGGTTGTTGATTCATGCATAATTTATACATATACAAAGTCGTTGTCCTGGACCGAGTTTCCCGAATTGACATCATCTCTAGTTAACCCTTTAATTGGATATTCTAGTACAGCCTGGGGATGGGGACATGTGTACTATTATAATTTTATTCATTGGATCATTTTTTAGGACATTCCACATATTTCAATTTTTATATGGGTTTTACCATTTGTGAGGCAAATCAAATCCCTGAGATGGATCGAATTCGACTACGTTGATTATGGCGACAACCACGAGTTGGACATTGTAACGACAATGACGAAGCTAGATAACTCTGGTGAAAACCTTGGGGAGTCCAATGACTTTGGCAGTAGTGGCGACTCCACCAAACATAGTATCGTGTTGTCCCTAAGTCTTTGGCAATTCAAAGGTGTGATTATTCTTCTCTGAGAAATGACCTCACTATGGTGGTGTTTCATCTCAGTCCTACGAGTCGTACCTGCTGGTTGTACCCCTCGCTCTCCATGGGAACTGGCATTGTCTCAAGTCCGGCCAGACTCAAACAATGTGCATATTATGAAAAGGGTGATTCAAATCCATTTTCTTAGCTATGGAATGTGGTTCTCACTTGGGCTTGGTCGGAGCCCCCCGCTGGGAGTCAGTGTTAGAAACCCACATTTTTTCTATGGGGTGTTATCCAAGTGGTACCTGCTAGTTGTACCCCTCGCTCTCCCTGAGAATTGGTGCAGGTTCTAGTGTCTCTAGACTCGGGTACTATCTGTATTATGCATAGGGTGATTCAAATCCATTTTCTTAGGTCAGGAATGTGGTGCACACTTGGGCTTCGTCAGGGCCCCTCATTGGGAGTCGTTGTTAGCAACCCACATTTTTCAAAGACATATGCTTAGCTGGGGAATGTGGCATACACTTGGTCTTGGTCTATCCCCCACTGGTATTCGGTGTTAGAAACCCACATTTTTAGCCCATGGGGTGTTAGTCGAGTGGTACATGCTAGTTTTACACCTCTCTCACCATGGGACCTAGCACAGGCTCGAGTCCCACCAGACTCGAACACTATGTGTATTATGCATATGGAAATTCAAAGCCATTTTCTTAGCTTGGGAATGTGGAATATACTTGGGCTTGGTCGAGGGCCCCCACTGGGACTCGGTGTTAGCAAGCCACATTTTTTCCATGGGATGTTAGTCGAGTGGTACACGCTGGTTATACCCCTCGCTCTCCATGGGAACTAGCATAGGCTCAAGTCCCGCTAGTCTCATACACTGTGTGTATTATGCGTAGGGAGATTCAAATCTATTTGCTTAGTTGGGGAATGTGGTGTGCACTTGGACTTGATCAGGGACCCCCACTGGGAGTCGGTGTTAGCAACCCACATTTTTTCCCACCAGACGCGGACACTATGTGTATTATGCACAGGGTGATTCAAATCCATTTTCTTATCTGGGGAATGTGGTGCACACTTGGTCTTGGTTGGGGCCCCCCAATGGGAGTCAGTGTTAGCAACCCTTGTTTTTCACATGAGCCTCAGCCTGGTTGGTGAGGACTCGTCAAGTGCATCCAAGAGACCCGAGATCAAATCTGGGTCGAGACATATTTCCAGGGGGTACTGTATTAGGTACTATTCAATACTATTGAAGCTAGAACTATTCATTCATATGGGCCTCTAGGCCACCGGTTTGGTTCTCATGTCCTGCAAGGCTTTCAGGCCACCCAAGGTCTTCGGGCATGTTGTCTCTCAAGGCCTTCGGACCACCCCCAAGGCCTTTGGACCACATGAATCTGCATATGTACCTATCATACTACAAGGGAAAAGGCTCCAGATGAGGATTCAGAGTAGGTGCATTCACCAGAGCAGAGCTAACCAGAATTGGAAGAACTGGAGGGTATGGGATTTCCATCAGTACTGGGCATGTGCAGCTCTATACAGGACAACTAGCAGACTATCCCTACGAAGGTGGAGTGCTGATATCATGTAAAGTGATAGGGAGGAGCAGTCCACTAGAGGTTCAACTAGAACTACCACTGTAACTTATTCTACCTAATTGTAGTGAAAATCTACCTTGAGTAAAAAATTAATGTTGTTACTTCTCAGTGGAACTTCTAGTCAAACCTTTATTAGAACTTCTAGTAAAGCTTCTACTGGAAGTTCCAGTGGATGTTCCAAAGGAACTTGCAGTCATATTCTACCTTCCAAAACAAGTATAATGTATTTAATCCCCCAAAAAATATTAGTAGTGAAATTTTACAGGATTAATCTAAGAATTTTGTGTCGTTCTATAGCACCAGAACATCCACTGAAGGTTCCACTAGAACTTCCACTAGAGGGAACTTCCACTAGAACCTATTCAACCTAATTACAGTTCAAATCTACCTTAAGTAAAAATTTATGGTGTCATTTCCCAGTGGATATTATAGTGGAGCTTTTAGTGGAAGTTCTAATGGAAGTTCTAATGGAACTTGAAGTCATATTCAACCTTCCAAACCTATTGTAATTTTTGGAATCCAGAAATATATATTTGTTGTGAAATTTTATAGGATTCATATGTGAATTTTGGTCTTTATATAGCACTAGAACTTCAACTGTAGTTTTCATTGGAACTTCCACTAGAACCTATTCTACATAATTACAGTGCAAAGCTACCATAAGTATAAATTTGTGGTGTTATTTTCGAGTGGAACCTCCATTGGAACTTCCAGTGGAACTTCCATTTGATATTCTAGTGCAAGTTACAGTAGAACTTTTAGTCATATTCTAGCTTCCAACCCTAGTGTAATTTTTGGAATCCCAAAAAAATGTAGTGAAATTTTGCGGTCATATTCTACCTTCAAAACATGTAAAAAAACTTTTGATGTGAAATTTTTACAGGATTCATAAGAGAATTTCATATCTTTATTTCACACTGTAACTTCCACTAGAGGTTCCAATAGCACTTCCTCTTGAAATCCCACTAGAACTTCCACTAGAACTCCCAATGAAGGATCCATTGGAACATCCATTCCTTTTCAGTAGGGCATGTTGTTCTTTCCCATGGGACTTCCTATGTATCTTCAACTGAAATTTACAGTCTTATTCTACCTTCTATATTTTTATTTTTGGATGTCCCCAATAAATTACATTATTTTCTATATTGTAGTGAAATTTTTATAGGATTTAGCATTTAGTTGTTCTATTATTTCTAGTCCTGTTGTAAGTTTTGTGATTCCCAGGTAAAGGTCTTACTTTTAATTTTCATGTGTGCATTTTAGGTCCAATATGACATCTTTACAAAGAGTTATTCAAGAAATCAAATCACAATTTAAAGAATGCCATGCAAATGCTTTGTGGAATACTTCTTTTTGGAATGCGTTTTAGTCATTTTTATCCAATACTATATCAACATTGAGTTGTTAGAAATTCATAAGTTCTAATTTTTATGTATTGGATAACTATGTTCCCTCAACAAATGATTCCTAATTAGATGGAGTGGAAATATGTTTATCTGAAGTTGATTTTCAAATGATATTTGGAATAATAGAATGTGAAACTGAAATAGAGTACTCCTACTCTTTCAAGCCAACCAATACATCATTGTATATATGGATATTTCAAATAGGATTTAATTTATTGACACAAAATGAAATCAAATTAGCTCATTTGGAAGCTCTAATAGGAAATGAAGAAGTTGATCTTGTTGACACAACAATACTTCTATGTTTATACACATGTGCTACTATATTTTCCCCTACTAAAGGTTATTACTTGAGATGGGTTGGTATCAATTTTTTGGATACTTTGAGAGACATGGGAACACTAAGGTGGTCTCGTGAAATCCACCAACTGTTGATGATATCTATTAATGAATTTCACAAGTAACAAAAAAATATTATGGGGGATATTATCACATTATTGGTATGGATTAACATTTATTTTTACTTCTATGTATAATGTAGTTTCCATAAGGTGTTTATTGTTGTAGTATTGGTATTGTGAGGAAAGTGGTATAGTTAAAGGAAATGGAAGATATTCCAATCCACCATCCAAATAATGGAGCCAGTCATATTTTGATGATGCAATAAAAAACTAAAGATTCAACAAATTGAACTTATGGAGGTAATTATACTGATTACAATATAAATTTAATGGTTTTTTCAACCCATAGGTATGTAAAAATGAAATATTTTAGAGATACAAAAACAAGAATTAATTGCTGAGGAGACAAAAACAAGTAAAGAAGATGTCATTTCCTGACAGGAAAAGGTGGATGACAAGGAAGTCAAAATAAAAGATCATGAATATGAAAATTCATCCATGAAAAAAACTACCAAAAAAGGAAGAAAGAATTAAGAAACAAGCTAAAACATTCAAAAACTAAAGTTGTTGGTACGTGAAAATTCCATCAAAGAGGAAAGAAAAAGAAAAGATATCATTCTGGAGAAAACAATTACCCATTATTTAAAGGAATAAAATTAGATAATAGGTACAAATGTAGCTGGGAAGTAGGAGGAGGAACACGTGCAACAACTTTCTTAAAAAACTACACCAATCCCAAACATTACCCAAGAAGAACATTAAAGAATAACCCCTTATCTAATAGGGGAAAACATGACACAAGGTACCAATGAAGCTGGGATCCAGAAGGATGCAGATCACATGCAAGAAACTGCTAAAAAATCACACCTCCCCCTGATAGAAGCCAAGAAGAACAGTCAAAAATAGAAACTCAATGAACTCAATCAATGATTAGAAACATGAATTTAAGAGCAAGAAATCAAAATAAATTGGATTCTGCATATCTGTATGAAACCCGAAATGTAATAAGATGAACAGCATCAGCTCAAAAAACCAGTAGAAGATCCAACTCGGCTGAAAAAAACCATCAACATAGCCAATGTTTCAAAGAAAAGACAAAATAAAAGGGTTGTTACTGAGATGACAGTTATACCTTAATGGGTTAGGCAGAGTCATCAAATCTAAAAAAACTATGAGCATCTTGAGTAGATTCTCTAGTTAGACCCACCTTGGTATGTTGTTAAGACCAAAGGGAATGACCACCCTAAATTTAAAAAATATCTATTAAATTACCTTGTACTATACATGTTTTCTTATAAATTTTAGTTATTTTTATATAGTGAATATATCTGGTAAGATGAGAATAATTTATATTCAATTTCAATGGATGATATTTTATCTCTTTTCAGCAAAACCATGACAAGTATTAGGGTGAGTATTTATGTTAACCAAGCTTACTATAAACTAATATTCAATTAGTGTGACATGATTTAGTCCCTGTTAATGATATCAGGTTATAGATTCTTATGATTAGATTATAAAAAATAAGTGTGAAATGGCGAAGACGGATAGAATATTCCCTGTTAAATCAATGATGATTACAAGTGTTGTCCTGGTGAGTGTAATATTCTCTATATTCTTGAAGTATTAAATATATTAATAAGTATGTTTTCTAACTTTATTCATTTTTATATGTCATAATATCTGGGAAAAACAAAAGTTTGATAGAGATGTTGGTAGAGAAACTAGTAAAGGAAGTAATTCAATTAAATGGAAAAGTTTACATCCCCATCAACACAACAAATATACGTTAAACATTACTCAATTTTTATATTGATATAAAATATTCCAGCTATTATAACTCCATGAAGCCTTGGATGGGTGGTGCTGGAGATGATTGTTATTATAATGATGCTTTAAAAATGGTAAATGTTATCCTCTTTGAAATAAAATTCATTTTAATATAAACCAACTACCTGAATAAAATTTTTACATCTTCCAGAAAACATTTATCAAAAAAAATCATAAAATAGATCCCTAAATATTTGGACAAGACTGCTCTCATACTACTATTCCTAGTGGAAGAGACTTCTCAACAGGGGATGCAACCTTGGACTATGGAATAATCATTTTATATCTAATATAGAAGTTGAAAACTGGTCAAGTGTATAACAAGAAGCTAGAAAAAGATGAAAATCATGACCTGCAGCTTTATATGGAACATTGCTTCTTTACCGACCTTGCATACAGTTGGACAGAAACATCATTTAAAAGCAAGAGATTCCTCTTGGAAACACTGTTATCAGCATTGACATAAACATTTAAACATCTCATTAAAATTGTTGTGACATCAATATGGAATTTAAAAGGTTATGAGGTTCTTAAACATTTATACATCCATGTTTTATTGTAATTACTGTAAACTACATTTGAATGTTCTCAGGCTTTTAAACATTTATACACCCCACTTTAATGGTTGTTACTAGAAAATACAGTTGGTTAAATGGATGTTTAGTAATGTTTGTTTTAGTTTCTATGTTAGATTATGACTATTGTATGTGTAATGGAATTGTTTCATTGGTAGATTTTGTTTCAATGATGAGTTTTAAATCTTCTATGCATGTCTAGTCAAAGAGTAAATATTGTAGGTTGTAAATAGATACTAATAGTGGTTTGTTTTTATTGGTATCAATATTTCATTATTATTGACCATCTGTTCATAATTGTTAAGGTTTCTGGTTAATGAATATTTCATCACTATAATAATATTAGATACTATATTTCTATTTTACTACTTCACTGTCATTGTATTGATGATTTTCCAATTAAAATATTGATATTTAAATATAGATATTAATGTTATAATTGTTTTATATAGGTATTATATTTATTTTATATATTTTTCAAGGGAATATGATGTATTGAGGGGAATTATTTGGCTTTAGTAATTGCAATGAGTTATATTTTGTTTTATTAATTGCAATGTGTTAGATTTGGTTTTGGTAATTTCAATTAGTAATTGCAATATGGTCTTATTTGGTTTTGGTAATTGCATTGGGAATAATATGTGATCCTGAGGGGAATTATTCTCTTATAAGGGGAACTATTTGGTTTTGATGTTATATTTGGTTTTGGTAATTGCAATTTGTAATTGTAGGAATTGTTATGTTCACATTTCCAGTATAAAAAATATGATCTTCACTGTTGTCAATTTTACATTTCCATACAGCACAAATGAATATGACAGATTAAAATCTTCGTAAAATGGTATCCCAATACATTACAACCGAAAGTGGACTATGACTACTTGCATCCAATAAATGATTCAATTCAATCATTACAATTTTAAATAGCCTGTACATGGTCACAATTCAACCCAAAAAAAACGGCCATCCAATTTTGTCTACACTACTCAGCCTCTTCCAATGCTATGTCAGTCTACCTCGAAATATAATATTCCAAATTGGATTACAAGTCTTCCTAGAATAGAAAAACAACATAATTACAACACTTATATATATGAATGTTGCTAAATAAATTACATTTAAAACTATTTTTGTAGCTGCAACACCAAAATTTGATCTTGTTCTACAATTCCCTGCATGCAAAGAATAATGATATCAGATACCACATTAACAATAGAAGATTGCTCTTATAAATGAAATGAATCATAAAATGAGATCATAATGTCATCATAGTAGTATACTTCTTATTTTTATTCATGTGTGTCCAATTTTGGTAGCCAATGTTTAAAATGATTTTGATTTTATCCCCCCTTTCCTGTTTGGTTTCCTTTTAAAACAAGTCTTTCTTAAAATTATGTCAGAACTATCAAGACCATTAACTCTATCCAATGGTTTATTTATGGTAGACAACTCTTTTAAAAAATTACTGAAATTAGATAAGTCAATGTCATAACATGCATCTATCTCACAAGCTACATTAATCAACTTTATTCACATTCATGCGAAATCTTTTTTACATTTTTCTATAAATGATTTTCTATCAGTATTTACTTCAACATAACTCCTTAGAACATCACAATATCTCTAGAAAATCGGGTCCTCCTCCCCAAAATATATATTTTTGGTATTGATCTCAAATAAAACTGATCATAATTTTTAAAACATGACAAAAAAATACCCAAGTGACTCAAACTTTCAAAAAAACATTCAACAACATCATTGGAAGATTCAATGATACTCAAAATTGATCTTCACAGCCAACCATTCTAATAACATAAATGAAATGAACTTGTATTTCAAGACATGATATTAAAAAATGATCACCAATCATTTTATATTCATATTCAAATAAACTAAATAACATGGGTGTATATCTAGTAGAAACCAGGCACATCAATGCATGGTAAGGGTAAATATTACGAGACAACTGCTCCTGTATCTCAAATTATGCCTTTGTTTCGCGATACCGTTTTTTTAAAACAATCGCTCAATGTTTTTAAAGAAATCAAAAACAATTAACATATGATGGACATAATCTTTTAGAAATCCATTAAAACTTTCACTTAATTTAGTGGTGTGAATACCCAATGTTGAAGTATATTTCAAAAAAAAATACACCCACTTTTCTCACAATTCGAATACATCATATAACCCCTATGATTTCTCATCCCCATATTCTTCTCTAAGGGAAGCTCACTCCTAATCAAACTGAGTTGCATCATGGTATTGGAACATACACTTCTTAAATCATGTTAGAAAACTAGATCTATTTTTCATCTAATTACCTAAATCCCTAATTAAATTTTGCATCAAATTCCACGAACAAAGGAAATGTTGAGATCCCACAAAAAATTTAGAAATGGATTTTCTAATTGTCTCGTCCAGATCAGTAAATATAGTTTGAGGTCACTTCATGTGATTCACCTGTAATTTTTTTAAACAACCAAGAAAATGAATATGTAGTTTCATCATGTAACAAAGCTCCCCCAAAAATGACAATATTCTGATGATGATTGAACATCATGAAGACACCTAAGGGTTTGTACTCTATATTAGTGTGGAAAGTGGTGTTGAAAATAACATCTCTAAACATCTCATAATTTATCTTCATTTTTGGATCATCCCAGAAAATATTGCTAATTTTCTCATTCATGTCAAACTGCATAGCATATACAAATGATGGATTGTCCTAACTTTGTCTTTCTAAACACTCCAACGTGCAACATGCATCACCGTGAAGCAATTATCATTCATGTTTAGACCTTATAAAATTCAAATGATCAACATGAATATACCCAATAACATCTCAACACCCTAAAATAGTTGACTCCAAGGAGAAATAATCATTTGGTTTAATACCTATTGAAACATTCACATATAACTCAGCTACTTGTTCTTCTATTATTATTATTTTTGGGAGACCTTATCATATGAATTGATTCAGGATTTTTCAATGGATGATTATTCTATTCAACAAATATAGTACATGCATATTTCCCATAAGTTAATAAACTAACCCTCATTCTATCAAGGCAACCTATATGTGTCTCAGCCTGAGGAAATTTCACCATGTTATCACGCTTTTTGACCTTCTTATAACATTCTTTGCTACATGCATAAAGGCTTGATGTGAAAATTTATTTATCATTTTTACATTTATTAGATTATTGTTGGCATACACTGAACCCATTTACTCCCTCATATGTGACATAAAAACATTTCACTTCATCAATTGATTTGAACATCATCCCTATAACTGGTTTAATAGAAGCTGTTATAACATCAACATCATCAGCATTGGAACAACTTACAAAAAAAAAACTTAAGTTCAAGAAAATTACATTAATTTTATAAAAGGATTCAATCCATTTGAAAATGTGTAAACTATATGAATAAAAATGTAACTAAATATATTTTTTAGCGGAAATTCTTGTGGAAGTTCCAGTGGAAGCTCTAGTGGAATCTTTACACTACAACAAAAATATTTATTTCTAAAACTAAGGAATTTATTAATAAAAAATAAACATTAATAAATATATTCTTATTAAATACTTAATTTTTATAAATAAATTTTAATTTATCATTTTCAAATGTATAAAATATTTGAAAAAATATGAAAATAAAAATAATAGAATCGGGAAAATAATACAAATGTAACTTCCAATAGAACTTTTTATAAATATATCATTTTAAAATATAATTATAAAAAATATGAATTAAAAATGTTACTTATTTTTTGTAAAAATGATTTAATTTAGCATTTGAAATTGTATAAACAATTAAAAAATGAATTTATTTTCCACTGCAGGTTCTAGTGGATGTTCCAGTGAAAATTCCGCTACAGGTTCTATTGGAAGTTACAGTGGAAGCTCCGGTGTAACTTCAAGGGGAAATTCAGAACATCCACTATGGAACTTCCATAGCAACAAAACTGTATATTTATTTCAGTAAAACATCTGCTGTAAAATTTAGTATGCATTCTTGGATAGATTTACCACAGAAGAAACAGAAAACAAACTTCAAATATAATCTCCAATACCTTCAAATGATTCAACATACAGTAATGGAAAGAAACTAATTCTAGATTTATCAAGAAAAATTTAATATAATTTAAATATAATCTGTGATACCTTCATCTTTATCCATTATAAAAAAAAACCAAAATTCAAATTCCAAACCGTGTCGCTACTCCGACAATTCTTAGTGTGACGAAACTCACTAAAAATGCCTTATCATCATGCAATCAGGGAAAAGCTCACTGAAAATTCCCCACAATCCCTCAGACCACCTGCAGTCATTCAAAGCTGACTCGATGAAACCCAACGAACGAAAATGTCAAACTGTGTCATGAAGAATCCAGCTAAAAATGCCAAATTGTCACGCAATACCAGTGAAATTCACTAAGAAAGCACAATCCCTCACACCTTGCCCGCAATCCCAGTGAAACCGAATAAAAATGTGAAATCTCTGTGGTTTGATTCCTGATTTCACAAGCGAAACTCATTTTACATGAGATAGAAATACTATCCAGCAAATAACAGTAACAAGATGGTGCCACCTGTAAAAATGAACATGTGTTAAGATCTATGCACATGACCAAAACATCATGTAAAAGAGGGAATTGGAGATGATAATTTGTAGAGTTTCCCATGTGGCTCCCTCCTATGGAGACATTATTTCGAAATAGTATATGGAAGGATATTATTTTTTAATAAAATTGAAATATTTTTAAACATGTATCTGGTTGTCTTTATTTTTTTAAAAACAATAAATTTAAGAATTACTCCACCAATTTTTTTCACTCTTTCCCACCCCTCGGCGTCTTCGCTTCCTTTTCTACTGATCTTCTTTGGAATTGCAATCATCGATTGATGGCCCAGTCTGCAAGCAGATCGGTGTTGGTAGCTT
Source organism: Viscum album (assembly GCA_963277665.1). Classification (NCBI taxonomy): domain Eukaryota; kingdom Viridiplantae; phylum Streptophyta; class Magnoliopsida; order Santalales; family Viscaceae; genus Viscum; species Viscum album. Next base: position 1,447,691,926 of record OY728145.1, on the reverse strand, counting down.
ATCTATCCATCATTTAGTTGCAGCATGGTTCTCTCATCCCTTCCTTCATAGCGTAGTCATCGTCTTCAATTCCCCAAACTCATGTTTGAATCTTATTCTCACAAACCCTAGCATACGTCGCGGTTTCACCTTGTATATTCTGGTTTTCTGACACAGGCACACGGAGCTCTTCAAAACCCTAGACACATGAACACTATATCGGTGATAGTGATATATTACCAAAACCATATCGGTCTCAATGGTTGTGAAGGTTCTTTCAATGTTTGTGTCCTCAGAGAACGGGGCCTCACGAAAAGTGTCAGCGTTCCTCATATGGGGTTCAGAATCCTTTTAGGAGATCAACACTTTTTATCAAGATCTCATAAATTCTCGATCCATACCCAGGCATAGTGAACCTTTTCCGGAATCCTTTAGGAACCCTAGAAAAAATGGGTGTGGTTTAGTGGATCGGGGTTATGGAAGAGATCACAGTGAGGGTGGAGAAAGAGATTTTGGGAGAGTGAAATAGAATTAGGGGAAAGGGATGGTGGGAAATGCAGATAATATTGGAATTGATATGATCCAAGTATAGGAGAAAGAAGATTAGGGGAGATTGGAAGAAGAAAAGGAGAATAGATGGAGTAAGAAAGTGAGGGGGAGTGAAGAGGCACATCGGGGATTGAATATAAAAAATGGGGTGTCAGAGAAGGAAAGGAGTAGGAATGTGACCAAGAAGAGGAAGACTTGTATGACAGAACAGGGAGCAAACACAATTAGTTTAGCGAAAATAGAGTAAAAGGGGAAATAGATAAAGAGAAAAGGAATATTAATAGAGAGATTCAATAGGGTAGCTGTGTTTTCATTCCTAGCATTGCTCTTTTTCAATTTCAGGTAATTTTATGCCATAATTTTCTATGAATGGGTAGATTGATTTGTTATTACACCCTTTTCTGATGGGTTCGCATCTCCCTTGTAATCTAATGAATGGAATTGTTTAAATACATACCTTTAAACATAAGGGAAAAACATATGCATAAACACAAAACAAATACTTGATAACAAATAAATTTCTTTGTATTAGGAGACCCTTCAAACATTTTCATCAATTCCTCAATAGCAAGAGTCATATCTAAGGCATATTGATGTTGGAAGGCTTAATTTTTCTCGTTTATTTGAGTATGAAGTTGATTTTGTGATTTCAATGAATTTTCTCATCCTAATCCAAATCTTTTCAAACTTTTTCATGCGGCCATGCCTAACATACAACCATCCACAACCTTCAATCGAGTTTTTCGACAATATTTATATAGTTTAGTTCATGGATCTTCTACCAATGGATCGTGATCATCCATATTTTCTTCACCATGTATGTGAGTGATTTTAATTTTTTAAATCTTGTGTCATTCAACATAAAATTCTTTAACATAAAAAAGGAAAGTAAATAAATATTAAATAAACATTTTTTTCTCCATATATATCAAAAAATTGTTGAAACTTGTAAGTACTTATGGTTTCTATTTATGTACAATTTTCTAGATTTCTTTTTGAAAAAGTTTAATTAGGCCACTTATTTATTTGGTTTTAATTAATACGTATCATGTTTCATTTCTTTATTCTCATGATTGTTTTTTAGTTAACAGAATATTTTTTAAATTCAATGTAAAATAAAATAATTATATATATATAGAACATGGAACATTTCATTGGGTGAGAGAATCTAGCTAAATAAAAATAGGAAAACATCAATGATGAACATTGATTTTTTACATGCTTCAGTTATTAGAAAGGACCATATCCATGACTATACTAGTTATCTGTTTACCTCTTAACAAAATTGAGTTGTAATGGATTATATGTTTTTCTGTTTTAACCAAACATTTCTGTTTTATTTTTATTTATGTGATTTATAAAATAGAAAACATTTATATTTTATATTTTATATTTTATAATGTTCTGTATATATAATATTATATATATTATTTATTACCACGTCCATAATTATGTACTAGATTATATATTAAATTTAAACACTTTGAACATTATGTTCGGAGGTGAAGTCTATATCAGTTCACCAGATGTTTGTTCACAAATACTATGTTTATCAATAAAATGGTCATTTAAAGGTGCATCGGATTAGTGTGCAGAAAATGGTAACGAGTCTCTCAAGTAACAACATAATCATTGAAGTTTGTTTCTTTTGATGGGGTTATGATATAATGCTAAAGGTTCAAATGTTCGGTAAAACAGAGGGGTCACCAAGTTTGTATCCAAGCTAAAGCGGTTATTCTAAGTTAATGTGGTCATGCTGAGTTGCTCGTAATTTTAGGGGAGACAGTTTAACTTGATGACTAGATGAAACTTACTATATTAGTGGGTGTGACATCAATGTTAAGTAATACCGATGAAGAAATTAAGGTTTGAAGGCCATGAGACACATTTATTGTGGAAGCTGGAAGCTTGTTCGGATTATTTGTATTGTATCTCTTTCTCAGGGGTTTTTCATGACCATAAACACTCTTTTGTGTTGCTAAAAATTTGTTTGCGTGAATTTCAGTCTCATTTTTTGGATCCTTAGTCATATTTTTAATGGACCACGTGATGTAATTAAAAGGAATTTAAGGATCCATATTGAATTCAATGAAGGGACATTGAAGATCTTGTTGAAGTCTTGATGGATGTAATGAAATCAGAGGGAAAAACTTCCTGATGATTTTGGAAGCATCTTGAAAGGGAAAAGTGAAAAATGGAGAACTGTAGGCAAGGATAGTTAGTCGATGTAGGTCACAGGGTATCTGGTTCCATATGGAAAAGAGACCATTCCTACAAGAAGTCCATCGGCCAGCCGATGGTGGAGTAGGGACCAATCGATGACAAATCCAGAATCAATTAATTCTGTCAAAAGGCCATTGGTCAACCATTTTCAAGTAGCAACTAGCCAATGGTGTATTTCCAGAAGCAATGAGTTTCAAGTGTACCACCAGGTAGCCAGTGGAGTTGAGGAAAGCAATCTGTGAATGCATTTATTATGGACAAATTTTCATTAAATTTTTCTTTTTACTACTTCAATGAACCCAAACTAATTCTAGAATGTTCCTAGAGATTTGTAGCCTATAAATAGGTCTCCTTGGTGGCTTGGAAGAATTACACACATCTCGGTTACCAACAATGCTCTAATTGCGAATCTGACCCTTGATCAAAGTTTCACTAATAACGAACATCTAGTGAATTCTCTCTAATATAAAATTTCTTTTAGAGAAAACTACAATTATTCATCAATATCATAGGCCCCCTTCTTCCATCATCTATCTCTCTCATCTCATTTATACTAATCCAAATGATAGATTAGAGAGTGGATTTGTAATGGGTTTGTGCCAAGAAAACCTTCTTCTTCTCATCCCCTTCCACAATAGGTTCTCACTACTATAAAAGTGATGGATGGGTTCCTTAACTATCAACAAAGTTCAAGAGGGTGCACAAGTTTCTTTTTCACCGCAAATATCGAGGTAATAATATACAATCCTCTCTACCCGAGGGGATGAGATGTAGGATATCACATCGAGCTATTTCCAAATTCCTTTGTCAAATAAATAATTGAGACACAACTCAATGTGAGCTCCTACATCTCATGAGATCTAGTATTTCCTTAGAGTCTCAATCCAAGTGTTTGGCCACTGATCTTTGTCCACTTCTGAAACATTTTCAAAAGGATATTTGTTTGAGGATGGTCACGGGTGGTAGGGTTATGAGTATAACCATTAGATAATTCCACCTTTTGTAATATGGGTTCAGTGGAGTCCCCATATCAATGGTTTCAAGCCCAATAAAGATTGTTTCTACAAACTTGGAACTATGAGAGGGGAGGTGTTGTTTGTGACTGCAAGGATTTGGTGTTTCTTGATTTTACCAGTTTCTATAGGCATGGAGACTCTCTTATTGAAAAGGAAAAAATATTTTATAAATGGGATGGAGGTTTGTCGATCCTACAACATTACCCCCTTGGTGGTTGAAATTGGTTCCCTTGTCCTCTTCAACTCTCTCTGAGTAAGAACCCAGTTCTTATTTTAGAGGTACGGGTTTCTTCTTATCCTTTTCCTTAAGTGTTTTTGAGAAAATATGGAAAATAGGGAAAAACCCTAAATTTTGGAACTACACGCCTTGTACTTTTCCATAAGTCGTGTAATTTTGGCCGTGTTGGGATGAGTACACGGGGCGTGTGGCCATGCCGGCGACGAAGGGTGTAGGAACCGACTACACGTCGTGTAGTCGTACCTTACATGTTGTGTAGTCAGTCGGCATGCTTAAACATTAAGGCAGAGGAGTCGCTGCCAGCTGGTTGACGGTACACGTCATGTACTTGGGAGTACAGGCCGTGTACTCATGTCGACGGATGAATAGTGTGGCGGTGCCGCCAAATGAACAGTAAAATGAAAGATGTACACGCTGTGTACTCAGAAGTACACACCGTGTACTTTTTTCAGCATAAAACAGGCAGTAGCCTCCTCATTTGGAAGAGGAGGCATTTGAGCCATTTTGGAGCCAAAGGAGGAGGCCAGATCTTTGAAGATCCACCGAGAGTTCGTCTGGAATCTGATTCAGCTTCAGACGATCTCGTTGGAACCGCACGGTGAGCCCACTCCTCTCCTGGTACCGTTCTTACCAATTCTTTCCCAAGGGAATGTTATTTACGTTTGAATGGGTTTTGTTCTTCGTCTGATCGATGTCATTCTTGGGCGTTTCTGGAGTCGGCGTTCGTGTATAATGCTCATAGACGTATAAGGTAGGTGTCTTGGTGTTCAGTTTTCCAACTGTTGTGTGTTTTGTGCATTTTTGTTCCACGAACCCTTGTTGGGGTGTCGTGTGGCTGAGGTCATGGATATATTTAATACATAGAATTGATTAGGTATTTAATTGTGATAATAAAATTCTGGTTGGGATCGTTGCTTGGATCTGGAACCACCCCGGGGGTGTGTTCCACTATTTAGCCATTTGGCTAGGATACCCAAGGGTATGCCTTTCATGTAGTAATTGTAGAATTGCCTTGAGAGGAATTTCTTGTCACTATTTGTTTACCTATTGGGCATGGCCCGGTTACCTGTTTAGCCTGAGGGCGTGGTTCTGATTAGCCTGTGGCCACTGCACTGTTTAGCCCAAGAGCAGTAGTTATTTTGGCCTGAGGGAAACTTCTTCCGTGCCTGAAGGACATAGACTCTCTGCCTGAGTGTGACACTACCTACGCCTAAGGGAAAATTTCTATTACGCCTGAGGGAAATTACCAGCGGGTTGGGTTCTACTTACCTGAGGGTAAGGTTTTTCTTTTCTGAGGACGTGGACTGTTTACGTAGAAATGCACTGTGGTGATTTCTAATATTTAATGGATTAAATGAATAATAAGATGGCAATATAATTGGTAATTAGTGACTTTTTAGTACTGTTTACTTTATTGCATTTTACTACTGCACACTATTGTTGCATGCTTACACGCATTTGGGCACAAGCCTTTGGTGGGTGCCTACTGAGATATATTTTTCTCACACCCTGTTTGGGTCACGCTTTTTGGCCCAAACAGATTACGTTGATGCAGGTATATATTGGGGCAAGAGTCCCTATACAGGTACAAGACTGTTGCAAAGGAGTAGGAGGGCATGGGACCGAGCCTAGGCTCGCGATGCCGCTGCCAGCTATTTTTCTTGTTTTGGTGTACTCTGTATTTTGTTGCACTGTATTGATGTATAACATGTTCTATTTGTTTTCTTAGAACTAGAAACATGTTGCATCATCACTTATATACTGTTTGTTATATCCACTGCTATAGTTTATTCCAGTTGTGTATGTTTACTGCTTCTGCTGTCGTTGTATGTTTTATTTTGTATTCTGTTGCGCGACACTTTGACAAATGAGGGCATAGTTTCCCCACTATCAGACTTGGTCCCTCACTGCTAGTTGGAAACCTCTGGCGTTTGGGGATATGTGCTTGAGGTCACATGGCGAACCGGGCTCGGGACACCCGTTGCGTGGCACCCGGGTCCAAGATGTTACAAAGTGGTATCAAAGGAGTTTATTTTATTTGACTTACTATTTGGAGCCATGGTCAGGGATATGACGGAATGGTAGTTGGTAACAAGCTGTGCCCGGGCATAGCTAACCCGTGTATAGGTAAAATCCAATTTACCTCGTGATTGTAATTTTGTTGATTTTTCGATTTTACAGTTGATATGTTTTCACCGTTGGGTGAAATACATGGATTATGCTGTTTATATTTTAGTTGTGGGTTCTATTTAGTTTCAACCCGATGATATGAGGTTATGTCGTCTCATGAATCATATAGGCACATGCTAGATATCACATGCCATGCATAGTTTCCATGCCATGTAGGTGCATTACAAATTCACATGTTGTTGTGATAGTTTTTGTGCTAATAAAGCATGTTGTTGTGATAGCTTCTTGATAAATACCTACCTTGTGATATGGTATGTTTGTTTGAGCTATTTATATAATGGGTGCCAAACATTGGTTTTTGGGGAATATGGGCCCCCATTGACTGGAATTTGGTGGATCATTGACTGCTTATTGGTTATAACACATATAAGATGTCAAACATTGATTAATGGGGAGTATGGGCCCTCACGGATCAGAATTTGACACTTAGCTGTTGGTTTTTAGTATTTTCTGGGTTCTAGGGAAGTTTTTGAGGCATACTGTCTGGAAACCCAGAATACACGTCGTGTAGGACCTTATACACGTCGTGTGTGTTCTTCTGTTCGGGAAGAAAAATGAACTTTTTGAGTACACGCCCTGTACCCCGAGTACATGTCATGTAGTCTCTTCCCGTGTCACAAACTGTGTGGGCGGTGGCACTGGGTAGGGAAGGGCTTGGGTAATACATGCTTTTTAGTTTTTGTGCACGTCGTGTAGTGTGACCCGGAGTCCGGTCGTGTAACTAACAACACGGGTCAGTGAAATCGTTGATAGAACACGTCGTATCAGTTATAGACACACAGTGTAGTGTGACCTGGGGACTCGGCCGTGTAGCTGACTACACGGGCCGGTGTCACCTCTCCCTGATCACTCCGTGTACCTATGGGACATGCCGTGTAGTCTTGTCCGTGGACAAACCGTGTGGAGTTAGACGTGTGGCTGGGAAACGGGATGGTGTACACGCCGTGTGCGGGTGTAACACACCGTGTAGTGTTAAGATGAGTAATCGGCCATGTCACAAACGACTTGGGTAGTTGGAAAATAACACTGTACACGCAGTGTCGATATTAAAGACGCTGTGTAGTTTTGTTGAACGGAAGCCATGTGGCTTAGCTGTATAGAAGGACCCGGGCAGGGGAAGGGAAGACAAGTACACTCCATGTAGTCAGTGTACATGCCGTGTAGTCCTGTCTAGAAAATTTTGAAATACATTCTTCCTCTTGTTCCTTTGTGGTTCCTTTTCTTTCAGTCTTAATAATCTTGAATCTGAGGCGTTCTTTGGACCTTGTAGTGTCATGCCGCCTAGACGACCGCGAGTTGTTCACCAGGAGAGCAGCGACAATTATACTTCAGATATGGTGGGCCATGGGATACCGGTTGATCCACCAGCTGATCCAGATGCGGCACCAGCTGTTATACCAGACACAGGTGCGGAGGCGCAGTTCCGTGAAGGCTTATTGTGGTTTATGCAGACCTTTCAGGGAGCACCGCAGGCTGCCACATCTATGTTTGAGCTGACGCGTATCTTTCAGTAGCAGCATCTGCCTACGTTTTCAGGGGATGGAGGACCACAGGTTGTGAATTCTTGGTTGGGGTTGATACAGACTATTTTTGAGCATCTTGAGATGCCTCCAGGGCGGAGGGTCAATCTCACGACTGACATGCTGTGTGATTCTGCCAAGAGGAGGGGGGGTTTTACCACCCAGATAGAGCATCACAGGGAGATGGAGTGGGAAGATTTCCAGGCAGTCTTCTATGACTTTTTCTTTCCCAAGACGCTGAGGGTAGATAGAGCTCGAGAGTTCATGAATCTACAACAAGGTGCTATGTCAGTGATGGACTATTCTTCTCATTTTATGGAGGTTCAAAACTATGCACCCGTGCTGGTGGGTGATGAGACGTTGAGAGCCAGACGTTTTGAGGATGGTCTTTAGTATGACATCCGAGCACTGGTGAATTTTTTCAGGTTTCCTACTATACACGCCATTGTGAATCAGGTGCTGATTACAGAGAGGAACCTGCGGGAATCTAGTGGTGTGGTCCAGGGCAGTTCAGCACCAGTTACTGGTATTATCTCTACTGGCAAGAGGAAGAGACATATGGATTTCTCTCAGGGTGGCAGTACCAGCCAGGCAGCTTCTTCAGGTGGCCCGGTCAGGTGCTACCAGTGTGGCATAGAGGGGCATAGGAGACCACAGTGTCCACGAGACCCAGTGGAGTGTCAAGCTTGCAGCAAGATGGGTCATCTACAGTGCTTTTGCTGGGCATTTCTACTGGTGGCTAGTGAGAGGGGTTATGTGAAGACTCCACAAGAGGGAGTAGGACCAGTGACTTTTTACCAGTCAGGGAACTACAATACGTCCAGGCGTGCAGGTAGAGATGGTGGTCGTGGTCATGGTAGCCAGACACCAGGATCGTAGAGGCAACAGGGTGGGATAGCTCAGGGTATCCAGGCTATGTCGCAGGGCCGTGGCACTAGGCAGGCATATGTAGTGCAACAGACCCAGCAGTAGTTGTATCCCAGACCTTCTACAGTTATAGGTACTATTCTAGTAGCTTCATTCTTGTCTTCAATAATTTTTTGATACGGGTTCTATGCATAGTTTCATATCTGTACCCATTTTGGAGAGCCTTGGGCTCGGTGTTTCTTCTTCTTCTTCTAATATCATGACACTAGACACTCCGTTGGGGACTAGGACGGCTGGTGTGCGTCAGTGTAAGGAGTTCCCCCTTGAGGGTATAGGGTGTCACTTCCTTTGGGACCTCTATGTCTTGGAGATTACAAGCTATGATGTCATTCTTGGGATGGATTGGTTGGTTCCCTTCTGAGCCTTCATAGACTGCTACCATCACAAGGTGTGTTTCACGTCACAAGAGGGCAGGGAGTTTCTATACACGGGTGAGTGGGTTGTTCAGGTGAGTCGAGCTGGACCTGAGCATCATGGGCAGGGTGGATTCACAGACCAGATTGTGAACTTATATCAGGATGATCAGGGGACTGGTCCGAAGGATTTCCCTCCAGTTTTCAATCGTTTCAGGGATGTCTTCTCGGACGAATTTTCAGTTCTACCTCTGGTTCATGAGGTGCATTTCTCTATCGAGCTTGTTCCAGGAGTAGCACTGATGTCTATACCTCCTTGTAGGATGTCCACGCCTGAGTTGCAGGAGCTCAAGAGGCAGTTAGAGGAGCTACAGGCGAAGGGTTTTATCCGACCCAGTACTTCTTCTTGGGGTTCTACGGTCATTTTTGCGAAAAATGTGGATGGTACCCTCAGACATTGCGTGGATTATTGGAAGCTGAACCATTTGACAGTTAAGAAATGATATCCCTTGTCGTGGATAGATGATCTGTTTGATCAGCTTCATGGAGCACGAGTGTTCTCTAAGATTGAATTGAGATCAGGATATCATCAGTTGTGCATTAGACCATCAGATATACCACTCACAACTTTCAGGAGTAGGTATGGTCTATATGAGTATACGATTATGCCATTCGGACCGACGAACGCGCCAGCAGTTTTAATGGCTCTGATGAACCGTTTGTTTCATCTGTATCTGGATTTATTTGTAGTAGTATTCGTGGACAACATCTTGGTGTAATCTCACACTCGACACGGCCATGCCACCCATCTTGAGATTGTATTGAGTACACTGAGAGAGCATCAACTATATGCTAAGCTCTCAAAGTGAAACTTTTGGATTGACCACATTCACTTCCTCGGTCATATCATCTCAGAGGCAGGAGTTGTAGTAGACCCAGAGAAAGTGAGGGCAGTAGTTTCCTGGTAGCATCCTAAGAACGTGTTTGAGATACGAAGTTTCCTAGGGATGGATGGTTACTACAGGCGCTTCATACAAGACTTCTCCCTCTTAGCAGCACCGTTGACAGGTCTGACTAAGAAGGGTGTGATGTTTTTTTAGTCGGAAGCTTGCGAGGTAGCTTTTAAGGACTTAAAGGGAAGGTGGACATCAGCACCGATCCTGATACTCCTAGAGCAGCGGGAGATCTATACAGTTTACTGTGATGCATCCGGTATTGGGCTGGGAGCCATTTTGATGCAGGGTAATCGAGTTGTTGCGTACGGGTCTCAGCAGTTGAGGCCACAAAAAAAGAATTACCCGACGCATGATCTCGAGTTGGCTAAAGTTGTTCATGTGTTTCACTATTGGAGACACTATCTGTTGGGAGAGCATTTTGTGGTTTTCACCGACCACAAAAGCATCAAGTATATCTTTACTCAGCATGACCTGAATCTGGGACAGAGAAGGTGGGTTGAGTACCTACAATCCTTCGATTTTGAGCTTTCCTATACACATGGTAAAGGTAATACAGTAGCTGATGCACTGAGCCAGAAGACTCAGATACAGGAAGTGCAGGAGGCTAGTGGTGAGTGGAAGCTTATGGCTTTTTTCTCTGTGATGCATCTAGAGGTGCATGACAGTCAGGGGAAGACTTATCTTTCCTCGTTAGCTATGAATTCTACCCTCCCGGACAGAGTGAGGATGAGGCAGCTATCGGTTTCGGAAGGCCTAGTTCTACGGGAGTCAGTGGTAAGTGAGGACCCTCCTCCCAGTTGGATGATAGGCGATGATGAGGTCCTACATTTCCATGGACGAGTATGGGTTCCAGGGGATATACGTGAGGATTTGATGCGGGAGTTTCATGTTTCATCTTGGGCAGTTCATCCAGGGGTTACCAAGATGTACCGAGACTTGAGACGTCAGTACTGTTGGCCAGGTATGAAGTGTGAGATAGTTGGTTTTGTTATGAGGGGTTCCACCTGTCAGCATGTGAAGTCAGAGCACCAGAGGCCAGCTAGGCTGTTAAAGTAGTTGCCCATTCCAGAGTGGAAATGCGAAGATGTCGCGATGGATTTCGTGACGGGATTGTCGAGGTCACCTCGAGGCAGTGACGCCATGTGGGTTGTTGTGGACAGACTCACGAAGGTAGCTCACTTCTTGTCGATCAAGGAGACCTTCAGTGTGGACGATCTTGGAAGGCTATATATCCGAGAGATCGTACGTCTTCATGGGGTCCCATTTTCTATCGTTTTAGATAGGGATTTCCGCTTTACATCTCATTTCTAGCAGAGTTTTCAGAGGGAGTTGGGTACATAGGTGCTTCTGAGCACAGCATACCACCCTCAGACAGATGGCCAGTAAGAGCGGACGATACAGGTGCTAGAGGACATGATGCGTGCATGCATCCTAGACTTTGTGGGCTCATGGGAGAATAATATACCCTTAGTCGAGTTTACCTATAATAATAGTTCTCAGGAAACTATTGAGATGGCACTATATGAGGCTTTATATGGTAGGACATGCCGATCACCTTTGTGCTGGTTAGAGGCAGGTGAGGCAGCTTTACTGGGGCCACAGCTCATGCCGGAGACATCTGAGCAGGTCCAGTTGATTCAGAAGCGGATGGCTACTACGCAGTCTCATCAGAAGTCTTATGTTGATCGTCGTAGACGACCTTTGGAGTTCGTGGTCGGGGATCAGGTTTTCTTTCCTGTCTCGCTGAGGCTGGGACACAAGCGGATCAGGAGACATGGTAAGCTTTCACCGAGGTATGTGAGACCATTTGAGATTCTGGATAGAGTCACGTTGGTTGCCTATCGGTTGCAATTACCACAGCGGTACCGAGCCATGCACGACGTCTTCCACGTGTCTCAGTTACGTCACTACCATTTAGAGCAATCTCACACCTTTCATCCAGGGGAGGTTGAGCTTCGGCATGATGTGTCCTTTGAGGAGAATCCAATCGGTATCATTTATAGGAGCACGAAGGTTCTCCGAGGCCGGTTAGTTCCACTCGTACGGGTGCTATGGAAGCATGGCCGAGTGGAGGACGAGACCTAGGAGTGGGAGGCCGACGTACGTGCTCAGTTTCTAGAGTTGTTCTGAGATTATTCTTCGCCACCCTGGGAAGGGAAATTCGGGGACAAATTGCTATAAGGGGGGAGTTTGTAAGAACCCATTTCTTATTTTAGAGGTATTGGCTTCTTCTTTTCCTTTTCTTTAAGTGTTTTTGAGAAAATATGGAAAATAGGGAAAAAACCTAAATTTTTGAACTACATGCCGTGTACTTTTCCACACACTGTGTACTTTTGGCCGTGTTGGGATGAGTACACGGGGCGTGTGTCCATGCTAGAGACAAAGGGTGTAGGAACCGACTAAACGTCGTGCAGTGGTACCTTACATGTCGTGTAGTCAGTCAGCAGGCATAAATAGTAAGGCGGAGGAGTCACTGCTAGCTGGGAAATAGTACATGTCATGTACTTGGGAGTACAGGTTGTGTACTCATGTTAACGGATGAACGGTGTGGTAGTTCCCCCAAATGAACAGTTAAATGAAAGAAGTACACGCCGTGTACTCAGATGTACACGCCGTGTACTTTGTTTTTTCAGCTTAAAAAAGGCAGTAGCATTCTCATTTGGACGAGGGGGCGTTTGAGCCATTTTGGAGCCAAAGGAAGAGGCCTGCTCTTTGAAGATCCGATGGGAGTTCATCTATAATCCGATTTGGCTTCGTACAATCCCGTTGGAACCACACGGGTGATCCCTCCCCTATTCTGGTACCATTCTTACCAATTCTTTCCCGAGGGAAAGTTATTTATGTTTGAATGGGTTTTGTTATTCGTCATATCTACACCATTCATTGGTGTTTCTAGAGTCGGAGTTCGTGTATAACGCTCATTGACGTATAAGGTAGGTGGCTTGGTGTTTAGTTTTCCAAGTGATGTGTGTTTTGTGTGTTTTTGTGCCACGAACCCATGTTGGGGTGTCGTGTGGCTGAGGTCGTGGCTATATTTAATACCTAATATTGATTAGGTATTTAATTGTGATAATAAAATGCTGGTTGGGATCGTTGCTTGGATCTGGAACCACCCCGGGGGTGTGTTCCACTGTTTAGTCGTTTGGCTAGGATACCCTAGGGTATGCCTTTAAAGTAGTATTTGTAGAATTTCCTTGGGTGGAATTGCTTGTTACTGCTTGTTTACCTGTTGGTCATGGCCCGGTTACCTGTTTAGCCTGACGGATTTGTTGGGATTAGCTTGTGGGCACTGCACTATTTAGCCCGAGGGCTGTAGTTATTTCGGCTTGAGGGCAACTTCTTCTGTGCCTGAGGTCCATAGACTCTATGCCTGAGGGTGACACTACCTACGCCTGAGGGAAAAATTCTGTTACGCCTGAGGGAAATTACCTATGGGTTGGGTTCTTCTTACCTGAGGGTAAGGTTTTTCTTGTCTGAAGACGTGGATTATTTACCTAGAAATGCACTATGGTGATTTCTAATATTTAATGGATTAAATAAATAATAAGATGGAAATATAACTGGTAATTAGTGATTTTGAGTACTGTTTACTTTATTTAATTTTACTACTTCACACTATTGTTGCATGCTTATATGCAGTTGGGCAGGGGCCTTTAGTGGGTGTCTACTAAGATATATTTCTCACACCCTGTTTGGGTCACGCTTTTCAGCCCCAAAAGATTACGTTGCTGTAGGTGTAGATAAGGGAAAGAGTCCCTATACAGGTACTTGACTGTTGCAGAAGAGTAGGAGGGCATGGGACCGATCCTAGGCTTGCGATGCTCCTGCCAGTTGTTTTGCTTGTTTTGTTGTACTCTGTATTTTGTTGCACTGTATTGATGTATAACATGTTTTGCCTATTTTCATAGAACTTGAAACATGTAGCATCATCACTTATATACTGTTTGTTATATCCACTGCTATAGTTTATTTCAGTTGTGTATGTTTACTACTTCTGTTGTCGTTGTATGTTTTATTTTGTATTCCGCTGCGCTACACTTTGACAAATGAGGGCATAGTTTCCCCACTATCAGACCTGGGCCCTCGCTGCTAGTCGGCAGCCTCTGGCGTTTGGGGAAATGCGCTTGTGGTCACGTGGCGAACTGGGCTCGGGGCACCCATTGCGGGTCATCGGGGTCCGGGACGTTACACTCAAAGGGAGGTATGACATGATGTGGATCATTTCCTATCTCATTTGTTGATGCAAATCCCATATTGGTCATGAAAACATAACACATAATTTGCATGAAGGTTATCATTTTCCAAATTTTATAGCTTCTAAGGGTACCCATGAAAGCCCTATTATTATTTTTTTGAACATGGGATACTTAACCCAAGAGTTCCCTACATTTTTTGGGTGGATGACCCAAGCCTCAACTATTTTAGGCCTCCCTGACTTTGTTGTATTTATTCCTTTCCATCCTCCCTGTAGTCTTTCTTTTCTATGAATAATAAAACTCCACATATTGAATAATATGAAGGATTCTCCAAAAGTGATCCAAGATGTGGAATTCCTTCTCTTCTTCACTTTTTCATTATGGAACCCCTAAGAAGGTAGAAGAAAATAATCGAATCTCTGAGTAAATAATGGGTTAAACTATGGAAAAAATATGGATTACTTTTCTATATGTTCTCTCTTAGTGAAAAAATATCCAGGGGATTTAATTGATACTCTCCCTCGGTGAAACCAAACCCTGAATCAATAGCCTCTCACAGTACGTGATGATGATCCCTAAAACTTGGAGATCTCCATCTTAGTAAAACTATGTCCAAAAACTGAGATATCCCTCTAAAATATCAAAACAGAATCACCCTCACTGGAGATCAATCAGTCAAAGTAATTTTTTAGAGTAGCAGAGTGAAGATCACAAAAAAAAAGTGTAGGGTGGAGGAGTTCCCAAGTATAATTTCCTAATAGATCATAAGAAGAATTAAACACATCAAGATAAGGGAAACGTTTTGTGAGACAAAATATGCTATGGAACTATCCTATGAGATTATTCCCAAATAGATAAATAATAAAAATAACCATCATAAATATAGATATAAAAATAAATTAATCTATGAATATAAAATATAATTAAATGATGCAATTAATTAAACACATTCAATGAATCTAAACTTCACAATCATATTCCATAAGAATTAAAATTCATGAACTGAATATAATATTTACCACTGCTGCATAATAATTACCTAGAAAATTAAAAACCTACAACTATGTTGATTATTCACCACATATTATCATCAATATGGGCATCCCTTCCTAAATAGGAATCCACTATAGGTTTTAGAAAAAGATTCCCACCTAACATGAATCAACGTGATAGATGCTTTATGAAATTGAAATATATTTAAAAACACACTAACATGGTCTGGATTTAAACAACTCTAAACAAACTACACTATTAAATCCATATATTCACTTATATAAATTAGTATCTAAGATGATTCCAATGAGGATATATAGAACCAACATACCATAACATGAAACATTCATTAATGAATTTTACAAATCCACTGATTTCATGAAAAAATAATCTCAAAAAATTTACTAATAATAACAATTTGGGCTAGCATAGTTATGAAAATATAATAGAGATAAAAATAATCTGAAATCTAGCACATCTGGGAAAATAGTCTCCACGTTAGCCTAATAATTCAAGGATATAAACACCTTAAACCACCGACCAATACCAAGACATGGATAAATCCACGAACAACCACATAATAACCACAATATGTACGAATGTCTATGTTCGAAAAAATGAATCATAAATGGGAATCAAAATTCTCCACCTATGGAGATCAATATACATTTACCATTCTAGTATAAGATTTCCAAAATCAACCGAGTACTAATGTAAATCATATTTATCACCAAGGATTATAAGGTATTTCATTAAACCATAGAAACACTAATGATCCAAGGGAAACCAACTACCAGAACAGAAGATAACCATTCTAAATCCAGATTACTAAATAAAACTTTGTATCATCCAACATTGCTTGAGGTATACAAGGAGAACCATCAAGAAACTCATCCATGAAAGAACCTATTCATCTAATTCTATGAACCACTTAAAATATTCCAAAACTCAAAGAATCGTGTCCAGTGGGACAAAATTTAGAGGAAAAAACTAGAGTTGAATACCTGCACACACCCAAGGAAAAGGGCAGAAACACTGGTGATAAAAATTATAGGATAGACCCTGCCACCACCTCAAGATTCAAACTGACACCCACACAAAGGAAAACATCATAGTAACCCTTTTATACCATAGAAATGAAGACACAAAATAACAAAAAAAAAACTAATCTATAGACTAAGAAAAAACAAGTACAAAACATAGGGGAAAACAAGGAATCATTAATCAATGTCGATTCAAAGTTTCATCCAGAAGAGTGTAAATGAAATAACTAAAAAACACATCAAATGATTTTGAAAACTAATATAAACTAAAAATCAGTTGTATTAAATGAATAAATCAATTTCTAATTTTATTGAAAAAACATTATACCAAATTTTAAACTGAAATCATTCATTACGTGTGGTGTTTGTTTATCAATTCATATTCAAATTCTAAGATCCTGTGGGTTTAAATTGGTTTATAAAATTATTAAATTAAATTTAAAATATAATTTTTATATTCTTAGTTTCAGAAAGGCAAAAAACTGAGTTGTCGGACAAGGTATGGGCCGTTCCATTTCTATTTTCATTTTAAATTTCATTTTCTCTTTATTTTTTTTTCTTTTTTATCATATATTTTCCATTGGATATGTGTATAAGAGTCTCGGGAGATACCTTTGAATAGACGATGGAGGGGGGGGAATAGAAGAGTAATATAGAGGGAAGTTAGTGTGAATGGAAGAGGTATCACCACAGAGCTTGGGTAACTCTAGTTCTTCATGTTGTAGTTCTAAATCATGGAATAGACAGAAGCATTAGTGGTTTCTTCCCATAGGTATTCTCGTTTTACGTTATCTTCCAAAAAATAAACTTTAAATATAATTTTTTTCATTTTTTAAAAACAAATATGAGTTTTGGGGGACTATTCTTGGGTCCACCAATGGATTTGTGGGGAAAATTGTGGTTTGGGGTCATCTAGGGGGCTTCTATTTTGGAATACATATTTTAATGGTGTGTGGATTTCTGAAGAAATGGCATGTGTTCTTCATATTCAGTGAAGATTATATTTATATAATTACATTCCATGTTCATTAAGTGTATTCAATATAGTATTACTTTTCCATGTACCTGGTTATGTGGAAAAGTAAAATGGAATGAGGACTTTTGGGATGTACAAACCATGTACTCTAGGTACACAACGTGTACTGGGACATGGCCATGTGTCCATGTGTGTGGAAAAATACCCCTTGTGAGTGGTACATAGTTGTGTATAAGTACATGGGTTGACCCCATGTATGTCATGATCATGTAGTAGTACACAATAAGAATCCATTTCCACTCATTACTTGTTGAAGTACATGTCTAGTTGCAGATTTGAGAGTACATTTGATACAAACCTGAGTGTAAAGTGAATAAAGGAGATTATTAGTGAGGGAATATTCTATTAGGTGGTAAAAAAATATTTTAGGGTGACTTGGTTAGGTTGTTAGGGGGAAGGTTCTAGGCCCCGCATGTGGGGATGGAGTGGGTTATACAAATAGTTGGGAGTGAAGTGAGGGGGGGGAGATAGAATGTTTTAGTTCATCCTTTTGGCATGGGACATCGACCACTATTCGCTTGGGTGGGAGTTCTTGCATGCCTCTCGATTACTTTATTCATCACTTTTTCTTCTATAGCTCTATGTTCTATTCTTTTCTGGTTTGATGTTCTGCTTATAATTCTAAGGAGGCTGATCTAAGGGCTGGGTTCTATCATCTGGTCTGGCATGCCGCGCTCCATTTCCATTTTCTTCTTCCTCTGCTACATCCGGAATGCCTCCTTATACTCCACTTAATTCTGCCATGCACTTCCAACTTCTTATTTGCGGTAATGCACCACGCATTCATGGATTGTTGCTACAGGAGAATTCCAACCTACAGTGTGTGAAACTCACTTGGGAAGCTTCCACTCCCTCGACTTGAATTTTACGTCCAATACGGGATGATTTTCAAGCACACTACTGCTGTGGTGCTCCACCTGTTTTCGTCGGTGGTACTGCACATGACTCAGTTGTTGCACTCTTCCTGTTCACTGACACCGCTCACGAGAGAAGTCGTGCACAACCAGTTGGTGACCACAGAAGTCATGCACCCGACGAGACGCTGTTGCATGTGTTTCCTCTCGATTGGCCGCAGCGGGCCGATACCAGTGGTAGCGGTACACGACGTGCGACTCTCTTTCCCAGAGACACTTGATCTTCTTCACACACATGAGGTACAGTTGTTTTATAGGGAAATAATCAAAAAAAAGGGAGCTGGCCTGCGTCGGTCAACCCATTTTTCTGCCTCGGGAGGGAAAAGCTGAGGAAAAAAACACAAGAATCGGGGTGGCCCAGTTTTCTAACTCAGGAGGAAAATGCAGGAACTAAGGGGAAAAGGAAACGGGGGGTGTGCCCTCTCTCTTACGTCACTCAAAAAAAGGAACGAATGATCTGCTACTCATGCAGTCTGACCAGATGACATGGGAGGAGAAATGGGAACGTCACTGGTGTGTGGAGGCTGAATTTCGGAAGATTATTCTCTGATGGCCGGCTCCCCAGGAGGAGACGCACCAGCTTATGGCTATGTAGGACCTGCAGGCGACTCCAGCAAAATTTGGTGAACATCCAGTGCCAGAGTAAGAGGTGACCGAGGTAACTGAAATCATGTCGCTACAACAACATTGTGACACAGCATTGTTGGGGATGCTGAAAAATGATCAGACATAGCTGGTGCACTCATTTTCTTTGACGAAAATACAATAGGAGGCACCCTCAATTGGGGTGACTCCATTGCTTTGGTTTATGTCTCTCCCTAATATGAAACTCGAAGCCTCTAGTGCGATAATGGGGTGTGACACTGGGGATATATCATCATCGGCTAGTAATGTACCACAGGTGCGACTTGGAGAGATGGAAAATCATCCCGACAGAGGTGGAAACATGGGGACAAAAAAGGGGCATGTGATCTGGACATCAAACACTGTTGGACTTGCTGTAGCCCAGGTATTCAGTAGCACGATGTCGTCGGTGGTAGTGATACCGCTTTCTTTGATGCCTGGCGTGAGTACTGATAAATCAACGACGCAAGGGGGTGATGACGTAGTTATGCTCGAGCAACAACACACACGATCGACCCACAGTGTTGGAAGGTCCATCTGGGTGATTTCTTGGAAAAATAATGATGTAAGTGTACTTTTCCAATAGTCGATGCAGACCCATGGTATAGGGGGGGTCATTTGGTATATTGCTTGGAGATTTTCGGGGCACCACAATCTTTTTATTTTCCACAGTCTTGAGGACAAGACTGATTTTCAAGATGGTGGGAGTGATACAGACCTAGGCATAAAGGGAATAAAGGAGATTATTAGTGAGGGAATATTCTGTTAGGGGGTAAAATAGTTTTTTAGGGTGAGTTGGTTAGGTTGTTAGGGGGAAGGTTCTAGGCCCCGCTTATGGGGCGGAAGTTGGGTTGTATAAATAGTTGGGAGTAAAGTGAGGGGGGAAGATCGAATGTTTTAGTTCGGCCTTTTGGCTTGGGACATCGGCCACTATTGGCTTGGGTGGGAGTGCTTGCATGCCTCTCGATTTCTTTCTTCTTCACTTTTGCTTCCATAGATCTCTGTTCTGTTCTATTCTGGTTTGATGTTCTGCTTATAATTATAACGAGGCTGATTTAAGGGCTGGGTTCTATCAACATTCCATGTACTATGAAGTACATGCAAAGTACAATTTTCGTAGAAGGAGTTTTTTTGGTGTTTTGTGACCTAGAGTCAAATCAGAATTCTGAGTAAACCATTTTGAGTGTTTTCACATACATCATGATGGTTGAAACCTTTAAAATTTTATCGGTCCTTAGGATGGTGTTTTGGACAATGAGATATTACTAGGATGAATTCACTGAGGTTTCATTTCAGAGTCCTCTTGGGGTTTGGATTATGAGTTGTGATGCCTGGGTGATGATTTCGATATCGTTTGTTGGATTTGACTATGAATTCAAATTTGGTGTTTTTCAAGGTACTTTTACATGGATTCCATATGGTAGGATCATGGTGCATCTTTGATGAATCTTGGTTTTTCACTTCATTTAATGATTAGTATCTCGTGGTTATAGTGGTTTAGGTCAGTTGTTGTTCAAGGGGATTGAAGCTATTGGAACCTTTTTTTGGGTTGATATCGTGGTATGGTAGTTATGTTTGAGTTCCATTGAGTTGTTGATAAAATTATCAGGGACTCTGGACAATTCCCTTGTGGACTGATTACTGGTCATATAATCAATGGTTGCCATAGATGGTTGTTGAGAATGCTGTTGGGGTGTGATATTTCATTTTATTCCCTTGTGGGTGAGTTGTTACTAGGTGTTGGATTGTGATAAAATAATTCTAAATGATGTTTTCCTTTGTGTGGATTCCCCTAAATTCATGTATTGAAATTGGATCCCCTGTAGAGGTTCATTCTCTATAGTTTGTCATAAGGATCATTGAGAATGCACATGATGGTGTGATTTATCTTTTTGATGCCCTATAATTGGTTGTGTTGTGGATTGGGAATGGTTGGAGACCACTGAGGGTTATTTGGAATGTTTCTGTTATGGATGTGTCTTATGATCTTGGATGTTCTGGAAGAACCCTCATTGGGGGTCATGTTTTATGGTTTCCTTTTGGGTGTTTACGGATGTTTCTACAAGTTTGAGTTATGCTCATGTGTTCATTAGTGGAGACCCTAGCTGGAAATCACTTTTTATTTTGACCCTGGGGACTTTTGAATCCCCAAGTTTGGTTTGATCATGAGGCAAGTTGGGGAGAGCCCGTGGTGGCTGTTTATTGGATGATGAGATCAAAGATCCTGAGATAGGCCCTATGTTTTGTTAGATGAGAGTGGATTAACACTGCTAGTTAATCTATTTGGATGGTGGGTTTGAGGATTGTTCATGCAACGTTCAGTTGGTCTTTTCCATGATCTTTTTTGTAGATTATTCTTAGGACTATGGTTTGAGGTCGAGACACTTGGAATATCTTTGATTGGGTTTTTCCCTTGAGTTGTGATGTAGTTCTCTCTTTTTTGGATGCCTATTTTAAGAAGGGATTAGGTAGCTCAAAGACGATCATGATGAGTGCACCCCTATTGTTGTGTATTCACCCTCCCTATCAGTTATGTTTCATGGATCATTGTGTTGGGAATATATCAGATCCATGGGGATGGATCCCATAGGGATGTGTATTAGATGGGTCCATGGTGGAGCATGTGTTGTTCTAAAGGACTAACAGTATACAATATAACTCTAACATGTGTAGGGGATATTCATTATCTATTTTGAATTGTTCCAGAGTCCAAGATCCCGGTAGATTCACTTCATTATGTTAATAACCATGATTACAACATTGTTTTTTAGATTCATGCATGTTGCATTTAGAAATCTTGGAGCTCTTATGTAGATATAGAGGATGTGTTTGTTATCATGAGGATAAGTGAGCCATGTGTTGTAAATATTATGCCATCATCCAACATGGGGGTAGATTTAACTCATGTGTTAGACTAGAACATGTGGTTTTTACATTCTTTATTTCCGCCTTCTTTTTATACGGTTGTTTTATTTATTATAGCTGGTATTAGTTTTTGACTAGGTTATTAATATCACATATACATGAACATGTTATGATAGAACATTTATAGGTTCACCATTTGTATGGACTACTAAGATTTATTTCTCAGTAATTGTATGTTCACCTCTGTGTGCTTGTATATCTGATGTATACTTTCTGGTCAGATTACAGTTTATGCAGTGGATGGGGATGCGTATCGATGTTACTAGGTTGAGAAAAGATATACGGGTGAAATCTCAGGATCAATCTAGTGTCGCTCGAGGATAGTGGATACTTATTATTTTTTTTCTCATTTTTTTAGTAGATCTTGATGTATTATATTTTATGCAATTTTATTTTGAATGTGATCAGCCTAGTGAGAGACTATCTGTTTATGTTCAGTGTGATTGAGAGGATTTATTAATATATGGAATATTCCATTTATTATAGAATTTTTTTGTATCCGTTATATATTATTTTTAATCTATTATCACCCCTTATGTATGAGTTTGATTATTCTATGTTGTTACTGCACTATGAACATATGTTTTCCCCCATATAGCACTCTAGATGGAAGACTCTATCCATCGAGGGGGGCATTCTTGAGGCTTTATAGTGAGCCTGATCAGGTGATGTGTTTGGTCCACCAGTGCAGGTTCATAATCATTACATGAGAAATTTTTTATATTCAAATATTTATTTTCTAGATCTCGTAATAGTTTAAATAGATAATAAATATATAATTATCATGAAATTAAATTTAATGGAATGAGAGGAAAAGGAAATATATGCAAAAAATTCCCAAGAATCATCTAATATAAAAAAAATCATTAATGATTTAAAAAATTCTTGTAAATATATATAAAATTGATCATTCAACATTCAAGTTTAAAAAAATTGTAATTGGAACGCAATAAATAGAACTAGGGATTTACATGATTCTGTTGATTAGACTACATGTATAGGGAAGGATCATATGAGGATTTAATAAGTATGAACAAATGCGTATAAGAGATGAGAATGAACACTACAGTACAACAAGACCACACAAGCACTCGTAATCAACCCGATATCGAGAGGACAAAATATTTGAGAGCCTAAGAAGAAGTCACTAAGTACACATGGATAATATTAAAAAATGTAAAATACAAAGTAATGGATAAATAAAAATGAAATGGTTTAGACCCCCTTACCGCATCTCAGTCCCACCTTCTACTTCACCACAGAGTGTCTACGATTTGATTCATGCTATCATGGTGAAGACTCCATCATCCAGTCCTCATCCTTGTGGTTTTGAGGATTACTACTTATGTAGACACTCACCTAAGTTGTTAAGAACTGACCACATTAGTCTATATCCTGAATACTCTTTTAGTGATATAGGAAGTATATGGTATCTACTATTCATATCTACTTCTTCATTGGTGAACCCCCAAGAAGGTTTTTTTTACTTCGATCCTCTCTTCAAAATGAAAGGTATGAACTAGGGAACCTCACTAGGATCCCTCTCATATTTGATCTCTCTTAGTGATCTATTAACCAATGGAATTCACAACTTCTCTCTCTCTCTTTATGAAATTGAGCACCAAAATTAAGGGCCCTCACTCTTAGACAAAATGAGGCCTAAAACAAGGAGCTCCCCATCTCAAAAAAAAAATTAACTCTTATACCGGGAGATAACCTTCTTGGATCACACAGTTGAAGCCCCCTCACATGAAATTGAAGAGGCACAGTAATGTTTCATAGAAGGTTTTTGTGAGTCGTAATGGACACATCTAGGGTGGGGGAGTCCCCAATCATAAATTCCCAATGAATCATAATAAGAAGATGACAAATGAAGATAGTGAAATAAGGTAAATATTATAGTAGTGAAAATGGGTGAAGTAACAAGACCTATATAGTATTCCAATCCTCATAAATCCTGTGGATAACCAATATAAAAAAACTAATAAAATATATTTAATCATGGGATATAAAAATTAATTAAATCATTCAATTAATTGAGAATTTCATTGAATATAAATTTTATAAAACCTGATTGAGCTCAATCATTAAATTGATGGTGCATGGAATCCATTTTTTTCATGTTTAGTTTTGTGAGCTACTTAATAGAGTCAATAAACTAGTGGGATGGAGTTTTAGAGTCATTTGCATGCAGATAAAGATAAACAAGAACACTATTAATCATAAAAAAGTAAGTTGTGGTTGAAGGAAGACTAATAGTTGGCGGTGGCGACATAGTGTAGCTCGAATGAAGAATGAAGTTGCATGAGGTGACTTTATTGTTATGAATATGTAAGAAGTGACTATTTTTATGTTCATTACATTGATTTTAGGTGGAAATTCTAAAAAAATCATTAATAAAAAAATCAATTAAAATAAAATCATTGATGATTCCCAGTAATGGTAAATGAGTGAAAAATCCTTGAATCATAAGGGAAACAATAATGAATATGATAATATTGTGTATATAGGACATTAATGTGATAAATTTTTTACTAAATAAAAAAAAATTGGTTAGAGGGAATTCTGATGGTATACAAGAGGAGAATAATTGTAATTGAGGGAATTCCATTATTCGGTTACCACGACATGTATAGTGACCCAATCTATTAATACATAAATATTATATCATTTTTAATAATATTAAATACATATAATTTTGATCTATGAAAGAACTATAATGGTTTAGTTTCATTCGAAACATAGATATATAAACAACTAGAACATAAAATATATAAAAGAATTTATTATATTGTTCACAACATGCACTCATCTTAGGAATATCATACCAAAAACATTTATTCATAGCATAGAAAAAGGAAACATAAGAAAATGTTATATTATATTCGTGGTAAGGGTAATCAAGAGAGATATCAATCAATGCTAATATGTGACATTAGGTAAGCATAATGGTATAACAACATGTTTAGAACATACAATAATTCTACCCCATCAATCAAATATTATTATTCATAAATCAAGGTATAATTATTTTTATTAACAATAATCATATGTCATAAGGGTGAGTAATAATCAATAATCAATCATGATCCATGAGAATGTATCATAATCATAATAAATATTTTCTTCGCATGGTGATTTGGGTTGCGTCGTAACCCCCTGATCCACTTTTATAGGATATGGTTAGGGATCTTGGGGGAGCTTTGACTGAGGGTGGTTGTGGAGTGGTCCCTCGGGTTGTGTCGTAGAATACCCCATGTCAGACAGTGTTTTAGCATGGTCTGAGGGGTTGCATCGTGGTCTTCAGTTTTATAGTGGGTCTATAAATACCTTGAGACTGCCAAACCTCATTCTTTTCCACTCCCTCCACTCGAACCAAAGGCAGCCTAGAGATTTTTTTCAAAGGCTTTGAAGAACCTGTTGATAAGCATTGATCCCTGACTCCAAGAGATCAATCTATAGTGATCCAAGGTAATATCTAACACTTCCCTCTAGCAGTTATATCTATTTGGTTTCATTTTCTTCTAATTTCTTCTTGTCAGGTTAAGGTTCTTAATCTTCAGTGTTCTTATGGGGTTTCTTATGTCATTTTCCATTGTGTTCATAACATGACGTCTTCGGGAGATCGTAGTTCCTCACAAGAGAGGTGATCAGAGATCCACGACATTGGTCTATTCTCATGCGATGAATGTTGATGCCTCTGAGGTAGTGGATTCATTTCTTCTATTTATTTAGGTGCAATCATAAAATTATCATGGTTTATCCAGATTGGTGAAATTGGAATTAACCTAATAAATATTGAACTGGATTAATAAAGAATAGTTTAGCAATCACATGTCAATGTTTTATATCGTGATAACAGTTTACCTCCTGAATTTCTAGATAATGTTTTGTCTATTCTATGCTTATATATCATATTGTAATTTTTGGTTTAGCATATGTCTTTCATTGTAAAATGGTAAATAATTTAAAGTCGTCAATTGTTAATTGGTTGGATAAAGATTTAAAGAAGATGCATGTTTAAATGAATCATGTGTCCTTGTAATTAGATGACGATCAAATTGATGCAATTTCCATGTTTAATTGAATGTGATATTCCATGTGATAATGAAATTGATAATGAATGTGGAGCATGATAATTCTTATTGAGAATGATAAAACAAAAAATGCATGTTAAATGAGAATGGTATTTATCTGAGTTTGTTGAATCCATAATTAATGCTAAGAGCATGTTTAAACGTTTTGATAACTTGTTATAGTTGATGTCTTGGGTTACTCGTAGATGGAACCTATGAATATTGAATTGGTTAATTCAAAATTAAATAACAATTGGTTGTTTGATAAAGATAAATCATTGGGGTCGAGAGTGCCGGTTTTCTTATAAAGACTAAATGCCTTATGTTGGGATCCATGAGATCTCATTTGTATATAAACGTTGGATGCCTTGTTTTTAGAACCTAGATTTCCATGTTGACTAAGTTTGTTCATGATGCCTTATGATGTGATATGGTTGTGATCATTGCCATGTGATGTGTTATGAGTCTGGGATGACTGAGTTTGAGATGGCTGATGAGATGTGGGTAGGGAAGCCTAGATGATGTGGTAGCAGTTGACTCTTGTGATGGTGAGGTGCATCGGGACATGCATGTCGGTGTCGGGGATGGTACCAGAGATGGTGGACTGGGTTGAAGATGGTCTTACCCATTGTTGTGATGAAAGTTAGATTTTTTCTTATTATGAATTTTTCTAATAGCTGATGGTTGAGTTGCTTGTTTATCTTCATTCTTTTCCCCACTGTTTGAGGTAGCTGTATGTGCTTTGTTGTATCTCTTGATGATAGATTAAGATGTCTTCCGAGAGTACCTGGATTATGGAATGATGTTAATAATAAATACAAAATTTTTAACACATGAGGTTGGTTATTGCAAGAATGAAAATGAGATGTTACTATTGAGAAACTGTGGACTCAGTTTAGATTATTCCTGGAGAGCATAATGAATTAATTAACATAAAAGAAATGATGAAAATGGAAAGAAGAAATTTAATATCACTCTTTAAAATGTTTTTTCACTTATAGGATCTCTAGTCTTAGCAGTGGCGGTCGGGACTCCGAGTGATTTTAGTTGCAGATGAGTCTAAGACTATGTTATGTCCATAATGTGGTTGTGAGCTATATTATATCCTGTATATTATATGATTTTGTATGCTACAACACCCATGTTGGTTAGGGAGACTAACACTCAGTGGAATCTGTGAGAGTGTTTTCCCCAACATCCTGGTGGGGGGATTTATAGCTGACTACCCCATCTAACTCCACTCTCTTCCCTTGGTAGTTATATGTGCTCATGTGCACGGTGGTTAGTTTTCTCATATATGTGTGTAGAAGGCCATGATGGATTTCGGTTATTTCGCACACATGTATCTCTGGATATAGTAAAAAAATGGTTATTATATGTATGGTGTGTATAGGTTGTAATGGTTTGAGGTACCATTCTCGGTGTATGGGTTGTGATGGCTTGAACTATAATACCCGATGAATGATAAATGTCATACGGGTTGTGGTGACTCCTAGAAACTACTTGGTTGCTATATGGAAATATGGGTGAGATGACGTGATGATATAATGCGTGAGATGCGTGTTGTGATACTTATCCCATGTGCCTATGGAATGACTTATTTTGGAGAGAAATGGATTAGGATGTGCGATGTTGGGACAGAGCGGAAAATTAATGGGGAAGCCGTAATGGGGTACCCTTGATGTTTCATTACTACTATTTATGATCTCTTGTATGTGATACTTGGTGAGAGATATCCATGGTGAGGTTGGGAATTTAAAATATATGTTGCGATGAGTTAGTTTCACTATTGTTCATTATACATTAACTTGTTTTCTTTATCTTTTGCACAAGAGTCTCTAGTGAGTATGCTTCAAAGTATATTGTTATGTTCACTCCACGTGTATATATAAATTGTTTCCAGGTCAACAGGAGAATGTTGGAGATCGGGAAGCATATTACTAGCTCGTGGTTTTTCATGAGTTGTTTAGGTTTTGTGGTCGCTGTCGAGTTTACTTTCTTTTGGTAGTTTCGGTTTTAAGAGGCCTTGTGAGACATTAAATGTATGCACTTGATATTTCTTATATATATATATATATATATATATATATATATATCTGAGCAGGTTTTGGCTATTGTTTTTGTCTTACCTCTCTCTTCTGCATTTTTTCTTAGATTATAATGTCTCTCATATATATGCTTATTATACCCTTGGTTTTATTCGTCAGGATAGAGCCTACAAGAGGTGGGACTTGGGCGATCATCATCACTCTTCTATCATTTCCACCACAGGTGGGGTACTCTTTGTGGGGAGGTGGTCGTGACAGGAAGAGAAAGAATAAGAGGGAAAATAAGTAGGAGAAGAGGAGGATTAAGAGGAGATGTTAATAGGGGAACTAAACTCGATGCAACATGTGTCATAAAACACTTAGCACTTGAGTCACTTAAATAGGTTGAGGAAGTTAATTCCATAGACTCATTGCTTTCACTCCATGTTTTAACATTGAGAGCCTTCTTACCTTTTTCTTTTCTTTAACCTTCTTATTTTAGATGGGGAACTCCGGTTTGATGTGGCCCTTTTTCTTGCATTCATATAATGTCACATCTTATTCAACCTTTTGATGCACCTTCTTGGTTCAATTTGAAGCTTTCTTTTTCTTAAAGGATTTTTTCATCTTGAAGAGTTGATAGAATTCTTTAACTTCACCTTCAGATGAGTCATTGTTGGTAGTTTAAATGAGATCATTTTCTTTACATATTTGGATTTTTTGGCTCCGTTCTCACCTTGTCTCTTATTGGTAATTTCATATGGTCGTGACCTTGTGTGTCCAATTGTTTGGAAATATCCAGAGTCTCTTGCTTTTGATTATGACCATATGAAATTACCATGAAGCGACAAGCTAAGAAATAAGACAATAAAGCCAAAGATGTAAATAAAATGATTTCCTTTAAACTACCAACAAGGACATGTCCAAAGGTGAATTTCACGAATTTTCTCAACTTTCCAACATGAAAAAATCCTTTAAGAAATGGAAATCATTCAGTTGAACTAGGAAGGTGCATCAAAAGGTGGAATTGGAAGTGACATTATATGAATACTACCAGAACTTATAACAGGTTATAACAATAATATGTTGTTCTAAAATGGGATAATCTTCTTACAAAAGTGATGAGAAATTCTTTGAGGTATTCATATTTGATATGTTTCATGATTACTACCAAAAATTATAAATATAAATTGTTTTAATATCATATTGAGTGGAGGACTTACATAGCCTCATGACATGAGAAAGAATAAAGAAATTGTAGCATGTGATTGGAGTCTATCTTAATTCATTAAAGGATCAATATTTTTCCTTTTGCATGGATGAGGAAAATGAAATTACTATTTCTCAAGTCCAAAAATTATTTACTATGTCCAATATAAGTAACAAAATGAATTTTTAGCCCAATTGGCATGGAAGAGTAAAGTCATATATGGAAGCAACGAAGAGAAATTTAGTGGGTTAAGACAACAAAGTCTAGATATGTGTGAAAAAACCATGATATACAATCTCCAATGTCATGTATAGAGGAAAAATAGTAAAATTTGGTTGGATAAGTCAACAAAGTCAAGATTTTCATGTTTAAACCATGTGTTAAAACTCATAAAAGTTAAAAACTATTGGAACTAGACCAGCGAACAATGGATAGTTCATATGTCGTATTTTTTTTCAATATTGATGTTTTGCTAACACAAGTATTTTTCCAAGAATTGTTTTATTCTGAAAGATATAAAATTTTGTGAAGATGTTTGGAGAAATCTAGCGATGTGTGAATCTGCATAAATATTGAACTATAATTTCAACCGACGACGTATGATTCAACTGAAGATTCAATAGTTCATGTAAGATTGAACTGAAAAATCAACAGGCTGCATAAGATCAAATGGAAACATATGATTGTTTTAATATTTCACCTGCCTGTGTATGTGAGATCTGGTGCTACATAATATTTTTTAGAATGATTCGTTACTTTCACATTAGTTCTCTGGAGCTGTATTACCATGTGTGGATTGAGTTAATCATGGGAATTATTCAAAACATTCATGACTAATGTTTAAGGAGATTGAAAAATATATTTGACCATGGTTTATGAAATATTAAATAAGGATATTGATTTCCATATTTTAAGTTTAAATATTCATGTTTTTTAGAAAGGTTTGAATTGAAGAATCTGGACTAGTTTTACAAGAGATATCATTTCCAATCTTTTCAATAAATTTATTAAAGGGAATATATTCTACACTCAGAAAAAAGAGAAATATAAAGTGTCCTTTATAAACACATTTGAAAGAGAAAAAGAGTTTGACGACTAGTGAATTCCATGAACATGTGGACTTCTGAAGGTTTAAGAATGATAAGCATGAAGATCAAATGGTTTTTGTGCTGAAGAGAAAACACTCATATAGTATTTCTGCTATTCAAAAGTTATTGCAGATTTTATCAGGCAGCGATCTAAATCTATGTAGCTGAATCGTCAGGAGAATCAATGACAGAAATGATAAAATGATATAATGAAATCAAATAAGGACACAACGATTTATGTGGTTCGGGAAAAATCCCTACATCCACGGGAGAGGCATAATTCACTTTATCGGGAGAAAAAAATTACATAGGTTTTTCAATAGCAACCCTAGCCCAAAAATGGGATATAAAACGAAGAAGACGGTTAGTATTCTGGAAAGGTAATTCCGTATTGATACAGTGAATGGCGGCCGACTTTGTCAAAACAACTATAGTGGATGCCAGCTGGAAGTCAAAAATGCTATAGTGAAGTTGACTCCGAAGTCTGTACGGATACAGTGTTTGTCGGTGTCAGTCAGTTAGCTCCGCTACAGTAGTCAGAGATGCTATAGTGCCGAAAAATGGGGTCGGGGGCCTTCGGCCCCCAGAGTTGGGACGTGTTGCCCCCTGCAACCCCCAACGACCTCACGGAAGAGCTCAACCCGTGACAGTTGCGGGCCACAAGCATTCAGCCCAACCGGATCAGGCAACACCAATTCGACAATCTGGGAATATCTCCTCAACATAATGCTTGAAAAGAGAGAGTGGATCCTTGGGAAGCAGTATGAAAACCCAGATCTTGTAAAGGGGGAGATCTTAATCTTGGAATTCCCTTTCCTAATCATAATTTAATCACAAAAAATAGTGCTTTTTGGTACACCAACACAATGCTATGTATTCTCATTGGATGTAGCCTATTTGGATGAATCAAGTAAATATTTAATGTCCCTTGTAATTGAAATTTTTTTTTCTATAATTTTGACTATGAGAATAGTTTGTGAAAAAAGTTCTTTATAATAAGTGGACAAGATCCATCTTTAAAGTCATGTAAAGTAAAATGTTCCATGTACTATATATATGTGTAGTTTTTAAGAAGAGGAAATCTTCTAATTTAACTAGGAAGGTGCGTCAAAAGGTTGAATCAGAAGTTACATTTTATGAATACTACCAAAAATTATTACAGGTTATAAACAAAATATGTTATTATAAAATGGGCTAATCTTCTTACAGAAGTTATTACAAATTAGTTGAGGTATTCATATTTGATATGGTTCAGGAATACTACCAAAACATATAAATAAAAAAAGTTTGAATATCACCTCGAGTGGAGGACATACATGGACTCATCAAACGATAAAGTATAAAGAAGTTTTAGCATGCAATTGGAGTTTATCTCAATTCATTAAAGGATCAATATTTTTCTTTTTTCATTAATGAGGCAAATGAACTTACCATTTATCAAGTCCAAATATGATTCGCTATGTCCAATATAAGTAAAAAAATGAATATGTAGCCCAATTGGCATGGAAGAGTAAAGTCAAATATGGATGCAAGGAAGAGAAATTTAGGTGGTTAAGACAACAAAATCAAGATATGTGTGCAAAAACCATGAGATAGAATCTCCAAAGTCATGGATAGAGGGAAAAAAGTAAAATTTTGTAGGGTAAGTCAAAAAAGTCATGATTTTTGTGTTTAAACCATGTGTTAAAACTTCTAAAAGTTAAAAACTGTTGGAACTAGAACAGTGAACAATGGATGATTCATAAGTTGTATATTTTTCAATATTAATTTTTTTCTGACACAAGTATTTTTCGGAGAATTGTGTTATTCTGAAATTTATAAAAGTGTGTCAAGATGTTTGGAGAAATCTGGCGATGTGTGAATCTGCATATGATTGAACTATAATTACAACTGGAGACACATGATTCAACTGAAAGTTCCACTAGTCTTGTAAGATTGAACTGAAAATTCAACAGGATGAATAAGATCAAATGGAAACATATGATTGATTTGAGATTTTAACTACCTATGTATGTGAGATCTGGTGTTATAAAATATTTATTAGAATGATTCATTACTTTCACATAAGTTCTCTAGAGCTTTAGTTCCATGTATGGATTGAATTAAATCACGGTAATTATTCAACACATTGATGACTGATGTTTAACGAGATTAAAAAAGATATTTGACCAAGGTTTATGGAATATTAAATAAGGATATTGGTTTCCATATTTGAAGTTTGAATATTCATATTTTTTGGAAAGGTTTGAATTGAAAAATATGGACTAGTTTTACAAGAGATATCATTTCCTATCTTTTCAATAAAGATATTCAAGGGAATATATTATGCACTTAGAAAAAAGAGAAATATAAAGAGATCTTCATTAACATATTTGAAAGAGAAAAAGAGTTGGATGACTGGTTATTTCCCTGAACATTTGGATTTCTGAAGTTTTAATAATGATAATCATAAATATCAAATGGTTGTTGTGCTGAAGAGAAAACACTCATATAGTATGTGTGCTATTCAAATTTATTGCAGATTTTATCAGGCAGTGATCCAATTATTGGAAGATCTCCTCAACCCAATGCTTAAAATGAGAGAGTGGATCCTTGGCAAGCAGTATGAAAACCCAAAACTTGTAAAGGGGGTGATCTTAATCTTGGAATTCTCTTGCCTAAACATTGTAATCACAAAAAAAATCAGTGCTTATTGGTACACCAGCACCGTGCTATGTATTCTCATTGAATGTAGCCTAGTTGGATGAACCAAGTAAATATGTAATGTCCCATGTGCTTGATATTTTATTTTATATAATTGTGAAGATGAGAATAGTTTGTGACAAAATTTGTTTCTAATAAGGGGACAAGATCCATCTTAAATGTCATGTAAAATAAAATGTTCCATGTTCTATATATATATTTATATATATCTATATATATAGTTTTTTTAGAAAAGGAAATCTTCCAATTGAACTAGAAAGGTTCATCAAAAGGTTTAATCGGAAGTGACATTATATGAATACTACCAAAACTTATTACAGGTTATAACCATAATATGTTATTCTAAAATGGGCTAATCTGTATACAAAGGTGATGAGAAATTAGTTTAGGTATTCATATTTGACACGAGAAAGAATAAAGAAATTGTATCATGCAATTGAAGTCTATCTCAATGCATTAAAGGATCAATCTTTTTACTTTTGCATGGATGAGGCAAATGAGAATACCATTTCTCAAGTCCAAATATGATTTAATATGTCTAATATAAGTAACAAAATGAATTTGTATCCCAATTGGCATGGAAGAGTAAAGTCAAATATGGATGCAATGAAGATAAATTTATTGGGATAAGAAAAAAAAGTCAAGATATGTGTGAAAAAACCATGAGATAGAATGTCCAAAGTCATGTATAGAGGAAAAATTGTCAAATTTGGCAGGATTAGTCAACAAATTCAACATTACTGTTTTTTTACCATGTGTTAAAACTCTTAAAAGTTAAAAACTATTGGATCCAGACCAGTGAAAAATCACTGATTCATATGTTGTATTTTTTCAATATTGATGTTTTGCTTATACAAGTATTTATCCAAGAATTGTTTTATTCTTAAAGTTATAAAAGTGTGTGAAGTTGTTTGGAGAAATCTGGCAATGTGTGAATCTTCATATGATTGAACTATAATTACAACTGGAGATGTATGATTCAACTGAATAGTCAACAGTTCATGTAAGATTGAACTGAAAATTTAACAGGCTGCATAAGATCAAATGGAAACATATGATTGATTTTAGATTTCAACTTCCTATGTATGTGAGATCTGGTGCTACATAATATTTATTAGAATGAGTCGTTAAGTTCTCTGGAGCTGTAGTTCCATGTATGGATTGAGTTAAATTGCATGAATTATTCAAAACAGTCATGACTGATGTTTAAGGAGATTAAAAAGGATATTTGACCATGGTTTATGGAATATTAAATAAGGATATTGGTTTCCATATTTGAATTTTGAAAATTCATATTTTTTTTGGAAGGGTTTGAATTGAAGAATTTGAACTGTTTTTATTAGAGATATCATTTCCTATCATTGGAATAAAAATATTCAAGGGAATATCTTCTACACTGAGAAAAAAAGATAAATATAAAGAGTTCTTCATTGGCACATTTGAATGGGAAAAAAAGTTAGATGACTGGTGATTTCATTGAACATGTGTATTTCTGAAGGTTTAAGAATGATAAGCATGAAGATCAAATGGTTGTTGTGCTAAAGAGAAAACACTCATATAGTGTTGGTGCTATTAAAAATTTATTTCAGATTTTATTAGGAAATGATCCAATTCTTGGAAGATCTCCTCAACACAATTCTTGAAAAGAGAGAGTGGATCCTTGGGAAGCAGTATGAAAACCCAAAACTTGTAAAGGGGGTGATTTTAATCTTGGAATTATATTGCCTAAAAATTGTAATCATAATTAAAACTTAGTGGTTATTGGTACACCAGTACCATGCTATGTGTTCTCATTGAATGTAGCCTATTTGGATGAACCATGTAAATATGCAATGTCCCTTGTGCTTGATATATTATTTTCTATAATTGTGAAGATGAGAATATTTTGTGACTAAATTTATTTCTAATAAGGGGACAAGATCCATCTTAATTGTAATGTAAAGTAAAATGTTCCATGTACAATATATATATATATATGTGTGTGTGTGTGTAGTTTTTTTAAGAAAAGGAAATATTCCAATTCAACTAGGTAGGTGCGTCAAAAGGTTGAATCAGAAGTGACATTATATGAATACAACTAAAACTTATTATAGGTTATAACCAAAATATGTTATTCTAATATGGGATAATCTGCTTACAAAAGTGATGAAAAATTAGTTGAGGTATTCATATTTGATATGGTTCATGAATACTACAAAAACATATAAATAAAAAAGATTGAATATCAACTCGAGTGGAGGACTTACATGGCCTCGTGACATGAGAAAGAATAAAGAAATTGTATCATGAAATTGAATTCTATCGCAATGCATTAATAGATCAATATTTTTCCTTTTTCATGGATGAGGTAAATGATCTTACCATTTCTCAAGACCAAATATGACTTACTTTGTCTAATATAAGTAACAAAATGAACTTTTACCCTAATTGGCATGGAAGAGTAAAGTCAAATATTGAAGCAACGAAGATCAATTTAGTGGGTTAAGACAACAAAGTCAAGATATGTGTGAAAAACCATGAGATAGAATCTAAAATGTCATGGATAGAGGCAAAAAAGTACAATTTGGAAGGATAAGTCAACAAAGTCAAGATTTTCGTGCTTAAACCATGTGTTAAAACTTATAAAAGTTAAAAACTGTTGTAACTAGACCATTGAACAATGGATGATTCATATGTTATATTTGTTTTCAATATTGACATAATTTTGATACAAGTATTTTTCCATGAATTGTGTTATTATGAAAGTTAAAAAAGTGTGTGAATATGTCTGGAGAAATATGCCGATGTGTGAATATGCATAAGATTGAAATATAATTACAACTAGCGATGTATGATTCAACTGAAGATTAAACATTTCATGTAACATTGAATTGAAAATTCAACAGGCTTTATAAGATCAAATGAAAAAATATGATTGATTTGAGATTTCAACTTCCTATGTATGTGAGATCTGATGCTATATAATATTTATTAGAATGGTTCATTAAGTTCTTCAGAGCTGTAGTTCCATGTATGGATTGAGTTAAATCCAAGTAATTATCCAAAAAATTCATGAATGATGTTTATGGAGATTGAAAAAGATATTTGACCAAGGTTTATGGAATATTAAATAAGGATATTGGTTTCCATATTTGATGATTCAATATTCATATTTTTTGTAATGGTTGGAATTAAAGAATCTGGAATAGTTTTACAAGAGATATCATTTCCTCTCTTTACAATAAAGATATTCAAGGGAATATATTCTACACTTAGAAAAAAAGAGAAATATAAAGAGTTATTCATTAACACATTTGAAAGAGAAAAAGAGTTGGATGACTGGTGATTTCCTTGAACATGTGGATTTCTGAAGGATTAAGAATTATAATAATGAAGATAAAATGGTTTTTGTGCTGAATAGAAAACACTCATATAGTATTGGTGTTATTCAAAAGTTATTACAGATTTTATCTCGCAGTGATCCTATTCCTGGAAGATCTCCTCAACACAATTCTTGAAAAGAGAGAGTGGACCCTTGGGAAGCAGTATGAAAACCCAAAACATGAAAACAGAGTGATCTTAATGTTGGAATTATCTTGCCTAAAAATTGTAATCACAAAAAAATAGTGGTTATTGGTACACCAGCACCATGCTATGTATTCTCATTGAATGTAGCCTATTTGGATGAACCAAATAAATATGTAATGTCCCTTGTGATTGATATTTTATTTTCCATAATTGTGAATATGAGAATATTTTGTGACAAATGTTCTTTATAATAAGGGGACAAGATCCATCTTAAATGTCATGTAAAATAAAATGTTCCAGGTGCTACATATATATATATATATAGTTTTTTATTTTATATGATATTTAATAAATGATCTGCTGACCAAAAAACAATCATGAGAATAAAGAAAGGGAAAGTGA
Organism: Viscum album; assembly: GCA_963277665.1. Lineage (NCBI taxonomy): Eukaryota > Viridiplantae > Streptophyta > Magnoliopsida > Santalales > Viscaceae > Viscum > Viscum album. The sequence continues at coordinate 1,447,655,231 of OY728145.1, read as the reverse complement.
TACGTGTTAAATAAAGCCACATAAATAAGTGGCCTAATAAAACTATTTTTAAAAGAAATCTAGAAAATTATACATATATAGGAATCATAAGTACTTACAAGTTACAACAATTTTTTGATAGAAATAGAGAAAACAATTTTTATTGAATATTTATTTACTTACATTTTCTACGTTAAAGAATTTGATATTGAATGACGTGAGTTTTAAAAACTGAAATCACTCACATACATGGTGAATAAAACATCGATGATCATGATCCGTTGGTAGAAGAACCATGAACTCAACTATATAAATATTGTTAAAAAAACTCAATTGAAAGTTGTGGATAATTGTATGTTAGGCATGGGCGCAAGAACAACTTTAAAAAGTTTGAGAATAGGATGGGATAATTTGTTTAAATTACAAACTCAACTCTATACTCAAATGAAATAGCAAAATGAAACATTTCAACATCAATATGCCTCGGATAAGACTCGTGTTGTTGAAGAATTGATGCAAATATTTGATGTGCATCCTAATACATAAAAATGTATTTGTTATCGAGTATTTTTCTAGTGTTTATGCTTATGTTTTTTCCCTTATGTTTAAAGGTATGTATTTAAACAATGTCATTCATTGGATTGCACCCATCAAAAAAGGCTGCAATAGAAAATAAATCTTCCCATTCATAGAAATTTATGGCATAAAATTACCTGAAACCGAAAAGGAGCAATGCTTGGCATGAAAACACACCTACACTTCTTGAATCTATTTGTTAATATATTTTTTTCATTCCATATTTCTTCCTTTTTCCTCTTCTTTTGCTAAAATAATTGTGTCATATCACGATTTTACCACACCAGTCTTCCTCTTATTGGTCGACTTCCTACCCCTTTCCTTCCCATTCCTTCTCTGACACCTGATTTTCCATGTTCAATCCCTGATGTGCCTCTTCACCCCCCCTAACTTTCTTCTTCAAGCTATTCTCCCCTTCTACATCCAAGCTCCCTCCATCGGCTTTCACCTCTGCCTGGAACTTGTCAATTCCAATATTATCTGTGCATTGACCACCATCCCCTTCCTGTTCTTCTGTTTTACTCTCACAGCATCTCCTTCTACACCCCAGTCATGATCTCTTCCATAACCTCTCAATCCTCTGAATCATGACCCTCTTTTCTAGGGTTCCTAATGTCTTCCAAACGAGGCTCATTGTTCTTGTGCGTGGATCGATAATTTATGAGCTCTCGATAAAACGTGTTGAGCTCCTCGATGGATTATGAAGCCCGTCTAAGGAATGCTGACACTGCCTGTGAGGCCCTGTTCTCTGAGGACACAAACATTGAAATAACCTTTTCCCCCTTCAGGACCGATATGGATTTGGAAGATGTCACCATCACAGATATAGTCTCCTGTATTTAGGGTTTCAAATATCTTTGTGCACTGGTGTGGGAAAACTAGCGGGCACAAGGTGAAACCACGGCTTGAGCTAAACTCATGTTTGAATCTTATTCTCTCAAAGCTCAACGCACACCACGGTTTCAACTGGTGCCTGCTGGTTTTCCAGTACCAGTGCATGGAGTTCTTCAAAGCCCTGAACACAAGAAGATGGTATCAATGACATTGAAATCTTCCAACAGCGGTATGCTTGCAGACTGGGCTGTCGATCGATGATCGCAACACCAGAGAAGATCCGTAGAAGAGGAAGCGGAGATGACGATGGGGTGCGAAAGCTGGAGTAATTCTTAAAATTATTGTTTTTTTTACCAGGAAAACCATATACGGGTTTAAAAATAATGCCATTTTATTAAAAAAAAAATACTGAAATAATTCCTCCTCTATGCTATTTAATGAAATAATGTCTCCATAGGACATCAACTTGGTATATGTATAGATAACATATGAAGTCGCGTCCCATGGGCCTTCAAGTTGTGTTTTAAAAAGATATATTCAATTCTTTAAATTATAACAAATTTAAATTAAATGATTCTAATTTAAATATTTTAAAATATTCAAGTTATTTCTTTTGAATATTTAAATTATCTATTTTATGTTTTTTACTCAATCCATTGATTTTAAATATAAATGTTATTTATTTTAGTTTTTTTATTAAAATATTTATTTTCAATGTTCATGTTATTTATCTTAAAATTTAAAAAACCTTTGATATTTTAAAATAAAAAACATGAATAAAAATATCAAATAAGTTGAATAGTTTTTTCAAAAAATTAAATAAATAAATTGAATAAAAAATAAAATAATTTGAATACTCTATTAGAGTTAATTATTTTAAAAAATTAAAATAATTTGAATATTTTAAAATAAATTCATAACTTGAATATTCTAAAATAAATAAGTTGAATAATAATATTAAATAACATGGATGTTTAAAAAATTAAATAAATAACTTGAATAAAAATGAATTTGTTTTAATATCTTATTAAAGTCATTGGATTTTAAATAATAAATTAATCTGCATATTTTAAAATAAATAAATAACATTAATATTTTTAAAAAACATAAATGTTTTAAAAAATTTAAGTTGAATAAAAAAATTAAATAGTAAGAATATTTTAAAAATATTAAATAAATAACTTGAATATAAAGATAAAACAACACAAATATTTTGAGAAAAAAATAAATAATTAAATTGAACAAAATAATTAAATAATTTTAGTATTTTATTAGAGTTATTTATTTCAAAAAATTAAAATAATTTGAATATTTCAAAAGAAATAAATAACTTGAATATTTTAAAATGCAGGGTCTTATACTTGTAAATTGTTTCTTGTTAGAACCACTAAAATGTAATTGTGATTTGGTTTTTTGCAACAATCATTAAAAAGAAAGGGTTTAAATCGAAGCATTTGAAGATCTCTAGGGAAGGAGACATGGAGATCCATCTGTGGATTATTGTTGAAATCATTTATCAATCTCTTGTGTTGTTTCTTTTAATTTTTGTTGCACTTTAACTCCTTTAAATTTTTTTTATCGTTTTAATTATTTTAATTCCATCAAATTTTATTTAATTTCTAAGAAGTTTTTAAAATTATATTCACCCACCCACTTACCATCTTTATTAGGACCGAATATAAAGGCGCGATCTTGGACCACATCTTTGTATGTGTGTGTTTTCCCACATGCCACATCCCCCTTACTACATTATTTTGTTAAATAATATAACGAAAACATTTTTAAGTAAATTTTTAATAAAAAAACATTATTTTAAAAAAAATTACTCCTTAAATCACACCTTGAAACCTCGGTCTAGAGCATGCCTAATCATGTTATTCTTATCTTTTTTTTGATTTATTATATATATATATATTACAAAAAATTAAATAGTATTTAAGTATTTTAATATTCAGTGTTATTTTAATTAAACTGTTATGAAAATATTACATAAAATCTCATGAAAAATTCCCTTTCATAAAGGAATGATCTTTAACACCTTTAATGTTTTTTGATATGCTATTCAAGTGACTCTTTTCCAACATTGGAATACTGATATAATAATTTTTGAAAATTTAATAATAACAATTCAATTAATATCAATTAATTTATTTTAGGTGGAGGAAATTTCAAACCGCAAACACACACACGCTCAGTCATCTCAATGAGTCAACTTCATCCCTCCCCACAAGTGTCACAATCCTCTCCCTCTAAAGATACTGCAATAAAGGAAGAGATATTATGACCCCCAAATATCACCTCCAGCATGTCTTGGGTCAGTGACTAGCATCAAGGGTATAAAAAAATCTCATAAAGAACCACCAAACAACTCTAACAGATAATATAAAAGTAAACCCAAAATAATCTCATAATGCATGATAAAAAATAAACCAATACAATAACAGTCTCCAAATAAATACCTAAAAGACAGTTCTATAACAACAACTCAAGAACAACTTCAACCCCCATCCTTGTAATGTCCACTACAGCTTGGTCTCCAAAGTCCTCCCAAAAACCGGGAAACCTGAAAAACAATTCATATACATTGGACGAGCATAACATGTATACTAAATAAAGTCTTTCCCAATGTCTCAAGTGCACATGTGAGAAGAGCATACTAATGCGCTAGTAAAAAAACAGAAAAACCAACAATCACCCATATAGGTCAACAAACCAATCTCAGTCTCACCATGACTTTCTCACCAAATCAGACATCCAATATAATAATATAGAATCGAGTTCATAACAATGTTAGGTGCTCCGATACCACTTCCCTACTGATTTGATGCTATCACACTCCAATGTCAAATGTTATGTTCTCAAATCCCTTATATACATACCACATCACATCACCTCACATTACACCCGAAGACACCTGGGCCACCTCTAGTGTGGGTCGGGACGCATCCCTACCAAACCCACCCCCACAATGTCTATTTCATTATTGTGCTACCATCAGGCATCACCATATCGCATCTCACCTGCAGACACTTGGACCCACACATCACGTCTCATCATAGCCACAACAACTACATCGCACTTGAAGACACTTGGAGAATCACTGCATATCTCACCCACAAACAGTTAGCCATCATTGTTAAAGGAAGATCGAGGAAGAGGGGGAAGTCATCCATTCGTATCACCACCAACCTGGATGTTTAGGAAAACACCTGAAACCCAAAACAATTGGGATTTGGTAAGGTTATCCTACTCGGGTGGGGTGCATAAACAAATAACATAAGCAAACATGGTATATAGATAACACAAAATACTCAACCTATGAGTTCACATCAACCACACTAGCACACACCACATCACCACCACCATACCTCACATACTGTCGCAATCGTATCCACCACTGTACAAAACACCACAAAACCACCACACAGAACCACACAATTCCACATTCAATTACCAGCCACCTCATTCACATTTACACCATCCATTATTTTATCATTCTATTCATTTAAGACATTTACCAGACATCCATTTCCATTCCATATCATTTATTTACTAGTCCATTTAATTTCATTTTAACGTCTCAATTTATTCCATGGCTAACCAGACAACTAAAAAAACCACACCACACAACAAGTGGCCCAACAAACAACCATCGCCACAGCACCACATGTCCGCCATCGTTGTCTCACCACATCGATACATATTATAATGTTAATTTTAATATTAATTAAGTGAATATGATCAATGGAAATAGACATATCAAATTTATGCAATTATGAATATTTAGTTTGATGCAGAGCGGAAAATAAAAAATTGAGGCATAAATTAAAAGAAGAATCAAACACGATTTGACAAAGGAGTTCTACAATAACTCAATGTGAGATCTGACATATCACCCCCTTGGGTTGAGAGGTTTGTGTATTACTAACTTGATCTTTACAGTGACCAAGGACTTGTCCCTCACAATTATGGTTGTGAGCACCCTCTTGAACTTCGTCGATAGTCAAGGAACCTGTACATCACTTTTGTAGTAGTGAGCACCTATTGTGGAAGGAGATGAGAAGAAGAAGGATTCAAACTCATTGACAATCCACTCTCTAATATCTCATATGGATTTGTGAAAATGATATTATAGAGAGATATGATGGGAGAAGGGGCCCTAAGAGATTGATGAGCTATTATAATTTGTTCTGAAATATTTTTTAGATTACAGAGAATTCACTAGAGCTTCATTATTAGTGAAACTTTGATCAAGGATCGAATTTGAAATTGGAGGGTTGTTGGTAATTGGGATGTGTGTAATTATTCCAAGACACCAAGGAGACCTATTTATAGGTTCCAAATCTCTATAAACCTTATGAAATTCGTTTGGGTTCATTAAAGTCATAGAAGGATGAATTAAATGCAAATTTGACCACAATAAATGCATTCTCATATAGCTTGCCTCGATGCCACCGACTACCCGATGGTACACCTAAAACTCACTGCTTCTAGAAATACTCCATAGGCTAGTTGATAATAGCCAATAGCTAGTCGATGGACTTCTAAGAGAATTAGTTGATTCTGGATCTGTCATCAGCTGGTGGATGATCCACCACCGTCTGGCTAGTGGACTTCCTGTAGGAATGACCTCTTTTCTATATGGCACCGAATATCCTGTGGCCTACACCGACTAACCAGTGCTACCTATAGTTCTCCATTTTTCACTTTTCCATTTTAATATTCTTTCAAAGTCTTCAAGATGTTCAAGAACTCTTTCCCCATTATTTCATTACATCCATCAAGAATTCATCAAGATCTTTAATGTATATTCATTGACTTCGAGAAGTATCCTTAAATTTCTTTGAATTACATCACATAGTCCATTAAAAAATTGAATAAAAATACAAAATGTGAAACTAAATTTCACTCAAATGAAATACTTAGAAACACAAAAGAGTGTTTATTATCAGAAAAACACTATGGGAAAGAGATACAACACAAATAATCTAAACAAGCTTCTAACTTCCATAATATATGTGTCTCTTGATCTTCAAACCTTAATCTCTTCATCAATCCTACTTAACACTAAGGTAACAACCACTAATATACTAAGTGTTATCTAGTTAACAAGTTAAAAGTGCTCATTAGAAATTATCAGAAACATTGCATGATCACTTTAACATAGCATGACCGCTTTAGCTTGGCTACCAACCTGGTGACCCCTTGGTTTTACTAAACCTTTGAACCTTCAGTGCTCTGTCGTAACCCCATAGGAAGATACAAATTTTATTATGATTATGGTGCTATTAGAGAGACCTTGTTACCATTGTCTGTGCACTGATTTGATGCACCTTTTTCTGACCATTTGGCAATAAAGAGTTTCAGTGAACAAACATCTGGTGAACTGTTATAGACTTCACCTCCCAACATAATGTTCATTGTGTATGAATGTAATGTATAATATAGTACATAATGATTGATGTGGTAATAGATAATAAATATAATCTTATATATACAAAATATTACAAAATATAAATTATATGTTATAAATGTTTTCTGATTTATAAATCACATAAATAAATATAAAACTGAATTTTTTTGTTAACACACAAAAAAATATAATTTGTTACAACTTAATTTTGTAAAGAGGAAAACCGATAACTAGTACGGTCATAGATAGGGGTTTTTTATAATAGTTGAACCATGTAAAAATTCAATGTTCATCATTGATATTTTCCTATTTTTATTTAGGTAGATTCTCTCACCCAACAAAATGTTCCATGTTTTATATATATATAGTTTTTTTATTTTACCTGACATTTCAAAAATGATCTCCTGACCAAAAAACAATCATGAAAATAAATAAAGGGAAAGTGATACATGTTAAATAAAGCCACATAAATAAGTGGCCTAATAAAACGTTTTCAAAATGAAATCTAGAAAATTACACATATATAGAAATCATAAGTACATAAAAGTTACAACATTTTTTTATAGAAATGGAGAAAACATTGTTTATCTAATATTTATTTACCTACCTTTTCTATGTTAAAGAATTTTATGTTGAATGACATGAGCTTTAAAAAAACTAAAATCACTCGCATACTTGGTAAAGAAAATATGGATGATAATGATCCATTTCTAGAAGATCCATGAACTCAACTATATAAATATTGACAAAAAAATCAATTGAATGATGTGGATGGTTGTATGTTAGGAATGGGCGCAAGAACAACTTTGAAAAGTTTGGGAGGAGGATGAGAAATTTTGGTGAAATAAAAAACTCAATTGCATACACAAATGATAGAGAAAAATGAAACGTCCCAATATCATTATGTCTCAGATATGACTCGTGTTGTTGAAGAATCGATCCAAATGTTTTAAGGGCATACCAATACATAGAAATGTATTTCTTATCAAGTATTTTTCATTTGTTTATTCTTATGTTTTTACTTTATGTTTAAAGGGATATACTTAAACAATGTCATTCATTGGATTAGAGGGGAGACATAAACTCAACAAAAAAGGTTACAATAACAATGAAATCTGCCAATTCATAGAAATTTATGCCATAAAATTACAACAAACTGAAAAAGAGAAATGCTTCGCATGAAAACATAGCTAACCTTCTTGAATCACTCTGTTAATATTCCATTTCATTCTATCTTTCTTTTCCTTTTCCTCTTATTTCGCTAAACTAATTGTGTCAGATCCCTATTCTACCACACCAGTCTTAATCTTATTGGTCTCATTCTTATCCCTTTCCTTCCATAACTCCCGATTTTCCATGTTTAATCCCTAATGTGCCTCTTCACCCCCCTAAAATTCTTCTTCCAACTATTCTCCCCTTCTGCTTCCAATCTCAACCCATCTACTTTCACCTCTACCTGGAGTATGTTAATTCCAATATTATCTATATTGCACACCATCCCCTTCTTCTTCTTCCATTTCACTCTCCCAACATATCCTTCTCCACCACCTTCGTGATCTCTACCATAACCCCAATCCTCTTAATCATGACCCTATTTTTAGGGTTCCTAATGGATTCCAAACGAGCTTCACTGTGCTCTCGATAAAACGTGTTGATCTCCTCGAAGGATTTTGAAGTCCGTCTAAGGAACGTTGACACTACCTATGATGCCCCGTTCTTTGAGGACACAAACATTGAAAGAAACTTCTCCACCTTCGGCACCGATATGGGTTTGGAAGATGTTTTCGTCACCGATACAGTCTTCATGTGTCTAGATTTTAGAAGAGCTCTATTTTCTGGTGTCAGAAAACCAGCAGACATAAGGTAAAACTGCAATGTGTGCTAGGGTTTGTGATAATAAGATTCAAACATGAGTTTAGGGAATTTATGATGATGATTGTGCTGCAATGTAAGGGATGATAGAACCGTGATGAAACTATATAATGGTGAGACAAGATGCCAACATCGATCTGCTTGCAGACTAGGCTACCAATCGATGATCGCAATGCCGGAGAAGGTCGGTAGAAGAGGTAGCGGAGACACCAAGGGGGTGTGAAATAGCAGTCATATTTGTGGAGCAATTCTTAATTTTTTTTTTGACAAAGACAACCAGATATGGGTTTAAAAATAATTTAGCTTTATTAAGAAAAATTACCGAAATATTGTCTAACACATGAAGCCATGACCCTCGACTGGGCCTTCAAGTCTGTTGTAAAATGATATATGTTATTCTTAAAATTATAACAAATTTAAATTAAATGATTTTAATTTTAATATTTTAAAATATTAAAGTTATTTCTTCTGAATATTTATATTATCCATTTTAATTTTTTTACTCAATCCATTGATTTTAAATATTCATGGTATTTATTTAAATTTTTTTTATTAAAATATTTATTTTCAATGTTGATGATACTTATCTTAAAATAAAAAAAAACTTTATATTTAAAAATAAATAAGTTAAATAAAAATATTAAATAAGTTCAATAATTTTAAAAACTAAATAACTTGAATAAAAAAATAATTTGAATACTTTATTCAAGTTATTTTTTTAAAAAAATATTAAAATATTTTGAATGTTTTAAAATAAATAAATAACATTAATATTTTAATATAAATAAGTTGAATAAAAATATTAAATAACATGAATATTTAAAAATTTAAATAAATAGTTTTAATAAAAATTAAATTGTAAAAATATCTTATTAAAGTTATTTATTTTAAAAAATTGAAAATAATTTGAATATTTTAAAATAAATAAATAACATGAATATTTTTAAAAAACTGGATGTTTTAAAATAAATAAGTTGAAGAAAAAAATTTAATTATATGAATGTTTTAAAAATTTAAATAAATATCTTCAATACAAAGATTAAACAACGTGGATATTTTCTGAAAATATTAAATAAATTAATTGAATAAAAAAATAAAAAAATATAAATATTTTACTAAAGTTATTTATTTTGAAAAAATTAAAATAAATGAATATTTTAAAATAAATAAAAAACATTAATATTTTGACATAACAGGGGTCTTACACTAGTAAATTGTTTCTTTCTAGAATAATAAAAAAGTAAGAGTTTTTTTTTGTAACAAACATTAAAAAGCAAGGGTTTAAACTAAAACCATTCAAAGATTTTGAGGGAACAAGACATAGAGATCCCTTTTTGGATTACTCTTGAACTCATTTATCAATGTCTCGTGCTTTGTCTTTTAACTTATATTAAAAATTAACTCCTTCAAATTTAGTTATCACTTTAATTATTTTAATTCCATCAAATTTCATTTAATTTCTAAAACATTTTTAAAATTCAATTCACCCCACCTCTTTTATCTTGGTATGGACCAACAAGCATGGTCTAGGGTGGAACCTTTATGCATCATACATACACAAAGGTGAGATATCAGACCACATCTTTGTATGTGTGTGTTTCCCCACATACTTAATCCCTTGAATTCATTATTTTGGTAAATAATATGACAACTTTTTTTGCAAAATTGTTATAAAAAACATTATTTTTAAAAATTAATCCTTAAATCACACCATGAAACCTCGGTCCATACCACGCCTAATCATGTTTTTTAATTTTATTTTTTGTTTTGTTTTATTATATATATATTACAAATATTTAAGTAGTATTTAAGTATTTTCGTATTTTGTGTTATTTTAAATTGAATTATTATGAAAATATTACTTAAAATCTCATACAAATTTCCCTTTGATAAATGAATGATCTTTAACATCCTTTCAAGTCTTTTGATATGCAATTAAAGTCACTCATTTCCAACATTGGAATATTAATATAATAATTTTTGAATAATTAATAATAATATGTTATTAATAATTAATGATACAATTAATAATATAATTAATAATAACAATGTAATTAATAGAAATTAATTTATTTTAGGTAGAGGAAATTTCAAACCGCAAACACACACACACTCACTCACCACAATGGGTCAAACTTCATCCCTCCCCACAAGTGTCACAAATCCCTCCCTCTAAAGACACCACAATGAAGGAAAAGATATAATGACCTCTGAATCTCACCTCCAGTAGGTTTTGAGTTGGCGACTAGCACCAAGGGTATAAAAAAATCTCATAAATAATCACCAATCAATCCCAATAGATAATTTAATAGCAAACTCAAAACCATCTCATAATGCATGATAAAAAATAAACCAATACAATAAAATTCTCCAAGTAAATACCAAAAAGTTAGTTCTATGGTAGTGACTTAACAACTACAAACCCCAAGCTCATAATGTCCATCTCAGTCTCAAAAGTCCTCCAGAAAACCTAGAATCCTAAAAAAGAGTTTATATACATTGGACAAGAATAATGCACATACTAAATAAGGTCATCCCATGGTCTCAAGTGCACATGTGAGAAGATCATGCTAATGTGCCAATGAAACAACAATGGAACCAACAAGAACCCATACAGGTCAACTAAAAAATCTTAGTCACACCAATTCATGCATCCAATATAATAATATTCCATCGATATCATAACAAATCTAGGTGCTCCACTACCACTTCCCCACTAATTTGTTTCCCTCACACCCCAATGTCAAATGTCCTGTGCTCCAATCCCTTATGTACATACCACATCACATCACATCACATCGCACTTGAAGACACCTGGGCCAACTCCGATGTGGGATTGGATGCATCCCTACTAACCCTACCCTCGCAAGGTCTAGCATCTTGTGCTAGCATCAGCCATCATCGCATCACATCACACCCGCAGACACCTGAGCCCACACATCACATCTCATCACATCCGCAAAAACCACATCACACCTAAAGACGCCTGGGGAATCAGTACACATATCACCCAAAAACATCTTAGCCATCACTATTGAAGGTAGATTGGAGAAGGGTGGGTAGTCAGCCATCTGTATCACTACCAACCTAGAGGTTGGGGAAAACACCTGAAACAAAAAAAAATTGGGTGTTGGTTAGGTTATTGTACTCAGGTGGGGTGTGTAAAAAAATAACATAAACATACATGGTATATAGATAGCACACAATACTGAACCTATGGGTTCACATCAACCACACTAGCACACACCACATCACCACCACCGTACCACACATACAGTCCCAATCACTGTCACCACAATACACAACACCACGCCACCACCACACAGAACCATGCAATTCCAATTTCAATTACCAGCCACCACATTCACATTTACACCCACTACTACAAATATTCCCTTTATCAATGCGCAAAAAGGATTTTAACAGCACTAAAAAAGTTCTGTTAATCACATGACTCATAATGGGGGGGGGGGGCTTTATCAGTGCTTGAAATAGTTCCGATAAAGGCCTACCTAGCTATAGTGTGTTGTTAATATAATAGCACACCCAAAAAAACCTGTAACCTATGAATGAAAAATATATAATTTAATTGAAATAAATTTGATATCATTAATAAAAAAACCACTTCTATATACATTTCAAATAATGTTCTATATAATTACATTTAATATTATCCCATAAAAATTTAAAAACATTAATGTTTTATCTTTTGACACACGCGGTCCCCTTTGAAAAATGTTTGCTCATGGTATCAGTTGTGGAAAAACCATCTGAACCCGATAAACAGAATCCACCTATATAATAAAACAAATATTATGTTATTAATACTATAAAGAAATAAATTAAACATTAATATGAAAGAATACATTAATAAATTGTAAACTTTTAATAAAAGACACATTTGGAGTTATTCCTGTCACATCGTGTGTCGAATTGAGGTGATGTTGATTCCTACATGTCACAAATGAGTTATGGATCATTTTCCTAAAATATCAAAACAGTGTGAATATTTTTTATCAGTTTTCAGTTTGCTAGTTTTATTTTTTTAACTGAAATGTCATTTCAAACTAGAAACATGTATTTTGAGTCATACTGGTCGCATTGTGCGTCTGTTCGATGAGAGAATGCTTCATACTAGTAATGGAAAATGGTCGAGGTGGGGCAGGGCGGGCCAAGCCTGCGTGGGTTTGAGCCCGCATGAGTTTTTCCGCAAAAGCCCGCATATAATGAAAACAAAAAATTTAAAGCCTGCCCCGAACCGCATAAACCCGCGGGTTTCCCACGGGCTTACCCACTTTTACAAAAAAAAATTATAATTATTTTAATACTGTATTTTTTATCATTCTTAAAGGTATTTGTGGGGAGAAGTATGAATTAACAATAACTAGAGTTTTAAAGGATGTGATGGAACATTTTTTTGTGGGTTAATGCTGGCATGTGGTAATGTCGATGTGGTGATGAACTGTTGTGATAGAAAGTATGTGAGTGATCGATGATGAGAGATGAATGATAATGTTGGTTGTGTGGTGATGTGAACAACTAAACAAGTGAATGAATGAAGTCTCTCTATGTAACAATAATTTTCAGAGGAAGCTATTAGTGTTTTCACGAGGTTCTGTCCAATTATCCTAAAATTTTAAAATTAAATAATTACAATATTAAATTGACCTAAAAATATTATTATTATAATAACTCTTATAGAATTGAAACCACACGTAGGGGCGGTGAGTTAAATTTTTTGAGAGATGGGTTGACACACCATGTAAATATGGTTAATAATTACAATATAAATAAAATAATATCATATTAAAACAATAAATATACACCTATTTAAAATTCACATGTGAATAAATGGTGAATTAATATGACCATTATGGTGATAAATCCTATGTCACTGTTTAACCGTGATTTTTTTATTAAAAAACCAAAATGTGAAAGAAACATAGATTATAAAAATAATTTATTTTTTTCAATCAGGCCCGCGGGCAAGCCCGCACCCGCGCAGGATCAAAACGCATTGGCCCACACCCACACGGGCTCAACCCGCATTGGCCCACACTCTAAAGGGTAAAATTTTTTAGGCCCACCCCACCCTACATCTGCCCCATTCTCTCAAAGCTCGCGGGGCGCGATCCCACTTTTCATCGCTACTTCATACATGTCAAAAATGACTGATGAATTGTTTTCCTAAATTATCAAGACAATCAGAGTGCGTTTTATTGGTTTTCAGTGTGTGACACGCTTTGAACCAAAATGTCAATTTTAAACTAATAACAGACACTTTTAGTCATATCAGTCACATCGTTCATCGAATTGAGGTAAGGCTGATTCCTACACATAAAAAATGACTTATGGATTGTTTTGCTAAATTATCAAAATAATCTAAATGTGTTTTCTCGGTTTTCAGTATGTCACATGTTCTTTTTTACTTAAATTAATGTCAATTTTAAATAAAAAGACACAATTAGAGTCATAATGGTCACACCATGTGTCAAATTGTGGTGAGGTTGACTTCTATACATAAAAAATGACTCATGGATCTTATGAATAAATTATCAAAATAATACAAATGTGTTTTCTTCGTTTCAGTATGTCACATGTTCTTTCTAATAAAATTAATGTCAATTTTAAATAAAAAGAGACACTTTGAGTTATACCGGCCTCACTGTGCATAATATTGAGGTTTAGTTCATTCATACATGTTACAATTGAATTATAGATCATTTTTCTAAAGTATCAAAATAATATGAATGTGTTTTATCTGTTTTTAGTATGTAAACTGTTCTTTTTTTACTAAAATGTCATTTCAAACTGGAAACACACATTTTGGGTCATACCAATCATATAGTTCATCAGTTTCATGTGAGACCGATTCATAAATGTTGAAAATAAATTATAAATCACTGTGATAAATTATCCCGACAATCAAAGCTCATTTTCTTGGTTTTCAGTGAGTGACATGTTTTGAACTAAAATGTCAATTTTAAACTCATAACAATCACTTTTAGTTATACTAGACACACCGTGCATTAGATTGATGTGAGGTTGATTCTAATACATTAAAAATGACTCATAGATCATTTTCCTAAAGTATCAAAACAATCCAAATCTGTTTTATCGGTTTTCAGTATGACACTTGTTATTTTTACTTAAATTATTGTCAATTTTATATAAAAAGACACACTTGGAGTCATAAAGGTCACACCGTTCGTCATATTGAGGTGTGGTTAACTTATACACATCAAAAATGACTCGTGGATTGTTTTCATAAATAATCAAAACAATCTTAATGTGTTTTATCATTTTTTACTATGTCACTTGTTCTTGTTACTAAAATTAATGTCAATTTTAAATAGAATGACACACTTTGAGCTATACCAGCCACACCATGCATAATATTAAGGAGTGATTTATTCCTACACATCAAAAATGACTTATATATTGTTTTACTAAAGTATAAAAAAGAATATCAATGTGTTTGCTTGATTTTCAGTATGCCAGTTGTTATTTTTTACTAAAACTTCATTTCTGACTCGAAACACGCATTTTGAGTCATACCAGTCACATAGTTCATAATTTTGATGTGAAACTGCTTCATACATGTCACAAATTACTTATTAATAACAATAATAAATTATAAATACAATTATAGCTCTTTTTCTTGGTTTTTAGTGGGTAACATGTTTTGAACTAAAATGTCTATTTTAAACTGATAACATACACTTTTAGTCATATCAATCACACCATGCATCAGGTTAAGGTGATATTGATTCCTTCAAATCAAAAATGACTCGGTGACAATTTTCCTAAAGTAGAAAAATAATATGAATTCATTTTATTTGTTTTTAGTATGTCACTTATTCTTTTTTACTTAAATTAATGTCAATTTAAAATAAAAATACACACAATGAGTCATGAAAGTCACACCATGAATTAGATTGAGGAGTGGTGGACTCTTAAACATAAAAAATGAATCATGGATCATTTCTCTAAATTATCAAAACAATATGAATGTTTTTCCTCAGTTTTCAGTGTGTCACTTGTTCTTTTTACTAAAATTAATGCCAATTTTAAATGAAAAAGACACTTTGAGTTATACCAGCCACACCATGCATAATATTGAGGTGTGGTTGATTTATAGACATGGTAATTGAAATATATATCATTTTACAAAAGTATAAAGAAATATGAACGTTTTTTCTTAGTTTTTAGTCTGTGAGTTGTTCTTTTTTACTAAAATGTCATTTCAAACTAGAAACATACATTTTGAGTCATACCGGTCACATCGTGCATCAGTTTGATGTGAGACTACTTCATACACATCAAAAATGAATTATGAATCGCTTTTATAAATTATCAATACAATTTGAGATTGTTTTCTTAGTTTTCAGTGAGTGAGACGTTTTGAACTAAAATTTCAATTTTAAACTGATAACTAACACTTTTAGTCATATCGGTCATATCGTGCACCATATTGAGGTGTGATTGATTTATACATGTCCAAAATGACTCATGGATCATTTTACTAAAGTATCAAAACAATAAAAATATGTTTTCTCATTTTTTTAGTATGTCACATGTTCTTTTTACTAAAATTAACGTCAATTTTAAATAAAAAGATACTTTGAGTTATACCGGCCACACCGAGAATCATATTGACATTCAGTTGATTCATACGTGTCACAAAGGACATATAGATCATTTTCCTAAAGTATCAAAACAATATGAATGTGTTTTCTTAGTTTTCATAATGCCAATTATTCTTTTTACAAAAATTAATGTTAATTTTTTAAAAAATAGACACACTTTTAGTCATACTGGACACATCATGTATCATATTGAGATGTGACTTATTCCTACATGTCACAAATGACTAATAGACCATTGTCTTAAAGTAGCAAAACAATCTAAATAAATTTTATTGGTTTTGAGTGTGTCATCTGTCTTTTTTACTAAAATTTATGTCAATTTTGAATAGAGAGAAACACTTGGATTCATACCTATCCCACCATGTGTTAGATTGAGGTGTGGATGATTCTTACATGTCCCAAAGTCTCAAAGAAAACCTTAACTTCCACTTTTATCCTGATTTCTATTGCCTTTATTTTTCAAACTGTCAACACTGCATATTAACTTGATGTTATTAGCAGAAAAACCTTTCTTGTTGATGAAGGACAAAAAGTGGAGGAAGATCATGTGCCCATTATATCACAAGAAGTCACTATAATGTGCACATGATCTTCGTACAATCTTTTTGATTTCAATAAGAATGGTTTTTATGCTAAATAACATTGACTCTATGCAGTGTTAGTAGCTCCACAAAGAAAATAAATAGAAAGCCTAAAGATCTATGGACAAAACTAAATAAGTGTTAAATAAAATTGATAAAGAAATTAAATTACAAATAGTAGATAAAATTATGAAAAAATTATTTAAATGATTAGTTGGAATTCACCTTTTTATGATGGTTGTATACATTATTGAACCATTTCATTGTTGTTGTTATCTCAGTTGCAGTCTCGAAGCCCAATCTCTCATGAGCATGATCATCTTTGAATAAACCAACCCAACTAGAAACAATGAATACACCAATATAAGAAAACTATTATTATGTGAGTAATTATAAAAAGGAATAAATTAAACATAAATATTACATAATCCATTACTTCTATGGAAGTCACATCTTCATGCTATTTTTGTACATTCTGTCATCATGTATGATGCCCATTCAATTCTAAGAAAATATATATCATCCTGTGAATGTGATTATTTTTTATAGTCATATTAGTATTGAAAAAATATAAATACACAATGTATTAACCAATATTTTAAATGAAATAGTAATTATCTTTGAAAATACACCTTTAGGGATGCTAATTTGTTCATGGAATATGATCTCTCTCATAAATTTACAAACATAATAACCACAATCATTTCAATTTTTTATTTTAGACATTGAAGAAACATTGAAAAAAATATGTAATTAGTTTTGATATTTGTTTGGACAGTGAAATATTATTCTATATACCCTGATACTTATCTAGTCGTTGAACTTGTAAGAATGCTTACACTTAGACCCTGACATCATTCCTTGTTTTTCACAATATTGATGAACCTCCCTATCATAACAAAATCCTCATTAAAAGATAATATAAATTTTATAACTTGAATTTTGGTTCTAAAATGTTGGATTTACTGTATTACTTATTAACAAATTCCATCATTTATGGTTGGTTTATTGGGTATCCATGTAGTGAATCCAAGAAATAAATCTTTGGAGTATCCAAATTGACCGCAATAAGCATCCAATTTTTCCTAAAAACACAAAATGGAATAAGTAATTAAATAAATAAATAATATATTTGATATAATTAAATTGTACAGTTTTACCCCTATAATGTTGGTATTAAGAAAATTCTGTCATCTGAATGAAAATATGAAATCTATTTTTTCATTATTGACATAGTATATCAGCTTTTGGAAAAAATCATGCAAATATACCTCATGTATACATTTAAAACTAAGGCTCCTAGCCATTCATAGTTTATGATTTCATTAAAATTATCAACACTAATATAGTATTCACATTTCTCTCTCTCTATATATTTTCTTCAAAACCAACTATGTGAGTACTTCTATTTTGTATCTTTGTATCCATATGAACCATCAAAGTTAGTAAATGCGGATATAGGACAGGCAAGGTAAAGCTGCTTTCTGAAAATCTTTTCAATCGGTTGGTCTATCATTTAGATGGTTTTGAGTCTGTCTTTAGTTTCACCCACTTCCCTTTTCCCATCTATAAAAACATTCATCAGTTTAAAACTTATTTCATTAATTGTTAAAGATTTATCTTGAAAAATAAATTTGAAATGAATACCTCCTCATTTACATATTTTTTTACAAGATATGATAGCCATGTGACAAATGTTCCAATAGCTCGATCAACCATATGAATATCACCGTCATTAAGACAAACATGTAGCTTGGCACTCAGATCATGATCTACGCTAATCTCCACTCTCATATGACCTTTTTTATGTGTTCTGTTGTGTAGCATGTCGTCTTGGATATTGAACAATGTACCCTCGCTACAAGGTGATGGGTGGGTGTTGATAGATATAAATCGCTGTCATTTTCACCTTGTAGAATATCAATATAGGAAAGGTATTAGTGTCTTTCCGATTTACATTTTATATAAATAATTAATATAATATTGATTACCTCGACTAAGACAACTCTTTGAGGGGAATGGCTCACCTCAAATCTGATGGGGGTGGGGGGATCTTCACACAATGGTTGTTATTGAGTTGTTTCTTCTCTTTGCTTCCCCCCATAACAGTAGCTAGAAACACACTCTTCCATTGTAATTTTTTCTTCAACGGTAGATAATATTGATTTTATCTCTTTCATTTATTCACTTTGATCATCATCTTGTTTTTTTGTCTAAAAATATGTTTGGGGTGTCACCCCAAAATCTGCACCTCTAATGCGGCCATAATATTCCGGCCGCTTCAAGGCCACCGATAGTAGGTGTTCATATGGTACAGGTGTTGATGATTCTTGTGACTATGTCAAATATAAAATATAGAAATGTAAGTAATTATTGTTATGTATTATTGATTTAAAGAAAAACACATTTTTATTATGTCATACTTACACATGTTCCCTACACTTTTGTGTGTGTTTTCATCTATTAGCATCCCATCATTATTTACACATGCCTCCTTTTATAGAATATGGTGTGGGATGGAAGTTGCTTTAGACTTGGATTCATAGATCTTCATATAAACATAGGATCATAATTATGCTTCTATTTCATGTCACATAAAATTATTACGGTATATTTATAATACGCACCAATTTTCTTTTCAAGTGAATCATACCCCATCCTAGATTTATAGTAGGGGTAAATTACTTTTGCTACCTGTTCCTTATTTTTAGCACTCAGTTGCTGTTTTATAAATAAAAAATTCTAAATCCATGTTATGAATACAAACATTTTCAAATAATTTATCAACATACATAATGTACCTGAAAAGTCATCTCCCCACAATGGCCAGTAAACACATCCCATGCTTCACGGGTTATCAGGTGTGCATACATAAGCGATGGGAGTGGGTTTATTTTTCCTTTGACATCTTTAGGATGATGTCTCTTTAGAATTGTGTGAAAAAATATATATTAATCCTTAAAGAAATCCTTAATACATATTTATTGTGGGAGTAATCTACTATAAATCCACTCTACAAGGGATGATGAAAATTAATTCAATGTTTCATTGTTTTTTATTTTTTAGTAAAATAAATAAATGATATCACAATCTCACCTTAATATATCCCCACATGAGTTTCATAAGAATGGATTCAACATGTTGTCCCAAATTTATATCAATCATCACGCATTTCTGAGTGATGATTCCAATGTAACTACTAAAAATAGCCTTGTTGGGGTTAACATGCTGGTCGCACACATTCCATCTGACCTCATATTTGATGTCTTGGCTTTATACCTTAATTATTTTTTCTAACACCATCAAACTAGAGTGCTCCATTTTTTTTCATCACTTATCCTTCATCTCCTACCATTTCCTCAGATTCAACATAGACAATATGTATTTCTTCTAGAGTGGTAGTGTTGGCATGTGTAAAAGGTCATTTCACCTTTTCACTAGGAGAAACAACATGTTGATAGATATATTGTTCCTTAAGATTGGGAGCATGAGTATGTGTATAAGGTCATTGTTTCTCTACATGGTGAGCAACAATAGATTGAGAGACCTATTGTTCCTCGGGATTGGGATCACCAACATGTGTAGAAGGTCATTGTTCCTTTGCACTGTGATCAATGACATGTTGAGAGACCAGTTATTCCATAGGATTATGAGCACTAGCATGTGTAGAAGTTATTATCTACAGAAGTGGTTTAACATTTAATTTAGATTCTATAAATTCAGCAATGAACATATAATAAAATGAGGTAACACAATGTATATTACAAAAAAACATGATTATTGAACTCTATTTTTTTAAGGATGAAGGGATTTTAATCCTCCTATCCAAATCCCTTCATTATGGTCTCCTCTGACATACAAAATGTCATATACATTGAGATTGCTACAATATAATTGTGATGTCCTAATGAAAGGGTTATCCTCAATAGAATTTTCATCTGACCTTTCAGTGGTTTTGTTCGATAACAAAATAATTGACCACTTTCAGTTTGTGGGATCTAGAACATAAAATACGTGTACTTCTTATGAAGTCATTATAAACAGTTCATCTTTGTACCCTTCCTTACTGAAATCCACTTTCATGAATCCCAATTCATCTATTTCAACAACTCTCTTGTTATCAACCCACTTTCATAGAAAAATAGGCACTTAGAATGTTATATAATCCAACTCCCATATTTTTTTGATAATTCCAAAGTATGACATATTTTCATAAATTGGATTCCTATCCATAGTAAGAGAAACATACATTGATTTAGCCACAAGTGTAACTCCACTATTTTTCATGATACTATCTTCATCATGTTAATTTATATAAAATGTAGAACCATTAATTACATAACCATTGTAGGATAATACATACACACTTGGTCCTTTAACAAGCTATCGAAGTCGTTTTGAAATTGAATCCAGATTTTCATATGCATCCTTAAAAATATGGCCCTAAAACCATCATATAAACTACTGATTATATGTATTTGATATCCATATTCCATTCCTTAATGGATTCAAATACCTAATAATTTCTTTGTGTGTTTCAACATATGGGGAAACCTCTAAACTATTATTCAAAAAATAAATGTGGGCCAGCTCCTATTCTGTAATAATGATTGTGATAATATCTCATCTAGAAATTCCTTCACCCACATGCCACCTAGTGTGATGAGATTTCAATAAACCAATTCCTTCCACACTAGATAGGTATTCGATACAGAATTTAATGACTTTGTCAAAAATATATCACTCCATAGTACAACCCTATGACTGACTTTAATTTTTGACATACACTTTCAAAATCTTCATATACCATCCAATGGGGTACATCCATCTATAGTGTACAAGACTATATAGTTGAATCTCTCTCACTAGGTGTACCATCAAATGAACCATCATATCAAATAATTTTGGTAGGAAGAAAATTTCCAATTCAAATAATATGATGAAAATTTATCTTTCAATAGTCAGCAATTTCATCGAGTCTATAACATTACGGTATATAGAATTGAAGAAGAAATAGAGATTAGTGAATGTATGATGGAAATTCTTGGAAAAAATAAAACATAAATATATATAAATTATATATTTCATCAAAACATGGAATTCATGTGATTTCTACCCATTTAACTTTAAATTGGTCATTGAAACAATATTATTAATATTCTATGAATACCCCTATAGAACCTTTACGTCATTCAAGCAGTTGAAAAACTGATATCTCTACTACCTAGAAAGACTGTAAGCATCTGTAGAAAGAAAAGGTCATTTTTACCTCTTTATTAGCACCAAATATTCTCATATTCTCATGTCAACCATGTCCAACCTACCCTTAATTCCATTCTTTATTTTGTCAGGATCATTTAGTAATGTGCCTATGACACTATCACATACATTTTTTTTCAACATGCATAACATCAATAAAATTTCTGATGTATCAACAATTCCAATATGGTAATTAAAAAAACCGATCTCTTTTTCAAATAAGTTTTCATAAGTTTTTTAAAAAATGGTTTAACAAAATAAGTGTCCGCATCTTTTACTTTTTCAAATAGTTGATCAAATATTAGTGAAGATGGTGATGTATGTTCTTTTGAACTTCCATCGAATGATGACATATAAGATCAGTACTTATGCCATCTGGGTAGAAATTAGTGATGTCCTTACAAGTTTAAACTATAAATTCCACAGGACCACATAACATAGGATGTAGAACCACTTTTTAGGTCATAAAAATTATATCTTTGGTTTTTGATGCAATTCATGGTGAAAAAGGATTCATTAAACTAATGTTGTAAATACCTATTGTATGGAATAAAACCCTTTTTCATGGCCACCCCTCTATCATGTACAAGTCATAAACCACCTGGCCATATAAGTAATTCACCACACCTTTTCACCACAAATCCCTCTTTTAAAACATAAAATGCTTGTTGTAGCACAATTGAAACCCTAAATCCACAGAACCCTCTAAGACCTCCTCCAATAACTCATCGACCACATAATCAATAATTCAATAGTCATGGAAGACACATATCATTACATTAGATACCTCTCAAATGATTCTCACCCTCAAGAATCAAAACCAACTTAAGAAAATAAAGGGTTTATAACAACCATCCTATGATATACCTCTCATGGATCTCATCATACCTCGAATTCTACCACCAACCAAACATGAAAAACTGAAACATCCACAAAACATACCACACAACCATAACAAAAACTCTCATTGGGCAAAAAAACACACCTTCAGTACCAACTAAAAACCACTACATGTCCACACAACCACATCACTACACAACCATCTCAACCTCTACACAACCAAAACGAATAGCCACCACAACCAACATGTACAACACCACCTCGAGCACATAAGTCAAGGAATTCTATCTCATATGTCAAGATATTGTATTCTGTAGTCATTATTGAATCATCCTCATGGTTTTAATCATGTTATAGTATAACACATCTCGATTAGGAATCAGGTCTTCCCATCCTCATATACCAAAAGTTTTATCAAACATCACACCAAAATGGAAACAACACATCTCATAAAATATTAAGACCCAAATATTACATCATCAATATAAAACAGAGTAAAGAATAAATTAAAACAACTCTAGGTACTAGGAACACATCCATGTCTATCACTCTAAAGTACTTTCCTCGAGGCCACCATGCCACCACAACACACAAACTAATGGTATGGTTTGTACACACAACACCCTCTCTTGATGATATCAAATCTCTACCAGCTACTATATGAATGTCGTGTTGTCCTTGATATCCAACACTCCCAAGTAAATAATATGGGAGTCATTGTGAAGATACCGATGAAGTTGTGACATGTGGAAGACATCATGAATCCTCTCAAGTCATAATGGAAACACCAAATGATACACCACTGCACCAACTCCCCCCAACACCTCAATGATCCAAATAAAATGGGGTGAGAGCTTACTCCACATGCCAAACCTCGGTTTCCCACATCGAGGGAAAACTCTCAAGAACAGATGGACTCCAACTTTGAACATTATGGTACTCCACCTATGATTAATATTGGCCTTATGATGATCTTGTTCCACCCTCATCTGCTCTTGGACCCACTAAATCTTCTCGGTCATTCTCTATACCACATCAGGACCAATAACTATTGTCTCCCCATCCTGTTTCCATCACAAAGGAGAATAGGATTAAATCCCATAAAACACCTAAAATAGACCCATTATAATGGCCAAGAGATAGATACTATTGTATTAAAACTCAACCAAAGGAAGGTGCATTTCCCATGATCCACCAAAGTCTAGGATGCATGCTTGTAACATATCCTCTAGAATTTGGATATTCTACTCCATCTGCCCATCTGTCTGCAGGTAGAAAATAGTGATAAGATGCAACTGGAATCCAAAAGCATGTTTCAATACCCTACAGACTCATAAGGTATAAAAAGGATATTGATCATAGATTATAGTCCTCAAAACCCTGTGAATCCTAACCATGTCATCTATATATTTCTTCACTTAAACATCTATAGTACTCGATTCAGAAATCACCAAAAAGTGAGTTAACTTCGTCAATTGGTCCACTAATACCCAAATTACATCTGGAACTCCTTGAGATCAGGGTAACCTGATGATGAAATAAATCAATATGTCATCCAATTTCCACTTAGGAACATCTAAGGACTTCAAAAAACCTCCAAGAATATGGTTCTCTTCTTTCACCTACTAGAAAACCGGACACCATGCCACAAAATCTACCATTAACCATTCCTTCCATGACCCCTAAATTTGTATCCTCAAGACATAACACATCTTGGTCACAAAAGGATTCACAAATAAAGGTGATCTATTTAACTCATGGATAAATCCTTCATGAATCACTTGTAGAACAAACAACCTCCCCTGAAACAACACCCCGTTCCGACCATCCTCCGGCCATCCCTTTGGAGCATCACCATGACCAACATGGTCATGCATCACCACTTCATATGAGTCTACCAAACAAGACTCCTCCACCCACCACATAAAAAACTACACATTCATATGAAAATGACATCCATGACCACTATGCTCAAAAACTTCAAGATGCATTACTGTAAGATCCTGCATGACTTTCCAAACATCCACAGACTCCCAAACCACCTATTCATAGGAATTATAAATCAATGCATAGAAAAAATTTCCCCTTTACCAGGGTGTAAGATATCTCAAAATAATAATCCTAAAGAAACTCCAACCATATCTGCTGACATAGATTAAAATTTTAATGACAGGAAACATATTTTAGGCTCTTGTTGACCGTGTAAACCAAAAAGTGCTCATTGATTAGGTAATGTCATCAATACTTTAGTGAAAGCACAACTACTACCAACTCTAGATTATGGGTGGAATATTTATGCTCATGGGGATGTAACTTACTAAAACCATAAAATATCACCTCTCTTTTCTAAATCAACATGCATCCCAATCCTAGATGGGACACATCACGTTAAAAATCAAACAAAACACCCTCCTCAAGCAACTAATGCACTGAAGCACTGATAAAATTGTCTTTTAAATAGTTGAATGATTATTGACACTGATAATTCTATACAAAATCTTTTTCCTTCCTGGTCATCACAGTTAGTGGGGCAGCAAATCAAGATAATTTGGGCACAAACATCTAATAATAACACATGAGAACAAGAAATTTGCGAACCTATGCCATGTTCTGGGGTACTTCCTAAGAAAACATTGCCTCAAACATTGATGGGTCTATTAACACACCCTATTGAGATACCAAATATCCAAGGAAATGCACCTCTTGTGTCTAGAACTCGCACTTAGACAACTTACCATAGATCTGGTGGTGTCGTATAACCTATAGAGTAACTATGTGGTGCTCAACGAGATCCTCCTCTATTTTCGAGTAGATCAAGATATCATCGATGAATATGACAATGAACCTGTCTAGGAACTCTTGAAACAAATATTTCATGATTCCCATGAACATTTCTAGTGTGTTCATAACAATGAACGATATGACTATGAACTCAAAGTGACCATACTTGCACCTGAAGGCGGTCTTTAGGATATCCTCATCTTTAAACCTCATTTGGTGAAATATAAATTTCAATTCAACATTTAAAAAGAAATTATCCCCTATTAAATAGTTAAATAGATCATCAATCCTTGGAAGAGAGTAACAGTTCTTGATCATTATCTGATTTAACCTCTGGTAGTCTATAAAAAACCTCATTCTACCATAAACCTTCTTAGAGAATAACATTGGCACACCCCACATAGTCACACTAGGATAGATGAAACCCATATGCATCAGATCATCAACCAATAAACTTGACTTGTGAAACTCTATAGGAACCATCTGATAGGGATCCATCAAAATCAGAGATACACCTAGTTATAGATCCATCCCAAACTCAATGTTGTGTTGATGGGGTAGGGTCACAACATCATCTAGAAAAACATCTAGAAACTCATCCATAACTTTGGTAACACACTTTAACAGACCATCCACTAAAACCTCTTCCAAATGAGACAAAAGAGGCTCTACGACCATACCACCCATTAGAAAACCTCGTTTTCCAATGAACACCACTTGTTGGCCCTCCACATCATAAAATAAAACTATCCACTAGAAACAGTCAATGAATTTGTGCATGGAATAAAACCAATCCATGTTAAGGATAACATATTATGACTGTATCTGGAATAAAATAAAATTTCTCAATAATCGGTGCTTCCCCATCACCAGTCTACATCCCAAGAACACATCATACAAAATATCCAGAACTCCAACTGGTGTAGATAACACTATGGGAACTAGAATCCTCTCATCATACAGTCTCAAATAATAGACCAATGAATAATAAAAATAGGAGTGTGAATCTCCTGAATAAAAAAAGTAAAAAAATGGTAAATGATTGTTGGAACCAAGGTTGTTCTTATCTATAAATGAAGTACGATTTGTGTTTCTTTTCAATCCTCACATGAAAGGTCTGACAGTTTGCAAGAAAGGGGATTTTATAGTTCAAGATGTCAACATTATTGATGGTGGGGTCATTTCCCAGTGTTTTTCAAATTTTTGGGGTCTAAAATTTGGAGGATGTCTTTCATCGTGAAAATTGGATTTCCCTGAAGGCCTTATAAAAATATAGCAAAGTCTTGAGTTTCACAAGGATGGGAAACATGAGTGGTGTTTCAAAAAGGATAAAATAAAGTTAATAGTGATCTATTCAATAATGATGAGCATTATGAATGATGAATAATTGGAGTATCCTGAACGGTGATAGTGTTTTCTGCAATTATGTCATACATCACGAACATTGCGAAGGTTTTTGAAAAAAATCTCCATGGTTATGATGAGCATCATGACCAATGGATTTCAATGGAGGTTTTCAATAGGAGGAACATCACAAATATGTTTTTGAAATATCCATAAAATCTACTAAGATGTAGTGGAGCTTCGTAAATGGATTAGCCTATAAATATGAGGCTACCCCTCTTCACTTCTAACAAAATTTTCCAAGGAAAATCTGGAATCACTCTGATTTTTCGAAGCCAAGTGATCTTCATGAGGCTGTCATTCTATGCAAGTTTGAGCATTGAAAAAATTCTTGTTAGTCTCGACTGATGCTAATGATTTTGAATAAATGTTACTTCATGATGATTGGGTATTCCACATTGACTTAGTGAGCTTCACAAAGGAAGTTTGTCTCATGAAGTCAAGGGATCTTTGCGAATGACTGAGCCTCAAGAAAGGCAGTTTTGAATATCGTTTTTTCAGTGAACAATGATTTCAGAGTGCATAAACTCAAGTCTATGGTCAAATTAGAGTCTCATTCTAATTCAAGGACAAAGACTTTAATTATAATCCATTAAAGTGACCTTCAAGTCGATAAACTGAGTTGGAATTCTCTGAGAGAAGTGATCATGGGTGAGTCAACGGAAGTGTTCCAAGGGACGCATTGAAAAATCCCTAAAATATTGTAAAGGTAGTGTGCCTGACACATAGTTACTATGTTTGAAAATATATATTCCATATCTAGTGAAGATTAGTGGACTTAGGTATGACCAAAAACCTTTCGGTATATGATCCATGGAGTAGCCATTAGTGATGAATGAAGTAAAATTGCTGTGTTGTATATTTTCTTGCAATTGTTTGTTTTTTATAGGTTTTCATTGGACATGTTTAACTGGTTCCTACTAATGTGGGAACAAGATCCATCACTTTAAAACATAAATTAATAATCTTATTCATCCCCCCTCTCAGGGTGTTCTGGGGTCCTACAAGTGGTATCAGAGGGACATGTTACTGGTTTTAAATCTATCCTCATTTTTTTCATGAAGAATATAGTGAATTTTTGGGGAGTTCCTCTATTTTATGGGAGTAACGTTCAAATTTGGAAGAACAAGATGAGATCCCTCCAAGATCTCTTTTAATGGAATCTATTTTTTCCAATACATAGGTAATTCAAGTCACAGATACAACAGGACTGTCTATGACTAAAACAGACATAAAGATTCTTGATGTTGATTCCATAACACAAAATGATCTTACAAAATCTCTTTTTTTCCAATATATCTAAAGGTGATGAGTTATACATCATCCAAGTCTTTGTGAAAAAATATGAAGAATATTTATGAACATGAAAATAAAGGGAAGGATGAAAAACTCTAAGTTCTGTATAATATTTTCTATGATATAAAAATGAATCCTGATGAAAATGATGATACTTATTTAATCGAATCATTGAAGTTGTTGGAGTAATATGAGTACTTAGTGAATAAATCAAATACATCGATATTTTAAAGAAAATCTTGAGAAGTCTTACACCTCCTTACAATCCAAAAGTGTCAGCCCTTGAGGAAATGGATATTTCTAAACTTTTCCTTGATGATCTACTAAGTAGCCTGGTGGCATATGAAATGAGAGTTAATCCTGAAGATGCAAAAATTTGGGAATAAAAAGAAATGGCATTCAAATCTATGGAAACACTTCAGATTTCTAGTGATAGTGTTGGTGTTGAAAATGAGGAAGATGAAACTCTCTCTCTCTTTTATAAGAAATTCAAGAGAATAAAAGGTAAATTTGAAGGGAAGCTCCCTCTAGCCTATTTCTGATGTTGAAAATTTGGAAACATTGCATCCCGGTTCATAAGGAAGCTTTAAAATGAAGAAAGTGAAGTTAGAAGCATGCACAAGCTTCATAAAAGGTTTCCCAAAAAGGTAGAATTAAAATATGGAAAGAAATATTAGAGAAATGTCATCATCAGTAATGAAGAAGATGATGATGATCACTTCTTTGAGGATGAAAAACCAGAACCTAAATCTGGAAACCATGTATCCATGATGGATACTACGGAAGAATACAAACCATAAAAAGATAAAGTTATAAATAATCAGTTTATTATTGATGGTGATATCAATTTTCAACATAAGGATGCTCTTGGTATGATTGAGAATCAATGTAACAAATGAAAAAAATGGAGAGTCGTTGGGGAAGAATCGTTAGAATATGTTGATCAAATTAAAGATGAAATTGAATGACCGAAAGAATTAGTAAAATAATATTCAATAACTACTAAAATCTCAGAAGATGTAGTATAATTAAAGCTCAAGATTGAGGAATAGGTAAAGTTCATCAATGACCATACATCCAGACTCGAGGTAAAGAGTAATATGGTTTAGAGACTTGAAGAAGAAGCTGTTACTCTAAGCATTAAACTTGAAAATGAATCTAATTCTATGGAAATAAAGTATAAAATACAGTTTGGAAGATTCTATGATGCAGAGATATTAAAAATATCTATGTTTGTATCTGAAGGAGTTGATAAGTCATTGAATAATCAAAGACCCACATGTATGGTAAAAAGTGGGATTGGTTGTGAATTTGGAACTTCAAAGGTTGGAAGCAAGATGGATCAAAATAAAGTGAAGTTTAAAGTAGGAAAAATCACAAAGTCGCCTGATGTACTAACAAAGAATCCATCAAATAAAACTGAAAGTATAAATGATAACTATCTACTAGTATCCATAAATGATTGGCAGTCAAACCCTTTTCCAAAGGAAGGGGAAATGAGGAAGAATAGAAGTGAGAAGACATTTCCTCTTATGAAATGTCAATTCTGTGGCCATCTGGGACACACCATGTCATACTGTGAAGAGGAAAGGATCTATTTGAATGGGTAAGAGCTAGGAAGTCAATAACGGAGAACTAATTCATATCCTAATTCTTATATAATAAATAGTTTCCATGGATATTATTTTCATTGTTCTAACATTGGACATAAAGCTATTTTTTATAGGCAGAGGAATGGTGGGAACAATATATACAGAACTAAGAGACATGTTAATACTCTCCAACCAGATGGTATTTCTCTTACAAATAGGTTTTCTCCACTTAATGAAGAGTATGAGTATGAAGAACCCATGCATACTAAAATAAAAGTGGAAAGTCCACCATTCCCCTCTACTCAACCAAATTTATCATGGAAGGAAAAGAATAAAATTTATAAAGCTAATCTTATGGAAATAGATCTCAATGCTAAAAATAACTACAACACCTAGGTTATTGGTAGTGGATTCTCATCCCTTATAATTAGAAATACATATTTATTGAATAATGTTACGAAAAGGATTGACAAAATATTAAGGTTGAAAATGATGGTACATTGAAGATTAAAGTTAGTGGAAGTATAGAAATGGAAAATGGAGAGCTCATGAAAACTGAAGTACTCTATGTGGATGGTCTATGTCACAATATCACTAGTATGAGTCAACTCTATGACTCAAGGATTATAGTAACATTCAATCAAAAGGGGTTCACTATAAAAGAAAAAATCAAGAATATATCTCATGAAAGGATGTAGAACAGATGGCAATCTATATCAAGTTGATAGTAAGAAGAACATATGCTACTTGACAGATGAGGAATAAAACAAACCATGACATCAGAGGTTGGGGAACATTAATAAACAAGACATGGAAAATATATCTAAGATAAAGATAGTCATGGATATCCCCAATATTAATTGAGAATAAGAAAAGAATTGTGATGCTTGAATATAAGGAAAGTTGGTATGTAGTTCATATCGACCAAAGAAGAAAAGGGAATCAAATCTTCTTGATCTCATCCATACAAATGTGTGTGGTCTGATAAATGTTGTTGTAACATGTGGAGAAAGGTACATTGTTATTTTCATTGATGATTGTATTATAATGGATTATGTGATGGTTATACACATGAAATTTCAAGTACTTGATTTCATGAAAAAGTATCACTGAATAGATGAGAATGATACTGGATGGAAAATAAAAGTTTTTTGGTATGATAATGGAGGGTAATACACATCAACTGAGTTTTCAAATTACCTGGAGAATCATGGAAGACAACATTAGGTGTCTATTGTGAGAACCTCACGGTAAAATGGAGTTGTTGAGCACAGGAATCTACAGGTGAACAATATGGTCAGAACAATGTTTATGGGAGTCGTATCCCTCACCATTACTAGAAAGAGGCTATTCAAGCTACAATGTATACTCAAAATTGAACATGGGTTTTTATGGGTGAAATTATGGCATCATATGAGTTGTGGCATGGATGGAATCCCTCTTTGTAGTATTTTCATATTTTTAGAAGTAAATTTTTTATCAGAAAACATGAAGAAAATAAAGGTAAGTATAGTGATGTGTCATATGAAGGAATATTCCTTGATTATTCAATGAATATAAAACCCTACAGATGTTTAAATAATCATATTTGAATATTTTTGGAAATAAGTGATGTTAAAATCATTGAAGATAAGACCACAAATACCATGAGGGGATCTTATATTGATATGATTGAAGATGTAGATGATATTGTACATGGAACAGATTCAAATGCAGATATAGAGGAAGGAGTGTAAAACATTTAGAGGTCACAAAATGATCTTTATTTAGAAGAAGAATATGAAGAGAAAACCATGGCTGAATAAAACTCTTCTAAACCTCAAAGGAGAAGTTGAAGAGCATAAATTGATCAATCCAACATCACTGGGGATTGGATGGCACCCACAAAAATAAGGAGAATGAAGAAAAATTAACAAAATGACTTCCTATCAGTTATGGAACCAACCTCATTTAAAGAATCCACAAAGGAAGAATCATGGGTTAAATCCACAAATGAAGAGTTGGATCATACTGACAAGAACCAAACATGGGATCTAGTTTAGAGACCCAAAAATCACAATGTTATTGGTACAAAATGAATCTTTAAGAATAAATTCAATATGAATGGTAGTGTGATTAGAAATAAGGATATATTGGTGTGTAAAGGATATTCACAGAATGAAGGTGTTGATATTGAAGAAACATTAGCTCCAGTAGCTAGATTGGAGTCGATCAGACTTTTTCACACTATAGAAATTAAAATAGGAAACAAAGTGAATCAAATGGATGTTAAAATAGCTTTCGTAAATGGTGTTCTTGAAAAAGATGTATACATTGAACAACTATTGGGTTTTATCTTGGTAATGATGAAATTAAGGTTTGTAGATTAAATAAGGTGATCTATGGTCAGAATCAAGAACCGGGAGAATGGTACTCTCAGATGGATTCTTATCTAAAGAATCTCTAATTTAAAATAGGAGGAGTGGATCACAATCTTTTTGTGAAGAATTATCAAAAAGATCAGTTTGTGGTACTGGTGCATGTAAATGATATTATATTTGGTGGAAATAGGAAGGGATCAGTGGATGAATTTGCCAATCATATGAAATCAAAATTTTAAATGTCTATGATTGGTGAAGTCATAAATTTCTTAGGGATACAAGTGATTCATAATAAATAATATACTGTTATTTCTTAGAAAAATTATGCAATATAGTTGCTGAGGAAATTCAATATGCATGACTCCAAACCAACATTGACTCCAATTGTTATTGGAACTAAACTTTTAAATCATGATGATGTGACTTCTATAGATTCCACCATGTACAAAAGAATCATCAGAAGCTTATTGTACTTAACTACAACATGACCAGATATTATCTTCGCAAAATTCGTACTAGACTGCTTCCAATGTAAATCAAAGGAAGAACATATGGAAGAAGTTAAATGAATCATGATGTACATTCAATTTACTCACAATTGTGGGTTATACATTGTTGGAGGAAGAGATAATGAACTGTTGAGATTTTATGATATTGACTGGGTTGTAGATGTGGTCAATATAATGTCCACAAGTGTTGGATAATTCTTCATTGGAATGAAATGTGTGGTCTAGTTGAGTAAGAAACAATAAATCACTTCTCTCAGTAATGTTGTATCTGAGTATATCGATTCTACACAGGCATGCACGCACCTAATTTGGATGAAGCAAAAACTGACTGATATGAGTGATGAAATGAAATAAGAAATTGTGATTCACTATGATAATAAGAGATCAATTGATATTATAAATAATCCTTTTTTGAATTCATATATGAAATTCATTTAAATTAGATACCACTTCATCAAAGAAAAGTTTGAACAAGGTATGATTAAAATGGATAATGTTTGAACTGATGATCAAGTGACTAGCATACTGACCAAGCCCTTGTCAACACATGTGTTTGAGAATCATTGGTTAATCATCGGTGTTCAACTACCTCCCTATCCTTGAGGAGGATACAGTTGGTCCCATATACCCAATTTAATTAACTGTTATAATCTCTTTGTGGAAGTGATGCAGATTTATGGGGGAGATACGATCCATGAGAGTGTGTTTTTGAGCTCTACAAGTAAAAATAACAGGGTCTTTGATTTTATTTCCAATTGGTAGAATGTATAAAATTCAATTCTATGATAAGTCACAGAATAATTGAGAAACAAAGGGATATAATGAAAATTTTATTGTTTTCTAGTTACTGGTTTTTGAAAAAACATGTAATGCTTCAGTGACATGATGAGAATCCTATGTTATAAGGAAATTGTTCAAGGAATTAAATTCCTCTATGAAATGATCAGAGAATTGCTTGGAAATATTTAATCATTATAAGAAATGAGAACCCAATTCATGCTTCTTATCTTGTTTTCTACATCGATCTTTTCTCATGTAGACTAGGAATGTTAGATGACTTGCTTCTCATGTATCGGGTTTTGAATGGGGCTAGTGATTCATTGAATTTATCTACAGATTACCAACAAACCCAGAAGGATATATTGTTGTAACCAAGGATTTTGTTTACTATAAATGAAATCTGGTTTGTGTTAGTTGACAATCCTCACATGTAAGGTCATGTATTTTTCAAGAAAAAAGATTTTACAGTTCAAGATGTCAATGGTATTGAAGGTGGTGTTGTTTCCCAGTGTTTGCCAAATTTTTGGGGTCCACAATTTGAAGGATGAAATTCATCGTGAAAAGTGGATTTCCTTGAAGGCCTTATAAAAATATATCTAAGGCATGATTTTTGAGAATATGGACTACACAAGTGGTGTTTCACAAAGGATCAAAGAAAGTTGACGGTGATCTATGTGACAAAGATGAGCTCTGTGGACAATGAATAATTAGAGCATCACGAATGGTGACAGTGTTGTCCACAATTATGACATTCATAGTGAATAATGAAAATTGTTTTACTAGAATTCTCCACAGTTATTGTGAGCATCACGAACAACAAATTTTGAAGGAGCTTTTCATTAGGAGGAACACTGCGAAGATATTTTTTAGAGATCCATAAAATTTTCTAAGTGGTGGTGGAGAATCAAAAATGGCTGAGCTTATAAATATGAGGCTACCCCTCTTCACATAAAATTATTTTTTCTAAGGAAAATATAGAATCACTCTAATTTTGTAAATTCTACTGACCTTTGGAAAGATACAATTCAATGCGAACTCGAGCATCGAAAAAAGTATTTTTAATCTTGACTAATGCTAATGCTTTTGAATATAGGGGACTTCGTGATTATGGGGTATTCCACGTTGAATCAATGAGATTCAAGAAGAATGTTAGTTCTTTAAAGGCATGGAAGCTTTATGAAGGAGTGAAATTTGTGAAGGAGCTTTGTGAATGTATGTTTTGAATATCTTGTTTTTAGTGAACAATGCTTTCAAAGTGCATCCACTCAGGTCTACAGTGCAAGAAGAGTCTCGTGCTGAGTTAGGGAAAAAGTCTTTAATTCCAATCCATTGTATTGATCATTAAGTAAATAAATGGAGTTAAACTTGTCTGATAGTAGTGAGCTTGGGAGAGTCAAATTTTTTTTTGAGGATTGCATTGAGCTATCACTAAAATTTTGTAAAGGTAGTGTGGCTGGAACTGAGTGACAGTGTCTAAAATTATGTACCCCAAATCTAGTAAAGATTAGTGGAATTAGGTATGAAAGACAACATGTTAGTGTATTATCTTTAGACTATCCCTTAGTGGTGAACCATGTAAAATTAGTGTGCTGTCTCTTTGCTTGTGATTGCTTGTTTTCTACAGTTTTTCATCGGAATAGTTTAACTGGTTCCTACCAACATGGGAACTTGATCCATCACATAAAAAAAGTTGACACCCTAATTCACCCCTCCCCTCGCTAGGTGTTTCGGGGTCCTGCAATGCTAAATTGAACACACCTTAAACAAATACTAGTTCATCTAGCACTTTCGACTCTAATGTGTGCAAGTGACCATGTGAGCGCACCATGTTTCACTGTATTATTTCACCCTTACACCACTATATTAAACTGATTTTGTCATGTAAATTTCATACATAATAAAAAATTTCACTTCATGTTTTATTCAATTATTTAATTTTTATCACTTTTAAAAAGTTCCATTTTACTTTTTAATGTTTTTATTATAGGTGGTGGTGATTTGGAGATCCCATGATGGAATTCAAGAAAAACTGGCCAAACTACACAGGATCCATGCACACATATGGACTCAAATGAATATAGAACTAAAATTTTCATCAATTAGGGATATAATTTTTCTGGGATGATCCAAAATTAATTTTTCTACAACTCTTCTTAATATATCAAATCCTAATTCATCCATAATGGTTCCCAACCAAACTAATCTTTCCAAGAAATCAAATCTTCTCTGAGTAGAAAGTTTGATTCTATATTTTTTCCATATCTAATGATGTGATTATGTAAATGATTCAAAATTTTAAGTGGACATATTTAAGAGTTTAGGAAATAATTTTTTAGTTTTTTTGAAAGCATGATAAGGCTTCCTGGCCACCCAAAACCATGGGGAAATTGGTTTATCAAAATATGGGTGCTCAAAATCACCTTCCACTTTTCCTATAAAATGGAATCATGGGACCCAAATTTGTATGTTAAACCGAGGAGTGAGGTGATAATAATTTAGAGTCTAAAAGAATTTCTCATATCACATTTTATTTTCTAGATCTCCCTATCCTCACAGGGAGAGATGAGATAAAGTCTAAGTTCCACATGAGCTTCCTCCTCCTCTCGATGGTGGGCTAAACAGTGGGCATTCATTGTGAGGGAGTTGTGAACATGTAAAGGGAGTTACAAGGCTTATAATATATATTGGTTTGGATTAATTTGGGTTTGAAAATAAATCATTCCATTTATATTATTTTATTTCATATTTGAATGATGGTTTTGATGCATGTGATTGTTATTCTCTTAATTTCTAACCAACCAGTGTGAGCTTTTTTGAGTGTGTGACCTTTGTTGTTATAATTGGAAAACACAAGAATACTTTTCATACCCAATTTATTGAGCATTTAGTCTTATTTAGAATATATTATTCCTTTCATATGTATTGGACCTTTACAATATTATAGTTATGTCAAGGTTTGGTTCTTCAAGCAATGATATAAAAGCTTAGAAATTAATTGGGATTCTGATTAATTTCAACAACAGATTTACTCCAAACCTAAATGAATCTCTAAGAAAAATGAACTTCAAATATGTGTAGTGAACTCACAACAACCCCTTTATCTTATATTTTTTAAATTCCACTTTGTTTTTAAACTATTAAACTCTTTAAATTTAGTTATTTTCTTAAACCTATTTTCAAAACCACCCCCACATTTTAGTTATTTTTATTGTAAATACACACTATAAACCACCAATTATCCTTGAGAGATGTCATATGGTCTTCCCTAGACTACATATAATAATATAAAACCAATTAAATTTGATATCTCACAACAACATGACCAAATTTTGGCTCATTTGTAGGGGATCCTTTCAGTTTTTAGTGCATGTTTTTTATAAGATATTTATAAATTTTGTGAATATTTATTTGTTTTATATTTTAGCTTTACATATATTTTTGTGTTATGATTTATTTACTGTGTAGTTTCTATGCATGATTCATTCTACTATATGAAATTTAACTTCTTTTGAACTTGAATTGAAGAGGATCCTACATTAGTGACATTGAGACACACAAGACAACCCTTTGAAGGAGGGCACACCACACCTTGATATTTTTCTAAAACCCTCTTCTTATGGGACCAAAATAGAAACTAAAATTAATGTGTATAATATGAATGAATATAACTAAACACTAAAATATCTAACTTCACTAGATGTTTATATCCAACCTACATATATTCAAGTATAAGGCGAAGCACCAAACATTGAACTCAAATCTGGTTTAATTCAATTATAACCAAGATTCCATAGACTCATGGGAGAAGAACCACATAAGAACTTAAAATAATTTCACACTATGTGTTTAACATTAAAATGTGAAAATGTGGATGAAGAATAAGTAAAACTTAGGGAATTGACTTTTTCATTATAATACACCACAAAATATTGGTTGTATTATGTTAACTCCTCTATTAGGGTCTAGACAGACATGAAACACCGATTTATTGAAAAATAATTACAATCCTCTCGAACTGAATCTATAAGTAAAGAAATATTTGTTATAAGTCAATCATAAGGGGAATCACTTCATGAATATTGGGAACAATTTAAAAGGTTATGTTCAAGTTATCCACATCAGCAAATAAGTGAACAAATTTTAATACAATATTTTTATGAAAGTTTATTTCCAATTGATCATAACATGATTGATGCTTCTAAAGGTGGTTTACTATATGAAAAGACCCCAATAACTATAAGAAACATCATAAAAACATGAATAGAAACACACAACAATTCGATTCATGATCTAGTGTACCCATTCGAGGTGTCCATGAAGTGAAAATTTATAAATTTGATAAGAAGGTGAACATGAAGTTTGAAGAGGTGAGTAACCTACTACAAAAAACATTATCCTTTTCAAGGGAAATCTCAGCCTCTTCACCCCATTTATTATGGAATTTGTTCTATCGACACTCAATATTATGACCAATTCCCCCAGATAATAGAATATTTTGAGAGTTGTCATACGATCTTCCCAGGTCTCCCTTATAACCAACCAATTAAGCAAGAATCATAATATCCATCCAAATTTGTATGGAAGGATAACCAAGCTTATAGTAAATGGGGGTATTCAAACCAACCTCAGCAACCACAAAACCAACATGGGTAGGGTAGTCATCCACCACTACCATCTAGAAATCCTCAACCACCACAAATTCCTTTCTATCAACCCCCTATAAAACAAAAGACTATGATAGAGTACATGATGTGAGAAATTACTGAAAATAATATCCAATTCTAACAAACCACACAAGAATCTATACAAGTCCAAAACACTAAACTAGGCCAACTTTCCAACTCTGTGGGTGAAATAAAAAATCATGGGTTTGGTAAACTTCCTTCTCAACCACTAGTTAAGACTAAGTATAATAAAAATGTTACTTCCATCACCCTGTTTAGTGTCACACAACTGAAAATCCAAATGATCCCTCCATTAGAGTCATCCCTGCCTAAAGAAACCACCATTCTAACCATTGAAAATGATCTAAACAAGGGAAAACCATGTCCTGAGAGAAGCATTGCCAAAGGAAAGAGAGTTTCATTTAATGAACTACCAATCCAAACCATTCATATTCTATTTCCCCAAAGGGATAACCGACCAAGAAAATAAAAATAAATTTAACTTGATAAATAAATCATGTAAACTTTCAAAACAAATCAGGTTAATATCCCCTTGATTGATGTTGTGAAGATAATTCCATGATACACAAAGTTTTTTAAGGATATGTGTACACACATATGGAAACTTAGAGGTGATGAAAAGGTGATATTGGGAAGGAATGTCTCAACATTGATTGATCCATCACTTCCCACCAAATATAACAATCCTGAAACATTCTCAATTCCATGCACCATTGGGAAGTATTTCTTTTCCGATTCTATGCTTGATTTGGGTGCTTCTATAAATACAATGCCTTACTCTATTTTCTATTCATTGTAGGATGGATAACTGAAGCCCATTGGAATAGTCATTTAGTTGGAAACCCAGAGTACTACACACCTCAATAGTGTGTTAGAGGATGTTCTTATTAGGGTTTAAAATTTAATTTTTCCTACCAACTTTTATGTTCTTAAAACAGAAGATAATAAGATGAATGTACATGCCCCAATTATATTGGTGAGACCTTTATTGAAAAATTCCAAAACCATAATTAATGTCCTCAATGGTACATTATCTATGTAGTTTGAAGGTTACATTGTCCTCTTAAACATTCTTGATTCCACAAAGCACCCCTCGGAAGACCATTCATCACTTTTTCTTAATTCTATTAATGCACTCCCTTCCCCTAAAAAATTATTTTTTCCCCTGATACCCTTTATTATTTTTCATCATTGATAGAAATTATAGGAAATTAATCATGCATTGAATTATTTAGTGTTCAATAAAAATGTCATTAATGTTTGTTAATTGATTATTTCTTGAGTATTGAGGATCACATGACCATCGATGATACTACTAAGCTTTTAAAATATTTTTCCTTATCCAAGGATGTTACCATTGAGTAATTAGATGAGAACATTGACAAAAAAATTTATATTTTGAGAATGGAAACAAGATTCCTATCATCATTTCTAGTTCACTACCTCCAGAACATGAATTGTGACTACTTGAACTTTTGAGGGAGTATAAACAAGAATTGGGATAAACACTTGCTGACATTCTTGGTATTATTCCGAAAATTTGAATACATCATATATTGTTAAATGATGAGGCTAAACCAATGAGGTAAGAAAAACATAGACTGAACCCAACCCTAATATATGTTATTAAAAATAAGGTAACCATATTATTGGTTGTTATAATTATTTACCCCATATCTAATAGCCAATGGATCAGTCCAATGCAAGTAGTTCCTAATAAAATTGGTCTAACTATAATAAAAAATGAAAACAATGAATTGGTTCTAAACTATGTAAAGAATAGTTGACATATCTGTATAGACCATTTTCAACTAAACCAACACACTAGGAAGGACTATTTCCCATTTTTTTTCGTTGACCATATGCTAGAGAGTCTAGTAGGGAATTCCCACTACAATTATCTTGATGGGTATTCAAGATAATTTTAGATCCATATTACCCCCAAGGATATATAAAATACAACCTTTACTTTCCCCTTTATCACTTTTTCATATAGGAGGATGCCATTTGATCTGTGTAATGTTCTGGGTACTTTTTAGTGATGCATGGTTAATATTTTTTCGTATTACCTGGAGAATTTAATGGAAGTATTCATGGATGATTTCATTGTATATGGATCCCATTTTGATTAATGTTTGAGTAGTCTTGTTTATGTCCTACATATATGTATTGAAAAGAATCATGTATTAAATTATGAGAAATGTCATTTCTTGGTGCGAAAAGGTATAGTACTTGGGCATGCCATTATTGGTGATGGTATCCAAGTAGATAAATAAAAAGTAGACATCATTTATTCCTTACCATTCCCTAAAAATGTATGGTATGTGCGTTATTTTTTAGGTCATGTTATATTTTATAATTTTTTTCAGTCATTACTTCCGTAATATTGCACTACCTCTCTCCTGATTACTCAAAAAAGAAAAAGAATTTGGGTTTGATAAAAATCATGAGAAATATTTTAGCAAATTAAAATGGAGTCTCATATCACCCCTAATAATCCAACCACCTCGGTGTGATTTAACATTTGATCTCATGTGTGAGACCTATAACAATGTAGTTGGGGATTCCTTATCGCAATAGGTCAATCAAGATCTACATGTTATGGATTATGCCTCAAACACACCGGACCTTGACCAAGAAAAATATACCACAACTGGACAATAATTCCATTCCATTGTGTTTTACTTGGATAAATTCAAGTAATAAATTTTAGGTTTCAAAGTGTTTGTGTTCTCAAACCATGTATCCCTCTTGTATCTTATTAAGAAACTGAAATCCAAACCATGTCACATTCACTGGATGCTCTTACTTCAGTACTTTAATCTAGAAATTAAGGATAAAAGGGAGTAGACAATGTCATGGATGACCATATGAGTGAGATCCTCCCATATTCAAACATAATCAGCCCCTTATATTCCCATAAAGACATGTTCCCTGATGATCAATTATAACGATTGAAATATGTTAGTCCTTGGTGTAATGACCCACCAATTCTCATTGGCTTGAGAGTACAACAGGTCATTGCTAGGCCTTAAGAGACATCCCCAAGGTGCTAAAGGCTGGAAATAAATGCTGAAGGTTTTCAAAACAAGTGGGGGACGATTTACCCATTGAAAACATACCGCAGAACCAACAACCATAATCAAACCAATAAACTAAATGATGCATGATAAAACTAAGAAAACTCAACCATTTATTTTATCATAAACCAACCAAAAGTACCACAGCGGAATCCAACACTAAATCAGAGTAAACAGCGGAAAGAAAAACTAAAAGAGCACAATACAACAACCCAAATCCATGCTTCACAAGCTCCATGCTCCAAAATCACGAACCAGCCCAAGCATCATGAAGTAGTGCTATAAACATGTGGAACATTACCTTTTACAACATCCCGGTATATGACATCTGAAAAAGAACCAATGTGCCAAATCATGGGGTGAGTAATGAAACTCAGTAGGTTTTCCCCAATGACTTCCCAACCCATGCCTCTAGGATAAAACATGTTAGAACATTTATATAAAAAAAATTATATAAAACAATTCCAAAATAGTTCACTATATAACAAGTTCCATGTCACAACCATTTTCCAACAAAAACCATCTTTCTCAAGAGAAGAAACCAAGAAATTTTTCCCATCAAATTCACATTTCCATTTCACAAAATCCCTTTTTGGAACACCCAACCATTTCACAACCCGTGAAATCAACCATGCATGCTTCGTTATGACAGTTTCATACTCATGAGCGGTCTCTCATTGATCTACCAAGTCGTCACAAG
Organism: Viscum album; assembly: GCA_963277665.1. Classification (NCBI taxonomy): domain Eukaryota; kingdom Viridiplantae; phylum Streptophyta; class Magnoliopsida; order Santalales; family Viscaceae; genus Viscum; species Viscum album. The sequence goes on along the minus strand of OY728145.1, from coordinate 1,447,613,041 downwards.
GTAATTATTCCCTATGTTCTATTACACTTTTGGCACCGATCACAAGGTTATATTTCAACCAAGCCTCATAAATTCTATATGAACACACACACCAAGTATGCCCAAAATCCACACCATTCCAACCATTCCAAAACCATTTTAATAAAACAACCCTTTTATTGAAAAACCTTTTCCCACAAACCATTTCCCAAATCTAGCAAATCCATATTTTAAAATCAAGAAACCAAAACACTTTGCAAAAACCATTCTTTCAATTTCCAAAATTCCATCAAACCCATAAATCATCACTATAGAAGATTTATAACATGCTTTGCACAACAATTTCACAATCAAAACCAAGCAATTAAATCAAATTTAACTAAGCCTTTAATTTCTAAGAAATAGAAATCGAGATTAAATCTACCTACCTCATCAAAAAAGGAGAAACCAACTAAGAACCGGGTCGAAACACCACGAAACCTCCTTAGATTCCTTCCCCTATCACTAACAAGACCAAAACCCAACTTAGAAGTCATCCACTACCTTAGATCTACCCACCTTATGCGTAGATCTAAGGATCCATCAAGATGAAATAAGGAGATCTAATACAACTAAAAGAAACGAGACTTACCTCGATCAAACGGCCTCTAAACGCCAAGGCAACCCTTCGAATCACTTCCAAAACCCCTGGTAAGTGTTCTCACACCTTCACCAGAGAGAAATCCCGAGTTAGGGCCTTATAGGAGAAAAAAAGAGTGGGATTAAAGATAAAATAGATTAGATCCTTAAAAATAGTATCTAAGTTGACTTCGCGCACGGTTAGTCCGCACAGATAGTCAAATCATGCGCTAATCGTACGGTAGTCACTGCTTGGAAGGGGAATTCTGCATGGCCACCTCGCACGATTTGCCCAAATCGTGTGCACACTGTGCGGTCTCCTCCTTCCAAGGTGGCACCACCTGCACGGCTTCCGCACGGTTTGGGCAAACCATGAGAAGCTCGTGCGTCACCACTTTTTTCCCTTTGACACTTTAAAAGTCTCCAAACATTCCCAACCATTTCTCATATGCTTTATGTACATAAAAATCATAAAACAAGGGTTAATTACCAAAAACCGGGGGTACTACACCTGGTATGATAATTTTTTAAATTATTTGGTATCATCTTGAATTCTTGCTGATTTCAACAAAAACAAAGATAATTAACTGAAACATTAATGTTTTTTGGTGCTTTTTGGATGAACTCTGACCCTAATGGACTACTCACAAGGTCCTCAATTCTGGTCTATTTTGGCCAAAACTATTTTGGGATCCCCATGATTTATGTAAAGTTTTTCCTTTATATCAACAAGTGGAGAATGTATCTAAAAGAAATAAAATTCCACAAAAACCCTTACACTTCCATGGAATTATTGATTTTTGGGGAATTGACTTCATGAGACCATTCCATAATTAATTTGGTAACTTTTACATTCTTCTAGCAGTATATTATGTTCCAAAATGGGTATATGCATGATCCACTATGACCGATGATTCAAAAATAATTTTGGAATTTTTGAGAAACCAAATTTTCTATTGGTTTAGATAACCTAGGTTCATCATTAGTGACCAGGGTTATCATTTCTTCAATCAGACAACGCAATATTTTTTTCATCGGTATGGGGTTACACATTGAGTTTCTACTTCATATCACCCACAAACAAATGGTCAATACAATGTGTAAAATAGAGAGGTTAAATGAATTCTTGAAAAAATAGTTCAACCCAATAGAAAATATTGTAATCTTAGACTCAATGATTCATTATGGTATTACCATACTACTTTCAAAACTCCAATTAGAATATCAGCATATTAGTTTTTGGAAAGAGTTAACACTGCCCTGTTGAGATAGAGCACCAGGCCTATCATCCCATTAAACAATGTAATTCTAATCTTTCTAGTGCAGGTTCACAAAGGAAGTTATAGATTCATGATTTATAATAAATTATAATAGACTCATATAAGAACTCTTGGATTTATAAAGAGATAACCAAGGCTCCCCATGACTTCCTAATACTTCATCATAAATTCTACATTGAGAAGAAAGTTCTCACTTTAAATTCAAGGATGAAGTTGCATCTAGGTAAGTTCAATTCACATAGGGTTGTCCCATACACAGTTATTAATGTTTATCCATTTTGTGTTGTTTAGGTTTAAAATGAAGAAACAAAACAATCCTTCCCTATCAATGGGAAGCAGTTAAATCACTTTCACAAATCCATCCAAAAGTTCTTAATGGAGGAACTACAAGTTCAAGAAGAAACCTACAACTAAAACCCACCATGTTCTATCCTTACTTCCCACGTTATCTTTTATTACAGTGAGGAAACTGCATACTCTAGGTGTGGGGGGATGGGTACATTCCTAGTTTAGTTAGAATTTGTTATCATCTTTCATCCTTTTTCACTTTTTTGCTTACTATATAGTATTGTTACCTTTCCCCCTCTCCCCTCACTTTTATAATGGAATGTTCATTTTTGATTCCCAATTAATAATGAAAGTTATTTAAAATTAATGAGGAATTTCCCTATTTCAAGTTGGTTTAACATTTTAAAAAAATTGTTTCAATGTTGGAATGTGTGTTTTAGAATGAATTTCAAATTGAGGTGTGACTTTTTATAAAAAAATATGTTTTTAAATGATATAAATGATTTCATCACATTAAAACCTTTGACAAGATTAATACCCTTTGTGTGAGTAGTCTATGGCAAAATTATGCCACTTAATATCTCTAAAAATATTTTCACCCAACCATGAAGTGTGAATTTTTCTTACTCAATAGAAGGTAAATATAAGTTAAGTTAATATTTATCAGCTTTAAAAAATGATTTTTCCATACATTTGTTCCTTATATGATATTTTTCATTACTATACCAGATTGGACTATGTGTTTATACATGTTATTTGACTGTTTTATGCCCTAAAAAGCTAAAAATAAAAAAAATATGGGTTATGTCTTGGGTAGGTCAAAAAACAACTTTTTCTCGACCTCTGATATTGTTATAACTATTACAATTAATGTTTTAAGGAGATAAAATAAGGGTTGAGAGATGAGTGTGATATTTGTTCCAAGTGAAACTTAAAAAAACAAAAATAATAAATGAGTGGAGTGATGAAATGTAAAACATATGGTGATATCTAGGTTAGGAGATTAATGTTTGACTTACAGGTATTCTTAAGTGAGTGGGTATTGAAATTAGATTGTAAAGGATGTAGGGTAGGTTCAATGGAAAAAATCATTTAAGTGTATGGAGAGTTAGTTTCATTGTTGACTTTTGAATTATTTTCTAAAATTGGAATCATTTGTCTCCTTTAATTTAATTATAATACAATTTATGGGACATCTTTTTTCCATGATCATTGAGAATAACTCATTGGTGTGATTTTTTTTATTTAATCACATTCATATCAAGAATTAGATTTTGATTTAATGTCAAATCTTCATCAAGATAGGAATATATCCATTCATAATATTTGGAAATTTGAATTTTCCTATGAGTGAAAATGTTTAGGTGTGGGGGTATGACCGCATTGTGATTCACTATTTTATTTCACCCTTACACCACTGTATTAAATTGATTTTTTATTATAAATTACAAATATAAAAAAAAATTCACTTCATATTTGATTAAATTTTTAATTTTTATAACTATTAAATAGGTATATTTCAATTTTTTTTGTTTTAATTATAGGTGCATGTGATTTAGAGAGCCCACGATGGAATTCAAGCAAAACGGGCTAAGCTGCATTGGATCCAAGCACACATGTGTACTCAATTGCACACTGCAACTAATATTTGCATACAATTGGGATAACATTTTTTTTATCTGATCAAAAATTTATTGGGATACAACTCTTATGAAAACATACTATCCCAATTATTCCATAAAGAGGACCAACCAAGCTGATCTTTCTAAGAAACTGAATCTAATCAAAGTTAAAATTTTATTTCTATATTTCGTCCATATCTCAGGATGTAGTTTTCCAAAGGATGCCAAATTTTTGGTGGAGATATTAAAATGTGGATAAATAACTTTCTACTTTTATGAAAAGTTATATAAGACAACATGGAGACCTAAACCCATGGGACAGGTGGTTTCTTGTAATTTGGGTTCTTAAAACCACCTTACACTTGGCCTATAAAATGGAGCCTTGGGCACCCCATTTGTAAGTTCGAACAAGGAGTGAAATTATGACCATTTGGAGTCCCAGATGAGTCCTATTATCACCTCGTATGTTCTATATCTCCCAATCATCATAGGGATGGTTGAGATGAAGTTAGAGTTCCACACGATCTTCCACCTCCTCTCGATGGCGGGCTAAATAGTGGAAATTCATTGTGAGGGAGTTACACACATGTAAAGGGAGTTCCAATGCATATAATAGCTACTATTTTGGATTAATTTGGGTTTAAAAACATATCATTCCATGTATCTTATTTTATTTCATATTTGAATTCTTGTTTTGATGCATGTGATTGGTGTGCTCTTAATTTATAACTGATCGATGTGAGGTTTTTAGTGCGTGACTTATGTTGTTTCAATTGGACAACACAAGAATGATTTTTTAACCACTTTCTTGAGATTGAAATATAATTTGGATGCTGTAATTCTAGGAATAAGTTCTGGACCTTTGAAATACTACTGTTATGTCATGGATTGGTTGATCGGGCGTCGAGCACATCAAATTAGATGTTTATTTTTAACTAGAATTTATACAGTATAGTAGCAACCCTAGGTCGTCTCTCGACTGAGTCTTAGATCATTAATTCCAAAATATGGGTTTGATTGCGAAATTAAAAAAGGGAAATGCAGTTTTATAATTATTGGTTTTGATGATTAAATATGACAATAGAAAATATGAAAGTGATAAAACAAAGTAGGAATGAACAAGATTAATTAAGTATGATCAACCTAGGGAAATCTCATGATGCTCATCCTTCATTATTTCAAAATATAGGGTTATGATCTTTAAATCCATGGTTTATAACACCTAGAAATATAATTTTACTGAGTTTATACTAGGATACCTCCTAGGGTTCAGTCGGAAACATGCAATGATTCACCGGATACCACCGATGATTGGGTGATTTGTGTTCAACTTCATAACTGAAACTCCCCAAGGAAACACACAAAGAACTGAATGTGCTGACCAGGCTTGTATGTTATTTCAATGTGTTACCATTAATTTAAACTACATGGCCATGATAGTGTTTATTTGATTTCAATTGAACAATATGAACCACACAAACACTATAATTTAAATGGGGAAGAAGAAGTGGTGAACGGTGTGTGAAACATCACATGAATGGGTACCCACAAACATGATCATATGAGTCGAGCATGATGTACCAGTACATAACTCAATTAAATAAAAATCTAATATGAGGAAAAAAACATAAAAACCTATAATTAAAAATACCATTCAAATATTACGACATTAAACTTGGGATTTACAACATGTTCCTCCCTGGGTGATCATAAGGGGTTTAGAAACCCATAGGAGGGGAGGAAGAGAAAGATGTTGAGGTGGAACTTAAAATGGACTCCAAAACATCAAATTTTGGTGGGTTGAATCCTTTGGGAATCCAATATGGCATCACATTGCCTCTATTTCTAACTCCTAAATAAGGTGCCCAAGGTGTTCTTTTATAGGCAAATTAGAATGTGGTTTTGAGCACATATATTGTGTAAAACCACTTTGATCATAGTTTTCATCCAATATTAAGTCAAATATCCATTTGAAATAAACTATATAGTTGTATCCCCATATTAGATATATCTCCACCAAATGTTTTTCATCATTTTGAAAAGTGGATCTAGAGATATTGATAAAATACAGAACAATGCTTTTAACCTGTGCATATTTGATTTCCTGGATAGATCAGTTCAGTAGGGCATTTTAGAGGCCTAATGGGGCTTGGGTTCCATCATATGAAATTCCTCCCATTAAATTTTGGACCATAACAATAAATTGAATCCTAGTTGGACACACGTTTTAGTAGTAGCATGCGTTTTTGTCCACTAGTGTGCTTGGATCATGTGCAGATTGGCCCATTTTTCATGGACTTCATCATGGGTCCCCAAAATCACCACCACCTACAATATAATTATCAAAACAAGTAACATTTACATTTTTTACAGTGTTAAACACAAAATAATTGAATCAAATATGGTGTGAAATTTGTTATTATACGTGTAATTTTTAATACAAAACCTGTTAAATACATTGGTATAAGGGTGAAATAAAATAGTGAATCATGGTATGATCACACCCCCACACCTAAAAATTTTCACTCCTGGGAAAAATATAATATACTTATCATGTCACATTCTAAAATCAAAGGTGTGAAAACATCCAAGATTCTTTTGAAATTAAACTCATCATGTCTCATTTATGGAATCAATTTTCCTTTTATCTTTCTTTTCTCGCATTCAAATTTGATCAACTTCATTTGTTCACCCATACAACATGTCACAACCTACCTCACCTGGAAATTTTCCCTCTTCACTCAAGGAACATATGAAAGTGGAGTTATTATCTTTTCACAGATTTCATGTGATCTTACCATATGATTTCCATGATTCCATGTTCTCTACCGGTAGAAACTAGTGTAATACTCAAGAGGACTTTCAACAGGTTGTTCTGTGGTTCAAGGGTTGGTAGGATTTAATGTTTAAAAATATGAGGCCGAAGAGAAGTGTTTAATATCTTATGTACAAAACATTTCAAAATTCAGCAAGTGTTCATAATGAGTATAGACACTCTACCCCTCAAAAATTGTATTACCTCCCACTCACTATCCCCATTGTCCATTTGTATGGGTCACAACCAAACAATGGATAATAATGAGTAAAAAACCTCTTTTCTCTATTTTATTTTTTTGTTATATTTTTTCAGATGAACATAACTATATTTTTTTAGTTTTTTTGTAGATAATGAGGGAACAATATGTACAACAATGATGTAATATGTCTTGTGAACCTATTACCCAATGAAAATGTAGGCACCCTTTATATGAACCCATAACAATGATTCTTTTCCCATATATCCCATAGAAACACCCTCTCTCCCACACTTTATAAAAATAAAACAATAATATACAAAAGCGATGGGTAGGTAGGGATAAATTAGCTTGTAATGTGGCTACCTAACAGGCATTTCATGGGATCTAAGGCTTAAGAAGTACGAAATGTAATGGTGACCGAAAATAGAGGATAATTGTAAAAAGGTATTTTTAATGAACGATTGCCTCTATCGTGAAAGTAGTATACTTGAATCATATGGATTAAAACTGAATCAAGGAAATTTCTAGTTTCTCTACATGTCCCGAGACTCTCCAGAAAGTGATTAAAAGGAAGAAAATGCAATAAGGGGATTATAATGTCTCTTGGGTAAGGGATTAAAATATTGGTCAGTGCTAATGAGGCATGGGATTCAAAAATCCATTAAAAATGTAAGAATGATTTGAAAATACAAATTCTAGAAAAAGATTCCATATCAACATTCATTTGAAAAAAAAAATTTCCAAAAAATAATGGAATTTTCCACACAATCGACTCGAGCATGAAAATTGATATTTGTATTATTTTTCACATCAATTTTTATCTAAAAAAACAAAATAAGGAAAAAGAAATAAAAATGAAAAAAAATTATTTTTATTTTGTTTTTTTATTTGTTTTTTTAATCCTAATTATGATATGTAACCCCCTGCCTAAAAGTTACATTATCCGCAATAAATGTATTTTAAATAAATAGATGATTAAATAAAGGTTGGGGGAAGGGAAACCCTGTTAAGTGGTGTCATATATGGCATCAATCAGTTGGATTTACTCTATGAGATTATTTGTAAAATATTAATAGAAGTGTTAGAGCCTTTTCCCATTGATAGTAATCATGTTTCCACTCTTTTCATGCAAAACCTATATAACACCAAAAGGGTAAATATAAATAATAGTATAAGGACCGAGCCATTGAGAATGAAGCTTACCTAGGCAGATATTTAGCCTAGAATTATACACAAGAACCTTCTCACCAATATGAAACTTCTATTGATGAATCATGCTATCATGGACAGCCTTTGTCTTCTCTTTCTAGATCCAGTAGTTCGCTTATGCATCACATCAAATTTCATCCAACTCTTGAATCTTTAGCTTCCTATACTCACCTGCATCTGAAAGATTCATATTTAATTGTTAAAACATCTCAATATGCATGGTGTTCTACCTCCACCGGGAGGTGACAAGCCTTTACAAACACAATTCTATATGGTGACATTCTGATTGGGGTTTTAAAAGTTGTACAGTATGCCCAAAGTGCATCATCCAAGCACAAACTCCAATCTTTTCTGTTGGGTTGTACCATTTCTTCCAAGATTCTCTTAACTTTATGATTTGAGATTTATGCTTGTCTGTTAGTTTGAGGGTGATATGATATATAGACTTTATGAACAAACCCATACTTATGAAGAAAATTATTCATGTTGCGGTTGCAAAAATGTGAACCCTGATCACTACTGATGAATCGAGGTAAACCAAACCTACTGAAAATTTGGGACCTCACAAAATCAACAACCACTTGAGAGTCATCGGTCCTGGTGGAATTTGCTTCCACCCATTTAGATACATAGTCAACAGCCAATAAGATGTACAAAAAGTCAAATGAATTTGGAAAAGGCCCCAGGAAGTTAATGCTCCATGCATCGAAGATCTCACAAAATAACATGGGTTGTTGGAGCATTTCATTCCACTTGGAGATATTCCATGTGAATTGACAATGAATACATGCCTTTCAAAATTTATGGGCATCCCTATAAAAATTTGGACAATAAATTTCTGATTCAAGGGCCTTTCAAGATGTACGTTGAGATCCAAAGCAGCCCCCATAGGCCAGGGTGTGGAAGAAGGTCAAAACAAAGGTAAACTCGTGGTTAGGGACACACCGAAGAACTACTTGGTCACCACAAATTCTCCACAAATATGGTTCATCCCAAATGTACCGCCGAGAATCATGCTTAAGTCTCTGGGATTGTGAAGTGTTGAAATCAGTGGGAACCCTAGATATTGCTAGAAAATTTACAATGTCCACAAACCAGGGGGTAAGGTCCACAACATCACAAAGGTTCTCATGAAGGAAGAATTCTCAAATGGGGAGGGGTGAGTCCACATGATGGTCCAATGGTTGGGAAATCCTAGTAATGTGGCCAGCTATCACATTTTCCACTCCTCTCTCATCTCTAATACCAAGGTCAAACTCCTGGAGGAGGAGCATCCACCGAATGAGGTGGGGTTTAGATTAAGGTTTCTTTAGGAGAAAACAAAGGGCAACATGATCAGAAAAGACAATGATTTTTTACCCAATAAGATATGAATGTAATTTTTCTAAGGCATACACAACAGAAATAAGTTCTTTTTCAATAGTTGTGTAGTTTTTCTGGGTAGGGTCAAGGGTAAGTGAGGCAGATGCAATGACATGAGGAGATTTCTCAACCCTTTGTGATAAAATTGCACCAACTAAAAAGTGATAGGATTCACACATAACCTCTAAGGGGTTATCCCTACATAGTGGTTTGATGAAGGAAGGTGATGTGAGACTCTTTTTTAGTGAATTGAAAGCAATGTCACACTTTTTATCAAACAAAAACTCAGAATCCTTTTGCAATAACCAGGACAGAGGAAGTGAGATCTTACTGAAGTCATTAATGAATTGGTAGTAAAAACTACCATGACCCAAGAAATATCACACCTCATGAAAACATTTTTGATATAGAAGGGTTAAAATTAATTCAATTTTTGATTTATCCACTTGAATTCCCACTTTTGAAATAACATTCCCATGAATTATCCCCCATTAAACCATGAAAAGAAATTTCTTATAATTTAAAATAAGATCTTTTTCTATGCAATGAAGCAGGATAGAACCTAGGTGAGCCAAAAAATCATCAAAGGAAGTTCTATAAACCGTGAAATCATTTATAAAAATTTCCATGCAATTATCTAGGTACTCTGAGAATATACTCAACATACAACGCTGAAAAGTATCAGGAGCATTACAAAGACCAAAATGCATCCTTCTGTATGAAAATGTGTCAAATGGACAGGTAAATTTTGTCTTCTCTTGATTCTAAAGGGCTATATGGATTTGTAAATAACCCAAATAGCCATCATAGAAACAATAATGGGACTTACTAGACAATCATTCTAACATTTGGTCAATGAAAGGTAGAGGAATGTGGTCCTTCCATGTGGCTTGATTCAGTCGACGATAGTTAATACAGACTCGCCAATTGTTTTACACACGTGTTGGAACCAATTCATTCCTCTCATTTGACACAAATTTTATTCCTGTTTTAGGCACAATTTTCACTTGGATAACCCATTTACTATCAGATATAGGATAAATGATCCCCACAACAAGTAATTTACTGACTTCCAATTTTACCACTTTAAGGAGAGTGAGATTCAACCGGTATTGAGATTTTATAACAGGCTTATCCTCATAAACCAAAAGTATATGGTGCATACAAATAGATGGTCTAATCTTAGGAATATCAGCCAATGCCCATCCTATTTATTTTTTGCACTCTCTTAAAAGGTTGAGTAGTTTTGATTCCTGATGTTGAGAGAGGTTATTGGAAATAATGATGGAAAATTTTTCAATACCCTCAATATAGGCGTATTTTAAATTAGATAGAAGTTGTTTTAATTCCAAAACTGGGGGTTTTTTGATTGAGGGATGGGATTTTGGGGAAGTGAGGTCCATTAAACTGTCTATTTTCTCATGTTTATTCACTAATGATATGGAATCTATTGAAATGAGATTTGAAGAATCATTTATGGTCATGGGCATCTTATAATGAACAGACTCATCAATTAAAGCACAAAATTTACACTTTTCAGAACCCACACAACACTCAAACCATGAATCAAAACTCAAATCATCCAAGGGTGAAGAAGATGAAAATGGATCAGAGTATGGATTGAGGAGATAATTGTGTGTGTGTGTATCATTTGAGAGAACTTCCATTAAATAGATAGGAAGAGTGGAGTGCTCTTTAATAGGGTGTTTATAGCATCAAGGATGTTAAAACATACCTTTTCTCCACCAAAATCCATGGAAAACATAACATTGTGAACATTGATGATCTTCTTTCCTATTTTGAGGAATGACCTCCCAATTATGAGAGGGTCATGTCCTTGGGTTCAGGTATCTTCCATCTCAAGAATGTAGAAATCAGTGAGGAAGATGAGATTCTTCACTCTTATAAGGACATCCACAATCACTCTTATTGGATGCGTAGTACTCCAGTTTGTATGTTATATGGCAATGCATGTTGGTTGAAGCCCTCCAACCTATAGAGAAGTATAAATGGAGTGATGTACTAAATTAATGGAAGCACCTAAATCTATCATAGAATTATAAAAGAAGGTCTCCCTTATGGTACAAGGTATCTTGAATGTTCCCTGATCCTTGCACTTTGTTGGCATTGCTGGTTCAATCAAGGTTGAAACATTTCTTCCATGGTTGACTCTTTCATTCCCCTTTAGCCTACATCTATGGGTGTAGAGTTCATTGAAAATTTTTCCATAATGTGGAATTTTCTTAACTACATCCAGTAATGAAATATTAACTTGATAATTTTTAAATGTATCCATTATTTTTTTTTATCAATATCATTATCAAAATTCTTCTTACATTTAGAGAGTATTTGGGGGAAAGGAAGAGGAATGAATTGTTCATTTGAATCATCAATGATAATTTTATTACCCTTTTTATTTTGTTTTCCTTCATTATAATATTTTATGGTTGGAGAAAGAGTTTTTTCATTAGGGGGACATACATGTTGGGAAGAATCCTTAGAAGGAGAAACATCTTTACCACTACGAAGTGTAACTGCACATACATTTCCCTTGTACTTTAGATTGGAAATGTGTTGGGATGGTAGTTGTCCAGAACCTTGCATCTTAAGCTCACCGATGGTGTTTTCTAACTGCCCCACTTGAGTTCATAGGTCTTGAATTACCAATTGTGTGGTCTGTTGGAATTGAAGGTTCTAGGTTTCCATTTCGTTACCATATCCTCGAGGCTTGGTTCAGATTTGGGAGGAGGAGGATGATTTTTTTGAGAATTTGAAGGATAATAAGGTTGCATACATTGTCCTTGTTGATACCAATTCTTCTTAGGGTAGCTTGAGTTTCCTCCTTGTCGGTACTAGGGTTGTGCTTGCCACCCAGGATTTTGATTTGGCCTGAATGGTTATTTCTTTAAGGGAGGTGCTTTTTGGTATGGATGCCCTATGAACACGGATACACAAGACTCAAGTGAATCTTGAAGTTATGGGCACTGGTCAGAAAAATGAGTATTGTCAGAGAAAATACCACTATATAATGGAACTAAAGAAGAGTGTGAGTTACTTTGTGCTTGAGCTAATATCATTAGAAGGATATGCATATCGTCAAGTTTATTATCTACCTTTTATTCTAGGGCTGAATGAATTACCTCATGAACTCCTCGGGTTGGTGCAATTGCTTGTGTACAAAATTGTTGTGCATTTTGAGCCATGTTGGCTATTAAGTCACGAGCGGCGGAAAGAGTTTTATCAACAAGGGCACCACCAGCTACAACATCAATCATTCGACAATCCATGGGGATAATTCCCTCATAAAAGTATTAAATTAGAAATTAATCACTAATCAGGTGGTAGGGGAAACTTGAGTAAAATCTTTTGAATCTCTAACAATATTCATGAAGGGTCACTCCTTGTGATTTCCTAATTCCATAGATTTATTTTCTAATTTATGTAGTTCAGGAGGCAGGGAAGAACTTATTTAGAAAGTCATTTAATTTCATTCTATCCCCCAATTGTGATAGGCAGATAATATAGCCAGCCATCAGCTACACCATCAAGGGAGAAAGTGGAGGCCCTAAACTTAATTTGTTCCTTAGACTCATTTTGGGGTTTCATGGTGGAGAGAACTATGTGAAACTCTTTCAGATGTTTATGAGGGTCCTCACTAGGAATACCATATAATTTGGTAAGTAGGTGGATGAGGCCTAATATCAGCTCAATGTTGGATGCGTCCTTGGGATATTGGATGTACGCAGGTTGGTACTCCACATCCGGGGTAGTCAGTTCTTTTAAGGTTCGATTATTTGTAGCCATGTTTTTTTGGGTTTTATTGGGTTTAATTTTGGATTGTTTTAGGACCACTTGAGGTTATAAAAGGGTTTACTCAATGTTACTCTATTTACCTTATTTGGATGCCTTTATTTGTGCGTGAAGTTTCTTTTCAATTTCAGGGTCCAATTCAAGCAGTTTTTATTTTTTCTGACTGGTTCATGCATATAAGTTGTGGAGTTTTTTTATGATTGAATATGGATAAAATAACTTAATAAGGGTGAAAGGAGAATATAATGTTATAAAATAGAATTATATAGAGATAGATGGAGAAGAATAGATATAGAGAGATAGAAAGAGAGAGATAGGAAGAACACACAAAAACAAACAAAAATAGAAAAAAATCAAAACAAAAATAATAAAATGGGGGTGGGGTGTTGAATGGAGTATTAATTTAAAAGTAAAACAAATAAATAAAAAGAAATAAAGAAGAAAAAAATGATATTGGATCACTGAAAATGATACTAAATTTTTATCGCGTCGTCGAGCACGTTAAATTAGATGTTTATTTTTAACTAGAATTTCTACAGTATAGCAGCAACCGTAGGTCATCTCTCGACGGAGCCTTAGGTCGTTAATTCCAAAATTTGGTTCTAATTATGAAAGTAATAAATAGAAATGGGGTTTTATAATTATTGGGTATGATGATTAAATATGACAATAGAAAATATAAAAGCGATAAAACTAAGTAGGAATGAACAATATTAATTAAGTGTGATCAACCTGGGGAAATCTCATGATGCTCATCCTTCATCGCTTCAAGAGATAGGGTTGTGATCTTTAAATACCTGGTTTTTAAAACCTAGAACTAGAATTTTACTATGTTTATACTATGATACCTCCTAGGGTTCAGTTGGAAACACGCAATGATTCACCGGATACCACCGATGATTGTGTTATTTGTGTTTGAATTCATAACCGAAAGTCACCAAGGAAACACACGAAGAACTCGATACGCTATCCAGGTTTTTATGATATTTAAATGGGTTACCATGACTTTAAATTACATGTCTATGATAGTGTTTATGTGAGTTCAATTTAACAATATGAACCACACAAACACTACAATTGAAAGGGGGAAGAAGAAGTGGTGAATGGTGTGTGAAACATAACATGAATGGGTACCCCCAAACATGATCATATGAGTTGAGCATGATGCAACAGTACATAAATAAATTAAATTAAAATATTGGATGATGAAAAACAACATAAAAACCTGGAAATAAAATACCATTCAAATATTACAACATTAAGCTTGGGATTTACAACATGTTCCTCCCTAGGTGATCACAAGGTGTTTAGAAACCCATGGGAGGGGAGGAAGAGAAAGATGATGAGGTGGAAATTCTAATTGCCTCTAGAACATAAAATATTGGTTAGAGGACTCCTTTGGGACTCCAAAATGGAAGTACCTTTTCTCTGGTTCTAACTCCTAAATGAGGTGCCCTAGGTGTTCTTTTATAGGCAAATGGTAGGTGGTTTTGAGCACACTGATTGTGTAAAACCAATTGGATCATAGTTTTCAGCCACCCTACTGTCGAATATCCCTTTGGAAGAAATTAGAATGATGTATCCCCACATCATAGATATCTCCACCGAATGTTTGGAATCATTTGGATAAGTGGATCTGAAGATATTGATAAAATACAGAAAACCTCTTTTGACTTGTGTAGATTTGATTCCCTAGACAGATCAGTTCAGATGGGCATTTTAGAGGAAGAATGGGGCTTTGGTTCCTTCATATGAAATCCATCCCATTAAATTTTGGACTATACCAATAAATTTCAGCCCATTTTGACACAAATTTAGTAGTAGCATGCATTTTTTTCCACTAGGGTGCTTGGATCATGTCCAGATTGGCCCATTTTTCTTGGACTTCATCATGGGTCCTCCAAATCACCACCACCTACAATATAATTATCAAAACAAGTAACATTTCATACTAACCTCTCTGAGTGGAACCTACTACTGAAAATACCTTAGAATAAATAGTTACTGCTATTGATAAGGGGCCTGAACACCCACATAATACTTGCCTCTCTAAGTGGTCAAACACTGATCCTGGTGGTGACCATGTCCTCTACAGACATAACAAGAAAATAAGAAACCTTCAACGGGTAATCATGAGACACCTAACCTAAAAGAACAATAAGATATATATTGTGTTCATATCCCCATTGGTTGTAACCTTCACTACCCAAACACCTATGTCCCACTGTTTATAGCTCAAATCCTCGAGATGCCAGGGCTGGCCACCCTCTCAAGGATCCACTCCCAAGGAAGCATCCACTAAATAACCAAAACCTTTTTTGTACTTATAGATATATTGGGAGTGTAAACAGAGTGACCACATACTCAATCATTGGAAAAAATCCTCCTTAAGAAATCATGATCTAAAGTCCTCATCTAAAAAAACATCTAGAGAAAAGTGAAAGGAGTCCTTGAACCCGATCTCAAGATCCCACACACTCAGACTCCCATATTGAAGAGAGTGTAACTCCCACTACTTTGTTGCATTCATCATCAATGAAAGGAACATTGAATGTAACTACCTATGAAATTATGGACACAACACATTCACGTCCTTTCGGTCACCAAGAGATAGTATCTACCATTGACACAAAACTCCCCACAACTGACTAACTACAAATAGTACCCTGAACTCATCCCATGTATGAATCAGAAAAAAGTGATATCGATCTCCTCCAACCAACACCCCGTATCTAGATATGAGATTCTCCCCTTATACTTTCCCAAACACTACCACTAAAAGGCACAAAATACCTCTTCTAATCCTCATCCTCTTCTATTGGATTAATCTTTATACAGTAAATTGGATCAGCTAGCTGAACCTTAGCTGCCTAAACCACTTATGGATGATGAACAAGATCCATTCCAAAAAATCAAGGAGAACATCCTAAGCCAAGTATCATGGAATTTTATCAGAGGTTTATTTAATTAATTCATTTTTATTTCCTATGATCACCCAATTTAGAAATGAACATAATCAATCATGATGCATGTACCTATTCCAGGTCTCCAGTCTACAAATAGGTCCACCTCACTTAGTTGTTAAAAAAGATCAAATTTTATGAAATGGATCACATAGGTACGTAAAACCCCATGTCCTATCATATCTACCTTGCCTATGTCACACACCAAGATTAATAGGAATTGTTTCCATACCAACCCATGAAATCCTCACTATTCCTAAATCTAAACTCCATCCTTTCTCTCAACAAAACTTTTGATACCAATATTTCATGACTCCCTCCCTCCAAAGATACCAAAATGAAAGAAAAGAGATAATGACCCCATGAGTCCTTCCTCCAGCAGGCCCTGAGTTGGTTACTAGCACTGAGGATATAATTTCGTTTCTTAAATGGGAGGAATTTACCTCTAAAATTAAAAAAAGATTGGGAGATAGGATAAAAAACCACCAAAAAAATCCAGAAGATAATATAAAATGAAACCCAAACCCATCCCATAATACATGATTAGAAATAAACCAATACAATAAAAGTCTCTAAGTAAATACCAAACATATAGTCCTATAGTAGAGACTCAACAATTTCTCCAAATCCTAATCTATTAATGTAAAGATCAGTCCCTAGAGTCCTCTTAAAAACCTGAAAAATAGTTTATATATGTAAGGCTGAGAATAACATGTATACTCACTAGGATTGTACCCAAGGTCTCATGTGCACATGTGATAAGAGAATGCTAATTCTCCAATGAACAAACAACAGAACCAACAAGAAATTATACATGTCAAATAACTAATACCAGTCTCACCATGGCTCGCTCACCACACTATGCATCCAATATAATAATATAAATTTGTGATCATAACAAAGAAAGGTAATCTACCACCACTTCCCCAGTGATTTTTTACTCTCAATCCCACAACGTCTAACATCCTGTACTCCCATTCCTTTCATACATAGAACATCACATCACATCACACCACATCACACCACATCACATCACACCCAAAGACACATGGTTCATCTTTGATGTGGGTCAAGATGAATCCCTACCTACCCCACCATATCATGGTCAAGTATATTGTTATAGAATTAGGAATCACAACACCACATCTCTCTCATAGACACTTGGTCCCACACATCACATCCCATCACAACTACAACAACTAAATCTCACCCGAACACACATAGTCTATCACTGCACATCTCACTTAAAAACACCTGGGCCATAATTTATAAACTAATAAAGGGGAAGAGGGGGTATCCAACTAGAAGTTCATGTCATGGGAGCCCTCAAATTATTGGTGATTGTTTGGGTACTTAGGTGCAGCAGAGTGGCTGACTAAGGTTGCATCTCAAAGGAAGAAGTAAATTTGACATCTTATTAAAGGAATTTTAAAAATAACATAAAAGGGAATAATAACACTACTTGAAAGAATGTGGGTTTTTTTACCATTCATAAAACTAGAAGAATTTTTCTGGAAGAAGATTTTATAATATATTTGTTTTTATTTTTGAAAAGAAGTTTGATTAAAAAGACACAATAAGAAGATGTTTTTAGACAATATTTAAAAGATGTAATCGATCTAAATCTACCTATTAATTTACTTATTATTATTTATCATTTAAATTAATATCCACTTAATTATGATCCCCTAACTTGTTAACCCCTGAACCCTATGAGAATTAACTTTACCACAAATGTGAAGGGAATTAAACTCTAGGCTATCTTCGAAACATGCAATCACAACACCCTACTTTGATTGATGTTATAAGGATAGATTATGATCAGTTATAAATTAAGTAACATGTACATTATTTAAAATGAAGATTAATGGAGATTATGGATAACATTTTAACTCTACAAATTTATCCTGCATGGTCTTGTTTTACCGATTAAGTTTGCATTCTCACAATTTACAAAAATTCTCGACGTCACGTATTTTTGTATTAATTGTTAAAATTATTACTTAGTTTCTTATAATTTAAAAACTCAATTAATAGATCATATTATGTGAATTAAAGTATATCAATGATTCAAAATAATAAAATCAAGAGGGTATAAGATAGATCGATCACTAAGAGAACTACTCTTCCATAGGCGGTGTGGTCATCGTGGAGACGTTTTTCATGAGCAAATGATTGAAATGGTAGAACCCAATCTCATCTCCACTATTGAATTCCAGCCCAAAGACGAAGATTAAGTGGAAAATAAATGAACAAAATAGAGTAAAATAGAAGAAAATAAATAACTGAGGAGTTTATTAAACAAACAAAAGTATTACAACACGAAGAAGAAGAAGAATGCTTCGATGAGGGGATCCTCACTTCAAGAGTTACCCCTCTTACAATGATTGGATAATTTTATTGAAACCAACTTATATCTTCCTTAAATCTCCTAATGCACATCCCAACCCCTCAAAATGATAAAAACACTGTAAGGACCCGACCCACGAGTTCCCCGAGCCAGTGCCCATGAGACATGATGTTCTAGAATTCATTACATTACATTACAATACATTTATATAAACACATCATGTCCCACTCTACAGAGGCTCATGAGGTTCAGGTTCTGGGAAAACCAACTGTGTTCTGAAACCTTATCGAAGACATGACTGATACCTGAAAATTTTTCATTAAAAATGTAGGGTGAGCATTTAAATACTCAGTAAGGGGTTTTGAAATTACTTAATATATAATTTGAATACTACCTTTGAAAATACTTATACTTAAAATAATCCTTAAATTAAAATATCAGAACATTTCAAAGGTTGATATTAAATAATTAAAAATCTTCATACACAATAATTTGAACATTTAAATGAATGATACTAGATGAACAAAGTAAGAATTTTTGTATAAAAGTACATGAATTCTACTAATTAAAATACGCATAACTTGCAAGGTATGAAAAAACTACTAAGCATGAACATTATTAGAGTTGTGCATAAACAATTTCACTACAAATTATACAAATGCGCATTATAACATGATAAATGTAATGCTAACATTTGAATTAAAAAATTAGTAAAGGTAATCTGATCATGCATTATCACTGTATCATCATATGCCATGTGTACTTTAATTTCATACTCATAGGTAATGGATCTATAACCAAGGATATTTCTCTAGTTGAAATAATCACTTGGTTGGTCATATATTAAAACATAATGAAGAGATTCTGAATTGTTGGACTCATGCTGACTGTGCCAAGGCCTCGTGCCATGACCTATGGGTAGAAACCCAAGCAGATAGTCGGAAACAAACTCAAAGGGGTTTGTCGCCTACTGATTGTCTCAAGAGAACTACTGATGCATCAAGGAGATTATATTTACTGGTCTCCAACCCGAAGGGCTTAATTTTACCAGTACATTACCTAGAGGGATTTCTTTTAACCGGACCCCAACTCGGCAGTCTAATAAATTCCTCATATGTCAATATGGTCTAATATTCAAGGTGTCCCATACCACTTTGAATATTTAATTCATTTTCATTTCTCATTACCCAAGGTGTCCCATACCACTTTGGGTAATTTAGTTATTAGTTCATTAACATGATATGTCATATGCGTGCATTATGTACAATAATAAATAAAATGAGTAATGCATACATGATATGACAGATAGCATTGATAATATGGAATAATTAATCGATAACAGGAATGGTTTAGTAAACATTATATGCCCACAGGATAAATACTACAAAACGTTAAATGGTAGGGTTTTCCACAGGAGGTGCTAAATGATAATTCTTTAAAATTACTCTACATGAAAATGAAACTCTTAAAGAAAATACTAGACATTGATTATTGTCATAAACATGTCATTGAACTTACAATTAAACCATACCCAGATTGACCACTAACATTCATCATGGCAGGTTATCATAAAATAATAAATGGTTATGACATGATAACATAAATTCTTAGTCCTCCAATGTAAACTTAAATCAAGCCAGAGTACATTTTTTTACATCATAAACTACATCAAGGGTATTTTTTAGAATGAATACTTTATTTTACAAGTTCATTAGTGTATACACATAACCAAAATACACATCATCTTGGAAAGCATTAAAATATTACATGCATAAAAACACCAACTAAGTCCTAATAATTGTACTTGAAAACAAGTTTTTGGAAATTAGACTTATAAATACATATTTACATGACTATATATACACAAAGTGTATATATGGATTTTTACACACTATAAACAATGTTCATTAAAAATTACTTGAGTTATGAAAATCTCTAAACACTATTTATTTAATTGAAAACCAAAACTACATGATGACATAATATAAATTTGACAATAAATACATAAATATATAAAATCAATGGTTTTAAACTATGACATAATTACACTTAACCAAAGACATAGTCTGCATCTGAAATATTACTTAAGGGTTAGTATACATGTATTAGAGATTATAATCTATTGCATTGGAAAACATATATATATATAATGACTTATATAAAATCAAAAATGTATTTACATATAAATTTAAAACACACTTTATGAGTTTATAAAACTTTGTATTACATACTACATTATTTGGAAACCGTTTGCATGAGGAGATATAACAAAACACCTTTACCAGAGTGTGCTAAACTCAAACTGGAGGCATCGGAGGAGGTTAGGGTCCTAAAACCATTTAAAGTGGTCATATACATATATATACATATCAAACCCGTATTTATTTATATAAATATATGAAAACCCATTTGTATGCAAAAGGAAAAAAATGAAACTGCCCTTACATTAGCTTGAGGAAGAGGAGGAGGATTGATGGTTATACCGAAAATATATATGTATATATACATATATATATATATACATAATATATAACCGATTATACACCATGTGTGTATATCAGGTTTAGCATCAAAGAGGAAGGTCGATATATCCCTTTACACAGGAAAAACTTCTATAATATTCATTTAAAACATTTAATACCAAACTGATTGATACATAAATATATAAATTTATATATTTACAAAACCGTATATACGGAACTACATATTATATGTTTTGTAAAAAATAATGCTTAAAGTAAACCATAACTTAAACAGAGGAGGAAGAAGGCTCAGGAGATGCTGGAAATTAAACCGGAGGATTTGTGGAGGGTTGTTGAAGACTTGAGTGCAAAGAATCAGGGTTCTTCAAACGCCTCAGGTGTTTATATAAACCATTCCTATAATGATTATTTTAATTTAATATGAATGGGATCTGAGGCCACTTATTTAAAAAATGATTCAGGAAAGAGACCGTTGTGGAAACCGAGTGAAAGTGGAGGGTCTAGTGGTTAAAGAAGTGAATAAAAATAGGGGAAAAATAGGGGAGTAGGCCTTTGGACTGGGACATGCCACGGAGAAGATAATTGCACTGCGAAGGAAGAAAAAGACACGGGAGGAAGAAATCTGAAAGAAAATGGATGGCCAAGATTGGGCCGATCTTGAACTAATGGCTGGGGAACGCTCGTGGGTTATAAAAATGGTTGGACAGCTTGGATTGAGTCTGGATCTGATCGGACGGCTCAGAAAAAAAGTGGCATTTTAAAAACATTGGATGGCTAGGAGTAGATCCGGTAGGATTGAACGGTTCTAAAAAACGTGGTGATATACCGCGGTCGATTGAGGGTTGAACCTGGGATCAGTTTCGACAGCCAAGATCGCGCATTGAGAGATTCAACAGTCAAGATCTCTTTTCAGCTGAAGAAAATGGTTCCCACATCGAAACGAATCGAGCTTTGGGTGCGGCTTATATGCCTCAATTCTCCCACTTCATGGAAATAACACATGCACACACACCATGGGGCCTTATACATGGGCCCCCTCACAGGCTTCGGCCCACCTTTACACCCTGCGCACCGCGGGCCTTAGACACGGTTTTGTGTGTGCGCGCTGGTACCTGGAGTGAGCTAGGCTCGGGCTCAATATCTACTCTAAGCATGCACTCAGGACCCCGAGACACCCCTGGTCACCACCTTGGGTGTATAGGACTAGCCTTGACCTTGAGGGCTTGGCCTCAAGGCTGCCCTCGGTTCGCCGGTTCCCTTATAAATATTTTTTTCTTTAATTTTCATAAACATTTACATTTGAAAACAATATGTACATCTATTTAATCATATATGGTATTTAAAACAGTTAGTATCTATAAACATAAGTTAAAATAATTAATTAAAACATTAATAATAGAATTCATTCCTATTAAACTATTAAAAAGTGTTATGGTTTTAGAAAACTACTATTTATAGTATAAAATACTTCAAGGTTGAAAACATAGTTTCATTTAGTTAAAAATATAACATTAGGGTATAATAATACATCTTCATAATACTTATTAAAGGTATATTGGTTCCATAATTATAAAATACCCTCTTTAGGAGTCATAACCTTTATATTATTAAAAAAATATTTTAAATTACTAGGTTTTGAACAATATAAATAAACATTATGGTTTTTGAAAACAACTTGGTTCATAAAAGTATTCTTTTATTTTAAAACTATGACATTTAAAGGCATAATTTCAAAACATAAAATAAAATTATAAAAGAATTATAAAAACCATGTTTTTCATAAATAAAATAAACTTCATTACATTAAAACACAACAGTTATGAAATTTAAAGACTCCGCTGGCTATAATTATAGTCATTGATCTTCTAACGGCTAAATGAGGAAACGGTCGAATAGGTTCCCTATAAAACCAAGACATGGGGGTGTCTTAGTTTCTTAGGGAGGAGAATAGTTTTCATCATCCCACTGGTACTCATCACGGTTGCGGTGGCACTAGCTATTCTGATGCTCATGATGGGTCCTAATGATCCATATTGTGATGTTGGGATTGTTTTTATCTTGGGAAGTATTCCAGTGATCTTACTAGGGTTTCTATTTGGAATTTATGGTTAGTGAGCATTCCTTGTAAACTCAGAATGTTGTAAGACACTTTGGTGTTAAGTTCTAAAATAAAAAGTTCTCTGTTTTATATTTTATATTCAGTTTGGTTAAAAGGATAAACTTTTAATGGAATTAGACACACATTTTCTATTAATAATGTTATGAAATATTTGGGGTGTTACAAACACTAATTTATAGAGTGGAGTGAATGCTAGGTTTAAAGAGGTTTCAAGTGTGATTGGGGAATCTCGGCCAAATATTTTAAGCCAACATGAACCGCCCATTTGAACTCCAAAATGCGTGAAAAGGCTACTCTTCCAGAAGAATTGTTTGTGTACAAATGGTTTTGAGAGCACTTATCAAAATTTGGGCCCAATCCAATCTCGTGTGAAGAAGTTATGGCCCAGATACAATGCCAATATCCAATTTGGCGGGTCCAGCCCACATTTGACTTCATGGTCCATTTGGTCAAACCAAATGTACATTTTAGCTACAATGTCCTGAACAAAAGTTTTAGACCATTAAGTCTGAAATACAGTTAAAAATTTTGAAGTTCAAATAATAAATATTAAAATAGTTAACTTTGAAATACTATAGTGCACTATAAAGGGTAAAACTGGAATTTTCATCAAATTTTCAAATGAATGATCTAATCCCAAATATTTTATAAATAATCATATTTAACACAATGTGAGGAAATTTTATCATTTTTTATCAATAAAATATTCAATAAAAATGTTTTTTATCAAATCCCCCACACTTACCCTTTTTCACTCTTGGAAAAAACCTCATATCAAGTATTTGAAAAAATTGTGGCAAGATATGAATATTCATATTTCTCATTCCACAGTGAAAATATAGGCAAAGTAAGAATCCCATAAAAGGTAAATATCAATAAAATTTAAATTCATTGTCTCATAAATTGTTTCAAAAAAAAATCCATTGAGATTCATAACACTAATCATAGCGATACAAGTCATGGGTTTACCATGCCGCTAATTCTTCATGTGTGTGTGTGACAACCATTCTAAGCTTGTCTCTCGACCATTTATCTATTATATTTAGGTCAATAAAAAAATTTATTCTTACCTGATTCTATTCCACCGAACCTGTTTAATATCCTTTGCAATCAAATTCCAAAACCCACTCGTTTAAGCATTCCCAGAAGTCAAACCATGAGCTCCCGGTCTAAATATCCCCACATGTTGTACTTTTCTTCACTCCCATCTTTATTAATTATTTGTTTGGATTTTTTTTGATTTTTTAGAGAGATTACAAAAGTCATATATTAGTTTCACGCGCATAGGTCAATCTGGTATAGTGATGGAATCTATTAGAATCGAAACTAACGTATGGGAAGACCATGTTATAATTTTAAAAGAATTACTTACCCTAAATATAAATTCAATTGGGTAAGAGAAACTCACAAGTCATGATTGTGTGAAAAAAATTTGTGGATAAATAAATGAAACAATTTACCCTGAACAAATATTATAAATAATGATGTCAAAATCTAAAAGTTTTTATAATGACACAACCATTCATATCATCAACAACTTAAATTTTTATGAAAGTCAACAATTGATGGTGAAATCTTACTCATGCTTATATTTCTACCAATGAATTTTGAAAACATGAATTTTCCATATATTTCACATAAGAATGTTACATGATAATTTTTTTCTTTTTTATTTAATTGTTTTTGTTTTTTTTTTTGAAAAATTTAACCAAAAACTTAATAGAAAATACATATAAAACATACAAATGAAAATCCTAAATAACGACCCCAAAATGTTGTCCCATCCCCCACACTTAAAATGTTGAATTTTCCTTAATGTGAATCTATGAGATGATATATGCACATGAAATGTATAATTTTAAATATGAAAAATAATATAAAAGTGAAAGGGTTAGGAATAGCCTGATATGATCCAGTGATGATGGGCTCATGATGGGGTCATACAGTGTGATGACATCCACTGCATCAGGAGGAAGTCCCTCAATGTATTTCTTCAAATGTTTCCCATTGATTGTAAAGCTCCTTCCTGTGTCCTCTTGGGTGATCTCCACTGCACCATAAGGAAAAACATTAGTCACAACATATTCACCTAACCACATAGAATGAAACTTACCAAGCATCATCTTCAATCGTGAACTATAGAGAAAGCCTTTCTCTCCAACTAGAAATTCTCTTTTCTGGATCATTATGTCATTAGATACTTTTGATATTTCCTTGTAGAGCCTTAAGTTCTCATATGAATTCAATAAAATCTCTTCAATCTGTTGAATTTTCAGCTTTCTTTGGATTCTATCTTAGGCCAAATCCATGTTACATTTCTTTATAACCCAATAAGCCTGATGCTCAACTTCCACGGGGAGATGACACGCTTTCCCAAAAACAATTTGAAATGGGTTTATACCACTGGGTTTCTTGTATATTGTCTTATAAGCCCATAATGTATCATCTATGTGATTTCTTTAATCCTTCCTATTTGACTGCACAATTTTCTCCAAAATTTGTTTCAACTCGTGATTTCAAACCTCATCCTGTCAATGTTTTTGGGGGTGGTATGGTGTTGATGTTTTGTGTGTCACCCTATACTTCCAAAGGAGGGAAGCCAAATTCCGATTGCAGAAGTGTGTCCCTTGGTCACTGATGATGGCCCTTGGTACTCCATACATACAAAAAATATGTCTTGAAAAATTCCGCTACAACATGAGAATCATCATTCCTGGGGGCCTTATTCTCCACCCATTTGTGCACATAATCAGATGCAACCAAAATATACAAAAACTCAAATAAACTAGGAAAATTACCCATAAAATCGATGCTCCATACATAAAAAATATCACAAAATAATATGGGTTGTTGGGGAATCTCGTGTCTCCTATAAATATTACCTTATGTGTTGGAAACGTGAGAATGACTTACAAAACACATGAGCATCATGGAATAAAATAGTCCAATATAATCCAGAGTCCAAAACATTCATAGCATTCCGTTGGGGTCCAAAGTGTCCACCAAAAGAAAGTGTATGGAAGAATTGCAAAATAGACTCAAACTCATGATCAGGAACACACCTCTTAATAACTTGATCACTACACATGCGTCAGAGGTATGGATCATCCCACAAATAATACTGACACTCACTTTTTTATTTTTGGACTTGATGTTTCTTTAAATTTTCAGGGATTTCAGAGGAAATAATGTAGTTAACTAAATATGCATACCAAGGATGCATACCTGAGATGACATAAAGGTACTCATTGGGGAAAGTGTCTTGAAGTGGTACCTAGTCTAAGGTGTCATCCTCAAGTGTGTGAGTAAGCCTACTCATGTGGTCTTCCACCATGTATTATGACCCCCTCTTGTCCTTTATCTCAATGTCAAATTCTTCAAGAAGGATCATCCATCCGATTAGCCTGGTCATTGCATCCAGATTCATCAATAGGCACCTCAGAGTTGCATGGTCAGAAAAAACAACTACTTTAGAGCCCAATAAATATGAACTACATTTATCTAAAGAAAATATAACAGTAAGAAAATCCTTTTATGTGGTTGTGTAGTTTGATTGGGTTGAATCTAGTGTCCTCGATGCATAGGCAATCATTTTGAACATCCCTCCACCCTCTAATATAAGACAGCTCTAACCACAAAGTTGGAGGCGTCACACATAATCTCAAAAAGTAAACTCCAACCGTGGGGGTGTATGATCGATTGAGTGGTCAGAAACTTCTTTAGATCATAAAAGGAAGTCCTACAAGAATCATCAAACAAAAAATCAGAATCCTTTTGAAGTAATCGTGACATAGGAAGGACAATCTTACTAAAATATTTGATGAAGCACCGATAAAATCCTACATGCCCTAGGAAAGATCTAATATCACGCACAAATGAAGGATATGGTCAGGATGATATAATATCTACCTTATATCAATCAACCTCTATCCCATGTTTTGACACTACATGCCCTAAGACAATGCCATACTCTACCATGAAATGACACATTTCAAAGTTCAAGACCATATTATTCTCAATACAACGATTCAACACCTTTCCCAAACTACTTATACATTCATCCAACGATGATCCATACACTATAAAATCATCAACAAATACCACTATGCAGGTCTCAACAAAATCAGCAAAATACTCACCATGCATCTCTGGAAGGTACCTAGGGCGTTTAAAAGTCCAAATGGCATCCTTCAGTAGGAAAATGTACCGAATGGACAAGTGAATGTTGTCTTTTACTGATCCTACGGAGCAATAGAAACTTGAAAGTATCTATAAAATCCATCCAAGAAATAACAGTGTGTTTTCCCAGCTAGTCTCTCAAGCATATGATCAATAAATGGGAGGGGAAATAGTTCTTGTGAGTGGACTAATTTAGTTTCCTATAATCAATACACTCACGCCAATTTTTTGAACACTCATCATAAATAACTCATCTTTATCATTTTTAACAATTGTAACACCACTTTTCTTAGGCACAACCTAAATAGGACTTAACCACTGAGAATATGAAATGGGAAATATTATACCTGCCTCAAGAAATTTCTCAACTTCTTTTTTTACAACTTCCAAAAGAGGTGGATCTAGTATCTTTTGTAACTGCCTAACCCGTTTAGCCCCATCCTTCAAAAGAATCCTATGAATGAAAATGGAGGGTCTAATACCTGATATGTCATCCAAGGTCCACCCGATTTCAGTAATTTTGTCCCTGAAAATATTCCAAAGTTTTTCTTCAGGTTCAAAAAGAATATTGTTAGCAATGATAACATGTAATTTCTCACCACTCAACAAGTATGAGTATTTGAGATTTGGTGGCAATGGATTGAGTTCTAGTCTAGGGGGTGGTGTATGAATGGAGAAATTGAATGAACTGAAATATGTGCACAATGAACATCGGTATCAGAATATACATCATCAAAATTAGATAATAAAGCATAAAAACCATCAGCATACTCAATAGTCAAGTCATAATTAGAGTTCACATGATCAAAATCAGAATATGATTCCATTTCAAAATCAAATATAAGAGTCTTGTGCATTATAAACAGGTGTGGAAGTACTCTTAGACATCAAACTAGAACCAATAGTCATAATCTCCCTAAGAATCGGACAATCAAAATCCCTGGGGTTTTTACTTGGTGGTTCAAAATGGGAGATTACAAAAGCATAATGGTCTTCTGAGGGGTAATTCATGGATTCCATGACATTAAATATCACAACATCATCTTTAAACTCCTTGGAAAGTGTACCATAATTTACATTTATGATATTTTCTTCATTTTTAGGAAGGTTCTACCTAAGATAATGGGATCATGTGAACTTACCTGGTCATTCTCCATGTTTTGCATATAGAAATCTGCTGGAAAGATCATGTCTCTTAACCGATCAAGTACATCCTCAAGGACTCCCACTGGATATGTCATAGCTCTATTCGCCAATGGCACCACTACTCTCATCGGTTTCAACCCAACAACCTATAAGTAAGTGAATACATAGTGAGGCATTACATTTATGGGAGCTCTTAAATCATAAACAGCATCAGAAAAGTGAAACTCCCCTATGGTGCATGGGATAGTGAATGCCCATGGATCCTTGGACATTGTTGGCATTGTTAGAGTTGGTGTAATGAGTGCTGACACATTCCTTCCAAGATTGATCATTTCATTTCCATTGGTCCCTCTTTTATTGGTACAATGTCCTTTTAAGAATTTGGCATACCTTGGTATTTATTTAATGGATTCAAGTAAAGGGATGTTGATCTCCACATGCTTGAATGTGTCCAAAACCTCTTTTTTGCATCTCCTTCTTAGCCATCTTTTTGGTTGTTATAACTCTATTTGGAAAGGGAAGGAGTTTAAGAGGAACATAATCAATCTTTTTCTTACCTTTATCTTTCTCCTTGTATTTCTTATCAGTTGGTATAGATTGGGGCTTCTCCAGAGTTGAGGTGAATCCTGGAGGAAGGATAGGTGCAGATGTATCCGTTTTTTTATTCTCACTTCTCAATGTGATGGCACTGACATTACCTCTGTGATTTGGAGTAGGTTGGGAAGGTATATTTCTGGAATTCTTACTTACCAGTTCATGGAGGGTGGTGTTAATCTAGCTCATTTGAGTATTCAACTCCCTCGGCTCCGAACCATGACTATTTAGCTCATTCTGTTGATTAAGAACAATTTTCTTCAAAATTTCATTAGTGTTAGAATCTACCATTGGTTGAGAGTTCCCTTGTTGTTGACTTGTTGATTATTGAGCTTAATATCACCTTTGGGGTTGTTGGAAACCTTGTTGGTAGGGTGGAGGCTTCTAGAAGTTTTGTTGAAAGGGGGGCCTTTGTTGTTGTTCAGATGCATACCTCTTGTCCAATTGATCCTTCTATCCTTGGTTGTATGCTGGTGCAAAGTAATAAAGATTCTTTTCTGGTTATGGTTGTTGTTGCTGCTAATATGATCTCCTAATAAACAGTACTGCACAATCTTTTATTTCTTATAGTTGGGGGAAACAGTCAGTTGGGTGGCTCATCTTAGTGAAAATACCACATGGCCTCATTGGAGTGGGTTGAGATGTCTTTTGAGCCAAAGTAATCTGCCTCACCATAGTGACCAATTATTCTTACTTCGTATCAATAAAATGACTCTCAAGAGAAGAAGGACTTACCTGATATACTCCCCTGACATGTGGTGTACCTCGATCGCCAAATTATTGGGAGTTTTGGGCCATCGTGTCATTTAATGCATGTGAAGACACTGATGTCTTGTCCACCAATGCTCCTCCATCATCTTCATCCACCATGCTCCTCTCCATAGGTGTGATTCCTTTGTAGATGTTTTGGATGAGGATTTCCTCACTAATTTGGTGATGTGGGCAGCTTGCACACAACTTCTTGAATCAATCCTAGTACTCAAACATTGACTCCCCTTGGGCTTTCTTGATCCTAGAGATATATTTTAGAATGGATGTGGTCCTTTATGCTAGAAAAAATATCTACAGTAAAAGACTTTTCAAATCATTCCAACATGTTACATCTTCAGGTTGTAAATAGTACATCCAATCTTTCCCAGCTCCATCAAGTGAGAATGGGAATGCTCATAGTTTGATTTTATATTTAGAAACATTTATTTGTTTTAAGGTTGAGAAAACCACATTAATTTATTTCAAATTTTTATTTGGATCCTCACCAGATAATCCATGAAACTTTGTAAGAAGATGAAATGGCCTAGATTTTTGTTAAAAGTCTAATTCGAGATTTGGGTATGCAATGCAATTTGGTTGATTATTAATATCAGGTGTACCCAATTATTGAATGGTTCTATTAATTTCATTTCCATTATTTTAAGACATTGGTTCTTGTTTTTTGTTTGAATTTGAATTGCTTACAATTTCAATGTTCTGGGAGTCGAGGAATTCTCTAACTGGTTGAATGTTGAAACTTTCCATAGACTGAGAATGTCTGATTAGAGCTCGAAGGCTACGCTCTATCTCAGGGTCAAGATCTAAAATATCCCCAAGATTAGTTCATGTCATAAATCAAATAAAAATTAAAAGAAGTAAATTGTACCATAGTAAAATAAAATTGAGAAGTTTGAGTTGATGGTCCAAAAAGAAGAAAAAAAATAAAAGAAGAAGAAAAAAAATCAGATTGGGTAAAGAAGGAAGAAAGAAGAGAAGATGAAAATAAAATGTAAAATAAAATAAATACCTCTAATTGGTTTAAATAAATACTTACCTCCCTAGAAATAGTGACAATTTAAAAGGCACTACCTTGGGCACCCTCAAATGATTAGTGATTTTTTTGGGTACTTAGGTGTAGCAGAGTGGCTGACCAAGGTCGTCTCTCAAAGGAGGAAGTAAATTTGAAAACTTATTAAAGGTATTTTAAAAATAACATAAAAGGAAATAATAACACTACATGGAAGGATTTGGGGGGTTTTACAATTCATAAAACTATAAGAAGTTTTCTAGAAGAAGATTGTATAATATTTTTCTATTTATTTTTGAAATGAAGTTCAATTAAAAAGACACAACAAGAAGATGTTTTTAGACAATATTTAAAAAATGTAATTGATCTAACTCTACCTATTAATTTAATTCTTAATCATTATAATTTAAATTAATATCCACTTAATTATGAACCCATAATTTTTTATCCCCCTGAACCCTATGAGAATTAACTTTAACACAAATGTGAATAGAATTAAACCCTAGGCTATCTTCGGAACATGAAATCGCAGCACCCTACTTTGATTGATGTTCTAAGGATAGATAATGATCAGTGGAAAATTAAGGCACATGCCCATTCTGTAAAATGAGGACGAATTTAGCTTAGGGATAATATTTTAACGCTACAAATTTATCCCGCATGGTCATGTTTTACTGATTATGTTTGTGTTCTCACAATTTACACAAATTCTCGACCTCGTGTGCTTTTGTATTAATTTAAAATATATTGATTAGTTTCTTATAATTTAAAAACTAAAATAATAGATAATATTAAGTGAATTAAATTAGCTCAAGGATTCAAAATATTTAAACGAAGAGGGTAGAAGATAGATCGATCACTAAGAGAACTACTCCTCCATGGGCGGTGCGGTCATCAAGTAGACGTTTTGCATGAGCAAAGGATTGAAAGGGTAGAACCCAATATCGTATCCACTATTGAATTAAATCCCATAGAATAAGACTAAGAGGAAAATAAATGAACAAAACAGAGGAAAATAGAATAAATTAAAGAAGAACTATGGAGTTCATTACACAAACAAAAGTATTACAACACGAAGAAGAAGAAGAAGGCTTCGATGAGGGGATCCTCGCTTCAAGAGCTACCCCTCTTACAATTGTTGGATAATTTGAGTGAAACAAAATATCCTCTACCTTAAACCTCTTAATGAACGTACTATCCCATACAAATGAGAAAAAAACTAATTTATAGAGTGGAGGGGAGGCTAGGTTTAATGAGGTTTCAAGTGTGAATGGGGAATCTCAGACAAATATTTTAAGCGATATTGTAACGCCCATTTATCCTTTAAAAAGTGTTCTAAAGCTGTTTTCCAGAAGAATTATTTGTGAATAAATGGTTTGGAGATCTCCTCTAAAATGTTGGGCCCAACACAAGCTCTTATAAAGAAGTTATGTACCAAATACAGAACTAATATCAAATCTCGCGGGTCTAGCCCACATTTGACTTCTTGGTCCCTTTAGTCTAACCAAGTGTACATTTTAGCTCCAATGTCCTGAAAAAAAGTTTTATACTATTAATTTAGGAAGATAATGAAAAACTTTCATGTTCAAATAATAAATATTTCAATATTTATCTTTGAAATACTAAAGTTCACTATAAAGGGTAAAACTGGAATTTCCATCAAATTTTCAAATGAAAGATCTAATCCCAAATATTTTATAAATAAACATATTTCACATAATTTGATGAAATTTTATCATTTATTATCAAAAAAATATTCTATAAAAATGTGTTTTATCACCAAACATCTGTATCACCACCAACTTAGATATTATGAAAAACACCTGAAACACAAAACCTTTGGGCATTGGTAAGGTTATCCAAATTGGGCGGGGCATGTAAAGAAATAACATAAACATTCATGGTATATATATAACACACAATACCCAACTTATGGGTTCAATATATGAAACACCACACCACCACCACACAGAACCGCACAATTCCACATTCAATTACAAGCCACCTCATTCACATTTACACTGCCTATTATTTTACTATTTTATTCATTTAATCAATTTACCACACATCCATTTTCAGACCGTATGAATTATTTACCAGACTATTTAATTTTTTTAACATCACAATTTATTCCATATCTAACCAGGAAACTAATAAAACCATGCCACACAATAACTAGCCCCACACACAACCATCACCACAACACCATGTGCCCACCATTGTCATCATGCCACATTGACCAAGGCATATCACCACAATAATCAAACTTCATACATCTCAACCACACCTCACAACATTTCCACCTGGCATAACAACCAAACCTCACCACCACACATCATCACTATCACACACCACAACCTCACATCATCACCACCATACACCACATATCACAACTACCCACATCGCATCCATGAAAACCAATCACCACATCACATCCCTACACATCACACAACCAAGTTGGTCACCTCCATCACCACAGAACATCCCAAACCTCATAGGGAAATACAACTAGCATAAGAACACACAACAACAACACATACTATCTTCCATAATTTATTCAAGGCATTTCAACAAATTACTTATTTACATAGCATGGGTATTATCATAGAAACAAGATTCCATGGAAAACCAAATTATTAACCAAATATATGATCATTAACCTTTTATTTAGGGTGAAATAACACAAAAACACAACAAGGGTCTCAAGGCATATTATCTACAAAACAAACAAGGGTCCCAACAACCATTATTTTCAAAAATAGAAACAAACAAGGATAATATCATCAAAAACATAAATCAAGTAGTAAAGAATGTGATATATCCCCCATAAACATCAATTTTAGTAATTCCAATTCAATATATTTTTTAATTTGAACCATAATATCCACCCAAAGGAAAGACAAACACTACTAGAATTTTACACTTTACCAATGGTTGTAAACTGTTGGTAAAGGCCTGGAAACTATTGGTATAGAGTATACCAACGGTTCCCCTAACCATGGCCAAGTAAGGCGGGACAATAGTCCTATACCAACGGTTCTGTGAAAACTGTTGGCATAGGTGTCAAAATAGAAGGTATACCAACGGTTTGCTATAAACCATTGGTATATGTGTGTTAAAGTATAAAATATACCAACGGTTTACAAACTGTTGGTATAGAGGGAATATAGAAAGCCATAAGGCTATACCAAGGGTTTTTTTATAACCATTGGAATAAACCTATACCAATGGTTATATCAAAAAGTTGGTATAGTTATATTATAATATCTATACCAACGGTTTTGAAACCATTGGTATACAATTGCTTAGCTTCACAGCAGCAGGCCCCTCTCCCCTCTCCAGACCTGCAACATGACAACAACCCCTCTCCTGACCTACAACAACACCAATACAAAATCCCCATCCAAAGTATTAAAAATTTATAATTCATTCCAGAATTTAGAAATTTAGAAATTTAGAAATTTAGAAATTCAAATGCAATAACACCCATAAGAGAAACTGCCTACATGTTATTGGAAATGCAATAACACCCATAAGAGTATTCCAAATTTATAATTCATTCCTCACTCAATCCACAACACCAACACACATAAGAGTATTCACAATTTAGAATTAATTCCTCACTCAAACCACAACACTAATACACACAAGAGAAAAATCCTACATGTTATAGGAAGCACATGGGATGTTTAGTCATGGTCTTGGATTGAGTATCTTAAAACAAATAGAAAAACTTGGGTAGAGTGGCAAGGATCATGATATCCATAAGATAGAAAATGGTAGTGGTCATGTGCTTAGACCTAGGATGAGTTATAGGAATCATATGGGATGTTTATATTCCTCTAATGATTATGTATCCATGTATAAATGGTTCCTGATGTGTTAGTGGGAAACATTGGCCAATCTCGACATATATGATGGGTTACCGGAATAGCCTATATGTTTTTCATAGACTTTTCGATTAGAATAAGGGGTTATGTGGATAATTTTAATTTTCTCTCCTAGGTGTGATGTGAGATAAATCCTCATCTTGGGTAGTGGGTATGAATATTCAATTAAGTATTTGGTATTGGGTTCCCAAAGGTACTTTGGTTTGGTCCTAGAACCCACTGTTTGAGGATGGGATTGAGGTGATCCATGGGGCTATGGTGTCACCAAATGTATTCCTCACCATTGGGGTATTTTTTTGAGACTTTGAAACTTATTTTTTAAGAATGTATGTGTATCATTGTTGACCAATTTGTTATATGGTATTCTTGAGTGTTCATAGGTTTCATATGAAATCACTATATGGTATTTATTTTTTATATGTTATTGTATAGAATGAATGAACCGTGGTTGAGAATTAGAACAAGAGTTTTGGTTCATGTTCATAATCGGATGTCGAGACACATTCCTAATATAATTAATGTTTTTTTATATACTATGACCCATTGTGTTTCAATCAATTCCTTGTGAATATTTTCTTCTAATAACGTATGACCAATAGACCATATTTTATTTTTTATCCCTTAATTTCATGAATATATATGTAGCCTTGTGAATATTTTCCATATGTCAGTTGTTGTTTTCACTTAAAATGTTGTCTGTTTCAAACAAAAGTGAGACACTTTGTGTGATACCAGTCACACCGTGCCTCAGATTGAGGTGGGGTTGACTCATACCCGTCACAAATGATCCACGAATCATTGGGTGGGGGATGTTTGGGGGGGGGGGCTGTCCGGTGGGTGGGGAGCTGTCAGGGGTGGCGGGAATGTCCAGGGGGTGCGGGGGGCTCTCCGGGGGTGAGGGGGGCTGTCCGGGGGGGGGGGGGTGTCCGAAGTGCGTTTTCGGCCACAACGGTCACACGACACCTCTGATTGACGTGTCGTCTGGCTGACCATTTCACAATTAACCCACTCTTTGTTGTCGTCTAATTTCATCGTATTTTGAGGCCGTTCAGTCGGTTTCGAGCACCCCACGCATGTTTTTCAAGCACGCCAAACACCTAAAAAACACATATTCTACCATACCGCACAAACCGCATGCCCGAATGACGTGTCATCTTTTTGTACACCTCACAAATAATAATTAGTGTGTTTTCGTGTGATTTAAAGTCATTCAAATGTTGTTCGGTATGCATTTGACCATAAAACACATGTTTTGGCCATTTACGACACGCAGAGTACGTTTTCGGGCCCCGCGGTCACACGACCCCTCTGATTGACGTACCGTCTAGCCGACCACTTCACAATTCAACCACCCTTTGTTTTCGTCTGATTTCATGGCAGTACGAGGTCGTTCGGCCGGTTTGAACACCCCACACACACTTTTCAAGTGCACCAAACACCTAAAAAACACATATTCATCTGTGCTGTGCAAACCGTGCATTCGAATTACGTGTTGTCTCCTCATACACCTCATTAATAATAATTATGGGGTTTTCGTGTGATTTCTAGTCATTCTAATGTAGTTCGGGATGCATTTGATCGTTAAACGCATGTTTTGGCCATTTACGACATGCAGAGTGTGTTTTCAGCCACCGCGGTCACATGACACCTCTGATTGATGTTCTGTCTGGCTGGCCATTTCACAATTCTCCCACCCTTTGCCTTCGTCTGATTTCATGGCATTTCGAGGTCGTTCGGCCGGTTTCGACCACCCCATGCATGTTTTTCTTGCACGCCAAACACCTAAAAAACACATGGGTACTAATGACATTTAGTCTCCTCCTACACCTAAAGAATAATAATTAGGGTGTTTTCTTGTGATTTCAAGTCATTCCGATGTCGTTTGGTATGCATTTGACAGTAAAATGCATGTTTTGGCCATTTACGACACACTAAGTGAGTTTTCAGCCACCGCGGTCACACGACACATCTGATTGATGTGTCTTCTGTCCAAACACATCACAATTCACCCACCCTTTGTTGTCGTCCGATTTCATGGCATTCCGAGGTTGTTTGGCGGGTTTCGACTACCCCACGCACACTTTTCAAGCACGCCAAACACCTTAAAAACACATATTCAGTCGTGCCACACAGACCACACGTCCGAATGACGTTCTGTCTCCTAATTCACGTCAAGAATAATAATTAGGGTGTTTTCGTGTGATTTAAATTCATTATAATGATGTTCAGGATGCATTTGACCGTTAAATGTGTGTTTTGGCCATTTACGACACACAAAGTGCGTTTTCAGCCACCACAGTCACACGACACCTCCGATTGGAATATCGTCTTGACGAACATTTCAAAACTCACCAAACCTTCGTTTTTTTATAATTTCATGGCATTCTGAGGTTGTTTGGCTGGTTTTGACGTCCCCACGCACGCTTTTCAAGCACGCCAAACACCTAAAAAACACATATTCCGCCGTGTCACGCAACCAACGCATATGAATGATGTGTTGTCTCCTCGTACACCTCATGAATAATAAATAGGGTGTTTTAGTGTGATTTCAAGTCATTACAATATCGTTCGGTATGCATTTGACCTTAAAACACATGTTTTGGCCATTTACAACACAGATAGTGCTTTTTCAGCCACTGCGGTCACATGACACCACCGATTGATGTGTCGTCTAGCCGACCATTCCAAAATTCACCCACCCTTTGTTGTCGTCTGATTTCATGGAATTCTGAGGTCGTTCGGCCAGTTTCGACCACCCCACGCACGCTTTTCAAGCGCGCTAAACACCTAAAAAACACATATTCTGCAGTGCCACGCAAACTGTGCGTCTGAATGATGTGTCGTCTCCTCAAACACCTCACGAATAATAATTAGGGTGTTTTCATGTGATTTCAAGTCATTACAATGTTGTTTGGCATGCATTTGACCGTTAAACGCATGTTTTGGCCATTTACGACACGTGGAGTGCGTTTTCAGCCACCGCGGTCACACGAAACCTCCGATTGACTATCCGTCGGGCCGACTATTTCACAATTCACCCACCATTTGTTTTTATTCGATTTAATGTCATTACAAGGTCATTCGGCCGGTTTCGACCACCCCATGCACACTTTTCAAGCACACCAAATACCTAAAAAACACATATTCAACTGTGTTGTGTAAACCGCGCATCCAAATGACATTTCGTCTCCTCGTACACCTCATGAATAATAATTTGGGTGTTTTCATGTGATTTCAAGTAATTCTGATGTCGTTCGGCATGC
This sequence comes from Viscum album, assembly GCA_963277665.1. Lineage (NCBI taxonomy): Eukaryota > Viridiplantae > Streptophyta > Magnoliopsida > Santalales > Viscaceae > Viscum > Viscum album. The sequence continues at coordinate 1,447,575,092 of OY728145.1, read as the reverse complement.
ATTAGACCGTTAAACGCATGTTTTGGCCATTTACGACACGCAGAGTGCGTTTTGGGCCATCGCAGTCACACAACACCTCTGATTGACATACCCTCTAGCTGACCATTTCACAATTCATCCACCCTTTGTTGTCTTCCGATTTCATGGTGTTCCGAGGTTGGTCGGACGGTTTCGACCACCCCGCACATGCTTTTCAAGCACGCCAAACACCTAAAAAACACATATTCATCCATTCCGCGCAAATCGCAAGTCCAAATGACATGTCGTCTATTCATACACCTCAAAAATAATAATTAGAGTGTTTTCGTGTGATTTAAAGTCATTCTGATGTCGTTTGGGATTCATTTGACCATTAAACGGATGTTTTGGCCATTTACGACACACGAAGTTTGTTTTTGGCCAACACGGTCACACGACACCTCCGATTGATGTTCCGTCTATCCAAACATTTCACAATTCACCCACTTTTTTTTGTCGTCTGATTTCATGGCATTCTGAAGTCATTTGACCGGTTTCGACCAACCCACGCACGCTTTTAAATGGCGCCAAAAACCTAAAAACACATATTCAGCCGTGCTGCGCAAACCACGAGTCCGGATGACGTTTCGTCTCCTAGTACACCTCAAGAATAATAATTAGGTTGTTTTAGTGTGATTTCAATTCATTTAGATGTTGTTCGACATGCATTTGACCGTAAAACACATGTTTTGGCCATTTATGACACGCAGAGTTCGTTTTCGGCCACTGCGATCACACAACACCTCCGATTGACGTGTCGTCTAGCCAACCATTTCACAATTCACCCACCCTTTACTGTTGTCTGATTTCATGGAATTCTGACCTCATTAGTTTGGTTTCGACCACCCCACGCACGCTTTTCAAGCCCCCCAAACACCTAAAAAACACATTTTCAGTCATGCCGCGCAAACCGCATGTCCGAATGACGTGCCATCTCCTATTAAACCTCACGAATAATAATTAGGGTGTTTGTTTTTGATTTCAAATCATTTTGATGTCGTTCGGCATGCATTTGACCATTAAATGCATTTTTGGCCATTTACGACACATGAAGTGTGTTTTTGGCCACCGCGGTCACACAACACCTCCGATTGATGTGCCATCTGGCCAACCATTTCAAAATTCATCTACCCTTTGTTTTCGTCCAATTTTATGGAATTCTGAGGTCGTTCATCCGGTTTGGACCACCCGACGCACAATTTTCAAGCGCCCCAAACACCTAAAAAACACATATTCAGTCGTGTTGTGCAAAATGTGCATCCGAATGACGCGTTATCTCCTCTTACACCTCACGAATAATAATTAGGGTGTTTTCAGGTGATTTCAAGTCATTCCTATGTCGTTCGGCATGAATTTGACCGTTAAATGCATTTTTTGGCCATTTACGACACGCGGAGTGCATTTTCGGCCACCACGGTCACACGACACCTCTGATTGATATGCCATCTAGCCGACCATTTCACAATACACCCACCCATTGTTGTTGTCCGATTTCATGGAATTCTGAGGTCGTTCGTCTAGTTTTGACCACCCCACACACGCTTTCCAAGCGCGCCAAACACCTAAAAAACACATATTCAGCCGTGCCGCGCAAATCGTGTGTTATAATGATGTGTAGTCTCCTCATACACCTCACAAATAATAATTAGGGTGTTTTAATGTGATTTCAAGAAATTATGATGTCGTTCGGGATGCATTTGATCGTTAAACGCATGTTTTGGCCATTTACGACACGCAGAGTGCATTTTCGGGCACCGCGGTCGCACGACACTTCCGATTGACGTGTCATCTCTCCGACCATTTCAAAATTCACCCACCCTTTGTTGTCGTCCAATTTCAGGGCATTATGAGTTCGTTCGGCCGGTTTTGACCACCCCACACACACTTTTCAAGCGCACCAAACACCTAAAAAACACATATTCAGCCGTTCCGCGCAAACCGCGGGTCTGAATGATGTGTCGTCTCCTCATACACCTCAAGAATATTAATTAGGGTGTTTTCGTGTGATTTCATGTCATTATGATATCATTCTGGATGCATTTGACTATTAAATGCATCTTTTGGCCATTTACGACATGCAGAGTGCGTTTTCGGCCACCGCGGTCACATGACACCTCTGATTGACATTCCGTCTAGCTGAACATTTGAAAATCCAACCCACCCTTTTTTCATTAGATTTCATGGCATTTTGAGGTCGTTCGGCTGGTTTCGACCACCCAACGCACGCTTTTCAAGCACACCAAACACCTAAAAAACACAAATTCAGTCGTGCCGTGCAAACCGCGAGTCTGAATGACGTGTTGTCTCCTCGTACACCTCAAGATTAAACATTAGGGTTTTTTCATGTGATTTCAAGTCATTTCGATGTCATTTGGAATGCATTTGATTGTAAAACAAATGTTTTGGCCATTTACGACACACAGAGTGTGTTTTCGGCCACTGCGGTCACACGACACCTCCGATTGATGTGACGTATAGACAACCATTTCACAATTCACCCACCCTTTGTTGTCGTCTGATTTAATAGAATTCCGTGGTCGTTCGGCCGGTTTCAACTACCCCAAGCACGCTTTTCAAGCGCACCAAACACCTAAAAAACACATAATCAGTCGTGCTATAAAAAACACACATTCAAATGATGTGTTGTCTCCTCATACACCTCACAAATAATAATTGGGGTGCGTTTGTGTGATTTTAAGTCATTCTGATGTTGTTCGGAATGCATTTGACCGTTAAATACATGTTTTGGCCATTTACGACACACGGAGTACGTTTTTGGCCACCGCGGTCACATGACACCTCTGATTGACATGATGTCTAGACAGCCATTTCACAATTCACCCACTCTTTGTTTTCATCTGATTTTATGGAATTCCGAGGTCATTTGGCAGATTTCGACCACCCCACACACGCTTTTTAAGTGCGCCAAACACCTAAAAAACACATATTCACATGTGCTGTGCAAACCACGTGTCTGAATGATGTATCATCTCCTCTTACACCTCAAGAATAATAATTGTGGTTTTTTGTGTGATTTCATGTAATTCTTATGCCGTTTGGCATGCATTTGATAGTTAAACGTATGTTTTGGCCATTAATGACATGCGGAGTGCGTTTTAGGTCACCCCGATCACACAACACCTACAATTGATGTGCCGTCTGGGCGGCCATTTCACAATTCCCCCATCCTTTTTTGTCGTCGGCTTTCATGGCATTATGAGGTTGTTCGGCTGGTTTTGACCACCCCACGCATGCCTCAGATTAAGGTGGTCACATGACTTTTGAGTGGTTTTGGCAACACCGTATCTTGGATTGAAGTGGGGTTGACTCGTACACATCACAAATGACCCATGGATCTTTTTCCTAAAATATCAACACAATCTGAATGCATTTGGTCAGTTTTCCATATGCCAGTTGTTGTTTTCACTTAAAATTTTATCCATTTCAAATAAAGTGAGACATTTTGAGTGGTTCCGACCACACCGGCCCTCATATTGAGGAGGTGTTGACTCGTACATGTCACGTATGACCCATGGATCGTTTTCGTAAAGTATCAACACTATCCGAATGCGTTTGGTATGTTTTCTGTATGCTAGTTGTTGTTTTCAATTTAAATCCTGTCCATTTCAAATAAAAGTGATATAGTTTGAGTGGTGCCAGCCACACTGGCCCTCGGATTGAGGTAGGGTTGTCTTTTACACGTCACATATGACCCATGGATCATTTTCCTAAAGTGTCAACAGAATCCAATTTTCTTTGGTCTGTTTTCCGTATGTCAGTTGTTGTATTCACTTAAAATGGTGTCCTTTTTGGAATAAAAGAGAGACACTTTGAGTGGTACCTGCCACACCACACCTCGGATTGAGGCGGGGCTGACTCGTACCCTTCAAAAATGACCCATGGATCGTTTTCCTAAAGTATCAACACAATATGAATGTTTTTGTTTGGTTTTTTGTATGCCAGTTGTTTTTTACTTAAAAGAGTATCCATTTTAAACAAAAGAAATACACTTTGAGTGGTACCGGCCACACCATGCCTCAGATTGAGGCGGGATTGACTCTTAAACATCACAAATGGCCCATGGATCGTTGTCTTAAAGTATTAACACAATCTGAATGTGTTTGGTCAGTTTTTTGTATGTCAGTTTTTGTTTTCATTTAAAATGTTATCCATTTCAAATAAAAGTGAGACATTTTGAGTGGTGTCGGCCACATCGTGCTTTGGTTTGAGGCGGGGTTGACTCTTACACGTCACTTGGGAGTTTTGGGTGCCGTAAAGTGTGGATTGAAGATACGAGTGAATCTAACTTTCTCCTTGCTTCCTCTTTTCGATTAGGGTATGCACTCTTCTCTCATCTTCTTCTAAAGCTCTAAAACCCCCTTTTCTATTGGGATTTTGGGTGAATCTTGAAGAGAGCTTAATTGGGATCCAGGGTCCAGGGAGGAGGGTTGTGGGGCTCTCTAGGGGGGCTATTTGGGGGGTTGTCTGGGGGGGCTGTCTAGGGTCCAGGGAGGATGGTGGGGGGGGGGGGGTTGCTGGGGGGTGTCGTCCTATAGCATGACCAAATCATGGCATTACCGTGGCGTGAACGCAGCGCTACTGCGGAGTGACCGCGGCATGACCGCGGCATGACCACGACATGTTGGCCTGGTCTAGCGACATCTGTGGGGCAACATCTTCCAGCCAGGATTCCAAATAAATCCTATGTAGTTTTCCTTCACATTATAGAAAGTAATACCATGTTATATAAAATAAACTCTTGATTTGGGATATCAGTATGATAAAGATATATATTTTATATTAGTTGTATTTAAAAGTGGAACTAAGTAGTTGAAACTACTGATTGAGAGTCAAATTAGCACACCCTAAACTATCACTGTGAGTTTTTGCAGACAGCGCACCTCCGTTGGAGGGGTTTTATTATAAAAACATGACATTATTTATCAAATGTAAAAATTATATTAAAGAAACATTATTCAAGATATTCAATTAAATATAATTAAGAAGAATTAAGAAAGAATCTAAATTCAATTTAAATCATTCTTAAATTAAAGAGTCTACGAGAGGGACTCTACCTCAAGGGGTGTCTCCCATGGGTGTCTTGTGGTGTGTAGTGTCTATCTATGATTTATGTGGTGCTTCTGTATTGTGGGAAATGTGTATTGCATGCTTAGTTTAATAAATACATTAGTCAATTATAAAATACCCCCTTTTTCAATATAGATATACCCACTTTTTATATAGAATATCATCCAAATAACCGACTCGGAAATCTGAGAACAACATTTTACTTTACCAATTCCAATTAAATAATATGTGCCGCACCAACTTCTGTTTTATGAACCAATCAATTAAAGGTGAAGAAACTCCTCACAATAACCCATAAAATCTCATATATTATCACTCACCTTCAAACATATATAACATCATTAGTCTTTCATATTTGGTCAAAAATAAAGAGTTATACTGAATTCAAAAATATCCATACCAGAGTGAAAAACTAGATTAAAAAATAAAGAGTTATATAGAATTCAAAAATGTAATGGATCAATCTGTCCCTAGTCACCATCACCATCACCACTGTCATCTTTAGCCTCATCCTCTTCACCATCTCTATCATCGGCATTGGCCTCTTCATCATCCCCATGCTCCTCCTCGACCCCATCCTCGCCCTCAGCCCCATCCTCGCCCTCTTCCTCATCCTCATCCTCACCCTCATCCTCTTCAGCATCCTCATCATCAGCAGGAACGTCATCATCTCGGACGCCACTAAAACTGCCTCTTGGTGCATTGGATAATGTACCCATTGACGATATATATGTCTGACAAGCTGCGCTGGCCTCTGGTGGAAGTGATGAAGATAATGCTTTGATTAGTTTCATAAATTATTTCTCCCTCGTTTGAACCTATTCTTCCAACTCTGTGACCCTTTTATCGGACTGTCTTGCATTCCCCTTGACCTGTTCCTACTCGGTCGTATTATAATGGATACCTGGAGAGGACCAATACCTCTATAGGACTATATTCTTACCAGGTCAGCAGCGTACTCGACCAGAGTGCTCATCTCCCAAAACTTGATATAAATGATCGTGTGGCCCTAAATTGTCAGGCTCTTGGGAAACAAGGGGCTCTAAAGAAGCCTGTTAAAAATATTAATAGATTATTAAATTTCAAAATATATATTAAACATTTAAATAAAAAAATTAAAACTTATAATCTTTTCTTGTGTCGGTTCATTAACCGCAGTTCCATCTTTTTTCCTTCTACTCGAGGAAAGAAATTTTGCACGAGGGATACGTCCTTTTATATTCAATTTTTGCTTCTATAATGACATTGAAACAATATAAAGTTCTAGTATAATAATATTTTCAATTTTCAATAAATCACATAATTTAAGTAGGAAACAATTAAAAGGGAAATTCCTAAAGAAAAATTAAAAACAACTATATCGTACCAGCTGCCTCTCATGACCTGATATAGTAGTGCGCCCAAAAGTGTGGAGGTATTGCTTTGAATCAATGTTTTTTTGATTTTTTATAAGATTCCTAAATAATATTTAATAATAAATAATATAATATTAATGAAAAATATGAAAATTTTCATTTAAATACCTCAAATGGGATTAATACCTTAAATTTGGCAGTCACCCAATGGGTAATCATTTGGCGATATTGCTCTATCGGGCAGTAATCCATGATAGGTAATGTCTCCAACTTCGTGCCCACGCTATCACACCGGCCAACATAAACCTCATGCTTATAAGCTTTCCAAATCTCTCCTAGCTCCTTTAAACGTGATGGTCTTTCACCTTCGCCATCAGGGAAGTTAAACCGAAGCTGACACCCAATAGATTATGTCATATAAATGCAAAACAATACTACATTAAATCCAATAGATTTTTAGCCATATTTGTGCCCACACATTATCCTGACTTCGTGTGGCAGATGTCTCCAAGATAGAGGGCCGACCGGAATGATGTCGGAGTATTTGGCTACTGTCGCCAAAAAACCCTGACATTCCTACCCAGATTTATCAATCATCTTTCCATCATCATTGTATTCAACTATCAACTGTGTCTGGAGGTTCCATACCGCACGCAAGAAAGTACGCCTCCTCCCCCGCCTCTTATCAGTAGATGAATCTATTATTAATGAAAAATATATCAGTACAAGTTATAATAAAAATAAATTTTGGTATAAAAATTTGTTAGAGTTATAAAAATATACTTGTGGTAGTCAGATCAATGGGCATCACTGAATGTGCAGAAGATGAAGGAATATCCTATACAGGTGGAGTGTCCCGCAGTCTACGCTCCTCAACCACATACTGTGTCAGAGCAGGAGTCAAAGAAGGAGGAATATAATACCTCGGAGATAATGAACCAGAAGAAAAAGATGATGGCACAAACTTCTGGCCAACTGGTTGTGTAAATATCAGAGGCCTAAATATCTCGTGCTTCCCTAAAGACACACCAGGATAAAAATGGGGCGTAGAAGATAAATTTGTGGTAAGGGAATTTTCCAATCGGGTACGACCAGTGGATCATCTAACTCTCGCACCACGAGACCTCGTACCACCGGCCTCAGTACCGGGACCACCAGATGATCTTCAAACTCTGACACCACCACCCCTCCAACAACCAGCCTTTGTACTGGGAGCAATATCAATCTCCTCGTCAGATATCTCTTGTATAGGGGGTGGATCCTGAAAAAAACATTAACACAAAAGTAATCACATGATATTATAAGTTATTTTAATATATATATTTGAAATAAAATACTCACAACAGGGATAAGTGGAGGAACACCCAACTGTATCATGCGATGATTATTTTCTGTCAACGTTATCTACTGCCTCTCTTCAATGGGTGTCATTTCCTACAATGAAAAAAAATACATAAGTAATTAGAAACAAATAACTAATGTGTAACCCAAAAAACAAAATATAGAAAAACAATTCTGATAAAAAAAATAAAGAAACAGAAGAGTTATGGTGGTTTGAAGGTAAGTACTAGGATACACACTCTGAATGATGTATGTGAAACATAAAGGTGAGAGCACGACTGTATGATTATATATATTTCCCACCACAACATCAGGTTCACAATCTACTCTAACAATTGAGCTACTGGAGTCATCATAAGTAATAAACGGATTGCTTCCAATTGCAGTAGGGATAGTGTCAACTTCATCATCACCATCATCAAAAACATGTTCGGGATTTACTTCAATAATTACAACAAATTTAATATGACGATGATATTTGACATAAAAAACTTGTTTCACCATTGATGCCAATACATATGGTTCATCGGTGGTAAGAGTGTGAGTAATGTCAAAAACTTGAAATCCATAATCATCAATAAAGGTGCCTTGCCTCATCATTGAATAAAACCATTGAAATTTCATCATCATGACTCTACCATGCGAGTAATAATCCAAAATTATTATTTTCTCCACGACTCCCTAATAAGATACATTTTCATAATGAGTTCTAGCATCCGATGAACTGGAATAACAGTCTATTGTGGTTGTTAGAATAACAACATCATGTTGTGTTCTCATGTTTCTTTCTCATTCAGTGATAATAAATTTGTATCCATTGATCACAAGTGATTTACAAGTACGGACCATTGTATTAAGACAAAAATCCAAAGCTCTTATTTCCTCAGAAACAGAGTCTGCAGGAAAACTCAATACCTAAACTATAATAAAATAGTAAAATTAATTAAATATTATTTTTACTTAGTTATAACAGAAATATTTTTACCTTCAATTTCAACCAAGTAGAAAACCATTTCCTATGAAAATTCTATTCCATTCTCAAAGATAAAGAATTATGCTTTCTATATATCAATTTTTTATGATCCCTGTAGATAAAAATAATAATTGTTTAACAAATATTTAAAATTACAAGAGATAAGATAAGAGATACATGTACAATTTACGTACTTGATATACTCATCGAACAAATCACAATTGAACAACACTGTGCGATGTGCCATCTCTCACTCTTCAAGGCTTAATGTCGTCAATGTATATGATCCTGGAATTCCTCATGTCTGAGGAAGTTATGGAAAACTAGGTTCAATTTTCTCATACTCTTCTTCTTCATTTCTCATTGGCCTATTTATTCTCATAGTAAGATCAGACAAATAAATTGAGCAGAAATCGATACATTCTTGAGCCAAGTAACCATTCACAATAGAACCTTCAGAATAATTCTTGTTCCGAACATATGATTTCAATGTGTACAAGTTTCATTCAGTTGGATACATACAAAGGAATGCAACGGGTCTTCCAAGAAGTATTTTGGTTGGAAGATGTATAGTTAGATACAACATTCATGTAAAAAATGATGGAGGGAATATTTTCTCTAACTCACACAAAATTAATGGTCTCTCTACCAACAGTTTTTGCAAGAATGATTTGGACAACTTCTTATCACAAAGATCTCTAAAAAATAGCACAACCGAATAACTGAGACTCATACATTATTGGAAAAGAGATGACATGTTGTTGTCAGAATCAGCTCATGCAAAAGGAAATGATAATCATGAGTCTTCAAAAATTTCTGCTTCAACTCTTTTCTATTGACCTGTTTTGATATATTGCTTGAATAGCCATCAGGAACCTTAATAGTCTCTATCACTTTCGGAAATTGAGTTTTTAGCAGGTGTCATCACATAAGAAGCACATGAGAATTTCCATTTATTTTCACTGATACAGATAGGATGCAATTTTGGTCTAATCCCCCAATCTACAAAGTCACGTTGAGATCGTAAATATTGTCATCCCATTTACATTTATAAGAATTGAAAGAAACATTTCACATATGTTCTTTTCAATGTGCATTACGTCTAAGAAAGGACGTAACAAGTTGGTTGACCAATACGACAACTCAATGAATATAATATTCTTATTCCAATTGTAACAGGTATTATTGGAAACATTTTTCCTCTTTCTATATTTCATTACACCATTCCCAAATGAATAACTTAAATATTTCAATTCATTAAGCACATCAGTTCCAGACATACGCTGAGGTGGATCATTAGTCTCCATGATATTGTCAAAACTTCGACGATTGTTTCTATATGGATAGTTCATTGGCAAGAATCGTTGATGTCCCATAAAACTAAAACTACGATGATATATCAGTATTATCGATCAAGTATTCTTCATACAATCGGTACATGGTAGTTTTCCTTTTCTACCCCATCCAGACATCATTGCATAAGCAGGAAAATCATTGATCATCCACATAAGCGCAACATGCATCTGAAATATGTCTTTCAAACATGCATCGTATGTGGGCACACCCACATCCCATAGAAGTTTCAACTCTTTTATTAAAGGTTTCATGTATACATCTATATCATTTCTGGGATAAGAAGCTGTAGATATCAGTATACTCAAGAAATTTTAAGGATTTTTCATACACAACCATGGGGGAAGGTTATAAATGAGTATGAAAACTGGCCATGTGTTGTGAGAAGTAAGCATCTACCCAAATGGATTAAAACCGTCACATGAAAGACCCAGTCTGAAATTATGCGCGTCGACTACAAATTCAGGATATCAAGCATCATATCTCTGCCATGAAAATCCATCTGTAGGGTGAACCAACTCTTCATTATTATTTTTACTCTCGGTGTCATGCCATTACATTTTTACTGATATTTCATCATACATGAAATGGTTATATAATCTGGGGATCAATGGAAAGTGCCACATTACTTTTTATGGAAGATGAGGTGGCTTTCCATCATCTTTTGGCTTCCATCGGGAGGTTCCACATTTGATACAATCATTTCATTCAGCAGTTTCCTCCCCAAATAAGCTGCAATCATTCGGGCAAGAATAAATTTTTTTTGAGAATCCACGTTCATCAACTAATTTCAATGCCATATAGTGTTTTGAGGGAATATCTGCATCATCTAGAAGTAAGTCCTTCAAGAAGGTAATAATGTAATAGATTACAGTAATTGAAATCCCATACATAGTTTTCCCATGAAACAATCAGATTAAAAATTCCAACTTTTTCATTTTACCACATTATCGATATACTGGAGTTGTCGCAGCATTATTCAATTTTTTCACCATATCAACATCATCATTTTCATTGGACACATCATGTGTGGTAGTATCGAAATCTGGTTGGTTGGACATCCTTTCCTTCTCATGATACCGAATAAATGGAAACTGATCATATATCAAACTCTCCAATTCAGTCCTATCATTTGGATCATCAACATTTTGAGATTCCATTATCTCTCCATTGTGATACCACACATAATAGTTTGTTTGGAAACCATATTTGGTTATATGATAGCTAACTACTTCACAAATCAACTAAGGTCTTCCAACACAATTAGAACATGGGCAGTGTATGCGACCACTATCTGAAGCCTTGTCAAATGAAAAATCTAAAAAGCTGTTCAAATTATTTTGAAAATCGGTTGAAATCTGATCAGTTTCATACATCCAACTTCTATCCATTCTGTAAAAAATTGTAATAAGTCATTTCAATGAAATTCAATAATATTGAAGTTCAATCAATAAAATATTTAGGTAAATGACAATTTTTTACTTTATATAAAATCATAACTGACACATTACTCTATACGATAATCAAATTAAGAAACACAACAAAATACAATGTATATTATAAAATGAGATACATAATATCTAATGCCTATATTCATGGATTTCCCAGAAAGATATTGGAAGTGGATCATGGAATACATAATCCTTAAGGGACTTATTGGGAGTACACGAGTTTTATACTTTAACTTTTTCAGGGATATCAGGATGAGGAGTAGGATGAGGATCACATCAAAAGTAGTTATGGCCTCATCAAGTTTCACCTTAATCATGGAATAAAGGATCCTAGGTTTGGGGCCATATATCATTGGTTGGTAGTGTGTATTCACTGAATCATGTCCCAGTTGATTTTGGAGAGGGACCTTCAATAGTTATAGGTATGGATTTGATTAGAAACACCTATAAAAAGGATATACAGGAATTGTGATGTCCCAAACCAGGATGCCACTCATTAGTGACCCGAACCCAGATGGCCACATGGCCTCAAACACATCTACCAAAATTCCAAATGTTATTGACTAATAGTGAGAGCCTTTGCTATTTCTGGGGGAGAATATTCCCTCATTACCTAAGTTTTACAGTTTTAATATTATCAGTTAAAAAGTGGAAGAACGATAACAATGGGAAAATATTGGAAATGTATGAAAATAACCAAATTATTAATAAAAACTAATAACTAAATCATAAACTAAATTATGGTAATGTATGTCATGTATCAAGAAGAAAAACATAATTACAACTAGTATGAAGTATTACTATAAAAGAGGCTCAATACATTCTAAAATTCGACCTAGCTTCTTGAGCTACAGCCCAATCATATGCTACATCCTCCATCTTATTTCATGTGAATAGTCATGCATCTGTAAAATGGTGATTCCCCTTATCTAAAAATATAATCATGTAGTTTATCCGGGTACCCAATGGCATATCGAACAATGTCTGAGATACAATTCATGTAGGTGACCACCGAGAGGTCTTTAACTATCCAGTATATTTATATAACATTTTAATATAATGATATAATAAATTAAAGTGACAACTAAAAAATCTAAAAGGTTTTTCTATGGTTCTGTAGGAAAAATATAAAAGGGTTTTCTAGGATAAATCAAAACAGAAAAAAAAACAGATACACATCAAAATCAAAACTTAAAACTGAAATATTATATAGATAACAATAAAAATAAGGTACCACTTAAGAAAATACCTAATTAGGGATGGTTTGGATGAAGATTAAGTAGCGTGGATGGAGGAATCTGAGATTCCAACCGTTCGGATGGAGGAATTGAGATGAACACACAAGAGGTTATGTCCGAATGGAGGAGAGGTGCTCAAATCGCGGGGGAGAGGTGTCGTCTGATTGAGGGAGAGGTGCTGGATCGTGGGGGAGAGGTGAATTCGGGTTCTGTCCGAATGGGGGATATGAGAAGGGTCGTGCGGAGATATTAGGGCGATCATTTACCAACAATTTTTAAAAACCATTGGTAAAGGTTACCTTTACCAACATTTTTCAAGAACTGTTGGTAAAGGGGGGTAATTTAGACCCCTTTACAAACAGTTCTCTAGAACCATTGGTAAAGAGAGGGAGTTTATACCCCTTCACCAACATTTTATTTGAACCTTTGGTAAAGGGTGGAATTTACCCAGTTTTACCAATGGTTTAATCAAACTGTTGGTAAAACTCTTATATACCAATGGTTTAAGAAAATCATTGGTATATAAGTGTTGGAAAAAACCCCTATTACAGTAGTGAAACAATGTAATAACAACAAATAACACATAAAAAGGTGAGAAGAAGGATCTCCTACCTCAAAGATCTTTTCGATATCCCTGTGCACCATAGGGAAAAAAATAAACTTATAACCCACAACTTCACAAGAAACTAACATATCAACCTACACCATGTCAAGGGTTGTCAAAAACATCACCCAAAACACACCCCAAACAAAACAAAACTGCCATAATGGATCCCCATAATAAGAACATAAGGAAATATAAAATAAAAGAGGAATGAACTCACCATCGATCGCCAATGAGAAACCACCGGAATCTATGGATCAAGTCAATGGAAGACAGGTTGGAAATTCTCCCAAAATCACCTAGGGTTTATCTACAATGAGAGAGAGACAAGTGGCCAAATGAGAGAAGATTTGTCTGAATGTGGTTTATAAAAAACCTGTAACTCACCCAATTTACGGTGTAAATTACCATTTTACACCATATATTCCATGGGTCCACATAACTCATGCTGTAAAATAATTTTTTACACCATAAAACATAATATCTTAGATTTCCACTAAAATTCATGGTGCCTCAGGATTCATTAAACTTTTGAAATAAATACCCATATTATAACATAAAACCCTTTTTCATGGCCACCTCTCTACTGCATAGAAGATGTAACACAAGACATAAACCAAACATTTATGTCACAAAAACCTCATTAAGGATGGACACACAAGCACGTTTTCATCAAAAAAATACACCTTTATGCCTGTAGGTTCCTGAAATCTTTGAAAAGGGAAAGCAAATACTCCCATAAATTTGGAAAAGCAATTTGATGAATATTTAATAAGTAATTTCAAAGAAATCAAATTTGGAAAAGGACTCAAAGTGTTCTGTAAATTGATTCCCTAAAATGGTCCGTGGAAGGCATCACCTGTGAACCAGGTAGTACGTTGGATGGAGGCAATGACGTGAGGTCAACTATGAACCATGTCATTGGAAGAATGAAGGCAGAGAAATTCAACCTACATACGACCCCTCTAAACGGTGTCATTGGGAAAAATGAGATGGAGAATTATGCCCCTGCATACTATCCCCATGAACTAAAATGGTTCAAGGGCAAGGTAATGTCAACGGTGTCCCTTGAATAAGAAATATTTGTTCGCGGAATCGAGGCAGTGATTTTCACCACTGAGAACCACAAGCCCCATGAACCCCTATTGACTGAGTCATCCACAGGCTGAATGATTTCTTTGTGGGATTCCGCAAAAGGTGTCTTGCGATCCATATTTCTATCTTCCTTAGTACTCTATAAAAGGACCACAATGGGGATTGATAAGGGACTTGAAAAGAGATAGAGGATTTTTGGATTTTGGAAGAATTCACATTTCTAAGAGGACTTCAGAGATGAATGATCGACGAAGTACAGAACCATGAATGATCCTCAACAATTATAAAATCCTAGATTACCGAAAAAGGACGGAAACATAATTATAATTGGTAGACTTAGAACCTAATTAGTGAACCACGAAGCATATCCTTGTGGTAGATGAACATACCATGAACCACATGATCAATGCCCCTCCTCCAATCCAGCGTACCACATAGCACATAGATATGCGAATGAAACCATGCCCTATGTAGCATCCCGCTACAAGGATGGAATCCAGTGCCGCATAGCACCATGCTATACAGACAGAACCTGGGACCCCCTACCGCCATAGTACACAGACCACGTCCAGGTCTGTGCCACTTCAGTATGTGGACATCCCCTCCATCAACATAGAGACACATTGTGTAGGGAAACCCCTATCCCAAATAAACAAATGGTACATTGAATGTTGTAAATTTGGGAATTCCATGTTCTTGTTATGCTCATGTACTTCCACTTCTATCATGACCACCATATCCCCTCTACGAAAAAATCCACCAGCATTAGGCCAAAACCTCTTCCAAATCCATCAAACTTATATGATAAGACCATCGAGCACATCGACATACCCTTCCAAGTCTACATACCCATGGTAAGCGGAGTCTCATAAGTAATCCTTGTAATGGTTTTGACCCCCAGAATGTTCCTAAGTCTACATTCCCATGTTAACCTGAGATCCATCCTTGGGATACTGATGTGAAACTCCCCGTTCAAGGGATAAAGGGAAATCACTTGCATTTTCTTTTGATGAAGGCTAGTGATAAGTCAAAGGGGCCACACATGCCTTCTCATTTGACAAGGAACAATGATCCTACCATTTCCAAGAACCCATTTGATGTCACTCCCACTGAAGTAACTCCCTATCCCTTTTGTGGGAGGTGGTAATCTTTGCCTCGGCTTGGGACATGTCCAGATAGATTTCCATGCATAACTATCCTAGATATCCAAACATGATAGAAAATTGGCACATTCAAGGCCTCTCTCTCTCTACCTTTAGGCTCACAGTCTTGGCCTATTATGTCGTCATCCTCCTCCTTTTCCATCATCAGGGAAGGGGAATGTGGGTGGTTTTCCATATCTTCCACTTCCTCTTGTTTCTCACATCGATCATGACTCACATGGGATTACAGGTTAGCAATGATCATAGCATTAACACCAATCAATAATCTATGACAACTTTTAATCCTACTCTAACCAGGATACATAGGATACTTGCTTAAATAACAAGCTCAAGGGACATTCACCTTAGAAGTTGGTCCCAATAAAATCCCCCCCCCAACTAAAAGGGCATACTCTATGGTGAAATCCCTAACCATACATACCTTATGGTTAGCTTCCATGAATAAATCCAATCTTCTAGAACTATGTGGACTTCGATTCCCAACCAACCGAGATACATAGGAAAACTCCCTTTGGTTCAAGCCTGATACTTCATGGATCTTATCTGCTCCATTATCTTCACGTTTGTTCACCCTCGTCCTCACCGCATGACGTTAAAATACACGGGTTACCGAACTACAAAAACATTGATTCCTAACCAACCAGGATATGTATGAAGCCTCCCTGAGGTCCATATATGACACCAAAATCACCCTAATATTCCTCGAGCCATATACCCAGAAGGTTCATGTCCACTCAGAAGACCATATATCTTCAAGTCATCTTGGGTCGGCTTAGTGTAATTCTCATGCCAGATCTTAACTAGGAATCTTCTTTCTAGTCATCCTTTCCACATGATGTTAAACCACATGGATAGGTCCATTTCACATAACCTAAAAATGTAATGTGTTCGTTCAAGAGGTAATGAACTACATGTGCTCTGATTCCTCTCACGAGGATATGTAGGAAGCCCATCTTATGGGTTTAACCCCAATATCGGATCAATTCTTGTCCCCCTTGGATGATGATAAACTCCAGAGCGCCTCGCCACATGGCTTAAAAAACATGTTGTATCAGTAAATGATAAATTAATTATTGATTTATCCACAAATGGGTTCTCATCAATGGAGAACCTTGGATACATGCAAAGGATTCAAGACCCATTCATATATATGGTTAATCCTGCAACCCAGGGGTAACCCGCAGACACAAGCTTTGGAATGAACCAAGGATTTGTGAACATATGAACATTTATTAAATCTATAATAGTGTTCCAGAGTAGGAAATAATTCCCCCAAAAGGGTGTGATCGGCCTGAACACCCATCCTCTCGACCAATAGATTCCACAACTGTTATTGGTCAAATCATTCAACAAGTGCCTGCCTTTGGAAAGTAGGTCCATGAATCATGGATAGAAGGGTCATTGGTTGTTTCTAACTCCATGAATAAACCCATTGGAGACCATCTGAGGAAATAATATCTTATGTGGGCTGAATTTACAAACACTTATCCCCCTACAATTACTCATTGGGACCATTCAACTACAACACCTCATTTGTAACATAAAAAAGAATACATTGTCCAGTCTTTGTAGGATCACCTCAATCCATGTAAATAGGATATGACATGAATAGGGTCAAAAAGAAATATTGAACCACACTTGAATCCTTAACCAAGGTGGTAGTTTTACCCCAATGGAAAAAATCCCTTAAGAACAGATGACTGGTTATCAACCATTGGGCCATTTTCCCCCCCGAATTGGGTCGAAACAAAAATGGTGAACCTGACGTGAATCCTTAACTAAGGTGGTGGTTTTAACCTGATGGAAAAAATACCTTAAGAACGGATGATTGGTTATAAACCGCCAAAACATTTTTTTTGCTCCTAAATCAAGTCATAACAAAAATAGTGAACCTGATGTAAATCTTTATCCAAGGTGGCGGTATTACCCCAATTAATCCCCTTACACACCCCAAAGGAAGAGGTCCAAGAAATATTATCAATAATTAATTTGGTCATGTTATGTTACTTTTATGGTTTTTTTTGTCTATATATGTCATATATATTGCAGGAAATTATCAAAGTTACCTTCAATCTAATGGAATCTCACAAATTTTCTCAGACAAACGCGTCAGCAACCACGTTGGTGGTTGGGACCTCAATAAAGAATATGACTCCCTCACCTACCCAACGTCTTCAAAATTGGGTATCAAATGCACTAATCAAAGAGTATCACCAAAACGGTACTCTTCCCATAGTGGAGGCTACATGATAGGCCCTCCGAATAGTGAAAGCCCGCCAGCCGCCTCTTCATCCTTTGCTGGAAATCCAGCACATGAAGACTCCACTTGCCATCTCAAATTGTTTCGGGCGCCAGTCTCAGAATGTGACAATGAATACCTCCTTTAACTCAGGGAGGCAGTTGAAGTATACATTGATGACTTCATCCCAATTGCACAGGGGTCTTACCCATGGGCCCCTTCTAGAGAACGTCTCTGTTGATGCCACATGACTGAATACCCTTGTGCTGAGGAGGATACTACAACAAGGTCCCATGTTGATGTCCAACCGAAACAGGCCCCTCAAGATGCCTGCCGAGGGAGGATAATATACAATCAAGAGTATGTTGTCACCCTAGTTCTTGAGGATTATATCCTCTGTACAAATGCGACATCACACCACGGGCAGACATACAACTCTTCCCCCTCTTCTCAAGCCTGTTATAAAAACACGAAGAAAATATATGAGAGGATGCATACTCCCATTCAGTCTTACAAATACCACTACAGATATATGGTGGCACATAATGAGCTAGTGAAAATTCCTACCGACGCTTACTGGTCCCACCACGTAGATAGATTAGAAAATTATAAGTGGATTCAAATTCCCACTGATGCACAAGAAGTCTATCATCTAAATAGGACAACAATTAGCTACAAGTAGGAACAATTTCCTACTGACACACTTCAATCCCACTATCTAAATAGGGTGGAAAACCATGGGTAGTCATATAACACTGCCAATGTTTATGAAGCCCACCGGTCAAATACAGTGGCAACCAACATGTAGATGAAAATTTTTGCCTACCACAATGAAGCCCACTAGTCAGATATGGTGGAAATAAAATATAATCAGAGTTAAATTCATGCTGATTGATACAAAGCCCACCAGAAAAATACAGTGGCAACTAAAGAAAAAAATTTGTGGCAATCTTGGTCCTCTATCCCGGTATAGGAGAACAACCAGTACCCACTGGAAACTCAAGGAGGAACGGAGTAGGAACAAACTTCTGCACTGACATCAGAATGGGAATTCATACCCATTCTAACAAAAGTCATATCTAAACACATCTTGAAAATGATGTAGGATCAGACATTGATTCTAGACTATATCCTCCATACATGTTAAGACGTCATCGCGTCGGCGACAAAGGGGAGGATCTGGGCCCATGACCCAATCTCCCAGAGCGGTGTGACTCATTCAAAAAATCAAATAGTCACTATAAAGTAGTTCTACATACTTTCTATAGTCTAGGAGGGTCAGCATACATATTATTTGTTACAAGGATAACTGGATTGGGAACAAGTACATGTTCCAACTAGGGAACACCAGTCCAATGTGGGGGTCGCTCCAAGGTAGGCATATATCCCTGCCAGAACTCAATATGATTGTTGGAGTATCTCAGAGACATCGTGGGAACCAACCAAACATGGACCTATATATGAAATCCA
Organism: Viscum album; assembly: GCA_963277665.1. NCBI lineage: Eukaryota > Viridiplantae > Streptophyta > Magnoliopsida > Santalales > Viscaceae > Viscum > Viscum album. The sequence goes on along the minus strand of OY728145.1, from coordinate 1,447,555,704 downwards.
TTACCAATATTAGGTGGCCCTAGTTTCCTGTAATAGAGCACCCAAAAATAAAACGCGCCAGGCAACCAGAAAATGAAGAGTACATTCATGATTCTACTCTGTTGGAAGCTGCTGTTCTTGATGCCCTAAAACATATATCAATAGAGGTTAAAGATTCTATTAGTACATTACCAAATTATGGAAGTGGTAGTAGCATTTTCAAAGATACTTCCTGTAATGTTGCTACCAATAGCTCTGAAGGTCCTCCCCAGAGCACCCATAGGGGCTTGCTCCGTGGGCCAGAAACAATTGATCATGAGAGCCTATCTCATGATATGTGTTAGGGTATACCTTCCCGTGAATAGAATATCACACAACAAGAATACTCCATACTATCTTCTGCCCTAATGGTCCACCCTAGGGTATACGCTGTAGATATGTTTCTCTCTATAGTCGGATATCAAGCTATGATGGTAGTGCTAGCCATGATGGAAGTCACTGCGAAGGCCCTCCCTAAAATGAAATTAAGCAACGAGAATTTCCTCCCCTCATTGTAGTATATCGTTATGGCCCCCCTAGAATTTACACTGCCAATATTATCCCTACAGCTAGAGATGTGATGATAGTCCTCTCCATGACAACAATCATTGTGAAGGCCCTCCCCTCAATGACATCAAGCAGCAAGAAGGCCCTACCCTTACTGTAGTCCTCCATAAAGATCCTCCCTAGGGTATACACTATAGGGAAACTCTCCTAGGTCATAAAATAAGCTGTAATGGTATCCCTCTCCATTGTAGTGCTAGCTATGAAGGTCATCCCCATAGTCAAAATCTAAACTGGCAAGAAGGTCCTCCCCTCGCTGAACCAAATTAGATAAAGCCCTCATATGTTGAGGCACATAGAAAAAGGAGTCAGATATGTTAGACACTCTGCCTATAATGAAAAACATCTTTTCTCAACTGGAGTATGGTCCAAGGCCATGCTCATCTTCTGATCCACCCCTATGCTACTCACATATCAATGAGACTTTTACTATCCCCACTGCTTGGAACGAAATCCTTAAGAAGCAGTCAATATGGGATGACCAAGTAGAGGAGTCCATGGAGAGACAACAATAAGATATGTTTCTTGTGAGAATATAATTAGCTAGGGATTACATACTAGTGATGTAATAGCCCACATCCACTTCTCATTTCATCATACCAATAGATTTGTCAGATGAATGAATACATAATATTCACCTCAATATTTGGAGAACTCTTCACCAGTTGAAATCAAAATTTCTACTCTATGAAACACATGTAGATTATGTAAATTTATTGGGGGATCTTATCCATCAAATTGACTTGGATGCCCTTCCGTCTATATGGTGGCCCCAAAATGAGAGGTAAAAGAAAGACCTTGAACTATCCTTCCTCCATGCACTGCACATGCTGCGTTGCCTTATTGGAGGCACCCTTTCTGACATTCATATTCAGTGATGGGGAGAAAATGGATCTCTACACTTCACACCATTCCCCATCTATAAAAACTCACAAGAATTAACATCATGCAATGTCATCATCCCCAGACAATTGTCAAATGAAATCCCTACTCAGGAGATGTGGAAATCTCGACAAGAATCAGCCTTGAGTAAGTCTCGGAAGTGTCAAGTTCGACGAGATAAATCCATCAAGAAGCTCCCAAAATAGGAAATCGATAACATACCGGATGCTTCCAACTTGAGGGAATCCAATAAACAAGAAATTATCATTTCCTCAGAAGAAAACAATTCACATGCAGAACCAACACCATATCCGGCTCACTCTGGTGTGGGAATGCGTGATATCAAGAAAGCAGAAATAGCAGCAGGATCTGGCCCAATATAGGATCAACCCCAACACACAAGGATGGAAGAATTTTTAACTCAAAATTCCCCCACAATGCTGAAAAACATAGGATGAGGCACGACAATATTAAAACGAAAGCAACCCCATCCCATAGGGCTAGGTGAATTTTTACCTCAAAGTCCCACCGAAAATATGTTTGTCTTCTTGTATTTGGGGAGAACATTGAAAAGAGGGGTTACTTGTTACATCCCATATCATGACTCATAACCCCAGAATGAATGCATACTAGAAGGTCATATCTAGTCTCCCTTCAAGTCAATATTTTCCAATAAACCTAAAGAGTATCATAGAATGGAAAGAGGAGATCCAAAAAAGGACACAAGAAACTCTTCTACCATTTAGCACTTGGTATGCCGCCTCCAATGCAGTATGCATCGGTGAATGTCATGGATGTCAAAACCACAAACCTCACCAAAAATAACACAAATAATTAAGATGAAAGAGAATATGGTTACCTCCAAAAGATAGTACACATCGAGCTTGAAGGAGTGAACACCAGAAACCAAAGAGTTGTCCTAAATTTGGGAACTCCCTCGGCCAATACTTCCTTGATTCCCACATGAATCCCAAACAAGGATAAGAACAAGATCATGTTCTATGACCCACCACCTCCTCCTCATGAAAATTATTCCATGATTTTTTAGGATAGGTTTTCTCAATAGGAGGATGAAATGAAAGAGCAGAGGTGAATGAATGTGGAGCTTCTTCAAGACGGCTGTCCTACCGAATACATCCCTCAGGTAGAGCGTCGACACCCACTTCCGAAATATGTAACTATACCACAATGGATACTCCAAAATAATGAGTTGAGGCCCATATGCATGTCCAATAAAACACTCAGACCATCATTTTGCATGAATCCAACCCTATAAGGATACCAAGATTTCTCTCTATTGGGGAAACAGCTGAAAAAAATGCATGTGAATCCACATAGGGTTCCCCCGATTGGGTATCCGCCTCGATTTTCAACAGTGATGACACATCCAATCATGGACCCTACTGTACCTGCCCATGCTTAAGTTCAACTGGACACACATAAAGGGCTCATTAATACCATCAAGTCATTGGTGGATTGACTAAAAGCCATGAAAGTGCAGAACACTCCGATACAATCAGAATGAAAACCTTACCCCTAATGGGTAAGTAATGTTCCACCACCATTAAATTTTGGGAACCCCGTATTCTCAGTGTTCAAAGGTTCTGGTTACCCAGAACAACACCTGATGCACCATGCATCTTATTATGATACCAGGATGGTAACCCTAGATCAATAAGAAGCAATGAAGCTCAGTTGTTTCGTTCAGACTCTTCAAGGCTTAGCCTTTGTGTGGTACACCGATTTTCCAGCTAATTTGATAACAGGATGGGAGGATCTTCAATGGTAGTTTCTCTTCCAGTTCAGTTCAATGTTACTAAAGTCAACAGTCAGTGACCTCATAATCTACAAGAAATTGGAGAATAAGAGTTTCAGACTTCATTACAAGATATAAAGTTTTTACGTACTCCATGAATCTACCACTCCCCCAAGATGAGATGCTCTCCATGTGCATAAACGACCTATAGGATGAGTTAGGAACACCACTCATTCTAGTGAAGTATAGGAGTGGGTTCCAAGATTTCTCTTATAATGCCCATAGGATAGAATAATCCCAAAAAAAGACTAATCTCATGTCCTGGGTAGGCCCATCGACCCTAGGGAAAAGAGTAGGGTGAGATGAAGCGGCTTCTGTTATGCTTAAGCCACCCCCTCTACCGGCTCAAGCTCCAAGACTCCCACCAAACTGTGTAGGGCCCTATGGATATCCACAACCACCCATGTCTCGGTAAGACAATTAGAGGGGATCCAAAAGAAATCAATTAGAGAAATGAAAAAATAAGGTTTACTCATTCCTAGATGATCATTTTTACGGATTCCTCATTGCCGCCATGAATTGAAACTTGATTTGGATAACAGAACCGAAGAGAGCCTATGAAGAAGGTCCCTATGACCAATTAGATTCTTTTCCCTACCAATGGATACTGGGACAAAATTTTCAGAATAGATTTGTCTTCAATGACCTCATTCAAATAATGATATATTTTAGACAAGTCAAGATGGGAACACCACTGACACAAGTGGCATATGTCTCCACCAATGACCCTAATGCAGAAGGGATGTGGACAAAGGTTTTTAGTAAGTAGGAGAAGAATTTCGATAGTTGGAAGACTTAGAAAATATTCAATCAAGCCCATGGTATAATCCAAACACTATTGAAGAAACCGAATATGCGTCCAACAACTCCTAATGTAACACGACCAACGTCCACAACCCCGTAATACTCCAAGGGATGAGAAGGTAGGGATCAATGTAGGAGGACTAACCTGCACCAAGGAAAAAGTTGGATTTGACAATCTCAGATTTCACACCATCATATTTGAAGAGATGGGAACCACCCCGCCCAATGGGACAATGGGAACTGCCCCACCAAAAAGCACCATTGGAAGGGGTCATCCAAGCAGAATCACCTTCAGATGAAGAGATAATCTTCGATTCCATTAACATCATCCAATTAATGGACCCATTCAATGATGAGGAATATGGTTATGAACATGAATTCCCCACACCCAGCCAAAGAGACAGAGGAAGTGGCTATAGAGGCTAAGGTTACCCGGGATGATATAGTTATGGCAGAAACCAAATCCCAGGCCACACTCTCACTCAAACCATAAATGTTGTAGAAACTTGTGGGAGAGCCCTTCAGCAAACCCAACCAAAAAAGAATATTTATCTTCCCTCGTCAAAAGAAACTCTAACCCAATTATCATGTAGTATCCTTAAAAAGGGGGATCATATGTCCAATCATTCATGTTGTGCAGGAAGACCTACCCAGCAAGACCTGGAAGGCACAGAAGAACCACTAGCTCCTATTTTAGGCATCGGACCATCAATATCAAAGGATAAAACACCTAAATCACCCATGAAAGAGGATCCCCAAGCTGGGAAGTTCTAACTATTAGACCAGAAATATGATATCCTAAAGAATATATCTTTGGTACTGGCCAAGTTATCCATCCTGGATGCATTGAACCTTTCAGTAGATCTCAGAGAATCGCTCATAGAATCTTTACCGAGTCCCCAAAAATTTTAAGCTGAAGTAGTTACTGCTGAAGTCTATTGAATAGATACCAACCCCATAGAATGTCATTCCATAATCTATTTCGTAGATCAAGATGAATATTCTATAATGTAGGGACTCATAAAACATTTATATGTGTTTATAAGGATAAATGGAATCGATATCAGAAAAATATTCATCGACAATGGCTCTGGGGTTAATCTCATCCCACTGCAAACACTTCATTGGATGGGATGTAATAAATATAGTCTAAATCCCTATACTAGGACCTTATTGGGCTATGATAAAAGGGATCATAATCCTTTGGGCCAAATAAAGCTCAAAACATGGCTTGGTGACCTCATCATCGATTATGAATTTCAACTGGTGTGGAAAAACATGACCTTAAATGTCATTCTAGGAAGGCCCTAACTACATCAACATGAGGAAATTCCCTCATCATACTGTGACTTCATAAAAAAATGAATTAATGGGAAGAACGTGACATTTTACATAGATAAGTCCCCATTCGAATCATGTGAATCTCACTACATTGATGCGGGATTTTATGGACCGAAAGGGAAGAATCCTTAAACCAATGTCATTGATTGGATCACCACCCCAAATAGTCTAGAAGTAGACCCATTGATCCTATTACTTATCTCAATGAATAATATTTATTTACCATTAATAAGGTAAATTTAATGATCCCAAATTCAGACGTGTATTTAACCATCTATATGATCTCAGTCATGGCTAAAGAGACCAATGGTACTGAAAAGCGCACTGGCCCTTAGGATAATGATGAGTGCTCAAATAAAGATTCCCTCAGCCCATCCTCAGGGTTCCATAAAATCCCTGCCTTAATCATTGAGTCAGAATAGGATTTCCCATCACCAAAAGAAGACAAGGACACTCCTCTGCCCCCACTTCTTCTTCTCTAGATGATTCCCCACAGTCAGCTAGGACAGAAGAAACCATTTCAGCCTCTAAATAAAAGAAGTGTGATTTCTATCACAATCCTGGATCTTTAATCTCATGAATCTTCCCACCATTAGAAGAGGAAGTAGAGGATGAAGAGGATATAGAGGAAGAAGAAGAGGATCTTAGGGATGTCCCTCCCACTATTTTGGAAGGTGTCTCTACCACCATTAATGAACTCGGGGAAATAAACCTGGGTATTGAAGAAGATTTGTTCCCACTCTGATTAGTGTGGTCATGTATTCCAAATAGAAAGAGGTATATACCTCCTTCCTAAATTATAATTAAGATGTTTTTACCTGTAACTATACAGAAAGTCTAGGCCTTAATCCTGAGGTGCCCACTCACCATTCGGGCTTGCCAAAAGACCATCGTGGATATAATAAAGCCTCTAGAAAGACTCACCCGACACATGCTACCAAGATAGAGGTTGTATTAGACATGATAATAAGAGATGACTTAATCTGAAAGGTCTAATATCCCATATGGATGGAGAAAATTGTCCCCATTAAATAGAAGAACTGGAATATCAGAGTATACGACACAGCCCGAAAGACAACTTCACAGTGCCGATCACATAACTGTTAATCAATGAAACCCCCAGATACTAGGATTTATCATTCATGGATGGCTATTCAGGATGCAACTATTCCTAAATGGAATAATAAGATGAAGAATCCATTTCCTTTAGAGACCCCCAAAGAGTATTATTTTACAAGGTAATTCCCTTCGGTTTGAAAAATTCTGGTGCCACATATCAACATGCCATGAATTTCATTTTCAAAACCTTCCTGGGGGAATTTTTGGAATGCTATGTGGAAGATTTAGTGGTTAAGTCATGATAGAGCTCGGAACACCTATCATACCTTGAAACATTTTTCAGCAAATTGTGACTGCGTTGTCTGAAAATGAACCCCCTGAAATGTGCCTTTAGTGTTACCTCAGGGAAATTACTCGGCTTAGTTATACGCCATCATGGAATTGAAGCCAGCCCTGAGAAGACAACGACCATATTTGGCATATCGTCACCTCATAACCTCACTAATTTGATATGAATCAAAGGTAATATGGCCTACATTCAGTGATTTATAGCCAACCTTGTAGGTAAATGTTTTTTATTCAAAAGATTAATGAAAAAGGGGGTTTCATATAAATGGACTGATGATTTTCAGGAAGATTTTGACAATATCAATAAGTATTTATTAATCCCACCAATGCTAATTCTTCCTATCGAAGCAAGAACACTCATTTTGTATGTAACCACCTTGGAGCGATCCCAAAGTGCCTTACTCGCACAGAAGAATGACATCAGTAGTTAAAATAGTATTTATTATCTCATCTGAACCATGATTGATGTTAAGACACACTATTAATATATTGAGAGGATTTGTTTGGTCTTAATCCTTGTGGTCTAGAAGCTAAGGCATTACCTGTAGTGCCATGAGGTCCACCTAATCTCTTGAAGTAACCTGATCAAGTATATCCTCATCCATTCGATGTTAATATGACACCTATCACAATGGGAGGTCATCCTACAAAATTTTGATATACAATTCATACCCTAGAAGGTTGTTAAAGGTTGTACATTAGCAGATTTCTTGGTAGAGTATCCTTTAATAGAATTGACTCCAATGGATGTCGAATTACCCAATGAAGAGGTGTTTTTCATTTAAGAGGATTCCCAGATATGGGATATGAATTCTGAAAGTATATCCAGAAGTCTGATCAGAAAAATGATGGAAGATACCAAACACAACAAAGTGGGGATGGAATTCATACTCATATCTCTATAAAATGTTGTCCTTCCTTATTCCTTACCACTATCAGATTGATGCACAAATAATGAATTAGAATACTATGCTCTCATTGCAGGCCTAGATCTAGCACTTCAATTACATGTTGAGAACATGAGAATAAAAGTCTACTTAGAACTGATCATCAAACAAGTCAATGGTGATTATTCTATCAATAAATAGGAGATGACCCCATTGATGAATAATGTCTGAGAACAGATGGTAGAATTACTGTTAGATCCAACATTGAATTATGTCTCTCGGTCACAAAATGCACAAGCTGATGCATTAGAAAATGCAGCCATAACTCTGGTCGACCCAGATCAGAATGAAATAGTCATCAACATCACCCACCATTGGATGATTTTACTATATGTCCAGGACAAGATGGAGTAAATTAACGAGATCAGTCCCATCTTCGAGTCGTATGGTCACGACACCATCTGGATGTCTCCCATTGCAGATTACCTTTAAAAAAGAGAGCTCCCACCAGATAGGGTTGGAATAGAACAGATCCAGAGGAGGGAAATCAATTTTTTCCTCTACGATGGAATGAAACAATAAAAAGTCCACTACAAGTGGGGTCCTGATGGAGTCCTTATCAAGTGCATTGATGGAGAAGATACTAATTCCTTCATGAAATAAGTACATACATGATCCTATAGGGAGCATCAATCAGTATCCAAACTCTCTCATCAAATTCAGTGGCTTAGATATTATTGGCCCACTATGATGCAAAATTGTGATGAGTTCACCAAGAAGTTCCATTCTGGTCATGTTAATGCCAATTTCATCCACTAGCCCCCAGAATTACTTCACACAACCATGTACTCATATACATTTTTCATATGGGGAATGGACATTGTGGGACCATATCCTCCCTCCACGACCAAACAATTCAAGTATATTCTCACAGTGACTGACTTTTTTTCAAGTGAGAAGAAGTTGTACCCCTTATAGAGGTAGGGGTAAGAATCATTTTAAGCTTTTTTAAAGCCAACATCATTACCAGATTTGGTTTCCTGCATATAAATCTAACGGAAAATAGAACCAATTTATGCTATGACAAATTAGATAAGTTATACCATAATTGTGGTATTAAGGCCAACCATTTCTCCTGCTACCATGCAACGACTAATGGACACATAGAGCTTTCAATAATACCCTATCAAATATATTTTAGAAGATGGTAGATAGGGATAAGAAATCATGGTTGGACAAGGTCATCCATGCTCTATGGGCCTAACACACCAGGACCCACACTGCCACTCAAGAAACCCTATACTCATTAGTATATGAGAAAGAGGTGGTTTTTCCCATTGAAGCTCAACTATTATTGCTCAACGTCATTGTATGTGATCAACTATCCACAGATGATCAATCCCAAAAATGGTTTGACGAGTTAGAGTGGTTGGATGAGAAATGGTTGCACACTTTGCACCATTTGGAGGTTTATTATAATCGGATCACATGAGACTTTAACAAAAAGGTTTTCCATCAATATTTATAGAAGGAGAAATGGTATTGGTTCTCAAGAATTATGATGATACTTGGTAAGAAGACCAAAAATTAAAGCCAATGTGGGAGGGACCATATGTTATACACAAGGTCTACTCCAATGAAGTATATGCCTTAATCTCAATGGATGGGAAGCTCATCACAGCTCTTACCAATGCAAGATTATTGAATAAATATTTCATGCATCCAAAGAGAATTCATCCATGATACATGAAGCTAAACTTCTCTTCATCTTTATCTTGATTTCATGACGTTAAACTACATGATGAAATCGTCTTAGCTTCAAGATGTTAAATTGCATTGCGCTATATTTTTCCATGCTGCACAACATTAAACAACATGGAATGTACATCCTTATCGCAAGACATAAAACTTCATGTAAAAACCATCCTAATTGCAAGACATTAAACTACAGGATGCGATAGGTCATTCCACTCACATCAGGTGACCATTGTTCATGTTTCATGACGTTAAACTGCTTAGTATGAAAGTGTTCTAATTTGAGGATATTTCCCCTAACATCGGTCACCTACCATGCCACATCATAGAAATAAGTACATCTTGATTACCATCTATTGATGGGATACATAGAGATGTCTCAAACCTAGATCATGGTCCAACCACTATATGATAACAAAATACCCCCATTGTACCTCTAGTTACCTCTGTATTGGGAGAGGAAACCCTGGATATTCCTTGTTTCTCACACCAGGCATAGCTCACATGAGATTAGGAATGGTCATAAAGGTTTCCCCTACACAAAGTCTATAGGTACACTACAAGTACATAAAAAAGATTAAAATTTCCATTTTCCCTACGTATGGATCGGACCTATGCAAGTAATTTCCTCCTAGAACCACACGTGGATTCATTCCTGCCCTTTAAGGATACGTAGTGACACCCATATTCAATATTCTGGTCTATCCACCAACATCAGATGAAAATACCCCTTTCCGATGCACAAGTCCTACCAATATAGGGAAGTTTAGAACTATGTGTGGTTTGATTTCTATCCTTGTAGGATACATTCTGATACTCAGATCCTACATCTCAGTCCAACTACCTTTAAAAAAATAAGGGAAAAGAAGAAAATAAAAATGAAAACCTTCCCTACGCATGGGTCGTACTGGCATAGGGAACATATTCTAAAACTATGTGTGTCTTGATTCCTACCCTCATAGGATATGTAGTGACGCCTAGATTCTGTATCCCGGTCTAGCCGTCACCATTAAATAAAAATTATCCTCCTCCTTATGTACAACCCAAACTCGTATAAGGAGGTCTCTTTTTAGAACTATGTGTGGATTTATTCCTATCCTCATAGGATATGTAGTGACGCCTAGATCCTACATCCTTTTCCTACCACTATTTAAAGGGAAAATACAATTTTCCCTATGTATAGGTTAGACATTCATTGGGGAATCCATGAAAAGTCCTAATTGTATGATCTTAAACTAAAAGGTATCTTAGGGACTACGTGTGGGTTGATTATCGGTATGATGAAATATGTAACAACAATTAGATCCAAAATATTGGGTCCATCCACGTAGAATAAAAAAAACATGCTCCCAATCTCTTTCATGTCATATGAAAATAGATGCAGGAAATTCCAAATCCACATCCCTATATCCAGAAAGTGTCAAAAAACCATGATTCCCCTACACAGGAGTCAGATCTATGTAGAGGTTCCCATATTTCACAACTAATCATGGTAGAAATATTTTTTACATACCTAGACACATATTTTCCATTCATTAAACTCCATGCCCTGAGAAATATTACATCCCAATAAACATTCATAACCATCAGATATAAATAGCCAGATTCCTGTGGACACCTTTGTTTGACTATATGCACAATTCCCTGGCAGCTCTGCATATATGTCTGAAAAACATGCTTGTCAATCAAAGACAAATTCTCCCTCAAGAGTAGTTTTTCCTACCTCTGTATGCCAAATGGATTTCAAGCCCCGTGTAATTTCTCCTAATCTGAGTTCCCTCAGGGCCATGGTATAAAATTTCTACCATTACTCATGTCCAGGGTATGTCGGAATATACCTTCCTGATTAACCCATAGTTATTCATGGTCTTTCTGATGATTTTTCCCCACAATGGGATGTTAAACTATGTTGTCAAGGTCCTTTCCGAAAGACTTAAAAATGTGTGGATCTAGTATATTCATTGCTCTTGAATCAGTTCCCCAACATCCTTACTACATGATGATAAACTGAAAGGCCAAAACGTATGTGCTACATGAAATTAAACTACATAGTGAAATGGTGTCCCCACCCAAGGGGACATCACCGATGGCATTGGTCACCTACCATGTTGTGTCTTAAAACTATGTATGTCTTGATTCCTACCTTCACAGGATACGCAGTGACTCCTAAATCCCTATCCTAGCCCAACCTCATCCCAAAAGTTCCTCCCCCTATGTACAAGATGGACGTATGTAGGGAATTTTCATTAAGGACCTAGGGTGGCTTGATCCTCCTTCCATTGGATGCGTAGAAATGCTCGAATCCTATAATTCAAAATTAGCCACATAAAGCATTGAAATTTCCCCTCCTCTATGCACAAACTAAATCCAATCATAGAACTCCCAGACATGCTCTATTTACAGTACCTTCTTGGGTGTAATAACATTTTCCTCCTTTCATGTCAGGGTTAATTTAAATCCACCCCACGTGATGTTGAACTATACAAAAATTTTCCTCGTTGTGTGGTTCTAAATTGTACCACATTATCCTAAGCATTAAATTCTTCTGTATATTGATTATTCCATCATTATATGGTGACTTTAAATCATTTTCGTCCCTTGTTTCTCACATAAGACATATCTTACATGGTCTTAGGGACCTCAGTAGAGAATTCATCATAACAACCTATAAAATCAATCCACATTATGGGTCCTAGTGGAACGACCTTAAAAGGCACATTGGTGTCCTCTTCTCCATAATAGGAAGTCCCATGTCTTAACCATTTGACATTAAATTGAAAGTTATCCCAAAGATATCAAAAATTCCCCTCCCCCTGCCTATGGATCAAACCTATGCAGGGTGTCTAATCTCTGGATGCTTGTATCTTCAAACCTAGGTCCAGCCCCAACGAGGGAATCAAAATGCCCTACCCTACATACAAGCTAGATCTACGTAGGGGAGTTCCCAATTATATTGGTAAATCATGGCCCTAATATTTCTAATGTGTCTAGACACACTCCTGTCAAGTACCAAACATTGTGCTTCAAGTGATCCTGGATCTTCATAATCATCCATGGCCATTGGAAATGGAAGTTCAATGTTAGACACTATTGTTTGACTATGCACACAATGCTTCGGCGACTCTACATATGTTGCCCGCAAAAATGGCATGTCAACCTAAGGAAAATTCACCCCTAGGAGAGGATTTTCCTATTTAAACATACCCATCAGCTTCCAAGACACATGGAATTTCTCCTAATCTAATAACCCTCAGAACGATGGTTTACACTTTATTTCCTACCCATGTACTGGACGTGTCTGAAAATTCTGGCCCGATTATCCTTGAGTTACTTGAGGCTCCTAAATTGACGACCTAAGTGCATGGAATTTAAAACTGTGTGATACTCGATACCTAGTATTCACCCTTATTCAAAATTGTATAAAGGGACACTTCCCCTCATGTTCCTTCACATGAAATAAATCCCCAAATGAAATTTAATCATATTCCCCATCTCATTGGTGAATCCATATCCCAAACAAAGATACCCCATCCATAGGCATGAATCAGATCCACAGATAGATAAACCTTGAAACAAACTATGTAAAACATGATTCTTTCTCTTGTAGGATACATAGTGACATCTAAATCTCATATTTTGGGTCCATCCATGAAATAGAATCATCCCATCCTTTCTTTCCCAATGGTCAGACTTGCGTAAGGAACTAACCCACATGGATAGGATAAAAATTTATTAACTAGTTTCTGGTATTCCTGGTAATGTTCAACCTAAAATACCCCATTTCATGTTTAGGAACACCCCTTTCATGAACCATACTCTGTGTCTAGAACATTCTGAATCCCCATAATCCTCCATGGCCATCAGAAATAGACTGTCAGTGTCCTACAAACACCTTTATTTGACTATGATCACAATGCCCCGGCAGCCCTACATATGATTCCAATAAACATGCCTATTAACCAACGGATAATTCATCCCCAAGAGCGGATTTTACTACTTCCGTACACCCCTATGACATTTATGTCCTAACTCAATCCTTGGATTTAGAAACCCCTTGGATTACAGTTTACACATTTCCCCTTTTCAGTTCCTAAAGAAGAAGAAAATTTTTGTTAAAACTATTGCGAAGAAGATGAATCATTTACCCACCTATAGCCAAAGTAAAAATATTTTTCGAAACACATCTCAAATATCCTCTATTGTACGATGTCAAACTACACCATGATTTATCCCTACTTTACACAAGTCAAACCCGTGTGGGATCGATTTCTCATCTAAAACCAATATAAATTTCCATATTAATTTCAGGTATTATTCCATTAATAGGACACCCTCTGTGGTCCTAAACAATAAAACAAATCCAAAGTTATATAAAAAATTCCTATCCATCATATATAGACATCCAGTATTCAGAAAACACCTTTGTTTGACTATGCAAACAATGCCTCGGTGGCTCTGCATAAGTTGCTCAAAAAATAGCTCTATCAATCGAAGGAAAATTCTTCTTTAGGAGAGGCATTTATTATCTTCATATTCACCATTTCTTCTATTCCCCATATCATGTCCTACATCTAGAAAATCACAAAATCAAGTTTAAGAAAAATCCCTCATTTAGGTCTGAAAGTTATTAGAACATCCTCAGTTAATGAATCGCAAATTGGGGCCCTCTATCTGCAAGTCATGATCAAAGATTTTTGACCTAAAACATCAATAATGATAAGTCCAGTTTGTAAGACTATAAAATATCAATAAAAAAGAAACAAAACTCACTAGGATGAAAACCTGCAAATGGAACCCTGGATAAAAGTCGAGTACCAGATCACTAAGCCTATGTTATATATGGTTTAGGCAAGAATATCAAGCAATCAAACATCTAAAAGAGATGAAAATATTTTTAGGTTGAAAACCTAGAAATGGAGGACTAAGAAAAATTCCTGTTATACCCACTAGGTCTACACTATAACATGATTAGGAAAAAAAGAAAAGTAATAATGAAAAAGACACAAAGTTTTTAGGGTTTTCCATGAAACCCTAGAAATAGTCAAACTGTGCTCGCTGAGTCCCTCGGCTCAGGAAAAAAATTAGAGCATGAACAGATTACTTCACTTATCCCAGATTGTAGTTTAAATTGAAATTTGATTAAGATTACTGTTTAAATTAAATCAATTATAAATGATTGAAACTGTATGAAAAGATGATGGAGAAACACTAGAGAGAAAAATATTTACATTCTATTAAACAAAGGTATGAAGGAAATCCAATACCTAGAGCCTCTCTATATGGGGAAGACATGGCCATTACAAAAGATGTTCAATGGACTCACAGAGTTGTGTCAACGCCTAATTTGACTCTTCGATGGCCTAAGGAATCTTTAACAAAGTCACAGTCTTGACCTCCGCACCTTCCCACAATGCCTCCTCCTCATATGATACATCAAGGCCAGTCTTTTCCACCTCCTCCACTAGCTTGAATCCCTCATTAATTGCAGTCGTGATACAAGATCTTTCCTATTTAATCCTCTCTAGTTATATGCTTCACTACTCCACTTTCCAATCGAGCTAATCTCATAAGGACCTTTGTTTTGAGATTTATCTCTATAGTCTTGTGACCTCTCCAACATGATCAACAACTTCATTCATAAGAGTCTATCTGGTCTCAAAAAGATGATCCAAGAACTCTATAGCAAAAATATGGGATTCGAGTGCGCTATCTTTCTCCTTGGTTATGACCACGTACTTCACTATGTTCTAAATATCATGGTAATCAAGTCCTCTAAACTGCAGAACCAAAAACAGGTGATGTAATTTGGGAAGTTTTGTCGGGATATCAGAGAGTGGTGTTTGATATATCAATCTCCAAATATTTTTCCATGACCTTTGGTGGTCAGGATGAAGGATATATAATCCCTCTATTTTGGTCTCGAAATCACTCCTATATGAAAAAACAGATTCAAGAAAATAAATCACCAGGGGAGGCCTTGACTCAATAAATTCGTCATTACTTGACCCTATGGTGGACATATCTCTGGCAGTTTTGATAGGAGGTAGGACTGAGGTGTCAACAGAAACTGCAAGATCTTGTGGTTGTAATCCTGAAGTTAAGAGTGAGATAAGTGAACAATCTCAGATCTTAAAGATAAAGAAGGAACAATATATACATTAAATGGTTGGAAGAGTAGAAAATTGACCCCCACCTACTAGAGCATTAATATATTCAAATACTATTATGGCTTCGCTGTCAGATGAATATGGTACTGTATCTTCAATATGAAATTGGGATTTAGGGCCATCCAAAGGCACCCAAGACTCGGGGCCATGCCTGACTGGACCAATGGTCTCTAGAGATGCCTCTAAAATATCACTTATAGAAACCAGGCTTGCAGGGATAATCAGTCTGGACAAAGGCACAATGGAAAACTCTAAATTTCAAGGAGCTATGATCATGACCTCTCATGTAGGTGTGGAAAAAGGCACGGTGGACCATTCTTAATTTTCGAGATCTAGAATAGAATCCTCTCCCGTGGTGGTGACTTCTGGGAGTGAAGTATCAACATGATCAAATGGGGCATCGACCTCTAGAGGCGTTCCCTATATAAGGGTAGGGTCCATATATTTTGGGGTGGTTGACTCCTCAAGACTAGGGACCCCTTTCATATCATGTGGCAATTAGGGATCTTCACTTAGTTCACCTGGTGTTGTCAGTGTCGTCCCATATTTATCTATAATGGCGGGATCGACCCACTGTGGTGGGGTTTCAACCTCTAAAGTATCTCCCACAATTAGGGAAAAGTTCACTCGATCTGGAACATGTACTCTCTAATGGTTGGGAATTCCCCTAACTTCCATGGAAGTTTTATCCTCTTTTTGCTATTCAGCCACAATTGTTGGTGGTATTTCCTGTACCATAAAAAGAACAAAAGCTGCAGATGCCTGGGAAACTGTTGCCTGATTAATTATTGGTTCTTCATCAAAATATACTTGCGATAATTGGTTAACAAGATAAAATAACATGGTATTAAAACTAGATAAACAGGTATGGTAGTTACTTGTGATCCCCTTTTTGATGCACTTTGACAGTTGGGATATCTACTGGTGTTTCTTCGTAAACCATGGGGATGGTTCCTAGATGGGAGTATCCAATGGAAATGGGAGAGGAAATTCCCCAGAAGGGTCTTCAATGAATGCCTCCATATGTTCTTTGGATTTGTGGGATCCTTTCATAGCACCCCATATATCTGAAGGGGCACGTTCTTCAACTGCAGTACCCCTAGGGGTGTATACTAGAGAAATATTCATCCCCCAAGACTCCTCAAGTCCCTGCAGAGGTAAATAGGACAGGGTTTATCACCTTCTCCATAAAGTAAAATAAAGTTAGGGTTTAAAAATAGAATGAACTCTCCTTTGATACCACCAACCATGCCACCCAGTCAAACCAGTAAAGCCTATCTTTGGAAGCATGAAGGCACCTGTCCATCTTTCTCAGGTATGCAACCACCCCATCTGGCCATTCATCAGTGGAAATCCATGTGGGGGAAACAGATGCCCTTAAACCCAGAAGATCGAAGTGTTCCCCTTAAATTAGATTCCAAATGTCTTCATTGGAAGCGTTCACCCTCAAGTCATCCCAGACCCACCAAGTTCTCATAAACACAACTGTAATGGGGATGGCTAGTGTTGGAGGATCGGTCTAGGGAAGCGAGGAAGGTTTCATCAATCATAGTTTCTTCCCAAGTGTATCTTTAATACTGGCACCCTAAGGGGATGAATGATCATGGGTATCCGAGCATGAGTGATGAACATCCCCTAATCCATCCATAGAAGGAAAATTAGAAATCTCATCACCCTCTGAAGAGTGATCATAATAATTGTCCTCTTAATAAACCTCTAATATTCACATGTAAAGTAATATATGAGAGTATTTACAATGATTTTTCCAAGCATGAATCAGGGTTTCAAGGTCACGAAGGTAATTGTTTACCCTCTTAGGATCATCATCATAGGAGATTTCATCCAGAGATGACATGCAACCAAGATTGGTATGGGAAAACTCCATATCTTGGAGGAACTTCCATAAGGCATGAGGGAAATTATCATAAAAATATTGGTGACTCCTCGAAGTGTCACATTGCCTCTAGGACACTAGAAAGGAAGCATCAGAGGGGATGGGTGGTCAGTTCTCTACAATATCCTTGACAGATTGTGAGGTCACACCCTAGGTTCTCAAGAACATCCTAGGGAGAGAACCAAGAGGCTTCTGAAGAGATTTCTCTGGTCAAGAATGCTCAGTCATTTCCTTTTGCTTCCCCTTGGCCTCAGTTTCCCTAGGGGTCGTAACAATGGGAATTGGATCTTCCAGCTGGTTGTTTGGATATGATTGAACCCAGAAATCAGCATAATGTTTTGTGAGGAAGGGTGTATAACCTTCTGAATTTGGAAGTTTGATCTTTCACCAAGTATCCTCTCAGTTAAACATCATCCACAACTATCAGGCTATCATGAGATATTTTTTTATGCACACTATTGTGGGTAGGGGGACATGGTAGCTGAACACAATTAAACTGGATGATAAATATACAAGGTTTGTATCCCTCACAGATAAGTTCCCCATCAATATCGGTAACCATGATACCTTCTCTTAAATAAAAGAGGTAACCTCAGTTAACAATGTCTTCTGATCCAACATTCATAATGTTACCAGTAGGGTACGCATAAGTATGATAAGTAAAATGGTCATGACAGTTGATTCAAGTAAACAGGTCTCATTCATTCTTTTCAGCTCGCTCATCCTGCTTATTTTACATGGCCTATCCCATCAGCATGACCCCACCGGTGCTCTGAAGATAAGTCCTAAGAACAGCATGTAGAATCGATAGGGGATTGGTAAATGTGTAACCCCCCATGTGGGCTCCAATATATCCCCAGAGGATTTGGAAGGGCCCAATCACCCGATGAGGTGGATTACCCTCACTGAATCATCCTAGTAAGAGGTAGATCTTGGCCAATAATTGAATAAAATGGTAGATTAGTTTTCCAATGGCCATTTGATCCTCCATGACAAAGCTTATGACCCTCATACCGCCAGAGTCTCATACTGGTAAAATCCAGTTTCCCAAAAACAAGGACAAGAAGGATACCAACCAAAATAAATGGTCAACGTCAGGGATAAGATCCCGTTACCATTCAAAAAGAAAGACCTCCTATTTGATAGGATAATAGGAATCTGCTCCCCTTCATGTTTCCCTAGTTAGGATGGACTTGGGTCTGCGTACATTGGGCTCCAGACCAATTTTCATAGTAAAGTCATTAATCCAGTCTGAGAAGGAAATCTATTTCTTCAGGAAAGGGTCTATATCCTTTGAATGTTTTTTCACTTTGGAAATGAGCCTCTTATCTAGATGAGGAATCCTCTTCTCTTCATTCCAGATGGATGAAGGAGGTAGAAAATCATCATACATGTCCCCAAAAATAGGGACCCCCAAAATCATCTAAATGCCCCAGAGGCTAATATTAACCTCCCCATGGACTAAATGAATGATAATGGGATCTGAACTCCATATACTCATGAGCTATGAAATGAGGGCACTGGTTCGATGAGAATAGGTCTGGAACACCCATACATCTTCATATAAACCCACGGTCTGTAATTCAACCCATAATTCTCACATCTTTGATAAAACCAGAAAGGTCATCTCTAATCCAAACCAAATGAACCTCAACAATGAAGGTAACGCTTTGATGACCAGCCATGTTTTTCATTTTTTGTGTTCCTCCATGAAATACTATGGTAGAAATGTTCTGTTTCATATATATTCCTTCACACTTCCTCCGGAGTCGGTGGGCCATAGTTCAATAAGGACCAAACCATGGTATCCTTCTATATGAATCATCATTTCAATGAGATAATGGCCTTAGGAATGATGTTGTTGACTATCCAAGAAGTAGGTTGGTCAAACTGACATGGTTATATAATAGATGTATCATATAGTAGACCAAATCAATAAATGGACAGCCTATCTGAGATTGGATACTCCCTCTGACCCACGTTTAGTAGGTCTTCAAAGGATTGATGGAATGGGATGATAGGGATTTTTTCATCAATAGAGTTTTTTGTATTTTTCTGCCTTTTATTAGCAGTTGAAAGGGGGAGCGGCAATAACATCAGCGACAACAGTAGTATCGGCATCAGTCTGTGGAAGATCCATTTCTTTTCTACACAAAAAGACCATACAAAAGGTCAGTCCAATAAAATATTTGGGAAAAAGGCAAAAAATTTGAAAACGAATAAAATAAGTTTGTATAACAAAATTATCCCACATAATAAACCCCAAAAATGGTTCACAGAAGAAATTCCCCAAGAACCGATAGTTCATGGAATGCCCTGTAAAGTGTTGGACCATTAAGCGTTGGCCAACGAAATAAATAGTTCATAGATTGGGAGATCTAAACATTGATCCTCGCTACACTGTTATCCAAATCGTTTAGTGTAGAGAATTAAAAAGTTCATTTTTAAAATCAAAGTCCAATTCACTAATTTAAAATCTAGTTCGCAGATGAGGATGACTGTGAAGGGTTTTTAGTTAGTGAAATGCAAATAATAGTTTGCGGTTGAAGGATTCTATAAAGGGGCCAGTATGTGGAAATAAGGAGGCCGATAGGAAAACTGAGAGCACTTTTTGCCAATAAATATGGTAAATGAAAAATCATATGGGACCCCTATATATAGGCATATTCACCCTATAGTTCCACCTTTCTACCAAAAACAAGTTCAATTTGGGACCACTTTCTACATCAGAATAGCCTCCTATTCATCCCGACCAGAGCCCATTTCGATGGAGGAAATTTTTAGGGTCTTGAAAACATTGAAAAGGGAAAGTAAATGCTCCCATAATTTTGAAAAAGGAATTGGATTAATATTTAAAGAATAATTTAGAAGAAGTCAAATTTGGAAAAGGACTCAAAGTGGTTCACATACTGATTATCAATAATAGTTCATGGAAGGAATCACCTAAAAACTAAGTAGTATGTGGGATGGAGGCAATGACACCAGCTTGACTGCGAACCATGCCATTAGAGGAATGAAGTCATAGATATTCACCCCGCATACGACCCCCATAAATGGTGTCGTTGGAGAAAAATTGATGGTGTTTCCTTCCCCCCTATACAATCCCCATGAACTAAAATGGTTTGCAGGCAAGGAAAATCTGATGGAATCCCACGAATAAGAAAAATGTGTTCACGAGATCGAGGTGGTGATTTACGTTGCCACGAACTGCAAGCTCTACGAACCCTTGTTGACCGAGTCATCTATAGGCCGAATGATTTCTTCGTGGTCTTCCAAAAAATGTGGCATGTAATCCATAGATCTAGATTCCCTGGTACTCTATAAAAGGACCAAAATGAGGACTAATAAGGGATATAAAGGGAGACCTAGGATTTTCAGATTTTGGAAGACATTGAATTTCACGAAGACTTTCAATTTCAGGAAGACTTCGATGAAGAATGATCAATAATGTATGGAACCACAAACAATTATCAACAAGTATAAACCCACAGCGTATCAAAAAAGTAAGGAAACAAAATAATAATAGTTAGTAGACCGCGAATCTAATTGGTGAGATATGAACCATATCCTTGTGGAATTTGAACTTCCTGTGAACCACATGACCAATGCCCCTCCTCCAATCCAACATACCACATAGCGTATCATTATGCAGAAGAAACCCTGCCCCATGTAGTGTCCCACTACACAGAAGGAATCCAGCACTGCAAAGCACCATGCTATATAGACAAAACCTAGGACCGCTTACCACCTTGGTACACGAATGACCCCTTCATTCGCATAGTGACACACTATGCTG
Source organism: Viscum album (assembly GCA_963277665.1). Classification (NCBI taxonomy): domain Eukaryota; kingdom Viridiplantae; phylum Streptophyta; class Magnoliopsida; order Santalales; family Viscaceae; genus Viscum; species Viscum album. Next base: position 1,447,534,373 of record OY728145.1, on the reverse strand, counting down.
GGAGAACCCATCTCGCATGAACAAATGGTATGGAAAATGGGGTACCTTCGAGCGTTCCACCTTCCGGTTATAATCATGTCCTTCCACTTTCGTCACACCCACCATAGCCCCTCCACAAACCAATCCACCGACATTAGGCCAAAAACTATACCAAAGCCACTAGAACTGTATAATAAGACCATCGGGTGCATGAACGCATCCTTCTGAGTCTACATACCCATGGTTAGAAGAGTCACATAAGTAATCACTATAACAATGTGGAACCCCAGAATGTTCCTAAGTCTACATTCCAATGTTAACCTGAGGTCTTAACTTGGGATACTGATGTGAAACTCTCCATTCTAGGGATAAAGGGTAATCACTTGCATTTCCTTTTGACAAGGGAAAGTGATAATTCAAATGGGTCATTCTTTTCTTCCCCTTTGACAAGGAATAATGATCCTCCCCTTTCCCAAAACCCATTTTAGGGAACTTCCACTGAGGTAAGTCCCTAACCCTTTTATGGATGGGGGATCTCTTACCCCACTTTGACTCGGCCTGGGACGTGTCTGGATAGATCTCCAAGAAAGAATATCTTTGATATCAACTTGGAAGAGAAAATTGTTGCATTAAAATCCCCCCCACCCTCTCTCCCATTGGGCTTGTAGCCACGACCTCTTCCATCATCCTCCTCCTCATTTTCCAATATCAGGAAAGGGGAAATTGTGTGGTTTCCCAGATCTACCACATCCTTTTGTTTCTCACACCGAGCATAACTCACATGGGCTTAAAGGTTGACGATGATCATAGCATTCACACTAGTCAATGAACTATGAGAAATATGATTCATTCTCTAACCAAGATATGTAGGATTCCTACTTAAGGCCTAAGATCAAGGGATATTCACCTTTGAAGTTGGTTCCAACAAATTCCCCCCAACTAAAATGGCCTCCTCTATGGTGTAAGCACCAACCATGGCTCCCTTATGGGAAACATTCATGCATAAATCCCATCTTCTAGAAATATGTGGACTTTGATTCCCAGCCAACTGACATATGTAGGAAACCTCGATAAGGTTCAACCCCAATACTTCATAGACCTTATCTATTACATTATCTTCACTCCATTTCACCCTTGTCCTACCCACATGACGTTAAACTGCAAGGGTTACCAAACAATAAAATTTTTGATTCCGAACCAACCGGGATATGTAGGAAGCCTCCTTAAGATCCAAATTTGACACCCAAATCACCCTAATATTCCCTGAGACCTATCCTCAGTTGGGTCACGTCCACTCAGAAGACCATATATCTTTTGATCATCTTGGGCCGCCTCAACATAAGTCCCACACTAGATCTTTACTTGGAATCTTCTGCCTAGATATCCTTGATGCATAATGTCAAACTACATAGATGGGTCCCTGTCACAAGACCTAAAAAGGTGATGTGTCTGGTAAAGAGGCACTGAACTACATGGGTTCTGATTCTTCTCATGATGATATGTAGGAAACTCATCTTATAGGTACAACCCTGACATTGGAACAATTCCCGCCCCCCCTCGATGAAAATAAACTCTAGAGTTCCTCATCACATGGATTAAAAAATTCATTGTATTGGTAAAAGATAATGGAATTATTGATTTATCCATAAATGGGTTCTTATCATTGGAAAACCTTGGATACATGAAAAGGATTCTGGACCCATTCATATATATGGTTAATCTTGCAACCCAGGGGTAACATGTGGAAACATACTTGGGAATGAACCAAGGATTCATGAACATATTAACATTTCTTAAATCTTTAAGAGAGTCTTGGAGTAGACAATAATTCCCCCCAAAAGGGTGTTATGAGCCCGACCTCCCATCCTCTCGACCAATAGAGTCCTAAAGTGTTGTTGGTCAAATAATACAACAAGCATATGCCTTTGGAAATCAGGTCCATGAATCATGGATAGAAGGGTCATGGGGTGTTTTTGGCTCCACAAATAAACTCGTTGGAGACCATCCAAGGAAATTGTATCTGACGTGGTTTGATTTTACAAACACTTCGCCCTTGTAATCACCTGTTGGGACCATTCAACTATGGAACATCCTTCAGAACATAAAAAGGATACACTATCCAGTCCCTGTGGGATCACCCCAATCCACTTAAAAAGGATACAATGTGAATTGGGTCGAAAAAACACCATAAAACATTTTTCATGACCACCCCTCTACAATAAAACTACAAATTCAACTCCACAGAACTCTCCAAGACCTCCTCCAAACACTCCCCAACCACAAAACCAACAAAGTAACGAGTCAAGAAGGAATGGAAAGTTACAATAAGGATTTTTAGAAACCTATTGAACCTATTTTATAACATATAAAGTCTCTATGGACCAAAATCCATGAACCAAAATTCTATTGAATGGTCCAAGGGACACTTTTTTCCTCTTTTTTCCTATGCGCCTCCTTCGTCCATTGTACTCCACCTTTCTAGTGTTCCCCACACACTCTCCTCCTACTAAATTCCACCATCATGCGGGAAACCCACCACCCATGTGCTTACATGAGTGTGGGAAATAGTTTGATTCCCCCTATTTTAATGGAGGAAAATGGCGCAATAGTTTGGGTTTGATCCCCAGCCACATGGGTGTAAGGTATCAACCTCAGCCAACTAGATTGGGTCCGATTTATAATAATTAATAATAATAATATAAATAATAATAATAATGCAATTAATAATTTAATTAATATATGATTAATAATTTGATTAATAATTAATAATAATGCAAATAATAATAAAAAATTAATTAATCAATAATAATAATTAATAATGTAATTGTTAATAATCATTAATAAATAATAATAATTAGTAATTAGTAATTATGTAATATTATAATTAGTAATTTAATTAATAATGATCAATTATGAAATTAATAATAATTAATATATAGTATGTATGAGGGATTACAAAGTAATAAAACAACATATGTAAAAGGAAAAAAACAATAAAAAATAATGATGATATATTTAATGGTAATTATTAATAATTAATAATTATAATAATGAATAATAATAAAATGATTAATAATTATTATTTAAGATATAGAGTATTATAGGAAACCAAACAACACACACACCTAGACACTCTAGTGGGTCATGCCTCATCCATCCCCACAAGGAGTGACAAGCACCCACTGGGCCCATTTTATTACAAAAATGTCTCAAAGTTCTAGAGATATAGAGGCCTTAGAACATGGATGTCTTAATGGAACAATGATCTTAAGGTTGAATACATTCCCCCTAATGATCAACCTACATTATGCCATGTCACTGGTCTTACACATCGCCCCCTTTTGTATGTAGTCATCACACCGTGTTACTAATATGAAAGTTGTGTCACCCCCACCATTAAATGCCAAAACCTCCCTTCTAACTCAAATAAATAAATAAAAAAATACTCAAGTCCAAGCCTCTATCTCCTTCTTCTATATCTCCAATGCATATCGACGGATATCAACTAATGAAGTATGAAACCTTGTCTTTCTCCACATCGTGATCAATCATATCTACATGATAAATGATGTGAACATGTAGAGGGTGAGTATAAAATTAGTATAATATCCCTAAATACTCCAATAAATATACATTCATATGAAAAAATAAAATGAAATTCCAATAAAAATGATAAATTAAAAATAGTTTTATTTAAAAACATTGATTTACAAAAATCATTTCCAAAACAAAATCTTAAAATTGTGAATATACATGTTGAATTAAAACCCATATTTGTTAGAAACAACCTAAAATAAAACTATGGTTTCAATTTCATTTTAAAACCATGATTTCATTCAAGAATCGTCCCTTTTGAAAACTCCTTTTTTTTCAAAATCCAATAGAAACTCCTAATTTAGTCAAGTTCCAATATGAACTAACCATTCCCACTAAGATATAAAAACTCAATGTTTCCTAAAAAAATCGATCATACTGAGCCATTATAGAGTATAATATAATCAATTCTATCCAATTCTATCCAAAAACAACTCATACATGAGTCATCACTCACTTGGACTCAAATAATTATTCACCCTATTATTCGTGTAAATAATGTCATCACATGTCCACACATTAACCCCAAACCATCTACTTTACCATATCTAAAATTGAGGTGTATTATTTTTAACTTGATATCCTAAATTTTTCTCACTTTAATACATACTAAGTCTCTACATTACCTCGAATAAAGCTTAGAGGTTTAAAAACAGTTCTCATTAAAATCTATTTTCCATGAATGCACGCACACATTATGCAAGAATATCAAATAAAACATTTTTAATTCATTTAATGAAATTCAAACATTTCTTATTTATTTTAATGGTAGTGTCATGATTATGGTAATTACTAGTGATTTTTTGGGTGAATTGTGGTATTTGGGTAATGACGGTTAGGGTGTGTTTGAATTTTCGGTCTAGACAAGGATTCATTTTTAATTTTGGAATACGGTCAAGGAATTTGAGGTTTGAGGATGTATTTTTATGAGTTTCAAGACAAATTTTTAAGGATTGGTAGGGGAACTGTGGATCTAGGTAGGCTTGAAGGAGGTGTCACCTACACAATTTTTCTACAGATGATATCAGATACCCGATGGAGGTTCACCAGGTACCCAGTGGGAAAGGTAGTAGAGAGGAGAACATAGGAGAACCATCAGGTACCTGGTAGGACTATCCTGGTATGTCGTTAAAAATTAGGTGTTTTAGTCATTTTTATTTATTCTATTTAACACCATTTGGGTTTTCATTAGGAATTCTGCCTCTTAGTTGTTCATGACCCCTTATATGTTTAATCTCTAGGTTCATCTTCTCTTCCTTCAACATCCTTCAACCAAGGGAGATTAAAGGGAGTTTATTCATGCTAATTTCAAGGAAAAATCCCCCTTATCATCTATCCTTCCCATATCTTCCCTTTGATTTGTTTTGTATCTATCTTGGTGGAGGATTTTTATTTTTTGTTTCATCATGACATGTTGAAATATCTTCTAAACTCATGTATTTCTATTCTATTGTCTAATGGAAGACCTAATGAGTTATTTTCCTACCTTTTGATTATGATTTAGTATGAAGTGATAGGAGAGTCAGCCCTTCCCTTTCTTCCACTACGGCGATGACCTAGCCAGATGACGGCGGCCCCAACCCTCTCCCCCACTAGAGGGGGGAGGGGATTATTTCTTCATCCTCATATGCGAATCGTTCACCTTCTTCTTCCCCTCTACCAGACTCTCTTCCGCCTTTCCCGTCAATCTCACTTTGTCTAAAGGTTCCGGTGCTTTTCGATGGCTCGCCAATGCTTCCAATTTCATCCGTGGAGTTCTCATAGGATTCGAGTCTCCTGAATATGGATTTGGTGGCCCGTTTTAGGTTTCATAGGCCTTCGACTGCAACATTTGACAAGCTTGTCCATGATTCATGGGGTTTGCTGGGCCTTGCGACTGTGGGTCTTCTCAACAAGCGTAATTTTATGATACTATTTTCTTCTATGAGGGATCTGGCTCGTCCATGGTCTTCTGCTCTGCGCTCCTGCAATGGTATCCATTTATTTCCTTTCTAGTGGTCGTACAAATTCCATACGCATCAGGATGCTCCTACAACAGCTCTATGGGTACGTTTCCCTGAACTTCTGCTTCCCTTCCAAAACTCAGCTATCATTCGGATGCTTGGCAATCTGGTTGGATGGTTCCTCTGCTCGGATAGAAGAACCAACCCAGTTTGTCATCTGATTTCTCCTCGTATATGTGTTGAAGTAAATGTCTCCAATCCGCCAGTGGAGTGGATCTGGATCGAAGTTGGGAATGAATTTCGTTGCAAGCAGCCTGTGTTGTTTTATGGTTGGGCTGATTACTGTATCTCCTGCCAATGCATGGGTCATCTCCCTCAGACCTTCCATTGAGGCGGTAAGGAGGGACTTGGGGATCCTTCTTCGAGCTCTCAACAACTACCAGACAATGAGAAGGTTTTTTAATCTGATGCGGGCAAGGTGGGAATTCATGATTCTCTTACAGCCAACATCTTCAAGTCTGACTCTAGACCCAGTCAGGCTTATCCGAGAGTGGCAGACATCTTCAACTGTTTGAGATTTGACCTGGGTGTCTCCAATACATTTCTGCAAGCCCCTCTATCCGAGGAGGTGTTCATTGCACCTATTCTGGAATCCAAACCCTCTGCTGTGAATTCCATCTCTTATGCAGAGGCTGTGAAAGATAGAACTGGGATCTCTCCGACAGTGGTAGTGCCAGCATCAAACGAAGGTGGTTTGATGGTCTACAAGGGTTGGGATAATTATATGCAAGGTACTACGGGCAGGCCGGTGGTGATGGAAATTACTATAGGAAGTCACTTGACAAGTTTAAATTTGAGCAATCGATTTGAAGGTCTATGGGAGCTAATTCCGGACCAAGGTGATTTGGTTTAGGCTATTAATTCCAATTAGGGGAAGGGTAGGCTTAAAGCTGAATCCAGTGAGGATGTGTATGATACATTTTCAGGTGACAGTAATGAAATATTTCATGACAAAAGGCTTCACAGCCCTCGGGGAGAAAGGGGAGGAAGGGAAATTAGGACTTGGGGAGCTGCATTCTGGTCAAGGGAAAAAATCGAAAGGGCAAAAAGATTATTCTCATCTTCCCAAACCTATGGAGACGCGATATGGCAATGATTCAAGGTCAAAGGAGATGGATTCTGTCTCCTCAAAAGAGCAGGAACCTGACAGTGGAGCTTATAAGAACCAAGAGTTCACAAGTGGTGTGTTGGGAGTTTCTCATCAGAGGCAGGACTAATCAGCGGTGGCGGATCATGGGAACTATTCGGGGTTGGTCGATCAGAGTTGTGAGGCAGATAATGAAGTCGGTATAAGGATACAATGTGGGAGCTTATCAATCACTCGAGGGAAGAAATTTTTGATGAGGCCTTTGAAATTAAGGCCCCTATTGAGGTTGCTGAGTGAATGTATGAAAGACTGCTTCATGTAGAAACTAATAAAGAGCAGTGCAATTAGATCAACAAACAAGATCTCATCCTTATTATAGGATTAAATGAGAGGATTATAAATGTTGAGGAGTACATGAAAATGTGGGACAAGATGGCCTATTGTTTTGAATATTTTCTCAAGGATGACTCGGATACAAAGGTTAGTGATCTTCATTGGAAATTATTTAGGGATAATGCTTCAAATAGGCTCAAGATTGATTTTAATGGTTTATCTATCTCTTATGGTACATGAAAATTTTGTGGTTGTTTTCTATAATATTCAATTTGTTCCTTAAAAGTGTGTGGAAATAATAAAAAGTTAATTTTCAGTCATTATGAAGTGATAGAGATGTTATTTATTCTAGGTTTTTATGATTTTGGGATGAAAGTGGATGATGGTGAGTTGTTTTTTTTAAATTGGGGCTTAGGATGGAATGGTATTAGATGACTTTTTAGAATATAATATGTAGAAATACCAAATCCAGTAACCTAGAGCCATTTTCTAATTTATTACATTGGTGTAAGATATAATGGATCTCATCATGATGGACCAATCATTTTAGTAGTCTTGAAGAAACAAACACATACATTATTCCCATATTACATTGGAAATATAAAATAGATAGCATAAAAACATCATTCTCACATCCCTAATATTATTCATAATATCCCTCTTCGCATCATAGGGAATGGAAAACAAATAAAGGGTGAGTTCAGATACCCAATAAGAGTTGTATACAATAGAATCTATCATGAGTAAATAAGGAATAATCAATATGGAAAAGTAAATAACAGAAACACGTTTCATTTAATCATTAACTTGATATTGAAATACATCCATGGATAATATCCATGTAATAATCTCATGGATAATGATAAATGAATTATAAATGAAATAAATGATTATTATTCTCCATCATGATCTCAAACATCTTGATATATATACCACTAAAGCCATGTTCCAAGACTGTCTAATAAATGGGTAGGTATACACCATAAACCCATTTAATTTGAAAAATAGATTTGTTTCATGAGACATATTGATACATAGAGGGGATATCTGTAATTGGGTCCCACACATCGTAGCATATCCTATACATTCCTCATATATTGAATGATCAATTAAATTGATAAACAATATTCCTTATCAACAAATAAATTTCATAATAAAACACTATATATAAAAATTATATAAGCCTTAAGATATAATAATATCCTTGATGGATTTTTCATATAAATTTTATGTCCAATTAAAAATTATCATACAAAAAGTAAATGTTTCAATAGAAATTTAATGACCAAAAAATTAATAAGAGATAAAATATGTACTTCAATTTATCAAAAATACTGGTTTTGAAATAAATTCATGTCTTTTGGAAAATAAAATAAAATGGATAAAAAACATTAAAATAATATTTATTAAAATATTTTTCTTTATAAAAACTATTAAAACCCATATAATAATTGAAATAGAATAAAACAGTTATGGTGGCTGGAAAATCCGTTAATTCCATACACATTAAAAAACATTCCTTTTAAATTTTTTCGATGAAAGACAAAAAAGACCCCTTCAAAAAATATTATAAAGATTCCTTTTTTACCCTTTAAAAATAAAATTGTAACTTAAAATATACTTTGAATAAATAAAAATGACTCTTGTAAAATAGTTTTAAAAAATATGTACATAGAGGAAAAATATACCCTATCAAAAGAGAAATAAGATTGAATTTTATGTGAAAAATATATTTGCATCATTCTAGTGCCGAATAGAGGAATATTTAGAAGAAAATATGGAAAATCCTTAAATTTATAGATTATAAGAAAATATATGATCTTTATGAAATATATATTATAATATTCCTTAAATGAAAAATATAATCAATCCCAAAAAAATGAGATAGTAAAATAAATTCTTACTTATTTGGTAACTTTTAAATAGTCACCCCTAGAAAGTGTAAAATTGATTAATTAATAAATATATATTTATTTTAAATACATTAATGTGGTATTATATATACTATATAAAAGTAAATAGGTGTATAGTACCAAATATGTCTCAATGGAGTGTAAATTGAGATGAAATCCCTTACCTCAAGTCTAGCTTGTCTCATAAGTGATTTTAACCTCATGTATAATAAATTTATATTTATTATAATCATATAACATAACCATATATATATATATTATATTATATATTATCCATTTATAACATCTTATCACCCATTTGTTAACAATCTTTTATTATTAGCAATGTTTTCTGTGTTAACTACTTCATTTTTATGAGAATTTTGTTTTGATAATTATGGTCGTTGTTATTTGATTATGGTTAAATCACCTAAATAATGTTAATAATGATATAAATATCATAAATATCCATTATATATATGTATTCATCCATAAAATTTATATATAGAAAAATTAATTACATTATTCATGTAGACGATATGTTGTATGTACGCATGAACCATGTTTTCACTTTTCGATAGATGGAATAAAATAAAGGTAAATAATAATTAAACATTTAAGAATAATTATTATATAATATATATAATATATATTCATTAATTATATCCTTATTACCATCCATGTAAATCTATAATGAAAAATATATCACATTACTTCGTGGAGGTGGTAGTCCACACGTACACACGAGCGACATTATCATTTTCCAATGGACTCGAATGTAAGAATTTATATATGATATTATAATTAGATAAGAATAATTATTTCATAAATATAATATATATTCTTTTGTCCCATCACTATTCATATCCATGAAAGGTGGTGATGGAAAACAAATTACATCGGTTTGCAAGGCGGTAGTTTGTTGTACACATGAACAATGGTTTTGTTTCCTGTTTGATGGAGAAGGATATGAAAAAATATTATTCCATAAAAATAATAAAATATATGTATATTTAATATATTGGTGTTATTATATTGTATTTTTTAGGACATAATTGAAGGTGGTAAAAGAATGAGTAAAAAAGAAAGAGTTTGGTTAAGATGATTACCTTCTCTTAGAGAAACCTCATTCAGATATCTTCTTAGGGATACTAGGGGTAGTATTTTAGGAATAAAATAACCAATATAATTTGAGTAATGATTTTGGGAATATAATTTGTTGGTATTTTTCAACCTATATAGATCAAAATTATGTAAAGAAAATAGAGAATGGGTGTCCTTATATAAGTGAGGGGAGGGACATTCTTATAATTTCTTAAAGTATTAAATTAATATAAATTATTTTTCACATAAAAAAGGATCCAAATTAATATAATTAATATATAAAATGGTTATGAGTCTAAATTATCTCATATAATAAAAATTAGAAAGTTTAGGTGATGTTTTCACAATTATATATTTGTTTTAACCCCTCAGTTAACCCTTTGGAAAATTACATCGATAACAAATTTTTTCACACTATAGAATCCATGAAAGTTACCATAAATGGAAAATTGGATCATAAATGGTGAAGGTATGAAATTTTCTGTAAAGACCCTGAAATTCAGTGGAATTGTTTTTTAAATACACGGGAATTTTACGAGTCTTCAGTCTTTTATGACACTAGATTCCGAGGCCCGGTGTGCCTGGAATCAATTTCTGAAGTTTTGTTCTGGTACGTTCAGTAAACGTACAAGTGAGATTTTATACCTTTTGAACCAGTACTCGGAATTGAAATCTGAGGGTACCGTTGAACTCACAGCGCCGATATTCACTTAAGGAGACCTTTACCATAGTTGAATTTTATTGAGGTTGGAAGTTAATTTTTGGGGTTTCTAAATAAAATTTAAATAAAAATATGTGTTGCATATGTTTATTTGAATGGTAGTTAAAACCTTCAAAGGGAGATTGGTGGTGGGGCCACCCGCACATAACCTCCCTTAAGAGGATGTTAATAGGTGGGGCCCACCAGAGCCCCTTAATTCCTCTAACCCCCCTTTATACCTGTTGAACTCCCCATAAATGGGGGAGCTCTTGAACTTCCAATTAATGTGACAACACTCCCTTGTAATTAATTAATTGAGTCCCTTGAAATTCTTGCCAACTCCATAAATTTAATTAAGTGAACCAACATAATTAATTTGAATTATTTTGAACTCATTACAACCATTAAAATAAGGGACAAGATTATTTTATTTTGGTTGGCATAAGCTTTGTTGGGAGAACTAAGGGGAGGAGGAGATCTTGGTAGAGCTTGGAGAACCCTTGGAGGAAGCTCTCGATAGAGAATCATTCATCCAACGAGGAACATGAAGAACCTGAAGAACACCCTTTCTCTCTAATGAAAAACGATAGACTTCTCTTCCTCCATCTTCAACCGAGGCATGACAGGGAAGCATCGCCATCTTCGAAGTACACTGACGGTGTGGACTCGACTCGTCTTCACCGATATTTTCCTCCTCCAATAATAACGGAATGGCGTCCATCTTCCGCGACGTCCGTCTTCCGTGACTCCATCATTGATCACCGAAATTGAGGTAGGGGGAAATTGAATTAATTTTATGTATGAGTTATACTCTCATTTCCTCATCATGTGGTGTTCTCTTGATGCCGAATGTTAACAACGTAATGAGGAGGGTTTGTACGGCACAAAAATGGTCTGACACTCCCCCCTTTTTGGGTGTTGTCATTGTGTTGATGATGGAGTTGGAGCCTGTAGGGTGTGCTGTCGTCGCACCGTGCCGGAGGAAGGGGGCCACGATGATGTGGGCCGCGACGGACTGAAGAGGCGGCAGCGTCGGCGACCAGAGGCGGTGGCCACGTGCCAACCACGTGGAGGGACCGGCGGCCACTGGGGCCTCCCGGTCCACAGGACGACCGGCCGGCCAATCCAGCCGGCCCGCTGGAGGACCGCGGTGCCCGCATGCGCCACGTGGAGGAGGACCCAGCTTGCGTCCGCATGCCACTCATTTGGAAAAACCGGTCGTTCGTTAGCCAGTCAGGCTGGAGAACCGCAACGCCCGTAGGCGTCATGTGGGAAGAATCGTGGCCCGCAGCACGGGCCGCGGGCGCTGGACCGAACCAGCCGGCTACGGCCGGCCGGGGCAGAGGAGGAGGCGGCATCGCCGGGCGAACCGGACCGGCCCGTAGTGCGGGCCGGGTCCGTAGGTGGGCCATGTACCACCGGGCCGGGCCGAACCCTAGCCGAGTCAGGTCGGGCTGACCCGCCAGCTCACTAGGCTTGACAGGTCAGGCCTGTCTTTGCTTAAATGCGAATATCTCCTAGACAGCGCTTCTAATTGACGCGCCGTCTGCGGAACTGGGACCCTCGTGACGAGGTGGTCCTTTTGGGATAAACTAAGTGAGTTTTGGGAAATTTTGGAAAATGATTGGGTTTGGATCGAGCGCAAATCCAATCGGGCCCCTGGAATGGAAATGGCAATAACTCTCAGACTGGGCGTCCGAATGATGCTCCGTCTGTCACGTTGGGTTCCTTATGATTAGCTAAAACAATGGGATACAACAACTCAATACTTCATGAAAATTGATATATTTACACTTGGCTCGAGGAGCAGACCCTCCCAGACTCGAGTGTGTTGTGTGCGGGAACCCTAGGGTTGGCTGCGACTACGATGAATTCTGTACTGGAATACTCCGTGGGTTTGACATCGATGACTACTGTACCAGAATCCTCTTTGAGTTCGACAGTAATGAATAAAAAACCAGAATCCTCCATGGGTTCAATAGAGATGAGTACTATACCGGGATCCTCCGTGGGTCTGACAGTTCTGACTTCTGTTCCTGTATCCAGTGTGGGTCCGACAGAATAGCTGGCCATGTTTCCTGTGTGGGTCAGACAACTTAGCTGGTCCTGTATCCTGTGTGGGTCCGACAACATAGATGAATCATTGACTACATATGATCATCTCTATCACTCTACGAAAGATTTATACCTATGTGTGTTGAGTCTTGTCTTTCAATAATTATCATCGATGTGATTGAATTTACTTCCTTTGTGGACTAGGATGTGTTTGGGCTCGAGAGTTGGTTTCATACTGTGACTGCTAACTTAGGTATATTTATGGGAATATACCTAAGTAGGTTTGGTTAATACTTCATTATTGTATCTTTCTTCTGTCGTTTATCATTTGTGGATTCTGGGAGACCTTCAGGGGTCTTGGGGTCCCCTACTGATTATTGTTATTCTCACCCCTTCATGGGCTTCGCCCGCACGTTGTTGTGTACTGTGCAGACGACGGACATCAGTGATCGAGGATGAGGGTGTTGGACGGGAGGCTGATCGGAGCTGGACTCGACGGGACGTACCTTTGGGATGAGTTGTTCGAGTTCTATACCTACCCTTCAGGTAGGATTCCCCGGTGGAGGATCCAGGAGCTGTTTTCCCTTTTTACCTGTACTTGTTATTCAGTTGGTTTTGTATACTGGCCCACTTACTTTCAGCACACCTTAATTTTCTATTTTAGTACTTGTTTCCTCTACTGCTTGTGTTCAGACTATGAGTGTTAAAGGTTTAAAGGTAATGCCTTCCCTTTTTTATCAGGGATTCACCTTTGGTGCTTTTCACCAGCCCCAGGCCTATGGAAGGCGGGCTTGGGGTAGTTACGGCACAGGCCTCAAGGACGGGTCGTGACAAATTGGTATAAGAGGAGTAGGTTCAACCGCAGAACTTGGACTCTGATTCTTTAAACGGAAATAGTGTTAAGTGTTTTGGGTGTGGTTATCAGTTTAGGGAAACCAGTGTTGGTGCAGCGGCCGATGTATCCATACACTAGGAATCTGACTTCTGATTACTGACTCAGTGCATGAAAACACTGATTGCGTTTGTGATTCCTTTGAAAAAGTTTTCTTCATGATTACTTTGTGTCAGCTCACCAGGTACACTGTTTTAAACGTGGAGCACCTGTTTCTTTTCAGGTGTCCCCATGAAGAAATCCAGCTAGGGTTCCATGTTTCGTACAAGATGGTATCCCACCGAGCGACGAGGCCTCAGTGTAGGGCCCCATCGCGGCGGAGGTACCAGCCGTACCCTACCCACTTGGCCACCGATACCACCAGCTCTAGCAGTAGAGAGTGCATGCCGCCTGATTGCATTGCACGAGTTCCAGCGCCAAAGGCCGCCTAGGTTCCGGGGAGAGATGGACCCACAGGTAGCTGAGGATTGGATGGAGGCTATCGTGAGAGTTTTCATATTGGTAGGGGCACCAGTCGACCTCATGGTGATTCTTTCCACGAGTCTCCGGCATGCAGCAACATGAAGATGGTGGATCTTGATGCTCTAGGTGCATGATGAGGAATCATTGCTCTGGACAGAATTCGAGAGTTTCTTTCACTCAGAGTTTGTTCCATCCACCATTCGTGTGGTGTGGATTCAGGAGTAACTTCATCTGCAGTAGGGTATCATGACAGTATCTCAGTACTTAGCGAGGTTCAATAACCTCTCGTGCTACTCCACGGATATGGTATGAGACCCATTCTTCAGGGCCCGAAACTTCAAGCAGGGAATTAGGCATGAGATCAAGGCTTCAATGATCCCCTTCAGCATTCCGACGCAGGCGGGGGTGCTAGAGATAGCCCTTCTAGTGGAGAGTTTTCTCGCTGAGCAGTCACCAGTATCGAGCCCCACCATAGGGCGACACGTAGCAGAGTCTTCTATAGCCGGTAGTAGAAAGATGTCACAATGGTCCAAGAGGACAAGGCCATCAGGTGGGAAACCCCAGGATACAGGTTCGGTTGTGCGGTGCACACGAGACATAGCCAGTTATACGAGGACCATGCAGTGCTATGCATGCGGTGGGCATGGCCACATGGATCGTGACTACCCGACCCGCCATACAAATGAGTAGCAGATAGTAGAGGGACCTCCCAGGAAGAGGTAGAGGTTCGACTGTGGTGGTCCACCAGGAGCAGGCGGATGTGGGAGAGGAGCTGGCCGAGAAACGGGTGGTGGACGGTGTTTAGAGGCTCTACCACCACCACCACCAGAAGGTCCACCCCGACCACAGGGAGCTTCCAAACAGAGGCGGGCTCAACTCCAGGCAGTCGAGGCCTACAACCACGACGCACCTGAGATGATTTGAGGTAATATTTGTGTCTACTCCACCCTTACTGCAGTACTTATAGACACAGGTGCGAGTCATTCTTTTATTGCCACTGCCCTCATTCAGAGCTCAGAGATTCCGATGGAGCCGTTGGCTCGATACTTATGGCTAGAGACTCCTAAGGGAGTAAACTTGATGATTACGCACTGGTTCCAGAAGTGTGAGCATACTCTAGAAAGCGAGATCATTGGCTGGGATCTTCTTGTAGCGGCGTCGAGGCCTTACAATGCCATCTTGGGTATTGACTGGTTATCCACAGTTGATGCTCAGATTGACTATATTAGGCACAAAGTATGGTGTATCATCATGGATGGGACCAGGTTCACCTTCACCGGTGAGAAGGGAGCCTTTTCAGCGCAGGATGGACTCACACAGAGGAGGGGGCAGCCGATCACAC
Source organism: Viscum album (assembly GCA_963277665.1). Taxonomy (NCBI): domain Eukaryota; kingdom Viridiplantae; phylum Streptophyta; class Magnoliopsida; order Santalales; family Viscaceae; genus Viscum; species Viscum album. The sequence goes on along the minus strand of OY728145.1, from coordinate 1,447,518,930 downwards.
ATCAGTTGGCTAGTCTCATCATCAGAGAAGTTGATATGCGGAGTCCGAGTTTTCCTATTGTGGTGGATCAGTATTAAGATGTTTTTCCAAACGACATTACAGGACTACCTCCTCGCAGAGAGGTAGAAATCTACATTGGCCTATACCCCGGTATGGAACCGATATCCACTCCAGCATATCAGATGGCTCCCGCCGAGCTTCGTGAGCTACGGGTACAGCTGGAAGACTTACAAGGAGAGGAATTTATCTGACCCAGTGTTTCAACCTGGGCATCTTTGATTTTGTTCGCCAAGAAGGCGGATGAGAGCTTGCGACTGTGTTTTGACTTCCATCACCTGAATCAGGTGACCAAGAAAAACAAGTACCCACTCCCAAGGATTGAAGACCTCTTTGACCCGCTCCAGGGAGCAAGATGGTTCTAAAAGATAGACCTCAGGTCAGACTATCACCAGCTCAGAGTTCGAGATGAGGATGTGCAGAAGATGACCTTCAGGTTTAGGTATGGCCACTACATGTTCTTGGTTATGCCCTTCGGCGTAACCAACACACCATTAGTGTTCATGAGTCTCATGAACAGGATCTTCCAACCTTACCTCGATCGCTTTGTCGTAGTCTTCATTGACGACATACTGATCTACTCGACTACTGAGGTGGAGCATGCCTACCATTTGCTGGTATTACTAGTCACACTCCGAGAGAACCAAATTTATGGTAAGCTCTCGAAGTGCTAGTTCCGGATTCGAGTGTTTCATTTCTTAGGACATGTCATCTCGGAGGATGGAGTTGCAGTGGATCCAGCGAAGATCGAGGCAGTACTTTCTTGGGAGCCACCCAGGAGTGTGATGAAGGTGCGTAGTTTTCTGGGACTGGTTGGGTACTATTAATGATTTGTTCCAGACTTCTCTAGATTTGCAGCACCACTTTTAGCATTGACAAAGAAGAGGAAACCCTTTGTGTAGTCAGATAGATGCTAGCAGAGCTTTCAGAAGCTGAGGCAGAGGTTGACCAGTGAGCCCATCTAGAGGCTACCAGAGGAGGGCATAGGGTTTGCAGTTTACTGTGATGCATCAGGGACCAAACTCAGGTGTGTCTTGATGCAGAAGCGAGCAGTGATCACGTATGGTTCACAACAGTTGAGATAGCATTAGCAGAACTATGCTACCCATGACCTGCAGTTAGCAGCAGTGGTCTTCACCTTGAAGATGTGGTGACACTATCTGATGGGTGAGAGTTTTACAGTCTACTCTGACCACCATAGTCTCAGGTACATCTTCTCACAGAAGGACATGAACTTGAGACAACGACAATGGCTCGAGTTCCTCCAGGACTATGACTTCAAGATAGTCTATACTCCTGGGAAGGGGAATGTTGTAGCAGATTTGCTCAGCAAGATAGCATGCATTCACCTGTTAGGAGAGGCAATAGAGAAACTGGCCACGTTTCAGATATCCTCTGTGGATAGAGATGGAGAAGCCTTTCTGTAGTCTCTCACAGTCACTCCTCCACTTCTTTAATGATTCAGAGAGGCACAGTGTGGGGACGTCGACTTTGAGACGCGACGTGCTCAGATATCCTCAGGGCAGGCACATGATGGGTTTTCTGAATGTGGGGAGAAGGTCATCCTCATCAGAGGACGTACCATGGTACCAGTTGCACTACAGGAGGAGGTGTTGAGAGAGTTAGACATTTCCCCTCTAGCGGTACATCCAGGAGTGGTGAAGATGTATTAGGACCTAAAATGACAGCACTGGTGGCTGGGTAGGAAGAAGGTGGTAGCAGAGTTTGTCTTGGGATGCCTCACTTGTCAGCAAGTGAAGGTGGAGCACCAGGTTCTAGCAGGCTTGGTTCAGCCCTTGGAGGTCCCAGAGTGGAAGTGGGATGGGATATCGATGGATTTCATGATGGGACATCCACGTACATCCAGAGGACATGACTCTATCTGGTTGATTGTTGACCGACTATCCAATTCAGCCCACTTTCTACCAATCAGAGAGTAGGGATCAGTAGAGAGCATGGTATTTCTCTACGTATATGAAATCATATGGATTCATGGTGTGCCATCGACGATCTTCTCTGATCTAGATTCCTGTTTCACTTCCTGGATATGGAAGGGGTTGCAGGAGGCTTTCGGGATGCAGCTTCGCTTGAGCACCACCTTCCATCATCAGAAGAATGGGCAGACTGAGAAGACCATTCAGACTCTCGAGGACATGCTCCGTGCATGCATCCTCGAGTTTGGTCACAGCAGCAGGGAGGATCACTTGACCTTCGTAGAGTTTGCATATAACAACAGCTATCACTCTACCATCGGGATGACACCTTATGAGGCACTTTACGGTCGACCATGCAGATCGCCTCTGTGCTGGACTGATCTAGGGGAGTCAGCATTTGTATGACCAAAGATGGTGCAGGCTATGACTGAGAAGGTGTTGATCATCCAGGAGCGGATGAAGACTGCCTAGAGCAGACATAGGTCATATGTTGATAGGAGACGGAGACCATTGGAGTTCAAGGATGGCCACCACGTCTTCCTGCGGGTCTCACCTCGAAGAGGTATATAGGGATTTGGCCAAGGCGTCATGTTATGTCCACGATTTATTGGACCTTTTTAGGTCCTCAGAAGGGTAGGCGACATAGATTACCGCTTGAATCTTCCACCTCAGTTGCACCGGGTGCACGACGTCTTCCACTTATCTCACCCGAGGAGATACGTGCACGACTCGTCCCACATCATTGACCACATGGAGACAGACATCGATAACGTGGCGACATTCATGGAGGTTCCAGTCGATATTCAGGATCAACAGGAGTGGGTCCTGCGTGGACATTCTATTCCTCTGGTGCGCATTTGTTGGCAGCACGAGAACCTCCAGGAGAGCACTTAGGAGTGGGAGGCTCATATGCATGCTCAGTACCCTCATTTTTTCCCTTAGTGTGTGTTGTAGATTATGGGGATGTAAATCCCTGAGGTGGGGAGAATGTAAAGACCCATAAATTTTGTGGAACTTGTTTTTAAATACACGAGAATTTTACAAGTCCGCAGTTTCTAACAGCACTTGATTCTGAGGCCCGGTGTGCCCGGAATCATTTTTTGAAGTTTTGTTCGGGTACGTTCAGTAATCGTACGAGCTGGATTTTATATCTTTTGAACAAGTGCTCAGAATTGAAATCTGAGGGCACCGTTGAACTCACATCGCTGGTATTCACTTATAGAGACCTTTACCGCAGTTGCGTTTTATTGAGGATGGAAGTTAATTTTTTTAGTTTCTAAATAAAATTTAAATAAAAATATGTGTTGCATATTTTTATTTGAATGGTAGTTAAAACCACCAAATGGAGGTTGGTGGTGGGTCCACCCATACATAACTTCCCTTAGGAGGATGTTAATAGGTGGGGCCCAATAGAGCCCCTTAATTCCTCTATCCCCTCTTTAAACCTCTTGAACTCCCCATAAATAGGTGAGCTCTTGAACTTCCCATTAATGTGCCAACACTCCCTTGTAATTAATTAATTGAGTCCGTTGAATTTTTTTACATCTCCATACATTTAATTAAGTGAACCATCTTAATTAATTTGAATTATTTTAAACTCATTGCAACCATTAAAATAAGGGATAAGCTTATTTTATTTTGGTTGGCATAAGCTTTGTAGGGAGAACTAAGGAGAGGTGGAGATCTTGGTTGAGCTTGGAGAACACTTGGAGGAAGCTCTCAACGGAGAATCACTCATCGAACGAGGAACGTGAAGAACACAAAGAACGCCCTTTCTCTCTAGTGAAAAGCGACAGACTTCTCCTCATCCTTCTTCAACCGGGGCAAGATAGGGAAGCATCACCATCTTCGAAGTACACCGACGGTATCAAATCGACTCGTCTTCATCAAGATTATCCTCCTCTGATATTGACGAAATGACGACCATCTTTTGCGACGTCCGTCTTCCGTGACTGCGTCGTTGATCACCGTAATTGTGGTAGGGGGAAATTGGATTAATTTTATGTATGAGTTATACTCTACATTCCTCATTGTGTTTTTTACTCTTGATGCCGAATGTTAACAATGTAACGAGGTGGGTTCGGACCGCACAAACACGGTCCGACCCTCCCACCTTTGTTGTTGTTCTCATTGTGTTGACGATGGAGGCAGAGCCGATAGGGTGCGGTGTCGTCGCACCGTGCCGGAGGAAGGGGACCATGGCCATGAGGGCCGCAGTGGATGGAAGAGGCAGCATATTTGGTGACTGGAGGCGGCGGTGGTAGCGACGGCTGCGCGCAGGCCGCATGGAGGGATCGGCGGCCTCTCGGGCCTCCCGGTCCGCGGGACGACCGGTCGGCCAATCAGGTCGGCACGCTGGAGGACTGTACAGCCCGTAGGCGCCGCGTGGAGGAAGATGTGGGCCCCGTTCGCGGGCCGCTCAGCTGGACGAACCGGCCGGCCGCGAGCTGACCGGGATGGAGAACTGTGGTGCCCACATGTGCTGCATGGGAAGAACTGTGGCGCGCAGCATGGTCCGCGTGCGTTGGACCGAACCGGCCGGCCGGGGTAGAGGAGGAGACGGCACCACTTGGTGCCGCCGACCAAGACGGACCGACCCCCAGTGCGGGCCAGGTCTGCCGGTGGGCTGACCCCACAGCCGGGTCGGACCCCCAGCTGGGTCCGACCCCCAGCCGGGTTGGACCCACTGAGTCGGGTCAGGCCGACCCGCCAGCCCGCTGGGCTTGACGGGCTGAGCCCATCTTCACTTAAATGTGAATATCTTCTAGACCGCGTGTCCGATTGACGCGCCGTTTGCGGCACTGGGACCCTAGTGATGAGGATGTCCTTTTGGGATACACTAATTGAGTTTCAGACTATTTTGGAAAACGGATGGGTTTGGATCGAGAATAAACCCAACCGGGCCCCTGGAACAGAAATGCCAATAACTCTCAGACCGAGCGTCCGATTTAGGAGTCGTCTGTCGCGTTGGGTTCCTTATGATGAGACGGAACAACGTGATACATCAACTCAAGACTTCATGTCCGTTGATGTATTGATACTAGGTTTGAGGAGTGGACCCTACCGAAATCGAGCATGCTCTATGTGGGAACCCTAGGGCTGGATGTGATTGTGATGACTACTGTACCAAAATCCTTCATGGGTTCGACAACGATGACTACTATATCATAATCCTCTGTGGGTTCGACAGGAATGATGACTGAACCGGAATCCTTCGTGGGTTCGACAGCGATGACTACTATACCGGGATCCTCCGTGGGTCCGACAGTTATGACTTCTGTTCCTATATCCTGTGCGGGTCCGACAGAATAGCTGGTCTTGTATCCTGTGTGTGTCCGACAGCTTAGTTGGTCATGAATCCAGTGTGGGTCTTACTAATTAGATGACTTCGTGACTACATCTAATCATCTCTATCCCTCTACAAATGATGTATACCTCTGTGAGCTGAGTCTTTTCTTTCAATCATTATCATCGATGTGATTGACTTCACTTACTTTGTGGATTGGGTTATGTTTGGGCTCGAGAGATGGAGCCAGAATGTGACTGGTAACATAGGTATATATATGGGAATATACCTAAATAGGGTTGGTTGATACTTCGTTATTGTATCTTTATTCTGTGGTTTATCCTTTGTGGATTCTGGGAGAATTTCGGAGGACTCGGTGTCCCCTACTGAGTATTGTTATACTCACCCCTGCAAGGGATTCACCCACACCTTGTTGTGTTCTATGCAGACGACGGAAAACAGTGATCGAGGCTGAGGGTGATGGACAGGAGGCTGATCAGAGCTGGACTAGACGGGACATACCATAGGGATGAGTTGTTCGAGATCTGTACCTACCCTTCAGGTAGGATTCCACAGTGGATGATCCAGGAGTTATTTTCCCTTTTTACTTGTACTTGTTGTTCAGTTGGGTTAGTATACTAGCCCACTTACTTTCAGCACACCTTACTTTTCTATTTTAGTACTTCTTGCCTCTACTTCTTGTCTTCAGACTATGTGTGTTATAGGTTTAAAGGCAATGCCTTCCCTTTTTTATCAGGGATTCATCTTTAGTGCTAGTCGCCAGCCCCATTCCTATGGAAGGAGGGTTTGGGGTAGTCACAGCACGGGCCCCGAGGATGGGTCGTGACATTTTCAACCATATATTATCCCAAATGTTCACTTTAAATATTTTTTTATTTTTAAATTATTTAATAAAATATTATTTTCATAAAATAATATTAATGTCATTTTTGACACTATTCTTTTAATTTGACATTGAAAACATGAAGACAAAGATTAAATTTGAATATAATCTTATAGAAAAATCACTAATATGTTATATGTATATTTAAAATTCATAAAATACAATAATTCATCCATATTTTGTTACTTTTAATATTTTTAAAATCATTTATTTTATTTTTTTATAACTCAATAAACATTACTTCGACGTTTCATAAGAATTTTAAGTAACTATTCAAGTAATAAAAATTTAAAATAAATTAACATGATAAAAAAATTAATTAATATTTAAAATAACCATTTATGACCAAAAATAATTTGTTTTTATCACTATGATACAATATTATATACATTAAATACAGGAGAGTGACATTTTTGAACTTATCCTTTACTTAAAAATTATAAAGGTCAAAATCAAAGGTAAATGACAACAAATGGTCATATTTTTGAATTTTGGATAAATATGGATGAAATAAACTCACAAAATTAAATAAATTAAAGTTTTATGTATATTTTTTATTCCTTATTACATTATTTTTAACCTTAATTAGCTGATTTACCCTTAACCGATATGATAAATTTTACCACAACTACTATTCATATTGCATAAAAATGAAAGGAGAAAATTTACCAAATATGAACCTTATAGTTAAAAATATGAAATCAATTCTATAAAATTCAATTCATATAATTTTTGAGATTATTTTAAATATAATTCTATAAAATAAGATAAAAAACAATTTCCCATAAAAAATCATTTATAAGCCTAAAAATAGACTCATGTCAATATTATATAAAATGATGATCATAATTTAAATAAAATTGATCTTATATCACCTTAATACCAAATAAAAAATAAAATGGATATTTTTAATTTAATTTATTTAAATAAAATAAATGTCAGTTTTATAAAATCATTATTTTCACTATTTAGTGAAAAATAAATCTTTTTAGAAAAATATTAAAAAATTTAGATAAGCTAATTTTGACATGAAGAATTAAAAAATTATATAATAATAATACTTTAATAGGTTTTAATGGTTTTTTTAAACTTGGTGTTTCGTATAAATCAATATATTAAATAAATTTTTTTAAAGTGAAATATAGCGTAATATCTTAGGACATCACATTTTTCCCCATTATAAGTATTTTTCCCTCAAAATTCGATCACTGTGATACAAAAAACAAATGATAATTTAGAATTGTTTAATCCTTAGTTTCCCATGAATATTATTCAAACTTATGGTTTCACCGCAAACCATTGACCAGGTGAGTGGTCTTATTTCATTGAACTTTAACTCTATGATCAAAAATCTCCATCGATTGTTCCTCATAAGATAAATATTGTTCCAGTGGTATGAAATATAAGTTTAGTACATGTGAAGGATCAGGTGTGCACTTACTCGGAAGAGATACATGAAAAACATCATGAACTTGAGAGATATTTAGTGGAAGCACCATGTAGTAAGCCACCAGCCTGATACAATCAAGAATGCTTAAGGGACCGATATATCTAGGGATCAACATTCCATTATTTCCAAATCTCATAACCTTATTCCAAGGAGATATTTATAGGATTAAATTGTAACCAAATTTTAACTCTAGATCTCACCGATTATTTTCAGACTAATTTTTTTATCATCTTTGAGCCTCCCTTTGTTTTTTTTGAATTTGTCTTACCTTAATTTCTATTTCTTCTTCTAGATCCAGTTACAATATCTTTATTTATCCAAATTCATCCCAACATTTTAGAGTTCTTAACTTTATTCCATAAAGGGATTCATAATGATCTACTTGATTTCTCAAGTGAAATCTATTGTTGTTAGAAAATTCTACCAATGGAAGGTGTTGATCCCAACCACCTTTCAAATATATATAATAAGCTATCAACATGTCTTATATAGTTTGAATGGTCTTCTCAGATTGACCATATATATATGGATGATAAGTAGTATTGAAACTCAATATTTTATCCAAATCCTACTGAGAATTCTACATAAATTTTAGGTAACTTCAGATCCGGATCAGATATGATTGAGAGTCACACACCATGAAACCTCATAACTTAATGTATATTCGAGTTAACTGATCAAGAGATAAATTTTCTATAACAGTTATTAAATGCCTTGATTTCTTGTGGAAATCAACTAAAACCCAAATATCATTGTTCAATTTAGATGTTTTGAGGATTTTGATGAATAAATCCATGGTAATGGTTTCCCATTTCCATTCTGGAATGGGTAACGGTTGTAATATACCCTCTGACTTTAATCTCTCATCCTTAACATGTTGACACACTAGTTATTAGGATACATAATTTTCAATATCTCATTTCATGTTATCTAATTATAAATACGATTTTAGATCACTGTACATATGTATAATTCCAAGATGAATAGATAATAATGAACTATGAACTTAATCCAATAACTCCTTCAACTCTGTTATTGATAAGACACACACATGGTTCCTAAAATTTACCATTCCATAACGATCAGGGAAACCCCAATAATGTTCCTCTCCTTCTTCTATAATTCCACATATTTCTTCTATGCCTTCTTAATCCTCTCAGGGATATAGGGTTGAACATTAATCTAAGAAAGATAAGATTTATCCCCTTTCCTAAATATTTAAAGGTATAAATTCTGTAAATCCCTAAATATTGTATCTCTTTAAATCCTCATCATGGAAAACAAGCATGATCTTTTCAACTCAGATCATTAGTTACCATGTTCACCTTCCTAGGGTAGTAATGTATTGAGAAGTCATAATATTTGATAAAATCAAACCATATTATATGGTACATATTCAATTATTTTTGTGTAAATATAAATATTTTATAATTAGTATATATATCATACCTCTCACCATACAGATAATGTATCCATATCTTCAATGAAAAAATTACCACTAACATCTTTAATCCATGAGTCAGGTTATTTTTTTCATGAATTTTCAATTGGTGGGAGGAATAAGATATCATGATATCATTATGCATGAGGATACATCCCAATACCTTCTTTGATGCATCATTATATCTCACAAATCCTTCTCCACTATAGGGTAGTGTAAGCATAGGCACACTGACCAAACGTCTCTTTAGTTCTTTGAAATTATCCTCATATTCATATTTTTATTAGAATATAACCCCCTTTCAAGTAAACTTGCTTAGTGGATTTTATGGTCAGTATAAATCTCTCATAAAGAATCAGTAGTGTCTAGACAACCTATGAAAACTACATATCATGCTTATTGTGGTTGGTTTAAGACAATTCTCAATAACTTATGCCTTTTAAGGATCCACTAATATAACCTCAATTTAAATTATATGACCCTAGAATGATATTTTTGTATCCAAAATTCACACTTGGTAAATTTGGGATAATGCTTCTCCTTCTCTAGAGTGACCAACACAATCCCCAAATGTTCTTCATGCTCTTTGAATATATAATAACATATACAGAGACTACAATAAACTGATCAAGGTGATATCTAAAGACTCTAATCACTAAATCCGTGAATATTACTTGATAATAGGTATGTCCAAATGGAATTACTATAAATTCATAATGAACATACCTCACATGAAATGTTGTATTGGGTATATCGTCATTTTTGAACTTTAGCTGATGATATCTAAATTGAAGATCAATATTATAAAAATATTTATCTCCTCGTAATTGATCAAACATATCATAGACACAAGTTAGATGATACTTATTATTAATATTTATCCTGTTATATTATTGATAATCAATGCAAAAATTGCATTGAATCATCTTTCTTCTTAATAAAATGAACAGGTACACCCCATGATGAAGCACCGGGATGAATGAATCCATTATCTAGATTTTCTTGGAGATTCGTCTTTAATTCTTATAAATAAATTAGTTAAATTATACATAGAGTATTTGAAATAGTTTTAGCACTAGGTATGAGTTGTATTGAAAAATCAACTTCACAATTCAAGGGAATACTAGAGAACTATTTTGGAAAGACAAAAAAAATACATATAATAGGCATATTCTTAATATTGAGTTTCTCCCCAACCATTTGAGATAATATACCTCCTGAATAAGTAGTAAAACCCACATTATTGAATTAATTTCAATTGGGAGTTCAATTATATCTTTACACCGATAGACTATCATATATTGATTCTAAAAATCAAATATAACTTCCTAAATCCAATAATATCTTTTCGAGGGAATTAATACATTGTTCAACTACTAATGGATAAGTATTTATATTAAAATATGGTGGCTTATATCACATGAATTGATCCAAAAAATGAGAATCATGTTGTGGAACAATAAATATCTCTATATAGGCAAGGTTATTCATCATAACTCAATTCATCTACAATAATATGGACATGATTTACTTATTTTCAACACCAAATATATTGGCATGCCCAGTAGAGAAATCCCTATATTAACAATAGGTGTTGATTCCCTTTTTTCTATTAGGCTCCATCACTAAATAATGACACAAACTAAATTAGATTATAATCATCATGAATATTGATCCATAAAATAAAAATACTTATAATGGTAACATTTCTCAAATACTTTAAGGGGTTATCATAATTTTCAGAATAGTTGTGTTTATTTAAAATTTAGTTCCCAAGGTTTCTAAAAAAATTTCCTTTGATACTAACTATAGAAAACCCAACTCTAGTAACCCAAATCCGATATCTACTTTATTAAATTGGTATAAGATAAAAATGATCTCTTCCGGAAAGACTGACTAGAATAGTCTTGAAGAACCAATTAAATACATGATTCCCATATTGCATTGTAAATATAAATACATAGCATAAAAATATTTTTGCATCCAGGAAATTATTCATAGCATCCCTCTTTATATCCCAGAGAAAGGGAAACAAATAAAGGGTGAGCTCAAATGCTTGGTAAGAGTTACATATAACAGAATATATCATGAGTAAATAAGGCATAATCAATATTGAACGATTAATAACTACAACACATTCCATTTAATCAATAACTTGAGCTTGAAATACATCCGTGGATAAAATAAATGAAATAATATCATGGATAATAATAACTGAATTTACAATTAAGGAAATTATTAATATTGTATGTCATGATCTTATATATCATGATAATTATATCTCCAAAGCCTTATTCCAATATAGTTTAATCAATGGGTGGGTATACACCATAAACCCATTTAATTTTCCATATCGTTTTTTCTCGTGAGACCCATCAATGAATCAAGGGGGTATATATAATCGATATCCACCCATAATTATATGTCCAATACATTAACATATATTGAATGATCAATTCAATTCATAGACAATATGCTTTATCAAAAAAATATTTCCATTGATTAAGGAATATAGATTTATTATGGTTTTTCCCAGTCAATCAAATAAAATTAATTCATAGTAAAACACTATGTATAGAAATGACATATAGTTTAAAAAATAAGAATATATATGATGGATATTTAGTATAAATATAATTTCCAATGAAAAATGGTCAAAATAAAGTGATTTTTTCAAAAGAAATTTAATGACCACAAAATTAATAAGATATAAAAGATGTCCTTCAATTCATTAAATATACAGGTTTTGAAATAAATTCACTTGTTTTAGAGAATAAAATAAAATTAATGAGAAACATGAAAATAATATTTCTTAAAATATTTTTCATTATATAACCTTTGAAAAAATTTATAAGAATTTAATAGCATAAAATAGTTACGGTGGTGAGAAAATATGTTGACACTGTATACATTCAAAAATAATTCCTTTTTGACTTTTTGTAAAGAAAGTTAAAAATGAACCTTTCATAAAACATTATAAAGATTCCATTAAAACCATTTAAAAAGACAATAATAACTTAAAATTTACTTTGAGTCAATAAAAATGAATTTTTTAAAACAATTTTGAAAAATATGGGCATGAAAGAAAAATATACCAAATTAAAAGAGAAATAAGATCAACTTTTATTTTAGACAATTATTTACTTGATTATAGTTACAAAGAGAGGAATAGTTAGAATAAAATATCTAAAATACATAATTTTATATAGTATAATAAAATATATTATGTTTATTATTGATATATTATAATATTACTTTAATAAAAAATATAAGCTATCCTAGAAAAATGAGATAGTAAAATAAAATCTTACAACTTTGGTGGCTTTTAAATTGTAACCCCTTGAAAGTGTAAACTTGTATTGAAACCATAATCATAATGAATTAATATATATTAATGTTATACAGATAAAATGGTAAGTATATACACTACATAATATTATGTAGGTGCATAATTCCTTTTATGTCTCAATGGAGTGGAAATTGAGATGAAATCATTTATCCCATGTTCGACTTCCCTTGTAAGTGATTTTAACCTCCTATATAATAAATTTATATTTATTATAATTAAATAACATTACCAGATACATATCTATAATTTCATATAAGATCCATTTATAACATCTTATCACTTGTATGTTAATAATATTTTATTATTATCATTATTTTTGCTGTATTTTTCATGAAAATTTTGGTTTGGTAATTTTAGTACTAATACTTTGATTATTGTTACATCACATCTAGAATGATAATAACTATATAAATATCATAAATATTAATTATATATATATATATATATATCCATCCAAAAAAGATAGATATAGAAAAATGAATTACATCATTCATGGAGATGTTAATCGTACGTACACATGAACGTTGTTTTCATTTTTAGTAGACGAAACAAAAGAAAGGTAAATTATAATTAACCTTTAATTAATCATTATTATGTGATATATATTCATAACATATATCCTTATTACTATCCATGTAGTGTAAAAATGAAAAAATGGTTCCCATCGCTTTGTGGAGGTGGTAGTCCACACATACGCACGAGCGACGGTATCACTTTCCAACAGATTTAAAGGTAAAAAGGTATATATGATATTATAATTTTAGAAGTATGATTATTAAATAAATATCTTATATATTCATTATTTACATCACTATGAATATCCATGTGAGGCGGTGATGGAAAAAAAATTACATTGGTTCGTGAGGCGGTAGTCTGCCGTAAACACAAACGATGGTTTTGTTTCCCATTTCATGGAGGAAGAGATGGATAAGTATTGTTACATAAAAATAATAAAATATAAATATATTTAAGATACTGATGTTATTATATTGTAATTTTTACTACATGATTGAAGGTGTTAAAAGAAGAAGTAAAAAATAAATAACGTGGTTAAGATGACTACCTTCTCTTAGAGAATCCTCATTTGGATCTCTTCTTAGGGACACTAGAGTTTCTCTTTTGAGAATAACAGAACCTATATAATGTGACAAAGGATTTTGGGAAGATAATTGGTATTTTTTTTATATATGGATCAAATTTGTGTAAATAAAAGAGAAAAATGGCGTCCTTTTATAAATGAGGGGAGAAACATTCTTGAAATTTATTAAATTATTAAATTAATATAAATTAGTTTTCATGTAAAAAATGGATCCAAAATGATATAATTCATAGATAATACAAGAATTAGTAAAACTAATATCATAAAATAAAAATTAGACAAGTTTAGATGATGTTTTCATACTTATCTCTTTGTGTTAACCCCTATTAACCCTTTGAAAACTATGTTTTTACACTACAAGAGCCACACAAGTTACCATAAAAGGATAATTGGCCCATTAATGGTCAAGGTATAAAATTTTCAACCATATTTTTGAAAATAATTGTCTTTCAATATTTTAATTATTTTTAAAAAAATTAATAAAATATTATTTTCATAAAATATCATTAATTTCAATTTTGACACTATCTATTTAATTTTATTTTAAAAACATCAACATAAAGATGAAATTCAAATATAATACTTTAAAAAATTTCTAATATTTTATATTTATCTATAAAATGCCTAGAATATATTAATTCATCAAAATGTTATTTATTTTAATATTTTTAAAATCATTTATTCTATTTTTATATTAATTGAATAAATACTGTGTTGGTGTTGCATAAACATTTAAATTAATTATTCAACTACTAAAAATTGAAAATAAATTACCCTGATAAATAAATTTATTCCTATTTTAAATAATCAATTATAACTGATCATGATTTTTTTTATCCCTATCACACAATATTATAGACATTAAAATCAAGAGAGTGTCATTTTTTACATTATCCTTCACTTAAATATTATAAAGTTAAAAATCAAATATAAATAGAAAAAAATCATTTTTTTGAATGATATATGATTATGGATGAAATATACACATAAAATGATATAAATACATGTTTTGGATATATTTATAATGTCTAATCAAATTATTTTTAACCTTAATTACCCGATTTACCCTTAATCGAGATGAAAACTTTTTTCTAGAGTTACTATTCAGATTACCTAAAAATAGAATGGACCTATGTACCAAATTTGAACCTCCTAATTCCAAATATGGAATAATTTTTATCAAATAAAATTTCTATATGCTTCAAAAATTAATTTAAAAATAAACTCGCAAAATGCGATGAAAAATGGTTTTCCATAAAAATATGTTTTTAAGCCTAAAAATAGACTTATATCAAAATTATATAAAATTAAGATCCTAATGTAAATAATTGGTATATTATATCACTTTAATACCAAATCCAAAATATAATGTATCTTTTTAAAATAATTAATTTAAATAAAAGAAATGGCAGTTTTATAAAAATAGATAATTTCACTATTCACTAAAAAATAATTTTTTTAAGAATAAATGAAAAAAATTCAACCTATTCTAATTTGTACATGATAAATTAAAAAATAATATAATAGTAATAATTTAATAGTTTTTTTAATCTCGGTGTTTCGTATAAACAAAGCTTGCATTCATATTTATTTAAAAAGAAATATATCATAAAATCTTAGGTTGTTACATTCAGCCTAGGTTTTTTAATGGATTTGGTTGTTCTTATGTTATAGTAATTTTTTTATTATGATGGATTGTTTATGGAATTATGTTTAATGATTTTTAGGGGCTGTTTGATGATAATTGGGATATGATTCAACGATCATTGGGTTGATGAAGCTCACTAGTGATCATGGTAGGTGGTATCGACCCTTAGAGTGATTTCTATGTTATGCCCAGAACATGATTGACACATAATAAATCAATATTTAAGTGAAAAAATTATTTTTAGAATTATTAATGAATGTAATTTAAATGATACTTTGATATAATAAGGTTAACTTTTTCTAAGATACTTTCATGTGAACTATATGCTAATTCTTATTTTAGCTGTAAAGATCCGGATTTTCTATATATATTTTTTAATTATATAGGACTATTATAAGGCTTTGAAATCTGACGGCGTTTGATTCTGATGCCCGATGTGCCCAGAGTGGAATTTTAAAATTTCTTTAAGGTACGTTCAGTAAACGTGTGACTGAGAAATCTGAACATTTGAACCGGTGCTCAGAATTGAAATCTGAGGGCATCGTCAAAATCACAATGCCCAGATTCACTTAAAGGTGGTTTTACCATGACTGCAGTGGGTCAAGGAGGAAATTTATTTTAGTGTTTATCATTGATGAGTAAATAAAATAAAATTTATTTTATTTTATTTTTAAAACATCCATGTACCACACATTTAAGTGTTGATAGTGGAAACCACAGGCGTGGTCGGGCATTTAATGAAGGACATTAAATGCCCTGTTACATAATGGTTTTGTAACCACCCTTCGTGTGATTAATGAGGCTCATTAATTACACCAATTAATGAACCTCTTAATCAGATTATAGAGAGTTAAACTCTAACATGGGGTTTTTGGAAAATAGTTGGTAATGGCTTGATCTTGGGAGGATTCTTGACGAAGAATGAATCCCCTCACGAAGAAAGAACCGAAGAACGATGATTGAGTGGCGTCGTTAGAGGCTTGTTGCGGGAATAACGGACACCGAATCTTCCTCAAACGTGGAGGTTCTACAAATATCATGAGGTAAGGTTTTTATTTGGTTTAGTTTTAAAAGAATTGTGGAATCTTATTCTTCCCTCATGGTATCAAGCTAACGTGGAGGGCGTAGGCCAAACAAACAAGGCCTGGACCCTCCTCTACTTTGTTGATCTATGTGTTCTTCATGGACTTTTTATCCGAGATAGGACAGAACCTGGAACGGAGGATCAAGGGGCAAAGATAGAATCCTAGGGAGTCCTTTGATACATTTGGATGGAAAAATGGGCCACTAGAGCTCGTTCGGTGACCTGTGGAAGACCGCCAGTGTGACACTGGCACGGCGGCGCTAGCAACCGGTGCCGACGGGGGTGATGGCGGAGGCCCAAACCGGTCGGCCATTAAGGAGGTGGAAGTGCGTCATCTCCCACCACTGGTGAAGGGGGGCACAAAATATAGCCTCAGTGTACAGAGGCAGTCGACACTGACCAGCCATGGGTAGAGGCGAGTGGCGCGCCATCGCATCGTCGTGCGCTACTAAAGATGGTCACATCTCGGAAGCTGCAGCGGAGGGCTACGACCCATGCCCTGTGGGCCCGTTGGGAGATCTAGTGTCACCATGCGGTGCCACCACTCCACCTTCCGAATAGGGGGAGTTGTTTTCCACCCCGCACCAGCTAGTGTCGGCCCCAGCCAGCGGACCGCGCCCTTTGTGGGCCAGGCTGCGTAAGCCCAGCGGTCTGCACCCAATGCGGGTCAGCCCAGGATGGTTCGAGCTAGGTCGGGTCATACCTGGGCCAGGTTTGGCCCAGGAGGGTTCGGGCCCGGGTTGGGTCATGTAGGTTCGGGTCGGGCCGGGCTGGGTCGGGCCGGGTCGACCAAATCGGGTCAGACCGGACCCAAACCCAACCAGGCCCAGATTTGCTTAAAGGGTCTTATCTCCTAAACTGGACATCTATTTGAAGAACTGTCTATGGAACTATAATCCTCAAAACGAGAAGGTACTATTGGTATACTTCACTTGTGTTTTTGAGAAATTTGGAGTATGGCTGGTTTGGATCGAACCTGAAACCAACAGGGCCCTTTGTACTAAAATGCTTATAAGTCACAGACCGGGCATCCGATTGACACGCCGTCTGTCACGTTGGAACCATTAAGACATGGAGGTCATTTGGGATACTTCTTTGTAGAAATTAAGGGTGGTTGATGTATTAAGGATGTATTTTGGAGCATATCCTCTCAGAATCATGCTTGCTTAGTGCGGGAATCTAGTGGCTAGTTATAACATCAAGAAAGAACATCGATCATATGTGGGTCAGCATAAATCGATCCTATGTGGGTAAAAATCTATCAATCCTATGTGGGTCAGCGCTCAGTAATCCTGAGTGGGTCAACGCTCACTGATCTTTTTTGGGTCAGCATCTACCGATCCTGTGTGGGTCAACAGCAGAGGCTCTCGACAAAATAAGATGATCCAGCGATATGTCTAATCATCTATACTTATGTACATAAGTGATACCTAGTGTGAGCTGAGTCTTTACCTTTGTGGTAATTTTACCTTCATGGGGTTACCTTTGTGTTGTTACCTTTGTGATATTCTTCCCTCATGAAATAGTTTTTCAAATGGCTTAAAAGATGGAGCCTTATGTTTCCTCATGTATGAAACGAGTATATTTTAATAACTTAGGTATATGTATGGGCATATACCTAAGTAGAGTTGATGAATGATTCATGCTTTGTGATTGAGGTATTGATTTTGTGGAACTCTGGGAGACATTTGGGGGTCTCAGGGTCACTACTGAGTATTTTTATACTCACCCCTGCACAGGCTACACCTGCACCTTGCGGTGTCTTGTGCAGATGATGGACACCGTTGATTGAGCCTGAGGGAGCCCGGACTGGACGGTGCTTAGAGGTGGACCATTTGACGTGACATGCCACAGTGACTACTAATCTTGATCTATGCCTACCATTCAGGTAGGATCCTTCGCATACGAACACAGATGTTGTTTCTCAATTGTAGTTGTACATTCTCAGTTGGGAATGTATTACAACCCCCTTTACTTATAGTACTCACACTTTTACTATATAGTTTTAATTCTTGGTTTGCTTATTTTTGTGTTCTTGGACTTTGTGTTTTTAGTTTTTAAGTTAATTCCTTCCCATTTAAAGGGATATTCTTTTTTGGTGCAATTCTCCATCCCCTGGCCTATGAAAGGTGGTCTTGGGGTAGTCACAGCACGGGCCCCAGGGGACAAGTCGTGACAAAGTGGAATTGAAGGAGTCAGTTCTACCGAAGAACCAGGACTCTGATCTTTCCAATGGAGAAATAGTGTTATGTGTTTTGAGTGTGGTTTTCAGTTTGGGGTGTCTAGTGTTTGTGTGGTAGCTAACGTATCCATACATTAGAACCATGAATTCTGATTTTCATCTTTATGCACAAAATTACTGATTGTGTGTGATTTGGAAGTGTTTTACTTTTGATCTCTTTGAGTTAGCTTATCAGGTATAACATATTGATCTTGGTGAATCTGTTTTCTTTCAAGATTCAACCACGTAGACAGGCATCTAGGGTTCCTGTGAGAGTTTATGATGATGGAACACCAAGCGATGAGGCTTTGGTGCAGGGCCCTCTTTCAGCGATAGTACCATTGAGTGGTGTACCAGAAGCACCACTACCCGTTGGGCAACTGTTTCCACCAGCCCCACTAGCAGATAGTACATGTCGACTGAGCACACTACATGAGTTCCAACGTCAGAGGCCTCTAAGGTTCTGAGGTGAGATCGATCTACAGGCAGATGAGGACTGGCTAGAGGCTGTGGCCAGAGTTTTTTGCTTAGTTGGGACACAAAATGATCTGATAATGATCCTAGTTTCTATTCTCTTCCAAGGAGCAGTTGGGAGATGGTGGAGTCTGAAACTTCAGATACACGATGATGAAACCCTCACATGGACGGACTTTGAGGGCCTTTTCAGGGAAGAGTTGATCCCAGTAACTTTACACTCAGTGCGTATACAGGAGCTGCTGCACATACAAAAGATCATCATGACTGTGGGCTAGTACTCGGTGAGGTTCACTGATCTCTCCCGCTACTCCACTTACATGGTACGAGACCCTTTCATCAGGGCCTAGACCATTGATCATGGTATCTGATGGGAGACCAGAGCATATATTATATCTCTCAACATTCCGACATAAAATGTGGTGCTAGAGCAAGCACTTTTGGTGGAGAGATTCCTAGCTGAGCAGGCACCGACAACGAGAGCCACCTCTAGACGTCAGGTAGTAGAGTCATCCACAATAGGCAGTAGACGGATGATGCATGGTCCCTAGTGGGCCAGACCTTCTGGTGGAAGACCTCAAGATACATGGTCGATGGTGTGGGCTCATGCGACAGAGGAGGACAGTTGGGGATCAAGCAGTGCGACTCGTGCGATGGGCAGGGTCAGATGGATTACGACTACCCAAACCACTATAAAGATGACCAACAGATGGTAGAGGGACCACTGAGGTAGAGGCAGAGATATGATCGCGGAGGTCCGTAGGCAGCCGGAAGACGTGGTAGAGGATATGTTTGTGAAACAGGCAGTGGGCGGCGATTCAAGGTACTACCGCCACCGCCTTCAGGTGGTCCACCCCGACCATGGGGAGCAGGTGGACAAGGACAAGATCAACTCTAGGAAATTGAGGCCTATGACCATGGCTCTCTAGAGATGACTCTAAGTACGATATGTTTCTACTCCACCCTATATGTAGTAATTACAGACACAGGTTCCAGTCACTCTTTTATTTTCATGGCTCTCGTTCTGAGCTAGAAATATTATGGTGGAGTCGTTGGCTCGATCCTTACGGATAGAGACTCCTATAAGAGGGGATTTTATTATTACACACTAGTGACGGTAGTGTGAGCTTACTCTATGAGGATATATCTTTGGATAGGATCTTCTAGTAGTGGAGTCGAGGCCTTACGACATCATCTTGGGTATCGACTGGTTATCTAAAGTCCATGCTCAGATTAAATACATTAGGTGCAATGTGTGGTGAGTTCATGGGGATAAGACCAATTTTTCCTTTACCGGTGATAAAGGAACCTTTTCAGAACATGATGGACTTACCCGGAGGAGGGTTTAGCTGATCACTCATCAGTTGTCTAGCCTTACCCTCAGAGTAGATGATGTTGAGAGTCCAAGCTATCTTGTAGTGGTGGACCACTATGCTGATGTCTTTCCTAATGATGTTCCAGGACTACCTCCTCACAGAGAGGTGGAATTTTACATTGACATGTACCCCGAGATGACACCGATATCTACACCATCATATCAGATGGCTGCCATGGAGCTTTGTGAGTTATAGGTATAGTAGGAGGAATTGAAGAGGATGGGGTTCATAAGGCCCAGTGTTTTTTTATGGGCAACACCGATCGTATTTGGAAAGAAGGAATTTGAGACTATGTGTGGACTATCGGCGCCTGAACCAAGTGACTGTGAAGAATAAGTATCCACTTCCAAGGATTGGTGATATTTTTGATCAGCATAAGGGATCTCGTTGGTTTTTGGAGATAGACATCAGATCAGGCTATCATCAGCTTAGGGAACGAGATGAGGATGTGAAAAAGACGACCATCAGATGTCGGTATGGCCATTATGATTTCTTGGTGATGCCATTCGGCATGACCAAAACCCCTATAGTGTTCATGGGACTCATGAACAAGATCTTCTAGCCATACCTCAATCAGTTCGTGGTGGTCTTCATTGATGACATCTTGGTGTACTCAGCGAGGGAGGAGGATCATGCCTATCATCTACAGATAGTACTGGATACACTCATAGAGAACCAGCTTTATGGTAAGCTCTCGATGTGCTAGTTTTGGATACAGGAGGTCCACTTCTTGGGACATGTTATCGTGGAGGTTGGAGTCGCAGTGGATCCGGAAATGATAGAGGTTGTGATTTCTTGGGAGCCACCCAGTAGTGTGACTGAGGTGAAGAGTTTTCTAGGGTTGGTTAGGTACTACCAGAGATTTGTATTTGACTTATCTAGAGTTGTTGCACCCTTTTCAGTGTTCATGAAGAAGGGACCTCCCTTCGTGTGGAAGTAGAGATGCCAGCAGAGTTTTCAAGAGCTGAGGCAGAGACAGATGAGTGCTCCCATCTTGAGGCTACCAGAAGAAGGTGTTGGGTATTTAGCCTATTGAAACGAATCAGGGACCAGACTTGGATGTTTCTTGATGCAGGAGAGAGTAGTGATCGCTTATGGTTCACGACAGCTCAGACAACATGAGCATAACTACGCTACACAAGACCTGGAGCTTGCATCAGTAGTCTTCGCCTTGAAGATGTGGCGACACTACATGATGGGTGAAATGTTTATTGTTTACTCTGATCATAAGATTCTCAGGTATATCTTCTCACAGAAGGACCTAAACCTAAGATAGTGGTGATGGTTGGAGTTATTCTAGGACTACGACTTTGAGATATTCTATACTCCTGGGAAGGGGAACGTAGTGGCAAACACACTCAGCAGGAGGTCTGGTTTACAGTTGCTGAGTGAGGCAACAGAGAAGCTAGCCGTGTTGCAGATATCCTTTGTGGGTAGAGATAGAGAATCTTACCTGAAGTCTATGACTGTCACTTCCCCACTTCATTAGTGAGTTCAGGAGGCACATGTTGGGGATATTGACTGTGATGATCGATATAACTAGATATCCTTAGGATAGGTACCTGATGGATTTTATGAAGGTGGGGATCATTTCATCCTATTTAGAGGATGCACCATGGTACTAGTGGCGCTATGGGAGGAGTTGTTGAGGGAGTTCCATACGTCCCCTCCGGCGGTATGTCCTGGTGTGGCGAAGATGTACCAGGACCTTTGGAATCATCACTAATGACCATGGATGAAGAAAGCAGTGGAAGATTTTGTTTTAAAATACCTTACTTTTCAGAAAGTGAAGGTCAAGAATCAGGTTCTAGTAGGCTTAGAACAACCACTAGAGGTGCCAGAGTGGAAGTGGGATGGAATTTCCATGGATTTAATGATAGGACTACCAAATACTTCCAGGGGAAACAATTTTTTCTGGGTGATATTTGACCGAATCACCATGTCGGCCCACTTCCTACCCATACAAGAGTAGAGATCAGTAGAGGGATTGGGATGCCTCTACGTACATAAGATTGTATGACTTCATGGAGTGCCATCGACGAACGTCTCAAACCGTGACACACGTTTTACATCCTGGTTGTGGAGGGTATTACAGGAGGCATTTGCGACTTGTCTACATTTGATCAGCGCATTTCATCTATAGATGGATGGTCAGATGGAGAGAACTATTCAGACATTGGAGGACATGCTTCGTGCTTGCATCCTAGATTTTGGCCACAGTTGGAAGGATCACTTTCCTTCAGTGGAGTTCGCATACAACAACATCTATCACTCCACCATCGGTATGGCACCATTTGAAGCCTTGTACGGTCAACCTTATAGAACGCCTCTATGCTGAATAGAATTAGGGGATTCAGCACATATGGGTCCAGAGTTGGTACGAGTTACCACTTAGAAGGTGCAGATCATCCAGAAGAGAATGAAGACTGCACAGAGTAAGCAGAAGTCTTGTGCTGACAAGAGATGGAGACTTTTGGAGTTCGAGGAGGGAGACCATGTCTTCATATGGGTCTCACCTCGATGAGGTTTGTTGCGATTTGGACGGGGAGGCAAGAAATCTCTAAGGTTCATCGGACCCTTTTAGGTTCTCAACAGAGTTGGCAAGGTGTCGTATCGCCTAGCTCTTCCCCCACATATGCATCGGGTGGTTGAAGTCTTTCAAGTGTCGTGGATGAGGAAGTACGTGCATGATTTATCGCACGTTATCGACTGGGGTGAACTAGACATTAATGATGGGGCGACGTTTACAGAGGTTCTAGTGGAGATTGAGGATCGGCAAGATTAGGTCCTTCATGGATAATCGATACCTCTGGTGTGCTTTTGTTGGCAGCATAGGAACCTCCAGAAGAGCACATCGGAGCGAGAGGCTCAGATTTGTGCTCAGTACCCCCATTTTTTCCATAGTCTATGTTGTGGCTTTTGGGGACGAAAATACCTAAGGTGGAAAGAATGTAATGAACCATATTTTCCATGTATTATTTTTAATTATATAGGACTATTCCGAGGCTATGAAATATTATGGCGTTTGATTCCGTTGCCTGGTGTGCCCGGAGCAGAATTTTAAACTTTCATTAAATTATGTTTAGTAAAAGTGTGAGTGGGAAATCATAGCTTTTGAACTGGTTCTCAGAAGTGAAATATAAGGGCACTGTTGAGCTCACAGCGCCAGGATTCGCTTAAGGGAGGTTTAACCACGACCACAGTGGGTTGAGGAGGAAAGTTGTTTTTGCATTTATTTTGAATTAATAAATAAAATAAAATATATTTTATTTTATTTTTAAAACATACTTCCACCTCACTTTTATATTTTGATGGTGGGGACCATATGGGTGTTCGAACATTTAATAAAGAACATTAAATGCCCAGTTACACAATGGTTGTGTAACCACCCTTCGTTTTATTATTGAGGCTCATTAATTACACCAATTAATGAACCTCTTAATCACATGTTATAGATCTAAACTCTAAAGTGGGGTTTTGGAAAATCATTGGAAAAGGCATGATCTTGGGAGGATTCTTGACGAAGAATGAATCCCATCACGAAGGAAGAACCTAAGAACGACGATTGAGTGGCGTCGTTGGAGGATTGTTACGGGAATAACGAACACCTGCTCTTCCTCAAATGCAGACTTTCTCCAACGATATTGAGGTAGGGATTTTATTTGGTTTATTTTTAAAAGAAATGTTGAATCTTCTTCTTCCCTCATGTTATCAAGCTAACTCGAAGGGTGTGGGCCAAACTAACAAGGCCCGGACCCTCAAATACTTTTTTGATCTATGCATTCTTCATAGACGTTTTATTCGAGATTAGATGGAACCCAGAATGGAGGGTAAAGCGGTGAAGAGGGCATCCCGGGGAGGCTATTGATACCTTTGTATGAAAAAACGGGCCACCAGACCTCACCCAAGGACCCGCATAAGACTGTCGGTGCGGCACTGGCATGATGGCGTCAGCAACCTATAACACCCCAAGATTCCACGATATTTTTCCCTTTCAATAATGCAATAGATTGCATTGTATGCAACTTTGAGATTCAAACACACCACGACCAACCAAACAAACTATTATGAATAGTAATACACAATTTTTGAAATTTTATAAATTTTATTTTTTAAAATGGACTTCCTTTTTGAATTTGGAATATCGAAATTAGCTTAGGGTGAATTTTTGGTACTTTTCTAAAAACTTTCAATTTTTGATGAATAGTGAAAAATACTAAATTTTAATTAAAAACAACTTTTTTAATCAAAATATTTTATTTGTTAAATTATATATTTTAATGGGTTTTAAGTATAATTAGATTATATTTTTATCATTTAATATAATTTAGGTCATTGGATTTAATCTCGTGATTAAACTGGACATAAACAAGTGTCAATCTTTTGATAGTTATTATTTCATAAAAACACACTATTTGTTTTGACAATGAGAATCAATTTTAAATTAATTTCTTCCACTTATGTGTTTTGAATTTGGAAAAGTGGATTTTATATTTTAAATTAGGTGGTCTAAATTGTGTAAATAGATAACTTTTATTTTTATAAATTATGAATATTTACTTCAGTAAATAATTTATTTACCGTGGTTAAAGGGGTAAATCCAGAAAATAAGGTTAAAAAATAATATTATAATAATATTAAATTACCCTATCATGTGTCCTAAGCCTATTGGATGATACATTTCCAAGAATGGGAATCATTGGGTCTATTTTTGGACCCCATGGATCCACTTGGGAGTGATAATGACATTTTATATTAAATAATCTAAAGTAAAGACAAACATAAAAAAAGAAAATAACTTTTAGTAAAACAATTTTTATATGAAGTTATATAATTGATCTATTCTACTATAAATATTAATTAGAAATAAAATAATATTTCATAGAACAAGATATTTTATTTATAATTTTTCTACATAAAATAAATATATTTATATATGACACAATAATGTTGCAATATTTTCCTTATTAATCAAACAATCAAATAAATGATATTATAAATATTAAAATAAATATAATTTGAAATTTTTGATGTCATACACGAATTTTATAAGTGAATATGACATTTTACGGTTGATTAAATGAATTTGTTTCAAAGTAATCATGTTGTTATGACTTTAACAAAAACAAAATACCAAATAGTGTCAAAATTGAAATAAAAGAGTTTTAAAAACAAATATTATATTATTAATTGATATAATATTTCTAAATATCTAAGGTTAGACCAAAATACATATATATTGATATTTTTATCATTAATTAACCACTTGGGATTCTTTTGGAAGTTTATAGTATGTTTATTTACCATATAATATAAAAATACAAAGAGACATGGTAAATGTCAAACTATTTATCTAAGAGTTAAATATAAAAGATAAAGTTAATATGGTGACCTTAACCTATCTAAAACCTATGTTTTGAGATGTTTTCGACCCATACCCACCTTATCCTAGAAATAATTCATTTTGGAGCCATTAAAAACAAAAAATGATTTTATTATAAAATAATATTTCAAACTTTTCCTAAAGTGGCCATTACCTCTCTTATAAACGGGCACTACCCCTTCTCATTATTTCACATCTCCAAATCCATTTGGATCGGCAAACCCCTACCCCAATATCCCCAAAATTCCCTTAATTTAACCTAGAGGCCTTAGTTTGATCTGAAATCCAATCTAAGGAGACCTTTTGATCAACTGAAAAGGAATCACCCAAAGAAGAGGTGAATATTTAACCACCTCTTTCATGTTTTTTCTTCTTCCACTTTTTCTTTCTTTGTTGTTTATATTCTAAAATAATAACTACAGTATATTCTATATACTGTGATGTTATTATAAAAATGGTACAACCATACTCCTTATTCTATCCATTCTATAAATGATAAAGTCACCATACGTGCGTACCTACAGCTTACCGTCTCCACGCCATGGTGTAGTTTGTAATTAAAACACATAATTATTTGGATGGGTATAATAATGAGTATAACTAGTGTAAATAATAAATATAACATGTTAATTATTCAATATATATATGATAAACCATCCAATTACATACGATTTCTCCATCAATGATATTGTCACTCATGCGTACGTACGGATTATCGTCTCCACGAATGCGATGGGATTCATTTCCCCATCATAGCCATTCAAGAATAATTTTCATTTGATGATTAAAAATAATGTTTAAGAACTAAATATCATTCTGGATATGAATCAAATTCAACATATCCATCACAAACATGGCTTACGTAACCAAGCATATAAAGGAAAATGAGTCCATTAACACCCAAAACGATGATACTACTAAAATATTATTAACAAAGAAATATTAGATAATTATATATGATATCATATTTATGTATATAGTTATTTTATAATTTAATAACAATGATTTATCTATTATACATGAGGTTAATGTACCCACGACCATGGAAAAGTACAAGGTGAGGGTTTATTTCACAATCCCTTTATTATCTGAGGTTGTGTTTACGTAAGTATCTACTGGGGCCTCTTTATCATCCACATCTATGTTCTCTTAAAAATTAATTTCAAAACATTTTTAATATTTACTAGACAATGCGTTAAAGTCATTTATACCCTTATTTGACTTTATATGTTTTGAAAGGAATATTTCCGTCATTTTCCAAACAAGGTACTTTATGACCTATTCGAGAAAATTAAGGTAAGAATGTATTTTTTTGAACTTATATGGCTGTTGTGGCTATTTTCCACCATTATAAAATCGTTGAAACTTCCCATACAATATTATAACAATATTTTCAAAATAAATGTTTTCTTTCATAATTATATGACTTTTAAATGATTTCAAAATAGAAAGAGATATTTCTCTAAAAATGTTTTGATATCATCTATGTCAACATCCTTTAATGGATTTTAAGCTTGTTTGAAGTTGATTTATTATGATACAAAATTTCTATATTGTATTGAAGGTTTTGTGATATGTTTGACTGCGGATGTTTTATTTGTTGAAAGTGGGCTCCCTAGACCCAACTTGTATTGTAATTTGATTACTGTTACATGTATTCAGTTTGTTTTTATACATGTGATTATCTTTCCATGATATTGTAGATACTTCTGCATCCACTTTGTTTATGGAAATTTCCTTAGATTACCTGTCGCATAAAATGGTTACAGAAGGTCCTAGTCTATAATGAGAACCATAAGATAGCATAATATTAATCTTAAAGTAACGTCCTACGGTCCAGTTACATCATTATGAAAGGACACAGATGATGTGTGACCATCAGGTGCTAGGGGCTCATAAGCATTGCGACTTCTTCTCATAAAGTTTGCACTTGATGATCTCTAGTAATCGAGATCATGAGGATAGTCTCGCTTAATAGGAACACCACATGTTTCAGGTGTCTTTGGTCAATCCTATCTACGGAAATATGTAATGGTCACCTGACTTGAGATCATTATCAATGAATGTCATTTAATTATGTACATTTTATATAAGGAGAAAACCATGGCAACAAATTCGTGGTGAGGTAGTTTGTATTGGGAACGTCATTAATGCATGGCATTAACTGAATGATTGAGAATGTATTTGTCGCTTCCAAGTTTAGGAAGAGATATCTCGGTCCTGGTTGATTAGGATGGTTTCACCTTCAATAAATCCATGGACATGGTAGTCGAAGGTAAGACCGTCTGGAAAAATCAACAAATAAAATAAAGAAAAATAAAGAATGATGACACTCGTGGGTATTCTGCTTTATTGAGATATCAATGACGAAGAGATTATATTACACAGACCATGTTTGTAGGGATGTAGTCGTTGCTATGACTTTGCCTTATCTCTATAGGGGCCTCAATGGGTTGCTATACCCCGCTCTTGGTCAGTGGATATTATCCTCTACCATTGAGGTTAGGGCTTAGAGGGTCACACATCATAGTGCCTTGAGAATCTACCCTATTCTGGGAATAGGAATATAGAACATGGTAGGCCCTGCCAAAGGGTCCGAGCACTATCCATGTTCTATGAATCACCAAAGAAAAAATAAATACATTAATTATTTGAGTTTAGAATAATTCGTTGGATTTATTTATAACATTTATTTACAAGTTATATAGTAAATACAAGTATTAATATTAATCAAATTGATTTAAATATCATAGGTTCGATTAATATTAGCAAGAGGAATGATTCAAGTTGAAGACTCGAATTTATCATGTAATATATTTATATATTATAAGTAAGTGATAAATTATAAATATTATTTATGGCATAATTTTATTTGTCATAAATAATTATTTATCTCACTTATATAGCGGACGTCTATTACACGGGGGACGGGAATCAATATCGCGTGTTTTAAACATTCCATATATAAGTGAGATAGAGGCTCTCTAATGATCACTATTCATGTGTCAAGATTGAGAGCATCTCTCTCCTCCTGGAATTTAGAGAGAGAGTCTCTCAAGAAAAGGAAGATCTTCAAGTTCATCCTTCTCGGATTTAAGCCTATTCCATTATGGTGATCATCGAAGATCTGTGCTAGCAACCATATCCTGACGAACGGAGCGCGAGCATATTCGAGAGGCGTGTGTGGATGATCTATAGGGCTTCAACATCGGAGTCTTCGAGCAATGATTTTCGGCGTCCTGCGGCGGACTTACACACGCTAATTCCGAACAAGGTACATGTTTAATTTCTTTTTGGGCTCTGATTAAATCTTGCGCGATCCTCGGACTGAATCGGGACAAGATCATTAGAGTTGAAATGGTTATGTCACTCCGGAGATGCAAAAAAAATTTAATTTCCCATCCCACCAACTTCTGCTGCTCCGTCCCGGTACCCAGCAGTGGTTTCAGATTGAGCGCAAGGTTTTTATAAGTCAATAAAATTAAAATTCATTACATTTAAGTGCAGGGTGTCAAAATGGTACATTTGGATTCGTCCGTGCATCCTTTCGTTTTCAAATGATCAAGTTATGATCATTTAAATTTTTTAATCGGATCAACGTCATGTTTTTCGTTCATTTGATGTTTATCACAAATTGAGAATTAACATAAAATATTTTTTTATTATTATATAATATAATAAAATATTTATTATAAAATATTTTATTATAAAATATTTTTCCACAAAGGTGTGTGGAAATATTTTTAATAATAAAATATAAGAGAGAAGGGAACCAAGACTAAGACCAAGACCCCAATTTGGGGTCTTCTTGCTTTTAAATAAAAAATGGGGTCTTCTCCCTTTATTAAAAAAAAGGTAAAGGAGGAAGAACTCAAAGGGCTTTCCTTCCTTCACGCGGAACCCAAAGGGGTGACACCCTTAACCCTAGCCGCTAGGTTCCCCCATCCCCTCTCGTCGGATCGCATCCAGCCGGCTACCCCAAGCCCGCACTGGACCCCATGCCGTACTACCTCTAGCGGGCCGCCCCGAGCCCGCAGCAGACCGCCTCCAGTGGCCGCCCCGAGCTCGCGCCAGAACATCGCACCAGACCCCTCTTCTTGGCCGCCACGAGCTCGCCGGCCGAGCCGGCACCGGACCACCATCTGTCGTCACCCCGAGCCTCTGGTCGGACCTCCTCCTCACGCCGGCCAAGGACCGCACCGGCCGTGCCGGTCCAAGCTGTGCCGGACCAGGCTGCCACCTCGCCGGCTCGCCGGAGCAGCGAGCTGCCGGCCATGCGGCACGCCGATTTGTTTCCCAGCCTCCTCCCACTCCCCTCGGACCGTGCCAGAATATGCAGCCGTCACGAGAGTCATTGGACGCCGCAGTCATGATGCGGTCACGCTGCGGTACCCTGCTTTAGGATGACACCCCGTGACGGTACGCAATCCTGCCGGACTCCTCTCCGGCTAGAGGTTACCCTGCATTAAATTAATATTAATTAATTTTATTTTTTAAATTAAATTTATTGAAATTAATTTACGGGTTTATATTTTATTTAAATCTGAAATATCAATTTAATTTAATACTAAAATTAAATTAATGATTTGATTTAATTTTAGCAATAAAATTAAATTAAACAAATGAACCGATAAAATCAATTATTATAATTTAATCAAATTCATTTAATTTTTTAGAACACCCTCGCATTATTTAAATTTATTGAAATTTATTTTTATTGCGCTTTTACCCCGACTAGTCTTGAGAAAGTGACCGAAGTGTGTATGTATGACATTTATTTATTTATTTATTCAATGCGGGCAATGATTGTAATATTTAATTAGATAAATGACGTTGTTTGAATTGTATTTTAATTCAAATATGTATAAGGGCCTGCACATCTATTGCAGTAGTTTTATTTTGTACCCCAGACCCCCTCGTCTACATGTGAGTATATTTGTAATTATACGACGATGATCTGAGAGGCAGACCCCACCATGATGAGGCGGTATTCCAGAGAGGAGATGGGCACTTTTCACTAGGGACAGCCGTGACATGAGTCATGTATTGACTCAAGTATGGATGCCCCTAGGTGATGATTGATCAGTTATCGATCGATCATTATAGAATGATCAAGACCAGTCGGAATTAATGATTTACTTTATGCACAATTTATTATTTTATGCATCTGCATGATTATTGCATGATCACATAGAATAGTAAATAAGATAAAATACATAACGTTCTGATGAATAATATTCTATTGAATGTTTAGTTGTGAGCGCGACAACCCAATTTGAATATAATAAATAGAAAAGGATTATATTCATCAATAAATATTAAAAATACCTCAAAGAAATATTAATTCTAAATGCCTTCCATTTCTCACATCTAAACAAAACCGGCTATTTGGGTTCTTTTCAGCCTTAGTTGAGAGTGCCTCTTACTACTAAGGCATTTTCATGAGAGAAATGAGTCGACATAACTAAAGTGAGTAGTCAAGGATTAGCCTTAGCAAACTTGCTATCACATTAGAGGCAATAGGTTGATGGAATCAAGTTCAGATTCCAAAAGTTGGGACTTTACTCAACAACATAAGGAACCACAAGAACAAGTGGTTGGCCAGCATAGTCCCTACCTTGAAACCCTCCAAGTAGTGGCGTAGCCCTATCATGTAGACTACGAGGGAGGTTTCGAGGATCCTTGCCACTAGAATTCTCAAGAGATAGTGTATTCTGAATCTAATAGTGATGGATAATAAGGTTCGTTAAAATAGTGGGAGACATTAAATGTTATAATAATTTATTAATCATAAAATGTCAAATGGTAATCAAGAAAAAGTACTAACTTCTAAATGTTTATCTGATGTAGATTCAAAATGACAATCACCAACACCATAAGTACTTTATCACTATAATCGATCTTGGATAAAGAAAATATCCTGACCGGTAATAACTTCCAGGAGTGGTACAGGTGCTTGCGCATAGTACTACGCCATGAAAGAAAGTTATATGTGCTGGAATCCCCAATTCCTAATGAGCCTCCTCAGGGATCAAGGAAGATCGAAAAAGATAAGTGGAGAAAGTATGTAGATGATGTTCTTGATTTACAATGCATCATGTTGTCATCCATGTCCATCCAATTGCAAAAAATGCATGAGGAAGAGGACGCCTACAAGATGCTTTCACATCTCCAAGAACTATATGAGGAGAGGGATATGCAAGAAAGGTATGAGATCTCAAGTGCACTTTATAAATGTAGGCTAGTAGAAGGGAACCAATCCGGTCCACACGTACTCAAGATTATTCGGTATATTGAGAGGCTTGAAGCCCTTGAGTTCAAACTGAACCAAGAACTAGCGATGGATCTTATTCTTGCCTCTTTACCATCAAGATTCTAGAATTTTATTGTCAATTATAATATGAATGGTATGAAAAAGTCACTCTCGAATCTCTTGGATTTAGTTTTCCAAGCTAATAAGGACATTAAAAACACAAATTCAACTGTCCTTATGGTGAACAAGAAGAACAAGGGCAAGGAAAAGAGTTCTAAGGCCAAGTCAAGGCCAAAGACACCAATGCATCGTCCTGCAAAGAAGCCAAAGATTCAGAGGTAAAGTAATGAGCTGGAAGTTGTCTGCTTTGGATGTGGCAAGAAAGGCCACTGGAAGAAGAATTGCAGAGCTGGGAAGAAGAAGCAAGATGACGCTTCTACTTCAGGTATTTTTGTCATTGAATGCTATCTATCTTTATCTACAAGTTGGGTATTGGATATGGCATGTGGCTCACACATTTGTATTAATATACAGGAACCAAGTAGGTTCAAGAAGATTGAAAAAGGTCAAGTGGATCTCCAAGATGCAAATGGTGCAAGTCTAGCAGCCTTGTCAGTGGGAGACTATCACTTGACTTTACCAACTGGTTTGGTTCTTGTTTTAAACAATTTCTATTATGTACCATCTGTTACCAAGAACATTATCTCTGTGTCATGTTTAGAAACTATGGGTTTTTATTTCAAGTTTGGAAATAAAATTTTTCTCCTTTATCAGGATAACATATGTTATGGTATGTCACATCTTAAAAATGGTTTCTATATGCTAGAACTAGAAAACTCAGTAATGTAAATCAATGACAGAAACAGCCAACATGACTCAAATAACACCCGCCTATGGCCCTTCAAGCTTGGTCATGTAAACGAGAAGTGATTACGAAGATTACATCGACAAGGGTATCTAGACTCAGTACAGTTAGAACTCTTAGATATATGTCAAGCTTGTTTACAAGGAAATATGACCAAAGCACCCTTCTCAACAAAGGGAAAAAGAGCCAATGTAGTGCTGGAATTAATACATACCTATGTATGAGGTCCATTTCCAGTAGAGGAAAGGGGTGGGTTTCTATACTTCATTACTTTTACTGATGATTATAGTAGGTATGGATATATCTACTTAATGCAGTATAAGTCTTATTCCTTTAGTTTCTTTAAGGAATACCAAAATGAAGTAGAAAAAAAACATGGTAAGAAGATAAAACCACTTCGCTCAGACCGAGGTGGAGAATATCTTAACCAATCTTTCATTGATCACTTAAAGAAGTGTGGGATAGTATCCCAACTCACTCCACCTTATACACCACAATGGAATGGTGTTAGTGAAAGGAGGAATAGGACCTTGCTTGACATGGTCAGATCAATGATGAGTCATAAAACTCTTCCATTATCCTTTTGGGGATACGCCTTGCAGACAGAAGCATATTCCCTTAACCGAGTACCAACTAAAGCTACAGATGGAATTCCATATCAGTTATGGTATGGAAATAAACCCAATATGACACACATATGTGTGTGGGAGTGTGAGGCATTTGTCAAGATTTTATCAAGTGAAAAATTAGCATCCAGAAGCACTAAGTTCATATTTATAGGTTATCCTAAGGAAACTA
This sequence comes from Viscum album, assembly GCA_963277665.1. Classification (NCBI taxonomy): domain Eukaryota; kingdom Viridiplantae; phylum Streptophyta; class Magnoliopsida; order Santalales; family Viscaceae; genus Viscum; species Viscum album. The sequence goes on along the minus strand of OY728145.1, from coordinate 1,447,485,308 downwards.
GAGGATACTACCTATATAACCCTTTAGACAGAAAAGTCATTGTGGAATGATATACAACATTTCTAGAAAGGGGTAACATTTTTATTAGAAATAGTCGGAGCATGATTGACTTTGATGAAGTTAATGCTCCAGATGCACAAGAGTTGGTAGAGGAACAGTCTCAACAATAGCAAGTGGAAGAAGAAATTGTTTCTGAGACACATATACTACATAGGTCTACGTGAGAGGTTAGACAACCAGAGCGTTATGGTTTTCTTGTCACCGAGTAAGGTGACACAATAGTCCATGAGGATGATGAACCTATAACCTACAAGGAATCATTATAAGGAAAGAAGCTGCTAAATGGTAAGAAGCCATGAATTCTGAGATGGAGTCCATGCACCAAAATCATGTTTATATTTTGGTAGACCCTCCAGCTGATGCAAAGCCCATTGGATGAAAATGGGTATTCAAGAGGAAGCTGGACATGGATGGTAAGGTTAATACCTTTAAAGCAAGACTGGTTTCAAAGGGATTCAGAACACGTCAAGGCATTGACTATGATGAAACCTTCTCACCAATGGAAATGATTAAATCCATCATAATATTTCTTGCAATAGCAGGCTTTCATGAATATGAAATTTGGAAAATGGATGTCAAAACTGCTTTTCTAAAATGGAAGTTGGTTGAAGTAATCTATATGACTCAACCCGAAGGGTTTATCAAGTCAAAGAATTACAATAAAGTATGCAAGTTGCATAAATCCATTTATGGATTGAAGTAGGAATCAAGATCATGGAATGTTCACTTTGATGAGGATATAATAGATTTTGGTTCTGTCAGAAATGAAAGAGAGCCTTGTGTCTATAAAATGGTTGAAGGGAATTCTATCGTTTTCCTAGTAGTATATGTTCACGACATATCAACTATGGGAAAAGAGGTGAAAGTCTTACAGTCAGTTAAGAATTGGTTAAATGAATGCTTCTCCATGAAAGACATAGGTGAAGCAGCCTACGTTCTAGGGATCAAGATCTATCAAGATATATCTCATAGGCTACTTGGATTAATTCAAAGTATGTATATTGACAAGGTACTCAAAAGGTACAATATGGAACAATCCAAGAGAGGATTGTTACCTATGTCACATGGTGTAAATATCTCCAAGAAAATGTGTCCACAAGCACTGGAAGAGATTGATAGAATGAGTAGAGTCCCTTATTCTTTGGCAGTGGGTTCTATCATGTATGTCATGCTGTGTACTAGGTTTGATGTTTCCTTTGCTTTAAGCATGTTGGACAGATATCAAGACAATCTAGGAGAGCTGCACTGGGTAGTTGTTTAAACTATCCTAAAGTACTTAAGGCGTACTAAGGATATGTTCCTGGTGTCTGGAGGAGATGAGGAACTAGTTGTGGGGGGATACACTGATGCTAGTTTCCAGATAGATCATGATGATATGAAATTACAGTCAGGATACATCTTTTTCTTGAATGGTGGATTAGTGAGATAGAGAAGCTCAAACCAAGTTGTGGTTGTGGATTCTACAGCAGAGTCTGAATATATTACAGATTTCGATGTAGTAAATGAAGTGGTCTGGATACCTAGCTTTATCTCATACGTTGGTGTTGTACCTACTAGTGCAAACCCTATTCCAGTATATTGTGATAATACTATTGTAGTGGTGCTTGCCAAGGAGCCCAAGTCTCACCAGAGGATAAAGCATATTCTTCGGAATTTTAATCTCTTAAGGGATTTTACTCAAATAGATGAAGGGATACTTAGCAGAGTAGCCATAGAGGACAACTTGGCAGACCCCGTGACTAAATCCATTTCTCAGCAGAAGCATGATTTACATGTGTGAGCTAGCGGATTGAATCCTGTTAGCAGTTGGCTCTAGTGCAAGTGGGAGTGTTGAAAGTGGGTTCCCTAGACCCAACTTGTATTATACTTTGATTACTATTACATTTATTTAGTTTCTTTTTATACATGTGTTTATCTTTCCATGATAGTGTAGATACTTCTACATCCACTTTGTTTATGGAAATGTACTTAGATTACATGTCACATCAAAGGGTTATAACAGGTCCCAGGCTATAATGAGAACCCTGAGATGCCATGAAAGTAATCTTAACGTAACCTCCTATGGACTAGTTACGTAATTCTGGAAGGACACAGATGATGTGTGACCATCAGGTGTTTGGGGCTCATAGGAATTGAGACTTCTTCTCATGATGTCCGCAATTGATGATCTATAGTAATTGAGATCATGAGGACAGACCCGCTTAATAGGAACACCACATGTTTCAGGTGTCATTGGTCGTTCCTATCTAAGGACATGTGTAATGGTATCCTGACTTGAGATCATTATCAATTAATGTCATTTAATTACATACATTTGATATAGGTCAAAAACCATGGTGACAAAGTCGTGGTGAGGTATTTTGTATCGGGTACGTCATTAATGGCATGTCATTAATTGAATGATCGAGAAAGGATTTGTCACTTCCGAGTTTAAGAAGAGATATCTTGGGCCTGGTTGATTAGGATGTGTGCACCTTAAATAAATCCATGGACATGGTAGTGGAAGGTAAGACCGTTTGGAAAAATCAACAAATAAAATAAAGAAAAAATAAATAATGATGACACTAGTGTGCATTCTGGTTTATTGATATATCGATGATGAATAGAATATATAACACAGACAATGTTCGTAGGGAGGTAGTTATTGCTATGACTTTTCCTCATCTCTATAGGGGCCTCGATGGGTTGTTAAACCCCTCTCTTGGTCGGTGGATATTATCTGCTGCTATTGAGGTAAGGGCCTAGAGGGTCACACATCATAGAGCCTTGAAAATATGCCCTATTATGGGAATAGGAATATAGAATTGCTGGGCCCTGCCAAAGGGTCCGAGAACTATCCAAGTTATATGGATCACCAAAGAATAAATAAATTCATTAATTATTTGAGTTTAGAATAATTGGTTGGGTTTATTTGTATCATGTATTTACAAGTTATATAATAAATAAAAGTATTAATATTATTCGAATGGATTTAAATATCCTAGGTTCGATTAATATTAGAAGGAGGAATGAGTCGAGTTGAAGACTCAAATATATTATGTAATATATTTATATATTATAAGTATGTGATAAATTATAAATATTAGTTATGGCATAATTTTATTTTCCATAAATAATTATTTATATCACTTATATAGGGGACGTCTATTACACGGGGGCCAGGAATCAATACCACATGTTTTAAACACTCCCTATATAAGTGAGAGAGAGGCTCTCCAATGATTACTATTCATGTGTAAAGATTTAGAGGATCTCTCTCCTCCTAGAATTTTGAGAGAGAGTCTCTCAAGTAAAGGAAGATCTTCAATTTCATCCTTCTCGGATTGAAGCTTCTTCCATTGCGGTGATCGTCATTGTGCTGAAGTGATCTTCGAAGATCTGCGCTAGCACCCAGATCTTGATGAACGGTGAGTGAGTAGATTCGAGAGGCATGTGTGGATGATCTAGAGGGCTTGGACCTCGGAGTCTACAAGAAACGATCGCTGGCGTCCTTCGGTGGACTTGCACATGCTAATTCCGAACAAGGTACATGTTTAATTTATTTGTGTTCTCTATTTAAATCTCGCGTGATCCTCGGACTGAACTGGGAAAAGATCATCGAAGTTGAAATGGTTATGTCACTCCGACGATGCAAAAAAAATTTAATTTCCCAGCCCACCTGCTTCCGATGCTCCGTCCCAATACCCAATATTATTTTTACACCATTCATAGTTTATGGATAAGTATTGACATTTCATATGCCAGTTTTAATACGAATGTTTATGTTATGTTTAAACATTTTCATATGAGGAATGCATTAGACATAGTAAGTGACGGGTGGAGCCCTCAATAACTCCTTGATGCATTGGTAGGCCTCATGAGACAAACTAGTGTCTTGGCACAAGGATTTGACAAAATATTATTTGTATTCTTGGCACAAGGCCTTGACTATGTGGTTACGAAGTCCGGCATTATGCATTCCATCATTATGAAAGTGGCTATTGATATTGCATGTGATTATTTGACAAGTAGAATATCCATGTGAATAAGTAAATTGCATCATTTGATTTTATATTTTCTATATTATGCGGATGTTTAATGTTTAAAAGGCTTTTTTTAGTCTTATACATTTTCTTAAATGTTTATTCTTATTTACGAATGTTTCTGCTATATTTTTATCCTTACTGAGCATCTGAGCTCACCCCTTTCTATGTTTTATTTTTCATAGGATGTGAAGAAGTATTTTATGGTTCACCTACAGTGATATGATAAGAATATAAGTGTGTTAAAAATGGGACAAAATTTTGTTGATGTTTTTATTTCATGATCTAATGTAAAACTTATGAACGTATCTAGTACTTCCAAGTCTAATAAACTGATTGGTCTTTCAGGACATGATTCCTTATATCATACCAATGTTATGTAATAATGCACCGACTCTGGGTAACTGTGTAATTCCTCAAACCTAGTTACCCAGAGTTGGTGCATTATTTTAGTACATTGGCATGATTACAAGGAATCATGTACCGAAGGACCGATCGGTTTAGCGGTCTTGAAAAATAGATTACATACATGAATGTTACAATACACTTTATAACATACAAAACAACATAAATAATCCTTTATGAATTCCATTATTCCCTTGGCTTAACCCAGAATATCAATCACAATACACTTCTTGGAATCCTGGGAAAAATAAATCATAGAAAGGGGTGAGCTCAGATTTTCAGTAAGGATAACAATATAGCGGAAACATTAATAGATAATCAAAAACATTTAAGGAAATGTATTACTAAAACAAAATCCTTTCAAACTTGAACTTAAACATAATATGGAAGAAATAAAATAAAATAATGTAATTTACTTATTTACAAGGATATTCTATTAGTCGAATAATCACATGCAATATCACTAACCACTTTTATAATGATGTAATGCATAATGACAGACTATCATAACCACATAGTCAAGGCCTCATGCCAAGACCAAAAATAAGATTTTGTCAAATCCTTGTGCCAAGACACTAGTTTGTCTCATGAGACCTACCGATGCATCGAGGAGCTATAGTGGGCTCCACCCGTCACTTACTAAGTCCAATTCATTCCTCATATGAAAAGGTTTAAACATAACATAAACATTCATATTAAAACTGGCATAAAAAATTTCAATACTTTACCCAAAAACCATGAAAGATATAAAAATGACACATCCACATTCAAACATATCACAAAACCTTCAATACAATATGGAAGATTTGTGTCATAATAAATCAACATCAAACTAGTTTAAAATCCATTAAAGGATTTTGACATAGATGAAAATTATTTGTAAAACTCTTTTAGAGAAATATACTTTTTTCATGAAAACATTTAAAAGTCACACAATTTATAAAGGAATACATTTAAATACATTTTTGAATCAAATTTTCTCATACCACTTTGAATATTTTGAATGTAATTAACATTTTAAAACATTCATGTCCATCTAAATAAATCCTTAAAACCTTTTTGAAAACATGGACATTAATGAGAATGGTTTAGAAGAATAAATCATTAAAACATTTAAAATGATTTTTTAGTGAAAATTCCCTTAAAATAATCCCTTTGAGAACTATTTTATGAAACATGGACATGGATAATAAATATGTCCTAGTAAATACTTACGTAAAAACAACCTCGGATAATAATGTGATTGTGAAATTAACACTTACCAATTTGGTAACTTACGAAACATACACCCCATGAAAGAAGTATCATACAATGAATATGTAAATACAAATAAATTAATTTTTATTACACTAAGAATACAATTATGGGCAGTATATACACCATAAAAAAGGTAATAGTGGCAATATGGCATGAATCTCACGGGAATAAGGAGTGAGATGAAAACCCATTACCTTGTACTTTTACATGGTTGAGGGTAGTTTAACCTCCTGTATAATGGTGAAATAATTGTTATTAAATTATAAAAGAATCATATACATTAGTATGATATCATATATTATCTTTTAACTTTGTTTTGTTAATAATATCTTAGTATTTTCGTCGTTCCAGGTGTTAACATACTAGTTTTATTTTATATGTTTTGTTTCATAAGCCATGTTTGTTATGGATAGGATTATTCTTATTCATATACAGAAAGATATCAAGTCCTTAAACATTATTTTTAATCATAAAATGAGAATTATACTTGAATTGATACGATGGGGAATGAATCTCATCGCATTCGTTGGGATGGTAGTCCGTACGTACGCACGAACGCTACTTTCATTTCATTTTTCATTTTAAAAAGAATAAAAACCAAAAGATACATAGGTGTATTATTATTCCAGTATAATATAATATCATATATATGTTACTTATGTTCATTGAAACCATCCTTTATACGTTCCATGTATGGTATGAAGGAGTCATGTCACTTTGAGGGGGCGGTAGTCCGCATTTCCTCAAATGAAATTATCGTATATATATACAACATGAAACGAATAATGGTATTATCTAAAATGGAATTAAATAATATTATATATAAAATAAATATCATTAATATTATATTTAATTATAGTGCCATCATAATGGAGACCATGAGAGGTGGTAGGAGATAATTGAACAATCATCGTTTCGTGAGGCGTTTGGTGGCTATCCACAGAAACATTATGTTTTTCACCCATTAGATGGATGTGTGTGTATGTGTAGTTCAAATACTTCTCATAAAAATATCCTAGTATATTTAGGATCCATGTTTTGTTAAAAAAGAAAATAATAAGAAGATTTTAGGGTTTGGAGAAGTAAAATAAACGAAAAGAAGCTAAGAGAAATCGTTACCTTTAATTTGGGTAACTCCCTTTGGTTTGAACCAAAATGGACTCTTGAAGTGCCTTACACCTACATTAAGGCTTCTATAAGGAGGATAGGGATATAGGTAGACTAATTTGGAAGGGTTTGGATGATCAAAAAGGCTTGAGAGGTGTGAGGAATTGGTTAGAAGTGGTGTCCTTTTATAAGGGGTGGAGGGGCTCTTTAGGAAAAACATAAAGTATTATTTTATGATAAATTCATATTCGGTTTATAATGGCTCCAAACTAGATTATTTAAATTATAATTTGGGGATGGGTCTAAAACCACTCAACCAATAGGTTTTAGACAAGTTTGGGTCATTATTTTACCATTATCGTTTATATTAAACTCTTACTTAAATAGTTTGACATTTACCATGTCTCTTTGTATTTTTATATTATATGGTTAATAAACTTACTATAAACTACCAAGAGAACCCCAAGTGGTTCATTAATGAAATTAATATCATCATATAAGTCCTTTGGACGAACCTTAGATTTTTATAAATATTATATCAATTAATAATATAATATTTGTTTTAAAAACTCTTTCATGTCAATTTTGACACTATTTAATAATTGGTTTTGTTAAAGTCTTAATAACTTTATTAATTCGAACCAAATTTATTTAATCAATCCTAAGATTACATATTAACAATTAAAATTCTTGTAATTCATTAAAAGTCTCAAATTATATTTATTTGGGTATTTATAGTATCAATTATTTTAATATTTCATTACTAAGGTAATTACTGCATCATCATTATGTCATAAATAACATATTTTATATGATGTATAAAATTTATAAAACAAATACCATGATGTAGGAAATATTTTTATATTTCCAATGAATATTTATAGTCTAAAATATAACTTATATAACCCCATGTAAAAATTAATTTACTAAAAGATATTTGTTTGTGTCATTATTGTCTTTACTTTAAATTAATTAATCTAAAGAGTCATTATCACTCTCAAGTGGCTCCATGGGGTCCCAATATCGACCCAAGGATGCCCATGGTAGGACATTACTCATCCAATAAGGTTAGGAAAAGTGTTAAGGTAATTTTGTATTATTATAATATACTTTATATCTTGATTTACCCTATTTATCTTTAACCGCGGTAAATAAAAGTCAAAAATCTACTATTCACCAAAAATAATTTTTATCTTATTGAACCAAATTTTACTCCTTGATATTTACCGTGTCTCTTAGTTTTTTGAAATTACACTCACAGAAGCGGTAAAATTATGTTTAATGTGAATTTGCAAATTCTCTTAGGAGGTTGGTAAAAGACGCTGAAAAGTTTAATAAAATTTTTATATATCTAAAATTATTATAAACTGACTCAAATGAATTAAATTGAACGTATATAGGTAGTATTTATCTATTTTGACATAAGATAAATTTAAATAAAATAAATAATTAAATAAAAATTCGGTTTTAAACTATAACTGAGTATTTTTCACTATTCCTCAAAAATTAAAAGTTTTCAGAAAAATACCAAACATTTACCCTAAGATAATTTTGATATTCCGAATTAAACAATGAAGTATATTTTTCCAAATTCAACACATAGATGTTGCATTTATTAATTTAAAATTAATTCCCGCTGTCAAAATCAAAAGGCGTATTTTTAAGAAATAATAACAACCAAAAGTTTGATTTAAGAAGTTGTTTTTAGTTAAAATATAGTAATTTTCACTATTCACCCAAATATGAATGTTATAATAAAAACACCAAATCTTTATTGAAACTAAATTCTTATGTCCTTATTCTAAATAAGAAGTTTATTTTGTCAAATTGAATATATAAAAGTTTCAAATATTTGATCTAAAAAGGATTCACCATTAAAAGGCGGTAACATTTCATTTTTTTAAAAATACTTCTTTTATCTGAAAAAAATGTATTTTTTCTTACATTATGTCTATGAATCTCATAATATGGATTCTAAAATTATAAGGATTATATAATGTTCAAAATTCAGTTAATACTATTCATAACCGCTTTTGAACGACATGTTTGGTAAGTCATGGTGCGCTGGAACTCGGTGTTGCGTGTAGTGCATTATTGAATTACTTTGAAGAAATAACGTACTATGAAATCATGGGGTGTTACATTCTTCCCTCCATTAATAAATTGTGTCCTCACAATTTGAAATTATTTTTTGAAAATAAAAGGTTGAAAATAGAAAATACATTTGGGAAAACCTACATCGGAAATTAGGTTAATAAAATTTATTCTTAATAAGAGGAAAAGGGAATTGACAGGGTCACCACCAAATTATGATCTCAATTAGGAGAACATTGGTGGAATTTAGAGACATTTAATTAGAGGAAAATGTAATTATATATTGGTAGTGATTGAGTTCATCAATCACAATCAAGTGTAAAATTGAGGGCCTTAAATTCATCAATCTATGATGATTTAAAAAACCATCAGTTCAACAAAACATATGGTACTAGCACAACCCATTTTTGGTTTTAAGATCCCTTCACTGAAGTATAAGAATTAATTTCTTCATAGAATAAGAGAAGAAGAAAAATATATACCTGACAAGTAGTGTTCCATCCTTTAACTACTTTCTACCATAAACTCATCTTTCACCCTAAAAGATAATAGAACTTAAATATAATATTCTATTTATCCTATTCGCATAGGGTTCAAAAATAATAATTTATAATTCATCTACCAATTTTTTTTTAAAAAAAATACTACATTATTCAATCCAGGACATCACGTGGGCAGTGGTAAGTGATACACCCTTGTTTCCCTTCGGTTGCGGGTTCACGTCTCGCGGCCTTGCCGGACGCAACGGGTTGCCACCCGACCTCTGGGTTGTCCTTTTATGGAAATCCAAAATTAATCTCAAACTAGAATTATCCAAAATACTTCTGTCTAAACTCACAGTCCAAAATTTATATGGAAAGTAAACTCAATGAAGATCCTTTTTGTCATGTAATAATATGTGAACACATTAATCATGTATTCTTTTAACACACTGCAACATCATAAATTACCATAAAACCTTATTGATTACATTCATGATCCCTTATTCCTTATCGAATACTAGATATACTCCTTCTATACAAAAATGTTGTAAACTCCAATAATGATAGAATATACAAATCATTAATCAGTTTCAAGGTAATCAAGAATATCCAATATAATTTATCCAAATCAATCATGTATTATTCCAAAATAACTACCTCGGTATCAGAACCAGATTATGGTTTATCTTTATCTCAACCATATATTTTCCAAAAACATAACCTGCTATTGAGTCACTTTTCATGGTTCCACGCAATCTCAAGTCCTTAAAGAAATAGTACTACAGTACAATCCTTATATACTTCATAATTATTATAACCAATTCATTGTTGATACAACACTCAAATGATATAATTCTCTAATAACAACATAAGAACTCTAATCATTCCTCCTCATCTTTGGTAGTATTATAACATGATTATTATCCAATAACAGCATTTTTGGAATACTCTGATGATTTGGACATCGGTTCGCGTAGTGTCCCAACTCCTTTCGGAGGAAGAATTGTTCATTTGAAACCTTTTTCTTATCCTTACAGTCACGCACTTGGTGTCCTTTTTCTCCACACTTATAACAAACTCCAATTCCCTTCAGGAAAGTTCCAGGGTGTTCCTTTCCACAGTTATCACATATCAAAAAATCCTTCTTTTCCCTCTTCCCTTTATCCATCTTTCTCTCTTCCATCCTTTTCTTCTCTTGCTTCCTTTCAAATCCATAGGACTCAAAGAATTCATTTCTTAACTTGTTAACACATGGTACTATTTCTTATTATTTTTAGAATACATGGGAGACTATTTCCCTTATAAACGTTGGCTTAATACTGTGAAAGATATGATCCTTCTTACTCTTTGGATCATACGTATTGCTAGAGTTCACATTCCTTCTACTGGGCACCATTTCTATACAATTGCATAAACTAGGTCAGTTTATGAATTACAATGAATAATTCCAAACATGTAAAATACCTAACGTAAATTGAATGGTTTATGGATTTAATCCATAATCATAAAGATGTATTCATTTAGGAATTATATACTCATAAACCATTCATAATGATTTGTAAAGAAAATGAGAATTATCCTAAGAATATCCCCCAAGAGTGTCGTCACCAAGACTGCAGCAAGGCCCATTGTCGTGCACCTGTTCCCATTTGAGTCTAGCTCAAAGAGGGGTTTTTGAGATTTACCCTAAGGTACATCGGTGCCAGAGCCGCGTCTACCTGCTCGTATCTAGACAGGGATGTATTGCTCAGAAAACTCACAAAATCTCTAAAATACCAAAATTTTAGGAAGTTCTTCTATAATAATCCTGAAATTCAATCTTAGGGCTATGTTCTCTAATCAGAGGTTATCTAAATCTAGTTACCAAGGTTATTTCTAAACTTCCTATGATACCAACTATAATTCCCCGACCCCAGTTACCTAGAGTTGGTGCATTATTTTAATACATTGGCATGATTATAAGGAATCAAGTCCCGAAGCACCAATCAGTTTAGAAGTCTTGGAAAATAGATTACATACATGAATGTTACATTAGACTTTATAACATACAAAACAACATAAATAATCCTTTATGAATTCCATTATTCCATTAGATTAACCATGAATATTAATCACAATCCACTTCTTGGATTCCTGGGAAAAATAAAACACAGAAAGGGGTGATCTCAGATGCTCTATAAGGATAACAATATATAAGAAACATTAATAAATAATCATAAACATTTATGGAAATTTATAACTAAAACAAAAGACTTTTAAACTTGAACATCAGCATAATATGGGAAAAATAAAATAAAATAATTCCATTTACTTATTCACGTGGATATTCTACTAGTTGAATAATAGTATGAAATAACACTAACCACTTTCATAATGATGGAATGAATAATGCCAGACTATCATAACCACATAGTCAGGGCCTCGTGCCAAGACTACAAATAATAATTTTTTAAGGCCTTGTGCCAAGACACTAGTTTGTCTCATGAGACCTACCGATGCATCGAGGAGCTATAGCGGTCTCCACCCGTCTCTTACTAAGTCCAATGCATTCCTCATGTGAAATGGTGTAAACATAACATAAACATTCATATTAAAACAGGCATATAAAATTTTAATACATTATCCATAAACCATGAATGGTATAAACATGACACATCCACAGTCAAACATATCACAAAACCTTCAATACAATACGGAAGATTTATATTATAATAAATCAAATTCAAACAGGTTTAAAATCAATTAAATGATTTTGAAATAGATGAAAACGATTTGTAAAAATCTTTGAGATAAATATCCATTTTTCATGAAAACATTTAAAAGTCACCCAATTTAGAATGGAATACATTTAAATACATTTTGGAATCAAAGTGTCCCATACCACTTTGAAACATTTGAAAGTAATTAACATTTTACAACATTCATGTCCATTTAAATAAATCCTTAACACTATTTTGAAAACATGGACATTAATGAGAATGGATTAGAAGACTAAATCTTTAAAAAATTTAAAATGATGTTTTAGTAAAAATTCACTTAAAATAATCCCTTTTAAAACTATTTTATGAAACATGGACATGGATGATAAATATATCCTAGTAAATACTTACGTAAAAACAACCTCAGATAATAATGAGATTGTGAAATTAACTTACGAAACATACAATGAATATGTAAATACACTTAAATTAAAGTGTATTACACTAATAATACAATTAGGTGTAGTACATACACCACACAAAAGGTAATAGTGGCAATATGGCATGAATCTCACGGGAATAAGGAGTGAGATGAAATCCCCTTACCTTGTACTTTTCCTTGGTTTAGGGTAGTTTAAACTCCTGTATAATGGTGAAATAATTGTTATTAAATTATAAAAGAATCATATATGTTAATATGATATCATATATGATCTTTTAACATTTCTTTGTTAATAATATCTTAGTATTATCGTCGTTTCAGGTGTTAACTTACTCATTTTATTTTATATGTTTTGTTACATAAGCCATGTTTTTTATGGATAGTTTTATTCTTATTCATATACATAATGATTTAAAGTCCTTGAACATTGTTTTTAATCATAAAATAATAATTATACTTGAATGGATATGATGGTGAATGAATCTCATCACTTTCGTGGAGACGGTAGTCCGTACGTACGCACAAACGCTACATCCATTTCATTTTTCATTTTAAAAGGAATAAAAACCAAATGATACATAGGTATATTATTCTTCCAGTATAATATAATATATTATATGTGTTACTTAGGTTCATTAAAACCATCCTTTATACATTCCATGTATGGAATGAACGAGTCATATCACTTTGAGGGGGCGGTAGTCCGCACTTCCTGAAATGAAATTATCGTATATATATATAATATGAAACGAATAATGGTATGCTATAAAATGGAATTAAAGAAGATTATATATAAAATAAGTATCATTAATATTATATTTAACTATAGTTCCATCATAATGGAGACCATTAGAGGCTGTAGGATATAATTTAACAATCATCGTTTCGTGGGGCGTTTGGTTGCTATCCACAAAAACATTATTTTCTTCACCCATTAGATGTATGTGTGTGTATGTGTAATTCAAATACATCTCATAACAATATCCTAATATATTTAGGATACTTTTTTTGTTAAAAAAGAAAAGAATAAGAAGATTTTAGGGGTTGTAGAAGTAAAATAAAAGAAAAGAAGCTAAGAGAAATAGTTACCTTTAATTTTGGTAACTCCCTTTGGTTTGAACCACAAAAGGACTCTTGAAGTGCCTTACGCATAAGGTAAGGCTTCTAGGAGGAGTAGAGTGATGTAGGGAGCTTAATTGGGCAGAGTTTTCACGATCCAAAAGGCTTTAGAGGTGAGAGGAATTGGTTAGAAGTGGTGTCCTTTTATAAGGGGGAGGAGGGGCTCTTTAGGAAAAACATAAAGTATTATTTTATGAGAAATTTATATTCGGTTTATAATGGTTCCAAACTGAATTATTTAGAGTCTAATGTAGGGATTGGTCGAAAAACACTCAACCAATAGGTTTTATAAAAGTTTTATTCACTATTTTAGCCTTATCTTTTAGATTTAACTTGTAGTTAAATAGCTTGACATTTACCATGTCTCTTTGTATTTTTAGATTATATGGTTAGTAAACATACTATAAACTTCCAAGAGAACACCAAGTGGTTCATTAATGACATAACTATCATCATATATGTACTTTGGTAGAACCTTAAATTTTTAGGAATATTATATCAATTAATAATATAATATTTGTTTTAAAAACTCCTATATGTCAATTTTGACACTATTTAATAATTGTTTTTTGTTAAAGTTTTAATAACATTATTAATTCAAAAAAATTTATTTAATCAATAATAAAATGTCATATTAACCAATAATGTTCATTTAATTCATTAAAAGTATCATATTATATTTATTTGGGTATTTATAATATCAATTATTTTAATTTATCATTAATAAGTTAATTACAGCATCATCATTATGTCATAAATAACATAATTTATTTGATGTCTAAAAATTATAAAAAAACTACAATGATTTATGAAATCTTTTTATCTTAACAATTTATTTTTATAGTGGTAAATATAACTTATATAACCCCATGTAAAAATTAATTTACTAAAAGATATTTGTTTGTGTAATTTTTGTCTTTACTTTAAATTAGTTAAACTAAAGAGTCATTATCACTATCAAGTGGCTCCATGGGGTCCCAAAATCTACCCAAGTTTTCCCATGGTCGTCCATGAATCATCCAATAAGCTTAGGACAAGTGTTAAGGTAATTTTGTATTATTATAATATACTTTTTAACTTGAATTTCCCTATTTACCTTTAACCGCGGTAAATAAAAGTCAAAAGTTACTATTGACCAAAAAATATTTTTATCTTATTGAACCACATTTTAATCCTTGAAATTAACCGTGTCTCTCAGATTTTCAAAATTCTACTCACAGAAGCGGTAAAATTATGTTTTATTTGAATTTGCAAATTCTCCTAGGAGGTGGGTAAAAGAAGGTGAAAAGTTCAATAAAATTTTTATTTATCTAAAATTATTATATACTGACTCAAATGAATTACATTTAAATTATATAGGTACTATGTGACTATTTTGACATAAAATAAATTTAAATAAAATAAATTATTAAATAAAAATTTTGTTTTAAACTATAACTCATTATTTTTCACTATTCATCAACAAAAATAACAAAAATTAATGAAAAACCAAAAGGCGTATTTAATAATAACAAACAAAAATTTTGACACTTGTTTATGTCCAATTTCAAAGAGAAATTACTTACAATGACCATCATTAGATTAAATGGTAAAAATATAATATATTTATACTTCCAAACCATAAAAATGTATAATTTATCAATATAAATTATTTTGATTTAATAAGTTGTTTTTAGTTAAAATATAGTATTTTTCACTTTTCACCCAAATATGAAAGTTATCAGAAAACACCAAAACTTTATTGAAACTAAATTATTATGTCCCGATTCTAAATAAGAACTTTATTTTGTCAAATTGAATATATAAAAGTTTAAAATATTGTATTTAAAAAGGATTCCCCATTAAAAGGCGGTAAAATTGCATTTTTTTGAAAAATACTTCTTTTATCTGAAAAAAATGTATTTGTTTTTACATTATGTCTAAGAATCTCATAATATGAATTCTAAAATTATAAGGATTCTATAAAGTTCAAAATTTAGTTAATACTATTCATAAATTCTTTTGAACGGCTTGTTTGGTAAGTCATGGTGCGCTAGAACTCGGTGTTGCGTGTAGTGCAAGTTATTGAATTACTTTGAAGAAATAATGTACTATGAAATATTGGGGTGTTACAAACTAGGGTCGAGGTGTTACAGTTTGTATTAGAGGAATTTTAATACAAATATTGTAAACTAGATTTAGATAAACTTTGATTAGAGCACATTAACCTAAGATAGACTTTGAGGATTAATATAGATGAACTTCCTAGAATTTTAGTACTGTGGAGATTTTTTGAGTTTTCCAATCAATAAATCCCTGTATAGATACGAGAAGGTAGAGGCAGATCTAGTATAGATATACCTAGGGGTAAAACCCAAAAACACCGCTTTGAGATAGACTCGAACAGGAACTTCGGCACAACAACGGGCCTGGATGCACTCTTGGTTACAACACTCCCTAGAGATATGCTTATGCTAATTCTCATTTTATTTACAAACCATTATGAAGGGTTTATGTGTATATACTTCCTTAAATGAAACATTTTTATGATTATGGATTATATCCATAAACATTTCAATTTATGTTAAGTGTTTTACAAGTTTGAAATTATGTATTGTGATTCATAAACTAATCTAGTGTATGCCATTGTTTTGAAATGGTGCCAAGTGGAAGGAATGTAAACTGTATCAATGGACATAATCTATGTAGGGATTTACCTCCAACTCAAGATAATTATAGTGGAGCTGGTGATGTAACTGGTGTTGATCAGCTTATCACTATACTGAGACAACTCACTCAGGTTATTAATAATAACCTTACTCGTACGGAGAACCTTGATCCACAATGTGGAGGATCAATGTTAGATCGCTTCATAAGGAAACAACCACCAACATTCAATGGGAGTAAAAATCCATTAGTAGCATAGAAACGGATAAATTCCATAGAGAAAATATTTCCAGCTTTGTGGAGTAGTGAATGGGAAAAAGATGTCATGGCATTTTATCACCTCATGGGAGATGCAGATCAATGGTGGTCATTGATTCGAGACACAAAGGAAGATTATAAAGTATCAAATATGTAATGGAGGGAGTTTAAATAGAAATTATTAGAAAAATACTTTCCTTGTGACCATCAAGCGGATATGGAAAGAAATTTTTTTGAGTCTGAGACAAAACGAGGATGAGAATGTCGAAAAATATGAGGCTAACTTTACAAGGTTAGAAAGACATTCTATAGATTATACGCATAACCCAAACAGTAATATTGATTGATTCTTTGATTGGTTAAAACCATTTCTTCGTACAGAATTAGTCTCACAATCCTTCTTATCATATGAAGATATTGTCTCATGTGCTATCAAGATAGAAAAATAATTCTCTAAGTTTTATGTCTTTAAAGAAAAGCAGGAGAAGATGAGATCTTTTTAACACTCTAGAAATGGAAGTAAGGGGAAGAAGGGAAACGTTGAATATCCATCCTGCGATAAATGTGGGAAGAAACAACCTGGTACATGCCTGAAGGGAATGAGACTCTGTTACAAGTGTGGTGAAAAAGGCCTCCAAACTCGTGATTGCAAGGGGAAGAAAGAGGCTGTTAATGTTGAATTCTACAATTGTAGAAAAAAGGGGCATTATGAAAATAAATTGCCTAATATCCAAGGGAACTTGCCTAAAAAAATGACAAGGGAGAAAGGACAAGCTTATGAGATCACTACTTTTGAGGATGAAGCTCCAAAAGACGTGGTGGCGGGTAATTTAATGGTTTCCTCATGTTTAGCCAATGCTTTATTTGATTCTGGATCATCAAATTGTTTCATATCTTACCAGTTTGCTAAGAAAATTAGATATTTCCAATTTGATTTAACAAGGGAGTTGTCAGTAAAAAATATTAAGGGATGTATCATTGCAACAAAGTTTTGTGAATCAGTTCTCATTAGGGCATATAAATGTTCTTTATCTGTTGATCTCATCGTCATACCCATGATTGAATTTGATATAATCCATGGAATGGATTTTATTTCAGACTAGGATGTGAAATTTTATTGTAATAAGAAAAAGGTTACAATTTTTGATGATGATAAGGAGTACCTTATCTTTAGAGTAGAAACATCACCACCTGATTCTTATCTAAATCCACCCCTATTAGCTCAACTAAATTAAATTATTGGGGAAGAAGAGAATGAAATAACTATGGGTGAGGATAATAATTTTCAAATAGAGGTCATACCTATTGTGCAAGAATATGTTGATGTGTTTCCAACAGATTTACCTGGACATCCACTAGAACAAGAAATTGAGTTTTCCATTGACTTAATTCCTAGTTCAAGGCCCATATCAAAGACCACTTATAGAATGACCACTGTGGAGTTAGTGGAACTAAAGAAACAACTAGAGGAATTGAGTAATAAGGGATTTATTTTCCCTAGTGTTTCTCCATGGGGTGCCTCTGCCCTTTTTGTTAAGAAGAAAGATAGATCTATGAGGTTGTGCATTAACTATAGAGAGATCAATGCTATAAAAATAATGAACAAGTATCCCCTACCTCACATTGATGATTTATTCGACTAACTTCATGGATCTCAATATTTTTCAAATATTGACCTTCGATCTGGATATCATTAGTTGTGTGTGAAGAAGGAAGACATTCCAAAACATCATTTCGAACCAAGTAAGGGCATTACGAGTTTATAGTAATACCTTTTGGGATGACTAATTCACCATCTGTTTTCATGGATCTAATAAACAGAGTTTTCAAGGAATATCTTGATGACTTTGTGGTGGTATTTTTTGATAATATCTTGGTATACTTAAAAATATATTAAGATCACGAAAATCATTTGCGCATTATCCTAAAGACTATTAGAAGAAATGAATTATATGGTATGATTAGTAAGTGTGAATTCTGGCTTCAAGAGATTAATTTTCTTGGCCATATTGTCTCTAAGGATGGAATCTCTATTGATCCTTTTGAGAAAAAGGAAATCCAAGAATGGCCAGCACCAACGAGTATAACTAAGGTATGAAATTTATTGGTTTAGCATGTTATTATTGGCGTTTTTTCCAGAATTTTTCCTGATTGGATAACCCATTAACCAAGATCACATGTAAAGGGGTTAAATTTTTTTGGACAAAAGAGTGTGAAGAATGTTTTGATGAACTGAAGAAAATATAAGTTAATGCTCCTATCTTGACTCTACCATCTATAAATGATGGGTTTGTTATTTATAGTGATTCATCTATGAAAGGACTTGGTTGTTTCCATATACAGAATGATAGAGTTATTGCCTATGCATCACGGCAGCTAAAAATTCATGAGAAAATCTATCCCACTCATGATCTTGAGCTAGAAGCTATAATCTTTACTTTGAAGATATGTAGAAACTATCTATATGGGGAAAATTGTGAGATTTATGCTGATCACGAGATTTTGAAGTATATTTTCTCACAAAAAGAACTCAACATGAGGCAAAGGAGATATCTTGAACTACTCAAGGATTATGATTTAATAATACACTACCACTCGGAGAAGTAAAATAAGGTGGTAGATGCTTTGAGGAGAAAGGATCATGGAGTTTTGAACAAGATGAGAGTTGAAAGGGATCCTATTTTCATGGATCTAGTAAAAATGGATATGAGAATAATAATGGAAGTTGAAAAATCAAAAAAAATTCAAATGGTTTCCAAAACATCTTTATTAGAAAGGATAAAAAGTTCTTAGACTGATGATGAGGAATTTGAAAAGAAAATTAAAGCTGTGAATGAAGGGAGATTGATATACTACGTATATAAAGATGAAATTTTGAAATTTGGGAAGAGACATTGTGTTCCTGATATACCTGGTCTAAAAAGGGAATTGTTGGATGATGATCATACCTTTAATTTATCTATACACCCTGGTAGCACTAAGATCTATATAGATTTGAAAGAACATTTTTGGTGGGACAATATGAAGAGAGAGATTGCTGGTTTTGGGTCGAGATGTATGGTTTTCCAACAAGTGAAATCTGGAAGACAACATCCGAGAGGAGTCATGCAACCTCTTCCCACACTTGAGTGGAAATGGGATGATATTTCGATGGACTTTGTCATGGGGATACCAAGGAATCCTAGAAGAAATGATTCAATATGGGTCATTGTTGATCATCTTACCAAGTCAGCACATTTTCTTGCAATAAGAAAAGATTTACCACTTGAACGTTTAACAAGATTGTATATTAATGAAGTTTTAAGACTTCATGGAGTACCCCTATCGATTGTTTCTGACCGTGATCACCGTTTTACATCAAGATTCTGGAAAAGTCTTGAGAAAGCCTTAGATACTGAACTTCTATTGAGCACTGCCTACCACACTCAAACTGATGGACAATCAGAATGGACTATTCAAACCTTAGATTAAATGTTGAGATCTATCTCACTTGACTTTCAAGGTATGTGGGGTCAATATTTACATCTAGTAGAATTTTTCTATAATAATAGCTTCTATTCAAGTATTCAGATGGAACCAGATGAAGCGTTATATGGAAAGAGATGTTGCACATCAACTTGTTGGAATGATGTTGGTGAATGGTAACTCGTAGGACCAGAACATTTTCGGGAAACAATGGAAAAATTGAAGATTATCCAAACCCACATTAAAGCAGCTCAAAGTAGGCAGAAGAGCTATGCCGATAACCGAAGGAAGGATTTATAATTTCAGGTAGGAGATCATGTTTTCTTAAAGGTATCTTCATGGAATGAGTTATATGAATCGGTAAGAATGGTAAATTATGTCCCAGGTACATCAGACCTTTCTAAATTCTAGAACGAATTGGGGTTGTAGATTACCATTTGGCAATGCCTCCAAGTCTCTCAAAAGTTCACGATGTGTTCCATGTATCACTGTTGATAAAATACATGCCTGACCCAACGCATGTACTCACCTATGAGGAAATTGAACTGGAACCTAATTTGTCTTATTGTGAAGAGCATGTCAAGATTCTTGATACTATAGAACAAGTGTTGAGAAACTGGACGACTTGTCTCATAAAAAGTCTATGGAGAAATCATATGATGGAAGAGACAAAGTGGGAACCAGAGGAACTTATGATGAAGAACCACCCAAATCTTTTTGTATGTTAGTATTATTGAAATTTCAAGGATGAAATTATTTGAAGGAGATAATAATGTAACACCCCAAGCATCTATGGTACGTTTCCCTTTGAATAATGAAAAATCATGCATTATACGCAACTTTGAGATTCTAACACACCACGACCAATTAAATTAGCAATTATGAATAGTAATACCCACTTTTTGAAATTTTATAAATTTTTATTTTTCAAAATGGAATGCATTTTTTAATTCGGAATATCGAAATTATTTTTGGGTGAATTTTTTGTACTTTTTTGAAAACTTTCAATTTTTGATGAATAGTGAAAAATACTAAATTTTAATTAAAAAAACTTTTTAAATCGAAATAATTTATAGTGTTAAATTATAAATTTGAATGGGGTTTAAGTATAATTATACTATATTTTTATCATTTAATATAATTTAGTTCATTGGATGTAATCATGCGATTAAACTAGATATAAACAAGTGTCAATCTTTTGATAGTTATTATTTCATAAAAACACGCTTTTTGTTTCTACAACGGGAATTAATTTTAAATTAATTTATTCCACTTCTGTGTTTTGAATTTGGAAAAATGGATTCCATATTTAGAATCAAGATGTCCAAATTTTTTAAATAGGTAACTTTTATTTTTAGACATTATGAATATTTACTTGAGTAAATATTTTATTTACTGTGGTTAAAGGGGTAAATTCAGAAAATAAGGTTAAAAACATAATATGATAAAAATATTAAATTACCTTAACAATATTCTTAACCCTATTGGATTATACATGTACGACCATGGTCATCCTTGGGTCTATTTTGGGACCCCATGGAGCCACTTTGGAGTTATAATAACATTTTATATTAAATAATCTAAAGTAAAGACAAAAATAACAAAAGAAAATATATTTTAGTAGTAAAATTTTTATATAAGGTTATATAATTGATATATTATACTATAAATAGTCATTATAAATAAAAAAAATTCCTACATCATGATATATTATTTATAATTTTTAGACATAAAATAAATATATTTATATATGACACAATAATGATGCGATATTTTCTTTATTAATGAAATAATCAAATAAATGATATTATAAATATTAAAATAAATATAATTTGAATGTTTTGATGCCATAAATGAATTTTATCGGTTAATATGACATTTTAAGGTTGATTAAATTAATTTTTTTCTAAGTAATCATGTTGTTATGACTTTAACAAAAACAAAATACCAAATAGTGGCAAAATTGACATAAAATAGTTTTAAAAAAAATATTATATTATTAAATGATATAATATTTCTAAAAATTTAAGGTTTGGAAAAAGGACTTATATAATTATAGGTTTATAATTAATTAACCACTTTTAGATTTATTGGAAGGTTATAGTAAAATTATTAACCATATAATATAAAACTACAAAGAGACATGGTAAATGTCAAACTATTTAACTAAGAGTTAGATCTAAAAGATAAAGATAATATGGTGACCTAAACCTGTCTAAAACCTATATGTTTAGAGGTTTTAGAATCATACATACCTTATCATCGAAATGATTCATTATTGAGAAATTATAAATCGAAAACTATTTATTATAAAATAATATTTCATGCTTTTCCTAAAGCTACCCTCACCTCTCTTATAGAAGGGCACTTCCCCTTCTCTTAATTTTATACCTCCAAAACCATTTGGTTTGGCCAAAACCTACCCAAATATCACCCCAAATTCCATCACTTCAACATAGAGGCCTTATTGTGATCATAAATATATCCTAGATATCCCTTTTGATCAACTCAAAAGGAATCACCTGAAGAAGATGTAAATATTTCACCACCTCTTTCAAGTTCTTTTCTTCTTCCACTTCTTCATTCTTTGTTGTTTACATTATAAAATAATAAATACAGTATCTTCTATATAATATGATGTTATTATAAAAATGGTATAACCATAGTCATTATTCTATCCATCCTATAAATGACAAAGTCACCATACGTGCGTACGTACGGCTTACCGTCTCCAGGTCGTGGTGTAGATAATAAATATAACATGTTAATGATTCTTTATATATGATAAACCATCCAATTACATATGATTTTTCCATCAATAATATTGTCGCTCGTGCGTACGTACGGATTACCGTCTCCACGAACACGATGAAATTCATCTCCCCATTATAACCATTCAAGAATAATTTTCATTTGATGATTAAAAATAATTTTTAAGAACTTAACATCATTCTGGATATGAATCAAATACATCATATCCATAATAAACATGGCTTACGTAACCAAGCATATAAAGGAAAAAGAGTCAATTAACACCCAAAATGATGATACTACTGAAATATTATTAACATAGAAATATTAGAGGACATATTTATGTATATAGTTCTTGTATAATTTAATAACAATGATATAACTATTATACAGAAGGTTAATGTACCATCAAACAAGGAAAAGTACAAGGTAAGGGTTAATTTCACAATCTCTTTATTATCTGAGGTTGTTTTTACGTAAGTATCTACTGGTACCACTTTATCATCAACATCCGTGTTTTATTAAAAATGTATATCAATTTTTTTTACTTTTTACTAGAAAATGGTTTAATGTCATTTTTACCCTTATTTGACCTTATATGTTTTGAAAGGAATCATTCAATCATTTTCCAAATAGTGTACTTTATGACCTTTTCGACAAAATTATGGAAAGAATGTCTTTTTTTTAACTTATACAGAGGGTGCACCTATTTTCTGCCATTATAACATCATCGAAACTTCACATACCGTCTTATAAAAATATTTTCAAAATAAATGTTTTCTTTTATAATTATATGAATTTTAAATTATTTCAAAATAGATAGAGATATTTCTCTAAAAAAGTTTTGATTTCATCTATGTCAACATACTTTGATGGATTTTATGCTTGTTTGATGTTGATTTATTATGATACAAAACATCCATATTGTATTGAAGGTTTTGTGATATGTTCGAATATGGATGTGTTATTTTTACACCATTCATGGTTTATGGATAAATTACTGACATTTCGTATGCCAGTTTTAATACGAATGATTATGTTATGTTTAAACCTTTTCAAATGAGGAATGCATTGGACTTAGTAGGTGATGGGTGGAGCCCGCTATAGATCCTATATGCATCGGTAGGTATCATAAGAAAAACTAGTGTCTTGGAATAAGGGGCTGACAAAATCATATTTGTAGTCTTGGAAAAAGGCTTTGACTGTGTGGTTATGAATTCTGGAATTACGCATTCCATCATTATGAAAGTGGATATTGATATTGTATGTGTTTATTCGACTAGTAGAATATCCATGAGAATAAGTAAATGGAATAATTTATTTTATGATTATCATATTATTCTGAAGTTTAAAGTTTAAAAGGATTTTTTTAGTATTATACATTGCCTTAAATTTTTATGCTTAGTTACGAAAGTTTCCACTATATTGTTATCCTTACAGAGCATCAGAGCTCACCCCTTTCTATGTTTTATTTTCCCAATATGGGAAGAAGTATTTTATGGTTGACCTGCAGGGATAGGCTAAGGATATAAGTGTGTTAAAAAGGGAAAAAAATGTTGTTGATGTTTTTATTTCATGATGTAATGTAAAACTTTTGAATTTTTCTAGTACTTCCAAGGCTACTAAACTGATTGGTCTTTCGGGATATGATTCCATATATCATTCCAATGTTATGTAATAATGCACCGACTCTAGGTAACTAAGGTCGGGGTATTACACAACTGGTGCCGGTGGGGGGGATGGTGACGGCCGACACCGACCGACCACGAAGGAGGTGGCGGCGCGCCGTTACTCGTTGCCGGTGAAGGGGTTCGTGGCAGACAGCGGCAGTCGGCACCTGTCGATTTCGGGTGAAGGTGAGTGGCACGCCGTCAGACCTCGCTAAAGATGGTCGCGGCTTAGAAGCCGCGGTTGAGGGCTGGAAAACGCTCCCTATGGGCCCCGCAGGCGATCTGGAAGTGCCACGTGACGCCACCGCTCCACCTTCCAAATGGGGGGGGATTAGTTCCCCCCCCATGCCAGCTAGGGAGAGCCCCAACCAGCGGGTCTTGCCCTCCACAGGTCAGGTCACGGGAGCCCAGTGGGTTGTGCTCTCTATGGGAAAAGCCGCACCACTCCGTGGGTCGGGCGGCGCTGCCCTGATGGGCCGGGCCGGGTTAGGTTGACCCGAACCTGGTCGGGTCGGCCCAGACGGGGTCGGGCCAGGTCGGTCCAACTAGGTCAGACCGGACCTGGACCAATCCAGGACCAGATTCGCTTAAAGGGATTTATCTCATAAATCAGATGTCTGTTTGATGAACCATCTACGGTGATAGATTCCTTGGAACAAGACGGTCCATTTGGTACCCTCCATTTGAATTTTAGAGAAAGTTGGAGTATGGCTGGGTTGGATCGAACCTGAATCCAATCAGGCCCTTGGTACTAAAACGCTTATAAGTCACAGACCGGGCGTCTGATTGACATGCCGTCTATCACGTTGGAACCATTACGACATATAGGTCCTTTGGGATAATTCTTTTTAAAAATTTGTAGCGTTTGAGGTACGACTGATGTATTGAGGATCTGATCCTCCCATAATCAAGCGTTCTTAGTTCGAGAATGTAGTGGTTGGTTGTAACATGAATAAAGAACATCGATCCTATTTGGGTCAACATCTATCGATCCTATGTGGGTCTGAATCTATCAATTCTATGTGGGTCAGTGCTAATAGATTTTGAGTGGGTCAGTGCTCACTGATCATATGTGGGTCAGTATTTATCAATCCTGTGTGGGTCAATAGTAGAGGCTCTCGACAGAATAAGATGATCCAGTGATACGTCTATTCATTTGTACTTCTGTACTTAGGTTATACCAGGTTTGAGCTGAGACTTTACCTTTGTGGTACTTTTACCTTCATGGTCTTACCTTTGTGGTATTGTTCCCTTGTGGAACAGTTGTGCAAATGGATTAAAAGTTTTAACCTTATGTTTCCTCATGTTTGAGATGAGTATATTTTAATAATTTAGGTATATGAATAGGAATATGCCTAAGTAGAGTTGATGATTGCTTAATTCTTTTTGATTAAGGTCTTGATTTTTGGTTTTTCTTGTGGAACTCTGGGAGACCTTAGTGGGTATCAGGATCCCTACATTGTATTGTTATACTCACCCCTGCATAGGATATGCCCACACCTTGTTGTGTCTTGTGCAAATGACAGGAAGCATTGATCGAGGATGAGGGAGCCAAGACTAGATGGTGCTCAAAGGTGTACCATTTGACATGACGTTCTGTAGTGACTACTGATCATGAGATGTACCTACCGTTCCGGTCGGATCCTTGGCAGATGAACACAAGAGTTGTCTCTCAGTTGTAGTTATACATTCTTAGTTGGGCTTGTATTACAACCCCCTTTACTTACAGTACTCACACATTTATATATAGTTTTAGTTCGTGGTTTTATTCCTGTTGTGTGCTTGGACTATGTGTTTGCATGTTTAAAATAAATTCCTTCCTGTTTAAAGTGATATGAATTTCCGGTGCTAGTCACCAACCCCTGTCCTATGGAAGGTGGGCTTGGGGTAGTCACGACATGGGCCATGGGGGACGGGTCGTGACATTAGCCCTACCACTTTTGAAAAACCATATTATATTACTTGTGTACAAATAATATTTTGTAAAAATAGAATTTTGTTGTTCATATTTTTTGTCAAAACTACCTATGATTCACTTTCTTATAATATAGTCTTTTTACTAACTATTATTTATATCATTCTACGACATGTACACAACATGGGTAATAGTTGAATCTAAAAATATGGTGTAGTTAAGTGCCTCAAGAATTGTGAGTTGTACTTTCCACTTATGTGGTTTATTTATAAAATGGTAATTCATGGGTTTAAAAATAAATATGGGTAGTCAGTTGAACCACTTTGGGTTGTTTCATTTTGGATCAGGGTAACAGGATGTTGGGAACTTTCCAAAAACATGGACCTTGGTCCTGAAATTTTACAAATGATTTGTTGTATTTCAAATTATGGCATACCCTCTTGAGACTTATTTACCTCACAAGTTGAATCCATATAATTCCATTTAAACCTAAATGATTCATATTCCAAATATCCAAAATTAACCCTTGGTTATGAACACAATTATTGTTGTTGGCTTTTGTGATGGGTTTATTGCGATGAACTAACCTTGCTAAAAGTCATTAGCAATGAGATTACATCACAACAGACCCATCATGGTAAAAAATGGAAAATATAATTATTTTCAACAAATCATCTAAAAAAATAATTATTTGTGATAGTCATTGATTCTCAACACAAATAATTCATAGGAAATTTTAAAAAATGTAATTACGATGGTCCATTATAAAACATTTTATTTATGACGTAGTGTATATTCCATCATAAATAAGTTTGAGAAAATATTTAAAATGGTAATTGTGATGGATTAATAAATCCATAGAAATTACATAAATAAATAAATAAAATAAAATTCTAAATATAAATAAATAAATAGAAAATTAGATAAAATAGAACAATATCATTATTACACCATTCCACACACAATTGTTTATTAGAAAAAAATACATAATAGTTATAAAAAAATGAGAATCAATTAATATCAGGTGGAGGGGGATCACTTTAAGGGAAAAGGAGAAGAAACTTCTTACCAACACCGTGGACAAGCCATTTCATATACTCCAACATTATCTCATTTCTCTGACTTTTCTATTCACAATCCTCACCCCGCTCTACATCTGTTGTATCATCTCATCCTGAGCTCTAAACCTCTTTTCATACTGTGCAGTGGAAGAAAAAAACTACTCTACATGATCTCCCTTTGAGCTGAACTATGACATTACTAATATACCATAATAACTAGTAGCGATCAGTAGTAAACCAATACTAGTCACCCGACCATTCATGACACCAAGTATAATCACATATATCCAATCCCCCTCATCGAAACCTAACTCTCAAGTGGAATATTATTTTCTCTGAACTTGAATCTCTCATAAACAAGAATTAATAGTCTTATATGTATCCATAAAATATAATTGGGAATTAAAATAAAAATAAAATTAATATCAATAATTTTTTTTTAAAAATATTAACCATAATTTGGCATTGTGTGTCGTCGATAAGTTGTCATGTACGAAGATCAGTGTACATATTCTTGTAAACTTCAAACTCTGTTATAGAGGGGGTCAGTAGAGGACTATATAATGTAAAAAAACTATATATTTAAATTATATATACATTAATAAATATCATTACTTACCATGTTTCATCAATATATACCAAATCTATGACACCCAGACCTATGTGTGACCTCTAGCCTCCCCTGGTTCTGACACCCTAATGATGACCTCATCTTAAAAGTATATCATATTTATTATGAGTAAAATAAATCCCATACCTGAAATGAGTTATATCTAGGTCCATGAGAGAAGCAATACTGGTAAAAAATAGTAACATAAGCTCTATCCATAGATCTCTTTCATAGGCAGTGTAAAAACTGATGAAAATGTTCACATATAAAAATATCCCACACCTTCCTGATAGGATCTATAATGATATCATTGATCAGAGATCATAATGTCTGTAAGACTATTAAAAATAATATCATACTAATTAAATGAGTTTAAAATAAAATATTATTTATTAACATACAATCGAGTGGTCGAATATATGATTTAAAATAACAATGGGAACTTTATCCAATGATACCCATGGCATAGAAAAATAATTTCTTAAAATTGCACCATCCTACCCAGTAGTTAAATAAAAAAAAATCTTCAAATAAAAATGGATAACTAGAATATTTTTATCAAAATTAATATAAAAACTTATTATAAAATATACACCTTAAGCAGTTGAAAATACCTCTGTAAAATAGGATCAAAATCAAGAGATGAATGTGTCTCTAGAACAGGGTTCAGAATCATCAATCTAGCAAGGATGCACCCCCCTTCTTCATTGGTTCATCCTATGTACATTTTATGTATCTCATAACCTAAGGAAATACATTAAAGGTGTCACAATCCATACCCCGGGGCCCGTGCTATGACTTCCAAAAGTCCTCCTTCCACAGGCCAGGGGATGACGACTAGCACCGAAAGTCGTATTCCCTAAAATGGGAAGGCATTGCCTTTAATCTTGTAAAAACACATGATCCAAGAACACAACAAGAAACAATTGTGAAGTAAACTGGTGTAGTAAAAGTGTACTAACTGTAAAAAGGCCAGAATACAAGCCCAACTAGAAAAGTACAAGTACAACTGAAAAGTAAAAAACACCTGAAAGGTAAAAAGCAGCTAGTGGATCATCCAATGCAGATCCTACCTGAAGGGTAAGTTCATATCGCATCCACAATACTCTACATATGCATGTCTCCTCCGCGTTATGTCACACCGAATGGTCCACCTCCGAGCACCGTCCAATCCTAGCTCCCTCTACCTCAATCAACGTTGTACGTCATCTGCACCAGACACAATAAGGTGTAGACAAAGCCCATGCAGGGTTGAGTATAACAACACTCAGTAGGGACCCCAAGACCCAGAAGGTCTCCTAGAGTTCTACAAAGAAAAACCACATGGAAACACCATGAAGGTAAAGTACCGCACAGGTAAAGTAACACATAACATAACCTCAATCACAAGAAGAAAGTAAATATATCTCACACGAGGATTTATTTTAGGGGTAGTAACAAGTAACATCCCTAGTCACAACGTCGAACGTCTCAGCTGCTGTAGAACTCCTCCTCTATCATGTATAGTGGGCATGCCGCGTCACATAGAGGCACTTCCCACTAACCTTGAACTGATGAAGTACTACTCCCTATCACGTACTATGGGTCTGCAGGGTCACACAAATTCGTCCCCCCAACGTGGTCTCCTAAAGAAGTCATCCCCATTGCGTACCGTGGATGCTCCCCACCGTGGCCTACCAGGTCACACAGAACCACCTACCCCCATCGTGGTCTGCTAAGGTACCCCTCCCCATTGCATACCGCAGCTGTCGAGTCACTCCGAGTCGAAAAGTCAGCAGTCGTCAAGTCTCATCCAGTCGCAGCGTTCCGTACATAGTGTTCTTGGGAGAACCGCTCCACAATACATCATTCATATATCAACCATCATGAAGTCTCACAAAAAAGTAACCCGATGATCCTCCATTCCATAAGGGTTCCAACGCAACAGACGACGCGTCAATCGGACGCCTGGTCTGTGCGTTATTGGCATTTTCGTGCCGAGGGCCCGGTTGGATTCAGGTGCGATCCAACCCTGCCATACACCAAGTTTCTCCAAAACTCTAATGGAGTGGGTAAAAATTACCGTCTCACTCCAAGGGTCCCAATACTGCAGACGGTTCATCAAACAGGCGTCCGGTTCTCAAGATAAGGTTCTTTGTGAGTTTCTGGGCCCGTGTCCTGTCCGACCCAGGCGGACCGACCCAGCACGATCCGTTCTGGGCTGGGCCGAGGTGGAATCGCCCCCTTGGGTTGATGTTAAGTCTAGCTCACAAGATGGGTGGCCCGCAAGGGTGGCCCGACCTAAATAAGGCGGCCTGAAAGGGCAGCCCGGCCCAAATAGGGTGGCCCGACGGGCTGGCGACCGGTTATGAGGGCGGTGGCCCACTCCAAGGGCGGTGGCCCGGCTTGAGGGCGGTGGCCTAGTGCGACAGCGGCGGTTCTCCCCGAGGGTGGCGGGCCTGTCAGAGGGCGTCAGGTTAGTCCGAGGGCGGTGGGCCGGTCCGAGGGTGGTGACTCGGTTAGGTCAAACATGGGGGGTGTAACCCCCTAGTCTCTGGGATTCCTGAACATCCCAAAGTTCGTTAGGTTGGAGAAGCGGTGGCACTGTGTGGGTGATGCTTGGTCACCGCGAAACCCACAAGAGGTGGGTTAAGCCTTTGATGCGGCTTTTGTTCGCCAGCGGCATGGCGGTTGCGCCGCCTTCCTTCCTGTGGCCAGCCGTCGGGCCATCCCCCTCTCTCGTTCGCTGCGGCTGACGAGCTGTGACCCTCCTCTTGCGGCGTGCGTCGACGTGCTCATGGTATTCCAAGGTGGAACAAGGAAATAAATATATAAGAGGGTTCGAGCTGGGTTCATTAGGCCCGCGTCCTCCACATTAGCTCGTATTATAGAGGATATTAAGGGAGTTCAATAAAACATTGAATTAAACACAAGATTAACCCCACAAGATTCCCCACATTAACCTCCCAGAAAGACGAATGAATCGCAGGTCAACCCATTAGTCAGTCGACCCGTGTTCTTCGTGTAATTTCAAGAATGGGGAAGAGGGAATCAAAATGAACGAACAAAAATAACCCCCTACCTTGAAACATCGGAGAAACGTCCGCGTTTGATGGTGGATCGTGTTATTCGCTCTCGTGATTGTCTCCCAAAGACACCACACAAATGTTACCCTTTAGTTTTGTGTCTTCCATATCCTCCTACTGGGTTGGCTTCGTTTTCCATTGGTCTAGCGTCGTGGTGTTCCTTCAGCACTTTTCTTCTTGGTGAACCTCTCTGATACCCCTCCCATAGCTCCATATATATAGGAGAGGGGGAGGGTAAGTAACGGTGTGGGGAAATAATGGGGCTCATTAATTAGGAAGCTTCCTAATTTCCCAAACGTCGTCGGTACTTTAGGTTGGGAGGTCAATCCATTTAATGGCTTGACACACCATCAACCCCACCCCTTTAATTGGTCTGTTGGAGGTTTATGAAATAAAATAATAAAATTTATTTTATTTCATTTCTTTTAAAAAGTCACAAAACATAACTTCTTATCCGGAGCTGCTGCGGTCAATGTAAAGCATCCCTTAAGTGAATCCAAATGCTGAAGATTTAACATTTCCCTCATATTTTTAATCCGAGCAATAGTTCAAAAGTTAGAAATGCCACTCGTGCATTTACTGAACGTACCTTAAAAAAAGTTTTGAAAATTATTAACAGTCACCCTCAACCCGCCCCGGTCGAGGTTAGACTTTGACTAAGTGAAACATGCCCCAACGAACCCAACAATACTCTCAGATTTCCAATCCAAGTTAACATTTAAAATTTATGAATTTTACAATAAAATAATTGTCACTTAATTATTTTATGTACGACCAAAAACTAACTTTCACTGGTGGCCTGCGCCATCCAATGTTAGCATCTTTCTAAATAGATCATATCCTCCTGAGTTTAGCAGTGGTCTTGTATTTTTAATCTAAGTTACCATTCGTGAGTTATAAGAATTTGAAAATTAAAATAATTTATTTAATTATTTTATTTATGATTAGGCCATTTTTGGGTTTTCTCACAGGAGGCCCACGCTGACTAAACCTAAGTCACACCTAGGGTAAACCTGCCATCCAGAACGCAATAGTGCCCTCAGGTTTTTAATCTGGGAAACTATATAACAATTATTCCACTTTATCAGGAAAACTGCTTACGCACACTATTTAGAGATTAACAAAACTTTGACAGACCATTCCGGCCACTCCAGGCCTCAAAATCACGCGCCATCAGATTTCACGATATTAAAATAATTCCATATAAAAACATTTCCTGGAAATCCGGGTCTTTACAAAAGGAAAGGGTATGCATAAGGCCTGATAAAAGAAAATAATTGAAACAATTTACATGTGATATTGAGGAATATCAATTAGAATATGAGGAATATCATTATGGAATGAAGTGGTAAAATGAGGCATTTTATAATAAAAAGAACATGATTCATAACATAGAAATGTGGCCACAACATTTAAATGAGACATTCATAAACATATTACCAAGGTTTTTCACCGAGGTGTTATAAAAATTACCAAATTTATTCACTATGGTATT
Organism: Viscum album; assembly: GCA_963277665.1. Lineage (NCBI taxonomy): Eukaryota > Viridiplantae > Streptophyta > Magnoliopsida > Santalales > Viscaceae > Viscum > Viscum album. Next base: position 1,447,452,685 of record OY728145.1, on the reverse strand, counting down.
ATAAAACATGTCATCTTTAGAGATTAAATTATTTACCCAATGCATTAGAGTGATATCAGGGTGAACCATTTATATGTCTTAATTAATGTGAGGAACATATATGATAATTGATCATATATGATATGACTATGAGTGGCTTGTCTCCCCCACCAATTCCACAATAGGGTTTCCGTCGGTGTCGCTTTGGGAGGGGGATGCCTATGTGCAGCTTCTGACATCGTATCCCATTCCCCTGTCCCTCATCCTCTAATTGATTCCCTTTTCTTATATTATATAATTTTCTCTTCCTATAATTTGTTTCTTATTTGGATTTTTGATTCGGTTATGTGACGGTCCTTCAGGTTGTTTTCTATGGTCGGAGATGGTGGTTATGTTGCTGACGACGGTGAATGGTTTGTATTTAACCTTCTCGACTCTGACCTATCATCTAGCTCCATCACCCCTTCCAGGTTGGTCTTGTGCGTTGAGTCCTTAGTAGATTTGGGAGGTGTGGTTTGAGCTGTCACCGAAATTCCGGGAAGCCCTACTGGCGTTGGAATCTTCTTATTTGGCCCTATTTTTCATTCTGTTGGTTCTTGGTGGAGTTGTATTTTGGTTATTTCATTCTGGTTTGAGGTGGGAGTTTCTGTTCAATAGAGTTATTTCAATCCTGATTTTTTTCGGTGTTGTTGTTCCAGCTCGATGACATCCATTTCGTGTTTGTGGTTTTTGTTGATGGTTTTCGTCGTTCCATTGGGTTGTTTGAATAGCATAAATAGTTCTGTTGGTGGTCTGGTATCGGTGATTTGTTTGATGCATTTGGTGTGTGCTGTGGCTGGTGTTGATGGATTCAGTTGGTGATGCTTGAGATATTGTGGTCCAGGCGGCATTGGTTGTGAAGGCACAGAGGCCGACGGTGATGAGGCATGGAAGATAAAGTCTTTGGTGATGTGTTGTTGTGAAGACGATGGCAGTGTTTGGATGGCGATGTGATGATGATGGTGAAGTGAGTTTCTTGGACAGTGTGTGGTTTTCAGATCAATTCCATTTGATGAATTTTTTGGGTTTGAAATTTGAAAATTTTGTGGGTGGATTTTGGAATCTGTAATAGGCGGTATTTGTGCAAACATTTTGGAATTTTGGTTTCATTTTGAATTTTTTGTGTGAAACCAAGAATCACACTACAAGGATCAGCTCTTGATGAGGATCAGAGCAGGAAACATTCACCAGAGCATTACCATTTAGATTTTAAAGTTTGAGAGGGTTTTGATTTACCATCGGTACCAGGCCTGTGCAACCCTGCATGGGACAGCTAGCCGAGTGGTCATGACATAATTATGAATTCATTAAGCATACTAAAAAACCCAAACTATATTTTTACTATTCATGTAAAAATAAAGTATTTTAGAAAATTATCATTAATTCAACCTAACCTGATTTAGATGTGTTTATTTTAAAAATGATGTTTATTTTATCATAATAATTCTCCAATTTTGATAATTTTAACTTTTATATATAAAAAACCTTATTTATTAAAACATAGGGTGTTGATAATGCATAATGAAATTTACGAAACTTAAAAATTTTCAAGGACATAATAAAATTATTTTATCATTTATATATAAATAAGAGTGTTTTTAACAGAATATTTCATTAAAATAAGTATTATTCATAATATATTAGTTTATTATAAAAATTTATATTTTTTTATAAAGTAAAATTTGTGTTTGAAAAATATTTTTTTCCAATTTCCATCTCAATTTATTTGGAAAAAATATTCTAAAAAAGGAATTGATGGATTAAAAATTTTATTCATTCAATGGAATTACACTTTAAGTAACTAAGGCCTCAGAATATAACCCCTTATAACACCCACATACGACATAAGGTTAAGGTGTGCGATGGTGATAAATTCTCGTAGCGGTTCGGCTAACATCACCCGAGTGGTAATTTCCACTAACTTGAACTTCTTTCAATGGAAATTTCATTCGAGATTTACTTGTTGAATATATGCTTGGGGTTGATCACGGGTAAACCTCAATAATGATATCTTCCTCCCTAGTTCTAACATACATGCTTTATAAGGCATGCCCCTATTGGTTGGTGCCATTGTTTCTCCTTTCTGCATTAATCATCCTTTGTCATTTCTAATCATTGTAACGTTAAATTTATTAAAAAGAGTATAGTTTCAAATGGTTATATTGAACAATGGTCATATTTTACCAGTAGTCATATTCTGATCGAATATCGATGGTCACACTTCTCTTTATACTATATAAATACCACTTCATTATTAAAGAGATATAGTTTTTTGTGTAGAAAATATAACACACATTTTCTAAGGAAACAAATATTGTTTAAAAAGTCTGGGTCATTACATTCTTACCCCCTTAAGAAATTTCATCCTCGAAATTTCAACTCATTCCCTCATTTGAGAAAAGGTGTGGGTACTTATGTCTCATTGTCTCCTCTGTTTCCCATGCCGCTTCTTCATATTTATGGTTCCCCCAAAACATTCTGATGAGGTGGGTAGTCTTATTATGTAGAACCTTGTCTCTATAGTCCAATATCTACATCCAATGATCCTTATAAGAGAGATCAAATTCCACTTGTACCACCTATAGATTCAGTACATGTGATAGATCATGTATATACTTGCTCAAGAGAGATACATGGAATACATCATGAACTTGAGATATATTTAGTGGAAGTGTAAGACAACATGTCACTGATCCTGTGCGATCAAGGAATTCACAGGGTATAATGTACCTAGGGATTATCTTCCATTTCTTCTCAAACTGCAAGACTCTCTTCCATGGTGAGATTCAAAAAAAAAACATTTTCACCAACAACAAACTCAAATTCCCTTTGATGGTTGTCAGCATAGCTCTTCTGTCGAATATGTGAGGCCTTTATGAGTTGCTGGATAGAATGAAATTTTTTTATCCTCCCTTGCATAGAAACATGCCCAAAAAAATTTCACTCACCAACTTCATCCCAACAAGAAGGAGTTTTATATCACTTCCCATTTAGATCTTCATATGGTGCCATTTGAATACTCGAGTGAAAGATGTTGCTATATGAGAACTCAACTAATGGGAGGTGTTAATCTCATCCACATTTAAATTCAATTGATCATGTTCTTAGTATGTCCTTGAGTTTCTGAATAGTCCTTTCTGATTAGACATCAGTTTGGGGGTGATAAGCCATACCGAAGTTCAATTCATTACTCAGAGCATGTTGAAAACTTCTTTATAATTTTGATGTGAACCTTGGACCATGATCATAAATGATAGAAAGTGGTAACCCATGCAACCTCACCACATCCTTCACGTATATATTGGAAAGTTGGTCAAGAGATAAATATTCCTAAATAACGATAAAATGGATATTCTTGGTTGCAATACCCCTTTAAGAAGTTTTCCCTTATCTTTCACCTGATGACATACCATGAAACATACAGTGTAGTTGACAATCTCCCTTTTAATGTTATCCCACCAATAATGATAATGAAGGTCCCTATAGATTTTAGTGCTTCCAAGATGTATAGAGAATATAGAGCTATGAGCTTCATCGATCAGTTATTTCTTTATCTCCAGAATACATGGAATACATAGACTTATATAAAATTTTATTACACCTTCTTGATCAATATTTAACTCCGGAAACTTCCCATTATTCATGACCTCTATATTATTTTGTAACAAGGGTTCTTCTCTTTTATCTTTCTTGATCTTCTATAGTAATTATAGTTGAGAAATAATTTGGGATAGGGTTGATGATACCCCCCATATGATTCCCATGTCTAGTTTTACTAGGTCATTGATCAAAGGATTTCATTCAATCCTCATAATTTCTAAAACAATAGGCTCTTTCTTACTTAATGCATCAATGAATTTGTTTTCTCTTCCATGGTGATAATGAATTGAACAGTCATAGTCATTAAAAAGTTCCAACCATATACTTAGTCTCATGTTCAATTAATTTTTGATGAAAATATACTTCAAAATTTGGTGGTCTATGTATATATCAAATTTCTCCCCATAAAGATAGTGTCTTCATATCTTTAGAGAAAAAATAACCACAACTAGCTCCAAGTCATGCGTAGAATAATTCTTCTCATGAGACTTCAACTATCGAGCTTTATATGAAATCAGCTTTTTATTTTGAATGAGGATGCACCCAAGACCTTTTAGAGATGAATCGCTAAAAATAATGAATCCTTCTCTGAAATAAGGTATAGTTAACAAAGGTGCAGTAACCAATATCTTATTCATCTATTGACAACTTTCTTCACACTCCTTTATCCAGATAAACTTAGCACCTTTTCGAGTTAACTTGGTTATTGGATTAGAAAGTTATGATTTTTTTTACAAACCTCCTATAATATCATTCTAAACAAAGGAAACTACGAATCATAGTTACTAATTTAGGATAAGACCATTTCTCCATAACCTTTTTCTTTGAAGGGTCAACTGAGATTCCTTATTGGTTACAACGTGCCCCATGAAAGAAACTTTTTGTAACCAAAATTCAAATTTTTCAAATCTTCCAAATAAAATTTTCTTCATGACAGATTTTAATATAACCCTTATATGGTCCTCATAATCCTTGTAAATTTTTGAATATATCATAATATCATCAATAAAAACTTCCACTAATTTATAAAGGTATTCCATAAAGACTCCATTCATCAAATCCATAAATATTGAAGGAGTATTAGTCAAGAAGAAGGGAATAAAAACAAACTCATAATGCTCATATCTTGATTGGAAGGTGGTATTTGGAATATCTTATTTCTTTAACCTCAATTGATGATAACCCGATCAAAGATCAATCTTGGAGAAGAATTGAGCCCCATGAAGATAGTCAAATAAATCATTAATCCTTGGAAGATGGTACTTTTACTTCACTGTGATCCCATTAAGATCTCTATAATCAATGCATATCTGCATTGATCCATCCTTCTTCTTCACAAAGAGAAACAATTCTCTCCAAGGAGAAACTCTTTGTTAGATAAACTCATTCTCTAAAAGATCTTTAAGTTGTTTCTTTAATTCATTGAGATCTACATTTTTCATTATATATGTGGTTTTTGATATCGGCTTGGATCCAGGTATGATTTCAATAGAGAAATCTACCTCTCTTTCTAGGGGATGTCTAGATAACCTTTTGGAAATACTTCAATGTATTCCTAAATTATGGGTACATTTTTTATTCTTATAATTTTATTTCCTTCTTTATCTTCATCAATCATATCCATAAAGAAGGATATGGGCGGTGTTTTTAGATAAAGATCAAGCTAGGATATCTCTCCTTTGAAAAAAATTTTAGGATTTCCATTAAATACTATTGATATTTCCTTTATTTTGTTGTTGATCTTATCATTATACTTTGAGAGTCAGTCTATCCCTAGTATAGTGTTGAATTACACCATGGGAATGACTACTAGATTTGTGATGAGATTGTGCTTTCCAAAGTCAATACTAGAGTTTCTATATACTGTTGATTCTTAGATAACCCCTCAATGAGTCTTGAATGATAACTCTACTTCTAGAAGTTCAGGGATTGATTCTATATTATTTCCAAACTTGAATGAAATAAAGGAATGCGTAGAACTAGAATCAAACAATGTACTTTTTATCTTTGAGATAACAATGAGAGTATCTAACACCACATAATTTAGAACCTCTAATTTATCTTCTGTGATATAAAAATCCCAAAATTTCTCCCTTAGACCATGATGAGTTTGATAACATTTCCCCTCATTATCTTTGGATTTGGACCGTGATTGAAAAAGTGACCAAGTTTTCCACACTTATAGCATGGGACTTTAGATTGGGCCTACACCATATTCCCTTTTTCATTAATGTTGATAAGTTGATGATTCACCTCACTATGATAGTTCTGAGCTATATGGAAATCTATTCCACACTTTTATCATTTCCTACTCTTGAGAAATCAGTTCCCTAAATACTTCTTCCCACATTTGTTTCATGTGGGATGTTTCACTTTCTTTCCTCATCTTCCATGACCAAACTTCCTCCCTATGTTTGTCTCTAAATATATCTTCTTTTCATTTGATTTGTGTGACCGTTGCATCTCTCCAAACTCTAGTTAAACCTTCATATCACTCCACACTATCCTCTCACAACTTTAATAGTCTTGATTGGCTAGATTCCTTCATAGATGGGATCTTAGTCCATCGAAGAATCTACCAACCTTTCCATTAGGATCCATAAAAAATATAGAGGTTTAATGATAAATTATTATAAAGTTTATCTCATAGATTCCCATAGATTCATGTTTCTTATGTTTTATCTTGATGAATTCCTTCTCCATTTTTTTCTCGTGAAGTGGGGGAAATATTTATTGAAAAATATTCCCCTGAACTATTCCCACTCCATAGAATCAATCTCCCTTATTGGATTCATGTTTTTAATCTGTGTATACCATTGATCAGCTTTTCCCATTAAGCGGTAAACAACTATAGTGACTTTGTTTTAGTTTGTATAATGGAGTATAAGAAAGATCTCTTCTATAGATATTATCCATTATTCAGAAATCAATGGTTTGGTAGATACATTGAATTAAAGTGGTCATTGAAGCATGAAGGACTCAATGGAAAGCTGTTCCCTTCGAGGTGAATCCAGTTTCTCAACTTGATTCATGTTATGATTCATAAATAAAGTTAGTTGATTCTTCATTCTAATGATGTTTTCCATTTTTGATTCTATTAAAGATCCATCAGTGCATGATCTGTTTCACTCATCATTTATGTGGTTCCTCCTATTTCAAATCGTTGTCTAAAAGAAGAAAAACTTAGTGATAAAAACGTTTCTTTTAGGAATATTATAATTCTAAAAGAAGTTTATATCTTAAAACATCATGCTTAAACATGTTATTCATTAAAAAAAAATTAAATTTACTATATATCCTTCATAATGGTTCATAAAAACTAGTGATTAAACAAAAACATCCTTCGGAAGTGTCAAAACAAGAGTGTGGAAAGGCCCGTTATCATGCACCAGTTCTCATTTGAGTCTATATCAAAGTAGTTTTTTTGATTGTTAGCCCTAGATACATCAGTTCCAGATCCATATCCAATTGTTCATATCTAGACAGGGATTTTATTTTATGGAAACCACTTACTTAAAATTTTACCAAAATACAAGGATGTTTTCCTATATTTAAAAATATATATTGGGGTTTTTATAATATTTTTAAATCATAATTTTCATAAATAACTAAACTATGTCATTCCACATTTTTAATACATAAGTTTTCATTACATTTTACAAAAAATTGATCTTTTAAAGTTTAGTTTCTTGGAAAAAAGGTACATAATACATAAAAAATTAAAAAATTATTCTAATCCACTTTAAAGGATTATTAATTAGTTTATCTTAATTACATTTATTTCATCTATTAACCTAGGGACTTACATCAAAGGATAGGGTGAGAATGAGGAATAGTAAGGGAAATTAAGGGAAACAATATATATGTGATCTTGAGGAATATCAATAAGAGCACGGGGAATATCATTATTGAATGAGAAAAGAAAGTTGAGGTATATCATAATAAAATAAACAAGATTCATAACCTGGAAATTTTTTTACTACATTTAAATGATACATTCATAAACATATCACCAAGGTTTTTCACTGAGGTGTCATAAAAATTACTATGGTTATTCACCAAGGCATCATAAAACATATCATCTCTAGAGATTAAATTATTTACCCAATGAATTGGAGTTATATGAGGTAAAAACATTCATATTTATTAATTAATTAGATTCAAATAGATTATGATCAATGATTTCATAAATAACATGTAAAAAATGGATTTCACATAAAAATCATGGTGCTTCAAAAGTTTTTAAAAACATGATCATTTTGTCATATTCTACCCATGGAAAAAATAATTAGGGTTTTTATGTATGTTAATACTATAATAAAATAAATAATTTTTACATATAGGTGAATTCCCTTGGAAAATAACGAGTCTTGGTTATTCACAAGAATAAAATAAATTACGATTTCTTGAGGATAAGATGGAAATTTTGAGAAGTAAATTCAGCAGCATAACGGGTATAAAATGTGGTTTTAGAAAAGGGTAAAATGAGTGGGGATAAGGGTATACCATTCATAAAGACTCTTAATACAGTAAAAGGGATAAAATAAATTGGACAAAAGAACTTAGTTTAAAAATTTGAATACATACCACATAGAAATGGAACTTGAATGGAAAAGAGGAGTAGAGAGTTCCCTTACCTTGAAGAGTTACTCTTAAAACATGAGGATTGAGACCTTTTGGGATTGAGAAATCCTTGGTGGAAACCCTTGGGAGGTAAAACTACAATATGATCATTAAGGATGGATTTTGAGTGAAAATAATTATAGACATGGGTAGGTATTTATAGAAAACATTGAGGATTAGTTTATTAATTTCCAAGTATATGTCTTGAAAACCTAGGTTGTGGAATATGAAAAATAATGGGATTTCATATGGGGTTTCCCATGGTTTTGGAAACATGGGTCATATTTTATGTTATTTTAACCTAAAATAGTATATTGGTATTTTATATTAATTTTTTCCATGGAAAATTAATGTTTCCACACAAATAATATTTTTAATGTTAATGTTTCCATTTTAGACTTTGGAAAGTAACTTATAAGTTAGGAAATTAATTAAAAATATTTTAAAATACTTGATATTAATAAAATATAATATTTTGGGTCTTTTATTATGATTAATTTATTATTAAATCATCATAATATAATTATGAAGTCATTAAACATACTGAAAAACATGAACTATATTTTTATTATTTATGAAAAAATAAAGTATTTTAGAAAATTCTCATAAATTCACCATAATCCAATTTCAACATGACGATTTCAAAAAAGATGTTTATTTTATCATAACAACTCTCTAAATATGATAATTTTAAATTTTAAATATAAAAATCTTTATTTATTAAACAAATAGTGGGTTGATAATGCGTAGTGAAATTTCTGAAACTTAAAAAATTTCAAGGAGAAAATAAAATTATTTTATCAATTATATGTAAATAAGAGTGTTTTTAACATACTATTTCATTAAAATAAGTATTATTTATAATATATTAGTTTGTTATAAAAATTTATATCTTTTCTATAAAGTACAATTTGTGTCTGAAAAATCATTTTTTTAATTTCCATCTCAATTTATTTGGAAAAAGTATTCTATAAAATGAATTGTCAGAATAAAAATTTTATTCATACAAAGAAATTACACATTAAGTAACTAATGCATGAAAAAATAACCCCTTATAATACACACATATGACCTAATGGTAAGGAACGTGATGGTGATTGATTCATGGGGCAATTTGGCTGACATCACATGAGTGGTAGTTTCCATTTAGTTGAACTTATCTCATAAGAGATTTCATCCGAGCATTACTTGTTGAAGCTTAGATTGGGCTTGAACAAGGGCGAACCCCAATGATGTTACATACCTCCTACATTCTGACAGATGGTCTTTATATGGAATGAACCTACTAGTCAAGGCCATCGTTTCTCCTTTCTGTATTAATTATCCTTTGTCATTTCTACTCATTATAACATTAAAATTATTAACAAGAGTATAGTTTCCAATGGTCATATCAACCAATGGTCATTTTCTGATCGAATATTTATGGTCACATTTCTATTTATACTTTATAAATACCACTTAATTATTAAAGAGATATATTTTTGTTATGTATAAAATATAACACAAATTTTATCAAGAGAAAAATATCATTTATAAAGTCTGGTTCATTGTATGTAAACTAAAAAACACACTTTGAGTCATTTTTAAACTAAAAAGTCACATTACTGAATATAAATAGATCAAATAAAGAACAAATAACTCTATAAATATAACATATAGTACCTTATTTAAACAACCTCATTGAAGATTTTACCACGAATTGATTTTTCACGAAGAATTTTTTGTTATTAATAGAGAAAAAATTGGTTGGAGAAAATTTAATTCTCAATAAATTAATTTCTTCATGATCACTACGAAAATTAACTAAATAAGTAGTAGATAAAAATGATACGAAAAATAAATAAAATATAAGTAGTTAAAATGATGAGAAAATTAAATAAATAAATAGTAGGAAGTAAACTCTTGATGATGTTTGTATACATTCTTACACTGTGTTCTACACACTCATTTTTAAATATATATATTTTATATTTTAAGTATGTGGACTGTCGAAAGTCTTGTTAGTACTGAAAAAATATAGATAAAAAAATTATTATTAAATATTTTTTATATAAAATTGTAATTATTATCAGAAATACTGCTTTGGGGATTCTAGTTTATTGATGGAATTTGATATATTTTATAAGTTTGTAAACATAGTAACCACTATCTTTTCCAATATTTTGTTTCATACACTATATAAAAATTGAGAAAAATAAGTAATTTGTTTTGATATATGTTTTGTTAGATAAATTTTATCATATATACCCCAATACTTACCTATTTTTTGAATTCAATATGCTTCTTATGCTCATGGACCATCCTTATACCATGATTCTGATGATATTTAAACACCACCTAATCATAACAAAATTTTTATTAAAACATAATATAAAACATAAAACTTTCAATTTATTTTTAAAATTTTGAATGTAATGTATTAAAAATTGAGAAAATAATCATTTATGGTTGATTGTTTTGGTAATCTATGCATTTAATCTAAAAAATAAATCTTTAGAATATCCAAATTAATTGTAAGGGAAACCAATTATCCCTATAAAACAAAAAAGAATAAGTAATGAAAGAAATTTAAATATATTTGATATGATTATATTGTAGAGTTTAACCCCTACATCATGAGTATTTAGAAAAAAAATTCATCTGTAGGTTTCTTTTCAAAAATTATGACCATTTGGTATACTATTTCTAAATATTAATCTTCTTATAATGATATTTTTTAGCGTAGAAGTGATGTGAGCAATAATGAGTTTAAATTTTTGTTCATAGGGTTTTCCCTTCACATATTAATCATATATACACCTAAAAACATGAATAGTATTTAAATATAATTAACATAGAAGATCAACTATTGGACAAATAGATTATGAAAAAAACCTCATTTATTTATTTACAACCGATAATCTCCACCATATATGCTTTAGGATTTCATCTACATTCTCAAGACCATGATAGTCTATAATGGCCTCTCCATATAATTTTTCTTAAAAATCAATGATGGTCATATTAACATCATTGAATGTTTCATCCACAAGAACTTGTAATATTAGTAAATGTGGTAGTTGAACTAACAGTAAAAATACACTCTTTGAATATATTTTAGATTTATTGGTTAATCCTTTTGATTATTTTTATTTTACTCAATGTTTCCTCTTGATTTTCTATGTCTATAATAGTCTTCCTTACATGAGGCTTTCATTCATTAATTGTTAAATATTTTTCATAAAAATTAATTATAAAGAAGTTAAATCATTTTCATTATGTATTTTTACAAGATAAAATAGCCATTATATGAAAGTTATAATAGATATTTATACCGTGTGGACATCCAAATCGTCAAGGGGAATATGTAGATTTTTGCTTAGATTGTGAACTATGTGAATCCGTACTCCCATAGTATCTATTGGAAGTTATTTGTTATATAAAAAATCTCCTTGGATATTGTACATTTTACCCATCACAACAATGTTATGAGTGAGTGATGATATATATAAATCACAATAAATTTCAACATGTAGAATATAAATATAGTAAAAAAAGTAGTATCTTCCTCATTCACATTTTTTATAAATAGTTATGAAAATATCAATTACCTTTGGTAAGCCAGAACATTAAGGAGAATGACAAGACTCAAATATGGGGGGGTGATAGATCTTTATGTAATGGTTATTGTTGTGTTTTTTCTTCTCTTTGATTTCTTCCCATAATATTCTCTAACAACATATATTCTCAATTAATTTTTTACTAGAACATTTATTCGGGACTGCATCTCATCCATTTACTTATATTTATCCCTTTATACATTTCTTTTCTCAAAATATGTTCTAGGAAACACTCTAAAACCTTCATCTCTAATGCGGACATATTTCCATGGTCACATTAAGGAAAATGAAATTAGTCATTCATAAGACAAAACAAATGACTATTATTGTGTATAAAATAAATAAAAAATGCAGGAAAAAAATATATTCATTGTTATTTAATACCATTTTAAAGCATAACAAATTTTTATTATGTTATACTTACACATGATCCCTAAAATCATTATGTGTTTTCATCTACTAGTATTCCATATTTATTTTCATGAGCCTCCTTCCATAAAACATGACATGAGATGGAAGTGGTTTGGATTTTGGTACATCGACATGAATATAAAAAAAAGGAATACAATTATGTTTTTATTTCATGATACATAAAAGTATTATTATAGAATTAAAATAGATAAAATTATTTTCTCATGTGACGCATACCCCATCCATGCTTTATGGTAGAGGTATGTTGGTTTTTATGCACATTGATTATTTTTAGCACATAGTTATTGTTTCATAAATTAAAAATTATTAATAAAATTGATTAATACATGTATTTCCAAGTAAATTATTACCAATCACAATATACTAGAAATAATTCATGATGACCACTAAATGCATTCAATGTTTCTTGGTTTATCATGTGTCTATATATCTGTAGTGGGTGCGAGTTTACTTTACCATTAGCATACCTGAGATGATGGTTTGTAAGAATAGTCCTAAAGACTCTATGAGAATTTCCGAAAACCATTAATAAAAATTTTATTCGGTATTCATCTAGTATAAATGAACTATTTAAGGTATAATAAAGAGTAAATAAACATTTTATTTTTTTTAATTTTTTAGTAAAATAGAGAAAGTATATTATAATTCTACCATGATATATCCCCAAATTAGTTCCTTAACCACATGCATAACACTATTCCATGTATCTACATCAATTGAAACATGAATTCAAGTGGTGAATCCAATTTAACTAATGAAAATTAACTTTTTGGGGTTAACACGATGGTTGTGTTCATTCCATAAAACCTTGAATTTTATGCCTTTGCTTCTCACCTTAAATATTTTTGTTAAGAATGTCATTATGCAACACTATTATTTTTCTTAATCATAGATTATTATCACACCCCAACTCAACACTACTTTATTATTATTTTTATTTTTAGTTATATTTATTTATATTTATTTTCTGGAGGGTTTTCCTTAAAATTGGATGTTTTTAGGAATGCAGAGCATGTATCATAGTTAAGGATCATGGTTTTCCAAACCATGCAACAACCATGCAGCAACCTATATATATTTTTTTATATTCTAGACACATTTCCAACACATTGTTTTCCAAATCATGTGTTCTACCCATGTGTGGTGCTCTAGAATCCCAGTAGAGGGTACATGGTTGGAGCATAATTTCCTAAACCATGTGACCAAATCATTTGCAGTGTCCAGGTTCAATAAAAATGGTATTTCAACATTTTTTCACTTGTTGGATTCAAAAAAAATCACCCCTCACCCCTCTTATTTGGTCTGGAAGACTCCAAGGGTGATCCTTCCTCACATATCCCCTTGGTTCCTCTCCTCCTCCTAGTGTATTCTTGGGATTTCTTCAAGGTTTTGGTGTGAATCGTTAGGGTAGTCTCCTCTTAGATTTTCCTCTCTTTCATCCTTTAATTTTCACCTTAGTTCTTATTATTACTTGGTTCTGGTGAACTAGGGTTCATGTTACTTTTTATTTAAATTGGGGTTTTTGGTTTTCTAGGATTCCTCTTGGTCTATCTTGCCTATTTAGACATCTTTGAGGTGGTTTTGAGCTACCCTAATCAAAGGTGACAAGATTTGAGGTAGTTTTATGAGAGCCATAGCTTTTATAGAGATGTATCATGACCATTTATAGGTACTCATTTAGTATTATTTTTGTATTCCTTTTGTGGGTTTTGGTTTCAGGATATTTCAAGTGAAAATTTGAGAATTTTGGAATAATAGAGGTAGTGCGCGGTTGGCGCATGATTTTCCCAAACCGTGAACCTACCCTCAACCAATTGTGAACCTCTAAACAAAGGGGGATTACATAGTTTTCTCACAATTTTTCAAAGAATGTTTCCTCTTAACTGAAACTCTGCACCATTAAGGGGAGGTGCACTATTAAGGCACACGGTTTGGGAGAACTGTGCGCCCCGTATAGTAAACTTTGCACATAGAAAATTAAAACCCCAAAAAATAAATTAAAAATTACCAAACCCACTACTTATATCCCTAAACACCCCATATTGACCCTAAATAATTTTACATTGAAATTTGAGGCTCCTGGATTTATTCTAAGGCTTTTAGAACTCCATTATTGTTGAATTGAAGATATTATTGACAAATCATCACCTTTCCCGGTAAGCAATCTCTCTCCATGTGGTTATCTCTCTCTCTATATTCTATCTTTCCCAATTAAGAGGGTTAATTTTTACCACATTGTAAATTGTATAGATCTAGGTTATGATGGTTTCTGTTCCATTTGATCTTGGATCTAGTTTTTAGTTATAGATCTCATTTTTTGTTGTGCAATTGAATATTTCACTTTAATTTGGGGGTTTCCGGTTTAGAAAATGATCATCTTCGATCTTGAGGTAGGTGGTCTAAATTTCAAATCCCATAGTCTTTATTATATTGTGTGTTTGGAATCATGAATTAGAAATTTACATAGTTAGAAATCTCATCTTTAATTAGATTAATTGATTAGTTAATTAAGTAATGGAAGATGTGGTAATGAAATTGATTGGTTAATGGGGTTATGAAAATGGCCAATTGATGGGATTTTGGAATTGGTTAATTAATGGATGTTTAATGTATTGAATAATAGGAATTAAGGTATAGTTTTATTGACCTTAAATAGTTAATGGTTTATTTGATTAAATGTTGATAGATGGTTTAATGGTGAATGGTTATTATTATTTCATGTGTTTAAAGTAAATAATTATGATTGAATTGATAATTAAAATGATATACCATGATTTGAAATGTTTATAAGAGGGTTAATTTTGATTAACCTTCTTAAATGTGATATAAGTTATATATGTGATTGATTGATCAATGGGGTGTGGGATAAAGGCTGATGATTTAAAATATCACAGTGTCATGTCCATGACGTTGTAAGACCAAATGCATGCATGTTAATTTTATTGTATACAACAGAGATTGATGCTCCAAATACCCATGAGGTGTGAGACAAAGTCTGATACTCCAAATACTCATAGGGTGTCGGACATAATGTTTTATGCCCATGAGATTGTAAATGGACTATGGTTTCAAGTGGATGAGTTATGAATTGAAATTAAATGGACAATGAAATCCCTTGTTATGATAAATTGTTTTTTCCAATGTGATACAGTTCAAACTCTAGCATGGGTCGAAGTAGATATTGATAGTTCATGTGTCATCGTGAACCTGAGGAAAATGACGTGGTTAAATAAAGAATAATTGAAAATGTAAATTGTTTAATTTATTGATTTTAGTTTCTTCAATATACAACTGGACAAACTGTTATTGACTGTATATTTTTTTAGACGTTGTTTTTGGTAGCCTAATGAGTTATACTCACACCCTACTCGGTATTCCTAATCAATACCCGAATAGTCATCATGTTTGAAGGATAGGATAAGGGGAAGAGCCCTATGTTAAATGACTGAGTTGGTATGGAGGATGGATGAGGGAACCTCACATGATGTTGAGACCCACTTGGAGTTGTGAGTGTCTTTATTATTTTTGGGTTTTCATTATAAACTTGAAACTTTTTATGACATGAAATATCTACTATTATTTTTAGATATAATTTCCTGTTTTTTTTTCATCATGTGATATTATTTTTCTCTGGTTATATTATTTTTCTTCTTATTTATTATTATCATATATTCATTGTTTATTTGTTTCTTCTGCTGTTCTACATTGATATAGAGGTTATAGTCACCCCATGTTATATATATTATACCCTCCCAGCTATTTGGTAGCCACTAGTGTATGGGGAGGCCAGCTTGGGGTCATGTGACCAACTGTCTTGGGGTACCAACTTGTGGAACCTATGATGGGATGTCTAAAATTGGTGTCAATGGAATTTTATTTTATTTTATTTTGTCTTACAATTTGGGAAAGGTAGATTGGAGATTATAATGATTCGGTCTTTGGTTAATATTTCATGCATGGGATTAGATAACCCATGTGCATGGGTAAAATCCAAGCACCCAGGGTGGGATTATTGTTATTGATGTGTGTTGTAACAATTGGATGTTATTTCACCTCAAGTGATGCACTTGTTGTGTGACATGATTATTGTTTCTGATATTTTCTACGATTTTACTCATGTCTCAGTATGGAATGAGAGTTCAATATGAATGCATAATTTTAGGCACTCTTGAATTATTGTAACATGCATCATTTTGAGGCATGCATGGAAATGAAGGTTTTGGAAATGTCATTAAAATTGAATTTTTTTTATTTTATTGTGTAATTGAACTGAAATAGATGCCTAATATGAATTGAAAATTCTAAAATGATAGAAAATTTGGAAAATGGGTTTATAATGAGAAGTTGGGTTAATGAGAATGTATTTACCCTTTTTAACCAATACCTAGATGAGGGATGGTTAAATGTAGTGATAGTGCCTCAGTTTTGACCGTGTGATGGGTTATGGTGGATGAATTATTATGGGTTTATGTGAATTCTCATAAATGTGTTAATAATGGTGAGTAATGTGCCCTAAGATGTGTGTTTTGAATTTTAGAGATATGCCTCCATGATGATGATTTTTGATTGGATGATGGGAGGACATGGATGGAAATGTTCCTCCAGTAGCGGAACATGAGGCTTCGATAGTTCCAGCTGAGGAAGCTGGAGAGTAGTTCCTTGAGAGATTTTCTCACATTATATAGTATATGGAAAGAGACCTAGGGATGGTGGTTAAATGTTTGTCTGACTTGACATGATAGTTTTAGTTAAATCACCCTCCGAAATCCACTAGAGAGGGTGGACCTATGATAGCTAAGTTCTAGATTGATTATATCCAGAAGATTATTGATCACATAGAGTCTCATATTAAGAAAAGAGTCAAATTGGAAGCTTATATGTTGTGAGGATTAGTGAAGCGATGGTGGGATATTCAGGATCAGAGTGAGTAGTTGAAATAAATGATACAAAAGGATTTCCAAGATAATTTATTAGATCACTTTTATCTAGAGACACTGAGACTTGAGAGGGAATCCAAGTTTATGCGGTTGACCCAGGGGAGGATGTCCATGATGAACTATGCTGGTCACTTTACCGACTTGTAGTGCTTTTCTCCAGTGCTAGATGGGGATAATAAAGACATAGAAATACATTTTCAGGATTTGATTAAATATGAGATTAAGTCCCAATTTAACATCTGTATGTTAAAGAAGTTTGATCAGGTAGTTGATCAGGATCTCTTCTCTAAGGGGAACCTGAAGTGGGATTCTAGTAGAGGATAGGTTTTTTTCTAATAGATGACAAGGAGGTAATAATTCTTAGAGTAGGAAGTGTTTCTATGAGAATGATGACTAGAGTAGTTGAAAGAATTGTGGATAGGGGGAGGATCAGTTACTTAGGTTCTTACTCGAGTTCTCATCCACCAGTGTGTGAGGCTGGGTAACCTTCTAAAACATTGTACCTAACCATCAATAAAGTGTCGAGATTTTGTAAGGATGATACATCTACATTATTTCTTCAGGAAACCACAATATATGAGTAATGATGGGGGATCCAGGTAGATTTAGGGTGCTAGAAGGGGGCCTTCAATCCCATATTAGTTTGGCTGTTGGATTTATATTGTCCATGGAGGTTAAGGAAGTGGATGAGGTGATTTTGGGAAAGATCACCCATACTAGTAGAGTGGTGAAGCTCAGGGGACTCAAATTGAATCACAAGGAGGAGGGGAAGGATATTTTCATGCAGTTCAGCTGACACATGAGGATAGAAAGCCTAAACCATCGATAGTTAAAGGTACTATTCTTATAACATCTACATTTTCTAGTTCCATATTTGATACTGGTTCATCTCATTCCTTTATATCTACACAATTTTTGAATGGGTTGAGAATGAAAGAGGATTTTGTGAGTGGGTTATAATGATCGATACACCATTGAGAGTACGATCGAGAGACATCTATTTATGAAATGGGTGTTCACTCAAGGTTGGGGAGTTTCATTTCCTTTGGGACCTCTACATTATGGATATGTCAGGTTTTGACTTGATTTTGTGTATGGACTTATTGGTATCATATCAATCCCACATATATTATTACTATAGGATAGTGATGTTTACATCTCCTGAGGGTGAAAATTATTTTCATTATGGATAGTGTTATATCTAGACATGCCATGTAGCGCTAGTTCATCAGCAACTGGGGGATCTCACCACCCATGTTACAAGTCTGTTTCTTAGTGATATAGGTGTAGATTGTGATGTCTTTCCACCCATAGTAGATAGGTTCCATGAAATGTTTCCAAAGGAATTCTCAGGGATGACACCCAAAAGAGATGTGGAATTTACGATTGAGCTCATTCCCAGAGCTGATCTAGTTTCTATTCCACCATATATAATGACACCAATTGAGATTTGAGAGATCAAAACTCAACTAGAAGAGTTGATGGATAAGGGATTTATCCTTCCGAGTACATCACCTTGGGGTTCTATAGTTTTGTTTTTTAAGAACGCTTATGGGATGTTGAACATATTTGTTGATTAACATAAGTTGAACAGGATGATTGTGAAGAATCGGTATCCTATTATGTGTATCAATGGTCTATTTGACCATTTTAGAGGATCTTGAGTCTTCTCTAAAATTTACTTGAGATAAGGGTATCATTAGTTGAGAGTTAGAGATTATGATATACCACATTATGCTTTTAGAAGTAGGTATGGTATTTATAAGTTCATCCTAATTTCATTTGGGTTGATGAACACTCTTACTCTGTTTATGTCCTTAATGAATAGAATATTACACCAGTACCTGGATTAAATTGTGGTAGTGTTTGTATATAAAATCATGGTGTACTCTAGGACTCATGTCGATCATGCCCAAATCTTGATGCCATCTCGAGTACCCTAAGAGATCATTGGCTATAAGAAAAGATATCTAAGATTCAATTCTGGATCAATAAGGTACAATTATTAGGTCAAATCATCTTAGAGGAAGGTGTGGTAGTGGACCTAGAGAAGGTACATATCATTTTCTCATAGGAGTATCCCAAGATTGTTTTTGATATTCTCAGTTTTCTAGGATTGGTGGGTTTTTATCAGATGTTCATCCAGGACTTTTCCCACTTAGAAGCACAAATTTTAGGATTGAACAAGAAGAGGGTAAAGATTTAATGGTCCAGATAATTTGATTATTATATCTATTAGTTTAAGGAGTGGTTGATGACCACCCCGATCTTGATCCTACCTGAGCCAAGGGAGGAGTACACAATGTTTTGTGATGCATCTGATATCGGGATGATAGTTGTTTTTATGCGACAATATTGAGTTGTGGCATATGAGTCACAACAGTTGAGGCCACATGAACAGAACTACCATACACATAACCTCAAGTTAGCTACAGTTGTTTATTCCTTGAAGTGTTTTTGGAATTTTCTTTTGGGAATTTTTTTACAATGTATACCAACCAAAAGAGATTAAAGTGAATTTTTTACCAATGAGATTTAAATCCCCACTAGTAGAGGTGAGTTTATTACATTCAGTCATTTGATTTAGAGTTATCATATATGCCCAGTAAGGGAAACAATGTTGTTGATGTTTTGAGAAGTAAAACTCATGTTCAGGTAGTTCAAGATTCTATTTAGGAGTGGAGGATGATGACTTTTCTAGCTAAGATGCATGTTGTTGTTCAGGAGGGATTGGAGAAGATGACTCTCGTATCTATATCAATGTAGTCTAAACTCTTATGATGGACCAAAGAGAGATAATATCAAGATCCAAAGTATTTATCCTTTAGGGGAATCCTTGAAGGTGTGGAGTCACCTTCCAATTGAACCATAGATGAGAATGAGATCATATTTATCTAAGGCCATATTGTTGTGCCCATATATATACGAGAGGAGATGATGGATGAGTTTCATGACTCAAATTGGGAGGTACATCTAGGTTTGACCAAAATTTACGATCACATATGTCGACAATATTAGTGTTTGGGGTGAAAAAGAAGATTGTAGGGTTCGTGACATGATACTACACCTGTCAATAGGTGAAGGATGAGCATAAATAACCTAATGATTTACTACATGCATTTTCCATTATAGAATAGAAGTGGGATGATGTTATTATAGATTTGTGGTGGGTATCCTAAGGATACCTTGGAACAATGACACTGTTTGGGTGATTGTATACCAACTGACAAAATTAGCACATTTCTTACTGATATGGGAGACTTTCTCAGTGGATCAGTTGAGAGATATGCACATCCAAGAGATAGTCTGTCTATATGCATTGCCAAAGAGAATAGTTTGATACCATGGCTCACGTTTTACTTCATGCTTTTGGAAGGTCTTACAGAAATAATTGGGTGTGCAGGCATTTATGATTATATATTTCCACCCACAGGTGAATGGGTAGTTGGAATGTACTATTTAAGCACTTGAGGATATGTTACAAGCATGAATTCTTGACTTTAATGGGTCTTAGTAGAAGCACCTAGAACTTGTTAATTTCTACTATTACAACAGTTAGCAGGAGACTATACATATGGCACCATAGGTGGAACTTTATGGTAGGCCATGCAGATCACCTATATGTTGGATGGAGGCATGTGAGTCAGGATTTTTGGGACCGAGTATTTTATAGGAGACATCAGAGTAGGTCCAGCTGATTCATAAATGTATCGTTATATCTTAGAGTAGACAGAAGTCATGTGATGATAGACAACGTCAAACCCTTGAGTTTACAGTGGGTGATCTTGTTTTCCTTTTGGTGTCACCCTGATTGGGTCACCATAGGATTCAGAGGTAGGGAAAGTTGGTGCCTAAGTTTGTTGGACTATTTGAGGTTGTGGGGAGAATCAAAATTATGGTGAACCAATTGGCTCTTCCACATAGGTAAAATGATATGTACAATGTTTTTCATGTGTCATAAATTCAACAATATCACCTCGAACCTTCTCATTCGATCAATTTTGATGATGTTAAGCAGAAGACTGATGCGTCCTTTGAGGAGAATCCAATATGTGTATTGGATCATAGTGAGAAAGTGGTATGGGGAAGGACCATGCCAATAGTTAGTGTATTGTGGCAACATGTGTGTGTTTTTGAGGAAACATGGGAGGGAGATGAGAATATGATGTCTCGATAGCCCATGATTTTTTGCTTTAGAATCTTATAGTTGCTTGAGAGTACAACTCGAGAATGAACTTTTATAATGTGGGGAGATTGTAATATGCCTACCTTTTTTGGAGATGTCTCATTATCATTATCATGTAATTTTTTACCCATATTTTGGTGTGCCTTTGGTGGGTTTTTGTTTCAGGTTAAAATTTGAGAATTTTGGAAGAAGATGGGTAGTGCACAGTTGGTGCACAATTTTCTCAAACTGTGCGCCTATCCTCAGCAAACCATAAATCCCTAAATAGAGAGGGATTTCCTAGTTGGCACATTGTATTACAAACTATGCACCCTCTTAGGAGAAACAATGTGCCTCTAGGGTGGGGGGGGGGTTAGTTATGTCACACAACTTGGGAAAATCATGTGCCCCATACAGGAAAGCGTGCACATAAAAAATTAAACCCCCCTAAAAATTATTTAAAAATTATAGAACCCCCCCACCCCCCTCTTATTTCTATAAACACCTTGTCTTGACTCTAACTTATTTTGATTCAAAATTAGAGGCTCCCAAATAGATTCCAAGGCCTTCATAAATGTTTTCTTAATGTATTGAAGATCCGATTGACCGATATGTACCTCTCCCATTATGTAATCTCTCTCCATGTGGGTCTCTCACTCTACCATATCTCTTTCCTAATAAAGCAAGATAAGTTTTCCCACATGTGGGTTATGATGGTTTTTGTTCTTTTTGATCATGGATATAGGTTTTGGTTCTAGACCTTGTTTTTTGTTGTGCAATTGAGCATTCCTCTTTAATTTGAGTGTTTCTGGTTTGGTGAACACTCGTAAAAGATCTTGAGGTAGGTGATATAAATTCAAAATCCCATAGTCTTGATTATATTGTGTGTATGGAATTGTGAATTATCAATTTATATTCTTATAAATTACATATTTAATTGGATTAATTAATTGGTTAATTAATTAATTTAATTATTTGACTATGAAATTGATTGTTTAATGAGGTTATGAAATTGGAAAATTGATGGGATTGTGGAATTGGTTAATTAATGGATGTTGAATTTATTAAATAATGTGAATTATGGGATAGTTGGATTAACCTTAAAGGGTTAATAGTTTATTTTATTAAATATTGATAGATAGTTTAATGGTGAATGGTTCTTATTCTTTAATTTGATTAATGTAAAGAATTATGATTGAATTGTTAATTGAAATGGTATACCATGATGTGAAATGTTGATAATTTGGTTAATGTTGATTAATCTTGTTAAATGGGATATGGGAGATATAGGTGATTAATTGATAAATGGGGTGTGGAACAAGGAATGATGCTTTAAAATCCCACAAGGTCCTAGCCATGAAGTTCTAGGCCCAAATACATGCATGTGATTATTACCATATGGGACATGGACTGATGTTCCAAATACCCATGAGGTTTGGGATAGGGACTGATTCTCTAAATACCCATAGGGTGCTAGACATGATGTTCTACACCCATGAGATTGTAATTTGACTATGGTTTCAAGTGGATGTGCTATGAATTTAAATGAAATAGATAATGAAATACCATGATATAATGAATTAAGTTTACCTATGTGATGGTGTTCAGTCTATAACACCCCGACCTTAGTTACCTAGATTCGGTGCATTATTACATAACATTGGTATGATCACAAGAGATAAAGTCTTTAAATACCGATTAGTTTAGTAACCTTGTATGTACTAGATACATACACAAGTTTTACATTATATCATGAAATAATAATAAAACAACATTGTGTCTCCTTTGAACACACTCATATCCCTTAGCCTATCCCTACAGGTCAATCATAATATACATATTCCCATCCTAGAAAAAAGAAAACATAAGAAGGGGGTGAGGTCAGATTCTCAGTAAGGATAACAATATAGAGAAAACTATCATAAATATGCATAAACATTTAAGGCAATGTATAAGACTAAAAAAATGCCTTTTAACCTTAGACTTCAGCATAATATAGAAAAGATAAATCAAATAATTCCATTTACTTATTCAATAGATATTCAACTAGTCGAATAATCATATGTAATATCAATAGCTAATTTCATAATGATGGAATGCATAATGTCAGACATCATAACCACACAGTCAAGGCCGCATTCCAAGACTACAAATACGATTTTTTCAATGCCTTGTTCCAAGACACTAGTTTGTCTCATGAGACCTCCCGATGCATCGAGGAGATATAACAGGCTGCACCCGCCACATACTATGACCAATGCATTCCTCATATGAAAAGGTTGAAATATAACACAAACATTCGTATTAAAACTATCATATGAAATGCTAATACATTAATGATAAACCATGAATGGTATAAAAATAACACATCCATAGTCAAAAATATCATAAAACATTCAATACAACATTGAAGACTGTATCATAATAAATCAACTTCAAGAAAGTTTAAAATACATCAAAGGATGTAGACATAGGTGAAATCAAAACTAATTGAGAGAAATATCTTCTTTTATTTTGAAATCATTTAAAATTCATATAATTATAAAAGAAAACATTTATTTTGAAAATATTATTATAAGATTGTAAGAGAATATTTGAAGGTGTTATAAAGGCGGAAGATAGCCTCTCTCGCTGTATAAGTTAAAAAAAATTCTTACCTTAATTTTTCGAAAAGGTCATAAAGTACCTTGTTTGGAAAATGATGGAAGGATTCCTTTAAAATCATTTTATAAAGAGTAAAACAAGGGTAAAAATGACTTTAACCCATATTCTAGGAAATATAATTTTTTTTTGAAATGCATTTTTAAGAAACGCGAATGTGGATGATAAAGAAGTCCCAGTAGATACTTTCGTAAAAACAACCTCAGATAATAAAGAGATGGTAAAATTAACACTTACCTTGTACATTACCTTAGTCGAGGGTATATTAACATCATGTATAATCAATAAATCATTGTTATTAAATTATAAAAGAACCAAATACATAAATATGATATCATATATGATCTTCTAATATTTATTTTTTAATAATATTTTAGTATTATCATTGTTTTGGGTGTTAACTGATTCATTTTCCTTTATATGTTTTGTTACGTAAGTCATGTTTGTTATGGATAGGATATATTTAACTCAAATACAGAATTATATTAAGTTCTTAAACATTATTTTTAATCATAAAATGAAAATTATTCTTCAATTGTTATGATGCGGAATGAATCTCATCGCCCTCATGGAGACAGTAATACGTACGTACGCACAAGCGACAATTTCATTATATTGATGGTGAAATCATATGCAATTTGATGGTATATTACATATATATAATAATTAGAATGTTATATTTATTATTTAAATAAATTATTTTCATTATTATATCCATCCAAATAATGATGTTTTGAATAACAAACTACACCACGACGTGCAGACGGTAAGCCATACGTACACATGTATGGTGACTTTGTCATTCATAGGATGGATAGAATAAATAATATGGTTGTACTATATTTATAATAACATCACAGTATGTAGAATGTACTAAAGTTTCTATTTTAGTATAGAAACCACAAATAAAGAGGAATTGGAAGAAGAAAACAACTTTGAAAGATGTGACGAAGTAATTACCTATTCTTTGGGTTATTCCTTTTGATTTGAACAAAACGGATCCTTAGGTTGCCTTTATGATCAATGTAAGGCCTATAGGTTGAAGTTATGGTTTTTGGGAATATATTTGAGTAGGTTTTTTCTGAGTCAAATGTCTTTGGAGGTGTGATTTGAGAGAAGGGGAAGTACCCTTTTATAAGAGAGGTTGGAGATCACTATAGGAAAAGATTGAAATATTATTTTATTATAAAATTATTTTCAGTTTCTAATTGATCCAAAAGGATTTATTTTTAGGAAAAGGTTGGGATGGGTCTAAAACCTCTCAACCAATTATTTTTAGACAATTTTAGGTCACCATATTAACCTTATCTTTTAGCAGGAAAGCTCAGCCAGGGACAAAGTCCCTGACCATTTATTAAAGAAAAGGAAAAGTACAGTAAAAGCAGGTTTAGGAGAACCGGAAACCTTACAACCATACACCTGATCCCCCAAGCACAAACGACATCCGAAATTCAAAAATCAAAAACCACGAACCCTGATCCTTCCTCGAGCCGCGCGAAACCTCGAGAAGCGTTTCACGTGAACCCAAGAATTACAATCCAAAATACAAAATTATCTAACACACAAAACGAGAAAAGTCATATCCGCTCCTCGGGCCATGCAACGCCGCACGTCACGCGGCTCCTCGGGACGCACAGCCACGAGACGGGAACTCATCATCACGCGCCTCCATCATCACTCGCCGGCGACACCGTCCATCGGAAAGCTTGACGACAAGGTCACCAGAAACATCAACGCAGGACCACTCCCAGAATCAGCAGCATCCGCAACGATCTTTAGAAGGTCACATAACACCAAAACGCCCCCAAAGAGGAGACGGAGCTTCATCCAAACCTTCCAAGGCAACTCCGCCACCAAAACCATTTCCATAGCAAAGAAACCAAAAATCACAGAAAACTCAGAACAACGGCAAAATCAAACCTCACCTCGCCAGTATGAGATGAGAGAAACCAAGCCGGGACAAGTCAAGAGAGAGACCCCAAATTCAAAAAGGAAAAATCAAAATCAAACCGTACAAAGAAAGAACCCGACGCCACCATCCGCAACCACCAGAGACCACTCAACCTCCAAGCACCCAGTCCTAAGGATGAAGGGTCGAACTCAAGCCGCCAGATCGGGAGCTCAAGAGTAGATTCAACACTGCGTCATGGAATAGACACCAGTGCACGCAGACGAGCCATCGATGCCGCAACAGCAGAGAACCACCACCTCGAACCGCCGAGACTGAGAGAAGAGGAAGAGAGCTCCGGGGAGGGGACGACGGTGTGAGAGAAACCCTAGAGAGCGCCGCTGTTCCCCTTACGGGCTCATCCTCTTTTCATAACCTTATCTTTTAGATTTAATTCTTAGTTAAATAGTTTAAATTTTACAATGTCTTCTTATATTTTTGTATTACAGTTTTAATATACATGCTATAAAATTCCAAGAGAACCTCAAGTGGTTCATTAATGAAATATCTATAATTATATTAGTCCTTTGGACTAAGCTTATATTTTTAGGAGTATTATATCATTTAATAATATAGTATTTTTTAAATACTCATTTATGTCAATTTTGACACTATTTATTATTTGGTTTTTGTGAAAGTCAAAAAAAATTGATTACTTCAAAAAAAAAAATTTAAATAAACCCTAAAATGTCATATTAACCTATAAAATTCTTGGAATGCATCAAAAATCTCAATTTAAATTTATTTTGATATTTATAATATCAATTATTTTAATCTTTCATTAATAAAGTAATTACTGCATCATCATCGTGTCATAAATATATTTAATTATTTAATATCTAAAAATTATAAATAAAATAAAATGATGTATGAAATATTCTTATACTTATAATAAATATTTATAGTCTAATTTATCTTACGTATAACCCTATATTAAAAATGGTTTAGTTATTAAACATTCAATTTTACACTTTTAACTCTTCTTTAAATAAAATAATAATAAATGTCTTAATCTAATCCAAGTGGACCAAAGAGGATCATATTTTATTCCCAAGGTTTATTTTGGTCGAAAAAAACTTATCCAATAGAATTAGGACATGTGTTAGGGTAATTATAATATCATTTTACCTTTAATTACCCTATTTTTTTTAACCGTGGTAAATAAAATTCAAAAGTTACTACTCACCAAAAATTATTTTCATCCTATTGAAACAATTTTTACTTACTGATGTCAAACGTATCTCTCATATTTTTTAATTTCAATTCACATAAGTGGTAAAATTATGTTTTATGCAAATTTACAAATGTGCCTAAAATGTGGGTAAAAGACGGTAAAAAGTTCAATAAAATTTTATATATCTAATCTTATTATAAAATTACCCCAGTGAATTACATTGAACATATATAGGTATTATGTATATATTTTTACTTTAAATAACTTTTAACAAAATAAATAATTAGTTAAATAAAAATTTTGTTTTAAACAATAACGTAGTGTTTTTCACTATTTATAAAAAATTGAATGTTTCCAGAAAAATACCAAAAATTTACCCTAAGATAATTTTGATATTCTAAATCCAAAAATAAATTCCATTTTGAAAAATAAAATTTATAAAATTTCAAAAAGTGGTTATTACTATTCATAACTATTTTTT
This sequence comes from Viscum album, assembly GCA_963277665.1. Lineage (NCBI taxonomy): Eukaryota > Viridiplantae > Streptophyta > Magnoliopsida > Santalales > Viscaceae > Viscum > Viscum album. Next base: position 1,447,425,047 of record OY728145.1, on the reverse strand, counting down.
AAACGGCTAGTTCGATTGGTCGTGGTGTGTTAGAAATTGATGTTGCGTACAACGCAAGCTATTGTATTATTTAAAGAGAAGCGTATTGTGTATGATTGGGGTGTTACATTCTTCCCTCCTTCAAATAATTTCATCCTCAAATTTTCTACAATATTACAACATAAAAAGGTTCGGGTGGTTTTTCATCATGAGTTCCTCAGGTTCCCACGTTGCCTCCTCCATCTTATGGTTTCTCTATAGAACTTTTACCAGATGAGTCGTACGGTTTCTCAACACTTGTTCTCTGGTACCAAGAACCCTAATAAACTCTTCATAATAAGAAAAATCGGGTCAGAGTTCTATTTCTTCATAGGTGAGTACATGTGTTGGGTCAGGCATGTATTATCTCAATAGTGATACGTGGAACACGTCATGAACTTTGGAGAGATTTGGAGGCATTGCCAAAGGATAAGCTAAAACTCCAATTCGTTCTAGAATTTCGAAAGGTCCAATGTACCTGGGACTTAATTTACCCTTCTTACCGAGTCGTATAACACCCTTCCATGGAGATACCTTAAATAAAACATGATCTCCTACTTGAAATTACAAATCCTTCCTTCAGTTATCAGCATAGCTCTTTTTCCTACTTTGAGATGATCTGATGTGGGTTTGGATAATATTAACCTTTTCCATCGTTTCTTCAATAAGTTCTAGGCCTACGATTTTTCTTTCACCAACATCATCCCAACAAGTTTGTGTGTGACATCCCTTTCCATATAACACTTCATACGGTGCTATCTAAATACTTGAATGGAAACTATTGTTATAGGAATATTCTAAAATAGGTAAATATTGATCCCACATACCATGAAAGTAAAGTTAACAAGATATCAACATGTCTTATATGGTTTTAATAGTCCGTTCTGATTATCCATCAGTTTGAGGGTGATAGGAAATTCTCAAACAAAGTTTATTATCTAGGGCTTTATGAAGACTTTTCCAGAATCTTGATATAAAATGGGGATCATGATCAGAAACAATCGATTGGGGTACACCATGAAGTCTTACAGTTTCATTAATATATAGTATTGCTAAACATTCAAGTGGTAAATCTTCTCTTATATCAAGAAAATGAGATGACTTGGTAAGATGATCAACAATGACCCATATTTCCTCATTCCTTCTAGGAGTCTTTGGTAGCACCATGAAACATTCCATCGTAATATCATCCCATTTCCAATCAGGTATGGGAAGAGGTTTCATGACTCCTCTAGGACGCTGTCTTCCAGCCTTCACCTATTGAAAAACCATACATCTTTACACATAATCAGCAATATTCCTCTTCATGTTGTCCCACAAAAAATGATTCTTCAAATCTCTATAAATATTAGTGCTACCAGGGTTTATAGAGAAATTGAAGCTATGAGAATCATCCAACAATTCACTTTTTAGATCTGTTATATCAGGAACACAGAGCCTCCTACCAAATATTAAAATTCCATCTTCATATACGAAGTCAATCAATCTCCCATTGTTCAAAACTTTAATTTTCTTCTGAAACTCCTCATCATTAGTCTAATAAATTTTTATCTTATCTAGTAAATATGTATTGGAAAATATTTTAAAAATTATCGATGTTTCACCTTCCCTGATTATTCCCATATCCATCTTTACCAGTTACATAAACATAGGATCCCTTTCAACTCTCATCTTGTTCATAACTCCATGATCCTTTCTTCTCAAAGCATCTGCCACCTTATTTTCCTTACCTGGGTGGTAGTTTATAGTATAATAATAATCCTTGAGTAGATCAAGCCATCATCTTTGCCTCATGTGGAGTTCTTTTTGTGATAAAATACACTTCAAACTCTTGTGATCGGAATATATCTCAAAATTTTCACCATATAGATAGTTTCTCAATATATTTAGAGAAAATATTATAGCTGATAACTCAAGATAATAAGTAGGATAGTTTTTTTCATGAATTTTTAGCTACTTTGATGCATGTCCAATAACTCTATCATTCTTCATAAGGACACAACCACGTCCTTTCTTTCTTCATCACTATAAATAAAAAAACCCCTAATGATAGAGTCAATATAGGAGCATTTAATAATCTTATATACAGTTCTTCAATACATTATTCACACTCTTTTGTACAATCAAATTTAACCCCTTTACGTGTGAGATTGGTGAATTGGTTAGCCAATCGGGAAAAATTCTGGACAAAATGCCGATAATAACCTGCTAAACCAATAAAACTGCATACCTCGATTATACTTGTTGGTGCTGGTCATTCATGTATTGCTATTTTCCTAGAATGATCAACTGAGATTCCTTCCTTAGAGACATGATGTCCAAGAAAAGAAATCTCCTGAATCCAGAATTCACACTTCCTAAACATCCCATATAATTCATTTCTTCTAAGTGTCTTTAGAATAGTGCTCAAGTGATTTTCATGATCTTCATAGATTTTAGAGTATAACAAGATGTAATAAATAAATACCACTATAAAGTCATCAAGATATTCCTTGAAAACTATATTCATTATATCAATGAAGACAATGGGTGCATTAGTCTGTCCAAAAAGCATTACTATAAACTCGTAATGCGCATACTTGGTATGAAATTATATCTTTGGAATATCTTCCTTCTTCACACACAACTGATGATATCCAGATCGAAGGTCAATCTTTGAAAAATATTGAGCTGCATGAAGTTGATCAAATAAATCATCAATCTAAGGTATGAAATACTCGTTCTGTATTGTTATAGAATTGATCTCCCTATAGTCAATTTACAACCTCATATATCCATCTTTCTTTTTAACAAAAATAACAGGGGCTCTCCATGGAGAAACACTAGGGAAAATAAATCCTTTATTACTCAATTACTCTAGTTGTTTCTTTAGTTCCACTAATTCCACAATGGCCATTCTATAAGGGGTCTTTGATATATTCCTTGAACCAGGAATTAAATCAACGAAAAATTCAATTTCTCATTCTGGAGGATGTCGAGGTAAATCCACTAGAAACACATAATCATATTCTTGCATAATAGGTACGTCCTCTATTTGAACATTCCTTTACTCACCCATAGTTATTTCAATCTCTTCCTCCACAATAATTGAATTTATTAGAGCTACTAGCGGTGGATCTAGATGATAATCAAATGGTGATGTTTCTACACTAAAGATAAGGTATTCCTTATCACTATCAAAAATCATAACCTCATTCTTCTTATAATAAATTTTCACATCATGGTCCAAAATACAATTCATACCAAGGATTATATCAAGTTAAATCATGGTTATGATTATGCTATCATCAGCAAAACCATGTTTATATGCCATAATGGTAACTGATTCACAAAAATTCGTTGTAATGATACTTCCCTTAGGAGTTTTTACTGAAAAATCCCTTGTTAAATACAATTGGAAATATATAATTTTCTTGGAAAACTAGAAAGATATGAATGAATACGATGATACATAATTAAATAAAGCATTGGCTAAATTTGAGGAAATGATTAATATACCTGCCACTACGTCATTCAGAACATCAACCTCTGTAGTAGTGATCACATAAGCTTGGCCATGCTCCCTTGGACTTTTCTGAGATAATTTTCCTTGGTTCTTAGGAAATTCATTCACATAATGCCCCATTTCTCTATAATTTTAGAATTCAACATTGACAAACTCTTTATTTCCCTTGGAATCACGTGATTGGTGGCCTTTTTCACCACACTTGTAACAAACTATCATTCCCTTTAGGCAAGTACTAGGGTGTTTCTTCCCACATTTACTGCAGTATGGAAATTAAACATTTCCCTTAATCCCCTTATTTCCATTTCCAGAGTGTTTAGTAGATCTCTTCTTCTCTTGATTTTCTTTATAGTTGTAAGACTTAGATAATTCTTTTTCTGTCTTGATAGCACATGATACTATATATTCATACGATGAGAAGGATTGTGAGACTAATACTTGACAGAGAAATGGTTTTAACCCATAAAATAATTGATCAATCTTACTCCTTGGGTTATGAATATAATCTGTAGAATGCCTTGCTAACCTTGTAAATTTAGCCTCATATTTTGCGACATTCTCATCCTCTTTTTTCCTTAGACTCAAAAATTTAATTTCTATATCTACTCAATGTTCAAAAGGAAATTATTTTTCTAATAAAAGATCTTTAAACTCCCTCCATTCCATATTTGATACTTATTAATCCTCCTTTGTGTTTTGAATAAATGAACACCATTGATATGCATCTCCTATGAGGCGATAAACTCCAATGACAACTTTTTCCCTTTTTCTAATCCCTAAAGCATGAAATATTTTCTCTAAGGAACTTATCCATTGTTCAGCTACAAATTGATTTGTATTCCCATTTAATGTTGGTGGTTTTTTCCTCATTAAGAGATCTAACATTGATCCTCCACATTTTGGATCAAGGTGCTCCATTCGGGTAAGGTTATTATTCCTAACCTGGGTGAGTTTTCCCAGTATGGTTATAAGCTATTCAGCACCAGTTGCATCACTGGATTCACTATAATTATCTTGAGTAGGAGAGAAATCCCTACATTGATTACATGTGTTAATACAGGTTCTATTTCTTCCACTATGAACCATTTCTAAACAATGGCATACACTAGGTTAGTTTATGAATCGCAATGCATAATTCCAAAGTTGTAAAATACCTAACATAAATTGAACATTTTATGAATATAATCCATAATCATAAAAAACATTTTCATAGAGAATTAATTTACTCATAAATCCTTCATAATGTCTTGTAAATAAAATGTGAATCATCCAAAGAATATCTCCCGAGAGTGTTGTTTCGGTGCGGATGTGCGTCGGGTTACGCTGTTCCGCCGGGACGCGTTCGCGCGTGCACCCGTCAACCCGAGGGGATGGGCGCGCGGCTTGTGGTCCCGTAGTCCCGCTTTCCAAAGGCGGGCGGCATCCGTCCCTTATTCAGGGGCGTCTGCTCCTTGATCGAAACCGGGATGATGGGATGTCGGCTCCTCCTTCCTTGGACGTCTCCTCGGAACTCGTCGCCTAATCCGGGTCTCCCTCATAGATTTAATACATGCTCGTGAATCTCGTTCCCGGCGCCATATCTTCATGGACACCGGTTAATTACGCTGCTTCCGCCCGGACGCTCCAAGGAGTCTGGTCGGGGCAGCAACCTGCGGTGAGGAGGCCGGGTGGCTCTGGGTGCTGGGGGCGTGTCGTAACACTGCGGCTCTGCATGTCTGTCTTCCGTCCCTAATAGGGCTTCTCGAAGGCACGATGACCTGAGGCATCCCGCACTGGGTGCGGGGAACTGTGTCACCTGAGGTTTTCCTCAGCTTCCCATGTTTAACACGGGGTACGCCGCGAGTTTAACGTCCAGCGGGGACGGCATCGGACCGATCAACACGAAAAGTGGATCAGATGACAGAACCCCTTGCGGGGAACCTCCGACGCTGGGGCCAGCGCATGGGAGGCTTCCCAAGTGATGTGGAGTGGAGAGAAGTGGCATGACCCCACCGGGATGTGGCGGCCCGGGTAAGGATCAGGATGGATGATGGAGTGAAGAGCTTGGACCCCGTAGGGGCTTCCTACGTACCGCGCGTTAGCACGGATCAAAGTCGACGTAGTTCGGGTATACAGTTTAACGTCATGCTGGACGTCGGCAAGCCGACTCACGAAGGGGTCGAGGCCGCCGGGCGGAGGATTGAACCGAACCACCTCGCACAGGGGGAGATGGAACGGCCGGGTGGATCACAGTTTCACGTCATGCTGGACGATAAAAGGAGAAATGGAAAAATGGGGCTGTGGGGAGGCACAGTGGAGATACACACGGGCAGTCTCCCACAGGGGCAGATTCATAGGTGAATCGACGCAAGCGTGAACCCTGGAGGGGTCCACTGATGGACGAACCGACGTGAATACGACCGGGACGACCAGGTGGTGGGCTTGAACCTCAGGGAGGCTTCCTACGTACCCTGTTTAGGAGACAGGGATCAAAGTCCACGTAGTTCATTCTGTCAGGACTTACGCACTTGAGGCAGCCCGGATGCGGCAAAACTCAGTTGGAAGGGACTTGGACCGAAAGTAGGAGACACCTCGATCCCAGTCACACCCTCTACTGGCTTCGGCAGTGGGGGAGCGCAATGGAGATACACATGTGCAGCCCCCCACAAGAAACTAGGGGTTTGTAATACCCTACCCCCGTAGGGAAAAGCCTCTCCCATTAAATCGTCCCTAAAGAGGGGCAATCCCGACATCCCTGCAGAGACGAGCGGGTGGGGGCCACATCCAAACCGGGGGGGGGGGGGGACCCTGCGTGCGAGGCACGGGATCGGGTGATGCGGACGGTTTAGCGTCTTTCCAGACGAAGTACAGTTTAACGTCGTGTGTTGAGGACGAAGCGGACGGTTTAACGTCTTGCCGGACGAAGTACAGTTTAACGTCGTGTGTTGAGGACGAAGCGGACGGTTTAACGTCTTGCCGGACGAAGTACAGTTTAACGTCGTGTGTTGAGGACGAAGCGGACGGTTTAACGTCTTGCCGGACGAAGTACAGTTTAACGTCGTGTGCTGAGGACGAAGGTGCTTGGCGGTTTAACGTCTTGCAGCACGGACGATAGGGGCTAGGCAGTTTAGCGTCGTGCAGCTTGGATGTAGTACAGTTTAACGTCATGTTGGACGGATGCAGTTTAGCGTCATGCGGGACGAATGTGCAGTTTAACGTCATGCTGGACCAATGTGCAGTTTAACGTCATGCTGGATGTATGTGCAGTTTAACGTCATGCTGGACGTATGTGCAGTTTAACGTCATGCTGGACGTATGTGCAGTTTAACGTCATGCTGGACGTTGGTTGCCACCGATGGGTCCGTGTCACTTCGCGCAAGCCTGGAGGGCCGCACGGGAAGACAACGCACGGTGCGAGCACCCAGGATGAAGATCACCGGGCGCCACGCAGGCGGGTACCCTCAGGGGGTCAAGTGGGGCGACCCTGGCGGATTGCGCGCAAAAGAGGAGCTTTGCGCGCAAAATAGCAGGTCGGCGCGCAAAATGGCGGGCTGGCGCGCAATCGGGCTAGCCCTTTGCGCGCGGATGATTGAGATTGCGCGCACCGGGCTTCGGGTAGCACGCGGGGGCAACGGATCATTCTCTAACGAATGGCCACTTTGAAAATGGGGGGTGCGCGCAATGGGGCTGGATTGCGCGCACCCGGGGGCAATTGCGCGCAAGAGGCTTCTTTTGCGCGCAAAGGCCTTCGGGTTAAGGATTTATTCAAAGGAAAGGAGCCAAGGGGATTGCGTGCGAAGGCGAACCCCAAGGCTCTATTGCGCGAAAGAAAGGAGGTTACCTGAAGATCGGCATTGCGCGCGGAAGGTGTTGGATTGCGCGAACGAGCGACGCTGCGGATTCTGGAAACCTTCAAAACGTCGGGGGTCGCCTTATATTTATAGGCAACCCCGGGCGCGGAATCCGGCCTCAGGCGCGGAATTCCTTTCGCGGGCGCGGAATCAGGACCCGGCGCGCAAGGGAGCCGCGCAGGCCACGGGCGCGCAAAATAGCGCGCCGGCCCAGCGCATTGCGCGCATCCCGGGAGGATTGCGCGCCACGACTCAACTTTGCGCGTGGGCCTCTGAAATTTCGCGCAAGTCCTCCGGGCCCTCCGGAACGTGCCTTTGACTCCAAATATCACTTCGCTTTCCGCATCCGGAGCTTCGTTTGGGAACAACGGACTTTTCCGGCGTCTACAAAAGCCCCCCCTCGGAATCTGATCGGCGAGAGGCCGCAACGATCGGGTTCCGAGGGAGACGCCGGAATGCCGAAGTCCTGGGCTGCGCGGGACTTAGGCGCGCAAAAAGGGGCGCCGGGCGCGCAATTCGCAGCCGCGGTCGCGCAATCGAGCGTTCCGCGCGGCGCGGAATCCCGGCCTCGTCTATAAATAGGGGTCCAGGGTTCCTCGTTCCGTACACAGGCCTTCCGCGCGATAAGCTTCAACGCTCTCGTGCGCGAAATTGCCTTTTCCGGTCGCGAAATTCGCCCGATCGGTGCGCAAAACCATCCGGAATTCGCCTGTCTTTGCGCGAAAACCCGGAACTTTGCGCGACATTCTTCCCAATTGCGCGCTGTCCACTTGGATTGCGTGCCAACCTTCAAACTTCTCTACCAGCCTCGTCCGATCCCGCACGCTTCATCCCTTAACCCGTACGACTCCCAAAACTTCTGAGATGGCCGCGCATCAAGGAAATGAGGGGGATGCCGCCATTCGCAGAGCAGAGATGGCGGCGAACAAGGAGGTTTACGGAGCCAAGGAGATTGTTTCCAACAATCAATCCCTGTTCGACTTGCTGACGCCGGCCCAGAAGACATATCCACTGTCGGACAACCTGCCGCTCTGGAACTTCAGCATCCTAGATGAGGTTCTGGTGCCAGGGTTCGAGGTTGATGCGCCGCGGACCTGGGTGACTCGGGAGGACGAGCTTCCCCGCTATAACATCACCAACAATGGGCATCCTTCCAGGGAGAACAGGCACTTGGACGTCTATGTACTGAACCCGAGGACGCGAACCATTGACGGGGGTGAGCCTACTGCGGAGAATTCTCCAGCCCTCTACTCGAGCACATATCGCCAGAGTGTCACTGACGACACCAAGGGCTGGCTGAAGGACTGGGACTTGCGGTCTGGGGGAAATTTCACCAGCGAGTGGGCCTGGGCGTTCTGGGTACGCCACACTTGCGATCACTTCGCAGAGGAGCTGCGGTACATCGGCCTGTTTGAGGCGGTGTGGACGTCGCAGTTCCACTTCTACCAGCAGTCCGAGCTCGGGCCGGAGCTGTTCACCCGCTGGTCCTCGGATACCAACACCTTCCATCTTCACCATGGGGAGGTCGGCATCGGTCTCTGGGACATCCGCTGCATCGGAGGTATCCCGCTGGAGGGCTACCAGTATGATGAGTTCCTACCTCCGAGGAACACCTGGGGTGACAGGTCACAGACTCCCATCCTGACGTGGAATCTGCTGGACCTGGCTACAGAGCGGCTTGGGGTCAAGGACTTCCAGAAGGACATAGCCTACAAGGAGTGGTTCGGCCAGTTCTTGGAGCATGACCCAGCGGTCAAGATGCCAGGCAGGGGGAAGCGGTGCCCGACCGCAGCTCAGAGGAGCCGGAACGGGTCGTACTGGCGGGTCCTGGAGACGGGCGACTACCGCTCATGGGGGTACCGCGTCATAGAGGCCCGGGACCCAAATGTCCGGTACGCGGCGTTCCTGGCCGCCTTTCTGAGTGGGTGGCTCCTGCCAGTGCGGGACGCGAGAATGGGCGTTCGCCCGACGACACTGGCGGTGGCGGGCGCTATGGCCGCCAACAAAAGATACAACCTCGGGGTCCCAGTGCTGGCGAGGCTGTATGCCATCCTGGGACGCATCTCACGAGGGGGGTCGCCACGAAGGATCTGTGGGCCCTTTCAGTTCTTCCACGGCTGGGTGGCTTCTCACCTCGGTGGGTACACGTTTCCGAACGCCATCATTCCTCCGGGCAACGGCCTGCGACCCTCCTTGCTGAACATCGCGGGGGTCGCTCCGATGACCCTAAGTGAGGAGGGCGTGAGGATTCGGATTGGCAATCATGCCAATTTCAACTTCAGTCTGTTCCCCAGTCCCGTCGGCCAGATGATCGACAATGGGTAGGGTCCGCTGGAGCAGCATGAATACTTCCTGAACATGCGGGGCGGAGTGCTCGTGGCTCGGATCGACGGGAAGGTGATCTGCGAGCCTTACGTGCCAACCCGGTTCGCCAGGCAGTTCGGGTGCCTTCAGCGGATGCCGAAGAGGGTATTCACTGCTGTCCGGGAGGAGACGAACCCTTGCGTCCTTCGCCAGATGTGGCTGATGTTTGCCGCTTTCGGCTCTGGCGAGGTCATCACTCTCCCTCCTACCGGGGTTGACGCAGGCTTGGCAACCGAGTACGCCGAACACTGGGCCATCGCGTACCCCGAGGGGCTTCTACGGAAGCCAGTTCGGCGGCTCGAGGTTACCCGTGCGGAGACCGGGCGTCAAGGAAGGAGGCGAGGCGCCGCCACACGGGGGAGAATGGAGGCGCGCCAAGCAGCGGAGCCGGCGCGGGCAGGGACTTCGGCGGCGGGCACATCGCGAGCTGTCGCTACGACCTCGGCGCCCAGAGAGGGGGCACGCGCGGTGGTCGAAGAGAGGCCCGGGAAGCAGGTGAGACGTCTGCTCGAACCCTCCCACGATGCAGTCTTCCCGGCGCTGTGGTCGGCCTGGATGACCCTGCGGCAGTCACTGGGGACCGACGCCATCTGGCGAAAGATTCTCAGAGAAGGAATCCATCTGCCAGAGGTCGGGCGCCTCCATATTGCCGACATGGTAGACTTCAACCGGCAGTATGCGTATCTGACGGCCATGGACGATTACGCGCGCCAACGTGGTCAGCGTGCGGAGCCATCCCTTCTGGTGAAGGTGATGCTCGGTCTAGAGCCCGCTCCAGAACAGATGCCGCCGGAAGAAGACGACAGTAGCAACGACTCCGAGGAAGAGGAGGAGATGGGGGAGGATGAAGGCTCCGAGGGAAGATCCCATCAGGGGAGTCCGCGGGAGAGCGGCGAGGTAGCCGGCTCTGACAATGTCGATGTCACTGAGCTCCTCGAGGTCTGCTTCTATCCCTACTCAATCTGCTTCATCCATTCTCTTATGCAGCTTCTAACCCATTTCTCCATCTTTCTCAGGAGCGCACGGATGTTGGTCAAGCGTTCTCAGCGGGAGTAGGAGGGGCGCCAGCAGGACAAGGCGGGGGCCAGGCACCCATTATCGAATTGACAAGCGCGGAAGGGCCCCCTGCTGCAACTGTTCCTGCGGCGGCCGGGATAGCGGAAGATGACGCTCTGAACTCCCGTAAGTCTCCTTGCTTCTCCTTGCTTTACTGCTAGTGCTTGCCATTGACGATCCGTGACTAACCATGGCATGCCCCGCGCAGTGATCTCAACACTGGAGGCTCGTCGGGTTGCCGAACCCGGGCCATCTACACGTGGACCAGTGGTGGACATGCCGCCTGCTCCGGAACAGACTTCCCAAACCGAGCCGGCCCCACCAACTGCTGATCAGGGGGCTGCGGACGCCGGAGGTGCTGACATCGGAGAGAGTTCGGGGGCTGACGAGGGTGTCAGCGCCGCTGGGGAGAGAGAAGAAGGTCGCCCAGATGTTGGGGAACCTATCCCTCATGAGGACCTCCCAGGGGCGGACCCTGCAGCAGACCTGATGGCTGCCTTCCCTGCCTACCGGCTTGCCGACCCCGAGGAGATGGACGACTCGGACGCGGAGGCGGTCGAGGAGAGCCGGATAACGCGCCGCAGGGGGTGGAAGTGCATCCAGCGCTTCCTCAAGCGAGACCCATCGGAGTGGCTGGGGCGCATGGGATCACTTCAAACCTGGCTGCGCTTCCTGTGTGCCGGGGGAGCTGATGCTCAACGCCTCCATCTGACGGTCCGTGATTTCATGGCCGAAAAGATGCGCGAGAGCTGCCGGCGTGCCGACGTCACACAAAGTCAGGACATGTCGGAGAGCACGCGGGCGCTCCTTGCGGCGGAGCAGGAAGTCCGGCGCCTCGAAGGGCAGGAGGCAGAGAAGGAGGCCTTCGTCGCAACGTGTACCGAGCTTGTGGAGCAACTAGCAGCCCAGCTGGTTGACGCCCAGGTACAGCTGACGGAGGCGGGCCAACAGATGGTCACAATTCAGGTCGAGCGGGAGCGTGCACAGGCCAGAATCGACGAACTGCGTGCTGCGACCGCCGGCGAAGAGAGGGCACGCAGAGAGCGAGAAGCAGCTCTGGAGGCCACCAGCCAAAGGGTAGAGGCATTAGAAAGACTCATTCAGCACGCTAATCCCTAAGGGCTTTGTTTTGCCTTTCCCAAAACATTTTCTTCCGCTACTTTGATCCATTTGTATGAATCAATATATTTATCTGCATCTTTTGGCTTAACATGCTCAACCACAATTCGTTGTCTTGCGGGAGTGTTAACCAAGCATCAGGCATCCATAATTGGGCCTGAATTTCTGGAGAAAAGAGGGAGGTCATTCCTAGGAAAGGAGACCTCAGACCTAATCAATGTATCATCCCCCCAACTTTTTCCAACACACGAGCGGGACAACGCTAGGGGTGTTGAGATTTTATCCGAACATAGGGAAATGAGAAAGGGTGAATCGCGTGTCCCGAATCCAGACATCCACAACGGTCGGCCTTCCAGGAAATGCCCAAGATGGTAGGCGGACAGTGGATCGACCATAACAACTGCAATAGACGGACCAAAGTTCATCATTCATATTGCAGGAGGCGGACCACATGTCATCATGAATACCGCTTTGGGGGTCCCTTCAGACACAAGGGTGGAAATCCAGATCAACTGGGCATGCGAAGCGTGGGGCGAAGTGACGATTTGTTCGGACAGAATCCAACGCTCTCAAAATTCCGCCACCGTGGGGAAAGCGTATTAGGCGGATGCACTAATCTGGCCGTGAATCACCCCAATTCTCAGACAGCACCTCTTTGACGAGGAAACCGTCACTTCCCATCATTGCAATGGGGCATCCCGAGCTGAATCGGGGAGAATATCACAACTGCACCACTCTACCCGAAGTCAGGCCAGACGGCCGGCGACGAGGAGGGGCAGGACTTAACGATCCCTGAGGCTGGACACGAGTTGAGATGCCCGGGCGTTCCTACGTACTCCATCAGGCTGGAGATCAAGCCACACGTAGTTCTGAGAGTGCAGTTTAACGTCATGCAGGACGTAGAATCCCGTTTAGGGGAGATCTTAGTTTAAGGTCGTAGAGCTCGGACCATAGGGGTAGATCTTAGTTTAAGGTCTTAGAGCTCGGACCATAAGGAGAGATCTTAGTTTAAGGTCTTAGAGCTCGGACCATAAGGAGAGATCTTAGTTTAAGGTCTTAGAGCTCGGACCATAAGGAGAGATCTTAGTTTAAGGTCTTAGAGCTCGGACCATAAGGAGAGATCTTAGTTTAAGGTCTTAGAGCTCGGACCATAAGGAGAGATCTTAGTTTAAGGTCTTAGAGCTCGGACCATAAGGAGAGATCTTAGTTTAAGGTCTTTAGAGCTCGGACCATAAGGAGAGATCTTAGTTTAAGGTCTTAGAGCTCGGACCATAAGGAGAGATCTTAGTTTAAGGTATTAGAGCTCGGACCATAAGGAGAGATCTTAGTTTAAGGTCTTAGAGCTCGGACCATAAGGAGAGATCTTAGTTTAAGGTCTTAGAGCTCGGACCATAAGGAGAGATCTTAGTTTAAGGTCTTAGAGCTCGGACCATAAGGAGAGATCTTAGTTTAAGGTCTTAGAGCTCGGACCATGAGGAGAGATCTTAGTTTAAGGTCTTAGAGCTCGGACCATAAGGAGAGATCTTAGTTTAAGGTCTTAGAGCTCGGACCATAAGTAGAGATCTTAGTTTAAGGTCTTAGAGCTCGGACCATAAGGACCTCAAAGTACGCCACATCGTGGTCCTACCCCCTGGATATGCGAAGATGCACTGAGGGATAGTGTCAAGAGTGTCGAGGTTTCGCCTGGTCAGAATGGGAGGTGGAAAATGTGAATCATGCGGCCATTCACTCAAGGAATGGGGGCACCGGAGTAACGATATGGGAGTACTGCCGACCGTGGCGGAAAAGCAGCATCAATATCGCACTAACCGTTGGTGGAATGAGGCAGCAAACGAGCATCGACCGCTCAATCGCAGGATTCATATCGATTTGCTGCCCGAGGCCATTGGGGGTACCGGCCCGAGTCGGTGGGAGAGCACTGAGGCATTGTGTCCGAACCGTTCACGGGGGCTCCACCCAGGGCGTAGACGATGGGTCCGAATGAAAGGGAGCACGAAGCCTGAAAAGTGGAGGAAACCTGACCAGGCGGATCCTGACCCTCCTGGCAATAAACCAGAGTACTATTGACACCGGTGGACCACTGCAAGGGGTCGGGGAACACGCCTTGAGGGTGACCTGAAGGCGGCGGATTCCCCATAGAAGGGGGAATCTCTAAGAGGTGGGGGGATGGACCCGAAGTTTCAAACATCCGGGCGTTCCTACGTATCCCATAAGGATGGGAATCAAGCCACACGTAGTTATTGAAGCGCGGCGCAACACAATCGGGCACCAGCGCGGGGAAGAGTGCGGGTCTGACCCTCACACACAAAAGGAGCGGCATTTGATATTTCTTGTTTGTCCTTAAAGATGAATGGTTTTTCTTTGTGCGGCGACATGCCTGTGATTGAGAAATCTCTGGCGTCGCCACAATAATCAAGCCACGGAAGGCATTGATGAATGGCGTGGTTATTAACCAGCGCCCAACGTGAGTGCCCCCTGAGGAGGACATCACGATGCAGTGCCGTTTCTCGTCGGGCGGCCAGGACGATCACAGTTTACGGTCGTGTGGTAGGACCAGACAACACAGTTTAAGGTCGTGTGGTTCGGACCATGGAGGAATCCGCTTATCGCGGTACGGCGGACACGGCAGAGGTGGGAACATACCCAGCCCTGCGGTCACGCACGATTCCAGAAGAAGAGTCTTGGGACAGGGGTCTGCGTATGTCCATCACCCGAGGGGCAGAGATGCTAGCCTCCAGATATACTGGGCCCAGAACGCGATTGTTCGGGCGACTCCTTCCTCCTTATGGGGACGAGGGTCCAGCTACGCATGGACCTTAGGGAGGATATCCGCATATATCCTTGGTGCTCAGATCATGGGAGCCTCGAACGACATCATTACCCTGGTTGGTCTTCCTAACGTGTAGAGGTGTACTGAAGGTCAGTATGAAGAGAGTGTCGAGATCCCACTACAACGCACAAAGGCGGAGTGTGATGAGGACTGCGCAACCAATGTTCAGAGCCTGAAAGAGCTGACATGGCGATCAAGGACGTTGCTGACCATATTCGCAACACAACATCCGATCGCGTCAGCCTAAGACGGGGCAAGCAAACGAGCATCGACCGCTCAATCGCAGGATTCATATCGATTTGCGGCCCAAGACCCGCCGGTAAATCGACCCGGAGCGGTAGGAGAGCACTGAGGCATCGTACCCAAACCGCTAACGAGGATCCCTTTGAGTGAAGGCTCAAACAAGAGGAAGCGCGAGGCCTGACAAGCAACACAGGACTTGTCAGGATTGAATCTGACACTACGAGTCATAGACCGAAGTACCCAAAACATGTTAACAGATCACCAGAAAGGGTCGGAGGACTCACCCTGAGAGAAACCAAAATAGGGCAGATCCCCGTGATCAACCAAGAGACGAGGCTGGACCTGAAACACAAGCGTCCAGGCGGTCCTACGTATCCCATAAGGATGGGAATCAAGCCATACGTAGTTCTTGAGAGGCAGTTTAACGTCATGCAGGACGATGAGAGGTGTGAGGTGGTCCCACACACGGGGGGAGGCATACGGCGCGGCCAGTAGACCGACGTGAATGAGGACATGATCCCCCGCTCACGCGATACGCCTCGCACAAAAAGGAGGGGAACTTGGGCCAGAGGCCCAACACGGGATAGAGATTCCCGGGAAATGGGGCTGGGCCTGAAACATGAATGTCCAGGCGGTCCTACGTATCCCATAAGGATGGGAATCAAGCCGCACGTAGTTCTTGAAGTGCAGTTTAACGTCATGCAGGACGAAAAAGGAAGGGGGGAGCAGAAGGCATCCCCAAACGTGGGGGGCGTACAGCGTGGCGAGCAAACCGACGTGAATGAGGGCATAGCCCCGCGTTCACACCATACGCCGCACACCCGGAGGCAACTGGGCCAAGGGCCCGAGATGGGATGAAAACTCCCAAAGGATGGGGCTGGGCCTGAAACATGAATGTTCAGGCGGTCCTACGTATCCCATGAAGATGGGAATCAAGCCACACGTAGTTCTCGAGGGGCAGTTTAACGTCATGCGGGACGGATGCTGAACAGTTTAACGTCTTGTAGCTCGGACGTAGTACAGTTTAACGTCATGTTGGACGAAACACTTGGCAGTTTAACGTCTTGCAGCGCGGACGATATGCTAGGCAGTTTAACGTCGTGCAGCTTGGACGTATGCAGTTTAACGTCGTGCAGGACGTGGCACTTGGCAGTTTAACGTCTTGCAGCGCGGACGAATGCTGAACAGTTTAACGTCTTGTAGCCTGGACGAATGCAGTTTAACGTCGTGCAGGACGTATGCTGAACAGTTTAACGTCTTGTAGCTTGGACGAATGCAGTTTAACGTCGTGCAGGACGTATGCTGAACAGTTTAACGTCTTGTAGCTTGGACGAAGTACAGTTTAACGTCATGTTGGACGAAACACTTGGCAGTTTAACGTCTTGCAGCGCGGATGATATGCTAGGCAGTTTAACGTCGTGCAGCTTGGACGTATGCAGTTTAACGTCGTGCAGGACGTGGCACTTGGCAGTTTAACGTCTTGCAGCGCGGACGAATGCTGAACAGTTTAACGTCTTGTAGCCTGGACGAATGCAGTTTAACGTCGTGCAGGACGTATGCTGAATAGTTTAACGTCTTGTAGCTTGGACGAATGCAGTTTAACGTCGTGCAGGACGTATGCTGAACAGTTTAACGTCTTGTAGCTTGGACGAATGATGCTTGGCAGTTTAACGTCTTGCCGCGTGGACGTGGTGTACTCAGGCAAAGTACTGCTTGAGAAACCTAGCGTTGGTGGGAGGAGTGACACGCTCACCATCCATAGTCGCTAGGGAGTACGCGCCATTGGGATAGACCTTGTGGACAACAAAAGGTCCCTCCCACTTGGGCTCCAACTTGGGCGGCTTCCTGCCGGGGATCATCGGTGCTCTTAGGGCTAGCACTAGATCACCCTGCAGGAAGGAGCGGAGGCGAACCTTCTTATTGAAAGCTCGAGCCATTCTGCTCTGATGCCTTTCCAAGTTGTGCAAGGCGCGAAGTCTATTCTCATCCAGTGCTTCCAACTCGACTAGACGGGCTTCAGCAACTCTGTCCGGCGCTTGCTGGTCGTAGACCGCAGTGCGCAAGGACGGCAACTGGATCTCAATGGGCAGGACGGCCTCAGCTCCATACACCAGGGAATAAGGGGTCATCTGGGTGGAATTGCGAGTCGTCGTCCGATAAGCCCAGAGGGCGTTGGGGAGCTTGTCCGGCCAACTCTTCTTGTTCTGACCAACCATCTTTTGCAGAATGTTAGAGAGGGTTTTGTTAAACGCCTCGATCTGTCCATTCGCCTGCACATGATAGCGAGATGTATGGTTCGAGCGAATGTTATACTTGGCGTACAACTTCTTCAACTCGGCTGCTCGGAAATTGGTTCCGTTATCCGTGAGGATAGCGTGAGGCACTCCAAATCGATAGATGATGTTGGAGGTCACGAAGTCAGCGATCGAACAGGATTTGACCTCTCTGAGCGGAATCGCCTCTGCCCATTTGGAGAAGAAGTCCGTGGCGGTCAGAATGAACCGGCACTGGCGAGCTGTCGCCGGCGGGTAAGGTCCCACAACGTCCAGACCCCAGAATGCAAAGGTCCAGGAATACCTAGTGGTATGGAGAGGCTCCGGCGGCCGATGCACAAAGTTCGCATGAACCTGGCACGCATGGCACCTCCTGGCATACTCGATGCAGTCATGGATCATGGAGGGCCAGAAGTATCCCAACCTCCGAATCTGGTGGGACAGCTTCGGCCCAGTCTGGTGGGCACCGCATGAACCGGCATGAACCTCTTGCATGACTCGTGGGATCTCAACTCCCTGAAGGAAACAGAGGAGAACACCATCAAATCCGCGTTTGTAGAGGATCTGCTCCAGGCCAGGGCTGCTCTGGAGGAAAAACTGCGATGTGCGGCGTCGAACTCGCTCGCGCTCGGCCCGATCCGATGGAAGAGTGCCATGTTGGAGGTACTCAACCAAAGGCGTCCTCCAATCAGGGGCTGATCCGACTGTCATATCTGGGGTACTCGGGGCTCCGGGCATAGGGGCAACCGTGGTGAGATTACTTACCAACGGGCCGCGATCTTCTTCCGGGATAACGGGAGCGATGAGCCTGCGGCGCGTCACGCGGACGATCAGGTTGTCCTGTTCAGGCTCCGCAAGTGACGCAGCAAGGCTGGCCAAAGCATCTTCTCGACAGTTCTGCGACCGGGGAATATGGACAATTTCTGGCCGAGAAGGGAACCGGGCCATCAGAAGGAGGGTGCACTCCAACAATGGCACAAGTTCCGGCTTCCTGACAACATAGTCGCCATTGATCTGCTTAACGACCAGCTCGGAGTCCCCTTTCATGCACAGACGGGGCACGTCGATCTCGAGAGCCAACTCGAGGCCGGTGATGAGGGCATGGTATTCCGCCTCATTGTTGGTACAGCCCTCTGACAGCAGGAACGAGTATGGAAGCACGGCTCACTCCGGGGTAATGAAGACGATGCCCAAGCCCACTCTGTTGAGCTTAGGATTATCGAGTCTTCTACCGGTGGGGCTCCGGGAGCCACCGTCAAAGTGCATCTGCCAGCATGGATCGGCTCGATCAACCGAGAGAATGGTCTCATCAGGAAAGCCTAGATCCAGCGGCTGATCTGCGGAGGTCGGGTGAGCTGCCAGAAAGTCTGCCAATGCTTGCCCTTTGATGGCCTTCTGAGACACATACCTGATGTCGAACTGCTGGAGAATCACAGCCCACCGTGCTAGACGGCCAGTCAACATAGGCCGGCTCAGGATATATTTCAACGGGTCTACCCGAGAAACCAACTGTACCTCATGGTGCTGCAAGTAGTGCCGTAATTTCTGTACGGCAAATATGAGTGCCAGGAAGCTCTTCTCGATGGGGGAATACCTAACTTCCGCATCGAGGAGCATGCGACTGAGGTAATAGAGGCTATTCTCCGTTCCCTCGTTGTTCTTCTGGGCGAGAAGGGCACCCAGGGACCGTTCCAGGGCGGTCACATAGAGGACCAGCGGCTTCCCGAATACAGGCGGCATCAGAACCGGAGGTTGAAGCAGGTACTGCTTGATTTCCTCGAAATCGGTCTGACACTCTTTATCCCATACATAGGTGGCACCTTTCTTCATGAGCCGAGAAAAGGGCTTACACTTGCCGGCCAGATTCGCGATGAATCGACGTATATAGGCTAAGTTGCCTTGGAACCCTTGCAGTTCCCGGATGGTACCTGGGGGAGACATCTGGCTAATCGCCCTAATTTTCTCTGGGTCGATCTCAATACCCTGGTATCTTACCACAAATCCAAGGAACTTTCCGGAGGTGACCCCAAAGGCACACTTCAACGGGTTCATCTTCAGGCAGCGAGACCGGAGGAAGCTGAACACTTTCTCAAGATATTTGAGATGGTCCTGACGCTGGCGCGATTTGACAACCAAGTCGTCGACGTAGCATTCCACCAGTGTGCCGAGGATTGGCTTGAATATGCAGTGCATCGCCCGTTGACAGGTGGCACCTGCATTCTTCAGGCCGAAGGGCATGACCCGGTAGCAAAAGGTACCTTGGGGGGCCCTGAAGGCAGTGAACTCCTCATCCTCAGGGGCCATCCGAATTTGGTTGTATTCGGAGTATCCATCCATGAAGGAGAGGGCTTGGAACCCTGCCGTGGCATCAATCAACAGCTCTGTCACTGGAAGGGGAAAATCATCCTTCGGACAGTGGCGGTTGAGATCGCGGAAGTCGATGCAGACTCTGATCTGCCCGTTCTTCTTCCTGACCGGCACAATGTTGGCCAGCCATTTGGGGTACTGAACTTCCCTCACGAAGTTGGCTTTGATAAGCTTGTCAACTTCGGCCTCAACCATGGCACCGTGGGACGGGTGCATCTTCCTGGGAGGCTGCTTGAACCCGCGATGGTTCGCCGGGAGACCAAGGCGGTGGATAGCTACCTGAGGATCTAGCCCCGGCATCTCGTCATAGCCCCAAGCGAACACATCACGGTGCTGCCTGAGAAAGTCCACGTACTGCTGCCGCTCCTCAGAGGGCATGGCGGCACTGACCAATGTGGGTCTTGGATCGGCCTCGGTTCCAAGGTTCACCTGTATTAACTCATCGACCGTGGCGGGGACGCCCTCCTCAAAGGATGGGGGTGCATCTTCCATATCCTCTCCACTCGGGGAGGGATCATCCACGGGAGAGACTGCGTTGGAAACTGCATTGGGGCTACCAGATCCTGCTGGGCCACTGGTGCTGGCGCGGGCGGTCGCGGTCATCTCATCAGGAGACTCGCGGGCCGTCGAGACCATGGCGACGTCCAACCGGTGAATCGGGAGGACGTAAGTGTCATCCAGACTTGCCCAGGGATCACTTGCAACAGCGACAGGCTCAACCTCACCTGCCAGGATCTGCTTATCCTTGCTCTTGTAATAGTCCGCATCCAGATAGCGGGCTTCACATGAGGAAAAAGGAGAGGCATCTCCTTGAAGCACGCCTACTCGACCATTAAGGGAGTATTTGAGGCATTGGTGGTATGACGAGGGAACCGCCGCGTGAAGGTGGAGCCATGGTCTGCCCATCAATGCGTTATACGCAGTGTCCTGAGAGACTACCATGAATTCGGCGTTGGCAACCAAGTCACCGAACTGGGTCTTCAAACGTATCTTGCCGACCAGGGTTTGCTCGGTGCGGTCATACCCCTGAATCCTGAGGTCGGAGGGAATCAAGTCATCCTCAGACAACCCCAATCTCCGGAGCGTCCGAGTTGGAATCAGGTTAATCCCGGACCCCGTGTCGACAAGACAGCGCCGGACTTCAAGGCCATTGAACTGGCCAGTGACATACAGCGGACGAATATGTCCCTGTATAGGAGGGTCTTCATCCTTACCAGAGAACGAGATAACTGCCTGACATTCGGCGTCCTCGATCGTTTCGGCGTGAAAGGCCTCTGCAGCCGCAACCTCTGTCTCAAACTAGAGGGGGCTCTTCAGGGCTTCAGCGAGTGCCTCGCGCATCTCAGATGACATGCGCAGAGCCTCAAGGATGGAGAGCCTTGCTAGGATGTCGGCCAAGTGCTTCAGGACATCATACTTTTTGGCCAAGCGCGAGCCCCTGGTTGCAGGAGGTTGCTCTGCGGTTGGCGGCATGACGGGCCTTGCCGGTTGGATCGGCGGCTGACTGGTACTTGGCGCATCTCGCTGTTCACTGGTTGCAGTCCGGGAAATGGTCACCGTACTGGGGTCAGGAGGCCGGGATGGACTCGTGGCAGGGCGGAGCTGGTCGCGACGCGGCTGAGGCGGTTCTGCCTGGTCCCACACCACAAACAGCGGCGGAGGCGAATCTGTCATCCCCGAATGGGGGGGGCGGCGCACGTTGTGCTCGGTTTTGAGCCTACTGCCTAGTCTCAGTGGCGTGCACGGCCTGGCTGGAGGTACCAACAGCTGTGCCCCGGCGACTCCTGCTGCTGCGGTTCTTCCGACGGTGGCGACGACCGGGGACACTAGGGAGGTCCACCTGGTGTTCTTGAACGTCGGGAACCGAAAAGGGATTTACCAGCTCGACGATGTTAACCGAAGCGTACCCAACACCGTCATCGGACGAATCATCCATCACCGGGCGGATCCGAGGAGGGACCCCCATCACCGGGCAGATCCGTGGGGGGAACCCAGGCCCTCGACGTTGCGAGACGGAGTGCCCGATGTCCCTTCCCCAGCCCCTGGCGGGTAAGACTGAATGCTTGGCTGGGCAACGTGCCGGTCATCCAACACCTCTGAAAGCCATCGGTCCTCGTATCGAGGAGAAGAGATTCACGTCGGGTTCACCATTTTTCTGTTTCGGTGCGGATGTGCGTCGGGTTACGCTGTTCCGCCAGGACGCGTTCGCGCGTGCACCCGTCAACCCGAGGGGATGGGCGCGCGGCTTGTGGTCCCGCAGTCCCGCTTTCCAAAGGCGGGCGGCATCCGTCCCTTATTCAGGGGCGTCTGCTCCTTGATCGAAACCGGGATGATGGGATGTCGGCTCCTCCTTCCTTGGACGTCTCCTCAGAACTCGTCGCCTAATCCGGGTCTCCCTCATATATTTAAGACATGCTCGTGAATCTCGTTCCCGGCGCCATATCTTCATGGACACCGGTTAATTACGCTGCTTCCGCCCG
This sequence comes from Viscum album, assembly GCA_963277665.1. Taxonomy (NCBI): domain Eukaryota; kingdom Viridiplantae; phylum Streptophyta; class Magnoliopsida; order Santalales; family Viscaceae; genus Viscum; species Viscum album. The sequence continues at coordinate 1,447,402,962 of OY728145.1, read as the reverse complement.
GACGCTCCAAGGAGTCTGGTCGGGGCAGCAACCTGCGGTGAGGAGGCCGGGTGGCTCTGGGTGCTGGGGGCGTGTCGTAACACTGCGGCTCTGCATGTCTATCTTCCGTCCCTAATAGGGCTTCTCGAAGGCACGATGACCTGAGGCATCCCGCACTGGGTGCGGGGAACTGTGTCACCTGAGGTTTTCCTCAGCTTCCCATGTTTAACACGGGGTACGCCGCGAGTTTAACGTCCAGCGGGGACGGCATCGGACCGATCAACACGAAAAGTGGATCAGATGACAGAACCCCTTGCGGGGAACCTCCGACGCTGGGGCCAGCGCATGGGAGGCTTCCCAAGTGATGTGGAGTGGATAGAAGTGGCATGACCCCACCGGGATGTGGCGGCCCGGGTAAGGATCAGGATGGATGATGGAGTGAAGAGCTTGGACCCCGTAAGGGCTTCCTACGTACCGCGCGTTAGCACGGATCAAAGTCGACGTAGTTCGGGTATACAGTTTAACGTCATGCTAGACGTCGGCAAGCCGACTCACGAAGGGGTCGAGGCCGCCGGGCGGAGGATTGAACCGAACCACCTCGCACAGGGGGAGATGGAACGGCCGGGTGGATCACAGTTTCACGTCATGTTGGACGATAAAAGGAGAAATGGAAAAAAGGGGCTGTGGGGAGGCACAGTGGAGATACACACGGGCAGTCTCCCACAGGGGCGGATTCATAGGTGAATCGACGCAAGCGTGAACCCTGGAGGGGTCCACTGATGGACGAACCGACGTGAATACGACCGGGATGACCAGGTGGTGGGCTTGAACCTCAGGGAGGCTTCCTACGTACCCTGTTTAGGAGACAGGGATCAAAGTCCACGTAGTTCATTCTGTCAGGACTTACGCACTTGAGGCAGCCCGGATGCGGAAAAACTCAGTTGGAAGGGACTTGGACCGAAAGTAGGAGACACCTCGATCCCAGTCACACCCTCTACTGGCTTCGGCAGTGGGGGAGCGCAATGGAGATACACATGTGCAGCCCCCCACAAGAAACTAGGGGTTTGTAATACCCTACCCCCGTAGGGAAAAGCCGCTCCCATTAAATCGTCCCTAAAGAGGGGCAATCCCGACATCCCTGCAGAGACGAGCGGGTGGGGGCCACATCCAAACCGGGGGGGACCCTGCGTGCGAGGCACGGGATCGGGTGATGCGGACGGTTTAGCGTCTTGCCAGACGAAGTACAGTTTAACGTCGTGTGTTGAGGACGAAGCGAACGGTTTAACGTCTTGCCGGACGAAGTACAGTTTAACGTCGTGTGTTGAGGAAGAAGCGGACGGTTTAACGTCTTTCCGGACGAAGTACAGTTTAACGTCGTGTGTTGAGGACGAAGTGGACGGTTTAACGTCTTGCCAGACGAAGTACAGTTTAACGTCGTGTGCTGAGGACGAAGGTGCTTGGCGGTTTAACGTCTTGCAGCACGGACGATAGGGGCTAGGCAGTTTAGCGTCGTGCAGCTTGGACGTAGTACAGTTTAACGTCATGTTGGACGGATGCAGTTTAGCATCATGCGAGACGAATGTGCAGTTTAACGTCATGCTGGACAAATGTGCAGTTTAACGTCATGCTGGACGTATGTGCTGTTTAACATCATGCTGGACGTATGTGCAGTTTAACGTCATGCTGGACGTATGTGCAGTTTAACGTCATGCTGGACGTTGGTTGCCGCCGATGGGTCCGTGTCACTTCGCGCAAGCCTGGAGGGCCGCACGGGAAGACAACGCACGGTGCGGGCACCCAGGATGAAGATCATCGGGCGCCACGCAGGCGGGTACCCTCAGGGGGTCAAGTGGGGCGACCCTGGCGGATTGCGCGCAAAAGAGGAGCTTTGCGCGCAAAATAGCAGGTCGGCGCGCAAAATGGCGGGCTGGCGCGCAATCGGGCCAGCCCTTTGCGCGCGGATGATTGAGATTGCGCGCACCGGGCTTCGGGTAGCACGCGGGGGCAATGGCTCATTCTCTAACGAATGGACACTTTGAAAATGGGGGGTGCGCGCAATCGGGCTGGATTGCGCGCACCCGGGGGCAATTGCGTGCAAGAGGCTTCTTTTGCGCGCAAAGGCCTTCGGGTTAAGGATTTATTCAAAGGAAAGGAGCCAAGTGGATTGCGCGCGAAGGCGAACCCCAAGGCTCTATTGCGCGAAAGAAAGGAGGTTACCTGAATATCGGCATTGCGCGCGGAAGGGGTTGGATTGCGTGAACGAGCGACGCTGCGGATTCTGGCAACCTTCAAAACGTCGGGGGTCGCCTTATATTTATAGGCAACCCCGGGCGCGGAATCCGGCCTCGGGCGCGGAATTCCTTTCGCGGGCGCGGAATCAGGACCCGACGCGCAAGGGAGCCGCGCAGGCCACGGGCGCGCAAAATAGCGCGCCGGCCCAGCGCATTGCGCGCATCCCGGGAGGATTGCGCGCCACGACTCAACTTTGCGCGCGGGCCTCTGAAATTTCGCGCAAGTCCTCCGGGCCCTCCGGAACGTGCCTCTGACTCCAAATATCACTTCGCTTTCCGCATCCGGAGCTTCGTTTGGGAACAACGGACTTTTCCGGCGTCTACAAGTGTCATAACCAAGAGTGCATAAAGTCCCATTGTTATGCACCATTTCCCGTTCGGGTCTAGATCAAATCAGTATTGTTGGGTTTTACCCCTAGATACATTTGTGCAAGAGCCGCCTCTACTTTCTCGTATCTAGATAGAGATGCATTTCTTGGAAAATTAAAAAAATCTCTACATTACCAAAATTCTACGAAGTTATTATATACTAATCCTCAAAGTCAATCTTATGGTAATGTTCTTTAATAAAAAAATTTCTAAATATAGTTTCCAAGGATTGTAGTAAACTTCCTCTGATACCAACTATAATGCCCCGACCCTAGTTACCTATAGTCGGTGCATTGTTACATAACATTTGCGTGATCACAAGAGATCAAGTCTCGAAAAACCGATTAGTTTAGTAGCCTTAGAAGTACTAGATACATACATAAGTTTTACATTACATCATGAAATAAAACAACAACAACATTGTGTCCCGTTTCAACACACTGATATATATTTTCCTATCCCTGCAGGTCAATCATAATATACTTATTCACATCCTGGGAAAAAGAAAACATAAGAAAGGGGTGATCTCAGATGCTCAGTAAGGATAAAAATATAGCGAAAACTATCATAATTAAAAATAAAAAATTAAGGCAATTTATAAGACTAAAACACAAGACTTTTAAACATAAACTTCAGCATAATATGGAAAATATAAGTCAAATAATACCATTTACTTATTCACATGGATATTCTAATAGTTTAATAAACACATGTAATATCAATAACTAATTTCACAATGATAGAATGCATAATTCCAGACATCATAACCACATAGAAAAAGCCTCATGCCAACACTACAAATAAGATTTTTTCAAGGCCTTGTTCCAAGACACTAGTGTGTCTCACGAGACCTACTGATGCATCGAGGAACTATAGCGGGCTCCAGCCGTCACTTACTATGTCCAATGTATTCCTCATATGAAAAGGTTGAATCATAACATAAACATTATTATTAAAACTAGCATATTAAATATTAATACATTGACCATAAACCATGAATGGTATAAAAATAACACATCCAAATTAAAACTTATCACAAAAACTTAAATATAATATGGAATATTGTATCATAATAAATCAACTTCAAACAAGTGTAAAATCCATCAAAGGATGTTGACATAGATAAAATCAAAACTATTTGAGATAAATATATCCTTCTATTTTGCAATCATGTAAAAGTCACATAATTATAAAAGAGAACATTTATTTTAAAAATATTCTTATAATATTGTAATGTAATCTTCGAAGGTGTTATAATGGCGGAAAATATCCGCTCCCACTGTATAAGTTAAAAAAAATTCTTACCTAAATTTTTCAAAAAGTTCATAAAGTACCTTGTTGGGAAAACTATGAAAATATTCCTTTAAAAACATTTTATAAAAATAAAAACAAGGGTATAAATTACTTTAAAACATATTCTAGGAAATAGTAAAAATGTTTTGAAATAAATTTTTATGAAACACGGATGTGGATGATAAAGAAGTCCCAGAAGATACTTTCATAAAAACAACCTTGGATAAAAAAGAGATTGTAAAATTAACCCTTACCTTGTACTTTTCCTTAGTTGTGGGTAGGTTAACCTCCTGTATAATAGTTAAATCATTGTTATTAAATTATAAAATAATCACATACATAAATATGATATCATATATGACCTTCTAATATTTCTTAGTTAGTAATATTTCAGTAGTATCATTGTTTTGTGTGTTAACTGATTCATTCTCCATTATATGTTTTTTTTAAAAGTCATGTTTGTTATAAGTAGGATGTATTTTACTCATATAAAAAATGATATTAAGTTCTTAAACATTATTTTTAATCATAAAATGAAAATTATTCTTGAATGGTTATGAGGAGGAATGAATCGCATCACAGTCGTGGAGACGGTAATCCATACGTACACACGAGTGACAATGTCATTCCATTGATGGTGAAATCGTATGTAATTGGATGGTTTATTACATATAAAAAATCTTTATCATGTTATATTTATTATTTTCAACAACTATACTAATTATTATACCCATCCAAATAATGAAGTGTTGAATAACAAAGTACACCACGATGTGGAGACGGTAAGCCGTACGTACGCACATATGGTGACTTTGTCATTCATAGGATGGATAGAATAATGAATATGGTTGTGCCATATTTATAATACCATAATATCATGTATATGGTACTAGAGTTATTATTTTAGTATGGATAGAACAAAGAAAGAGGAAACATAAGAAGAAAAGAACTTTGGAAGAGGTGATTAAGTAATTACTTCTTCTTCAGGTTGTTCCTTTTGATTTGAACAAAAGGGTTCCTTAGAATGTATTTATGATAAAATTAAGGAATCTAGGATGAAGTGAGGGTAGTTAGGAAGATATTTTATTAGGGGTTGGCTCATAAAAATGGCTTTGGAGGTGTGATTTGATAGAAGGGGAATTACCTTTTTATAAGAGAGGTGAGGGTCACTTTAGGAAATTCTTGAAATATTATTTTATTAGAAAATAATTTTCGGTTTCTAATGGATCAAAAAGGATTTATTTCGAGGATAAGGTGTGGATGGGTCGAAAAATTCTCAACAAATAGGTTTTAGATAAGTTTCAGGCACCATATTAAACTTATCTTTTAGATTTAATTTTTAGTTAAATAGTTTAACTTTTACCATATCTACTTGTATTTTTATATTTGTTTCCTCTCTAGAATTGGGGATGATCTCATTGATTTAAGATTCAAACATTTCAAGAAGTTTCTAATGGGTTGGTTCGTAGAACTGGACACATCCAAGGATTCCATATCCATTTGAACCTACTTTCCAAAGGTAGGAGCTCATTAGTTGTGGACTGATGAGGCTTAGAAATTCGCATTGGTCAAGATGATGGGAGGTCGGACTCATCACACCTTTTTAGGGGAATTATTGTCTACTTCGAGACTCTCATTATAGATTTAAGTTATGTTCCTGAATCCTTATTAGATTACCTAGTATAAAATTATCTTTCCATTAGATCTAACAATAAATGATTGATATGTAGGAATTTTAGAGAATATTTTATACGTATTTGAAGTTCTTCATCGATAGAGAATCATCTATATTTGTTTATAGATTCATATCCAATGGTATCCTTCAATACATAAAGTCTCTTGGTCATTATGATGACCATACTAGTTTTAAATCCACTCAGTGGGGCACTTGAAGTTTATTGTCATTCAGAAGGACATGGATTATTTCAGAGTTGGGATCGTACCCGCAGATGGGCTACCTACGTATCCTTTGTTTTGGAAAAGGAATCAGAACCCATGTAGTTCAAGTAAAGGAGTATGATGTTTATGCATGATTGATGGATCAAAGAAATATTTCATGATTACTTTTACACACTAAGCTCACGTCAGTCATGCACGGTGTGAGAAACAAGAGGTATTGGTGAAACCAGAAAATTGTGCCAGGAAAGATGCAATGATGTGGGGTTTATGTGTGTATGACTGCCGAAATAGATGAGGATTAAGATTTACCTCAGGGAAGAAATCCAGGAACATGGTCCAAAAAGGTATATGTGCTTCATGGAGATTTGGATACTCTAATCTTGGGGTATACTCCTAAGGAAGATGACCAAGTTAGGAGGAGACTTATGTTTGGGTTTTACTCCAAAGAAGGAATCCCAGATCAAAAGGAAATTAAGACTAGGGCTTAATCCTGAAAAGGAGGCCCATGTTAAAGGGATTTGAAAATTAAAGGGACTTGGGGCTTACTCCTAAAGAGGAGCCCCATATTTGAGACTAAGGATTGCTCTTGAAAAAGAAGCTCAGGTTAAGAGAATTATGGTTGGGGCTTACTCCTAAGGAGGATGCCTATATTTGGGATTTTTAAGACTTGGGATTACTCCTAAGGAGTATGCCCAGAATAGTGGACATGGGGCTTACTCCTAAAGAGGATGCCCAAAATTAATGGGAATTATGACTGGGGCTTATTCTTGAAAAGGAGGCCCAGGTTAAGGGGTTCTATCATCTTAAATGATGAGGTTAAATGAATGAAATCTCAATCTTTAGTGACATAAAGATGTGTAAATCACTAGGTTGTTAGAGATGTTCCACGGATTTCCTTTCAGATAAGGAAGTCAAATCATGAAATCATGCCATAAATGGCTTTGAAGAGTGTCTTGAAGACTGAATCCTAAATAAGAGAGGTGGAATGGCATAAGAGGGGTGAAATGTGCAGGAAAGGCACCCAAAAAGATAGGGGAACACAAGTCCTAGTCGGTGCGTAGTACTGCGTGGGCGCACAAGTCCCTGGGCACGCAGGTATACCTGCGTGACACATGGGTACTTGCACGATTGTTAACCAGTAGGGTAATACTTGGGAGATCCTTGACCAAATCCATTAGAATTATCCTGAGGTACTTCCAGAAGAGGGCTGCGTAAGTTTTAATTATTAGATAAGGAGGCACAGAAGTATGTTCATTTCCCTTAAGGTTAAAACACTTTAGGCGCACAATTTTTAGTGATTTATAACACATAGTCCTTATTCCTCTCGTATAGACCTTCCATTCTAGGTAAATAATTACCTTAGAAGTGTTTGGATGACTTGAAGAAGAGACTTGGGTGTTCAGAGCTCTGTATCTGAATTCTGAAAAAATTCCCTCCTAAAATGGGGGGCCCACCGGGGGTATTTATAGGATGGAGAAGACCCCGGGCGGTTATCACGTAGGGCGCGCAAGTCACTTGTGTGACCATTAGGCGGTGCACATGTGTAATTGCGCGACAATAAGGGAACTTGTGCGACCCTAGGTCCTTTGACTCCTTTTTCATTCCTTTGTCGATTTTTGATGTTTTCTTCAAAGAATGAATCACTTTGTGCTAACACATTTCCCTTTCCACTATTTTAGACAATGTGATGAAAAGAAGCGTCAACAAAAGTCCCCCCACAAAGTTGGATCTGAAAGAATAAAGATGTGACTCTGAGGAAAATAAAAAGAAACCAATGGGAAAGAGGCGCGAAGGTGTTCACCGCACAACCATCATCGCGCAGGGATGGAGCGCGCTGGCTGTAGGTGCGCATGTGGCCGGCCTTGCCTATATATATGTGCTCATTTGTCGCGCATTGCACATAACTTCAGATTTTTGATCTCTTGCCGCACATGTCATCTCCACCGCGCAAGTTGCTCTCTTTTCTGCTTTTCCTTTGTTGTCGCGCTGCTGTCAAGGTATCTGGACCTGCGTGGTGATACTTTCATACCAAATACTTGCGCGAAAAATTATACTTGCGCGACACATCCACACTTGCACGCCATGTTTTAGACTTGCCTTCCTTAATTCCTGTGCAATTTTTTCTGAAATCCTTCACAAATTTTATGAAAAATCAACTTAATTAAGAGTTAATTATTCAACTTTTGGGCAGAATCAATGGCTCGTAGGAGAATCAGAATAGCTGATGAATTGGAAAGCAAATGTCTTGATGATATGATGGATATCATTGGCCATGATTATTATAACATCGAAAATAACACTCTTCTGGATTTGGATAAGTATTTGAAGAAATATCACATTGATTTCCCACAAAGCACTTATCTTCCTTTGTACGGTTATGGTCATCTACGAGAAGTCACTATTCCCGAAGCAAAGAACGATCTCCCAATTTATTGGTTTCAGAGTTATACTAACTTTGCTTCAGAAAATATCTCATGTGGAGGAGGATTTATAAATGATGGAACAGTGGAGAAGGCCCACATGATGCATCATAGCCCTTGTATGTCAGATTTGAAACCTCATAAGACTGAGCTGCAACTACATTGTCATCTTTCAATATTCCGAAATGCTTAGATGGATCAATACAAAGGCTGGAAGAAAAGTTGGGACTTCCATCCTAGGGGAGTTGTGAAGCAAACATGGATGTGGGCATACTGGGTGCGACAAACCTATGCAGAGTTTTTCGAGGATCTAAAAGGAGTGGCGATATACGAAGCTGTTTGGGTTGTGAAAACATATGTTTATAGACATGATAACTTTGTGCCGAAGATACTCAGCCACTGGAGCCCAGAAACTAATTCATTCCATCTGACTCATGGAGAAATAGGTATCAGTCTATGGGATGGGCACAGGATCTCAGGGGCTCTAATTTTGGGCGACATGTATGATGAATTCATTCCTCTCAAGGTGACTTGGAATGATTCAGAGAAGACTCCTGCTTTAGCTTGGGAATTATTTAAAATCTTCCACATGATCAAGAGTTCAGAGACCTCGTTAACTCATTCTAGAAAGGATATTCATCTAGATTAGTGGATAAATATATTTCTTATTTAGAAGAAAGAGAAGGAGCCAAAGGAGAAGTATTTGAAGAAGAAAGGATCCAAGAAAAAGAAATCCAAGGATAAGAGGCCCACCCGTCCTACCACCTTCCAAAAAACTAAGAAGAGGGGTGCTCCTGGAACATTCTGGATAACTCTATAAGTAGGAGAGTTTGAGAAATGGGGATATGAGGTCAATCAAAGGATCCCAAAGAAGACTCTACTGGCGGGCTTCTTGGCTTTGTGGCTCATCTTTTATCTCTTACTAGTCAGGGATTCGAAGGGAGGTGTCAGGCTAGGGAACTTCGTCATTGAAGCAATGTTGGCTGAGGGAAAAATGGTTGGGTTGGATACCCCCATTTTAGCAATGATACACATGAGTTTAGTTCAAGTCCTCATGGGTAAATCTACTTTAAGAATTGTGGGACCATTCCATGTTTTATGGGGATGGATCGCCACTCACTTCAGGGCTTACAATGTACAGAATGGATTACAAATTCCTCGAAGTTCTTTCAGGCCATAAGTGCAAGAATTATCTGGAGTTTATCCATTAGATCATAATGCCTATGACATGAAAGTGATCTTGAGCATGTTTAAGGAATTAAACTTCATTCCCTATGGAAATCCGCTAACCGGGCGGTTTGTTGATGATGGAACCACCCACATGGATTTGAGGGAAGACATGCTAGCTTGCAGAGATGGTGTGATAGTTTCCAGGATTGATAGAGAAATTATATGTGAGGCCTATGATTCATATAGATTTTCACGTCAGTTCAAGTGTCTGCAACAGATTGCAATATATCCCCCAGTACGTGTCAGGTTAGAGCAACATCTGATGGTTTCTCGACAACTGTGGCTGCTGACATCAAGGAAGAAGAATGGGGTGGTATTTGATCTACCAGTTGAAAAAGTGGCACATAACCTGACTACATGGTATGCCGAGCACTGGATAACATCATACCCTAAAGGGGTGATGAATCAACTAGTTTATCAGGTGCGAAAAGGAAGAGGACTTTAGAGAAAGAAACCCTTACTCATGAAGGTGATGCTTCCCCACCTGAAGTTGATTCACCAGATTCCTCCTCTAGGACTGATTCACTGGATTCCCATGATGGGGATGATTAGGAACAACAAGTGGAAAAGTGGCCTCGTGCCCAATATAATCCTCCGGTTAGAATCAAGAGACCTACTCTATCAACTCCTAGTGAGTGACTTCATTATGGTAATTTAATCACTACTACTTTATGAAGCAATAAGTCTTATTTTCTTATTCTATATCTGCAGTTGCAGGAACTGGGAAGAAATTTAAGTCATAGATTGTAGTACCTTCCTCACAACCTTCATATCTATGACCAGAGGTTGTCCAGACATGGTAGAGTTTATACTGTGGTACTGAGACCGCCTGGATGGATTTGTGTAAGGGCCTACAACTTCCTGGAATAGGGAATCATATGGATTCTACAGATATCCAATACGAGGATAACCCCAATGAAGTGCAGGCTTACATCAGAGAGCTAGAAATGCTTATATATTACACTGATGAGTCTGTTCCTGTCACCAGGTGGGTGAAGGAAATGATTGATCGTGGCGCTACTGAGGGGGCTGGTGGTTCTGGAGATGAGGAGTGGCATGATTATGTGGCACCTGAATATGTATGTTTTCTTTACTTATTTTCTTTGCGACTTGATTCCAGTCAAATCTTTGTTACATAAGGATGTTACTTTATTTATCTTTCATCTTGAAAAGAAAGGAACTACTGAGTTTCCTTCACCACAGTATAGCCCGGGTGGTACTTCCATCAGGGCTGCTACGGAATCTACTCACAAACCGGGCGAGATATCTCCAGGCCAGCAGGCCATGAATGAGGAGTTGGACATGGCCTTCCATTCAACAATTCAAGTGCCAATAAGGGAGAATGCTGACACTCCCAAAAATCCAAAAGGACAAACATGATGAAGGAGGAAGTTCACTACTAAACGCTTTATCAGTAGTGGTAAGTCCTTCGAATAATCTTGAATTTTAAACCATGAAAAAGATTTCCCACTTTCCTTGGGATTGCAGGGACTTATTCAATTTCCCCTTAGAGGGAAAGGGCTGATCCTACTTTAAAGACCACATAGGGTGATGTGGAACAAACACAAATTTAGGCAGACATGGCTGCTTCTGAAAAAGAGCCAACATCTATTCCCAGTACTGGTCCTTCTACTGTTACAAGTAGAGAAGAACTTGCACCAGAATCATTGGCGGCCGCAGCAACTGAATATGCCATCCTTACTGAAGAAGCTGTCCAGGGTTAGGGTCTGCATAATGAGGGTCGCCAAGAGGACACATCAAATGCTCCCACTACTGAGACTAACCAGGATTCTGAAATATCATTGGATGAAATGATGAATCGTGGCATGTCTTTAGAAGAATTTTATGATCATGATATGTTATCATGTGATTTAGAAGACCTTGGGAGGGAGTGTTATCCTCCGTCCAGTGAATTTTCTTATAATTTACAATTCTAATCATGACTGCAAATAATATGTAGTTCCATCCATAGAAGTTGCTGAACTGCCAATGCCTGAAGAGGGTGTGGACCTTGATGTCAACCCTACCATTGTAGAAACATTATCTCAAGTTGAGAGAAACCCAGTAAATCCACCTGAGACCCATCTTGAAGATCCTGTTGAAACTAGAAAAGATAGGTAGGAGTCTTCTAAAGCTGATGATCTACTGTTAGGTAATGATTATACTGAGTTTTGAAGATAGAAAACCAACTTCCATTATTCTATGAAACTGACCATACTTTTAATTGATCAAATAGGGCTATCAACTTCAATGGATAGTATTGTAGGTGAATTCTAAAACTCCACCCAAACAGTAGTAGAAGGTGAAGCTACTAGGGTTAGGGGGGAAGGAGAAGAATAGGGAACTACCCTAAGTGCATTAATCCCAGATTACATGCCCCCCTGTGATGATGATGTCGAATCAGACCCAGAGGTGCTTAAGGAACTCAACTTTTCACGATGCAAGGCATGGAACAAAATATGGAAAATCATATCTGAAGTTCCTCTTGAAGAGCTGTCATCAAAGATCCCTCGATTGTCATCCCAGTTCGTCATGCTAGGACTTGGCGGTTTTGGATACCAAGAGATCCATACCACGGTGAAACAAGTCATCTTCAGGTGGGAGCAGGAGAAAAAGTGTCGCGAAGATCTGACCAGGGTGAAACTTTCAGAAAACATTGGTGAATTTGAGGCTATGGTATCCCGAGCTGAGGCTGACTATGCTACCATGATGAAGGAGATGAAGCATAAGATCCAAGAAAAAGTCGTCCAACAGGTGCAACTCCAGCAACAGTTAGATGATGTTACTGGGGAACTTGACCAGCTCAATAATTCATTGGAGGGAGCTCAAACGAATGGTATGAAAACCATTGCAGATGCCAAGAAGGCACTACATCAAGCTGAGAAGAGTGAAGCTGGTCGAGTGCCCGAGCATCAAGTAGCTTCTGATGAAGCTCGGGATGCTGTACATCAAGTGAAGACTTATGTTGACAGTCTTTTGTAATTTCCTGAAAAAGAGAAGAGGCTCTAATTTGTGGATGTCCTTCTAATTCTTGTGCATCAATGGAGAGTAATTTTATCTTCAATCATTTATGCTTGTATTCTTTTGCAACCTACTTTAAATTTTACCTAAACCAATGGGCCTAGTAAGCATAGTTTGATTCTTTTAGTAGGATTAATGTAAATAAACCTTCAATCATTGAATATTTTAATTGCTCAATATTACCTAAATCATACAAAATGTATGTTTACTGAGCTGGAACATGACTTTTATTTAGAGTTCCTTTATCTTTTGTGGGCAGTTTAAAGTCATGAACGTCGGACATAAAGAGGCTAATGTTTAAGGTCAAAATATATTTGACTGAAATGGATTAAAATTGACTCAATTTTTTTACGATTTATCTGAAAACATTTTACCATACTCAAGTATGAGGGAAAATATGTAAACTATATATTTGAATCTGAGGAATGATATGAAAAAGAGCTAAAAGGAATTATAATAAGTAGATCCCACGAATGAAGTTACAATTATTTAACAAACCCGTTAGGGGGTTGAATTATGCAGGGCCACCTAAGGGAATTGGCTGCATAGTCAAATAAAGAGCATCTTTTGGATGACAGGTCCATTATGTAGACTACTTATGCAAGGCCACCTAAGGGAACGTGTTGCATATTCAGGAAAAAGAACTCTCATAAATTTACTTTCCTAGTGCTAAAAATCTAGTTAAAGTTTATGGAGATTCAAATTTTCCAAATTATAGAGTTTTCTGTATGGAAAGAGGTACTTGAATATGGAGAAGATATTTCCAAACAAGATTATCGAAGAACTGGATGGATATCACTCCTACGAAGGTCTGACCCAAACGTAGGGAAACAAAATATAGACCATAGACTTTAATACTTTTAGATCATGAAAAAGGATATGGGAAAAATATGTTAAGGATGGATAATTTTGCGGATCCCTACATATTATCAAGACAAATAAAGACAAAAGAGGTTTTCCTCCCAAGAATGAAGTTACCACTATTTAACTAACCCATTAGGGGGTTGAATTATGCGGGGCCACCTACGGGAATAGAATTCATAGTTAAATAATAGAATCTTGTGGATGAAAGGTCCATTAGGTAGACTGTTTATGCAAGGCCACCTAAGGGCACGTGCTGCATGGTCGGGAAAAAGAACTATTAGAATTTCAGACCTTTTGTGATTAGTAGTTAAGAAAAGGGTTATGAAGATCTGAAAATATTTAAGGTTATGATTATGACACATAAATATGGGTATTGTCCAATATATGCAGAGATACACAGATCAATGCTAACCATAATCATGTTGGGGCTGGGTCCTGAATGGAAATGTTGGACTTCACTACATATCCCATAAGGATGGGAATCAAGCCATACGTAGTTCTTGAACTACAGTTTAACGTCGTGTGGGAAAAAAGGATTGGAGTTCTTAGTTTAGGGTCATAGTGCTTGGACTATTATAAGAAATACACATTCGGTGTTTTCATGGGGACTTTTCAGCAAGGGGACTGAAAGTGGAATTTGGGGTTAGGCTCAAAAGACTTGGGGATGGATTCAAGGGACACTCGAACGTTCCTACGTATCCCATTAGGATGGGAATCAAGCCCACGTAGTTCGAGAACTGCCCTCTATACAAATTAGGTTCGTACATGTGAAGGGTGAAAGAGGATTTTAGTGCAATGATGGTTTAACCCAAGATAAAAGGTTCAGGTATTGCCATATATGCACATAGTCTTTGAAATGAAACATGATTGACAATCAATGTAAACAATGATTCCCTATCAGGTGATGGTATCAAAGAATATTGTAGTTTATTGTCATACTGGACAAAATTTTTGTATAGTTTAACATCGTATAGCAAGGACGAAAGTGAACCAATGTAAAGATATTGATTCTAGGGGCAGTTTCACAAATCAACAAAGTATGAGATAGAGGTGAAACAATGTGAAGAGATTGGTTTTGGGCATGATCCTTGGGATTTTTCCTACGTAGCCTGCCTGGAAGGTCGTATACATGGACCGTTGGTTATGCAGTTCAACGTCTTGCTGGACGTAAGGGACTTCTATATAATTTAACATCATATTGCATGAACGATGAAGGGGGACACAATTTAACGTCATGTTGGATGAAACTGAGAATAGTTTAAGGTCATATTCATTGACCCTGGATGGTTGATTTTAACGTCATGCTGGACATAAGGGACGTGCAAATAGTTTAAGGTCGTATGCATGGACCGTTGCTCTATTTTGTGTTCATACAAAATATTTCTTCATAAATCTAGCATTGGTTGGAGTAGTGATGAGTTCTCCATCCATTGAGATTAAAGAATAAGATCCATTGGAGTAGACCTTATGTATTGAGTAAGATCCTTCCAATTTTGGCTCAAGCTTAGGAGGATTCATTCCTCGTATCATTAGAGTTCTGAGAACTAATACCAATTCTCCCTGAGTTAATGAATGAAGACGAACTTTTTTGTTGAAAGCTCTTGCTATTCGATTCTAATAGACTTACAAGTGGTGCAAAGTGCACAATATTTTCTCATCTAACCATTCCAATTCATTCTACCGCTTTTGAGGTTGTTCATTTATAGATGACTGATCACAAATTTCTACTCTGAGAGAGGGTAGTTGAACTTCAATGGCCAAGAGGCTTCCGTTCCATATACCAGTGAATATGGAGTTGACCACGGTGCAGTGCGGGTGGTAGTCTGATAAGCCCATAAAGCATGAAAGAGTTTATCAGGCCATGATTTCTTATCTTTATCCACCATCTTTTGCAGTATATTTGAAAGAGTCTTATTGAAGGCTTCTATCTGGCCATTGGCCGCTGCATGATACCGAGATAAATGGTTGGATTTGATGTTGTATTCTTGAAACAACTTCTTCACCTCAGATGAATAGAAGTTGGTGTCATTTTCTGTCAATATGGTATGAGGGACACGAAATATGGTAATGATATTAGACTTAATGAAGCTAACAATGCATTTAGAACTGAATTCCTTAAGAGGTAATGCCTCTGCCCATTTGGAAAAGAAATAAGTAGCAGTAAGAATATACTTAAACTGCTTGGCTGTAGCTGAAGGGTAAGGTCCCACACATCCATTCCCCATGTGGAAAATAGACACGATTATTTAGCTGTATGAAGAAACTATGGAGGTTGATGAATGAAGTTGGCATGTACTTGTCATGAATGACACTTCTTTGTGAAATCAACAAAATCTTGTATCATTGAAGGCCAAATGTATCCAAGCCTTCGAATCTGATGAGACAGTCTATGTCCAGACTGGTGGGCACCACAGACTCATGCACGCACTTCTTTCATGACAGTCACTGTCTCTTCACCATCAATGCATCTGAAGAGAACTCCATCAAAACCACGTTTTTAGAGAATTTTCTCTAGGTGGTCTAGGCTATCATAAAGATTTAAATTGACCACATGTCGCCGGATTTGTTCTTTCTCGGCTCTATCCGGTGGAAGTGTTCCATTTTGAAGGTATTCCCTAATAGATGACATCCATCCTATAGTATGACCATACGGTTCAGGAATTGGACTAATTTCATTAATTTCCTCTGTTCTGATTCGATCATAAGGTGAAATAACACGACAGTGGGCAATACTAATGGTTGTCTCGTCCCGACTGGATCTGCCAGAGGTGTGGCTATATTAGCCAGTGCATCAGCTTGAGGATTTTGTGATCGCGGGACATAAGAAAATGTCAGTTCCGAAGGTAATTATACCATTAACTCTCTGACGTAATCATACAAAGGGATTAGTTCTTCTTTTCTAATGGTATAATCCCCATTGACTTCTTTGATTACCAGGTCTGAATCACCTTTCACCTTTAAGTGATTCACTTTTTCTTGAAGAGCCAATTCTAAGGCTGCGTTGAGAGCTTGGTATTCTGCTTCATTATTGGTACCACATTCCCACAATAAGAAGGAATAAGGTAAAACTACCTTTTCTAGAGAAATGAGCACAATTCCTA
The DNA here is from genome assembly GCA_963277665.1 of Viscum album. Taxonomy (NCBI): domain Eukaryota; kingdom Viridiplantae; phylum Streptophyta; class Magnoliopsida; order Santalales; family Viscaceae; genus Viscum; species Viscum album. Next base: position 1,447,386,495 of record OY728145.1, on the reverse strand, counting down.
AGCCAACTTTTTTGAATTTAGGATTTTCCATTTTTCTCCCTGTTGGACTTCTGGAAGCACCATCAAAATACATTTCCCATGCCTAAGGAATTTCTTTAATAGAGAAAACTTCCTCATCAGGGAGTTCAATATTTGAATATGTGTCTTCCAATGAAGGGTGTTCAGCCAGGAAATCAGCTAGAGCTTGGCCCTTTATTCACTTTTGAAACACATACTGAATGTCGAATTGCTGCAAAATAACTTCCCACCTTTCCATACGTCCTATAAGTATTGGACGACTAAAGATGAATTTGAGTGGGTTATTGTGAGATACCAATTGGACCTCGTGATGTTGAAGGTAGTGTCTCAACTTCTAAACTTCCAATATTAATTCCAGGAAGCACTTTTCAATAATTGAATACTGGGTTTCTGCTTTAAGAATATTCCAATTGAGGTAGTAGAGCCTGTTTTCATTCCTAGCATCATTCTTCTGAGCATGAAAGGAACGTATGATCGCTCTAAAGCTGTCACGTAGAGGATAAGTGGTCTTCCTTCAATAGGTGGCATGAGTATTGGTGGAATTAAGAGGTATTTCTTGAGAATATCGAATTCTTCACGACATTCTTCAGTCCACTGGTAAGTGACTCCCTTCTTCATCAATTTGGTGAAGGGTAAACTTTTTCCTAGCAAATTGGTGATGAAACGCCGAATATAGGCTATGTGTCCTTAAATTCCTCTTAATTATTTCAAATTTCGAGGAGGTTACATACCAAGTATTGACTTTGTCTTCTCAGACTGACTTCAATACAATGATGTTGTACAAAAAAGCCGAGAAATTTTCCTGAGGTTACCCCAAAAGCACATTTTAAGGGGTTCATCTTCAAATTATGTTGTCGAAGATTGCGGAATATGACTTCCAAATCAGCCAAGTGATTAGAACATTGTTTGGATTTGACCACCAAATCATCCACATTGCATTCAAAAAACATCCCTAAAAGGGTTTGAAGATACGATGCATGACACGCTGATATGTTGCACCTGCTTTTTTTAAGGCAAAGGGAATTACCCGGTAGAAAAACACACCTTGAGGGGCTCTAAAGGCTATGAATTCCTCGTCATATGGGTCCATTAAGATTTGATTATATCTGGAATATCCATCCATGAAGTAAAGTGCTTCATAGCCAACTAATGCATCAATTAAAATTTCGGTAATCGGAACTGGGAAATCATCCTTAGGACAATGCCGATTATGATCTCTAAAATCGATGCAAACAATAATTTTTCCATTATCCTTCTTTACAGGGAAAATATTAGGCAACCACTTGGGATATTGAACTTCTATGATGAAGTTATCTTTGATAAGCTTATCCAATTCAGCTTCAATTTTAGAAGCATAAGTTGGGAGTGTTCTTCTTGCGGCTTTCTTAAATCCTCAATGTTCTTCTGGTAAACCCAAATGATGAGTAGAAACATCAGGATCAATCCCGGACATCTCTGTATAGTTCCAAGGAAATATGTCTCAATTTTCCTTTGAAAAGGAAATATAAATCTATTGTTCTTCAAGAGTCATGGCCGCACTGATTGAAGTGGGGTGTGGATCTTCTTTTGTACCCAGATTTTTTTCTCCGAGTTCATCCACGGTGGTAGAGATACCCTCTTCAAATGTTGTAGGATCATCTCTGAGATCTTCCTCTTCTTCTTAAACATGTGTTATTTCTTCCGTTTCTACTTGTATACTATATGATAAAGCAGGATTTCCATGATCAGAAGAGATGTTAAAATTTGAACATCTTGAAGAAGAAGCTTCCATTTCTGACTCAATTGATGATGAAGGGTCTTCCTTTGGAAAAAAAGGGGAGATGATGGATTGAGAATAGACATCATTGTTCACCTCTGATGTTTCTATATCTTCTTCTGTCCTGATTGGTGAAGTATAGACTTGTTGGATTTCAGCAGATGAAATGAAGACTTCACCATTTGGGATTTCATCACTGCTTGGTGGGTTACCAATTTATCCCATGTTGTCTGGCTCGATTGTCGTAATTGACATTATGGATCATTCCATAAGAGTATTTTGATTTGGGTCTATCTTGTCAATTTGACTGATAGGAAACACATAATCTGTACTCACATGTGTAAATGGATTTACTGGAATCTTCTTCGAAGAATATGGATAATTAACTTTGGTAATCTCCTTTGTTTTGGATTTCATCCTTCCCTTCATGTGATAGAATTCTGCCTCAATGTATTGAGATTAACATGTCTTGAATGGGGCCTTATCACCATATAATGTCCCAGCTTGACCATAGAAAAAATATTTGAGACATTGATGGTATGATGAAGAGATAGCCGCATGTTGATGTAGCCAGGGTCTTCCAAGCAAGATGTTGAAGGATGAGTCTTGATCAACAACCATGAAATCTGAATTGGATACAAGATCTCCAAACTGAGCTCTGAGTGTAACTTCGCCCAGTAGTTCTTGTTAATTTTTATCATATCCTTGTAAAATCATGGTAGAAAGAGATAAATCTGATTCCATGAGGCCCAATCGACGAGGTGTACGAATGGGCATGAGGTTGACTCCTAAACCATTATAAATTAAAGCTCTTCGGACGTCTACACCATTGACCTTGCCAGATAAGTACAAAGGTCTAATATGTCCATGCACGACATCATTTTCATCTTCATCAGTAAAAGATATTACTGCATGGAATTCTATAGGATTATTCTCTATGTGATAGACTTCTGCTGCAGAAATTTCAGTTTCAAACTCTGTAGGACTTGCAAAAGCCTCAACGAGTGATTCCTGAAGATCATTTGATAAATTCAAGGGATCCATAATTTATAACATGTCCGGTACTTGGGCCAGGTGTTTCAGTATATCATAATTTTGATCCAAAGGTCTGCGTTACCCAACAGGAACTTGTGGTTTAGACGGTGTCTTGGAAGTTGATGATTTGGAAGTTTATGCATCTTGTATCAGGATAGGAGTTGGCAATATTCTTGGCTTTGTAAGATTAGACTGATTAGATCCATTTACTCGCTGAGAGGAAGAATATGGAACCTTCAACCGGTCTTCCTGAATAACTGTGCCAGGATTGAATTTTCTATTGGTGGAAGAACTTTCTTGTTCTTTTTGAGCTCACTGAAGGGCTCTTCCATGAGTTTCTGTCGCATACACAGTTCTAGCAGGGGTAGAATTGGAATAGTGTCTTCTGAAAGATCCACATATTCCCCTGTATCCTAAGCCTCTGGAACTTCCTATGATTCCTCTATTTGATATAGGGAATTCAGGCTCATTAAAATCAAAACTGAAACTGGAATATGGATCTCTTAATTGAATCATATTAACAGAACCGAAAATCAACTCTTCATCCGATGAAGACTTTTCCTGATTAGCCTGTTTAGGTTGTGCCGTTTGGTGGGACGGTTCCCGTTGCATCGAAGTAGATGGCATGAAATCTGCTAGAGTCAATGATAGCTTAGGCTTTGACACATACTCATCTTCTTCTGATTGTTCCTCCTTGGAATTGTGCCATTTCTTTGAGGATTTTCTTTCTGATGAAGAGGGTTTTGCTGCGACATTAATTACAGAAGGCAAAATTGGTTTCTTTAATTGTGTCCACAATATATCATGAGTTTGTTTGATCGTCTTTATGACCATCCAATCATCATATTTTTGTGAATTTTTGCTTTTGACTTCTTGCCACTCTCCTTCTTCCTCTAGAACTGTAGGAGTAACACATGCTACCTGGGATGAAGAGCCTTTTAGTTTGACTTGTCCCGAGTCGACCATCTTTTGCAGGAGGTCCATGAAAACAAAACACTTCTAAATGGGATTCCCCAACATCTAGTGAAATGGGAAATAGTTGGGACGGTCTTCATCACCTTCTTTGTTTGGCCTCTTGGGCCCTGACAATTGAACCAAATTATTTTCCAGAGCCGAAATTAAATAACCAGAAACTTGTTCATTTCAGAAAGAGTAAACTTTGATTTTCAAATCCTCAAATTGTTTTCGTCTTTGATCTCTTGGATCATCTTAAAGAAACAGCCTCTGTTGTTGATGCTCAAGAGGTGGAGCTCTTCGTGAAGATGAAGGTTTTGATGTAGAAGTAGTTACAGGTGCTTGCTTAAGCATAACTGTAGCAGTCTCTACATTACCCATTCTCCTTCACGGATCTAATGGAATTACACAAGACTTATCCTTAGTCTATATAAGAGAATCTTAAATCTGTTGAGTGATTGAAGTAAGGTCTCGAAACCCTCCTGTGTATTTCACAGGGATCAACGGTGTGCGTAATTATTCACACAGATTTGCCACACAGATTGGCAACAGTTCTACTTGAAGGAGTGCTAAGCTCAGGGAATATGTTAATCCATTCCAGTGAGAAATGAAATCAGATAATCTTTCATTCTCCCTTTTCTTACAGTTTGTAAGATCGAAAACTGTTGTCTTTGGAAAAGTTGAGCTGAATTTAAGAAGAAATCATTGACGGAGATCTTCCCATCTGGTAATTGACTGTGATTTCAAGATTGTGTACCAGAAAAAGGCTGGTCCTTGCAATGTTCGCACGAAGCAACTGAGTTTCACTACTTCTTGCTGCTCTGGAGTTCCCATCATAGGATCGCAACAAGAAACGTAATGCATCAACTGTTGTTCAGGATCGCCTGATCCATTTAATATAGGGAATATAGGGTTCCCAAAATTTGATGGGGGAGGGATTGCATCAACCCATTCAGGGTAAGCTCTCTTTTCTGGTTGATCCTGAGCACGCTTTCCCTTCATTGCTTCCAACCGAGCTGTTAATGACTCAATAGTAGTTATTAACTTTTGAGAAACATCCAGTTGATCTTGGACCTGAACAGGTGCACTGACTGGAGCTTGGACAGGTATGGAAGCTGGTACTGCAACTGATGGAAGCACTGCCAATTGTTGTTGCAGTTGACCCATAGGATTAGACCTGTGAGGGGGTACTGATAAAGGAGGATATTCTTGATCCATCTCAGTAGCCACAACAAATTCCCTTGACTGGATGGCTCCAGTATGTTTAGGAGGAAGACTACCCTGAAGTAGTTCTGCATTCATCCTCCTCAATTCTTTCATTTATTCCTCCTGTTGTGCAAACCTTTGCTCTAGTGAGAGAGATTGACCTTCTCCATAGGAAGGATATGTAACCTAATTCTTTCCCTTCCCCTTGATTGATCCCTTTCAGAGAGGGGGAAGTGTATTATTAGAAGGATTACCTATGTTCTGAGAAATCTATTTATTTCGTGTACGCACACCTTCTTCATTTGTGTCTTTGCGTACAACTTCTTGAGCCGGAACCTCTTCATCTGAGTCTCCTGAGTGAGCCTCATCTGATTGATCAGCAAAAACGGCACTGATGACATTGATTGATGCATAATGCATTGCATTCCTCATATTGGAATTCATACGATATTGTCTTCTTCCATGTCTTTGATGAGACATTGCCTTTTATTGATTCGATCCCTCAGGAACTTCTTGGAAAACCATAATTTGGAGAGAATCTCCTGATAATTTGGATTTTCGTTCCTTTTGTGGATTCTTCCCCAATCGAGAAAAGACCAGATTTCTTGGAGAAGGGGGTTGATGAATTGGAAAATTCCCCAGTCCAGTGGACTGGGGCTATTTCTGTTGCCTTTTCTCAACTCCTCGAATCCTATTCGTTGATTCTGATGGTTGGCTTAAAAGAGTCCCCAGTCTGGCAAGCTGGGGTGGCTCTTGACATTCTATGTCTGAGACTTTCATAAAATCTCTCCTGATCTTGCGGACCTTAGTCTGGAAATTAGCTGGATGCATCAATCGACATCAACTTTTATCACCCAGCATGAAAGACCGTTGGATGATTTCTGACACTTCTGTCACTTGATGATGTTCTTTCTCTATATGAGAGGCATGTTCACTATTCTTGTATGCTTGATAAAGGAGTAATTCAACCACTTGTTCTCTGTATTCGTGATTTTGAGAAGAACTAGTTGAGGACAGTTCTTGGGAATGCTTTTGATTACAAAAAAACCCATTAACTCTGGCCGGCCGCAGGCAATAACATTTCATGAGACCATTTTCGGCGGGCTTTGCTGACTGGAGAGAACAGTGAGATATAGTGCTCCATGAACACCCCATCCTCTGACATGAATACTGGATGGGGCATTGGAAATTAACTGGAGCAATATTCTTAGTGCGTCAAGGCATGAATGTTAAAGGGCTCTCTGCTGCTTTTCAGCCTTCGGATATCAAGAGACTGATAGAGATGCCAAATCAATCTGACATTGTAACCCTTCTATTATCTTATTGTAATTTTCATATACATAATAAGATAATACTTTCTTTTTCAACTGATATATAGTTTTACATATGTGGAGACGAATATCATGAATTCAATCTTCCGTCAACATCTCGGGAATGTCATACTGAGAGTCATCCAGAGGCCAAAACATGACTGGAACTTCACCTTTTTCCAGTTGTTTTCTCATTTTCAGCATTTCCTCTTTATCATTCAATGAAGATTCTTCTACCTGATTTGAACAGAGCTGGTGCTTCCTTGTTGCTTCATCGGATTCAACAAGATTTCTAGATAAATCACTGATCAAACTAGAAGATGCATGACTTAGGGGTGTTTCAGAGAATGACCTACACCCTGGGCTATCTTTCGATTGAGAAAGTATTTCACCTGCTAGTGATGAAGCATCATATATGACTAGTTTCACATTTTCAAGTGCCTCAAGATAAGAGGGCTTTCTCCGAACTACATTTTCCACTATAGAATTTTCTCGGAAATGTGCATCACTACTGCGGAGATGACTTTCGCAGCAAAATTCATCATCATGGGGAGGACCAACATGGTGGGTTACAACAAAAGATGAGATCTCTTGATCCTTGGTCTTCTGACCACACTGAGGATTCTTGTGGATCTCATCTGAAGATGAAACTTCGAGATCGACCGAATTGTCATGAATCAAGCCTTCATGAGGAAGTTTCTATTGAAGACCATAGGAATTAATGTTCCCACTATTGGGAAATGAGGGATTAGAATATTGAATTCCAATAGATAACTGTCTGAGGGCTTCATGAACTCCAACATCGAGAAAGGCATTGATACAGATTGGATCTTGATCTCTTGACTATGCTAGGCGGGTCTTCTTCTTATATGCCTTCTTACTCACCTTGGAAAACACTTGTTGACGAAAGTGGCTGCTCTGAGCAGGTGTATGTTCCTGATAAAGAGATATGGCCAGGTTTGGCTGAAGATCTCTACTCAAATCAGGTGTATGTGCCTGACTTGGTTGTCCGTATGATATGGGGTAGTATGCCACACAACCCTCTTGGACTAAAACAAATGTGTGTGTCTATTTTGGAGTCAACTGTTGATGTGTCACTCCACTGGTAGGGATATATTTATGTGTATTTCCCTGAGATGTTGCTGAAGCTATTATAATATCCTAGCAAGCATTCAGAATATGAGCATGGATTTTATTCTATTCTTTTACCATTGATTGAATATGATTGGTGACTTCAGCTTCCGGAACAGGGATATACATCCATTACACGCTTGGAGTAGGTGTATGTGTCAGCTCCTGTCCTCCTTTTCCTATCAGTGAATCTTGTCAGTACTCAGGTGTGGGGGCAGAAAGTTGAGTCTGCCTCCTGTTTGCCTCCAGAGCTTTCTGACTGACTTCTCTGTGTGCTACCAAGCAAGACTGTTGGTAGGCTTGATCAATACTAGCAGGTGTATGTGCCTGCTGATTGTACTTCTCCAAACGTGGTTGACGAGATCCATCATATGTAGTACGACGAGCCTGCTGACAAGATGATGACGTATAAACAAGTGTATGTTCATGCCTATAGTACTCTGCCGGAATTTCCTGGTGGGATTGGCATGATGCTGTCAGATGAGTCTGCTGGACAGCGGAATTAAAAAGGACTGGTGTATGTGCCCGCTCATTGATTTCCACCAATTTAGGTTGGTGGACTTCTCCAGAGATGGAAGAGTTAATAACCTGCTCACTATTGACCAGATTTCGCCTCTAGCAATTCGTCTTTCCTGCTCGGGTTCGAGGAACCTGAGCCGAACACCTGGAGTCGAAACCCTCATCATGTTGAGGGTGTACTGGCGCATGAGTCTGGTGGTGATTGTTGATAGGATCCTTTGGGAAGAACTCTTGTCTGCTTGAATTAAGGCCCTAAGGGACCTGCTCATTCACCTCCCCAGAATAAGGGAGTGAATGTTGATTGCGTTCTGTGGATAACGACCCGAAACGGTTGGAGACGGTGGTTAGCACCGCCTACTTCTTGATCACTGGTCATCGTTGTCCGGATGACCAGGGCGAATTGTTCACTTGGAGGGCTTGTCGGGTAGCCTCGAGAGTTTGGATGGTACCGTGTTGACGGTAATACATAACCAGCGTGTTAGATACCCAACATTGAAGAGGCTGAGTAGGTGATGTTATCCTCAGAGCAGATGATAATCCAACAGGAGTAGCAGTAGTGGCATTCACAGCAGAGGTATTCACTGGTGTGAAATTGAGAGCAACCATTTCTAAAAATGTAGAAAATATTGGAAAAGAGAGCATCTTTGATATAACATACGTAATCAATATAACTTCAACGACTACATCTTTTGGATGAGCACATATGTCAATGATTGTTTTTGTTGGCCCTCTCATTGAGTTTTAAATAGGGGCCTAACAATTATGTAAAACATCATTTTAACTTGGTTAAGTATTCACGTCGGGTTCACCATTTTTTGATTCCTCTCTGGAATTGGTGATGATCTCATTGATTTAATATTCAAACATTCCAAGTGATTTTTAACAGGTTTGTTCGTAGAACCGGAAACATCCAATGATTCCATATCCATTTGAACCTACTTTCCAAAGGTAGGAGCTCATTAGTTGTGGACTGATGAGGCTTAAGAATTTGCATTGGTCGAGAGGATGGGAGGTCGGACTCATCACACCTTTTTGAGGGGAATTTTTGTCTACTATGGGACTCTCTTTATAGATTTAAGTTATGTTCTTAAATCCTTATTACATTATCCAGTATGAAATGAGTTTTCCTTTAGATCTGACAATCAATGATTGATATGTAGGAAATTTAGAGAATATTTTATATGTATTTTAGGTTCTTCATCGATAGAGAATCATCTGTATTTGTTTATAGATTCTTAGCCAATGGTATCCTTTAATACATAAAAGTATCTTGGTCATTATGATGACCATACTGGTTTTAAAGACACTCAGTGGGGATCTTGATGTTTATTGTCATTCAAAAGGACATGGATTACTTCAGAGTTGGGATCGTACCTGCAGATGGGCTACCTACGTATCCTTTGTTTTGGAAAAGGAATCAGAACCCACATAGTTCGAGTAAGGTAGTATGATGTTTATGCATGATTGATGGCTCAAAGAAAGATGTCATGATTACCTTTACACTCTAACCTCACATGAGTCATGCTCGGTGGGAGAAACAAGAGGTATTGGTGAAACCAGATAATTGAGCCATGAAAGTTGCAATGATGTGGGGCTTCTATGGGTATGACTACCCAAATAGATGAGGATTAAGATTTACTTCAGGGAAGAAATCCAGGAATAGAGTCCATAAAGTTATATGTGCTTCATGGAGATTTGGATACTCTAATCTTGGGGATTACTCCTAAAGAAGATTCCCATATTAGGAGGGGACTTATGATTGGGTTTTAATCTTGAGAAGGAATCCCAGATCAAAAGGAAATTAAGACTAGGGCTTACTCTTGAAAAGGAGGCCCAGGTTAAAGTGATTTGAAAATTAAAGGGAATTGGGTATTACTCCTAAAGAGGAGGCCCATATATGAGACTTGGGTTTGCCCTTGAAAAGGAAGCCCTGGTTAAGAGAATTATGGTTGGGGCTTACTTTTAAGGAGGATGCCTATATTTTGGAATTTTATGACTGGGGCTTACCCCTAAGGAGGATTCCCAGAATAGAGGACTTGGGGCTTACACCAAAGGAGGATGTCCAAAATTAATGGGAATTATGACTGGGGCTTTTTCCTGAAAAGGAGGCCCAGGTTAAGGGGTTCTCTCTTCTTAAAGGATGAGGTTGAATGAATGAAATATCAATCTTTAGTGACCTAAAGAGGTGTAAATCACTAGGTTTTGAGAGATGTTCCACGGTGTTCCTTTCAGATAAGGAAGTCAAATCAATAAATCATGCCATAAAGGGCTTTGAAGAGTGTCTTGAAGACTGAATCTTGAATAGGAGAGGTGGAATGTCATAAGAGGGGTGAAATGGGCAGGAAAGGCACCTAAAAAGATAGGGGCGCGCAAGTCCTGGCAGGCGCGCAGGTACTGCGTGGGCGCGCAAGTCCCTTTTCGCGTAGGTATACATGCGTGACACATGGGTACTTGCGCGATTGTTAACCAGTAGGGTAATACATGGGTGATCCTTGACCAAAGAGTTTAGAATTATCCATAGGTACTTCCAGAAGAGGGGTGTCCATGTTTTAATGAATAGATAAGGAGGAGCGCAAGTATGTTCATTTCCCTTAAGGGTAAAACGTTTTAGGCACGCAAGTGTTAGTGATTTCTAACACTTAGACCTTATTCCTCTTGTATCAACCATCCATTCTAGGTAAACAATTACCTTAGAAGTGTTTGGAAGACATGAAGAAGAGACTTTGGATTTCATAGCTCTGTATCTGAATTCTGGAAAAATTCCCTCCCGATATGGGGGGCCCACTGGGGGTATTTATAGGCTGGAGAAGACCCCGGGCGATTATCACTTAGGGCACACAAGTCACTTGCGTGACCATTAGGCTGCGCGCAAGTATTCTTGTGTGACAGTAAGGGAACTTGCGAGACCCTAGGTCCTTTGACTCCTTTTTCATTCCTTTGTCGATTTTTAATGTTTTCTTCAAAGGATGAATCACTTTGTGCTAAGTCATTTCCCTTTCCATTCTTTTAGACAATGTGATGAAAAGGAGCGTCGACAATATTACATTGTTAATAAACATACAATAAAATTCCAAGAGAACCTCAAGTGGTTCATTAATGACATATATATCATTATATAAGTCTTTTGGATGAACCTTATTTTTTTATCAATATTATATCATTTAATAATATAGTATTTGTTTTAAATACTCATTTATGTCAAATTTTGACACTATTTAGTATTTGGTTTTTTTGAAAGTAAAAAAAACTTGATTAATTTGAAAAAAATATATTAAATAAACCCTAACATGTCATATTAACCTATAAAATTCGTGTAATGCTTCAAAAGTCTCAGTTTAAATTTATTTTGGTATTTATAATATCAATTATTTTAATATTTCATTAATAAGGTAATTACTGCATCCTCATTGTGCCGTAAATAAATTTAATTATTTAATGTCTAAAAATTATAAATAATATACCATTATGTAGGAAATATTTTTAGATATCTAATGAATATTTATAGTCTAATTTATCTTATGTATAACCCTATATTAAAAATAGTTTAATTATTAAACATTGAATTTTACACTTTTAACTCTACTTTAAATTAAATAACAATAAATGTCCTAATCTAATACAAGTAGATCAAATAGGATCAAATTTTATTCCTAAGGTTTATTTTTGTTGAAAAAAACTTATCCAGTAGAATTACGACATGTTTTATGGTAATTATAATATCATTTTTACCTTTAATTACCCTATTTTCTTTTAAGCGTAGTAAATAAAATTCAAAAGTTACTATTCACTAAAATTTATTTTCATCCTATTGAACCAAATTTTAATTATTGATGTCAACCGTGTCTCTAGTATTTTTTTAATTCAATTCACACAAGCGGAAAAATTAATTTTTATTAAAATTTGTAAATGTGCCTAGAAGGTGGGTAAAAGACGATAAAAAGTTCAATAAAATTTTATATATCTAATATTATTATAAAATGACCCCAATGAATTACATTGAAATTATATAGGTAATATGTATATATTGTTACTTAAAATACATTTAAATAAAATAAATAATTATTTAAATAAAAAGTCTGTTTTAAACAATAACGCAGTGTTTTTCACTATTCATCAAAAATTGAACGTTTTCAGAAAAATACCAAAAATTTACCCTAAGATAATTTTGATATTATGAATCCAAAAATGAAGTAAATTTTGCAAAATAAAATTTATAAAATATCAAAAAGTGGGTATTACTATTCATAACTATTTTTTAAATGGATAGTTTGATTGGTCATGGTGTACTAGAACTCGAAGTTGCATACAGCGAAAGCTATTATATCATTCAAAGAGAAGCATACCATAGAAGCTTGGGGTGTTAAATTGACTCCAAAATAGGAGGAGTAGGTATTGATGGTTTTAGGTTCATCATGAACCCGAGGAAAAGGATTTGGTTATATAAAGAAAAAATTAATATGTAAACTATTTACTTAATTGATTGTAAGTTATTCTTTATAAAATTTCATACACTATTATTAACTAGATATTGTTTTAGAAACCATTGGTGGTGGTCTAATAATTTTTTATCACATACTACATGGGATGCCTGATCAGTACGTGAATAGAATTAATGTTTTTAGGATTGGATATGGGTAACAACCCTATGTTAGATGTCTGAGTTGGGATAAAGAATGGATGAGGGAACTAGACATGGTGTCAGGATCATCTCAGAGTTTTCAACATCATTATTCTTTTGGGTTTTCCATTAGAAACTTGACACTTATTATGTCATGAAAGAGCTTCTATTAGTTTTGGATATGGTTACCTTTTTTGGCTCATCATGTGATATTGGTTTGCTGTTGTTATAGTATTATTCTGGTTGTTTATTATTATTATCTAATTATTGTTTATTTATTTTTTATGTTGTGTTTCTTTTATATAGAGGGTATAGTCTCTCCTTGTTATATAAATTAGACCCTCACTTCTAGTCAGTAGCCTGTGGAATATGAGGAGGAGTGATTGAGGTCTTGTGACCAACCAGCTCGGGGAACCGACATGTGGTACCCAGGTCGGGACGTCACAAGGTTATACTATTCTTGAGACTTTAAATTGAAAAATATAATTTCTCAAATATTTTAATTGGTGTTTTTCATTATATCATAAAGCATATATACTATAGAAAATGGTTGTGATTTTTGGAATTGTTTTTTATCTTATTTTCCATATTCTATCTTAGTTTCCACCATGAATTTATTTTACTAATTCATGATTTCAAGCTTGTTTTGACATATCAAGCATCCCAAGTGCTTGATTGTATTTCCCAAAGGGTTTGAAATGTTAAATTTATAATTCAAAGGTATTTTTTGTTCTTTTTTACTTGTTTTCCATTAAGGCCCAGTGGCATGTTTGATTACAAAAAATCTCTAAAGTGGTTCCTAATTCTATTTCACTTATAAATATGACTTATACATATATACACATATGTATATATATATATAGGAATCCTATTTTTACATATTCATGCATGGTTGTGTGAATATGTATATTGGGACAAGGTATATTATATATATATAAATATGAATATGTGTGTAAGTTAAGGGATGGTTTTGGAATGTAAAAGCATTGATTTAAAGGTGGATTACCAAATTATTAATGCTGATTTCCAAATACTAAGGCCTGATTAGTACCTTTGAATATTTTCTAAAAATAGCACACCTCTATGGAATTCCTTTATTTTAGGGAGGGTATAGTGATCTAGGCTTTCTAAACATAGATATTATATCTTTTTATATTAATATTTAATACATTACAAAAAAAAATCTTGAGGTCTATAATAGTTTAGTGTATTTGGAGACTATGTACAAAATCATCTAATTTAGTGAAAGATCCTCAATATCACCAATAAATATCTTCCCCTTGAGTACTCTTCATAAACATACCCACTACAACAAAACCGTCCTTTAGTAATGCTGTTATTTATCAGTGCTAGAAGAAAATGTTGATAAATGGAATATTTATTAGTGCTAAAGAAAGTGCTGATAAATCTAACCTTTTATCAGTGCTTTTATTTTAGCGCTGATAAATAAAGACTTTATCAACGTTACAATTTTAGCACTGATAAAGTTTATGCTCTATTAGTGCTTTGTTTTTAGCACTGATAAAAGGTACGATTTATCAATGCTTTATGTTTATCACCGATAAATATTTCTTTCATCAACACATTTTTAGCATTGATTAAATTAAATAATGAAATAAATAAAAAATAAAAAATGTGATTATTAAAAAAAATTATAATTTTTTTAATTAAATAGTCATTGATAAAAATGAATTGATTGATTATGCGTCATTAAATGTTAAACATTTTATTAATTAGATAATTTTGATAATTAATGTTATTAAATTGTATATATTAAATATGTAGATATATATTAATTTATATAAATATGATTACATAATAAAAAATATTTATGTGCTTTACATTAAATTGACATATATTTATTGAATAATGGTTTATAATTAAAAATTAATACGAATTAAAAATATTGACTAACTTCATAATAATCAACATATAATTAAATATCGTTTGATTTTTCAATTTAATATAGATCAAATGTGTGTTATATTAATTTCACATATACCTATAATTAATGCATTTTTATATACAATATCCACACAAATATAACTTATCCATTTTTTCAATAATGTTAAAGTGTACCTATATTCTTAATTTATTCAATTTCTCTCATTTTTTACATATATTCATGCACTCAAAATTAGATATTCATTAATACTTTTAAAAATATATTTGTAAAAAAACATTTTCAAATAAATATTATTATAAATGTACATTCCCTATATTTATAAAATTATATATTTATAATTATAAATAAATAAATATTTTTTAAAAGTATTTATATAATTATAAATAAATAAATATTTTTTAAAAGTATTTATATAATTATAAATAAATAATTATGTTTATTTAAATACTTATTAAATTTATAATAAATTTACTTAAATAAAAAATATATTTACTATATTTATATTTAAAAATATTTATTAAATATATATATGTATAATTATATAAATATATATAATTATATAAATAATATTTTTTAAAATATTTCTAAAATTATTAATAAATAATTATAAAATTATAATAAATATATATAGAATGGAATATATTTAATATATATATATATATATATTAAGTATTTATAAATATTTATAATTTTATAATTTATAATTATAATTATAAATCCTTTAACAACTCTTTTTTCGTACTGATAAATATTAGGATTTATTAGCACTAAACAAAGTGATGATTAATAGTCTTTTAATCAGCACTTATATAATAAGCACTGATAAAAGTGTCCCAATCAATTTTAAAAACCCTAACCATTTGTGAACCTGCTGTGATATAAAAGATTTCCACGGAATCCATCCGCTACCAGCACTCCTTCGTGAATTGAAGGTCGAATCATACCACTCGATTGCCTCTCAACAACTCGTCTGACATCTAAAGAGGGTCTCAGATTTTCTTTAACCTATCGAGGTGGCCTTCCGATTTTATTTCTATATTTTTGGTTTCATTTTTGATTTATTCTTCTATGATTTGTTTATGATCCATTTTTTATGATTTTTTTGTGATCCATTGTTTAGGGAATGATTTGTGGTCCATTGTTTGTATTGACTACCGATGTATGATCCATTGTTTATATCTGACACTAAACCTTGGATATTCATTGTTGTTTTAATTTTATGTTTTATATCTTCTTACTAAATAATTTTTTCATATATATATATAAATGTGTATAACTTTTCATGATTATTTTCTATTAACTACTTATTTGAGGTACATTGGTGTTTCCCTAATGATTATATATATGCTGACACCTCTCATGGACACCTTAGTTGGCATGCATCTTTAGATGCTATTTTTTAGGAACCATGTTTGTAGAGTGATGTATGTTCTTATATTGGTTATACGTATCATAGGATCTAATTCCTCTTAGAATTCACTATGGTCCTTAGTTTTCTTATGGATTGGATTCAAAGGGGCCATCCCAAATCAATCACATGAGGTTTTATCACATCAAGCCTTCACTTTTTGAATCATTATGGTGCCTTTAGTTCATGTTATGTTTAAATACCAGGTTTTTATATATTTTATATTTCTTATAGAGATAATCTTTATGTTTTCACAGTAAAATCATTGTCCATTGAATTAATGTTTTGATTCATATGTATGTTTTATTTATTTATTTTTATTATTACTTATATAATAATTTTTATCTTATACAGGTGGATTATTTTGTTTGTGTTGGGGGTGCTCTGTCCAACTTTCATTATCCTTCTCCCTTAAAACCTTTTCACCCTTGTAGTGGAGCATTTATCACTTTCTTTCAAGATACCTCCACTGCCTTTACAGAAAAATAAATGACGTTGCCTCTGCTCAATTATAGAGGTAATCTTGATGATTTCACAGTAAAATAAGTATCTATATAATTAATGTATTTTTTCATATGTATTTTTAATTTATTTCATTTTAGTATTACTCATATAATAATTGTTTTCTTACACAGGTGGATTTTTTTGTTCGAGTTTGGGTACTCTGTCCAATTTTCATCCCTTTCTACACCAAAACTTCCACTGACTTCTTATCTCGCAAAACCTTTCATAGCTATAGTGTTGAAATTAATCACTTTATTTTAGGTTCCCTCTACTACTCAATCACAGAGGTAATATTGATATTTTCATTGTAAAATCATTTTCTATAGAATTAATATATTATTTCAAATTTATTTTTAATTTATTTATTTTTAGTATTACTTATAAAAATTGTTTTCTTATATAGGTGGATTATTTTTTTTGAGTCGAGTTGGTTTGTTTGAAACTACTCTTGAATTGTTAGCAGTTCGAAAAAGAAAGTCAATAGAAATCATGGTAACATTGAAATTTAGGATTGTTTTTGAACCTATGTAATAATTTTTATTTTTGTAATTGTAAAAAAAAATGTTTGAAATGTATATAATATAGTTTTTTTTTCTTGTATTTGTGTTTTAAATATCATTTCATTTAAGTTATGTATTGGGACATGTTTTTGTTGATATTTGATGTGATTCTGGTACTGCAATGTGCTTTAACAAAAAACTATAGTATATACATTTATCAACGCTTTTAAAAGAACTAATAAATATGACCTTTATTAGAACTCTTAAAAGAACTATTAAAAAACAAATTTATCATCACTTCTAAAAGAGCTGATAAAATTACTTTATCAATACTTTTATAGGCACTGATAAAGGGTTCCTTTAACAGTGCAAAATTAATGCGCTGATAAAAGTCTTGGTATTTTAACATCACTCATGTTGTCCGCACTTCTGTAGCGTAGATAAAGGCCATTTCTATCACTGTTAAAGGTTAGTTTTGTAGTAGTGACCCTATTTAAAACTTTTCTTCATCAAATGGGGAAAGGAAACAAATAAATTGTGAGCTTTAATGTTCATTAAGGGTAAGAATAATTAAACTATGATCATATTAATTCATAATATTACCATTAGAGTTTGTGATTATGAATACAACTTATAAATTTCCAAGCTGTCTAAGATCATAAATTTGAGTTATGGAATAAAACTTTATCATTTTAGAAAACATGGGCTAATAGAGTGAGATCCATCATAAATATACCATGAACCATGATCTCATATCATAAAAGTGTGGAACCATAAAAAATATAGAAAACCATTTCATATATTAAGGTTAACTACCAAGAACATCAAAATAGTAGATCAGGATGCACCTATTTCCCATAGTGGATGAGGATACACCTATTTCTCATAGTGGATTAGGACACACCTATTTACCATAGTGGATCAAGATCATCAAATTATTTCTCATCATTATATCATGAGTTATAAATCATTACCCAATGCATTTGAGGGTGATATAGGTCCCCCCATCTTTGGTTATAACACAACCACCATCCTTGGTTATAACATAAGCACCGTAACATAATAAAAATCATACATATTTGTTACATAAGATCATCATATCATAACCCATGAGATGAAATAGGTTTAATAAAAATTTCATCACAACATACCATGTGAAAATTAAATAGGTTTCATAAACATTTAATCATTTCATCAAAGAATAACCCATGGAAAAAGTAGTAGGTTTCATAATAATTTTATTATGGTATAACCTATATAAGAGAAATATGTTTCATAATAATTTTAGTATTGTATAACAAAAATAAGAGAAATTATTTTCATAATAATTTTATCATGGTATAACCCGTGGAATAGAAATGGGTCACATAAAAATATTTTCATCATAAATATAAACCATTTAGAGAAATAATAAAAATGTAATCCTTGAATCATATCCCCAGTGGATCATAAGTAACTTCAAAGGATGTCATATTAGATGGAAACTGATTTTGAAATATTATTTCAGATATTTATTTAGGAATATATCCGTTACACTAAAAAACACATTTTAAAAATTAAAACATTTTCAAAATAATTTTTTTTAAAATAACTTTCTAAAATTATACAAGATTCTTAAAAAAATCATTTAAAACATTTATTGAGGAAAATATCCTTACCTTTTTGAAAAAAAAACTTTTTCAAACATATTTTTTTTTAGAAAATCCTTATTTTTAAAATAAACTTGAAAAATTATAAAGGAAGATTCAATGTAAATAATGGTCATGATGATGGAAAATTTCATTCATTTTATACATGTAAAAATAACGATTCCTTTCACATTTTTGGTAAAATTGAAATGAGTATTATTTTTGAAAAAAAATTGAATATCTATTTCAATTTTTTTAAAAATAATAAATCATGGTTAATTTTTTTTTAAAAATCACAGTAGAATAGTAAAAAAATTGAAAATAGTTTTAGAAAACATTGTTTTGAAAGAAAATAGATTTCTGACTAAATATAGAAATAAATTTGGATTTTATTAAAAACATTTTATCAATTATTTTAAGTACAAATGAGTGAAAAATGGTAATATTACTTGAAAATATAATGAATAACCATAGTATATGAAAATTTGTGAGTTTCCTGAGATATTTATCATAATATTTTATCACTGAAAACATAAACATAATCAATATTGATAAATGATGAGATTGTAACATAAAATATTTACCACTTTGGAAAATTTTAATCATAATCCCCATGAAGGAAAAATATAAAATGGAACATAAAATATCATGAGGATAAATAAATTCATGATATCACATGTCAAATTGGCTGTTTATACACCTCATAAAGGTAGATAGGTTCATAACACAATATATCTATCAAAGAAAGAAAAAATGAGACAAAAATCACTTACTGCTTTGGTAACTATTGAATCGTATACACCATGAAAGAGAGATCATAGTATGGATATTTAAATCACCAAAATTTAAATGATAATAGTCATAAAATACATTCATTGGTAGTATATACATCACAAAAAATAAATAGGTGGTGAATATGACATGTGTCTTACACAAGTAAAAAAGTGAGACAAAATTCCATTACCTTAAGTATCAAATTCCATTGTACACTGTCACGACCCATCCCCTCGGGCCTTTATTGTGGCATACCCCAAGACCGCCTCTCGAATTCCAGGGGTTGGAGACTAGCACCGAAGGTGTCAACCTGCATGTGGGAGGCATTTTACTGAGTACCTGTACACACACAAATACAACCACGTCCGAAAGCTGGAAAAGTAAACAAGAATGACACTAAAAAACCACTGAGTAAAAGTACAACTGAAAGTCAAATGGGCTAGAATAAAAACACAAAAAAAGACTAACTGGAAAATAGGAAAGTACAAAAGATTCTCTGGATGACCATCCACTGAAAACCCCACCTGATGGGTAAGTATACTGAAGCTGTTGGAAGCCATAGAAGTACGCCCCACCCACCTGGTCACACTAGGAACCACTAAGTCTTAGGCCACCAAGTCAATTGTCAAGGCGTCGGTTATCTGCACCAGACACAAAACGTGTGGGTAAAGCCCGTGCAGGGGTGAGTAACAATATACTCAGTAGGGATCCCAAAAAAAAAATACCACAAAGCAATCCAAAAACAAATCAAAAAGCATGATCATGAAGCAAGACAACTCACACCAGGTATATTCTGGTGTATGAAATTAGAACCCTTAGTCATAACGTATAACACCTCAGCTGCTAGAGAACTTCTCCTCAATGAGTACAATGGGACTGCCGGGTCACATAGAAGCCACTTCCCACTAACCTTAGGACTGTTGTGGTACTCATCCCTGATGAGTATCATGGGTATGTTGTGTCACATAGAAGTCACTCCCCACCATGGGCATGTTGACCCACATAGAAGCCTCTTCCCACATATGGCCATACTGAGGTACTCCTCCTGTTGAGTACCGTGGGCCTGCTAGGTCACACAGAAGCCTCTCCCGACCATTGTTCTGTCGGATCACAAAGAAGCTGCTTCCCAGTGGGCCATAGTACTCGATCCATACAGGGTCTCTCGTCGGCAGTCTTTAGGTATCATCTAATCGTAAGGTTTCTGAACGTTGCAAGATTGATATCAAGAGAACCACTACACAAGAAATTATTCTAATTTAAACTTCCATTAAAACCTTTATACAGTATTCCAAAATATCTACCTCGCCATGAGGGTTCCAACTCCACAAACAGATCATCAATCGGACACCCGATTTGTAAGATATTGGTGTTTTAAAAAAAAGGGGGTTGGTTGGGTCTCTGTCTGGTCCGACCTGGTTGGAGCGACCTAGGGGCCACCAACTCGACCCGGGTCCACCGACTTGACCTGGACCCGGCCCATCCTAGGTTCAGTCCGTTGGGTTGCGTGTTCCGCCTGCTTGTCTTCCCGGTCTACCATAGGAGGACCGGTTTGTTGCCTTTCCGGGCCGCGGAAGGTGGCCATGTCCAGCTCCCTCGCCCCACGGGTCATCCGCGAGGTCGTCTCCATAGCCTTGGTTGGTTGACTGCAGCTTCTCCGTATGGGACGCGACGCGGTGCCTCGTCTGCGGTGAGCCGACACGGCTGGGTGGCCGTGTCCACCCATCTCCAGACGCTGGCCTAGCCGGCAGCCCTTCTGCTCATCTTCGGCCGGAGCTGGCCACAACAGTTCCTTCTATCATGCCATTGTGGCATGGCGTCACCCACCCGCAGCCGCTGACACGTGGGTAGGCTCTTCCGCGGACCACCAGGTCCGCTCCGGTGGTCCATTCTTCGCGATGCTTGAACCTATGGCCTCAGGGGGATCCCCTCTTCCCTGTAAAGGCTTCAGATCCTCTTTTCCACCATTTCAATGATGCGTCCATGAAGAATGAACAAGAGGAGTGGCTCGGGCCTTGTTTGTATCGGGCCGCGCCCACCACATTAGATTTTTTAAAATAGGTGGAGGTTTGGAGATGATGTTTTATGAACAATAAATTAATCCAGAAAATAAAACCTAAGAAAAATCATCCTCCAACAAGAACTAATGATCCATGGTTCAAAATATTTTTTGGTTGATATGAATTTTTCATTTAGAATGAATAACTAGGAAAATGTTAATCAATAAACCCCAACCTTGATTGAAGTTTGACTTTGAATCTCTCCTCCCATTAATATTCAAGAAGTCAAAGGCGTTCACTTCTTCCCATCTCTATTCATCGAGGTGCGTTGATGTTTTTAACGTTATACGGGTGTTCGTCGTTCTTCGTTTGAGAAAAAACTCATTGTTGGTTCGTCAGAAAATTTTCTACCATTTAATCCTCAATTCTCCAACGCGTTATTCCATAAAAAGGAAACACGTCACATCATTTCTATTATACAACGATGTTATGTCATTATGTTGTTTCATTTATGAAACAATATATCTATTATGCTCTATTTACAATCCATTAAGGAGATTCCATTAATGCACCTCATTGCCACACCACAGCGCCGTTGTCTGCTGCTCAGTGGTGTGAAAAGAAAAAAAATAACTTTTTAATTTATTTTAATATTTTCTGAAATGTCTAAAAATTAACTTTTCCATCTGACCATTACCGGTTGAAGTTAAGTCCATTCTAGAAAAATCCCAGAATTACGAGTTCAATGGTGCCCTCATATTTTTGATCTGAGCATCTATTCAAAATTTAGAAAAACCAACTCGCATGTTTACTTAAGTGAACATAAAAAAATTCCAAAATTCCATTTCAGGATCATCGGGCCTCAGAATCATGTGCCTTTAAAGCGCATGGTCTCAAAATAATTCCATATAATTTAAAAAAAAATTACATGAGAATTCTGAGATATTACATTCTCCCCACCTTAGGGCTTTACGTCCCCGAGTGGAAAAACATAGTCTAATCAAACAAATGGGGGTACTGAGCATGAATGACCCGATCCTGTTGATCCTCTATCTCCACTAGAAACTCTGCAAACTTCACCCCATCATCAATGTTCAACTCACCCCAGTATATAACGTGTAATGGATCATGCACATACCTCCTTAGCTGTGACACGTGAACATCATCATGAACCCGGTGCATTTATTGGGGAATATCTAGGTGGTATGACACCTCACCAACTCTACTGAGAATTTGAAAAGGTCTGATGAACCTCAGTGATAGCTTTCTGCCCCAGCCAAGTCTTTGCAATCCCTATTAGGGTGAGACCCGAAGGAACATAAGGTCTCCCTCCTCGAACTCCAAGGGTCTCCGTCTCCTATCAGCATACGATTTCTGCATGCTCTGTGCAGTCCTCATCTGCTACTGAATGATCTACACCTTCGGAGTTGTAGCCCATACCAACTCTGGGCCCACGAGTGCTGACTCCCTTGGGTCTGTCCAGCATAGAGGTGATCTGCATGGATGCTCATACAAGGCCTCAAATGGTTCCATGCCAATGGTGGAGTGATAGCTATTATTGTATGTAAACTCCACTAGTGGTAGGTGGTCCTCCCAACTGTGATCAAAATGAAGAACACAAGCATGACGAATGACCTCTAGGTTCTGTATGGTCCGCTCCATATGACCATCCATCTGGGGATGAAAAGTTGTGCTCAAGCGCAGCTGAGTCCCGAATGCCTCCTGCAACCCCTTTCACAAAAAGGATGTAAATCATGCATCACAGTCTGAGATGATCATCCAAGGAACCCTATGAATCTTCACTATCTCCTAGATGTAGAGGCGTACCAAGCCCTCTACCAATCCCTACTCCCAAATGGGTAGGAAGTGAGCCAACTTGGTTAGTCGGTCAACGATCACCCAGATAGAATCATGGCCCCTGGACATGTGTGGTAACCCCATCACGAAGTCTATAGAGATACCATCCCACTTCCATTCCAGTACCTCAAGTGGCTATTCTAAGCCTACTGGGACCTGATGTTCGACCTTCAATTGTGGACAAGTGAGGCATTGTGAAACTAACTCTGCCACCACTTTCTTCATCCCTTTCCACCAGTACGGATGTCGGGGGTCCTGGTACATATTCGCCACACCAAGATGTACCGCCAAAGGGGATGTATGAAACTCCCTCAACACCTCCTCCTGTAATGTCCTAGGTAATATGGTGCATCCTTTGAAAAGAATGACGTCACTACTAGAAATATAATCTATAGCCACAGTTTTATAGATCTATGGCTATAGTATATTTATAGACACCATTTAATCAACAAACTTTGTCAACCATTTTTTTTGCATAATTGTTGGGCTCCTCCTCCCCCGATACACGACCCCTCCTCTATCGACCTCTTCGTGCTCTCTTCCTCCCACGAGCTCCTCCCCGCCGAACCCCGCCACTACCTCCTCCCTCGAGCTCTTTGTGACCTCCTCCCCACTGAACGCTGCTACTCCTCCCCCGATCTGTGACCCTCTTTCTCACTCTACTTCTCTGCACCCTCCTCCTCCCTTGACCTATCCCTGCCCTCCTCCCCACCAAACACCATCACTCCTCCCCTGATCCGTGATCCTCTGAACCCTCAACCTCTCTCATGGAAGTGTGACTCATCTCCCACCTGAGAACCCTTTTCCCTCTCCATTGTCACACATTCCTCCTCCAATCAATGCATCATCTGAACCATGACCTTCCACAAATGGGATCCACGCGAGTCGACCCCTACACTCTCTATGATGATCGTTGCAGTTACTCCTTCATGACAGCTGCTCTCCCAAGCAATTGATACCTATCTCCAGTGATCTTTTGACCATACCTATAAAATCGGCAGTGATTTTCAAGGTTCCCCCTACTATAAATGTGTCAATGGTATGATCAGTATGGTTCAAGTTCATCAGTTGTTATGATTATTCCTTGCATATCTATTTATTACTTTATATTGTTCTTCCCATGATTTTGGTTTTTTATGGGTATTTGAATATGTAATTTCACAATATCATTAATGAAATCACACTAATAATGTATATTTTGTGTGAAATAGATAAATTACACTTATATAGGAATAATGTGTATTGATACACACTCTTTCAATGGAGGTATGCCACCAGACTCATTTTGTTGAGTCAATACAGTTTCCTTATGACTTTTCTGTTCCTTTATGTTTGGGGAGATTGTTGAGTCAATAAGTTTTACTTATGACTTTATCAATCCTCATGTTTTGAAAATCACAAACACCTTATCTTAAGGAAAATTTCATTTACCATGTTTTACTTTCATAAGGAAAATTATCCTTCCCTAAGGAAATTTTTACTTAAAATGTTTTTCATTGTTCATTTTGTCTAAGTGTAAAATTAGGTTTCGTATCAAAAACCTCAAAATATAATATTACATAGATATAGATCATTCTATTTTCAAAATCTGAATTTAGGTTTCGATTCCTCTGAATCAAACTCCAAACTTTTCTGAGTTATGACTCCGAGTTCTCTGAATTCAGACTCCGAACTTTTCGGAGTTCTGACTCCGAGTTCTCTGAATTCAGACTATGAACTTTGTAAGTTCAGATTCCGAACTCTTATGAATTTTGACTCTAAATTCTACAGAATTCAAGACTCTGAATTTCCATGAAATTAATACTTCGTAATTCTATAGAATTCAGGTTCCAAATACCTTGGAAAATAGAATCCGAATATCCTTGTATTATAGATACTGAATATATTTTTGGTTAGACTCCGAACTTATATTTTTTCTTACACTCCAAAAAAATGAATTTGCTTATATAACCATATTTTTTCTTACACTTGTTTGTTTTATAAAACAATTTCATGCATTCAATTACCAACTAACCGTTGTTTGAGTGACACATGTTTAGGTCCCTCCGAAATTCAAGGAAAAATATGACCGTTGGGGGAGGGAGACAACTATTGGAGTTGTGCCTATAAATATGAGCTCATTTTAAAGAGCTCAAAACTTTTGATGAACTATTCTATGATTCTAGAGATTACATATTGTTGAAGTGATTTCTAGAGAGAGACTCTCATGCCTAGTGCGTACTGAATGTCTTGTTTCGATTTTCTTTGTGTGGTCCAAATGTTGCTGATTACATTAGAGGACTTCCGGGGATAGGAAGACATAGGTGCCGAATACCATAAAGTTTGAGGACTTCCTTGCTGAAGAAGATAGAGGTGCCGACTACCTTGAAGTTGAGGGCTTTCGGGTATAGAAAGATAGACTCTGATCTTCGTATCGAGGGATTACCCTGGTGTGGGTAAGATATACTTTATTGAAAGTATAAATCAAGGGACCTTTATCCAAGGATTTTGGATACCCTTCTCTTTGGGTTAAAAGACTTACTACTTATTACTTGTTTGTTTCAGGTTTTCCGCTGTATTTTGATTGTTGAAGAAAGTATAACTATCTTATACTTCCTTATACTTGTATACTCTGATTTAGTAATATTCTATATGATTTAAGGTAGAATCATTATATTTGTAAACTTTCATCTAGTTTCATTTTTCAGAACCATCGTTTCTGGAATCACTTTATCAGAATCATATTTCTAGAATCTAGAAAGTGTGTAGAACTAGAGGTTTTGTGAATTACCTTGTTTAACCTTGTTAAACATAATCATATTTAAAAGTTCCAAAGGAATTTTTTATAGTATACAATTCACCCCATCTTGTATTTTGAGCATTATTAGATACTTCATTCAGTATCTATATTATTTTGATACTACATTTGGTATTATAGAGTATGTAATACTTCACATACCATCTCAACAATTAGTATCAGAGGAGGTATCTTAAATAATCATATTCACATATATGTTTTCCTTGCTCAATTTTTCATTATTGTACTTTTTTCCTTACTGAGGAATATTTTCCTTGTTTACTTAACCCTGCAACTAACAAGTTTGTGTGGAGACAATTTTCTTTAAGATGGAAAGAATCAATGTTGGTTACATAGACAACCTAAATACAACTAGACCACCTATTTTTGATGGGAATGATTACAAATATTGGAGAGATCACATGAATACATTTATTATTAATAGTGGAGTAGATAATTTTGTTATGCTTACTGGAGGATATAAAATCAATGGCAAGGAAGTTAGTACATTCACCAATCAAGAAAAGCATGAATATCGACTGAATTATAAGGTACGCAATAAATTTTTGTGTTCTATGAATAGAAATATATACAGCCAAATTTCATCTTGTGAAGCCGAAAATTGTATATGGAAGAAAATTGAAGTTACACAGTTTGGAACTTCTAAAGTTATCGAAAATAGATGAGCCATGCTCAGAGCTAAATATCATGGTTTTTTGTTTCCTTATAGAGAACCCATATTTAAGGTGAAACAGAGATTTATGAATATTGTTAATAGTTTACCATGCATGGGTGAGAAAGGATTATATGATGAATCTCTTGCTGATAAAATCATATACATCATTCCCAATGAGTGAGAATCCAAGAGGACTGCTATTGATGAGAACATAAAGGTTACTCAGATTTCTCTTGATGAACTTTTTGGAACTCTTATTCAACATGATACTAGAATGAAGAGATATTCTAATAATATTAAGAAAAATAATGGAAATGGCAAGGTTTATTTTACTAAAACTTCTAATCATATGAAATCCAAGACTCCTGAGAGAGTTACAAGAGACAAATCTAAGAAGGCTATTATACAATCTGAATCTAGTGGAAGTGCATATTCAGAAAATGAACTAGCCAATCTTGATCGAAGGATGAACAAGATTGTTGGATAAAAGAACTTTCAATCCAGATATAAGAAGAAAAAAAGTAAAGAAAAGAAAGATTCAGAAGTTACATGTTATGAATGCAAGAGAGCTGAACATATAAGACCTGATTGTCCTATGCTTAAGAGAAAAGAAATAAAGGAAAAGAATTATGAGAGGAATAGAAAGATGTACTACAAATCTAATGATAAGAACGTTTTGGAAGCTAATGACACCTGGAGTGCCAGTGGTGGTGACTCTTCTGATGAATCATAAGATTACGAATCATTTGGACAAATGAATCTTGGTTTAATATTCAGACTTCCTATTAACAATCATTACTTAATGGCTAAGGAACACAATGATGAATCAATGACCAATGTTTCTTTGAATTAAAATAATAGTAATGATAAATACTATGAATATTCAGATGAAGAATATTCTTTTGATAAAGATGATACTTTACCTTTCTATGAATAAGTTTCTAGGTTTGCTAAGCTTATTGAGAATGAGAATTCTAAAGTCAACAAAAAGCTTGATAAGGAAAATTCTAGAATTTATATACTTACTAAGGAAATATCATATCTTTCTAAAGATCATGATATGAAAACCCTTGATTTTGAAAGTATTTCAAAAAATCATGAGGAAGAAAATTCTGAGAAGGATAAACTTTCTAAGGTTCTAGAAAATGTAATTTCTACGAAAAATGTTTTTGAGCCTAACTATAGTTCTAATGCTAATGATTTTTAAGACAAGAACTTAGTTATCATACTGAAATCAAAAAAAATTCCTTAAGGAAGTGTTTTTCAAACATTACCTTATGTAAATAAAATTTATATAAGATGTATTCTCAAATCCGACCACTAAGGAATAATTCTGGATTTGGATATACCGGTTCTAAACCAAATTTTAGTAACAATTATTTTGTTCCTCAAAGTGCTCCATTTTGAACTAAGTGTCAGTGTGGTGGGCATTGGGAAAAAAATTGTTCCCTAAAAAAATATCAGTCATTAGGATTTCATAAAGCCTATTTTTCTATGAAAATATGGGTGCCTAAAATTTTTCTTTCTGAAATTTCTAGATCCAAGAAAGTTTGGGTTCCTAAAGTCTAACTATTTTGTTTTCAGGAAAATAGAGAAAGTACCAACAAAAATACATGGTACATGGATAGTGGAAGTTCCTGACATATGACTGGTAACAAAAACTACTTTGAAAAGATTATGATGACAAAATGAGGAAAAGTAACTTTTGGAGATAATGCTGAGGGAGAAACATTGATTTCGAATGTTTTGTTTTTTAAGGGTATTAAGCACAACCTCATTAGCACAAGTTAATTATGTGATGAATGTTACCCTGTGAATTTTAGGATTGAAAAGTTCTTAGTACAAAATTCTAAGGAAGAGTTTATTATTTCTGCCAATAGGAAAGTGAATGTTTACACACTAAACATAGAATACCTTACGATCCAAGACCTCCCTTGCCTTAGTGCAACAGAAGATCATTCTTGGTTTTGGCATAGAAGGATAGGTCACTGTAATATTAGGAACCTATGCAAACTCTCGAAGAAAAGAAAATTTAATGATATACCAGAGCTTAGATTTGATTATTCAAAATTTTGCGATCCTTGTCAATATAGAATGCAACATAAATAAAGTTTTAAATCAGTCTATTAAGTCTCAACCACTGATGCAGTACAATTGGTGCATATGGATATTTTTGGACCAACACAAACTAGATGCATTGAAGGAAAGTATTATGTATTTTTCATAGTTGATGATTACACTAGATTTATGCCGGTCTATTTTCTAGAAAATAATTATGAAGCTTTTTATTATTTCAAAAATTTTAGGGACCAAGTTAAAAATGATAAAAACCTTCATTTGATAACTATTCATAGTAATCATGGAGGATAATTAAAAAATTCTGATTTTGAAACTTTTTGTAGTAGAAAAGGCATTACTCATAGCTTCTCAACACCCAAAACACCTCAACAAAATGATTTTGTTGAAAGAAGAAATAGAATTCATAAAGAAATAACTAGAACCATTTTGGGTGAGTATTCTATAGCCAAAATTTTTTGGGCTAAAGCTGTAAGTACTTCTTGTTATACTATAAATCGAGTTTTGAGGAGACCTTTTCTTAATAAAACTCTTTATGAGTTATGGAATGGTAGAAAACCAAAACTTTCCTACTTAAAGGTTTTTGGTTGAAGGGTATTAATATTGAATACTAAAGATAATTTACAAAAGATCACTCCAAAATATGATAAAGGAGTTTTCATAGGCTACTCCACAACTTCAAAGGCTTATAGAGTTTTCAATAAAAACACATGCTCTATTGAAGAAACAGTACATGTAAAATTTGATGAAACAGATCCTTTTGTTTTTAAAAAACCCCAACCTACATCTTTGGATGTGTTTTCAAAAACTGAATATCAACCCTTGATAGAAGATGCTTCTGATAAGGAAAATGTCCAAGAACATGTTTCTGGAACCTTTACCCCATACGATTTCCTACCCTATTTTGATGAACAGGTTTTACAAAACCCAAATCAGTTGTTTCTAAAGAATCATCCTAGTGATAGTATCATTGGTGATGTAAATAAACCTGTAAGGACTAGAAGTTTTTTAAGAAATGAAATAGAACATCTCACCTTCCATTCCCAGTTAGAACCAAAAATCACTGATGACGCTTTAGGTGATGATGATTGTATCAAAGCTATGCAAGATGAACTAAATGAATTCGAAAGGAATAAAGTCTGGACATTGGTTGAAAGACCTGAGGAAACTTCTACTATTGGAGTCAAATGGGTCTTTAGAAATAAGTGTGATGAAAATGGAATCATAGTAAGAAATAAAGATAGATTGTTTGCTAAGGATATAATAAACATGAAGGAAAATACTATGAAGAAACCTATTCCCCAGTATCTAGACATAAATCTATCCGTATTATACTTTCCTTTGTAGCATTATTCAACATCAAAATTTTTCAAATGGATGTGAAATGTGCTTTCCTTAATGGTTATGTTCAAGAATAAGTTTTTGTTGAACAGCATCCCAGTTTTGAAGATACAAAACATCCTGAACATGTTTTTAAACTTACCAAAGCATTATATCGAATTAAGAAATCCCCTCATTCTTGGTATGATAGACTTACATGATTTTTGCTTCAAAATAATTACATTAAGGAAAATGTAGATCCAACCATTTTTATAAAGAAAGATAAGAATTTTTTTTGATTGTTCAAATTTATGTTGATGAAATTATATTTGGATCAAATTAGCAATCTTTAACTAATTCCTTTGCGGATCTAATTAAATATGAGCATGAAATGAGTATGATGGATGAGTTAACATTTTTCCTTTGTTTTCAAATTTCCCAAAAACTAGAAGGAATCTATATATACCAACATATGTATATTAAATATCTTCTTAAAAAGTATGGATATGAGAACACTAAAAGTATAAGTACTCCCACTGGTACCTCAAATACATTTGATCATAGAACAAAAATATTTTAGAGGTATGATAGGATGTCTACATTATATGAAAACTAGTCATCTAGACTTAATGTTTTCAGTATGATTATGTGATAGATATCAATCTAATCCTAAGGAATATCATTCAAAGGAAGTGAAAATAATTTTTCGCTATATAAAGGGAACCATGAATTTAGGACTCTTTTATACTTCTGGAAATGATTTTGTTTTAAAACGTTTTCCTGATGCTGACATTGGTGGATGTATAATGGATAGAAAATGTACATCTGGAACTTGTCATTTATTAGGAGATTAATTAGCTTCTTGGTCATGCATGAAGAAACACTCAGTAGCACTTTCCACTACTAAATCTGAATGTGTAGTAACTGGAAGTTGTTGTGCTCAAGTGTTGCGGACGCAACACACACTCACATACTATGATACAAGTTTTAGTAGTGCCATTTCCCTACGAAAAACCCTTCACGTCACTCTCGTGAAAAGTACATAGATATTAGGCAT
Organism: Viscum album; assembly: GCA_963277665.1. Taxonomy (NCBI): domain Eukaryota; kingdom Viridiplantae; phylum Streptophyta; class Magnoliopsida; order Santalales; family Viscaceae; genus Viscum; species Viscum album. The sequence goes on along the minus strand of OY728145.1, from coordinate 1,447,355,469 downwards.
CACTTTCTTAGGGATCACACACAAAAAAAAGGATACCATTCTTCAATTTGTCCAAATGCAAGATCAACTTGATGATATTTTTATAAAATCTTTACCCTCTGATAGATTTGAATACATTAAACAGAAGTTTGGAATGATACTTGTAATGTAATATTTCTCATTAACTTTCTGTTGAAATCAATCTCCTTACAGTAATGAACTATTTTCCATAGGGGGATTACATTTGTCTATTAGTTTTTCAAAAAAAAATCATAATGAATATTTTTAAATTTTTTGTAATGAAGTTTTTCAAAAAAATTCGTAATGAAGTTTTTTTCCGTAGTTAGTTTTTCAGAATTTTCCGTAATAAAATTTTTGGAATCTCAAGTTCTTCAAGGAGAATTTTCCTCACTATAAATAATTTTCCTAGTAATCTGAAAGGTTTGATTATTTCTTTAAATTTCATAATCAACATTTACTTGCTGGTATTTTCATTTGTTTTTAAATTTTTTCATATTCTATTTTCCTTAAATCCAATTGTTTTTCTTAAAACACCTCAAAAGATCAGATTATATCAATTTTTCCTTATGGCTATCATATCAACCGTTAGATCTGAACAGAAGGATTTTCAGCCATTGGATTGAGTTTGTAAGATGAATCGTCACTTCTAACACCTATATAAATGACCCTCGATGGGTTGTACCACATTGATATCAAGCTCTTGTGTGCTAATGTTCTGACCCTCTGTTCTGAAATTCTTAGAATTTTCTCAATTCTGAATGTCTATATAAGAATAATCTCAGAAATATATGTCTACTTTCAAGCAAATTCCTGAGTGTCGGGTGTATAGAGAAAGTGTGGTGCATCCTAACTTCTTCGCTAAGTATGATTCAATCATTTCGTAGAACGTAAAATTGAATGGATGAGAGAGTGTTTTCATATCGAAGCCAGGGGCTCATGATTTGGTGTATCCTAATCTGCTAATTGAGTTTTATGAATCATTCAGCTTCTTTAAGTAAGAAGACAGAGATATGTTTTCCTTCAAAAGTTATGGAAAGACCTATGCTCTTTCATGTACTAAGGCAGCCATCCTAGTTGGTATTCTATATGAAGGAGAAGATGAATTATGTTCCTACAAGTTTCCATATGTCAAAAGAAGATTTATAAAGGTGAAAGATATGGAGTGTCTCAGTCTTATTGATGTCAAGACTTCAAAGAATTCTCACCTCTATAAAAATAAATAGATCCTTGAATTATGGGTTCAAGGATTTATCATTACGAGAAATGGTGACAAGGACTCCTTGAAAAAGAGTGATATGTGCATCCTAGATATTCTGGTGAACTTGAGGAAGGATAATTTGGTTAAGCATATTCTAACTACAATCGAGAATATCAAGAATGTAAATCTGAAGGCTCAGATTATCATGTACCTGCCCATTCTTTCTAAGTTGATTGTTCGGTGCTTAGAATATTTTAAAATCCATTGTAGTTTAAAACCTAGAAATTGAAAAGTCATGCTTGTCAGTGATGATACTTTAAAGAGAAGGAATATTGGATTTTCTAAATATTCAGGTGAATTTTATGACCTACCAGAGGAAGAAGTTGAAGATGTTCCGAAGAAACAAGAAGTGGTTGGACCTTCGAGAAAGGTTTCAAAGAAGAGGATGTTGAAGGTAGTAAAAGAAGAAGAGAAAACCCCAAAAGCTAAGGAATCTCAATCCACACATCCTAAACCTAAGAAGAAAAAATCATATCCAGATGAGGTTACAGCAATGTGGAGGGAAGATAAGAAAAACCGAAAGGAAGGAGAGCCACAGTTTGTCTTGGATCCTGTAGAAGCAAAGTCTTTGAAGGAGAAGACAGCTGATGAGCTTGAGAAGAAATCAAAAGTAAAGAAGCAAAAGAAGAATATGTCTGAAACATATATTTTTCAATCCTTTCTATGGGATACTGAAAAATCCTATGAAGAAATTATGGTTTCAGAATCATTCCTAGTAGAAGCATTACCTGAAACTATAGGGAAAAAGTTTGTCACTCAGGAAATAGATAAAGAAGTAGAAAAAGTTCTGTAAGAAGTGGAAGAAGAAGAAAGAATTATTGACACCGAAGATCTCATAAATCATGTTTAAGACTTCCATTAGAAAGAAATTCCATCTAAGAAATTGTCAATCCAAACTTAAGAAGCAGAATCATCAAAGCTTGCTGCACCTTGGAAATATCAGAAAAAAGAGGATGAGAAAGTTTAAGATGAAGTGAACAAGCTGTATGAGGAAGAAAGTTTTAATCGTCATTTTATTCATCCTGAATATGATGAGGCAGGAGCTGAGAAGGAGAAGATAAATGAAGATAGAATTGTTCAAGTATCTGACAGTGAACACAAATCTCCAAATGCGGAAGCCATTCTGAGAATTGATAAAGGAAAACCGGTGGTAGTTGAGACACCTACCAAAGTTGTTGTAAAGAAGGAAACCGGTGGATCATAAAAGAGGAAGGAAGTTGAGTTAGAAAAAAAAATCCTCAACAAGAAATATTTCAGATTCAAAATCATCATCCCTTGGACATGATTTTGTTGTTAAATAGTTGAAAATTTTGGTTGGGATCATTCTGATTTTTTCAAGCATTGACTCTAGATGCCAGTTGCTTCAACACACACTAAATCAGAAATCAGATTTACTGTCCATGGTGATGGATAAGTGTTTTATGATTGAGGCTGATTTCAAGAATTTCTTCATTAAATACGATGCCCACATAAGGTCTTATAAGAAAATGGCTGGATGGTCAAAGAATACAGTTGAAGATTTGAGAGAACATGATGAGTTTCAAGATGGTGTCACAGAGGCTTTTGGCATAAAAGATTGTAAGATCAATGATCTCATGAGTAGCTTTGAGAAAAAGCTAACTTTGGAAGAAAATTCTCGAATTAAAGAAGTGAAGGATCTGAATGGGAAATTGTATTCTGTTGCCCAAATCTGGAAGAGAGAAAGAGATCTTTGGATTGAGATAGAAGGAAATCGTGTCAAGCAGGAAGAAGTCTTGAAGGCTCAGGAAGAGGCTCTTAAGTCTCAGGAAGAAATAATCACGGCTTTAGAGAAGAAAGCTGAGGATCAGGATCATCTTCTTAAGCGAGTAGAGGAAGATCATAAGGAGATGAAAAAGATGAATAATATAGTCAAGAGGTTGATACCGAAGGAAAAAGAAGGATAAATTTGTTTCAATTTGATCTTTTGTTGTACTTTTCTTCCCTGTAAAGATTCTTTCTAATCATAATGAAATTTTTGGTTGCTTGTCTTTTGGATGTGTTGTACTAATCATACAGGTACCACAATTTCTTTTCAATTCCCTAAAATTATTTTTGAAAATCACAAAGGGGGATAAAGGAAAAAGAATACTAAGTAAAGAACAAATATCCATAAGGGGGAGTATATCTAATGGGGAGTTTACATTGCAGAGATTTCTGTACTCAAGATAATGAAAAATATCATTCCAGAAATTTAGAATACGATCCTTAGTGTTCCAAAGCCTAAGGGAAAGTTAGTCGTATTCATCCTTTCCCATAAGATAAGGGAGATACGTTTTATTTTCAAAGTCTAGAAAAATATTTTCTAAGTCCTTATTTTCTTTTTTGTAAGGATGTTTGTGCTTTCCAAAAAGGGGGATATTTTTGAGTCAATAAGGTTTCCTTATGACTTTTTCATTCCTTCATGTTTGGGGAGATTGTTGAGTCAAAAAGGTTTCCTTATTACATTACTAATTCTCAAGTTTTGAAAATCACAAACACCTTATCTTAAGGGAAATTTCATTTAACCTGTTTTAATTTCATAAGGAAAAGTTTCATTCCCTAAGGAAATTTTTCCTTAACATGTTTTTCATTTTTCATTTTGTCAAAGTGTAAAATTTTGTTTTGTATACAAAACCTCAGAATCTAAAAATACGTAGATATAGAGCATTCTATTTTCAGGATCTGAATTTAGGTTCCATGTTCTACAAATTCAGACTCCAAACATTTTTGAGTTCTGGCTCTGAGTTCTCTGAATTCAGACTCTGAACTTTTCTATGTTCTGACTCCGAGTTCTCTGAATTCAGGCTTCGAACTTTGTAAGTTAATACTCCGAACTCTTATGAATTCAGACTCCAAATTCTACTAAATTCAAGACTCTGAATTTCCTTGAAATTCAGACTCTGGAATTCTATAGAGTTCAGGTTCCAAATACCTTGGAAAACAGAATCCAAAAATCCTTTTATTATCGATTCTGAATATATGTTTGGTTAGACTCCGAACTTAAATTTTTTCTTACACTCAGAAAAATGAATTTCCTTATATAACTATATTTTTCTTACACTTATTTCTGTTATAAAAATATGTCATGCATTTAGTTACTATCTAACTATTTTTTGAATGACACGTTTACAGGTCCCTCCGGAATTCATGGAAAAATATGACTGTTGGAGGAGGGAGACAACCGTTGGAGCTGTGCCTATAAATATGAGCTCATTTTAAAGAGATCAAAACTTTTGAGGAACTGTTCTATGATTCAAGAGATTACATGATGATAAAGTGATTTTTAGAGAAAGACTATCATGCCTAGTGCATACTGAATGACTTGTTCAGATTTTCTTTGTACGACTCCGAATGTTTCTGATTACATTCGAGGACTTCTGGGGATATAAAGACAGAGGTATCGACTACCTTAAAGTTCGACGACTTCTTTACTGGGGAAGATAGAGGTGCTGACTATCTTGAATTTGAGGGCTTGCGGGGATAGAAATACAGACTCTAATCTTCGTATCGAGGGATTGCCCTGGTGTAAGTAAGATAGAGTTTCTTGAAAGTAAAAAATCAAGGGACCTTTATCCATGGTTTTTGGATAGCCTTCTCTTTGGGTTAAAAGACTTACTACTTGTTAATTGTTTGTTTCAAGTTTTCCACTGTATTTTTATTATTGAAGAATGCATAACTATCTTATACTTCCTTATACTTGTATACTCTGATTTAGTAATATTCTATATGCTTTATGGTAGAATATTTATCTTTGTAAACTTTCATCAATTTTCATTTTCTGAAACCATCTTTTCCAGAATCACTTTCTCAGAATCACATTTTCAGAATCTAGCAAGTGTGTTGAACTATAGGTTTTGTGAATTACCTTGTTTAACCTTGTTAAACATAATCATCTTTAAAAGATCCAAAGTAATTTTTTAAAGTATACAATTCACCCCCTCTTGTATTTTGATCATTATTAGATACTTTATTCAGTATCTATATTATTTCGATCCTACATTTGATATTATAGCATATATCATACTCCACATACCATCTCAACACATTTATTTATGGATTTTAGAAAATTTTCATGAAATCAATATTTTATAGCCATTTATATATTTTGGATTCTACTTATAGTATATGATGGTGTATGACATTATTTTTCTACACCACATTTCACATGGTTTCTGTTTCATTAATCCATATGGTGAGTATTGTATTATTTTTTCCAAATATAGGATGTTATTTTAAATATATGACATAAAACTTTCTAGGGAATTTGAAGAGATAATGGATCTTTGTCATAGAAACTAGTTGGTATGAACTTCAATTTATATTGGATGTATAATTAATTCTAGTTGTATTTATTCATTGATTATTTTAATCCTTTTTATTTTATTATATTTCTACAAGTTATTTTATATTCATGTTATTATTTCTATTATTTAGAAATTATTTTATGACATTCTCTAAATCTATAATTGTGATGGGATATTATTATACTAATAGTCACTAAAGGATAAATAGCTTCCTAAATAGTATATTTAGTTCCACATTAGTATAATAGTTATCGATGGCCCATCATATTGTTCACAAGGTCATGTGAGTTGATGATTTTTTGTTCTATCTAAAAATAATGTTTTTAACTAGAAAATGTAATTTTAATTAGGAATCATTTTTGAAATAAATTTTCATTATAAAAATCATCTTAAAATGAGTTTTTTGAAATAATTTTTTAAAATTGAATTTTTTGATTTTCCATAGGCTATTTTAAATATTTTTTTTCATGGAACTCATGTGTGCATAGTTGGCATGATATTACACTTTAAATTGTTTACAAAAATGTTTTTTAACTTTTTTATTGATATAACATAATGTAATTTTTTTATAAATGGATTGGTCTTTTTAACCTCATGTAGTTGATTCATTATTTATAATGGAATATTCTTGTGTATTATCACTTTTTGTTGACTTCCCCATTATTTTTACTATTATTTGATTATGTATGAACTACATGTCATGAATTTCTACTATAAGATGGGTTGGTTATGCCAGGATGAGATTCCCACTGGGTTTCATAATGTTCTTATAATTTTGGGGCACTGGAAGGTTACCATAAGGTTTTGAGATGGATTTTATGACTCTTAGGTTTTATGATGAGAATGAGATTATTCATGTGATTATAATAAGTATTTGTGAGTGATAAGTCACATTTTTGATTAGGTCATGGTACAGACATTGGATTGTGTGAGAATAATTTTGATGATTGACTGGTGGTGAAGTGTTTTACAATCAACCTTGAGGTTAATGAGTTAATTGTTGTAGGTTAGACATGGATTTTTTTGATTTATGGATTAACCCCAAATTGGGATGATAGTCCCTATATATAATAATCTATACCAGTTATGAAATATTTGTAAAAGATAAGAGTGAGTCTCCCCAATTTTTGTTTTTTCATTTTCTAGAATGATATAAATTGTCTAGGTATGAAGCCTTTGAGAAGGGTTTTGGTTTAGAGGTATATCATAGATATATAGTTGACATTTATTAAAACCTCACGTATTATAATTCCACATTCATGAGAGTTTGATATTATGGATGACTTTGGGGATCTTGATAAAGATCATCAATAGTGAATCTTATATTCCCCTTTAATACTTCATGCAATGAATATAATATTCCATGTTAATTAATGTGAATCTACTAGAAGTTCTCTTCCTTGTTGGAGAATAGATATATAATGATGAATGATTTAGATCAAGGATCAAAGGTTCATCTGACTAATAGACATGAGGTTATATTTTTTTAACTTTTTTTCCCATAATGATTAACTACAGTAAGAAAATATTAGTTGAATAAAAGATTAAATGAAAGGCTTTTTTATTTTTAATATTATAGATTAGTGTAAAACTATAGTGAATGAAAATCATATAATGAGAGCATTCCCATATGATGAAATTTTATATGTGGGACAATGCAGGAGATTCTTAATTGGTAATATTGCATATAGTTTGGGTGAAGACTTGTGATGTGAGATGGATTATAACATGAGAGTAGGGTTTTGTAATTTAATATGGTAGATTTCCTTTATCACTAATCATGTTCCTACCAAATCAATTTTTAGGGTCAATTAAAGATGAATTATCATATCACTGTCATTTTGTTGAAGTCTATCGGGATCCATTCGTGTATGTTTCGGCAACCAGAGTCAAAGGTGACTCACCACGTATGCATAGGTAATAATATATATAATAAGTTCTCCTATTATATGTATATCCGCCCATGGCAGTGCGATTATATATAAGGGGATAGGTCTGCTTATGTATATATAAGGAAAATACATACGTGTGTCGGTGATAACGGGCTTATGCATGTGAGCATATATATAAGGATCCTCTTGTGCGTGTTCAAGGCCATGCGGACATGTATATATGGGTTAAGGAATCCTTATGTATATTCAAAGGTTCATATGATCGGAGGATGGATGAATCTGCTTTGAGTTGTCACTGATAAAAGTGTCATGCATCAAGTGTGTCTTGGCTCATTTGAGCTTGGGTCCCTCTCCTAGCCTCTTTAACTCAAGAATGTTTTAAATTGCATTTAGTTGACTTCTTAATTCTTTATTTTTATATTAAATTTCAATTCCTGAATAATTTTTAGTTAAGATAATTGTTTTGGTTTACAAACAAGTCATGGTTTTTTAATAAAACCCCTCCAACGGAGGTGCTTTGTCTGTGAAAACTCACAGTGGTATACTTTTCTTGAAATTATTGCATTGATGTTTTCCTTGTAATTGATGTCATTATTAATTATAAAGCAAACATCGTACTTGAACCTTTTTATATCCCTATAAGGGGTTGTCCTATTTTTATTAAAATGGTTGTTTGAACCAAAACACCCTTTAAGTGTAGTTATACTTTTAAGATGGAATTGCCCATGTAGGAAAGTGCTGTAATGACCAAGTCTCCACTAAGTGACCCCCTTTGATCTTATAAATGGAATTTCCACGTTTTAATGAATTGAATGAGTTAAATGGAACCGAACATGGTTAACTTGGAACATGAGTGGTAATGCCTCACGTAGTGAATTATTTAACGGTTATTCCTTCTTTCTAATGTTTAATTGGATGTCATGAAATAAATAGAGTGGATTATTCATGATGAATTGAACTCCACATTTGAAATGTCTCAAGGGAAAGTGGTAAATTCCCAATTATAACCAAACACCTCCTATGTGTTTGACTTGATTTGTATAAGGGATTACACAACTAGGTAATTTCCCTCTTGATTGTTGCACATTCTAAGTGTTTTCTTGTCACTTTAAATCCAATCGCCTTGTTTTGATAAAGTAAATAGAATGATTGGAATGGAATGGCGTTTCATGGTGTAAAGCCTTTCCGTGAGTGTTTAAATTGAGAGTACCTTGTTAGAATAAAATGAAACGTTATGCATACTTGAATTAAATCACATGTATATGAGTGTTTTACTACATTTTTCCTTACATTAAGTGGTTGAAGTGGAATGAAATGTGGAGGGTGGAATGGGGGGTACAGGGGGGCTGTTCATGGTGTAGGGCTGGTGGGGGGGGGGGGTTCATGGGGTTGTGTAGGGGTGGTGCAAGGGGTGTCCAGGGGGGTGCAGGGGGGGTGCAAGGGGGGATGTGCAGGGGGTGCAAGGGGGGATGTGCAGGGGGGTGCCAGGGGCATGGGTGTTCAAGGGGGTGAAAGGGGTATACAATATTAGAAACCATAGTTATATTTAGATTATAAGTCAATGAAATATAATGTCACTAAAAAGGTAAGTAAATATGTCACCATAATAATGTTTATTGAAGATAAGGAGATATTTCTATCACATTTCAATGGGAAATTTTCTATAAATGAATAAGAATTGAAAAGGAGAGTTTTTTAGGAGGTTGTTATTATATAAGTGGTCTTTGCACTAGAAAATTTATATTAGACCTATATGGATGTCAAAGATTTATATTTGTATGTTAAAGATAATAGTATTAATGAACTAGATAGTTCTCTTATAAAGGCTAATAACGTTTATGGAGATCTGATTCTGAAGATACAAAAATGATTTTATGAAATGTTAAAATCTCTTGAACATGATATGTATTATCTAAATCTATAATGATTGGAGTAAGAGGTGAAATTGCTAAATCAAGAAGTCACCCATGTTGAATCATTACATGTTTTTATAAAAATATGAGTATCTACCACACAAACTAATGATGATAATATTACTAATAGAAAGACATAGAATTATGTCAAAATAACTTTAATTGATCCACTAATTTTTATCACTGTAATATCATGTAAGAATTTGATAGACTATCCTAATAAATATGTTAGTACTCATGCATATTTATCTATTACCCATGGTTTAAAAAAAATTATGTACCAATATGGGTGTGATTAAATAATGAGAATCCATCTATATCGTACAATTTGGCTATGAGAATGAATAAAATACTTTGACACCTTGGAAATATTTTTCTATATATTATTGTATTATTTATGGGAGTGTGTCAACAAAATTTAGAAGAATCATGAGTTTAGATAAAGACAAAACAACCATCAAAGATAGACACATTTAACCCATCCAATGAATAATGATATTGATCTTTCTTATCAACATTGAAACAATAGGTGGAATATGGACTTGATGAATCCATTAGATAAATAAACCCACTTATAAATAGATTGATCACAAATAAAATAATAATATATCATAATGGTTTTTGATTAGATAATTTTTTTATATGGTGATGGTGTTTAGACTACTATGTCAGGGTTGAGGAGAAATTCCACCATCAAAATCCATAAATTTAAATGAATTTGTATTTTCATTTCTCAAGTGTGATTTTCCTGAAATCATATTTTTTCCATATGAGTAGTAGATTATTATCCATGAGCCTTTAAATTTTATCATGGTTTTATCTATTAATTTGGTTTACACAAAATACTACCACAATTTTTATTCATTTATAATATAATTCAAGGGAGTGAGGGGGGATAAATGTGTGATTAATCATTCTCAATTTCCATGGGTAGGTGAAAGTAGCGTATTGAAAATCATTTTTTTGACTACCTAACCTAACACACTAAAGTGAGAGTGAATGGATTGAGATCTTGGGTTATTCTTGGGTATTATTTAGGGCGGTGAATTTATTTTATAAGATACAATTATATAATTAATGAGAGAATTTTATAAGGGCACCCTTCATCATATTCATCATTTTTCACTTTTATTTTATTTTTTCCATGCACTTGTGGTTCCACTCCTTCATTATTTCATTATTTTAAAATTAATAGTGTTATATTAGTGTAGGTGTGAGGATAATTTTAAAGGCTCGTAAATTTCAAGGAATTTTTTTTCTTAATTTCTTTGCGATTTTACCAGTATGTAGTTTCTAACGGAACCTGATTCTGAGGCCCGGTGTGCACAAAATCATTTTCTGAAGTTTCGCTCAGGTACGTTCAACGAACGAACGAGCGAGTTTTCCTAACTTTTGAACCGGTGCTCGGAATCGAAATCTGAGGGCACCGATTAAACCACAATGCCAATAATTGATCAGGAATACCTTTTTTGAAGGTGCGTATGCTCGGGAGGAGTTGTTAAAAAATGTAAAGAATAAAAATATAGTTGTTTTACAATTATATTTTTATTACACCGCTAGTGGTTTATGAGTTAAGGGAAAGGAAGTTGGGAGGAAGTGGGGTGGGGCCCACACGAGCCCCCACCTCATTATATTTCCTAACACCCCATTAAACACCCCCTATAGCTTTAATGTGTAACTCATCCTCTCCCCTTCTTAATTACAAGTCAACTCTCTCAATAAATTATTTGATTATGTTATTCAATGTATTTAATTAAGAGTTGAATTTTTAATTCACGACTTGGGATTAATAAAATAAGTGTGAACCATATTTTATTTGGGAGAATTGTTGTGTGAGAAGAATTGGAAGAAAATACTCAATGCCTTGGGGATCTTCATCTTCATTGTTGGAGAACGCGAAGAACGCCAAGACTTCGACGAAGAACGTCGTCGCCACAAGGAGATATCGACGTGCCGTCCCATCTCCTCTCCACAGCCGGTGTGCGACACCTTCCTCGAAGAACGATGACGTGCCTTCCTTAATTCTTCTTCTCACATCATAGGAAGGGAGACCCCGCTCCTCCTCGGACGTTCTCTGTCGACATATACAGAGCTTCACCTCACAACGCCATTTCTCGCGACGATCTTCGTTCGAAAAAATCTTCGAGGTAAGGGTTTTTTTTATGATGTGATTATTATTTTGGCGTTCATCGTTCATTTTCAAGCCGCCTGTTATCATGTTAACGGAGGAGGTCGGACTGCACAAACACGGCCTAACCTCCTCCCTATTGTTGTTAATTTTTCTCCATGGTTAGGAACGGAGGCGGTGCTGTGTCGTCGCACCGCGCGGAAATGAGGGAACCGCTGCTGGTGTGGGCCACGGCGAAGGAGCGTGGCGCCATCGCGCCCCGCCGTTGAAGCCAAAAGAGGCCGCGGCTGGAGCGGGGCCACGACGGAGGGGCTCGGCACCGCCGCGCCGCGCCGGTCGGATATGGCCATGGTCTAAGGCCGCGGCGGTGTAGGGAGGGGCGGCCGGAACCGCTGGCCGCCGAAGCATGGAAGGCGGGACCCGCGAGGGTCCCGCAGTGGCACACCGGCCGACCAATTCGGCCGGCCATTTTCTGAAGATCTGGGGGTCATAAGCCCCGGATGACAAAAATGTGGGCCCCCCATGCGGGGGCCGTTTCTTCAATCAAGTGGGGTAGCGCCCCCCTCCGCATCCGTCTCGGCCGAACGGCCGAGCCGCTGGCCACGCGGGCCGCGCTCGCACCAGACCGGGCTGGCCGCGCCGGGCCGAACGGCTCGCACCGGGCCGAACGTCTCGCGCCGGGCCGTACCACCCGCCGGGCCGGGCCGCACCCTTGTGGGCCGGACCCGGACCCGGGTTGGGTCGACCCAGTTTGGTCCGACCCAGGGGGTCTTGGGCCGGGTCGGTCCAGGTCCAAAACCACCTAAAATCGGAAAGCTTTGTTCAAAGGCCCATAACTTGTGCTAAGGACCTCCGATCGATGCACCGACAATTGCGTAGATATCCTTGGATTGAGACTGTGGTTTCGTTATATTACACTCATGGTTTCAGTGAACTTTGGGTATGGTCGGGTTGGTTTGAACATGAAAGCAACCGGGACCTCGGAGTGCAAACGCTTATAACTTGAGCTCTGAACGTCTGATTGACGTGCTGTAGACTTTGTTGGTTTCCTATTAGTGAGACAGAATTTTTTTGGTTTACTCTGCTCGAGGTTTGGATACAGTTAGAGTATGTTCGGGTTGGTTTAGACCTAAAAACCAACCGGGCCCCTGGGATGAAAAAAAGCCAATAAGTCTCAGACCGGGCGTCCGATTGATGCGCTGTCTATCGCGTTGATCTCCTATTGACGAGACGAGACTTTGGGATACATCAAATCCGGTCTTCATGTCAGTTGATGTATAAACCCCATTGGCTCATGGAGCGGACCCTCTTGGAATCGATAATGCTATGTGTAGGAACCCAAGAGCTGGTTGCGACTGCAACGACGATGACGACTGTACTGGGATACTCCGTGGGTTCAGCAGCGACGATGACCATACTGAAATCCTCTGTGGGTTTGACGATGATGACTACTATTCTTGTATCCTATGTGGGTCTGGAAGTACGTGACTACTGTTCTTGTATCCTATGTGGGTCTGACAATATTTGACTCTATACTTGTATCCTACATGGGTCTGGCAGAGTAGCTGGTCTTGTATTCTTTGTGGGTCAGACAGCTTAGCTGGTCTTGTATCCTACATGGGTCTAACAGATTAGATTAATCAGTGGTTATATCTGATCATCTCTATCATCTTACGAAGAAGTATACCTGTGTGAGTTGAGTCTTGACTTTTCAATCATTATCTTCATTGTGATTGTTTTGCTATCCTATGTGGATTGGGTTGTGTAATCCTGTGTGGATCAGTTGTGCTTCCCTGTGTTGACTAGGTCGAACATGGGCTCGGATGTTGGAGCTGAACTAGAATTGATGACTTAGGTATATGTATGTTGATATACCAAAGTAAAGTTGGTTGTTAATTTGTGATTGTATCTTTCTTTTGTGGTTTATCCTTCATGGATTCTGGGAGACCTTCGGGGGTCTCGGGGTCCCTGTTGAGTAGCGTATAATCACCCCTGTAGGGGCTATGCCCGCACTACGTTGTGTTGGATGCAGAAGATGGACATCACTGATTGAGGTAGGAGCTCATGGAGCTGGACGATACCTGGAGGTGGATCATTGGACGAGACGTGCTTGGAGCGGACGGCTGTAGCCAAGGAGTAGAGGAGATTATTTGTACCCACCCTTCAGGAAGGATTTCCAGAGGACGGCTCAGACACACTGCTTTACTTTTCTATTGTTGCACTCCCTTTTAAGTTTTACTTTACTTTCAGTTTGGGTTTGTATACTGGCCCATTTACTTTCCAGCACTTACTATTGTACTCTTTTTACTTAGTGTTTACTTCTGCTTGCAAAATATATTGTGTTTATTCTCTTACATAAAGGAAATTCCTTCCCTTATATCGGGAATTATGCCTTTGGTGCTATTCGCCATCCCCTGACCTATGGAAGGCGGACTTGGGGTAGTCATGGCATGGGTCCCAAGGACTGGTCGTGACAAATTGGTATCAGAGTAGTTCAGTTCTACCACAAAACTGAAGACATTGATCCTTCTTCTTTGTAAAGCAATAGTGTTAAGGGTATTGAGTGTGGTTATCAGTCCAGGGAGTCCAGTGTTGGTGCAGCGGCTGACGTATCCATACACCAGGACCCTGACTTCTGATTTACAACTAAGTGCACAAAAACATTGATTGCTTGTGTGTTTCAAAAGTTTTCTTTGTGATTACATTGTGTCAGCTCACCAGGTATACTGTATTGACCATGGCGCACCTATTTTTTTTCAGGATGGCCCCACGATGGCAGCCAACTAGTGATCAGAGATTACGATATGATAGGCCACCGAGCGATGATGCCTCGGTGCAGGGCACTTTTACAGTGGAGGCACCGGCAACACCTCTACCCACTAAGCCACCGATGCCACCAGCCCCAGCCATTGAGAGTGCACATCACCATAGCGCACTGCACGAGTTTCAGCGTCAGAGACTGCCCAGGTTCCATGGGGAGACGGACCCTCAGGTAGCCAAGGATTGGATGGAGGCTGTTGTATGGGTTTTCAGGTTATTAGGGACACCAGCTGACCTCATGGTGATCCTTGCAGCGAGTCTCCTGCACGCGGCAACAGGCAGATGGTGGAGCCTGATGCTCTAGGTGCACGATGATGCATCTCTTATTTGTATGGACTTTGAGAGCTCTTATGCTCAGAGTTCTTCCCATCCACCCTCTGTGCGGTGCACATTCAGTAGCTACTACAGCTGCGGCAGGGCAGCATGACGGTAGCCCAATATTCGGCAAGATTTACCAATCTCTCACGCTATTTGACGGACATGGTATGAGACCCATTCTTCCGAGCTCGGACCTTCGAGTAGGGAATGAGACATGAGATCAGGGCATCTATGGTATCTCTCAGCATTCTGATGTAGGCAGGAGTACTGGAGAGAGCTTTTCTCGTAGAGAGATTTCTTGTAGAGCCTACACCAGCAGCGAGACCGACCGCAGGGTGGCACGTAGCAGAGTGTTCTGTAGCTGGCAGTCAACGGATGTCACAAGGGTCCAGGCGGACCAGACCATCAGGAAGACGACCTCAGGACACTGGCTTAGAGGTGCGGGGAACACGGCGCAGAGCCAGTCTTACGAGGAGAAGACAGTGCTATGCATGCGGCGGGAAGGGCCACATGGCTCCTGACTGCCCGACCCACCTTGCAGAGGACCAGCACACGGTTGAGGGACCACCCAGGCAGAGGCAGAGGGTCGACTGTGGTGGTCCATAGGGAGAAAGCGGAAGAGGCAGATGATCTGGCCGAGCATCATGTGGTGGGTGATGCATTGAGGCTTTACCACCACCACCACCAAGAGGTCCACCCCGACCCTAGGGAGCGGGCGGACAAAGGAAGGCATAACTTCAGGTAGTGGAGGCCTAAGACCACGGCGCACCAGAGATTATTCTAGGTACTATCTATGTCTACTAAACCCTTGCTAAAGTTCTTATAGACACAAGAGTGAGTCATTCATTCATTGTTGCTGCCCTTGTTCGGAGCTAGAAGATTCTGATGTAGCCGTTGGCTCGATCCTTACGGCTATAGACTCCTACGGGAGCAGACTCGATGATTACGCACTAGTGCCGGCAGTGTGAGATTACTCTAGGAGGTGAGAGCTTCGACTGGGACCTTATTGTAGCGGCGTCGAGTCCTTACGATGTCATCTTGGGCATGGATTGGTTTTCTACAGTCCATGCTCAGATCGACTGTATTAGGCGCAGGTACAGTGTGTCTGCACCGATGGGAGCAGGTTCACCTTCACCGGCGAGAAGGGATCCTTTGCAGCGCAGGATGGACTCATGCAGAGGAGAGGATAGCCAATCACTAATTAGTTGGCTAGCCACATCCTAGGAGCAGTTGACATGCAGAGCCCGAGTTTTCTTATAGTGTTGGATCAGTATGCTGACGTTTTTCCTGACGACGTTCCAGGACTACCTCATCGTAAAGAGGTAGACTTCTATATTGACTTGTACCCCGTGATAGCCCCGATATCCACTCCAGCATATCATATGGCTCCCGCTGAGCTTCAAGAGCTATGGGTATAGTTGGAGGACTTACAGGTCAAGGGATTCATCCGACCCGGTGTTTCACTATGGGCTTCCCTGATTTTGTTCGCCAAGATGGCAGACGGGAGCTTGCGATTGTGTGTCGATTGCCGTCGCCTGAACCAGGTGACCGTGAGTAACAAGTATCTGATACCGAGGACTGATGACCTCTTCTATTAGCTCAAGGGAGCATGATAGTTCTCGAAGATAGACCTCATGTAAGGCTATCATCAGCTCAGATTTCGAGACGAGGATGTGAAGAATACGACACTCAGATGTCGGTATGGCCACTACAAGTTATTGGTTATTCCATTCGGCATAACCAATGCTCTAGAAGTTTTCATGAGTCTCATTAATAGGATCTTCCAGCCTTAACTCGATCGATTTTTCATGGTCTTCATCGACGACATATTGATAAACTCCACTACTGAGGAGGATCACGCCTACCACTTGCAGGTTGTACTGGACACACTCTGAGAGCACCTGCTTTATGGTAAGCTCTCAAAGTGTCAGTTTTGGATACTTGAGGTCCAATTATTGGTACACGTCATCTCTGAGGCGGGAGTTGTGGTGGATCCTGCGAAGATTGTGGCAGTGCTAGCTTGGGAGCCACCTAGGAGCGTGACGGAGGTGCGGAGTTTCCTAGGTTTGGCTGGGTACTACCGGAGATTCGTGCCAGACTTCTCCAGAGTTTTGGAACTGCTTTTAGCTTTGACGAAGAAGGGGAAACCCTTTGTGTGGTCATGTAGAAGTTAGCAGAGATTCCATAAGCTGAGACAGAGATTGACCAGCGCACCCATCTTGAGGCTACCTAAGGAGGGAGTAGGGTACATAGTCTACTACGATGCATCAGGGACCGGACTCGGGTGTGTCCTGATGCAGGAGTGGGCAGTGGTCGACTATAAATCACGATAGTTGAGGTAGAAAGAGAATAACTACGCTACCCATGACCCTAAGTCAGTAGCAGTGATCTTTTCCTTGAAGATGTGGCGGTACTATCTGATGGTCGAGCGCTTTACAGTCTATTATGACCACCAGAGTCTCAGGTAAATCTTCTCGCAGAAAGACCTAAACCTGAGATAGCAGTGATGGATCGAGTTCATCCAGGATTATGAAATTGTGATAGTCTATACTCCTATAAAGGGGAACGTAGTAGCTGATGCTATATTCAGGAGGACGGACATTCAGCTACATGGGGAGGCTATAGAGCAGCTAGCCAGTTTGCAGATATCCTTCATGGATAGAGATAGAGTATCCATTCTACAGTCACTCATAGTCACTCATCCACTACTAAAATTGGTCAAGGAGGCACAACATGGGGATGTTGACTATGAGACGTGGCGTGCACAGATATCCTCAGGATAGGAACCTGATGGATTCTCTGTAGGAGGAGAGAACGATGTCCTTTTCAGAGGACGTACCATGGTACCAGCTGCTTTACAGGAGGAGGTGCTGAGAGAGTTTCACACTTCCCCTTTAGCGGTACATACATGGGTAGCGAAGATGTACCAGGATCACAAACGACAACACTGGTGGCCAGGTATGAAGAAGACAGTGGCAGAGTTTGTTTCTCGATGCCTTACCTGTCAGTAGGTGAAGGCGGAGCACCAGGCACCAGAAGGCTTGGTACAGCCCTTGGAGGTCCCGGAGAGGATGTTGGATGGGATATATATGGATTTCGTGACTGGACTTCCACGTACTTCCAGTGGTCACGACTCTATTTGGGTGATTTTCAACCGACTCACCATGTCGGCCCACTTTTTACCCATTAGAGAGAATGGATCAGTGGAGATCTTACGACCCCTATACGTACAAGAGATTATAAAGCTTCATGGTGTTCCATGATCTATCATCTACGATCGTGATGCTCGCTTTACTTCTCGGCTTTGGAAGGGGTTGCATGAGGCATTCGGGATACAACTATGTCTGAGCACTGCCTTTCACCCTCAGACGGATGGTCATACGGAGAGGACCATTCAGACTCTTGAGTACATGCTCTGTGCATGTGTCCTCAACTTTGGTCACAGCTGGGAGGATCACCTACCCTTGGTGGAGATTTCGTACAACAACATCTACCACTACACTATTGAGATGGCACCATATGAGGCATTGTACGACCCACCTTTTAGATCACCTCTATGCTGGACAGACCCTAGGGAGTCAGAACTTGTAGGACCAGAGATGGTCCAGGCTATGACAGAGAAGGTCCAGGTCATCCAGGAGCAGATGAGGACAGCTCAGAGCCGACAGAAGTCTTATGCTGACAGGAGGTGGAGACCAATAGAGTTCGAGGATGGCGACCACGTTTTCTTACAGGTCTCACCCCGATGTGGATTACAGAGATTTGGCCAGGGCGGCAAGTTATCTCTGCGCTTCATCAAACCATTCCAGGTTCTGAGTAGGATAGGAGAGGTGACAGATCTCTTGGCTCTACCACCTCAGTTGCACCGGATTCACGATGTTTTCCACATATCTCAACTGAGGAGGTACGTGCACGACCCGACGCATATCATCGACCATGGGGAGATGGAAATTGATGACATGGAGACTTTTGCAGAGGTCACGGTGGAGATCATGGATCGACAGGAGCAGGTCCTACATGGGCGGTTGATTCCTCTAGTGCACATCAGGTTCCAGCACGGGAACCTCCAGGAGAGCACTAGGGAGAGGGAGGCTTAGATGCGTTCTCAGTACCCTCATTTGTTCCCCTAGTTTGTGATGTATCATTACGGGGATGTAAATCCCTGAGGTGTGAGTAATGTAAAGACCCTTAAATTTCAAGGAAATTATTTTTCTTAATTTATTTGGGATTTTACGAGTATTCATTTTCTGACGGCACCTAATTCCATGGCCCAGTGTGCCCGGAATCATTTCCCGGAGTTTAGCTCGGGTACGTTCACTGAACGAACGAGCGGGTTTTCCTAACTTTTGAACCAGTGCTCGGAATCGAAATCCGAGGGCACTGATGAAACCGCATCGCCCGTAATTTATTAGGAGCACCTATTTCGGAGGTGCGTATGCTCGGGAGGAGTTTTTAAAAAATGTGAAGAATAAAAATATAGTTGTTTTACGATTATATTTTTATTACACCACTAGTGGTTTATGAGTTAAGGGAAAGGAAGTTGGGAGGAAGTGGGGTGGGGCCCACAGGTGTCCCCACCTCCTTAAATTTCTTAACACCCCCATTAAACACCCCCTATAGCTTAAATGTGTAACTCATCCTCTCCCCTTCTTAATTACAATTCAACTCTCTCATTAAATTATTTGATTAAGTTATTCAATGTATTTAATTAAGAGTTGAATTTTGAATTCATGGCTTGGGATTAATAAAATAAGGGTGAACCTTATTTTTTTTAGGGGATTTTTGTTTGAGAAGAATTGGTAGGAAATAGACATAGCCTTGGGGATCTTCATCTTATTCATTGGAGAACGTGAGGAATGCCATGACTTCGATGAAGAACCCCGTCTCCACAAGGAGAGATCGACGTGTCGTCCTGTCTCCTCTCCGCAACTGGTGTGCGATGACTTCCCCGAAGATTGACGACCCGCCTTCCTTCGTTCTTCTTCTCACGTCAATGGAAGGGAGATGTCGCTCATCCTCGGACGTTCTCCGTCGACATATACCGAGCTTCACCTCGCGACATCATTTCCCGCGACGATCTTCGTTCGACAAATTCTTTGAGGTAGGGGTTTCTTTTCTACGATGTGATTATTTTTTTGGTGTTCATCATTCATTTTCATGTTTCCTATTATCATGATAACGGGAGGAGGTCAGACCGCACGAACACGGCCGAACCTCCTCCCTATGGTGGTTAATGTTTCTCCATGGTTTGGAACAGAGGCGGCATGGTGCTGTTGCACCGCGTGGGAATGATGGAACTGCGGTCAGTGCAGGCCGCGACGAAGGATCGCGGCACCGTCGCGCCACATCGTTGAAGCCAAAAGAGGTCGCGGCCGGAGCGGGGCCGCGACACCGTCGCGCCGCACCGGTCGGACAAGGCAGCGGCCTAAGGCCGCGACTAAGGTCTTGGCAGTGCAGGGAGGGGCGGTCGGAATTGCCGGCCACCGACACATGGATGGCTTGACCCGCAGGCGTCCTGGAGTGGCACACCAGCCGGCCAATACGGCCGGCAGTTTTCGGAAGATCCTGGGGTCGTAACCCCCGACTGGAAAAAAGGAGGGCCCGCATGCTGGGGCCGTTTCATCAATCATGGGGGGCAGCGCCCCCCTCCGCATCCCACTCAGCCGAACGACCGAGCCACTGGCCACACGGGTCGTGCCCGCACCGGACCGGGGCGGCCGCGCCGGGCCGGACCGCCCGTGCTGGGCCGGACCCCGCGCCGGGCCGGGCCGCACCGGCTGGGCCGGGCCGCGCTAGCCGGGCCGGGCCACGCCCTAGTGGGATGGACCCAGACCCGGGTCGGGTCCACCTGGTTCGGGCCGAACCAAGGGGTCTTGGGCCAGGTTGGTCCGGGCCCAAAACCCCCGAAAATCGGACAGCTTCGTTCAAAGGCCTATAACATTGTCTACGGACCTCCGATCAATGCAACGTAAGTTGCATAGTGGTCCTTGGATGAAGGCAGTCGTTTATTTATATTACACTAAAGGTTTTGGAGAACTTTGGGTATGGTTGGGTTGGTTTGAACACGAAACCAACTGGGCCCTCGAAGCGGAAACACTTATTACTTGAGCTCCAGACGTCCAATTGATGTGCCATCAACTTTGTTGGTTTCGTCTTAGTGAGACATAACTTTTTGGATTACTCCGCTCAAGGTTTGGATGCAGTTGGAGTATGGTATGGTTGGTTTTGACTTAAAAACCAACTGGGCCCCTAGGACGAAAAATGCCAATAACTCTCAGATCGGGCGTCTGATTGATGCACCGTCTGCCGCGTTGGTTTCTTATTGAAGAGACAGAAATTTGGGATACATAAACTCCAAGCTTCATGTAAGTTGATGTATCGACCCCCTTGGCTCATGGAGCGGACCCTCCTGGAATCGAGCATGCTGTGTGCGGGAACCCTAGAGTTGGCTGCAACTACGACGGCGATAACGACTGTACTGGGATCCTCCGTGGGTTCAGCAGCGATGATGACCGTACTGAAATCCTCCATGGGTTTGAAGACGATGACTACTGTTATTGTATCCTATGTGGGTACGGTAGTTTGTGACTACTGTTCTTTTATCCTACGTGGTTCCAGTAGTATTTAACTCTTTACTTGTATCCTATGTGGGTCTGGCAGAGTAGCTGGTCTTGTATCCATTGTGGGTACGTCAGCTTAGATGGTCTTGTATCCTACGTTTGTCCAACAGCTTAGATGAATCAATGGCTACATCTGATCATCTCTATCATGTTACGAAAAAGTATACCTGTGTGGGCTGAGTCTGGACTTTTCAATCATTATCTTCGATATGATTGTTTTTCTATCCTGTGTGGATTGGGTTGTGTTATCCTGTGTGGATCGGTTGTGCTTCCCGTTGTGGACTAGATCGAACATGGGCTCGGATGTTGGAGCCGAACTGGAATTGATGACTTAGGTATATATATGGGCATATACCTAAGTAGAGTTGGTTGTTACTTCATGATTGTATCTTTCCTTTGTGGTTTATCCTTAGTGGATTCTAGGAGTCCTTTTGGGGTCTCAGGGTCCCTACTGAGTAGCGTATACTCACCCCTGCATGGACTATGCCCGCACTACATTGTGTTGGATGCAGATGACGGACGATACTGATCGAGGTAGGAGCTCGTGGAGCTGGACGGTACCTGGAGGTGGATCATTGGACGAGACGTGCTCGGACCGGACAGCTGGATCCGAGGAGTAGAGGAGACTATCTGTACCCACCCTTTAGGTGGGATTTCCAGAGGATGGCTCAGAAACACTACTTTACTTTTCTGTTGCTGTACTCCCTTTTCAGTTGTACTTTACTTTCTGTTTGGGTTTGTATACTAACCCATTTACTTTCCAGCACTTACTATTGTACTATGTTTACTTAGTGTTTACTTATGCTTGCATACTCTATGGTGTTTATTATCTTACATAATGTAAATTCCTTCCCTTATATCGGGAATTACTCCTTTGGTGCTAGTCACCAGCTCCTGGCCTATGGAAGGTGGGCTTGAGGTAGTCACGGCACGGGTCCTGAGGATGGTTCGTGATAAGAATGAATGATTATATCCTTCCTTGAACTTGTGGTTCCCTATCTCTTTTCACCATAAAATGTTGTATTTTTAATTTTCTATTGTAATACATGTCCAGATTGGAGGTTCAAATTAGTTGAAATCATGTTTTGAGGTGTTAATAAGATCTACCTGTTGAATTAGAATTCACTGGTGTTTTTCATGCTCCACTTTGATCATCCTTTTGGAAATATGATTTTTTAGGAAATTCTTATTTAAGACTATATGTTAATGCCTATCTGATAGAATGATTTAAATTTAAATTTCATATAGTCATGCTCAGTTGAATTTTCATTTGATTAACTTGGGAAAAGGGCTGGAAGTGCTTATTTACTTGATTGTAAGGTTGTTCTGAGAGGAATATGAAGACCTTTTTTTGATGAGGTGAAAAACCTCTAATTATGGAAGAGCAAAAAAAGTGGATGTTTCAACAAGATTTTATGTATGGAGTTTTACTATGATTTTTGGCTCATATAGTGATTCCTTTTCCCCATTATATGATGTTTTATTATAAGCCATGTTTGCATCCTCTTTCAATTACTTGATGGTGCATGATCATTGTACCTCATGTTTTCACTATATCTTGAAACTTCAATTTTTTTCCCAGGGTATGGGTTGGAAAACCAACTCATTCATTTTGTCACTTTTTTAGTTCATTATTTTTGCATTGAATATTTACCTATCAGAAATAGTGAGCTTAAAATGGGTGTTGTGCAGCCTGTGGTCTGCGGTTTTCATTGTTGGCTTCAAAAGGGGAATTTCGACTTCTGTTTGTATGCATGTACAATTTAAAATTTTTAATTGATATCATTACTATTTATTCATCTTTTTAATTCTTATTGTATATGCTGGATGATTTCCAAGCTCATAATTTATTATAAGATCAATTTTTCTAAGAGGGGGAGGGGGGGCTTTGCAGAGGGAAGGGTGTCCAGGAGGGGGTGTCCAGGGGGTGGAGGGGGGGTGTCTAGGAGGGTGTGTCCAATAGGGAGGGGTGACGGTGTAGGTGGGATGAAAGGGGGGAGAGGGTGGTCGTCTGCAGGGTAGGGGTGAAAGGGGGTAGTGGGGGGAGGAAAAACTGGTAGGGGGGAGGGTGCAAGGGGGAGGGGGAGGGGGAGGTGGGAGGGGGAGGGGGATGATGGTGGGTGGAGGGGGAAGAGGGAATAGGGGAGTGGGGAGGTTTGTAGGGGTGGGGGCTGGGGGGTGGTCTGCAGGGGGGTCTGTAGGGCAGGGGGCAGGTGGGATGCAAGGGGGGAGAGGGTGGTGGTATATAGGGAAAGGGATGTAAGGGGGTGGGGTAGTGGGGCATGAGGTGTAAGGGGGTAAGTTGGGGGAGGTAAAACATGAAGGGGGGGTGTAGGGGGAGGGGGACAGGGGGGTATGAAGGGGGGGTAGTCAGGGTAGTGGGGAGGGTTTAGGTGTAGTGAAAGTGGGGAGGGGTGAGGTAGGGGGTGTAAGGGGGGTGGGGCAGTGGGGAAGGGGGGTGTAGTTAATCTCTATAGGTTTATTTAATCTTAGATAAGGTTGAATAACCCTTAAAATCCATATCTAACTCAACAATTTCTTCATGATTATGTTTATTCAAATATACCCTCCTATTTACAATAGATTTCTTTCACTAAATCATGGATTGATATCACTTGCAACAAATCAGATTTTGTATGATACCAATAGTTGTTATTGGTATGGATTTAACACCTTTTCTTTTAAAAATGCAGGCCCTTATGTCCACTTTTTATATTATAGCTTATAAAGATAGATTTGGATCCTGAAATATGTTTTCCTTTTGGTGGGTTGATTCCACTGCCACATTTCAGGAATTTACCTGTACATAGATAGATTCAATATGATATTTTAAATTATATTAGATATATACAAATACACCATATTTCATCAAAAATATGTAAATATATATTGCTTTCTTATACATTTAGGTAACCTTTGAACAATGAACAACCACTTTTGTGATTCTTATTTTACTAAAAATAACATGATGTCATGTTTTCACTGTAGGAACAACTTCCAAGAGAGAATATTGATCATAAAAATTTCATAAAAACTTATAGTATCTTGCAACATTCAATGTTACTAATTTCTTTTGTTATACAATAAATTTAATTTATTTCCATATTTATGTTTTTGTTGTACTATAAGGTTTTCGAAGTATCAACAAAGCCTTTTTATGCTAGGAAATGATAATAGTTTGGATCATTCATACATGAATGTATAAACTCTCTATCTCTGCGACAACCTTATCAATAATGAAAATATTATGATACCATATAGTATCATACAACTCTAAATTTAAAAGACCATTCCCTAAAACCAAACCTCCCCATAGCATTGACAATTTTTCCAGGAAGAAGGGGGTGTGGGGTGTCTAGAAGTGGGGGGAGTGTCTGGGGGGTGCAAGGTGGGTATGAAGGTAGGGGTGCTAGGGGGATCTGTATGAAGGAGGGGGGGGGGGGGGGGTCAGTCTAGGTGGGAGGGGGTGGGGGTCTGTCCATGAGGGTGTCTATCTAGGGAGGTGGTGGGGGTCTGTCTAAGAGGGGGGCTATCCAAGGGGTTGTACAAGGGGTGCAAGGTGGGTCTGCATGTGTGTGTGGGGGGGGGGGGTGAAAGGGGGGTCTACGGGGGGAAGGGTGTGCAGAGGGGGTGGGGCAGGGGGTCTGTCCAGGGAGGGGGGAGGGGGTGTGGAGAAAGGGTGGGGAAGGGGGTCTCTCCAGGGAGGGGGGAGGGGGTGTGCAGAGGGGGTGGGGCAGGGGGGTCTATCAAGGGAGGGGGTGGGGTCTCTTCAGGGTGGGAGGGGGGGTCTGTCTAGGTGGGAGGGTTCTGTCTAGGAGTGAGGGGGGTTGCAAGGGGGTCTACAAGGGGGGTGTTCAAGGGGGGTCTGTAGGGGGGTGTTCCATAAATGGATTTCAATTTCTGCAACCAACATCGACCATGTGAACGAAATAAATTCAAGGTAATATTTTAGAAATATGATGTAAATGAGATTAAACTTCAAGAAAGTATTACCGAAGAAAATGAGGTACGAACCAGGTTGGATTTTCAAGCATTGAAAATCAATACGATGAACTTTATGAAACGTCTTCCTTCAGTGTGTATCTTCAGTACAATATTCTAATTTATTTTGAAATTTGAAGTTTCAAATAATTAAATAACATTGACACCTCTTCTACATTTATTTGAACACTGAAACATATGTTATGAATGTATGTCCTTTTGAGTATTAATGTATTTTTGATAAAATCTAGATTAAATTTCTTGACTTGTATGATGATTTTCACTTCGATAAAATGAAGGGTTTTGATCCTGGAGACAAGGTTATAGGGTTTTCCATTACTGGATTTTAGAGAAATACAGCATCATGGAACACAAAATATGTGGCATATTTTGGAGCAGTGAATCATTTTATTGTATCTTGGTAATTAGTTTCTTTTACTGTACTGAATATCACTTTTGATACATGTTTTTGAAAACTGTATTTTGTACTCTATTTAACTAGTTGATGATGTATTTAATTTGACTAGAGAATTTTTTTATATCATTGGAACATGGATTTTAGGGGTCTCCCCGTATTTTATAGGGGTGTCTTTTAGGAGGTGTCCAGGAGGGGGTGTCCAAGCGGGGGGGGGGGGGGGGGGGTCTGCTGCGGGGGTGTGAAGGGGGGGGGTATGTAGGGGGGAGGGGTAGGGGGTTTATCCAGGGAGGGGGGGGGGTCTATCTAGGGGTGCAGGGGGGTCTGTCCAGGGAGAAAGGGGGTTTGTTAGGGGTGTAAGGTGGGTCTTTAGTGGGAAGGGGTGTGAATGGGGGAAGGTAGGGGGTGCGGTGGAGGGGGTGTCCAGGGTGCAAGGGGGTCTATCAGGGGTGTTAGGGGGGTCTGTCCAAGGGTGCAAGGGGGGTTTGTAGGGGTGAAAGGGGTGTTCTGTCCATGGGTACAAGGGGGTCTGTCCAGGGTGCAAGGGGGGTCAATACAGGGGTGGGGGGTCTGTCTAGGGGTGCAAGGGGGGTCTGTAGGGGTGCAAGGGGGGTCTGTCCAGGGTGAAATCTAGGGTGAAAGGGGGCTCTGTCCAGGGTGCAAGGGGGGTTTGTCCAGGGGTTCAAGGGGGTTTGTCCATGGTGCAATACATGGTGCAAGGGGGTCAATCCAAGTGTGTAAGGGGGGTCTGTCCAAGGGTGTAAGGGGGTCTGTAGGGGTGAAAGGGGGGACTGTCCATGGGTGAAGGGGGGTTTGTACTGGGTGGAGGGGTCTATCCAGGGAGGGGGGGTGTCTGTCCAGGGTGCAAGGGAGGTCTATCTAGGTGTGCAAGGAAAATCTACATGGGGAAGGGGGGATGGTCTTCATGGGGAGGGGGGTGTGCGAGGGGGGGGGGGGTTATGTCCAGGGGGATAGTTTATTTTTATGAAATAGTAAGGGCTATAGCCAGGGTTTCAAAATGTGGTTATATCCTTATAGCCACAGTTTGAACCATGGCTAAATTCATTATAGCCACCGTTCATTGAACTATGGCTATAACCTATAGATGCCATTTTTGGGCATATAGCCATGGTTCCAAACAGTGGATATAACCTAGATTTCTTGTAGTGCATGATCCACACCTATCGAAAATCCATCAGGGGACTATCCTGAGGATATCTGAGCATGTAGGGCCTCGCATTCAACATCCATAAGTGGTGCCTCCCTG
Source organism: Viscum album (assembly GCA_963277665.1). Classification (NCBI taxonomy): domain Eukaryota; kingdom Viridiplantae; phylum Streptophyta; class Magnoliopsida; order Santalales; family Viscaceae; genus Viscum; species Viscum album. Next base: position 1,447,328,553 of record OY728145.1, on the reverse strand, counting down.
ACTCATTATAAGAGTGGGGGAGTGACAGTCATTGACTGAAGGTAAGCTTATTCATCACCATCCATGAAGGATATGTAAATCAGGGCTAACTGCTTCGTCGCCTCACTTAGAAACTGTAGACCAGACCTCCTACTAAGCACATCTTCCACCATGCTCCCCTTCCCAGGAGTATAGACTATCTCAAAGTCATAGTCCTGGAGGAACTCCAACCATTTCTACTATCTCAAGTTCAGGTCCTTCTATGAGAAGATATACGTTAGACAATTGTGGTCGGAGTATATGGTAAACTATTCATCGATCAAGTAGTGCCACCACATCATTAAGGAAAAGACCACTACTACTAACTCCAGGTCATGGGTCACATAGTTTTGCTCGTGTTGCCTCAAATTTTGTGATCTTTAGGATATTTCCACTCACTCTTGTATCAATAAACAACCCATTATAGTCCACGATGTTTCGCATAAGACTACATACCCAACGCTCTCTCCTGGTAGTCTCAAGATGGGAGAACTCATCAGTCTCTTCCTCACCTTCTAGAAACCATGCTCGCACATCTATATCCAAATGAAGGGTTTTCCCTTCCATTTCAAGTCTTATAAAGATATTGCTACTATATAAAAGATAGGCATGAACCTATGGTAATATTCGGGAAACCCCAATAAACTTCGTACCTTAGTCACACGCCTGGGTGGTTCCCAAGAAAGAATTCACTATTAGAATTTTAGCCTATATCTAAAGACTAATATCCATGGTTTTATAGGTATGTGGATATATATTGTTTATATCCGTTATTTTATTACTGATTCATGGCTGAATATTCGTGATTCTTTTTTTGTTTCGATACCCATTGGGCTCCTCCTCCTCCCCCGATCTGTTACCCTCTCACCGTGGTGCCCTCCTCCATGACAACCTCTCTCACTATAGTTGAAGATTGATATTACATGGCTAAATATTCATGATTCTTTTTTTTCGATACCCATTGGGCTCCTCATCCTCCCCCAATCCATGATCCTCTCACTGCGACACCCTCCTCCCCTGATCTGTGACCCTCTCACTACGATGCCCTCCTCCCCGAAGACCTCTCTCACTACGATACCCACCCAATGCGGCCACTCCGCTGATGCTGCTCTAAGATATCCTCACCACCACCTCCTTTGGAATGCCTTTGAAATGACTACCCACCTCATGGGGATCATCCTCCTCCTCAGCCCACAGAAGGTATTTTGGGTTTTAACCCAGAAAGTTCACTAATGTTTATTTTATAGAAACAGTTACTCCTTATTCATCAATGTGGAGTATCATATATCATTTTAATCATCATGGTCAACTATACATCAAACTCTAACTCGAAATTTCACATAGATAAAAATTATTCTTTAAATTCTCATCACTACAGTATAGTGTCCAATTCCTACCTATTGTGCAAGAACAATTCTCACCACTATTCCCACTATGGCATGACCAGCTTCTTCTTATTCTCATTTCACTATATTTTATTTTGTACCATACTGTTATGTGGGATTATGTTGACTTCAAATCCGTCATTGGTATGTATTTCTATCATATCATCTTAATCATGGAACATACCTCATAATTTTTTAATTTGAATTTTTGAAATGATCATCATTAGATTTATTCATATGATTGGATGAATCATATTCTCCATCCAATGACCCAAACACAACTTTTAGTGACACATACATAGTACCTTACTAAGAATTCATATGAATCATACCCACATGTGTAAAATGTATCATCCTATTTTCATGGCACAAGGCTCTCTATGAGTCACATGCTTCTAGGAATCATTATGGAATTGACTATGGTGTGGTGGATTCTTCCCATTTTCACAAGTAGTTTATAATCACACCATGATCATCACTATGGGATGGCCATCATTATCTCACTGTTTTACATATACCCGAATATTCATCTCTATAGTGTTTTATTTGGATATAATGCTATTAATACATCCTTAAAATCAATATTTTCAATGCATTAAAATACTCACATAAAAAACAGAGTACATACTCTCATTTCATAAACACCATAATCTTGTATAAAAAATTACTTGAATATTGCAGAGTGGTATCAATGTTTTTAGTGAAAGCTTCTCCTTAGACTTGAGGTTGAAGACAATAAAGATGATTTCATCTCATTTAAAAATTCCACTCATGTACATGTTTTAATAGGTTGATCGGTACCACACTAAGGTTGTCCCTTATAAAAAAATTTCACTCCATTATTTACTCGATAAATTCACATATGGCTCGGTACTCTCTCGTGGACCTATATACCGACCTGCATATGTAAATGCTAAGTACCCGTCACCCACCTAAACCATGATACCTACACTTACCTATACAAGATTTCTACATATTCACATATTCTGGTCTTATCTATAATCCATTCTTTGAGCTTGGTTTTTGCCTCCTTGATTCCTCATTACTTGATTCAGGTGATGGAATAGAGACCTATCTAATTTTTTTAAACACAAAAATTTTTATATTCCAAATAGTAGTATGAGTAATATAGAATTGAGAAGAAATTCAAGAAACCCTTTATTTTTAACTCTCTCAACTTATTTCAAGAATATTTTTATATAATCTTTTCTACTTAATATGATTAATAAAAAGGGATGGAAGAAACTATCTTTCACTTCAAACAACATTTCCATAAGTGAATGGATATCCAATGGTAAAATAGTCTTTAAACTTTAAAAAGAACCTTCTAAAATTCAGATTTGTATGAATTAGTTACTATGAATGATTCTCAAGAAACTCCACCTCAAGGGATGGTCTCCTCCATTAATACATCAAGATAGATTTTTTCTCCAGATGTAATTTAGAATACCATTTGATAAATCACACAAATATGGTTACATTTTTAGATCATGAATTATTATTCTAGCTTTATTTTCTTGATTTGTTCTCTATTTGAGAACAAGCTTCACCTTTAATTCCCTACATGGTTAGCACAAAAATAAAACAAAAATGATAAAGGAACAATGTGGATCCTCTTTTAAATCATTAGAGTGAGGAAAAAGTATAAGAATTTATTCTCAACTGTGAAACAATCTCTTTTAGTACTCTAATTTTATGTATATTCTTCACAATGGATTTTCTATTTTTCAAAATATTAATCGGTAGAATGAATTATATTATTATTTATTTGTCTGAGGTATTCTTTTTAACATGTTCCATCAAATCACATACATCACTTACTGCATTATTTATTGTTCTCATGATTTCATCTTGGGTTGGTAAAATTTTCAAGACACTCTTTGAGTTTTGACTAGCCTTCTTGAACCTCCCACACAAAATTTTATGAGTTCTAGGATTGTTACCTTTTGATAATCCCTCATGAGGGTTGTATTTTACATATTATTATGGAATAGAATATTTTTCTTTAGCACTTTCTTTATCTTGTTCTTCTTTAATTTTTTTCCATCTCCAAATCAGCTAGTGATATAACTAAGTAATCAATGGGTATATTGATATCTTCTTTGGATTATTTATATGGATTCTTGAGATTTATTTTTTTAGATCAGTTTCTATAAATGTAACTCTTATATTGAACTTCTTGGACATCCATTAAAGTTTGTCTTTTTTCTATTTATTTTCCAAGGATGACTCACCATTCTTTATTGGATTTTGTGATCTTTTATCATTATTTTATTTTGATACACACTTTGATAAAAATGAATCACACATGTGACCACTACCATTACACATACAATAAGGATTTTCAAATTTTTAAAACTTGTTTAGAGTATATCGGTTATTCCCTTTCACCTCTAATTATTGCCTTATCTTAGGCTTATTCCCTCTCATTGATGGATTTCTCTGAATTTTATCATGAGATATATTATGCCAAGAAATTTAATACATTTTGTTGAATCCTATTATAATAGAAGTAATGACATTAAAAAGTTGTTTTTTTTATGAACTACATACTGCTGATATTTTTTTAGATGTTATAGTATACCAATTTTGGGAATTCTTTTCAACTATTTGGGTTCAATATAAAGAAAACCAATTCAAACACTTACTTTCAGAAACCTTGGATAATGTGTCCAATTTATCTTAATTTTTATTTATCCAATTTTGTATAGTTTTTTAGTTTATTCATACATTATGTACAAAAAGAGATTTATTATAAATACAATTTTTAGATGTGGTTAGTACATTTCTTTTTATAACTGTTTAATATTGATCATTAGATGATCTCAATATGTTTTTGGAACCAATTGTAGAGATTTTTTCCATAAGAGTCACCCTATGAACAATGTGTGGAAAAAAAATTCTCCCAATGTCCAAAAAAGACCAAGGTTGTGTTACTTATAGATTTTTATGATTAACTTCAAGCTATAAGAATTTCATATTGATTGTGCTTCACTCATCATTAATTGTTTTTTATCTTGTCTTCATGGGGATTCTTGATTTTATCAACTTCATCATCAAGAATTTTTTTTCTTTTCCTATAATAGATGGTCAAACTATTTAACCTTATATTCTTTGAGATATTGTTCATTATTCATGATAAAAATAACTTCTTTATATATATGGTTCTATACTTACATCCTTTTCAAGGATTTTTCTTTCTCTTGGATTTCATTTAGAAAATCCATCTCAAATCTAGAGTAATTTAATTCAAGCTTTAAACTCATTTTATTGTGTCCTCTATTTGATTAGTAATATTTACACATTCATGCTCATTTTTGGCTAAGGAATTCACCTTCATCTTTGATTCCTTTTTAAGACAATTGATTTATTCCTAGAATTCTTTAAGGGAATAAAAATAAAAGCAAAAAATTATGTGGGAAATATTTTTTAGATTTAGTCAATGTAAGCACATGAATCTGCATATTCCTTATTAAATCGATCTTTGAAAATATGGTCCTCACCCTTTTTATTGATTCATCAGAGAAACTATCATGATATGAATTTACAATTACATCATCTTCATGGAACAAATCTGATTTACTATAAGTATAAGTTTTATCCCTATTCTTACCATTGTAATTATCATCCAATTCTTTAATATTCATGCTTGTTTAGGTATCATCATGATATTGGCATGATCAAGATTATCATGATGAAGTTGGATTTTCTTCCTTTATTCCCAAGAGGTAAATCTTTTTTATCATTATCATATTCTTATTACTTTTGTTCTTTTAGCATGAGATTTATTTAACTTTATCTACTTCCTCAGTTGGTATTTCTTTCATCTAAAATTGAATCATGGAACATACCTCATGATTTTATAATTTGAATGTGTAGCATAAGCATCATCAAATTTATTCATATGAATTGATGACTCATATTATCTACCCAATGAATCTAATGTTACATTTAAGGACACATATATAGTACCAAGATAATAACTATAATGCACACACATACATAATAGTTTTCTTTTTTTAATGGAATAAGGCTCTATGTGAGTCTCCGACATCTGGGTGGGGATAGTGTGTAGGGGGTAGGGAGGCGGGTAGGGGGTTGGGGGCAGTGGGGTGCTTTTGGGGGTGGAGGGAGTGGGGGTGCAGGTGGGGGGGGGGGCATAGTGGGGGTCTGGTGGGGGGTGGGGCAGTGGGGGTGCATTAGGGGGGGGGGAAGTGGGGTGAATTTGGGGGTGGGGGAGTGGGGGTCCAGGTGTGTATGGGGGAGGGGGCCTGGGGTGCAAGTGGGGGGTGGGTAGTGGGGGTGCAGGTTGGGGGAGCAGGGGGGTGAAGGTTGGGGGGAAGTGGGGGTTCAAATGAGTTGGGGTGAAGGGTGAGGGGGAAGTGGGGGAGCATTTGGGGGGGGAGTGGGGGTGAAGGTGTGGGGGGCTGTCCCGGGGGGTGGGTATAGAAACGGTTTCACAAACATTATTAGCACGAGAAATATGCACCTGTTTTATTACTTTTTTTAGTTAAAAATCATGTGCTCATAGTATTACTTTATGTATTAATAAAACTGATGTTCTCTTTGTGATTCACCAATCCCTACCAAAGTCAATTAAACGATATCATCAGGTTAGTTTTCCAAATTTATATTTATGTTTTTTTTAATTCTATGTCCATAAGTATGGAGTTCAAATTTTTTTGTTACATATAATCCAAAATCCATAATTATCTTCACATTATCCAGGAGTGTGTTCGTGCTAGTAGAGATGGTCAACATTCATCTTGTGTCTTGTTTTATAATTATAGTGATTATGTAAGTTAACATATACAATTTTTTATTTATGATTAAGAATATTTTTGGGCTTTAATTCTTAATATGGTGCAGCGGAGGGGGGGTTTTGTAGGGGGGGACTATCCAAGTGGGGGTTGTCTGGGGGGGCTGTCCAGGGGTGGGGCTGTCCAAGTAGGAGCTATCTAGGGGGTGTCCACATCAAAAGGAATTTTTGAAGCTGAAATAATGACTACAGTATAACCTATTCCATGGTGTCAGTATGTTTTTAATTTTTCAATGAAACTATTAGTTTCTCATACAGTCACTTATTTTCTTGCTTATAATTCTTACACTATTAATTTTTCACATATTTCCTTTAAATATTAGGAGAACTTGAAAGGGTTATAGTTTCCACTATTTAAAATAAATCATGCATGATAAATATTAAAATTGTAAAAAAAATTGTACTTGGGGAATTAGTTACTGAGAACATTAAATGAGTTATACCTTAGTTGTATTATTTTATGTTAATCTCTCATTTCACACATGCATTCTCATGACACTCTGTTGACTTAAACAAGACATTGTTTTCCCAATGTCTTAATCATGGTGATGATGCTTTATGTTGATGCTGCTATCATCACCACATGTTCTATTATTGCCTTTTTCAATAATCATGTTCCTCCCACATCAATTTTTAGGTTCAATTAATGATGATTAATCAGTTTACTGGCATTTTTTTGAAGTCTCCCAGGACCCGTTCGTGTGTGTTGCAGCAACCAGAGTCATAGGCGACTCACCGCGTATGCATAGGTAAGAATATATATAATATTTTCTCCAATTATATGTATATCCTCCAATGGAATTTTGATTACATATAAGGGGCTACGTGTGATTATGTATATATATGGAAAATGAATACGTGTGTGAGTGATAACAGGCTTATGCATGTGAGAATATATATAAGGATCCACTTGTGTGTGTTCAAGGCCATGCAGACGCGTACATAGGGGTTAGGGAGTCCTTATGTATATGCAATGGTGCGTATTCCTGGAGGATGGATGAAGCATCTTAGATTTGTCACTGATAAAAGTTTCAATAACCGAGTGTGGCTTGGCTCCATTGAGGTAGGGTCCCTCTCCTAGACTCTTTAATTCATTAATGTTTTAAATTGTATTTAGTTTCCTTCTTAATTATGATTTATATTAAATTTTAATTCTTGAATAATCGTTAGTTAATATAATTGTTCCATTTGATAAATATGTCATGGTTTTGCAATAAAACACCTCCAACAGAGTTGCGCTGTTTGCGAAAACTAGAAGTGGTATACCTTGCATGACATTAATGAGTTGATGTTTTCCATAAAATTGATGTTGTTGTTATTCATAAATAACACATCACACTTGACCCTTTTTATATCCCTATAGAGGGTTTCAAGGGGGATATCTAGGGGGTGTAAGGGGGTGTCCAGGAGGGGGGAAAAGGGGAATGGGTGTGTAGGGGAGTTTAAGGGGGCTTTCTAGGGGGGTTCAAGGTTAACTTAATGAATTGAATGGGTTAAATGTAACCAAAAATAGTTAACTTAGCACATGAGAGTTAATGACTCATGTAGTGAATTATGTTACAGTTATACCTCCTTTCTAAAGTTTAATTATATGGAATGACATTAGATATAAACCTAGGATCAACACAATTTCACCAAATAGTTTGGTATGTCATCCACCATATTGGATTCCTGAATAGATATGAAGTGAGATGACTTTGAAATCCAATCCATTCCCCCCATAAGGAATCCTATTTTCAAACCATTCTTAGTAAACCTATGAAAAAATTGAGTGTTATTTTCTCCAATTTTTATATAGATATAGGTTAGGTTTGCAACATGCAGGGGGTGTTCAAGGTGGCTGTCCAAGGGGTGCATGGGGTGTGTACGGGGGTTGGGGGGTGGGGTGTACAGGGGGTGTCCAAGTGTGGGGGGTGTCCAGGTGGGAGGGGGTGTCTAAAAGGGAGGGGGGTCAGGGGCTTTATATGGGTGGGGGGTGCAAGGGGGGTCGTCTTGGGGGGTGGGCTACTGCAGGGGGGGGTGTTTAAAGGGGGTGAAAGGGGGATGTATAGGAGGGAGGGGGATATTTAGGGGGGAGGAGGGTGTCTAGGTGCGAGGGGGTGTCCAGGGGGGGGGGGGGGTAGGGGCTTTGTAAGGGGTGATCTACTGTAGGGTTGGGTGGGGGGGGGGCAAGGGGGCTGTCCTGGGGGGTGCAAGGGGGATATTCAAGGGGGTGCAAGGGGTTTGTTTGGGGGGGGGGGGTGTGCAGGGGGTCCAAAAGGGGGGGGGGGAGTGCAAGAGGAGTGAGTGTGCGGGGGGGGGGGGGGGGTGTTCAAGAGGGCTTCCCAGGGGTGAAAAGTGGGGGTGTCCAATAGGGGGGGGGGGTATCTAGGGGGTAGGTGGGTGTCCAGGAGGGACGGGATGTTCAGGTGGGAGGGGGTGTCTTGGAGGGGGGGTCAGGGAAATGGGTGTGAAGGGGAGTGCAAGGTGGGTGTTTAAAGGGTATGTATAGGGGGTGCAGAGGGGGTGAAAAGGGGCATGAGTGTGCATGGATGTGTTCAAGGGGGCTGTCCAGGGGGTGCAATGGGGGGTGTCCAAAAGGGGGGGATGAAAGGGGGCATGGGTGTGTAGGGGTGGGGGTGTTCAAGGGGGTTGTCTAGGGGCTTCAAGGGGGCATGTCTAGGAGGGGGGTCTAGGAGGGGGTGGGGGATATCCAGGGGGTGTCTAGGAGGGAGGGGGTGTCTAGGTGGGAGGGGTGTCCTGGGGGGGGGGCTATTCAGTGGGGCTTTATAAGGGGGTGGGATACTGTACGGGTGGGGGGTATAAAGGGGTGCAAGGGGACTGTCCAGGTGGGTGGGATGATACAGGGGGGGAGTGAAATGGGGCATTCAAGGGGGTACAATGGGGCTGTCGAGGGGGGGGGGATACTACAGGGGGGGTGCTAGGGGGCGTTCAAGGGGGGAGGGGGGAAAGGGGGATGTCCAGGGGGTGCAAGGGGGGGGGGTGTCCATGACGGGGGTGCAGGGGGTGTTCAAGGGGGTGGGGGGGGGGGGTGGGGGAGGGGTAAGGGGGTTGTCCTAGGGGTTCAAGGGGGGAGGTGTCTAGGAGGGGGTTTAAGGAGGGAATGGGTGTGAAGGTGGGGTTTTCAGGAGGGAGAGGGTGTCCAGGTTGGAGGGGGTGTCCAGGAGGGGGGGGGGGGTCGGGGCATGGGTGTGGAAGGGGGTTGTCCAAGGGGTGAAAGGGGATGTCCAGGGGTTCATGGGGGTGTTCAATGGGGATTTCCAGGGGGTGAAAGGGGGATGTCCAGGGGGCATGGGTGTGCGGGGGGGGGGGCTGGGGTGTTCACGGGGGCTGTCTAGGGGTTGCAAGGGGGCTATCTATGGGGTGCAAGGGGGATCTCTAGGGGGGAATGGGGGTACATGAGGGGGGGGGGGTGTTCAAGGGGGTGCAAGGGGGATGTACAGGGGTGCAAGGGGGATTTCTAGTTTTATGGGGGTATGGGGGGTGTTCAAGGGGTGCAAGGGGGCTATCCGGGGGGTATGTGGGTGTAGGGGGTGAAAGGGGATATCTAGGGGGCATAGGGGTGGGGGTGAAAGGGGTTGTCCAGGGGGGCATGGGGGTGTAGGGGGTGTTCAAGGGGGGATGTGGAGGTGATTTTTATCATGAAATGGGAAGTCCTAGAGCCATGGTTTTAAACCATGGGTGTAGGCCTATTTCCATGGTTTTTAACCAAGGATAAATCTATAGAGACACAGTTTTGAACCGTGGAAGTATGCCCTTTGTGGATTAATGTGCTACGACAGTTTCAAAGAGTGGTTATAGTTATCTCCCTATATCAATGACAATACTAACCACAATCCATTAAACTATGGCTATAACCTATAGCCATAGTTTTTGGTCTTATATCCATGGTATCATAAAATGGATATATCCTAAACTTCTACTAGTGATTGCCTATATATTCACCGGATCCACTAAAACTCCAGCCTCTGTGATGAAGTGTCCTAGAAAGTGGACCTCCCGAATCTAGAACTCGAACTTCAAGAGCTTACTATAAAGTTGGTGCTATCAGAGTGTATCTATTACTGTCCACAGGTGTGTAGCATAGTACTCCTCTGACTCCGAGTACACCAAGATGTCATCAATGAAGACCACCACGAAATGATTGAGGTAAGGATAGAAGATCATATTAATGATTCCCTTGAACACAGATGGGGAATTGGTCATGTCTAAGGGAATCACCAAGAACATGTATTGGACATACCGACATCTAAATGCTATCTTAAGTACATATTCATCTCGTACACAAAGATAGTTATAGCCTAATCTGATGTCAATCTTCAAAAAACACATCTCTCCCTTCAGCTGATCGAAGAGGTCATCAATCCCCAGCAGTGGATACTTGTTCATCATGGTCACCTAGTTCAGGTGCCATATGTCCACACATACCCTCAAGATATTGTCTACCTTCTTGGAAAACAACACTGGGGATGCCCATGGTGAAACACTGGGCCTTTTGAACACCTTATCCTGTAAGTACTCCTACTGTAACCTTAATTCACAAAGTCTACGGGAGCCATCTGATATGTCAGTGTGGATATCAATGCCTTCCCTGGGTACATATCGATGCATAACTGTACCTCCCTTCAAGGATGTAGTCTTGAAAAATCCTCAATAAAGACATCCTCATACTCGTCCACCACTATAGGAAAGCTCATACTCCTCTCATCCACCACACAAAGGGTGAGGCTATCTAACTGGTGAGTCATCGACTGCACCCTTCTCCGAGAAAGTCCATCATGTGCTGAAAAGGTTCCCTTCTCACAAGTGAAAGAAAACCTGGTTCCATCCTCATAAACATGCCACAATTTTCACCTAAAACAGTCGATATAATGATGGACTATAGATAACCAGTCCATACACAAGGCGACGTCGTAAGGCCTCAAGGATGATACTAGAAGATCTCAACCGAAGCTCTCGCCTCTTAGAGTAAGATCACACTGCTGGAACTAGTGTGTAATCATTGAATCACATCCTGTAGGAGTCTCTAATCATATCAATAGAGCCGATGGATCAACCAGAATCATCGAGCCTCGAATGAGGTACATGGAAAGAAAAGAGTGATAGTCACCTATATATATAAGATATGTATCTAAGGTGGAGAAGACACATATAATATCTCTAATCATCTCTGGAGTTCCATGGTTATAGGCCTCAATTTCCTGAAGCTGCCCTTGCCCCTATCCTCCAGATCCCTGAGCCAGTGGTGGACCACCTAGGGGTGGTGGTGGTAGCACATCGAACAGTAATCCACCACCTACCACTCGGCCTGTTTCCCTACCACATCCACTGCCATGCATACCTCCTAGCTCGAACCTCTACCTCTGTCTTGGAGGTCCCTTGACCGTCTGTTGATCGTCTGTGTGGCTGGTTGGGAAGTCACGATCCATGTGTCCTTTTACACCACATGTGAAGAATATCCTGAGTCCCTGTTGACTCCCTCTACTCTGGGATCCCCATAATGTCGACCTCGAGTATTGGGGTTGTCCCTTGAAAGACTTGGTCTACTTGGGCCCTCGTGTCTGCTGCCTGCTGCTCACTACTGAAGACTATGCCACCTGAGGTCTGTTGGTGGCTCTGATTGTCATTGCCTACTCTGTTAGGAAGTTCTTCACAAGAAGGGATCTCTCCATGAATCCAGCCTGAGTAGGGATGCTGAGAGACACCATGGATGCCCTGATCTACCATATGATTCCCTGATCAAAGGTTCAGGCCCTAAAGAAAGGGCCCCGAACTATGTCTGTGGAGTAGCTAGAGAGGTCTGTAAACCTCATAGAGTACTCATCTACTGATAGGCTTCCCTACTGCAGGTGAAGCAGCTCCTGGATGCACACATAGCGCAAGGTTGCGAGAAAAAACTCCTCCTAAAAAAGCTACTTAAAGTCAATACAGTTAAGGATCACCTCATCATGTGTATGGATGGCCGAGCTCCACCATATCCCTGCCGGGACCTGCAGAAGGCTCATAGCCAAGATCGCCATCCGGTCAAGCAGTGTCCTCACTAAGTGGAAGAATCACATCACTACCTCTAGCCAGTCCTTAGCGACCTGAGGAACTGTCTCTCCCCAGAACCTAGGAGGTCACTGTATCTTGAACTCGTGCAAGGTACTGAGATTATGCACATTCTCTACTAGTAAAAATGGTAGTAACTACTGATCAATGGGTGGTGGCAACACAGGTGCACCACCCGATGAAGCCATCTCTAGAACTGGTCCTTGAATTGATGCCTCATCGCTAGGAGTGATGTCCTCACAGCCACACCTCAGATTCTGAGATGGCCATCTACATGGAGGCATCCTAATACAGGTCAATATATACCACAGTTAGATGATTATACTTGGTGAGGTGACTCTTATTCAATAAAATCATAACGAGAGACTTATGCAACCGGGTTTTTCATGTATAGAGTCAAAAAGCAGGATTCAGGGTCCTGGTGTATGGATACATCAACCACTACACCAACAATGGAGTACATAAACCAAAAAGTCTGACTTGAAACATTCAACATTTTTTCCCCAAATACTAGACAACAGACTCTCGGTCTTTGAGGTAGAACCGACCGATTTTTATACCAATTTGTCACGACCCGTCCCCTGAGGCCCATGCCATGACCTACCTCAATCCTTCCTCCCAAAGGCCAGGGGTTGGTGACTAGCACCAAATCCATCAAACTACAAGTGGGAGGCCTTTTTATGAGTACCTATACACATAAACACACAACCAAATCCCAAATCTCAAAAATTAAACAAGCATGCCACCAAAGAACCACAGACTACAAGTATAACTAAAAGTCAAATGGTCTAGAATACAAAACCAACAAAAGACTAACTGGAAAATAAGAAAGTACACAAGAAGATTTGGATGGATATTCTCTGAAAACCCCACCCAATGAGTATGTAAAAAATAGCTATTGGAATCCATATAATTACGCCCCGCCCACCTAGTCTCACTGGGAACCACCGAGTCCTAGGCAACCAAGTCCTCTGTCAAGGCGTTAGTCATCTGCATTGGATACAACACATGCTGGAGAAGCCCATGCAGGGTCGAGTAACAATATACTCAGTAGGGAACCCAAAACACAAAAGAATAACCACAAAACAATCCAAAAACAAACCAAAAATTATGATCACCAAGCATGATCATGAAGCAACATAGCTCACACCAGGCATATTCTAGATTAGGTAAGTATAACCATAATTCATAATTCCAAACACCTCAAATAATGGATAAATCCACCTCAATGAGTAAAGTGGGCATGAAGGTTCACACATAATCCATTTCCAACTAAACATATCACTATTTTGGTACTCATCCCTGATGTGTATTGTGGGTATTTTGGGTCACACAAAAGATGATCCCCATTGTGGGCATGTCGGGTCACACAGAAGACACTTCCAACCTATGTCCATACTGAGATAATCCTCCTGTCGAGTACCGTGGGTCCTCCAGGTCACACAGAAGCCGCTCCCCACCATGATCCTATCGGGTCACATAGAAGCCGCTTCCAATGGGGCCATAGTATATGATCGACATAGGGTCACTCGTTAGAAGTCTTTAGGTCTCATCCAACTGTAGGGTTTCCACACATAGCACACTTGATCTCATAAAAACCTATTACAAATCCATTCATCGAATTTCAAATTCTATAAAAACCTTCATATATTATTTAAACATATCCAACTTGTTTATAGGGTTCCAATTCTTCAAACGGCTCGTCAATCAGACATGCGGTTTGAAAGATATTGGCATTTTTCCAAAAAGGGGCCAGTTAGGTCTGGGTCCTGTCTGACCTGACCCATCCTGATTATAGCTACCTGACCTAGAATGGGCCCCACCCGAATGACTCGGGTCCACCGACCCAACTTGGACCTTGCCCGACTTGGGTCCGGTCTGTTGCTCCGTGTGTCCGGCCTGCCAGAGGCGGACAGGTTCGTTGCCTGGCCGGGATGCGGCAGGCAGCCGCATCCGGCTCCCTTACCCCACATGTTGTTCATAGGGATGTCTCCCCAGCCACATAGGATGCGGTACGATTCCACATCCACATGCGGCGACGTGGATGGGTGTCCACATCCACCCATTTCTAGACAATGACCCTACCGGTCCATCATGGCCCAAGATAGACACCGAAGTTCCTTTCGGCACTCCATCACCCTCCCACATCCGCCGCGGGCCGCCGCCGCCGATTGCTGGTGCCTTTGCCTGGCTTTTCCAGGGACCACCAGGTCCGCTCCAGTGGTCCATTCTTTGCAACGCTTGTGCCTATGGCCTTTTGGGGATCCCCTCTTCCCTATAAAGGCTTCAGATCCTCCTTGCCACCATTTCGAGGATGTTTCCATAAAGAATGAACAAGCGGAGGGGCTCGATCCTTGTTCATGATGGCCCACAACCTCCGCGTTTGAGGTTTTAAAACACGGGGTGGTTTAGGGATTATGTTTTATCAACAATAAATGACTCATGAAAAGAAAACCCAAGAAACATCATCCTCCAGCAAGAACAGATGATCTGAGGATCAGCCGGTTCATTGGTTAATCTGCATTCGACATTTAGAATGAAGAATGGGGAAACATAAAAAATAACCTCTTACCTTGGTATGCATTGGTCGTTGAAGAGCTCCACCCATGATGATTCAAGAATTTCAAGGCGTTCACTGCTTCCTAGCTCCGTTCTTCAAGGTGCATCAAAGTTTTTAACGTTTTTCCAGTTTTTTTTCATTCTTCATTGGACAGAAAACTCACCGGTGGTTCATTAGAGAATTTTTCTCCATTTAACCCTCAATTATACAACATGGTATTCCATAAAAAGGAAACACATCGCAAAATTTATGTAACGCTGTGATGTTGCATCATTACACTGTTTCATTTATGGAACATCATATCTGTTACACTCTATTTACGGGCCATTATGATTGTTCCATTAATATAGCTCATCGCTGCACTGCAACGCCATCTTCTTCCACCTAGTGGTGCGAAAAGAAAAAAACATTTTATGTTATTTTACTATTTTCTAAAAATTACAAAAATTTTCTTTTCATCTGACCCTTTCCGGTCAATGTTAAGTCCATTCTTAGAGAATCCTAACATTCTGAGTTCAACTGTGCCCTCAAATTTTTGATCTGAGAATCGGTTTAAGTGTTAGGAAATCCCACTCGCATGTTTACTTAAGTGAACTAATTTTTTTCAAAATTCCATTCTGGGCTCACCGGGCCTTGTAATCACATTTCATCAAAGCGTGTGGTCTCCAAATAATTCCATATAATTTAAAAAAAAATTACATGGAAATTATGGGACATTATGTCATGAACTGAATCTGGCCACCATCAAAAACGACACCAAACCCATCCCGTGGAAAGACCCGAAGGTCATTCCTTATCTCCACAGACAGGCACAAGTGCTTGGGTATCAAAAAAAATAAAATTTGGGAACAATTTACCTTAGTTTATAAACATAAAACAACAAATGAATCCAATAAACCAAATCTAGATTTTCCAAACCAAAAAATCTTTTACAAAAATTCAGAATTGAATTACATAATTTAGAAAAAAACTAAAAGACTACAACAAAGAAAATTCAAAAAAGGACAGCCCAAGAACCTCCTCATGGCAATAGGCACCGCCCTCAAGCCATCTCCATGACACCGCACCAAGAAGGACTGCTAGAAACCCATACCATTATCACTAAAAGCTCTACCCAAACTTGTGACAAAATACCCAAGTTTACTTACACCCAAAGGTGTAAGTAGGGTGTGGGAAAAATCCCATTAGTATGAAACCACTAAAATATTTCATGTGATAATCGTTATAAGACAAAAAACATGCAAGTTTTATAAACAATAAATGATGGTAATAATTTCTAAAAGATGAAACCTTAAATAAAAACATATTTCAAGTGGGCTACTTTAAAAGATATCAATAATTTTAAATAGAATGACAAAGCTACTTAATTTATCCAGCCAAAAATTCTGTATACCGATGGTAACAATAAAATATATAATGATAACTAGTGACGGGAAACAACCATAGGCACTAGCTCGCTGTGGGTCCGAGGTACCTCGTACTCGGTAAAAGTAATCATACAAATATCCATTATCATGCACACAAGCCACTAGTATGGATCATACCCAGAACCTAGTGGTTCCCCAAAATCATCATCATCATCATAATCATCATAATCAATGTTTTTTAGTGTTTTGATCATCAAACATTCTTTGTGAAATATGGGCCAAACCCCATGGGATCACTAGAATACTAGTACACGTCCACCAACATAGATACCTAGGTGTTCCCTCTCATGCTCAAACAATTTACACAAGCCATGAAATACATTTTTCACATGAAAATACCAATTCTAAGTCACACACACCAAATATCCCATGCACATGTCACATGATCCACTTTTTCATTCAAATTCATTTTCAAAAACATACTCACACCAAAACAGCCCACAACACTTTTAACCACTGTATCACACTTCAATAAATCCTTTAGACAATTTTATAAAACATTTACAAGATAGTACACATCACATAAAAAACCTTTCACATTAAAATAGATCATTTCAAAAGTACACTCCTACGAGAACATTTTTGCAACATAGTTGCATCTCTTATATAAATCATGAAACCATTTAAAACCTTCATAATACAATTCAAGAAGTGTAACCATATTTTTCACATAAAATACTTCTCAAACCCATCTTTGAAGACCAAAATCATACCAAAATCACATCAAAACATAATTTTCTACCTTAAAATCATTTAATAAATCTATTCCATGAATCATTAAACCACCCCAATGAACACAAAATGGAATACAGGCAAAAAATATCCAGTTTTTCCCAAAAATGCCACATAAAAATTAACTGCTTAACAAATTCTACCAAATATAATTTTCACACCAAACGAAATGTAATATAATCATTCTATAAATATAAATAAATCAAAACTAACTATTTCATTAATTCTTACACTTGTAATCACCTACCATTTTTTCCCAAAAAAACCCAAACCGTTGTGCGAAACTTCAACCGCACCACTGCCGCACCACAAGTGTGTGAAATCAAGCCATAATCCACAATATTTCACCAAAAAGACACAAGGATAATCCCTGGGTACAAAACCAATCTTTTTAAAATTAGTAACTTCAAGAAAATATAGATTAAACCCTAAGAAAAAGGAAGAAACCCTAAGCAAATGGGAGTAGCAAGGAAAGAAACACACTGACTTGAGGGATCTTGATGAAATTGGCACAAATCCACCAATAGTTGAAATTTGAAGCATCCAAAACTGGTAGGGAGAATCTAATAAAAATTATTAGGTCAAGTGGGGACTAAAATGGTGGAAAAAGAGTGAAAAGTTAAGGATATATCAAAGAATCATTTAACCTCTTCAAATCTGGGAGATTTGAGAAAGACTAAGAAATATTTCCCTAATCCGCAGATGATATAAGCTCTAAAGAGTCAAACTATCTAATGGGGGTGAGACTTAGGTTTTTTGTATTATAGTAGTAGGTAGAACCACTAAAATACAGTAAAAATTTAATGAGATATTGAAAAATTAAAAAAATAATTTAAAGCCAGAAATGGGCTTACGGGCTGGCCCAATATCTAAATAAAAAACCCAAATCCATCATTATTATGGATTCCTATGGTGTCTAAATTGATATGGTAGTTTTAATATTTCAGGGTATGCCAATTGGGAAGTGTAATGTGGGTATAATTTTGAAAAATTAAGGATTTATAAAAATACAAAATTTGTTTTGAAAACATGAAATGGGCTCACAATTTGGCCCAAATCATTAAAACACACCCTTTCCTCCAAAACTACATGTGAAACCCCCAAAACAAATCAAAAATAGAAATTAAATTAAAAATAACGTTAAAAGTTGTCATGTATGTGAAAATTCTACCAACCATTAAACTTTCCGAACTTGGAATGCCACAATAAGGATAAAAGCAAAAACCAAACCCAACCAATAAACCAAAATGGACTCCCTTTCCATGTTTCATCTACCCCCAAAAGGCTAAGAAATCTCCAGTTGACCAATCAAAGATGGAATAATCTCACAATCCAAAACATACCCCACTTTACTGAAATGATCAAGCACAATCAAACTTCATCCCAAAACAAAACACCTCAAACACTATCTGAACAAGACTCAAGAAACTTACTTGGAAAGAACAACAAAAACGAATGAGGTCACCGTAGTCTTACTTCATCAAAACTATTGGGCACACTCCAATCCCAATGTTTACTCAAGGAGGAAGTTGGTGGTTAAATAACTAAAAACGAGACTACCTATTTCCAGAACAACACTAGGGAAAAAACCAAGTTCCTGATATGGGGAGGGACAAACACACTCCCCACCATAAGGGGAAACTCAATTTTTTTTCCTGATAAAGAATCAAGACACTAACAGGGGAGGCTCGAACCGAATCCTAGAATAAGAGGTATAATTTAATTATACTTCTCCAAAATAACTTACATGAGACTCATAGTCGGTCTCCCCACTATGAGAACTAACCATCTTAACTGACTAGCACATGCCGTCACAAAAAGACCCCAAAATTTAAAGAGTTGGAATGACTGCACAGTTTCAGAAACTGTGCGCTAACCATGAGGAGAATTCTGGAAAAAGGGGAAGCAATACATGATTAAATGGTAAAAGGTTCATAGATTTGTAGAGACCGTGCGGTAGCTACTGTCACTTATTGAACAGTTTCCTAGGTTGGTGCACAGTTACTACAAATCGGGCACAAACCATGCTCTTCAATCTGCCTAGCCTAAATTTCATCCTTTTCTTTAAAAATTTAATGGAAAACCAAGTAAAAAAATCATAAACTCAGGATATAACATGGAAATGAGGTCCTCTCACCTCTACCATTGAACGATAACAACTAGAACAAGACGACGACACTAGATGTTTAATCTATTCCCATCTTTCATACTGAGGATAAGACTTTGACCAAAAGTTTGAATGACCCCAAGATTTCCCCTTACTATGCACCAAATTCACTCTAGGACCTATGGATAGAGCTCAGATGATTGAATCATCCCCTGCCTCACAGTCAGGATTTAGAAACACTAGAATGAATCTTCTTCTTCCAGTGCCACAAACAATTACATCATGATCTCAGATGGTCTCAATGAGACACGACACACTTCAAAATAACTTTAACCTAACCCATCATTTTACCAAAACAATGTCTTAGAGGATGCACACACATAACCCCTTGTTTCATTGGATGAGAAATGGAAAGAGGTAAGGTTATACGGAAACACAATACTCTAAACAAAGGATGTCATGTTTTCTCGAAAGGAGACCCAATTTTGACAAAGAAAAGAGTCATAAAAGATTTTACAACTTCACGTTTAAAGTCAAAAGAGAACATGACATCACAAGGCATCACCAAACATGACCATTGTGACTGATAGAGACAATACATGGAAAGGGACCTTATTCCAATTCCCTAAAAAAAATACAATTCTAGAAAATGGTCACAATAGCCTCTCCTGGACAGATATTGCACACGGGTGGCTTAACATCAACCCTCGCTTCTAAGAGACTAGAGAAGTACCCTGAGGCCCTCTTAGAGAACATCCGGAACTGAAATCCCCAATCTACTGTCACCTTTGAAGACTCAGGTAACTTAAGAAACTAAGGACTATTTTAACCTCCTATGACCACTCTCTCACTACAAGAGGATCCAAAAAACCAAGAGAGGAAAGTGGTGTAGAATAAATCTCTAAAACTTGAGAAAATGTTTCCTTATATTTATCAATTAGAGGATCTTCCAATGACTAAACAATCCGGGTTTCACTTTAGTTGTTCATTAACCCATAATGGGGGTGTTCCTTATACAATGAGAGAACCCAAGGACCCAACCAAGCTGGTCCATTGGTCATGACATACCACAAACCATATCCAAACATATGAGGGGAGCCACCACATTGGCCTCCAAAACTTTTTATCAAAATAGACCACTGAACAATGCTTCATTCCATATTATTGACGAAACACAAACCCAAAACATTGTTTAAACAAGAGGGGTTATTGGACTCAAAACATCCCACAACAAAAACATTTCAAAAAACACATAAGACACGCCACCCCAAACCAGTTATCAAGACATCTTGTTTTCCTTTAAAACCATCTCTTTGAAAATAAATGATTTGGTGGTTAGTGTATCCACCAATGGTACCCGATGGGCCTCACACATGCATGTTTCCATGCCACACTGGGTTCCCTATTCATATCCTTCTCAACATTCATCCAACCAATCCATTATCCATCAATCATCCCATATAACCCCATTCATGTGGTTTCCCATGGAAATACCAAAGGTTAAAACAAAAATTCATTCCACTTTTCATATCCAAAAATTTCAACCGACACTTCCTTTTTCTCAAACCCACTAACTAGAAAATCAAACCCAACGTATAGCTTACAAAAATTTTCAGAAAGGCACAATAATTCAAATGAAAACTCACTTCCAAGATATTCACATCAATTTCAAAACATATAAACCCCTTTTAAAACACTTCTAGTTTGATGATAAACATCATTTTATCAACACCCATTCATTGAAAAATTCATCTCTACTTATTTAAAATAAGGTTCCAATTATTCGTAAAACTTTTCAAATTATCAATAGATACCAAATAAAAAATCCATTTCTAAAATCCACACAGAAATTCAAAAACACTTCATTCCATTCAAAACACTTTTTAAATAATTCAGAAAGTTCCATTTGAAATAGATTTTCAAACTCCACTTCGACGTAATTTATACATTCAAAAGAGTTTAAATACACCATTTATAATTTTAAAACAGTTCTGAAAATTTAGTTCCACCAATTCAAAAATTAAACCATTCCCACTTTATTAGAAAATCATTTCAAAAAAACTTTACGCTTCTTAAAACCAAGTTATTTTCTCTTTAAAACAAAACATACATGATTCCAAAACTGACGGACACAAGACAATGCGATAAAAAACTAGTTTCAGTGGGTGACATGGGCATATGGTTGGTAGCTATACGCCATTCACTTTACCATCATGGATAGTGTTCTAGGGAAATATCCTCATCTCCACATGGATTTATAGGCCCTATGAGCTCACTGAGACCATTAACCCAACTCTCTTTTCATTTCCCCTAATCATCATCAAACCAGGAAAACCAAAATACTCAAATAAAACGCGAATTCCCCTGGATACTTGAATTGTGTCACAAGGTGTGTTGGTCAGGCACCCTACTCATAATCATAATGTCAAGCACTGACAATTATAACTCTGTACTATACCGAATCTTCACAAAATAACATGACCCAAAGAGTGAACCTGGCCCATTTGATAACATTTTGTCACGAACCAAATCTAGTCTCCATAAAAACCGGCACCAAAACCAGCCTGTGTAAAGAACCAAAGTATGTTCCTGATCCCCATGGGTTGGCACAAGTGCCTGGGTATAAAAAAA
Source organism: Viscum album (assembly GCA_963277665.1). Lineage (NCBI taxonomy): Eukaryota > Viridiplantae > Streptophyta > Magnoliopsida > Santalales > Viscaceae > Viscum > Viscum album. The sequence goes on along the minus strand of OY728145.1, from coordinate 1,447,306,823 downwards.
TGAAATTTGGGATCAATTTACCCGAGTTTATGAACAAAAAACAACAAATGAATCCAATAAACCAAATCTGGATTTTTCAAACAAAAACATCTTTTAAAAAAAATTCGAATTGAATTACATAATTTTAACAAAACTCAAAGACTATAACAAAGAAAAAAGTCAAAAAATATAGCCCAAGAACCTCCTAATGGCAAGAGGCACCGCCCTCAAGCCATCTCCATGACACCACACCAAGAAGTATTGCTAGAAACCCATACCATTAGCACTAAAATATTTAACCAAACCTGAGACAAAGAAAACCAGGTTTACTTGAACCCAAAGGTATAAGTATGGTGTGATCCAAATACCATTAGTATGGCACCACTAAAATATTCCATGTGATAATCATTATAAGACAAAATGTTTGCAAGTTTTTTAAACAAGAAATGATGGTAACAATTTCTAAAAGATGCAACTTTAAATAAAAATAGCTTTCAAGTGGGATAATTTAAAAGAATTCAACACTTTTAAATAGAATTAAAAAGATAATGAATTTATACAGCCAAACCAGCCATATTCCAATGGTAAGCATAAAATATTTAATGAGAACTAGCAATGGGAAACAACCATAGGCGCTAGGTCGCTATGGGTCCTAGGTACCTTGTACTTGGTGAAAGTAACCACAAAAATATCCACTCTCATGCACAAGAGACACTAGTAGGGATAATACCCACAAACTAGTGGTTCCCCATCATCATAGTCATCATTATCATAGTTTAGTTAGTGTTTTCATCATCAAACTTTCTACCTGAAACAGGGGCCAAACCCCACGGGATCACTTGTATACTAGTACGTGTCCACCCACCTAGATACCCAGGTGTTTCCTCTTGTGCTAAAAAAAGTTCAAAAATCCATGAAATACAATTTTCACATGAAAATACCACATCCTATTTAAACACACCAAATATCACACCCAAATGTCATGTGATCCCCTTTTTCATTCAAATTCAATTTGGAAAACATACTCACCCCAAAACAGCCCAAAACACGTTTCATCTCTCTTTAATACTTCAACAAATCCTTTAAAAAAATTGGAAAACCTTTCCAAGATAGTAAACATCACATAATAGAAATTTTTCATTAACATGAACCATTTAAAAAGTACACTCCTACCAAAACATTTTTGCAAAATAGTTGCACCTTTTACATAAATCAAGAAGCCATTTAAAACCTTCATAAAACAATTCTAAGATGTGTAACCATGTTTTTCACATAAAATTATTCTAAAAAACCTATTTGAAGACCAAAATCATACCAATATCAAATAAAAACATTCTTTTCAGTCATAACATCATTTAATACAACTATTCCTTGAATAATAAAACAATCCTAATGAACACAACATGGAATACACACAGAAAATATTCATTTTTGCACAAAAATACCACATAAAAACCAACCGCTTATCAAATGATACCAAATATAATTTTTACACCAAAAACAATGGAATATAATCATTCTAAAAATATAAATAAATGTAAACTGAATCAACCAAAAATTATTACATGTGTAATCACCTGCCATTTGGGCCAAAAACCCCAAACCGTTGTGCGAAACTTCAACCGCACCACCGCTGCACCACAAGGGAGTGAAATCAAGCCCTAATCCACAAGATTTAACCAAAATGACACAATGGTAAACCCTAGGTACAAAACCTAGATTTTGGAAATTAGGAAGTTCAATAAAACATGGATGAAACCCTAAGAAAAAGGAAGAAACCCTAAGCCAATGGGAGGAGGAAGGAAAGAAACCCATTTACTTGAGGGAAATTGAAGAAATCGTCCCAAAACCACCAATAGTAGAATATTTAATAATCAAAAACTGGTATGTAGGCTCTAATAAGTATTGTTATGTTAATTGGGGATTGAAATGGGGAAAAGAGTGAAAATTGAAAGAGTTATGAAAGAAACATTTTTCCTCTTCAAATCTGGACTATTTGAGAAAGACTAAGAATGATTTCCCTAATTCGTAGGGGAGATGAGCTCTAAAGAGGAAAACTCTATAATATGGGTGAGAATTATTTTTTTGTATTCGATTGGAAGGTGGAACCATTGAAAAAATGTGAAACATTAATGAGATATAGAAAAATTTAAAAATTAATTTAAAGCAGGAAATGGGCTTATGGGCTAGACCAATACCTTAATAAAAAACCCAAATCCCTAATTATTATGTATTGATATGGTGTCCAAATTGGTATGGTGGTTTTAATATTTCATGGTATTCCAATTGAGAAGAGGAATTTGTGTATAATTTTTAAAAATTAAGGAGTTATAAAAAAATTTGTTTTTAAAACATGAAATGGGATCACAGTTAGGCCCAAATCATTAAAACACACCCTTTCTTCCAAAACTACATGTGAAACACCCACAAAAAAATCAAGAATAGTAATTAAATGAAAAATACATTAAACAGAAATCATTTATGTGACAAATCTACCCACCATAAAACTTTTCGACCTCAAAAATCCACAACAAGGCTAAAAGAAAAAACCAAACCCAACCGTTAAACCAAAATGGGCTCCATTGCCAAGTTTCATCTGCCCCCAAAAGGATAAGATATCTATTGTTGATCAATCGAGGATGGAATAATCTCACAATCCAAAACAAACACCAATTTCCTAAAACTATCAATCGTATCCATACATCATCCAAAGACAAAATACCTCAAACACTATCTGATCAAGACTCAAGCAACATACCTAGAATGAACAACGAAAACGAATGAGGTCACCGTATTCTTACTTAAAAAAAACCATTGGGCGCACTCCAATATTAATGTTTACTCAAGAAGGATGTTGGTGGTTAAATAACTATGAATGAGACTACCTATTTCCAGGCCAACGCTATTGAAAAAATCAATTTACTGATATGGGGAGGCACAAACAGACTCCCCGCCATAAGGGGCAACTCAAATTTTTTTCCTGAGATAAAATTGAGACACTAATAGGGGGATGACTGAATAGACTCTCGACATAAGCGGTAGAATTTAATTATACTTTTCAAAAATAACTTATATGAGACTCATAGTGGGTCTCCCCACTATGAGAACAAACCATGTTAACTGACCAGCATAGGCCAGCACGAAAAGACCCCAAAATTTAAAAAGTTGGAACGACCATACGGTTAGTCCGCACAGTTTGGGAAACCGTGCACTAACAGTGTGTAGAATTCTATCCAAAGGGGAAGATGTAGATGGTTACATGGGATGAGGTGAACGACTATGTGGAGACCGTTTGATAGCTACTATCTCTTCTCGCACAATTTTCTAGGTTGGCGCACAGTTACTATTAACCGTGTGCAAACCATTCTCTTAAATCTGTTTAGTACAAATTTCATCCTTTCACTGCTGGAATTTTATGATTTACCAATAGTTTACAACTGTTGGTAAAGGCCTGGAAACCGTTGGTATAGAGTATAGCAATGTTTCCCTCAACTGTTGCCAAGCAAGGCGTGAAAATAGGCCTATACCAATGGTTTTGTGAAAACCGTTGGTATAGGTGTCCAAATAGAAGGTATACCAACAGTTTGATACAAATTATTGGTATATGGGTGTTAAAGTATAACATATACCAATGATTTGAAAACTGTTGGTATATGTATGTTGCACTTATAGCAAGGATTATAAATCATTAGTGTAGAGGGCCTATGGTAATCCATAATTCAAGACCAACGGTTTTGTTATAACCATTGGTATAAATCTATACCAACAGTTATAACAAAACTTTGGTATCGTTATATCATAGTATCTATACCAACAGTTTTGAAACCGTTGGTATACAATTACTCAGCTCCACAATAGCAGGCCCCTATCCTCTCTCCAGACCTGCAACAACACAATAACCCCTCTCCAGACCTGCAACAACACCAATAAAAAATCCCTATACAAAGTATTTAAAATTTAGAATTCATCCCAGAATTTAGAAATTTAGAAATTTAGAAATTCAAATGCAATAACACCCATAAGAGAAAAATCCTACATGTTATAGGAAATGCAATTACACCCATTAGTGTATTCAAAATTTAGAATTCATTCCTCACTCAAAACCACAACACCAACACACATAAGAGTATTCAAAATTTAGAATTCATTCTTCACTCAAACCACAACACTAATACACACAAGAGAAAAACCTACATGTTATAGGAAGCACATGGTATGTTTAGTCATGATCTTGGGTTGAGTATCTTAAAACCAATAGAAAAACTTGGGTAGATTGGCAAGGATCATGATACCCATAAGATAGTCAATGGTAGTGGTCATGTGATTAGACCTAGGATGAGTTATAGGAAGCACATGGGATGCTTATATTCCTCTAATGATTATGTACCCATGTATGAATGGTTCATGATGTTTTAGTGGGAAACATTGGCCAATCTCGACATATGAGATGGGTTACCGGAATAGCCTACATGTTTTTCATAGACTTTTCAATTAGAATAAGGGGGTATGTGGCTAATTTTAATTTTCTCTCTTGGGTGTGATGTGAGATGAATCCCCATCTTGGGTAGTGGGTATGAATATTCAATTATGTCTTTGGTATTGGGTTCCCAAAGGGACTTTGGTTTGGTCTTAGAACCCACTGTTTGAGGATGGGATTGAGGTGATCCATGGGGCTATGGTGTCACCATATGTATTCCTCACTATTGGGTTATTTTTATGAGACTTTGAATCTTATTTTTCAAGAATCTATGTGTAGCCTTATTGACCAATTTGTTATATGGTATGCTTGAGTGTTCATAGGTTTCATATGAAATCACTGTATGATATTTATTTGTTTTTATGATATTTTATAGAATGAACGACCGTGATTGAGAATTAGAACATGAGTGTTGGTGCATGTTCCTGATGGGATGTCGAGACTCATTCATAATATAATTAATGTTTTTCTATATGTACTATGACCCATTGTGTTTCAATCTATGACTTGAGAATATTTTATTCTAATAACGTATGACCAATAGACCAAATTTTTTTTATCACTTAATTTAAAGAATCTATGTGTAGCCATGTGAAAATTTTCCGTATGTCAGTTGTTGTTTTCACGTAAAATGTTCTCTGTTTCAAACAAAAGTGAGACACTTTGAGTGATATGAGTCACACAGTGCCTCAGATTGAGGTGGGGTTGACTCGTACCTATAACAAATGATCCATGGATCGTAGGGTGGGGGGATGTCTGGGGGGGGCTCTCCGGTGGGTGGGGGGGGGGCTGTCCGGAGTGGGGGGGATGTCTGGGGGTGCGGGGGGCTATCCAGGGGTGAGGGGAATTGTCCAGTGGGGGGGGGGGGGGGCTCTCCGGTGGGTGGGGGGGGGGCTGTCCGGAGTGGGGGGGATGTCTGGGGGTGCGGGGGGCTATCCAGGGGTGAGGGGAATTGTCCAGTGGGGGGGGGGGGGCTGTCCGGAGTGCGTTTTTGGCCACCACGATCAGACGACACCTCTGATTGATCTATCGTCTTGCTGAACATTTCACAATTAACCCAATCTTTATTTTTGTCCGATTTCATGATATTCTGAGGTCGTTCGGCCGGTTTCGACCACCCCACACACATTTTTCAAGCACGCCAAACACCTAAAAACACATATTCTACCGTTCCGCGCAAACCGCATGTCTGAATGATTTTTCTTCTTTTCATACACCACAAAATAATAATTGGGGTGTTTTCGTGTGATTTCAAGTCATTCTGATGTCATTCGGTATGTATTTGACCGTAAAACACATGTTTTTGGCCATTTACGACATTCATAGTGTTTTTTCAGCCACTGCGGTCTCAAAAACAACTCTGATTGATGTTCTATTTGGACGACCATTTTACAATTCACCCACCCTTTGTTGTCGTCCGATTTCATGGCATTCCGAGGTCGTTCGGCTAGTATTGACCACCCCAGACACGCTTTTCAAGCGCGCCAAAAACCTAAAAAACAGATATTTAGCCGTGCCGCACAAATCGTTAATCCGAATGGCATGTTTTCTCCTTATACACCTCACGAATAATAATTAGGGTGTTTTTGTGTGATTTCAAGTCATTCTGATGTAGTTCGGGATGCATTTGACCGATAAGCGCATGTTTTGGCCATTTACGACACGCGAAGTGCATTTTCGGCCACCACGGTCACACGACACCTCCAATTGAAGTTCCATTAGGATGACTATTTTTCAATTCACCCACCATTTTTTATCGTCTGATTTCATGGAATTATGAGGTCGTTCGGCCGGTTTCAACCACCCCACACACATTTTCCAAGCACGCTAAACACCTAAAAAACACATATTCAGCCATGTCGCGCAAACCGCGGGTCCGAATGATGTGCCATCTTTTTTTACACCTCACGAATAATAATGATGGTGTTTTCATGTGATTTCAAGTCATTCTGATATTTCTCGGTATGTATTTGACTGTAAAACACATGTTTTGGCCATTGACAACACGCATAGTGCGTTTTCGGCCACCGCAGTCACACGACACATCTGATTGATGTGCTGTCTGGCCGACCATTTCACAATTCATCCACCCTTTGTTAACATCTAATTTCATGGAATTGTGAGGTAGTTAGGCTGGTTTGGACCACCCCACGCACACTTTTCAAGCACACCAAACACCTAAAAAACACATATTCAACCGTGCCGCGCAAGCTGCACTTCTGAATGATGTACGGTCTCCTCATACACCTGAAGAATAATAAATAGGGTGTTTTGGTGTGATTTTAAGTCATTCTGATGTCTTTCAATATGCAGTTGACCGTAAAACAAATGTTTTGGCCATTTACGACATGCAAAGTACGATTTCGTCCACCGCGGTCACACGACACCTCTGATTGATGTGATGTCTGGCGACCATTCCACAATTCACCCACCCTTTGTTGTCGTCCGATTTCATGGCATTACGAGGTTGTTCGGACAGTTTTGACCACCCCACGCATGCTTTTCAAGCATGCCAAACACCTAAAAAACACATATTCAGTCGTTCCATGAAAACTGCGCGTCTGAATGATGTGTCGTCTCTTCGTACACCTCCCAAATAATAATTAGGGTGTTTTCGTGTGATTTCAAGTCATTCTAATGTTGTTCGTCATGCATTTGACCATTAAATGCATGTTTTGGCCATTTATGAAATGCAGAGTGCGTTTTCGGCCACCTAGGTCACTCAAAACCTCCGATTGACGTGCGGTCTGGCCGACCATTTCACAATTCACCCACCCTTTATTGTCGTCTGATTTCATGGAATTCTGAGGTCATTCTAAAAAACACATATTCAACCATGTTGTGCAAACCACGCGTCCGAATGACATGTCGTCTCCTCGTACACCTCAATAATAATAATTAGGGTGTTTTCGTGTGATTTCAAGTCATTACGATGTCATTCGGTATGCATTTGATCGTTAAAAGCATATTTTGGCCATTTACGACACACCGAGTACGTTTTCGGCCACCGCGGTGACACGAAACCTCATATTAATGTACATCAATCCGAATACTTCAAAATTAATCCACCCTTTGTTTTCGTCCGATTTCATGGAATTTTGAGGTCGTTCAGCTGGTTTTGACCTCCCCAAGCATGCTTTTCAAGTGCGCCAAACACCTACAAAACACATATTCAGCCGTGCCACGCAAACCGTGCATCTGAATAATGTTCTGTCTTCTCTTACACCTCAAGAATAATAATTAGGGTGTTTTTTGTGTGTTTTCGAGTCATTCTGATGTCGTTCGTTATGTATTTGACCGTAAAACCCATGTTTTGGCCATTTACGACATGCAGAGTGCGTTTTTGGCCACCACAGTCACACGAAACCTCCGATTGATGTGTCTTCTGGCCGACCATTTCACAGTTCACCCACCCTTTGGTGTCATCCTATTTCATGGAATTCTGAGGTTGTTCGGCAGGTTTTGACCACCCCACGCATGCTTTTCAAGCGCGCCAAACACCTACAAAACACATATTCATCCGTGCCATGCAAACCACACGTCCAAATTACGTGAAATCTCCTCGTACACCTCAAGAATAATAATTAGGATGTTTTAGTATCGTTTGAAGTCATTTCGATGTCGTTCGACATGAATTTTACCGTTAAATGCATGTTTTGGCCATTTACGACAGGCGGAGTGCGTGTTCGGCCACCGCGGTCACACGACACCTCTGATTGACATTCTGTCTGGCCGAACATTTCTCAATTCACCCACCCTGTGTTGTCATCAGATTTCATGGCATTTCGAGGTTGTTCGGACTGTTTGGACCACCCCACGCACGCTTTTCAAGCGCGCCAAACACCTAAAAAATACATATTCCGCAGTGTCATGCAAACCGCACGTCCGAATGATGTTTGGTCTCATCGTACAACTCAAGAATTATAATTAGGAAGTCTTCATGTGATTTCAAATCATTCTGATGCCGTTCGACATGCATATGACCGCTACACGCATGTTTTTCCATTTACAACACGTAGAGTGCCTTTTCAACCACCGCGGTCACAATACACCTCCGATTGACGTGTCGTCTGGCCGAACAATTCACAATTCACACTCCCTTTGTTTTCGTCCGATTTCATGGCATACTAAGGTCGTTCGGCCAGTTTTGACCACCCCACACACACTTTTCAAGCACGCCAAACACCTAAAAAACACATATTCAGCCATGGCGCGCAAACCGCATGTCCGAATGACGTTATGTCTCCTCGTAAACCTCAAGAATAACAATTAGGCTGTTTAGTGTGATTTAAAATCATTTCGATGTCGTTCGTTATGCATTTTACCATAAAACACATGTTTTGGCCATTTACGACACGCATAGTGCGTTTTCAGCCACCACGGTCACACGACACCTCCGATTGATGTGCCGTCTAGACGACCATTTCAAAATTCACCCACCCTTTTTTTCGACTGATTTAATTGAATTCTGAGGTTGTTCGGCCAGGTTTGACCACCCCACCCTCGCTTTTCAATCACGCCAAACACATAAAAAACCCATATTCAGCCGTGCCGCGCAAACCGGGTGTCCGAATGACGTGAAATCTCCTCATACAGCTCACGAATAATAATTAGAGTTTTTTTGTGTGATTTCAATTCATTACAATGTCGTTCGGTATGCATTTGACTGTAAAACCCATGTTTTGGCCATTTACGACACGCATAGTGTATTTTCGGCCACCGCGGTCACACGACATCTCCGATTGACGTGTCGTCTAGCCGACCATTTCACAATTCACCCAAGCTTTGTTGAAATCTGATTTCATGGAATCCCGAGGTCGTTAGGCTAGTTTCGACCACCCCACGCACGCTTTTCAAGCATGCCAAATACCTAAAAAACACATATTCAGTCGTACCGCGCAAACCGTATGTCTGAATGTTGTGTCGTCTCCTCTTACACCTCATTAATAATAATCAGGGTGTTTTAGTGTGATTTCAAGTCATTAAATGTTTTTCGGCATGCATTTGATCGTTAAATGCATGTTTTGTCCATTTACGACATGCGGAGTGCGTTTTTGGCCATCGTGGTCACACGAAACCTTTGATTGAGGCAGAGTTGACTCGTACCCATCACAAATGACCAATTTATCTTTTTCCTAATGTATCAACACCATCCGAATGCGTTTGATCATTTTTTCGAATGTCAGTTGTTGTTTTCACTTAAAATCCGGTCCATTTCAAATATAAGTGAGACACATTGAGTGGAACCAGCAACACTATGCCTCTGATTGATGGGAGGTTGACTCCTACACGTCACAAATATCCCATGGATCATTGTGCTAATGTATCAATATAATCCGAATACTTTTTGTCCATTTTTCGTATGTCAGTTTTTGTTTTCACTTAAAATGTTGTGTATTTAGAATAAAAGTGAGACACTTTGAGTAGTACCGGCCACACCGTGTCTCGGATTGAGGCCGGGTTGAGTTTTACATGTCATATATTATCCATGGATCATTTTCCTAAAGTATCAACACCATCTAAATAAGTTTGGTCAGTTTTCCATATGCTAGTTTTTTTTACTTAAAAGGGTTTCCATTTTAAACAAAAGAGAGACACTTTGAGTGATACCAGCCACACCGTGCCTCATATTGAGGTGGAGTTGACTCGTACACATCACATATTACTCAGGGATCATTTTCCTAAAGTATCAACATAATACGAATGCGTTTGGTTGGTTTTCTGAATGCCAGTTAGGCAAATCGTGCAACAACATTAATAATATCTTATACTAAAACTATAGACATTGTGCATGATGTGAATCCCCTAGTGCATGGTTAGGGAAAATCATGCACATTGATTCTAATATATATCCCTATATGGTTGGTAGATACCTTGTGGGATGGACTTAAATTTTTTACTAACCGTGACGCGTAGTGTTTTTTTACGCCGACTGGGGTTCCAAGCTCCGAAAAAGCCCCAGAAGCCCCATAAACCATTATAACATCATTAGGTTTCCATATTTGGTCAAAAATAAAGAGTTATATAGAATTAAAAAATATCTATACCAGAGTGAAAAACCAGGTTAAAAAATACACAGTTATACAGAATTCAAAAATGTAATGGATCAATCTGCCCCTGATCACCATCACCATCACCACTGTCATCATCAGCCTCATCCTTGCCACTATATCTGTCCTCTTCGTCATCAACATAACTATCCCCATGCTCATCCCCAACCCCATCCTCACCCTTGGCCGCATCCTTACCCTCGTACTCATCCTCTCCCTCGTCCTCTTCAGCATCCTCATCGTCACTAGAAACGTCATCATCTTGACCTCCACTAGAACCGCTGCTTGGTGCATTGGATAATGCACCCATCGACAACATATATGTCTCACAAGCCACACTGGCCTCTAGTGGAAGTGATGAAGATAATGCTTTGATCAGATTCATAAATTCTTTCTCACTTGTTTTAACCCGTTCTTCCAACTCTGTGACCCTATTATCATACTGTCTTGCATGCTCCTTGACCTGTTCCAAATCGGTGGTACTTGAATGGATACATGGAGAGGACCAATACCTCGTTGGGACTATATTCTTACCAGGTTGGCAGTGTACTCGACCAGAGTGATCATCTCCCAAAACCTAATATAAATGATCATGTGGCCCTAAATTTTCAGGCTTCTGGGCATCAAGGGCCTCTAAAGTAGCCTGTTAAAAATATTAATAGATTATTGAATTTCAAAATAGATATTGTGCTTTGAAATAAACAAATTAAAACTTACAATCTTTTCTTGTGTCGGTTCATTAACCACTGTTCCATATTTGTTTCTTCTACTCGAGAAAAACAATTTTGCTCGAGGGAGACTTCCTTCAATATTCAATTTATGCTTCTATAATGACATTGAAACAATATAAAGATCAAGTATAATCATATATTAAATATTAAATAAATCACATAACTTAAATAGGAAACACAAAAAATTTCATGTCCTAAAGAAAAATTATAAACAACTATATCGTACCAGCTGCCTCTCATGATCTGACACAGTTGTGCCCCAAAGTGTGGAGGTATTGCTTTGAATCAATATTTTTTTTGTTTTTTTTCAGAATATTACTAAATAATGTTTAATAATAAATAAGATAATATTATTGAAAAATTTGAAAACTGCCATTTAAATACCTCAAATGGGGTTAATACCTTAAATTTGGCAGTCACCCATGGGTAATCAGTTGGAAGTATTGCTCTATCAGGAAATCATCCATGATAGGTACTGTCTCCAACTCCGTGCCCACTCTATCACACCATCCAACATATAGCTCATGCTTATAACCTCTCCAAAGCTCTCCTAGCGCCTTTAAACGTGCTAGTCGTTCACCTTCGCCATCAGGGAATATAAACCGAAGATGACACCCACTATATTAATTCATATAAATACAAAAAATACTAAATTAAATCCAATAGATGTTTTACCCATATTTTTCCCACACATTATCCTTGACTTCGTGTGGCATATGTCTTTAAGAGAGAGGGCTGACCAGAATGATGTCGGAGTTTTCGGCTAGCATCACCAAAATACCCTGACATTCCTCCCTTGATTTATCAATCATCTGTCCATCATCATTGTATTCAACCATCAACTGTGTCTGGTTGTTCCATTCCACACGCAAGCGAGTACGCCCCCTCCCCCGCCTCCTATCAGTAGATTAATCTATTATTAAATAAAAATATATCAGTACAAGTTATAATAAAAATAAATTTTGTATAAAAAATTGACAGAGTTATATAAATTAACCTGTGGTAGTCGGATCGATGGGCATCACTAGATGTGCAGAAGTTGAAGGAATATCCTGTACAGGTGGAGTGCCCCTCAGTGTACTCTCCTCAGCCACATACTGTGTCGGATCAAGAGTCAAAGAAGGTGGAATATAATAGCTCGGAGATAATGAACCTGAAGTAAAAGATGATGGCACATACGTCTGGCCAACTCGTAGTGTAAACATCAGAGGCCTAAATATCTCGTATTTCTCTAAAGACACACCAGGATCAAAATGGGGCATAGAATATATGTCTGTGGTAAGTGCATAGTCCAATCAGGTATGACCATTGGATCATCTAACTCTCGCACCACGAACCCTCATACCACCGACCTCAGTACCGGGACCACCAGATGATTGTCTAACTCTGACACCACCCCCCTCCAACCACCAGCCTCTGTACTGGGAGCAATATCAGCTCCTCGTCGGATATCTCTCGTCTAGGGGGTGGATCCTGAAAAAAAATTTAACACAAAAGTAAACACATGATATTATAAGTTATGGAAATATATAAATTTGAAATAAAATACTCACAATAGGGATGATTAGAAGAACTCCCATATGTGTCATGCGAAGATTATTTTCTGTCATCTTTTTTCGCCACATCTCTTCAATGGGTGTCATTTCCTACAATGAAAACAAATATGGATGTAATTAGAAATATATAACTGATGTGTAACCCAAAAAAATATAGAAAAACCATTCTGTTAAAAAAACATAAAGAAACAGAAGATTTATGGTGGTTTGAAGGTATGTACTAGGATACAAACTCAGAATGATGTCGGTGTATTCATTGAATCATGTACCAATAGATTTTGTAGAGGGAACATCAGTAGTTATAGGTATGGATTTGATTAGATACACTTATAAAAAGGATATCCAATAATTGTGATGTCCCAAACCAAGTTGCCACTCATTAGTAACCTAAACCCAGATGGCCACATGGCCTCAAGCATATCTACCAAAATTCAAAATGTTATTGACTAATAGTGAGAGCGTTTGCTGTGTCTGGGGGAGACTATTCCCTCATTACCTAAGTTGCACAATTTTAATATTATCAGTTAAAAAGTGGAAGAAAGATAACAATGGGAAAATATTGCAAATGGACGAAAATAACCAAATCAGTAATACCAACTAATAATAGAATCATAAACCGAATGATGGTAATGTTTGTCATGTATCAAGAAGAAAAACATAGTTACAACTAGTAGGAAGTAGTACTATACAAGAGGCTCAATAAATTCTAAATTTCGACCTAGCTTTTTGAGATACAACCCAATCATCTAGTTCATCAGTGGAAAGAGTGTGAGTCATGTCAATTACTCAAAATCCACAATCATCAATAAAGGTTCATTGCCTCGTCATTGAATCAAACCACTGGTAAAGGGAAGAGTTTTACCAACAGTTGCACACAACCGTTGGTAAAAGAGGACTTCAAGGCCCCTTTATAGGCATCCCAAATAGAGGCACATGCCTCAGGTCCCATTATGTGTTATAGGCATTTCAAATAATTCACTCATGTTTAATAAATCATTATTGGCACCTCTATGGTCATACATTTCATTACCCAATTAGTTCCCCAAGTCAAGCACACCCCATGGGTTGATAAATTTTTGGCTTATACTATAACAACCCGAGATTTTATGAAAAATATTTTTTTTAATTTCATTGATGTCTTGTGTTGTAAGCTACAACAAAATTATCTTGTGCTATACGCAACACCATATTATCTTGTAGTATACGCAACACTATTCTTGTATTATGTTACACACAATTTCATGTTCGTTTGATAGTAGTCATTATACGCAACATTGAGTGTATATATATATATATATTCAATGTATAAATGAAAAATGGTTGGATTCTATTATATGAAACAACAAAGGAGTCTTGCACAACACGCAACCCTAACTTGGCTTGCATTACGCGCAATCGCGACCTTCCTCGATAGCGTGTGTTGTATGCAATACCGGGTTTTACTAAACAACGATATATTATTATAATATTATTATGAACTAGCCGTTATGAATAGTATTGACTAAAATTTTAATTTTAGAACATTATTATTCATCATACAAATTTTCTAGAACATGGTATAAGAACAAAATAAATTTTTCAGGTAAAATATGTATTTTTCAAAAGTGGATTTTTGACGCCTTTTGATGGCGCACCCACATTAAATCGAGTTGTTGAAATGTTTATAAATTCAATTTAACAAAATAAAATTATTATTTTGAGTCAGGATATAAAAATTTACATTGGATAAAGTTTTGATATTTTTCTGATAACTTTCATATTTTAATGAATAGTAAAAACACAATATATTTTAATTAAAAACAACTTTTTTCATCTTAATAATTTATATTGTTAAATTATAATATTGAATGGTTTTAAAGTATAAATAGAATATATTTTTACAATTTAATATAATTTATGTCCTTAACATTGATTTTACATTGAATTCGTAAGTTAAATCAATTCAATCTTTTGCAATGTTTTAAACAAAAACCCGTTTTCATTTAACAAAGGGATTAATATTAATTTAATTTCTGCGACTTCTGTGTATTGAATTTGAAAAAATGGATTCCATATTTGGAATCAGTGGGTCCAAATTATGTTAATAGGCTACTTTTTATTTTTTGGTATTATGAATAGTTACTACTGTAAATTTTATTTACTATAGTTAAAGGTAAATCAGGTAATTAAGGGTAAATATAATATTATTAAATTACCCTAAAAAATTCCAAAATTATATTGGACGGATAAAATTATACCCATATCACATAAGGGTTGGATTAGATTCATTTTATAGACTTTTGACCATGAAAATATTTTAATTATTATTAAAACCAAAGAAAGTGACAACATGTCACTCTCTTAAATCTTATAAGTATAATAGTTTTAATTTAGGGATAAACATAAAAAAACATCAAACATGAATAGTCTCCAGAAAGATAATAAAGTTATCTAAATCATGATAATTTATTTATAATTTTTAGGAATTAAATAATTGTCATTAATGGTGATACATTAATGATGTAGAAATTATTTATTTAGTGAAAAATCAGTAATATAGTTTTTATTGAAATAATAATACCCACAAACCTGACCAAAACTTATTTTTAGTGTATATATATGCCATAATAATCCAATTACGTAATATATAACCGTTTGGAGTCTTATAAAAGTGATTATGACACTTATATTATTTTATTTTAAATGATGCTAAAGTTGTCACCTTCATAATTTAATAAATATAACAATTTAAATATTGTGATTTTAAGATGATAAATTCGAGTAAAAGTATTTTTGTGAATTTTAATAGATTTATCTTAATCATAGGATTTCATTTTTAATTTTTATGCAACAAATAAATATATTAAATAATTATACAAAAATGTTGTAGTAATTATTTTAGTAAGATATGAACCAAATAAATTGTTTAAAAATAATAAAATAAATATTATATTAACTATTTAATGTACTCCACTAATTTTATAGATAAATATGACCTTTTATGAATCTATTAAATCTTTTAGATCGAACATATCTTCTATATATATTTTATTTAAATTCAAATAAATGAATAGTCTCAAAATTGACACTATTGTTATTTTATAAAAATAACATATTATAAAATTGTTTAAAAATCACAAAAATATATAAAAATTATAAATTTACATTTATATGGTCTAAAAGGTTATAAAGTATCCAATTATGGACAATTCACAACAAAGAATTAATTATCTATTATAATTTAAAATTTTGAATGTTATTACCACAAATAAAATTAAATTGATAAATCAAGTTGATAATGTTTAAAATAATTTCCTAACGTGTCTAAATTTTATTGGATGATCAGATTACAACCCTATATCATCTAATATTCGAATATGAGTCATTTTTTGGAGGTTTTTATGTGGGCATAGATTTATTATAAATTCATATCTTTAAGATTTCCAAAGGTGCCCCTCTCCTCCCTTGTAAAAGGGAACCTCCTCCCTCTCTTCCTCACACCATTTTGAGCCTTGAATCTCAGCCGACCTCTACCCATTTTAATTCCCCACTTCCCTATAAACATCCTAGAGGTCCTGGTATTCTTCAAAGACCAATTTTAATGCCCTAAGAGGAGGTCTCAAAGAGGTGCTTCAAAGAAGAAGTAATGTCCGTTACCGATTCTTTCAACTTTATTTCTTCTTCCACGTCTTCTTCATTAGTAGTTTAATTATTAAGTAATAACATAAGTATCAATAATATACTGATATGTTATTATAAGTATGAAACAACCTCATTTAACCTTCTATCCATCCTACGGAAAACGAAATCACCGCGCGTGCGTACGTATGGAATACCGTCTCCACACCGTGGTGTAATCTGTTTTTCCACCAACACCTTACATGGATGGGTATAATGATGTAAAGAATAACTATATATGGTTATTATAACATTATACAGATTCTGATATATTATACAATCTACTCCAATTCTATTCAATAATTATGGTAAGGATATCATCGCTCGTGCGTACGTACGGACTACCGTCTCCACGACGCGATGAGATTCATTCTCCATGTTAACCATTCAAGAATGATTATAATGTATATATACTGAATAATAATGAATTATATGAAATAATAATGATTATGGATTTATTTATATATATATATATGTGTATGTCATATACTTAATTCCATTCAATTCAAAAGGGAAACGAAAACAGCATTCATGCGTACGTACGGCCTACCGTCTCCATGAACGGTGTATTTCTTTCCTTTTATCGATCTATAATATATATGTATATAATTAATATATATTATATATAAATCATGTTTTACATTCTGGAATTATGTAAATCAGGATATAAGTAATAATATCAAGAACGACAAGTCGAAACACATACGATAAATGAAATGATTTTACCCAAAACGCTGCTTTAACATGGAATTTACAAAAGAACGGGTAATATAAAGACATAGGTGAAACATATATGATATCATAACAATTAATATGATTTTTTAATTAGTCAATGACATTATTTAAATCATTATACATGAGTTTTGGATACGTACGAATCATATCATACCTAAGGTAAGGGATAATTTTGCAAATCTAATTTTTATCTGAGATTGCTTATTCGTAAGTATTTACTGGGGTTATTTATATCATCCATTTCCATGTTTTATAAAAGTGTTTTCATTTATTTTTAAATTCCTTTTTACCCATTTATGACTTTTAGAACATGGTATGTAAGGAATCTTTCTTTTGTTTACGTTACAAGGTAGTTTTTTTGAATTTTCCGGCAAAAGTTCGAGAAGAATGTTTTCATTAACTTATACGGCATGAAAGGATTTTTACGGTGTTATAAAGCCTTATTTTCATGATGTTTCCTCCAAAATATTTCAGGACTATTTTCAACAAAATACTTTTCTTTTAAAATTGAATGTCATTTTGTGATAATAAAATGATTTTGAAGAAGAAAGGATATTTTCCTCAAGAGTTCATTTCAAGTGTTTTATCAGAACCATTTTTCATCTAAGATGTCATTATTTCATATGTGTATGTTTCAAGTAACATGTCTCTATGATTTACATGGTTTCACTTTTCTTTTTATGAAATGATATCAATTTATTTTATATGCATTATGTGATGATGTGATGATGTTTATGAAACCCATTTTATTTATTGGGTTATTATGAATGATGTATGTTTATTTTGTGGAACAAGTAATAATGATTTCATTTTGAGATTGGTGGGACCCATATCTCCCTCTAATGCATTGGGTAAAGATTTATATCTCATGAGATATACATGGCTGGAACGGTAAGTTAATCCGATTCAGTATTACAGGACTGGAACGAGGAGTGAACTCGATTCAGAAAGGGACTTTGTCCACTAATATGGTCTTGGAAGCAATGCATTGGCTAGTATGGAAATAATTACATGTTCTTAATGGATTCCACAATTACGTGTTTTATTCCCATTCTATTTTTTCATTCTTAATGTTGCTTTATGATCTATGCCCTGTGTACTTCCTTGTTTTATGTCATTTCTCATGCTTTTGATGTTTAAACATTATATTCATGTTTTTAAGTTCAAATGTATAAGGTATGTTTTATTTTATCCATGCTTACCCTTATTGAGCATTTGAGCTCACCCTTTTCTTGTTTTCTTTTCCCTAGGATATAAATAAATGTTTTAGGTAAGAAAAAAAGGGGTAGATCTTTATTAAGATATGTTGAAGATCTTTCAACACGATTAGAAGATTTTATTCCGAGTTTCCAAAGAGACTAAACTATTACAATCCTCGTGTGTCTGTTTTTTTATGTATTAAGTATTCAGAAAAATTAATGTAATTTCCATGTACATCAAGATTTGGGTCTCTACAGTTGGTATCAGAGAAAAGGTTAAGTTAACCTTTGGAAACTAGGATGCGAAAACTTTAGTGAGATCCCTAAAGATATTTCTACGGTATTTCTAGGGATGTCCCTAAGGATAAGTATATGTATATGATATAGTCCTAGAACTATGGTAATGATCTTAGAATTTAACCTAAGATGTTAGATATTGAGGGTACTCCCCCTTTACTATGTTATTTTCCCTAGCATGATTTTTTGCCTCTCACACTATTCTTTTTTGGGTTTTAGAAAATGGCTGGAAACAGGAAGATTCATGATAATGGAGGATATTCCCGACAATGGAATGATATTATTCTTGAGAAACCAAATGAAATGGGATATGGAAGTCCAAACATCAATATTATGCCGAATCAACAATCTAATAATATGATCAATAAACTCAAATATGGTATGTTTCCTGACTCGACTAATAAGAGAAAGATGGAGATTCTTGATGATCATAGAGGAATGAAAGTTCAATTTCCCATATGTAAATCATGTGGGAAGAGGAATCAAGGAGAATGTTTCAAAGGAACTGGATGATGCTTTGGGTGTGGAAAAGAAGGACACAAAGCTAGTAAGTGCAAAGGAAAATGTTCTGTTAACACAATGGACAAGGATAATGGTATTTCTACGACATCAACAATGGTTAAATGTTTTAAATGTGGAACGTACGGGCATTATGCAAACCAATTCCCTAAGGGAATGTCTCATGAAGAGAATAATTATGGTTGTATGGGTAGTAATTATGTTGATGATGATGAAGAGACTACAAATGATATGTGAGATGAAAGAATTGTTGAAGCTCGGTCAATGGTTCAAGAAGGTAGTGGAATGATTACATGTTTATCAAGTGTAATGTTTTATAAGTAATCTCATGGTACTATGGAATAAAGAGACATCTAAGGATTGTTGCACTGTTGTATTTCCTTATGTTTTGAAAGTGTGTGATGAATGATACCTGTATTTTTGGAAAGTAGATGATATGAACATAATGAAGGGATAAGGAGAAAATTAAATGTTTGATATTATTCATGAGCTGATGACTGATATAAGGAGAAGGTTATATCATGGATTGAGTATATAGAATTTTTGGAATTTGGTATGTGGAAAGAGTTAACTTTTGACAGCATTCTTGTTTTCACTAAGGTTTAATGGGTATTCATTTTTCAAGAGAATACACGATTAAGGTATTCACATGATTGGAATGAGAATAATATGATAATGGGGGATAAATGATGGTTGGTTGATGAAATTTCAAGTAATCGTTTTCTTTATACTATGAGCTTGGAACGATGTATTTTAGATACATATTGGAATGGATTATGTTGGACATAAGATAGTATTGTTTAAGGATAGAACTTTTTTTGATATTATTGATGGGATGTTATAGTAATGTAGTTTTAGAAAAAGGACAACATACAGGATGGGCGACAGCCCATCACATCAGATAGGGCTGTAGGAATTGAACCCACAACCGAAGTGTGACTGGCCTTTATCGCCTA
Source organism: Viscum album (assembly GCA_963277665.1). NCBI lineage: Eukaryota > Viridiplantae > Streptophyta > Magnoliopsida > Santalales > Viscaceae > Viscum > Viscum album. Next base: position 1,447,286,667 of record OY728145.1, on the reverse strand, counting down.
CCACTGGCCTATAGGAAGTCATTGGTTAGTAGAAACTAGTTTTATTTTATTACGTGGTATGATATATGAATTATAAGTTCATTTTTGGAATCATATATGATTAACCTCACCATAGATTGACTTATGTATTATAGATAACTTTTCTAACCTTTTGTTTGAGAGAGATGGAATGACCCGTCATTATATCACATGATCTGCTAACACTTCACGAATAACAAATTCAACTTCATTTCTTCAAGAGATGAAGTGGGAATTATTCAAGGCACGAACAATAGTGAGATTGTACCTAAATAAAGTAAGTATTTATTCTAATTCAAATTATTCAACTTCAGGGAAATGATCTTGGAAACCAAAAATGTTGTCTGAGTGCCCTTATATCAGATGAATCATATGGTACCCTAGATCATCACAAATCTATGGCTTTGTGATTGATGGATTTTTCATATCCAAGTTCTCTACCACTCTCTATCATAACTTGATGGTTAGATTTTTCTTCCATATCCATATTTTCACCTATGTTCTCCTATATGGAAACCAAGTGATAAGTTAATTTGGGTAATCATTGCATTTAATACTTTAGTTTCTAAAATTAAGTTTTAGTATTCCTTTTTACGATGTGGGTTTCTATAAATAGTAAACGATTTATAACCCCGATGAATTTCGAGGGAGAAATTCATTTTAAGGGGGGTAGAATGTAACACCCCGATATTTTATGAAAAATATTCTTTTAATTTCATTGATGTCTTGTGTTGTAAGCTACAACAAGATTATCTTGTGCTATATGCAGCACTGTATTAGCTTGCAGTATATGCAACACTATTCTTAGATTGTGTTACACACAATTTCATGTTCGTTTGATAGTAGTCATTCTACGCAACATTGAGTGTATATATATATATATATTCATTGTATAAATGAGAAATTGTTGGATTCTGTTATATGAAACAACAAAGGAGTCTTTCACAACACGCAACCCTATCTTGGCTTGCATTACACGCAATCCCGACCTTCCTCGATAGCGTTTGTTGTACGGAATACCGGGTTTTACTAAACAATGATATATTATTATAATATTATTATGATCTAGATGTTATGAATAGTATTAACTAAATTTTGAATTTTATAACATTATTATTCATCTTACACATTTTCTAGAACATGGTATAAGAACAAAATAAATTTTTCTATTAAAATATTTATTTTTCAAAAATGCAGTTTTGCCGCCTTTTGATGGCGCACCCACATTAAATCTAGTTGTTGACATGTTTATAAGTTCAATTTGAAAAAATAAAATTCTTATTTGGAATCTGGATATAAAAATTTACATTGGATAATGTTTTGATATTTTTCTGATAACTTTCATAATTTAATGAATAATAAAAACACGCTATAATTTAATTAAAAACAACTTTTTTCATCTTAATAATTTATATGGTTAAATTATAATATTTAATGGTTTTAAAGTATAAATAGAATATATTTTTACAATTTAATATAATTTATGTCATTAGAATTGATTTTACATTGAATTCGTAGGTTAAATCAATTCAATCTTTTGCAATGTTTTAAACAAAAACCCATTTTCATTTGACAACGGGATTAATATTAATTTAATTTCTGTGACTTCTGTGTATTTAATTTAAAAAAATGGATTCCATATTTTGAATCATTGGGTCCAAATTATGTTAATAGGATACTTTTTATTTTTGGGAATTATGAATGGTAACAACGATATATTTTATTTACCATAGTTAAGGGTAAATCGGGCAACTAAGGGTAAATATAATATTATAAAATTACCCAAACACATGAAAAAATTCGATTGGATGGCTAAAAGTATACCCATATAACTTTAGGGTCGGATTAGATTGATTTTATGGACTTTTGACCATGAAAATAACTTAATTATTATTAAAACCAAAGAAAGTGACAACATGTCACTCTCTTAAATCTTATAAGTATAATAGTTTTAATATAGTGATAAACATCATAAAACTTCGAACATGAATAGTATCCAGAAATCTAATAAAATTATCTACATAATTATAATTTATTTATAATTTTTATGGATTAAATAATTGTAATTAATGGTGATACATTAATGATGCAGAAATTATTTATTAAGTGAAAAATCAGTAATATAGTTTGTATTGAAATAATAATACCCATTAAAAGACCCACATACCTAACCAAAACTTATTTGTAGTGTATATATACACCATAATCATCCAATGACCTAATATATAACCGTTTTGAGTCTTATAATAGTGATTATGACAGTTATATTATTTTATTTTAAATGATTCCAAAGTTGTCACCTTCATAATTTAATAAATATAACAATTTAAATATTGTTCTTTTAAGATGATAAATTCGAGTAAAAGTATTATTGAGAAAGGTAATAGATTTATCTTCATCATAGTATTTTATTTTTAATTTTTATGCAACAAATAAGTATATTAAATAATTATAAAAAAATGTTGTAGTAATTATTTTATTAAGCGATAAACCAAATAATAGGTTTTAAAAATAATAAAATAAATATTATATGAACTATTTAATGTACTCCACTAATTTTCTAGCTACATTTGACCTTTTATGAATCTATTATAGCTTTTATTTCGAACATATCTTCTGTATATAGTTTATTTAAATTCAAATAAATAAATAGTCTCAAATTTGACACTATTGTTATTTTATAAAAATAAAATATTATAAAATTGTTTAAAAATCACAAAAATATATAAAAAATTATAAATTTAAATTTAAATTTTCTAAAATGTTATAAAGTATCCAATTATGTACAATTCAAAACAAATAAGTAATTATTTGTTATAATTTAATTTTTAGAATGTTATTACCACAAATAAAATTAAATTGATAAATCACGTTGATAATGTTTAAGATAATTTCCTAACAAGTCTAAATTTTATTGGTTGATGTGATTAAAACCCTATATCATCTAATATTCAAATATGAGTCATTTTTGGATGTTTTTAAGTAGGTTTAGATTTATTATAAATTACTTTTTTTAATATTTCCAAAGGTGCCCCTCTCCTCCCTTATAAAAGGGCACCTCCTCCCTCTCTTCCTCACAACATTTTGAGCCTTGAATCTCGTCCAACCTCTGCCCATTTCACTTCCCCACTTCCCTATAAACATCCTTGAGGTCCTGGTCTCCTTCAAAGACCAATTTTAAAGCCCTAAGAGGAGGTCTCAAAGAGGTGCTTCAAAGAAGAGGTAATGTCCGTTACCGATTCTTTCAACTTTATTTCTTCATACACTTCTTCTTCTTTAGTTGTTTCATTATGAAGTAATAACATAAGTATAAATAATATACTGATATGTTATTATAAGTATGAAACTACCCTATTTCACCTTCTATCCATCCTACAGAAAACGAAATCACTGCGCGTGCGTACGTACAGAATACCGTCTCCACGCGGTGGTGTAATATGTTTTTCCACCAACACCTTACATGGATGGGTATAATGGTGTAAAGAATAACTATATATGGTTATTATAACATCATACTGATTCTGATATATTATACCATCTACTCCAATTCTATTCAATAATTATGGGAACGATATCATCACTCGTGAGTATGTACGGACTACCGTCTCCATGACGTGATGAGATTCATTCTCCACGTTAACCATTCATGAATGATTATAAATTATATATAATGAATAATAATGAAATATATGACATAATAATTATACTGGATTTATATATATATATATATATGTCATTTACTTAATTACATTCATTTCGAAAGGGAAACGAAAATAACGTTCATGCGTACGTACGGCCTACCGTCTGCATGAACGGTGTATTTCATTCCTTTTATCGATATATAATATATATTTATAAGATGAATATATATTATATATAAATCATGTTTTAAATTCTGGAATTATGTAAATCCGGATATAAGTATTAATATCAAGAACGATAAGTCAAAACACATACGATAAATGAAATGATTTTACCCAAAACTCTGCTTTAACATGGATGTTACAAAAGAACGGGTTATATAAAGTCATAAGTGAAACATATATGATATCATAACAATGAATATGATTCTGTAATAAGTCAATGACATTATTTAAATCATTATACAAGATTTTTTGATACGTACGAAGCATATCAGACCTAAGGTAAGGGATAATTTTGCAAATATCATTTTTATCCGAGAATGCTTATTCGTAAGTATTTACCGGGGTTATTTCTATAATCCATGTCCATGTTTTATAAAAGTGTTTTCGTGTATGTTTAATGTCCTTTTTACCCATTTTTTTACTTTTACTACATGGTATGTAAGGAATCTTTCTGTTGTTTATGTTAAGAGGTACTTTTTTTTTGATTTTTCTGACAAAAGTAGGAGAAGAATGTTTTCTTTAACTTATACGGCATGAAATGATTTTTATGGTTTTATAAAGCCTTATTTTCATGAAGATTCCTCCAAAAGATTTCATGAATATTTTCAATAAAATACTTTTATTTTAAAATTGAATGACATTTTGTGAAAATAAAATGATTTTGAAGAAGAAAGGATATTTTCCTCAAGAGTTCATTTCAAGTGTTTTATCAAAACCATTTTTCATCTAAGATGTCATTATTTCATATGTGTATGTTTCAAGTAACATGTATCTATAATTTACATGGTTTCACTTTTCTTATTACGAAATGATATCCATTTCTTTTATATGGATTACGTGATGATGGGATGATGTTTATGAAACCTAATTTATTTATTGTGTTATTATGAATGATGTATGTTTATAAGTAAGAATGCTTTCATTATGAGATGGGTGGGACCTATATCTCCCTCCAATTCATTGGGTAAAGATTTATATCTCATGATATAGACATGGTTGGAACGGTAAGTTAATCTGGTTCAGTATTAGAGGACTGGAACGAGGAGTGAACTCGATTCAGAAAGGGACTTTGTCCACTAAGATGGTCTTGGCAGCATTTCCTTGGCTACTATGGAAATCATTACATGTGATTTATGGATTCCACAATTATGTGTTTTATTCCCATTCTATTTTATCATTCTTAATGATTCTTTATGATCTAAGCCTTACGTACTTCCATGTTTTATGTTATTGCTCAAGCTTTTGATGTTTAAACATTATGTTCATGTTTTTAAGCTCAAATGTTTATGGTATGTTTTATTTTATCCATGCTTACCCTTACTGAGAATTTGATCTCACCCTTTACATGTTTTCTTTTCCCCAGGATATGAAGAAAGGTTTTAGGTAAGAAAAAAAGGGGAAGATCTTTATTGGGAGATGTTGAAGATATTTCACCACGATTAGAAGATTTTATTCCGTGTTTCCAAAGACAATAAACTATTACGATACTCGTGTGTCTGTTTTTGTTATGTATTAAGTATTCTGCAAAAGTAATGTAATGTCCATGTACTTCAAGCTTCGGGTCTCTACATATACACTAATAGGTTGTTCATGGCTTGTAAAACGGTTTAATTTCATAAAGTATAGACAAAAACATTTATTTTTAAATTTGAGATTAATAATAAAGTATGTGAATGATAAAAAGATTACTGAATTGAACTTGTGACTTATCTAACATTGTTATGGATGTATACACATACCCGCATGGCTAGTGAAAATCCCCCCACCATTTTAAAAGTGAGTATTGTCCAAGAAAGATACATAATATAAAACATACAGTGAGAACCATATTTAATTAACCATAAAGTTATATTAGTACAGTCATCTCAGGATGCCAATTATCACCCATGACTAACCATGCCACAATAAACAACCTGGAGTGTATGAGTTTTCTCTTTGGTCTTAACAACATCATCACACATTATTATCATGATGTGAATCATGTGGAATATGGATGATATTAACACAAAATTCCCAACAATACAAAGCCTTCTATGAAATGAAATTTTATGGATGATATTAACACATAATTCATTTTGAATCAAATTTAGTTCACTGTCAAAGCCCTACACACACACCCAAATAAAACATACAACAAAATTAATACACACCCAAATCAAAATCGAAAACCAAAACAGTAGATTCAGAAAATTAAAATGAAAGTATCACTTACAAATTAGAAGTGTAGAACTAAGAAATTTTGAAAATGGACCTGAACAAAGGATTTCTGTAGTAGGGTAAACAGAATCCCGCTTCTCCACTTCACCCAAATGGAAAACTAATACCAAAATAGTAGATGCAATATCACTTAGAGAATATAAGTTAAGAACTGATAAATCTTAAAGATGGATGGATTTCAGCCGTAGGGGAAAGAAAATCCCAATTCTCCCTTCTGTTTAGGGCTGAAGTCAAGAGGAATGGGGGAGTCCAAGATTCTGTGAATTTGGGGAAAAATTTTCCCAACGGTTTGTAAAAACCATTGGGAAAGTTATCCTTTACAAATGGGTTTTTCAAAACGTTGGGAAATGATGATTTAAACCTCTCTATACCAATGGTTTTCTTAAACTATTGGTATAGAGTATACTTTTCCCAACGGTTTTTCAAAACCATTAGGAAAAGATGATTTAACCATCTTTTACAATTAGTTTCCTTAAACCATTGGTAAAAATACTCTACATGAATTGGGAAAACCTCACTTTCCAGTAGTGTTTTCTCTAAAAATTCAATGTAAAACTATGTAAAAAACATGAACTCAGGTTATAACATGGAAATGAGGTCATCCCACCTCTACCATTGAATGAGAACAACTAGAACAAGACTAAGACACCAGAGGTTTAAACTATTACTATATTTCATACTGAGGATAGGACTTTGACCAAAGGTTTGAACGACACTAGGATTTACCCTAACTATGTACTAAATTCACTCAGGGGCATATGGATAGAGCTCATATGATTAAAGAATCTCCTACCTCGCAGTCAGGCTTTAGAAACACTATAATGAATATTCTTCTTCTAGTTCCACAAACAATTACACTGTGATCTCAGATGGGCTCAATGAGACTTGAAACACATAAAACTCTCTTTACCCTAACCCATCATTTTACCAAAACAAGGGCTTAGAGGATGCACACACATCACCCCTTCTTTATTTGGATGATAAATGGAAAGAGGGAAGGTTATATGAAAATAGATTCCTCTAAACAAAGGATGTCATGTTTTCTCAAAAGGAGACTCAATTTTGTCAAAATAAAGACTCACAAAAGATTTTACAACTTCACCTTTACAGTAAAATAAGAAAATGACATCACAATATGTCACTGAACATGACCATTGAAATTGATAGAAACAATACATAGAAAGGGACCTTATGCTAATTCCCCAAATAACACACAATTCAGGAAAACAGACATAATATCCTCTCTTGAACAGATTTTCCACTGGGGTGGCCTAACGTCAGCCCTCACTTCGAAGAGACTGGAAAAGAACCCTAAGGTTCTCTTAGAGAACATCCAGCACTAACATCCCCAAACTACTGTAACCTTTTAAGACTCAGGTAACTTAAGAAACAAAGGACTATTTTAACCTCCCACGACCACTCTCCCACTACAAGGGTATCCACAAAACCAAAATAGGAAAATAGTGTAGACTCAATCTCCAAATATCAACAAAAATATTCCTTATATTGATTAACTAGAGGATCTTACAATGACGAAACAATTCGGTTTGCACTTCAGTTGTTCACTAACCCTTGATGGGGGCATGCCTTATCCAATGAGAGAACCCAAGGATCCAACCATTCTTGTACATTGGTAAATACATACCAAAAACTAGATCCAAAAACATGAGGGGATCCACCACATTGTCCACTCGAAATTTTTCTCAAAATAGACCACTGACCAATGCTTCATTACAACGTATCAAAAAAACACAGACCCAAAACATTGTTTAAACAAGTGGGGTTATTAGACTCAAAAAACCCCACAACAACAACATTTCCAAACACAAATAAGTCACACCTCCTGAAAATAGTTATCAAGACATCAATTTTTCATTTAATATCATCTCTTTGAAAATAAATTTTTCGGTAATTAGCGTATCAACCAATGATACCCCATGGGCCTCACACATGCATGTTTCTATGCCACACCGAGTACCCTCGTTATATCCATCCCAGCACTCATCCAACCATTACATTATCCATCCATCATCCCATATAACCCCATGAATGTGGTTTCTTATAGAAATATCAAAGGTTAAAACAAAAATTCTTTCCACTTTTCAGATCCAAAACATTCAATCAAAACTTCCTTTTTCTCAAACCAACTAACCAACAAATAAAACCCAACTTATAGCTTAGAAATTTTTTTAGAAAGTCACAATAATTCAAATAAAAACTCAATTCCAAGATATTCACATCAATTTTAAAACTTCTTAACCATTTTCAAAACACTTTCAGTTTTATGACAAACATCATTTGATCAACACTCATTCATTGAAAAACCCATCTCTTCTTATTTAAAATAAGGTTCCAATGATTTGTAAATTTTTTAAAATTCACACTAGTTACCAAATAAATTTTTTTTTTCTAAAATCCACACAAAAATTGAATTTTTTTTTATTCCATTCAAAACACTTTTTAAATAATTCAGAAAGTATCATTTGAAACAGATTTTCAAACTCCACTTTGATGAAATTTATACTTTCAAAAGAGTTTAAATACACCATTTAACTTTTTAATACAATTCAGAAAATTCAGTTCCTCCATTTCAAAAATAATACCATTCCCTATTTATTAAGAAATTATTTCAAAAAAACATTACTCTTCTTAAAACCAAGTTATTTTTACTTTAAAACCAATATTCCAAGATTCCAAAACTAAAGGACACAAGACAATGTGAGAGGAAACTAGTTTCAGTGGGTGACATAGACATATGGTTGGAGGTCATATGAAAATCACTTCACCATCACGGAGAGTGTTATAAGGAAATATCCTTAGCTCCACACGGCTTTCCAGACCCTGTGATCTCACTGAGACTATTGACCCGACTCTCTTTTTATTTTCTCTAATCATCATCAAACCAAGAAAACAAAAGGACTCAGATAAAACCTGACTTCCCCTGGAGAATTGAATTTTTTCACGAGGTTTGTTGTCTAGACACCCTACTCGAAATCCTAATGTCAAGACACAATAATCCTAACTCTGGACTATCCTGAATCTTCACCAAATAAAAGGACCCAACGAGTGAACCTGACCCATTTGATACCATTTTTTCACGAACCGAATCCGGTCTCCATCAAAACCGGCACCAAACCCAACCTATGGCAAGACCCGAAGGGAATTCCTGATCCCCATAGGCTTGCACAATTGACCGGGTATAAAAAATGAAATTTGGGAATGATTTACCTGATTTTATAAACATAATACAAAAAATGAATCCAATAAACCAAATCTGGTCTTTTCAAACCAAAACATATTTTACAAAAATTCAGAATTGAATTACATAATTTAGAGAAAAACTCAAAGACTATAACAAAGGAAAAAATCCAAAAATTACGTCCCAAGAACCTCTTCATTGCAATAGGGACCGCCCTCAAGCCATCTTCATGACACCACACCAAGAAGGATTGCTATAAACCCGTACCATTAGCACGAAAAGATTTACCCAAACACGCAACAAAACAATCAAGTTTACTTACAACCAAATGTGTATGTAGGGTGTGATCCAAATACCAGTTGGATGAAACCACTAAAATATTCCATGTTATAATAATTATAAGAGAAAAATATTTCAGGTTTTGTAAACAAGAAATTATGGTAACAATTTCTAAAAGATGCAACTTTAAATAAAAACAGCTTTCAAGTAAGCTACTTTAAAAGAGATAAACACTTTTAAATAGAATGACAAAGCTACTAAATTTCTCCATCCAAATATACTGTATTCCAACAGTAAGCATAAAATATATAATAAACACTAGCAATGGGAAACAACTATAGGCACTAGCTCTCTATGGCTCCCATGTACCTTTTACTTAGTGAAAGTAACCATACAAATATCCATTCTCATGCATAGGATCCACTAGTAGGGATCATAACCATAACATATTGATTCCCCCCACCACCACCACCACCATCATCATAGTTTAGTTAGTGTTTTCATCATCAAACATTCTATATGAAACATGGGCCAAACCCCACAGGATCACTGGCATACTAGTACACGTCCACCCACCTAGATACTCGGGTGTTCCCTCTTGTGATAAAACAAGTTCCACAGGCCATGAAAAACAATTTTAACATGAAAATACCATTTCCAAGTCACACAAAACAAATAGAACACACACATGTCACATTATACCCTTTTTCTATCAATTTCATTTTGGAAAGCACACTCACACCAAAACAGCCCACAACACGTTTCACCTCTCTTTCACACTTCAACAGTCCCTTTAAACAATTTTATAAAACCTTTCCAAGATAATACACATCACATAACAACCATTTCACATTAAAATAGACTATTTAAAAATCAAAATCCTACCAAAACATTTTTTCAACATAGTTTCACCTCTTACATAAATCAAGAAACCATTTAAAACCTCCATAAAAGAATTCCAAGAAGTGTAACCATGTTTTAAACATAAATTCCTTCTAAAAAACCTCTTTAAAGACCAAAATCATACCAATATAACATCAAACCGTAATTGTAATCCATAACATCATTTAATAAAACTATTCCATGAATCATAAAACAATCCCAATAAACAGAACATGGAATACACACCCAAAATATTCATTTTTGCACCAAAATGTCACATAAAAACCAACTACTTAACAAATGCTAAAAAATATAATTTCTGAACCAAACAAAATGGAAGAGAATCATGCTAAAAATATAAATAAAACAACAATAAATCATCCAATAATTCTTACACATGGAATCACCTACCATTTGTGCCAAAAACCTCAAACTGTTGTGCGAAGCTTCAACCGCAAAAATGCCACACTACAAGGAAGTGAAATCGAGCCCTAATACACAGAATATCACAAATATTATGCATGGATAAATACTAGGTAAGAAACCTAGCTTTTGGAAATTAGGAACTTCAAGAAAACATGGATGAATCCCTAAGCAAAAGGAATAAACCCTATGCAATTGGGAGGAGGAAGGAAGAAAACCCACTTATTTGAGGGATCTTGAAGAAATCGGCCCAAATCCACAAATATTTGAATCTTGAAGTAGAAAAAACTGTTTGGGAGGCTCTAATAAGTCTTATTAGGTCATGTGGGGACTGAAATGGGTGGAAAAGTGTAAAAATTTAAGGAGTTATGAAAGAAACATTTTACCTCTTCAAATCTGGGAGGTTTGATAAAGACTATGAAATATTACCCTAATCCACAGGGGAAATAATCTCTGAGGAGGAAAACTCACTAATGGGGGTGAGCCTTAGGTTTTCGTCTTCGAGTGGGAGGTGGAATCACTAAAAAATAGTAAAACATGAATGAGATATTGAAAAATTTTAAAAATAATTTAAAGCTGGAAATGCGCTTTTGGGCTGGCCTAATACCTTAATAAAAAACCCAAATCCATCTTTATTATGGATTTATATGGTGTCCAAAATGGTATGGTGGTTTTAATATTTCATGGGATTCCAATTGGGAAGTGTAATGCATGTATAATGTTGAAAAATGAAGGAGTTATAAAAAAACAAAATTTGTTTTTAAAACATAAAATGAGCTCACGGTTTGGACCAAATCATGAATACTCACCCTTTCCTCCAAAACTACATGTGAAACCCCCACAAAATATCATGAATAATAATTGAATGAAAAATACCTTAAAAAAAATTCCTCGATGTATCAAATTACATACACATTCAAGCCTAATTTTTAATATATATAATATTACTATTCATCCATCAAAGAACTATATTTATATATATAATACCATATATTATTTTATTATGACATTTTATCACCTTTTTATTAACAATTTCATGTCAAAGTTACGTTTTGGGTAATAACCACGTTGTTTTCGTATATGTTCTGATTTTCGATTTTTAGTTATTTTAATTTGATCCTGAATTAATAATATCCAGAATGATAAAAATGTTATTAATATCATATATATTCATTACATATGTTTTTATAGTAATCCATAAAAACTAGTGATTGAAAATGAAATACACCGTTCATGAATTTTGGTTTTTTATTAAGGTATTGACTCTTAAACTCATCAATCCTACCATTAGATTCATTTATTTCTCTAGGATCTTGAACTGTAGAAGGACCAGCACCGACTGCAAGTATATCATTACATTCTTTCTGACCGAGATTATGTTTACCTTTTTCAACCCATGTTAGATTATGAGCCTGGGGAAATATTTCCATGTTTCTACAATCCTTATAAGTATTCCCAATCTTAAAACAATCATTTTATTAATTAGTCCGATTTTCACATACCACTTCCTGAATGAAACCAGAGTTTGCATTTTGTATCTAGGTCTAGGGTGATACTCCTTGAAAAATATCAACCTCATCAGAAACCCTAATAATAGAGGGTCTTGAGAGATTCCTTATTGCAAAGTCCTTTTTTAACAGAAGTAAAATATGGTTGGAAATCAGAAACAAGTCAATTTGTTTTAAAAGTTGAAGTAGAAGCCCAGGGAAACCGATCCAAACAAGATAAATATGAGATTCTGCATGAGGATCAATGTCTGGGGTATATTTTAAAACTTTCATAGAACATCCCTCAAAAACCCAAGAGCGTCTCGTCCATACTCTATAATAACCATTTTTAGAATAAAATTTTAAAATGAAATTTGAGTAGTTTATCAAGAAAATATAGAAACCAGTAAAACCAATTGAATCAATAGATTTCCATAAAAAGTTTAAACAATGCCTACATTTAAAATATTTACCAACCAGAACAAAGAGTAAATACAAAGAAAGAGAATGAACCTCATTAGCTGAGAAGAAAATCACCAGATGACCTATGTGTTGAAAGCACTTCAGCTCAAAGAATGAGTCAGTATCCATGACACCACCTACACTAGGATTCTTAGTAGGGTTGGATCTTCTAGCGACTACATCTACGAAGGATTGAGTATTAGGGTTCCGTGGTGAGCTCTTCATGTTTCTCAACTCAATGATTGGGCTTCCAACAGTATATAGGATATACAATTTTTATTATATTGGAAATTTTAATACATAATTAAAGTTGAAAAAAATAATAAATTAAAATAGGAAGTGTAGTGAGGACAATTACCTTCACTTAGAAGCACCTCCTTTGGATATCTTATTAAGGACCCCAGTGTTAGAATTTTGGGAGTAATAGAGGATCTCTAATATGGATGGGGATGTTTGGGAAGTAATTTTGTAGGTTTTTGGCAAACTATATGTCTTTTTAGGTGTGAATAATTGGATGGTGGTGGTGGAATTTTATAAGTGGGGGATGAGAATCCACTTGGAAACTGCTTGGAAATTTCTTATAAGATTCCAAAATAAAACAATCATTCCCAAGAAAAAAGCTTCCAAATGACTATATATTAGAACTTGGGATAAATAATATTGAAATATGGAAATATAATAGGAATTTTAAAAGTGTTATAGTCAATAAAACCCTTATATTCTTTGTTTATCCCCTAGTAAACTCATTTTTACCTTAACCACGATAATTAATTTTTATTATTTTCACTATTCATTTTGGTAAAAAATTAATTTGATAGTATTAGATAATAAAAATTATGTTGATTAAAAATATAAAATACATTTTTTAAAATTTAATTCAAATATGTGTCAAAATTTAATTTAAAATTAATCTTGCTGATGCAATGCGAAAACATGTTTTTGAAGAGAAAAAGTTCAAAATATTATAAGGTTTCTATATCAAAATATAAAAAAAATTGATGATAATGAATTAAATTGGATTAATTGATACATGATTAAACTAATTTTAAGTTAAAAAATTTAAAATATAATTTAACTTTATAAATAAATTAAATGAAAATTCAATTTTCAATTCAAATTCAGTATTTTTCACAATTCATAAAAAATGAAACTTTTCAGAGAAATTCCAAAAATTCACCCCAATATAATTTTGAAATTATGATTTAAAAAATTAAATTTATTTAATAAAATTAATTTTCTAAAATTTTGAAACATTAATTTTATTAATATTATCAAATATAAATAAAAATCATTTTTGAAGAAAATAGTATTTTCAAAAAATATAAAGACTTTACCGAAAAGTAAGTAATTTTTTTATCATTCTATTTCATCGATATAAATCTATTATAATTAATTTCTTAAAAAATATTTATTATTATTCATATCTCTAATTTTAACACCTAGGTTATAACAGTCATGTATAAATAAATATAGTAATAATATATCATGGTTTTGTTAAAACATAGTGGTCTGTGTAACACAAGATAACCTAATGTTATATGTAGCACATTATTAACTTCACATTTATTATAACAAAAGTTATCAAAGAAATTTAATTTATTCAAAAATAATAATTCATAAAAACTCAGGGTGTTACATCCAACCCCTCTTAAAATGAATTTCACCACAAAATTCGTCACTTTGATAAAAATGGGAATATGACGAGTCCGTGAAAATTTACGGCGCGTGATTTCGAGGCCCGGAGTGCCCGAAGTGAATTTATGAACTTTTATTCAGGTACGTTCAGTAAACGTGCGAGCGGGTTTTTCTAAATTTTGTACTGGTGCTCAGAATTGAAATCTGAGGGCACCGTTGAACTCGCATCACCGATATTCGCTTAAGGATACTTTCACATCGATCACGGGTAGGTCGAGGGTGAAAGATAAATTTGGGTTTTTCATGGAAATAGAAATAAAATAAAATAAACTTTTATTTTTTTTGTTGAAACCTTCCATGTGGATGGTTTAAAGTTGAGGACCACCTGAACTAAAACCTCCCACAAGTGAATATTGTGGAGGTGGGGACCACAAGAGTTATAACATCCACATTGAATGCTCGGTGGTGGGGACCACCCGAGCTAGTAAAACCCCCTATTCAAAGCTTGGTGGTGGGGACCACCCGACACTACAAGAAAACTGCTATTTAGCGGTGGTTTATTCGCGACGGTTTTAAAAACCGTCGCTAACGTGTTTCAGGCCTCCATTTCGCAGCGGTTTTTAAACCGCCGCGAAATTCCATATTTTTATTTTATATTATTTTATATTATATTATTATTATTTTTATAATTTTTTTCTAGGATTAGCAGCGGTTTTTTAAAAACTACCACGAAATAGCGGCGGTTTCGGTAAAACCGCCGTGAAATGAAAAGAAAAAATAAAAAAACAAGAGAAACCCCGAAATCACTAAAATGATCATAACTTTTGATCCGGGCGTCCGTTGGAGCGCCACGACCAGTCAAATCAAAGACCATGATGAGATCTAGAGGCACATATAATCAAAATCGTTAGACGGTCTAATCTGCAGAAGATATTATAGTTATAAAAAAGTTGAAAAAAGTTCACCAACTTCAAATGACCATAACATTCGCTTTGGGTGTCCGTTTGGGCTCTACCACATATAAAATCGAATCCATCAAAGAGAGATACGCACCAGTTTGACAGAAGTAAGCTTCTGTTGTGTTTTTCGACCCCAAATACCCCTCTAATGCCTCCAAAACCACGTTTCCGTCAACAGTATCTCGTCGAACTTGTCTTCAAACAGACCTAACTTTCGATCCGCATGTCAGTTCGGACTCCTCCACCTGCCAGATCATAGCTCATTCCATGAGCATCATTTTGACTGGTCGTAGCACCCACATGCACTCTTGGATCATATGTTATGATCTTTTTAGTGGGTATCAGGTTTGTTATGTTTTTCGATGCCTCGTTTCTAGCACCCGTTCCCCGTCAGCTTTTTTTTAAATGGTTGTAACTTCCGATCCGCCTGTCCATTCAGACACTTTCACCTTTCAGGTTGAAGATCATTTCAGGATCTTTGATTTGACAGATCGCAGATCTAAAATGGAGTCTCGAATCAAAAGTTATCTTTGTTAATGTGAGTCTAATGTTCTTTGTCTCTTTATGACCGTTTTGACAGGTTTTAACGGTTGCTCCATTTATTACTGTTTATTTGGGTTTCCATGACTTGTTATCTTTATCAATGGTTTTTTGTGGGTTATTATGATGATTATGTTAAATTATTAAGGGGTTTTCCAGAGTTGTCAAGAGTTTTCATGCATTCTCATTCTTTCTTATGCCTCATTCATCATACGCTTCTCTATCTGTTTTCATGCGTTTTCATGATTTTTCATCCCTTATCACATCTTTTCATACTTTTTAATGTGTTTCCTTTATTATTTATTATTTATTATTTATAATATTGTTTAATTTATTTATTATCTATTATTTGTAACTGGTAATTTATTATTTATAATTTATAATTTATTTATTATTTATTATTAATATTTATTTATTATTTATAATTTATAATTTATAATTATTTATTATTTATATTTACTTATTATTTATTATTTATTATTACTAATAATAAAATATTATTATTTATAAGAATATTTGTTACAGGTTATTTATTATTTTTTATTTTTTATTTTTTATTTTTTATTTTTTATTTATATTTATTATTTATATTTATTATTTATATTTATTATTAATTTATTATTTATTATTTATTATTTATATTTATTTTTTATTTATATTTATTTATTATTTATATTTATTTATTATTTATTGTTTATATTTATTTATTATTTATTATTTATTTATTATTTAAATTTACTTATTATTTAATATTTAATATTTATTATTAATTTTTTATTATTACTAATAATTAAATATTATTAATAATAATAATATTTGTTACCGGTTATTTATTAATTATTATTTATTATTTATTATTTATTATTTATACTTATTATTTATATTTATTATTTTTTTATTATTTATGTTTATTTATAATTTATATTTATTTATTATTTATTATTAATATTTATTTATTATTTATTATTTATTAATATTTAATATTAATATTTATTTATTATTTATTATTTATATTTATTTATTATTTATTATTTATATTTATTTTTATATTTATGATTTATGAATTATTATTTATTATTTATTATTTATTATTTATTATCAATTATTTATTATTTATTATTTTTAATTTACTATTTATTATTTATATTTACATATTATTTATTTTTTATATTTATTTATTATTTATTATTTATATTTATTTATTATTTATAATTAATATTTATTATTAATATTTATTTATTATTTATAAATAATATTTATTGTTTAAGATTTATTATTTATTATTTATATTTATTTATTAGTTATTATTTATTATATATTATTTATTATTTATTATTTAGTATTTATTATTTATTATTTATTATTTATATTTATTTATTAGTTATTATTTATATTTATTATTTATTATTTATTGTTTATTATTTATTATTTATTATTTATTATTTATTATTTATTATTTATTATTTAATATTTAATATTTATTATTTATTATTTATTATTTATAATTATTTATTATTTATATTTACTTATTATTTGTATTTATTTATTATTTGTTATTTATTATTTATTATTTACTATTTACTATTTATTATTTATTATTTATATTTATTTATTATTTATTATTTATATTTATTTATTATTTATTATTTATTATTTATTATTTATATTTATTTATTATTTATTATTTATTACTTATATCTATTATTTATTATTTATATCTATTATTTATTAATTAATAATTAATAATAATTTAATATTTAATATTTAATATTTATATTTATTTATATTTATTTATTTTTTATTTTTTATTTTTTATTATTTATATTTATTTATTATTTATTATTTATTATTTATTATTTATTATTTATATTTATTAATTATTTATATTTATTTATTATTTATTATTTAAATTTATTTATTATTTATT
Organism: Viscum album; assembly: GCA_963277665.1. NCBI lineage: Eukaryota > Viridiplantae > Streptophyta > Magnoliopsida > Santalales > Viscaceae > Viscum > Viscum album. The sequence goes on along the minus strand of OY728145.1, from coordinate 1,447,268,773 downwards.
ATTTATTATTTATTATTTATTATTATTGAGTTTATATCTATTGTTTATGTATTATTTGTTTTTTCAATTAATATATATAAGTATATTAAATTCTGTTTATTAACCACATGACGAGCTTGCTGGAGTGGTAAGGTCTTTTGAAAATATGCAAAATGTTAGGAGTTCAAATCTCACCAAACGCAGTATTTCTTTATATTGCATGGGTATTAGCATGGGCATCTGCATGGGATGTGCATGCATGGATAAATAAAGTAAATAAAGTAATACAAAATAAATAAAATAAATAAAATAAATAAAATAAATATGAAATATATAAAATATATAAAATAAATAAAATAAATAAAATAAATAAAATAAAAAAAATAACGAAAATAAAAAAAAAAAATAAATAAATAAATAAAATAAATAAATAAATAAATAAATAAATAAAATTAATAAAAAAATTAATAAAATATTAAAAAAATTAAACAACCACCGCGAATAGTTTCCCGACGCACGATTTTGCGGCGGTTTTTCAAAACCGCCGCCAATCTATTTAGCTGCGGTTTAAACCGCTGTGACACGAAAAAACAGCCGCTAAATCATGATTTTTCCGTAGTGCGAACCCCTCATTATGGAGAAAAACTTCTCAACTCCCTACTTTAATTATGAAAACTCTACCATTTAATTAATTAAGGTAACCTATTTTTTCCAATTTTAAATTAAATAACATATTCTATTATATGGGCTACCTTTTCTTTTTGGTGGGGTGGGAGAAAATAATCATTGGCAAAGGTGGGAGCATGGGAGAGCATGGAGGAACACATCCTTCAACGAAGAACGCCAGCGAAGAACTCTTCTCCTTCGACGAACTTTTCCCCAAACTCTGTTTTAGGATCTCCAACGATGAACAAAACAATGATCGAGGAAACATCGTCGTCACCGACTTCATCTTTTCCTCTCCTCATTGACGTTTTTGGAGGAGACATTTTGCGGGATCGAAAAATTCTAAACCATCTCAACCGCGAACAATCTTCAACCGAACTATCGAGGTAGGGGTGTGTTTTAATTTGATTAATGTTAAATTCCATCTCACATTGAATCATCTTCCTCGAGTCGTATGCTACCGCCCTAACACTGAGGGTATGGGCCAAACAAACATGGCCTGACCCCTCCGCAAATCTTGTGGATCTTTTGTGTGATCTTCGTGATGGTGTTGGCGGCTGGTGTCGGCAGGTGGCAGCGGTGGAACTCGAGAACCGTGATGAAGGCGATGAACGAAGGGCGGTCAGTCAAGCCGGTTGTCGACGAAGGTACGACGCCCCGCCGCCCCGCGGCCTCTGCCGCCGCATGGCCTCCGCCGCCCTACAGCCTCCCTTGCCCCACAGCCACCACGCCCCGAGGCACTCTGCCCCTCCGCAGCCTCCACACCGCCCCCGTGGCCCCCACAGCCTTGTGCCATACGCGGCCTCCTGTGGCCCCCCGAGGCCTCTCGCGACTTCCACGCCTCCCCCCCCTGTGGCCTCCTGTGGCCCCTACGGCCCTCTGCGGCCCCTCGCGGCCTGTCGGGCCGCCCAGCGCGGGCCGGGCCGGACCCAGCGCGGGCCGGACCAGGCCAAACCAAATCGGGTCGGGTCTACCCAGGCCCGGTTGGGCCGGGTCGGACCGGACCCGGACCAGCTATGAGCTTTTCACTCTAATGGCCCTAACAGAGGCACCAGGCGTCCGTTTGACAAACCATCAACAACTCTATAAAGCTTGTAGTGAGAGGGTCCTTTTAGTATACCCCCACTTAATTTTTGGATAATGATGGGATACAGACGGGTTGGATCGAGCACGAATCCAACCGGGCCCTCGAAACTAAAAGGCTAATAACTCACAGACCGAGCGTCCAATTGACACACCATCAGTTCTGTTGAGACCCCTATGACGTGGCAGTCCTTTGAGATAATTCTTCATGGGACTTCATTGCAGTTGGAGTATCGATCAGTGGATTGAGGAGTGGACCCTCCCGGAGACGAGCAAGCCTGTTTGGGAACCCAGTAGCTGTCTGTGACATGAAGAATGAAGAGCGATCCTGTGTGGGTCAACACCTAGCGATCTTGTGTGGGTCAGCACCAAGCGATCTTGTGTGGGTCAGCACCTAGAAATCGTATGTGGGTCAGCACCTAGTGATCCTGTGTGGGTCAGCACCGAGCGATCCTGTGTGGGTCAGAAGTAAAGCCTCTTAATAGAGTAAGATGGTTCAGTAGTTACATCAAATCATCTATACTACTGTACTTAAGTTATACCTGGTGTGAGTTGAGTCTATACATATGTGGTACATTCCTTCGTGGTAATAACATTGTGGTATTCTTCTGTGTGGCGTACCTGTGTGGTATTTGACTTTGTGGTATTTTCTTACATTGTGGAACAGTTGTGCTTGGGGATTTGGAGTTGGACTCTATGTGTTCATCATGTTTGAGATGGGTTTACTTGATAACTTAGGTATATGTATGGGCATATACCTAAGTAGGGATATCAGTTGTTTCCTTTGTTTGTGGTTTATCCTTTGATGATTTGGTGAGACCTTGAGTGTCTCGAGGTCCCTACTGAGTATCGTTATACTCACCCCTGAACAGGCTATGCCCTCACTTCATTGTTTTTGGTGCAGATGACGGACAACTCTGATTGAGGATGAGGGTACTATGACTGGAGGTAGCTTGGAGGTGGACGTTAGATGAGGCGATCCGTAGAGACGACCGTTCGTGAGCTATACCTACCCTTCAGGTAGGATCTGTGGTGGATGAAACATGAGCTGCTTTTCACCTATCAGCGGTCTTGTACTTTTCAGTTTTCCTTGTACTTTCCAGTTGGTCTTGAATTCTAGCCGCTTTTTACTTACTATACTCACTCTATTTACTATTCAATGTACTTGAGTTCGTATCTTGTTGTGTGCTTGGTTGTGTGTTTTACAGGTTATAATGTCAATTCCTTACCAGTTTTAGGGAATACACATTCAGTGCTAGTCGCCAGCCCATGGCCTATGGATGGTGGGCTTGGGGTAGTCACGGAACGGGGCCCAGGGGACGGGTCATGATAGATAGAATATCATATGTGATTTCATTATTTCAAAATCCATATAGAGGGAGATAATCACATGAAATTTCAAAAAAGGATGGACAACAAGATCTTTATAGTTATCAATCATACAAAACAAAACATGAAACTCTCAACTAAGGTTAGGAGGAAAAGTGTGACCTAATTATCATGATTCACTTCATCCATTGTGATTACATAATCATTCCCATTTTCTTTCTTCTTCACAAGTTTTTTGTGGCTTATTATCCACACTAGCCCTTGGATTGGGGCATTGTTTCTCATAATTTGTAAAATCCTTGCACTTGAAACACTAAAGTGTAGGTGGTGCTTTAGTCAGAGTCCTATTCTCCACCATTTTATTAAATGTAACATTAATCACATTTCAACATTCATAGTATATATGATATAACTTTCCACATTTAAAGTACCTCCCATTTCCTTTCAAGATATTCTCTTGATTCTTCTTCTCATGTTTTCGGTATTCAAATAGATGGAATTTCATTCCACTATTTGAGTTTTCATGAGACTCTATCTTCCTTTTCATAAAAAAACCATTGGAATAGTGGGAATATAAAATTTATATTTCTACCGTAAATTCACATTAATCAGCATCATCATAGCTACCAAAGTCTCTTATAGATAGGGCATTTCAAAGACATGGTTTTAGGCTACCAAATAATCAATCAATTTTTATTTTATATTTGATGATTAAACCATAATCATATGTTGAATATCTTGTAAAATTATTTTCATAGGTACTAATAGATTCATCATACTTTTTCTTAAGTTCAAGTAATTCCTTCCCCATATTTGGTTATAAAAGAAAATCTAAGTAGTTACTAATAAATATCCCCTAAACTCTTCCCATTCAATAGATTCATTTTCTTTTTGTTCCCTTGTATTCTTAACAAGAGTCCACAACTGATATGATTCATGTTACAAATGATAAACAACCAAAATGTATATTTCATGATTTATACATCCTAGAATAGAAAATAAATTTTTACTGGTACTAATATATTACTCAATAACTAGAGGATCACTGGAACTACTAATTTTTTTTGAGTTGACTTATAAATGATTCAAAATAATGTTGTCGCCTCATTTTCTTGTTTGGAAGTTCAAAATGATTCATAGACTGAGAATGTTGTTTGAGAATATAAACATGACTTTTTATTCTACATCCCATACCATTTGGATGATCAGGAGGATAATCATTTCATTTTCCATTTCATTAAACATTAATACTGTTCCTTTAGGTTCCATCAATCGACAAAAACTAGAAAGTATAATGCGAGAAACACTAATCATAGTAGAAAACCCCATAATTAATGACACCTTATTTTTAATATATGAAACCTTAGATTTATCATAGTTAATTCATATTCACATTCTATTTAAATCATTAATTATGGTTCATAAAGAGTTTCTGAGATTTCAAAGCATATCCCTCGAGAGTTTCAAACTCGGTGTGCAATAAAGCCCATTATCGTGAACCAGGTGATGATATAGTCCAATAAAATGAACCCTGTTTGGATTTATCACCCTTATGTAACTCTATACCAGATCCATATACACATTTAGTATCCAAACATGGATCTAATTTCTTGAAAACCACCCACACTATCACCAAAATTCCAAGACATTTTCATATACATTGACTCGTCCATAGAATTATCCTTAGTCATATACTTGACATATATCTAGGTATTTCACTAACATTTTATCTTCCTAGTTTCCAAAGGTTAATTAAAAATATCCTTAAATACCAACTATAGTGACTCATGCTTTCCATACATTGATATTACATCTATTTATATGAATATTCAATACATTACACAAACACATGCCTAAAGACCATAATAGTTTAGTTTATTTTGAGAATATGTAAACAATATTATAATTTGGTGAAATATATTCAATATTTACAATAAATATATTCCCCTTTAGTACTATTTATAAACATACCCTACATAAAACCATTCTTCATCACCCAAGAAAAGAAAACATAAGGAAAGGTGAGATCAGATGTTGAATAAGGGTAATCATAAGATATATCAATCTATGAATAGATTAAATCATAATATAAGCATAAGTATTTTCAATCATGAACATAACTTAAAAATTTCCCACCCATAAAATATCATAAACATGAGTTATGGCATAAAAATTTATCATTTTGGAAAACATGGGATAATAGAGTGAGATATATCATAAATAAATCATGAAGAATAAAATCATGTCATAAAAGTGTGGTACCATCATAAATATAAAAAACCATTTTATATTTCAAGTCTAAATACAAAGACCATCAAAATAGTGTATTAGGAAACACCTGTTTCCCATGGTGGATCAGGACACACCTGTTTCGCATAGTGGATCAGGGCACACCTATTTCCTATTGTGGATCAAGCTTTTGACTTGTTTACCATTATTATATCAGGTGATATAAATATTTACCCAATTCATTAGAGAGAGATATATGTCCCACCCATCTTTGATTATAATGTAACCACCATCCATGGTTATAACGTAACTACCATCACAAAATAAAAATCATACATATGCGTGCAATATGACCATCATATCAGAACCCATGAAATGAAATGAGTTTAATTAAAATATCATCACAAAATAAAATGTTTAAAATAATAATGTTTTATAATATTTTCATCATTTCATCAAAGCATAACCCATGGAAAAAGAAGCGGGTTTCATATGAATTTTATCATGGTATAACCCATGGAAGAGAAACAGGTTTCATAATTATTTTGTCATGGTATAACCCATGTAAGATAAAAGGGTCTCATAAAAATCTTATCATCATAAAAATAAACCATCCAGAGAATTAGTAATAATGGTATCCTTGGATAATATCATTAATGATGCATAAAAAATAAAAAAGGATGTCATATTAGATGGAAAAGGATTTTGAAAGATTACGTGAGACATTTCATGAGGAAGATATCCTTTCCACTTTGAAAAAAAAATTAAAACTTAAAAACAATTCAGAATCCTTTTTAGCAAAAGTATTCTTTTAAACTTATACATGATGATCTAAAAACTAATTTAAAACATTTCAGGAGGAAAATATCCCTTCCACTTTAACAGAAATATTTTTTAATACATATTTTTTATAAATCCTTCTATTTTTAAAATAAACTTGATAACTTATAAATTAAGCTTCAATGAAAATAATGGTCATTATGTTGGGAAATTCTGTTGATGACATAGATGTTAAAATGATGATTCCTTTCACATTTTTTTGGTAAAAACCAAACAAGATTTTTCTTAAAATGAAATAATAATTACAATAATTTTTTTTAAATCTAAAAATTGTTAAAATATTATTTTAAAAATAGTGGGATAATAGTAAATTTTTTTGAAAAATATTTTTAGAAATCATGTTTTTGAAAAAAAAAGATTTATGATCAAAGAGAGAAATAAAGTTGGATTTCTTTAAAAACAATTCTCAATTATTTAAAGTAAAAAAGAGTGGAAATGGTACTATTACTTGAAAATATCATGAATATACACAGTTGAATAAAATTCATGAGTTTCTTGAGATTTGGATCAAAATATTTTATCATTAGAAACATAATCCTAAACAATCTTGATAAATGATGAGATTGTAACATAAAATCTTTACCACTTTGGTATATTTTAATAACAATCCCCATGAATTAATAACATAAAATTAAACTTAAAATATAATTAATATAAATACATTCCTGATATTACATGTATAAGGGGCTGTATATACACCATGTAAAAGAATATTTGTGCATAATATAACATATGTCTCAAGGAAAGAAAATTGAGACAAAAATACCTTACCGATTTGGTAACCTTTTAAACATAATCCCCATGAAATATGGATTATTGAATGAATATGTAAATACCCATAATTTTATTTATAATAATAATAAAATACTTTCATATTTATTATATACACCACATAAAATAAATAGGTGGTGAACATGGCATGTGTCTCATAGAAGTAAAAGGCGAGACAAAAATCCCATACCTTAAGTATTGAATTCTGTAATACATGTTAAAAACTACTATAAAATAAATAAAATTTTATTATACATATATTAAATAAACATTTTTATATATATCATACCACATATTATCTTTTTATGACCTTTTACCACCAATTTATTAACAATTTCATGTTAAAGATACATTTTGGGCAATAATCACTTTGTTATTTATATATGTATTGATTTTTCATTTTTGGTACTATTAATTTGATTTTTATTTAATAATATACATAATTTTAACTATTATATATATATAATGTGTATTCATTATATATGTGTTTATAGTAATCTAGAAAATTTAGTGATAGAAAATGTAATACGCCATTCATGGAGATTGTAGGTCGTACATACGCAAGAAGGCCATTTCCATTTACTTTTTGGATTTTAAGAAATAGATTTAAATGATATATTATAATTTAAGAATAATTTTTATGTCATATATATCACATATTTTCATTAAAACTGTCCTTATTTCTTTCCATATAAAGCATTAATGAATCACATTTAATCTTGAGGCGGTAGTCTGCCGTACACATGAGAAATGCTGTCATATTCCCACAAAATGAAGTGTATGAATGTATGCATAAAATTACAATTACATATTTATAATAATATCGTAAATATAACATAAAAATAATAAATACATCATTATGTATATCCTTGATAGGTGGTAATAGCAAAATGAATGACATCGATTCGCAAAGGGTTAGTTCGTCGTACACATGGACGATGATTTTGTAAGCAACATGATGGAAGTGGAGAAGAATATATGTTATTAAATTACAATAATATAATATAATTATATAAAATATACTTGTGTTATTATATTTTATGAATAAATACATAATTAATGGTGGAAAAATAATAAAGAAAAAGTAAGATCTTAGTGAAGACAATTACCTTCGCTTAGAAGAGCCCCCTTTGGATCTCTTACTAAGAACCATAGTGGTAGTATTTTGGAAGAACTAGTAGATATATAAAATGTTTGGGGATATTTGGTAGGTATTTTTTTAGGGTTCTTATGAGCTATATGGCTTGATAGGTGTGAATAAGTGATGTGTGGTGGTGGCATTTTATAAGTGGGGGATAGGAACCCACTAGGAAATTTCCCATAAGAATCAAAAATAAAAATGTCATTCCTAAGAAAAAAGATTCCAAATGACCATATATTAGAAATTGGTAATGATAATATTAAAATTTGTCTATCTAATAGTAACTTGAAAAATTATATAGTATTTTAACTGTTATCTTATTAGTTTAACCCCCTCGGAAAACCCGTTTTTACCTTAACCATAGTAATTAATTCTTATTGTTTTCACTCTTAATTTTGGTAAAAAGAGAAGTTAAAATTATTAAATAATATAAATTATTATGATTAAAAATATTTAATCCATTTTTAAAAATTCAGTTCACTGAAGTGGAAAAATTTAATTTAAAATTAATCTGGTATATGAGACGAGAAAAAATATTTTTAAAGAGTAAAATTTGAAAAGTTCACAAAGTTTTTATATAAAAATTCAATTTGAAATTGATTATAATTAATTAAATTATATTAATTTATGGATAATTGAACTAATTTTATTTTAAAAATAATTTAAAATATGATTTTACTTTATAAATATATTAAATGAAAAGGAAATTTTCAATTAAATCTTAGTATTTTTCACTATTCATAAAAATGAAACTTTTTGGAAAAATTCCCAATATTCACCCTAAGATATTTTTTACATGATTATTTAAAAAGTTAAGTTTATTTTATAAAATTAATTTTCTAAAAGTTTGAAAATTAAATTTTATTAATATTCACAAAAAGAAAGAAATATTTTTTTGAGAAAATATTATTTTCAACCCATATAAATATGTAATTAAAAATTAAGTACTTTTTTATCAATATATTTCCTTTAAATAAATAAATTATAATTAATATTTAAAAATTAGTAATAATTATTCATATCTCTAGGTTTAACATCTAGGTTATAATAGTTGTGTTTAATTAACTATAGTAATAATATATCATGGTTTTTTTAAAACTCAGTGCCATGTGTAATGTAAGATAACCTAGTGTTTCATGAAGTGAAAGCATAAATTAGTGTTTAATATAATTAAACATGTAAAATAAATTTAATTTATTTAAAAAAATTCATAAAAACACCCGGTGTTACAGAGGGGATTTATATAGACAATGTCAGAAGGTCGGATAGGTAGATGAGATAGTTGTATGTGTGAAATCGAATTTGATATCATGTGAAGGACACACCACCTCCCATTTTTTATAAATCCACGGGATCCTAGGTATATTAGTGGGTGTCGATATATGGTTTCTATTTAGTCTTGATTAGATGGACCAGATACTCCATGGTAGGGAAAGGCCATGGTGGGATGTTCCACTGGGGATGCTAGTTGAGAGCAACCAAGTTGGTTATATACATTGGAACACATCAATTGGTCATCATATGGTTCCAAAACAAGTACAAATAGGGTCTATTCACGTTATTTATAGAAATTTACCATGATAAATATTTTTCTTTTAATCAACTTTCACTTGTTTTGTGACATTTTTATTACATCATTTCAACTATTATGCTCTTACTAGAAACTCTTACTTCATCAACTATTTTATATGTATTATACTTTCCTCTATTTCGTGGTACTAAGCAAAGTGATTTCCATGGTTATGTTTTCCCACTGAAATGATTCTTTCATCACACATTTCTTATTATAAATAGGTTTTTAGAAAGACTTTAATTTTTTAGAAAAGGTTTTGAAAATAAAAATTGAAAATGGTATTTTTAAGGAATTAACTTGTCACTTATTTTTTAAAGGAATGGAAAAACATATTTTTATATATTAATATTTTCAAAATAGCATGAAATTTTTTCCTCTTTAATGGTAAAGTATACGTCATGACTTCTCTTTTAGCATCCCTATTGAGAATCTCAGTGCTCATTCCTACATTATCATTTTAGTTTCAGGTTTGGTTCCACATGGAGTCATTCACGGAGGGAGTATGGCTTTATGGTTGGTGTTGACCCAAAATGTTAGATTGAGGCATGTTTATTTGTTTACCTTTATTCCACTATTAGTGTTTATTTTATTTATCGTATTCCCATTTTTATCAGTTTTTATGGGAAAAATTATTTCCATTTATGTTATAATTGATTCCTGACATTGGATTCTAGTACAGGAGGATCCGAAATGCCTATCAAAACTTGTTACATGCTGGATCGGGTGACCAGTTTGGGGTTAATCGAGGTTGATTCAAAACAAAATGGTACAAGAGTGACCCTTTTTATTTGGGGTTGTTGGGTAGTTTGGAGGTAATATTTTCAGGATTTAATTGTTTAAACATGAGTGGGTATTTGATGACCACCCTTTCATGAAGAAACTTGAGTTACTGGGGTATTCTGAGATAAGTATGTCTCTAATTTGAGAATTAATTCTCAGGTTTTTTGAGACTTTGAATTTTTATTGAGTATCTTGAGTCATTTTTCAAGGTTTTGAGTGTTATTATTGAGAAACTCCATGGTTTGAGTCATATTGGTAAGGAACTAAAGGGAACACGATTACTGTTCATGATCCCAAAAACCATGCATAGACCATGCATCCATGTATAGGGACTTCTAGTGGGACTCCCCTAGTTAGTGCATGACCCACCAAGTCGTGCGTCCAAACCATGCATAGTTGTAAATATTTTGTATTTTTCTATTTTTATATTTTCTTAGAATTATTATTTGTTCTATTATTTATATGATTGTTTTAGGGTTTTTTATAATTTTTGGTGTGATCTCTTGGTGTTGTGTAAGTTATGTTGATTTGGGATTTTGAAATGAATATTTTGGAAATTATTTAGAAGATGTGATGGTTTCTCAAACTAGTAGATGTTTACATATGAATCGTGGGTTTTATAAATTAAATAATAGTGTTTAGAAAGCTATTTTTTTAAGAATAATGATGTTTAAATGTGAAATAATGATACTTTGAAATTTGGAATGTATGATTTGGTCAAAGGGATTTTCTAAATGAGGATTTTATAAAAGTTTGAATATAGTGAATTTAAAAGGGATTCTTAAAATTATTTGAACTATGTGATATTGATTAATTGAGTTTGATTAAGGTTTAATAAAGATTTATTTGAACTTTAAAATAGTTCTCAAGTAATGTTTCAATATATTTAAATGGAAATGGGTGTTTTGAAATGGTTCTAAGAGGTTAAAATTAATTTTTGATTTAGTAAATGGATTTTTGTGATGGGTAAACATTTTATAGAAGTAATGTGTGGTTTTAGTATCAAAAACATCAATTTAAATATATAGAAACTCAGTTATGAAAATGATTTATTTCAAATATTCTCTTTAGTTAAATTATTTTGTTTTGTAAAATAGTTTTGGGGATAATTTAAAAATTATAAATAGAGTGGTGTTATTCCAAGTGATATATATAATTTAGATCTCCAGAGTTATTTTAAAATTCGTTTGGATTTTTTTGTAGTGAACTTAGTTGAGATTTCAACGGGGAAGAAATATTTTATGTTCATGTTTTTCAATGTTTTTTTTGACATTTTAAATTCAAGGTTGTGGATTTTAGAAGGAAAAGAGACAATTTTGAAAAGATATTTTACTTTTGATGAATTGTGTTTTTTGTTTCAATATATTTTTCATGTTGAAACCATTTTATTTGAATTGGGAAGCATGAATCAATGGATTCAGCATTCATGTTATTTGAGTATCCCCCAAGAAAGTATCAATAAATAGTGGATGGTTGATATCTAGGGTGCCTTATTTGTTTTCCTAGGTGAAGAACTATTTTGGAAATCAGTGACAATCATCATTTAGTGGTTTTAGCTTGTCAATATTGAGGTGGTTGGATTCATTTAATAATTTTTTTTATAAGTGTTTCTCTAGGTACCACCCTTGGAAACTCCCTAGGGAGTACCAATTGTCTCAGTGATCATATATTTGGATGGGGTTCATGCCTCAGTGTTGGAATCACTTCAATGAATGGGAAAGTAATGGATGAGTGTATAGGATGACTAAAAAGGGTGATTTGTTTTTATTGATCGGTTGGGTTCACTGAGGGCCAGTGTTTTGAAAATTACTCCCAAATTGTTCTCTATTGACTGGATACTGGATTCTATGTTGATCTTACTGAGGAATGTTTGTTCAGGGGATTCTCAACCACATCTTGTCTTTATAATTCGATCAATTTTTACTTGTTATCACTATTTTGGTTGGTGTTACTTTGAGTTCTTATTTGTAGAAAGTGTTTATGGTTTTTAGTTGATCCTTTTTTATATGTATTGAATCATTGGAATTATATTTGGGTATAGTTGGATGTTTGTGGTATCTCATTGAAGACTTATGTTATTTTTACTATTTCATATTCCTTTGGGTTTTCCTAAGTTCTCTATATAAATTTTCTCTTTGGGTTAGATTGATAAGTATTTTTATTTTTGGCTTCCTTTTTATTGACATAGATTTATGATCAAGTGTACTTCCTTTTCTTTTAATTCTTTTAATAATTATATTTTCATTGAAATTTACTTTTTGGGAAATTTTTTATTTTTTTGACTTAGAGTGGTTGTTTTTCTCATTCTATATACCATTAATCATAGTATTGGATCTCATTAGGAATCCTGAGTTGTCTGGAATGGGAAATTAGGGTTCTATGAGAGTCCTAATATAGTGGGGAGACCACCACATAAGGATATCATGGTGAATATGATCCTCAGTCCTTTATGATCCTTTTTTTGAAATTTTGAATTCTTATTAAAGAAGAACTTCCTTGTTTCTTCCCCACACAACCCCAATCATATTATTTTGGATAGCTTAGAATGTGAATCATTTTAAACATTCTCATGGAGATCTCAAAAATATCATGGTTAGTTTTATTGATGATTCCTTTGTTATGGGTTGGTGTGTTATTTTCTTTCAATTTTTTTATTGATATGAGTTTCTCTATACTTTGATTCTTTTGTTTTATGGTTTGAGTTATTTGGTCTTTAAAACTGTCAATTATGATTTTTATACCGACTCTTTGTGAATGACCTCTCTAGACTCTTTTTGGTTATTGAGTTTTGTGTTTGTAAAATAATGTGAGTGTTAGTTATTTGGTCTTTGATTTTTAATGTCTCGTCTTGAGTAGTCGTTTATATTTACTTTTTTATTTATCAACCAAATATCATTAGACTTTATGGGGGAATAATGTGTCATAATGGGGAGAATTATCACACCTCAACCCACACCACTCTATTATTTTGTTTATTTTTGAGTTATATTAATCTATCTATTTTTCTGGGTAGTTCTCCTTAAAATTGGTATTTTTTGGGCATGCAGAGAATGTTATGTGGTTAAGGCACATAGATTTCCAAACCATGCATGAATTATGTGAAAACCACTTAAATTTTATCAGATCCAAACTACATATTCGGCAGATAGTTTTTCAAACCATGTAGTCTGCCAGTACATGACCAAATCATTCATAGTGTACAAGTTAATTAAAAATGGTTGTTTACTATTTTTACATTCTTGGGTTTTAACCCAAAATCACCCCTCATCAATCTCATTTGGCCCACACGACTCCCAAGGGATCTTCCCTCTCTTCTCTCGTTGGTTCTTCTCCTCGTAGCATATTTTTTAGATTTATTCAAGGTTTTGGTGTGAATATTCAGGGTAATATCCTCTTATATTCTTCTTATCATTATTCCTTCCATTCTATGCTTGGTTATTCTTCTTACCTGGTTCTATTTACATATGGTTCTTATTAATTTATTTTTAAATTGGATGTTTTGTTTTTCTAGGTTTCCTCTTTATCCCTCTTTCCTCTTTGGACCTCTTTGAGGCAGTTTTAATCTACCATTGTCATTATAGGTAAGTGTTGAGGAAGGTTACCCCATGTACAAGACTTAAAATTAGAAAATATAATTTCTTGACTATTTTATGGTGGGTTTTCATTAAATTATGAAGAATATATACTGTATAAAATGGTTATGATGTTTGTAATTGGTTTCTCTCCTGTTTTCAAATATATATATATATATATATATATATATATGTTTCCTCTTTGTACATATAGGTGAACATTTATTAGAATATTTATATTGAAACAAGGGGTATTTATATATATATATAAAGATACATATGTTTTTAAGTGAAATGTGGGTTTTAGAATATGAAATCCTTGGTTTAAAGGTGTTTTTCCAATTGATCAATTTTTATTTGAAAATTATAATTCCCAGTTGTTATCAACGAATGTTTTCTAAAAAGATCACACCTCTATAGAATTCCTCTGGTTTTGGAAGGGTATTTTCATGGACAATGTTAGGAGGTGGTCTAGGAAGATGATATGGTTTTATGTGTGAACTCAATAGTGATATCAAGTGAAGGACACCTCATCTCCCATTTTTTTAAATCCTGGGGATCCTAGGAATTTTAGTGGGATTTGAGAGACGTTTTTAATTTCGTGCTGATTAGAAGGACTATACCCCCTATGAAAGGGGAACTCCATGGTGGGTTGTTCCATTAGTGAGGCTATTTGATAGAATCTAGGTTGGTTATATATATATGAATGCATCGATAGGTTGGAAGATGGTTATGAACCAAGTATGTTTAGGTTCTCTTCACTTTTTGTCTAGTAATTTCTGATAATAACATTTTTTCTTACATTCTACTTTCTTTAATTTCTTAATGTTTTTATAAAACCATATCAATTATTATTCTATTATTAGAAACTCTTACTTCATCACCTATTTTATACATATTCTACTTTCCTCTATTTTGTGGAATTAAGTAAAGTGATTTATACTATTATGATTTCCCACTGAAATTCTTCTTTTATCACACATTTCTTATTTTAAAGGGGGTTTTAGAAAGTCTTTAATTTTATAGAAAAGGTTTTGTTAATTAAAAGAAAAAATGGTATTAATTTTTGTATTTCATTTTTTTGAGGAATCAACTTGTAACTTTTTTAAAGGAATGAAAAACAATATTTTTATATACTAATATTTCCAAACTTGCATGAAATGGTTTTCTTTTTAAAGTTAAATCATAGGGTGTGGTTAATCTTTTGATATCCCTAGTGAGCATCTCAGTGCTCACTCATTTATTATCATTTCAATTTCCGGTTTCCTTCAGATTTGAGTCACCCATGAAGTGAGCATTGTTTCATGGTTGGTGGTGACCTGAGAGGTCACATGGAGGTATATTTAGGTGTTTAACTTTCTTTCACTGCTATTATGTATTTTATTTACCATGTTTTTATTTATTTATTAGTTTTTATGGGGAGAATAATTCCCAATTGTGTTATGTTTTATGGATAACACTAGTTTTCATCCTAGGTGGTTAGGTAATACCTCTCATGCGTTATTGAAGGTTGGCTCAGGTACTTGGTTTGGGGTCGACTCAATTTAGTTCAAGGAATTTGTTCAACTTCTTCCATTTCCTTGGTTTCAACATTGTCAATATGTTGTTCCTTAGGATTGGCAACATAATCATGTGGAGAAACCTATTATTCCTCCAGATTGGGAGCATCAAAATTTTAAGAAAGCTATTATTCTTCAGGTTTGAGATCATTTTCATATGAAGTAGACATTATATAGAGAACTGGTTGAGAATTTAATTTATATTTTGTAAATTCAGTTATGAACACATAATACTATGAGGTAGCATAGTGCATATTAATTTTTTTACCTAATTATTGAACATATTTCTCTTTAATGTTTTATGGGATTTATACCCTCTATCAAGTATCCCATCCCCTAATCATGGTATCCTCTGACATAAAATACCCCTTTTATATTTGGAACACAATGAAATTATTGTTATGTCCCAATGAAAGGGTCATATTTAGTTGAATTGATATATGAACCTGTATTGGTTTTTTTCGATATTAGAACAATTGTTAACATTTTGTTTGTAGGATCTGAGACATAAAGTACTTGTTTTGTCTATGATTACATTATGAATGATTTATCCTTGTAACATTCCTTATTAAAATTAACTTCCTTGAATCCCAATTCATTTATTTTAACTTCACTCTTGTTATCAACCTTCTAGCATTGAAAAATCAGCACTTAAAATGATATGTAATCCAACTACCATATTTTTTGATGATTCCAAAGAGTTAAAAATTTGTATAAATTTAATTTATGACCTTGGTATAATATATATGCATCAAATCTACCACAATAGTTACTATACTATTTTTTATGGTACTGTGTTTATCATATTCCTTTGTATTTAACATATAACTACTAATTACATAACCATTATAAGATAAAAAATACACACTTTCTCCTCTAGATATCAATAATTTTTTTTTGAAATTTAATTCATATTTACAATTGACTCCTGAATAATAAGGTCTTGAAACCATCCTATAAACTATTGATCATGTGTATTTGATATCCATCTTTCAACCCTTGATGTATTTAATTGACTAAGAATTACATTGTGGATTTCATCATATAGCATAACCTCTAAAATATTATACAAAATATAAAGGTGAGCCTACCCCTTCTCTATAATGGTAATTATGACAACATTTATTCTAGAAATTTCTTCACCCAAAATTCACCTTATTTGATAAGATTTTTGTAAACCAATGACCTCCACATTAGATGGGTAGTCGGTATAGAATTCAACAACTTCCTTAACAATATATCGCACTTCAATAGAGCATTCTAGTCAACTTTTATTTTTTAAATACCCTTTCAAAATCATTATATTCCATTCAATGGGGTATATCCATCTATAATTTATAGGACCACATAGGTAGAACTCTCTAACAAATTGAACCATCATATCATAGAATGATGATAGTGAAAGTATATGTCAAATTCATATAATATAAGAATAATTTCCTTTTCCATAGTTATAAATCTCATTGGGTCTATAAATTTACTTCATATAGTCTATCAACCCAATGTTTTAAAAATGAAATTTCATTTTTCACTAAATAAATATCTTATCAAGTAATGTGGTTATAGAAAACACATACACTTACTTTGGTTATTTTGGAATAATATAAGTTATGCCTTATCAGATTTAAAATTCTATTAATAATCATAACCATTGATAATATATCTATTATATAGTGATTATATGATTATCATATATTAAGGGTTATAATAAAGTTCCATGAAAAAAGATAAAGGAAGAGATGACCTCCACTAGTAGAAACATACCTTATGAAGCCCATTTTTTAGAGCTTCCAAGGGAGATAGAATCACTAGCATTTTCCCTTGAGCAAGCCCAATCTAACATTCAACAATTAAAATATAAGAAAAAATATTTATGGGAGAATTTTATTCTTATAGAGATCACATCCAAAACTATGTTTCCCGAACCACCCCAACAAAATCTCACTATCATACACATAACCATTAAGGCGTTCACTGGTGTAATAAAGGGATATGTATCTACACCCTAACAATATTAATTTTTATATTAAAATATTGATTATATTTATCTATTTTCATTATTACTTTATATATACAATTATTTAAGATTTGATTAAAATTATGCATTGATACAAATACACAAAAATTATATTTTTAGAAAATATATGACTTTATTTAAAACACAATTTTGATAAATTAATTAATTATTAAATAAATATAATTATCATATAATATTATTATTAAATAATATTTATTTATACACATATTATAATATATTTTAATAGAATCTAATGTAATCGTTATAAGCATCAGAAAACTAGTATTCTCAAAAAATAAATACTTTTCAATAAATGAGAATTTTTATTTAAAATTTTAAAATATCATATCTCTAGAAATATTTTTATAAAATAAATTTCATTTTTAATCATTGTTTCTAAATTATAAAACAGTTTTTTTTATATTTTCTATGATAGTCAAATTTTTAGGTAAAAATTTAATATGGTATTGATTTATATTATGCATTATGACATAATAATGATACAAAAATGAAGTAATATATTCCATAAAAGGTGTCCATGGAGAAATACATGTTTAAAATATAAAATAATGTTTTTAGGTTATTTCATTATTTTTATAAACCCTTAATGAATCCTCCATATCCTATATTATATTTTACGTTTTTAAAATCAATTCTTTGTAAACATGACTCACTTCCACACCATGAAGTGTATTATTTTAATGAGAAAAGTTATTAAAATTTTATAATAATGAATACTACTACTCTTTAGTAGAAAACATGGGTAAAAAACATTTTAAGGTTTTTGGTTTTGATTACATTATCATATAGAGCCCAAAACCTAAGTTTGGAAATTTATAAAGAATTATCCTCTCTTTTTCTATGTAAACCCACCCAAAATAACATCAATATTCACTAAAAACCATTGTATCATAAAATTAATCTTAATATAACTCTTTATATTCCTCCCAAGGTTCCTCAAATTTATTAACAAGATCCTACCAAGCTTTTATAAGTGTTCTATCAAGGTAAGTGATCCCCTCATTCTCCTCTTTATTTAAGGAAATCCTTTAAATTATGAATTTTGTTTTTTAATTATTCATTTTGTATTATGATTTAAAATATATATATTACTAAAATTATGATTTCACATTGATGATATATCCCTTTCACTTTCATAGATCCATTTTATTAGTATTTAAGTACCATCATTATGCATCCTAATTTTCCCCGTGATTTTTCATGCCAAACAATTGTGTAGTGAATACACATCTCCATTTAAACTCATGGGTATTAATCTAGATATAACTATCCTTCATTGACTATGTACTTCTGGTACATATAACACGGTATTTAATTATGGTATTAATAGCAATGAAAGTCATCCTTATGTTTTATGATATATATGTAACATTTATGCATGTACATGATATGAATGTAATAGGTGGGAACATATTTATATGAACCTAAAATGAATTGGGTAATGTATTAGTATCAAGATACAACATGTATGGGGTTATTGAGTAAACGTAATACATTATTGGACTTTTTCCACCATGTGATGTTGTCTTGGTAGTTAGCATTTACTTATCCTTATGTCATATTTTATGTTGTTTCCAATTATTATATTGAGTTTATATTATCATCATATGTCATGCTTCAATGATCACGTTTATGAGTCTTATCCATTTTATGTCACCTTGTTATGATTTTATTATTCCATTATTGGTATTTTTCGCTCACCCCATTCTTTTGTACTTCCCCAAGTTATCCTTTGTAGTTTTATAAGAATGATGGAATTCTAGGATCATGTTAAAGAAATTTTCAATAATTTTGTTTTATTTATGTTTCTAGATGTTTTTATATGTACCTAATTACCCAAAGATACTAGGTTTTATGTTATTATTGGATTTTATTAAGTGCATATTTATGTAATAAATCATAAATTCATGTATATTAAAATATGGGTTGTCATAGTGGGTATTAGAACCAGGACTACTTATTTTTGGGATTAAGATTATAAAAATCTAGTGAAATACTTAGGGATAAGTATAAACTTAGTAAATCATACATAAATCTTTTTAATGTATAGAGTAAGTTGTTTTCATGAAAATACATCCCTTTTTAGATAATACAAGTGGATGTGGATCTGGGATAGAGGTACTAAGGGGTAATAACCCTAAAAAGGGCACATTGAGCTAGAATTTATAATCGTCTGGTGAAAACAATAGTCCTTATTACACACCTATTTTGAGAATCCTAACATAAATGATTTGGTAAATTCATAAGATCATTAAAAACCTTTATTAAGGGAACAAAATGCCTATTAGATTTTATTTTAGGATATAGATCTTGGATAACTTAGATTGAAACCTAGAAATTCAGAGGTCAAGGAATATATGTCATTTATGAGTTATCTATTTAATGTTAATGGTTTCCCATTAATTTATTTAATAGTTTAAAAATACTCATCTCTTATTTTACCTTTATTTTTAGTCAATGGATAGAAATTTTAGAAATCTATCCAACATAAAATTTGAGGGAAATGAGATTATATCAGAAATCGAATAACCAACACAATGGGAGTAGAAATCAAAAAAAAATGAAAATAATTTATAAGTTAACATAAGATGTGAATAAAAACATGAATCAAAAGGAATGAACAAATCCCCCAAATAAATAACAATTTGTAATTGATACCTTTATTTGATAAATACCTCCGAATTTTAGTGGATATTTTGATCCCTTAATAACATAGTAATGTGTCAAATCCATTGAAAAGATATTCTATATCCTTTAATGATTTGAGAAAGTGAATGTGAGACTGGTTATTTATCTCATGGAGGGAGAATACGATTAATGGTTAATTTTGATCAAAAATAAAAATCCTAAGGAAGAGGTTGGATCAATCGATTGGAAGGAACTCTAGAAAATGTTTTTTGGAAAAATATTTTCCTTGCACTCTATGACTTAAAATAGAGAGGTATTTCCTTAGACTTAAGTAAAAAGATGATGAATCCATCGGGGTATATTAGGAAAACATCACAAGACTTTCATGATACAACTATGGATTTATCAACTCCCCCAAAATTAAATTTGACCACTTATTTGGTGGGATAAAGATGAGTTTGGTGATTCGAGACTTTGATAGCCATGAGAAAATTGTTTGATGTTCCATAAAAGTTGAAATGGAGATCACTAAATCTAAAGGGACTCATGGGTCTAGAGATAAGAAACAGAGAATTTAACATAATTTTGGAAGTGTAATAGAGAAGTCAAAAGGTTTAAGGAAAGTCAAATATCCCACTTGTCAAAAGAGTTGGAAGAAGAATATTGAAAATTTCTTAAATAAGATAAGGAAATTCAATGGGTGTGGGAAGGAAGGGAACCTAGCTAGCGATTATCGATGGGAGAAACCTTCCAATGTGATGTAATAAAATAATGATCCATTAAAACCTAATCTTAGTGACCAATTTTTTGATTGTAAAGAAGGACACTATGCAAGTCAATGCACTAAGATAAGGTTATTCAGTGACAATTGAAGAAAAAAACCACCAAGGACTACAGAAAAATGGTGAGATTATTCCAACACAACTTCTAATTTAGATCCCGAAAATGATGTAGTGATAGGTAAAATAGTAATCCATTCAATGATAGTAAACATACTATTTATTTTTGGTTGTACACATTCTTTCATATCACACTAGTTTAGTATAAATATTTAAATACCACCTCAAAACATGGACGTTCAGTTATCAATGAAGATTGAAAATGGTTCAATTGATGAAAATTAAGTATATAACTACCAATATAAATTTTTTTTGGATAATTAATTCCTAGAAAATATTGAGATACTTCCTTTAGCAGAATTCGATGCTATTCTGGGCATGCATTAGATTTCCTTATATATATCCAATATAAATTGTTAAGAGATAAAAATAACCATTTGTATTGAATATCAACCTATGATTCTATACAAGTGTAAGGATAATTATGAATCTTATTTAGTAACAACATCCCAAGACTGAATATTTTTACCTTGTGAGAAAGTGTATCTAGATCAAATGATTGAGACTAAAGAAAATATCATCCATGATGACATTCCCATTGTAAGGGGATTCACAGATGTTTTTCCTAAAGAATTTATCGGTCTTCATATTTTTTGAGAGGTTGAGTTATCAATCAAATATATACTCATATATTTTACAATATCTAAGATGCCATATATTATGGATATTGCTGAACTAGAAGAGCTGAAGAAGAAATTATTGAAGAATCTGGATAAATATTTTATACACCAAAGTGCTTCACCATGGGGTGCACTGGTCCTTTTCATTAAGAATAATGATGGGTCAATGCACATATGCATTGATTATCATTATCTCAATAAGATTATGAAAAAAAAAGTATCATCTTCCATGGATTGATGACTTGTTCAATCATCTACATGGATTACAATACTTTATTAAGGTGGATCTTTAGTGAGGATACTACCAATTAAAGATGAATAATGTGGACATCCCCAAGGTTATTTTTTTACAAGGAACAAGAATTATGAGTTCATAGTGATTCTATTTGGACTCAATAATGATCCAAAAACCTTCATGGAATTGATGAATAGAGTCTTTAGAGACCTCATAAAAAAATTTGTATTCTTTATATAAAATATTATTATATACTCCAAAAGAAAGGGGAAACATGAGGAACATTTAAATAATGTACTAAATACCTTGAAAAGTGAAAAATTTATATAAAAAGTACAATAAATGTGAGTTTTTTCTCGAAAAAGTAGCTTTCTTAGGGAACATTATCTTCTTCAAAGGGATGTCTATAAATCCTTCAAAAACTAAGGCAATTAAAGTATATCCATGTACAAAATCTATTATAAAAATATATAGTTTATTTGGATTATCTAGGTAATATCATCGATTTTTGAGAAACTTCTCATGATTATAAAGACCAATAACCATGATAACTCTAAAGGTTGTCAATTTTATTTTAATTAATGAACGCGAAGAGAGATTTAAATAGATTATGAATAGACTAATCACTAATGTTGTACTCACGTTACCGACCAATTGGAAAGGATTTATGATATAAAGTGACGAGTCTAAAAAGGTCATGGGTTGTGTACTCATGAAATATAACAAAGTGATCACCTATGCCTCTTACCAATTAAAGATACATGAGTAGAATTACCCAACACATGATCTAAAATTGGCTATCATTATATTCACATTGATGATTTGACAACATTATCTCCATGGGGAAAAGTGTTACATATATATGCATCATAGAAGTATCAAGTAATCATTCACACAAAAGGAGCTTAATATGATCCAATTAAGGTGTATAGATCTGACCAAAGACTGTGATTCTTTAATCGATTACCATCCCAGGAAGGAAAACAACCTAGAAGATGCTCTGAGTAGAAAGTATCCAACAACCCTATCCATGATGATTATTTCAAGAGATCCAATCTTCTTGTATATACAGAGTATGGAAATGTGAATAATAAGAGGATATACAAAACAACTTTATCAAATAACTTCTCAATCATCTATTATTTATAGGATCTAGAAGATATTGAAATATGATGAGTTGTTATTGAAGAAGGTAGTGAAAATATTTGAGTCTAACTTTTCTAAAGATAGAGTTATAAGTTTTGGAACCTAGATACTTACCCATAAAAACTAGAACTAAATATTGAACTTCTGGATGATATTAAATAACCATACTTCGCTATTCATCCAAAAAAACTAATATGTATAAATATTTGAAGAAACATTTCTAGTGTGATAAAATGAAGAGGGATATTGTGAAGTATGTATCTCAATGATTGGTAAGACAAAAAGTTAAGATGGAACAATATATTTCAAAGTGTATGATGAAACCATTGACCATAACGATATGGAAATGGGAAAACATAAACTCATATTTCATCATTGGACTCCCTAGGGAACCTAAAGAAATAATGACATCTCAGTGGTATTCAATCGCCTTACCAAGTCAATGTAGTTCATTGCAATCAAGTAAGATTTATCTCTTCAAAAACTCTCCATGATATACATAAGTGAAGTGGTAAGAATTCATATAGTTCCACTCTCTATTGTATTTTATTGAGATATGATATTTACCTCGAGGTTTTGGAGAATCCTTTAGTAAGCATTGAATGTAAAACTAAGCCTCAACACTTCTTATCACCCCCAAATGGATGGTCAGCCTTAACAGTTGATTAAAAATCTATAGGACATGTTTAGATCTTGTTCAATGTACTTCCAAGGATGTTGATCAAAACCTTCCCCTAGGGAAGTTCTCATAAAACAAAACTTTCCATTATATCATTCAAAATGAACCTTATAAGAATCTATATTGTATTAAGTTTCAAATTAGATCATTATGGGATGATGTTAAAGAGTGGAATATTATGGGACTTGATCTTTTATAATATATCATAGAGAATGTTTAAACCATTCAATTCAATATGGAAACTACTAAAGGTCAAGAACAAATCTATGTGGACAATCATCGATGAAATATAGAATTTGAGGTTAGAGATGATGCGTTCCTTAATATATCATATTGTAAGAAAGTCATGAGGTTTGGGAAGAAGGGAAATATTAGTTATAGAAAAATTTTCCCCTTTGAGAACCTTGATATCATTAATGTGGGGGCCAATCGACTAGCACTTACACTTAACCAATCTCAAGATCATGATTTGTTCCATGTATCCCTCTTAAGTAAGTACATACCAAACCCCTCACATATACTTAATACAGAGGTGGTACTATTGGAGAGTTATCATACTTATGAGGAGTATCCAATGAAAATATTATATAATAGATACAAAGTTATAAGAAATAAGAAAACTCACAGGGTTAATGTATTGTGGTGGAACAAAGAGATTGAGGAAACACATATGAACCAGATGACGAGATGAAAAAGAAGTACCCTCATTTATTTTAGTTTAACAAATAAATTTTTGAGGGTGAAATTTCTGAAGGGGGGAATAATACAATGACTATATGTTTTAAAAATGAAATTCCCTTTTCAATTGAATAATCATCTTATCAGGTAATGTAGTTATAGAAAAAATACACTTACTTTGGTTAAATTGGACCACTATAAGTTATTTATCAACATATTTAATATAAAATTGAGTATAATAATCATTAATAATATATCCATCATATAGTAATCATATTATTAGTATATTTTAAGGTTTATGATAATGTTACATGGACACAGACAAAGGAAGCGATGAATTGACCTGTAGTGTTATACCTTATGAATCCCATTTATCAGAGCTTCCAAGGTTGATAAAATCAATTGTATTTTACATTAACCAATCACAATATTATATTTAATAACTAAATCATGAGATAAAACATTTCCATGAGAATTTTAAGCTCATCAATATCACGACCTAAACTATGTTTGATGAACCACCCCAAGAAAATCTCACCGTCGCACAACTTCCCCTTAGGCTGTTCGCTGCTGTAATAAAATAGATATGTATCTAGACACTAATAGTATATATTTTTATATTAAAATAATTATTCTATTTATATATTTTTATTATTACTTCATATATACAATTATTTTAGAGTTTATGAAAATTAGACTTTGATATGAATAAACCAAAACTGTATTTTTGGAAAATATATGACTTTAATTAAAACACAATTTTGATAAATTCAATAATTTTTTAAAAACATATTATTTTCATATAATATTATTATTAAATAATATTTATTTATATATAAATGATAATATAATTTTATGGGGTCAAATGAAATCGTTACAAGCCTCATAAAACTCTTATTGTCAAAAAATAATTTTTCAATAAATAGTGATTTTGATTTAAAAATGTAAAATATATGATCTATAGAAATATTTTGAAAAAATAAATATCATTTTTTTAATTAGAACATCTAAATTATCCAATGATTATTTTTTCATAATTTTCTAACATAGATGAATTTTTTAGTAAAAATTAAATATGGTATAGATATACAATATGTATTATGAAATCATATTGAACCAAAAGTGATGAAATATATTCTATAAAATCTATAAAAGACTAATTATATATTTCAAATTTAGAATAATTTGTTTTTTAGGTTATTTTATTATTTTAATAAACACTTAATTAATCCTCTAAAGCCTATATTATATTCAATGGTTTTAAAACTAATTCATTGTAAACATGACTCACTTTCACATCACCAAGGGAATTATATTAATGATATAAATTAATAAAATTTTAGGATAATTAAAACCAATCCTCTTTTGTAGAAACATAATTTAAAAACTATTGGAACGTTTGTGGTTTTGATTACTTTATGATATAGAGTCCAAAACCCTGGTTTAAAAATTAATAAAGAATTCTAATATCTTTTTCTATATAAACAAACCTAACATACCATTAATATTCACTAAAAACAATTATATCATGACATTTAAATTCTTTTACCTCTATATATTTCTCCCTGTGTTCCCCTATCTCATAAGAATATCCTCCCAAGATTTTAAAAGCGCCCTCTCAAGGTAAGGGATAATATCCTTCCACACTTTATTCAAGAAAAAACGTTAAATTATGCATTTTTTTCCTATTCTTCATCTTGGAATATGATTTTATGTATCTATATTAACACCATTACTATGTTAAATTGATGATATAACCCTTTAAATTTCATTAATACCTTTTATGAATCATTAATTACTGTTTTTAGGCTGTTGAATTTTCCCTGTGATTTTTCATGCCAAACTATTCTGTAGTGAATACCCATCCCCATTTATACTCATGGGTATTCACCTAAATATTCCTATCCTTAATTTACTAGGGAATTTAAAGTATATATATCACCCTCCTTAATATTGGTATTAGTACTTATGAAATATATCCTTATGTTGTATGATCTATGTGGAAAAATAATTCATGTACATGATATAAATGTGATGGGTGGGTCTGGAATTATATATTAATCCAATTAATTGGGAAATTTTTTAGTCTCATGAGATGTCATGTATGATATTAAGATGTAAACCTAATATATTATAGTACTTTTTCAATTATGTGATTCTTTCTTAGCAGTTTTCCTCCACTTATGCTTATATCATGTATTATATTATCTTCATATTCCCATGTTGCCTTTATGTTATCATCGTATGTCATTATTTGATGATTAGGTATATGATAATCATCCATTTTATGTCACCATGATATTACTATTGACTAACCTATATTAATTCCATCATTTTATACGTTGATTATTCACTTACTATTCTTTTATTATCACCCCTTTCTTATGTATTATCATATGTTATTCCATGAAATTTTAGAAGAATTATGGAATTTTAGGAGAGTGTTAAATAATTTTTCAATAATTTCATTTTATTTAGGTTTCATGTTTTTATGATATGTTCCTAATTACACAAATACAGTTGTCCTAACAATCTTCTGAGGTTGTAATAAGTTTATCTTTATATAATAAATCATGAATTAAAGAGTATTAAAACATGTCTTATCATATATAGATTTAAAATTAAATAAATTTTGGTTAATGCATGGTGTCTTTTTTATTAAATATGAAATCTAATTATACATGCATTAAATCTTGCATCAAAACATGAAAATCAAATAATCAAATCACTTTAACATTAAACCAGTCATTGACATGATATTACTGATATTTGATGAACACCTATATAGAACATTTACATCATTGAGGAAGTTGAAAAAACCAATATCCCTCTTTCTCATTAATATTATAAGCATAGTAAGGAAGAAAATTCCACCATTCACCCTTCACTATAACCAACTCTTCCCATATCCCTAATCTAACAATGTCTAAGCAAGACGTAAAACCATCCTTTGTTTTTTGGGTTCATTTAGTTTTATGCTAATGAAACTATCACATACATTTTTTATATGCATGATATCAAGAAAATGTATGATATATAAAAAATTATAATACAATAATTTAAAAAACTGATCTCTTTTTCCAATCAGTTTTGTGTGGTTTTTATAGATGTTTTACCAAAAGTGGGTACCATATCCTTTATTTTCAAAAAAATTGATTACTTGTTAGTGGAGATGGTGTTTCATCTTATTTTAAATTCCCATCAAATGTTTTCATCCTAGATCGATATTTATTTCAACTAGATAGAAATTTGTTATGTCCTATAAACACAGTATTTGAGGAATGTTTCAACCAAAATCAGTGTGTACTATGTTTAAAAATGTGAAACCCTTGAGTTCCTTTAATGATATATCCTAGAAAATTTCCACAAGTAGGAAATCCATTTATTGTAACATAAAACATGGATCTCAACATAAAATATTCATTTCTATAAGAATCATACAACATAACAACTAAAACCCACAGTAATTTTAGATATTTGATCAATGGATCTAAATATACATCAGTATCATGCCCGATTGTTTTGGTCTTGATTTAAGTAGATTCAATGTAATTTATTTTTATTTATGCATAACTACAGTGAAAAGAAATATTTTTCCAACATAACTGGCCATGTATGGAGAGTGTTACTTTGTACATAAAAAGTATTCACTCCATCTGTAGATAGCGCAAGACAATATTTTCTCACCTTTTTTTCCAAATTTAGGATACCCATGATCAATTGTTTTATATTGAGGAGAGTTTTCTAGGTGAAAATATTTCCTATATTTATTTATTGAATTTGTATACCATTTCAATTATCTTAATGTATCCTCACTTATATATAGTTTCCTAAACCTTGGAATGATTTGAAATTACTATACATCTTTAAAAGGACTTGATTCAACTTTCTTGTATTGATATGTGCTACACTCTTGGTATTTTCTAAGTGATTCATGGTCTTTTTGGAACAATATACAATCATTTGAAAATGCATGTATTCTTTCAAATATCATACCCATTGAATATAAAATTCATTTAGTATCATATGTTCCGTAATGAAGATCATTATATTTTGGTTGAATATCATTCAAGGGAACAAGTAGTTCATTAATTATTGTTTCACTCCATTTGTTTCCATCTTTTACAGTATATAGCTTCACTATGGATAATAGTGTAGTATACTTTTTACAACCATTATATAGTGGAATCTTTTAAAAACTCTTTAGATTTTGAAAAAGCTTTGTAAAGTCATGAATTTCATCATAAACTATCATTGTAATTTCTTCTATATAATATTTAATATTGTTTAAACCTATAATCATATCATTGATATGATCTTCATCATTTTTCACACTTGTAATCATATGAGATGATATATAAAACATTGTGTTATCTCAATTACTAGCTACATCCAATTCTTCCCCGTGTTTAGTCCAATATTTATAACACTGATCTATTCTTTGATATATTTGGTGTTCTTATATTTCTTATATATTTAAACATGAATAAAAGGATTTGAGAAGGGTTGTATGAATGATATTTTACAAACACGATGAAAATTTTATCTCCATCCTTATACTCTTTTGTTATATGATTGGAATCCATACATCTTCGATTTGTATGCATCCTATTTGATTTAGTAAAATTCATATTTATAAAAAAACATAAGTTATGAGTTTAGAATCTTAAAATTATATTATTTATATACAAATACACATATAGTCATCATATTTCATATAAATTATTATTACGCTAACAAATTTTTTTGAAGATATAAATGCTAATAATTATATGAATTTAAAGTTATATAATGCTTATTTTTTTATTACAAGAAGTTTAATATCATAAATAATTCTTTTTTTTGAAATAAATTAATCAAGGGAGATAATAATATAAATTTTTAAAATAAATATCTCCATATTCAGTTAGTTCACCTTTTCAAAGGTCATCAAAGTCATCAGAAGTCATTGGAGGTCACCATGAAAAATAAATACTTATTTTTTATGCTTATAAGTATACATAGTTCATGGTGTATTATGAGTTTACATATATAGAACCTGGTTAATTTTTAATGTTATTGTTTCTAGAGAAAAACAATAAATTAATATAAGAATCTCAATCTAAAATAATCTTTGGTTAATCCATGTATAACAATGTTTTTTCCTTTTAATACACCACTATATTATGTTTTTTCCAATTGAATGGTTTACGATACATTTCCACACCCCCTTAAATATTTGTTAAAATATTCACTTATATATTCAATCCCTAAATTTGGTTCAAAAAATTTAATAACATTTCAATGATTATTTTTTACACAGTTATTTGATATTTTGTAACATTTCTAAGATTCAATATTTTTGTTTCATTAGAAATAAATATTTACATATACTAGAATCATCTGTGATGGTAACAAAGTACCATAAACCACTAGTTTCTTATGTAATTGTTGATCTACACACATAAGAATTTTTTAGAGATAATAACTCACTAAATCCATTTTAATTTTCTATAATTAATTTTAGTCATTTTTCCCAATTAAAAAGATTAAAAAATATCAAATGATTCATAATCAAATAATTAAAAAAATGTATATTTATAGGGCCTTTGGACGTGTTTTTCATTTTTATATTCTGAGAGATAATGATAAACATAATATTTAATTATTAATTATGACTATATTATTTCATACATTAAAGGAATATTTCAAAGTCTAGGATATATAAAACTTTAAAATAACATATACCACCATGAAAAATTTAATTTATGTAAATTTTCACCTTTTTATTAATCATTAAAAAAGCCATTCTTATTCCAAAAAAGAAACCAAAATAAAATTCATTAGGGTAATGATTTAGTATCAATTTTATAATCCTCAAATCGAGTCACTAGGAAAAGGTATATGGTATGTTTATACCGTTAAAAAAACCCTTACTCTATTTCCCACATGAAGACTATCTTTTAATTTAACCAATTCCATTTTTCATCTAAAATAATTCACGTCAATAAAAATTTGTGATACACATTCGACATACAACATCCATGAAATATAATCAAAATGATTAATATCCCTACCATATGAACCTTAATACCCATGTTTTTTGGTTTCTCATCAACTAAATTGATCATATTGAATGCCTTTACGTATTCATGTCCATTTTAAATTTATAATACATGGATTCCAATATAATAAACTTATGTTAAAATAAAAAAAACATTAATAATAGGAAAATTCTAATGAGAGTCATTTAAAATTCATAAAAAGAAAAAAAATCATAGATTATTATGAAAATAAGTCAATGTAATGAAAAACAAAAAATTACAAAAATGGGAAGAATACAAAATAAATAAAACAAGGGTCCAAACATAAATTAGATGAAGAACAACCAAAAATCATCTGAGAAATGGTACAAACAATCATCATAAGAGATGAACGAAGGATAAGAATAAAAAATTTCCAAAATAATGCCAAAACATCACGCAGACTATAAGAACCTAATGAGAAGAACAAAAAAATAATTAAAAGTATGAATGATTTATTAAAAATGAGTAATAAGTAATATACCTTCGATATAAGGTTTTATTCAGTTAAAATATTCAAAGGAGGAAACTATAGAATTTTGTTCCATGAGATCTTGAATGACGGAAGTAGGGGTGATCTCAATTATGTTCTTTTAAACTATAGGAAGGGGTTTTATCAATACAAAAATGGAAGGTGTAGATAAATGTATGATTTATTAAGTGTTTTTTAGTGTTGATAAATCACTTTGATTTATCAGTGCTAAAAAGGAACTAATAAATCATCCATTTATCATCCCATTCCATTTTAATGATTATAAATGTGTATTTTATTAGCACTGATAAATGATGATTTTAGCAACGCTTAATATAAAACTGATAAATATTAGTAAAAAATAAAAAAAAATTAAATATTAAAATAAATTAATAATTATATAAAAAAGAATATTTAAAATTTATTTATTAAAAAAATTAATAAATAATAAAAATAAATAAATTACAAAATTATTAAAAATAAATAAACAATACTGTTTATATTAAATGTTTTAATAAATTTGATAATGTTTTGATAAGTGTATTAATATTATGATAAATGAATAAATAAAATTAATTTTGTAAATCACAAAAATTGATGGAGAGGAAGGATGGAGAGATACAAGAGCTCCAAAATGGAATTCTGATTGGTTTTTTAGGTTTCCTCATTGCACGTGGAGTTTTAACACTTTTTGGGTTTTAATATTCTTCACTGTGATGGTGTTGATTTGATGTATCTTCTTGTTAAATTATCAGTTGATATTTTTCCTCGATCCACCATCATTTCAAGGGATGTAATTGATGTGGTTCTTTCATTGGCTATTCGTGATCCTCGTTCTGCCATCGATCTAGGAAGCATATCCCAGATTAATGTCTCGAATAGAGATGAAATTTTGATGGAAGATAGGGTTTGTTTTCCACTAGATTCAGATGTAAGAAACATGGAAACCATATTTAAATCATTGGTTTATAATGATTTATTGGATTTTTTTGATCCTTAGACGTTTGTGGATCTTATCAATGTACCTATGGTGTGTCAAATATAGCTGCAAACCCAATTATTGGTTTTTTATTTCTAATGGATTCAGATATGAGAAATACGACTGTAGGATTGTTTATTTCTCATGATTCTTCGGCTATAGGTGATCCTCGGCCTGCTGTTCCAAATTGAAGACCCCAAGTTGTTATATCATATGAAACTGTAAAAGTGATGGAAGCTAGGGTATGTAATCTTTCAGCTTTGGATGTGAGGAATACGACAGTTGGGTATAAATCATGTTCTTTTGTGCCTTTTAAGAAATCAATGGATTAAAGAACCATCATTAAGGGTTAGATGACTCGTTTAATTGCAATCATTGATTCCTTATATGAAATATTGGGGATGTGAAAAGATTCTCTTGTAGCGAGGTTTATTCATCCAAGGGGGGAGAAGCCATGGTGACAAGATGATCTGTTCAATCATGTTTCATGTGTTTGGGGGTTCTCCAACTCGAAGTAAAATTTTATTGGTCATGTATATTATTATTGTTTTTTTATTATATAGATTTGAATTAGTGTTCTTGGAGTAATGGTGGTTTATATATGAAACCTAGTGTTTTACATGTTCATGAATGGTCAATCAATTTTGTCTATCTGACATGAGAAACTACTTTTTTAGGTCAAGATACATTTTTATAGCCTTAATTGAGAATTATGAAATATGAAATTACTTTATGATATTGCTTCTTCTATTGGTGTGCCTATTCGTCTTGAAAGAGTGACAAAAAATGCTAGGTTTGAGATCTTAGTAAGGGTTTTGGTGGAAGTTAACCTGAGTGAGGTGCTCATTAAAAATGTTGTTCTTTCTACTCTAAATGATGAGATAAATATACGTGTCATATTTGAAAATCTACCAAACTTCTATGAAGATTTAAAATCATTTGGGAATCAAAAAGAAAACTATCGAAGGTTGATTGTTTGTGGGATCTTTGGCTTGAAGGGGCACTTGAAATATTCTTGCAAGCGATCAATCTATGTGAAGGGGAAAGAAAACATCTTCAAGATCTCCCATGTTTGGGAGGAAAGGAATGACTTTGCTCGGTCATAATTTGGGACAAATTAGGGTTCCTAATGTAATAAGGTTGGTTCATCCAAGGTTTATCATCCTGAGAGACTGATACAAGTGGCCACTACAGGTATTGGGGGTGACATCTCATATGCTTCCTTGCTCAATCATACTGCTCCTAAGGGGTCGGCCTCACCAGTGATGGTATGGGGACTAGAATGGAGTAGACTCAGGTTGAAAATGTTATCAGGAACTTACTATTGGAAATGAGGAACCAGACTCTAGGAGCAGTGATAGTGTCTCTATGGGTTTTAATTTGATTGGGCATGTAGCTACATCCAAACCTAATCAGTAGACATTGGGTGTGGATTTTTTAGGGAATGTCCCATGAGAAGATGGGTCAGGGTATTCTGATGTTCAATAGTGTGTGAATTATCTTCAAGAGATTCGGAATATCTTCATCTCTTCATGAATGTTTGGTAAATGGGGTAATGTTTCAGGTGATAGAACTCACAAGGAGAAGTAAATGGTTTTATTGGACACTACTCATATCCGACACATGGGAGGCAGTGAGCCGGTTTCCTTTAAGGAGGATGTTTTAAAAGGTAAGGGGAAAATGTTCAACAATGAAGGTGTAGATATAATTCCTTAAAAAAGAAGGCCACAAAAAGAATTATTCCAACCTACCTTGGAATGTGTCTAGCAGGTTATCTTATAAGGCATCAAAGATCCAACTTACTCTAGAGAAGGAAAAGTCTAAGGAGAGGATCCTTGTGATCCTCAATCAAGGTAATTCACAGTCAAAGTAGGAAACTGCTGTTGATGATGGGGATTATGATTATGATCATGGAAATGATCATGTTTTCTATGATCCATAGTTTTCTTTTCCGGTTGAGAGCATGGGTCTCTGTATGACCACATCCATCTTTTGGTTGCCTGTTATCTTTTTTGTTCACCTTTAATAAATTGTCATGATCTTTTTCTTATGGCCTCTTTGTGTGTAAGTCGAAAAATATTAAAAATGAATAAATTATATATTTTAAAATAATAATATAAACTAATAAATATTAAAATAAAAATGATTAAATACTAATAATTGAAATTAAATTAATATCATTTAAAATAAATCCCTAATTGAAAATGAATAGATAAAAATTGCACAAAGATTTAAATAAACAATTATTAAAATAAAAATGAATAAATATTAATTATGAAAATTACAAACATATTAAAAATATTCAATATTAATAAGTAAAAATGTATAAATAAATATTTAAATGAATAAATTACAGAAATATGAAATGAATAAAAAATAAAAATGAATAAATTACAATGATATTAAAAGTGAATAAGTATTAAAAATGAATAGATAAAGATAAATGAATAAAATTTAAAAATGATTAAAATTTAATTATTATTAATGAATAAATAGCATATATATTAAAAAAATTAATATATTTAATTATATAAATTAATTAAAATTTGAAAATTAATAAATATTCAAATAAAAATAAAAAATATTGAAAATTAAATTTAAAAATAAGAGATTTATAATGAAGTAATGATTATTAATGAATAAATAATGATTGTATAAATATTTAAATACAAATATTTTGAAATAAAAAAGAATAAAAAAGAATAAATATTAAATATACATATTAAAAGTATTAAATATTGATATTTAAAAATGTATAAATAATGATAAAAATGAATATATTTCAAAAATAATAAATGAATAAATAAAAAAAATGAATAAACTAAAGAAAATATTAAAAATATAGAAATATTAAAACTGAATAAATAATATTAAATGAATAAACATACATACACATTGCATAGATACACATAAACACATACATACACATAGACATACATGTACACATACAGATACACGTACACATGCACATGCACATACACATACACATACACCTACACCTACACATACACATACACATACACATACACATACACATACACATACACATACACATACACATACACATACACATACACATACACATACACATACACATACACATAAAGATACACATACACATACACATACACATACACATACACATACATATAAACATACACATACACATACACATACACATACACATACACATACACATACTCATACACCTACACATACACATACACATACACTTACACATACACATACAAATCCAAATACCCATACACATTTACATACACATACAGAAACAGATACAGATACACATACACATACACATACACGGACACATACACATACACATACACATACACATACACATACACATATACAGACACATACACATACGCATACACATACACATACACATACACATACACATACACATACACATACACATACACAGACACACACACACACACACACACAGACACATACACAGACTCATACACATACACATACACATACATAGACACATACACAGACAGAGACAGAGACACATACACAGACACATACACATACACATACACAGACACATACACACACACACATACATATACATATACACATACAAATACACATACAAATACACATACACATACACATACACATACACATACACATACACATACACATACACATACACATACACATACACATACACATACACATACACACACACACAGACACATACACAGACTCATACACATACACATACACATACACAGACACATACACAAACACAGATACAGAAACAGACACATACACGTACACATACACATACACTCACACATACACATACACACACACACACACACATACACATACACATACACATAGGCATACACATAGACATACACATATAGATACACATACACATCCACATCCACATGCACATGCACATGCACATGCACATGCACATGCACATGCACATGCACATGCACATGCACACACATAAACATATACACATGCACATACACATATACATGTATATATTCACATACATACACATACATATATACACTCTAATATCTCATGATGCAGCACTCTTATGTGATCAAACGCGTTGGTTACGAGACCTCAAGCGCGCCTCCTTGTATGCTAGAGGTTGCCGACTAGCAGCAGGGGTGTGATGATATAGTGGGGATACTATACCCCATGGTATAGAGTTACAAAGAAGTATAAATAAACAATATAAATATTATAATCATAGTAATATACAGGAAAAAACAATATCTCATACAACTGGGAAATAAAAGGAGGAACAAATAAACCAATAGTAATGAATCATGTAATGAAAAAAATGAGATTTATCTAACTGTAAAAATAAAAACAATACAAATAAAAGAATAAACTAAAACACAGTAACCCAAAATACCCTAGTACCGAACCCCATGTCAAACCCATATTCAAACTCCATCCCATCTAGTAAGTAATAATATCATCCATAAGGTCCCATGACCTTATCCAAACCTTCATCCATGATGTATTCTCAAGTACCAAATAGTGCTTGAATAGTTATTATAAGTCAGTAGGTCGACACTACCATGTCAAAAAAAATCATTATTATAATAAGTGTATGCAATAAGTGATAGAAAAATATATTAACTAATCAACTAATAAAATATAATAATCAACTTACATCAATGCCATGCCATAATATCTATTAGCTTGCAACACAACCATGCAAATAATAACCATATATACATGAAAAACTTACACAAATATGGGCCAAGCCCACTATATAATCATTTTAGCATGTGTCACAGGTTATAGCCTGCTATAAAATCATTTTAGCATGTGTCATGGTATAACCCGGTATATAAGAATTTCAGAATGTGTTAGGGCATAAAATGATATATAAGAATTTCAGGATATGTTAGGGCATAGCATGATATATATGTATTTCGACATGTGTCAGGGATTAGCCAGATATATAAGCAATTCAACATGGATATCACAAGATCACATCATATGGATTAATGGTAAATTTTGAGAATTAACATTTATCATTCTATTTTAATTTCATTTTATATATAAATCATCAATAGCCATATCAACAAAAAAATACATTTACAGGGTGAATCTATATCATGAAAACACCTAAATCTCATGTCATGCTAAACAAACTTCAAGCTGTTAGCCAAATCATATTAATCATAGGTTTCACTCCCTTAATGGGGTAACCATAAGATAGGTCACATCAATAATTGAATCCAATAGGTTCGAACCAATTCCATTCCATGATTTACCATTAATCAATGATTTAAATAAATTAATGTTCATGTTGCATTGACACAATCACAACATTTCATATAATTCTCAATTAAATAGGCCATAGGGTTAGGTTTAGTCTCCCTACCTTTATCTAGTGATTAAACAACACTAACAATAGTAACACCAATAGAAATGGAGGTGTGGGAGATCCAAAAAGGAAACTTATAAAACACAAAATCTAGGTTATTCTAAAACCAACTAAGGTCCAAATATATCCACCACAATGATGGAGAACAACAGAGGAGAAGGAAAAACCTAAGTAGATCAACTTTCTAGGGATTAGATGTGGAAACATAATTTCAAAAATAGAGGGAAAGGGACTGAAATCATTTGGATCACCATAGGTCTTAAAAGGAGGGATAGATGCATGAATAGAATGATGATATTCAATCATACAATAGCCTTAAAAACATTGGTTCCAAGAAATACATGGCGCATAATCCTTTGACATCCAGTATTTCCTCATTTTTAAGTTACATTGAAAAACCCATTGACTCGGGTTGATATTTATCCCGATCGACATTTACACAATGTGAATTAGCTTCATGATGTGTAACAACTTCATGTAATGATCCATTTAATGACATTTGTTTGGAAACTGTTACATGTCATGTAACATTTATATGGCGTTTAAATAATCTATATATAGTTTTCATCCCAGTTTATACTTAAGGACTTATACCACCCCAAAGTATTCCAAAGCTTGGAAAACCATCTTAAACCCATTTAACACATTTATACCTAGGATCCATTGATTAAAATAAACATATATCCCTAAAAATTAAGTCATTTTTACCATTAAAGTATCCCCATATCTTAACAAGGATCATCCACCAAGGTTCAATAAAAAATCAAAGAGGGTCATACTTGAAAAAGGACATAATATTACAACGTCCCCACCATATAAAATCTTATCCCTGAGCTACTCCAAGCATCTCTAGGGTTATCCATGAACTATTCTAGACACTATGATTGCATATCAGTCTCCCTTTACCAGGTATCCTCTTGAACATTCCCTTGCGACCACTGCACTAAAACCATAGGTATAGTCCCACCCTGAAGGTAATTCTCACTATGGGCCATAATCCATATAAGATTATCCTCAGAGTTTGCATCAGTAAAAAGTTTTATGTCCTATAATTATACCACATGAGAAATGTTAGGATAATATCTCCAAATTTGTGACACATGAAACATGTTATTCATGGAACAGTAACACCGTGTAAGAGATAATTAGTACTCCACTGGAACAACCCTACCCACTGTCTCAAATGGGCTGAAAAAACCAGGTGCTACCTTTCCCTATTTTTTGATATGGTGTCTCCCCAACCTAGGTGAAACCTAAAAGAAAACATGATGACCAATCTCAAAATGTAGATTTGATCTCCAATATCCATAATATGATTTATTCATGCTCTATTATGTCACTAAAATCCTTTTAATCAAATGAACCTGCTCAGATGTCTCTTATATGAGACTAGGTCCATCAAGTGTTGACTCACCTTCCTCCAACTAACGAAGATGATAATGAAATGAATTTTCATTCAATGCCTTAAAATTTTCCTCCTGGATTGATGTATGGAAGCTATTATTATATGAAAACTCCAAGAGTTCCATATGCTACTCCCATGAACCACTAGAATCCAAAAAAGAGGCACATAACTTATCCTCTCCAAACTAAATAGTCCACTCAGATTGAACATCGGTCTCAGGATGATAGGATACACTCAAAAGAACCTATGAACCCAAAGACTTCTGAAGAACATTCCTAGACCACAACATGAAGTGACGATCATTATCTAAAATGGTACTCCTTGGACAAATCTATATCTGAACTACCTCACGCATATAGAGAATCTCCAGATCATCAATGGTTAAGGTCTCCATGATAGGAAAGAAGTGGTCTTCCTCCATTAGTCAATCCAAGATCACCCAAACTATTTCTTATTATGGTTTGTATTGGGTAATCCTATCACAAAATCCATAGTTAAATCATCCCATTTCTACTTAGGATTCTGAAAAGGCTACCAAATCCAAGCTGGCATCTGATGCTCGACATTCACCTACTCATAGGTGAAACATATCTCCACAAATCTTTATACTTCCTTCTTCATTCCAAACCACCTGTAATATATATAGAGATCACGACACATCTTTATCAGACCAGGATGTTCCACCCATCTAGAAGCACACAAATATCTCATATGCTCCTCACACAAGCATGTAGGAACCCATACTCATCCACAAAAAATGAAGAGAATTGTCACTGTCAAGAAACCATCATGATGGTTTATACCCACCATATAATATTTCTTTAAGAATTAAGACCTCTAGATTATATAAGTGATCTAACTTGATCTGTTCTAGAAGTATAGATATAAATTTTGTCGAGTTAGAGCAACCTGACCCTGAGACTCTTGAAAATGTAGAGGAATGTATTCAAAGAGGTCCATCATCCACTACTCTTCACATAACTCTCGCACTGCTTATATCTACATAATCTAGATCAAAGAATCAACTATAAAATTGGACTTTCCAGGTGTATAATCTAACTTGAAGTCAAAATATTTTAGATACTCAACCCACCTCCTCTACCGAAGGTTCAGTTATTGCTGAGAAAATATGTACCTAAGGCTATTGTGTGTCCGTGTACATCACAAACATCTCTCCCATAAGATAGTTTCTCCAGAACTTAGGTAATGCACCACTACATCCAACTATAGATCCTGAGTAGGATAATTCCATTCATGCGGTCTTAATTGTCTGGATCCGTAAGTAACCACTCAATCCTCCAACATTAGATCCGAGTCTATGTCCAGGTACATCAAAATACTTGGTATTTTTTTCACTAAACATAGGTATATTGCAGATAATTATTAAGGTCATCCAGCCTTTCAGCTCCTAAAAATATCTCTTGCAATCATTTGACCAAAAAAACCCCACTCCCTTTTTATTCATCCTAGAAATTGGTGCTGCCAGATAGGAGAAGTCCTAGATAAAGTGCCAATAATAACCTTCTGATCCCAGAAAACTTCAAATATTGAAGATATTATTGGGTCAATCCTAAGATACCATGGCTTCAACATTCTTTTGGTCTACTAAAACTCCATCCTCTAAAATGACAAGACCCAAGAAGTGAACTATATCAATCTAGAAACTACATTTGGTTATATTGGTGTAAAGATGAAGATCTATGAATATAATCAAGATGATGTCAAGATGTTTGGAATGATCATATGTTGAACGGGATCACACTAATATGTTATTGACAAAAACCCGCAGAAACTAGTCTAGAATATAATGAAATATTAGATTCATCAAGGACATGAATACTATCGGTGCATTGGCAAAACCAAATGGCATCACTACAAACTCATAAAAGACACAACTACATCTAAAATTAGTGTAAGTATGTTAGCTGGTCTCATCCTCAATTGGTGGTATACTAATCTCAAATTGATCTTGGAGAAGATCTTATCACCTCTCAACTAGTTGAAGAGATCATCAATACATGGAATAGGATACAGGTTATTTATCATCATCTCACTCAATCACTGATAATCCAAACATAAATACAGGGAACCATTAGCCTTTTTAGAAAAAATAACTGGAGAACCCAACAAAGTCAGACTCAGACATATGAAAACTTTTCATTTTAGATCATCCAATTGAACTTCAACTCTCAAAGCTCTGATAGTGCATTTCTATAAAGAAGAATAGAAACCACATCTGCTCCTAACACCAACTCGATTGTGAACTCAATATACATCTTGTGCAGTATGCCATATAACTCATTATAAAAGACATCTTAAATGGTCTACCACTAGGGAAAAATAATCCTACGAAATTCCACCATGATCTATCAAAAGATGGATTATTTGATCCATGAGACAATCCAATTTATACTGAATTGGTCCTACATGACCAGCCTGAAGTTCCCACTCACCTTGATAAGAATTGATGACTCCTTTTATATAAGAAAATGTAATTCTCCTCCAGCAATAGTCAATATGAAATTGGTATATAAATAACCAATCCATACCAAGAATCAAACTATAACCTATCATTTATAGAACAAATGGCTCACAAAAAAATGGTAACCACCAATATCCATAGATCACAATTTAAAAAATTTGATATTTTCTAACCACACTCCCAATGGCGTGTCAAAGGTTAATGAACCATCCAATATTCCCACATCTAAGCCCAAAATATTTGAAAAAAGATAATCTAAAATGGAATGTGATGCTCCTATAGCAAAAAAACACAAGAAAGGGTAGATGATACAATAATAATACCTCGAATGGTAGATGGTACTACATTCACAATAGTGTTAGTAGTCTAAAAATGTGCAATTGACTAGCCCCTCCACCCTGGGCTCCAATATAACTCTCCTGTTATATTCCCTCTTCGTGAAACTACCAATCCTACACTGGAGCACCACATCCCCTGCCTTGGTCTAAATTTATAGTGGAACTCCAGCTACAAGTCTACTAAGGGGTAGTCATGTCCCTCCCATACATTGGTACCAATCCTATCCCCCTTCCACTGCTATAATTATGCGTGCCCATTCAAAACTTCTATAGGTGTCCCATCCCGCCACAATAACGACACTAAAAAGTGGGGTACGAACCCTGAGGCCACTTTTTGACCATTTGTATCACTAAAAACATTAAAATGGAATATTATATTTAGATAAATGGCTACTAACCTGACTGCACTCCCCATTGTTTCCTTGGTGATAACTATCATAGCGACACATACTACCACTAGAATAAGTTTTCCCACTTTAACCTACTAAAATATTATGGCCACTACTCAGGGCGTCTCTCAAAATTCTCCCCATGATTAGTGATTGATTCCTCACATATGAAAGTCTATGCAAAAAAAATAATGTTCACCTATAACCTAATCTCATAGCGAAGCCCATTCTAAAAATGAATTACTCTAGAGATCTCATCTGCTGTCAAATATGGAACAAAGTGTTATATGTCAGTGAAACGTTCAGCGTAGTACATCACTAACATTCCCTCATGTTTCAGTTGCATGAATTCGTGATCCCTCTCATCCCTCAACATATCTGGATATAAGTGTCTCTAGAACATTTTCCTGAAGTCCTTCCAATATAACTCCTCTTACTACCCGAACATCTCTAGAATATCCCACCAATGCTTAGCAGTTCCATAGATCTTATACACAACAAT
This sequence comes from Viscum album, assembly GCA_963277665.1. Lineage (NCBI taxonomy): Eukaryota > Viridiplantae > Streptophyta > Magnoliopsida > Santalales > Viscaceae > Viscum > Viscum album. The sequence goes on along the minus strand of OY728145.1, from coordinate 1,447,226,295 downwards.
TTTCAACCTCTTATCTATAGGTGTATCAAGATGCTTAAAATTCATATGGAGTGACTCAATCCAGAACTTCGCTTCCTGAGGGCCTCCCTACCCAGTGAATGTAGGAAGATATTGTAGCTAGAACTCTATCATCAGCTCAAAAATCAAAGTAATGACGCAAAAAAAGTCACCCTTTCCATGGATCACATGAACCTCAAGAAGCTATAGTGAATCTAAAAATCCATATAATCATCATGATCTACATGAAGCTTCAGTTCATCTATGTTAGGAGTGTCTTGATTTCCAATCTCAGGATTCTCAATTCAAAGAAGACAAGGAGAAATTTTCTCTAAAAGAAAAACACACTCCTTAAAACATCTTCTATAAAAAATAAGGCCAATCTCAAATGGTGAAAAAATAGAGAACCACTTGTTTTGGTATATATAAAATGGATTAAAAGTGATTTAGCATGAAATATTGGACCATTTCATTTCATTTATCACATATAATAAATATCTCATTTTATAGTTCATATAGGCGAGTATAGAACACATGCAATAAATATGTCCATATAATGAACAATGAAAGTCAATATATATCCCTATGTTCCTATCATGATGCATGACTACAAATATCACTCCATATCTGAACATGAGTGTAAATATCAAGAAACAATAACATCACACTACATGTGAATCACCCTCAATGAAATAACATCAACTGTAACAAGAGAACAACATAAAAAATAATCCCATACCTTGGAACTCAAATTTTCACTCAAACATGGGTTAACTACTCCCATGAACAAGATCATTACTAAGTCTTAAGATATCCTAGACTCCTTTCTATCTTTCAAAAATAGTAAATAAAAATAAAATAAAAACCTACTCTATTGACATCTTATTGTGAAATCACCCAATCTGACACTCTCTCACATGGAAGAAATATGTTGGTTATGAGATATCAAGTGTACCTCTCTATTTCCAAAGACTTCTTAATAGAAGCGGGGGTGTGATAATATAGTGGGGAGACTATACCCCCTAGTATGGAGTTAAATAACATAAAAAACAAAAAACAAAAATATTATAATTAGATTAATAGAAATGTGGATATGTATCTAAATGTCAAACTAAAAAAACAAATAAAAGAATCAGTTGACATAAAATAACCCAAAGGACCCTGATCCTAAACCCCATGTCAGGCCCATCTCCAAACTCTATCCCATTTAAAATGAAACAAAATCAACCCTAACGTCCCTTACTATTTTACAAAATGGTATCCATAAAGTCTGCTTAGTTAATAAATGATGCCCAAATAGGGCATGAGTATAACTCAGTAGGTCGACCCCACTATAACTAAATAAAACTAATATGATAATAAGTGTATTCGATAAGCGATAAAAAATTTATTAATTAATAAATTATTACAATATAACAATAATACTTATTTGACACCATGCAGAAATATCTCTGAGCATATAGCACAACCATGCCAACCATAACCATATATCCAAGGAAAAATCACATACATCTGGGCCAAGATTTTTATATAAGCATATCGACAAGTGTCATGTCATAGTTTGATATATAATCATTTTCTCATGTTTCAATAGGGTTATCCTGCTATATAAGGATTTAAACATGTGTCAGGGCATAGAACGATATATACTCATTTCATCTTGTGTCATGAAATAGCTCGATATATAATAATTTCAGCGTGGATATCAAAATATCACATCATATGGATCAATGATTATTTATGTGAATTATCATTTATTTTTCAATTTCACTTTTTTATATATATCTATCATAAATATCAATATCAATAAAAAAATAAATTTCTATGGTGAATATATATCATGAAAACACATAAATCTCATGTTATACTAAACACACTTTAATCCATTATCAAATTAATATTAATCATAGGGTTTACTTACTCAATGGGTTATCCATAAGCCTGGTAACATAAAAAATTGAATCCAAATGGATCCAACCAATTACATTCCATGAGTTACTATTAATAAATTATTTTAATAAATTAAAGCATATGTTACATCAACACAATAACAGTATTGCATATAATTTTCAATTAAACAGAACATAGGGTTTGGTTCAGACTCCCTATATTTATCCAACGATTAAGAAACACCAACAACAGTGACACCAATGGAAATGGATGTGAGGGAGATCCAAAATGGTAACCTAGATCACACAAAATCAAGGTAAATCCAAATAAAATTTCGGTCCAATAATATGCACTGTAATAACATAGAATGACAGAGGAGGGGGGAAAACCAAATAAGACCAACTTAACAGTGATTTGATACAGAAACAAAACATCCAGAATAGAGGGAAGGGGCCTAAAATCGTCTGGAGAAGATTATGTCTTGAGAGAAGGGAGACTTTTACTAATATAATGAGGAGATTTAATCACACAACAACATTAAAAACATTGGGTTCAAGGAATGAACAAAATTTTATCCTTTTATGTCACGTACTTCCTCATTTTTATGTTAAGCTGAAAAACCCACCACATTAGGTTAATATTTATCTCGGTCGACATTTACACGACATGAATTGGGTTCATGATGTGTAACCACTTCACATCATGAACATGTTTATGACATGTGTCTGGTGGTAGTTTGTAACATCCCAAGTACTGAATAATATATATAGTTATCTATGTCTATTTATGAATTAGATAGTGTTTTAGAGGCTTAAAATGAGAATAAATCCAATCTTAAGCATGGAATACACTAATATTTCTAAAAGATTGTTTTACTGCCATTTGATGGAAAACCATTTTTAAATAAAACTTTTGAAAATTTTATAAGTTCTATTTGTCGAAATAAACTTATTCTTTATTATTGGGATATTGAAATTTACTTTGGGTAAATTTTTGGTATTTTTCCGATAAAGTTCATTTTTTTAATGAATAGTGAAAAATGTTGTATTTTAATTCAAAACCTCTTTTTAATATATTTTATTTATATGATTAGATTATCTTTTGATTTGGTTTTAAAGTTTAAGTAGAATATATGTTTTCCATTTAATCCAATAGTGGTTTTTGGAATTAATTTCACATTGAAATTGGACTTAAACTAGTGCCAATCTTTTGGTACTTATTGTTTAATAAAAAACGCTATTTTCTCTGACTACAGGAATTAATTATTAAATTAATTAATGTAACATATATGTTATGACTTGTTTAAAATAGACAAAATTTTTGAATTTGGAATATCAAATATATCTTAGGGTGATGTTTTGGTATTTTTCTGAAAAACTTCAATTTTGGATGAATAGTGAAACCACTAAGTGGTACTTAAAAAACTGATTTTTCATTTAAATGAAACATTACCACTTATGTGTTTTGAATTTCAAAAATCCAACATACATGGATGTCATTAAGAAGTAAAATGTGGTTTAATGGGATTAAAATAATTTTTTTGGTGAATAGTAACTTTTATGTTTTTAATCACGATTAGAGATAATTAGTGTAATTTAAGGTAAAAATAATGTTTTAATAATCTTAAATGACCAATACACATGTACTACCCTTATTTGATGTGTCATTTCCGACCAATAAATCCCATGGGTCTATTTTTGGGACCCCATGGAGCCACTTGGGTAAGATAATGTCATTAATTCCTTTAATTTAAAGTAAAGGTAAAAATGTCACAAAAAAGTTGTTTTACTAAAACAATTTTTAAATGGGGTTATACAAGTCATATTTTTTACTATAAATATTAATTAGAAAGATAAAAATATTTCCTACATCATGATCTTTTTTTATAATTTTTAGACATTAAATAAATGAAATTATTTATGACACTGTGATGATGCAGTGATTACCTCGTTATTTAATGATTTAAATAAAATGAAATTATAATATAAAATCTATGACCTAAACTTGTCAAAAAACTATTGGATGAGTATATTTCGAACTCATATCACCTTATACTCGAAATATATAATTTTGGGACCTTTTAAATTCTAAAAGAATTTTATAATAAAGTATCCTTTTATAACATTCCAAGAGTGACCCTCCTCTCCTCTTATAAAAGGCCCCCACCTCTACCATCGTACCCACACTTCCAAATACTTTGGCTCGGCCAAACCCTACCCATTTTGTCTCTACACGTCCATCTATAACTCTTAGAAGCCTCACATTGGGCAGAAGTCTTCCCAAGGAAGCCTTTGGGCTCAAATCAAAAAGAGTTACCCGATTTAAAGGTAGTGTCTTCTCTTATGTTCTTATGTTTTATTTTTTTTATCCTACCACCTAAACTCTTTTTATTCAATAATTTTGTAACAAAAAATGTGTCATCCATATACTATTATGTTGTTATAAGAAGGATTCGAGCTACACTTACATACACATACATCTAATGGTTAAAGAACATACTGTTTCCGTGGATGGCGAATTTATTCCTCACGAAATGATGATTGTTCAATATAATTTTAACACCTTCGAAGGTGTCCATTAGTATGACACTATATTTATATATGATATATATATTATGTTTATGTTTTACTTAAGCTTCTTTATTTTTCATTTATGGCATAACTTTATGGTTTCCATTATTGGTAAACGCGATATCTTCATTTTAGGAAGTGCGGACTACCGCCCCCTCAAAGTGATTTGATTCGTCAATGCCATATGTGGGACATATAAAGGATGTAATTAATGATATTATATATTATATTATACTGTAATTATAATATTCCTTTATATCATTATGATTCCATTCCATAAAATACGAAATAGAAATGAAAGTAGCGTTCATGCGTATGTACGGCTTACCGTCTCCATGAACGGTGCATTTAATTTCTTACCTCTAAACATTATGTAATATTATAAATGATTGTATATACTGGATATATATGATATATATGATATCTACATCATGATTATAACTCTGGATATAATGGATATTTTCCTACGAGAACAAATTGTAAATATAAGAAGTTCACTTTTGACTCAAGTACCATATATCGACAAAACGACCGTTATTAACTTAAATGATTACATACTGTTCATGATACGGTAATAAGTGATATAAAAGGAATAATGAACTTGAAAAAGGTTCTTAAGCAAGTATAAATTAACTCAAGTTTATTATTCAGGACATTAAAGAACGATCGAGTCAAGTCGGACCCGAGGTATGGGACTTCGTCTCAATCTCCTTTCATTGAGGAATATTTTGTTTTATACACAACCATCTATTATATGGTGTATAAACCCTTTTTACTTTTATTTTTATCAAAAGGAAATATTTTTTATACCAAGAATTTTACTAAATGACAAAAGGGAATGTTTTTGTCGTACGTATGCGGCGACAACGACTTCTCCACCACCTTGACTGTTATTTGAGTTTAGGCTTCCTCTACAAGCCATACCTTTTTTTAAAAGAAAAATAAATACCATGTTTTACTTTTCTTTTATTTTGGTATTGAAAATGGTTTTCATAATGTTTTTATATCAATGTTTTGTATTGATATCTTGTGATTGAAAAGTGGAAATGTTATGTTTCCATTATGCATGTTTTATGTGATATGATTATGTTATGGTTCTTGGGCATTACTATGAAGATGGGTGGTTCCGTGATAAACTATGGGCGGGTGAGCCCGATATAGCTCTCCAATGCATTGGGTAATGCGAAGGAGTTAAACGTTAAGGTTTCTCCGAAGATATTTAGGGAATATACTTTGATGGGTATTCCAAACGTAACCAAGAGGGTTACTCCCTACGTAAGAATGTTATGAATGCCTCAAGTTACCTTTATGTCGTATGATTTCTTTGATTTATTCATGATTTGAGGAGGTATGTTAAAGTGCTTATGTTTTATGGGTAAAGTATGATTTCATTCTTATGTATATATGTACTCATATTTCCTTTCCATATTTTTATATCCCTTACTGAGATTTTTATGCTCATCCCACGTTTTTGAAATGTTTTTCACAGGTCATGGGAATGGTACATGATATGATGATAGTGTCAAGGAAATGTCAAGAAAGAATCCATGTTTTATTTTAAATATGTTTCCGTTGATGGGAAAAATGAATACTATCTTTTATGTAACCACTTTGTTTTAATGTGGAATGCAATGTATGTTTTATGATCTAATTCTCTAAAACTCTAAACCTGAAAAGATCCTCAATGTGTAACCTTGTAATAACTGGAGATTAATTAATGTTTAAGGTTGGGGCCTTATAGTTGGTATCAGAGGTCGGTTTAGATAACTTTAAGAGTACGAATTTTAATAAATGATTATCCAAAAGTATTTTTTTATGGTCAAATTGAAATGATATAGCATTTGAAGATTACCATGTTACTTCATATAAGACAAGTTTTTTCAGAATGGTTTTCCGTAGAGGAAATAGGGAAGTAGTTCTAGGAAGGAATACAAAAGGAAATAACCTTCCGAATGAGCATCCTGAGATGGTCGGAATTGGAACTGAACAGTTTGTTGCAGTAATGGTGCAGTTGACTCAAGTGATAAATGGTGGTGGTATCCATGCACGAGATCAGCCAGATCAACCGCATAGGAACATGTTAGTGGTGGAACATTTCATGAGGAAACATCCCCCATCATTCCGAGGATCATCTGACCCTATACAAGCTGAAGGGTGGATTAAAGAACATGATAAGATTTTTGATGTAATGGGGTGTTCAGAAAATCAAAAGATTAGTCTTGCTATTTACCGTTTGGAGGGTGAAGCAGATCAGTGGTGGTCAATGGTTAAAAATATCAGGGACGCTGATGAGATTGATTCTCTCACTTGGGATGAATTCAAAGGTATGTTTCTTGAGAAGTATTTTACTAAGATTTTTCGACTTAGGATAGAAAAACAATTCCCGGAATTGAGGCAATAGGAGGACTCATTGGATGCCTATGAAGAAAGGTTCACTCGATGGGCAAGGTATGCTCCAAATTTTATCTGAGACCTTGATAGTAAAATCAACCGTTTTTACTCAGGATTAAAGACAAAAAAAGAGGAGGGATTTAGCTTCTCGTGAGTTAAAAAGTTATGAAAAGCTTGTTCGTGTGCTGAGAAGGTGGAAATGGAGTTTGTCGATGATTAAGTGTTCTATAACAACCAACAAAAGAATAGACCGAGGTGGAAGGAGAAAGGGAAGAATTCTTCCAAAAGGTCTGATGGTAAGAAATCTAAGTTTCCAGTTTGTGATAATTGTGGGAAAAGGCATGCTGGGGAATGTATTCTGAATTCTGGAAAGTGCTACCAATGTGGTAAGATGGGAGATAAGGCTCGTCATTGCACTGAGAAAGATCAATGTGATGATAAGTACAAATTTTATTTATAGTTAGTGAAATGTTTTAAGTGCAATGAGATGGGTCACTATGCAAACGAGTGTCCGAAAAAGAGTTTGAGTGATGGGAAGTAGTTAGACTACAAGCAGAAAGGGGTGATGAAATCTTTTGCAACTACTTCAGTAGATGTCGGGCCATCAAATGAAGTTGTATCAGGTACTTTGTTTGTTTTTTTAGATTATACTAGTGTGTTGTTTGATTCGGGGTCTACACATTCCTTCACATCTGAAAACTTTTCTAGTAAAATGGGAATACCATCTCAAAAAATGACATTTGAACATGTGGAAAAAACGCCTGGGGGAAATGTTGAGGCAAATAGAATTTATAAGAATCTTCCTATCCTTATCCGTGGAAAGAACCTACTTGAGAACCTTATTGTTTTACCTCTAGTAGAGTTTGATATTATCCTTGGTATGGATTGGTTCTCTATTTACCATGCTAAGATTGACTGTAGAGATAAAGAAGTTTATTTTTAGAAAGACATTCAGTTTGTGTACAAGAATGAACCCTTACTGTTGATAACTTATCAAGAGGCCGAGAAACTTGTAAAATATGGAAATGAATGTTACCTTTCACACATCATTGAAAACAAAGGAACTTTTCAGATTAATGATGTGCCAGTGGTAAATGAGTATCCTGATGTTTTTTCTGATGAGTTGCCTGGAATAATACCAGATCAGGAAGTTGAATTTACTATTGACTTAGTTCCTGATGCTAATCCTATTTCAAAACCCCCTTATTGAATGGCGCAAATTGAACTTTTAGAGTTGAAGGAGCAATTGCAACATTTATTAGAGAAAGGTTTCATTCGACCTAGAACATCACCATGGGGTGCTCCTATTTTATTTGTTAAAAAGAATGATGGTTCAATGAGACATTGCATTGATTATAGAGCCTTGAATAACATCACTGTTAAGAAAAAATTTCCTTTGCCTCATATCGATGATTTTTTTGATCAGCTCCAGGGAGCTTAGTATTTTTCAAAGATTGACTTGAGATCGGGGTACCATCAGTTGAAGGTAAAGGAAGCAGATTTTCCGAAGACTGTGTTTCGTACAAAATATGGCCATTTTTAATTTGTAGTAATGCCTTTTGGGCTAACCAATGAACGTGCTGTATTCATGGACATAATGAATAGAATTTTCCATGAGTTCCTGGATAAGGTTGTGGTGGTTTTCATTGAAGATATTTTAGTATTTTATAAAAGTAAAGAGGAGCATGAAAGACATTTAAGGGTTATTTTTCAAACCTTAAAAGAAAATAAATTGTATGGTAAATTTAACAAGTGTGAGTTTTGGTTGCAAAAAATATCTTTCCTTGGTTACTTTGTTTCTAAAGATGGGATAACTGTTGATCCTGCCATAACAAAGGTTGTCGAAGAATGGCCAAGTCCCACAAATGTAACTGAGATTCGTAGTTTCCTTGGTTTGGCAGGCTATTACTGAAGCTTTGTTAGAACTTTTTCACGGTTATCTAGTCCAATGACTAAGCTAACTCAGAAGGGTGTTAAGTTTATCTGGACAAAAGAATGTGATGATTGTTTTCAGGAACTGAAAAGATGATTGGTGAATGCTCCAGTTTTGGTACTACGTTCCAGGAATGGTGAGTTTGTTATCTACAATGATGATTCATTGAAAGGACTTGGTTGCGTCCTAATGCAGAATGATCAGGTAATTGCTTATGCTTCACGAAAGTTGAAAACTCATGAGGTAAATTTCCCTACACATGATTTGGAATTAGCTGCTGTAGTTTTCGCTTCAAAAATTTGGAGGCATCATTTGTATTGAGTAATGTGTGAAATATATACCGATCACAAAATTTTAAAGTATATATTCACACAGAAATAATTGAACATGAGACAGAGTAGGTGGCTAGAATTAATCAAGGATTACGATTGTACAATTCATTACCATCCGGGAAAAGCAAATAAAGTGGCTGATGCTTTGAGTCGAAAAAGTAATGCTTCATTAACAATGGTTTGTTTGGAACGTGATCCTTTTGTTAAGGATTTGATGAACTTTGGCATAGAAGTTTTTGGTGCAGGATTTTCTTCTGTATTGTTTCAGGTATCCTTGAAATCTTCTCTATCCGACAGAATCAAGAAATCACAGAAGCAAGACAGTGAGTTGGAGAAAAAGGTAGAGCTGGTTCAGAAGGGTAAGTTGCTTGAGTTCAACATTGATAATGATTATGTTTTGAGATTTGGGAAGAGATTTTGTGTGCCTTGTGATTCATAGTTGAAGAGAGAGTTGTTATGTAAAGCTCCTATTTCTCCATTTTCAGTTCATCCTGGAAGTACTAACATGTATAGAGATCTGCGGGAGTATTACTGGTGGGATGGAATGAAAAGAGATATTACTGATTTTACAGTGAAGTGTTTGACTTGTCAACAGGTTAAATCAGAGAAGAAGTTACCAAAAGGGATGCTTCAGCCTTTACCAGTGCCAGAGTGGAAATGGTAAAATATATCCATGGACTTCGTTGTGGGATTGCCGAAGACACCTCGAGGTAATAATGCAATCTAGCTTATTGTTGATTTCTTGACTAAATCTGCTCATTTCCTTGCTATACGAGATAATTTTTCCCTAGATCAACTTTCCCGTTTGTATCATAAAGAGATAGTCAGGTTATATGGAGTTCCTTTATCCATTGTTTCTGATCGTGATCCCAGGTTTACTTCTAACTTTTGGAAAGGCCTTCAAAAGTCATTGGGTACTGAATTAAATTTTAGTACATCTTTTCATCATCATTCAGATGGGCAGTCAGAACGAACAATTCAGACTTTGGAAGATATGTTATGTGATTGTTCGATGGATTATCAGGAAATTTGGGACCAACGTCTTTCTTTCGTAGAATTTTTATATAATAACAGTTTTCATTCCAGTATACAGATGGCACCATTTGAGGCGTTATATGGGAAGTGGTGTCGAACTCCAGATTTCTGGGATGATGTGGGTGAAAGGAAGGTGATGGGACCAGAATTGGTAGAAGAGTTGGAAGAAAAAGTTTAGATGATATAAAAACACATGAGAACAGCTCAGAGCAGGAAGAAGAGTTATGCGGAATACAGGAGGAAGGATCGTTTTTTTGAGGTAGGTGATCATGTTTTTCTCAAAGTCTCACCATGGAAAAATTGTTATGCAATTTGGTAAGAAAGGAAAGATGAGTCCAAGGTTAATTGGACCATATTAAATTCTGGAGAGAGTTGGATCAATTATTTATCAATTGGCTTTACCTCCGAGTTTATCTCATTTACACTATGTTTTTCATGTTTCGATGTTGAGAAAGTATATACCAGATCCATCTCATGTTTTGTGTCCAGATGTAGTTCAGATGGAAGAGAACCTATCTTATGAGGAACAACCAGTCCAGATTTTTGACCACAAAGAGCAAGTGTTACGGAATAAGATGATTCATCAGGTAAAGGTTTTGTGAAAAAAACCACATGTTTGAAGAGGAAACATGGGAATCTGAAAATACAATGACGGCTAAATACCCCCACTTATTCGATAAGTAAATAAATTGCGGGGATGAAATTTTCAAAAGGGGGAAGGATGTAACATCCCATGTATGTAATGAATAATAGATATAGTTATCTATGTCTATTTATGAATTATATAGTGTTTTAGAGGCTTAAAATGAGAATAAATCCAATCTTAAGCATGAAATACACTATTATTTTTAAAATATTGTTTTACTGCCTTTTGACGGAAAACAATTTTTAAATGAAACTTTTTACAATTTTGTAAGCTCTATTTGTCGAAATAAACTTATTCTTTATGATTGGGACATTGAAATTTACATTGGGTAAATTTTTGGTATTTTTCCGATAATGTTCATTTTTTTAATGAATAGTGAAAAATGTTGTATTATAATTCAAAACCTCTTTTTAATCTAATTTATTTATATGATTAGATTATCTTTTGAATTGGTTTTAAAGATCAAGTAGAATATATTTTTACCATTTAATCCAATAGTGGTCGTTGGAATTAATTTTACTTTGAAATTGGACTTAAACTAGTGTCAATCTTTTGATACTTATTGTTTCATAAAAACACGTTATTTGCTCTAACATCGGGAATTAATTATTAAATTAATTAATGTAACATATTTGTTTTGAATTTTGTAAAATAGACATCATTTTTGAATTCGGAATATCAAATATATCTTAGGGTGATGTTTTGGTATTTTTCTGAAAAACATCAATTTTTGATGAATAGTGAAACCACTAAGTGGTACTTAAAAAACCGATTTTTTGTTTAAATGAATCTTTACCACTTTTGTGTTTTGAATTTCAAAAATCCAACATACATGGTTGTCATTAAGATGTAAAATGTGGTTCAATGGTATTAAAATAATTTTTTAGTGAATAGTAACTTTAAAGTTTTTAATCGCGATTAGAGGTAATTAGTGTAATTTATGGTAAAAATAATGTGATAATAATATGAAATGACTTAGACACATGTCCTACCCTTATTTTATGTGTCATGGACGACCAATAAAACCCATGTGTCGATTTTTGGGACCCCATGGAGCCACTTGGGTAAGATAAAGTCATTAACGCCTTTTATTTAAAGTAAAAGTAAAAATTTCACAAACATAAGTTGTTTTAATAAATAAACTTTTACATGGGGTTATACAAGTCATATGTTTTACTATAAATATTCATTAGAAAGATAAAAAGATTTCAGACATCATGATATTTTTTTTATAATTTTTAGACATTAAATAAATTAAATTATTTATGACACCATGATGATGCAGCGATTACCTCATTATTTAACAATTTAAATAAAATGAAAATATAATATAAAATATAAGACCTAAACTTGTCAAAAACCTATTGGATGAGTATATTTAGAACTTCTATCACCTTATTCTAGAAATATATAATTTTGGGACCTTTTAAATCCTAAAATAATTTTATAATAAAGTATCCTTTTATAAATTTCCAAGAGTGCCCCTCCTCTCCTCTTATAAAAGGCCCCCACCTCTACCACCTTACCCACACTTCCAAAGCCTTTGGCTGAGCCAACCCCTGACAATTGTTTCTCTATACATCCATATCTAACTCTTAGAATACTAAATTTGGGCCGAAGGCTTCCCATGGAAGCCTTTGAGCTCAAATAAAAAAGAGTTACCCGATTTAAAGGTAGTGTCTTCTCTTGTGTTCTTACGTTTTATTTTGCTTCTCCAACCCCCTAAACTCTTTTTATTAATTTTCTTTGTAACAAAAAAAGTATATTACATATACTAGGATGTTTTTATATGAATTATTCGAGCTACACTTACACACACCTACATCTAATGGTTAAATAACATACAATTTCCGTGGATGACAAATTTCTGCCTCACGAAACGATGATTGTTCAATATTCTTTTGACACCTTCAAAGGGGGCCATTAAGATGAAAATATATTTATATATGATATATAATATGTTTATGTTTTACTTAAGCTTCTGAATTTTTCATTTATGGAATACCTTTATGGTTTCCATTATGGGTAAATGGGATATCTTCATTTTAGGAATTGCGGACTACCGCCCCCTCAAAGTGATTTGATTCTTTAATGCCATATGTGGGATGTATAAAGGAAGTAATTAATGATATTATATATGATATTATAATGGAATTATAATATACCTTTATATAATTATGATTCTATTCCATAAAATACGAAATAGAAATGAAAGTAGCGTTCATGCGTACGTACGGCTTACCGTCTCCATGAACGGTGCATTTCATTTCCTACCTCTAAACGTTATGTAATATTATAAATGCATGTATATACTAGATATATATGATATATATGATATATAAATCATGATTATAACTCTAGATATAATGGATATTTTCCTATGTGAACAACTTTTAAATATAAGAAGTTCAATTTTGACTCAAGTACCAAATATCAACAAAACGACCGTTATTAACTTAAATGATTACATAATGTGTATATCATGGTAATAAGTGATATAAATGAAATAATGAACTTTAAAAAGTTTCATAAGAAAGTAGAAATTAACTCAATATTATTATTCAATACATTAAAGAAAGATCGAGTCAAGTCGGACCTGAACTATGGGACTTCGTCTCAATCTCCTTTCATTGAGGCATATTTTGTTTTATACACAACCTTCTTTTATACGGTGTATAAACAATTTTTACTTTTAAGTTTATCCAAAAGAATGTTTTTTATACAAATCATTTTACTAAACAATAAAAGGGAATGTTTTTGTCGTACGTATGCGGTGACAACGACTTCTCCGCCGCCGTGACCATTAATTGAGTTTCGGCTTCTTCTACATGCCATACCATTTTTTTAAAAGAAAAATAAATACCATGTTTTACTTTTATTTTATTTTGGTATTGAAAATGGTTTTCATAATGTTTTTATATCAATGTGTTGTATTGATATCTTGTGATTGAAAATTGTAAATGTTATGTTTCCTTTATGCATGTTTTTTGTGATACGATTATGTTATGGTTCTTGGGTATTATTATGATGATGGGTGGTTCCGTGATAAACTAAGGGCATGTGAGCCTGATATAGCTCTCCAATGCATTGGGTAACGCAAAAGAGTTAAACATTAAGGTTTATCTAAAGTGATTTAGGTAATATACTATGATGGGTATTCCAAACGTAACCAAGAGGGTTACTCCCTACGTAAGAATGTTTTGAATGCCTCAAGTTACCTTTATATATTATGATTTCTATGATTTATTCATGATTTGATGAGGTATGTTAATGTGATTATGTTTTATGGGTAAAGTATGATTTCATTCTTATGCATATATGTACTCATGTTTCCTTCCAATATTTTTATATCCCTTACTGAGCTTTTTATGCTCATCCAATGTTTTTGAAATGTTTTTCACAGGTCAAGGGAATGGTACATGATATAATGATAGTGTCAAGGAAGTGTCAAGAAAGAATCCATGTTTTATTTTAAATATGTTTCCCTTGATGGGAAAAATGAATACTATCTTTTATGTAACCACATTGTTTAAATGTGGAATGTAATGCATGTTTTATGATCTAATTCTCTAAAACTCTAATCCTGAAAAGATCCTCAATGTGTAATCTTGTAATAACTCAAGATTAAGTAATGTTTAAGGTTGGGGCCTTATATAGTTACACATTGTGTAACATGTACCGACATGTAAATAATCCACAGATAGTTTTCAGCCCAATTTTTTCAAAAGGACCAAAATCACCACCAAAGCCTTCCAAAGCATGGAAAACCCTCATAAACCCATTTAAAACATTTATATATATAATCCAATAATAAAAATAAATACACATCCCTGAACTCTAGGTTATTTTCCCCAATAAAGTCTCTTTATCTTTGGACATGACTCAACGACCAAGGTTCAACAAAAAACTCAAAGTGGGATGTAATTGGAAAAAGAAGGGGTCTTACAAACACATACACATAAACATACACATACATAAACATAAATATATATAAAAACACACACACATGACACACATATACACATATAATATAAACAAACACATACACACATAGACACAAACACACACACATACATGCACACACATACACACACATACAAACGCATACATACATCCGCAAATTCACACATTCACAAACATAATACAAATATATGTGCATATTTTATTTTTTTAATATGAATATAAATATAAAAATTCAAATATGAAATATATTTAAATAAATATATATTCATTTATATATTTATAGTATTTTTTAAATAAAATATCAATATATTATAATTATATATACATTTTAAAATTAATATATATAAATATTTTATAAAAAAAATTTATTAATTAATATAAATTTGATATTTTTTATATATATAATTGTGAAAATAATTTTAATAATATTTTTTATTAAAATATTTTTATATAAATCATATTTATATATTATATTTACAAACACACATATATACACATTTATTATTATATAAATAATAATATAAAATATATAAATATGTATTTATAAATTAAATTATTCATGGTACCCTTTATTGGTACATTTTTAGTGGTGTTAAAGTGGCAACTATTATGAGAACTAAGAAAATCACTGATAAAGGGGTACCTTTATTAGTGCTAAAAAGCACTAACAAAATGTAATACTTTATCACTATTTTTTAGCTATGATAAAGGACATATTTATTATATCTTTTAGTTTGTGTTGATAAAATTACACCCTTTATAAGTGATTTTTTTAGTAATGATAAAGGTTAGCACTTATTAAATGTGAATCTATTGTACTGTTAGTTTTCATTGCAATAAATTCATTCTTATAATTTTATTACTGATATCACTTATTCCTCAATTAATTTCTATTTAATTTAATAAATATCCAATTAAATATTACCAAAGAACATACAAAGAACCCATCCTGAGGTGTTGGTGATTTTTTCTAAATGACATAAGAGTGCACAATGTACATGCCATGTACCCGTGTTCAATACACCAGGATGTCCCTCAAACTAATTTAGAGTGTGCATTAAAAACACATGGAATGAATTAAATTCACATCAAATGTTGTCTGGGATAAGATGGACCACAAATTTTTAAATTACATTCTGTGTAACTTGCGTACACACCATGTAGTCCACATGTTTTCATGGTGGAAATCATGGGGTCAAATCCGCATCATGCATTTATCACATGACATGGGGACTTCTAGCTGTGTAACAAAGAGGTTACATAACACGTACCTGCTGTAAAAACCATATACCCCACACATGTCTATTTAGAAGTACACATCGAGTCCCTAGGAGTGTATTATGGACATACATTGAGAATGATACACAGTGTGTAGTTGTATGTACATGTTGTGTACCCAACCCATTTACATAAAAAAAAATTTAATTTATTACTCATTTTAACCTCAATAATATGTGTTATGAATGTCATTTATCGACTCATATAATCTATGTGATAGGTTTTATATAAGTATCAAATGATTAATTAATTTCTACCAAAAATTTTGAAGTATATATCTTGTGTAGTTTTAATATGTTGACAACTCTGTGCATATTAAAAGAATTATACATGCTATTAATTAACATGTGCTTCATGTGTCATTTAAATGAATCATACATGACATGTAAATATATTATAAAACATGTATGTTATATGCTACATGAGTAGATTTTATACGATTTCTATATAAGCCAAGATGTTTGAATTGGTTCTTGTGGGGTTGATTCCAAGTATAAACTCTGTAATTATTTTCTTTAATTTTAAATAAAACTATTTAAACCAATTTCTCAAAAATAAAAGTGGATGGAAACATATAGGAAAAAATATATTGAGATTAAGATAAATTGAATTAATTTATTGATCAGATAATTAATCAAATTAATTCATGTGTATTTATCTTAATAAAAGAACAGATTATAATTAATGCTATATAGTTATTTAAAATATCAATTTGTTGCACTAATGTATTACCATGATCTTATACTAACCTATGTATGTGTGTGGTTTATTTTAATTTAATTTTTTCGTGAGTTTTTAAAATTATTTTTTTAAATTAAATTGATGGAAAATGATTCATTCCTCCCTACTTATTATGCATGGGACTATGTTCCCAAGGTTTCTTTTATATAAACCTCATACTAGTTCCCTTAACCAATGTGTAAAGTAAAAAAAATTACCAAGGATGGATCTCCTAGATGCAAGGAGTAGGTTTGACATGGGGCCTCAAAAAAACCAAACCAAGGAGATATGCAGGTTAATGGTAGAATGTTGTAAACATGAAATTAGATTTAATCAATCGAGTTTCAGCCTATGTTTAATGGTTTTTATTATCAATAAACAAACCACTGGTTCAAGATCATGATCATAACACATTTTATTTATTTTATTTCTATCTATTTCTTGCTTTATTTAATCGATGTAAGACCATGATCATATAAATAAATGGATTAACATGAAAATATGGAATTAAAATAAAAGGATTATGCATAAATATTTTATATGTACATACTTAATCACTTATGTAAAATCCATTTAATATTAAATAGAAATGTAAAATATTAAATAAGAAAATTTACATATAATAAATAAAATCTCTCATGTTAATATTAATTCATTATTCCTTCCATTAAATAAATTAATATGAACCCATAATTAATGTTTCGATTAAACTTCCATAGAGGGAAATTTTAATTATTGGAAAGTATTAACTTAGATAGAGGTTTTAATTAATTGAATTTCTATTAGGATTAATGGAATTTTTCTTTCCAATACAAATCAATAGGAATGTATTGATGAAATGTGAGTCAATATTTCTAGACTGGGGAGTCTAATCAACAGATCAAGGAGAGTCCAATTTACAATTGTAATGATCAACAAACTAAATACATTATTATAATTTTCATGGCCTTTTTTTGGATTATAAGAAGTAAAATAGATATTCTTTCCACTATAATATACATACAACAAGACATTCTGAGTTTAATGGTGAGGGATGTTGAGACATGATAAAATAGTGTGAGAATTTATAAAATTAGATAAATTATTTAATATCAAATATTTTGTAATCAAGTAAAGTATTAATCATCTATTTAAACTATTATAGAAAAAATGTACAGAAAAACCACAAAGAACACTACGATAATTCCTTAGCATAGGGAATATCATCACATACACTAATTTATTGAATTGAAATATATATTTACATTGCTTCAATATCAAATAATTTATACTATGTGTTAGAATTATCTAAACCAAATCATATTCCCACCAAGAGGAACTGTAAAAGGATGACCATGAATGATATATGGAGGGCGATTACTCCATGATATATTGTCTTCCTTCTCTTCAAATAAATAAATAAAGGCTTAAATATTAATGGAATTATATCTATGATATTTTAGTGTAAACTTTAAAAGGGGTTTTAGCATATAAGCATGTATTAATGTACTGAAATACATTATTTAAAGTTAATATTCTATTTGGATAAGAGACTATCCATGAACCACATGTCATCATCCTTACTAACAAGTTTCTATTTATTCACTTAAGTATGGATGAAAATTATGAAGAAACCACACATAAATCCTGTTGTCTATACTTCACATAGAAAAAATAAGGTTTAGTGGAAACTATTTCATTATTACTTATAAATATAAGGTTGAAAATCCCATGGAATTTTTGAAGGTTCCTCACATAGCAAAAGCACCTTGATGGGATGACCAACTTAAAGTTTTAGTCATAATTCATGAACAATTTTTTCTGCACAAGATAAAACATCATGTCCACAAAAAACCAAAGATTACATGACTAGAGAAAAACACTAGAACATAAATAGGAGGAAATTCACATGTAATTTATAATTAATTTATGATAATATATATAATTTCCTCAACTTGTAATTCCCTCTTCATTGATGATCCAGTTGATTAGATCATTTTGTACCATAATTTTTCTATAGGATCCAAGTACATAATCACTCTTGTGGTGATCCACACATCCACCACAATCTACAAACATCACTTTAGAATCACCTGGTGCTATCATGACCGATCCTAATCACTTGTTTTGTTCATGGTTGATCACAAAAAAATTATTCTTGAAGGAAGAATAACTCTTAATCTTCACTCAATGGCTTGAAAGAGGATAAAGATAGTTTGAATTCATGATATTTAGATCCCTCTATACAATTTTATCAAGTCTCTCTCCATTTTCTATGCACAACCATAGTCATTATATAATGTGATATAATTAGATATTTATTATGGAATTTTTAGGGATGGATAATTTCACACAATCCATTTCCAAATTTATAAATATTAGTTGAACCCGTATCCAAAAATAATAATAATATTATTATTATTAATCACTATTAATGATTTTTTTTAATAATATAAGTTAATATCATTTATAACATTTACAATCCGACCATTAAGATTGGTCATCTTTCCCTCATCAATATTTACCAATCCTCTAATAAACATTATTTATTTAATAAATAAATACCACTGTATTATTTATCGATAAATATAAAAAATAATATATTTTACAAACATTGAAAATAAATATTTATTATTATTTTACTCACTTATTATTTTTAATAACTTATGATTAAATCATAACAATCAACCAAACCTGAGTAAATATTATTTATTTTTACTCGTAAAATTCATTACATGAATTTATTTAAGATCACATATATACTTAATGTCTAAACCTATAGGCCTCTTTCTTAGTGTCATTAGTCAAATGGCCTAAATTCTATGGTCATGATCTAGAAATATGATAATTTACCCATAAATAAAGAAGTTAATGTCATAATGACATCTTACCTCCTATGAATACTTACCATGTAGTATATCTCTTTGTTGATATATCTTAAATCAAGTAGGTCTCATGTTTGTGTCATCAGCCCATATGATCAATGTCTCATTCATTTAATTTTTGGAAATTAAATCACCCATTGAAAACCATGGACAAAATTTAATTAGGTAGTTCCATTCCATCAAAGGGCATGAGATATCAAATTCATTTAATTGATATAAGGGATAAATACTTTCTCACATTTTCCATTAATGAAATATCACTTATGATGAACCCAATGTATCATACCTCACCAAAAAAATTTCATCATAGTTTAATTAATACATTAAATCATGTGAGTAATTATATCCATTAGTGATAATCTTAATGTCTAAGGATCAATACATACATCCGCATATAGGAACTTCTAATTACACATGAAAAAATCAATTTCTTATTGGTGGGTTTGTTCTCATAACCTTCTATATTAGATATTACTAAGGGAAAAAACCCTTAGAATGTGTTTCAATGACTTATGAGACTAATTCTCCTAATATCTTGTATTTTTTGTGTCTTATTAGAAAATATCATCCAGAAATAGAATAATTTTTAAGAATGAATTCATGGAACCTCCTTATTCTGATCATAGTAGGGAACTATCATGCCCTTTTAGTGTGACATATATTCTTAGGACATTTTCACATGCAAATCTAATTCATAGGAACAATAATAATATGACAAGTAACTCCATTAATAATGAAAATATATAATCAAGTACTAAAGAAGTCGGTTATAGGGCACCAAATCCAATATAATCTCAGTTGCACTAGAGCCAACTGATAAAAACTATCATTCCACTATCCCTCAAATGATAATCACGTCTCTTCTAAGATAGAGCCTTTATTTAGGGATCCACCATTTTTTTATTATATGGATATTCTACTCACTTTAACTTCACCTTGTTGATAAAAATAACTTAAGAGATGAATCCTATAAAGTACATGTTTATCTTTTGGTGTGACCTTGGATATTTGGAAAGGGACACCATTGTTGTGTTATTATAGTAAATTGTGATAGGTTCTTAACTACTATTCACCACATAAATCTCCTAGAAAATTTTTCCAATCCAAAAATACTTCCATGGCTACATCGGAAGCTTTAATATACTTATACTCCAATGTAGAAGTAGTAATAAATGGATGCTTTAAACTCTTCCATCTCATAGGTTCTCCATTGAGTAAAAAGACATATACTGACCATGAATTTATATCATTTTGATCTATCTTAAAGTTAGCATATATATAAACCCTGGTGAATATCTATTCATATCTTCTATATACAATTAAAATATCTTTATTTTCCTCAAATACTTAATGGCAGCCTTAATAATAGTCCAATATTGTTTAGATAGATCTACTTGATATCTACCTACCATGCTCAAATGACAAGAAAAATCAAACCTCATACATAACATTACATACATGATAGATCCTATTATATAATCATATGGGATATTATTCATTATATCTCTTTAATATTGTGTGTAAGGACAACTTTTCTTGGAAAGATATATACTATGTGATACTAGAATTAATCCAATCTTATATACTAAATCTATTCTGAATCTAGTCAATATATGTTCCTTGACATGTGTTTCTGATAATTTTTCTGAGGTGTGCATGTCCGTCTGTTTCGAGGAAGACGATGCTATTTATTTCCACACATTCTCGCTTTCCAAAGGTAGGTGACATCTGTCACATATTTAGGAATGTTTGATCCTTGATCAAAATGGGATGATAGGATTTCAGTTCTTCCTTCCATGTATTCATCCTCGAAAATCATCACCTAGTCTAGGTCTCCCTTATAAAATTAACACATTGTTCGTGAAACTCTTCCCAGTGCCATATCTTCATGGACACCGATTAATTACACTATTTATATCAGGACATTCCAAGGGGTCTGTTCAGGGAAGCAACCTTCAGTTGGTGGAGTAGTCATGTTGGACATCATTGGCGTGTCTGGACACCATAACACTAGCATGTTTGGGTATTTTACCCTTATTATAGGGCTTCTTAAGGGCATAGAAGCCCAAGGAATCCCTCATCGAATGCACAGAATTATATTCCATAGGCATGTCTCTAAGGTTTTCCTCAGCTTCTCATGTTTAACACAGGGCATGCCGTGAGATTAACGTCTAGCGGAGATGGCTCAGACTAATCGGAACAATGACTAGAGTGGATCAGATGGGAAAACCCCCAAAGGGAACACCGATGTCGGGGCTAACACGTGGTTAGTTACCTGGCTACTGGTAGGAGCAGTGAAGAGGTGAATTGTCTTGATCTCACTGGGATGTGGCATCCCAAGTAAGAATCAGGATGGATTATGGATTTCTAAGTGACATGTATGGAGAATGAAATGGATTCGACTCGAGGGAGACAATGGTATTGGGATTGAGCCTCGAAGAGACCTCATACGTATCCTTGTGGAAGGGAATCAAATTCCACATAGTTCGGAAGGGGTATAAGATTGGGGCATGCACAAAGGATGGAAACCCGATGGCATACTGAGGCTTATTCGTGGTTAGTAGCCCGTAGTTGGTCCAATGCCACTAGGACGCACCAGAGATATGGGTCCAAACAAAGGGGATGACAACGTCTTACCACTGAATGGGGCTGACAACGACTTACCAATGAATGAGGTTGACAATAACTTACCTCTGAATGGGGAAGACAACGGCTTACCGCTGAATGGGGTTTACAATGGCCTACCACTGAATGGGGTTGACAACATCTTATTAGTGAATTGCGTTGACAATGACTTACTGCTGAATGGGGATGACAACGGCTTACCGCTGAATGGGGTTGACAACGCATTACTACTAAATGGGGAGAAAAAAGGGTCATGTAGTTTAATATAATGTAGGATGGGGGTGGACCATTGTGGAATGGTTGGAACAACCTGGTGTTGGTCTTGAACCTCAGGGAGGCTTCCTACGTACCTTACCATGGAAAAGATCAAAGTATCGTAGTTCAAGATGGTTTGGTGATCCAACGTGAGGGGGGTCAGAACCAATGGTTGTTTGGATTAAACCTCAGGGAGGCTTCCTACACACCTTCCCTTGGAAAAGATCAAAGTCCTCGTAGTTTGAGATGGTTTAGAACTGATATGAAGGGGTCAGAAAAAATGGTTGTTGGGCTTGAACTTCAGGGAGGCTTCCCACATACCTTGCCTTGGCAAAGATCAAAGTACCCATAGTTTGGGATGGTTTGGAACCGATGTGAAGGGGTCATAACCAATGGTTATTGGTATTGTACCTCATGGAGGCTTCCTACATACCTTGCCTTTGAAATGATCAGAGTCCCTATAGTTCGGGATGGTTTGGAACCAACATGAAGGAGTCAGAAC
This sequence comes from Viscum album, assembly GCA_963277665.1. Lineage (NCBI taxonomy): Eukaryota > Viridiplantae > Streptophyta > Magnoliopsida > Santalales > Viscaceae > Viscum > Viscum album. Next base: position 1,447,203,294 of record OY728145.1, on the reverse strand, counting down.
CAATGGTTGTTGGGCATGAACCTCAAGGAGGCATCCTACTTACCTTGTCATGGCAAAGATCAAAGTCCCCATAGTTCCGGATGGTTTTGGTGAACTGACTTGAAGGTGTTAAAAACTAATGGTTGTTGGGATTTAACTTCAGGGAGGCTTCCTACGTACCATGTCTTGGAAATGATCAAAGTTTCTGTAGATCGGGATGGTTTGGAACTGACATGAAGGGGTCAAAACCAATGGTTATTGGTATTGAACCACAGGGAGGATTTCTACGTAACTTGACTTTGCAAGGATCAAAGTCCCATAGTTTGGGATGATTTGGAACCGACGTGAAGGGGTCATAACCAATGGTTGTTGGGCTTGAACCTCATGGAGGCTTCCTACGTACCTTGCCCTGGCAAGGATCAAAGTCCTCGTAGTTCGGGATGGTTTGAAACCGACATGAAGGGGTTGGAACCAAAGTTTGTTATTGGGTATTACACTCCAGGATGCCCAGAGATGATATCCTGGTCTATACTTACTCTAATACCATGTGAGTCATTCTCCATGTGAGAAACAAGAGGCAGCAAAGACCTGACGATCAAGTAAAGAAAGGTGCATCTGTGGAAAGTGGAATGAGGCATACACATGGTTAGCAGTACAAAAAGGAAACAAGGGCTTACGTGTGGTTCACATCCCTGAGGAGATGTAGAATGGGACTTACTCCAGGGTGGAGTCCCTTGTGGTGATAAATCCCAAAGGGAGAGGGATTTGGCACCGAAGAAAGGAGGGATCCGGTACCCTTCCCCCCCTCTAGTCTTCAGCCAGGAAGAATATAGGAGGAGCAAGGGTGCTACCTCATGCAAGAAAAGATAGGGGCTTACACCAAGGTGTTTTCCCTTTCCCCACGAACAAACATCGCTCCAATAAAGAGGATCACATCCCATGTGAGGAGTGGTCACACTCTTGTGGAGACCAGTGGACGCGCAGAATGTCCAAGACGGGGCACCCCACATAGAGTGAATGGGGTGAGGTCAAAGTTTAACATCATGTGATTAGGACAATGTTGCATGGAATTTTAACATCCTGAAGCTCAGACGATTTGGGTTTACTCCACATCCCTAGGAATTACTTAATCAGCACCCTTTACACCTTGGTGAAGGGAAGGAACCGACAACGTTGTGGTGAGGGGGTGTTATGGAGTGATCCACTGAGGGGTCCATGTTAGTGTGGCTATGAGAATAAGCAATAACCATTAGCGTACCTATGAGAAGAAGCATGAGGTGACGCAACACAATGTGAAGTACTTCCCTTGGGACCTTGAAATCACTTCGTGAAAACTTGGAGGGTCGCACCGGAAAAACATTTATTGAGAAAAGAGGTTCATAGGTAGAAGCCTTATGAATCTCTAGTGCTTCATGAAGTGGAGGGTATTCTCGAAGGGGTGTACTTTGGTAAGTGGAGTGACCTAGCCTAGGCATAGTGAATAGGTGTGTATGGAAGGTTCTTCGTGAAGTGGAAAGGAATTTGTAGAGCCATGTATTGCGAAGCAAGGGTGCCTTGTGAAGCATATAATTGTGATGTAATGTGCTTCACGAAGCACAGTGAACCCACCTTAGCATGTGAGTCACATGTGCAGAAAGGGTACTTCGCGGAGCATAAATGCTTCATGGCGACCTGAGTCCCCTTGGGGATCTCCTTCATTTGCGGAGGCCCATGGGCTCTACGAAGGGAATACCTCTTTGAATAGGGGCCAAATTCCCGCAAAAGGGAAGGCACTTCGCGATGCAGAAGTACCTGGAAGAGTTCATGGTTTTCAGTGCAGAGATTTCATCATGATTTGGGATCATAGAAGGTGAAATGTCAGAGGATCCATCCTTTGTGCTCAAGGGGAGCCCAATGTTTATAGGTAGGAGGCACCAGAAAGTATAGATTGCTCGGTGAGAAGACAAAGCTTTCTCCATGGAAGGTTTGCGAACGTCAAACGGGTTCATGGGGCATCCCGACTCCTTGATCTGTGGTGGGTCACGAATGTAAAATCGGTTCGTAGTGCATCTCGCCTCTTTACTCCATGGCGGTTTCGTGGAGGGGGAGCATGGCAGTGGCCGCGTAGATGTTGTGGGGCTCTATGCTCAGGCTTCACGAGGTAGCCCCTAATACTTTCTGTTCGTTCTGTGCTTCCCAAATTTTGGCACCAATAAATTCCACCCCTCATATTTAGAGCTGAGGAGAACGTGAGGGTCAATGTCTACGGGTGAATCACCAAAATACCTCAACCATCGTAAAGCTGCATCATGAAGAAGGCACCCAATGAAGAGCAGCGACATGGGGCTGATCATGCCGCAAAGCTCACTACGACCGGATGCGCCGTACAACACTAGAGGTTCTTTCCTATAAATAGGGGAGCTAACCTCTATTTTTTCCTTTCTCTTCTCTACAATTTTGGCTTGTAGAGCTCTCAATTCAAGAATATCTATGTACTCTGTGCTCGCTCTCCACGAATTGAGCCTTCTACATTATGGAACACAGTGAGTCTTTGATGCTACGAAAACACTTTGTGACTTTCGTTTGACAGCCGGGGCCGGGGCTCCGTGAACAACCTTTGCAAACGAGCTCCGAAAATTTTCTCTGCGAAAGATATTTACAAAACAAACCTAGAAAACACCCAAACTCAAAGGTTGAATGGCTCAACAAGAAGCTGTCAGGGGGTCCTTGCGGATACAGCATGAGGGGAGGAGATGGCGAATAGATTGGGATTAGGGGAGTTAATACAGAGCCACTCTAATCATGAGTCGTTGGTGGAGCTGCTATCAGCAAGAAAAATGAAATATCTTCTATGTAAGAGGCTTCCATTGTATAGATTTGGGCTGAGGGATAACGTCTTTATCCCTAAATCCAGTAGGGATGAGCCAACTTACTGGTTCTAAAGCATGTCGTGTTAGTTCCAGTGGTTCAGGGTAGCTGACGGTGATGCCTATGAGGAAATCACACCTATCATTACTGATTGTTTGTATAATCATCTGAAACATTTTGATGGGAAGGGATTGCAGCTAGAGAATTCCCGACCTTTATACCAGACGATCTTGAAGGAAGCCCTGAGGAACCCAGGGAATGGGTTGTCTGATGAGTGGGACCTGTGCTGGGGAAACCATTTCATAGATGATTGGGCCTGAGACTATTGGGTAAGTGCCTCATGTGAAGAGTTTGGGGCTGAGTTGAGGCGACTGGGCCTATATGAGGCGGATTGGGCCTCCCAATTCCACATATATCAACCAAATTAGCTGATGCCGGATTTGATGAGAATGTTTTCATCATGGACTAATACATTCCACCTACACCATAGGGAGGTCAGGATCAGTTTATGGGATGTGAATCAGATCTCGGGGGGTCCCGATACTGGGGGTGATGTATGATGAATTCCTCCTCGTTATGGGTGCATGGGAGGATCCAGAGAAAATACCACTGCGGGCGATGTCGTTGATGAAACTGGTGTTAATAGAGGATAAGGAAGAAGTGAGGGATGCCCATTTCAGTTGATGGTTCAAGCAGTTATTGAATTTTCTAGAAGAGAGGCAGTTTTCGGTGTGGCCTCAGACTTGCTTGATGGGGGCTCAACGATTCAAGGAGCACTCGTACTGGAAAGTCTTAGAGGATATACAGTGGAAGAAGAGGGAATTCAATGTCAATACCGAGAAGCAACTGATAGTCAGGCTGGCGACATTCATTGTGGAACTCATCTGTGATTGGATCCTTCTGGTGAGGGATACAAACAGGGGCATGTGACCAGACACATTTATCATGGAATCCATGTTGGCGATAGGAGGGAGGGTGAATCTCAGAATCCCGATACTCGCCAATATGTACTAGATACTGTGGAATATCAGTGAGGGGAATAGGACACAGAGGTTATACGGGCCATTCCACCTCCTGTATTGGTGGATAGTGGTGCATGTCAGGGGGTACTATGAATACCTAAACCATATATCCCCTCTGGGGTTGAACTTCCGCCTGTCCATTCTGAACGATGTGGGAATCTTTTCGTCCAAACTGACTGTGCAAGCAGTACTGAACCCAGTGTGAAAGGTAGAGGAGTTTAAACATCATCTGTTCCTGCTGCCAACGAGTGTTTTCAAGGATGATGGACAAGGAAAGTAAGATCACTGGTCCTATCTCCTGGCCTTTCAAGGTGGAGTCCTAGTAGAAAGGGTGGAATGTGAACCTCTCTACGATCCATACACCCCACACCTATATGCAAGAAAATTTTAGTGAATGCATCGACTAACCCTGCAGGTCTATTTGGGGGTGCGCTACAAGGATCATCCATGCGTGATGAGGAAAATGTGTTTCATGTTCACGCGAGAGGATGGGATGATACGGAACGAGCTGCCTCTACCCATAGTCATCTTTGGGTTGGTGAAGGAGTACGCCAAAAGTTGGGAGGCGGCTTGCCCGGGGGAGATGCTGAAGAAACCAACTGTTTAGGTCGATGATGGTGTGTCTCCCCATCCTCGAGGTCAGGTTAAAAAGGTGGAATGGAAATCCTGCGGTTGTGGTGCTGTCGTGGTAGTGAGACCCGCACCGGTTGATGGTGAGGTAGTGGCGGCGGATCCAACGACGGCAGCGGATCCGATGGTCCTAAAAGTGTGGATCTATCCAGAGGGGAGTCCACCAAGAGGATTCTATAGAATATCCACCTAGTTTCTAGGGAAGAGGTTGCGCCATATAGACATTCTAGAGAATGATGCCTTCCTAGAGGCCTGGGATGTCTGGGATGTCAAGAGGAAATTACTTGGCTCGTCCGAGATGTGACAACCTTTGAACCGTCTTAGGATGGACTTGTTGAGAATTGGACCTACCCGAGTTGGATTTGTGGTATCCCAAGTGGAGGTGGAGAAATACCTAGTGGAGATGGAGGACATTGTGCACTCATGGGGTACCCCACATCCAATGACTGACCAAGTGAGGCGTTGATGGATCGAACGGAGCCTTCGTAGTTGTCAGCCACTGAACTGAGAGAGAGCTTCACTCTGTCGGAAGAATCGGACGAGTCCTCATGGAGGGAGGATGTTGGTAGAGGGTGCCCATTAGAGGAGGTAAAAGATGGTGATCAAGGCTTGGACCATGAGGAATTCGTAGAGGCCCTTGAGGTAAAATCCCAACATCCTTCCTTAGGATCCGCTTCCAGGTCATTCTGGACTCCTTACTAATACTTGAACTGTGCAGGAGGGTCTCATACATAGAACTCGTTCTCACCCCTCAGAAGATGATGATGAAGGGCCTTCAGGATCTATACCTGTGGGTGCATTGATTACCACGTCCAGTGGGGCTAGGACACTCGAGGTGGCTCTTTCAGAGCATTCAGACATTCTGAAAATATACGGGGGCCATGCCTCGGGGTCCCAATGGCATCAACCGAAGAACGAGACCAGGAATTTGATCTCTATAAGTCTCTTCTACCAAATTCATGACTGTCACCCATTGACCATTTTAACTAACGTCCATTACCCTTTTTGGTGTGCAATGTTCTTCAATTGGCATGGGCTGCCTTGGAGAGGTTGGTCGGGACTTCTAGCAGCACCCTTCCTAGGGGGATGCTGGTGATCATAGAGGTGGAGATCAAAACCGACCAAACTGCGGTGCTCCCGATCACTGGTGGGACCAGCAGCGGGGCTGAGCCCAATATTATTGAGGTGGAATCTGTTGATGAGGATCGATCAGACATGCCAGGTCCCACCATGCCCGATCAAACACTGGATGTGGACCCTGCTGATAAGTTTCTAGGGGCGTTCCCCACATATGAGCCTGCCAACTACACTGAATGGGACAAGAAAATACAAAATTATGACCATGGCCTTAGTGTTGGAAGGCAGCGGAGGAAAGAAGTGAACATCAAGAGCCTCTAGGAGGCTAAAAACAATGTTCAGCGGCAGAAGGTCTGGGTGGATGAGCATTCAGCCTCCCTCAATGCGCAATCAGATCTAATATTGTGATTGAAGGCCTAGTTGGAAGAGGCCAAAGAACGCATGAAGAAAGCCTATGAAGAAATGACCATCATCCAAACTGACGTAGACCAGGCCTAGATTGTGGCTGATGAATTTTTCCACATTGCTGCCGGGGAGGAGTGGGAGATGAACATGAGACAACAAATCCTGGATGCCACAAGCCAGAGGGTGGTGGAGCTGCAACACTATTTTGACAGGGTCAACCCATCCATGTGAGGGTTCAATCCTTGGGTGTTGTGATGCATGTAACCTTTGATTGTTATACCATGATTTGACATTTTTATGCTAGCTTCATGCATGAATTCCATTATTTTTGTTTGTTCATTATATTCCTATAATATTCATAGAGCGTCCATCGATCAATCCCTAAGCTCACGTGGCTCGGGCCCGATGTGAGAAACACGAGACGACCACCTTATTACATTACCCAAATATAATAGTATAAACCAAGATTCGAATATCGAGGGGTTTGGACAACCATCCCGGATTTCTACGAAGAAAGAAGGAGGCCTGACTGGAGAATGAAGCTTTTAGAACAATCGAATTGATGTTTTTCCAATGTGCTCTACTGCACGAGCAGGGTAACGCCATGGGTGTTGGAATTAATATTTACATAGGGGAGTGGAATGTGTTAATCAAAATACCCAAAATTCGAAACACAGTAGGATGGAGTGATAATGAAGACTAACTGTTGACCGTGTTCTAAACATAGTATCCTTATTACATTAGCTTGAAATGGAGATAAAAAATGAGGGTCGAACGTTCACCATGTTTGAAACATGGGGCCTAACTCAAAATGCTACCCATTAGTCTTCTAGAACGTTGGCCCAGGATAGTAGGCGATCCATAAGTAGAGAATCCATACCATTAGGTGGTTCTTTTAGACATGAAATAAGATGAGGTTCCAAATAAAGGGCACACAAAGCATGGACGATGGAGTGATGGGTTGTTTGACTGGAATCCAACACTCTTGAAATTACACCACTGTGGTGGAAACAAACTAGGTGGGTGCATCAGTTGGGTCAGGGATCAAACATACTTATGAATAGGACCTCTCTGGTAAGGACCTGGAATGATCTGTAGTTTTATTTCATACCAATAAGGACGATAGACACATAGTTTAACATCATACAGTGAGGAAGGTTCACATAGTATAAAGGTCATACTTCATGGACCATGGTTAACAGTTTAAAGTCATGTTACATGGACTGTAGGCTCATAGTTTAAGGTCATAGAGAGTGGACCGTGATCAGGGCGAGGGGCCATAAGGGTTAATGACCCTGGGGATGGGCCCAAGGTGAAATTCCTGGGCATCTCTACATATCCCATAAGGATGAGAATCATGACAAATGTTGTTATTTAGCATAACATGGCTGGAGGCAAACACTGATAGGGGAAATCCTCTCTGGAAATGGAAATGGTGCATCCCATGATTATCAATGGGCATCCTGAAATTCTTCAAGGTAGAACTGCAGTTTAGTGTCATGCATTAAGGACATATAGACTCATTCAGTATAACATCGTACAATAGGACGAGGAGTGAAAGGGAAGATCCCAGGAAGGGAGTATGTGGTGCGGTGACTATAAAACCAACGTGAATGAGGACATAAGGATTCCACACCACACTACATATCCCCATAGGAAGTTCTTTCGGTAAAGAGACCAAAATAGAAAATCTGTATGGGCCCAAAACAAAGCGGTCGAGTGTTCCTACGTACCCCATTAGGATGAGAATCTAGCCACACACAGTTTTTAATGTGCAGTTTAACGTCATGCGGGATGATGAAAGGAATGCTTGACATGGATGCACTAGTACACATCCTACCAGAACTACTAAACCCATGTGATTCATGATCAATGTGGGAAACAAAGAGTAGTGATGGGACTTTCCTAACACAGGAAGAAACATGTTGAAAAAGGGATATTAGGTGAATGACGTCCCAATGATGTTGACCTGCCTACATAATGCACCTTGATGCATGATGGAGTAAAGACGAGTATATTGGAATTATATTTGAAGATAAGGTGGTGTAAATATGTGAATCATGATGCTCGAGATCTGGACCACAATAATGGTGGCGTGATGATAGGGGATGGTTGTTGACCATGTTCGAAACGCAGCATCCATATTGCGTAGGCCTGATATGGGGACAGATGGATGAAGTTCGACCACTGACTGTATTCGAAACATGGGACCTTTCACAAATGTTGTCCAAGTCTTCCAGGATATTGGCCCAAGATGGTGGGTAAGCCAATGTGGCATGAGACCAGGCCATAAAGGGTATCCCATAAGATATGGAATAGGATGAGTATCTAAATAACGGGATCACGAAGCTTAGACATGGAATGAGGGAAATGTCCCCATGATAACTCCACACTTCGGGCTCTTTGTCAAAATGCATCTGAGTACAAATATAATATGTATTAGATAGAGGGAGTCAAGTCCCTTCCCAAGGACAAGGTTACTCGGGTCGAACTCTTCCAACTTAAGGTCCCAGCACAGACCATTAAGGGTAATTGATTTAATGGATTGGGCGTAGGGTGGTGAAGTAGCCGAACCCAGCAGATAGTTCCCATAGGATTATTTTAGTTTTGGGTCATAGAAATCGAACTACGTTGGGAAAATACATGAGGGGAACATGGTGCAGCTAATTCAAAACCCAACATGAATGAGGACCTAGAGTCCAAATCACCATGTGTTCCTTGGGGAGGTTTTTGGTCGAGGGACCAGAAATGAAAGTTAGGTTGGGCCTGATACAAAGTGCACGAGCATTCCTAAATACCCCATGAGGATGAGAATCAAGCCACACATAGTTCTGGGGATGTCATGGTAAGATACCAGTGCTAGAGATAACACGGTTATGCGGGTCTATCCCTCACACCCAAAGAAGCAATATTTGATAGATCTTGTCTGTCTTGTAGGATAAATGAGTTTTGCGTTTTTTTTGTGAATCGATGGACCTAGGATAAAAAGTCCAGGCATCGCCATAAGAATCATGCCATGTGAAGGAATTGACGAATGGTATGGTGGGTGACCAATACCAAAAATGATGTCCCCTCGAGTGAGGACACCACGATGTAGTTTCGTTTTTCATCGTGCAGCCAGGACGACAATGTCGCATTTTAGGGTCATGTGGTGGGGCCAGACAACATAGTTTACCATCATATGACTTGGATGTATATAGGATAGATGGGGTTCAAGAGGGAATGTGCACGGTGCGATAAATCATACCCGATGTGAATGGGAACTAGGGGTTCCACATCACATCGCGCGTGATTCCAAGAGAGAAACCTCGGGCTGAGGGGCCAGAAAAGGTTGAAGGATATTGGACGGGAGAGGCTAGCTCTCAGTTGAGATGGACCCGAAGGTGGGATGTTTGGGAATTACTACCTATTCCATGAGGATGGGAATCAATCCATACATAGTTCTTGAAGGTTCCTTTTAATGTAATGTAGGAAAAATACAGTTTAATGTCCTCTGGGATAGGAAGTAGGAGGGAATAACTCCTCGAAACGGGCGTACATGGTATGGATATTTCAAACCCGATGTCAATGAGGGCATAAGTCCACAAACTCCACACCACATGGTCTTATAAGATTCAGATTCTAAGAGGCATAAAAAAAGAGAGTAACCATAGAGAGATATTAGTTTAAGGACTTAGAGCTCGAACCATGGAGAAGAGGAAATCTTCCAAATAGGTACAGACCTCGACCCAATCGTTAAGCCCACATGAGTCGAACCCAGTGTAGGAAACAAGGGTAGAAGAGATATTCTAAATACATGGAATGAACGTAAAGGGGAAGATGGTGCAGGGCCCAAAATAATACCTTACCACAGCTTTGTCCTCACAAAATGCAAATGCACTCTTAGGGATAACACTAGAAGTGTCGAAATTCCACTTGGACATGATGGGGTGGAAAATGATGTGAAACATGCCACCAAAATTTTGGGCTTAATGAGTTTGGTGTGACGATGGAGGATAACTGTTGACCATGTTCGAATCATAGTATCCATATCGTGTAACCTGAAATGGGAACAACAAATGAGCATCGACCACTGACCGTATTCGCAACGCGGAACTTATATCATTTTGTTGTTCAAAACCCTTGAGAACTTTGGCCTATAGTGGAAGGAGGGACCTTGGTCCGAGCATCCATTCCATTTGGGGGTCCCTTTGGATGTAAAAGATGATGGAAGACCTAATGAAGGGGAACACAAAGCCTGAAAGGTAGGTGAGAACATCTCCGGGTCGAATTCAACACTCTAGGTGCTGGACCAAAGTACTCTTGGGAACATTGGAGAATCACAAAAGAGGATCCAGGGACCCAACTGAGAGGCAAACGACTCAAAAATATGAGTATAGGGAAAGGGATATAAGGTCACTCTGAAGAGATAGGTATACATCATGGTTGTTATAAAACCAGCATGAATGGGGACATAATCACATACCACATCGTATACCCCTCTCCTGGAAGAACGTAGGACAAGGGGACAAAGGATAGGGATATTTCTAAGAGACGGGGATAGGACCAAAGACTAGGTATTTGGGCAGTCCTATGTATCCCATAAGGATGTGAATCAAGCTGTACATAGTTCTTGAAGATTTCGTGAAGTTTATCATCTTGCGACAAGGACGTAGAGAAAGGGTAAGATACCTCAACAAAGGATGTGTACGACACGAGGAGTAACCCAACATGAATGAAGACATAGTCTCATAGCACACCGTACAATCCTAAGAGATACCTTAGTACAGGGGCCCTAGAAGGTCAAGGGATGTTGGGGATATTAGCCTGAAATGGTAGGAGGTCCCTTAGGCTGAGTATCAATTCTATTCGGAGGTCCCTTTAGACCTAGAGGATGGTGGAAACCCAAATGATGGGGCTCGCGAAGCATGGAGGGGCCTATGTTCATGGAAGGGACAATAAATGGAGGAGGAAATGTCTCATGGAAATGTGTGGGGTGTTAAAAAAATATCCCAACATGAATAATGTTGTGAGTCCATATCACGCCGCACAATCTTATATAAGAAGTTGGTTCAAGGGGTTGAAAGGATCGAGGGACCTGAGGCTGAGCATCCCAGACAACTATAGCCATATGACCTCTCATTCGAGCATTGCCTCATCATATCTTCTTATCCCACGAGAGAAATTCTCAGTGTGGGAAACAAGGAGTAGGACTAGGATATTCCCATCACAAAAGGGACCACCAACTAGAATCCCACTCCCACTCGGGGTAGAATGAAGCTTGAAAAGACAACGAGGTAGGATGAACCACTACACTTCATGTTCGGGACATATGGGGTAGTGAAATCATGGAAGGATAGTTGTTGACCAAATTCGAAACAAATCATCTATATCGTGGTTACTTTAAATAGGAAAAAATGAGCATCGACTACTAACCATGTTCTCAATGCGGGACTTGTATCAATTTTTTTTTTGAACCCTCAAGGATGTTGGCCCAAAATGGTAGGAGATCCCTTAGGCTAAGAATCTAGGCCAATCATGGGTCCTTTTGGGTGTAAAAGATGATTGATTCCTAAGAAAAGGAGTGAGTTAAGCATAGATGTGCCAGTTCATTTTAACGTCACGCAGGGCGGTGAAAGAGGTGAAATTATCCATGGGTTGGGATGTATGGCAGGGTTTCGATGAACTCAACATGAATTATGGAGGAAGATGACACCACACCAGGTGTTCTGACCTGAGGGGAGGTTCTGATGTTTGGGCTGGGTCGACAGACAAAATTTCTAAGAGTTCCTACATATCCCATGAGGATGGGAATCAAACCACATGTAGTTCTTGAAGGCCCTGCAGTTTAGTGTCATGAATTAAGGATGTGGAAGAATAGAAGAACGAGGAGGTAGAACATAGTGCGATCATCATAATACTGACATGAGCATGGAAAAAGAATCCTATACTACACCATTTAAGGATACTCCAAGAGAAATACCCCCTAGGGGGAATATCCAAAGAAAAGAGTTTGGGGGCTAGACTCAAGATGCAACATATGAGCGTTCCTACATATCCCATACGGATGGGAATCAAGCCATTCATAGTTCATGACATCCATGCAGTTTAGCATCATGTGGTAAGGATGCGGGGAATGTTTAAAGTAATATAGAACCATTCACATTTTAACATCGTGTGGGACGACATATAGTTTAATTTCATGCAGGACGTTTCACAGTTTAAGGTTATGTGAGGCCTAATAGTTTAAGGTCATGTAGGACAGTATATAGTTTAGATTCATGTAGGACCATGTAGTTTAGGGTCATGTGGGACCATATACAGTTTAGGGTCATGTAGGACAAGGAAATTTAGGATCATATAGGACCATATACAGTTTAGGGTCATGTTGGACCAGACAATTTAGGGTCATGCAGGACCAGGAAGATTAGGGTCATGCAGGACCAGGTAGTTTAGGGTCATGCAGGACCATATACAGTTTAGGGCCATGTAGGACCAGGCAGTTTAGGTTCATGTAGTACCATGCATGCTCAGGTAATGTATTTCCTGAAGAACATAGAATTGGTGGGAGGAGTTATATGCTCACCATCCATGGTCACCAAAGAGTATGCACCATTGGGGTAGACCTTGTGAATAATGTAAGGTCCTTCCCATTTGGGCTCCAACATGGGTGGTTTCCTGTCGGGTACCATTGGCGTCCTGAGGGACAATACCAAGTCTCCTTGCAAGAAGAAGCAGAGGCAAAAATTCTTGTTGAAATCTCTAGCCATCTTATTCTAGTGCCTTTCCAGATTGTGCAGGGCATGAAGCCTGTTCTCGTCATGTTCTTCCAGCCCAGCCAGGCGAATTTCAGCTACTTTATCTGGCACTTTCTTATCATAGAAAACCATCCATAATGAGGGTAAATGAATTTATATGGGTAGGATGACCTCCATTATGTATACCAAGGAATATGGGGTCACCTATGTGGAATTAAAAGTCTTCATTCGATAAGACCATAGGGCGTTGGGGAGATTTTCCGAGAAACTCTTCATGTTTTGACCAACCATTTTTTGCAGAATATTAGAGAAGGCTTTGTTGAATTCCTCGGTCAGTCCATTTTCATGTGCATGATAGCTAGAGGTATGGTTAGAACGGATGTTGTACTCGATGTACAGTTTCTTCATATCACCTGCCCGGAATTTCATTCCATTATTGGTGAGGACGACGTGAGGGACTCCAAATCAGTAGATGATGTTGGAGCTCACAAAGTCAATGATGGAACTGGCCATGAACTCCTTGAGAGGAACTTCCTCTGCTCACTTGGAGAAGAAATATATAGTAGTTAGGATGAACCTACACTAGAAAGATATCTCCAGTGGATATGGTCCCATGACATCAAGCCCCAATACTGCAAATGGCCATGAGTACTTGGTAGAGTGGAGAGGATCTGGTGACCGATGCATGAAATTAGAATGAATTTGGCATGCATGGAACCTCTTAGAGAACCTGATGTAGTCATGGATCATGGAGGGACATAAGTACCCCAATCTCTAGATCTGGTGAGATAGCTTCGGTCCATTCTGATGAGCCCTACAGGAACTAGCATGAACCACTTGCATGAACTGAGAAATCATGACTCCTTGAATGCAACAGAGGAGAACCCAATCAAACCCGTGCTTGTAGATGATCTTCTCATCACCATGACCATCCTTTGTGGTGAAACATAATGCACGACATCATATTCTCTCACGCTCAGCCTGATCTGCTGGGAGATAACTGTTTTGAACGTACTCGACAAGGGAGGTTCTTTAATCAGGAGTCACTTCAATCACTGCATCTTGGGGACCTGGGGGTCCTGACATGGAGGCACCGGTGGTATGGATGATTACCTATGGGCTGTTATCATCATTTGGGGTGATGGGAGCAATGAATCATCGGTGTGCCACACAGATAATCAGATCATCCTATTTGAGCTCTGCAAGTGATGCAGCTACTCTGGCTAGGGCATCAGCCTGATCGTTCGGAGATCGAGGGACATGAATAACATCCAGTCGAGATGGGAACTAGGCCATTATCTAGAGAGTGTGCTCTAAAAATGGTACGAGATCTGGCTTTTAAATGAAATAGTCACCATTGATCTACTTGAGGACTAGTTCAGAATCCCATTTCACATGAAAATGGGGAACATCAATATTGAGGGCCAGATCGAGGCCAATGATGTGAGACTGATAATCTGACTCATTGTTGGTGAAGCCTTCTAACAACAAGAATGATTATGGTTGGATGACTTATGTCGGTGTAATGAAGATGATGCCCAGGCCCACCCTGTTGAGTTTGGGATCATTGAGACTCCTGCCGATGGGGCTCTGGGAAGCACCCTTGAAGTGTATTTTCTAGTAGGGAAAGGCGTTCTCTACCGAGAGGATTTCCTCATCGGGGAAATCGAGGTCCTGGGACTAGTCAGAAGGAGAAGGATGGGAAGAAATGAAGTCTTCCAATGCTTGTACCTTGATATCCTTCTAAGGAATGAATCTGACTTTGAACTGCTGGAGGATTACCGCCCAACGAGATAGACGGCTAGTCAACATGGGGCAGTTTAAGATGTACATCAGGGGATATACTCGGGACACCAGCTATACCTCACGATGCTGGAGGTAATGATTTAATTTCTGTACTGCGATTACCAACACAAGGAAACTCTTCTCGATGGAGGAGTATCTGGTCTCCGTATCGAGGAGCATGTGGTTTAGGTAGTAGAGGCTATTATCTATCCCCTAATTGTTTTTCTGGGTGAGAAGGGCAGGAAGAGATCATTCCCGAGCGGTCACATAAAGGACCAGCAGATTTTTGGAGGTAGGTGGCATTAAGACTGGAGGCTGGATCAGACACTACTTAATTTCCTCAAACGCAGTCTGACGTTCTTCATCCCACTCATAGAGTGTGCCTTTCCTAATGAGCCGATCAAAGGGATTAAACTTGTCGGACAGATTCGCAATGAATCAGTGTATGTAGGCTAAGAGGCCTTGGAAACCTCAGAGTTCTTGAATTTTTCTTGGGGGAGGCATCTGGATGATGGCCTTGATCTTCTCTAGGTCGATCTCAATTCCCCTGTAGCTGACAAAAAAGCAAAGAAACTTTCCTGAGGTGACCACAAAATCACACTTCAATGGATTCATGTTTAGGTGGCGGGAGTGGAGGAAGGTGAACACTTTCTCAAGGTCTTTGAGAGGGTTCTGTCCCTGGAGATATTTTACCACCAGATCATCCACATAGCACTCCACCAATGTTTCGAGGATCAGTTTAAAAATGCGATGAATAACCCTCTTATAGGTGGAACCAACATTTTTTAAACTGAAAGGCATGACTTGGTAATAGAAATTACCTTGTGGTGCCTGGAAGGCTGTAGAATCATCATCCTCGGGGGCCATTCAAATTTGGTTATACTCAGAGTACCCATCCATGAAGAAGAGGGCTTGGAACCCAGCTGTGTCATCAATCAATAGTTAAATCATAGGAAGGGGAAAATCATCCTTCAGACAATGACATTTGAGATCACATAAGTCGGTTCAGACTTTGATTTGTCCACTCTTCTTCCTGACTGGCACAATGTTGGCTAGCCATTTGGGGTACTGTACCTCTATGATGAAATTGGATTTGATGTGCTTATCAAATTCCTCCTCTACCATGGCACTATGAGAAGGGTGAACCTTTCTGGGAGGCTTCTTGAACCCACGATGATTGGTCGTGATACTGAGGTGGTGGATGGCTACCTGAGTATCTAGTCCTGACATCTCATCATATCTTCAGGAAAATACATAACGGTGATGCTTAAGGAAGTCTATATACCAACCATTCTCCTTGATGGGAATAACGACATTGATCAATTTGGGTTACATGTCTACCTTGCTATCGAGGTTCATCCATACCTATTTTTCGACTGTGACGGAGGCAGCCACTTCAAAGGAAGGAGGAGCATCCTCAAAATCCTCTTCGCCCCTTACAGAGGAGTGATCCTTGGTGGGATGAGTTGCTTCTGAGTTGGCAGATCCCAACGGGAGGCTGGTACCAGCCTGAGTGGTAGTGGACACTACATCAGGGGACTCTTGTGCTACCGCAACCATATCAATAAAGGATTTCAATCCAATCCCATCTAGTCTTTGTCTCAAGGGGCCATACTTGACGATATTAAAGTAATAGTGGCACGTCAGCTTGTGCCTTTTAATTCCAACCCGGTGAATCAATCAAGTTTGACATATTTACATTTCCTTGGGATGGACATCCCAATACATTATGGGAGTAGAAGGCTCCGGGATCACCTGAGCCTGATTTGTATAGGAGTACGAGGTGATTTTCCATTGTCTCTTATACTTGGGAATGTGTTCCCCCCTCATTCCAGAAACAAAAAAGCATTGTCCCATGTACGGGGTTGTAACCTCCAATCGGTGGATTGGAAAGACGTAGGCATCATCCAGATCTGTCCATGGGTCGGTCACAGCCATGGCATGCTCAACCACGTTAGCCTAAATCTACTTGTCTTTGCTATTGTAGTAGTCGACATCCAAATATAGGGATTCACAAGATGCAAAAGGAGAAACATCACCTTGAAGCACTCCCACTTGACCATTGAGGGAGTACTTGAGGTACTAGTGATATGATGAGTGAACCGCCACATGAAGGTGGATCCATGACCTGCCCATAAACTCATTATAGGTGGTGTCCTAGGAGACAACCATAAATTTGGTGCTGGAAACTAGGCCACTGAACATGGTCTTCAATAGGATCTTTCCGACCGGTTTCTGTTCCATCATATCATAAACTTGGATTCTTAGGTCATAGGGACTCAGATCATCTTCAGACAATCCAAGTTTTCGAAGTGTCCAAGTCGGGATTAAGTTAATCCTAGAGGCCGTGTCGACGAGACAACGGTGAACCTCAACACCATTGAGCTGGCCAGTGATGTATAGTGGGTGAATGTGCCCCTATATGGGAGATCCTTCATCTTTTCCAGAGAATGAGATGATGGCCTGTCATTTATCATTCTTGATCGCCTCATAATGGAAGGATTCTATGGATACTACATCCATCTCAAACTAGAGGGGGATCCTTAAAGCCTCTATGAGGGCCTCATGAATTTTGGATGACAGGTTAAGAGCCTCAAGGATGGAGAGCCTGGATGGAATGCTAGTCAGGTGCTTTAGGAAGTCGTACGTCATTCCTGATGCGAACTTCTTCTTAAAAGAGGTCGTTCTATGACAGGAGGTATGTTGGGCCCTATTGACTGGACCAATGGCTGACTGGTAGTAGGAATATCCCATTGCTCACTAGTAGAATCCTGTGAAGTGACTACTCGGTGTGGGCCAAACGACTGAGTCCTGCCTGTAGCAGGGCGTGGTTGGTCATGGTGCGGTCAAGGCAAATCTTCCTGATCCAACCACACGAATGATGGAGAAGGCATGCCTGATTTCATCAGATGAGAAGGCTGCACATGTTGAGCTCTGCACTGAGACTGTTTCCAGGTTTCAGTAGCATGCACAACCATCCTTGAAGTGATGACCAAGGCACTCCAACGACCTACATAGCCATGGATCTGTCGAAGATGACGACATCTTGGGATGCTGTGAGGATCTTCCTGGCACTCCTCGTTGTCAAGAATCATGTAGGGGTTTAACATCTCTACAATGTTAACCGAGGCATACCCTTGGCTATCACTTGAAGATTCATTAGCTACTATGTGGATTCTGAGAGGAATTCCCATCATCGAGCGCCTGAAGTTCAAAAGAGTACGGGATGACGATGGAATCAATGGGAGATTTTGTTTTCCCTTGCATCGTCGATGCTTTCTATTCTGGGAAGGGGACGACTGAGATGATGATGTAGAAGTAGTAACTGCGGCTTTTGAAGGCTCTGGCCGATTCATGAATGCATGGATGAAGCCATAGGCACGAGAAACTGTTTTACAAGCCATACAGTCCTCATACTTCTGGGACCCATAGTTATAAACTTGATGCCACTTACCTTCACTGTCACAGCTGCTATCTGGCCTCACGAAGACACATGCCACCTGTTCCAGGGCTGGGCCCAACCTGACTATGTTGTTTTCAACCTGGTCTTGGAGCCTGTCATTAAACACATAGCACTTTTTGAGGGTGTTCCCTAGGATCTGATGATAAGGGTAGTAGTTGGGGAGATCCACAAGGTTCGCCACTTCTGGTCTACTACACACTGGTAAACATACAATCCCCTATTCCAAGGCACTACGGAAGTAACAGGGGACCTGAGACATGTTGAATGAGTAGTCTGGTTTCTCTTGTCTGGGAAGGGGTACCTTTGAGCCTAATTCTGATGAGGGGATGGATGAGCCTGTGAAAGAGGCATAGCCAGATTATCCCTCCAGTGTGGTGGAAGCAGATTACATGGGGGCGCTTGCCGATTATGAGGTGAGCGCTGCTGGACAGGAGGTTGTGCCTTAGGCAGAGGACCTCTTCGAGGCTGCGGAGGCGGCTCCACTGGTAATAACTCCAGTTTCCTGGGGGCCTCTATTTGGGCCACTGCGGTGGGCTTGTCTCTAGTGGCCCTTCTCATGGGGATTACAGGAGGAAACATACATGCCTAATTATCCTACTGTAAGGCTTCCTATAGGTGCTGGGCCTTATCAGAGAAGTCTCATAATCCCCCGGGGTATTTCTGTGTGATCAAAGAGGGGAACAATTCCATCTTAAAATTCCCTACGGACATCGTTAGCAGTTTCTCCTGAGTCAGTGGCATTTCAAGGGGCTATGTGATCACTTTCCACTGGGCGAAAAAGTCTGTAACGCGCTCATCAGGCCTCTTCTTGCACTTTATGAGGTCTGTGATACTCATATTTCAAGTGGTGGAACTGAACTGGTAGAGGAATTGCCTACAGAGGCCTTCTTAGCCGGCTACTGATCTGATGGGGAGCTGGCTATACGAGATGAATGCCAGTCCCTCCAATGTCTTCCCAAAACACCGACGTTTGGCGGCTTCCTTCTACGCTAGGGTTCCCAACATGGGCCCACACTGTGAGATGAAGTGGGCCAAGTACTGCGGTAGGCCCCTTATTTTGTTGAAGGGGGAAAAGGTGGGATTTCCAAATCCTGGGGGTGCTGGCATATCATCCACCCATGCTGGATATGGCTTACCATCTGGTGGGATTTCCACCTATCATGTTTCCAATGACTTGAGGTGAGAAATGAGTGCCGCCATCAGGTCATCTGGGTGGGGGTCCCTGTCTTGACGGGGATCCCTCACAACTAGTGAAATGGCGGGTTCTTCAACATGATAAACAGGCCCAACGGCTCATGGAGCGGCTGGTGGAACACCCTTTGGGGAAGCTGGGGGAATCTGAGATGGGTCTCGAGGATTTTCACATTGTTCAGGAGGGTTTGGGGATACGTACCGTGCCCTCTTTCCATATGTTCCGGCTTCAACCCTGTCTATATGAGAAAGATGGTCAAGGTCACCTAGGGGTAGCTCGTCGAGAGGAAGTTGTGCCTACCCCTACTGTCCTGGTCAAGGATAACCATAGTATGGTCGTCGCTCTACAACACTTTCATCCAGGAGGTTGTCAACCAACATATTATTTTCAGAAAGTTACTAAGACAAAGTGGCTTTTTCTGGGTCTTCCTCTGTCTTCTGCACTGAGCCAGATGGGTTAGAGAGTTTGGATGCTCCGAGATTCTCTTTACCCTTACTGTGATTCCGGCTAAGAACTAATGCCTCAGTGGGTGCAGAGATACCCATTAGATTTCTCTGTTGGCAAGTAACCCTTCCCAATGAATCCAATAGTTGTGCCACACCCACGGGGGGGGGGTGGGGGGTAGGTCCCCATCAAAAAGATCCAGATCATCCTCCCCTTCCAATAGGCTGGCCATGTTGACCGAAACACTACCTGGGTGCATGTCCATGATATCCCCTGGTAGTTCGGGCTGCCACCAGATAGGACTGAAGAGGAGGGTAGCATACTGCCCCATCCATGAATCTGTACAGGGGGAGAAGCCTCCTTGATAATATTGCAGAGCACATTGACACTCTGAATGGATCATTGCTGGAGGGCCCCATGGTGACATTGTGACTCCAGGCGCTGTTCCACATGGAGTGTGGCCAGATCAACCAGACAACATTGTTCTCCAATTTCCTTGTAATTCACTTGGATCTTAGGGTAAGCCACTCTCTGACGACGAAAAAAAATGTGCATGGCCCTGAGGGATTGATGGAAACACTCAAATTTATCTGGGGTGGGGGATTCTGGTGCATAGAAATTCAGAATTGTAATGGGCCAAAACTTCTTAGAGAAGTGGTCCACTGCGAGGATATCCCATAAGCTCCTGGGATCGAACTGAGGGTCTAACCCTTAATTTCCCCACTCATCAACCAGAGGCAACTGAGGAACTGATAGAGGTACTGAGGAAAACAGTTGGGACAATAGGCTATCCAGTGGAGAATATGGAGAGCAGGCTGAAAAAACTCCATATATGGGGCTATCATCTGAAGAGTGTAGTGACATAGCCACCACATCGTGGTATGACGGGCTAATGGCCGTATTTTCTAGAATAATCACTATGGCTATTGATGACATACCACACTCCTTATCGTCTGACAATGGTCCCCAAAATAGGTCTCTGTGATCTCTAGTCGGGGTAGAGAGTGCTTCTGGTGATGATGGTGGTATTTGAATAGCCGTAACCTGTGAAGCTTTGAAATTTTAATCTTCCTGGATATACCTACAGAAGGAGGTAGGAAAAAAATGGAAATCACATTTGGGAAGTATGAGGCTGATGCACCTTGTTCCTACCCTGACCCTTGACACGAAGGACCTAGGTAAGGGTTCCATCAATGAGTCATACTCCTAATCAGAGTATGAGAAGCAAACCGGTTTGATCTAAGTTTAAATCTTCTTAGAACTCTTATTATAGTGGTGACGACCCTACTTCCTTCCCCGGGATGGCTCTTCAAGATAGGGTATATTTCCGGCATGAGGAGGACCTTCGGCCGTACCAGAGCCCGGGAAGAGAGGATTTCTGCCTGAGTAAGCAAGGGTGCGAGGAGCACCAGGATAGATATCAAAGGGGAAACAGGGAGGACCTCAGTGTCCACTGGCTGACGTGTGAAGAAGATCACCGTGGGAGGTGCTAAATCATGTAAGACTTCCATTAGAGATGATGGGGGCATGGGTAGGACTTCCATGATTGTTTCCCCTGGCGACATCAGTGCGAGGAGGGTCCTCATGCTGGTCGAGCCGAACACGGGTAGGAACTCTGTGCTTGGCACTGGTGTAGCAAAGATGGCCTTCACTCCTCTGATTACATGGGTGAGGAGGACCTTTTCCATATGCTATAAGAACATGGGAAGGGCCCCCTTGTTGGATATTGACTAGAGGTGCAATGTCCTTGTATCAATGTTCTATGGAAAGAGGGATGACACCATACTTGATGTAATGAGCACGAGAGAGGATTCTGTACTAAGTGTCGCTACAATGGGGAGGACCCTCGTCCGGATTGAACGTAGAATGGGTCGGACCTCTATCATGAGATTGGAAGTGGGGAGGACCCACATTATCTATAGTGGCAGTACGGGGAGGACCTCCGTACTAGTGGTGGCCAATACTTGCGCCGACAGCCGAGAGAGTCGACCCAGCCTACCCGTAGGAGAGCATGGGCCTCGATTTCAGACAAGTATGTATTTTCCCCTGCTCATCATACATAGGGGTTGATGATATATGTCAGCGGTGGCCTGAGAAACAGTATTTGATGACGTTGAAGACCCTTGGTGGGATTCCTCCTTGGCCTGCGACCGACGCTGGCCACAGGTCAGCCGGACCGGGGTCGGTGGTGCAGATATGTAGCTCACCTACTCTTCAGCTCGAGTTCTGGGTGGCGGTGATGGCATGGCCTCGTGGGAGACCTCCTTGGGAGCCCTTAAAATGGGATCCTGGCCGGGATGTTCTCGACGTCCCCAAACTCATCGGTGTAGGGCAGGGAGTCATCGAGGTGTTCCTGGGAGAGGTTCCCAAAACGATTGTATGTGGGATTGGAAAGAAGTGGCTCCCTTCATTGCCCTTGGGGGCGGCATTGGTGATGAGGTGCATACGCATATAGATCCTAGCGGTCCATATAACACGTAGGGATGATCCCCTCCTCCTCATACCGGTGGATGAGGTCATTAATCACCCTTTGTTAGATGAATTTATGTGGGGATATGAGGCATGGGAGCCCCAATGTTATGGATGTGGAGATTGTCACGGAAGCGGTGGAACCATGTGGGACAACCATGTTGGTATTTCCCCTTCCCCATGTCATAGGATGGGAAAAGATCAAATTACTATAGCAGCTTGGTTCCTTGAAAATAAGGATAATAGCCCATTAGTGTTGATTGAAAAAGAAATCGATGACTAGTACTCCAATTCCATTCCATATTCCATGTTTGGTACGAGGGATCCATGCTGACAATGTCACAGATCGGGATGTCCAACGTTTTGACTACCCAAACATCTGGTGAGTTTCACACCAGGCCCAATTTTTTCGTGGTGGAACCTAGCACCAGATAACTGGATCCAATGAGACACTATTCTATTAATGTATCGAACGCTACTAATCTCCATATTGGGGAGAATAAATTCATGTTGGGTTCAAAATTTCTATTTCTGAAGCTTTTGCCGGGGCGCCTGCGTCTGTTTGTTTCAAGGAAAATGATGCTGTTTATTTCCCCGCATTACCGCTTTCCAAAGGTGGACGACATCCATCACTTATTTAGGGATTTTTTCTCCTTGATCGAAATGGGATGATGGTACTTCGGTTCTTCCTTCCATGGATTCCTCCTAGAAACACGTTACATAGTCTGGGTCTCCCTTATAGACTGAAGATGTTTTTCATGAAAATCATCCCTGTGCCATATCTTCATGGACACCAGTTAATTACACTGCTTCGGTCAGGACATTCCAAGGGGTCCGATCAGGGCAAGAACCTTCAGTTGGGCGAGTAGTCGCGTTGTACATCACTGGCGTGTCTGAACTCCAGAACAGTAGCACATCTCTGTTACTTCCCCTTATTATAGGGCTTCTCAAAGGCATAGAATCCAGAGGCATCCCATCAAATGCAGGGAATTATATACCATAGGTATGTCTCTGAGGTTTTCCTCATCTTCCCATGTTTAAAACATGTAATGATGCATGTTTACCATCTACTGAAGATAGACCATACTAATCAGAACATTGACTAGAATGGATCAGATGGGAAACCCCATGAGGGAAGAGTGATGTCGGGGCTAACACGTGGTTAGTTACCTGGTCACTGCTAGGAGTAGTGATGAGGTAAATTGGCATGATCTCACTGGAATGTGGCGGATCGGGTAAGAATGAAGATGGATGATGGATGGTTAAGTGAAGTGAATGGAGAATGAAATTGATTTGACTCGAGGGAGATGGTGGTATTGGGCTTGAGCCTCAAAGATACCTCCTATATATCCCCGTGGAAAGGAATCAAAGTCCACGTAGTTCAGAAAGGGTATAGGATTGGGTCATGCACAGAGGATGATGACCCGATGGCATACTGTGGCTTACACATTGTTAGAAGCTCATGGTTGGTCTGACTCCATTGGGATGGACCAGAGATATGGGTCCCAACAGAGGGGACGAAAACGGCGTACCACTGAATGGGTATGACAACAACTTACCGCTGAATGGGGTTGACAATGAATTACCGCTGAATGGGGCTAACAACTGCTTACAACTAAATGGGGTTGACAATGACTTACCGCTGAATGGGGATGACAACGGCTTACCACTAAGGGGGTTGACAATGACTTACCACTGAATGGGGTTGACAACGGCTTACCACTGAACGGGGTTGACAACATCTTACCACTAAATGGGGAGAAAAAAGGGGCATGCAGTTTAATGTCATGCAGGATGGGGGTGGGCCAATGTGGAGTGGTCGGAACGACCGGGTGTTGGTCTTGAAACTCAGGAAGGGTTTCGACATACCTTACCTTGGAAAAGATCAAAGTCCCTGTAGTTCAGGATGGTTTGGTGAACCGATGTGAGGGGGGTCGGAACCAATGGTTGTTGGGCTTGAACCTCAGAGAGGCTTCCTATGTACCTTGACTTGGAAAATATCAAAGTTCACACAGTTCAAGATGGTTAGGAACTAACATGAAGGGGTATGAACCAATGGTTGTTGGGATTAAAACTCAGTGAGGCTTCCAACGTACCTTGCCTTGGCAATGATCAAAGTGCACATAGTTTGGGATGGTTTGGAACTGATGTGAAGGGGTAGGTACTAATGGTTGTTTGGATTGAACCTCAGGGAGGCTTCCTACATAACTTTCATTGGAAAATATTGAAGTCCCCATAGTTCATGATGGTTTGGAACCTAAGTGAAGGGGTTAGAACCAATGGTTGTTGGGCTTGAACCTCAGGGAGCCTTCTTACGTATGTTTCCTTGGAAAATATCCAAGTCCCCATAGTTCGGGATGGTTTTGTTGAACCAACGTGAAGGTGGTCAAAACCAATGGTTGTTGGGCTTGAACCTCAGGGAGGCTTCCTACATAACTTTCCTTGGAAAAGATCCAATTCCCCATTGTTCGGGATGGTTTGGAACTGATTTGAAGGGGTAAAAACAAATGGTTGTTGGGTTTGAACCTCAGGGAGGCTTCCTACATACCTTTCCTTGAGAAGGATCAAATTACCTGTAGTTCATGATGGTTTAGAGCCAACCTGAAGGGGTCAGAAGCAATGGATGTTGGGATTTAACCTCAGGGAGGCTTCCTACGTACCTTGGCTTAGCAAGAATCAAAGTCCTCATAGTTTGGAATGGTTTGGAACCGACGTGAAGGAGTCGAAACCAATGGTTGTGATTGGGGCTTACAATCTGGGATTCCCAGAAAGGATGTCATGCTCGATGATTACTGTAACACCATGTGAATCATGGTCGGTGTGAGAAACAAGAGGCAACGAAGACCCGAAAATCACATCGCGAAAGGTGGGTCCGTGGAAAGTGGAAAGCAGCTTACAAATGGTTAGCAAGACCAAAAGGAAATAGGGGCTTACGTGTGGTTCACAGCCCCGGGGAGATAGAGACTAGGACTTACTCCAGGGTGGAGGCTCATGTGGCGAAAAAACCCAAAGGGATAGGAATTTTTACCCAAAGAAAGGAGGGCTCCAGTTCCCATTCCCCCTCTCTTTGGTCTTCGACTAGGAAAAATATAGGAGGATCAGGGGTGCTACCTCCTGCAAGAAAATTTAGGGGCTTACACCAAGATGGTTGCCCTTCCCCCATGGATAGACATCGCTCCAATAAAGAGGATATAATCCCATGTGAGGAATGGTCACTCTCCCGTGGAGACCAGTGGGCATGCAGAATGTCTGAGACAGGGCACCCCGCGTAGAGTGCATGGAGTGAGGTCACAGTTTAACGTCATGTGATGAGGATGAGGGTGCATGGTAGTTTAAAATCATGCAGCTCAGACAAGGTGGGTTTACTCCGTACCCCTAGAACATACATAACCAATATGTAAAGACCCATAAATTTCAAGAACTTTTTTTTCTTAATTTTCTTTGAAATTTTACAAGAACACAGTTTCTGACGGCACCTGATTCCGAGGCCCGGTGTGCCCAAAATCATTTTCCGAATTTTGGCTCAGGTACTTTCAGTGAACGAACGAGCGGGTTTTTCTAAGTTTTGTACCGGTGCTCGGAATCAAATTTCGAGGGCACCGATAGAATCACAGCACCAGTAATTTCATAGAAACTCCTCTTCCAGAGTTGCGTTTTCTCGGGTGCGGTTTTTAATTTTTGGGCTTTAAGTTAAGAAATAAAAAAATGTGGTACAACAAACTTTATTTTATTTCACTTAAAGATTCTTAAAGCAACTTAAAGCTACTTAGACTGAGTTGAAGAGGATAGGGTGCAATTCACAATATCCTACCCTCTTGGTAGGATATTTGTGAGGTGGGGCCTACATGAGCCCCACCGTTTCTTTTCCCCTAAGTAACGCACCCGTAACCCCCCTCTTAAATGAATGTCAACTGGGGCGTTTCTTAAACTCTTAAACGCTCCTATTAATTGGGCGGTTTGTTCGTTGAAATTAATTCTATGAATTAATGGGTCATTACTTAGTTTGTTTTATGTTTTTTGGCATGTTAATAAAATAAGACCAATGCTTGTATTGCTGAGGATTTCTCGTTGAGAGGATTTGGTGAAGACTCCAAGGCTTGAGATATTCATTCTCCTTCAAGAAGAACGTGAAGAACGTGAAGAACGCAAAGAATGCGAAGAACACTGCCACCCTTGGAGATCGACGACACGACGCCGTGTTCCGCGACGCCGACGATTCTCCCTCGGCGACGCTTCTTCCGCAACGTTATTCCCCGCAACAATCTCCGATCACCAACTGCTTGAGGTAGGAGATTTCAAATATTTTAGTTATTCGTGGATTTTAACATCAACAGGGATTTAATTGTTATAATTAAATCCGTATGTCCTTGATCCTCGGAGTTCGTCGACGCGATGCCGTATACCGCGACGACGCGACGCCCTTCCGCAACGCGACAGTCATCTTCTACCGCGACGGTCAGTTCCGTGAAGAACTCGTCCGACGACGACGTTATGGTAGGGGTTTTATTTGAGAAAAATATTTATTCCCATGGTTGTTCAACTAAATCAAAGAACCCAGATCAGAGTTCAATTTTAATTTTATTAAAATCGTGCCTTGTGGGTTTTCATGTGTTGAATATTTTATTCATGTTTGTTATCACCAAATGCGGAGGGTGCGGGCCAAACAAACACGGCCCGACAACCCTTCGCAATTTTTCATTTGTGTGCGGAATGGTGGACGATGGAAAACAGGGCCACAAGGGAGATTTGAGGGCCTTGCAGTGAAGATTGGATCCTAGGAGGACGACTGGTGAAGACTGCACGCAAAACGGACCACTGAAGCGCGTCTGGTGGCCCGCGGAAGCTTCCACCGGCCAGAGGCGGCGGCCGGCCACCAGGCGGCGACGGCGCCCGGCGCACCGCCGGAAAAACCCGCCGCGGCCTCAGCCGCGGCGGCGAGACGGTTCCACGGACGCACGGAACCGGGAGGCGGGACACGGCTGAAGCCGCGTTCGGGAATTGCGGAGCGGCCCCCGCACGGGGGCGGCGGTTCCATCGCTCGACCGCTCGGCCGAGCCGAGCCGAGGCGACCCGCCGGGCCGGGTCGCACCCAACCGGGTCAACCCGGTTCGGGCGGACCCAGGGGGGTTGGGCCGGGTCGGTCCGGGCCCAGCCCCCCCGTTTCCGGACCCTTTTTGGTCTTTTGTTCGTAACATGAGCTACGGGCCTCCGAACGACGCGCCGTCAGGGGAAATGCGATCCTTGGATCGAGACGGTCATTTAGGTATATCACACTCAAGATTTCGGAATACTTTGTGTTCGGGCCGGTTGGTTCGTACACGAAACCAACTGGGCCCTCGGAGCAGAAACGCTCATATCATGAGCTTCGGACGTCCGATTGACGTGCCGTCGACTTTTTTGAATTCCTCTAAGTGATACAGATCTTTTGGCATACTCCGCCCGAGGTTTGGACGGAGGTGGAGTATGGTCGGGTTGGTTTTGCCTTAAAAACCAACCAGGCCCCTCGGACAAAAAAGCCAATAACTCTCAGACCGGGCGTCCGATTGACGCGCCGTCTGCGTCGTTGAGTTCCAGTTGACGATACAGAACTTTTGGATAAATCAACTCTAGACTATGTGTCAGTTGATGTATCAGCCTCTCGGCTCGTGGAGCGGACCCTCCCGAACGAGCTTGTTGTGTGCGGGAACCCTTGAGCTGGCTGCGACTGCTACTCTGACGGCGACGACTGTGCAGAGATCCTCAGTGAATTCGACGACGACGACTACAACACTCAGCGATCCTTTGTGGGTCAGTGCTACAGATCCTGTGTGGGTCTGATCCTGTTTGGGTCAGCGCTCAGCGGTCTTATGTGGGCCAGCGCCTATAGATCATTTTTGGGTCTGATACTGCGCGTGCCTTTGCGGGGGTTAGTTACCTATCGATCATTTGTGGGTCGTATCTTTTGTGGGTCATTGCGGGGGTTAGTACCTATCGATCCCTTATGGTTCCGAAGACTTAGATGGATCAGTGATCATCTCTATCGTCATTCGAAGAAGTATACCTGTTTGAGCTGAATCCTGTTTTTCATTCCTTTGTGGATTGTGTTGAGCTATCCTGTGTGGATTGACGTTTTTCTTTCCTTTGTGGATTGTGTAGTGCTATCCTGTGTGGATTTACATTTTTCTTTCCTGTGTGGACTGGGTTGTACTTGGGCTCGGTTGTTCGAGCCGAACGGGAATTGATGACTTAGGTATATGTATGGGAATATACCTAAGCAGTGTTGGATGTTACTTCGTGATTGTATCTTTACTTTTGTGGATTATCCTTTGTGGATTCTGGGAGACCTTCGGGGGTCTTGGGGTCCCTATTGAGTAGCTTATACTCACCCCTGCACGGGCTATGCCCGCACTACGTTGTGTTGGTTGCAGACGACGGACAGCACTGATTGTGGTGGAGGCTTGCGGAGCAGGATAGTACCTGGAGGTGGTCCACTGGGTGGGACGTACTCGGAGCGGTCGGCTGGACCCGAGGAGCAGTGGAGGCTATCTGTACCCACCCTTTAGGTGGGACTCCCAGTGGACGGCTCGACGTTGCGGCTTTACTTTTCAGTTGCTGTTTTTACCCTTTCAGTTGTACTTTTCAGTAGGGCTTGTATTTCCGGCCCACTTTACTTTTCCGCACTTACTGTTGTACCCGTTTTTACTTAGTGTTTACTTATTCCTCTTGCATACTCTGTGGCGCTTGTTTACTTTACAAAGAAAATGCCTTCCCTTTTTACCGGGATTTACGCCTTGGTTCTAGTCGCCAGCCCCTGGCCTATGGAAGGCGGGCTTGGGGTAGTCACGGCACGGGCCCCGAGGACGGGTCATGACAAATTGGTATCAAAGGAGTTCGGTTCTACCGCAGACTCTAATATTTGTTCTATGTGAAGCAATAGTGTTTAGCGTATTCGGTGTGGTTATCAGTCTAGGGAGTCCAGTGTTGGTGCGGCAGCCGACGTATCCGTACACCCGGACTCTGACTTCTGATTTCTGACTTAATGCACGAAAACATTGATTTCGTGTGTGTTACATGTTTTCTTTGTGATTACTTTAAGTCAGCTCACTAGGTATATTGTTCTGACCGTGGCGCACCTCTTTCCTTTTCAGGATGGCCCCATGACGGCAGCCAGCTAGGGTTCCGAGAGTTGAGCGTGACGACAGCCCGCCGAGCGACGAGGCCTCGGTGCAGGGCCCTTTGACAGCTGAGGCACCGGTTGTACCTTTACCCGCCGAGCCACCGATGCTTCCAGCACCAGCCGCTAACGATGCACGTCGCCTCAGTGCACTGCATGAGTTCTAGCACCAGCGACCGCCCAGGTTCCGCGGGGAGACGGACCCCCAGGAAGCCGAGGACTGGAAGGAGGCAGTGGTGTGAGTTTTCCGGCTAGTGAGTACACCAGCAGTCCTCATGGTGATCCTCACAGCGAGCATACTGCACGCAGCAGCAGGACGATGGTGGAACTTGATGCTCCAGGTGAACGATGAGGCATCTCTTCTCTGGACAGACTTTGAGGGCCTCTTCCGCTCAGAGTTTGCCCCGGCCACCCTTCGTGCGGTGTGCATCCAAGAGCTTCTTCAGCTGTGGCAGGGTAGCTTGACGGTCGCCCAGTACTCGACGAGATTTACCGATCTCTCTCGCTACTCGACCGACATGGTACGAGACCCATTCTTCTGGGCCTGAACCTTTGAGCAGGGATTGAGACACGAGATCAGGGCATCTATGATCTCTCTCAGCATTCCGACTCAGGCAGGTGTACTGGAGAGAGCCCTTTTGATTGAGAGATTCCTTGCTGAGCCTTCATCAGTAGAGAGACCTCCCACAGGGTGGCAGGTAGAAGAGTCTTCCGCAGCAGGCATCCAACGGATGAATCTGGGGTCCAGGAAGACCAGATCCTCAGGAAAACGACCTCAGGACACTGGCTTAGTAGTGCGGGGCACACAGCGCGGAGCCAGTCTTTCGAGAGGCATGCAGTGCTACACATGCGACGGACAAGGACACATGGCTCGTGACAGCCCGACCCACCATGCCGAGGAGCAGCAGACGGTTGAGGGGCCACCTAGGAAGAGGCAGAGGGTCGACCGTGGCAGTCCGCAAGGAGGAGGCGGACGAGGTAGAGGAGCTGGCCGAGCAGCAGGTGGTGGGTGATGCATTGAGGCTCTACCACCACCACCACCAGGAGGTCCACCCCGACCATAGGGAGCTGGCAGGAAGAGACAGGTACAACTCCAGGCAGCGGAGGCCTAGGACCACGGCGCGCCTGAGATGATTCGAGGTACTATCTGTGTCTATTCCACCCTTTCTGCAGTTCTTATAGACACAGAACCGAGTTACTCTTTCATAGCCGCTGCCCTTGTTCGGAGCTCGGAGATTCTGATAGAGCCGTTGGCTCGATCCTTTCGGCTAGAGACTTCTATGGGAGCAGACTCGATGAATACGCACTAGTGCAGGCAATGTGAGATTACTCTAGGAGGCGAGAGATTCAGTTAGGATCTTCTTGTAGCGGATTCGAGGCCTTACGACGTCATCTTGGGCATGGATTGGTTATCTACAGTCCATGCAGAGATTGACTGTATTAGGCTCAAGGTGCGATGTGTACGCACCGACGGGAGCAGGTTCACCTTCATCGGCGAGAAGGGAGCCTTCAAAGCACATGATGGACTTCCGCAGAGGAGAGGACAGCCCATCACTCATCAGTTGGCTAGCCTCATCCAAGGAGCAGTTGACATGCGGAGTCTTGGTTTTCCTGCAGTTGTGGATCAGTATGTGGACGTCTTTCCCGACGACGTTCCAGGGATACCTGCTCGCAGAGAGGTAGACTTTTATATTGACCTGTACCCCGAGACAGCCCCGATATCGACTCCAGCGTATCGGATGGCCCCCTATGAGCTTCGAGAGCTACGAGTACAGTTGAAGGACATGCAGGGCAAGGGATTCATCCGACCCAGTGTTTCACCCTGGGCTTCCCCGATATTGTTCGCCAAAAAGGCGGACATGATCTTGCGACTTTGTGTCGACTATCGTCGCCTGAACCAGGTGACAGCGAGGAACAAGTATCCGCTACCGAGGATTGATGACCTCTTCGATCTGCTCAAAGGAGCACGGTGGTTCTCGAAGATAGACCTCTGGTCAGGCTATCATCAGCTCAGAGTTCGGGACGAGGATGTGCAGAAGACGGCCTTCAGATGTCGGTATGACCACTATGAGTTCTTGGTTATGCCATTCGGCGTAACCAACGCTCCAGCAGTGTTCATGGGCCTCATGAACCTGATCTTTCAGCCATTCCTCGATCGATTTTTCGTGGTATTCATCGACGACATTTTGTTTTACTCGACGACTGAGGAGGAGCACGCATACCACTTACGGGTTGTACTGGACACACTCTGAGAGCACTAGATTTATGGAAAACTCTTGAAGTGTCAGTTTTGGATGCGTGATGTCCACTTCTTGGGACACATCATCTCTGAGGAGGGAGTTGTAGTGGATCCCGCAATGATCGAGGCAGTGCTAGCTTGGGAGCCACCCAGGAGCGTGATAGAGGTGTGGAGTTTCTTGGGACTAGCTGAATACTATTAGAGATTTTTCCAGACTTCTCCAGAGTTGCGGCACCACTATCAGATTTGACGAAGAAGGGGAAGCCCTTTGTGTGGTCAGACAGATGTCTGCAGAGCTTCCAGGAGCTGAGACAGATATTGAACAACACACCTATCTTGAGGTTTCCTGAGGAGGGAGTATGGTACCTAGTCTACTGCGATGCATCAGGGACTGGACTCGGATGTGTCCTGATGCAAGAGCGGGCCGTGATCGCCTACGGATCACGTCAGTTGAGGATGGATGAGCAGAACTATGCTACCCATGACCTGGAGTTAGCAGTAGTGGTCTTCGCTCTGAAGACATGGTGACACTATCTGATGGGAGAGCGCTTTACAGTCTTTTCTGACCATCAGAGTCTCAGGTACATCTTCTCCCAGAAGGACCTGAACCTGAGATAGCGGCAGTGGCTCGAGTTCCTCTAGGTCTATGACTTTGAGATAGTCTATACTCCTGGGAAGGGGAATGTGGTAGCCGATGCTCTTAGCAGGAGGACAGACATTCAGCTGCTTGAGGAGGCGATGAAGAAGCTAGCCGCTTTGTAGATATCCTTCGTGGATAGGGATGGAGCAGCCTTCCTTTAGTCACTCATAGTCACTCCTCCACTACCGCAGCAGGTTAGAGAGGCACAGCGTGGGGACACTGACTGTGAGACGCGACATGCGCAGATATCCTCAGGTCAGGCACCTGATGACTTCTCCTTTGGAGTAGAGCACGACATCATTTTCATAGGATGTACCCTAGTACTAGTCGCTTTACGGGAGGAGGTGCTGAGAGAGTTTCACACTTCTCCTTTGGCGGTACATCCTAGAGTGGTGAAGATGTACCCGGACCTCAGACGACAGCACTGGTGCCCGGGCATGAAGAAGGATGTGGCAGAGTTCGTTTCACGATGCCTCACCTGCCAGCAGGTGAAGGCAGAGCATCAGGTACCAGCAGGCTTTGTACAGCCCTTGGAGGTCCCGGAGTGGAAGTGGGACGGGATATCTATGGACTTCGTGACTGGAATTCCACGCACTTCCATAGGTCATGACTCTATTTGGGTGATTGTCGACCGACTCACCAAGTCGGCTCACTTCTTACCCATCAGGGAGCAGGGCTCAATATAGGGCTTGGGACGTCTCTACGTTCAGGAGACTATACGGCTTCATGGTGTGCCATCATCTATCGTCTCCGATCGAGATTCTCGCTTTACTTCCCGGCTTTGGAAGGGGTTGCAGGAGGCGTTCGGGACGCAGCTACATCTGAGCACCGCCTTTCACCCTCAGACAGATGGTCAGACGGAGAGGACCATTCAGACTCTCGAGGACATGCTCCGTGCATGTGTCCATGACTTTGGTCGCAGCTGGGAGGACCACTTACCCTTGGTGGAGTTTGCGTACAACAACAGCTACCACTCCACCACCGGGATGGCACCGTAGGAGGCGTTGTACGGCAGACCATGCAGATCTCCTTTGTGCTAGACAGACCTTGGGGAGTCATCACTTGTGGGACCAGAGATGGTCCAGGCCACGACAGAGAAGGTCCAGGTCATCCAGGAGAGGATGAGGACAGCTTAGAGCCGGCAGAAGTCTTATCCTGACATAAGGAGGAGGCCACTAGAGTTCAAGGATGGCGACCACGTCTTCTTACGTGTCTCACCTCGACGTGGTTTACAGAGATTTGGCCGAGGCAGCAAGTTGTCTCCACGCTTCATCGGACCCTTCCAGGTCCTCAGCAGGATTGGAGAGGTGGATTATCGCCTGGATCTACCACCTCAGTTGCACCGGGTGCACGATGTCTTCCACGTATCTCAGCTGAGGAGATACATGCATGACCCGACGCACATCATTGACCATGGGGAGCTAGACGTTGATGATGGGGAGACTTTGTGGAGGTCCCGGTGGAGATCGAGGATCAACAGGAGCGGGTCCTACATGGACGGTCGATTCCTCTAGTGTGCATCAGATGGCAGCACGAGAACCTCCAGGAGAGCACTTGGGAGCGGGAGGCTCAAATGCGTGCTCAGTACCCACATTTGTTTCCCTAGCTTATGATGTATCTTTATGGGGACGTAAATCCCTGATGTGGGAGTGATGTAAAGACCCTTAAATCTCAAGGGAATTTTTTTTCTTAATTTTCATTGGAATTTTACAAGAACACAGTTTCTGACGGCACCTGATTCCGAGGCCCGGTGTGCCCGAAATCATTTTCCGAAGTTTGGCTCGGGTACGTTCAGTGAACGAACAAGCGGGTTTTTCTAAATTTTTAACCGGTGCTCGGAATCAAATTCTGAGGGAACCGATGGAATTGCAGCGCCGCTGATTTATTAGAAACGCCTCTTCCGGAGTTGCGTTTTCTCGGGTGTGGTTCTTAATATTTGGGATTTATGTTAAGAAATAAAATAATGTGGTACGCCAAACTTTATTTTGTTTGAATTAAATCCGCTTAAAGCCACTTAAAGCCACTTAGACTGAGTTGAAGCGGATAGGGTGAAATTCAAAATATCCTACCCTCTTGGTAGGATATTTGTGAGGTGGGGCCCGCACGAGCCACACCATTTATTTTCCCCTAAGTAACGCACCCGCAACCCCCCTCTTAAATGAAAGTCAACTGGGGCGTTTCTTAAACTCTTAAATGCTCCTATTAATTGGGCGGTTTATTCATTGAAATGAATTCTATGAATTAATGGGTCGTTACTTAGTTTGTATTACGTATGTTGGCATGTTAATAAAATAAGACCAACACTTGTCTTGTTGAGGATTGCTCGTTGAGAGGATTTGGTGAAGACTCCAAGGCTTGAGATCTTCATTCTCCTTCACGAAGAATGCGAAGAATGTGAAGAACCCAAAGAACGCCACCACCCTCAGAGATCGACGACGCGACGCCGTGTTCCGTGACGCCGACGATTCTCCCTCCGCGACACTTCTTCCGCAACGTTCTTCCCCGCAACAATCTCTGATCACCAACTGCTTGAGGTAGGAGATTTCGAATCTTTTAGTTCTTCGTGGATTTTAACATCAACAGAGATTTAATTGTTATAATTTAATCTGTATGTCCTTGATCCTCGGAGTTCGTTGACGCGACTCCGTATACCGCGACGACACGATGCCCTTCCGTGACGTGAAAATCATCTTCTACCGCAAAGATCAGTTCCGTGAAGAACTCGTCCGACGACGACGTTGAGGTAGGGGTTTTATTTTAGAAAAATATTTATTCCCATGGTTGTTCAACTAAAACAATGAACCCGGATCAAAGTTCAATTTTAATTTTATTAAAATTGTGCCTTGTGGGTTTTCATGTGTTGAATATTTTATTCCCGTTTGTTATCACCTAACGCCGAGGGTGTGAGCCAAACAAACACGGCCCGACAACCCTTCGCTATTTTTCGTTGGTGTGTGGAACGGCGGAGGACGACAAACGGGGCCGAAAGGGTGATTTTAGGGCCTTGAAGTGAAGATTGGATCCCGGGAGGACGACTGGTGAAGACCGTACGCAAAACGGACCACCAGAGCGCGTCCGGTGGCCCGCGGAAGCTTTCGTCGGCGCGGCGGCGCCGGAGGCCGGAGGCGGCGGCGCCCTGCGCGCCGCCGCTAAAACCCGCCGCGGCTGAAGCCGCGGTGGCGAGACGGTTCAATGGCCGCGTGGAACCGGGAGGCGGGACGCGGCTCAAGCCACATCCGGGAACCGCAGAGCGGCCCCCGCACGGGGGTCGCGGTTCCTTCGCTCGGCCGAGCCGAGCTGAGGCGACCCGCCGGGCCGGTTCGCGCCCAGGCCGGGTCGGGTCACACCCAACCAGGTCCGACCCGGACCTGGGTCGGGTCAAACCGGTTCGGGCCGACCTAGGTGGGTTGGGTCGGGTCGGTCCGGGCCCAGACCCCCCGTTTCTGGACCCTTTTTTGTATTTTGCTAATAACTTGAGCTAAGAGCCTCCGAACGGCACGCCGTTAGTGGAAATGCGATCCTTGGATCGAGACGGTCGTTTCGGTATATCACACTCAAGGTTTTGGAATACTTTGGGTTCAGTCAGGTTGGTTCGTACACAAAACCAACCGGGCCCTCGGAGCGGAAACACTCATATCTTGAGTTTCAGACGTCTGATTGACGTGCCGTCGACTTTGTTGAATTCCTCTAAGTGAGACGGATCTTTTGGCATACTCTGCATGATGTTTGGACGCAGGTGGAGTACGGTTGGGTTGGTTTTTCCTTAAAAACCAACCGGGCCCCTGGGACGAAAAAGCCAATAACTCTCAGACCGGGCGTCTGATTGACGCGCCGTCTGCGTCGTTGAGTTCCTGTTGACGATACAAAACTTTTGGACACATCAACTATGGACTATGTGTCAGTTGATGTATCAGCCTTTCGGCTCGTGGAGCGGACCATCCCAAACGAGCTTGCTGTGTGCGGGAACCCTAGAGCTGGCTGGGACTGCTACTGTGACGGCGACGACTGTGCAGAGATTCTCAGTGGATTCGACGACGATGATTACAGCACTCAGCGATCCATTGTGGGTTAGTGCTACAGATCCTGTGTGAGTCCGATCCTGTGTGGGCCAGCGCTCAGCGGTCCTGTGTGGGCCAGCGCCTACAGATCCTGTGTGGGTCCGATCCTGTGTGGGTCTTTGCGGGGGTTAGTTACCGATCGATCCTTTGTGGGTCAGATCTTGTGTGGGTCATTGCGGGGGTTAGTACCTATCGATCCTTTGTGGGTCCGACGACTTAGATGGATCAGTGATCATCTCTATCGTCATTCGAAGAAGTATACCTGTGTGAGCAGAATTCTATTTTACTTTCCTTTGTGGATTGTGTTGAGCTATCCTGTGTGGATTGACGTTTTGATTTATTTTGTGGATTGTGTTGTGCTATCCTGTGTGGATTTACGTTTTTCTTTCCTGTGTGGACTGGGTTGTCCTTGGGCTCGGTTGTTGGAGCCGAACGGGAATTGATGACTTAGGTATATGTATGGGCATATACCTAAGCAGTGTTCGATGTTACTTCGTGATTGTATATTTCCTTTGTGGATTATCCTTTGTGGATTCTGGGAGACCTTCGGGGGTCTCGAGGTCCCTACTGAGTAGCGTATACTCACCCCTGCACGGGCTATGCCCGCACTAAGTTGTGTTGGTTGTAGACGAAGGACAACGCTGATCGTGGTGTAGGCTTGCGGAGCAGGATGGTACCTGGAGGTGGTCCACTGGGTGGGACATACTCGGACCGGTCGGCTGGACCTGAGGAGCAGTGGAGGCTATCTGTACCCACCCTTCAGGTGGGACTCCCAGTGGACGGCTCAACGTTGCAGCTTTACTTTTCAGTTTCTGTTTTTCCCCTTTCAGTTGTACTTTACAGTTGGGCTTGTATTTCCGGCCCCCTTTACTTTTCCGCACTTACTGTTGTACCAGTTTTTACTTAGTGTTTACTTCTTCCGCTTGCTTACACTGTGGTGCTTGTTTACTTTACAAAGGAAATGCCTTACCTTTTTACCAGGATTTACGCCTTGGTGCTAGTCTCCAGCCCCAAGCCTATGGAAGGCGGGCTTGGGGTAGTCACGACACGGGCCCCGAGGACGGGTCGTGACACAACACCCTTTACACCTTGGTGAAGGGAAGGCACCAGCAACGCCGTGGGGAGGGGGTGTCATGGAGTGATCCAATGAGGGGTCCATGTTAGCATGGCTATGTGAAGAAGCAATAGCCATTAGTGTACCTATTCAAAGAAGCATGAGGTGGAGCAACACAATGAGAAGTACCACCCCAGTGACCTTGAAATCACTTCATGCAAACCTAGAGGGCCGCACAGGAAAAGGAGTTATGGAGCAAAGAGGTTCATAAGTAGAATCCTTATGAATCATTGGTGCTTCTTGAAATGGAGGGTATTCACGAAGGGGTGTGCTTCTCGACATGGAGTGGCCTAGCCTAGGCATAGGGCATAAATGCGTATGGAAGGTGCTTCGTAAATTTAAAATGAATTCGCAGAGCCATGTCTCGTGAAGCAGGGGTGACTTACAAAGTATAGCATTGTTATATAATGTGCTTTGCGAAGCACAGTGACCCCGCCTTAACA
The DNA here is from genome assembly GCA_963277665.1 of Viscum album. Classification (NCBI taxonomy): domain Eukaryota; kingdom Viridiplantae; phylum Streptophyta; class Magnoliopsida; order Santalales; family Viscaceae; genus Viscum; species Viscum album. The sequence goes on along the minus strand of OY728145.1, from coordinate 1,447,165,597 downwards.
AGTGGGTCCCATGTGCATGAAGGGTACTTCGCAGAGCATAAATGCTTCACGGCAACCCGGGTCACCTTAGGGATATCCTTCCTTCATGGAGGCCCGTGGGCTTTGCAAAGGTAATGCCTCATTGATGAGGGGACTAATTACTATAAAAGGGAAGGCACTTCGTGATGCAGAAGTACCTTGAAGAGCTCATGGTTCGCAAAGCAGAGATTGCTTCGTGATTTGGGAGCTAAGAAGGTGAAAGGTCAGAGGATCCATACTTTGGGCTCGAGGGGAGCCTGATATTTATAGGAAAGAGGCACCGCGAAGCAGAGCTCACTCTACGCGAAGACAAATCTTACTCCATGGCGGGTTCACGAACATCAAATGGGTTCGCAGGGCGTCCTGCCTCCGTGCTCTGTGGTGGGTCGCGAACATCAAATCGGTTCGCAGTGCATCCCGCCACCTTTTTTCGCAATGGGTTCATGGAGGGGGAGCATGGTTGTGGCCGCCGAGACGCTTTGGGGCTCTGTGCTCATGCTTCGCAAGGCAGCCCCTAATGATTTCTGTTTTTTCTATCCTTCCCAAATTTTGGCACCAACAACTTGGTCTAAGTACCATTTTAGATCCATCAAACATGATCTTGATCCCTAGATTGTAGGTTTCTATTGAATAATTCTTTTATAGAGAAAAATTTACTCAACCACACATTATCCACTTGTAAGGATAGTATCTCATTTATAATTATTAATATCTCATCAACATATACTACTATTTAAATAGTCGTACTCCCACTAAAATACTTCTGACACATGGATAAAATTTATTTTTAATGAAACTGAATTATTTTATAGATTAATAAAACTAAATGTTCTATGACCAAGATGATTTAATTAATCCATAAATAGATCTTTTCAACAACTATAAATTTTTGGAATTTACCAGATTCATAAACCCTTCTGGTTATATCATATACACATCCTCTTGAAGTTCACTATTAAGTAATGTAGTGTTGAAATCCATCTTCCAAATATCATAGTCATGGAAAGATACTATGGAAATAAAAATTATTATGGATTTAAACATGGAATCTAGAGAAAAGTTTTTTCATTGTCAATTCCTTAATGTTGTCTAAACCCTTTACCCACTAACCATGCTTTATAGGTATTTAATTTAACTTCCATATATATTTATCTCTATAATACCCATTTAAAACAAATAGGATTTATATAAACAGGAGAATTTATTAAAACCCAAACTTGGTTTTGATACATGGAATCCATATAAGAATTCGTGGATTCTTTACATCTTATAGCTTCTAAGATCTCTACTATGTTCTTATAGGAGTGAGGATCATTATTTTTAACTAATTATGAGTCACTATTATCAATGAATAGAAACCTTCTTTTTGATTCTTTTACATATCTATCACTCATACAAAACACTTGTGTTTTATGAAACAAATATTCCACATGGACCTATGGAATATATTCTTATACCAATTCTTGTGTATCTTGAGTATCAACTTCATTAAAGTTAATCTTTCTCCCATCATTCTCCTTGAGGATGTGCTCCCTCTCAAGAAATATCCCCTATCTTGTTAATGTTACTTTCTTGTTTGAGGGTTTTTATAGATAATATCCCCTCATTTAATTGGGATACCCTATAGAGATACACTTAGAGAATTAGGGTGATAGTTTGTTTCACAATATAGCCTTAACAAATTCCTCACAACTACATACAAAAACATGCGACATAACATATTTATTTCCACTCTATAACTCAATGATAATACTACATGGGACATTAGTTGGTATTTAGTTTAGTAAGTATGATTTATTCAATAATTCACATCCCAAAAAGTATAATGGAAGGTTTTCATAAAAAAACATTGACCTTACCGTGTCTATTAGTGTAAAATTCCACCTTTCATTAAAAATATTCCACTATGGTGTATAAGGTGGAGTGAGTTGAGATAAAATCTCATACTATCATTGAAATTTGATTAAATATTGGTTAAGATATTCACTACCAAGATATGATCGAAGTTTCATTATCTTCATACCAAGATGATTCTCAGCTTAATTCTCAAACTCTTTGTACTTTTCAAATTATTTATACTTATAACTCATCAAGTAGATATAACTATACCTAATTAAGTTTTCAGTAAAAGTAATAAAGTATGCGAATCCGCCTCTATATTCTACCATAAAATATTTCCAAACATTAGTTTATACAAATTCTAGAAGCTCTATTACCCTTTCACCTTGAACATTGATTTATGGTTTTATTGAACTTTTTTATATAAAATCATGACATCGTTCAAGTGGTTTAAGCTCAAAAGAGTCGAAGATACCATATTGATATATATTTTTCAAATTATTCTTTTTTACCTGACCAAGACGGTGATTCCACAACTCGGTATTAAATGAGTCATGCAAATTTGTTTCATTATCAATTTCAAATATTTGGTTTTTATAATTTAATACACGTGAACCATTATTAAACTAATCAATACTATAACATATGTAAAATTTATAAAAGTTGAATCTTTTATTTCAAAAACTAAAAATAAATCAATCCATGTATAAAAAATAAATATACATTTTGTTATTAATAAAACTAATAACATAATAAAAATTATTTAAACCCAAAATTAATTTTTTTGGTAATGTGAGATGGTAGTTACCAATGGATAGAGCAGCCAATCTCACTCCATTGATAGTATGTAGATCCACCTCACCTTTATAAACCTTTAAAAAAACATAGTTCCTATATTTGGATACAAATGTGAAATATTAAACTTGATAATTAACACACCCAAATCTTCCCCTTGCTTCTTTGGTTGGGTTCAATTCCTCTTCCAGTGTCCCAGCATGCCACATGAAAAACATACCACATCATGTTTCTTTCCTTTCATTTTATATCTTATTCTTCTTGAAAGGACAATGCTTTGGAACCATAAACTTGGAATGATACTTCATCCCATTTGACTTATTATTCGTCTTCTTATTCACTTTAAGGTTTTTTGGTTTTCACGCACTGTTTATTTATCAACATGGTGAATAAGAGTAATAAGTTTCAAAACTGTCTTATCGCTATTTCTTATATTATAATTCACAATAAATTTGAAGAATTTTTTTGGTAGTGATGATTGAATGACATCTTTGAAAATATCACCCGGGATATTAAACCCCAATATATCTATGAATTCAGTGTATCCAATCATATTGACTATATATGGAATATATAGAACCGAACCTCCAAGCTATCTTGTGAATAGTGCATTGGAGATATCACATCTCTCTGATGTCACCTTATCTTGATAGAGATCGTGAAGGTGATAAATGATTACATTGGAATCCATATCCTCATCTTTCATTATAAGAACATTTTACGTGGATGATCGTATGAAACATTTGAAATAAATTGTTCTATACACATATTTTATATTGATAGATGATTCTTAATCACTAGTCTCTTTAGAAAGTGACTCATGAAGTGGGGTTTCCAGCACATACAATTTATGTTCATGGCATAGTATAACATGTAAGGGCATATACCATTGTTAAAAATTTTCACGGGTGAGTAGTTTGTCCTTCTCTAGTATAGATCATAGTGATATTGTTGAAGTTATTTGATTTGACATTTCTACAAATTAAGAGTGGATGATTAGAACTTATTTTATTACAAAACTAGATTCATAAATTTAAATTAAATTCCATTAATCTCCTACTATTTTTTCAAAACCTAATAGTCGTCATCATTAGTTTTGGAATATCTAGTCTCTTAAATATTCTAGTGTCAAGGATCCATATTCCCATTCTCCTAACCCAAACACGGGCTTGAAAAGTTATTTGATGAATTTTAGGTAGGTGTAAAATTCTAAGTGCATTAAATTGTAGATCCTTGATCTATTGAGTGGACTCCCCAATCCTAAAGTCCTAAATAAATATTTCTTTAACCCTTCCTTTTAGTTACACTAAGTCCTACTCGGGAATTCATCGCTTTATGTGAACCAAGTTAAGATAACCCAAACCGTTAAGCTAAAAATTGATATTTTAAATCACCCATATATTCATTGGTCAATCACTTTTTACTATGTTTTCAATTATAACTCAATTATTGGAAGGCTATACCAACTTAATGTTTTAATTGAGGGTTTTTTATCCTTATCATAAAATCCCATTTTATCTTCATCACGTTATTCGTTATTGTTAAGTATGTTTTACTTAAGTTATTAATCATATTAGATAAAATTTATGTATAATCCAATTATAATTTATGCCATATTTCATGATTTTTAATTCATTTATTAGGTGATCTTGTAGAATTAAATAAATAAATAAATAACCATAAAACTAATTGAAATAAAATATAAGTGAAATGATCATGAGATTTTCTAATGGTTAGTTTATCTAGTGGATGATAAACAAACCCTCGACCATAGGGTAAAACACCTTAAACCATATCTTGGTTTTTGTTACAGTATTATACCTTGGATCCTATGTATCACCTTGATTGGTTTCACTTTAGCTCAAGGACTTGAACCACATCCTCTCTCCTGGGAGATCCACCCTTCAATATAATTTTACTCACATGAAGGTGAGGGGATCCAATATATTGGATAAAGGGTTTTACATAAAATAAAACATGATCACACATTACCTCACATAATAAGGGGGAGGGGATGACACATAAGTCATCAATTTTAATTTAATAATAATAAATTAAAAGAAACCAATAACATGAATTGGGATGGTCTAATATCAAAATCATCCACACAACATAAAACTAGAATACATTTACAATCTAGTTGTCAGTTACATAAATTCATTTATAAATTAACATAACACATCATAAATTAATCCAATTAATTAAATTTATCTTAATTCCATCCAAGTATCCTTAACTCACCATCATCAATAATTTTAAATAAAATAAATTTCATTTAAAATTAATCAAGTACAAAAGTGTATTTAGAGGTAATTACATGTACTCATCCAAATTAATTTTCATGATCCTTATGTTCTTGATGCAGGTGGATTTCACTATAAGAAAATACTATTCATAACTTGTAGATTTTGAATTTAACCTGGAAATTGATTCATTATATAATTATCAATCCTATGACCAGGAATGTACTTATAAATTAATGACACATGGAACACATCTTAATAGGTTTAATAATATATTTAATTTTTCTCTCTATATTAAATTAATTACATTGTTTGTAGTAGACTACACAATTCGTACTTAGTTACATAGTGTGTACTGTCTTCTACCCTTGTCAGTAACACACGCCTAGAGACTGGGTGCATTTCCTGTTGCAGATGAATTTAAGGTACGTAGTGTGTTATCCATATTACATGGTGTATAACCTTAATGTTTCATTGTATGTCAGTACCCATGTCATGTATATAATACACAACATTCTAGGACACCCTACATTCTCAACGATGAGAAAATGAGGACTACACGCCATGTACAGTGGTCACACCATATGTAGTTCTTCAAACCATGTTCCAGTCTATCTAAATATAAATTTAAATCCAATTTTATCATATCTTCCCCAATACAAAAAGATACATATGAGAAACACTAATACATGACATGTATTTAGGCAGTACATGACATGTACTCTGGTTTTTTTGGCATAATCTTCAGCTCCTCCATATGGTGTTTTAAAATGTTTATTCATTTTTAATATTTACCATTTATTGTTTATGTTAGAACGAAAGAACAAGGGAAGATATGTAAATGTTTTTATATTAAGATAAGATCATTTAGAAGTAAAATAAATAACAAATTCATGGAAACAATCAATGAATAATAAATAATTATATATTAAACATGTAACAACTAAAATACCACTTGAAGGTTATAGATTAATCAAAAGATACTTCATGGTATAAAAAACTTGAATTTTTAGTCTTAATTCATGAAAAATAATTGCTGCCCATAAAACATTTCATGTCCAGCTAAAACTCTGTAATACTTAACTAGGTAAAAACATTGAAACCAGAAGGGGATATTCTTCACATGTTATTTATAATTAATTCATAAATATATATAGAATCAACTAAAATTTTAATTCCCTCTTTTTTGAAGGTCATATTGACTATATATCATCATGCCTTCACTGCCAAAAAGGATCCAAGTGTATAATACCTATACAGGTGATCCACACATGCACCAGAATCTCAAAATGTCACTATAGAATCAATGGGTTCTAGCATGGATAATCCTGATAGCTTGAATTATTTATGGATGATCAAAACACAATTCTTCCTAAAGGAGTAATAACACTTGATATTCTCTTAATGGCTTAAGAGGGGAGGAATATAAAACCTGTTATATATCTCTACATCTCTTTTTAGGGTTTTAGATAGTCTCTATCTGTTGTGCACAACCAGAGTCATTATAGAAAGTGATATAATTAGATATTTATTATGGAAGGTTTAGGGTTTGAGAATTTCACACAAGCCCTTTTTAACATTATAAATCTTAGTTGAACCAATGTCCAATAATAATAATAATATTCTTATTATTAATCGGTTGACATTAACAACACTTTATGAATAGAAATAAATATCATTTATACCATTTCCAATTAGACCATTAATCTTAGTCCACATTCCCTCATCGATATTTAGAAATCGTTGTATAATGAAAATTTATTTAAGAAATAAATATCATTTAATTATTCATCAATCAATATAATAAATATTATATTTTACAAAATATGAAAATAAATATTTATTGTTATTTAACTCACTTATTCTTTCGAATAACTTGTGATTAAATCATGGAGATCAACCAAACCTGAATAAATATTATTTATTATAACTTATTAAATTCATTACAATAATTTAACTAGGATTGTGAATACACTTAGTGTGTGACCCTCTAGGACCCTTTCTTAGTGGAACTAGGCCGAATGACCTAATTTCCAAGGTTGACATCTAGTAACATGCTAGAGAACCCATCGATAAATATATTAATTTTGAAATGATATCCAACCTCCTATGAATGTTTACCATGAAATATAATCCCTTTATCAGTATATCTTAAATCAATATGTTTTCATTATTATACCATCAACCCATATGATCGATGTAACTTTATTTAAATTTTTGGAAATAAACTCACCCAATGAACCCCATTCCCATGGTTTATCTAGGTAGTTTTATTACATCATAGGTCCTATGATATCAATTTATTTGAAGGGATAGAAGGGATAAATCCCTTACACTTTATAAAATAATGAAATATCACTTGTGAAACACCCAATATATCTTACCTCTCCATGAACATATTTCATCATATTTTTTTTCAATACATCAAATTATGAATTTCATTATATCTATTAATGGAAATATTAAAATATAAGGATCAATATATACATCCACAGATAGGAACATCCAATGAAACATGAAAATATGGATTTATTATTGGTGGGTTTATTCTCATAGCCCCTTATCTTAGAGATTAGCAAGGGAAAACACCATGAGAATGAGTCTCAATGTATTATGATCCTCCTACCCCCGATGGAATGTATTGTCTATGTAATATAAAACAATATCATCAATCCATATAATAATATTCAATAATGATGCCAAGGAACCTCATGGTTCTCATCATAGTCGGGAATTTACATTAACTTTAAATGTGAAATATATTCTTAGGAAATTATCACATAAAAATGGAATGTAGAGGAAAAATCATGATATGAAAAGTAAATTCATTAATAATGAAAACATATAATCAATTACTAAGGAATTAGGTTCCAGGGAACCAAATCCAACACTTTTAAATCAAATAGTTTCCTTACAATGTCTTTCAAATAGACAAAATAATTAGGGTGAGGGAAATTAATATTGGGATATTTTATTCTCATTAAGAATGAAATGGATATTGAAATAATTGAAAATAATTAAAGTATAAGTAGTTGTAAAATAATAGAATATTCATAATTAAATAAAACATTTCCACTTGAATTAATGGGCATTAACTAAAATATATTTTACATATATTCTCATTTGAGGATTAAGAGAGTTTAGAAATATTATAACAAGTATAGTGAATTATCCCAAAGGATAAGAACAATGGATTCCTATATTAGTATTGAGAAGACACAACTTTTCAATTTATAAAATGGATTGATTCATGTTTGTAATGAGTGTTACCAAAAAATTTATCTCAATGTCTATATAGACACAATGGGTCATTATTTCAAATTTGGAATAAATTTTGTTATTGTACCTTTTACTAAACCAATTGTCTAATAACTCTTGAATCATAGATATCCATTTCAATGACTGATGAATATAAAATACAAAAATGTTACCAAATTAGGGAAAGATAATTCTTTATCAAATAAAATTGAAAGAAACTAAATTTTTTATGCCCAGAAAAATTGTTTTATTCTTTATTTAGTTATGTTACTAGGTATACTACCAAACTACTTATAATGTTTTTGATATATAAACCTTTAGAAATATAGGTACACCAAAAATATATTATTGTTATTTAAACACATTAACATATATTACACCAAATCTAGAGGTAAATTCATATACATCAAGAGGTCCTTTAATTTTTCTTTGAAATGCCCAGTGAATTAAAGGAGTAAACTTGGAAAATATAGAGGATCCTCTAAGATAGCTTGTCATAGAAAATATTATCCATGTAGTAAATGATCATAAATGTTGAGTAGAGGTATCCCCAAACTCAAATTTCCTTATATACATCAATATATTGATGGTAGTAAAAGTTTGGTCAATTAAAAGTATTATATATATTGAAAATATTTAATAATTTCTTCCATGACTTGTTTTGAAAGTAGCAGTATAAAAAATAACAAAATGAAAACTATATTGACTAGTGGATATGATATCAATTGTGACATGATAAGAATATATTAGTAAATAATCATAAGTTTTTGCTGAAAACCACTTGTTAAAGATGTATTTAGCTACAAAAAAGCACCAAAAACTTAGTGCATCTTAGATAATAATCATATAACCATAACAGATATTAACATATAGTTAAGACCGCCATTGTTTCCATAAAGGAAACCCATATATTTAAGGATATTGGGAGAAGACCTAAATTATATGAGTTAAGCACTAGATACACATGATTTTGAATAGAAATTCCGGATTCCACTGAGCACAGTTGGAGGAGTATTTCTAGAGATAGATACTATATATAAATCCATAACCAAAGAGGTGGTTTATTCTCACCATGTTGAGTTATACAGAAATTATTATTTCAGAATAAATACACTTATAAAGAAGTATTAAATATAAAAATGATAAAGTTTAAAAGTATTTATAAATTCATGTACTATACATTATGTATCAAGATTTAGGGAATTATTATTTTAGATGTTTTCAAGACTTGATATTTCTGGTGAGTATTCAAGAGAAGTTGAACATGAATGGTACAAGATTATACTAATATATAATTATTAATTACCAAACGATTTATTATATGAAAAAACCTATACACCAATCAACCTGACTAAAGTCAATTTGAATTCCACTTGTTAAAGAATACTTTTATGACCATAATATTGGGATATTTATTTACAAATACACCTCATTTTGAGAAATATTTATAGAAGATGTATATGTGATTTTACAAAAAGGATTATGTGTCGTATATATTCACATAGAATAACTAGAAAGGTCCAGTGTAATCAATTAATGTAAAAAAATATATAGATTACATAAATTAATGTATGGATATATCATGTGAAATGATCATAAAATATTCATTTGTAAATAAACAAATACCATATGTATCTAATAGGTTAGTGGGAGTGCTATAATTTTTTAACATAGATATGTTGATAAGATATAAAAACAAATGTAACATCTTTTCAGTTTGTTAAGACTAAGGAATGAATTTCTCCAGGAATGACTTAAAGTAGAAACCAGGAAATAGTGAATTTTTTTTATGAAAATAGATCCATGATTTTAATAAACCTAGTCATAGTACATATATTAACAATGTATTGAAAAATAAAAGTTGAAACAATTCAATATTAAATTGTTGTCAACTTATAACATTTCCAGTACATCATGAATGGGCATAGAAATATATTATTGAGATTAAAATAACTTCTCAAGCTTATGTGGTAGGAATTTATCTCATATACCATGATTTGTACCAATGTTTTATATTACTAGTGCATGATGCATAATATGTGAATATAAAACAAATCAAATATAATGAAACTAACTTTCAATAAGGATTATATAATAGTACATAAAAATGTAGAACTAGATGAGTTACTAGTGTTTGGATAAGTGGGATAACTAGTGACCAAGGGGATTGAACAATTGACTTCATGTAGTTAAATTTTATCTAGCATTATAATAAATCTAAGGTAATATTGAAGAAAAACATATTATATCTAGTTTTGGTCATATCTATAATAACAGAGTATGTTGTGAATTTTAACAAAGCATAATAAGAAGTTTAGGAACATAATATTTCTATTTAGGGTTATACCAAAAGTAAAAGTTTTACCATTATTATGATAAGATTTGACTATGGAATTTACCAAGATGGAAGTTGTATGACATGAGAATAAAAGGTGGATACATATTAATATCACTACTTAAGGGATTTTCTATAGGTAGTGATAACATAGTAAGAAAACACACCACATAGTCACATGGATATACCAACCCTTTCTATGGAAACATGGTAGGCCTAAAAGTTATATCATACTCAGCTGAATCATGTTTAACATGTGAGATATACCTAGTTATTCATAGTTATATCTCATTAAAGTTGAAATTGGTTGGATTTAGTTACCTAGAACCAAATAATTTATACTTTATATTTCTTGTATATTAATAGATTTGGATATTAATAAATACCATATCACATATTGATTATTCATCTGTATAACATTAATTTGATAACGTCCTAGAATATCCATCACATTGAAATGGTCATAAATGTTCCTTGCTATATTGAGAACCCTGAAATTACATTCTAATATTCTCAAACATTATTCTAGAGTAGAATAAAATTCTATGATGGGACACATAGTATCTTTCCTCTTATATGAAATCACACTTAAGGTGATGAGACTTAATCTCATGAAGTTCACACTTTGTAATCTATAAGATGTGAGATTATGAGAATAGAACCTATTGTAGGAAATCCACATATTTATGTGTCATTATATATTTCAATATGAAATCATGTGTAATGATCCTTATAATTGGATATTATTATTAATACATTTCATGACTCAAACACTTTGATTCATCGTTGTAAACCATGATGACACTTGATCATGGAGAAGTTGGTCATGTTGGGTGCATCATGAATGATATGTTATTAATGCATAAGTTGAGTAAGGATTTTCCCTTCTATATTTATAGAAGTTAATATCATAAAACATTGATTAAAATATAACTATCACATTAAATTCCATGGTCATGGTGAAATGATGAGTTTATTTCATACAATCAATGTAAGACCTATCAAAAATATAGGTTAATGACTGAGGTGTGAAACCTTCTTGATGAGATATCATGAAAAAGGGGTTATATTACACAATGAGTGTTCATATGTGGTTGTTTTCATTACAAAATATATATTCCTCTAAGGGATACTTGACCCATTTCTAGACAATAATATTTGAATTTAGGTGTGTCCACCTAATGCCACTAAGGAAGAGGCCTAGGGGGTCACACAGAAAGTGTTTCTTTTGATCTAGGTTAAATATTACATTTAATATTGGGAAGAAATATTATTCTATAGAACAAGAAGTAATATTTATTTACGATTTTTTAATTGATTAGAAATAATGAATAAATATTTATTATTGAAGGTAATTGTTTAATTATGTGAATATATAATATTTATTTATCTCTTGTTATTCGCATGGTAATAATAATTATTTATTCATTTGTAAATAATATATTTCATTATATGAATATCAATAAAAATATTTTACTCACCAGATTATTAATATAATATATATTTATTTATTAAATCTATAATATTTATCTCTTGTTATTCACATGGAAATAAATAATTATTTACTAATAAATAATTTATTTAATTACATTAATATTAAAATTAAAATTTTATTTTCATGAATGTGAATATAATATTTATTTATGATATTTATTTTGGAAATAAATAAATGTAAAGGAGGATGATTGGGACCAGTTATTGGTCTAATGATACATATTCATTTACCAAAATGTAAATAATATTTATCATTGTGCAGATTAGAACACATCATGGAATAAAATAATTATAATAATATTTTACATGGAATGGGGTTCCTTTTGGAGTTTAAAAATTATTAAGGGAATTTTTTCAATTAATTAATATAAAACCCTAATCTTTGGTGTATAAATAGTGTATTATGTGAATTGTTAGGGGTTGGTCATTTTGCACAACATTATGCTCCGCCGAGAATTCTCTCTCAATGAGAAAAACTCAAGGTTTTTATCTCAAACTTGAGAGATTATCACTTCTCCCTTTTCTATCAATTAAAAGAGATACGTAGAGATCCTTTCAAGCCTGACAGAACTTATTTCAATCAAGGGGGCGATGTAATATTATTGGTAATTACTAATCTAACACCCAAAGTACCATCGACGACCTTACGAGATCAAATGAGAATACATGGATCACCGCTAGGGGGGATCTACTTTGGGACCTCATCAAAATAATGAAAATAAAAAATGAATGCACTTAAGATGATAAACACCTACATTTAAGAATGAACTCTATATTGAGGTATTTATTCATGTTATAAAATTAGTTATAAATTATCATTAAAAAGACCCACTCATTTGGATTTGATTTTTTTCAAAATTCTTCATAAAATTTTTCATTGTTCATAGTGTTCATCATCATATCTATTGTGAATGATATTTTGAATATGAAAAATATGAGTTTTCCATAGACCCACAAAACTCTTTTGTGTGTGTGTTTGGATCCATTAGGTTAGAGGCTGTGTTCGACAAATCACATGTCCTTCACTTGGTCTACTTTGTCTTAGGCCCCATTTGTACTTGTATTTTACTTTGGCCTACTATATTTATTTTACTTAATGTTGTTTAGTATGCCACTCATACAATGATATTATGGTTTTTCTAAATACATACTATTTCATTTTTGAGATGTTAGGTTTAAAGTTTTATTCTTGGGATATTAGACTTCTGAATGTGTCATGTTGAGCTATGGTAAATCTGACAAAGCATTTATTTAATAATATAAGTGCATAAATCATTAACCATCTATTTATTGAGATTCATGACACTAGTCCTGAACCCCTGGGTAATACAGAGTTTCATTGGGGGTTACGACATACTAATCCAGGTACAATATTGGTATCCATGTCATAGTCATTACAATTTTTCGTAAAACCAGTTTACTATAATTTAATATCTTAAAAAGATCATAATTTATTATAAAAACCAAGTAATTAATTATATAATTGATTTTATTTTTGATCATTTAATAAAAGGATAAACTACATTTAAATTTGATAATTTGATAATGAAAATATATGCACATTTTAATTTTATTATTTTTAATTGAGTGAGTGGTCATTAATGGTGTTGTTATGAAGTTTTAAGAGAGTATTTGGAGATAGTGAAATGGTCAAAGAAGACCAAAAAATAAAATTCATTATAGTGTGGGTGAATAGATGGTGATAGGTTGTAGTATAAGCCCAAAAAATTCTATTGGATACTACCTATGTTTTTATGGACTTCAAATAGATTCAAGCCCCTCCACTAGGGATCTAGTGGATTCCACTAAAGTTACAATAGTTATCCTTGATCCTCACCTTAAGTGGGGGAGTTTTTGTATAAATGATTCTTTTTTATTTTAACACCAATCATGGTTACCTATTCAAGGATTCACATATGGAAGGGATATCTCCCACTTTACCTCTATTTTACCCTCTCTTATCCCCTCTTAATCCAAGGTGTTTGAGGTTCCATTAGTTTACTAAATCAAGGTGATAATTTCCCTTTAACCTTCATTTACACTTCCTATTTATTATTCCTTGATTTATATAGGATTTGTTTGGTATTTCAGAATTTGATTATACTGGAGCATGATGGAATCACTCCGATTGAAAGGGATTTCATATGTGATAGTTATAGGATGCTGAGATAGATTTATTACACTTTATTAATCATAATTTTGATAGATTCTAGTTTATTAATAGATTTTTTATTTTGTTTCAAGTTAAAATCATTAGTTTTTTATGTTAAATAATTTTTTTCCTTTGATATTGGAAGTGTTAGGTGGATATTAAGAGCATATCTTAGATGTTTTAACTAAATATTTAGATGTGATTAGTTATAAATTTTGGATTTTTTTGGATGTTTCTTCATGGTTAATAGATTAAAATGTTGTTACTTATTGTTTATTCTGGTTGATGGTATCAACCCCCTTGGTGTAAAATTAATTTTTACTTGTAATGGGCATCCAATGATTTCAAAAAATTTAATAAATTCTTAACCATTATTTTTTAATTATAAATTGATACTTTTTAAAAATTAATTCATATATTAAATTTAAATTATAATAGTTGTAATGTTACAAAAATATTATTAGTTATTCTTAGATTAATTATTATATTTATTATATTTATATATAGATCAGTTCATTATCATTAAATAAATTATTATTCTAAATTATTCCTAAATCCTTGGGCATGTAATGATTTTATTGTTTGGTTTAAATAAAATGATTATTGGTTTATGTTCATGTGTAAACAATCATATACACCTGCTATATTTCTTGAGCATGTTTCTATGATTTTCAGTTTTAGATTAAAGTGTATACAATTCCTTTCCATTCATACCAAAATAAATTATAATTCAATAAATGACACTTAACCATATGTTATGAGGTTACATCAATGGTGATACAATGGTTGAGTAATATTGAATATGAAGGGAAGGTTCCACACTTTATATGGATAGAACCTATTTAAAAAATGATTCCATCATTTCACTAAAACTATCGGTACGTTAAAACTCTTAATTTTATGAATTGGTAACAAAAATAACAACCCATATTTTGGGGAGTAGTATAGAGTGTTGTCAAGATAAATGACCTAAGGAAATTGAGGATGTGATATCATGGTATTGGGTGGTGACCTTGGGATAATCAAATGGGGTGGATCTTTCAATATAATTTCACGTTAATGGACATGTTGATGCTATGGATTGGTTTTATTCTTATCTACATCCCTCTTTATTTCTCACCTTATTGTTCAATAGTTAGTGAGTCTTATTGATTACCATTGACTTCTTATTAGTTAAGGGTTTTAATATCATTTAGGACTCTCGTTTTCACTCTCTTTATTTTTCACTTTGATATTCTTTATTCTTATTATCTTCCACCATGGATAGAGGATTTGAGACATGGGTAGTATGAATGTTATTGTGGATAACGTGTTTTGGGTTTAAAACTTTGGTTGGTACCAAAATTGGATTTTTTTGTGTTCATTATGTTGAGATTAGACTTTGATAGTAAGATGGTGACTTAGGATGTGAATTTTATCTATAAATGTGTTATTTTATTTATAAAATCTAAGAAAGATTAAAGGGTTTTGTGATTTAGGAGCTAGGTTAATGGATTATAATATATTTGGTTGGAACATCATTTTCAATACAATATGATATGATGGAAGGAGAAATCTCTTTTGGGAAATTTCTGAGATGATATTTTAATGTGATGAATTGTGTAATAGGAGTGCAAGAGATAGGGTTAGGTTATAATTTGACATATCAAAATATATGTTTGTCTCTTTCATATAGATAATATACTTTTTATTTAACTAAAGTGATTTTTTATGACAATTGACATATACTCATATACTATATAGATTTTTTTCATGTATATCTTCTGATAATATTACTTATTCTATTTTCTGACACACATAAATTTTCTTTAGTTATAAAATATGATTTTTTCCTTTTGTTACATGATTATGTGAGCTCATGTTATTGTATATTATTGCTGTTTATATCCTTTGAAGGAGTGGTAGATGAACAACTATGAGGAATAATTAATCAATCATGAAAGATATAGTTTATAATTTAAAATTCTCAAACCAACACTAAGAATATGGTAACAATATAATATGAGTCGATGGTTAATACCATAAGAAACAGGGAATCCCAATGGTAATTTTAAACAAAATGTTATATCTTGAATAAATTTTTCAGGGCTATGAAATATAATGAATCTAAACTAAACTAAAAAACTAGCAACTCAATGACTGACAAAATCATACATAAAGGATAAAGGGAGTAGAATCAACAAATAAGGATTATTTCTATAAAAATAATAACTCAAATTCAACCAAAAAATAACCAAACACAATAGTTACATGATTATAAATGTAATTGATATCTATTTGGTCAACTTTTATGAATACCACATCAACACGTCTATGACTCGTAATCAAAAGAATAAAAATGGATAAATTATTAAGACCTAAAAGAAAATTCATGTTAATATTCCAAATCACTAATAATTAATTTATTACTTATACTTCACCAAGTTTCATTCATAATAGAATATATTATGTTAATTATTTTAAAAAATAAGATAGAAATATTTGGTCGCAATACAATTCTATAGAATAATTTTCTCCCACAAGTAAATAAGATTCAAATAAATTTAGTAAACACCCTCTTCCATATATCAGGATCTCACCTTTAATTTTATCTACTCATTTTAGACTGGTCATTAATAAGGAATAAACTAAGTGACATCATATAGAGAATATAAAATGTAAAATTAAGAAATAATGAATTAATATAAAAAACTAACCAGAAATAATGATTATACATAACATGATTTCCAACATTATACAATTAAAAACTAAAATAAAAATATCAGAAAACCAAAAACCTTGATACAACCACCCATGGGGTCAATGTTATATGTTGTATACCTGAGTCCAGTAACCCAGAGCTGATTATTAATTTATTACTTTGGTAAAAATAAATGGGATTTAACCATATAAAATTGATCAATTTATTAGTCTTAGGAGACTAGATATATACATGACTTCCAAATTACATTAGAAATTTAAAATATAGTATGAAAATAAATCTTACATCCTTGAAAATCATCCAATGATTCCTTCTTCATATCCCAAGGAAAGGAAAACAAATAAAGGGTGATCATATATGATTAGTAAGGGTTATATACAATAGAAGCTATCATGAGTAAATAATGCATAATCAATATGGAAGAGTGGATAATCAAAACACAATCCATTCAATCAATAAATTGATTTCAAATTACATCCATGGGTAATATAATAACATTAATCACATGGATAGTGAAAACTAAATTTTCAATAATAAAAACGTATAAATCCGAATATTCATGATATTTTCACTATGGCCGCATAAAGGTTATCATGAATCTTACTGTTAAGGCATTTTACAACATATCATTATTAATAAATGGGTAAGTGTAAACCAAATAACAATATAATATGTTTTTTACATGAGGCCAATCAATGCATCAATGAACTATCTTTAAACACAACTGACCTTTCACTTACAAATCCAATGGATTACTAATATATTGAATGATCAATATAATTAATTCTAAAAAAACCTTATAAATCTATATTTATCAATATTGAATCAAGAGTATAGAATATTCACTCATTCATTGAAATAACATACTTAATAAAATTTATTCAACTGATACCATATATAGAAATGGTATACAGTTGATACAACATAAAATTGGTAGAAATGATTCCATTTAAATACATGATACTTAAAATAGGGACATGTAGGAGAAAGTATTTCCCCATTAAATTATGGAGTATGAAAATAAATTTAATCATGATAATGTTAATGATAAAAAACCCTGAATCAATTAATGATGAAATAATACCATAAAATTCATCAGAAATTATGTTTGTGTAGTAAAAATAATATTTTTGGTAATAGAAAAGAAATTATATGAAAAAAGTTAAAAATAACTAACTTTTAACATTGTATAAAAATAATGTTATAAATAACATCCAATTTTTTTTTCTTTCCTCTAAGAAAATAACATCTTTTTCTTTGGGTATCTTTAAAAAATAGAAATTATGAGAATATTAAGAAAAATATTTTATTTTAAAATTCCCATGGAAATATATGAAAGGGGATTGAGAAAAAATAATTTTCATGATGAAGGGTCATTCTGTTCATGCTGTAAATGTTAAAATAAATATTCCTTTCATATTTTGGTAAAATTCAAAAAATAACTATTTTGGAAAAATGATAAGAATATTCATTTTAATTTTTTTAAATAATGTAAAATATGGAAGAAAAATAAGTCAAATAATAATTTTAGTTTAAATAAGAACATTATTGAAAATATTTAAAATAAATCCATGACAGAAGAAAAAATATTTTGGAAGGAAAACATTAAAATGTGAATTTGTTTTAAAGAAAGTCATTTAATTAGAACTTACTTGATGATTTTTTAAACAATAATAAAAAATTGTAAAATAAACATGAAACAATCAAAAATAATAAATTTATAATCAAATAGATATGTTTTTATATATTAGGATAAAATGTTTTTTAAAGGAAATATGAACATAAACAATCTCAAAATAAAATGAGATTGTAGAAAAAATATATTATCGTAAGTCTAACTTTCTTCGTATGAGTTTATAATATCCTGTATAATAAATTTTTATTTATTATAAATATATAATATAACCATATTCAGAATTTCAATACTTTATATGATAAAATATCATCACTTTGTAATTAACAATTCTTATTAAAATTATCATTCAGGTGAAAACTGGTCTATTTCCCTTGCTTGTTTTAGTTTGACAGTTTAATTCTTTACACCTTGGTCATGGTTTAATAATTTATATAATGTTAAAATTTCATAATTATAATATTTATTAATTATATAAACTTTTATAAGCATCTATGTAAGGCTGTGTTGAAAAATAAATTATATTATTTCATGGAGACGGTAGTTCATATATACGTATGAATGATGTTTCTACTTTTTGATAGATGGAAAAAATATAGGTTATTAATAATTCACCATTAATGAATCATTATTACATTATACATATCATATATATATATATATTAAATCTATATTTTTTTTACATCCATGTAAATTAGAACTAAAAAATGAATCACTTCACTTCATGGAGGCGATAGTCCACACATTCGTATATGTGACGTTATCATCTTCCAACAGAAGGAAAGGTAAGATGTTATAAAATAAATTATCTTTAATGAATCACAATTATGTCATTAATAACACATATATTCACTAGATTTTTCATAATAACCAACCTTTTGAGGCAGTGATGAAAAAAACACATCGCTTCGTGGAGGTAGTAGTCCATATGTACGCACGAGTGATGCTTTCATTTTCCATTTGTTATAAAGGAGGTGGACAAATATTATTCTATAAAAATTATAACATATATTTTTATTTAATATATTTAAGTTATTATATCATAATATTTTGGATCTAATTTAAATAGGCACAATAATATATACAATTAAATAACTTTGTTAAGAGTTATACATCTTCTTTAGAAATCCTCCTTTAGCTCACACTTTATGTAACATCCAAAGGGATTAAAAGTAAATTGAAATGAATGAAATTTTTTTTATGTAGGTAGTCATAATTATAACTAAACTTAATTTCCTAACTTATTTGTTTTGAATTTCAAAAAAAATATATACACAGGTGGAGTCAGTAAGTTATTTTGAGTCTTATAAGACCTAATTAATTTTTAGTGAATAGTAACATACCCTTATTAATAGGAATGTTACCCTTATGAATAGTAACATACCCTTATGAATGGTAAAATCATGTATGCTAGTATACAAATATTATTTAATAATGTTATGATATACCCATATCCTGAAAAAAATAAATAAATGTTCTAAAATTGTTGTTTTTAGAATCAAATATCATTTTATTTGAAAACTCAATTAATCATATTTAGAATTTTTTTATTTCAGAAAAGGGATTTAATTTTTGAATTTTAAATGTCAAAAAATTGTTAGGGTGATTTTTTGGGATTTTTTTGAAATACTTGAATTTTTAGTGATTAGTAAAATATAGTAATTACGGTATAAATAAATTATGAGGTTAATTCACTATTCCATGCATCATGACTGATGTAAGAAACCATTATTTCAAACTCAAATTCATTTATTACTATTTTGGGTCTTGTAATCATAAATATTTCTTGTCTTGTGGAAAAATAATAAAATAATGACTAAAATAATGTTGAACTCCTCCTCTCCTACACTATAAATACCACATACACTACCCTCTTCCTCACACACCTCTCAAGCGTTTATCCTTACTAAAGGTCTACAAAATACTTCTATAAAGCACCTTCTCCTTTTTTAAGTCCTGATGGTCTCACCAAAAGGCCAAAAACAAGGTCCTCATGAAGGATATCAAGGAGAAGAGATCAAGAGGTAAACATCCTCTTTTGTTTTCTTTCTTTTATTTTTATTTGATTTTCCATTTTTCTTATTTCATTACCTCACCTTATCCAAGAGGTATGAATGATCTTATACCTTACATATTCTATATTTAATCATGTTTGTGGAAGATTCACCATTATACTTCTTATAATCTCCCAGTTATTCAAGAAATTATAACACACTCCATGATGTGTCGATTTGCCGATATCATTAATGATGGGATTTCAATTTCATTTACTTCATTCAAGATGAGTCATGAAACCATTTTTATGGTTGAACTATATAATAATTTATGTATTATATCTTATATAAGGTTTTGTAATCATTTTGATCCTATGTTATGCTCTTTAATTTTTAATTCCTAATAATGGTGTATGTTTTCACGCTCACCATACTACTCTTATGATATATTAATGATGAGATACCCCATTTATATATCATTAATCCCTTACATGTACATCAATTACCATGATAAAATTTTATAATTGGATTCTAAACCAATTTTTTTCTTTTGGTTAACCATCAACTCTAATGGGTTTTTTATCATGACAAAAAGATTTGTGAAATTTAATTTCATTATATTATTTTTTATTTTGTGTAATTATAGTATATATACATAATCCCTTCATTTAATAAATTATCTATTCAATTATAAGGTATTTGTAATAGAATTTCCTCTTAAAATCCTTCTATATGTATCCTTTATAAAATCCAAAGAGATTGTTCATTTTTTATGATGTGAGTGCTATCTTCTGATTTCATGATGTTTTATTACTATAGTGTCTTTATTATATATTTTATAGTTAATTTTGAATAATAAATTTTCAATATTTACTGTGTGTAGTATTTATGTTATAAGAGTGATTTTTAGAAAAAAAAGGTATTTTGAATTGTGAAGGTGTTTTTATCAAGGGTGTAAATGAGTTATGAAGTGGTTTATTCATGTTATATTCGTTGGACATTATTTATGTTTGGTTGAGACCAGTATAGCTCAAGATATGATAGGTGGGAACCATTATAGCTCATCATATGTTGGGTTGATCCCATTATAGCTCTAGATATGATGGGTTATCCCCATTATATATCTCCAATGCATTGGGTACTTCAAAGATAGAAGATGAAAAAAAGGTTATTCCATTTGTAAGGGTGAATGTAAGAGTGATATGGTAAATATTTTCCAAGTAAACTATATAATGATTATGAGTTTTATTGGTTTTTATGTTATCACTTGTCTAATGATTTCTTTCTTTATATCCCTTATTGAGTTTTATACTCATCCCAAGATTTCAATTTTATCATTGTATATAATGATGGGTAAGATAAATAAGGGAGTAATGATTAATGATATGGAGTGTTGTCAAAGAAATCATGTTATAAGTCTTAATGTTTTACAATTTGAAAAAATGGATACTTTTTTTAGTGGTATCCCCTCTATATCAATGTAGTATGTTTTGTATGTATGATATCTTTATTATCTAAAACTATAAACCTGAAAATATCATCAATGTGAAATACTGTATATTCTTGACTAAAATTCAAGATTAAGTAACATTTTAATGAGGGTTCCTTATAGTTGGTATCTGAGGATGATTTATATAAATTCAGGGGTTAGTATGATGTTAAAAAAATAACATAAATGATTTTTACTATATGGTTAATTTTAAATATCACATCATTTAAATATTTCCATGTTTCTTAGTATAAGATATGTCTATTTAGAATGGTTTTCCATAGAAGAAACAAGGATCCTGAAGTAGGAAGGCACTAAGAGGATTGTGTCTGTTCAAATTTGTAGCCTGGAATGGTGGGAATCATAACTGTGAAGTTTTTGAAAAAAAGACTTAGTTGACTCAAGAAATACATAGTAGTGGTATCCATTCTAGAGAGGAACATGATGTACTATAAATAAACATGTATTTTCTAGAGAATTTTATAAGGAAATATCCTTTAGCATTTAATGGAACCATAGATGTTGTGATAACTGAAGGATGGATCAATTCTCTAGAAAATATATTTTATTTCATGGGATTTTTGGAATTCTAGATGTTAATACTAGACATTTATCATTTGGAGCCGATCAATGGTGCTCTATGGGTAATAATATAAGAGAAAGAGATGATCTTGATAGTCTGGAATGAGATGATTTTAGGAGTCTTTTTCTGGAAAAATATTTTCCTAAAAATATTGGACTCGGATTGGAGAAATGATTATTAGAACTGAAGTAGAAATATGATGATTCTATGGAAGCATATGAATCCAATTTTACAATACTGGACAAGTACATACCAGATTTTACTCGTGATTTTGATTGTAAAATTAATAGATTTTACTCTAGTTTGAATCCATTTTTACGAAGATATTTGGATTCACAAGAGTTTAAAAGCTATGAGAATATTGTTTGTTATGATGAAAAAGTTGATATAGATTTTTTTGACATGTATGTGCCTCGTGATGAGAAGAATATGAAGTGTTCAGGTTGGCAGGCAATGGGGAAGAACTCATCAAAGAAGTCTGGAAGTATGAAATTGAATTTCCATTCATGTGAAAAGTGCGGTAAAAGGCATACTGGTGAATGTCTTGTAAATTATGGGAAATGATAACGATGTGAACATTTTGGGCACATGTCTCATGAGTACAAGTAGAATGATTCAAAAATTTATGAGAATCTCACAGTGAGATTATTTAACTGTAAGGAATCGAGTCATTTTGTTAATGTTAATCCGAAGCTAGTCACTCAAGAAGGAAATCAGCAAGATTGGAAGAATAAGGGAGTGGAAAAATAATTTGCAACCACTTCAGTGAATTTTTATCCATTAAATGAGGTGGTATCAGGTACATTTCTTGTTTTTACAAAATTTTCAATTGTGTTGTTTGATTTGGGGTCTACTCATTCCTTAATTTTTGAGAAATTTTTGGAAAAATTGGGAATTACACCTCAAGAAATGAAACCAAAACTCATGGTAAAAACACAAAGAGTAAATATTATGGAAAACGATATTATAAGAATATACCTATATATGTCTTTGGAAAGAGTTTACCTACAAAACTTTTTGTTTTTCCTCTAATAGAGTTTGATGTTATTTTGGGTATAGAATGGCTTTATTTTTATCATGATAAGATAGATTGAAGAGAAAAAGAAGTTGTTTTTAGAAATAGTTTCAGTTTCTGTACAAGAATGATAACATAAAATTGATAATATACCAAGAAGCTAAGAGACTAATAAAATATATAAATGAAATTCATCTTATTCATATTTTTAAAGATAAGAGAATTTTCAAGATTAATGATGTACCAGTGGTAAATGAATACCTGGATGTTTTTCATGGGGATTTTCCTAGTTCTATTCCTGATAGATAGGTTGAGTTTACTGTTAAATTAATTCATGGTGATAATACAATTTCTAAACCCCCTGATCAAATGGTTCATATTGAAATTATGGAATTAAAAAAGGATTTGTAGGAATTATTAGATAAAGGCTTCATCTAATCTAGCACTTTACCATGGGGTGATCCTATTTTGTTTGTTTAAAAGAAATATGGTTCAAGGATACTTTTCATTGATTATAGTGCCTTGAATAACATTACCGTTAAAAAAGTTTCTTTTCATCATATCAATGATTTGTTTGATCAGCTATAGGGAGCACAATATTTTTCGAAGGTTGACCGGAGGCCGGGGTACCATCAGTTGGAAGTAAAGTATGAAGATATCCTAAAGACTACGTTTCCCACTATATATGATCATTATGAATTTTTAGTTATGTATTTTTGGTTAACTAATTCACCTGTGGTATTCATATATTTTATGAATATAATATTTCCGGAGTTCTTGGATAAGTTTTTGTTTGTATTTATTGATGATGTTCAGGTATTTTCAAGAAGTAAAGAGTACCATGAAAAACATCCAATGGTTGTTTTTCAAACCTTAAAAGAAAATAAACTATATAGAAATTTTATAAATTGTGATTTTTGGTTTCAATATATTTCTTTTCTTGGGCACATTGTAAAAAAGGATGGAATAACGGTTGATCCTTCCAAAAAAAGTGGTTGATGAATGGAAAAGACCTAAAAATGTTACATAGATTGGTAGTTTTCATGGATTAGTAGGTTATTACCGACATTTTGTTAAAATATTTTCACAGTTATCTAGACCACTAACTAAGTTAACTAAAAAGGGGATAAATTTATTTGGAATGAAGAATTTGACGTATAATTTTAGGAACTCAAGTAGAGATTGGTGAATGATTCAGTTCTAAATCTACCCTCTCAAAATGGTGAGTATTTCATCTATAGTTTTGCTTCATTAAAGGGACTTGGTTTTGTTTTGATGTATAATTATTAGGTAATTACTTATGCATCACGTTAGTCGAAACCTCATGTGTTAAATTAACCTATACATGATTTGGAATTAGTTTTTGTGGTATTTTCTTTAAACATTTGGAGGCATAATGTATATGGATCCAAATGTGAAATATATACTGACCATAATAGATTGATATATATATTCACATAGAAAAAATTAAACATAATATAGAGAAGATGGTTGGAACTAATTAAGTATTATGATTGCACGATTCATTACTATCTTAGGAAGGAAAACATAGTGGCTGATGCATTGATTTGGAAAAGTAATTCTACATTAAACATGATACGTTTGGAACATGATCCTTTGGTAGATGATTTGATAAAATTTTTCTTAGAAGTTATTAGTGTAGGAAATTGCATTTTCTTAGGTTTTAGTGCAGTCATCTTTGTCAGATAAATTAAGGAAAGCATAAAAGGTAGACTGGGAGATATAGAAAAATGTAGAATTGGTTAAAATGGGTAAACTATCAGAATTTAACCTTTATAAAGATTGTGTTTTAAGATTTCGAAAAAGGTTGTGTGTGCCTTATGATTCTCAGTTGAAGAAAAAAATGTTATGTGAAGCTCATTGTTCTCCATTTTCAATTCATCCTGGTAAAACTAAGATGTATAGAGACATTCGAGAGTATTACTGGTGGGATGGAATAAAAAGAGAAATTTCTAATTTTATATGAAATTTTTTACTTGTCAACAAGTTAAAGTAGAGAGACAGTTACCAAATGGGATGCTTTAACCTTTACCAGCACCAGAGTGTAAATGGGAGAATATATCCATGGACTTTTATGTGGGACTAACAAATACTTCTCGAGGTAACTATACAATTTGGGTTAAGGCTGACCAACTAAATAAATATACACATTTTATCCCTATTCGAGATAAAATGTCTATGGATTAGATCTCTCAACTATACCTCAAAGATATTGTCAGGTTACATGGAGTGGCTCTTTTCATTGTATCTGAACGGGATCCCAGGTTCACATCTAATTTGTGGAAGGGACTTCAGAAGTCGTTGGGCACAAAATTAAATTTTAGTATAACATTTCATCCTCAATAAGATGAGTAGTCAGAACGAATGATTTAGTATTTTGAGGATATTCTTCGAGACTGTTAAATGGATTACTAGGGATGTTGGGATAAACATATTTCTTTAGTTGAGTTTTCTTATAATAACAGTTTTCATTCCAGTATACAGATGTAACCTTTTGAGGCATTGTATGTGAAGAGGTGTCGAACACTAGTTTTTTGGGATAAAGTAGGTGAAACAAAGTTGAGGGTTCCAGAATTAGTAGATGAAGTGGATGATAAAATGAAGATGATTCAGCAACACATGATGATAGCTCAGAGTTGGCAGAAAATTTATGCAGATAACAGAAGTAAATACTTATCTTTCGAGGTAGGTGACCACATTTTCCTTAAAATCCCTTCCTCGAAAAGGGTGATGTTTTTTAGTAATAAAGGAAATCTAATTACTCGGTTTATTGATCCTTTTAAAATCCTGGAGAAAATTGGATTAGTTTCATACTGAGTAGAATTGCCTCCAAGTTTGTCTCAAATACACAATTTTTTTTCTTGTTTCACTGTTGAGAAAGTATGTGCCAGATTTATCTCATGTTTTGAGCCCAAAATTAATTCATCTAGAAGAGAAACATTCTTATGAAGAGAAGCCTGATCAAATTTTTCATCAAAAAGAGCAATTATTTCTCAATAAGGTAATCTTCTAGGTAACGGTTTGTGGAGAATATACGTGGTTGAATAAGCAACATGAGAATCTCAAAATGGTATAAGGGAAAGATAGCTTCACTTGTTTAATAAGTAAATAAAATTGAAAGGGTGCAATTTTAAAAAGGTGGGAATAATGTAACACATCAAGGTTTTAAAACTCAATTGAAATGCATGAAACATTATTTTAATTATATAGTTATAATTGGAACTAAACTTAAATTTCCCACTTATATGTTTTGAATTTCAAAAAACAGACATACACAGTTATAATCATTAAGTTATTTAGAGTCTGATAAAACCAACTTAATTTTTGTTGAATAGCAACACACACTTTTTAATAGTAATGTTACCCGTATGAATAGTAACATACCCTTATGAATAGTAACCTCATCTATGATAGTATACATATAAGATTTAATTGATGTTATAATATTTCCATATCCTGGAATAAGTAAATAAATGTTTTAAAATTGTTGTTTTTAGAATAAAATATAATTTTATTTAAAAAATAAATTAATTATATTTATATTTTTTTCCAAATAATGGAGTTCATTTTTTAATTCTACACATCGAAAAATGATTTGGGTAAATGTTTGGGATTTTTCTCAAATACATGAATTTTTGGAGAATAGTAAAATATGGTAATTGCTGTATAAATACAATATGAGATAAATACACTATTCCTTATATCATGGATGATGTAAGAAAACATTAATTAGAAATAACATGAATTTATTACTATTTTTTTTCTTGGAATCATAATTATTTATTGTCTTGTGGAAAAATAATAAAATAATGATTAAAATAATGTAAAACTACTTCTCTCCTCTATTATAAATACCACCCATTGTCCCGTCTTCCTCCCACACCTCTCAAGACTTTATCCTTGAAAATTTTATAAAAAATACTCCTCTAAATACCCTTCCCCCACATCCAATACCTACTGGTCTCACCAAATTTCTAAAAAACAAGGGCCTTATGAAGGATCTCGAGGAGAAGAGATCAAGAGGTAGACGCCCTCTTTTGTTTTATTTATTTTTATTTTATTTTATATTCTATTAATATTATTATTCAATCACCTACCCTTATCCAAGAGGAATGAATAATCTAGTATCTTATATATTCTATATTTCATCATGATTATCTAAGAGTCACCATTATACTTATTATCCTCTCCCACTTATTCAATAAATTAAAACATCGTCCGTGATGTTTCAATTTACCGACATCATGGACGATGTGATTTAAATTTCCTTTACTTACTTTAAGGATGGTCATGAAACCATTTTTATGGTTGAAAAATATTATAATATATGTATTATATCTTATATAAGGTTATAGAATAATTTTTTACCCATGTTATTTATTTATAATATAAAATGAGTACATCAAGATCGAAGAATCTACAAAATGACATAAAAAAATATCATAAATGTTTTAAATTATAAATCATCCACATGTAAGAATTAAAAATTATAAGGGTATAATTTATAGTTTTGGAAATATTCAAATACCATTACATTCCAATTCTGGATTTTCACTTTCAGTCAACAAGAATATCCTTTACGAACCGTTCATGGAAACAATATAATGCACACACCTAAAACAATGGAGTTAACAAAATATTATTAATGAATGGGTGAAATGATGTTATAAAATTATCATTAAATGTGTTATAAACATGTATATGTTTCTTTAAAATAGTAATAAAAACATTTATACCTTCATACAAGTGGTTTAAACATGTTTGAGGGAAGTCAAACCCGGGGTAAGGGATCCTCTCTTTCTCACTTTTATTCAAGAATCACCCCTATGTTATGGTCTTTATTTTTTAATTCATAATGATGGTGTCTATTTTCAAACCTCCCCCATAATTACCTTATGATATATTAATTATGATATACACAATTTATATCCTTTTAATCTCTCACACGTACATCCATTGCCATGCCGAAGTTCTGTATGTGGATTCTAAACCCAATTTCTCTTCTTTGGGTTAAACATCAACTTTAATGAGTTTTTATCATGATAAGAGGATTTGTGATATTTAATTTTATTATATTATGTTTCATTGTACTTAATTATAGTATATACACATAATCCATTCATTTAATAAATTCTCAATTCTCTGTTACGGTATTTTTAAAGGACATTCCTCTTAAAATCCTTTTCAATGTCTCCTTTATGAAATCCAAAGTGATTGTCCCTTTTTTTATGTCATGATTATTATCTTATGATTTCATGATGTTTTAATACTATAGTGTCTCAATTATATGTTTTAATGATATTTTTGAATCATAAGTTTTCATTAGTTTTTGTGTGCAGTGTTTATGCTCTACGAGTGATTTTTTTACGAAAAAGGGAATTTTGAAATGTGAATATGTTTTTTTCAAGGGTGTAAATGAGTTATAAAGTGTATTATTCATGATATGTTCCTTAGACATTATTTATGTTGATTTTATCCCATTATCGCTCAAGATATGATAGGTTATCCCCATTATAGCTCAAAAAATGATGGGTTGAGCCTATTATAGGTCAAGATATGACAAGTCCGCCTCATTATAGCTCTCTAATGCATTGGGTACTCCGAAGATGGAAGTTTAAAAAAATGTTTTCCATGTGTAAGGGTGAATATAATATTCATATGGTAAATATGTAACACGCCGAACCTAGTTACGTATATTCGGTTCATTATTACATAACATTGGCATGATCACAAGGGATCAAATCCCGAAAGACCGATAAATTTAGTAGCCTTGGAAGTACTAGATACATTCATACGTTTTACATTACATTATAAAATGAAAAAAAACAACAAAATTTTCTCCATTTACTACATTCATATACCTTAAAATATCCCTAAAGTTCAGTCATAATATACATCTTCGCATCCTTGGAAAAATAAAACATAGATAGGGGTGATCTTAGATGCTTAGTAAGGATAACAATATAACAGAAACTTTCATAAATAAGCATAAATATTTAAGGAAATGTATAAGACTAAAACAAAATACTTTTAAATTAAAATTCAGCATAATATGGAAAATATAAATCAAATAATTCCATTTACTTATTCACATGAATATTCTACTAGTCGAATAGTGACATGTAATATCAATATCCAATTTCATAATGATGGAATGCATAATTCCAGATATCATAACCACGTAGTCAAGACCTCGTGCCAAGACTACAAATAAGATTCTGTCAAGGCCTTGTTCCAAGACACTATTTTGTCTCATGAGACCTACCGATGCATCGAAGAGTTATATAGGGCTCCACCCTTCACTTACTAAGTCCAATGCATTCCTCATATGAAAATGTTGAGACATAACATAAACATTCGTATTAAAACTATCATATGAAATGTATATAATTTAACCATAAAAAATGAATTTTATAAAATTAACACATACATAGTCAAAAATATCACAAATCCTTTAATAGAATATGGAAGATTGTATCATAATAAATCAACTTCAAATAAGTGTAAAATCAATCAAACTATGTGGACATAGATGAAGTCAAAACTGTTTGAGAGAAATATCTCTTTCTATTTTGAAATCATTTAAAAGTATTTTAATTATAAAAGAAACAATTTATTTTGAAAATATTATTTTAAACTTGTAAGGCAATCTTTGAAGGTGTTATAGCATTGGAAAATTGGTTTACCCTCCGTATAAGTTAAAAAAAATTCTTATCTTAATTCATCAAAAAGATCATAAAGTACCTTGTTTAGAAAAAGACGGAAAGATTCCTTTCAAAAAATTTCATAAAAAGTAAACCAAGGGTATAAATGAATTTAAACCATATTATAGGAAACACTAAAAATGTTTTGAAATACATATTTAAGAAACACGGATGTGGATGATAATGAATTCCTAGTAGATACTTACATATAAACGACCTCAGATAAATAATGAGATTGTAAAATTAACCCTGACCCTATACATTTACTTAGTAGATGGTATCTTAACCTCCAGTATAATAGTTAAAAAATGTTATTAAATTATAAAATAAATATATACATAAATATTATATCATATATGATCCTCTAATATTGTTTTGTTAATAATATGTCAGTAGTATCATCGTTTCAGGTGTTAACTGATTCGTTTTCCTTTATATGCTTGGTTACGTAAGCCATGTATGTTATGGATATGGTGTATTTGATTAATAAGCAGAATTATATTATGTTTTTAAACATTATTCTTAATAATAAAATGAAAATTATTATTGAATGATTACGATGGGGAATGAATATCATCATGTTCGTGGAGACGGTAATCCATACGCACGCACGAGCGACAATATAATTATATTGATGGTGAAATAGTATGTAACTAGTTGGTATATCATATATAAATAATAAATAACATGTTATATTTATTATTTACATTATTTAGACTCATTATTATACCCATCTAAATAATGAAGTGCTTGAATAACAAACTACACCACGACATGGAGATGGTAAGCTGTACGTACGTACATATGGTGACTTTATCATTTATAGGATGGATAGAATAATGAATATTGTTATAAAATATTTATAATAACATCATAGTATGTATAAGGTACTGGATTTATTATTTTGGTATGGAAAGAACAAAGAAAGAGGAAGTGGAAGAAGAAAAAAACATTGTAAAAAGGTGGTGAAATTATTACATCTTTTTCGGGTGTTTCCTTTTGAGTTGAACAAAAAGGATCCTTAGGTTGGATTTCTGATCAAAGTAATGACTATAGGTCTAAGTGAGGATAGTTGGAAGAATATTTTTTCAGGGATTGGCGGATCCAAATGGCTTTGGAGGTGTGATTTTTATAGAAGGGGAAGTACCTTTTTATAAGAGAGATGAGGGTCACTTTAGGAAAAGCATAAAATATTGTTTTATTATATAATAATATTTGGTTTATAATGGATCCAAAATGATTTATTTTGAGTATACAATGGGTATGGGTCAAAAACCTCTCTACAAATTGGTTTTATACTGGTTTAGGTCATCATATTAACCTTATCTTTTAGATTTAACTCTTAGGTAAATAGTTCAACTTTTAACCTGTATTCATGTATTAATATAATAAATGGTTAATGAAATTACTATAAAAATCCAAGAGAACCCCAAGTGGTTCATTATTAATATTCCTAACCTTATCTAAGCTCTTTGGTCAAACCATAGATTTATAGGAATATTATCTCAATTACTAATATAGTATTTGTTTTAAAAACTCATTTAGGTCAATTTTGATACTATTTAGTATTTTGTTTTTGTGAAAGTCATA
Organism: Viscum album; assembly: GCA_963277665.1. Taxonomy (NCBI): domain Eukaryota; kingdom Viridiplantae; phylum Streptophyta; class Magnoliopsida; order Santalales; family Viscaceae; genus Viscum; species Viscum album. The sequence continues at coordinate 1,447,133,733 of OY728145.1, read as the reverse complement.
AAAACTTTTTCACTTCAAAAAAATTAATTTAATCAACCCTAAAAAGTAATATTAACCTATAAAATTAGTTAAATTCTTCCAAATTCTCAATTTACATTAATTTGGATGTTTATAATATCAATTTGTTTAATATTTCAACAATAAGGTAATTACTGCATCATCATTGTTTCATAAATACATTTAGTTATTTAAGGTATAAAAATTATGAATAGAATACCATTATGTAAGAAATATTATTATCTTTATAATGAATATTTATAGTGAATTAATCATATGTATGTCCCTATATTAATTTTCTTAGTTATTAAATATTGAATTTAACTCTTTTAACTCTTCTTTAAATAAAATAATAATAAATGTCTTAATCTAATCTAAGTGGACCAAAAGGACCATATTTTATTGATAAGGTTGATTTGGGTCAAAATACACATATAAAATAGAATTAGGACATGTGTTAGGGTAATTATAATATCATTTTTTACCATTAGTTACTCTATTTACTTTTAACCGTGGTAAATAAAAGTCAAAGTTACTATTCACAAAAAAAATTATTTTCATCTTATTGAACCACATTTTACTTACTGATGTTAACCATGTATATCATATTTTTGAAATTAAACTCATATAAGTGGTAAAATTATGTTTTATGAAAATTTTCAAATGCTCCTAGAAGGTGGGTAAAAGACGGTAAAATGTTCTATAAAATTTTATATATCTAATATTTTTATAAAATGAATCCAATGAATTACATTGAACATATATAGATATTATGAATATATTTTTACCTAATATAAATTTAAATAAAATAACTAACTATTTAAATAATTTGTTTTAAACAATAACGCAATGTTTTTTTACTATTCATCAAAAAATGAATGTTTTCAGAAAAAATTCAAAAATTCACCCTAAGATAATTTTGATATTCCAAATCAAAAAATGAAGTCCATGTTGAATAATAAAATTTATAAAATTTCAAAAAGTGCGTATTACTATATATATTGGCTAGTTAGATTGGTCGTGGTGTGTTAAAACTCAAAGTTATGTAAACCGCAAGCTATTTCATTATTCAAAGTGAAACGTACCGTGGAAGCTTGGGGTGTTAAATTAGCCACTCCTTCATATAATTTCTTCCTCAAAATTTTCAGAATTTTACTGCATAAAAATATTTCGGTGGTTCATCATCATAAGTTCCTCATGTTCCCTCATTGCCTCTTCCATCTTATGATTTCCCCATAGAAATTTCACCGAACGAGTTGTCCAGTTTCTAAACACTTGTTCTATGGTATCACGAATTTTTATAAGCTTTTCACAATAAAATAGACCGCGTTCCAGTTATATTTTTTCATAGTTGAGTACATGCATTGGGTCTGGCATGCATTTTCTCAACAATGATACGTGGAACACATCTTGAACTTTTGAGAGACTGGGCGGCATTGCCAACCAGTAAGATACAACCCCAATTCATTCCTGAATTTCGAAAGGTTCAATGTACCAGTGACATAATTTACCCTTCTAATCGAAACTTATAAAACCCTTCCATGGAGATACCTTATAGAAAACATGATCTCCTACTTAAAATTCCAAATTCTTCCTTCAGTTTTTGACATATATATTTTTCCTACATTGAGATGCTTTGATGTGGGTTTGGATAATATTCACCTTTTACATTATTTCCTTAACATGTTCTAGGCCTATAAGTTTTATTTCACCAATATCATCCTAACAAGTTTATGTGCAACATATCATTCCATATAATGCTTCATATGGTGCCATCTGAATACTTGAATGGAAGATAATGTTATAGGAAAATTCTACCAGAGGTAAATATTGATCCCACATAACTTGAAAGTCAAGTGAGAAAGATCTCAGCATTTCTTTGAAGGTTTGAATAGTCAGTTCTGATTGTCCATCATTTTGTGGATTGTAGGCAGTGCTCAAAAAAAGTTAAGTATCCAAGGCCTTATGAAAACTTTTCTAAAATCTTGATGTAAAATGGGAATCAAAATCAGAAACAATCGATAGGGGTAATCCATGAAGTCTTATAATTTCATTAATATATAGTTTTTCTAGACGTTCAAGTGGTAAATCTTGTCTTATAGCAATAAAATGTGCTGACTTTGTAAGTCGATCAACAATGACTCATATTGTATCATTTCTTCTATTAGTCTTTGGTAGTCCCATAACAAAGTCCATCATAAAATCAACCCATTTCTACTTATGTATGGGAAGAGGTTTCATGACTCCTCTAGGATGTTGTCTTCCAGCTTTCACTTGCTGAAAAACCATACATCTTGACACATAATCAGCAATCTCTCTTTTCATGTTGTCCCAAAAAATATGTTCTTTCAAATATCTATACATCATAGTTCTAAAAGGGTGTATAGAGAAATTGGATCCATGAGCATCATAATAAATTTTCCTTTTTAGATCAGGTATGTCAGGAACACATAGTCTCTTCGCAAATTTCAAAATTCCATCTTCATATACGAAGTTAAACAATCTCCCAACATTTACAACTTTATTTTTCTTTTGAAACTCATCATCATCAGTTTTAGAACATTTTAGCTTTTCTAGTAAACATGGTTGGTCAACCATTTGAAAAATTATAGATGTTTCACCTTCTATGATTATTCCAATATCCATATTTACTAGATCCACGGACATAGAATCCCTTTCAACTCTCATATTTTTCAAAAATCCATGGTAATTTCTACTCAAAGAATCTGCCACCTTATTTTCCTTCCCTGGGTGGTAGTGTATAGTGCAATCATAATCTTTGAGTGGATCAAGCCATCATCATTGCCTCATGTTGAGTTTTTTCAATGAGAAAATATACTTAAAACTCTTGTTATCGATATATATATCACATTTTTTACCATATAGATAGTGTATCCATATCTTCAAAGAAAATATTATAGATTCTAACTCAAGATAATGAGTTCATAGTTTTTTTCATTAATTTTTAGTTGTCGTGATGCATAGGCAATAACTCTATCATTATGCATAAGGACACAACCATGTCCTTTCTTTGAAGAATCTCTATAAATAACAAACCCATTGTTCTCAGATGGTAGAGTCAAGATAGAATCATTGGCTAGTCTTCTATTCATTTCTTCAAAACACTCTTCACACTCTTTTTTACAAAAAAATTTAAACCCTTTATATGTGAGCTTGGTTAATGGGTTAGCTAATCAGGAAAAATTCTGGAAGAAATGCCGATAATAACCTGCTAAACCAATAAAACTGCATACCCCAGTTTTACTCGTTAGTGATGGATATTCTTGTATTTCTATTTCCCTAGAAGGATCAAAATAGATTTAATCCCAATATACAATATGTCCAAGAAAAGAAATTTCCTGAATCCAGAATTCACACTTGCTAAACTCCCCATATCATTCATTTCTTCTGAGGGTTTTTAGAATAGTGCGCAAGTTATTTTCCTGATCATCATATATTTTGGATTAAACCAAGATATCATCAATAAATACAACTAAAAATTCATAATGATATTCCTTAGAAAATATATTCATTAGATCTATTAAAAGAGAGGGTTCATTGGTCAGCCCAAAAGGCATTACTGTAAACTCATATTACCCGTAACTGGTTCAAAATTGTGTTTTCGGAATTTATTCCTTCTTCAGACCCAACTGATGTAATCCATATCGAACGTCAATCTTTGAAAAAATATTTAGCTCCATGAAGTTGGTCGAATAAATCATCATTGCGGGGTATGAGATACATGTACTTTATTTTTATAGCATTGATCTCCCTATAGTCAATGCACAACCTCATAGATCCATATTTTTTCTTAACAAAAAGAATAGGGGATCCCCATGGAGAAACACTAGGGAGAATAAATCTCTTATTACTCAATTCCTCTAGTTTTTTCTTTACTTCCACTAATTCCACAGTTCGAAGAAACACCCCTGTACTTTCCTGAAGGGAATTTGAGACTAATGCTCGACAGAGAAATGGTTTTAACCCATAAAATAATCGATCAATCTTAATCCTTGGGTTACGTATATAATATGTTTCATGCCTTTCTAATATTGTAACGTTAGCCTCATACTTTTCGACATTATCATCCTCATTTTACCTTAATCTTAGAAATTGTCTTTCCATATATGTTCGATGGTCACGAGGAAAGTATTTTTCTAAGAAAATATATTTTAACTCCCTTTATTCCATAGTTGATACTTCTTTATCATCCTTTGTATTTTGAATTAATGACCACCATTGATCAGCATCTCTTGTGAGGAAATAAAATGCCATGACAACTTTTTCCCTTTAGCTACTCCCCAATTCATGAAATGTTTTGTCTAAGAAACTTATCCATGTCTTAACTACAAATGGATTTGTAGACCCATTGAATGTTGGTGGTTGTTGCCTCACGAAGTGGTCTAACATTGATCCTCCACATTGTGGATCAGGGTGCTCCATATGGGTAAGGTTATTATTCATAACCTGAGTGAGTTGTCTCGGTATGGTGATAAGATGATCAACACAAGTTTAATCACCAGCTCAATTATAATTATCTTAAGTAGGAGGGAAATCCTTACACGGATTACATGAATTGATACAGTTTCCATTCCTTCCACTAGGTGCCATTTCTAAATAATTTAATACACTAGATTAGTTTATGAATCAAAATACATAATTCCAAACTTGTAAAGCACTTAACATAAACTGAACTGTTTATAGATATAATCCATAATCGTAAAAATGTTTTCTTTTAAAAGGTATATACTCATAAATCATTCATAATGATTTTTAAAGAAGATGTGAATTATCTTAAGCATATCCCCCGAGAGTGTCGTAACTAAGAGTGTACCAAGAACCGTTGTCATGTACCAGGATACCCCAGGTCAAGCCCAAAAGTCCTTGTCGGAGTTTTCACTCCTAGGTACATCTATTCTAGAGTTTCCTATACCTTCTTGTCTCTATAAAGAAATGTATTTCTTGTAAAATTCACAAAATCTCTACATTAACAAAATTTTAGGAAGTTGTTCTATACTAATCCTCAAAGTCTATCTTAGGATAATGTTCTCAAATAAGAGATTTTATAAATCTAGTTTCCAAGGTTTCTACTAAACTTCCTTCAATACCAACTGTAATGCCCCAACCCCAGTTACCAAGATGTTGTTCATTATTACATAACATTGTCATGATCACAAGAGATCAAATCCCGAAGGACCGATCAATTTAGTAGCCTTGGAAGTACTAGATACATTCATGAGTTTTACATTATATTATAAAATGAAAAACAACAAAATAATTGTCTCCATTGACCACATTCATATTCCTTAGACTATCCATGTAGGCCAGTCATAATATACTTCTTTGCATCCTGGGAAAAATAAAACATAGAAAGGGTTGAGCCCAGATGCTCATTAAGTATAACAATATGACAGAAACTTTCATAAATAAGTATAAGTATTTAAGGAAATGTATAAGACTAAAAAAACGACTTTTAAAATTAAACTTCAACATAATATGGAAATGTTAAATCAAATAATGTCATTTATTTATTCACATGGATAATATAATAGTCGAATAATCACATGTAATATCAATAGCCAATTTCATAATGATGGAATGCATAATGCAGAACATCAAAAACACATTTTCAAGGCCTCGTGCCAAGACTACAAATAAGATTTTTTCATGTCCTTGTGCCAAGACACTAGTTTGTCTCATGATACCTACCAATTCATATAGGAGCTATAGTAGGCTCGACCCGTCACTTACTAAGTCCAATGCATTCCTCATATGAAAAGGTTGAAACATAACACACAAATTTGTATTAAAAATAGAATATAAAATGTTAATACTCTAACTATAAACCATGAATGGTATAAAAATAACACATCCAAGGTAAAACATATCAAAAATTGTTCAATAAAATATGTAAGATTTTATCATAATAAATCAACCTCAAATAACTGTAAAATCCATCAATGGATGTTGACATAGATTAAATCAATAATATTTGAGAGAAATATATCATTATATTTTAAAATCATTTAAAAGTCTTGTAATTATAAAAGAAAACATTTATTTTGAAAATTTTCTTATAATCTTTTAAGGGAAGCTTATAAGGTGTTATAATAGTGGAAAATAGTTGTACCTGCCATATAAGTTAAAATAAAATCTTACCATAATTCATCGAAAAAGGTCATAAAGTACCTTGTTTGATAAATGACAGAAAGATTCTTTTAAAAATATTTTATAAAAAGTAAAAAAAGGGTATAAATGGATTTAAACCATATTTTAGTAAATACTAAAAATGTTTTGAAATACATTTTTATGAAAAATAGATGTATATGATAAGGAATTTCCAGTAGTTACTTACGTATAAAACACCTCGAATAAATAAAGAAATTTTAAAATTAACCCTTACCTTGAACTTTTCCTTAGTAGATGGTGTTTTAAACACTGGCATAATAGTTAATTTTTTTTATTAAATTATAAAAGAAATATATACATAAATATGATATCATATATTATCCTCTAATATTTCTTTGTTAATAATATTTCAATAGTATCATCATTTCAAGTTTTAAATGATTCATTTTACTTTATATGATTGGTTATGTAATCCATGTTTGTTATATATATGATTTATTTTATTCATATCTAGAATGATATTAAATTTTTAAACATTAATTTTAATCATAAAATGAAAATTTTTCTTGATTGATTACGATGGGAAATGAATCTTCTCGTGTTCATGGAGACTGTAATCCGTACGTACGCACGAGTCAAAATATAATTATATTGATGGTGAAATCATATGTAATTGGATGGTATAATATATATAAATAATAATTAACATGATATATTTATTATTTACATCAGTTAGACTCATTATTATACCCATCCAAATTATGTAGTGTTTGAATAACAAACTACACCACGATGTGGAGACGGTAAGCCGTACGGAAACACGTATGGTGACTTTGTCATTTAGAGAATGGATAGAATAACTAATATAGTTGTACCATATTTATAATAACATCAAATTATGTGTAACTTACTAGAATTATTATTTTTGAATGGAAACAACAAAGAAAGAGGAAGTGGAAGATGAAAAGAACTATGAAAAAAGGTGGTGAAATAATTACCTCCTCTTCAGGTGTTTCCTTTTGAGTTGATCAAAAGAGATCCATAGGTTGGATTTATGATAAAATTAAGGCCTCTAGGTCAATGTGAGGATAGTTTAGAGGATATTTGGGCAGGGTTTGGATGAGACAAATGGCTTTGGATGTGTGATTTTGAAAGAAGGAGAAGTACCTTTTTATAAGAGAGGTGAGGATCACTTTAGGAAACGCATGAAATATTATTTTATTATACAATAATATTCGGTTTATAATGGCTCCAAAATGATTTAGTTTGAGTATAATATCGGTATAGTTCGAAAACCTCTAAAACAATAGGTTTTAGATAAGTTTTGGTTACCATATTAACCTTATCTTTTATATTTAACTCTTAGGTAAATAGTTTAACTTTTACTATGTATTCCTGTATTATTATAATAAATGGTTAATAAAATTACTATAAAAAAAAGTGAGACAAAAGTGGTTAATTATTAATATATCTAACCTTATCTAATTCCTTTGTCCGAACCTTAGATTTTTAGGAATATTATATCAATTAATAATATAGTATTTGTTTTAAAAACTCAGTTATGTCTGTTTTGATGCTATTTGGAATTTTGTTTTTGTGATATTCATAAAATCTTTATCACTTAAAAAAATATTTAGTCAACCCTAACATGTCATATTAACTTATAAAATTAGTTTAATTCATCAAAAGTCTCAATTTACATTTATTTGGATATTTATAATATTAATTGTTTTAACATTTCAATAATAATGTAATTACTGCATCATCATTGTGTTATAAATTCATTTAATAATTTAATATCTAAAAATTATAAATAAAATACCATTATGTAGGAAATTTTATTATCTTTATAGTGAATATTCATAGTTGAATTTATCATCTTTATAACGCTATATTAGAAAAATTCTAGTTATTAAACATTAAATTTAACTCTTTTAACTCTTCCTTATATAAAATAATAATAAATGTCCTAATATAATCCAAGTGGTCCAAAAGGACCATATATTATTCCTAAGGTTAATTCTGGTTGAAATAAACCTACACAATATAATTAGGACATGTGTTAGGGTAATTATAATATTCTTTTTTTCCTTTAATTACCATATTTACTTTTAACCCTGGTAAATAAAAGTCAAAAGTTATTATTCACTAAAAAAATATTTTCATCTTATTGAACCAAATTTTACTTAATGATGTAAACCATGTCTCTCAGATTTTTGAAATTCAACTCACAATAGTGGTAAAATTAAGTTTTATGAAAATTTTCAAATGCTCCTAGAAGGTGGGTAAAAGTCGTTAAAAAGTTCAATAAAATTATATATATATATAATATTATTATAAAATGACTTCAATGAATTACATTGAACACACACACACACAAACACACATATATATATTATTTATATATTTTTACCTAATATAAATTTATATAAAATAACTAATTATTTAAATAACAAGTTGATTTTAAATAGTAACGCATTGTTTTTTTCACTATTCATAAAAAATCGTATGTTTTCAGAAAAATTCCAAAAATTTAGGATAAGCTAATTTTGATATTAAAAATAAAAAAATGAAGTCCATTTTAAAACATAAAATTTATAAAATTTCAAAAATTTGGTATTTCTATTTATAACTACAAGTTTGATTAGTCGTGGTGTGTTAAAACTCCAAGTTGCGTACAACGCAAGATATTGCATTATTCAAAGGCTTGCTGTTCTTTTAATAACCCTTGAAAATAAAACATGGGATATCCCTTTTGAATATGATTTATCTGTTATAGAATTAACAGGGTATTATGTTTCAAATATTCTATAGAAACTTGCATTCCTTGACATGACAATGTTATCTAAAACTGAATATAGTATCCATCCTCCAACCATGGCATGATAGAAAATAACCTAACACAAATCTCTTTATCTCCCTAAAAACTCCTTGTATATTTTAGACCATACCCCCCAATTATCCTTACATGATTCATGATGTGAACACTCTCCCTATGGTGCAAAACTACATCCATAAATTTACATTATATGAACACAACATTAAATTATATCCAATGGTGTGAACTAATTATTCTGATGCAGACCATAGTGGATGTGATTTAACATAAACCCCATTATTCTCACTCTACTTGTTTTCTTCTCCAAACTCTATCATCATAACTACAATAACCACCCCTATAATGTAAAAATTTTCCCAAAACACTAAAATTGTGTCCACTTACACAGATCCTCATGATGCTGAAGAAAAAGACACTGGCATGAAAATATCAGTTTAAGATTTTGTTAAAAACGTACTTTAACAAAATGTAAAATACCATGGTACAATTACTTTTACATATCAATAATTTTAGGGTATGTCATCATTGGGTGGGGAATGTATATTTATTACGCATCACCAAACTCACTTTTCAGCTAAGTATAAAAACCTATTCAATGACCACGACTCTTATATATATAGGTTCTCAACCCAACTACTTTCACACATCAACCTTAATGTATTTTCCATTATGTTAAGTACTTTGGAATTACATGACTTACATTTACATATCAACCTCCTCCATAGGGACCAATTATACATGATATGAAACTTCAACACTATTATAGGCTTTTATAATCATTATAAAATGACGAAGAGGCAATGATGAGATTCCAATACAGCTCCTAGGAATTCCACTATATGGGTCAGGCACTAGCAGTGAGGAAGGTGATGAGTGGGATTAAACTATTTCATTTTAGGCCACAGATATCATTTTAAATCATGGTCCACTTATTACAATCCCACATCAGAGTTCTTCTCAGTTGGGTGTCTGGTTGATAAGTGGAAGCATGCCAAGACACTACTATGGTTATCTCATAGTTCTTCCCTATTCGAGGACCTCTTAACTCTTTACCCATCACCAAACCCTATTTTTCATTTCTACCACATTGATTCCTCATTTTCTATCCTTTTCTTATATAATTTCACCTTTTTCTCTCATTATAAATATATTTTCCTTTCACATTCAATTATTTTTCTCTCTAAAATCTACTAAATCTATATGTAATCATTTGTTACCATTAAAATAAATAAAACAATAACATTAAATAATACTATCGTATTTTTAAAAAAATAATGAAATAATATATTTAATACAATGATTATATATATATATATAATAATGATATCAAATTCCCCACACTTAAACGTTTTCTTTTCCTTAACAAAAATATTAACATCACATCATAGAGAATCCATACTTAAATAGGGGAAATACTCAACTTATCATGCTCATAAATATAAATTTATAACTGAATATTTCAAAAGCATAAAAATTACTCAATAAATATTTTCAAATCATTCATCAACCTTTCATTAATATACATGCCATTTTTGATCTACCATATTATAAATATAACATTTTGATAATCAATCAAGATCATTTAATTAGAATTATACTCAATATCAAGCATATGAATTCTATCAACATGATTTCAAGTAATATAAATCTCCATTTAAAAATTAAACTAAGAAAAATCATGAGGGATTATTTTAAGGTTCAAATGAATATGAGTCTAAGGTTAAGTGGGTAATGATGTGAAAATTAAACTCAAAAGATTAAAAAGGAGTGCTAAGTTCTTTAAGCATAATACATGATATAAAATGTAAATACTAATGAAATAAATTCTCCTCATATAATTTTCATTCAAAATATAACATCACCACTCCCTTATCATCTCTCTCATATGTTTGGAAACCCAAATCTGTATACAATGAAATATTTTATTCCTCATTTCAGACGTTATATTTTTTCCTTCAATTAATTAAATTGGTTTTCTTTCACATATTTTGTTCAACATTTGAGGAACCATATAAGTATATAAAATGATAGTTTTTAAAAAATTTCTCTCCAAATGAAAAAGAGATTATGTACTCACGCTCATTCATGGAACCCTCAAATAATGATCCATGAAACACAAAATACCCTATTTAAAATATAAATGAATAATCATGAAATGATACCCTATAATTATGTTAAAAAGGATAATTATTCTTATAGCGTCTCTTCTAATAATAAATTTCATAGTGTCTAGAGGATTTAAAAAATATCAGATATAAGGTTCGTCTTAAGATCAAATATACTTAAATAGAATCAATCGTTGACATCAAACATTTTAATTTAGTTCAAAATCATCATTATTTGATAAGAATAAATAATAAAATTATAGTTTTTTTTCGCATCCTGAGTTCACTCAAGAAATTTGGTTTAAGAAAAAATATGATCAAAATGATTCCAAACCCTCTCATGAATGGTAAGAAATATTGGTAAATCAAGTCATGTCATGGAAACTAATAATTATTCTATTAAATGAAAATTTCCAAGAATGAAAGTCAATATTTGATACCATATCATCAATAAATTTAAAACAAATAATAACTTAATTAGAAGCATGAATTTCAAAAATTTACACTATTATCTTTAACATTATTGATCATGAGGAATAAAAATTTTCTAAGAATCATAAATACTTTTTCTAAATGATGGTGTCTCCAAGATCAATGAGTTCAAGGAAAAAAATCAATTTTCTCATGGGTGAATTCAATTTATCTATTCCATACAGAATTTATCTTTTTTTACCAAAAGTATTTGATGGTAGTGGGATAGAAAAAATCATATTTCCTCCTCCAAGTGGTTTTTAGTACGTTTTATCTAGAATATACCTCAGTGTCATATTATAGGAGAGTGTAAAAACTTTTCCCGGTACGGATTTAAAACCGACTCTAAATTCTAAATATTCAGATCGATTAATCTCATTTATTTATCTTATAAAATATTGAATCTTACTTGAGATGTGAGCCATGATTTTTAAATACTAGATATATGATCTAGTAGAACATATACATACCAAACATGTTAATAGAATTTATTTATTCCTACCACACTTCTTAAAATTCATTGATGTTCCTCTTCAAGTTTACACCTTTATCCTCTCCTATTATTTTCATTCATTCTACAAAATTCAATCTTCTTGAATTTCATAATTTATAGTCTTATATCCCTATATTTATTCTTTCTCAATATCATCTTTATCAATATAAGACTCCTCAGATTTAGCCTTTAACATGGTATCACTGTCAGATATCTCACCCAGTTCATCCTTGAATCTAGCTTGATCGTTGGGAGCCCCCTCTGATTTAGCCAACTCTTTTACCACCTTATCCAAGAGTTAATACCTTTATATTAGTTATTATTCAGTAATAAGAGAGAATATTCTTTAATAATTTGGAAAAATAATGAACTACCTTAATGTTATGATTGTGACCCACAACATTATTGTTTAATTCCACTTTTTAGTAGATATATCTATTGAGCAAGGAGATCGAGTTGTAGATCCAAGCATACATGGACCTTAATCATTAAAATTTGAGACCATATTCTGAATAATACCCAAAAAATAAAAAGGAATTAAAAAGTATACAATAATCCAAAAATTAAAGAAGAAAATATAGACGAGAGAATAAAATTTTTTAATCTAAGAAATTAGTTTTGATTCATTCACTAGTTTCCATTTTTCCTTGGGAATAGTGCCAAAAACATAACCAACCATGAGGTGTGGTTAATTCCTCATGGAGAGAAAAGTTTACAATTAAAAATTTTCAACCCAATATTAAAAACTAGGGTATAATACAATGAAATTCCATGTTTGATCCCATGAGGAGTAGGGAATCCAAATGAAAACTCAAAAATAAATATTAGATATTAATAGTCATTCCAGGACTATAAAACATAATAAAATAGAACTAAGCTAAAAACTAGAAATTTAAAGATACAAAAAAGATATGAAAAAGGAAAAAGGGAGAGGAATCAATATCTGATGATGGTTTCTCTAAAAATATGAACTCTACTTCACTCACAAAATAACCAAACTCAATATTTTAATGCTTATAAAGGTAATTTATATACATTTGATCATCTTATATCATTTAAAATTCAACATACTGATGTCTCATGATAAAAATAATCAAAACGAATAAAGCATATAAAGATCTAAACACAAAATCAATATGATAATACAAATAATTACTAATGATTTAATTAACTCAAATACATTGGGTATTTTATTATGAAATAGATTAGGTCAAATATTTAATAAAGAATAGAATAAAAAAATTATCCTACAAAACAATACTAAAAAATAATTTCATCCTATGAGTGAAGAAGAATAAAATCTATTTAGCACACTTCCTCTTTCATCAATCCTTCTATCCAATGGTTTTTTACAGTCATCACCGAGTAGTCATTAAAAATGAATAAACTATGCACCATTAAAGTGATAATGAAGAAGAGAAAATATGAAAGAATTATGTAATATCAGAAAATTTACCAAAAATAATGATCATCCAAAATATGTGTTCCAAAATTAGAAAAATAGAGTAAAACCAAATACCCAGCTACAAACTCCCATCAGGTCAATTCAATGAAATTCCCTATGATTGATTGATAGCCCTCCATTGAAGTTTCCTCTTCCTTTAAGAACCCTTTAAAATATTTCATGGGTTCCCCCCTTTGAATATACATAATATTTTCAATAAATATCAGTGTATTGTGTTTTAAATATACCAAAAACCATGCATGTCATGACGTGATAGTGTTCTCTAATATCTAAATATATTCACCAAAATCATTTTGTAGCTAAGTCCAAAAACATATAGCATGATAAAAGGTCTTACATATATATGTTCTTGGGGCAGATTTTTTCATGCATTAGCTTTCACGTCTTTTCCACACACTACGATAGAATCAGATTTATCTAGAACTAAGAAAAGAATTGATAAATGGGGTATGTTTATCAACGCTAAAAAAAATTGATAAAAGTATCCCTTTATCAGTGTTTTTTAGCACTGATAAATGTGCCCCCTTTATCACTGTTTTTTTAGTACTGATAAAGGGTACTTTTATCAGTGCTAAAACAATTTTTTTTAGCACTGATGAATGGTATTTTTCCTAAAAATGTTATTTATAATTGAAAATCATATATTACTATATAAATATATTTATATTGATATAAATATCAAATATTTTATAAAATATGATTTATATAAGGACAAATACACATTTACACTTAATATATAAGATATTTAGTGAAAAATTGATTATAAAATAATTAAAAATGTAATATTTGTTAATAAATTTCAAATTTTTTTTCATTAATAGTCATTTAAAACGAAATTAAAATAGAAAAAATAATAAAAATTAATAAATGGTCTAAGATGAGTTTAAAACATGACTTTATCTTCAAATGACCATAAATTTTGATCCGGGTGTCAGTTTAAGTTCTACCACATATCAAATTGATCATAGGAAGAAATATATTCCTTGGTGATTGGGGAAACCCTATTACCTTTTTTTATGAGGCCAAAAAGGCCCGTAAGGGCTATAAAGCTAAGTTTTTAGTTAGGATATCCCAAATTCTTAACATTCAATGGAGTTTTAGCCTCACTTATGGGGGTTTTATTGTCTTTTTTTAGTTGAGACAGAATTTATTCCAAGGAATAACATTCATATTGATATTATTATTTTTAATTTTTTTCATTTTTAAAGTTTTAAATTTATTTATAACCAAATATATATAATTATATACATATTTTGTATATATTCACAAATTAAAATTTGATTTTATAAATATATATGTAAATATATTTACATATAAATTATATTTCTAAATATATAAACCTTATCTAAATAAAAAATTAAATCCATTTTATTTAAAGTAAAAATGTATTAATATTTATATACCTATACAATTAATTTATTTATAATGTTTATATATATATATATATATATATATATATATATATATTTGTATGTGTCTATGTATTGACAAACAGGTATATAAATATCTATAAATTCTAATATATGTATATAAATATAAATATAAAATATATATAAATAAATATAAATAGGTATAATTACCTTTATAGATTCATACACACAAACAGATATATACATCAATATATATTTGTATTTATGTATGTATTTTTAAACACACACACACAAAACATATTTTATAAATGTATTAAAAAAATATAAAAATATATATTTACATATATGGATAAAAAATGTAATGAAATAAATATAAAATTTTATATATATAATAAAATACCAAAAAAAAATAGGGTACTGGAAAAGGTGTGGTCATATGAGGGGAATGTCTAGGTTTGAAACCCAACAAAGGTATGCGTGTGGGCATCTGAAGTAGGTTCCTAGAGTTGTTAATGGGGGGGGGGGGTTGAGCATTGGTAAAGGGGTGGGAATGCTAGAAAAGTACAATGGGGGGGGGTTGAGCATTGGTAAAGGGGTGGGAATTATATAAAAGTACATTTGGGGGGGTTCAATTTTTTATAAAGGGGTAGTGGTCTACACTCTGGTTTTCAGAATTTTTTTTTTAAAATATGTTTTTTTGATGTTCATCAGTGCTTTTTTAGCACTAATAAAAAACATTTTTATCAGTGCTAATAAAATGGGTCTTTATCAATGATTTTTTAGAACTGATAAAAGAGACCCCATTTTAACAACACTTATATTATTACCACTTTTCTAACACTGATAAAAACAATTTTTAGTGATGTTAAATGGGGGGTTTGTGGTAGTGATAGTGTGAAATATTTCAGCATGATGTGAATTACTTTCATGTATCAACCTCGACTATAGGGACCAATATTACATGTAGTGAAACATAAACACTATTAAAACAATTTCTGGTGATTATATACGGATTATGAGTCATTTTTGTGCTTCCACTCTTTCTGGTGAATATATAGGGATTATGAGTCATTTTTGTTCTTCCACTCTAACTCCCATGGAATTCCAATGTTTAACTTGGGTGCTACTGTCCTGACTTGAAAACCCTTGGTGAAGGAAGGTGTTGAGAGGGATGAATTAATTTTACTCCATTTAACACCCAAATATTTTATGGTATGTCTCTTTTTAAAGTTTATTTTTTCGGAATCTTATATTGCACGCAACACCTAGCTTAAACGAACCATAATATACTATTAATAATATTATTAAAAATGAAATTATCTCATAGCCATTAAATTGGGAGTTATGAATAAAATCTATTAATTTATAAAGATATATTATTGAATTCATTATTAAACAATTAATTATAAAAAATATGAAAATCAATTTAATATAAAGGAAATGTTTTTATAAAAACTATTTAAATGTGCACAAGTGTGTTTTAAACCAATAAATAAACAAATAATTCTTTTTGGATTATATTTAGTAATATATATGTATATATAATATATTAAATATAATGTTTAAAATTCATCTTATGTGTTTTCTAGACATTTTATATGAACAAATACAATTTTATGCATAAAATAAGTATTTTTCTAATACATGCAGTTTTTCCACTTTTGATGGCACACTTATTTAAAATCTAGTTTTTCAAAATTTAATAATTTATATTTGATGAAATTTTTTTTATTAGAAATAATTATATAAAAATTTACTTTGGTTTACTTTTTGGTATTTTTTTGATAGTTTTCAGGTTTTGATGGATATTGAAAAATTACTGCATTTTAATTGAAAAATTAATTTTCATAAAATTTATTTATATTGATAAATTATATATTTGAATGGTTTTAAAATATAATTTGATCAATTTTTATCATTTAATACAATTTTCGTAATTAGATTCATTTTCACATTGAATTTGGATAGAAAAACATTTTAATCTTTTGAAAACTTTCACTTAAATATCCATTTTCTCGTTCAATTAATGAGATTAATGTTAAATAATTTTTATCCAATTCCATGTTTTGAATTATTAAAAATGGATTATCTATTTGGAACAATTGGTTCAAAATTTTGTAAATAGGTGCCTTTTATTTTTTGGACATTATGAATAATTTCTATAGTAATTATTTTATTACCACGGTTAAGGGTAAATTAGAGAATTAAGGGAAAAGTAATATTATAAAATTACCCAAAAACTCGTTTTAATTTCATTAGATGGGTGGTTGTTGACCAAATTCGTAATTGGGATGTTTTTTTGAGCTCTTGGAGCTTAACCCATTTATAATATTTTATTAAAAGAAAAGTCAATTTTTAATATACGATTATTTAGGGGATATGCTCAACTATAAAATGTAATTTGAAACATAAAATGTTTATATTAATTATGATAATTAATTTTTAATTTTTTGGGAATAAATAATTAAATTAAAGGCCTGCATAATGATGATGCAATAATTGTTTAATTAGTGTACTTATCAAATAAATGTTATTAAAAATAGTAGAATAAATATAATTTGATAAAATTAATGTCCAACGTTTTTTATAGATTACCTATACATATAAACTATGTATTAATGGTTTTTTTCCAACATTATATTCTGTATTTATATTTTTTAAAATGTCAAGAAATGAATAGTGTCAAAATAGACATTAACGATATATTAAAATAAATAATATTTTATTAAATGATATAAAATTAATAAAAATATACAATTAATCCAACTTATTGGTATAAGTATGAAAATTTTACAAATATTCCATTTATGTTTTTTTGAATTTTATAGAAACTATATTAACCCTTAATGAGTAAAAAGAGAAGTAGTCATAGAAAGAGTTAAGGGGTTTAACTAAATGTTAAAGCCAAAAGACAAGGGTAATAATGTAAACTAAAATTATCTAAAAATTATTTTTTGAGAGTATTTTGACCCATAATCATATTAAATTATAAATAACTAACTTTTGAGCTATTTTATGTTAAAAATTAATTTATATTAATTTAATATTTTGAGAGTTTCCCAAAGTACCCCTCGCCTCAATTACAAAAGAGAAACTCCTCCCTCACTTTCAAACACCACTTTGAGCTTTATATATAAACCAAAACATGTCCATTAATCCTCCAAAATTTCTTATATTAATCATAAAAGTCTTAATTTGTGAATAAATCCCACAAAATAAGTCATTTTTGGGAAAATCAAAAGGAGATACTCAAAGAAGAGGTAACATTTATCAATGAACATGTTAGTTTTATTTATTCCTCAAACCCATTAAATTATTTTTAGTTAATGTATATATAATATCATATTTATCCTAAATATATTGATTTGTTGTTATATTAAGTGTTCGAACTACACTATCACACACTTCCATCAAATGGGAGACGTAATCATCGTTCTTGTGTATGGCTTACTACCACCTCAAGAACGGATGTCGTTTGTTATTCCATTTACAACATTTTAACGTTTAAAATAATGATGTATTTATAGTTTATATATGATATATATGATGTTTATAATTTATTTATTCTTATTTAATTTTTATATAATTCAAACCTTCATGCTTTCCATTTTATGGTTATATGATAACATTTTTTGTGGATGTGTGGACTACCACCACCTCAAAATTATCTGATTCATTCACACTATACATGGAATGTATAAAGGATGATTTTAATAAAAATTTGTTATATTTATGAAATAAATATTATAATGAAATTATAATATACACACAAACATATACATGTATATATATATATATATCATTTTCTTTCCATTATTTTAATATGATAATGAATTGGAAGTAGCATTCATGCGTACTTATAACCTACTGTCTCCATGAAAGGTGTATTTCATTTCTTATCTTTAAATATTATGGATTATTTTAAATAAATATATAATGAATATATATAATAATTACATAACATTTTACATTATAGAGATGGTAAAATCATGATCTATGTAAGAATAACAAAAAATAAAGTCAATATATACTCAAAAAACTAGGCAATTTACAGCTGAAATAGTGAAAATAATGAATGATTATTAACAAATGGGTAATAAGATATTCTAATAAGATAATATATGATATTAAAAATATGAGTATGGTTTGGGTATATGTTATTAAAATTCTTAAAACCAATATACAGTAGGTTAAATGACATTCACCCAAAAGGAAACACATGGTGAAAGATTTTTGTCTCACTTTTATTTCTATGGGACACATGCCTTTTACACTACTTTTTTTTATGAGTGGTATATATAATACCCATTAATTTATTTTATGATTATTATTATGAATATTATGATATTTTCATTTCAATATAATTTTCTTTTTTTTCATGGGGAATACGATTCTATTGATTATGAAGTGGTAAGGGGTTATTTCACAATAATATCGTTATTCAATATTTTTTTAATAAAGTATCCACTGAGTAATATTTCTATTTAATGTTAGTGGTTTCTAAATATATTTTCAAAAAATAATTTTAAAATTATCAAATTATTGTTTAAAATATTTTTTACCCCATTTTGTCTGTTTTCAAAATGTTGTAAAAGGGAATCTTACTATCGTTTTCCAAAATAAAGCACTTTATGAATTTGATTACTAAAGTAAAAAGATTTTATTTTAAATTAAATTAAATGAACATAATTTATTGATGTCATGAAGATCTAATGTTTCGAAGCTTCCTTTTCGAGTTTACACGGTTCTTTTTATAGAAAATATTTTCTACTATAAGTGCACGACCTTTTAATAATTGATTACAAAGTGGAACAGATTTTCTCATATAACATCTAATTATATGTCATATAATCATTATTCACCACTTATTTCTTATGTGTTGTGTATTTCTACTACCATTTTATATATCGTATCATAAATCTCATTGTCTTTCTGGTACTCAAATGTTTCAATGTGGCATATAACAGTTTGATCGATTATTCAATATATGTAGAATTATTTGGAATGGTATGAAATGAGTTGGGGACCATTTAAAGTAATACCCTTGATACATACGTAGTCTCATGGGATGAATTCATTTGAAAAAACCCTTTATGTTTGTAACGATAATGTTTAATACTATCTTGTGAAAGGTCTTGAATATAGAGTTAATGTTGGACAAACCAAATTTATTCAGAGTGTTAAATTATATATTTGAAATGTTTTAAAGTATAATTAAATAATTTTTTATCATTTCATCCAGTTGAGGTAATTTTATTCAATTTTACATTGAATTTGTATATAAAAACATTTCCATATTTTGAATGTTTTCACTTTAAAAACTCATTTTTTTATTATGTCAACAAGATTAATTTTAAATTAATTTTATCCAATTTTTTATTTTTAATTTTTAAAAATTGATTAAACATTTGGAATTAGTGGGTCCAAATTATTTTAATAGGTTAATTTTATTCTTCCACATAATGAAAATTAACATTATTAATTGTTTTATTACCATAGTTATTGGTAAATCGAGTAATTAAGGGTAAAAATAATATTATAAAATTACCCTAACACTTATCCTAATTTTATTGGATGAGTTATTGTTGACCAAAATTATACTTGGTAATATTGTTTGAACTCTTTTATCCACTTGGATGAATTTAAGCCATTTATAGTATTTATTCAAATAAAAGTCAATTTTTCTCATAGTTTTGTTTTTTACAAGTTAAATATTTTTTATATGGGGTTTTGTAGGGGATATTCTTGAATATAAATAGTAATTTTAAATAATTTTTTTAAATTAATCATTATAATTTATTTTTAATTTTTCAGAACAAAAAATTAAATTAAAGGCTTTCACAATGATTATGTAGTAATTGATTAATTAATGGACATATCAAATAAATGTTATAAAATATAATAAAATAAATAAAATTATATATAATTATTGTCCTACATGAGTTTTCTAGATTAACTAGACATATTAATGATTTATTAAAGGTATTTTTATGGTTATCTTGTGTATTTATATTTTTTAAAGTGTCAAGAAATGAATAGTGTCAAAATTGACATTAATGATATATTAAAAGAAATAATATTTTTTAAAATGATATAAAATTCATAATAACATAAAATTCATCATAATAATTGGGATAAGTATAAAAATATCAAAAAAATTCCATTTATGGTTTGTTTGGAATTTTTAGTAACTATATTAACTCTTAATGAGTAAAAATCCAAGTTATCACAGTAAGAGTTGATGGGTTTAACTAAGGGTTAAAGACAAACCATAAGGGTAATAATGTGACCTAGACTTGTCAAAAAATTATTTTTTGAGAATATTTGAATCCTTAATTATCTTATATTCTTAATAAATCACTTTGGATCCATATGGAGTTGAAAATTAATTAATATTAATGTGATAGTCTGAGAGTTTCCAAAAGTATTCCTCACCTCAATTATAAAAGGGAACCTCCTCCCTCACTTACTCACACCAATTTGATCATTATATATCGTCCTAACCCTACCCATTTATCCTCCCTACTTCCCTAGATTTATCATAGAGGCCTTACTTTGGGAATAAATCCAACCAAAGAAGTCCTTCTGTGAAAATGAAAAGGAAATACCCAAAGAAGAGGAAACATTTATAATTAAACTTCTTTATTTTATTTCTTCCTTAAACACCTCAAATTACTTTTATTTAATGTTCATATAATATCATTCGTATACTAAATATAGTCATATTTTTATATATTAAGGGTTATACCTACACCCAGACACACAACCAGAGATGTATGGGTTTTTAGTCTAGGAACTCTTGGTATGAGTAAACCTTTTGTTTAGATATCCCAAGTATAGAATTTTGGGAATATAGAAGTGTCATAGGGATCATTAGAGATCCATTTCGTTCATTTTTTAATGCTTCATATAGATAGTTACACTTAGGACATGTGAATCTCATATATTGTGACTGTTATAGGTGAATGAATTTAATTAATTAAAAGTCACTAATAAAGTAATTTGTTTTTCCTTGAATACATTTGGGTGTACTAATTAGTTAAAGTTAGTCATCAGTTTATTTATATTACCATTAATGATTTTATCTCTAATTAATGATGTAATACATGAGATGTTTAATAATATTTATATTTGGATAGTTAATGAAGAGTATGATATTTGGAAATCAATTAAAACTATTTTATAATTATTTAATTTAAGTTAAATATTTTTTTAATGTGATTACATTTTAGTAATGATATTTAATTATTAAATAAACTTAGAAGTGTTTTTATTTGATAGAATTATTTTCCTTGGTTTTTTTTGTATTTCTGGGTTTTCAAAGTGAAATTAATCTATTATTTTTTAAATAAATTTGGGATTTGTGTAAATTAATAGATTGATTAAATTTATTTGGTATGTTTGAAATTTGGTAGTAGGTCATGAAATTAGATATAGTAATTAGATCTATCAGTAAGAAGATTGGGGGGGTATTAGTGAATAAGTCATTTGAAATTGAGAGTTTCTATGTTGTGGTGTGTTTTTATTTTGGGAGTCATGCAATAGAATTTTAATGTATGTTTTAGTATTTGATTTAATGTGATGACAATGTATTGTGGATTGGGAAAGGTAGATATTTCCATGATAAAGTTCAAATTTTATCTTTTTGAGGATGAAATGTTCTGTGGTGAGAAGTTTTAATGACCCATAGATTTATTCATTTAATTAAAGGATAAATTAGATTTATATTTGAGAATTTATTGATGAAAATTTACGATCAATTAAAATTTTTGATTTTTTATTAAGCGAGTGTTATTTATTGGTGTTTTAGGTGAGTTTTAAGTGAGTATTTAGAGCTGGTATGATAGTTAGAGAATTTATGGGAGAAAAATTCATCATGAAGTGAGATTATCAGGGATGACATGGTAAAGAAAAATTCCATCTAAACCCCAGTGAAGGCCTCCAGAGTTTTGGTATCCTTCCACTAAGAGATCAATATAGGGAACTGGGAAATAAATGGCCAACTAAAACTATGGTGGAGGCCCATAAAGTTATAGTGTTATATATTAAACCTTAATTTAAGTAGGGTGATTTTTGTTCCTTTTGTTTATTTTTTATTTTAACCCCTCTTTTGGGTTTCTGATTCCCAAACAATATTGGAGTTGGTGTTCTAGAAAAAACTACTTGTACTTTAGATTACATGTATATTCAAAGATTTAAATATTAACAAAATATCTTATTATACATTGTTCACTGATTTGGATTACATTTATGTAATAACTTCAAAGGGATTACATCTCATTGATTAGGTCATATAAGTTTCGCATTATGATGAGAACCTTTGAATTATATGACAATATTCTTTAATATAGTTATGTGGATATATAACATTATATGATGGGGAACATAGTATAATGACTATTAAGTGTGAGTACTCATAAGTGGATGATACTTCTTCTCATGACGTTCACACTTGGTAATCTTCAATAAGGGATATCATGAGAACATCCCCACTAGTAGGAATTCCGCATGTTTATATGTCACATATAATTCAATATAAAATCATTTGTAATGGTTCTTAGACATTAATATTATCAATAATTCATGTCACGACTCATTCACTTAAGTTTACTAACCAAAACCATGATTCCATATGTTCTTTGGAAGTAGGTTATATTAGGTACATCTTGAATGACATGTTATTAATGAATAATCCGAGGAAGTATTTTTCCATTCCATCTTTTTAGAAGTAAATATCTCAGAACATTGATCAGAATTTAATCACCGCATTAAATTTCAAGACCATGGTGTAAGGAATTTTTTATTTCATAGATTCAAAGAAATATGTATCAATAATATAGGTTGATGAAATAAATGTGAAACCTTCTAAATGAGATATTGAGAAAAAATAAATTATATTACATAGTGAAAACATGTATGTGGTTGTCGATGTTGGGACACTAAGTTATTTCTCTTGGATACCTCGACCCATTTCTAGATAGTAATCTTGGACTTTAGGTAAGCCTATATAATGAAAATTATCATCCAATAGAGTCACACACTATGTGTTTCTATTGATCTCAATTGAGCTACATTTGAATTTAATTATTGGAATAAATATTATCCTCAAGATCAAGGAATAATTTTATTCATGTATTATTTATTTCATAAATTAAATAAATATTTTTTCTCAAAAATATAAATAAAATATATTTTCATATATTGAATATTTAATAAATATTTATTATCTAGATTCTGTATAATATATTTATTTATGAATAAAATATTTATTTGAGTATTCAATAAATTATAAGGAAGACGAGTGAAACAATATCATGTTCGGTTATAAATATTTATTTACAATATAATAAAATAATATTTATCATTGCACCAATTATCTCTAACTATAAAATAATAATAATATTATTTTTATATGAAATGGGGTAAGATTGTTTTTATTATATTATTTAAGGGACATTGTGGAATTAAATAATATTTTAACCTAAAATCCAACTCTATAAGTAGATGGTTATATCTATTGAGTAGGGTTAATCAATAATTGACAGTCATTGTTCACAATAGTCATTTCTCTCGAATTCCTCCTTCTATCCTCCTCTTAAGATTGATATGAATAAGGGAGAATCCTTTAATCCCAAAGGGTCTTGAAGTTATCAATACGAACAATAAAATACGATCAATCCACTGTGTTAGCACCTAAAATTCCATCAGTGATTGTTCAGAGATCAAAGGAACACATGTGGATCACCGTAATATGGCCTCTACTTTGTGTCCTCCCTACACAATGGAGTTAAGATGAAAAGGGTTTTCAAGGATCAAAATATTCATCGAAGAAATATCGTTAGACCATGTATTTTTTCTTCATATCTATTATAAATTAATTATAAATTTAATGTGTAAAATATCCTCTTCGGGATTTATCCTTTCTTATATCAATATTCAATGGAAAAATTTTTATTGTTCCTAATTTTTATGTATTACACAGTTGGATAATGATCATTCCAATATAAAAAAACATTTATTGTTAATTTCCTACCAATAGATTCCAGTTTTCCCAAAACCATCAAGTTTTATTAGAGATATTACATCTAAATTAATAATTATTTATTTGAATTTTGATCTATATGAAAAATAGAGGTTAGATATTTCATTTACAGATTATTCATTATTTACTTTGAGGTTTAATTAATATTATTTTGACATTTTAATTACTTTATTCAAGATTGATAATTTATTATAGTCATAAAATAGATGAATAATGATAAGATATTTAATTGGGAAGTATCAAGGATTCTAAAAAAAGAGTTTGGATTACATGATTTGTGGCTAGAGTATATTACATGTACCCAAGTGTACTGCACCAGGACATATCGTAGGATATATGGAACACCAATTAGTAACTAGAAGCAGTGAATTTATTTTACACCACATATAGACCAGGTCAACCTATCACACAACACATTGCATTACATGGTGAATAATTGGTGTACATTACCTATAGTATACATGGTATAATGGTGAAATTGATGCTAATCATGTGGTTAAATTCACAGTTTTTGACCGCGTGATACTAACAACCTATATAATTAAGAAAAAAACATGGCATGTATCTAGCTTACATGGAATATAATTAATTATTTAGCATGTCTGAAATACAAACTAAATCAATCAATGGGTTATGAAGACACATGAAAATATAAACACATGCTGTGTATCCAAAGTACAAGGTGTGTGGTCTCACATCTGAATAACACACTGATACTTTCGAAAGGTGGAAAAGACACATGGAAAGGACAATTATGGTCATGTATATGGATTGTAAACACCATTTAATATGGACAAGGTACATGCTGAATCCCCATGAATTTATCATAGGTATACGATAATTGAGGTATATAGTGTGTAACACATAAGAAAACACCATTTAGTCTCCCAATAAAGGATATAGTTAAATTACATTTAAATAATTAATTGCATCATTAAAAAATTAATAAACAAAGTGTCTTATTATTTGTTCAACAATTTAATAAATGTTTTAAAGATACCAAAATTCTCAATTTATTTATTTTAATTATTTATTATTAGTTTTCATGCGGTTTATTTTCTATGAATGAATTAATGATGGGTATCTCCAAGAGAATTTGGATGGTAAATATGATAAAATGTAATTAATTAATTAATAAAATCACATTTATATTAATTATAAAAACTTAATAGAAATTAATTTTAACTGGTGTATCTTTTATATTAATTACCTGTTTGTGACTATTCATAATCTTGACCAAGACCTATGTATGCGCTAGTTTAATTAAATTTAATTTTTTACATGATTTTTTCAATTATTTGTAATTGAATATAATACGATGTCTTATGAGTAATATCTACCTACTTTATTATGTATAACCTACATGTCCAATGTGATTCATATAATTCCCATTAACCAATCCATTGGTTTCCCTAAACTACATGCTTGTTATAAATACATGTAATAAAAGGAGTATCCCCAGGTGTGTGGAGGCGGTTCAAGATGAATCTGAGATGACACCAACCAAGGTGATACATTGGTGGATAGGTGGAATGATATAAATCATTCCAAGACTAAAATAATGAGCTTTACCCTAGGTCATAGGTTGATCTATTATCCTCTCAATAAACCAAATATTAGATAAGGTTATGATTGGGTTATTTATTTATTTATTTATTTCTTCCTTATTCATTATTTATATTTTGGATATAATATCAAAATCACATAAATAAATGGAATAATATAAAAATATGGAATTTAAATAAATGTAATATATATAAATATTTTATCAAAACATGGTGATTGACTTAAGTAAAATCAATTTATCATTAATAATATGTGTAATGGATGAAATAATAAATATTTACACATAATAAAATAAAATCACTCAACTTAATGTTAAGCTAGACTAAGACTTCTATTACTTGATAAGGAATAAAAGATATATATTGAAGTGTTTTACCAGCCATATTTGTGTCACTTAATTTTATCATGGAGTTGTTATGAAGTTTTTAGTTTTAATTAACCAACTTACATCAAGAGATGTAACCCTTTCTAAACTTGATGTACCTTAGAGGAAAGTTTTTAGGAAGTTCGTGTAAGGGTTTTTGGATTAGGGAGTCCATTCAATAGATCAAGTAGCTACCATCCTGTAATTAGAAAAGTCCTTCATAAATAAATAATTTTATGTAATTAACTGATCCATCGCTTGGGTTATGATAAAAGTTATATGGATCCTTGTCACATGAATGTATTAGAAACTATACTTTTCAAGTTCAATGGTTAGGGTTTTGGGGACTTGATAAAATAGTAGGAGACTTAATAAAATTAAATACACTATGTACCACATAAATTGTAATAAAGTGAATTACTATTAATATGATTTTTATAATTGTAGAATAATTTCATGTTCATCTTCCACATTATCTCTATGATAAATATTAGATAAATACCATCTCTTTATTGGGTGTAACTCCTAGGAATGGTTCAGAAACCTTCAAGATGTGTAGATCCATGAATAAATATCTTACATGCTAGAATCCTCATTACCCTATCTACCTAAAAAGAAGGTGAGTGGAAAAGAGTTCAATGTTTGTGATATAAATTGATTGATGTGGTTGATGTTCAGTGTTTAATGCTATCATCAATGCCTATTGAACTCATGAAGTCTCATGAAGATGTTGATATTTATTTCCTGCTCAAGAATCTTTGTGACCTATATCAGAAGAGAGATAGATATGAACGGTTTGAGATATCCAAGGTACCCTTTTAGAGTAATATTAGGGAGGGAATTTTAGTTGGGTCTCACATATTTAAACGCATTGGATACATTTATAACCTTGAGGTTTTATGGTTTAAATTTCCTAAATAAATATGTATTGGTCTCTTTCTTGCATCGCTCCCTTATAGATTCACCAGATTTATTATTAATTTTAATATGAACATCATTGAGAGGTCTATCCAAGATCTTCTTACACTACATATCCAAGTTGAAAATGACACGAAGCATGAAATACCTTCCATTCATATGGTGAATATAAAAAAATTCAAGGTGAATAGCTCTAAGACAAAAGCTTCTTCATAACTCTATAACAAGAAGAGAAAGATAATGGGGGAAGAAAGGGAGAAAGATGCTATCTGTTTCTTATGTGGAATGAAGGGCCACTTGAAGAAAAAATACATCCAAGAAAATATGTAAGGGGGAGATTTAGGAATTTTTGTTATCAAGTCCAATTTATCTATTTATACTAATTGGATATATATATATATATAATGTGGTGCTCACATATGTATTAAAATATAGAAACCAAATAGATTTAGGAATATTGGGGAATGGGAGGTAGATCTATGAGTAACCAATAGATCTACACTTCTTGTCATGGCTATTGGGGACCACCACCTCATATTGATGGTGATATTTATCTTTGTCTTAAAATATATTTATTTTGTGTCATATGTTACCAAAAAAATTATTTCTATATCTATACTTGATAAAAATGGATTAATTTTCAAATTTAGGGATTAATATAACTACTTTTATGAAGATAGTATTTTTTTATGGAAAGAAACATTTAAATAATAATCCTTATGTATTGGATTACATGAACCTAGTAATAGAAATCGATAATGAAATAACATCACAAGCCTGATACCACCTCCAACTATGGAATAACTAGATAGGTCATGTAAATAAAAATCGTTTAACCAAATTATAAAAAGATGTATATTTATATTATTTTGAACTAAAACAACTTGGTCTATTTCACACATGTTTACAAGGAAAAATGAAAAAAAATCCTCATTTAGTGGAAAAGGTGAAAGGGATAAGGAGTTTCTTGAATTAGTTCATAATGATGTTTGTGGACCATTTCTAGTTGAGGAAAGGGATGGGTACTCATTATTCATAATTTTGACCAATGATTTTAGTATATATGGATATGTCTACTTGATGAGGTACAATTAATATTCTTTTGATAAATTCAATAATAAAATAATGAATTTTAGAACCATCTAGTTAAGAATATTAAGAAAATCCAATCTTACTACGGTGGATAATATCTTAATCAAGACTCCATTGATTATTTATGGTATCATGAGAATCTTTATGAACTCCAACATCCTTATAAATGTCAGTGGAATGGTGTAAGAAAAAGGAGGAAACACACCTTAATAAACATGGTGAGAACAATGATGAGTCACATGAGCCTTCCATTATCCTTTTGGGGATACATGTTATAAAAAAACATCCCAAATACTAAACAAAATTCCAACTAAAGTGGAGAATGGTATCCCATACCAATTTTAGAGTGGATATAAACTAATATTTTCATAATTTAATGTCTGAGTTTATGAATAATTTGTTAAGGAATATTTTTTCAAAAAACATTCACACTAAGGAATAGAGTGTATCTTTATAGGATACCATAAGAAAACAAGGTGATATTACCTATATGACCCCTTAGTCCAAAAGGTAACAGTTGTAATAAATTCTATATTTCTTAAGAGGGATAACACATCTAAAAGAGTTAGTGAGAGTGATATAGAATTTTATGAATTTCGGGATAAATGTATAAAATATTTGGAACATGAACAAATTCCCCATATCCCCATGGAATAAGAAGTTCCAGAAACACAAGAAATTCATTCGATTACAATAGTAGTAAATTTATTTTTTATTATAACTGAGTATTTAAACTCATTGTTAGTAAATAATAATTATCCCATAACCTACAATGATGTATTAAGTGTCATAGATGTTTCCAAGTGTAAATAATTTATGAATTATAAAATGGATTTCATGTACCAAACCCATTTTTGGATCTTGGTAGGTCTTCTAGTAGATGTAAAGATCATTTTTTGTGAATGGGTATTCAAGAAGAAATCAAATATAGATGGATAAGTAAGAAATTATAAGCACAGAATGATTGAAAATATTTTTAAACCACATCAAATCATAGACTATGAAAAAACTTTTTCACTAGTTTGAATACTAAAATCCATCAAAATTTTACTTTCCATTACAGATTTCCATGACTATGATATTTTTTAAGTGGATGTAAAAATAAAATTCATTAATATGAACCTTTAAGAATATTTCTATTTGACAAAAATTGAATGTTTTATAAATCCAATGGATTCAAACAAGGAATGAAAATTATGTATATCCATTTATGGATTAAATCAAGCATCTAGATCATGGAAAATACAGTTTGTTGAATCAATAAAAGAATTTGGTTTCAAAAAGAATTAATATGATTCTTGTGTCTATAAATAGTTTAGTGTGAGTGTGGTATTTTTCTTAACAGTATATTTATATGAAATAATTATTATTGAAAATGAAATACTAGTCTTACAGTTAATTAGATTCTAGTTTAGTAAATGTTTCTCTGTGGAGCACTTAGGTGAAGATGCATATATAATTGGGAACATGATCCATCATGATAGATCTAAGAGCCTTTTCGGCCTATGTAAAGGTATATACATTGAAAAATAATAAATATATTTTGTTTGGAATAATCCAATATGTTATTCTTTCCAATTTTAAATGGAATACAACATTATAAGAAAATGTGTCCTCAAACATAGGAGGAAATAAAAAAGGATGGAGAGTCTTCCATACGTGTCGGGGACTCGGTCAGTCTTTTATGCTCTAATATATACCTAGATGATGTTACCTATGCCTTGAGTACTGTAGGGAAGTATCAAGATAACACTAGTGACCACCATTAGATGGTAGTCAAGAACATCCTTAAGTATCTAAGGAATACTAAGGATATGTTCCTGGTCTATGGAGGAGGTGAGGAACTAGTCATTAGGGGAAATGTAGATGCTAGTTTCTAAATAGACAAAGATGATTTGAAATCATAAACAGGTTTCATCATCACTCTAAATGGAATTTTTGTTAGTTATAATAGCTCAAAGAAATTTATGGTTAGATATTATATATTAGATTCTGAGTACATTGCATCTTCTCAGGCATCTAAATAAGTAGTTTTGATATACAACTTCATCCAGGAAATTAATGTTATACCTAGTAGTAAAGACAATATCAAACTATATTGTGATAATTCTAGGATGATTTATATTTTTAATGAGATAAGGTCACATAAGCAGATAAAGAATACACTTAAGAAGTATCATCTCATAAGATATTTTTCTTAGGGAGGTGAAGTTACAGTGATCAGAATATCCATGGAAGACAACGTGTAAGACCTCTTGACCAAAGTTTATACTCAATAGAAACACGATCATTATGCGAGGTATAGTGAAATGAATGTAAAAGATTGTTTTCTCTAGTACAAGTGGGAGTCTATTGGATTTTTTTTTCTAGATTCAACTATTTATGCATTGGATTGCATTTATATTTGATGATTTTAGTATTAATAAGATAAATTATTACACCTTTTTCATTACTCTGCATGAATTTGATGTTATAATTTCCTAGGTTATCTGTCACGTTGATAAGGTCTTAGTAGCTCCCTATTATGAAAAAATGATGTAATTATCGGATGATAATCTTCAAAATAGTTTTTTGGTCAAATAAAATTATATGATGGGGGAAATAGTATATTGATTGTCAGGTGAAACTACTCATAATCATATGAAACATTTTCTCATGAATATTTAACTTAGTAATCTCTAAGAAGAGAGATTATGAGAACATTCCCACCAATAGGAATTCCATATGTTTACATGTCATCATATATCCCTTTTTGTGAGTGTGTGTAATGGTCCTTATAATTTATGTTTAACATTAATGCATGTTATGAATCATGCACTTATATTTACTAACTTAAACCACGATTCCATATGTTTTTGAGATGTAGGGTATTTTGGGTGCATAAAAAATGACATAGTGTTAATGGCTAAGTTGAAGAAGGATTTGTACCTTCCATCTTTATGGAAATTGATATCTCATCCCTTTGATTGGAATAGAAACATTAGGTTAAATTATATGTACATGGTGTGATGATGTGTTTATTTCAGATAGTCAAAGAAAGATATATCAGGTATGTAGGTCGATGACATTGATATGAAACCTTCTTTAAGAGATATCGAGACAAAGAGATTATATTACACAATGAGAAATCGTATGTGGTTGTTGACATTGTGACATTTTTTTATTTATATAAGGTGACTTTACCCATTTCTAGAAATCAGTTTTGGACTATAGTAAATCCCACCTAATTCCAAAAAAGAAAGAAACCTAGAGGGTCACACAATAAGTGTTTCTATTGATCTCGATTGAATTATATTTGAATTTAATTATTAGAATAAATATTATTCTCAAGACCAAGGAATTATTTTATTCATGTTTTATTGATTAAACAAATTAAATAAACATTTATTCATTATATTTTAAATACAATATATTTATTTTATTTATTTAGTATTTAATAAAAATTTATTCTCCAGATTGTGAATAAAATATTTATTTAAATATTTATTCAAGTATTCAATAAAGGATGGGTAAGATGAGAAACCATGATCATGTTGGGTGACAAATATTAATTTAAAAGTTGGCAAAATAACAATTATCATTGCACCCGTTTGTGCACACTATAAAATAATAATAATTGTTTATATGGAATTGGGAAATATTAGGTTTATTATATTATTTAAGGGATTTTGTAAAATTAAATAATAAATTTACCAAATCCCTAACTCTATAAATAGATGGTTATGTCTATTGTATATGCTTAATCAATAATTTGGAATCATTGCGAACAAAAGAGTTCTCTCATGAATTCTTCCTTCTATCCTACTATCAAGAATGAGAAGATGAAGGGAGAACAATTCATGCCCAAATGAACTTGAAGAAATCAAGATGAAAAACACAAGATTATTGATCCACTATGCTAGTACCAGATGTTTCTTTAGTGATTTTTAGAGATTGAAGAAGCATGTGTAGATCACAATTAGAGGGGAACTTCTTGGGGTCCTCCCTAAATAGTGAAGGTAATCCTAAAAGGGTTTCAAATGACCTAAATATTTATCAAATAAAGATACCCAGACCAAGTACTCTTTCTTGATATTTAATATAAATTAATTATTAATTTAACATGAAAAAGATCTTCTATGGGTACCTAGATTTTTTATATCAATATTCGATGTGATTTTTTTGGTCATGACGTTTATATCTTATAAAATTGGAGAATGACCCATCAAATTTCACCAAAACCTTTATGGATAATTTCCCACGATTCACTTCTGCGGTGCCCGAAACCTTCAAGTCGTATAAGAGTAGTTACATTTAAATTTATAATTATTTATTTTATTGTTGATATATATGTGAAATATTTATTAATTCTTTAATTTTTAGATTATACTCTATTTATTCCAATGTTTAATTAACATGATTTAGAAATTTTAATTAATTTGTTTAAGATTCAAAATTTATTAATATCACTGAATCGATGAGAAACCACCATAGATTCCTTTGGTTATTGTCAAGGACTCTGGCTTGTGATACTGGGTTACACAGTGTGTAGCCAGAGTATATGCCATGTACCCAAGTGAACAACACTTGGATGTGTCATGGGATACATGTAGCACCAATAAATAACTATACATTAGAATTTATCTCACACCGCATGTATAACAATCCAACCTGGATCATGACATATTAGATTACACAACGTGTAGCTGGTATACACACCATGTTGTTTATACATTTTATCATTGAAATTCATGCCAACCATGTATTCACATACATGGTTGTTGATCATGTGATACTAAGATACTATGTAATTAATGAAACACACAACAAATATCCTATAGAAATAGTTTATAATTTATATATTCCCACATCCAAAATACATGCTGATTTGTTTGGTGACTTATGAGGAGACACGACAATCAAAACACATGGTGTGTATCCAGAGTACACATCGTGTGGTCCCACTTCTAAAGAACACACAAAGTCTTTCAGTGGGTTTCAAAGACACATGAAAAGAAAAATACATAGTGTGTAGCTAGATATTGCATTCCATGTAGTTCAGTTGAGATACTTTCCAAAACCCCATGCATTTATCACAGGAAAAATTCAATTGAGGCAGATATTGTGTAGCTCACAAGTACACATCGTATAGTCTCCCACTAAAGAAAAATATTAAATAATATTAAAATAATAAATTATGACATTAAAGAGTTATATAACTAAGTGTCACTATATTTGTTAGATAATGTTATAAAGGTATTGAATAATTCAAAATGCTCCATTTATTTATTATAATTATCTATACTTATTGGTCGTGCCATTTATTTTCCATGAATAAATTAATGATGGGTATCTATAAGAGAATTCTGATAGTCATTAAGATAATATAGGATTAATTAATTAATTAATTAATGTAATTGTGTTTATCTTAATTAAAAATAATGAATACAAATAAATGTTAACCAATGTAATTTTAAATATTATTTTCATGTGTATGACCATTTGTGAGATTGACCAAGACCTCTATATGTACGGATTAAATTTAATTTAATTCATTTCATAGTTTTTTTAATTATTTATAATTAAATTTAGTATGATGCCATGAGAGTCATCCCTCACTCCTATATTATATAGGATATATACATGTAAATTTATTTAAATATTTAACCTTAACTAATAATTTTGTTATGATCACCTATGTATGAATTATA
This sequence comes from Viscum album, assembly GCA_963277665.1. Taxonomy (NCBI): domain Eukaryota; kingdom Viridiplantae; phylum Streptophyta; class Magnoliopsida; order Santalales; family Viscaceae; genus Viscum; species Viscum album. The sequence continues at coordinate 1,447,099,192 of OY728145.1, read as the reverse complement.
AAATCATGTAATAAAAGGAGTGTCCCAAGGCACGTGGAAGTGGTTCAAGAAAGAACTAAGATGATTCCAAACAATGTGATACAAAGGTGGATATGTGGAATTCTATAACACGTTCTTGGGTTAGAAAAATGAGTTTTCCCCTGGTTCATAGGCTGATTTATTTTACTCTTAATAAATAAACTATTTTCTAAGATCATGGTAAGGTAATTAATTAATTTTTTTAATATCATTATTATTTATTTTATGGAACAAATACAATGATCACATAAATAAAAGGACAAATATAAAATAAGGAAATTTAAATAAATGGATTATATATATATATATATGTTTTTATCAAAACATGGTTAATCACTTAAGTAAAATCCTATTAATATTAACATGACATGCAAATGATAAAATAAAAAATATTTATGCATTATAAAATAAAATCCAACAACTTAATATTAAGAAATAACAATCCTTACATTACTCAATTATGAATGAAATCTACATAATTAAGTGTTTGGAAAACACTTTTTGGGACACTTACTTTTATCATGGAGTTTTTATGAAAGTTCTGGGTTGAATTTACCAACTTTGATAATGAAAATTATCCCTCTCTATACTTGATATAAATTAGAGGTATGTGTTGAAGAAATCTAATTAGGGATTCTATATTGATGGGCCCACTTAATAGATCAAGGAGTAACATTATCACCATTTTTATATATTTTCCTACCTAAATACATTCAAGCAATTGACTGAGATCCCACATGGGTTATGGTAATGGGCATATGGATCCTTTACACTAAAACATCTAAGTAAATCTGCCTTTTGAGTTCAAGGGAAAGGTCTGTTGGCACTTGATAAAAAATCAGGACAATTAATAAATTTAAATTCATTATGTGTCATATAAATTATAATCAAGTGATGTTCTAAAAATATACTCTTATAATTGTAGAATGAATAATAGTTCATTATCCAAATTATCCCCACATAATATAATAGAGGAATACCATCTTCCTACTAGAAGAAACATCCAATAAAGGATTAGATGACATTAGTTTTTTTATGTCATGAAAAAAATCTTACATGTTAGAATGATAATTACCAAATACACATAGTAAAATGTGAGTGATGAATATTTCATTGTCTATGATAAATTATTGAGTGATGTGGTTTAAATTTAGTATTTATTGTTATCATCCATGTCTAGTGAACTCTTTACATCTACAGAAGATATAAATTTTTATACCATGCTCAAGAATCTCTATGGCCTATATCAGGAGAGAGCTAGAAAGGAATAGTTTGAGATACCCACATCACTTTTTTAGAGAAATCATTTAGAGGGAACACCAATTAGGGCTCACATAGTCAAAATCATTGGCTAAATTAAGTACCTATAGGTTCCAGTTTAAAGACCCCGACCCTAGTAGTCGGATACCGATGCCTTACTTTTTTACATTGGTATGATTATAAGGAAGCCACATCCTGAAGGACAAATAATTTAGTAATTCTAGAAAACCATATACAAACATAAGTTTTACATTACAACTTGAAAATAAAAAAACATCATAGAAAATCCATTGGAAACATCAATAACTCCTAGATTATCCCTAGAAGTCATTCATAATATACATCTTCACATTCTGGAAAAAATAAAACATAAGAAAGAGGTGATATTAGATGCACAATAAGGGTAGCCAATACATTATAACCTATCATATACATAAACAATAAGGAAAGGTGAATAACTGAAATTCATTCCAATAAAACAAAATCTTGATCATAATATGGAAGAAATAATAACTGATTATATAATTCAATAAAAATAATCACATGAAAATGATACTTACCCATGGATATTCTAATAGTTGAATAATCACATGGAATATCAAATAATAATCACATAATTAGAGAATACATAATGTGAGACATCATAACGATAACATCAGGGCTTCAGCTAAGACACCATACATAATTGGGTGATATGTTAGCCAATACCCAAACTAGTTTGTCTCATGAGACCAACCAATCCATCGAGGGGATATAGAGGTCCCCCCCGACACTTACTAAGTCCAATTAATTAATAATATGTATAATTAAAATATAAATTTAAATAAACTATCCTATAAAATTTTGAAATATTTGAATCATTATTATAGATGAAAATAGTCTAATAAAATCGTTGATAAATTCTTGAGGAAAATAGTCTTTAAACATTCTAAAGTGTCTCATACCACTTTCAAACATTTAAATATCAATCCCTATGAAGAAATATAATATCATAAGAATAATAAGAATCATTAATTTTTATTTTTAAGGGCATTACATACACCACATGAAAGGAATAAGTGGTGAACAAGGCATATATCTCATAGAAGTAATGGTGGGACGATAAAACACTTTTTACTTTGGAAAGTGAGTTATTTTGGAAAATAATCTTTATTTGTCATAAAATAATATTTTAAACATCTATATCCCATAAAATAAAGGTTAATTTCAAGGAAATTATATTTTAAGCATATATTATTTCCAACATCTAAAAATATTTTTTAGGAAACATTAAAAATGAGACACTTTAGTGCGGTTTTAGGGAAATGATTCTTTAAAATGGAAAAGGAATAATTGTTTGAATAAAACCAGGATTTAACCAAGATATTTATTCATGATAAAAAAAGTGATTTTATAAAAATAATGGTGGCTTAAAATAGATTATGAAGTGCTCTTGAAAATGGATGAGAAATCAGGAAGTTCCCTTTAACTGGGTTTGCTTATCAGGAAGAATTGAGAAGAGAACCTTTTTAAAACATGTATGTCCCCATAAAATAAGGATTAAATGATTTGGATACATGAATTTAAATAAAATACATATAATTTAGAATAATTATATGAAAATAAATAAGAATTACATTAGGGTAAAGGGAGAGAAAGCGTAACCTAAAGGAAAAAATGAAGGTTTGAAAAGAATACCTTAGCAATTTGAAGTCAATAAAATCATATTCCCAAAAATTAATAATCATAAAATGAAACATTGAATACTATTATGAAAAATTTATTCATGATACGATAAATCAATGTTCAACATACATACAACACACACAAGAAACAATGGTTAATAAGGTACATCTCAAAAAAATGGATGTGAGATGAGAAAACCCTCACCTTATGTATGAAAGTGTTATACGCTTGTAATTAATATCCATGAATATGAAATTATAATCATTAATAATTTAATTTATAACCTCTTATAAATATATATAATTTATTACAATTTTTTAAGTACATTTATGGCCTTTTTGATAAGTTATAAGATTGAATTCTGTTGTTCAGGAGTGTTATTTCTCATTGTTTTCATTATCAGTTCACTTGAATATGAGTATGAGAATTATTATATAATGGGTAAAATTGTAAAGGCTTGAAAATTATATTTAATTTTTTAATTATATGGAATTATTATGGGACTCTGAAAATTGATGACACGTGATTCCGAGGCCCGGAGAGCCCTGAACAGAATTTTTGAACATTTTTTAAGGTACGTTCAGTAAAAGTGAGAGCAGGTTTTTTATCTATTAAAATAGTTATTGGATTGAAATATTCTAGGAACCATTGAATTCAATGTTCCAAGATTCACTTAGGTAAAGCCTAACTTCTACTGGCAAGGGTCGGATGAAAATGTTAATTTTTGGACTTTTCATAAAAAAAATAACTAAATGAGTTATTTTATTCTTTCTGCAGCAATTGATTGGAAGATGGCAGGACCACAGTGTAACATCAAACATTAAATAAGAAACATTTAATGACACATCCCTTTGGATGTGTAACTGCAACATTCAAGGATTAGAGGTTCATTGATTGTGGTTCATTAATAAACCATATTAATGAACGCAACGTGGTGGAATTTATTTTATTTAATAAAACGTTTGGCATGGGAATTGAGAACCATGGGAGGAACCTCTGATGAAATGGTGACAACTTTCCTCTCTAATGAAGAACGGTGGATGAACACCGACCGTTGGAGGAATCAATCCGAGGATTGGAGAACAATGATGATGGACTTTCCAATGCAGATTCCTCCAATCGTCTACAATAGATTCCACCATTTCTAGGTAGAGGCTTTAATAGTTTTATGTTTCCTCTCATTTCGTTCTTGGAAAATACAAAGAACACAGACCAACCGACTAACAGGTTTATCCACACCTCGTTTGTTCATGTGGGAGGTTGTTGCGAGGTCTTAATTTCGGGAATTTCTCTTTCTAATTGACGATTGTTATCACCCCATGTTAAAACACTAAAGCAGAGGGTGTAGGAAAATCTGAACAAGACCCGAAACCCCACTGTTCTTAGTTTATGTGCGTTATTTGTGCATGGCTGGGCAATGAGACGACAATACAAATTTAAGAGCCTCACATTGAAGGTGGTGACCTGGGAGGCCCGTAGGCATAGACGAGAAAGAAAACAGACCACCAAAGAGTCTCCGATGGCCCATGGAAGCAACCGCCGGAATGGAACCACCAGCACGGTGGGGGATGACCGAGTCAGATGTATGGAGGAGCGGTGCCCAGAGGCGCAGCGGCAGTTGGAGCCGTGGCCAATCGGGCCACGACGGGTGGATTGGATCATTGTCATCGTGCCATGCAGATAGAGGAGCGGCCCACTCAGGCCGCTCGATTGGATTAAGGGCCATCTCTAGCAGATCGTTTCATAAGGAGGGGCGGCACCCCGGTAGTATCGCTAGAAGGCCGAACCAGACTTACCGTGTATGGTAAGTGAGTCTAGTAACTGGCCCGCATCCGCACGGGCTGAGTTTTCCAGGTGGACCGGACCTGCCGGCTTGGCCAGACCCGCCAGCTGGGCCGAGTCCACCAATCGGGCCGAACCCGCCCGCCAGGCCAAACCCGCCATCTGGGTCGGACCCCTTCCAGACCCAGACCCGACCAGTCTCGCTTTGCTAAATTGGGCATATCTCACAAACTAGGCATCCGATTAATGCATCGTCAGCGGAATGAGTACCCTCATGACGAATCTGACCTTTTGAGATAATCTAATTGAGTATTGGTAGAAGTTGGAGTATGGCCTGGTTGGATCAGACTCGAATCCAACCAGCATTGTTTACCTTTTTGCCTATATCTTACATACCATGCGACCGATTGATGCACCGTCTATCACCTTGGAACCCTTATTACAAGGTGTTACTTCAATTTATTTCATTGTGAGACGCCGTGGAAGTTGAAATATGACCATTGGCTTGAGGAGTGGTTTCTTGGGAATTTAAGCACACCAAGTGGAAGAATCATGTTGCTGGCTGTGATGTGATGAGAAACCCTCTATGGATCGGTATGAGAGAGACCCTTAAAGGATCAGCAAAAGAGAGACCCTATTTGGATCTGCAGTAGTGAGACCCTATGTGTATCGATAGTAGTGAGACCGTTTGTGGATCTACAGTAGAGAGACCCTCTGTGGATCGATAGTAGAGTGACTATGTGTGGATCAGTAGTTTAGCGACCCTTTATGGATTAGCAGTAGAACCTATGAATAGAATAAAATGATCTAGAAATGAGTAATCATCTTTATTCCCATTCTCAAAGATGTATACTTTGTGTGAGATTTATTTTACATTGTGATTTGTGATTGGCATCATGATTTTTGGGTTTTCAATTCTGGAACTTTGAGTGACCTTTGGGGTCTCAGGGTCCCTACAAAGTACTGTTATACTCACCCCTGCACGGGATTCGCCCGCACCTTATTGTGTCTTGTGAAGACGATGAACAGTTTTACTAAGACTCGTGGAGCCAGGGCTAGATGGTGCTCAGAGGTGATTGACAGACATGGTGAGCGATAGTGACGACATGCGATGAGCTGTACCTACCCATTAGGTGGGATCCATGGTGGATGACCTTCAGAGCATGTTTTTACTTTTTGGTTGTAATTTATTTTCAGTTGGGTTTGTATACAAGAACTTTTTTACTTTGGGTTCACACTTTTACTATCAGCAGTTCTAATTTGTGGTTTTCTTTTTGTGTGTGTCTAGTCTGTGAGTGTATAAGTTTAAAGGAAATGCCTTCCATTTTTTGGATATTACTTTCCGGTGCTAGTTTCCAACCCCTGGCCTATAGAAGGCAGGCTTGGGGAAGTCACGAAATGAGCCCCAAGGGATGGGTCATGACAATGAGGTATCAGAGGGGTCCATTCTACTAGAAGAAATTAGAGTTTGTGTTTTAAATGGAGAAATAGTGTCAAATGTCTTGTGTTTGGATTACATCTCAGGGAGTCCAGTGTTGGTGAGGTTTCCGACATATCTATACACCGGGACCCTGGGTTTTGATTTCCAACTCGATACACGAAAACATTGTTTGCATGTGTTTTGAATTTTTTTTTCATTCAATCTCTTTTGATTCAACTCACCAGGTATAACTTAATGACTGTGGAACATCTATTTCATTAAATAATTCCTCCGCAAAGACATCCATCCCTGATTCTAGTGAGAGATCATGATGACAGCCCACCGAGTGATGAGTCTTCGGTGTAGGGCCCTCTTACAGTGATATAACCATTGTGTGGTGTACTAGCAGCACCACCACCTATAAGGAAGCAGTTTCCACCATCCCCACCAATCGACCATGCATGCTGTTTGAGAGCATTACATGAGATCCAAGGATAGAGGCCTCTAAGGTTTGGATGTGAGACTGATCCTTAGTATCTTAGGACTGGATGGAGGCTGTGGCACAAGTTTTCTTCTTGGTTGAGACACAAGAATACCAGATGGTTATCCTAGAAGCTAGTCTATTTCAGGGAATAGTAGGGAGATGGTAGAGATAGACACTCCAAACACATGAGGAGATGAATCTTTCTTGATTGGACTTTGAGATCCTCTTCAAGGAAGAGTTTGAACCAGTGAATTTAAAATCGGTGCGTATTTAGTATCTACTACACTTACAGCAGGGCAGCCTAACGGTGGCCCAATACTCGGTGAGATTTGCTGACCTCTCCTGCTAATCCACCGACAAGGTATGAGACCTTTTCTTCACGGCCTGAACCTTTGATCAGGGTCACCGATGGGATATAATAGTGTTTATGATATCTCTAAACATCATGACGCTGAGTGTAGGCTATAGTGAGAAATTTTTGTGGAGAACTTCTTAGATGAGAAGGCACTGATGGTTAGAGCCACCACCGAAAGAGAGGAAACCAAGTAACATACAACAGGAAGTAGGAAAATGAATCAGAGGTCCAAGTGGGAAAAACCTTCCTATGTATGAACCTGGGGTATAGGGTCGGAGGTGTGGGACTCTCAGGGAAGAGGAGGCAATTATTGAAGCAGACTGTGCTACACGTGCGGCGGGCAGGGTAACATGGCTCATGATTTCTCTACCGACCGTACTAATGACCAACAAACGGTTGAGGGACTGCTGAGACAAAAAAAAGGTTTAATCGAGGAGATCTATAGGGAAGTGAATGTGTAAGAGGAGTAGGACATGTATTAAGAGGTGGGTGACGGTTTGAGGTACTACTACCACCACCCCTAGGCAGTCCACCCTGATATGAGGGAGCAGGTGGACATGTACGAGCTCAGCTTCAGGAATGAGAGTATTATGACCACGATTCTCTTGAAATGATTCAAGGTATGATCTGTGTCTACTCCACCTTAACTGAAGTTCTTATAGACATAGGTTCCATTCACTATTTTATGGACACAACTCTCATTCAGAGATCAGATATTTTAGTATATCTGTTTGCTCGATCCGTATGATTAGAGACTCCTATAAGAGAGGATTCAATGATTAAACACTAGTTCCAATAGTGTTATATTACTCTAGGAGGCGAGAGATTTGGCTGGGATCTCCTAGTATGAGCGTCTAGGCCTTACAATGTCATCTTGGGTATGGAATGGTTATCCACAGTCCATTCTCAGATCGACTATTATAGGCGCAAAATGTGGTGTGTCTGTGAGGATGGGATTGGGTTTTCCTTACTGGAGAGGAGAGAATATTTGAAGCATAGGATGGACATTATCAGAGAATGGTGAAGCCAATCACTTATCATTTGGCTAGCCTTACCCTCAGTTCAGTTGACTATGGGAGTTCGAGATATCCTATAGTGGTGGACCCGTATGGATGTCTTTCTTGAGGATGTTCTGAGACTACCCCCTCATAGATAGGTATAATTCTACATCGACATGTACCCTAAGCCGACAAAGATATCTACACCAACATATTGGATGGATCCCAGGGAGCTTCATGAGGTGAAGGTATGGTTGGAGGACATGTAAAGAAAAGAGTTTGTAAGGCTTTGTGTTTCCCCTTGGGCAGCCCAGATTGTGTTTTCCAAGAATGACAATGGGATTTTGAGACTCTGCATGGACTATCCACACATGAACTATGTGACCTTGAAGAATAAGTATCCTCTACTGAGTATTGATGATCTATTCGATTACCTAAAGGGAGATTGGTAGTTTTTGATGACAGACCTCAAATCAGGCTATCATCAACTTTAGTTGTGGGATGAGGATGTACCAAATAAATCCTTTAGATTCTAGTATGGTCACTATGAGTTCATGGTGATGGCTTTCGGCGTGACAAACACCCTAGTAGCACTCATGGGACTCATGAAAATGATCTTTTATCCATACCACGATCACATCATGGTGGTCTTAATTGACGACATCTTGGTATACTCGACATCGGAGGAGGATAACACCACACATCTATGGATAGTTCCGGATACACTCCGAGAGCACCAGATTTATGGAATGCTCGTGAAGTTTCAGTTTTGGATATGGGAAGTCCTTATTTTGGGGAATGTTATATAAGAGGATAGATTTGCAGTGGATTTGAAAAAGATATAAGCAGTGCTTTCTTGGGAGCCACCTAGGAGTGTGTCTGGGGTGTGGAGTTTCCTATGATTGGTTGGGTACTACCAGAGATTTGTACCTGAATTTTCCAGAGTTGTAGCACCATTGTCAGCTTTGACAAAGAAGGGGAAACCCTTCTTATGGTCAGGGAGATGCCAACATGGTTTCCAGGAGCTGAGTCAGATACTGATGAGTGCCCCCATCACAAGGCTACCAGAAGAGGGCATTGGGTATGTAGTATACTGCGACGCATCAGAGACCAAACTGGGGTGTGTCCAGATGCAGGAGTGAGGGGTGATCGCATACATCTCATGATAGCTAAGGAAAAATGAGAATAACTACAGATCCCATGACATAGAGTTATAAGTAGTGGTATTTTCCTTGAAGATGTGGTGACATGAATTGATGGGTGAAAAATTTATTGTCTACTCCTATCACAAGAGTCTCAGGTATATCTTCTCACAGAAGAACCTAAACCCAAGACATATGCGGTGGCTGGAGTACCTCCAGGACCATAACTTTGAGATATTCTATAATTATGGGAAGGGAAATTTTGTAGCAGACACACTCATCAAGAGGTCAGGTATATAGCTATTGAGTGAGGCAACATAGTAGCTTTCCACGCTACAGATATCCTTCGTGGATAGGGATAGATCAGAATATCTCTAGTCTATAACTGTCACTCCCCCACTCCTTTAGTGAATTCAGGTGGAACAACTTGTAGATGTTAACTATAAGGACCAACATGCTCAAATATCTTCACGATAGGCTCTTGATGGATTTTTGATAGGTTGGGAGAATGCCATCCTTTTTATTGGACGCACCGTGGTACCAGTGATGTCTTGGGAGGAGGTGTTGAGGGAGATCCATAAATCCCCTTTATAGGTACATCATAGAGTGGAGGAGATGTACCAGAACCTCTGGCGTCAGTATTGGTGGTCATGAATGAAGAAAGAAGTGGCAGAGTTCATTTCACAATGCCTCAATTGTCAGTATGTGAAGGCTGGTCATCAGGTTCGAGTAGGCTTGACTCATTCACTCAAGGTACTAGAGTGTAAATGGGATGATATCATGATGGACTTTGTGAGGGGGATACCACATATGTCCAGGGGCCACGACTCTATCTGGGTGATCATTGAATAACTAACCAAGTCGGACCATTTTCAACCAATCCGAGAGAAGGGATCAGCAGAGGGCCTGGGATGCCTCTATGCATAGGAGATCGTATGACTTCACCGGGTACCATCGATGATCAATTCAGATCACGACGCTCGTTTTACATCCCGATTGTGGATGGAATTAAAGGAGGCGTTTCAGACTTAGATACGCTTGAGCACCACCTTTAACCCTAAATAGATGGTCAGACAGAGCGGACCATACAGACACTTGAGGACATGATTCGTGCTTTCATTATTGATTTTTTCCATAGATGGGAGGACCGCCTTCCACTGGTGGAGTTCACATAGAATAAAATTTATCACTTCACCATCATCATGGCTCCGTTTGAGGCCTTGTATGGGTGACCATGCAGATCGCCTCTATGCTGGACAGACCCAGGGGAGTCATCACTTATGGGTCCAAAGCTGGTACAGGATACCACTGAAATGGTGCATATCAACAAGGAGAGGGTGATGACTGCACATTGCAGGAAGAAGTCTTATGACGACATGAGATGGAGACCCTTGGAGTTTGAGGAGGGCGGTCGTGTTTTCATAAGGGTATCACCCCGACGAGGATTGCAGATATTTTTCTTGGACTTCAAGATATCTCCAATGTTCATCGAACCTTTCCAGATCCTGAGAAGAGTCAGTGAGGTGGCATTCCACCTAGTTCTTCCCCCACATATTCACTAAGTGCATGATGTATTCCATGTGTCCTAGCTGAGGAGATACGTGCATGAGCCATCACACATCATTGATTGGGGATAGCTGGACATTGATGATGTGGAAACATTGGTAGAGTTCCTAGTAGAGATTGAGGATCAAAAGGAGTGGGTCCTCCATGGATGGTCAATTTATCTGGAATGAGTTCGGTGGCAGCACGAGAACCTCTAGTAGAGCACATGGGAGCGGGAGACTCAGATTCATGTTCATTACCCCCATTTTTTTCATATATTTTGTTATGGATTTTTGGGATGTAAATCCCTAAGGTGGGGAGAATGTAAATACCCTAAAATTTCATATAAATATTTTTTTTAATTATATGGAATTATTATGATACTGTGAAAATGGGCGACACGTGATTCTAAGGCCCGAAGAGCCCAAAATGGAATTTTTGAACTTTTATTAAGGTATTTTTCATAAACGTGAGAGAAGGGTTTTATATCATTTGAACCGGTTCTTGGATGGAAACCCTGAGGGAACCGTTGAATTTGCAGCACATGGATTCTCTTAGGTGAAGCTTAACATCGACCGGAATTGGTCAGTTGAAAAAGTTAATTTTTGGACTTTTTAGAAAAAAATTATAAAATAACGAAATGAGTTATTTTATAATTTGTTCAATCATTGAGTAGTGGATGGCAGGACCGCAGTGTAACAAGGAACATTAAATAAGATACATTTAATGACATGTACCTTTGGATGTGTAACTGCAATGTTCATGGATTATAGGTTCATTAATTGCAGTTTATTAATAAACCATATTAAGGAACGCAACATTGTGAAATTTATTTTATTGAATCAAAGCATTGGCTTGGGAATTGAGAACCCATGAGAGGAATATTTAATGAAACGTTGACAGATTCCATCTATAATGAAGAAATGTGGATAAATGAAGAACGTTGGGGGAATCGATCTGAGGATCGACGAAAAATGATGAAGGACTTTCGAATGCGGATTCTTTCCATCGTCCGCAATGGATTCTACCCTTTCCAGGTAGGGGGTTTTCTAGTTTTAGGTTTCCTATCTTCCCATTCTTGGATTATACAATGAACATGGACCAACCGACTAACAATTTGATCTGCTTCTCCTTTTTTTCTTGCGGGTGATTGTTGTGGGGTATTAATTTGGAGAATTGTTCTTTGTAATTGATGATTGTTTTCACCCTATGTTAGAACACTAAGGCAGGGGGGGGTGCATGCCAATATGGACAAGGCCCGGACCCCCATCATTCTTGGTTTATGCACGTTCTTTGTATGTGACTAGGCAACAAGATGATAAGACAAATTTAAGAGCCTTGTAGTGAAGGTGGTGACCTGGGAGGCCCATAGGCGCAAACGGGAAAGAAAACGGACCACCAGAGCATCTTCAGTGGCTTGTAGAAGCAACCGCTGGCACGACGGCGCTGAAAATAGGTGGCGGCGGCCGGCCGAGCCAGCTGCATGGAGGAGCGTCACCCACAGGAACCACGACAGCATGATCCGCAACCAGCTGGGCCGCAGAGGGTGGATGGCCGCGGCGTCGTCGCTCCGTGTGAGGAGATGATCAGCCTGTTCATGCCGCTCAGCTGGAATAATGGCCGAATCCAGCTGGTCATTTCAGAAGGAGGGGTGGTACATCGCGTGTGCCCCCAGCTTTCCAAACCAAACGCACCTTAACCGGTTGGTGCATCCAGCAACAGGCTTGCATCTGCATGGGTCGCGTTTTCCATGAGGTTCGGAGCCACGAGTTGAGCCAGACCCGCCAGTTGGGTCGGGTCTGCCTACCAGGTTGGACCTGCGATCCAGGCCGAACCCACTTATTGGGCCGGACCTACAAGCCCAACAAGCCAGTTGGGCTAGACCCCGATCCGAGATGGAACCAACCAGTCCTATTTCACTAAGTTGGGTGTATCTCGCAAACCTGGCATCAAATTGACGCGTCGTAAGTGGTGTGAGGACCTTCACGATGAGGTGGTTCTCTTGAGATACTCCACTTATGTTTTGGCAGAATTTTGTGTACGACCGGGTTGGATCGGACCCTAATCCAACCAGACGCTATTTATCTTTTTGCCTATAACTTACAGACCGGGTGTCAAATTGACGCACCATCTGTTTCATTGGAACCCTTATGATAAGGCGGTCCTTTAGGTCATTTATTCATTATATTTCATGGTGGTTTAAAAAGGCCAGTTGCTTGAGGAGAAGTTTCTCAAAAACATAAGTTCACCAAGTGTGGGAATCATGTCGCTGGCTGTGGAGTGATGAGAGACCCTCTATGGATTGGTATGAGAGAGACCCTTCATGGATTGACAATAGAGCGACCCTATGTGGATTGGAAGTAGTGCGACCCTGTGTGGATCAACAATAGTGAGACCCTATCTAGATCGAAAGTAGAGAGACCCTGTGTAGATCAATAGTATTGGGACCCTGTGTGCATCGAAAATAGAGCCACCATATGTGGATCATCAATAGAGTGAACCTGTGTGGATTAGCAGTTCAACAACCCTTTGTGGATCAGCAGCTGAACCTCTCAACAGAATAAAATGATCTAGATAAAGACTAATCATCTTTATTCCTATTCTCTATGTTGTATACCTGGTGTGAGATGTCTCTTACTTAGTGTTTTGTTATTGAGATCATGCTTTGTGGTATTTCCTTTGTGGAATTATGAGTGACCTTCAGGGGTCTCGGGGTCCTTACTAAGAATTGTTATACTCACCCCTACACGGGATTTACCCACACCTTGTTGTGTCTTGTACAGACAACAGACTGCTTAACTGATACTCGAGGAGCCATGGCTAGACGGTGCTCAGAGCTGAATGATAGACGCGGTGAGTGGTAGTGATGGAAGACGATGAGTTATACCAACCCTTTAGGTAGGATCCTTGGTGGACGACCTTTGGAGCATGTTTTCCCCTTTTTTGTACACTCTTTTCAGTTGGGGTTTTATACTGGACGTTTTTAATATCGGTTCACACATTTACTATCCGCAGTTTTACTTTGTGGTTTGATTTTTTTGTGTACATAGTCTGTGAGTGTGTAGGTTTAATGGTAGTGCCTTCCCTTTTTGGGATATGCCTTTCTGTTGTTAGTCACCAACCCCTAGCCTATGGAAGGCGGACATGGGGTAGTCATGACACAGGCCCCTGGGTATGTTTCATGACAATAATTCTCCAAAATTGGAATTATATGTTATTAAAAAATATCCATAAGTTTAAATGTTTATATATATTATTTTATTATATGGTATGAGGATAAATCATTAGATAAAAAATTAGTGATATTCATTTAGATTATTTTGGTGGTATTTCGATCATCAAGGACTAGTTTTATCATATGAATTAATATTATGTATTTATACTAAATAAATAACTTCAAATAGATTTTAATACATATATTATAGTCTAATTTAACCAAAAAATGGTATCATGACCAGCCTTGATGGAGAAATTGATGAATGAATGTTCGTCGCCCATGAAGGTTGTAAATCGACACCTCTCAGAAAATGATTTCATTTTTAAAATAAAAGAGAGATAGAAAGAAGATTGAAAATGGATTTTACATCATGAAACTTGTATAAAGAGAGGTCAGGATAGAATAAGAAAACAAAACAAATTGAAATGAAATTAAAAGAAAAAGGATTACCTCTTGAATTATCCTCCTTGAGAACATCCTTAACGAAAGGGTTTTGGTCTTTTGGTGAAACCAGTAGGTATGAGATGTATGGAATATTATTGGAATGATAATTGGTAATAAATTGGACAATTATCAAAGCATGTATGGTATGAGGAGAGGAGGGGATGAGGGGAGGTATTTATAGTGTAGGAGAGGGGCAATTTCTCATTATTTTATTATTTTTCTCAAAACGAGCAATAGTTTTGATTATTGTAAATAAATAGAGTAATAAGTGCATGTGATTTAGAACCAATGGTTCTTAAATCATTCAAAAATTATCCATGACTCTATAATTCATGTATTTAGCATTTATCATAAATTATCATATTTTATTATTCACCAAAAATTCATGTATTTTAGAAAAATCCCAAAAATTCAGCCTAACCTTTTTTTGATATTTTTAATTCAAAAATGAACTCAATTTTATGATAATAATTATCTAAATACGAGATATTTAATTTTTAATTAGAATCATCATTTACCTGAAAAATATAGAATATAAAATTATAACTGATTTTATAACACTTTAAAAATTTAACTAAGGTCTCATAATATTATATTATAATCATAAGACAACAAAATATTAATTTATGAATACAATTTATGAAAATATATTTTTTTAGATCATTTTATTAATTATAAATTTTTAATTAAATATTTATGACTTATTAAAATACCGACACTTAATTAATAATTTTGAAATTAATTATTTATTTATACTATGATATAATTATATCAAATTTTCATTTATAAGATGGATAAATATTATCTATAATTTCATTGGTGTGGTTACAATTCTATTGGCTAGTTTAATATTCATAAGGGTCACATTATATTATAAAGTTCAAGTTATTATTCACTAAAAAATAAAGTTGATCCTATCAGAATATAAATATTTTATTGATTGAAACTGTTAATGTTCATTTTTTCGAAATTCAATTCATAGAAGCATTAATGTTACATTTAATAGTAGCCCTGCAAGTGTGGTGCGAAGCTGGGTAAGAAGAACGTTCAAAAGTTCAATATGTTATTATATATAATTTCAATATAAAATATATTCCATTGATATAACTTGAAGTAATATATTTATAATTTATCTATTGTGGCATTAAAAATAAATTTAAAGTATAATAACTATTTTAACCAAAAATACATTTCTCAACTATAATGCAATATTTTTCACTATTGATCAAAAAATGAAATTTCTCAGAAAAATACTAAAAATTCACCATAAGTTAATATTCAAATTCCAAAAATATGATGTTTTATTCTACCGAAATCAATTTCTAAGAGTTTCTAAAATTAATTTTATTATTGTTTACAAATGGACTTAAAAAGTAGTTCCGTTAAGAAAATAGTATTTCTAAACAAATAAAGATATAACCAAAAATAATACATTTCATTATAAATGTGTTTTATTTATGAGATAACATTATAAATAACATTTAATATTAGTTATTACTACTCATATTACTATTTTTAATGCCTAGGAAATAACTATCTCATTAAAATAATTATAATTACGTAGTGTTGTTTCACTGATACTCAGTGTTGCATGCTTTATAGGCTATATTAAATTTAAGTGTAAATTTATGGGGCATTACATGCATGGTTAAAATTTACTGAATAATTGTGCACTAATATCATTGTTGGATCACTCCCTTAGATCTTATGAAACTTTGTTTTGTTAATTTTAATCTGAAAAATATTAATAATTCTCACCAATATATTTTTACACTACATCATGAAGTTGAAAAGGACATGAAGTGTGAAAAAACTTCCATATTAATGGGGAATAAAATTAAATTCTAAGTAAAGATAGATAATCCCAAATATTCTTCAAAAAAACATCTAAGAAGTTAATGATCAATGGGAAAAAAGGTATTAGGATGCTATTTGTTTCACTTATGGAATGAAGGGACGATGGAAGAAAAAATGTACCTAGGTATCAAGTGTAAGTTATATGTTCTAAAAATTTGGTATTAGATAAATAAGTTGGTGCTCAAATATGTATTCAAATTCTATAACCAGGTATATTTAGGAATATTGATCAAGGGGAGGTAGATCTATGAGCAAACAACAAATCCAAACTTACTATTGTGGCTATTGTGGACTACCAACACACGTTGCTGAAGAGATTGATCTTGGTTTTGAATGGTTTTTGTTATGTGACATATGTTACCAAAAACATTACAGTATGTTAAATAATGGTTGAGTAAATGATTATCCATGAAGGACTTATGTGAATTAATATATATTCTTTGGATAAGATCCATCATGATACATCCAAGAGTCTACTCATCCTACATCAAGGTAAATACATTGGAAAGATACTGAAGATATTAAGTATGGAACAAAATAAGAGGGGATTGTTTCCATTTTTACATGGCGTACATATTTATAAGAAAATGTTTCATTAGACACATAAGGAATGAACATTTATGGAAATAATTCTATATGCTTTAGCAACTCGGTCTGTCATGTATGTTATATTATGTACATGGATATATGTTACATACACCTTGAGTTTGGTAACATGATATCAAGATAACCCAGTTGACTACCATTGGATGGCAATCAATAATATCTATAATTATATGAGGTAAACTGAGGATATATCCCTAGTCTATGGAGGAGATGAGAAATTAGTCATTAGATGATATGTAGATTATAGTTTCCAAAACTGATCAATATGTTCTGAAATCATAGACGAGTTATATCATCACTCTAAATAGAGGTGTTGTGAATTAGAAGAGATCGAATAAAGATGTGTTAATATACTTTACAACATGGTATGAGTATATTGTGATTTCAATGGTTTCTAAAAAGTAGTTTGGATAAGAAACTTAATCTAAGAGATTAATGTGGTACCATTTTGTAATGACCATATCAAACTCTATTGTTATAATACTACAACAATGTCTCTCATTATGGAGCCAAGGTCAAATCAGTCATGAGTGAACATAAATTCGAATCAAAATCTCTTGAAAGATTTTTCTTAGAGAGGTGAAGTTACAGTGAGTAGAATACTCACAAATGATAACATGGGAGACCTCTTGACTAATTCTTTGACTTAGAAGAAACATGATCATCATTTGAGGTCTAGTAGACTAAAAGTTATAGGTAGTTGGATCTAGTAAAAGTGGGAGTCTATTGGGCTTGGAATTCTAAAAAAACTTTTTATAATTTAGATTACATGTATATTTGAATATTTGAATATTAATAAAATATATTATTGCATTTTGTTCATTGTTCTATAAGAAATTGATATAATAACATCCTAGGGTATTTATCGCATTGATAAGTTCATAGTAGTTCCCATTATGATGAGAGACTTCAAATGATATGAAAATATTATTAAATATAGTTATGTGGTCAAATAACATTCTATGACAGGGAACATAGTACATTTATTTTTATTTGGGATTACTCATTAATAGACGAGACATATTCTCGCAAAGTTTGAACTTGGTAACATCCAAGATAAGAAATTATGAGAACATACCAACTAGTAGGAATTATTCATGTTTATGTGTCATCATATATTCCTATTCATATGCATGTGTAATGGTCCTTAGAATTTAATATTATCATTGATTCATGTCATGAATTGTGAACATAGACTTACTAACCAAAACCATGATACCGTATGTTTGTGGGATGTAGGGTATGTTGGGTGTGTCATAAATGACAAGTTTTTACTGGATAATATAAAGAATGATTTGTTTCTAATAGCTTTATGGAATTTTATATCTTAAACCTTTGATTGGAATGAAACCATTGCATTAAATTCGTTATCCATTGTCTAATAATGTGTTTATTTCAAATAGTCAAAGAAGGACATATCTGGTATGTATTTTGATGAGAGAGATGTGAAACCTACTTGATGAGATATTGAGACAATGGGATTATATTATAAAATAAGTGATAAAATTTTGTTTTTGATGTTGTGACATTAATTTATTTATCTTGGTTTCTTTGACTCATTTCAAGATAGTGATCTTGGACTTTAGGTAAGCCCAGAAAATTCCAATAAGAAAGAATTTTATAGTGTCACACACTAAGTGTTTCTATTGATATAGATTGAATTGTATTTTAATTTAATAATTATAATAAATATTTTTCTCAAGACCAAGGATTAATTTTAGTCACACTTTATTGATTGTGTAAATTTAATAATCCATTATTCGATAAATTGTGAATAAAATATATTTATTTTATTTATTAAATATTTAATAAATATTTATTCTTCAGATTGAGAATAAATTATTTTTTATGAATAAAATATTTATATCAGTATTAAATAAATTATGAGGAATATTAGTAGACCACGATTATACCTGATGATAAATATTAATTTATAGGTCGGTAAAATAATATATATCATTGTGCCAATTTGCACATGTCATTAAATAATAATAACATTATTTTATATGGAATGAGGCAAGATTATGTTTATTATATTATTTAAGGGCCATTTTGTAGTTAAATAACATTATAAGCTAAACCCTAACTCTACAAATAGATGATTATGTCTATTGCAGAGGGTTAAATAAGAATTGAGAATCGTTGCAAAAAACAAACTTCTCTCTTGAATTCATTATTTTCTCAACATATTAAGAAAGATAAAAACAAGAGATACTCATTTAATACCAAAGTATATTGGAGTGATCAAGATGAACAATAAAAGATGATTGATCCGTGGTGTTATCACCTGGCGTTACATCGGGGATTGTTCAGAGATCAGAGGACCCTGTGTGGATCATCAATAGTGGGTCTCTACTTAGGGTCCACCCTATGCAATGAAAGTAATCTAAAAGGGGTTTCAGATGATAAATATATTCATCAAAGAAAGGTACATAGACCATGTATTATTTATTTATATTTAATATAAATTATTTACAAGTTTAATAAGAAAAATTTCCTCTATAGTTTTTGGGGTTTCTTATATCAATATTCGATGAAAAATATTTCATTGGTCATGATGGTTACATCTTGCACAATTGGCGAAGGATCAATCAAACCTGATAAAAACCTTTTTATTTAATCACCCACCATTTGTTTCCATTACTCCCAAAACATATAGGCAATGTGTATGAATGGGATATTGATTGCGATTATAAATTCATTTTTTTCTCCACAAAATTCAATGGTTTAATTCCCAAGAATTTGAAAATAAAAGGGAAATTATTGGATTTTTGATAATTATAGTTAATTTGTAATATAATTATTTATAAAATCTATTTTTAGTGTAATAATTTTAAATATTTTGAGTAATATTTCCAAATCTATTAGATGAGTCAGTGTGAAATTACCTGGACCTGGGAGGCCTGTTATAGATATAATAAAAATATTAAATATATTATATCACACATGAATCATTTTTAGAAATAATGGAATAACTAATGAGTGGTGTCTTTTATGGATATTCCAAGAACAATGTTGAACTTTGAATGTGAGGTTTACCCTAGGCACAACTCAAGGTTGGTTTATGTTAGATGGTATGAGGGACCTAATTGTTGGAGGGTGTGTATAATAAAATAAATATTTTATATTATTTATTTTAATTAAATGGACTAAAATATCCTATTTCTCTATATATACATTTTATGATGTATTTATAGGGTTATATATATAATTATAGGAAGATTAAAAGAATAGAGAATTCTTATTTGGTGTTGAAAAACCAAGGATGTAAATTGATGATCTAATTGAGGTGAATCAAGAGGCAGGTAACGAACACAATGGTTATTATTCATCATCGAAGAATGTTATACTCACCAATATTTGATACTTAACTAATTTATGTCATGTTATTTATATATTTCCATCATTTTTATCAATGAAAATATATTTTCATATATGCGTTTAATGATTTGTGATTTCACACCTTTTTCATGAGCCCGTTTGGTTTAATTCAGTTTTTTTAAATCAATTTATATTTTTATGACTTTATATCACCCTTGGACCCCTATTTATTTGATTTTAGTCTGATAACTCTCATAAAATGTTGGTTTTACATTATTTATGTTCATTTCTACCCACTATTCTTTACATTATTTACTATTGGTCCATGAGTCATAGCTTAACATTACTAGGGAGGCTTCAAGAATGATTGTATCCTCATATTTATGGTGGTTTCATAAACAATGTGTGAGAAATAAATTTTTGGATGGATTGGGATGGTTTGGATGTTGTGGGTGATGCCTCCATGGATTTGGGATCCAGAGCAATGATGGATGTGGTGTGGTGTGATGGGTGATCTGTGTGGGGTTCTAGTGGTTGGAATCCATCCACTGGCGATGGATCGGGTGTGATCGATCCTAGATCCGAGACCCTTGTGGATATTCAAGGTGGAAATGACAGAAAAAATATTCTAACAAGACATGTGAAGTATTTACTAGGTTTATGTGTTAACCCAACTATAGGGAATATATTACAAGAATACATACCATGTAGTCTCCTAGATACAACATCTAGGGTTTTTGGGAAGAGAAATATCACATGTTGTGTATGACTCCATACGCACTATGTGACCCTATGTTGGTGGATGAATGTGTACTCCAGGATTACATGGGCACTAGACAAACCAGATACATGGGCATGGAAAAAGTACACATGCAAGACTATGTACTCGAACATGGACATGGTACCTATATATAGCCATGTACATAGGCATGGGATAATGTACACAGGCACAAGATGGAAGATTATGGGTAGGACCCAGGTGATTGAGACATGTTTTATTCCATTGGTACATGCCTTTTTGAGTGAAATGTATTATCAATTAATCTCCAGGGGAGAACATGAACATGCAATAAGGTGAGGTCACACATCATGTGACCCTATTTAAATACCATGTATTCATCCTATGATCTTCAACCTTTCACATCTTCTTCTTTGGAACATGGATTATAGCTCGTGAGAGGTCTATCCTAAGTATTTTTTTAGAATGTGATGATGTACCTTATAATGTAATTTGATATATGAAATGAGGTGTTGAATTCATAATGATTCTTTAAGAGAGGCTTGACCAATAATAGTGATTAGGAGGGATCATTATAGATATGATGGGGTTGGAAATCCCCCTATCCCATTAGGGAATATGTCCCCAATATTCCTCTATCTACTATGTGGTACCCCCAAAAGCACCATGGAACATGTCCTATGTCTATTGAGTGGTACACCCCATCACACCAGGTCATGGGTTGTCAATATACTAAGTGGTACCCTCCTGTCACATTAGGGTGTAGGTCCTATATCTACTGAGTGGTGCCCCTTGACACACTAGGTCACGTGGCCTCTATCTTCTGGGTGGTACCCCCTTCATCACCATGGTGTGGGTCCTCTATTCAATGAGTGGCACCCCCCTGATGCACTAGGGTGCATGTCCTATCCCTACTGAGCGACACCTCCTAACACATCAGATCCTAAGTTCAACACTAGAGATTATTTCCCCTAAGCTGTGTATTATAGTGTTTAGGTGTGGGTCCTCAACTCTGATTCTTGTGATTTTATGAGAGATTCGTGGACTAGAGAAAGTTGTCCCTCAGTTCGGATTTGCAGCGGAGAGGGTATATCCCTCCACGCTATATATTATGTGGTTATGTGGAATATCTACTAAATATTGTGCCCCCTTAAATGTGGAGAATAATGTCAAGGTGTGGGTCCTCCACACGGTTTCTTGTATAGACACGTGAGATGCTCGGAATCCTAGATAGACTATTAGAGCTTCCGGATTACACATCATTCTTAGATGGGATATGGAGATCAAGATAACCTTTATCTCTTTTTTGGGATTATTTTTTAGAATATTTGGGTTATTATAGCTTCCTCCCATGTTATAATTAATATGACTTTTTTGGTTTAGCTAAATCTCATTGTATCTTTATATTTCACTCATGTGTTAGAATTTTCCAAAATGATGCCCCTTTTCCCCCAATTGTATATATATTTTTCCTTCCGTGTTCCCTTATCACTTCTTTCAAAATCCACCAAATATATATATATATATTTATACATTGAATTCTATTAAAATAAATAAAACAACAACATTAGACAAGAATATCTTATTTTAAAATAAAAAATTAGTGAATATATATATATACATTCAAATGAAAATGTGAATATAAAATAAAGATATTAGTATAACTTAATGTGGTTGGATTCCTTGCTAGATTATTCATAAATTAATTATATAGTCTCCATGATCCATGGATTAGGTTGGTTGTTTCATTTATATGAGTTTATTTTCCTCTTATAGAGGATAATTATATATGTGGATATTTTCCCTCATATGAGAGGATGTGTGTTTGAGTGTGTCTGTTTATTTCCCTCCTATTGAGGATGTCTAGTTTATTCAAATGGGATTCCAAATATATTATCAAATATGGTATAGACCCTCCTAGTGATGTATGAGTTTTGTCATAGTAATATTGGTATTACTCCTCTCGGTGGTGCATGAGGAGTCTATTTTTATTCTATGACTTTTAAACTGGGATATCTCTAGAATTTTTCAATTTGATATTAGTTTCTAAAATATTATATATATATAAATGACTCTAAAAAAATCACATGAATCAACATGATTTTTCACTTATTGGAGTTGAGGTCTCTTAGTGAATTTTATTGAGCCTTTTCACTTGGACACTACATATGAACATCAGTATGCTTGTAGTTTCACAATGATAGTTTTGGGTGTAAGAATGTTCATAGAGAATTTATTAGGTTATCTATGGTCTATCTATATATCTTTAGAGTGAAATAGGTTTCCACTAGGCCATAGAGGGAGGGTGTTCCTCACACATAGGCGATATTGACAATATATCACTATTTTTTTAGTTTTGTATTATGGTCGGTATGAAAATATATTTTTATTATTTGGTATATTTATATTTTTTTAGGAATATATATATTTATTAAAATAGTTTTGGGTAAGGTATTACAAATAAATAATGAAAACTACAATGCCTACAATTACATAAGGAGAATCGATCCAGAGATCTCTTATGAGACCCATAGAGATGCAGCCACTATGATGCACCCATGGGTGAATTTTTAGGAATATATATAGATAATTATATTTTATATGTTTATGCATGATTGATTGAAACCAAAACATTTATAAGTTTAAAATTCTATCATCTTAAACATAAAGTTGATATTTTCAACATAATTTGGGATTGACCATATTATTTCCATAATAGATAAAATCAATCCCTAATAAATAAATTCTACCCTCAATGTTAGTTTCAAATCCTCTGTGATTAGGGAAAATTATTAGGGCATGTGGTGGTTTTATTTGGATCAATAAATATATAGGTCATGTCGTTAAATGATTTTAGATTATGTTTGGGTTTTTTATGATTTTATGGATAGAATATAAGATAGTTTTAGAATTGATAAATAATCTATAAATATATCTAATAAACCTATTTTTCGTAGAACATCACACCAATGAAGATGTATTATTTTTTAGTTAGGAACTCTAGGTATGTGTGAATTTTTTGTCTGGATATCTCAAGTATAGAATTATGGGAGTAGATAAGAGTCATGTGGATATTACGAGATCAATTGTTTGCAATTTTAATGCATCATATAAATAGCTACACTTGGGACATGTGAGGCTCATATACTGTAACAACTCTAGGTGAATGAATTTAATTAATTAAATGTTTCTAATAAAGTAATTTATTCTTACTTGGATACATTATGTAGTATTAATTAGTTAAAGTAACTCATGAGTTTATTTATATTACCATTGATGTTTTTTTCTCTAATTAATGTTGTATAGCTAGAGATGTTTAACAGTATTTATATTTGGAAAATTAGTGAAATTTTATATTATATCAAAAGTAAGGAAAAGTTTTTTATTATGATTTAATTTTAGTAAAATAAATTTTAAATGTGATTAAATTTTAGTAATATTTTTTAATTTTGAAATAAACTTGGATGTTTTTTTCGAAGATAATTTATTTTATATAGGTTTTTTTATAATTGAAATTAATATTTTATTTTTAAAATAATGTTTTTATTTAAGTAAAATAATTGATTGATTAAATTTATTTTATAAGGTGAAAATTTGGTAGAATTTAATGAAATTAGATATATTAAGTAGTTATTTTTGTAAAAAGATTATGGGGGGGGGGGGTGTTTTGGTGAATAAGTTTTTTGAAATTGAGAGTTTCTATATTGTGGTGTGTTTTGATTTTGTGAGTCATGAAATAGAAGTTTAATGAACGTTTTGATATATGATTTAATGTAGTGATGATTATTTGGGGATTGGGATATGTAGATATTTACAAATGAAAGTTATGATTTGACTTTTTAAAGATTGAATGTTCTATAGTGAGGAGGTTTTAATAATCCTTAGTTTTATTCAATTAATTAAAGGATCAGTTAGATTTAAATTTTAGAATTTTTTGATGAAATTATTTGATCAGTTAACATTTGTTTTATTAAGTGAATTATTTTTCATAGTGTTTTAAGTGAGTTGGAAGTTAGTATTTAGAGCCGGTATTATAGTTAATGAATTCATTGGAGGAAAACTCTTCATGAAGTTGAAGTGTTGGGGGTGATGGGATAAATAAAAATTCCACCTAAACCCCAGTGAAGGCCACCAATTTTCTGGTCACATTCCACTATGGAATTAATGGAGGGGATTGGGAACTTGTTGTCGTAATAAAACTATGGTTCTGTAATATATCCTATTTTTGGTTAAGTAATACTTCGGTACAAATGGAATTATGTTATAAAGAAAAACACATTCTTTGTAATCAAATCCACTGATTAACAAAAATGATTATCACTATGGTTATATATATAATAATTTGACTTCACTCTAAGTAGCCAAATTAAAATTAAAACCATGTAATCTCCTGGATATGAACTAAATAATTTAACTTCAATTATCGACAATCACTTTCATCTTCCATATAATCCAAACTTGAATATAGGTTAACGGACCATTTAAAGCCAAGTAAACAAATGAGCCCGAACAACAAAATTGAACCTTATAACTAATAAAAAAGACTTTTAATGAACTAAAAAGGGTTATAATAAATAAATTGAGTATATTAATGTTTCTGGACTTATTAATTAAAAAGCCTATTTTTTTATTCAGGACGATAATAACAAGGGGAGAACACCAACAGATTTAAGGTATGGGATCCTCCCCTTTTTACTCTTAATCAAGATTGTTCTATATGCTATGAGATTTTTGTGTAATAAAAAGTGATGAGGTTTGTTTAAGAACCTCCCCCATACTTACCTTTGGATTTATAAGTGACGATAAACCCTGTTTATTTCTCATAAACCCCACTTGGTTACACCCGACACCATGCCGATAAAATTGTAATGAATTCTACCCGAACCTTCTTTGTTCTTCCAGGTTGTCGTACCTTTCTTTCAAAATGGTGTTATCTTATCTATTTAAGTTAATCTTATGAATTCTGGTTAGTTGTACAGGATTATTATATCAATACCCCTTCATCACATTCTTTAGGGGATATTCATTTTTTTGATAGATTCCCTCTTTAGAACATTCTAATAAGCAAGCCTGTTTTAAGGGGAATTCCCAAATTTTTACCCAAATTTCAAGTACACTCTATCTTCTATTTTAAGACACAATTGTCTTTATAAAATCAGTATTTTTATTATGAAAACCTTCTTGGATCACTTATGGTTTTATATAAAAGATTTTTCCCTTTTTTATTTTAAAAGATCTATAATATTTTTCATAAAACCACACAAAAATGTTTTAATGCTAATGTTTATAGAATAAATTTCTCGTATGTTGTCACTTTTGATTGACACTAAATACCATGTTATAAGCCTATTTTACCCTATTAACGTCCATTTATTTTCTATTTCTTTCCTCATATAGACACTCTCATGATATTCCCATTGGTTATGATTTATATCATGATTGTGGTACACAATTCTTTCCATGGGTGCCCTTATGTTTGTGTATGGTTGATTATGTATGAATGTATATGTGGTAAAAATATTTATGTGGAATGAATATTCATGAAAATATTGAGATGGGTGCGCCCAGATAGCACTCCAATGCATTTGGTGAGGTTAAGTCTCATGAGATGCGATGTGAAACGGGATTGGCGGTTAGACTTGACCCGTAATAAAGAAATGTTTTATGATTCTACCAAATTTATATGATTCCATGTTTATATGATCCCAAGCTTATATTAAATGATTTTATAAGTTTCATTCTTTGAATATAATTATGTAAAGCCTCCTAACTCCTATTCTTGAGAAGTATCCTTATGTTCATTCCCTTACTGGGGTTTTTAGCTCATCCCTTTGTTCATGTGTTCCCCAGGGTACCCTATGTAGATGTAACGGCTCAAAGGAAGTTAGAAGCTCTTTATGGAGATTAAATAAAGAAGTTTTTCCCCATGTTTTATGTTATATGTACCTCGTCTTCCAAAACACTAGACTTAACAATCCTTGGATTGTACTCTGATGATTAATTTTTCTTAAAATCATGAAATGTTTTATGTAAAAGGCTCAGGTCGCTATAGTTGGTATTAGAGGACGGTCTAGTTATTTTTGGAGATTAGGAATAGAGAACCTTAGTGAGAACCATAAATATGAGACTAAGTATCAGAAAACCGTCCTAAATTTTGGTGAGTATAGAGTAAGTGGTTTATCAAGAAAATACATCCCTGTCTGGATATGAGCAGGAAGAGGAGGGTCTGTCACATATATATCTTCGGCTAAAACACGAAAACACCACTTTGAGCTAGACTCGAATTGGTTCTAGTTCACGACAACATGCCTTGCTTCACTCTCGGTTATGAAAATCATTGTGGATATGCTTCAGTAGATTCACGAGCTTAGTACACACCATTATTAGGTGACAAAAAGAAGCCCATAAGAATATAAGTTATGAAATAGATCGAGGATAAACTAGATATAAACATGAGGAATCACAAGTCATGATATACTTCTTATTTATAAGTTCATACTTTTATGTTCAAATTTTCTTTTTATTCTCAGTAGATAAGTATTCAAGACCTCTAATTATACGTTCATTTTCTTAGTTAATGGTGGGAAGTAGAAGAACATGTTTCAACATCCATTGTGATAGGAAATGTGATGATTTTCCTAATTCCATGCATGATGTGATGGATGCGGGTGCTCAAAACATCATGGAAGTACTTGATCAGCTGGCTCCAGTTATGAATAATATCTTGAATCAGGTGGAACGTCCCCCTCCTCCAAGGAAATAGCATGTTTCCATAGAATCATTCATACAGAAAAGGCCTCCCATGTTTAGCGGGTCGTCCGATCCCCTCATCGCAGAACAATGGATTAACTCCATTGAAATGATTTCCGTGGTCCTCCAGTGGTCAGAAGAAGAGAAAGTTATACTACCAGTCTATCGTTTTGATGGCGAAGATGATCAGTGGTGGACACTGATCAAGAATACAATGTCCTAAGAGGAAATTGATTCCATAGAATAGGAGGAATTCAAGAGAATGTTTTTCAACAAATATTTTCCTCGAACTCTCCATCTCAAGATGGAAAGAGAGTTTATTGGACTCAAGAAGAAGGAAGATGAGTCCATCGGGGCATATAAAGTGAAATTTACAAGGCTTTCAAGGTACTCCTCTGGATTTGTTATGAACACCAAAAGCAAGGTGGATCGCTTCTTTAGCGAACTAAAGATGAGTCTATGAAAAGTGGTGGTGATTCGATAATTCGACAGCTATGAAGAGATTGTCCATTGTTCCCTCAAGATTTAAATTGATATTGGAGACTCATAGTGGTCTCATGGTCCTAGTTACAAGAAGAAGAAAATGGAGAACAAAATGGGTGGTTCATCAAACAAATCCCATGATGGAAAGAAGCCTCACCTTCCCCTTTGCAAAATTTTTGGGAAGAAGCATCTTGGTAACTGTCTCGAGGGATCCAAGAATTGATTCAAATGTAGAAATTTTGGTCATCTAGTCAAGGACTTCTGAAGGGATATGAAAAATCTCACTAATATTGAAGACAAAATGAAGGTTCAATTCAACACTCATCCAGTAGTGCAGTGTTATAACAACATGTAGCTTGGGCATTATGCGATCAATTTCTATACGCTAAGGGTTGTTAGAGGGAATCAACAACAACCTCCAAGGCAACACGGAAGGGATTATGCTATCACTACTACTAAGGTGGAGCCGAAAAATGATGTGGTGACAGGTACGCTTGTTATTCATTCAAGAATAGTGAACGTGCTATTTTATTCTAGTTCTACGCATTCTTTAAAATGTTTCAAGTTTAGTAGAACTATTTGAACACAACCTCAAAATTTAGAGGAAAAGTTATCTGTGAGAACAACGAATGGGAAAATTATTGAATCCATGGTTTGCAACTCCTCCCCGGTT
Organism: Viscum album; assembly: GCA_963277665.1. NCBI lineage: Eukaryota > Viridiplantae > Streptophyta > Magnoliopsida > Santalales > Viscaceae > Viscum > Viscum album. The sequence goes on along the minus strand of OY728145.1, from coordinate 1,447,070,433 downwards.
AATTTTTGTGGACTAAAACTCCCAGAAAATCTTGTCATACTTCCTTTAGTGGAGTTCGACGCTATCTTGGGAATGGATTGGCTATCTTTGTACAAGGAAAACATCAATTTTTGGGAAAGAGATATGACTTTTCGCATCCCGAAGCATCCTCTGATTCATGACAAGTGTAAGGAATAAGATGAGTCTTCTTTAGAATATTCATCTGAAGATTGGATACTACTTCCTTATGAGGAAGAATATCTATCTCAAATGATTGGGACAAAGGATAGAATCATACTTGATGACATGCCCATCGTGAGGAATTACACAGATGTATTCCCCAAAGAGTTTCCTGGTATTTCTCCTAACCGGGAGGTTGAGTTCTCAATTGAACTTATCCCTAGATCTCTAAAAATCTCAAAGACACCTTACAGAATGGACACCATAGAGCTAGAATAGATGAATAAGCAGTTACAGGAGAATATGGAGAACGGTTTTATATGCCCGAGTGATTCACCGTGGGGTGCTTCAGTCCTCTTCATCAAGAAGAAGGATGGATCAATGTGAATTTTCATTGATTATCGTGAGCTCAATAAAATCACTATAAAGAACAAGTATCCCCTTCCAATGATAGATGACTTGTTCGATCAGCTTCGTGGGGCTAGTTATTTCTCTAAGGTGGGCCTTTGGTCGGGATATCACCATCTAAAGGTGAGGAAGGAATATATTCCCAAGACTGCCTTTCGAATGAGGTATTGACACTATGAGTTCATAGTGATTCCCTTCGTAATAACTAATTATCCAGAAAATTTCATGGATTTAACGAATAGAGTCTTTATAGATTTTCTCAATAAATTTGTGGTGGTAATTATTGATGATATTCTGATATACTCTAAGAGCAAGGAGGAACATGAGGAGCATTTGGGAACTGTGTTAAAGACTTTGTGAAGGGAGAGGTTTTATGCAATGTATAGTAAATGTGAGTTCTGGATAGAGGAAGTATCATTCTTGGGTCATGTTATCACCAGGAAAGGGATATCTGTAGACCCTTCCAAGACAAAGGCAATTGAAGAGTGGCCGAGGCTAAATTCTGTAATGGAGATCCACAACTTTTTAGGTCTATCTGGGTATTATGGACAATTCATGATGAATTTTTCACAATTGTCAAACCCAATGACCAAGCTGACACGGAAGGGAGTAAAGTTCGTCTGGAAACAGAAATGTGAAGACTGTTTCAAGGACTTGAAAAATAGTCTTATCACAGTGCCGGTACTCACACTCCCTTAATGTGGAGAACTCTTTGTGGTGTATAGTGATGCTTCTAAGAAAGGCTTAGTATGTGTGCTAATGAAAAATGTTAAAGTGATAGCCTATGCCTCATGGTCGCTAAAAATCCATGAGCAAAACTATCCCACGCATGATCTAGAGTTGGCAGCTGTGATCTTTGCGTTGAAAATCTGGCGGCATTATCTCTATGGGAAAAAATGTGAGATATATACTGACAAAAAGAGTCTCAAATATATATTCACACAGAAAGAGATTAATATGTTCCAGTGAAGATGGATAGAGCTAATCAAGAATTATGAATGCTCAATCCACTACCATCCTGGTAAGGCAAACAAGGTGGATGATTCTCTATGTAGTAAGTATCCTACATCTTTATCAATGATGGGAATTGAAAAGGATCCGATCTTCTAAGATTTACAAAGGATGGACATGGGAGTCATTAAAGGAAGAAAATCATCAATCCTTTCCCAAATTATTACTTAACCATCCCCTTTGGAGAAAATAAACGATGCTCAAAAAAGGATGTGGAAATTCAGAAAAGGGTGGAAGCTGTTAAAAATGGGAAATCCTCCGATTTCAAAATTGATGAGGAAAGAGTTGTAAGATTTGGGACATGATTATGTGTACCATATGATATAGAGATAAAGAAGGAGCTATTGAATGATGCACATAGCTCAACCTTCTCTATCCATCCTGGGATTACCAAAATGTACCGTGATCTCTAAGAACACTTCTGGTGGGATAACATGAATAAGGAGATTGTGGAATATATATCAAGGTGCTTGGTACGTCAGCAAGTTAAGGTTGAGCGAAAAAAGTCTAATGGTATGATGCAGGCATTTCCTATACCCATGTGGAAATGGGAAAATGTTACTATAGACTATGTCACAGGGCTCCCGAAGACATCGAATGGAAATAATGTGATATTGGTTGTGTTTGGCCGACTCACCAAGACATCTAATTTCATTGCTATTCGGGAAGATCTCTCACTTGAACAACTTGCAAAGATATATGTGAAGAAAGTGCTGAGACTGCATGGTGTTCCACTCTCAATTGTCTCTGACAGTGATCTAAGGTTCACATCTAAATTATAGAGGACCATTAAACATTCTTTAAGTACTGAATTAAATTTCAGAACAGCCTATCACCCCCAAATTAATGGCTAGTCTGAAAGAACTATTCAGATGCTTGAAGATATTCTTAGAGCCTACTCTCTAGAATTCAAAGGTGGATGGGATAATCATCTCCCATTTGCCGAGTTCTTATACAACAATAGCTTATACTCGAGTATTCAGATGGCTCCATATGATGCTCTATACGGAAAGTGATGTAGAACTCCAACATGTTGGGATGGAGTTGGAGAAAGAAAGCTACTTGGACCTGATCTTGTTCAAGAGATGATAGAGAAGGTTTGAGTCATCTAGAAACACATCAATGCTGCTCAATGAAGGAAAAAGTGCTATGATGACAACCATCGAAGGGACTTGGAGTTAGACGTTGGAGATAAAGTCTTCCTTCGAATATCCCCATGGAAGAAGGTCATGTGGTTTGGGAAGAAAGGGAAGTTAAGTCCCAGGTACATCGGCCCCTTTGAGATCCTTGATCGAGTCGGAACTGTGGCCTATCGACTGGAACTTCCACCTACCATGTCGAAAGTACATGATGTCTTTCATGTATCCCTCTTAGGGAAGTAAATACCAGACCCTTCACATGTACTCTCTTTAGAGGTGGTACAGTTGGAGGATGATCTCTCTTACGAGGAGCAGCCAGTGAAGATCTTGGATCATAGAGACAAAGTTCTATGCAACAAGACTACTCATCTGGTCAAGGTACTATGGATAAAACATATGTATGAAGTGGAAACAAGGGAACTGTAGGAATTAATGAAGGAAACATACACACATATATTTTTGGCCTAGAATGTAAAATGAAATTTCGAGGGCGAAATTTCTTAAGGGGGGAAGAATGTAACGACCCAATGTTTTTAATGGAAATCCCCTTATTATATAAATGCCATAAAATTACATAATAATGAACTACTAATTTATAAGTGACCTTTGAACATAATTTTATCACTTCTGTGTTTGGAATTTTGAAAATCTGACATGCATGGTTGCAATCAGTAAGTTTCATGGAGTCTGATAAGATATACATAATTTTTGGTGAATAGTAACCAACCCTTATGAATAGTACCACACCCTCATGAATAGTGATATACCCTAATGAATATTAACCTCAGCTATGATTGTATAAAAATAATATTCATGTTGGAAGTATGATATACCTATATTTTAGAATGAGCTAATGAGTGTATTAAAACTGGTTTTTGATAATAAATTATGATTTTAATTAAATATTAAAATAATCATATTTAGAATTTTTTTTTAAAATGGACTTCTTTTTTGTATTATAATCATCAAAAAATGGTCAGAGTGAAAATTTGGGATTTTTCTGAAATACTTGAAATTTTGATGAATAGTAAAATACGATAATTTACTGTATATATACATTATAAGCTAAATAAACTATTCCTAGAATCATGGATGATTTCACCACCCATTGTTCGCATTCACATGACCCATTTACTATTCTTGGTCATGTAATACTTCCTATTCCTTGTCTTGGGAAGAAATAATAAATGAATGATTATAATATTATGAAATCCCTCCTCTCCTCCACTATAAAACCCCCACTTCACCCCCTCTTCTCTCCACTCCTCTCAAGACTTGTGAATTTCCATTATTCTGCCCAAATATCTCCCCCAGGTCCTCCCCCACGTCCAAAAGCTCTCATCCTCCTAAAAATACCAAAACCTCTCCCATTAAGAGGTTATCAAAGGAGGAAGTCTCAAGAGGTAAATTCCACATCCCAATTTCTTCTTTTCTTTTATGTTATATTCTTTTTTATTTCTTTCCTAAACTCCCTTAACCATAATAGTATGATAAATCCAGTAACATAAATGTACTGGAATGTCTTAATTCTAGTGTTATATTACATTATCTTCTCTCCTTTCCCCAACCTTTTATTTGATATAAATGAAAGCACCGTTTGAGATGTGCTAATTTTGCACATTCAAGGATAACAGTTTATCAATTTCTATTATTATCACTAATTATGGCCATGAACCCATTTGTGTTATGGTTGAACCAGATTATTATATATTCTATATATATCCTATTTTTGGTTCTGTAATACTTTGGTATAAATGGAATTATGTTATAAATCAAAACACATTCTTTGTAATCAAATCCACCGATTAACAAAAACGGTTACCACTATAGTTATATATATAATAAATCTACTTAACATTAAGTAACCTAATTAAAATTTAAACCATGTAATCTCCTAGATATGAAATAAATAATATAACTTAAATTATGGACAAACACTTTCATCTTCCATATAATCCAAACATTAATATAAGTGAACCGACCTTTTAAAGCCATGCAAACAAACGAGCCCGAAGAACAAAATTGAACCTTGTAATTAATCAAAAAGGATTTTAATGAAAAAAAGGGTTATAATAAATAAATTGAGTATATAATAGGTTTTGGACTTATTAATTAATAAGCCTAATATTTTTATTCAGTTCGTTAATAACAAGTGGAGAACACCAACAGATTTATGTTAAGGGATCCTCCCCTTTTTACTCTTAATCAAGATTGTTCTCTATGTTATGCCATTTTTGTGTAATACCAAGTGAGGAGTTATGTTTAATCACCTACCCCATACTTACCTATTGATTTATAAGTATTGAGAAACCCTATTTCTCTCTCATCAACCCCTCTTGGTTACACCCGACACCATGCCGATAAAATCGTAATGAATTCTACCCGAACCGTCTTTGTTCATTCGGGTTTCCATATCATTCTTTCAAAATGATGTTATCTTATCTATTTATGTGAATATTATAAATTATGGTGAGCTTTATAAGATTCTTATATCAAGACCCTTTCATCACATTCTTTCAGGGATATAAATGTTTTTGAAAGATTCCCTCTTTAGAATATTTCGATAAGCAAACCTGTTTTAATGGGGCTTCCCAAAATTTTACCCAAATTTCAAGTGCACTCTCTCCTATATTTTATGACACCCTTGTATTTATAAAATCAGTATTTTTGTTATGAAAAACTACTTTCTTCACTTATGGTTTTATATAAAATATTGTTCCCTTTTCTATTTTAAATTCTCTATAGTATTTTTCTTAAAACTGTACAAAAATGTTTTATTGCTAATGTTTATAGGATACATTTCTCATATGTTGTCACTTCTGTTTGACACCACATACCATGTAATAATCATATTTTACGCTATTAACGTCCATGTATTTTATAATTCTTTCCTTACATGGACACTCTCATGATAAACACATTGGTAGTGATTTATGTCATTATTGTGGTACCCAATTCCTTCCATGGGTACCCTTATGTTTGTGTATGGTTGATTATGTAAGACTGTATATGTGGTAAGAATATTTATGTGCAAGAATATTCATGAAAATGTTGAGATGGGTGCGCTCATATAGCTCTCTAATGCATTCGGTAAGGTTAAGTCTCATGAGATGCGATGTGAAACGGGATTGGCCGTTAGCCTTGACATGTACTAAAATTGAAACGAGATTGGCCGTTAGACTTGACCCATACTAAAGAAATGTTTTATGATTCTGTCACATTTATATGATTCCTTGTTTACATGATCCAATGCTTATATTAAATGATTTTATATGTTTCATGCTTTGGATATCATTATGTAATGCCTCCTAACTCATTTTCTTGATATGTATCCTTATGTCCATTCCCTTAATGGGATTTTCAGCTCATCCCTTTGTTCATGTGTTCTCCAGGGTTCCCTATGCTGATGTATGGGCTCAATGGAAGTTAGAATCTCTTTATAGAGACTAAATATAGTAGTTTTTTTGCCCCATGTTTTATGTCATATATACCTAGTCTTCCAAGACACTAGACTTAAAATCCTTGGATTGTACTATGATGATTAATTATGATTAAAATCATGAAATGTTTTATTTAAAAGGCTCGGGTCACTATTGGAGTAAACATCATGTGTCACACATATGAAGAATAAACTGAGTCTTTCAGTGAGTTTCACAAACACTTGGAAAGTGTGATACATAGTGTGTAACTGGATAGCGCATACCGTGTAGTGTGGCTAAGGTACATGCCAAACCCCATGCACTTATCATGGGTACAATTATATCGAGGTACAAAATGTGTAGATTATAAGTAAATTTAGTAGTCTCACTGTAAAGTTAAAAATTAAATAACATTAAAATAATTAATTACAACATTATATTATTATTACACTTATTGGTACTTGATGCATTTGAAAATTTAATTATGGTATTGAAGAATTCAAAATACTCAATTTATTTATTTAATTATCTATACTCATTTTCCATGCTATTTATTTTCCCTAAATACATTAATGATTGGAATTCCCAAGAGAATCTTGATGGTCATTAAGATAAAATGGGATTAATTATTTAATTAATTAATGAAATTGTGTTTATCAGAATTATAAAGAATAAATTAAAATGAATGTTAACCAGGGTACTTTTTATATTAGTTTCTTTTTAATGACCATTTATAATCTTGACCAAGACCCGTGTATACATTTTTTACATTTAATTTAATTCATTACATGGTTTTTTCAATTAATTATAATTAAATTTTAGATGATGGACTCTGATTCATTCCTCCTTTATTACATTAGACATGCATATCCAAAGTGAATTATATAATTCACCTTAACTAATTCCTTAGTTACCCTATCTTGTGTATGAATTATAAACACATGTAATAAAATTAGTGTCCCAAGGCACACAAAGGTGGTTCCAGATGGAATCGAGATGATGCCAACCCAAGTGATACATATGTGGATAAGTGGAATACTATAAATCATGAAAGGGATATAAAAATGATTTTTCTATTGGTTCATAGGTTGATTTAGTTTTCTCTTAATAAATCAATTGTTTCATAATCTCATGATCAATTCATTTATTTATTTATTTCTATCTCATGAATATTTATTTTATGGATGAAAGACTGGAATCACATAAATAAATGGACTTATTAGAAAATATGTAATTCAAATAAACGGATTATATATAAATTTTTTATCAAAACATGGTCACTTAATGTTAAGATGACGTGATAAGGATAAAAAAATCTTTATACGTTATAAAATAAAATCCATCAACATAATATTAAGTAAAAATAATTCTTCCATTACTTCATTATGAATGAAATCCATAGAATTAAGGGTTTAACCAACCCTAGTTGGAAAAGTTACATTTATCACTGAGTTTTTATGAATGTTTTGGGTTGACTTTACCAATTTAATTCAAGATAAGTATCCCTCTCTGGACTTGATATAACTTGGTGGTGACTATCAGAGAAATATGAGTAGGGATTCTGGATTGGGGGGTCCACTCAGTAGATCAAGGGCTAACAAGATTATAGTTTTCAAAGACTAGTATACCTATATACCTCAAGTAATTGATATATCACTTGATTTGGTTATGAGAAGGGGTATATGGATTCTTTCTACTATAATGTCTAAGTAAATAAGCTTTTTGAGTTCAATGGAAAGGTTTTTTGGGACATGATTAAAAAGTAATACACTTAATAAAATTAAATTCATTATGTATCACATAAATTATAATCAAGTGATGTACTACAAAAATACTCTTATAATTGTAAAATAAATTAAAGTTCATCATCCACATTATCCTTATGAAAAATATTATAGAAATACCATATTATTACTAGAAGTAACTTCCAATAAATTTTTAGACCCCTTTAGGTTGGGTTACGTCCTAAACAGAAATCTTACATTCTAGATTCTCATTACCAGATCCATATAGAAAAAATGTGAGTGATGAAGAGTTCAATGACTATGACAAACTCGTGAGTGATGTGGTTGAAATTTATTGTTTACTTCTATTATCCATGTCTGGTGATCTCTTGGCGTCTTATGAAGAGATGAATTCTTATAGGAAGCTGTGGCCTATATCAGGAGAGAGATAGACATGGACAATTTAAGATATCAAAGGAATACTTTTAGAGTAATCTTGAAGAGGCTATATGAACCAGGAATCATTTAGTCAAACTCATTAGATAAATTTAGATCCTAGAGGTTCCAGGGATTAAATTTCCCAAATAATTGCACACTGATCTCATTATTGCATCACTCCATTAGAGATTCCCTAATGTTTATTTGATAATTTTAATATGAAAAATATTTAAAAGTCTCACCTATATGATTTCACACTACTTAATGAATTTTAAAAGGACTTGAATCATGTAAAAACATCAATCCTTATAGTGAATTAATGTAAATTCCAGGTGAATATCTCTAATCTGAAAGCTATATCACAATACCCATCCAAGAAAAGAATGATCAATGGTTATGAAATGGTGTAGGATGTTATATCTTTCATATGTGGAAAGAATTTCCATTTGAATAAAAACTATACCTAGGTATCAAGTATGAGTTATATGGTCTATAAATTTGATATTTGATAAAAACAAGTGGTGATAAAATATGAATTAAAACACTATAATATACAATATTTACATATATTGAGTGGGGGGAGGTTGATCTATGATCAATAAACGAAGTCATAATTATTCTTGTGGCTATTGTATACCACCACCTCACATTGTTAAAGGCATCGATGTTGGGTTTAAAATGTTTTTATTATGTTCTATATGTTACAAAGCACGTTATAGTCTATTAAATAAATGTTTAATAAGTTATTCTCCATGAAGGACTTAGGAGAAGAAACATATATTATTGGGATCAAGATCCATCATGGTAGATCCAAGAGTATACTAATCCAAAGTCAAGGTATATTTATTGAAAAGATACTGAATATATTCAGTACGGAAGAATATAAGCGGGCATTTTTTCCTTTGTCACATGGAATATATCTTTCAAGGAAAATGTTTCATTAGATACATGAGGAGAGAACAAGGATAGAAAGGATTCCATACGTGTTAACAATTGGGTCCTTCTTGTATGTTATGGTATGTACTTGGATAGATGTTACCTATACCTTGAGTGCAATAGAAAGATATCAAGATAACTCAAGTGAATACCATTGGATGGTAGTTAGGACTATCCATAAGTATATGAGTCACACTAAGGATATATTACATGTCTATAGAAGATTTAAGGATATAGTAATTAGGGGATATGTAAATGCTAGTTTCCAAAACTGATCAAGATGATCTGAAATAATAAATGGGTTATATCTTCACACTAAATGGGGGGGGGTACAATTAATTAGAAGAGATCAAAGAAAGTTATGGTAATAGATTTTAAAATATAATATGAGTATAATTAAGATTCTAAGGAATCTAGACAAGCAGTTTGGATATGAGACTTCATCTAAGATATTAATTTTGTACCTATCCATAAAGACCCTATCACACTCTATTATTATATAATGTATTGATGTCACTCATGAAGGATCCAATTACAAATCATAGAGTAGAGAATATAATTTAGAATCTTCATATCTTGAAGGATTATTTTTGAGTGGTGAAGTTGCAGTGAATAGAATATCCACAAATGAAAACATGGGAGACCTATTGACTAATGCATTAACTCAGAAGAAACAAGATCATCATCTTGGGTCTAGGTGACTAAAATTCATATGTAGATGGATATATTCCATTTGGGAGTCTGGTGGAGTTGGTTCTCTTGAACTAACTATTTATACTTTAGAGTACTTGTATATTTTAATATTTTCATATTAATAAAATATCTCATTACATATTGTTCCTTTTCTATAGGACATTGATATAATAACATTATAGGGTATCTGTCACATTGATAAGGTCATATTAGTTCCCAATTATAATGAAAAACATTAAATTATATGATAATATTATTAAATATAGTTACGTGGTCGGATAAAATTTTATGATAGGGAACACATTATGTTGACATTTAGTTGGGATTACTTGTTAGTAGATGAGACTTCTTCTCACAATGTTCGAACTTGTTAATATCCAAGATATGATATCATGAGAACATACCCAGTAGTAATAATTATTCATGCTTATGTGTCATCATATATTCATATCCAAGAGAATTTGGAATAGTCCTCAAAATTTAATATTATCATTGATGCATGTTATGACTTGTGCACTTAGATTTACAGACCAAAACCATAATGTCGTATTTTTGCAGGATGTAGGGTATGTTGGATGTGACATGGATGACATGTTTTTAATGGATAATCTAAGGAAAGTGTTTTACCTTAAAACATTATAGAAGTTGATATCTCAACCCTTTTATTGGAATGAAACCATAACATTAAAATCAATTTCCATGGTCTAATGACTTGTTTATTTCAGATTGTCAAAGAGAGAAATATCAGGCATATAGTTCGATAACATAGATGTGAAACCTAATTTTTTGGATATTGAGAAAAAATATGTTATATTAAACTGTGAGTTCTCAAATGTGGTTTTTGATGTTGTGAAATTAAGTTCTTTATCTTGGGTTCCTTGACCCATTGCTAAATAGTAATCATAGACTTTAATAAATCTCACATAATGATAATAAGAAATAATTTTATAGAGTCACAAAGTTAGTGTTTCTATTGATCTCGATTTAATTATATTTGAATTTGATAATTAGTATAAATATTATTCTCAAGGTTGAGGAATAAATTTACTCATTCTTTATTGATCGTGTAAATTAAATAATAATTTATTAACTAGATTGTGAATAAAATATATTTATTTAATTTATTAAATATGTAATAAATATTTATTCACCATATTGAAAATAAATTTTTTATTTAGGAATAAAATATTTATTTAAAGATTTATTTCAGTATTAAATAAATGATGTGGAAGATGAGTAGAACAATATTGTGCATGGTGGTAAATATTAATTTATAAGATGTGAAAATAATATTCATCATTACGCTAGTTTACACACAACATAAAATAATAATAATATTTTATACGGAATGGGGTAATATTAGGATTATTATATTATTTAAGGGTATTTGTGTAGTTAAATAACATTTTTACCTAAAACCTAACTCTATGAACAGATGGTTTTGTCTATTGAGTAGGGTTAATCAAGAATTGAGATTCATTGAACAAAACATACTTTTCTCTTGAATTCCATAATTTCTCATCTTCTCAAGAATGGTTAGGAAAAGAGAGAATCCTTAAAGACCAAAGGATATTGAAGTTATTAATATGAATAAAACAAGATGATTGATCCTTTATGTTAACACCTAGTGTTACATTGAAGATTTTTTTTAGATCAAAGGACCATGTGTGGATCATCACTTTAGGGTCTCTACTATAGTTTCACCTAATACAGTGAAGGAAATCTGAATGGGGTTTCACATGATCAATATTTAATCAAATAAAGATCCTCATACCATATATTATTTCGTTATATTAATATAAATTAATTATAAATTAAACAAGAAAAAGGTCCTCTACAGGTTCTGGGGTTTCTTATGTCAACATTCAATGAATTTGTTTTGGTCATTTTGTCTACATCTTGCACAATTGGAGAATTACCAATAAAATCTAACAAACACAATTTTAGTTAATCTCCCTCTTGGTGTTTCAATTGTTCCCAGAAGCTTTAGGCTACACATATGATTGATAGATTGATTGAGGTTATAAATTCATTATTTTTTCTACACAATTAAATGATTTAATTCAAACCAATTTCCTAATAAAAGCTCAACAATTGGATTTATTATAATTAAAGTGAATTTAGAATATAATTATTTAAAAATACAATTTTTCCTTATAATAATTTGAAATATTTTGAGGATATTTTTTGATTCCAGGAAACGAGTCAGCAAAAAATTACAAGGCTTGTGGAGGCTTGATATTAATATAATATAGATATTAAATATATTTTATCATACATGAGTAGTTTTTTATAAATAATAGAATAAATTGTAAGTGGTGTCTTGGATGGAGATATTAATAATGTGGCTGAATCCTGAATGTGGGGTTTACCCTATGCATGACCTAAGGTTGGTCGACATTGGATGTTTTGGGGGAGATGGCCATTAGAGGGTGTTTTTAATAAAATAAATAAATTATTTTATTTATTTTAATTTAAATACCTAACCTTGCCTAATTATCTATAAATACATTATTATGATGTTTTTAGGGTTATTCTCATAGACTTGTGCAATATCCTGATTTTTACAATGATAAGAAAAATTACTCTTTTGATAAATTATAAATGCATTATGAGGGAAAAATTAATCTATCGGTGAAAATAACTTAAAAAGGATTAAATTATTTTTGAAAGGATAAAATGCTAGTTAACAATTTTAAATATTTAATAGAATATTTTCAAAGTGAGACACTGAGTTATTGCTGGACACTGAGGCCTACGAAGCCTCAATGAAGACTGAATAAAAATATTAAATATATTATATTCAGAGCACAATTTTTATTAAAAATAAAATTATTATCTCCCAAATGGTGTGTCATATTGGAAACTCAAGACCACTATTGGGTTAAGAACATGATTTTTACCCCAAGTAGGGTATAACATTTGTATTCATCGAATGTTTTGATGCATCGCCCATAAAGTCAACACTTTTTAAATTTAATTAATTATTAATCCATTTTTTAACATAAATTATTAATATCTCTCAAACGGTGTGTCATATGAGAAATTTTAGACCATTTTTGGGTCTGGAATGGTGTTTTCACCCTAGGAATGGTATAGTTTTTGTGAGAAACATGCACTCTGTGTTATTTAAATTATTATATTAGTTAATTAATTTATTTAATAATTAAATACGATTTTAATTATTATAAATATTTTTTTTATTTTAAAATTTAATAGGGTCTTCTTCACTATCATGAAATATACAATTGTTGATGCGATCTAAGTTTGGGAAGCTTCAAATTGGTAGTTTCCCACTCATTAAAAATTAAAAATGTCTTAAAGGGGTGAATTAAAACCTTCCGTCATCAATATTTGATTGAAATGAATGATTAATGGGGGGTTTCAAATTTTACCAGTGGAACAGGGGTTATGTTTGTTTTAAATAGATGAAAGATCTCATATCTCCTTTTCGATTGATTTGGATATGTTCAAAAAAACAAGAAACCCCTCTACACGTGTTAGGAGAAGCCGGATCTATCAGATACAGATGTTCCAGAGTTTTGTAGCACCCTTTTTATTAGGTGGTTCTCACTTCTTAAAACAAAGTATGTTCTTAATATAATATATTTAATATTTTTATTTAGTCTTAGTCAAGGCTTTGCGGGCCTCAGATTCTTGAACTAACTAAATGGATGACTCTGAAAATATTTTATTGAATATTTCAAAGTGTTAGCTAATATTTTATCCTTCCTAAAAACATTTAATCCTATATAAGTTATTTTCAATGATAAATTATTTTTTCCCCATAAGGAATTTATAATTTATCAAAAGAAGTATTTTATTATCATTTTAAAAATCATGATATTACAATTCTCCACTTCTATCAACTTCTCATCATCAAGAAGTATCTCTAGAGAACTTGAGTTAACAACTCAAACCACTGAGGTCAAACAATGGATGGTCTTTCACCACCATCTATTGGTGTGTGACCTACAACATACATGACCTACCTCAGTACCATGACTATGTCCCTGAGACTGGTGACCATAACGAGTCATTGTTTGGTTATGCTGCTGAGGTCCTCCACCAGATCCCTTGCTCGAGGCTGAAGATGGTCCTGCACCCCTATTGAAACTTGGCTTCTATTTTCTAGCACAAAACTAGTGGACATGTCATGTATTTCTAAAATTTGGGTATTGGATCAAAGGTTCTATGATGATCCTGTTGCAGTATCTAAGCATTCCATAGTTGAATCATAGTGGACCTCCTCCATAAGGGGTTGAAATAACCATATTCTTCTCTAATAGTGTGCCACTACTTTTCAGATTATCTATGTTCTTCCTCTTCATAATTCCAAAATAAACTCCCATATTAGTGAGGGAAAACTCGGTCACTAGTCCATAAAGGGTCGAGTGTACACATGCTGCCCTATCCTCCTCTAGAACCTTCTCAGAATTGAAGACCTTGTGAAGATCAACTTTATAAAGTGGTGTGGAAACCTCTCCCATAATGAAGCCTTTCTCAAGGGGATTCTTAAGGGCATTAGATTAGGGAAAGAAAAACCATGTGGTCTAGGCCCAAAATGGAAAATATCATAATTGTGGGATAGACTAGTGCATTATAAATACGATCTGATCAAATATCCAGTTGTTGTTTCAATGAATAAACTAGGTCCATCTATGGGATAAGGATTATTGAAATCCAACATCGAGGGAGGAGGAGAATGAAACTCCCCTTTATAAGGTTTTATGGATACTTATACCATCATGAGACCTTTTTCTAGGGGATTCCTTAGGGTCAGAGCCTTGGGAATGAATGGCCCAATGAGAATAATATCATGATCGTGGGTTGGACTGAGATGCTACAAATGATAATCCAACATCGAAGGAGGAGTAGAATGATGCATAACTTTATAAGTTGGTGTGGATACCTCTCCCATTATGAGGAATTTTATTGGGGGATGCCTGAGGGATATAGTCCAGGGAAAGAAAAACCTTGTGGGCTAGTCCCAAAGTGCAAAATTTCATGATCGTGAGCTAGAATGGAGAATCATGAATGGTATCTGTCCATGTTTCAATTTGGTGAGACAATTAGGATGTTGAGACCTTATATGGGGGAGGATTATGATAATCCCACATCGAAGGAGGAGGAGCATGAAACACCCCTTCATAATGTGATGTGGATACCTCTCCCATCATGGGGACTTTTCATAAGGAATTCCCGAGGACCAGAGCACTGAGAATGAAAAATCAAGCAAGCCTGAACTACTGAGGAAAATATCATTATCATGGGATAAACTGAGCTACTACAAATAATACCCCAGCCAATGTCCATTTGATGTACCCTCAAGGATGCTGGACCCTTCTATGGGGAGGATTATGGAAACCCCAAATCAAAGGAAGAGCACGAATCACCCATTTATATGGTGTTGTGGATACCTCTACCATCATTAGGCCTTTTCCTAGGAAAATCATGAGGTCCAGAGCCTGGGGAATGAAAACCAAGGTCCGAGACCTACAAAGACTCGGTGAAGAATGAACAAAAATATTAAATATATTACATTAAGAATACACTTTTTATTCAAAAATAAATTAATATATCTCAAATAGTGTGTCGTATGGAAAATTAGAGATTCATGTTGGGTCTGGAACAGGGTGTTTACCCTAGAAAGGGTATAACATTTGTAAGCAATGAATGTTAGGATTCCCCCTCTTAAAAATAACACTCCTTAAATTTAGTTAATTATTAATCCATTTTTAATATTAAATAATTAATATCTTTGAAACAATGTATCATATGAGAAATATGAGACCATCAATGGGTCAGTAATGGGGTGTTTACCCTCATAAGGGTATCATTTTTGTGAGAAAAAATAATTTGGTGTTATTTATATTTTTATATTAAACAATTAATTAATTTTATATTAAGATAAGAATTTATTTAATAGAAATATTTTTTTATTTTAAAAATAAATGTGATGTTCTTCCCCAATGTGAAATACACCATTGTTGATGTGGGCTTTGTTTTGGAATACTCAAATAAGCAATTTATAACCAGTTAAAAATTAACAATGTCTTAATGGGGTGAATTAAAACCTTTAATAAAAAAGATTTGATTGAAACAATAGATTAATGGGTGGGGGTTTAAATTTGAACCATTGAAAGGGGTCTATGTTTATTTTAAATAGATGAACGATCTCATATCTCCTTTTCAATTGGTCTGGATGAGTCTAATAAAACCTAAATCCCCAATATGCATTTTAAGCGATGCTAGATCATCCAATATAGATGTTCCTGTACGCTGCAATGACCTTTTTATTAGGTGATACGTACATCTTCAAAAAAGGTTTTTTGTTTTGTTATTTTTTTATTCTTCTAATCTTCTAAATTAAATATATTCTATATTATTGATTAGAATTATGCACCAACACTGACGTTAGATTTGTTTTGATGAGAAGAACCTAAATTCCCTCCATTATTTTTAAGGAAACGAGGTATTTTCAATCTGATATTTTTCTTTTTAAATGGATATTTTAAAATAAATTATCAAAGGATGTTCTTTAAAAAAATTATAATCAAGTATTGTATTATACAATTTATCAAAGGTTGAATTATTATAAAATAATTACATGGAAATATAAAAGGATAATTTCATAGAATTATCAAGTGATATTTACAATGAATTATCAAAGAATAATTGCCTGATTTTATCAAATATAATATTACAAAATAAAAAAAATTATAATTTCCTCGAATTGTTATGAGATAATTACAAAATTATCAAATGAAAAATTATTAAAATAAATTATCAAATAAAAATTATGTATTATAAAATAATAATTATGAGGAATCATTAAATGATAATTTAATTTTTAAAAGGGTACATTCATAGATTTATCAAGTGAATAAATTATTGTAACTTCTAGAAAATAATTAATTTAATTTATCAAAGGATATTTATGAAAAAAATAGTTAAAAAATAATTGAAATGTTTACCGGTGAATAATTTATAAAAAATTATTAATGTGATAAAAAATTTAATTATTTTTTTAAATCTAAAAAAATTATTAATTGGTAATTTTTATGAAATTATAATAGTGAAATTATTGAAGGATGGTTTTTAACACATTAATTGTTTTGAAATGATAACTTTAAATTGTCCAGGAAATATAATTTTCATCACATGTGATAATTTAATATTATAATTTTTAAATTATTCAAGAATGAAAATTAGCGCCACATATGATAATCTAAATGATAATTTGAGGATTATTCGGGAGAGAGAAAATATAATCTCATGCGATATTTTAATTAATAATTTGAATATTATCTAAGAGAGAGAATATATCATCTTATATTATATTTTATTTCTTTTTGAAATAAAATAGTTTATTTGGTTCTAGGAAACCCTTGATACCTCAATCATCGACATGCTGACAACTCGAAACTTTGATGTGTCGACTTTGACGATAATAAAACAGCGAAGTGGTTTTTCTTCCAAATTTTGAGGTAGGAAGTTCCTTATCTCTTGGGATCTTTTTTACACTTGTTTTCCATATTTGATATATGTGTTGGATTATTTGAGATTATGCTTTATTATGATCGCATGTTGGTGTGTGTGCAACCCATGAGACCTATTGTGATTCCATGAGTGATATTAGTGTATCTTTATTCATTTTTGATTGTTATAACATGATTTTATGTTTGCTACTTTTTTTCTCATGATGATATATTATGATATGCTAGTCATTCTGTGCTATATCTTGTATTTATGTTACGTTGCTTTGGAGGAACCATTTTGGTGCTTGGAATAGGCGGGAAATCGTGACATTTTTACCCTTATAGGGGGGTATGATTAACTTGTATTGTTTTGCAATGATGGAATTGAGCATAGGGTTGAGATACAATTTAATGGCATGTTGAAGTTGTACTTGATGCCTAAGTGTCATGCTTCGCAATGCCTAGTTGATTTTGAAGGAGTGTACTTGATGAATGGTTGATTTTTGAGCGGTGTGCTCCATGCCCAGTTTACTTGTGAGTGCATAATCAATGCTTAGTTTATTTTTTAGTAATATTCCATACATGAGGTTGAAGATATATTGATCATGGAACAATGTTGAATATTCAATCTGGGGTCCAAAATCAATGTATCGGGTTACTCAATGTCTAGTTTATTATTGAGGTGTTCACTTGATGCCTTGTTGATATGCGAGCATTATTCTTGATGCCTAGTTGATTTGATAGTCGCACACTCAATGGATAGATGCCAAACAAAATGACATTCTTGAGGCCCATGGTGAACCATGTTTCATGTACACACAATACTGTGAGGTTGTCAAGAAACAATATGCTAGTCTTGTGACTATTTTGGTTAATATATACCTTTTTGAGAGATATATTCCATGTTCCATGCACATGTCCATGGTTCTTTAGAATTTCAATGATTATCTTATGGCATGGAGTTGAAGTAGGTACGACCAGGGGTTTGTGGTAGCTTGGTTAGCCCACCCCCACATGGTTTTGTTTTGTATGTTAATATTCTTTCACGCATTTATTATTATTATGTAATACACTTGTATACTTGAGCACACCAGGTAAGGACGCATTGGTGGTTTCTTATTGAGTCATATACTCACACCCTACTCAGGCATTTTGATGCGCTTGTAGATTCCATGAGAGACCCAACAATAGGCCAGGTCCCTATGGTGGATTGCTGACCAGGTGGAGCATGGGGTTGGAGAAGACCAGGATAGACATTAGAGGAACCCACATTTCTTTTATTTATTATCTCCTTTTCATTACTATGGACAACTTTCCACTTTGGGAGCTCTTATTTATATACCACGTATTCCATCTTTAGTTTCTGAATTTAATCTGATTATTTATTCATTCTATTGTTTTTATTATTCATCATCTTACTTGATGTGATGATATAGAGGGTATAGTTTCCCCATTATCATACATATACCCTTGATTATAGTCGGAAACCACTTCTGTATGGGGAATCAGGCATGGTGTTATGTGGCATTCCATATCAGAACTGGTGGTTTAGGTAGGGATGTTACACCCTAGGATGATTTGATGAGGATAATGTTCTCCCTTGGCATTGAAAAACCCGAGGACACAGATCAATGATCAAATTGAGGTGAATCATTACGTATGAAGCAAACACAGTGGATCTTATTCATCTCTAGAAAATGTTATACTCAGTAATAATTGATACTCAACTGAGTTATGCCATTTTATTTATATATTTCCACCCTTTTGATTGATGAGTATGGATTTTCATACCCACTTTTGTTCATTAGTGATTTCACACCATTTTCATGACCCCTTCAGGTTAAATTGAGTTCTTTAACTAAATCTATATTTTTATGACTTCATATCATCCTCATACCCCCTGTTTATGTGATCATTGGCTGAAAAATCATGGAAAATGATGTTTTTACTTTATTTGTGTTTATTTATTCCCATTGTAATTCATGTTCTTCTTATTTGTCCCACAAGTCATAGTTTAACATTAATGGGGTCAGTTTGAGAATGATTGAACTACTATATTCATTGTGGTTTTATGAAATATGTGTGAGATAAAATTTTTTGGATGGATTAGGATGGTGTGCATTTTGTGGGGAACACCTCCATGGATTTGGGATATGAAGTAGTGATAGAAGTGGTGTAGTGTGATGGGTGATCTGTGCGGATCAATAATGGACTAGGTGCGACTGATCCTATATCTAATACCCTTTGTGATATTCAAGGTGGAAATGCTATTAAAAGTGGTGTGACAATATTTGTGAAGGCTTCCTTAAGTTTTGATGAAAAACCAAACTATAGGTCATGTAGTTTAGGAACACATACCATGTAGTCTCTTGGCTATGACAACTAGGGTTTTGGGAAAGATAAATATCACATGTTGTATATGAATCTATACACACCATGTGACCTAATGTTGTTGGATCATTGTGTACTATGAGAGTGCATGGTCATTGGAACGACTAGATACATGGGCCCAAATAGAGTACACAAGCATGACTGTGTACTCAGACATGGACATGACAACTACACATGACCATCTACATGGGAATGGGCTGATGTACACAGGAATAGGATAGAAGATCATGGATAGGACATAGGTGGCTGATTCATGATGTTTACTACTAGTAAATCTATTTAAGAGTGAAATTTATTCCCAATACATGTCCATGGGAGAACATGAACATGTGATGAGGTGAGATCACACATCGTGTAACCCCATGTAAATTCCATGTACTTATCCTATGACCCTCAACCTTTCATATATACTTCTCTGTAACATATATTTTAGATAATGAGAGGTATATCCTAAGTATTTTTCTATTTCAAATGTTATGATGGACTGTATAGTGTAATTTGAGATATGATGTGAGGTGTTTTATACATGATTATTATTTACGAGAGGCTTGACTGATAATAGTGATTGGAGGAATCATCAGAGATATGTTGGGGTTGTAAATCCCAAAATCATAAGAGGCTTTAGGTCCCACATATTCCTCTATCTACTAAGTGGTACCACCTTGCTGCACTAGGGAACAAGTACATTGTCTACTGAGTGTTACCACTAACACACCAAGTCATGGGTCATCAATATACAGATTGGTACCCTCCCATCACACTAGGTTGAGGGTCCTCTATCTAATGAGTGGTACCCCATGACATACTAGGTCATGGGTACTCTATTTACTATGTGGTACCCCTTTCTCAATGAGGTATGGGTCCTATATTCACTGACTGGCACCCCCTGATGTACTAGGGTGTAGGTCCTCTACCAGGATTGTGGAACCCACTGATGCACCATGTCTTAGGTTCTCTACTGAATATTGTGTCCCCTTAGTTATGGAGTAGAGTGGTGAGGTGTGGTTCATATACTCTTATTCTAGTGAGTTTATGAGAGATTCATGGACTAGAGATAGTTCTCCCTTGGATAAGACTTGCAGTGGAAAGGGGAGATCCCTCCACTCTGTATCTTATATGGTTATATAGAATCTCTACGAGATATTGTTCCACCTTGATTATGGATCATAATTTCAAGGTGTTGGCCCTCTACACGGTTTCTTCTATGAACACGTGAGAGGTTGGGAATTAGAGATAGACTATTGGAACTTTAGGATTAAAAATAATTCTTAAATGGGATGTGGAGATAAAGATTCCCTTTCTCTCTCATTTGGGATTCTATTTTATCATATCTAGGTTATTATTTTTTTATATCACATTCTGATTAATATTAATTTTTGGTTGATCTAAATCTCATTGTATCTTTATATTTTCCCCTTTGTAGTTCTCAGGGCATTCTAATGTGTATGTATATACTCACCCCTGCATGCACTTTTCCCACATGTGTTGTGTCTTATATAGATGATAAGTAGATTGATAGTGAAATAAGTGGGTATTAATGATACATTGGTGCATTGACCATGTTCAGTGGTTGGACAGGATGATCTTGATACAGGTTCTCTTAGTATTACTATTTTCTAAGTTGTTGTCACATTGTATATATTTTTTGGTAGGGAATGTATTTTTACACATTACTCTTTGGTTTTTACTATATAATTTGATGTGTTCCCTATAGTTTATAGCATGCATGGTTTTAATCTAGTTGTTATAGTCTTTATTATTCTATGTACTATTGCATGGATATGGTGGTGTGTGTGCATACAGGTACATTAGGCGAAGTCCTACCATTTAACTTATACATTATCAGGACATTTCACCAGCCCCTAGCCAATTAAAGGTGATATTGTGGTTGTCACACTTAACATTTCACTAGCCATGTGGGCCTCGGTGGGTCCAGTCATAATGGAGTGGTATCAAAGTAGTTTATCTTCGGGTTGGTGATGGAATGGTACCCATAGATAATATTGGTTGGGAACATAGTGAAATAGTGTTAGGGTATCTAAAGGGTGGAATTTAGGCTAGGGAATGTAGTGTTGGTGTGGTGGATGACATATTTTTTCACTAGGACACTAACTAGGTGCTTGTTGAAACAACATACCAATACATGAGTTACATGGAAATATTTGTACATGAATCATATAGGATTGAGTCATCTGACTATCCCTCTTGAGTTATATCCCCATATTTATTCTCTTTGACCATAGTACATCTTGATAATTTTCAATATGCCTCTATAATGATAGTTAGCTAGGATTTCAAGATAGTGTTGTGATGATGGAGAGTTGAGTGATGAGGCCCTAGTCTAGGTATCCACTCATGAGGTTTTACTCTAGGTGGGAATAGAGCAGTGCTACAACCTATTGAGTATCACATGGAAACTCCTCTAGTGTGTTCTAGGTAGATGATCATCCATATAGTGAGTTGTGATGGATCTATTAGTTCCTCACGATGGTGTTCACATGATTATTGTATTGTTCAGGATTTAGGGGTCTATACCAATTAGGTTTTTTTGGTGATCTATATCCTTATGTAGAGAAGGATTGGATCAAGGTGGTAGTCAAGGTTTTCAATCTTGTGAATAACTTGACTGACTGGATGTTCATGTTTGGGACCATCCTTCTTCATAGAGGAGTACTTAGTTCGGGTGGTACCAGAAGATGAATCACCTAGATTGAATTCATATCATGAGTACTTGAGATAGAGAATTTTGAAGTTTCATGATGAGACAGACCCCCTTCTCAAGAGTTAGAGGAATGTAAAGAGCCTATGGTGTAAAATTAATTCTGGGATAGGACCTATCTTGATGGTGGTTATGGTGGTGAGGCTTATCTAGGGTGAAACAGGGAACCGGTAGATCCCTATATTGGTGATGCTTGATGTGACTTTAGATACACAAGAAAAAGGGACACTTCCCCTGCCGAGAAATGTTTTTTTAATGTGATTTAAAACCACATGTAAGAGTCAATGGTTCCCAAAGATGATAGTGTCAAGCTGTGGTGGATTTATTCCTTTGACTTGTTTGTTTGGGGCTATTTTGATGTGCTATGGGGCTTGAGTGGCCCCTGGATAACAAGGACTGGCATGTAAGGAAAAGTTTGGATTAAAATAGTACAATCTTGCAACCCTGAGGCTTTGGGTGTGATTGGGGTATGAATTATGTCTTCGCTACTCCATTTTCAATTTTGGTACATGGTCATAAGACACTTTTCCACGGAAATAGACCCATTTCAAGGCCAATTGATACCATTGGATCCTTTTTTCTTGAACATTGTGTTTAGATACTTATTCATAGAGGATCACTGGTCATACAATTATACTGATTGTGTTACCTAATTATGGGAGGATAATGTTTCTTTCTTGGAATATTTCTGTAGCTGGAGGTGAGGCCCTATGATGTTTTCCTAAGTATGGACTGGTTATATATCATTCCTTCTTAGTTGCATATTAATAGTGATGGTTATAATTTTGTGGGATGGTTTTTTCCTTTTTTGGTAAGGAGTTATCCTATGAGGAATAGGTTTATAGAATGTACAAAATGATACATGTGATTCTTACCTATTTTCTAGTATGACCCTTGGAGCAACAGATTCTATGAGAATTCAGTTTTTTATGATGTTGGAGAGGTGAAATATTATCTTATATGAGGATGTACCAGGATTACCTCCATCAAGATATTGTTTTTATATATGGACTTACACCTAGGTATGAACTAATATTTGTGCCAATATATCGTACGGCCCTATAGAGTAGTGATATTTGGTGGTGTGGTTGTATGATCTGTAGAGATAGGGTTTTGTAAGACCCAATGTGTTTCCCTAGGTAGCCCTATGTCATTCAACTAGGAGGTGGATGATATATTTAGGTTAGGTGTGGTGGGAAATTACCAAGACCAAGTAAATTTTAGAAGTATCCACTCCTAAAAATTTATAAATTATTTGATAGGTTGATTGGGGTGAAGTAGATATCGGAGTTTTGACCTCTGGATAGGTTATCACCAAATCCAGGTTTTAGATAATGATATATGAGAAGTGGTTTTCTAAAATACACTATTGTTTATTGAGTCCATGGTGATAACATTTTACATGTTTGATGCCACTATGGAGTTTGTGAGACTTATTAAATAAATCCTAAACCCTTCTTGGATTAGTTTATGATCGTCTCCCTTGATGATTCCCTCATGTACTCAATGTCTGAGGGGGAGCACATGATACATTTGAGGATGGTTTGGGACATCCTATGAGATTAACATCATTATGGGGTGATCTTGTAGATAAATTTCTATATTAAGGAGGGCTAAACATTGTGATATGTCTTATTATACATGGGAGAGACATTGTATCCAGAAAAGGTTGGGGAAATAATATCTTAGGAGCCACCTGAAGGCATGGTCATGGAAGCATAATCTCAACGTAATGTTTTCTATCTACTTTTATTGAGTGTGGTGATTTTGAAGTATACCTATTGCATTTATACCTTCAAGATGAGGATGAAAAAACACACCACTATTTAATGGTCATTATCCCAATTATTTTATAGAATATTAGGGATACTCACCTTGGAGATACTGATTGTGAGATCTAGCATGACTACATATCCATAGGAAATTATCTTGAAGGATTTTATAAAGGTGGGGAGCACATAATCATTGTTTGTGGATTGATGATGACAATGGTCATGCGATGAGAATAGGTTCTTAGGATGGATTTCCATTAGTATTATTCCTATGATATGTGTGGATGTGTTGGGACCTTTGGAACTAGGTTTGGTAGCCGAGGATGTAGTATCTTGTTGCTGAGATTAGATTATGGTGTCTCACTAACCTATATGTGGTGATTGAGGTTCCTAGATGAAAGTGGAAAGGGGATGAAATATTTAGGGTTTACATGATAGGGTTTCCATGACCACCGAGAGGAAATAAAACTACCTGAGTAATTAGATGATGGTTTCCCAAGTAATACAATTTCATAACCATTTGAGAGAAGAGTTTAGTGGAGAGATTGGGATGCTTGTGTATATAGGAGGTAGTTCATCCTTATGTAATTACCTCGATGATCATTTCAGACCATGATGATCACATTACATCATAACCTTGGAGAGGATGCAGGAGGATTTGAGGATCATTTTTGGTTGAGCAATGTGTTTCTACACTTGAAACATGGCCAATGAAAGTGGACTGTTTAGGTTCAAGAGAACATGATTCGGGATTGCTTGTTGTTTTTTGGCCAAACCGAATAGGATCATCCAATATCAATAGAGTTTTTTCATCATGACCATTATGACTCAACCATCGATGTAGCACCATTTGAGTTTATATACATGAGACCTTATGGGACACCACTATACTGGTCAGAGAAAATGGGAGATAATGATTTTAGGCCTAGAGTTAGTTCAATTCATGGTTTTAGAAGGTTATGTTTATCTAGGGGTGGATAAGAATTGATAAGAAACATTTGGCGTCCCTTGTGGACTAACGACTGTGGAATTTGGATTCCGAAAGAAGACAGTGTGATCCAAGATCACTCAGTTATTCAATGATCATGAGGATTTTTCTGATATGGAATGTTATATCTAGGTATCATAAGCCTTTTTGTAGTTACTATGTTGGTTTATCAATATGGCATTCCACCTAACCATGTGATTGCAGTTAGAACATGTGTTGGATGTTTTCCATGTGTCACAACTGTGGAGATATGCACATGAATCATTGCACAATGTCTACAAGGTTTACCTAGACATTGAGGGTGGATTTACCTTTTTGAGGTAATTGGTAGTGTTTAAGATCCATTAAGAGAATAGCCTCCATGGGAAGGTGTTTCTGATGGTTTTAGGTTTGTTGATAGCACAAGAAGCTTTTGGAGAACATGCGAGAGTGGGAGACCCTAAAGAGAGCTCGGTATCCACACTTGTAAGAAAGTTTTCAATTTTTAGTATGAATATACTTAATGATGGGGAGATTTTAATGGCTGAATTTTTTCCATTTAATACTTTCTAATATTTTTAGGATAATATTTAAAGTCAAGAACTGATTCAGTGTGGAATTATAGGGCCCAATGATGTGTGGTATTGATATATTAAAAATATTAAAAATATTATATCACGTGTGAGTATTTTTTCAGAAATAATGGAATAAATCCTAAATGGTGTATTAGATAGGGATTTTGAGACCATAGTTGAATTAATAATATGGGGTTTACACTAACCATAACATATGGTTGGTTGGCGTCCGATGTTCTGAGTGAGCATACCGTTGGAGGGAACCTTTAATTGAATAAACGAATAATTTTATTTATTTCAATTAAATGATCTAACCTAGAATAACCATCTATAAATACCTCATTATGACATTTTTATAGGGTTATATGCATAACCTTTGGAGGATTAGAAGATGATAATGTTCTTCATTGGCGTTGACAAAATCGATGATGTAGATCGATGATCATGTCAAGGTGAATCGAGAGGTAGGAAGTGAACTCAACGTATCTTCATCATCATTAGAGAACAAGATATTCACCAAAAATGAATCCTTAACCAAGGTGGGACATGTTATTTATTAATTTCCAACCTTTTGATTGATGATCATGGATTTTCATATCTTCTTTCATTGATATTTGATTTCAAACAATTCTCATGAGATAGTCTTGATAAATTGTGTTATTTAAATCAATTTATATTTTTTATTACATAATATCACCCTTTAATCCCCTAATTTCATCATCGTTTGTTGAGAAATCATGGAAAATCATGGTTTTAATTTGTTTATGTTCATTTCACCCCACCGATCTTCATGTTTTTCACCACTATCCCATAGGTTCATGGTTTGACATTGAAGGTGTGGGTTCAGGTGAGATGAAACCCTAAGATTTAGGGTGGTTTCATGAAATATGATAGGGATTGTGATTTTTAGATGGATTTTTTTGTTGAGTGGGTGGGGGCTGATACCTTATTGGATTTAGGATTTGGAGCAGTGGAAAAAGTAGCGCAGTGAGACGGGTGAGCCTTGCAAGGTTCAAGTGGTTGAAATTTAACCACCAACAATAGATTGGGTGTAGTTGAAGCTAGATCCTTGACCCTTTTCATGATTAATGGAATAAATAGTGGGCACAATTATGCGGAAAAGATGCATGAATACTTCCTTGGGTTTTTTAAAAACACTGAATACCCAGGGGTTAATTCAGGAAAACACATTATGTAGTCCCATGGATATAGTAGCTAGGGTTTTCCGGAAGACAAAGTTCACACACCTTGAATGACTCCATACACCCCATGTTACTATGTTCTTGTAGCTCGGCATGTACTCTGAGAGTAAACAAGTATGGTCATGATAAGGCACACAGGAATGGCCAGAGTACAGAAGCACTGTTGTGTACTTGGAACTATCCAGGATACCCAGACATGACTATGTACATGGGAACGAGTTGATATATAGGGGAACAATACAAAAGTGCAAGAGTATGCATCATGTGGCCGAGATACTCCATGTACCAATGGTACATGCCATGAAGAGTGAAATGGCTTCCCAATATATGTCCAGAGGAGAATATGACTAGGCAATGGGGTGAGGTCACATTCAATGTGAGCCGATGAAGACGTCATATACTTATCCCCAGATATTTAACCTTTCGAATAACCTTCTTCAAAACTCTAATTTTTGTCTGAGAGAGGACTATCATGAGAAGTTTTTTTTCATAGAAGATGATGGTGTCCATCTTAATGGAATTTTAGTTATCACATGAGGTGTTTCATGTAAAAAACTTCTTCATGAAATGCTTGACTGATAGCAGTGATCGAGCATGTAATCTCCTAAGCCTACAGGCCATGTAATCATTGATCCTACGGGCCTTGTAAGGGTTCCCTCTCATCCCTTGAAAGGGGGGTTATAAAAAATCAATAAAAATGAAGGCCTTCCGGCCATTAGGGCCATAGATATACCAGGGATGGAAACTCCCTTGTCTCACTAAGGCATGAGTCCCCCATAATTCTCTATCCACTGAGTAATACCCCCATGATGCACCAAGGCACGAGTCCTCTATCTATTGAGTGGTAACCCCTAGTGCACTTGGGTGTAGGTTATATATCTAATGAGTGATACCCCATAACAAACTAGGATGTGAGTCCTATATCAACTGAGTGGTACCACTAACATGTCAGGGTAAGGGTCATTTTCTACTAAGTATTACCCATCTATCATAGTAAGGAACATGTCCTCTATTCAATGAGCGGTATCCCTGAATGCACTAGGTTTTGGGTACTATACCTACTAAATTGAACCCCATGATGTTCTATAGTGTGGGTCCTCTACTGGATATTGTCCCCTGAAATTTTGGATTATACCAGAGTGGTGTGAGTACTCCACTCAAATTCTAGTGAGTTTTTGAGAGGCACACGGACTAGAAATAGTTCTCCCTCAGATGGGATGTTCTGTGGCAAGGAGAAATCCCACTATTATGTATCTTATGTGGTTACATATATTATACACTATAAATTGTGTCCCCTCAACTATAGATCACAACGTCAAGGTGCGGGTCCTCGAAAAAGTTTCTTTTATGAACACAGAAGATGCTCGACATTAGAGATAAACTATTGGAGATGTAGGCATAATCACCATTCTTGTCCAGGATATGGAGATTTAGATCCCCATTATTTCGCATTTTAGATTCTTGTTGGTCATATATAGGTTATAATGGGTTTTTCTCATGTTTTGGTTGACATAACATTTTGGGTTAAACTGAATCTCATTGTATCTTTCAATTTATCCCTTTGTGGTTTACAGGGCATCCTACTAGGTATGTATATACTCACCCTACCTTGGATTTTACAACATGGGTTGTGTATTATGTAGATGATAGGTAGATCTATGGTAAAACTACTTGGTAATAGTGATAATCAAGATAATTGACCACGTTCGGTGGTTGGAATTGGAGATATGGATCTGGACTCTCTCAGTTTTACTCTTTTCTTAGTTGTTGTCAGGTTGAACATAGTTTTTGGTTGGGTGTGTATTTTTTCCCTTTAGAATTTGAAAAAGTAATTCATAGAATGTATAAGATCCATTCCCATAAACCACGTAATACATAAAGGTCATTTACTTTTTTCATGGGAGTGAAAATTCAAGTTCCCCAACAATATGTAATAGTAAAAGCCTTTTCCCATCGGGAAATGATGATATGTAATGGTGTAATATGTTAACTCTTACTTTTAGGTACTAACATTTCTTTATTTTGATCGTATATTTTTGGATCTATTCTCAAGTCATTTTTGGATATTTTTTATATTTTTAGAGGTTTATGATATAACACACTAAGATCCTTTTTTAAATGAAAAATATGTTTGATAGTGTATATGATAGAGAACACTAAGCCTAAACAAACCATGAAATATAATTATTTAAATATGATTGTTATAACCTAGCTATTAAATTAGAGGGTATGAATAAGATTAAAAACTTTATGAAATATATATAAATATCCTAATAAATATAAATTCATAGATAAATACTTATTAAATAATCAATAAATTTTTAATAATGTCATTTAATTCATCAAAAATATATTTTCTTCCAAAATGTTATTTATTTATTTTTGTGAAAAAATATTACAATTAATTTATGAAAATTTTATAAATTTTATTTGATATATAGTATATCATTTTTAATAATAAAATTAATACTATAATATGGTGAAATTTTTATATTTTTCTATAAAGTGGTATTTTTAATGAATATTGAAAAATACTAATTTTTTTATTGAAAATTGTATTTTCTGATAAAGTATTTTCAAATTAAAATTCTATTTTGTATTAGTTTTAAAATTTATTTATCTATTTTTTATTAAAAACAATCTAATTATATTCTTTATAATGAATATTATAATTTTAATTAGTATAACAACATTTTTATACATAAAAAGACATTTTTCAGAAAAAGTGTATTTGATTTTTTTTATTTTTAATGTTAAATTAATTTCTAATAGTACTATAAATTTAATCTTAAAAAATGGTTTCCATTTTTGTAATCATGAGTTCCAAATTTGTTAAATAATTTATTTTTATTTTTTATCATTATGCTTAGTAACCATAGTAAATAATTGTCACAACAATAAGGATAAATCAAGAAATTGAGGATAAAAATAATATTATAAGGACTGAAAAATGACACTAACACTTTAATTTATCATATTTTATGAGTTTAGTCCAACCATGTCCATCCAATTTATTAAAATATGGATAACCGGTTCCAGATTTCATTGATTTTGACATTTATATTATTTTATGTAATGAAAAATAAAAAATTTTATGCTCATTGTTTTATCGTCTATAAATATTTGGCAAGGGATGAACATTGGATATGTTTTATTATAAAAATGTTATTTGAAAGAGAACTTATTTTTTATCATTTCAATTTAAAAATAATTTTTAGTAACGAAATAATTTCCTTAAATACTTATAAAATGCCGACACAATATTTATTCTATTATTAACGAAATGAAATAAATAATTTTAAAAATATTAAAAGTAATGCAATTTAAATGAATTATTATGTTCAATGAATTTTTTTTCATAAAAATAAAATATTTTAAATGTGTAACTATATCCAACTTAAATTCTATTATTTTCATGTTATTTTCAAATTGAAATTAAATGAATAGTTCTAAAAATTTAATTAATGTTATTTTGTAAAAAATAATATTTCATTAAATGAATTAAAATTTATAAAAATAATATGTTTAAAAAATTGATTGTTATATGTTTAAAAATATAGAATATAGTCCATTTATAGGCCAATTTTCCTTTTATAATAACCATATAGACTAATTTTCCATTTTTTACATGATTGGATTTTGACCCATACATATCCAATATTTGAATTATATTAGTTTAGATCCATATTTTTATGAAACTTAATTTATATTTATTTAATTTTTTAAAATTTTCCAAGAGTGTCCCTTCCCTCACTTATAAATGGTCACATCTTCTACTTTTTATTCACTCTTCAAAATAATTTTGGTTTATCCAATCCATTGACAAATCCCTTATTAACATATCATTACATGTTCCAGAGGTCTTATTTTGGGAATAATTCCAACAATAGAGGGTTCAAGGAGTAAAAAAGGATTTTTTTTTGAAGAAGAGGAAGATAAGAAACGTTTGTGATTAGTAAGACTTGAGGACAAGGATCTCTCTAAACCACAAAGTTTCTTTATGTTATGACCACTCTCTTTCTAAATCATTTTACCTCCCCTATTTTTTGGATTGATTTCAAATTATGTATATATGTCTCCTATGTATATACCAAGCTCATTGTCCCTTTTTATGGGGGTAATAAATGACTTATATTCATTTATTAAATTGCATATTTAAGAAATATCTTTTGATTATGATATGAGGAAAGATTATGCAACAAATTTCTTTACATCGCTAATTCATATGTTTATGCCTTATGATTTATTTCCTTTTTTGGAACACATAATCATGATCACGTTATGATGGGTGAACCCAAATAATGCTTCAATTCATTTTTTAAATATTTTTTTCACGTGAGAAATTATGCATGGGATTATGGAGTAATCCTAATCTACTATAGGAATCTATCCACCATATAATGTTGTCTTGGAAGTAATACATGACTTATGTTTATGTCTTGTTTTATTTTGATTCTATATTTACATTATTACCATCATCAGATGATACTATGTTATTTATGTTAAAATACAATGTGTTTACTCATGAGCATTATCTTTTATTATATCATGTTATACCTTTGACTCACATGTTGTTCTTCCTTACCATGTTTATTCCCTTATAGATATTTTTAGCTCACCCCTTTTTTCTATGTATTACCCAGGTTATCCCATGTAGCTTTAGGTGCTAAAAGGGAATTAAGAGATCATTAAAGATAAATAAATAAATATATTTTGTTTTAGTTTCATTATGATGTTTTATATACATAATATTACCGAGAAAATATGCCTTTCAATCCTTTGGTTGAATTTATTGGATAATTATGTTTAAAATATTGTAAAATATGTGTAAAAGTCTTGGATAACTATTAATAGTATCAGAGAAAAGTATAGTTATTTTTGGGGATTAATACTAGAATAATTCAGTAATAACCCTATGGATATGGTCAAATTTAATTAAATATCCTGAATTTTTGGTGAGGTATAAAGCAAGTGGATTCTAAGAAATTACATCCCTGTCTGGATAATATTAGTGGATTTGGATTTGGAATAGTTGTACCTAGGGGTAATAACCTCAAAAAATAATCATTGGGAATTAAATGTATTTTCACCCAGTGAATAATAAAGAGGACTTGGTGCACACTTGGTTTTACACTCATGGTGTATATGATTTAGAAATTGCAAAAACTCATTATAATAAATTATGAAGAACGTGAATATATTTCTAGGTTATAAAGCTTAATTTGAAAATAACCATATATACCCTAGATTGAATCCAAGAGGATCATGAGTAAGGATAAATGATCATTTATAATGTATTCCTTCTAAGTTTATAAATTTACATTTTGTATTTTTATTATTAAAAGTATTCTCACCTTGTTTTTATTTATTTATTTAATTGTGGAAAATGGGATAAATTATTCCAACACCTAATGTGATAGTAAATGTGATTATTTCCCTAATGATATGTCTAACCATATGGGAGTAGGATATATGAACTTCTTGAAAGTACTAGCTCAAGTGACTCATTATATAAATAGTAACTTGAATAATGTAGAACACCCTCCTTCTACTAAGAAAGGGAATGTTGTGGTCAAGTATTTTATGAAACAAATGATTCATACCATTAGTGGATCATATTATCCAATAATCATTGAAAAATGTATTAACTCCATTGAGAAGATATTCTCCATCCTCCAATGTTCAAAATAATAGAAACTTGCTATATCCATTTATTGAATAGAGGGGGAAGTGAATTAGTGGTGGACACTGATCAAGAATATGATGTTCAAATAAGATATTGATTCCATGGAATTGGAAGAATTAAAGAAAATATTTTCCACAAAATATTTTCCCCAAAACTTCCTTATTAAAATGGAGTGGGAGTTGATTGGAATGAAGAAAAAATAAAGATATGTCAATTAAGATGTATGTGACTAAACTCATAAGGCTTGAATGGTATGCCTCCAACTTCATCATAAACACAAAAATTATGGTGAACCAATTATTTATAGGTTTTAATCCAAATCAATGAAAATATTTAGAGATTCATGAATTTGAAATCTATAAATATATTTTTTGCTGTTCCCTCAATGTTGAGATAAATATCAATGGATCTCAATGGTCTCATGGGAATGAAAATAAAATATCATAAAATGGAGTTTAATTTTGTAGGATATATAGATAAACCTCATGGTGGGAATAAAACCCAACATCTTTATTGTTAAAAATATGGGAAGAAGAATCCTGGAAACTATCTTAAGGGAAACAAAAGATGCTTCAAATGTGGAAAATAAGGGAATCTATCTAATAAATGTCGAATGGATATGAATAATCCCACTAATGTGACTTATGAAAAGAAGGATCAGATTAAAAATCAGCTTGTGGTAAAAAATATCAACTATATGGGACATTAGAATTATATAGGAAAATTCCCTAACCCAAGGGTTGTTAGAGATAGTCAATGACAACCCCCTCTAAGGATTAGAGATAAATGAAGGGAATATTATATCACTATTGATGAGGTGGATCGTAAAAATGATGTAGTGATAGGTACACTAGCTATTTATTTAATAATAGTGTATGTAATTCTTCATTATGGTTCTATGAATTCTATCATATATTTTAAATTTAACATAACTATTAAAAACCCACCTCAAAACATAGGGGTTGAGTTATTTATGAGGTCAAAAAGCCTAGAAATAGAAGAATTACAAGTATCTAACTCCTCCCCAGTCATTGTTTATGGATTAAATATTCTAGAAAATATCATATTAATTCCTTTATTAGAGTTTTATAATATATTGGGCATGGATTATATGTCCTTCTATAAATCCAACATCATCTTTTGGGAGAGGGAGATCACTCTTCACTTCTCAATTCATCCTATGATTATATACAAGTGTATGGAAGAGGATGACTCTCCCTTGTAATATTCTACTCATGCATGGATATTATTTCCTTTTGATCAAGAATATCTATCTCAAATGATTGATATAAACTAGAGAATCATGATTAAATACAAGTAACACCCTGAGATTTTAAAATATATATATATATATATATATATATATATATGTCTTATGTTATACGCAACACCAAAGGAATTTTTCACTACACACAACACTGGCTTGGCTTGTGTTACACGCAAGAGCAACCTTCCTTGATAGCTTGCGTTGTACGTAAAACTGAGTTTCACTAAATAATGATATATGATTATAAAATTATGAACTAGACGTTATGAAAAGTATTAACTAAATTTTTAATTTTATAAAATTATAATTCATCATACATATTTTCTAGAATGAGATATGAAAAAAAATCAATTTTTCCGATAAAGGAAGTATTTTTCAAAACATGAATTTTTACCGCCTTTTGATGGTTCACCCATTTTAAATATAATTTTTGAAAAGTATATAAGTACAATTTTACAAAATAATATTCTTCTTTTTAATCAGGATATAAAAATTTACATTGGATAAATTTTTGATACTTTTCTGATAACTTTCATATTTTGATGAATAGTAAAAATACGCTAAATTTTTTAAAAAACAAATTTTTTAATTAAGATAATTTATATAGTTAAATGATAAAATTTAATGGTTTTAAATTATATATAGAATATATTTTTACCATTTAATATAATTTATGCAATTACCAATAATTTTACATTGAATTCATATGTAAAAAAATTTCATTCTTTGACAATGTTTTAACTTTTAAAACCCTTTTTCATAACAATGGGATTAATTTTAAATTAATCAATGAAACTTATGTGTTTCTAATTTTGAAAAATGGATACCATATTTGGATTCAGGGGGTCCAAATTATGTTAATAGGTTACTTTTATTTTTTTCGATATTATGAATAGTAACTACGGTAATTTGTTATTTTCTACAGTTAAAGGTAAATCAGGTAATTAAGGGTAAAAATAAGATTATAAAATTACCCTAACACCTGAAAAAATAATATTTGATGAATAAAAGTCGACCCATATCACTTAAGGGTTGGAATTGATTTATTTCATGAACTTTTGACCATGAAAATGATATAATTATTATTAAATCCAAAGAAAGTGACAACATGTCACTCTCTTATATCTTATAAGTGTAATAATTTTAATTTAGTGATAAATCTCAAAACAATTATAATATAAATAGTGTCAAGAAATATAATAAAATTATATACATTATGATAATTTATTTATAATTTTTAGGGATTAAATAATTATCAATAATGATGACACAATAGTGATATATAAATTATTTTATTGATTGAAATATCAAATAAATGGTTTTAAAAATAATAAAATAAAAATTATATGAACTAATTAATCTTCTCAACAAATTTTCAAGATGAATATGAGATGTTATGAATCTATTAAATATTTTTTTTTGAATATATCCACTGTGTAGATTTTATTTAAATTCAACTAAATGAATAGTGTCAAAATTGACACTATTGTTATTTTATAAAAATAACATATTATAAAATTGTTTAAAAATCACAAAAATATTTAAATATTTTAAATTGAAATTTATATAGTCTAAAATTTCATAATGTATCCAATTATGGAAATTTCACAACACATAAGTAATCATTTATAACAATTTGAAATTTAGAATATTATTATCACAAATAAAATTAAATAGATTAAATAAGGATAAATAATGGTGGTAAGGTTTAAAATAAATTTCCAACATGTCTAAATCTTATTGGGTGATTATATTAAAACCTTATATCATCTAATATTTAAATTTGAGTCATTTTTGGACGTTTCTTTGTGGGGTTTGAGTTTATTATAAATTTATATTTTAGAAGTTTCCGAAAGTGCCCCTCTCCACTCTTATAAAAGGGTACCTCCTCCCTCTCCTCCTCACAACATTTTGAGCCTTAAATCTCAAAACAACCCTATCCATTTCTCTTCTCCACTTCCCTAGAAACATAATAGAGGTCCTGTTCCTCTTCAAAGACCATCTTTAGTGCCCTAAGAGGAGGTTTAGAAGAGGCGCATCAAAGAAGAGGTAATATCCTTTAACGATTCTTTCAAATTTATTTCTTCTTCTACTTCCTCTTATTTATTTGTTTCATTATAAAGTAATAACATCAGTATCAATAATATATAGAAATGTTATTAAAATATGAAACAACCCGATTTCACATTCTATCCATCCTACGCAAAACAAAATCACCACACGTGCGTACGTACGACATACTGTCTGCACAGCGTGGTGTAATCTGTTTTCCCCCACCACCTTAATTGGATGGGTATGATGCTATAAAGAATAACTATATATGATTATTATAACATGATACTAATTCTGAGATATTCTATCATCCACTCTAATACCATTCAATAATTATGGGAACGATATCGTCGCTCGTACGTACGTACGACTAACAGTCTCCACGGTGCGATGTGATTCATTATACATGATCTTCATTAAAACATGATTATGTAAATGAATTGAATGAATAAATTGGATATATATTATAATAAATTTTTTTTGTAAATGATGTATCTATAACCTAAAAAAGAATAATAAGAATTTATTCAACAAAACACGCATAAGAACATAAAGCAATAAACACTCGAATAACAAGTAGAAATGAAATATTAATAATAATAATATAGTAATATGACCTTGTATGATATCATAAAAATGTATATGATTCTCTAATATGTCAATGAAATTATTTAAATCATTATACAGTGGGTTTAGATAGGTACAAAGCATATCAGACCTAAGGTAAGGGAAAATCTCGCAATCTAATTTATATCCAAGATTGTTTATACTTCATAATTTACTGGGGCACATTTATCATCCAAATCCATGTTTCCTCATTATGAAATATTATTTCTATCCTAATATAATTGTTTAAATACAATTTTACCCATTGGTGAATTTTTAGTAAAAGTTATGAATGGAATCTTTTGTCTTTTTCAGTACGAGATACTTTTTGACTTTTCTGGCCAAAGTACGAGAAGAATGTTTTTTAACTTATATGGAATTAATGGATTTTTATGATTTTGTAGAACATTATTTCCATGAAGCATACTTTACATGTTTTCATGTTTATTTTCAATTAACTTCTTTTAGTTTAAAATCGTATGACATATTGAAAAAGGAAAAATGTTTTTGAAGTTGAAAGGATATTTTCCTCAAGAATGAAGTTCAAGTGTTTTATAACAAATATTTTACATATATTATAATATAGGGTTCTGTTTATATCATTATTATTACATTGATTTTATTATGATATTATGGAATTATTTTTTTGAATTATTTTTATCTTATATATATTATGTTTTGATGGCTTGATGTTTAAGAATCCAATTTTTATTACATGGGTTCTGCTATGATGTATGATTTATGATTTTGTGGGACACATAAGAATGGTTTAGTTATGATATGGGTGGGATCTATATCTCCCTCCAATTCATTGGGTAAATATTTATATCTCATGAGATAGACATGGCTGGAACAACAAGTTAATCTGGTTCAGTGATATAGGACTGGAACGAGGAGTTAACTCGGTTCAGCAATGGACTTTGTCTGTTATGATAGTATTGGAAATGATTCTTGACTAATATGAAATGATTTTCTATGATTATGTGTTTATGAAACAAAGTTTCATGTCTTATGTTATGAATAATAGGATTACATTCCACTACTATAATTTATCCCATATGATCTTTTTTTCAGGATAAGATTTTCAAAATGTTATGTTCTTATGAATATGATATGATTGATATTTCCTTTTTTTGCCCTTATTGAGCATTTGAGCACACCCTTTGTTTGTTTTCTTTTCCCCAGGTCAGGAAGAAGTATATTAAGTAGGATATGCTAAAAAGGGACTCTAGATATGTTAAATGAGAGACAATGTAGATGATTTATGAACCAGTTGTTTATGTTTCCCAGTTCCTAAAGAAACTATACCTATACGGTCCAATCATAGTTTTGTTATATGTCGTAATAAGTATTCTTCAATTCTGAAGTAATAACAGTGCATGTAATGTAAGGGTTGTTATAGTTGGTATCAGAGGAAATGTATATTCAACCTTTGGAAACTAGGCTGTGAAAGCCTATGTAAGAACCCTAAGGATATGTCTAAGCATAGAACACAATCTTAGTGTTTTAGAAATGGTCATGAATAACCTATGATAAGACATAAAGTGTGAAATTTTATTCCTAATTATGTGGTTTTCCTGTTGTAATTAGTGTTTCTCACACTATGATTCTTTGTTTTAGTCAATGGATGGAACCTGAAGGAACCATATTAATGCTAAATATGACGGGCAATGAAATGATTATCCCCCTGAGCAACCTAACGATATTGGAGCTGGAATGAAAAATCTTGTAGCCATGCTCACACAACTTTATCAAGCTATGAATCATGAAGGACTTCCAAACGAGAAAAGGTGGGAGCAAAATTCTGTTGAATCCTTCATGAGGCAGCGTCCACCTTCATTCAGCAGTTCTTTGGATCCATTAGTGGCTGAACAATGGATCAGTACAACTGAAAAGATATTTTCAGTCCTTTAATGTTCTGATCAAGATAAAGCCATCATATTAGTATATCGTTTGGAAGGTGAGGCTGATCAATGGTGGA
Source organism: Viscum album (assembly GCA_963277665.1). Taxonomy (NCBI): domain Eukaryota; kingdom Viridiplantae; phylum Streptophyta; class Magnoliopsida; order Santalales; family Viscaceae; genus Viscum; species Viscum album. The sequence goes on along the minus strand of OY728145.1, from coordinate 1,447,031,807 downwards.
ATCATTTCAAGAATACAAGGAAAAGGGATGAAGTTGAGTCCATGAAATAAGACGAGTTCATGAACTAATTTTTCAATATTTACTTACCTCGTATTCTTCGAACAAAGATGGAGAAGAAGTTTCTTGAACTGAAGCAAAAGGATGATGAATCTGTTGGTACCGTTGAAGAAAATTTTACAAGGCTAGCAAGGTACGCTTCTGGGATTATTATTCAACCTAAGAGTAAGATCGATCAATTCTTTAGTGGATTAAAACCAAGTCTCCTAAGGGCAATAGCTATAAGGAACTTCAATAGCTATGAGGAAATTGTTCGATGTGCTCTCAATCTTGATATGGAGATTGGAGTAACCCATCAGTCATATGGGTTTGAGAAAGAAGAGGAAAATGGAATTTAAAGGAAAATCTAAAGACCACACCGAAAAGAAGATAAGTTTTACCTTATGATCAAAGTGTGGAAAGAAACATGGAGGGAACTGTCTTAAAGGGACAAGTAAATGTTTTCAGTGTGGAAAATACGGTCATCAGGCAATTGAATGCCGCAATGATGGGAAAAATATGTCTAGTGATGCAAACAAAGAAAAGGCTAAATAGAATGCACCTCCTACACTTCAATGATACAAGTGCAAGTAAATGGGGAATTATGCCAATCAATGCCCTAATCCAAGGGTTGTTGATGATGATCGACGTTAACAAACTCTTAATGAAAAAGTCAAAGGAATGTCACATGCAATTTCTATCAGTGATGTGGAGTATGATAACAATGTGGTAAAAGGTACACTTACCATCCAATATAAAGTATCAAATGTTTTATTTGATTCTGGATCCACCCATTCGTTTTTTGTGATGAATTTTCTAAGGGTATCATTGTACTACCCCAACAATTGGCTGTTGAGTTAGCTGTGAAAACTACAAATGGCACAACAGTCGCATCAAAAGTTTACAATTCTTCTCCGATTGAAGATTGTGGGAATGTGATTCCTACAAATCTTGTGATCATTCATATAGTGGAATTTGATTTGATTCTTGTCATGGATTTGATTTCTTTATATGGATCTTATATCAATTTCCAAAGAAGCGAAGTCAGATTTCATATTCCTGATCAACCTATGATCATCTGTCAATGCAAGGATGAATATAACCTTCTAGTGGAAATTTATTCCATATTATGGGTGTTGATTCCCATAAATGAAGGTCATTTATCTCAAATGGTTGGATAAAAACTTACGATTAAGAATATGCCCATTGTACGGGAGTTAGATGATGTCTTTCCAGAGGAATTCCATGGTCTTCCACCAAATCGTGAAGTTGAGTTTTCAATATAACTCATACCAGGTGCTATGCCCATTTCAAAGACACCTTATAGAATGTCCTTAATTGATTTGTAGGAATTAAAGAAGAAACTCCAAGAGAATATTGATAGAGGGATCATACGCCCTAGTGCATCACCTTGGGGAGAACCTGTTCTGTTTGTTAAGAAGAAAGATGGATCAATGAGACTCGACATTGATTATAGAGAACTTAATAGGATCACAATAAAGAAAACATATCCTCTCCCATTCAATGATTACTTATTTTACCAACTACGCAGAGCTCAATAATTTTCCAAAATTGATCTTCATTCATGGTATCATCAATTAAGGGTCAAAAAGGAGGATATACCAAAGACAGCTTTCCATACAAGGTATAGACACTATGAGTTTATAGTAATGTCATTTGGTCTTACTAATACCCCTGTTATCTTCATGGATCTAACTAATAAAGTCTTTACAGACTATCTTTATCAGTTTGTGGTAGTTTTTATAGACAATATTCTTGTCTACTAAAAGAGAAAGGAAGAACATGAAGATCAATTGAGAATCATATGGAATACCCTAAGAAAGGAGAAGATTTATCCCAAATTTACCAAGAGTGAATTTTGGCTTCCAAAAATTTTATTTTTCGGTCACATAATCTCAAAATAAGGGATATTTTTGGATCCATAAAAATAGAGGTTATTGAAAGATGATCGAGACCAAAAATAGTAACTGAAATCTAATGTTTTCTTCGTTTAGCTGTGTATTAACAAATTTTTGTGATTGATCTTTCAATATTATATAACAAACTCACCAAATTGACTTGGAAAGGAGTTACATTTGTTTTGATGGAGGAATGTGAAGAGAATTCGAAAGAGCTAAAAAGAAGGTTAACTAGTGCACCTGTGCTCACACTGCCTTGTAGTGGAGAATGGTTTGTGATCTATAATGATGAATCCAAAAGGGCATAGGGTGTGTTCTAATGAAAAATGATATGGTGATAGCTTATGCCTCACGATAGTTTAAATCCATGTGAAAAATTACCCAACTCATGATTTGGTGTTAGCTGCGGTAATCATTGCATTAAAGATTTGGAGGCTTTATCTTTGTGGTGAAAGGTGTGATATTTATACTGATAAAAAAAATTTTAAAGTATATTTTCACATAAAAGGTGTTGAATATGAGCCCAATAAGATGGTTGGAGATGATTAAAGATTACAACTGCTCAATTCATTACCACCCTAGGAAAGAAAACAAGGTGGCAAACACATAAAGTCTACAAGACCATGCTAGCTTATCCATGATGAGGATCACAAAAAATAAAATATTTATGGATTTACAATAGATGGATCTTAGAATTTTAATGAAAGGGGAGATATCATATCTTTCTCAAATGAATGTTCAACCATTTATACAAGTTAATATTAAAGAGGCATAGAAGGAGGATGTTAGGCTTCAAAAGAAGGTGAGAAATGTTCCTGAATTCAACCTTGATTGTGATGGGATAATAAGGTTCATGAACTATGTCTGTATTCTTACCATACAAGAATTAAAGATGGAGCTTCTGGATGAGGCTCATAGTTCTTCATTATCTATTCATCCTATAAAGATGTATATTGACATCAAATAGTACTTTTGGTGGGATGGCATGAAAATAAATATCACTGAATATGTCTCTCGATGCTGGGTCTGTCAGCATGTTAAAGCTAAGATACTGAAGTATAAAATGATGTTACAACCATTACCCATACCAGAATGGAAATGGGAAAACATCACTATGGACATTGTCATCGGACTTCCCAAAACATCCAAAGGCAATAATGATATCTAGGTTACAGTTGATCATCTTACGAAGTCAGCACACTTCATTGCTATTAGAGAGTATTTCTCTCTTGATCATCTTGCCAGGATATATATAAAAGATGTTGTAAGATTGCATGGAGTACCAATTTCCATTATATCTGATCGGGATCCGAGGTTTGCCTCGATGTTTTGGTGAAGTCTTCATCATAATCTACATATAGAGTTATGTTTTAGCACTACCTATCATCCTCAGACAGACGGTTAATCTAAGAGGAAAATTCAAATTTTGGAAGACATGTTGAGAGCTTTCTCTATGGTCTTCAATGGTTGTTAGGATCAACACCTACATTTGGTGGAATTTTTTTATAATAATACCTTTCACTCTAGTATTCAGATGGATCCTTATGAAGCTCACTATTGAAAGAAATGCATAACTCCAACTTGTTGGGATGAAGATGGGGAAAGAAAGCTATTAGGACCAGATTTTGTTGATGAGATGGCAGAAAAGGTCAAATCTATTCAAAAACACATAAGAGCAGCTCTGAGTCGACAAAAAAGTTATGTTGACAACCGAAGAAAAGACCTAGAGTTTGAAGTGGTTGATAAAGTGTTCTTACAAATATCTCCTTGGAAGAGAGTAATGAGATTTGGAAAGAAGGGAATGTTGAGCCCTAGGTATATCGGTCCTTTCAAAATATTGGATCGTGTTGGAAAGGTAGCTTACCGATTGGCACTTCCACCAAATCTCTATCTAGTTCATGATGTGTTCCACGTATCTCTCCAGAGAAAGTACATGCCTGATCCTCACATGTACTAAGCTCAGAAGTTATACTGCTGGGGAAAGATATTTCTTATGAAGAACAAGTGATTAAGATTCAGGATCATAGAAAAAAATTTCTACTAAACAAGAATACTTTCTTGTTTAAAGTTTTATAAAGTAACCACCAATTAGAAGAATCTATATGGGAACTTGATGATATGATGAGGGAGAGGTATCCTCATCTGTTTGTTGCCAAGTGACGAATTTCGAGGAAAAAATTCATTTTAAGGGGGGTAGAATGTAACACCATAAGATTTTATGAGAAATATATCTATATATTTTATGTATTATGTTATACAAAACACCAAATTAATCTTTCACTACTCACAACACTGTCTTGGCTTGTGTTACACGCAAGAGAAACCTTCCTCAATAGCTTGCATTGTACGCAATAACGAGTTTCACTAAAAAATGATATATTATTATAATATTATGAACTAGCCTTTATGAATAGTATAAAATAAATTTTGAATTTTATAAAACTATAATTCATCTTACACATTTTCTATAATGAGATACGAAAACAAAATAAATTTTTAGGATAAAAGAAGTATTTTTCGAAACATGCAGTTTTACCGCCTTTTGATGGCACACCCATTTTAAATATAATTTTTGAAAATTTTATAAGTTAAATTTTACAAAATAAACTTCTTCTTTTGAATCAGGGCATTAGAATTTACATTGGATAAATTTTTGATACTTGTCTGATAACTTTCATATTTTGATGAATAGTAAAAATACAGTAAATTTTTCTTAAAAACAAATTTTTTCATCAAGATAATTTATATAGTTAAATGATAAAATTTAATGGTTTTAATGTATAAATAGAATATATTTTTACCATTTAATATAATATATGTCACTACCATTAATTTTATGTTGAATTCATAGGTAAAAACATTTCAATCTTTGAGAATGTTTTAACTTTTAAAACCCGTTTTCTTAACGACATTAATTTTATATTAATCACTGCAACTTCTGTGTTTTCAATTTTGAAAAATTTATTCCATATTTGGATTCAGTAGGTCAAAATTATGTTAATATTTTACTTTTATGTTTTTCAATATTATGAATAGTAACTACGATAATTTTTTGTTTACTATCGTTAAAGGTAAATCGGGTAATTAAGGGTAAAAATAAGATTATAAAATTACCCTAACACCTAAAAAATTTCTATTGGATGAATAAAAGTCGATCGATATCACTAAAGGGTTGGAATAGATTCATTTCATGGAATTTTGACCATGAAAATGATATAATTATTATTAAAACCAAAGAAAGTGACAACATGTCATTCTCTTATATCTTATAAGTATAATAATTTTAATTTAGTAATAAAACTCATACAATTTAGAATATAAATAGTCTCTATAAATATAATAAAATTATCTACATCATGATAATTTATTTATAATTTTTAGTGATTAAATAATTATCCTTAATGATGACACGATGGTGATGTAGAAATTATTTTATTGATTGAAATATCAAATAAATGGTTATAAATATATTAAAATAAATATTTTATGAAATAATTAATGTTCTACACAAATTTTATAGATGAATATGACATTTTATAAATCTATTAAATTTTTTTCCAATATATCATCTTTTTGGATTTTATTTAAATTCAAATAAATGAATAGTGTCAAAATTTACACTATTGTTATTTTATAAAAATAACATATTATTAAATTGTTTAAAAATCCCAAAAATATTTAAAAATTATAAATTGAAATTTATATGGTCTAAAATGGCATAAAATATCCAACTATGGAAATTTCATAACACATAATTAATTATTTATAACAATTTAAAATTTAGAATATTATTACCACAAATAAAATTAAATAGATTAAATAAGGATAAATTAAGTTGAAAAGGTTTAAAATAAATTTCCAAGATGTCTAAATCCTATTGGATATTGAGATTACGACCCCATATTTTCTAATCTCCGGATTTGAGACATTTTGTGGTTTTTAAGTGGGGTTTGAGTTTATTATTAATTAATATTTTAGAGGTTTCCAAAAGTGCCCCTCTCGTCTCTTATAAAAGGGAACCTACTCCCTCTCCTTCTCACAACCATTTGAGCCTCCATGAATGGCCAAAACCTGTCCATTTCTCTTCTCAACATCCTTATAAACATACTAGAGGTCCTGGAATTCTTCAAAGACCATCTTTTGTGCCCTAAGAGGAGGTTTAGAAGAGGCGCATCGAATAAGAGGTAATATCCTTTACCGATTATTTCAAATTTATTTCTTCTTATACTTCCTCTTCTTTATTTGTTTCATTATAAAGTAATAGCATCAGTATCAATCATATACTTATATTTTATTTTAAATATGAAACAACCCTATTTCACCTTCTATCCATCCTATAGAAAACAAAATCATCGCACGTGTGTACGTACGGAATACAGTCTCCATGTCGTGGTGTAATCTGTTTTCCCCCACCACCTTACTTGGATGGGTATAATGGAGTAAAGAATAACTATATATGATTAATATAACATGATACTAAATTTTTTATATTCTATCATCCACTCCAATTCCATTCAATAATTATGGGAACGATATCGTCGCTCGTGCATACGTATGGCTTACCGTCTCCACGGTACGATGTGATTCGTTCTACATGATCTTCACTAAACCACGATTTTGTAAAAGAACTGAATGAATAAATCTTATATATATTAAACTAATACCATTTTTAAATGATGTAGCTATAACCTAAAAAAGATGAATAAGAATTTATTCGACAAAACACGCATAAGAACATAAATCAAGGAACACCTGAATAACAAGTTGCAATGATGATATTACTAATAAGAAGATAATAATATGAACATATATAATATCATAACAATGTATATGATTCTGTAATAAGTCAACGACATTATTTAAATCATTATGAAGGAGGTTCAAATACGTATAGAGCATATCAGACCTAAGGTAAGGGAAAATATCACAATCTCATTTTTATCCGAGAGTGTTTATACTTCAGAATTTACTAGGGCATATTTATCTTCCAAATCCACGTTTCCTAAATATGTAATATTATTTATATCCTCCTAAAATTGTTTAAATACAATTTTATGTTTTGGTTAAATTTTAGTAAAAGATATGAACGGAATATTTTTTCGTTTTCAGTAGAAAATACTTTTTGACTTTTCCGGCCAAAGTACGAGAAGAATGTTTTTTTAACTTATAAATCATGAATGGATTTTTATGATTTCATAGAACATTATTTCCCTGAAGATTACTTTAAATGTTTTAATGTTTATTTTCAATTAACATCTTTTAGTTTAAAACTGTATGACATATTGAGAAAGGAAAAATGTTTTTTAAGTTGAAATGATGTTTTCCTCAAGAATGAAGTTCAAATGTTTTATCAAAATTATTTTCCATATAATATAATATAGGGTTCTATTTTTATCCCAATAATTAAATTGATTTTATTATTTTATAATGGAATTATTTTTATAAATTCCTTTAATCTTATATGGATTATGTTTTGATGGCTTGATGTTTAAGAATCCCATTTTTATTACATGGGTTATGCTTTGATGTATGATTTATAATTTTGTGGAACACATAAGAATGGTTTCATTATGAGATTGGTGGGACCTATATCTCCCTCCAATTAATTGGGTAATGATTTATATCTCATGAGATAGACATGGCTGGAATGACAATTTAATCCGGTTCAGTGATACAGGACCGGAACAAGTAGTGAACTCTATTCAGTAATGAACATTGTCCACTATGATAGTATTGGAAATGAGTCTTGACTAATATGAAATGATTTTCTATGATTATGTGTGTATGCCCCAAAATTTCATGTCCTATGTTATGAATATTGGGCTTTGATTTCACTACTATGATTTATCCCATATGATCTCTTTTGCAGGATAAGATTTTCAAAATGATATGTTCTTATGAATATGATATGATTGATATTTCCATTGTTTGCCCTTACTGAGCATTTGTGATCATCCTTTCTATGTTTTCTTTTCCACAGGCCAGGAAGAAGGTTATTAAGTAGGACATGACAAAATGGACTCTAGATATGATAAACGGGAGAGAATGTAGATGATTTATGAACCAGTTGTTTATGTTTCCCAGTTTTTGAAGACACAATACCTATACAGTACTATCACGGTTTTGTTATATATTGTAATAAGTATTATTCAATTCTAAAGTAATAAAAATGTATGTAAAGTATGGGTCGTTATCATACATGCCTACCACTAGAGATCACACTGATGTATTCCTAGAAGAGTTTCCTGGACTTCTTACTAACTGAGAAGTTGAGTTCTAAAGACCCAGATTTTTTCCATGTAATTTTTTTATTATACGGAATTATTAAGAGTCCATAAAAATTGACGGTGCATGATTCTGAGGCCCGATTTTCCCGGAACAAATTTCTGAACCTTTTTTTGGGTATATTCAATAAACAAACGAGCAACGTTTTCTAACTTTTGAAACATTCCTCAGATTAAAAATCGGAGGGCACCGTTGAAACCACAACACCGAGATTCTCTTAAGGGAGGATTTACTTTGACCATATTAGGTACGAAGAAAAGGTTAAATTACGAGAGATTTTAAACAAAATGAAATGAAATAATTTTTTTAATTTATTTCATAAACCTCTAACGAGCCATTTAAAGGGGTTGGTCCAGTGGTGTGTCAATTCATTAAATGGCCTGACCTACCAACCAAAAGTAATGACAACATTGGGGAAATTAGGAAGCTTCCAAATTAAGGATCCACATTATTTTCCCACGTTGTTACATATCCTCCCCCCTCCTATATATATGGAGCTAGGGGAGGGGTATCAGATAGCTTCACCAAGAAGTGAAGTGATGAAGGAACACAGCGACGTCGGACCCTCGGAAAACAAAGCCGACCTAGTTGGAGGTGACGAATGACACCAAACCAATGGGGAGATGTGAAAGTGGCATCTTTGGGATCCAGTAGTGGGAACAAAGAACAAGATACACCATCAAGAATAGATGTTCCAAGGTAGGGGTTATGTCGTTTTTTCATTTTTTATTCCCTATTCCTCGTTGTTGAAATTACATGAAGAACATGGGTCAAACGACTAATGGGTTGACCTGCGATTTCTTCATCTTTGCGGGAGGTTGATGTGGAGAATAATTGTGTGGGTTAATCTTGTGTTTAATTCAATTTTTTATTGAAATTTTTTAGTATCCTCCATATTAAGAGCTAACTTGGAGGGCGTGGGCCTAACGAACCTATCCCAAACCCTCCTCTATCTAGCATTACTTACACCACCTTAGAAGACCGTGAGCATGTCGACACACGCCGAAATAGGAACGCCGCAGATTTCCAGCCTCGGTGAATAGAGGAGGAGGTCGGAACGACGACCAGCTATGGGAAGGAAGGTAGAATGACTGCCGGTGAACATAATCCATGACCAAAGCCACGACGGAGGCCGAACCCACCTCCGGTGGGTTCCATAGATACCTTGTGGCGTTGCCGCTTCGCCAACCGAACAACATACAAGCCGTTCGAGAATCTGGGAGACCCAGGGGGGTTACACCCCCTCCCGCATCAAAATGAACTGGGCCGCTGCCCTTGACCGGGTCGCGGACCTCGACGGGGCCGCCGCTATCGACCTAGCCACCACCCTCCACCGGGCGGCCGCCCTCGACCGGGCCGCTGCCCTCAACTGGGCCACTTCCCTCGGAGCCGAGCCACTGCCCTTGTAGTGGGCTACCGCCCTCAGACCAGGACACTGTCCCAGCGATCCATTGTCCCAAAGGGTCGCCGCCCCTAGACCGGGTCACTGCCCTAGTGGGCCACTACCCCACGTGGGTCGGGCCACCCCCTTCCGGACCGCCCTATTCTAGCCGGGCCACCCTTGAGGGCCACCCCCCTTGCTATTCAGGCCAGACCTTGGCCTAGTGGGACAAGTTTTTACTGGCCCGTCCCAAACTGGGTTGGGCCAGGTCAGTCTGACCAGGTCAGACCGGACCCAGGCCCAAACCGGACCATAATCATATAAAGGGCCATATCATGAGAATCATACGTCCATTTGACGAAACGTCTACGGTTTTGGGATCCTTGGATCGAGATGGTCTTTTTGGTTTACTCCTCTTGAGTTGTGTAGATAGTTGGAGTATGTATGTGTTGGATTGAACCCAAATCCAACCGGGCCCCCAGATCTAAAACGCTTATAACTCACAGACTGAGCGTTTGGTTGAAGCACCATCCATCAAGTTGGAACCCTTAAGACATAGTGGTCCTTTGGGTTAATACATTGTGGATCTTAGTGATGGTAGAGGTATGGCTGATATCTCAAGGGCAGATTATATGGAACTCGAGTGCACCAGGTGTAAGGAATCCAGTGGCTGGCAGTGAGGCGGAGGTTGGAGACATATCATGTGGAGTTCAATGCTCAATGATTCTATGTGGGTCAGTGCATACCGATCCTATATGGGTCATATCCTGTGTGGGTCAGTGCTCATAGATCCTGTGTGGGACAGCGCATACTGATCCTGTGTGGGTTAGATCCTGTGTGGGTCAGTGCTCAACGATCCTGTGTGGGTCTGCACATACCGATCCTATCAGGGTCAGATCCTGTGTGGGTCAGCGGGGGTTAGTTACCTATCACCTCTGGGCAGTTCAGATCCTGTGTGGATCATTTCAGGGGTTAGTACCTATCAATCCTATGTGGTTCATACTTTGTATGGTCAGAATTAGTGCCTCTTAACAGAATAATATGATCTATCTTCATGACTAATCATATGTACTTCTATACTTCAATGAAACCCTGGTTTGAGATAATAATATTTATGACATGTCTTTACTTTGTGCTTGTGATTGAGGTTATTGTACGTAGTACTATACCTGTGTGGTAAAATAACTTCACAGTGTTACGCTGTGGTTTTTCTTTGTGGAACTTTTGGAGACCTTTGGGGTCTCGGGGTCCCTACTGAGTATCGTTATACTCACCCCTACACAAGCTTCACCCACACATTGTTGTGTCTTGTGAAGATGACCTACAACATTGATCGAGGATGAGGGAGCCAGGACTGGACGGTGCCCGGAGGTGGATCATTCGGTGTGACGTGACACGGAGGAGACAGATGAACGTGGAGTGCTGGGGAGGGGATCTGTACCTACCCTTCATGTAGGAACCTCGTAGGAAGACCTAATAGATGTTTTAATTTTTCTTTCAGTTGTATTGTATTTTCAGTTGTACTTTTACCTTTATAGTTGGTCTTGTATTTCGGCCCCTTTTAATTTCAACACTCTTTCTACTATAGTAGTTTACATCACAATTTCTTCTGGTTTTGTTCCTCGACCGTGTGTTTGTACAGGATTAAATGAAATACCTTCCCATATTATGGAGTATGCCTTTTGGAACTAGTAGCCAGCCCCTAGCCTATGGAAGGAGGGCTTGGGGTAGTCATGGCATGGGCCCTGGGGGACGGATCATGACAAAGTGGTATCAAAGGAGTTCAGTTCTACCAATGAACTGGGACTCTGATCATTTCTATGTGGCAGTAGTGTTAAGTGTTTTGAGTGTGGTTTTCAGTTTGGGGAGTTTAGTGATGTTGCAGTGGCCGACATATCCATACACCAGGACCCTAAGTTCTGAATTCGGACTCATCACACGAAAACAAGGATTGCGTGTGTTTTGAAAAGTCATTCATGTGTTTTCTTGAGACAACTCACCAGGTATAATTTTTAACTGTGGAACACCTATTTCTTTTCTGGATGCCACCACGAAGACAAACACTCAGGTTTCTTGAGATAGTACGCGATGACGACCCACCAAGAGATGAGGCCTCGGTGCAGGGCCCTCTTATACTGTTATCACTTTAGGGTGGTGTACCTGCATCACCACTTCTCATTGGACAACCGTTTACACTATCCCCACCAGTATAGGATGAATGTCAATTGATAATGTTGCATGAGTTCCAGCGGCATAGGCCTCCAAGGTTCCAAGGTGAGAGGGACCATCATGTGGCTGAGGACTGGCTGGAGGCTGTGGATAGGGTTTTTCTCTTAGTTGGAACACCATCTGATTTTATGGTGATTCTAAAAGCCTGCCTTTTTTAGGAAGCAGCATGGAGATGGTGGAGCCTAATGCTTCAGATACCTGATGAGGTGACCCTCATCAGGATGGACTTCAAGGTCCTTTTTAGGGCCGAGTTCATACTAGTGACCTTATGCTCCGTACGTATACAGGAGTTGATGCACTTACAACAGAGAAGCATGACAGTGGCCCAGAACTCGGTGAGGTTCAATGATATCTCCCGCTACTCCACTGACATGTTACAAGACCCTTTCTTTAGGGCCTTGACCTTTGAGCAGGGTATCCAAAAAGAGATCAGAGCATCTATGGTATCACTCAGCATTCCGACACATGGTAGGGTGCCTGAGCAGGCACTTTTGGTGGAGAGATTTTCTGCTGAGAAGGCACCGACAGCGAGAGCTACCAAATGACGATAGGTAGCCGAGTCATCAGTAGGAGCCAGTAGGTAGACGACACAGAGGTCCAAGAAGACTAGACATTCTGTTGGACGACCATGGGATGCGTGGTCAAAGGTGAGAGGCTCACAAAGCGAAAGGATATAGACGAGGGTCACATATTTTTTCTCATGCGGAGGGTAGTTTCGTATGGCTCGTGACTACCCGACTCTCCATACCGATGACCAACAGACAGTCGAGGGACCATTGAGGTAGAGGAAGAGGTTGGAGTGAGGAGGTATGAAGGGTGGAGGGCGTGGCGAAGGAGCTAGCCATGCAGCAGGTGGTGGGAGACATTTTGAGATTTTACTTCCACCACCGCCAGGTGGTCCACCCCGACCATAGGGAGTAGGAGGATAGGGACGAGCTCAGCTTCAGGTAGCTATGCCTATGACCACGGTGATCCATAGATGATTAGAGGTACGATCTATGTCTACATCACCATAACTGTGGTTCTTATAGACATGAGTTCTAGTCACTCTTTTATTTCCACGACCCTCATTCGGAGCTTGGAGATTCCGACTGAGCCGTTGGCTCGATCCTTTTGGCTAGAGACTCCTATGAGAGTGGATTTGATGATTACACACTTTTGCCAGCAGTGTGAGATTACACTAGGTGGAGAAATCTTCGGCTGGGATCTCTTAGTAGCGGCATCGAGTCCTTACGACAACATCATGGGTATTGATTAGTTTTCCATAGTCCATGCCCAAATTGATTGTATTAAGTGTAAAGTGTAGTGTGTCAGCACGGATGGGACCAGGTTTTCCTTCACTAGTGAGAGGGGAACCTTTTCAGCAAAGGATGGACTTACCCAGGGAGGGTGCAACCGATTTCTCATCAGTTTTCGAGCCTTACCCTCGCAACAGTTGATGTTGAGAGTCTGAGCTATCCTGTAGTGGTGGACCAGTATGCCTATGTCTTTCATGATGATGTTCCAGGACTACCTCCTTGCTGGTAGGTAGACTTTCACATTGACTTGTACCCCAGGAAAACACTGATTTCTACACCAGCATATTGGCTGGCTCCCACAGATCTTCGTGTGTTACATGTACAATTAGAGGACTTGTAGGGAAAGGGATTTATAAGACCCAGTGATTCTCCATGGGATGCCCCAATTTTGTTCACCAAGAAGGCAAATGGGAGTTTGAGACTCTGCGTGGAATATCTGCACCTGAACCAGGTGACCGTTAAGAACAAGTATCCACTCCAGATGATTGATGATATTTTCGATTAGCTGAAGGGAGCTCGCTGTTTTTTGAAGATAGAACTCCGATCAGGATATCATCAGCTTAGGATACGAGATGAGGATGTGCATAAGACGACCTTCAGATGTCGGTATGGCTATTATGAGTTCTTGGTTAGGCCTTTCGATGTGACCAACTCCCCAACAGTGTTCATGGGACTCATGAACATGATCTTTCAGCCATACCTCGATCACTTTGTGGTGGTGTTCATCATTTAAATCTTGATATACTTGGTGAAGGAGGGGGATCATTCCTATCATCTATAGATAATTCTGGATACACTCTGAGTGCACCGACTTTATAGTAAACTCTTGATGTGCTAGTTCTTGATACGAGAGGTCCACTTTCTGGGACATGTTATCTCAAAGGCTGAAGTTGCAGTGAATCCAGCAATGATAGAAGCTGTGATTTCTTAGGAACCACCCAAGAGTGTGATGGAGGTGCAGAGTTTCATGGGGTTAGCTAGTTTCTACTAGAGGTTGTGCTTGACTTTTATAGAGTTGTGACACCCTTATTAGCATTGACAGAGAATAGACAGACCTCTGTGTGGATGGAGAGATGCTAGTAGAGTTTCTAGGAGCTGAGGTAGAGACTGAAAAGTGCCCTCATCTTGAGTCTTCCAGAAGAGGGATTTAGGTATGTACTCTACTACGATGCATCAAGGACCCAGATTCAATGTGTCCTGATGCAGAAGTGAGCAGTGATCTCTTATGGTTCATGATAGCTGATGCAACATGAGATGAACAATGCCACCCATGACCTGGAGTTAGAAGCAGTGGTATTTTCCTTGAATATGTGGCGACATTACATGATGAGCGAACATTTTATAGTATACTCTGATCACAATAGTCTTATGTATATCTTCTCTTAGAAGGACTTGAACCTGAGATAGTGGCGATGGCTAGAGTTCTTCCAGGACTATGACTTTGAGTTGTCTATACTCCTGGGAAGGGGAATGTGGTAGCAGATGCACTCAGTAGGAGGTCTGGTCTACAATTTCTCATAAGGTGACCGAGTAGCTATCCGATTTGCAGATATCCTTCGTGGATAGAGATGGATCAGTATACCTCTAGTCTATGATAGTCACACCCCCACTCCTTCAGTGAGTCAGGGAGACAGAACTTGCGAACACTGAATGTGAGGCTTTATGTGCTCAGATATCCTTAGGGCATGCACTAGATGGATTTTCTAAATGTGGTAGCAAGTCATCCTCTTCAAGGAATATACCATGGTCTCAGTGGCGATATGGGAGGAGGTTTTTAGGGAGTTCCATACGTCCCCTTTGGTGGTACATCCTTGTGTGGAGAAGATGTACTAGGAACTCCGACATCAGTACTGGTGGCCATGGATAAAGAAGGTAGTGGCAGAGTTCATTTCACATTGCCTCACTTGTCAACAATTGAAGGCCGAGCACCAGGTTTTAGTAAGCTTAGCTCAGCCACTAGAGGGTCCGGAGTAGAAGTGGGATGGGATCTCCATGGAATTTGTGAGAGGTCTCTCATATATGTCCAGGGGACATGATTCCATATGGGTGATCATTGAATAACATGCCATGTCCGCCCACTTACTACCTATCCATGAGAAGGGATCAGTAGATGGTTTGGGACGCCTCTACGTACAAGAGATCATTCGAATTAATGGGTTTCCAATGACGATCGTCTCTGACCATGACACACATTTTACATCCTGGTTGTTGAATGGATTGCTGGAGGCATTTGGGTCTCAGCTACGTTTGAGCACCGCCTTTCATCCCTTGATGGATGGTCAGATGGAGCATACCATTCAGATTCTATAGGGCATGCTACGTGCATGTGTCCAAGTTTTTTTCCATAGTTGTGAGGATCACTTTCCCTTTGTGGAGTTTGATTACAATAACAATTATCAATCCACCATAGGTATGGCATCATTCAAGACCATATATGCCCAACCCTATCAATCAACTCTATGCTGGACAGACCCAGGGGAGTGAGTACTTATGGGTCCAGAGTTGGTACGGGCTACCAATAAGAAGGTTCAGATCATCCATGTGCGGATGAAGACTACATAGAGTAGATAGAAGTCATATGCTTGCAGAATACAGATACATTTGGAGTTTCAGGATAGGGACCACGTTTTCTTATGAGTCTCTCCTCGATGGGGACTACGTAGATTTGGACAAGGCAGTAAGTTATCACCAATTATTATTGGGTCATTTCTGATAAATCGAAGGATAGGTGAGGAGGCATACCACTTGGAACTTCCACCACAGTTGGAGAAGGTGCACGACGCCTTACACGTATCCCAGCTAGGGAGATTCGTACATGACCCATATCTTGTCATCGACCACGGTGATCTGGACATAGACGATGGTGCGACATTTATAGAGGTTCCAGTTGATATTGAGGATCGATAAGAGCAAGTCCATCGTGGGAAGTGGATACCTCTAGTGCGCGTTCGCTAGAAGCATGAGAACCTCCAAAAGATCACATGGGAGCGGGAGGCTCAGATTTGTGCTTAGTACCCCATTTGTTTCCTTAGTCTATGTTGTGGCTTTCAGGGATATAAAGACCTAAGGTGGGGAGAATATAAAGACCTAGATTTTTTAATGTAATTTTTTTATTATATGGAATTATTATGAGTCTTTTAAAATAGATGGCGCATGATTCCGAGGCCCGGTGTACCCAGAACGAATTTATGATCTTTTTTTGGGTACATTCAGTAAATGCGTGAGCATCATTTTCTAACTTTTAAAACATTTCTTGGATTAAAAATACGAGGGTATCGTTGAAACCACAACATTGAGATTCTCTTAAGGGAGGATTTACTTTGACCGTAGTAGGTCTAGAGAAAAAGATGTGTTTTTAGACTTTTTAGAAGAAATGAAATAAAATAATTTTGATATTTTATTTCATAAACCTCCAACGGACCATTTAAAGGGGTGGGACCAATGATGTGTCAAGACATTAAATAGACTGAACTGCGAACTTGAAGTAACTAAAACATTGGGGAAATTAGGAAGCTTCATAATTAAGGAACCCCATTATTTCCCCATGCTGTTACTTATCCTCCCCCTCTCATATATATGTAGAGCTAGGGGATGGGTATTAGAGAGCTTCACCAAGCAACGAAGTGATGAAGGAACACCGTGATTCCAGTCTTTTGGAAAAATGAAGCCGACACAGTGGGAGGTGACATATGACACTGAAATAAAGGGGAGACATGCGAGTGGATTCTTTAAGAGCCGGTTACGGGAAAAAAAGAACACGATATACCATAAAGCGCAGATGTTTCTCTGACATTTCGAGGTAGGGGTTATTTTTTTGGTGCAATTTTGATTCCCTATTCCCTGTTCTTGAAATTACATGAAGAACGCGGGTCAACCGACTAATAGGTTGACATGCGATTCATTCGTCTTTGCAGGAGTTTGATGCAGGGTATCATTGCGAGGTTAATCTTGTGTTTAATTACATTTTTTTATTGAACTCCCTTAATATCATCCATATTCTAAGCTAATGCGGAGGGTGCAGGCCTAACGAACCCTGCCCTAACCCTCCGCTATCTTTCTTTACTTGCGCAACCTTGGAAAACTGTGATCACATCTCCACATTCCACAAGAGGAAGGTCGTGGCTCGTCAGCCGCGGTGAATAGAGGAGGCAATCCGCATGATGGACGGCTGTGGGAAAGTAGACGGTACGACGGCCGCACTGCCGGAGAACGGAAGCCGCGGCTGATGCCGCGGCGGAGTCCAAACCCACCTCTGACGGGTTCAACAGCGACCCCGCAGCACCACCACTTTTCCAACCGAATGGCCTCTAGGGTGTTTGGGAATCCGGGAGACCGAGGGGGTTGCACCCCCACCCCCCACGTCAGAACGAACCGGGATTCCTCCCTCGACCGGGCCACCGCCCTCAACAGAGTGACCGCCCTCGACCGAGCCTCCACCCTCAACCAGGCCAATTCCCTCGCCGGGCCGCCTCCTTCAAATCTGGGCCGCCACCCTCAGAGCGGGATTCCACCCTCGGACTGGGCCACCGTCCGAGCGGGCCACTGACCCCGGACCAAGAAGACACTCTTGCGGGCTTCCCCCCTGCAGGACAACCCCTTTGAGGCTGGGCTAGACCTCAGACCGTTGACCTGAGTCTACCATGACCCAACCAATACCGAGTCTGGTCAGGTCTGTCCGATCAATTTAGACCGGACCCAAGCCCAACCGGGCCCAGAATCACATAAAGGGGCATATCTTGAGAACTGGACGTCTGTTTGAGGAACTATTTGTGGAGTTGGGATCCTTTGATCAAGATGGTCTTTTTGGTTTTCTCATATTGAGTTGTAGATATAGTTGGAGTATGTCTAGGTTGGATAGACACCGAATCCAATTGAGTCCCCATAGCTAAAATGCTTATAACTCATAGACTGGGTGTTTGATTGACGCATCGTTTGTCACATTGGAACCCTTACAACATGGTGATCTATTGTGTTACTAATTTTTGGAGCTTAGTGAAGGTCGAGGTATGGCCGATATCTCAATGGAAGATTCTACGGAACTACAATGCACCAGGTGTGAGGAATGCAGTGGCAGGCAGTGATGCAGAGGTTGAAGAAAGATTATGCGGAGTTCAGCGCTCAACCATCCTGTTTGGGTCAGCGCATTCCGATCCTGTATCGGTCAGACCCTATGTGGGTCAGTGCTCAGCGATCCTGTGTGGGTCAGCACATATCAATCCTGTGTGGGTTAGTGCTCATCAATCCTGTGTGGGTTGACACATAACGATCATGTGTGGGTCAGATCCAATGTGTGGTCATCGGGGGTTTGTTACCTATCAAATATGGGTGGGTTGGATCCTGTGTGGATCATTACAGGGGTTAGTACCTATTGATCCATTGTGGGTCAAACTCCATATGGTCAGAAGTTGTTCCTCATAAAAAGATAATACGATCTAGCTTCATGACTAATCATCTATACTTTTACAATTCAATGAAAACCTTGTTTGATTAGAGACTATTTGTGAGTTGTCTTTACTTTGTTCTTGTGATTGAGGTGATGGTACATGGTAATATACCTGTGTGGTAAACTACCTTCATGGGGTTACCCTGTGGTTTTTGATTATGGAACTCTAGGAGAGCTTCGGGGTCTTGGGGTCCCTAATGAGTATCGTTATACTCACCCCTACACGGGCTTCACCTGCACCTTGTTGTGTCTTGTGAAGATGACATACAACATTGATCAAGGCTGAGGGAGAAAGGACAAGATGGTTCATGGAGGTGGATCATTTGGCGTGACATGATGCGGAGGAGACGAAAGGACGTAGAGTGATGAAGAGGCGATCTGTACCAACCGTTTAGGTAAGAACCTCAGAGGATGACCTAATAACTATTTTCCTTTTTCTTTCAGCTGTATTTAATTTTCAGTTTTACTTGTACCATTACATTTGGGCTTGTATTCATGCCCCTTTTACTTTCTGAACTCTTTTTACTACAGTAGTTTACTTCACAGTTGCTTCTTGTTGTGTTTTTGGACCGTGTGTTTTTACAGGATTAAAGGTAATGCCTTACCATTTTAGGGATTATGCTTTTTGGTGCTAGTCGCCAGCCCCTGGCCTATGGAAGGCGAGCTTGGGGTAGTCACGGAATGGGCCCCGAGGGACGGGTTGTCACATGCATTCCCAATTGAACTTATACCTGGATATCTACTTATATCCAAGACAAATTATAGAATAAGAACTATTGAGTTGGAAGAACTAAAAACAAAGTTACAAGAGAATCTAGAATAGGTTTTTATATGATTAAGTGCTTCACCATCGGGTTTGAATGTTCTATTCATCCAGAATATGTATTTTTCAATGCACCTAGATATTAATTATCATGAATTCAAAAAAATAATGATAAAAAACAATTATACTCTACAATATATAGGAAACATGTTTGATCAACTATGTGGGGACCATTATTTCCACAAGGCGGACCATCAGTTGGTATATCACCAATTTAAGGAAAATAAGGAAGATATTTCAAAAAAATACCTTTCAAACAAGGTATGAACACTATACTTTCATAGTGATTTCATTAAAAAATATTTATGCGCTTAATGAATATTGTATTTGGAGTTTATTTCAAAAAAATTATGGAAGTGTTTATAGATGATATTATGATATACCCCAAAAGAAAAGAGGAGCATGGTAAGTATTTGAATAATCTACTAAAGTCTTTTTGAAAGGAGAATCTATATGAAAATTACAATAAATGTGAGTTCTAGATGAATGATTAATCATTATTAGGGTATGTTATCACTAGAAAAGAAATATCTATGGACCCTACTAAGACAAAGGAAATTGAGGAGTGGCCCAAAACATCATATTTAATAGATATCTATAGATTCATTAGACTATATGGGTATTACCGATAATTTGTTAAAAAATTATTATGATTTTCAAACTCACTAAACCATCTAACTCATAAGGGAGTGATGTTTTTATAGACTAGTGAATGTATAGAGAGCTTTAAGGAGTTGAAAAAGAGGCTTATCACTACAGCAGTCCTCATGTTACCCACATGTTCAAAACCTTTCATGGTATACAATGATTCTTCAATTATAGGATTGGGATGTGTAGTAATGTATAATTATAAAGTGATAACCTACATCTTAAGAAAGTTATAATTTCATGAGAAGAATAATCCATCACATGATTTGGAGTTGGAGATAATGATCTTTATGTTGAAAATTTGGTGACATTATCTCTATAGGGAGATGTGTGAAATATATATAGATAATAAAAGCCTCAAATACACACACAGACATTAATAAATCAATATAAACCAGTGAATATATTTAGATATGATCATGCACTATGATTTCTAAATCCATTACCATCCCGGAAAAGTAAAAAAAGTGTTAGATTATCTATATAGAAAATATCATATAACTTTTTAACTAAGGATAATTTAAAATTATACAATCATATTAGAATTGTAATGGATGGAAATGGGAATCATAATGGAAGGAACACCATCATTAATTACTCAAATGATTTCTCAACCATCCCTTTTGGAGAAGATAAAGGGTGCTCAAATAAATGTAATAGAAATTCAGAAGAAGGTGGAAGCTATAAGAAAATGGAAATCCCTGACGTTCAAAATTAATTAAGGAGTTAAAATATTTGGGTCATGACTATGTGTACTATTGAATCCTAAGATGAAGAAGGATCTATTTAATGATTTACATAGATTGAACTTCTCTATCCACCTAGGGAGAATAAAAATGTATGATGATATCTAAGAGAATTAAATGTGGGGTAATATGAATAATGAGATTTCTAAATATATATTAAAGTGTCTTGTTTGTCAGTAAGTGAAGGTCAAAATTAAAATTTCTAATGGTATGATAAACTATTACTCATACCTACATGGTAATCGTAAAAATTTACCATTGAATTTATAAATAGTCTTCTAAATACATCAAGAAAAAATGGTTCTATGTGGGTTGTGGTGGATCGTCTTACAAATACTGATCACTTCATTGAAATTTGATAGAATTTATCACTAGATCAACTTGTCTGGATATAAATCATAGAGGTGGTGAGGCAATATGAAACCCCACTATCAATTGTATCTAAATGATATCCGAGTTTTACATCTACGTTTTGGAAGAGTCTTGATGAGAGTGGTTTGTCATGAACCACAATTCAATTAAATCATATTTACCTAATAATGTACCATAGTGGCACACCCTAGGGTCGATCACAAGGAGGCCACTTCCACACACAATCTTCCTATTGTCACTAATATAAACTAACTAATTTAAATAGATAATAATAATATAAATGGGGGGGATAATTTAAAATGTATAAAATATTGATATATTATTAATATATAAATATATGAAAACACAAAATACAAATAAAATTAATAAGATACACAAAGAAGTTAGATGAAGAAAACCATTGTTCTTGGGGTTTCATGGTGGAATTATCATTGTTATTCAAATTATTCATCAATGAGATATTCAATGTGGAGATCAAGACCTTTCACTCCACACCCTCTCGTCTGAAATGTATTACCCTACACCGATACCTTTACATGTAGGAGTAATCTCTTCCACATCAATACCATATCCAAACTCCACCATTTGAATGAATTAGATATTGATGGGAAGGAAAAGTAATAAACAAGGAGGAGGAAGTCAATAGTAGAGAAGGTGGGGAGACCGCTCACCACAATAATTTAACCACTACTGAATCCTTAGAATAAAACATGATAAATCAGTAAAGAACATAAAACTCAAATACCACCACTTCCCCCCTCGAACAACAGTGAGGGTTAGCTCTCCACAAGCATGGAGTTATAAAGAAGCACGGTGGGAGAAACACATAAAATAAAAGAAATGAATGAAAAGATGAAATGAACAGAAGAAGAAGAAAGCTAAAATAATATATATTATAACTATAAAGAACAATTACAGAAACTAAACTCAACCTTTCCCCCTTTAAATGGATATCCTTGTAAAAGAGAGAAGAGATACATATTTATAGGGAAAATGGTTGATGAAATCTAGACTCAATTCTATCCTACGGATTGTATCGACTTTTCGGCCCATTAAATGGCATTATTGGTACTTGGTCTCTTCTTTAATGTTGTTCCATATAATCTGCCACGTCCCTACACAAATTGTAATCCCGATTGGTCCATGTATGATGGAGTTATGGCAGGTTTAGTGCGGACTATTGAATCTGCCAAAGTGACTCATCTTCTTCCACAACTCTAACTTCCCATGACATTAAGACCATGAACACAGCTGATTCAGATGTGGAATCCTTAATGAAAGATGTTAGGTAATTCCACTTCCATATACTTTTCGAATATCATCTCCATTTGATCGGTCATCTTCAAGATAAAAGCTCAGCATTAAAACCTTCAAAATCTGTACACAGTTTTCAAGGTCCGGATTATGAGCTGGTTTGGGGCCTCCAAATGATTGATTTAGCTGGGACTCCAGAAGGATGAAATGAGGAAAATGATGTAAGGAAACCTAAAAAAAGTAATTTCACAATTTAGTTCATTTTAGAAAATGTTATGGCCAAAATACAGAATAAAAATAAAATATTTAAACGCCAAAATTAGGCCATTTCTGCATTTGAGCTAAAAATTCCACAATATCCTAAAAATGTGACAATTGCACATAAAATTACACTATGGTGGGTATTAGAACATTGAAATACAGTATATAATATATGAAAATTATAGCTTCATCATTCCCCCACACTTAATCATTGCACTATTGGGCAATCATCATATATTCAAATCAAAAATCACACAAAAATCAACAATGAGAAAACATCAATGGTATCTTCCAAAATGAAATTCTATCATGTATCCTCTATGAAAAACAATTACCAATAATTTTCATTCCTCACATTTTAATTTATTCAACCTCATAAATCAATCCACGGGCCAATCACAACCTACCTCACCTTGAATTTCATGTCACTCTTCACTCAAGATAAATTAAATCTGAAGTTATGCTCATACTTGGAAAGTGCATGTATCAACATAGGCTTGTGACAATTCATATCTCTCTAAAACGTGAAACATTAAAATGAATTTAATCCTGAGGAATTTTTCTAGGTGAATTCTATGGATTAGGGTTGGTGGGAAAATGATTGAAAAATTAAGGCTAGAAAGAGGAGGTTGGACTCTTAAGCACAATGCATGAATAATAAATTGAAAATACAGGATGAACCTCACTCAATCCCCTTAAAAATGTGAACAAAAACTGCCCCTTTTTTATGACAAGGGACATGAGCCTGGAAATGAATACAATGAATGATTTCATCCAAGTTCTCCTCTTTTATTTTTCATTTTTTTCATTTTTGGTAATGCTCTAGAAAGGCACTACATTATTTTCTTTTTTTGGATTTTTTTCATGGAGAATGAGCTGAAAATTGAATAAAATTAATAAATGACCATCATGCCCTTGAATAGGGACATGAGTAATAAAAGGAGGTACAATGATAAATTCAAGCTCATCTCCATTTTTTTCTTTTTTTTTCTATTTTTTTGAAGGAGAACCAGATGAAACAAATAAAGCACAATGAAAGGATTACCCATGACCAATTTAATCTTTATCATCCACTGCCCATAAAGTTTACACACACCTCACAACACCCACAAATAAAACATATCCCAAAGAACACACACGAAAGGCCCTTCCCCCACACTCAAACATTAAATATCCATGCAAAAATACCAAGAGTGCGGGTAGGTAAGGAAAAATTGGCCTGTAATGTGGCTTAAACCTATAAAGAAATTCATGGCATCTAAGGGATAAAGAAGGAAAGATTGAAAGGTAGGTCTCAAGATAAAATATGGCTACCCAAATAGATGCCTCAGTCATATCAAAAACATTCCATGAAATCCAAAGCATTAAAGAGAATAGTCACAAGCTCTGGTTCTCACACAAAATCCAAGCTTCTCTTAAGAAAGTGTGGGTATTAGAAAGAATATTTCAATGTGGTTCAAAATACCTTACAGGACTGGAAAAATATTTGAGTCTGTGTTTCATGGGCATAGATTTCAGAAATTGGTCAAACTCATAAAAATTCTTGAAAATATAATTCAAGGAAAAAGTTTTCACATCAACAATCCTTTAAAATCCATTTATTCAAAAATCATTTCAATTATCTCAAAATCAATTAGTGTGTGAAAAAAAATTAGAATATTCATTTAAGCTCAAGGATCCTAAAAAGATGAAAATTAAAAATAAAAATAAACCACACAAAACATCTAAGTAGGTTGAAACTACCCCCACACCTAGATTTCACTACCCCCATTGTAGCTCAACAAAAGAATGATATGGGAAGAATAATAAAAGGAAGGAAAGATACAACCTGACTTTATTTTTTTAGTGACAGTATTGAGTTAAGCTCCTAGATACTACCAATTGACCTAAAATCCATGAAATAAATAAAACATGAGAAAAATAAATAAAAATAAAGATGAATGGGGAAGAAATAGGATAATGCTTGGTTTGACCCCCAAGCGGGTGCTAGGTTTGTACTGCCCCTAGTCCAGCAGTTGCAGCAGTTTAACCCCAATCTGATGGTGGGTAGGGTTTCTTTATAATAAACCACTAGAATATCTTTCTTCCAATGATCCTCAACTAGTAGATGTCTTGAAGGAACCCACATAAACAGTACATCAGCTCCTCCCCCTTTAATTGAATTGTGGTTCGCGACAAACCACTCTCATCAATTTGGCGCCGTTGCCGGGGAGGTCAATTGCATTCACACACTATTTTTCAAAAAAAAACAAAAAAATTTAAACTTTTCAAAAACTAAAAAAAAATTCATTTCATATAATTTTTTTAGGTCATGGATTATTTCAGTGATTTTTCATGTGCATGGCCATGTGATGAATTGTCTAGTAGGGAAGAGACTTTTATGCTGCAGATGGAAAAAGATGCCACAATGATTCAAAATAATTTCAAAATCATTGAACAAGAAAGCAAGATGGTAGCATCGCTGGCAGCTGAAGTTGAAGAAGTTAAAACTCAATGGATGGAATGACAACAACAAAAGTACCAAGTTGAAGAAGAAAAGTTAAATGTTGTTCCACCTAAATTTGATGTTGAAGAAACAAAGGAGGAATTGAATACTCAACATTAAGATTCAGTCGTCTCTCCTTGTCCATTTCTTGAAGAGGTTCCTGAAGATTCCATGCCAACTGATACAAATGTGGGAGGTCAACATGTTTTGGATAAACATTGGTTAGATTTTGTCGAAGACCAAAAGGTATGTGATCCTCCCAACTTTTTCAAAAAAGAATCACTACCTCTATACCTCTCTATTGCTTTGGAAGAAGATGAAGAAGTCCCTGCTGAAAAAGATTTCCTAGTGGCCTTTACTGAAGAGATCACATTTCAAGATGACCTACACGAAAGGGAAGATTTTTATCTTGAATGTTTATGTTTTAATCATATCCAAGTGCAATTTACTAATTTAAAAAGATTATACTAATATAAATGGGGGGGGGGGGTAAATTTAAAATGTCTAAAATATAGATATATTGTTAATATATAAATATATGAAAACACAAAATACAAAGAAAATGAATAATATACACACAGATTTTAGAAGAAGAAAACCATCGTTCTTGGGGGTTCATGGTGGAATTATCATTGTTATTCAAATTATTCATCAATGAGATATTAAATGTGGAGATCAAGACCTGTCACTCCACACCCTCTCGTTTGAAATGTATTACCCTTCACCAAGACCTCTGCATGTAGGATTAATCACTTACACATAAATAGCCAATCCAAACCCCACCGTTTGAATGAATTAGATATTGATGGGAATGAAAAGTAATAAACAAGGAGGAAGAAGTCAATAGTAGAGAAGGTGTGGCGACTGATCCCCACAATCATTTAACCACTACTGAATCCTTCAAATAAAACATGATAAATCAGTAAATCTCATAAAACTCAAATACCACCACTTCCCCCATCGAACAACAGTGAGGGTTAGTTCTCCACAAGCATGGAGTTAGAAAGAAGCACGGTGGGAGAAACACATAAAATAAAAGAAATGAATGAAAAGAAGAAATGAACAGAAGAATAATAAAGCTAAACTAATATATATTATAACTATAAAGATCAATTACAGAAACTAAACTCAACCTTTCCCCCTTGAAATGGCTATCCTTGTAATAGAGAGAAGAGATACATAATTATAGGGAAAATGGTTGATGAAATCTAGACTCAATTCTATCCTCCGTATTGTATCAAATTTTCGGCCCCTAAAATGGCATTATTGGTACTTTTCCATTCTTGAAAGTTGTTCCATATAATATACCGCGCCCCTCCACAAAATTTCATCCAGATTGGTCCATGTATGATGGAGTTATGGCAAGTTTAGTGCGGACCATTGAATCTGCCAAAGTGACTCTTCGTCTTCCACAACTCCAACTTCCGATGACATTAAGACCTCGAAAACAGCTGATTAAGACGTGGAATCCTTAATGAAAGATGTTACATAATTCCTCTTCCATCTCCTTGTTGAATATCAGCTCCATTTGATCCTTCATCGTCTAGATAAAAGCTCAGTATTAAAACCTTCAAAATATGTACACAGTTTTATAGGTACGGATTATGAGATGGTTTTGGGCCTCCAAATGATTGATTTAGCTGGGACTCTAGAAGGATGAAATGAGGAGAATTATGCAAGGAAACCTTAAAAATAGTAATTTCACAATTTGTTTTAGTTTAGAAAATGTTATGGCCAAAATACAGAAGACAAATAAAACAGTTAAACGCCAAAATTAGGCTATTTCTGCATTTGAGCTCAAAATTCCACCAAATCCTAAAAATGTGGCAATTGTACATAAAATAACACTATGGTGGGTATTAGAACATTCAAATACAGTACATAATATATAAAAATTATAGCTTCATCAAGTCTCCAACATTCTATAAATACCGAGTTGAACATAAGTATAGATTATCACCATAAACCAATGGAAAATCTGATAAAACTATCCAGGAATTGGAATAATTGTTGAGATAATGCTTGATGGACATCGAAGGAGGATGATATCAACATATTCCTTTAGGAGAGTACTTATACAATAATAGATTTAACTCAAGAACCCAAATTGATCATTATGAATCTAGTTATGGGAAGATATATTGTACACATGTGTGTTGGGATGAATTTGGTGGAAAAAAAGTTTTTAGGATATAAAATGGTTTAGGAAATGTTTCAAAAAGTTAATACCATTCAAAAACACATCAGGGTTTATCAGAGTCAATATAATAGCTATGCCCATAATCTTTTATGAGACCTAGAGTTTGAGGTTGGGGATAAAGTGTTTTTTTTGCATATCCCTATGGAATATATTTATGAGGTTTGGGAAGAAGGGAAAAATAATCCCTAAGTAAATTTTTATCTTTTATAGTCTCAATATCATAGGATATATTCTAATTAACATGAACTCCCACCCACCCATTCTCCAGCACACGATGTAGTCCACACATCTCTGTTAAAGAAGTACATACCAAACCCCTCACATGTAATAAATTCAAAGGTGGTACAAATAGAAAATGATCTCTATATTGAGAATTAGTTGGTGAAGATCTTGTATCATATAGATAAATTTCTACACAATAGTATACTCACCTAGTCAAAGTATTGTAGAATAACCATAAATATAAAGAGGCAGCATGGGAACTGTTGGATGAAATGAAGTAGAATTACCCTCAACTATTTTCACCTTGGTATGTAATATGAAATTTCAAGGTTTAAATTTATTAAGGGGCAAGAATGTAACACCCTATGATTTTTTTAAAATAAAACTATGTTCGATAGTATATACAACATGCAACATCGATCCTAAATGAACCAGGATATATTATTACTTAAATATTACTGTTATAACATAGACATTATATTGGAAGGTATGAATAAGATTAAATGATTTATAAGATTTATATGAATATCCAACTAAATTTTAATGTATTGATAAATTATTAGTAAATAATCAATCAATTTTTAGCAAATTCATTTAATGCATCAAAAATATTTTTTCCTCAAAAATGATTTTTATTACTTTTGTGAGTAAATATTATAATTAGTTTACGAAAATCTTATAATTTTTATTTTATAAAATGGATATAATTTTTATATTTATCAAATAAAATTATCTTATTGTAAAATATTGATATTGTTTTGAAAAATTTTATTTTTCAATAAATAGTGTAAAATACTGATTTTTATAAAAAATTTTATATTATTTTAAAGAATCTACAAATTAAAATTATTTTTTGAATTAGTTTGAAAATATAATTAGTTCCTTTTGATTAAAAACAAACTAATTATAATATTTTGAAAGAATTTTAAACATTAATTATGTATAAAAATATTTTTAATACTTAAAACGCATTTTTCTAAAAAAAAACTTTTCATTGTTTTTTTTGTTTTAAAGTTAAGTTATTTTTTACAAATTTTAGAAATTGAATATTGTAAAAATGATTCTATATTTTTAATAAGTAGGTCCAAATTTTCCAAATATGTTTTCTTTTATTTTGGTCATTATGAATAGTAACCATAGTAAATAATTGTCACCATGGTAAGGGTAAATCGTGTAATTATGGTTAAAAATAATATTATATGGACTAAAAAATGGTCATAACACTCACCTTTATCATAATTTATGAGTTTATCTAGGCTTTTTCCATAATTGGTTTTTTAAAATTTTGAAACTCGGTGTGATATTTCTTTGATATTTACCTTTTTAATATTTTATGTAAAGAAAAGTAAAAAATATCATACTCTTTGTTTTATTCTTTCAAAATTTTGGTTAAAGGGATAAACAGATTCTATGTTTGGTTATAAAAGGGTTATTTGAAATATAAATTATTTTTATCACAATAATTTATTTATAGTTTTTATTAATGGAATAATTATCTAAAATTATTACACAACACCGACACAATATTTATTCAATTAATAAAAAAATGAAACAAATGTTTTTTAAAAATATTAAAAGTATTGATTTTGAAAATATGTGGTCCATATATTTTTTAAATAAAATAACATATTTTAAATGTGTTAATGTATTAGGTTCAAATTATATTTTTTTCATGTTTTTTTCAAAGTCAAAATAAATGAATTGTTCCCAAAAATGACATTAAAGTTATTTTATAATAAATATTATTTCATTAAATGACTTTAATTTTTAAAGAATCCTATCTTCAGACCAATGATTGTTATATTATTAAAAAATATAAACTATGGTCCATTTATGGACAGATTTTAATTTTATAATTACAATATTGACCCCTAAATAATAAAAACATCGTTATCACACTAATTGTCAAAAAGGGTTAAGATAGGTTAAAATAAAGTGATAAGGAAAAAACTAAATCTAAACTTGTCATAATTTTATTTAACGATAGGAGTTAGACCCATAGTAATCCTATTTTCATATTATATCAATTTGGAAGAAATTTTCTGAAAAATTAGTTAATATTAATTTAATATTTTAATTAATTCCAAGAGTGAACCTCCCCTCACCCATAAAAGGGAACATCTTCTCCTCTTTTATTCACACTTCAATAGAATTTTATTTCAACCAAGACCAATCGAAATATCTTTTTAACATCCCTTCACACATTTTAGAGGTATTAGTTCGGGTATAATACTAACCTTAGAGGGTTTAAGGTGTAACATAAAAGAAGATGTTTGAAGAAGAGGAAGATAAGGAACTTATGTGAAGAGTCTAACTCTATGAAAGGGATATCTCTAAATTACAATTTTACTTCAGGTTATAACCATTTTATTTCCAAAAAAATTTATATTTCCTTTTTTTGTTGTGTATTGCTTCCAAATTATGTATATATTTATCATAAAAATATACCCAGCTCATTCTACCTTTCATTCATGGGGTAAAACATGCCTTATATTCATT
This sequence comes from Viscum album, assembly GCA_963277665.1. Lineage (NCBI taxonomy): Eukaryota > Viridiplantae > Streptophyta > Magnoliopsida > Santalales > Viscaceae > Viscum > Viscum album. The sequence continues at coordinate 1,447,001,706 of OY728145.1, read as the reverse complement.
TCTCAAATAAATTATTTAAGATATCTGTTTTGGTTATGTTATGAGGAAATATTGTTCCAGTTAAATATTTCTTATTTTTATTCTGTATAATTTATTTCCTTTTGTGTCACACATAATCATGAACTTGTTATGATGGGTGTGACCTGTTAGCGATCTAATGAATTGGGTAAAGAGTTGTTTAATGAGAATCTATGTATGTGTTTAGGATGTAAACCGAATCCAATAGGGGAATATTTTTACCATGTAATGTTTTCATGGTAGTTATGACTGAATTATTTTTATTTCACGGTTTCTGTTATTTCCAAGTTTCTTTGTTTTCCATGATCTTAGGATACCATGTTATATATATTATCCAATCATGTGTTTACTCATGAGCCTTTTTTTATTATATCATGTTATACATTCAAATTACATGGTAAACTTCCTTATAAATTTTATTACCCTACTGGGTTTTTTATATCATACCTTTCTTCAATGTATTACCTCGTTTATCTTATGATGTTTTAGGAGATTTAATAGAATTTGGATCTCATTAAGGATATATAAGTAAAGATGTTGTGTTTTAGTTTCCTGATAATGTTTTATATAAACAATATCCCCAATAAACTAGTCCTTCAAATCATTTTACTATATTTATTATATATTTATGTTAAATTTTTTTAAATAATATGTGTGAAAGGATTGGGTCTCTATATCTTGGAATGTTCATGGTTGGACCACAATTCAAGAATACTATGCATGTATGCCTTGGAAACCATGTACCTTGATTTGGAGTCCTAAGGAAGGGTTAATGGTTAGTAATGTGGTTAATCCAAACTATGTTTCCTTCTTTTCAAAGCATGTGACTTTGGAGAAATGTGTTTTTCATGATTGGAGTACGGTTTCCCAAACCGTGCGGAGAAACTATGAATCTTATCCATTCAACTAGAAAGGTACATATAGTTGGCACATGGTTTGGAAAACCATGAATCCAAACCATGTGATAAATTTCTAATTAATATGAATTTATTTTTTGACAAAATACCCATCAATTTATCTCATTATCCGCATGTTGTAATAGGCTCTCAACCAAAATTTTGGGGATTCCATGACGCTCGATGATCATTTTGGACATGCCTTTGAGTAATAGATCTAGTTTATCAAAGGAACCTACATGTTTCCTATTGTTCTTTATTATTATTCTAGACCTACTTTTCTCCTGTTAAATAAAACCTTATATTGGGGCCATTAATTCTATATATAAGGTTTTCTACATGATATATTTTTATTTATTATTTATACATCATTGAATTGGGATTTGTTTTCCAGATCTTTGTTATTCGTTGTGCTTTCTTTGGAAATCATTGAGGTATGAATATTCTCTCTCCCCTATTTTTCAAAAAATTAAGAATTGGAGGTTCTAAATGAATAATTATGTTCCAATTATCCCTTCTTTATTAATTCTAACCCCTTCAACTATCCATTGGTGGATCCCTTATTAGGTGTTTTTTATTATCATGAATTGAGGTAAGTGGTTCTATATTAAAATTCCTATCCATTAAAGTTGTATTTACTTTCTTGAATTGAAATGGATTTATAATTTATTTCCAAAGAATGAATTTATATCTTTTATACATTCTTTAAAATAAAATTGTGTGTGTGTTGAATCTCTTTGACTATGTATTTTCAAATGAAGAGTTGACTTTTATAAAATCGATTTAAAAAGAAAGAATGATTTGAAGAATGTTTTTGATAATGATTCTTGATAAATGAAGCATGATATGTTTTATGGAATTGAAATTAAATTATTGTTTTGAAATGCATGGGTTTTTATGAATTCCATTGATGTTGGTTTTTGATAAGAAATTCCATGTTTGAAACTGGAAATGGGGTTTATTGAACAGTTATTGATGAAATTGATTGGATATGGATGTTTTTCCAATTGTTTGATTTACTTGAATCACCGAATATCCATGGTAGTTTGGTGGGTAGTCCAATATAAGAATTCTAGGAATGTATTAGCTCTACCTATCCATTGATTGAAGATTATAATGATACAAACTTGAAGAGGTTAGGAATTTTATTCATTGAGGTGTTCTTCTACCCCCTAGACCTATGATCTAGTTATGTGTGCACACTTGGAGCTATAGTTCACTAAATATGTGTGAGTATACTTGTCACTATATCTATATAACTTTAGCGATTATCACTATAGTAATATTATTAAATTCATTTCATATTTATTTTTTCATTCTAGTGATTATGAAATGATTTATTCATTCAAATTTCACAAATATTATCATTCATTACTATTTTATAATTTCCCTTAGAATGATTTGTAAATCATGTTTGTTTTTGAATTATTAAATTCTTAACATGGAATATTTTATTTATAATTAACCCTATTTAGTTTAATGATATCTATTGATTAAGGAATTCTTGGTGAGATCCTCTAGGATATTGTTTCTCACACTCCTCATATGCCTTTGTGATTTTTTTGACTTTTCTATACCAGGTCCAGAAAATGGGAAATAACCACTTAGAGGTTGTGGATATTATTGATAGCAGGATCTTGGGGTTGGTAGTGACAAGAATAATATGTATTACCATTATTTAAATATTCCTTGTGTTGATGCTATTATTATTTTAAGATATTTGGTTTCTTACTTTTCCTTCCTTGTGGAGTCTTTTTCTTCTCAATTGTGTTGTAATATCAACTATTTATAAATTTGTTCTACTATTTTAATTTTTTTGGTCACTATTGATGTGAAATAATCCCATCATTATTGGTTTTGGATACCTAGGTTCTAGTATCGAACCCATGGGTATTGGGAATTTCCTTTGAGGCATGTTAGGATAGATTCAAGAAGCATTTTAGTATGTTATATGGGTGGTTTCAAGAAAAATGGAATCAAAGGATTTAATGTATCTTATTTGATGTCAATATTTGGTTTGGGAAGTCTTTGTATACTGATTAAAGGATTTTCAAGACTTAATGGGTATGTTACGAGTGAGTTCTTGGCTAGCCCTCATCACATATGGCCTTAAGTCACCATGTTTTTTTAGAAAAGTGACTATTAAGAGTTTTATTGATATGATTTTAGGATTTTCCTAAAATTTGATATGATATTTGGTTTCAATGATGAGTTTAAACTAGTAAATTGTATTTTTTATATCTCTTCAATGACGATCTCTTGTTTTATAACGATTTTGTGTAGTACCATGCCCCTAAGAAGATTCCTGATCAGGTTTTAAGAGGGATATAATGATGAAACATAATAAGAAAACCCTCAAGTATACTAGAAACTTATAGAGGTTGTAGTGTGTGTGGTCCAATATTTAGGATAAGGGGTTACACCTACCCCATTCAGACTATAGAGGTTATGGATCAGAGGGAAGATAACATAGATTATGACCAGGTTTGTCTTAATCATAACCACTATTTTTAAAAGTTACAAATGATCCTTAGGAGGTAGGGGATTGATTGGGAAAGATTGATAAACTTTTGGAGTTCTTGGAGACATCATAATTGATTAAGGTGAAATATGATATTTGAAAACTTGAAGGGCATGGATGGAGATAGTTGGATTCTTTAGTTTTGGAAAATAAGGGCAACATCTTCGAGTGGAAGGACTTCTAGAATCTTTTCATAGAGGTATACTATTTTGGGTTGATGGTTTTGATTAAACCCATTGAGATTCTTAACCTTCGTCTTGGTGATCATACAGTACCTTAGTATACCAAATATTTTTCTGAACATACTTTGTTGTCACTTAAGGTATTGTCGAATAAGAAGATTAAGGAACAAAGGTTTCAAATGGATCATATATCAGATATATCATGCTAGGTCTTTTTTCTAAATATTACTACTTATGCCAACGATTTGGATAGATATCTAATTATAGAGCTTGGCCTAGAGGGTAATTCAGAGTCATTTATAGGATTTTGAGTTATATCATCTCACAAAAATATTTAAATCCCTGTTAGAGGTGTTGGGTAGGGTATATTAAAAATTTTGACATTGATATTTCCTAAACCCATAGAAAGGGTAACATTATTGCTGATTATATATGCAAGAAACTATCATCCCATGCCATGAAGGTATTTTTGGAGGAGATTAATATCATTCATTTCACTACTTGAATGAATTAGGGGGTCTAGGGGGATGATAATTAGGTTGTTTTAGAGAGTGTTCATTTGAAATCCTATCTTCTTGAGATTATTATCAAGGAAAATCAACTTGATGATGAGTTTTCAGGGATTAGTAATTATTTATATAGTGAAGGTAACATCAATGAATGATCTCTATCTTTGAAGGGTATCCTTTTCTTTAGAAACAAATATGTCATTCTATCACCTATTATAAAAGTTGTGATGGGGAATTTTCATTATTCGTAGTGGGTGGTAAACAATGACATAATTAATATGTTTTATGATACTAGGAATCATTTTTTATTTCTAGGTATCAAACATGAAATTTCCTATCTTGTTTCTCATTTTTATACCAATCCAAAAATTATGGCCAAGAATAAAAAACCTTATGTTTTTCTTCATCCCCTCGTCTGCTTACTTGGAAGTGGGTTGGGATATCAATGGATTTTTTTGGGTTGGTGTGTACCTATTGTAACACCCCGAGCTTCCACGATATGCTTCTCATTCAATAATGCAATAACTTTCATTGTACACAACTTTGAGTTCCAAAACACCGCGACTAATCAAAGTAGACGTTATGAATAGTAATAACCACTTTTTAAAATTATAGAAATTTTATATTTCAAAATGGACTTCATTTTTTCAGAATATCGAAATTAGCCTATGTTGAATTTTGGTATTTTTCTGAGAACTTCTAATTTTTTATGAATAGTAAAAAATACTTAAAAACAACAAATAATTTATAGTGATAAATTATAATATTTAGTGGTTTTAAAGGATAATTAGAATATATTTTTACCATTTTATCCAATGGTTGTCATTAGAATTAATTTAACATTGAAATTGGACATAAACAATTGCCAATCTTTTGATATAAATTGTTTCTTAAAAACACGATATTTGTTGTGACAATGGGAATTAATTAAAAAATTAATTAATGCAACTTATTTGTTTGGAATTTTGTAAAATAGACATAAATTTTGAATTTGGAATATCAATTATATCTTAGGGTGAAATTTTTGCATTGTTCTGAAAAACTTCAATGTTTGATGAATAGTGAAACCACTAAGTGGTAGTTAAATAACTGATTTTTTGTTTAGATGAAATATTACCACTTCTGTGATTTGATTTTCATAAATCCGACATACATGGTTTTCATTAAGAAGTAAAATGTGGTTCAATGAGATTAAAATAATTTTTGGTGAATAGTAACTTTTATGTTCTTAATCGCGGTTAGAGGTAATTAGTGTAGTTTAAGGTAAAAAAAATGTTTTAATAATATGAGATGAGCTTGAAACATGTCCTACCCTCATTGGATGTGCCATGGCCGACCAAGATAATCCATGGGTCAACTTGGGGACCCCATGGAGCCACTTTAGTTGGAAATGACATAAATACCTTTTATTTAATGTTAAAGTAAAAAATGACACAAACATGAAATGTTTTACTAAAAAAAATTTTACATGGGGTTATTCAAGTCATATTTTTGACTATAAATAATCATTAGAAATATAAAAGAATTTCCTACATCATGATATTTTTTTTATAATTTTTAGACATTAAATAAATTAAATTATTTATGACACCATGATGATGCAGAGATTACCTCATTAATTAATGATTTAAATAAAATGAGAAGATAATGTAAAATCCAAGGCTTACACTTGTCCAAAGCCTATTGGATGGGTAGATTTCGAACCCTAATCTCCTTATCCTCGAATTATAGAAGTGTGGGACCTTTAGAATCCGAAAAGCATTGTGTAATAAAGTAATATTTCATTACTTTCCAAGAGTGCCCCTCCTCTCCACTTATAAAACGCCCCAACCTCTACCACCTCATTCACACTTTCAAGCCATTTGGATCGGCCAAAATCATCCCAAATACTCTCCCAACTTCCCTCCCTTACTCTTAGAAGCCTCACTTTGGGCATAATTCTTTCCAAGGAAGCCTTTGTCTCAAATCAAAGAAAGTAAACCGGTTTTAAGGTAATCTCTTCTCTAATGTTGTTTTGATTTATTTAGCTTCTCCAACCCCCTAAACTATTTTTATTCATTTCATTTGTAACAACACCAGTATCCTCAACATACTAGGATGTTTTTATAATAAGTATTCTAGCTACACTTACACACACCTACATCTAATGGTTAAAGAACATACGGTTTCTGTGGATGGCAAACTTCTGCCTCACGAAATGATGATTGTTCAACACTCATATAACACCTTCAAAGGTGGCCATTAAGATGTCACTGTATTTATATATGATATATAATATGTTTATGTTTTACTTATGCTTATTTATTTCTCATTTATGTCATACTTTATGATTTCCATTATGGGTAAACGCGATAATTTCATTTTAGGAAGTGCGGACTACCGCCCCCTCAAAGTGATTTGAATATTTAATGCCATATGTGGGATGTATAAAGGATGGTGTAAATGGTATTATACACTATATTATACTAAAATTATATTATACATTTATATCATTATGATTCTATTCCATTAAATACGAAATATAAATGAAATTAGCGTAATACGTACGTACGAATTACCGTATCCATGAACGGTGCATTTCATTTATTAGCTCTAAATGTTACGTAATATTATAAATGAATGTATATAATGGATATATATTAAATATATGACATATAAATCATTAATATAATTCTATAGATAATGGATATTCTACCATATAAACAAATTGTAATTATAAGAAGTTTATTGTTGACTCAAGTACCAAAGATCGACAAAACAAACGTTATTAACTTAAATAATTACATAATGTTCATATCATTGTAATAAGTGATATAAAAACGATAATGAAATTGAAAATGGTTCTTAATACGGTATATATTAACTCTATTTTATTATTCAGGATGTTAAAGAACGGTTGAGTCAAGTCAGACACGAGGTAAGGGAATTTCTTAACCCAACTTCCATTCTTTGGGTTAATCTCCTACTTTCAAATTATGTCATGATATTATTATGTCCTATTTTTTATTTTTACGTTCTTTATGTGTACCTATAGTGAATACACATAATATATATATTTTATTTTAAAAATGATCTTTTAAGGACTTCGTCTCAATATCCTTTCATTGAGGCATATTTGGTTTTATACACAATTTTCTTTTATACGGTGTACAAACCCCTTTGACTTTTACGTTTATTCAAAAGGAATCTTTTTTATACGAAGCGTTTTAATAAATGACAAAAAGGGAATGTTTTTCTTTCCATACATATGTGGCAACAATGACTTCTCCGCCGCCATGACCATTATTTGAGTTTCAGCTTCCTCTACAAGCCATCACATTTTTTTAATGAAAAATAAATACAAAGTTTTAACTTTCTTTTATTTTGGTATTGAAAATGGTTTTGAAAGAATTTTTATTATATCAATGTGTTGTATTGATATCTTGTGATTGAAATGTGGAAATGTTATGTTTCCATTATGCATGTTTTATGTGATACGATTATGTTATGGTTTATGATATGTTTAAACCTATTCATATGAGGAATGTATTGGACTTAATAAGTGACGGGTGGAGCCCGCTATAGCTCCTCGATGCATCGGTAGGTCTCATGAGACAACTAGACGTGGAATTGGATGAGGCCCTTTCCCAATTTGATTTATGGTTTTGGCCGAGGCCTTAATCATTTTAGATGTCTTAGCCGAGGCCTTGACAAAATGTTTCAGAATGTCTGGCATTATACATTCCCTCATTATGAAAGTTGTTATTGATATTGCATGTGATTATTCGACCAGTAGAATATCCATGTGAAGAAGTGAATGGAATTATCTCATTTTACTTTTTCCATATTATTTTGATGTTCAAGTTTAAAAGGCTTTTGTTTTAGTTAAACATTGCCTTAAATTTTTATGTTTATTTATGAAAGCTTTCGCAATATTGTTATCCTTACTGAGCATATGAGCTCACCCCTTTCAATGTTTTAATATTTTCCAGGATGTGAAGAAGTATTTTAGGAATGACCTGCAGGGATAGTCAGAAGAGGATATGAGTGTGGACTATGAAGACTTTGTTATTAGTTTTTCACTTTATGATGTAATGTAAGACTTATGATTGTATCTTGTGTTTCCAAGGCTACTAAACTAATCGGTCTTTCGAGACTTGATCTTTTGTGATCATGCCAAAGTTACGAAGTAATGCACCGGCTCTGGGTAGCTAGGGTCGGGGCATTACAGTTGGAATCAGAGGCAGTTTAGTACTAACCTTGGAAGCTAGATTTAGATAAACTCTGATTAGAGCACATATCCCGATGATAGACTTTAAGGATTAGTATAGAAGAACTTCCTAGAATTTTGGTATTATAGAGATTTTGTGAGTTTTCTGAGAAATACATCTCTATCTGGATACGAGCAGGTAGAGGAGGCTCTGGCACAGATGTACCTAGGGTTAAAACCCGAAAACACCGCTTTGAGCTAGACTCGAACGGGAACTGGTGCACGACAACGGGCCTTGCTGCAATCTTGGTTACGACACTCCCAGGGGATATGCTTAGGATAATTCTCATTTTCTTTACAAATCACTATGATGGGTTATGAGTATATACTTCCTCAAAGAAAACATTTATTTTTATGATTATGGATTATATCCATAAATAGTTCAATTTATGTAAAGTCTTTTACAAGTATGGAATTTTGTATTTTGATTCATAAACTAATCTAGTTTATGCCATTGTATAGAAATGGCGCCTAGTGGAAGGAATGGAAACCGTATCAACGCATGCACTCCGTGTAGGGATTTCCCTCCTACTCAAGAAAATTATTGTGGATCTAGAGATACAACTGGTGCTGATCAACTTATTACCATACTAGGACAACTCACTCAAGTTATGAATAATAACCTTACTCGTATGGATCACCCTGATCCACAACGTGGAGGATCAATGTTAGACCACTTGATGCGGCAACAACCGCCAACATTTAATGGGGGTAAAAATCCATTAGTAGCTGAGAAATGGATAAACTCCTTAGAGAAAATATTCCATGCCTTGGGGAGTAGCGAAAGGGAGAAGGTTGTCATGGCAGTTTACCGCCTCACTGGAGATGCCGATCAGTGGTGGTCACTGATTCAAAACACAAAGGAAGATGATGACGTATCGAATATGGAATGGAGGGAGTTAAAAGAGATTTTCCTAGAAAAATACAATCCTCGTGACCATCGAGCAGATATGGAAAGACAATTTTTGAGTCTGAGACAAAAGGAGGATGAGAATGTCGCAAAGTATGAGGCCAACTTTACAAGGTTAGCGTGGCATGCTGCAGATTATATACGTAACCCAAGAAGTAAGATTGATTGTTTCTTTGATGGGTTAAAACCATTTTCTCCGTCGAGCATTAGTCTCACAAACCTTCTCGTCATACGAAGATATTGTCTCATGTGCTATCAAGACAGAAAAGGAATTCTCTAAGTCTTATGACAACAAAGTAAAGCAAGAGAAGAAGAGAACGGTGGAACAAGAGACAGATAAAGGGAAAAAGGGAAAGAAGGGTTTTCCATTATGTGATAATTGTGGGAAGAATCATCCTGGTACTTTCCTAAAAGGAATCAGAGTTTGTTATAAATGTGGAGAAAAAGGTCAGCAGGCGCGTGATTGCAAGGGAAAGAAAGAGGCTATAAATATTGAATGCTACAATTGTAGGGAAATGGGGAATTATGCAAATTAATGTCCTAAGCGTCAGGGAAACTTACCTCAGAAAAGGCCAAGGGATCAAGGAAAATCTTATGTTGTTACTACAGTTGAAGCGGAATAATTAATGTATTGGTGCTTTTGGAATGACGGAATATATTCTGGTTATTAGAATAATGTGATATATATATATATAAGGATTGTACTGTAGTACTTGTTGATTTCAGTAAGGTTTTAATATGATGAAGGTAATAATATTTTTAGTATGTGACAAAAAGAGAAACTTTAATTTGTTTGGGGAATCTGATAAATTGATTTTGGAATTAAGAGTCCATTTAGAGAAAGTCTGGACAGAGGTATAAAGGTTGGAGTGGATTAAGTTGATCTTTGGATAGTATTGTTTAAGGTTAAAAAATTTTGTAAATATTATTTTTGGAATATTATAATACTATAGTTTTAGGAAAAGGACAACCTGCATGGTGGGGCATAACCCATCTCGTTGGACAAAGGTGCAGGAATCGAACCCACAACCATAGTGCGACATGCCTTTATTTCCTACCACTAGCCTACAGGAAGTCCCTGATTATTACAAAATAATTTTACTAATCTAAATGGTATGTGTTAACATTTGGAATCTTATACAATTAGGATAAGTATAATGTTTTTGAGTTCTATTATCTTTTTGAGTGAAAGATGAGTTGATGGTTGAAACTCTAATTGTCAAGAATAAATATATATACCTATCTCTTATTCAATGAATAAATTAATTCTTAAACTTTATTAAAGGGATATTAAAACAAAAAAATGTGTTATCCTAATACCTTATGTCTTGTTGAACTGATGATATTTTAAATCAACATATATTGAAGGCTTTGAGGCCCTCAATTTTACAGTTGATTGTGATTGATGACCTCAATCACTCCCTACAAATATTTACGTCTTTCCTCCAATTATATGTCTCTAATTGCCACCAATATTCTCCTAATTGAGATCATAATTGGGTGGTGACTTTTTCATTCCCCTTTCCCTCTTATTAAGGCTAAATTTTATTAATCTTATTTCCGATGTGGGTTTTCCATAAAGGTATTTTCTATTTTCAACCTTTTATTTTCAAAGAAAAAATTTCAAATTGCGAGGACGCAATTTATTGAAGGAGGGGAGAATGTAACACCCCGAGTTTCCACAATACGCTTCTCATTCAATAATGCAATAGCTTGCATTGTACGCAACTTCGAGTTCTAAAACACTGCGACTAATCAAAGTAGCCGTTATGAATAGTAATAACCACTTTTTAAAATTATAGAAATTTTATATTTCAAAATGGACTTCATTTTTTCGGAATATCGAAATTAGCCTATGTTGAATTTTTCGTATTTTTCTGAGAACTTCTAATTTTTTATTAATAGTGAAAATTACTTAAAAACAAATTTTTTAATCAAAATAATTTATAGTGATAAATTATACTATTTAGTGGTTTTAAAGTATAATTATAATATATTTTTACCATTTTATCCAATGGTGGTCATTTGAATTAATTTAACATTGAAATTGGACATAAACAATTGCCAATCTTTTGATATAAATTGTATCTTAAAAACATGCTATTTGTTGTGACAACGGGAATTAATTATAAAATTAATTAATGCAACATATATGTTTGTAATTTTTAAAATAGACATCATTTTTGAATTCGGAATATCAATTATAGCTTAGGGTGAAATTTTGGCATTGTTCTGAAAAACTTCAATTTTTGATGAATAGTGAAACCACTAAGTGGTAGTTAAATAACTGATTTTTTGTTTAAATGAAATATTACCACTTCTGGGATTTGATTTTAAAAAATACGACATACATGGTTGTCATTAAGAAGTAAAATGTGGTTCAATGAGATTAAAATAATTTTTGGTGAATAGTAACTTTTAAGTTCTTAATCGCGATTAGAGTTAATTAGTGTAGTTTAAGGTAAAAATAATTTTTTAATAATATGATATGACCTTGAAACATGTCCTACCCTCATTGGATGTGCCATGGCCGACCAAGACAATCCATGGGTCAACTTGGGGACCCCATGGATCCACTTTAGTTGGAAAATGACATAAATACCTTTTATTTAATGTTAAAGTAAAAAATGACACAAACATGAAATGTTTTACAAAAACAATTTTTACGTGGGGTTATTCAAGTCATATTTTTTACTATAAATATTCATTAGAAATCTAAAAAGATTTCCTACATCATGATATTTTTTTTATAATTTTTAGACATTAAATAAATTAAATTATTTATGACACCATGATGATGCAGAGATTACCTCATTAATTAACGATTTAAATAAAATGAGAATATAATGTAAAATCCAAGGCATACACTTGTCCAAAGCCTATTGGATGGGTAGGTTTTGAACCCTTATCACCTTATTCTCGAATTATAGAAGTTTGGGACCTTTAGAATCCGAAAAGCATTGTGTACTAAAGTAATATTTCATTACTTTCCAAGAGTTCCCCTCCTCTCCACTTATAAAAGGCCCCCACCTCTACCACCTCATTAACACATTCAAGCCATTTGGCTTGGCAAAACTCTGCCCAAATACTCTCCCAACTTCCCTCCCATACTCCTAGAAGCATCACTTTTGGCTGAATTATTTCCAAGGAAGCCTTTGTCTCAAATCAAAAAGAGTGACCCGATTTTTAGGTAATGTCTTCTCTAATGTTGTTTTGTTTTATTTAGCTTCTCCAACACCTTAATTCTTTTTATTCATTCCTTTTGTAACAACACCAGTATCCTCAATATAGTAGGATTTTGTTATAAGAATGATTCGAGCTACACTTACACACACCTACATCTAATGGTTAAAGATCATACGGTTTCTGTGGATGGCGAATTTCTGCCTCACGAAACGATGATTGTTCAACACTCATATAAAACCTTCAAAGGTGGCCATTAAGATGTCAATATATTTATATATGATATATAATATGTTTATTTTTTACTTATGATTCTGTATTACTCATTTATGGCATACTTTAGGATTTCCATTATGGGTAAACGCGATAATTTCATTTTAGGAAGTGCGGACTACTGCCCCCTCAAAGTGATTTGATTCGTTAATTCCATATGTGGGATGTATAAAGGATGGTGTAAATGGTATTATACACTATATTGTAATGGAATTATATTATACATTTATATAATTATGATTTAATTCCATTAAATACTAAATAGAAATGAAAGTAGCGTTCATGCGTACGTACGGCTTACCGTCTCCATGAACGGTGCATTTCATTTCTTACCTCTAAATGTTACGTAATATTATAAATGAATGTATATAATGGATATATATGATATATATGACATCTAAATCATGAATATAATTCTGGAGATAATGGATATTCTAACACATAAACAACTTGTAATTATATGAAGTTTATTGTTGACTCAAGTACCAAAGATCGACAAAACGACCGTTATTAACTTAAATAATTACATAATGTTCATATCATTGTAATAAGTGATATAAAAAGGAAAATGAAATTGAAAATGGTTCTTAATAAGGTAAATATTAACTCTAGTTTACTATTCATGAGGTTAAAGAACGGTTGAGTCAAGTCAGACACGAGGTAAGAGAATTTCTTAACCCAACTTCCATTCTTTGGGTTAATCTCCTACTTTCAAATTATGTCATGATATTATTATGTCCTATTTTGTATTTTTACGTTCTATATGTGTACCTATAGTGAATACACATAATAGATATATTTTATTTTAAAAATGATCTTTTAAGGACTTCGTCTCAATCTCCTTTCATTGAGCCATATTTGGTTTTATACACAATTTTTTTTATACGGTGTATAAACCCCTTTGACTTTTACATTTATTGAAAAGGAATATTTTTTATACGAAGTGTTTTACTAAACGACAAAAAAGGAATGTTTTTCTTTCCATACATATGCGGTTACAATGACTTTTCCTCCACCATGACCATTATTTGTTTTTCATCTTCCTCTACAAGCCATCACTTTTTTAATGAAAAATAAATACAAAGTTTTAACATTCTTTTATTTTGGTATTGAAAATGGTTTTGAAAGCATTTTTATTATATCAATGTGTTGTATTGATATCTTGTGATTTAAATGTGGAAATGTTATGTTTCTTTTATGCATGTTTTATGTGATACGATTATGTTATTGTTTATGATATGTTTAAACCTATTCATATGAGGAATGTATTGGACTTAATAATTGACGGGTGGAGCCCGCTATAGCTCCTCGATGCATCGGTAGGTCTCATGAGACAAATAGACGTGGAATTGGCCGAGGCCCTTTCCCAATTTGATTTATGGTTTTGGCCAAGGCCTTAATCATTTTAGATGTCTTGGCTGAGGCCTAGAAAAAATGTTTCAGAATGTCTGGCATTATTCATTCCCTCATTATGAAAGTGGTTATTGATATTGCATGTGATTATTCAACCAGAAGAATATCCATGTGAAGAAGTGAATGATATTATCTCATTTTACTTTTTCCATATTATGTTGATGTTCAAGTTTAAAAGGATTTTGTTTTAGTTATACATTGCCTTAAATTTTTCTGTTTATTTATGAAAGCTTCTGCAATATTGTTATCCTTACTGAGCATCTGAGCTCACCCCTTTCAATGTTTTAATATTTTCCAGGATGTGAAGAAGTATTTTAGGAATGACCTGCAAGGATAGTCAGAAGAGGATATGAGTGTGGACTATGAAGACTTTGTTATTAGTTTTTCTCATTATGATATAATGTAGGACTTATGAATGTATCTAGTGTTTCCAAGGCTACTAAACTAATCAGTCTTTCGAGACTTGATCTATTGTGATCATGCCAATGTTATGAAGTAATGCACCGGCTCTGGGTAGCTGGGGTCAGGGCGTTACACCTATTGAGGAAGGAATGTTATTTGGTTGGTGCTTGATAATGTATATAACTAAACCCATGTATTATCACTATGGTTCTATGATTGAATGTTTTTGAAAATGATTTATGAATGTCGATGATTATGAAATAATTTATTCATGCTTATTTGATATAAATTCACATTCATTCCTTTTTTATACATTCCATTGGAATTATCCATAAAGCATATTTGATTATGAATTGTGAGATGATTACCATGAAAGATTTATTTAAAATTAAGCATATTTGGTTAATTTATATGGATTGATTATGGAATTTTTGGTGATATCCAGCTATTCTATTTTTTCTTACACCCTAAATGTGACTTTGGGAAACTATAGAATTTCTTATTCCAGATCCAGGAAATGGGAAAGAACTATTTAGAGGTAGTGGGTGTTGTTGATAGAAGGAACTTGGGGTTTCCAATGATATGAAGATTATGTGATCCACCTATTGTAAGGATACCTTGTTTTAACACCACCCTTAGATTTGAGATGTTTTTTTTGTTGACTTTTATACCTTATGATGTATTTCTATTTTTGACTATATTTAAATATCGTATGCTTATGAATTATTTCAATTTTTTAGTTTTTTGGTTACTCTTGTAGAATAATCACTTCCTCTTTATGGTTTTTGGATGTCCAAGTGTTAGTCACCAGCCCGTGGAGATAGGTAATTCTCTTTGAGATGTTTCAGGATTAATACAGATATCATTTTAGAAGGTTATTTGGGTTTTTTGATGATAAAGGGTCACCTAACTTGATACATAAAGGATACCAAGATATTACCCTTCATATGTAATGGTTATATAATTATACATAGTGGATTTTAATGTTAATATGTAAATTTCATCACTGTATAATTAATAGAATCATACTTAGAAGAATTTTGGGTAAAAAGTTTCACGGTGTGGCATGTACCTCCATGATACTTAGATAATACATATACTTTAAAATATTTTTTTGATCGTGTTTATTATATCAAAAAAAGAACGAAATAATTTCCAAGGGATATTTGAATAAGATAAAACAAAGATAATGGAATATTTATAAGAATTCAAAGATACCGATTTTTCAAAATCAAAGGGAGAGAATATTGTGAAGTCCAATTGGGATTTTAAAAAGGAATCGTTCATGATATAGAGAAAGTTTTTTTGCTGAATACTATTGATTTATCGAGTAACCAATGAGGATGAAATGAATATTTTAGCATTCTCTTCCATGTTTGAATAATACCATTTCAATAGTTAACTAGTATAGATTTTTAGTTCACCTTCAAATTCATAGATTTTTTTTATTTTGTTTTAATTTTTTTTGAATCTGTTGTATTCGAAAAATTCAATTCAAAATTTTTCTAAAGTACTATTTTTTATCCTTTAAATATGAATGAAACAAGAAAGGTTTTCTATGTGCTGAATGAAATATATTGTTACTTATTTGGAAACAGAGTGGTTATTGTCATTGTTTAAACATCTTAAACATGTTTTTGTTTTAAGGGATTAATGATATAATACAGTTTTAATTTCATGGTGTACATTGAGTAATTAGATCACTTATAGGGGAATAATATCATTCATATTCATTTTTCGATATTATTTTTCTATATAATTGGAAGTACATATTTATTTCTAGGATTGTTCATAGGAAAAATCAATAGGAATGAACTTTTGTGATAATGAAGAAGGGAAAATCCAAAAATTAAAACTAGTTCACAACTTCGTACTTTTACTGGTTCACATACATTCATCATTTGATATGTTCTATTTTAATCGAAATTACAAATATAATCATAAAAATACCCTACCCACATTAGAAAAAGGTAATAACAATAATAAAGTGACATTTGGAACATAGTTTCATCCTTCATATGAGTTAACCTTGGGGATAACTATCAGTGAATTCCAAGGGGATAAAACCTGAACATAGATACATGAAAAATCTCTTCCTTTAAAATATATTCCTCATTCCATATCATCTACCCTATATTATTCTTGTTAATAAAAGCTGATTGATGTGTCTTTATCTCATAAAATCAATGTAATCCTTTCATTTCCCTCTTCCATCCCTCTTCTTCTAACTTATTTCATGTTTTCTATAGGATGTATTATGGGTTTCAGTATGTGATTCCACCAAAGCATGGGAAAAGTGATTCTTAATGTTATAGTTATATGAGGCTAATGAAGATATATTTTACTCCATTAATCATCATTTTGATAAAGGTTATTTTCATGAATTTCTATTACAAGGATTTATTTATTTTTTGGTCAAAATTAATCTGTGTTTATGTTATATAATTTGGAACTTTTAGTGGTGTATGTTTTAGAGGGACATTAGTAGTTGTTTATAGAAGTTTTTCCTTTATATTAAGATCTAATTATTTTTGAATCTTGGTTTATTGGTTTCAGTAATATTCATAGTGGTTTGAAAACTACAATGATATCACTAAAGGGTTAATTAGGTAAGTGGTCTCATTCCCCCTTATACATTAATTGGATTTTTCCTATAATTTTCAAACTAAATGATTTTTAATTTTTTTTTAAAATATTGATTGAATATATAAATATAGTGATTTAAAAAATGAATTTATAACTAAAATTGAAATTTCAAGTGTTAAATGATACTCTAATATGTTTGGTTATTCTTTGATAGATTATTTTTTATAATATTTTTATAAAGACTAGTTTATTATTTTTAAAACCGCTGTTATTCTAAATTATATCTGGATCCCCAGGTAAGTAATGATTTTATTGTTCAATCATTGTATTATAGTTTCACTCCCCATACCATATTGTGCTGAATCTCTAATACTGTATTAGAAGTAACACCATGACTACTATTTCATTATTTTTCAAACCGTTCTTATTTTCATGTACATGAATTGATTGATGCATATTTATTGGGAGTTGACTCATGGGGGTTACAAGATTATATTTATTGTGTTTATTTTATATTCATTGATGAACCATGTTCTAATGAAAATAAGGTTTTGAAATTAAATAATTTTTTTTGCATGTCTAGTTAGAAAAATTATTTCTGGATTTAAATTAAGTATTAAAAACATATTTTATCAAATGTTTTAAGAAATTTTTTATGTATTCTGGATATGATAAAATACTTAAAAACTATTATTTTAAAAACATATTTAAGTGGTCCTTGAGGAGAATAATTTCTGAAAATGAAACTTTTAAATTTTTTGTAAGCTAAAATTTTCTTGTTTTTATAAAATTTTGTTTACAAATGTGGCATTATTTCATGCCATTTTAAATCACTTTCATAAAAATATTTCTAAATAATTTTACGATTATTTATACTCATTGAAGGATTTAAATTGTTTCATTAACTATATTATATTATATAAAAATTATTCTTAAGAATCTTATCATTTTTTTGAGAGCATGATAATTTTTCATGTGGTTTTTAGGACTATTATAATACGTTTATAGGGTGAATGGGAACATTATGGTCACCTTATATAATGGGAGGTACAAAAGCACTATGATTTGTTAGAGGTATTTCTAGATACTAATTATGTTGAGTTATGGTATGGGGTTTGTATTCTATTCTTTTTATGCCTATGAGTTCGTCCTGTTTATGATGTTTCATGATACATTATATCTTGTACTTGTTCTCCTGATGGTTTTTACGTACTAATTCTATTTTTTGTTCTCCTTACACTTACATTTTATTAACCTTTATGTGAAGGAAAATTTTATTTCTTATTGATAGAAATTATAGAAACCTAGGATTAATATAAATGGATATTACATCAATTTAGATGAACATTCAATATATTACAAAAGTACATTCCTAAGGATAGTAATAGTTTAATGTCATTGGAAACTTGGAAATATAATCATCTTATGTCGGTGAATGTTCCTTAAAATATCCAATAAGTATATTACCCATTAGTAATACTACTTAAATCTTTCTTGATAACCTGATGAATGGAAACATAATTGGCATGTGAGCATAGATTCTCATTAAGGGTAAACAAGGGAGATTTGTAATCATAACATTATCATAAGGGTATAAGAACATGAAAATAACTCTTGAAGATCATATGATGCATATCAAAGATCATATACAAAAAACATGTCCTAAATATTGGAAGTTCAAAAGTCATGAATCATAAGGTAAGTAAGATCATAATCCACGAGAGCAGAACATAGAAATAAAACATGTAATTTTGGCAGACACACAAGCATATAATATGATTTCCATTGTAGTCAATGTGTCACTTCTAATACAATATTAGTAGTATAGGTTCACTCTCCATACCATCTTTGTAGTCATATTTCACTCTTAAATCTAACTTGGTAGTCATGTTTCACTCCCACAACCATCTTGGAAGTCATGGTTCATTCCTACGACCATCTTAGTATTCAAAGTTTGTTCCCTAGACTATCTTAGCAGAGAAAGTCCTTTACTGAACTGAGTTCACTCCCCATTCCATCCACATCTATCTCATGAGATATATATCTTTACCCAATACATTTAATGGATATTTAGGTCCCACACATCTTATAATGATATCATACATATGTGTTCCACATGATCATAAAAAATCATATCATAACCCATAAAATTAAGTGGTAATGATAAACATATAATCATATCATACCCTGTCGAAAAGAGATAGGTTTCATAATCATTTCATAAAAATATAAACCATGAAAAAAGTGGGTTTCATAAACATATAACCCATGAATGTAGAATGTGTTTCATAAAAATATAACCCGTGAAAGAAAAATGGGTTTCAAAAACCTATAACCTGTGAAAGAGAAAGGAGTTTCATAAACATCATTCCATAAAAACATAAACCATTTAGAAAAATAAAATTAATATATCCCTTAGATAATATCCCTAGAAAAGAAATTAGAAAAACAAGGATGTGATCTTATATTATAAATAATTTTGAAATATCTTTTAAGAAAATTTTTTCTAAAAAATATTCTTTCTTCATTAAAAATAAATCTTTTTAAAACATAAAACCTTCTGAAAACTTTTTTTATTGACAGATCATAAAAAGATCTTGAAATAATTTTGAAAAAATTTTATTTACTTAAAAATAGCTTTGAAATCATATAAAATATTCTTGAACATTTTTATTTAAAAATATATTTTAAAACTTATAAAATTAGCTTTGAATACATTGAAATACCTTTGAAAAAAAACCTTTTAAAAACCTATAAAGGATTCTTTGAAAATTTATTTAAAAAAACATAATTAAAAAAACTTTTTATTTAAAAATTAATTAAAAAATGAATGTATAGAATATTAGAGTAAAATTTTTCTTAAAAAAATGACCACAAAAACATATAAAGGGATGATCAAGTAAATTACAGTCATGATGGATGGTAAGTCCGTACAAGCCGAACATTACTTTTACACCTTGAAACATTTAGAAAATTGCATTGATAGAAAAAAAAGAAGAAGATTCATTTTAAAAACATTTTTAAATATTTAAAACATGGGTAAAAATTTCTTTTATGCATTATATTATAATTTTAATAATGTTTTAAAAAAAAATTTACAAAACACGGCTTTGAAAGAACACAAATTTGCTATCGAAAGATAAAATAAAGTCAAATTTCCATAAAAATTATTTCTTCATTATATTAAGTAAAAAAGAGTGATAAAATATTATCATTAATTTTATATAACTTGTATAACTATAGGGTAATAAAATTCATGAGAGTTATTTATATATAGAACATAATATTTAATCAATGGAATCATAATTATAAACAATCTCGATAAATGATGAGATTTGAGTGATAAACCATTACCACTTTGGTAACTTGGAATTAACTACATTAAATAAAGATTAAAATATAATTAAAATAAGTATATTCATGATATAACATGTAAAATTCTGTATGTACACCTCATAGAAAAACTATGGGTGCATAACATTGCAATTGTATCAAAGAAGGAAAATTGTGACAAACATAATTTACCAATTTGATAACTTTTGAGACATAAAACCCAGGAAAGAAAGATCATAAAATGTATATGTAAATAAAAGTAAGCTTAATAATAATATTAATAGAAATAATTTATATTCTGTATATATGGCACAAAAAATAAATGAGTGGTGAATAAGGCATGTATCGCACAGAAACAAAAAAGTGAGGTGAAATTCCATTACCTCAAGTATTGACTTTCCTCATAGAAATTCAAAACTCTGGTATAATAACTATAATTTTTAAATACATATAAAAAATAAAAATATTATTATATATAATATCATATATTATTTAATTATGACTTCATATTACCCATTTATTAACAATTCCATGTTGAAGTAATGTTTTGTGTAATAATTGTTTTGTTTATCATACATGTTTTGACTTGTTATTCTTGTTCCACTTATTTAGATCATGATTTACTTATATAAATAATATAAAATTATTTCTATATCATATATATACATTATATAAATATTTATATTAATCTATAAAATATGTAAATATTAAACTAAACACCCCATTCATGGAGACGGTAGGCCGTACGTACGCATGAACGCTTCTGCCCTTTTATTGTCGTATAGAATGAAAGAATGTAAATGAAATATATGTATATAAATATATAATATAATTACCGTATAATTATTTTGTCATATATATAAAATAAATTTACTAAAACCATCCTCAATACATTCAATGTAAAGTGTGAACGAATCACATTGCTTTGAGGATGCGGTAGTCCACACATCCACAAATGAAGTTATCACTTATAAAAAAATGTAAAGTATGATGGTATGTTTAATATAATAATTATAGAAGTTTAAAAACATCATAAATATAATATAAATATAATATAAATCATGTATGTTGACTAAATAATTCCTTAATACATTCCATGTAATGTTTGAATGAATCACATCGCTTTGGAGAGGTGGTAGTTCACACTTCCACAAATGAAGTTATCATATTTACAAAAAATGAAAGCATAAAGGTAGGATTTATAGAATAAGTATTTTACTATAATTACATAATAAATATAATATATATCATATTAAAATATAGTTTCCATCATAGTGGTCAACCATGAGAGGTGGTAAAGGTAAAATGAATAATATCATTTCGTGAGGCGGTAGTTCGCGATACACAAGAACAGTAAGTTCGTTACCCATTAGATGGGAGTGTCTGTTAGTGTAGGTAGAAATATTAGAATAAAAAGATATAAGTATATTTATGATACTGGTGTTACTATATAATCATGGAATAATAATAATTCAAGTGGTGGAGAATGAATATAAAAGGAAGGATCTTGAGGAAGGATGTTACCTCTTCTTTGGGAAACTTCACTTAGTTTTCACCAAAGAGCTTCCTTGACTGGATTTCTACCCAAAATGAGGATTAAAGGAGTAAGGGTGGTATTTTGGGAAGTTTATTTGGTAGATATTGGACAAAAATAAGAATTTTGAGATGTGTGAATATGGGGGAGACGTGGTGGACTTTTATAAGGGAGGGAGGGGACACACTTGGTATTTTTTAAAATAAGTTAGGTGTAACCACGATTTTACCTAAGAAGTCATAACAACCACGAAAAATAAATAATTGAAGGTTTATGTATGATTTATTTCTAGAAAATGGATGTTGGACATTTTTATAGGTCATTTTTCCCTCTTAATGTTATGGTTTAGTCCTTTTTCAAGTTTAATTTTACCTTAATCACTATAATTAATTTTAATCACTTTCACTAATATTTATAGTGAAAAATTAAGGTGATATTATTAGAATATAAATATTTTACTAATTAAAACTTTTTATATCCTTTTTATAAATTAAATTAAAATAATTAGCAAAAATAATTTTGATGTTAATTCCGCAGATGTGGCGAGAAAGCATGCTTTCTTTAGTGAGAATGTTCAAATGTTCATGAAGATTTTATATCTAAATTCAATATAAAAAGAATAAAATGCACTAAATTGGATTAATATATATAAAATTTATCTAATTTAAATTTAAAAACTACTTAAATTATAATTTAACTATAAAAATAAATTAGACAAAAAACAGTTTTGAATTTAAATTCAGTAATTTTCACTATTCATTGAAAAATGAAGTATCTTAGAAAAATCCCAAAAATTCACCCTATGAAAATTTTAACATTATAAATTTTATAAAAAAATTTATTTCATCATATTATATTTCTAAAAGTGTCTAAAATTAATTTTATTATTTTTTACATAAGGACATATAAAGCAGATCATTTGGGAAAATAGTATTTTTAAACATATAAAGACCTTACAAAAAATTATAAATTTCATTATCCTTATGTTTTATTTATATAGAAACATTGTTTTTTTGAAAATTAGTTATTAATATTAATATTAATAAGTTTAATGGTTATGTTATAATTATCACGTTTGAACAATTCTGACAATAAAATTATGTTTCATAGAAACTCAGTGTTTTGTGTAATGGAAGCCAAGTTGATGTTGCATGTAGTACAAGATTACGTTGGTGTTGTTTGAAATTAAAGTAAAATGTAATTATTTAATATAACATAATATATAATTTTTGTTGTGTGAAATAGAAAATATCAAAATGAGTAAATTAATTCAAAAAAATATATTTCACAAATTATAAGGGTGTTATATTGAAACCCCTTTAAAATGAATTTCTCCATTGAAATTCATCCAGGTTATCAAAATTTTTATACTTTAAAGTTCATTTCATAAAATCCCACATCATATAAATGAGTAGAAAAACTTACTTTAAAAAAATAATGTTGGTACCATAACAGTTTCCCAAAGTAACTCATAACTAGCTTTCTACATAAGAGAAAATTCATGGGAAGTGAAAATATGGTCATGGAAGAGAAATATATCCAAAAACTTTTGATGTATAATGATATAAGACAGGGTCATGATAAATTTAAAAATCACAACCCATAAATATGTGATGAACTAGGGGACCATTTGATTCATCATAAAATAAGGTATTGGGATAACCTTTACGGTTTCAAGATCCTTTCCCAAGAGTTAAGGAATTTTCTTGAGAATATATACTTACTTGATTTAGTAAAATCTAACCGTTTATTGTTCCATAATATATTTATAATTAATCTCTTATTACAAGAAAATAATGTGAGTTTTTTATTCCTGAATCATTAGCAGATCATGAGACAAAATGTTAAATCATTCCCTCCAAACAAAAGGTTATCACATGTTATCCAATATGCATAAATACTCATATGGAGAGATAATATTTTAATCGATAAAACCATATCTAATGTTTAGAATTAACCATATCATAAATTTTTATCCTCGTACCCATTCTAGAAGTTTAAAATCCAAAACATTATAAACAAGATCACCAAATCAGTTTAATATTAATTCCCCATATATCATAAAGTACCTATTATCTATCACATACCAAACAATTTAATACCATCATAAAGTATTTTATTAAATAATGTAAATAAAATGAATTACCATAAATCCTTACTAAATACATGAATGATTCCTTATTCCAATGTCTATTAGATATATACCTTAAATAAAGAAAATTACATAAAATCTATTAATGATAGAACAAATTTCTTTGTCAATAGAAACTTTATCAGATCCAAGGAAATTGGTACTGTCTAATTCACTTATTGATATCCAAAATTTCTTTTATCTAAAAATTATTATATTAACATTCGTAACATAATAATGGTTATATTTCACTTAATCACGTGTTTCCCATCAATAATACCTTGCCAATAAATCACTTTCTTGGTTCATCAGAACCATTTAACATATTCTTGTAAACCCATAGAAAAAAACTAAAGTGAACAATCCTTATAAATTTAATATCCCATAATTATTGAATCCAAATACATAAACACATATGTTACTCCACTTCATATACATTCCGTTAACAAGTATACCTTATCCTATTATATAATACCTCTTTCCATTTACATTTCACCTATAGTATCATCATCATCAGTAATATAACCCTTACTCATGACACCTTGCTGATTCTGTTCATGAGCTTTCCACTTGGGGAATCAATTTTCATAATGACCATTCATTCCACATTTAAAAACATTTGATATTTTAATATTTATTAGGAAGGAAAATATTACCATACATTTCATTAACGAAACTATTTATTTTTTCCTTTGCACACACTTGATTTGTGTCCTTCTTTTCCATAGTAAAAATATATTCCTATTACTTTAAGACATTCACTTGGTTGATTATTTCCACATTTATGACATAAAGGAAAATTAATATTCTTTCCTCAATGGTCTCCATTACTTTAACTCTTAACTAACTCCTTCATCCTCTTCCTTGGTGAGTCTGAGAGTTGGTTAAAGTTAACATTGTTAGTCATGTTCCTTGAAAACTGATTAGGCATGATCACAACATCCTTCAATCCATTGATGATCCCATGAGACTGCTCATAAGAAAACTTTCCATCAAATTAAATATTATCCCATTTTATTATGGTTCCCCCCATTGACTAAAACCATAAATAATTTTTTGAGAAATACTTCTCAAAATAGGAAACCACGTAGTCCTGAAAAATTACATATAGGATGCCTAAATCATGGATCAAAATTATTTAATATACGATGTTTTTGGTTTATACTATGTTATTAATAGTCAAATTATACTTAAATAATTCATGATTTTTCAAAAATATTTTGTTAATTCTAAATGAATATCCTCCAGGAGTATCAAACCTGGTGTGCAGTAAGGCCCAATATCTTGTTCTAGGTTACACCGATTCAGACCTGACACACCTTATTAGAGTTATTACCCCCATATACATTTGTTCCAGATCCAAATCCACTTGTAGTACCTAGATATGGATATATTTCTAGAAAGTCACTCACTTTATTATTTACTAAAATTCTAGGATATTTTCCTAAACATTTACTCATCCTTATACATATCCTTAGAGACATACCTATACATATCCTTAGAAATATGCCTAGAGACATAACTTATGTTTTATCATCCTATTTTCTAAAGGTTTACTAAACCTTTCCTATTATAACAAATATTTAGACCCAATATTAAAATACTTGGATATTACATCAATTTACATTAATATTCACCATATTAAAAAAGTATATGCTTGAGGACCATAGTAGTCTATTATGTTTCGAAACATGGAAACATAATATTATAACTTTGTGAAAGATATTCAACATCTCCCACAAATATCTTCCCTATTAGTAATCATACTTAAAAGCTATTGTCATATTCTAGGGAAAATAATTATAAGAATGGGGTGAGATTAAATGCTAAGTAAGGGTAAACAAGGGAGATATGAAAGCATAACATTATCATAAGTGTATGTGACCAGGAAAATAAATCTTGAATATCATACCCTCCATATCAAAGATCATATAAATACATAATGGAATAAATGATATAATTTTATGAGGAATGAATCATAATTAAAGTAAGAGAATAATCCATGAGGTCATAACATATAAATAAGACATAAAATTTTGGAAAAAACATAATCATATACTATGATTTCCATAGTGGACAAGAAATCACTTCCAAATCCATCTTAGTTGTGCAGTTTCACTCCCCATACAAACATGGTAGTCCTAGTTCACTCCAAAACCCATATTAGTAGTCATGGTTTA
This sequence comes from Viscum album, assembly GCA_963277665.1. Taxonomy (NCBI): domain Eukaryota; kingdom Viridiplantae; phylum Streptophyta; class Magnoliopsida; order Santalales; family Viscaceae; genus Viscum; species Viscum album. Next base: position 1,446,975,386 of record OY728145.1, on the reverse strand, counting down.
CTCAAAAAACCATCTTGGTAGTCATGGTTCATTCCCATGACCATCTTAGTAGTCAATGTTCACTCCTTAGACAATCTTAGCTTAAAAACTACATTAGTTAACCAACTTCAATCTCGATTACATCAATTTCTATCTCATGAGATATAAATATTTACCTAATGAATTAGAGGGAGATAAATTTCCCATACATCTCATAATGATATAATACATGCGTGTTCTACAAGATCATAAAAAATCATATCATAACCCATGAAATGAAATGGGAATCATAAAAATGTAATCATATCCTAACATATGGAAAAGAGATATGTCCCATAGTCATTTGATCTAAACATAAACCATTAAAATAATAGGGTTTCATAAGAATATAAAACATGAAAACGAAATGGGTTCTATTAACATATAAATCGTGAAATAGAAATGGGTATCACAATCATATAACCCATGAAAGAGAAATGAGTTTCATAAACATCATGCCATCCAAACAAAAAACATTTAGGAAAATAATATGAATGGAAAACTTGGATTATATCCCTAGAAATTTAAAGGGTAACAACAAATGATTTCATCTTATATGGTGAACAATTTTTAATGATATTTTAAAAACATTTCATAAGGAAAATTTTAATACCTATTTAAAAAAATTCTTTCTAAAACATAAAACCTTTTGAAATCCTTTTTCCGTGAAAACATATAAAAAAAGCCTGAAATCATTATGAAAATAGTTTTCACTTGAAAATATATTTGAAAACATATAAAGTATTTTTAAACATTTTTTAGAAAACAAATATTTGAAAAATTATAATAGTGGATTTGAAAACATTCAAATACCTTTCTTTGAAAATAACCTTTTTAAAACATATAAAGTATATTTTGAAAAATGCTTTTTTAAAATAATTTTTTTTGAAAACCTTTTTCTTTGAAAATATTTTTAAAATAAATAAATTTCCATAATATTATAAAAAAATTTCTTTATAAAATGACCAAATAAACTTATAAATGAATCATAATGGAAATGATGGTCCTAACGGAAAGTAGGTCCGTATATGCCGAATTTTCCTTTAGAACCTTAAAACATTAAGAAAAATGCCTTGAACTTAAAACATGAAGAATATTTCTTTTCAAACAATTATTTAATAGGAAAAACATAGGTAATGTTTTTATTTATACCTAATATTATACTATTAATAAAATTTTGAAATTTTTCTTATAAAACACTGTTTTTGAATGAACACATTTTTCAGACCGAAAGGAGAAATAATGTCATATTTTCATAAAAGTATTTTCATAATTATTTTAAGTACCAAATATTTGAAAAATGGTACCAATAATTGTATATAACCGTAATAACTTGGGGGAAATAAAATTAATGAGTTTTCTTGATATACAGATCATAATATTTAATCAATATAAGCATAATCATAAACAATCTCGATAAATGATTAGATTTTAGAAATAAACAATTACCACTTTGGTAACATGGAATTAATAACTTTTAATGAAGATTAAAATATAATAAAAATAATTATATTCATGATATTAAACTTTAATGGTAGTATATACACCTCATATAAAAAATATCAATGCATAACATGGCTTTTGTCTCAATGAAGGCAAATTGAGACAAATATACTTTACCAAATTGTTAAATTTTGAAACATAAAACCAAAGAAATAAAGAGAATAAAATTGATATGTAAATTCCGATAAATTTAAGTAAGTGTCATAAAATAAATTAATACTCATTATATACGCTACACAAAATAAACGAGTGGTGAATAAGGCATGTATCGCATGAAAATAAAAAGTGAGATGAAATTCCCTTGCTTGATGTCTTAACTTTTGTCATACATGTTAAAAAATACTATATAATAAATATAAGTTCCTTATAGATCCATTAAAAACCATATTAATATATATAATAAAATATATTATTTACTTATTAATTTATATTCCCTGTTTATTAACAATTATATGTTGAAGTCATGTTTCGGGTAATAAACGCTTTGTTTATCATACATGTTTTGACATGTTATTCTTGATCCTCTTACATAGATCATAATTTATTTATTTAAAGAAATTAAAACATGATTTATATATCATATATATATATTCATTATATAAATATTTATATAAATCTATAAAATATATAAATATTAAACGAAACACACAGTTTTTGGAGACGATCGGTCGTACGTACGCATGAACATTGATTCCATTTTATTATCGTATTAAAAGAAAGAAACTAAATGAAATATATGTATATAAATATATAATATAATTATAGTAGAATTATTATGTCATATATATCATATAAATTTACTAAACCCATCTTTAATACATTTCATATAATCTACGAATGAATCACATCATTTTAAGGAGGCGATAGTCCACACATCCAGAAACGAAGTCATTGCTTATAAAAAATAGAAAAAATAAAGGTATGATTCATATAATAATTAAATATTTTTAAAAACAAACTAAATATAATATATATCATATAATATTACTATGGATCTTGAGGAAGGATGTTACATCTTCTTTGGGTAACTCCTTCTAGTTTACACCAAAGAACTTCCTTGATTGGATTTGTACCCAAAGGGGGGATTGAAGGAGGAAGGTAGGTATGTTGGGAATTATATTGGTCAGATATTGATTGAGAATAATTTTTTTAATATGTTTGAAGAAATGGGAGAGGTGGTGAAATTTTATAGGGGAGGGAGGGGACATATTTGGGATTTTTGAAAACAAGTTTGGTCTACCAAAGTTTTTACCTAAAAAACCATCAACAACCAACCAAAATAAACAATGGAAGGTGTATGGATGTATTATGGCCATAAAAGTTTTTTTTAATGTGGATTGGTCATTTTGGATCCTAATTATAAGGTTTAGTCCCTTGTTAAGATTAAATTTACCTTAATTACTGTAATTAATTTTTATCACTTTCACTAATATTTTTGGTCAAAACTTAATTTTATATTATTATAATATAAATACTATAATTAATAAAAATTTTCAAATATGTTTTTGTAAATTCAATTCAACGAATTTCGAAAATTCTGTTTAATTCTAATCTCGTAGAAGTGAGGAGAAATCAGGTTTTTTTATAGTGAGAATGTTTAAATGTTCATTAAGATTTTATATCTAAATTCAGTAAAAAAAATTACAATGACCTAAATTTGATTAATATAGGTATAATATATCTAATTTTACTTTAAAAACAAATTGAAATATAATTTTACTATATAATTAAATTATAAAAAATCTGTTTTGAATTAAAATTCTATATTTTTCATTATTCATCCAAAAATGATGTATCTTAGAAAAATCCCAAAAAATCAACTCAAGATAATTTTGATATAATTAATTTAGAAATAAAGTTTATTTTAACAAGTAAAATTTATATGTGTCTAAAAATAATTTTATTATTTTTCAAAAAAGGACATGAAAAGTAGATCATTTGGGAAAATAGTATTTTAAAACATATAAATACTTTACCAAAAATTAAAATTTTATTATAATTATGTATAATTTATATAAAACCATTATAAATAATAATTTTAAATTATTTATTACAATTAATATTACTATTTTTAATTGCTTGGTTATAACTATATTGTTTAAATAATTATAATAATAAAATGATGTTTTGTAGAAAATTAGTGTTGTGTGCAATAAAAGACAATTCAGTGCTACATGTAGTATAAGCTTAACTTGGTGTTGTGTGAAATGAAATTAAAACTCAGTGATTTCATATAACATAATATATATTCATTATTTTGTGAAATTAAAAATTTCAAAAGGTATAAATTAATTTGAAAAAAAAATATTTCACAAATTCACAGTGTGTTATAGACATAATGAATTGAAGGGAAATAAAAGTTTTTGGGAGGGATGTATCATGGGAGGATTATCATAATACCTCCTGGGTAGTGGGATATTTTGGGATTTATGTTCTCCAATAAGATTATTTACCATTAACATGGTCTCTCTTTGGAGGGATTTTTTGTCTTAGAAGTGTATTTACTATAATATAAGGAATATAATGGTTCATAGAAATCAAATTTATATTGATTTATCATCCTGGAATGTCACTGTGGAATATTATGAAGGAGATTTTAATATTATCAATGGCTTGGGATATTAATCTGGTATGTGTTGCTAAGGTAGATTATGAACCATCTATTTTTTATTTCCAACCAATCTGGTTTAAATTTTTGGGTGAGGTGTGTTTAGTCATGAACAGTTCAGGATGGGTAATCTCATTTGAATTATTCAAGAGTAGGGGTTTTTTCATGGTAATGTCTTGGGATTTAGAAAATTTTGAGCTATTTTCTTAGATAACTTGAGAAATATTACCCTCTTTTCTTATTAGGTTATTTCCAGTTCTTCACTCATGTATACTTATCTATGGTCTCACTTTGGACTACTCTACCTAGGTTTCATAGTTCACGATTTAAGGGGTAATGGATATAATAACTAGCATGTATTTGGGTGAAAAGTTAGTGAAATATGGGATCATGGATAATCATTCCATAAATCACTAACATGAACTTTGGTCATTTGGAACAAGATGATGATAGGGTTTTCTATTAGGTATCTCACATTCATGACTTGGATAACCAGGTCCAAGGATGTTTAGTGGATGCATATTCATTTTCTTACCATTAAGTTAAATCATAGTGGTACAGATCCTCTAAGGGATGGATAAAGGATAAAAATTGTATCTTATATGTCGAGGACCAATTTTGGTCCCTCCTTGTGTTGGGAAAGTCTCAATTAGATTCTACATTAAGATATTGGTAAGGGAAAAAAGCCAGTGAAGGTTGAAAATTTATTAACAAACGTGTCCCTATAATTACCACACCTTTCCAATATAGGGAATGAATTATCATAGTTTTTGTAGCCAATTGTATTCCAAAGAGTGATATAATCAAGGAAGTTTTTGGATAAATCTTAAAGTCGATTAATTTTATTACTATTTAGAGGATGGTGTATGTGAACCTAAAGTAGTGAAGAATTTCCAAGAAGGGTTGGACTTACATCGAATGATTGTTATAATCCACTTTGGTTGATAGCTAGATTCCTTTATAAGTTAGTGGTTAATTAATGTTACCTTGGGATATGAGTAGTTTATGAGTAAAGGATACCACCATCTATTAAGATTATCCTCTAAGGTAATATTTAATCCATGGGTACTATGCGATGAACTTTAGTCATTCACAAAAGGCACTCATACTCTTCCTTGAGATTTTATAGGAGTCTAATTATCTATATATACTTTATAAAATCCTATTTGAAGCATTGTACCATCTTCTATGTAAATATATTGTATTCTAAGCTAGTTCATCTTTGGTTTCCAGTATTGTTAGTGAAGGATCATATGTTTTTCATGTATTTCAGGGGGTTAAATAGTTGTCACCTGGGTAAGTGGTAGAAGTTAGTTATTTTATGTATGGGACCATTTTATTTTCTTTACCATATTAGTGGTGTTGTTTTTTGGATTGAATTTAATTATTAATGTAATGATGTTTATATCATTCTCTTAACTATTTATGGTCAAAGAATGAGTTAGGTTCCCATTCTATATGGGTTCTTCTCATATCACTCTTAAGATGAAGGTTCTAATCTAGTCTCACTATATTATATATCTTGGGATGGTAATGAAATATCCATCTAGGTCGACACATACATTTTGTATGTCTATTATAATTGTATAATTGGGATAGTTGGTTCGTTTAAAAATAAGACAGTTTTAAAATGGAGAAGTGGTCTGAGATATTATCTGGACACCTACTATCTCAAGCTTTTGGGGGATGGAAAAATAAATAGAAGGGGTAATGTGACGCCACTAGTTTGAGGTATGTTATCATTTTAAACTATTTATTTCACGTTATAGAATGGTTTCATAGGAGAATATAGAATAAGATCTAGAATTTGGCAATAAGTGTGGGTTTAGGACATGAATGAAAATTCATGGAATGAAATTTTTTAGGGTATATTTTTATTGAAATACGTATGAGGATATTCACAACCTGAATATGATTCACAAAGGTGATCCAAACATATTATACATAAATATTACATCATTTTAAATAAATATTCAATAAATTTCTTAATAATACAGACACCAAAACCATAAAGGTTTGGTGTATTTAACGAAAAGACACATAATACATTAATTTTATGAAATATTTTCAACATCTACTACAAATTTCTTCTTTTATAGTTCCCTTTTTAGACATATCCTACTTAAAACATTCTTCATAACCGGGGGAAAATTGAAACATAATAAACGGAGAGATTAGATGATCATTAAGGGCAAACACTAGATATATCAACTAATTATCATAGGAAATAATAATATATGAATAGTTAAATGAGATCATAATTATAACTTATGAATTTTTTACACAATAAGTCAAAGAACATAAATCATGAGTCATAGAATCATATTTTTTTTATAAAAAAAGACATACTTCATAAGAGTGAAGAGTCCTTAGTAATAAATTATAAGCCATGAAAATATATCTTAATTATAAAACATATCATTGGAATTGTGTGAAAATAATAAGCATAAAAAATCATTTCATTTGTCAAGGCACACTTCCAATACCATCATTACATTGTAGAAAAAGTCCCATAAAGGAATGGGTTCACTCCCCAACAACTTTTCATCACTAGAATGGGTTTATTCCCAATACTATTAACATTTTCTCAGTATATATCTATAATTTTACAAATAATTTAAGGGATATATAAATCCAGTACCACCAGCCATATAATGAAATCCATACATATGTGTGTAATAAGATCATAAAAGAATTCATCATTCCCTCACAACATAACTCATGGGGAAAATATGTTTCATAAATATTTTATTGTCACATAATTGTAAACCATTCAATGAAATAACATGGATGTTATCAATGGATAATATCTCCAAAGAAGAATAATAAATGTTAAAGGATGTTCACATAGATGAAAAATACTTTTAAAATATCACTCAATACATTCATTGAAAATACGAGAAAAATATTCTTTTATTTTTGTAAAATTTGAAATAAAAATGACCATAATATTGAGAAAATTATTTTTTTTGAAAATAACCATGGAAACATAAAAAGTAAGATTAAATGAAAATAATATTTCTAATGGTGGTAAAAAAATTTCACGCTGTAAACATTAAAACAAATATTCCCTTCAGACCATTTTTATAAAATGTCATAAATTAATTATTTTTTAAAACACTGTAAAAATTTAATTTTAATAATTTTAAAATAAAGTAAAATATTTTTTAAAATGAATTTATATAATCAATGGATCATATAAAATAAAAATTTTCAATATATTTTAAATAATATGGATATGTATGAAAAAGATCACCGACCAAAGAGAAAATAAGGTAATCTTTACATAAAATCATTTTCTCGATTATTTTAACTAAAAAAAGAGAGGAGAATAAAATGTGACCCCTAAAAATACATAAATAAAAATAGGATAAGAACAAATACATGGTTTATGAGATAATGATCATATAATTTCTACAAATTATATTAAGGTATAAATAATCCCTATTAAAAATGAGATGTCAATATAAACCCTTAACTCAAGTCTTGAAATTCTTCATACATGATCTTAACATCTTTTATAATAGTTTTTTATTTATTATAAATATGGAACCAAAAAATATTCATACTTATTTTACTATATATCATTCTATTTTAATTTCTAATTATATATCCATCAACAATTATCGATTAAAATAAATATATTGATAAAAAAATATTCATTTTCCAGGTTTGTTTTTGTTGTAAGGTTATGATACTTATACCTTGGTCATGGTTTTATCTTATATAGAATATTTATCTTTTTATAAGAATAATATTAGTTCATTATATTCACTTTTATGACCATTCATATAAGTTGTTGAACAATGAATTACATCACATCATAGAGGCAGTATTCCTCAAATACACATGAGTGATGTCATCAATTTTCAATAAATGGACCAAAATAAAAGTAAATAATAATCCAGATTTCAAAAATCATAATTATTTCATAAATATCGTATATATTAATTATATCTATACTTATTACCATCCATGTGGTGTGGAAATAAAAAATAAATCACATCGTTTTGTAGTGGTGGTAATCCACACGTACACATGAATGTCATTATCATTAATTATAGGAAGGAAAGAAGGTAAAAAATGATTGCAACATTAACATATTTTTTGTATAGTAATGATAAATATTTCATCATGTTAATATGGTTATAGAATATTTTTAGGAGGTTAAGTATGAAATAAATTCGAAATACATCGTTAAAGACAATTAACTCTCATTTAGGAAACCTCCTTGGGATTACACATTAAGCCTTATTGTCTTAATATTATGGAAACAAAATAATATCTAAGTAAATTTAAAAGATGTTGGAATGTTATTTTGGTAGGTCTTGTATGATCTAGAATGACCAATTTTTGTGAATAAGTGATGTAAGGATGTTCTCTTTTAAAAGTGAGATGAGTGAAAAAATTATAAATTCTTAAAACATAATTTTTTTTATAAAGTCATATTAAAGTGAATGTGGAACCAAGGAAACCAAAATATGATCATAATAAAATTTTTGGACAAAATAAACTTAAAAAATTATATTTATCCATGTTTTAGATATATTTTTTCCTATATCTAAGTTTAATCCCCATCATTAATCCTTTTAATTCTTTCCATCGTGAAAATATTTTACCATTGCAACTATTAATTATGTTAAAAAATAAAATTGAACCATTTAATAAATTTATAAATGTTTTTTAAAATATGGAAACCTTTTTACCAAGTTAAATTTCTATTAGTGGACGAAATTAATTTTAAAATAAACCCATAAAATGCGATGAAACAAGTTCTTTAGAAAAAATAATTTTCAAGTAAAAAATACACTTACTCTAATTATTTTCCTACTAATTATCCTTATATGAATTAAAATTTATTTATTAAAATTTATAATATACAAATTTCATTATAGTTTTTCATCAATAGAGATTTTATTATTTATGAAAATTGAAATACATTGTTTTCTTAAAAACAGTTTTATGAAAAATGTTTCTTTTTACCATCAAATAATATTTTCATTATTTATATAAAATTGATAACCAATGTAAGAATTATTATTCAATAATTACCAATATATTTCCAAAAAATAAATTTTAGTTAGTTATATTAATTTATATAAAAATAAAATCTCATGAAAAATATGTACATTAACATTAAATGATTTTATTCTTAACTATTCTAATCGAGTACTCATTTTTCATAAAATTATTCAATAAATTTGAGATAAGGAAATATATTATTCATATATTTAAAAATTTGGGTATCCCAATTCACACAAAAAAATCCAATTGATTGTTCATATATAATATAATATTTTAATCACTATTAATTTTAGTTTAGTGTTGTTTAAACAGAAATACATTATAAAATATTGGAATGTTACATTATACCCCTTGATAAGAATTTGACACTCAAAATTTTATCATTCTAATCCAAATAACCAATGTTACATCTATCTCATCACATACCCATCTTCCCATGTAGTTTCCTTTAATTTATTATTCCTCTATAGAGCCTTAAAAGGTAAGTTGTAATATTTCATATCAGTTTATTCCTATTATAAAAGATTTAAAATGATTGATCCTTATAATATATATCATACTCTAATGGTATGACCTCTGAGTTCCTTACATGTGAATAATATTGTATGTACTTTTTCAAAATAGACACATTGAACACATCTTGAACTTGGGATAGGTTTATAGGAAGAACCAAGAAATAATCTTCCATCCTAATATGATCAAGAGTCTCACAGGGATTGATATTTAAGGGTATTATCATTACCCTATATATAAAACTCATACAATTATTCTAATGATATGTTCAAAGGATTAAATTATCACCAAACCTGAACTCTTGATCTCACCAATGATTTTTATCATAACTTTTTTGTTGACTTTGAGATACCCTGATGTGTTTCTGAATGGATATAATCTTCTCTTTCATTTCCTCAACTTTATCAGGTCCTAATATATTGTGTTCCCCAACATTATCCTAGCATATTAGAATCATATCCTACTTTCCAGGGAGGTATTCAAAATGATCCATATTTATTATCATGTGAAAGTTATTATTGTAAGAAAAGTTGACCAGAGGAATGTATTTATCCAAAAATAAATTTAAATACATAGAAAAATCTCTCAACATATCTTCTAGGATTTTAATTTTCTTCTTAGACTAAAAATATTTCAGATGATGATGTGTAGTAGTAAATCTCAACTTTATATTTAAATATTTTTGAATACTTCACTAGAACATTAAGGTAAACCTAAAATCTTTATCGGATATGATTAAAATTAGATCTCCATGAAACTATACAATTTCATTAATGTATTACCTAATGAGATGATCAAGATATAAATCATCACTAATATAAATAAAATGTACTAATTTATTATGGTGATTGGCTAAAAACCAAATATAATTATGCCCTTTAGATATATTAGGGATTCTCATGAATAAATACATGATGACGTTTTCCTATTTCCACTTAGGTATGGGTAAGGGATATAACATCCCCTTATATTTCTATCTCTCATTGTTATCTTTAATTTATACCAACTACTAAGCCACATACTCTGTAATATATTTCTTCCTGTTATACCACTATAAATACTCTTTAAGATCTCTATACATATTCATACTTCCAGCATTAATAGAGAATGATAAAAATGAGCTCCATCTAATAAATCTAAATTAAATTTGGGTATTAATACACACTCTGTTACAAAATCTTATCATCCTATCACTATCAGGACTTAATTTTGGAATATTCCATACCTTATTTTGTTACTACAAGACTTCCTTTTTTTTACCTCTTTTAATATTCACATGAATAGATAGTTGAACTTTAATTTGAAAATGATAGGATATTTCTCATTTACTTATGATTTCACTATCCATCCTATGTAAATGCATATGTATTTGATATATTTAAATACTCATCATGAAAAAATCAACATGGTATTTCCAACTCAGAGCATTATCCACCTTTTTTTCTTTCCTAGGGTGGTAATTTATTGAGAAATAATAATATTTAATTAGTTCTAACCATATTATTTTCTGTATGTTCAAAATTATCTATGTGAATATATACTTAAAGATTTTATGACCAGTATACAAGTCACACCTTTCACCCTAAATATAACAACACCACATATTTAAATAAAAAATTATAGTTTTGAGTTCTAAATCACGAGTAAAGTAATTTTACTCATGAAACATCAATTAGAATGATGCATAAGATAATACTATATAATTATACCTGATAACACATCCCAGACCCTTATTTAATGCATACCTATAGATCAAAAACCATTCTCTAGTAGATGGTAGTGTGAGAATAGGTGTACTAACAAACCTTCTCTTTTGTTCATTGATTTTTTTATGTAAATTAGTTATCTAAAGTAACCTGGATCCATTTCATGAGATCATAGTTAGTGGATTTTATAACCATGAGAAATTTATAAAAAAATAATTGATATTATCCAGAAAAACTAATAATACTATTGATTTTGGTCACCATTGTTTTTATAGTCCAATGTTAAATAACTCCCATATTTGTGGGATCCACCAATATACCCTCACTTGTAATCACATGACCCATGAATGTTACTTTTTGTAGTTAAAATTCAAACTTTCTAAATTTGGTAAATAAATTCTCCTTTATCAAGGTATTCAAAAGAATCCTTAACTTAACATCATGGTCTTCCTTAATCATGTAATAAATAAGAATATAATCTATAATGAATACAAAAAATTGATCAAGGTAGTCTCTAAAGACTCTATTCATTAGATACATGAAGATATCTAGGGAATTGATAAGTCCAAATTGAATCAATAAAAATTCATAATGGAAACACCTCATATAGAAGGTTTTCTTGGATATTTACTCTTTTTGGAACCTCAAAATTTGATATCTAGATTATTGGACAATATTTAATAAGTATTTATCTCCTCATTGTTGAAAAAATAAATGATAAATATGGTTTAATTATACTTACTCATGATGGTATTATTGTGAAGTTTCTGATAATCAATTAAAAGATATATTGAACCATATTTATTACTAAAAAAAAGAAAAATTGCACCACATGGGAATTAACATTCATATTTTAATCCCTTACCAATATTATTGTTTATTTTCTTCTTTAATTCAAACAACTCAAGTAGGGAAATTCTATAATGAATCTTTGAAATAGTCATAGCACAACATATGGGTTCTATTGAAAAATCAACTTCATGATTTTAGGGAAGACTAGAAAAATCTTTAGGAAATACATAAGTATATTCCTATAAAATAGCCATATATTTAATGTAGAGTTTCTAATAAACCATTTGAGATATATACATCTCATGAACAGGTAATAAGTCATATACAATGGAAGTAGTTTCCATTGTAAGTTCATATTCATCCCCACACTGATAGAAAATCATTGATTCATTAAAAATATGAAATGTGACTTCCCTTCCTAGAAAATTGACGTAGGATATATTTATTGAAAGGTAATATATGCCCAATATAATATCAAATTCAACTAGATGAAAATTAACAAGAATTTTAGGAAACATATTACTACAAAATTCTATTAAAGAGGATCCATAAACTTGAGATGTGATGATCATACTATTAGGATTTTCTATTGATAACTCAACACGTAATCATTTTGGTGGTGATGTGACCCATTATATTATTCATGAGATATAAAATAGTGGGTAAAAAACTAATTAAATAATAAATATGTAGTTATAGATTATATAATAAGTGTACCTTTTTTCACTTCATTCACATGACCCACATTAGTAATTGGGATAACATGATATTTTCCTTTATATCTAGGATTAAAAGGTTGTTGATGATTATTTTCATAATTAAGCCTTGGATTAATTCATCAGTTGTCATAATTTCTATACTCTGTATAGTTTTATAATTGGAGTGTGGGTGCTACATTCAGTTAATTTCTCTCTACATTCATTAATTGGATTCCATTCTTGTAAATATTTGGAATTCACTTGCTTGATGGAATTATTTTCCAAATTTAAAACAGTTACTAGTAACCACAATAAAAATTTCCGCTTGATTATTTCACACTTTTGGAATTTTGAAATATTCATTTTCTTTCCTCTTTGGGTTTTATTATTATAATTTCCTAAAAAATTTATCTTTCACATCTTATAAAAATCTCATAAATAATGGTAATTTTCACTATCCATTTATACCTTGAGATAAAATAAAATTATTTATTTATAGCATCCAAATCCCATTATATAAAATTCATTTTATATATTTTTTTAATTCACTAATGAATCAATAAATTATTATTTTAGGGTCGATGACAAAAGGAGAAGAAAAACTCACAATTAATGTAATGTTTTCCTCATGGGTAACAAAAAATTCATCAACCTTTCTCTTAAGCACAAGTAATTCCATTTCCATTTTTATATGATGATTTTAGGGAAACTAATTAATAAAAAATAGTGTCTTAAAATCATCACATCCCATGGAGTCAATTTCTTCTTATTTCCTCGTATTCTTAACAAGATTCCACTATTGATATTCTTTACCTTCCAATTGATATATTTTCAAGATTTTTTTTTCATTCTCTATGAACCAGAGAACATAAAATATCTTTTCAATGGTACTAATCTATTCCTCAAAAGCTAGCAGATCGTAGAACCCATTGAAAGAAAAGTGATGATAATTTATGAAATACCCAATGATGAATTTTCCCTACTTTTCAAATATATAATATCATTGTGATTCATAGATTTAAATAGTTTCATTAGCATAACAAAAATATTCTTTATTCTATCTCCAATTCTATTATATTTCTTAAGAGGGAAATAATTTCATTATCTACCAAATTCATTGTTAACATTATTCCTTTTAGTTCCATTTACTGACTAAACCCATAATCATAGTATAAGTTAAAATATACAATAATCATAGTGAGAAATCATATCATCATGAAAATCATTCATGAGATGTCATAAATTATGAAACCTTTTTCTCAACCAATGAGACTTTTAGGTTCCTTCTATGTCACATTCAGTTCATTATAGGTTATCCTAAGTTCTATAATCATTTCCCTAATAACCTAATCTATAAAATAAGAAAACCCTACTATGATACAAAATTATGTGACCCAAGCATATTATATTTAAATATTTCATCATTTTAGATAAATATTGAATACATTTAAAAATAATATATGCCCTCGAACCATAAAGGTTTAGCGTATTTAGAAAACAGATACATAATCATATTATTTTCTAAAATATCATTAGTATCACACACAATGTTATTCTCTCATAGAATCCTTCTTAGATATATCCCACTTAAAACCATTATTCACAACCTAAGGAAAATAGATAATTATAAAGGGTGAGCTTAGATGCTCAGAAATGGTAAACATGAGAGATTTAAATCTCTAATCATATAGAAGCATATGATAAGAATAAGGGTATGAAATATTGACCATAAATTATGAATTTCAGACCTAATTAGTTAAATATCATTAATCACGAGTCATGGAATAATGTTTTATCATCACAAGTGGGAAAATTTACATTAAAAATAAACCCATAAAAAGAGATATCAACAATTCTTATAAAAACCCATTTAAAAGTATAAACTGCACTTTTTCTAAATATTTTTCTTATAATAATCATTATATGAAGTTAAATTTGTTTCATTTAATATATAATATACTCATTTCAATAAAATCATTCATCAATACATATTATTTTTATTTATTAAAATATAAATATATTGTACACTTAAAATTAGTTTTCTAAAAAATGTAGATTTTTTATATTCAAATGATTTTTCTGTTATTTACATAAATTTTATAACCAATGTATTAATTATTACCCATTTATTAAAAATTTATTTTATCAATATCAGAACTCATCAGTTTTCATAATTTATATAAAAATAAATTATCTTAAAAAATATATTCTTTACTGTTAAATGATTTTATTCTTAACATTTAAATTTGATTACACATTTTTCATGGAATTTTTCAATACATTTATATTATGAAAATATTTTATTTGTAAATTTAATAATTTGGATATTCATATTCATACTGACTAATCTAATAACTAATTCATATATAATATAATATTTCAATCATGGTTCATTTTTTTTCAGTGTTTTGTGGGATTAAAGTTATCGAAGACATTAGATTTAATAAAGACAAATATATTCTTAAATATTAGGGTGTTAAATTCATATGCTGAATGGGTTTTTTGACTTATAGTCAAGGAACAATGTTTTTCAATCTAGCTGGACTTCTCAATGTTTTGCGACATGAATGTCTATGTAATGTCGTGAATATGATCATGTCAATACAATTTATAAATACAGTTCCACTTAGATCCTATTTTTTTCTCCCTCATTCCTCCATTTGGGTGGTTATGTTTATAATTTTTTGGGTGAAATTTCATCCCACGCATTCATAGATTGATCTACGGGTTGTGGAGATTGAGATCTAATGACTTGGAATATATTTTGGGTTATCTTCATATGGACGGAATTAAAAGGTGAGATCAGATCTAGGAATCATGTATTGATTTATTAGAATAAATAATTTTGAGATAGGTGGTTATATACCTCTACAATATTCCTATAAATTTAGAGATTTATTTTAATGGATAACTTTCATGTGTTTCTTGTTGTAAAATCACTGATAATTCTCCAAAATTTACTAGTTTTTGAAACTCTAGGTTGTGGGTTTCACCTACAGTGTGAGTGATGAATTTATAATATGATAAATTTATTTCAAAAACTATTTTGGGTGTGAGAACTTGGAATAGACACGGGTTAATGAGTTTATGATGTGAATGGAACGGGACTCATTGTGTTATAATTGTTTGTATGGTCAATTTTTAATCAAAATATTTTACAACCAAGTGATGGATTGGGTCTCTAGGGATGGGTACTACATGGGCCTAATTTTACATGGAATTCATTGGGTGAGTAACTTTCATGATTACACCTATATATCATGGAATAAATTCATGGTTTGAGTTTTATAACTTCTTATGTTCATGTATATCTTTCACAATTGTTTTATATTATTCACTCATGTTTTATATTAAATGATAAAAACCTTTTTAATGTCCTAGTGGAATGTGTGGAAAGTCCTAGAAATTACCTATTGGGTCAATATACTAAACTAATGCATATAAATTTTGATGCTTATGTAGATTTTGTTAACCATGATATAGGCAAGGGACATGTTTCATACCTTACAAGTGGATAACTATATGGATATAGTTTAATTTTTTAAGAGTTGGAGCTTGGATGTGTCCTATAGTGGAGTGTTTTGGGGTTCCAAATTGGTGATTGGTTCATATTGGAATTTTTGGGTAATTACATGATGTCATATTCTAGTGTATTTTTTACTATTGTGACTCTAATTATGTCTTTGGTTTATGGTGTTGTTCTATTTATATTTCTTTTTTATCATTCATCATGTTTATCTAGTTATTTTTATTTTGCCTATTGCAAGTGGTATGTATGTAAAGGAAAATCACCCCGATGGTTTGGTCAATCCCTTAGTATTTATTACTCTCCTATGGTGCCTAGGGGGAATCACCTAAGTTAAGTGAAACATCTATAATTCTAAACCAATGTTTCAATTTGGTGTGTAAAATTTCAGTTGATAGAAACTTATATCATATATAGTTATTTAACTTGTATATATTTAGATATTATTGATTTATGTGTAGTATGAAACCCTGTTTTTTGGTTTTTTTATTCAACACGTGCTTAACCTATTATAACATAATTATGTGATATTATGTTATTCTAAATTATTATTTTTACACGCCTAGATGTTATTGCATCACTCTATGAGGTTATTATCCTTCGTGGTATTTTAATAAATATATTAGGATGGTTTCATGATTCGTGGATGAGGTGGAATGTTTCTTCTAAAAAACTTTATTTTCCTTATATAGAAGATGTTTATATATATGATTATTGTTCCCATCTTATGAGAGTATTTTTATATATATGGATACTTTCCCTCCTTTAAGAGGGAATGGATACATATATTTTCACTCCTTTTAAAGAGTGAATGTGTTTGTTTGTGTGGTTATTTCTCACATATATAGGATGTACAATTTATTCATGTGGGATTTTGAGATTAGTCTTGACGTAGGAGTAGATCACCTTAGGTTTGTAAGAGTTGTGGTGAAGTATTCTTGGTATTTCTCCTCCTGGGGTTGTGAGAGGATTCTATTATTATTATACGAATTTCACTCATAGTGGTCTCTATCATGTAATACATGTTGAATTATTTTTAGCAGATTATAAATGTAAATTCATAAAATACACACACACACAGATAAATTATTCTAGTGTTTCATTTATGGTATTTCTAGTATCATTGTGGTACCTATTGAGTCTTTTTTACTCACACCCTACATGTGTATCTCAGTGTGCATACAATTTTATATTTGTAATTTTAGGAAAATGTAGTTTCATGGAAATATAATTAGGATATATATTGGTTGAAAGGATATTATTTTAGTGGAATAGGACTCCACCTAGTTGTGGGGAAAGGGTGCCATCACTTGTATAAAGTTTCAATGACATATCACCATTTACTTTCAATTTTTTATTATAGAGGGTCCATATATTGAATTATTAGTATTTGGAATATTACTATGTTCTATCAATATTCATATAGATACATATATTTTATATGTTTATACAGGTATGTAGGTAACCCACTAATAAATATGTTTCTAATTTTTGTGTGTCTAATATAAGAATGAGTCATGATTGATTGTGGATATAATATAATATTAACTAAACTATATTGATATGAGGGTAAATAATTTACTAATTAATAAATCAGAACGTCAGTTCTAGTTACCATAACTCAAGGATAATAGGATATTACTAAAGCATGTGAAAACCCAAATTGGGGTGAAAAAAATATCTGATTCAGGCCACCATGAAATTATTTCAAGAACATAATTAGTCAACAAAGCATAAATAAATTATCCAATTATATAATTTTGTCTAAAGTCACTAGACAAGATATTATTTATCAATGTCTCCACAAATATCCAAATTTATGAAAATTTCAAGGTTAATATCTGATTCATATCATCAAAATCCTCTATAAATATCAATTCATAAATCAAAGGTAATAACCCTCTAAATAAAGAATTTGTCATGAATTTTATATATTTGTAATAATTGTTGGAGTTGGTTTCCTTGAACCAAATTTTTTTAATTTAGATTTCATGTATATTCCAAGAATTAAATATTAATAAAATATCTTATTACATATTGTTCATTTTTTCGCATAACATTAATATAATAATGTCCTAGAGTATCTGTTTCATTGAAAAAGTTCATAATAGTTCCCTGCTAGGATCATAACCTTGAAACGATATGATGATATTCTTAAATATTTTTCTATTGTTAGATAACATTCTATTATAGGAAAAATATTATGTTTTCTATCAGGTATGATTACTCATAAATATACGAGAATTCCTCTCATGAAGTATACACTTTTCAATATATGAGAGATAATGAGAATCGATCCTCTTATAGGAAATCAACATGTTTATGTTTATTTTAATTTTCCTATCAATAAAAAAGTGTAATGATCCTTATAATTTCATTTTACCATTTATATATTTTATGACTCATGTACTTTGATGTATTTCCATAAACCATGATAACATATGATTGTGATGAAGTTGGGTACATTGGTTGCGTCATGAATGATGTGTTATTAATGAATAAGTTGAGGAATTATTTTTCTCTTCTATATTATAGGAAGTTAATATATTATCCATTTTATTGAAAAATAACTATCATATTACATTCCATGTCCATGATATATTTAAAAGTTCATTTTAGATAATCAAATAAAGACGTATCGAGAATATAGGTTGATGACACGTGTGTGCAACCTGCAAGATGAGATATCATGAAAAATGGATTATATTACACAAAGGGAATTCATATGTGGTAGTTATCATTGAAAAATATCTTCTTCTTCTGTGGGATCATTTACCCATTACTAGATATTAATATTAGGCATTATGCAAGTCTGCCTGATACTACATAGGAGGAGGCCCAAATGGAAACACAAGAAGTGTTTCTATTGATCTCAATTAAATATTTTTTATATTTAAAAATTGGAATAAATATTTTTCTCTGGTTCAAAAATATATATTTATTCATGTATTATTGATCAATTAAAAATAATAAATACATTTTTATTCACAAGGTAATTATTTAATCACATGAATATATAATATTTATTTATCTCTTATTATTCACATAGTAATAAATAAATATTTATTAAATAAATAAATAAATTTTTAAACATAAATATTAAATAAATATTTATTGACGAGATTGTGAATATAATGTTTATTTATTTATTTATTGAATGAATAATATTAATCTGAATATTTATTCAATAATTCAACAAATGTTAAGGATAAGTGGACTTGATTTTTTAATTGTTATATATTTATTTACCATATTGTAAAATAATATTATCATTGTGTGGGTTATAAAATTACATGAAATAAAATTAATATATTAATATATTATATATTATGAGGTTCTTTATGGTTCAATATATTATTAAGGGCCTTTTTTCTATTAATTAAATATGATTTCTTAACCCTAGATCTATAAATAAACTACTATGTCATTTTGGAAGATGTTAATCTTGAGTAGAAAATTCATATATATTTTCTTCTCATAATATCCTCCTATAAAGAATAATAAAAACAATAAGATTCCATCAACCTAAATGAAACATAAAGTGATCAACACAGACATTGTAAGATAATCAATTGTTCAAACTAGCACATGAGGTTTCATTAGTGTTGTTCAAAGATCAAAGGAGCATGTGTGAATCAATGTTAGAGGGGTTCTTATTTTGGTCTCTATGACTCAAGAATGTGGTAAATATTTTTTTAAAATTCATTATAAATTAAAGTGATAAGGTCCTCTATTAGTTCAAGAAACATATTTTTCAATATTATTTATAAATTTTTTTATTGGTTGTGGCATTCATTGTCATACACATTAAGGATGATCCATTGAATCTGAAAAATATCGAGTTGGCCATATTTCCAATAGGTGCTTCAACCATGTCCAGAACCCCCAAGTTGTATCAGAGCAGTCAGGTTCAATTTAAAATTATTTATTGATTATTGATTATTTATGTGTCTAAAAGTTAGTTTTCATTTTTATAAAACCATTATTATATTATTATTTTTGTGATATCTTATTCCCCTATTCATTTCTCACTCGTATAACCGAGATCCAATTAATAATTAATGAAGAACATCCAAAGAACACATCCATGGATGCTGGTGATTCTGGCCAGATTGTGTATAAGTATACAATGTGTAACTTAAAGGTACACACTGTGTATACCAATACATTACATTAGGATGGATCATGACTTTCATGGGTCATCATGAAATAATGACACAAGGATGTATTAAATAAAATTTGAATACTGACAAAAATAGGAAGACACACAACATGTCAGACTATACATTATGTAATTCGATTACACTCCATGTAGTCCGTGATCAAATACATGTCATGTATTAGATTTCATGAGGTGTAATGTCTAAAAACCAGGAAAAAATAATGTTACACAATGTGAACCAATAATAAACATAGTGTACCTCAGAAATGTTTGTTTAGAAATACGTACCCAGTCCTTATACATGTGTCAGGTATATACAATGATTGAAATACATGATGTAAAAATGGATGTACACACTATGTGCAGAAACTATTTATGCATAATTTTTTTAAAAACGTTTATTACTTTATAAACCTTATCATTATATATTTTTTGTTCCATTTACTGACTCATACATTTCATATGATATGTTTTATATGAAATTAAATTATTAATTAATTTATATATAAAATTTTGAACTATGTACCATGTATAATAATAATGTGTTGACTGGTCCACACACATTAATAGTACTACACACTATGTTAATTAAAATTCATTATGTGTGTCATTTATTAACTCATACACACCATACAATTATGTGAAATAATGTATGTATTGTATGAAACATGAGTATAATATATACAATCGTAGTACATATCGAGTATTTCATCCATGTTCTGACCATGTTTCATCCAATTACATGTTTTTTACTTATTTTATTAGATATTAAATTAAATTAATTTTATGAAATTTATTTAAAACCACTATAGACTAGTATCTCTAATACATATTGATGAAGATTAAAATGAAATTTATTTATTTATTAATCAGATAATTAATCAAATTAATTCACACAAGTTTTATATTAATAAAATAATGAATTAAAATGAATAATAGAAAATTATTCCAAATGATTATTCATTGCACAAGTGGATAGTCAGTATCTTATACTCACCTATGTTCATGTGTTGTTTCCTTTTAATTTAGTAATGGTATCGATTTTTTTAAAATTATTATTAATAAACTAAATTGATGTACTGTGATTAATCCCTCTATATTTATTATACACAAGCCTACATACCCAAGGGTTCTTTTATGTAAACCCCCATATAGTAACCTTCAACTGCATGTGAAGTAAATGCATTATAAGGATGGATATCTCATGTGGATGGAGTTGATTAAAGATATAGATGATGAAAAACCAAACCTAAGAGATATAAAGAACATAAGTGGAATTCTATAACTCAAACCTAGAACAACACAAGGATTTTCCCCCTTGGTTCAATGATTTTTTTATTTTATTCTCATGAACGAAAAAACTGGGTCTCCTGGGATTTGATGGAAAGGCCTGTCCAAAAAGAAGGTATTGATATGATAAATCTCTCCAAAATCTCCGTGGAATTCATGCAAAGATTGTGTGGGAGGCTCTTGAAGATTACACCCTATGGGGAAAAGAAATAGATTCTAAGAGAATATTGGATTCAGAGGTTCACAATGGTATATATTATACTTTATGGTCAATGATCCTTCCCCACATCCCGTCCCTACAACCTGTTACTCATTGGATCCCGTGTCTCATGTTTTCTTAGACTGAATTTCATAAGTATTTAGGGGGAGCGTATTGTAATATGGTATTCTATTGGAATTCATCACTTCAGGACACCTTAGTCTCATGTACTCAATCATATATTTTTTTATAAATAAATAATGATAGTGATGATAACACAATACCATGATCAAATAAATAAATGGATTAATATACCAAGATGGGATTAAAATAACAGGATTATTTATAAATATTTCATCATCAAATGGGTTAACTACTTAGGTAAATCCACTTAATATAAAGAATTCACGTAAATGTGTAAAATAATAAAGTTTATGAACAACAAAAAAATCCACCAAGTTAACATTAATTCATTACACATTCTATTATCTAGATTAATACAAATCATAGCTAACCTATCAGTTCAGACCATAGGTGGGGGAAATTGTAATTATCGAGGATCTTAACTAAGATTATGGGATCGCATAACCAAAATTTTATTAAATTTAATAGCTATAGTCTATTCAATATAAATTACAATCTAATGGTTGAGTAATTCAAGTAAGGGTTCCATGGTTGGGGGGTTATCTCAATGGATCAAGGAGTTACAAAATCATAGTTGAAAATACCATATACATAAACACCTTATTATCATTTTCATTTCCATTTTATGGATTATAATGAGAGTGGAATGGATTTTTCCACTAGAAATTCCATGTGATGGGACATTCTAAGTTCAATAGTGAGGACCATTGAGACTTAACAATATAATTGGAGTCTTATTGAAATTAAAATTATTGTGTATAATATAAATTCTTAATCATGTGATGTACTAATAATCTTCTTTGATGTTATTTTATGATAATTAAATGTTTTCAACCATATTATCCCTATAATTAATTCTTGAGAAATACCATCTCTTAATTGATAGTAAACTTTGGGAATAGTTTAGACAGTTATGATTTATTATGTGGTATGAACGGATCACCTAACATGGTAGAAATCCTGATCCATGATCTAAATTATAAAAATATTGGTAATAAAGAGTTTAATCTCTATGAAAAACACTTGAATGTTTTTATATATGTTTAGTGTTTTATACTTTCATCCTTGTCTAGAAAACTCAGGAAGTGTCATGAGAACATGGATTCATATAACATGCTATAAAATCTCCATGATATATACTAGAAGAGATCCAGATAGTAATGACAAGATATCTATAAGGCATTATTCATGATAAAACATGGATAAGGTTCACCATCTATTCTTAACATAGTCAAAATTATTGGACGCATTGAGCTCCTAGATATTATAGCTCATTATTTCACAACTCATTTTGTTCTTGTCTAGTTTTGTTGTAAATTGTATTACAAAAAAAAATAGATAAGTATCTACCTGATCTCCTCACTCTATTTTTCCTAAGTTTACATGGATTGGAAGTGTAAAAATCCTTCTATCATTATGATAAATATAAGGAAAGGCCAGCAGAAGAGCTCCAAGACTAACTCCATTTCAAAAGATTCTTCAAAACACCCTTATAATAAGAGGATGATTAAGGGTAAATCAATTGATTATGATTCTATATATTTCCCATGTGGAAATAAGGTCCACTAGAAGAAACACTTCACCCAAGAAAATAATCATGGGGAAGATTTAGGTGCATCTTTTATCAATCTCAACTAATATATTTCAACAAATTGGGTATTGGAAACAACACGTGGTGCTCACATATGTATTGAATTATAGAGAGAAAGTAAATTCTTGAAGATTTACCATGGTGAGGTAGATCAAAGAGAATTAAATGATTCCAAACTTATTGTTGTAGCTATTAGATACTACCAGTTCATGTTGTTTAATGAGATTATATTTGCTCTAAAATATTGTTATTATGTGCTATAATTAACCCAAAACATTATTATTGTGTCCCTAATTTATACAGATAGATTTATTTTCAAATTTGGGAATAAATGTTTCGTCTTTTATAAATATAGCATATAATATCATAATTTACTTTTAAATAATGTTCTTTATGTTTTGTATTACATGAAACAATTAGTGAAAATTTATAATGAAAATATTTCACATGAAACATACCACACCCAACCATGGAATCACTTGAAAAGTCATGTAAATGATTTTTTTGACCAGATTACACTAAGATGAAAATTTAGATTCATTTTAAGTAAAAACACTCTATGTATGACACATATATTTTCAAGGAAAAAGTATAAAATCTCTATTTAGTGTAAAAGGTGAAAAGTCTATAGATCTTATTAAGTTAGTTCTCACTAATTTGTGTTAACTATTTCTCGTTGAATCCAAGTGTGGGTGCTTATACCTCATAGATTTAATTTATGACTTTATTAGATATGAATATATCTAATTAATTAGGTATGATTTAGAATACTATTAAATATTCATGAAATATAAGAATTAATTTGAGGATTAACATGGTATGAAGATTAAGAAAATCCAATCATACTGTAACATAGAATATCATAATCAATACTTCATTGTTTATTTACAAGAGTTTTAGATTCTATCTCAAATCACTATTTCACTCATACCATAATGGAATGGTGTCAGTGAAATGATTTACAACACTCTATTAGAAATGTTAAGATAAATTATGAATCATGTGAGTTTTTTATTATCTTTTTTGTGGTACATATTTCAATAAAAAATATTTATACTAAACCAAGAGACAATTAAAGTAGAAACCAACATTCCCTATCAAATCTGGTATGGAAATAAACCAATGTTATTTAATGTATGAGTGTGGGGCTGAGGATCGATTGTTATGGATATTTATAGAAAACACATTACACCTTGAGGCACTAAGTTTTTATTTATAGGGTATCCTATGTAAAATAAATAATATTATCCATAAAAACCCACTGATAAGAAAGTTAAGGTTAATAGAAATCTATCCATTTATAAAGGGAATAAAATCTTCAAAAATATTGTTTGGGTGAGACTAACTTCAATGAATTCATTGATCAAGATACACATAAGTTAGAACATGAATATATTCCACAAATCCCTATGGAAGAAGATGTTATAGAGACACAAGTACTATGTAGGAGTAAAATATATCCAAGATAACAAGAACAATATGGTTTTCTAGTCCCTGAGGATAATGATTAATTTTTAGTTGATAATAAATAGCCAGTAACCTAGAATGAAATAGTAAGTGGAATATAAACACCCATATGGAAAGAATCCATGAATTATGAAATGCATGCCATATATTGAAACGAAGTATGTTATTTTGGTAGATCCTCCAGTGGATGAAAATCATGTTGGCTATAAATGGGTATTTAAGAAGAACCATGACTTTTTTGATCAATTAAGTACCTGTAAAGCTACACTAGTTATGAATGGGCATAAAAAACATCAAGGAATATACTATAAAAAAATTTCACTAGTTTATATACTGAATTCCATCAAAATTATACTTACCATAATAGCTTACCATGACTATGATATTTGTCCAAAGGATGTAAAACCCAATTTCATTAATAGAAACATTAAAAAGGATGACTATATGACACAACCATAAGGGTTTTTGATTCTAATGGGTTCCAAAATGGTATAAAAGCTATATAGATCCATTTATGTATTAAATTAAGCATATGAGTCAAGGAATATTCAATTTAATGATACTATAAAAGAAGTTGGTTTCAAAAATAATGAATGTGAGCCTTGTATCTATTATTCTTTTTATGGGAGCATGGCCATTTTTTGATAGTTTATATAGATTATATACAAATTATTGGAAATTAAATACCAATCATACATTTCGTTATGTCCCTATTAAACACTTTCTTCTCCACAAACGAATTTGGTGAAGCAATATATATTCTTAGGATCAAAATACATTGTGATATATGGAAAAGGATACATGGAAAAAGTAAAAGTGAATGCATTGAAAAGATACTAAATAGATTTAGTATTAAATAATCCAAAATATTATTTTTTCCTGTGCCATGTGACATTTATATTTCTAAGAAATTGTGTTCTCTGAAACAGTAGGAGAGACATAGAATGGATGTGATTCTATAAACATCAGAAGTTGGTCCAATCATGTATGATATACCATGTAGTAGGATAGATATCACATATTACTTAAGTGTGATAAGAAGATACCAAGATAACATTGGTGAAAACCATTGGATAGAATAGAAGGTTGTCCTTAAGTAACTAAGGCATACTAAGGATATGTTCCTAGTCTATGGAAGAGATGATTAGATAGTGATCATGGAATATAAAAATTCTAGTTTCCAAATAGATAAAGATGCTATAAAATCTTAGATAAGATACATCTTCACTCTCAATGGAGGTGTTCTTTATAACAACCTATAATTTCCATACATTGTTATTACTTCATAATTGAAGCATACATATTACAACATAGAAAAAAACCTTGGTAGGACCATATGGGTATAGTGTCTTTAGAAACTGGGAATCATAAACAACTGGTTCATAAATCATATAAATTGTATCTTGTTTATCATATCCAGAGTCACTTTTGGCATATCCTACTTAATACCCTTCTTCCTGACATGGGGAAAAGAAAACTTATAAATGGTGAGCTCAAAAGCTCAGTAAGTTCCAACAAAATAAATATCAATCATATCATATTCATAAGAACATAAAATTTTGAAAATATT
Source organism: Viscum album (assembly GCA_963277665.1). Lineage (NCBI taxonomy): Eukaryota > Viridiplantae > Streptophyta > Magnoliopsida > Santalales > Viscaceae > Viscum > Viscum album. The sequence goes on along the minus strand of OY728145.1, from coordinate 1,446,948,574 downwards.
ATCCTGCAAAAGAGATCATAGGGGATAAATCATAGTAGTGAAACGTAATCCCAATATTCATAACATAAGACATGAAACTTTTTTTCATAGATTCATAATCATAGAAAATCATTTCATATTATTTAAGACGCATTTCCAAGACAATCATAGTGGAAAAATTCCATTACTGAACAAAGTTCACTCCTTGTTCCAGTCCTATATCACTGAACTTGATTAACTTTCCATTCCATCCATGTTTATCTCATGAGATATAAATCTTTACCCAATGGATTGGAGGGATATATAGGTCACACCAAACTCATAATGAAGCCATTATTATGTGTCCCACAAAATCATAAATCATACATCATAGCATAACCAATGTAATAAAAATGGGATTCTTAAACATCAACCCATCAAAACATAATCCATATAAGGTAAAAGGACTTCATAAAAATAATTACATCATAACATAATCAAATAAATTTAAAAATAGGGATAGAAATAGAACCCTATATTATCTTAGATGGAAAATAATTTTGATAAAACACTTGAACTTCATTCTTGAGGAAATATCCTTTCAACATCAAAAACATTTTTCCTTCCTCAATAATTCATACAATTTTAAACTAAAGGAAGTTAATTGAAAATAAACTTGAAAACATGTAAAGGAATCTTCATGGAAATAATGTTCTATGAAATCATAAAAATCCATTCATGCCGTATAAGTTAAAAAAACATTTTTCTCGTAATTTGGTTGGAAAATTCAAAACGTATCTCGTACTAAAAACAACAAAAGATTCATTTCACATCTTTTTTTAAAAATTCACCAATAGGTTAAATTTGATTTAAAAAATTATAGGATAATAGAAATAATATTACATATTGAGGAATCATGTATGTGGATGATAAATATTCCCTAGTAAATTATGATGTATAAACAATATTAGATAAAAATGAGATTGTGAGAGTTTCCCTCACCTTAGGTCTGATATGCACCGTACTTATCTGAAAATCCTGTATAATGATTTAAACAATGTCATTGACTTATTCCAGAATCATATACATTTTTATTATATCATATACGGTCATATTCTTATCTTCTTTATTAGTAATATTTCATTTATACTTGTTATTCATGTGTTCCTTTCTTTATGTTCTTTTGCGTGTTTTGTCCAATAAATAATAATAATTATTTTTTAGGTTATAGATAAATAATTTATTGAATGTTATTAGTATAATATATATCAGATTTATTCATTCAGTTCATTTAAATAATCATTTATTAATGAAGATCATGTAGAATGAATCACATCGCACCATGGAGACGGTAAGCTGTACGTACGCACGAGCAACGATATCGTTCCCATAATTATTGAATGGTATTTAAGTGGATGATAGAATATCTCAGAATTAGTATCATGTTATAATAATCATATATATTTATTCTTATACCATTATACCCATCTAAGTATGGTGGTGGGGGAAAACAGATTACACCATGGCATAGAGATGGTATTCCGTACGTATGCACACACGGTTATTTTGTTTTTAGTAGGATGGATAGAAGGTGAAATAGGGTTGTTTCATATTTACAATAACATATAATTATATTAGTGATACTGATATTATTACTTTATAAAGAAACAAATAAATAAGATGAAGTATAATAATAAATAAATTTGAATGAATTGGTAAAGGATATTACCTCTTCTTCGATGCGCCTCTTCTAAAACTCCTCTTAGGGAACTAATGTTGGTCTTTGAAGAAGACCAGGACCTCTAGTATGTTTCTAGGGAAGTGGAGAAGAGAAATGTATAGGTTATGGCCGAGCTTGAAGGTTCAAAATGTTGTGTGGAGGAGAGGGAGGAGGCGCCCTTTTATAAGAGAGGAGAGGGGAACTTTTTGAAACCTCTAAAATATTAATTTATAATAAACTCAGACCCCAGTGAAAAACCTCAAAAAATGACTCAAATATGAGTATTAGATGATATAGGGTTGTAATAAAAAAATAAAATAATATTTAGACATGTTGGGAATTTATTTTAAACCTTATCAACTTAATTTATTCTTATTTAATCTATTTAATTTTATTTTTGGTAATAATATTCTAAATTTTAAATTGTTATAAATAATTACTTCTGTGTTGTAAAATTTCTATAATTGGATACTTTATGAAATTTTATAACATATAAATTTCAATTTATAATTTTTAAATATTTTTTTGATTTTTAAACAATTTTATAATATGTTATTTTTATAAAATAAAAAGTGTCAATTTTGACACTATTCATTTATTTGAATTTAAATAAAATCCACATATAGGTTATATTCGAAAAAATATATTTAATAGATTTATAACATGTAATATTCATCAATAAAATTTGATTAGAACATTAATTAGTTCATATAATATTTATTTTAATATTTTTAAAACAATTTATTTGATATTTCAATCAATAAAATAATTTCTACATCACTATTGTGTTATCATTAATGAAAATTATTTAATCCCTAAAATTTATAAATAAATTCTCATTATGTAGATAATTTTACTATATTTATGGAGACTATTTATATTCGATGTTTTATGAGTTTTATTACTAAATTAATATTATTACACTTATAAGATATAAGAGAGTGACATGTTGTCACTTTCTTTGGTTTTAATAATAAATATATCATTTTCAGGGTCCAAAGTCCATGAAATGAATCTATTCTGACCCTTAAGTGATATGGCTCGACTTTTAGTCATCCAATAGAACTTTGGTAGGTGTTAGGGTAATTTTATAATCTTATTTTTACCCTTAATTACACGATTTGCATTTAACTATAGTAAATAAAAAATTACCGCAGTTACTATTCATAATATCGAAAAAAATAAAAGTAACCTATTAACATAATTTTTACCCACTAAATACTAATATGGAATCTATTTTTCAAAATTCAAAACACAGAAGTTGTAGTGATTAATTTAAAATTAATCCCGTTCTTAAGAAAAATGTTTTTAAAAGTTAAAACACTGTCAAAGATTGAAATGTTTTTATCTATGAATTCAACGTAAAATTAATTATAATTACATAAATTATATTAAATGGTAAAAAATATAATCTATTTATAATTTAAAACCATTAAATTTTATCATTTAACTATATAAATTATCTTGATGAAAAAAGTTGTTTTTAAGAAAAATTTAGCGTATTTTTACTATTCATCAAAATATAAATGTTATCGAAAAAGTATCAAAAATTTATCCAATGTAAATTATTATATCTTGACTCAAAATAAGAAGTTTATTTTGTAAAATTTAACTTATAAACTTGTCAAAAATTATATTTAAAATGGGTGCGCCATCAAAAGGCAGTAAAACTGCATGTTTTGAAAAATACTTCTTTTATCCGAAAAATTGATATTGTTTTCATATCTCATTCTAGAAAACGTGTAAGATGAATTATTATGCGATAAAATTCAAAATTTAGTTAATAATATTTTTAATGGATGTTTCATAATATTAAAATAATATATCATTGTTTAGTGAAATTCGGTATTGCGTACAACGCAAGCTATTGGGGATGGTTGCTCTTGCGTGTAACGCAAGCCAAGACAGTGTTGTGTATATTGAATATTACATTGGTGTTTCATATAAAATAAGAAAAAATATGTATATATATATATATATGTCATAAAATCTTAGGGTGTTACATTCTACCCCCCTTAAAATGAATTTTTCCTTCAAAATTCGTCACTTCGTAACAAACAGATGAAGATACCTCTCCCTCATCATATCCTCATGTACCCATGTAGGTTCTTATAACTGGTGGTTACTCCATTAAACATTAACCTAGAGAGTGTTCTTTTTTCATATAACTTTTTCACTATGATCGAGAATCTCTATCGGTTTTTCTTCATAAGAATGATCTTTCTCCAACAGAATAACTTCTAAGATTAGTACATGTGAAGGATCAGGTATGTAATTTCGCAGAAGAGATACATGGAACACATCATGAACTTGAGAGAGATTTGGTGGAAGTTCCAATTGGTAAAAAAAATTCCCAACACGATCCATTATTTCAAATGGACTGATATGCCTAGGGATTATCTTCCCCTTCATTCAAAATCTCATTACTCTCTTCCAAGGAGTTATTCGTATGAACACTTTATCACCCACTTCAAACTATAGGTCTTTTCTTCGGTTGTCGGCATAACTTTTTTGTAAACTCTGAGCTGCTCTAATGTGTTTTTGAATAGATCTGACCTTTTCTTCCATCTCATCAACAAGATCATGTCTTAATAGCTTTCTTTCCCAAACTTTATCCCAGCAAGTTGGAGTTCTGCATTTCTTTCCATATAGAGCTTCATAAGGATCCATCTGAATACTGGAGGGAAGGCTATTATTATAAGAAAATCCCACCAAAGGTAGGTGTTAATGCCATACACCTTTTAAATCCATAGATAAAGCTCTCAAAATGTCTTCCAATGTTTGAATTTTCCTCTCAGACTGACCATCTGTCTGAGGATGATTGGAAGTGCTGAAACTTAACTCTATTTCTAGAGCATGCTGTAGACTTCACCAAAACATCAAGGTAAACCTCGGATCCCGATCAGATATAATGGAAAGAGGCACTCCATGAAATCTTACTAATTCTATTACATATATCCTGTCAGGCTGATCAAGAGAGAAATCTTCTCTAATAGTAATAAAGTGTGCCGACATCGTAAGACGATCAACTATAACCCAGATAGCATTATTTCCTTTGGATGTTTTGGGAAGTCCGATGACAAAGTCCATAGTGATTTTTTCCCATTTCCATTTTGGTATGGGTAATGGTTGTAACATCCCATTAGACTTCTGTCTCTCAGCTTTAACTTGCAGACAAACAAAGCATCGAGAGACATATTCAGTGATATCTCTTTTTCATGCCTTCCCACCCAAAGTACTCTTTGAGGTCCCTATACATCATTGTACTTCTAGGATGAACAGATAATGATTAACTTTGAGCCTCATATAGCAGCTCCTTCTTTATTTCTTGTGTGGTAGGAATATAGACACGGTTCCCGATCCTTATTATCCCATCATAATCAAGATTGAATTTCGGAACATTTCTCACCTTCTTTTGAATCCCAACATCCTTCTTCTGTGCCTCTTTAATATTCACTTGTATAGATGGTTGAACATTCATCTAAGAAAGAAAAGATATCTCCCCTTTCATTAAAATTACAAGACCCATCCTTTGTAAATCGATAAATATTAGATCCTTTGTGATCCTCATCAGGGATAATCTATCATGGTCTAGTCGACTTAATGCGTCTGCTACCTTGTTTGCTTTCCCAGGGTGGTAATGAATTGAGCAGTCGTAATCCTTAATCAGCTCAAACCATCTTCATTGGTGCACATTCAACTCCTTTTGTGTGAAAATATACTTTAAAATTTTATGATCAGTATAAATATCACACCTTTCACCATAAAGATAATGCCTCCAAATCATTAATGCAAAGATTACCGCAGCTAACTCCAAATCATGAGTTGGGTAATTTTTCTCAAGGATTTTCAACTATCGTGAGGCATAAAATATCACCATATCATTTTTCATGAGAACACACCCCAACCACTTCTTGGATGCATCACTGTAGATCAGAAACCTTTCTCCACTATAAGGCATTGTGAGCACAAGTGCACTGGATAACCTTATTTTTATCTCTTTGAAAATTTCATCACATTCCTCCATACAAAAAAACATAACTCCTTTCCGAGTAAATTTGGTGAGTGGGTTAGATAATATTGAAAAATAATTCACAACACATCGATAATACCCAGATAAACCAAGAAAAAATCAGATTTAAATTACTGTTTTTGGTATCGACCATCTTTCAATAACCTCCATTTTTTTTGGATCCACAGATATCCCCTCTTTTGAGATTCTGTGATAAAAAATTGAATCTTTTTGAAGCCAAAATTCACACTATCGTACATAAATCCATCATTGGTATATCCTCCTTTTTCAACCTTAATTGATGATAACCTGAATGAAGATCATTCTTGGAATAGTATTGAGCTCTGCGTAGTTGGTTAAATAAGTCATCAGTGAGTGGGAGAGGATATTTGTTCTTGATAGTGATCTTGTTATGTTCTCGATAATCAATGCAGAGTCTCATTGATCCTTCTTTATTATTAAAAAACAGAACATGTGCTCCCCAATGTGATTTAATAGGGCGTATGAATCCCTTATCAAGATTCTTTTGGAGTTTCTTCTTCAATTCTTGAAACTCAATTGGGGCCATTATATAAGGTGTCTTTGAAATGGGCATAGCACCCGGTATGAGTTCTATTGAAAACTCACCTTCACAATTTGGTGTAATAACTGGAAATTCCTCTAGAAAGACATCATCAAACTCCTGTACAATGGGAATATTCTTAATCACGAGTTACTCTCCAACCATTTGAGATAACTAACCTTCATTTATTGGAATCAATACCCATAATATGGAAGAAATTTCCACTAGAAGGTTATATTCATCCTTGCATCGATAGATGATCATAGATTGATTAGGAATATGAAATGTGACATCCCTTATTTGGAAATTGATATGAGATCTATATAATTAAAGCCAATAAATTCCAATAATCACATCAAATTACACTATATGAAGGATCAAAAGATTTTCAGGAAGCAATTTCCCACAAACTTCAATCAGAGAAGAATTGTAAACTTTTGATGCAACTTTTGTTCCATTAGAAGTTTTCATAGCTAACTCAACAACTAATTTTTGGGGAAGTACAACGATACCCTTAGAAAATTCATCAAAAATAAAAGAGTGGGTGGATCCAGAATCAAATAAAATATTTCCTAATTTAGAGTGTATGAAAAGTGTACCTTTCACCACTTCGTTATCGTACTCCACATCACCGATATAAATTGCATGCGACTTTCCTTTTTCTTTGGCCTTAAGAGTTTGTTGAAATCGATCATCATAAAAAACCCTTGGATTAGTGCATTGATTGGAATAATTCCCAATTTGCTTGCACTTGTAACATTTAATTGTAGGAGGTTCATTCTGTGTATACTTTTCTTCGTTCACAGCACTAGACATATTTTTCCCATCACTGCGACATTCAATTTCCCAATGACTGTCTCTTCCAAACATAAAACATAAACTAGTCCCTTTAAGAAAATTACCTCCATGTTTCTTTCCACACATTGAGTATAAGGGAATACTCATGTTCTTATTAGTGTGGTCTTTATATTTTCCTTTTAATTCCATTTTCATCTTCTTATCAAACCCATATGACTGATGGGTTTCTCCAATCTCCATCTCAACCTAGAGAGAACATTGAACAATTTCCTTATAGATATTGATGTCCCTTATAGCTAATTCCCTTTGGAGACTTGGGTTTAAGCCACTAGATAATCAATCGATCTTACTCCCAGGTTGGATAATAATCCCAGAAGCGTACCTTGTAAGCCTTGTAAAATTTTCTTCGTAGGTACCAATAGATTCATCATCCTTTTTCTTCAGTTCAAGAAACTATTTCTCTATATTTGTTCTAAGAATACAAGGGAAGTACTTATTAAAAAATAAGTTCCTGAACTCATCGCCTTCCATGGACTCAATTTCATCCCTTTGCCTTGTATTCTTGACTAGATTCCACCATTGATCAGCTTCACATTCCAAATGATTTACTGCTAAGATGACTTTATCATGTTCAGAACATTGAAGGACTAAAAATATCTTTTTAGTGGTACAAATCCATTGTTCATCCACTAATGGATCTGATGAACCGCTGAATGAAGGGGGATGCCACCTCATGAAGGATTCAACAGAATGTTTCTCCATCCTTTGCTCGTTTGGATGTCCTACATGATTCATAGCTTGAGAAAGTTGTGTGATAATGGCTCCACGATTTTTCATTCCAGCACCCATATTGTTTGGTTGCTCAGGGGGACAATCATTGCATTTCCCATCGCATTCAACATTAACACAGTTCCTTCGGGTTCCAGCCATTGACTAAAACCAAGAAGCATAGTGTGAGAAACACTAATTTCAACAGGAAAGCCACATAATCAAGAAAAAAATTTCACACATTAGGTCTTATCATAGGTTATTCATGGACATTCTAAAACACTAATATTGGGTTATACGTTTAGACATATTCTTAGGGTTCTTACTAAGGCTTTCACATCCTAGTTTCCAAAGGTTGACTATACCTTTCCTCTGATAACAACTATAAGGACCCATACTTTACATACATTATTATTACATCAGAATTGAAGCATACTTATTACAACATATAACTAAACCATGAAAGGACTGTATAGGTATAATGTCTTTAGTAACTGGGAAATATAAACAACTGGCTCATAAATCATCTACATTTTCTCCTATTTATCATATCTATAGTCCCTTTTGGGATATCCTATTTAATACCCTTCTTCTTGGCCTGGGGAAAATAAAACATAAAAAGGGTGAGCTCAAATGCTCAGTAAGGTCAAAAAAATGAAATATCAAGCATATAATATTCATAAGAACATAAAACATTGAAAATATTATACTGCAAAAGAGATCATATGGGATAAATCATAGTAGTGAAATGTAGTGACAATATTTATATCATAAGACATGAAACTCTGTGTCATACACACATAATCATAGAAAATCATATCATATTAGACATGACTCATTTCCTAGACTATCATTGTATGAACTTGGATCTTCGTTTCAGGTATGTCTTTCTTTTTCCTGGAGTTTTTGAGAAAAGAGAGTTCTCTGGAAATGATTGAAGTACACGCCGTGTACTATCTGAGTACATGCCGTGTACTCCCTTGTCACGCCAGGCCGTGTGATGGCCATGTCTGGGCCACACACATAGTGTGTAGAGGCGATGTGGCGGCTTCTTAATGTAGAGTACGGAAAAGATGAGTACACGCCGTGTACCCTAGAAGTACACGCCGTGTATTTTCTTTTTTTTTCATTAATCGGACTGGGGTCACGACATAACCCTTCTTTCATCTTCTTCTCTGCCTAATTATTCCCTGAGCATCTGAGGAGGCTGAATCATCTCCGAGCCACCGATGCTTCACCGGCTATTTGAATCGAACACCGTAGGTGGAAATAGAATCACAGCGGTGAGTTCTTTGTTCTTCTTTGGCTTGTTTCCTATTTCTTCCTCTCGTGTGAGTTATCTTTGGTTGGAGGTTTAAGAGTTTTTTGCAGATCTACTCCATTCGAGGCTGATTTAGATACCGAAGTTCATGTATATCAATCTACAAGGATCAAGGTAGGTGGTTTGTTGCCCTGCGTTGAATGCATTTGAGTCTTGGTTGCAAAAGTGACGGATACCCGTGCATCGGGTATCCCGGGATAGGGATTTTGATCCTATTATTTATTTTCTTTAGACTGATTTTTATCTTATGATTAATTGATACTAATTTATGCTTGGTTGCATGTTTGAGGATCACCCCATGGGTGGTTCTTTCCCCTGTTTGGCTATTTGTCGACATTTGGAACCGTTTGCCTGTGAGGCATACCATATTGCAATTTCTAGTTTAATTGTTATAACTAAATGCATGTGTTTCTGCTGTTTAAATGTTTTTGATGCATTGTAGCTATTATCCAACTAGTTCTTGAGCTTACTTAGGGATACTAACAGTCGATTATGCACGACTAGACTGCTCAGGGCTGTGTGAACCTGGTGCGGCAGACTAAATAGGGAATTGAAAATTAAGGGCTTCCCTTGAGTGTTTGTTATAAATTAGTTTTGTACGCAGTACCTGCATGAATTGGACTTTGCGCTTCCCAGGTGTGTCCTTAGTTTACGCATGTATCGAGACCACATGAGGAATTAGACGTAAGTGCTTCCTCAGTGAGTCTATAGCAATCCTTGCAAAAATATAGTGGAATTGGCGGTGAGAGCTTCCCAGAGTGTATGTGCCTTGTATGATTATTTTTCTAGAGGGGTATGCCAATAGGAGACACCCATATAGTCACTATTATTATTTGTTTAGTTTGTTGCGAGGAGTCCACCAAGCCAAAGAACAAGGTTGGGTTTGTACTGCTTGTTGTCAAGGTAGTCTGATGATATACTTGTTGTGTTACTTTATTTGCCTTGAGAATATAGAGATGCTTTCTAGACTCCTTGGTTGATAATTAAATGATTGTATTAAATTAATAAATAATTGTGAATGGAGAATTTTAGGATTTTTACTTAGGTGTACCTTTGTTTCTCTGCTTCATTTATTTCCTTTACTTTTGCAATATTGCTAACTGACAGTAGGGCACAGATCTTGTGGTGACTTCATACTGGGATTAGTCTCACACCCTATTTGTGTCCTGCTTTTCTGCCCAAACTAACTATTTGGTTGTAGGTGTGGATAGGGATTGTGGCCCTTCCACCTCAGGTACTTGATTTCTTGTTGGAGGTGGAGAGCATGGGACCAGGCTTTGGCTCGCGATACTGCAGGAGTTACTGTTTACTTTTAGTATTTGGATTCAGTTTTATTTCTACACATTGATTTATTTATTGTATTCCATAGACACATTTACCATACTGCATCATTATTTTATCAGACATTTCTTCTACTTTTAGTTTTAGTTGTTGTATGTTGTTTACTTCTTCTGCTATTGTGTATGTTTGTTTTTCCACTATATACTTTCCAAATGAGGGCATAGTTTTCCCACTGACTCACCAAGACCCTCACTACTAGACGGCAGCCACTGGCATTTGGGAAAACACGCTTGAGGTCATGTGGTGAATCGGGTATGGGGCACCTGTTATGTTGCCCTGGATTCAGGTAGTTACAAAGTGGTATCAAAGGGAGGTTTCGATCCTGCAACCTGTGAGCTATGTCCCACATTTCTAGTTTCTATCTGGATGACCATGGGACTTCTCAGATAGATTTTCCCCTAGTAGTTGATTGTTTTCCGGATTTCTTTCTAGAAGAATTTTCAGCTTTTACTCTGGAGTGAGAGGTAGACTTCTCTATTGAGCTTGTACTAGGACCAGCACCAGTATCCATACCTCCTTATAGGATGGCTACGACTGAGTTGCATGAGCTGAAGAAACAGTTGGAGGAGTTTCATGAAAAGGGTTTTATCTGACCCAGTACTTCCCCTTGGGGTTCTGCAGTGTTGTTTGCGAAGAAGGTGGATTATACTTTACGGCTATGCGTGGACTATCGAAAGATGAACAAGTTGATGGTCAAGAACCGATATCCATTGCCGATGATTGATGAAATTTTTGATCAGCATCGAGGATCCAGGGTGTTCTCAAAGATCGGATTGAGATCCGACTATCATCATTTGCATGTCAGACCATCAGATATTCCTCTTACAGTCTTCCGGAGCAGATATGGTCTGTACGAGTACTTGGTTATGCCGTTCGGTCTCGCGAATGCGCTAGCAGTTTTCATGGAACTGATGAATAGAGTTTTCCAATATTTCTTGGATTCCTTCATGGTGGTTTTCATGGACGATATCTTGGTGTAATCTCACACTCTACACGACCATGATACCCATATTGAGATCGTATTGAGTTCACTAAGAGCATCAGTTATATGCTAATCTCTCAAAGTGCCACTTCTAGATGGATGAGATTCACTTCCTGGGTCATGTCATCTCAGAGGCAGTAGTATCAATTGACCCAGAAAAGGTGAGAGCGTTAGTTACATGGGAGTAGCCGAAGAATTTCTTCGAGGTACGAAGTTTCATGGGGCTGGATGGTTATTACAGGTGGTTTATACAGGACTTTTAATGCTTAGAAGCACCGCTAACAGGTCTGACCAAGAGTGGGGTGATGTTTTTATGGTCATATCCTTGTGAGTCATATTTTCAAGAGATGAAGGGGAGGTTGACATCAACACTGATACTGGTCTTTCAATTTATAGGAATGGGCTATACTTTCTTCTGTGATGCTTCAAGTATTAGGCCGGGAGCTGTTCTTATGCGGGGAGATGGGGTCGTTGCATACGGGTCTTGGTAGTTGAGGCCACTCAAGAGGAACTACCCGACGCATGATCTGGAGTTCGCAGATATTGTTCACTCCTTATACTGTTGGAGACATTACCTACTGGGAGAACTCTTTGTGGTTTTCACTGACCACAAGAGACTCACGTACATCTTTACCAAGGGTGATCTAAATCTAAGACAGCATAGGTGGGTTGAGTATCTTCAGTCCTTCGACTTTGAACATTTCTATATGCCCAGGAATGGCAACGCAGTGGCTGGTGTGTTGAGTAGGAGAACTCATATTCACGAAGTTCATGACTCCTAAGAGAAAATAGAGTTGATTCGGAAGAAAATTTCTACAACGCAGTCTCAAAAAATGTCTTATGTTGATCAGAGATGACGACCTCTGGATTTTGAGGTTGGGGATCAGGTTTTCCGACATGTCGCACCAAGGTTGGGGAACAAGAGGATTCAGAGATAGGGTAAGCTTTCACCGCGGCACGTCTGGCCATTTGAGGTGTTGGAGAGAGTTGGTCTGGTTTCCTATCGGTTGAAGTTACCTCAGAGGTACCGGGATATGCATGACGTCTTCCACGTTTCCCAGCTCTGACGTTACTTTTCAAACATATCTCATGTCTTTCAAACCTAGGAGGTTGAGCTTGAAGTGAATGCATCGTTTGAGGAGCATCCAATCTGGATTGTCGATCGCAGTATGAAAGTTCTCTGTGGCCGGTCTGTTCCTCTAGTACGGGTGATATGGCAACACGTGTGAGTGCAGGATGAGACTTGGGAGCGGGAGGCCGAGGTAAGATCGCAGTGGTCGGAGCTGTTCGGGGTTTCTCCTTCTCCGCCTCCTTAGGGAAATTCGAGGACAAATTTATTTAAGGGGGGATGTTTTTAAGAACCCAGATCTCTGTTTCAGGTATGTATTTATTTTTCCTGGAGTTTTTGAGAAAAGAGGGGTTTCTGGAAATTTTTGAAGTACACACCGTGTACTTTCTGAGTACACGCCGTGTACTTTATGAGTACATGCCGTGTACTCCCTTGCCATGCTAGGACGTGTGCTGGCCGTGTTCGGGCCACACACACAGTGTGTAGAGGTGATGTGGCAGACGCTTAAATCGGAGTTCGGAAAAATAGAGTACACATCGTGTACCCTTGAAGTACACGCCGTGTATTTTCTTTTTTTTCATTAATCGGACCGGGGTCGTGACTTAACCCTATTTTCGTCTTCTTCTCTACCTAATTCTTCCCACAGAGTTCGAGGAGGCCGAATATTCTCTGATCCACCGATCCTTCCACAGATATCTGAATCGAACACCTTCCATGGCAATAGAATAGCAGCAGTGAGTTCTTGGTTCATCATTGGCCTTGTTTCCTGTTTCTTACTCTCGTGTGAGTTATCTGAGGTTGAACGTTTTAGAAATTTTTGCAGATCTACTCCATTCTAGGCCGATTCAGAGGCTGAATTTCAATTATATCAATCTACTAGGATCGATGTAAGTGGTTTGTTACCCTGCGTTGAATGTATTTTAGTCTTGGTTGAAAAAGTTCTGGATACCCATGTATCGGGTATCCCGGGTTTGGGATTTTGATCCTATTGGGTTTTTTCCTTAGACTACTTGTTATCTTTTGATTAATTGATACTAATTTATGTTTGGTTTCATATTTTAGGATCACCCCATGGGTGGTTCTTTCCCCTGTTTGGCTGTTTATCTCCGTTTGGCACTTTTTTCCAATGAGGCAAACCCTATTGCAATTTCTAGTTTACTTGTTATAAGTGATTGCATATGTTTACTACTGTTTAAATGTATTTCACTCTTTGTTGCTATTATCCATGTAGTTATTGAGTTTACTTAGGGCTTCTGACAGTCGATTATGCATGACTAGACTGCTCAGGGCTGTGTGAACCTGGTGCTGTAGACTAAAGAGGGAATTGAAGATTAAGGGCTTCCCTAGAGAGTCTATTATAAATTAGATTCGTATGCAGGAACTATAGGAATTGGACTTTTTGCTTCCCCAGAGTCCTTAGTTTACGCACATATCGAGACCATAGAAGGAATTAGACGTAAGTGCTTCCTCAGAGAGTCTGTAGCTATCGTTGCAAGATAATAGGGGAATTGACAGTGAGAGCTTCCCAGTGTGTCTGTGCCTTGTATGATTATTTGACTAGAGGGGTATAGCAGTAGGATCCACCCAGAGAGTCAGTATTATTATTATTTTGGTTGGTTGTGACGAGTCCACCAAGCCAAAGAACAAGCTTGGGTTTGTACTGCTTATTGTCTAGGTAGTCTGATGAGGTACCTTTTCTGTTACTTGATGTGCCTTGAGAATAGAGAGATATTTTCTAGACTCCTTGTTTTATGATTAAATGATTGTATTAAATTAATAAATAAATGTGAATGGAGAATTTTAGTATTGTTACTTCAGTGTACCTTTGTTTCTCTACTGCATTTATTTCATTTACTTTTTCTATATTATTCACTGACAATAGGGCACAGATCATGGGTGATTTCCTACTGGGATAAGTCTCACACCCTTTTAGGGTCCTACTTTTCGGCCCAAACAAACTATTTGGTTGCAGGTTTGGATAGGGATTGTGGCCCTTCCAACGCAGGTACTTGATTTCTGGTTTGAGCTAGAGAGCATGGGACTGGGCTTTGGCTGGCGATGCTGCTGGAGTTGCTATTTAATTTTTGTATTTGGTTTTAGTTTTATTTCATCACATTGATTTTTTTACTACTTTCTATAGATACATGTACCAAACTGCATCATTATTTTATCAGACATTGATTCTACTTTTAGTTTCAGTTGTTTTATGTTGTTTACTGCTTCTGCTATTATGTATGTTTGTTTTTCCTCTTTATACTTTACCAAATGAGGGCAGAGTTTTCCCACAGGCTCACCAAGGCCCTCGCTGCTAGTCGGAAGCCTCTGGAATTTGGGTAAACCCTATTGAGGTCATGTAGAGAACCAGGTACAGAGCACCAGTTATGTGGCCCCGAATTCGAGTCGTTACAATCATAGCGAAAAAAGTCCATTACTGAACCGAGTTCAATCCTCATTCCAGTCATGTATCACTGAACAAAATTAACTTTTTGTTCCATCCATATCTATCTCATGAGATATAAATCTTTACCCAATGAATTGGTGGGAGATATAGGTCCCACCCATATCATAATGATACCATTCTTATGTGTACCACAAAATCATAAATCATACATCATAGCATAACCCATGTAATAAAAATGGTATTCTTAAACATCAAGCCATCAAACATAATCCATATAAGATAAAAGGACTTCATAAAAATAATTCCATCATAAAATAATCAAATCAATGTAAAAATTGGGATAGAAAATTCATAGATGGAAAATAATTTTGATAAAACACATGAACTTCATTCTTGAGGAAAATATCCTTTCAACATCAAAAACATTTTTCCTTTCTCAATATGTCATAAAATTTTAAACTAAAAGAAGTTAATTGGAAATATACTTGAAAACTTGTAAAATAATATTCATGAAAATAATGTTCTATGAAATCAAGAGAATCCATTCATGTCGTATAAGTAAAAAAACACTCTTCTCGTACTTTGGAAGGAAAATTTAAAAAGTAACTTTTACTGAAAACGACAAAATATTCCTTACATATCTTTTACTAAAAATTCACCAATAGGTAAAATTGGAAATAACAAATTGTAGGAGGATAAAAATAATATTATATATCGAGGAAACATGGATGTGGATGATAAATATGACCTAGTAAATTATGAGGTATAAACAATCTCAGATAAAAATGAGATTGCGAGATTTTCCCTTACCTTAGGTCTGATAATCTCTATACATATCCGAACATCATGTATAATGATTTAAATAATGTGATTGACTTATTTAATAATCATATAAATTATTATGATATCATATATGGTCATATTCTTATCTTTTTATTAGTAATATTTCATTTCTACTTGTTATTCGGGTGTTCATTGCTTTATGTTCTTATACGTGTTTTGTCGAATAAATTCATATTTATAATTTTTAGGTTATAGAAACATAATTTACAGAATGGTATTAGTATAATATATATTAGATTTATTCATTCAATTAGTTTACGTAATCATGGTTTAATGAAGATCATGTAGAACGAATCACATCGCACCGTGGAGACGGTAAGCCGTACATACGCACGAGCGACGATATCATTCCCATAATTATTGAATGGTATTGGAGTGGATGATAGAATATCTATGAATTAGTATCATGTTATAATAATCATATATTTTTATTCATTACACCATTATACCCATCCAAGTAAGGTGGTGGGGGAAAACAGATTACACCACGACGTGGAGACGGTATTCCATACGTACGCATGCGCTGTGATTTTGTTTTCCATAGGATGGATTGAAGGTGAAATAGAGTTGTTTCATATTTATAATAAAATATCAGTATATGAGTGATACTGATGTTATTACTTTATAATGAAACAAATAAATAATATGAAGTAGAAGAAGAAATAAATTTGAAAGAATCGGTAAAGGATATTACCTCTTCTTCGATGCACCTCTTCTAAACCTCCTATTAGGGAACTAAAGATGGTATTTGAGGAAGAACATGACCTCTAGTATGTTTCTAGGGAAATGGATAAGATAAATCTACAAGTTATGGTAGAGCTTGAGGGCTCAAAATGTTGTGAGAAGGAGAGGGAGGAGGTGCATATTTATAAGAGAGGAGAGGGGCACTTTTGGAAACCTCTAAAATATTAATTTATAATAAACTCAAACCCCACATATAACCCTCCAAAAAATGACTCAAATCTGAATATTATACTAGATAGGGTTGTAATATCATCAACCAATAATATTTAGACATGTAGGGAATTTATTTTAAACCTTATACCCTTGATTTATCCCTGTTTAATCTATTTAATTTTATTTGTGGTAATAATATTATAAATTCCAGACTTATAAATAATTACTTTTGTGTTGTGAAATATTAATAATTGGATACTTTATGAAATTTTAGACAATATAAATTGCAATTTATAATTTTTAAATATTTTTGTAAATTTTAAATATTTTTGTAATTTTTAAACAATTTTATAATATGTTATTTTTATAAAATAACAATATTGTCAATTTTGACACTATTCATTTATTGGAATTTAAATAAAATCCACACGGAGGATATATTTGAAAAAAAATATTTAATAGATTAATAACATGTCATATTCATCTATAAATTTTTTTGAGAACATTAATTATATCATATAAAATTTATTTTAATATTTTTAATACCATTTATTTGATATTTCAATCAATAAAATAATTTCTACATCACTATCGTGTCATCATTAATGATAAATATTTAATCCCTAAAAATTATTAATAAATAATCATGATGTATATAATTTTATTATATTTATTTATACTATTTATATTCTAATATTAAATAGATTTATCACTAAATTAAAATTATTACTCAAATAATATATAAGAGAGTGACATGTTGTCACTTTCTTTGGTTTTAATAATAATTATATCATTTTCATGGTCAAAAGTCCAGGAAATGAATCTATTTCAATACTTATGTGATATGAGTCTAATTTTATTCATCCAATAGAATTTTGGCAGGTGCTAGAGTAATTTTATATTCTTATTTTTACCAGTAATTACCCGATTTACCTTTAAATATAGTAAATAAAAAATTACCATAATTACTATTCATAATATCAAAAAAATTAAAGTAACCTTTTAACATAATTTGGACCCACTGAATCCATATATGGAATTAATTTTTCAAAATTTAAAACATAGAAGTTTCATCGATTAATTTAAAATTAATTCCTTTGTTACCAAAACGAGTTTTAAAAGTTAAAACATTGTCAAAGATTGAAATGTTTTTATCCATGAATTCAATGTAAAATTAATGGTAATGACATTAATTTTATTAAATGGAAAAAATATATTCTATTTATACTTTAAAACTATTAAATTTTATCATTTAAGCATATAAATTATCTTGATGAAAAATGTTGTTTTTAAGAAACAATTACCATATTTTTACTATTCATCAAAATATGAAAGTTATCAAAAATGTATAAAAAATTTATCCAATGTATATTTTCACATCCTGATTCAAAATAAGAAGTTTATTTTGTAAAATTGAACTTATTAACTTGTCAAAAATAATATTTAAAATGGGTGCGCCATCAAAAGGCGGTAAAACTTCATATTTTGAAAAATACTTCTTTTATCCGAAAAATTGATTTTGATTTCATATGTCATTATAGAAAATGAGTAAGATGAATTATAATGTTATAAAATTCAAAATATTGTTAATACTATTCATAAATACTACTTCATAATATTATAATAATATATCATTGTTTAGTGAAACTTGGTATTGCGTACAACACAAGCTATCGAGGAAGGTTTCTCTTACGTGCAACGCAAGCCATGCCAGTGCTGTGTATAGTGAAAGATTCTTTTGGTGTTGTGTATAACATATTACATAAAAAATATATACATTTATCATAAAATATCAGTGTGTTACATTCTTAGTAAGAATATATCAATATAATCTATGGTCACCAATTATACAGTGGAGTTTGAGTACATTACATTTTCTATCGTAGTTAAAGAATCAGTTTCGATATGAAACTTTTTTATGAGTTTAATGTCGTTCCTAGTATTAAAGAACCTATCATAATCTATTGTGATAAGACTATAGTGGTGGATCTTCTAAAGGAGTCAAGGTCACATTAATTGGTGAATCATTTACTTTGTATATGTCATCTATTAATGGATTTTTCTCAGAGTTGTGACAACATAGTGAGTAGAGATTCAACAAAAGACAACGTGGAAAACACCTTAGATAATGCCTAACCTCAAACAAAATATGATCATCATGTGATAACTATTGAACTGTAATCCATTAGAAGTTGGGTCTAGTCTAATTGGGAATCTTTTGGGGTTGCTGTACTAGAACCAAGTCCTTATATTTTAGATTGCATGTCTTTTTAAATAAGTAAATATTAATAATGTATATTAATAAATATTGTCCATTATTTTTCATGAATTAATGTAATAATTTCCTACAGTATCTATGTCTTTGAAAAAGGTCATAATAATTCAAACTGTGATGAAAAATTTGAAATACAATGATGATATTCCTAAATATTGTTCTACGGTCGAACAACATTCTATGATGGCAC
Source organism: Viscum album (assembly GCA_963277665.1). Classification (NCBI taxonomy): domain Eukaryota; kingdom Viridiplantae; phylum Streptophyta; class Magnoliopsida; order Santalales; family Viscaceae; genus Viscum; species Viscum album. The sequence goes on along the minus strand of OY728145.1, from coordinate 1,446,929,437 downwards.
TCATATTAGATTTTCTATTAAGTGTGGATACTAACAAGAATATAAGACTTAATATCATGAAGTTATCACTTGTAATGTACAGAATGAAATATTATGAGAAAAAAACTGCTTGTAGGAAATAAATATGTTTATATGTCATTAGATATTCTTTCTTGTGAGTGTGTGTAATTATACTAAGAATTAAAAATTATTATTAATATATTTCATGATTTTAATACCTTGATGTACTCTCATAAACCATGATGAAATATGATTATGATGAATTTGGGTAAGTTGGGTGAAACATATATGATATGTTATTAATTAATGACTAGAGAAAGGATTTGTCCCTTCTATGTTAATGAATCTGTATATCTCATGATTTTAATTGAAATGGAACCATAATATTTAACTCCACGGTCATTGTGTAATGGTGGGTGCTTCTTAGATAGACATAGAAAGACGTATCAAGCATATAGTTTGATAAAATGAGATTGTAAACTTCTTGATGAGATATTAGGAAATAGGGTTTATATTGCATAGTAAGAATTCATAGGTGGTTTTTGTCATTCAAACATATCTTTTTACTCCAAGGGTAACCTAAACCATTGAAAGATATTAATAACGTGTTTTAGAAAAGTCTTCCAAATTCCACATAGGAAGAGGCTTAGAGGGTCACACCCAAACTGTTTCCATTATTCATAGTTAAATATTATTTATATTTAATAATTGCAATTAATATTATTCAATATTCCATGAAGTAATATATATTTAGGTTGTATTAATCAATCACTGAAATTAAATAAATATTTATTCATAAATTAAGAATTTAATTATTTTAAAATATAATATTTATTTATTTATTATTATTCACATGATAATTTATAATAATATATTTATTATATAAATAATTTACTAAATTTGAATATTTAAAGAAATACTCATGAGACTGGTAATAAAATTATTATTTATTGATTTATTAAATGAATAATATATATTTAATTTTTTTTTCAAGAATTCAATAAATATTAAGGACGATAAGAAGACTAGTTTTTTGTTGCTAAATATTTTTTTACCAGTTTCTAAAATAATATTTATCATTATGCGGGTTAACCCACACCATTAAATAAAATAAGAATATTATTATATTACATGGCATGGGGTTTTTTATGGGTTTAATATATTATTAAGGAACATTTGGAATTAGTTAAATATTAATAACTTTCCTTAGGAATATAAATATTTTTATATCATTTTATAAGAGGTTAACCATTATTTACAATATTTTCTATATTTCCTCCTCACCTCTTCTTCTCAAGACCAAGAAGAAAAAGGGAGATTTATTCAAGATCTTAGCAATGTGAACTGATCAAGATGAAAAAAACAAGATGATCAATCATCCATTCTAGTTCCCAAAGTTTGATCATAAATTTTCAGAGATCAAAGGAGAAAGTGTGTATCTCTAATAGATATTCTTTAATTTGGGTCCTCACAACACAATGATTATATAATAGCCGGGTTCGAACTCTCAACAACATCAATAAATAATGAAATCAATAATCTGGTAAAATTTTTTATTGTTTTTTAAATCCTTATGAAAAAATAGTCATTTAGCAGAAATTTTCAAAACCATCACTAAATACCACGTCAATTTTATTAGTGTCATTTTTTTAAAAATCTTTGCTTATTTCAAGTTTTTTTATTTTTCCCATTATATTAAGATGTGGTTTTTTAAAAACCAAATATAAAAAATGGAAAAAATAATAAATATTAAATAATTATTAATTATTAATTTGTTATTTTTTATAAAAGGTTGTGGTTAAAATGAATCTTTATTGAAATTTAAAATGTAAAGTGAAAGATTAGAGGAACATACAAAACCACATAGGTCGAAAAAAGCAATAAAATCATCAACCCATTATCAAGCGAGTGATCATACTTTGATGAGTGAGGAATCCACCCCTACTATGAGGATGTCAAATCCTCCATGTCCTGACCTGTATCAATGGAATATTACCATCGTCAGAGTGTTCAACAACAACATCCACCTTTATGACATCAGCTCCAAATGCACCATCACTTTTTTTCATCATCATCCCTGCTAAGTAAAGAAATTATATAAAAGGAATTATGAGTACTCAAATTCCTATTTACCTTACCCTTCAGAGTGTGAGAAGAGTCACTGCATAGTGGAAAAGAAGGTTCCCCTATCTTAGCTTCATCAAACTTCACTGCCTGCGGATCAGTACAATGATGTTCAGACCTAACTTGACTATGTGAAGACATACGTAGAGTAAAATGTTCTTTATTACCACTAGAGTAAAAATAGAGACAATTTTACCTTTTTTAGCATCATTCATCGATTTTTTCACACCATTGGAAGGATGTAAAAATCCTAAATGGGAGGTAGTGTAATTAAATATATCCTTGCAAAGTTTTACTTTCCCCCTAGAAGTTACAGAAAGTAGTGTGGGTGTCTCCATATCAACAGGTTATTATCAAGGTAACTTGGTCACATTATCTGTAACCGAACAAGAGGGAAGCACAGTTATGATAGGAGGTAGGTCCTTCACATAAGTAAGAGGCATGTACTTCACTTGAACAAGAGGTTGATCCTTCTCATGACCAAGCTTGGCATGCAATCTAAAATCATATTGGTGCATATTTCCACTAAAGGAAGAATCCATAGATGTATATTTTATGTTTTTAATTGATGAATCCTCCATGTGAGGTGAATAAGAAGTAATGTATTTGGAAAATTGTTCCATTTTAACATATCCAATATATCTACCAGAATTCTTTAAATAAAGGTAGTGAATACATACCCTCTTATTGTGTTTCTTAGTAGAATATATGTAGGGGTTTATATAACCATTTTTGGATTTTTCAAATTTGATAATGCATTATCTCATTTTTCATTTCCCTTCATACTTTTTTAAATTCACTATAATATTCTCTTTCCACAAGTTGATTTCAGCTTCCACTTGAGCATAATTTTCCTTGATATCCTAACTATCATATGATTTCACATATTCCTCAAATGATATTCCCATGGAAAGAACATATATAATGAATATCCAATTTATAACATCATTGAAAATGTTTCCATTAACATCCAATTTTATGTCATCAATAAGATCATACCTGGATAAATGAGGTTTAACAATCATTTGAACATGGTAAACAAGATCATAAACTTCCTTTGCAATGATACCATCCATTATGGAGGGGTATTCACCATCAATCCTATGAGATACCTCAGTGGGTTCATCATAATTTCCGTGAATATAACCAAAATATGTGTTTAATATTTTTGATGTATCCTCATTATTAACTGTAGGATTATATGGATTAATCTTCCTATGAAAATGTTATGGATCATGTCCTTTGGTTTGAAAAATGAAACAAACTAAATACCTTATACATATATCATTTTATTGTCCTAAAATTTGACAATACACATAAAAAAGACAATTTATCATATTCAATCATAAGAAATATCACATACCATGGTGTGGTTAGAACCACCCTATCTATTATTATAGAAATTAAATCAACTTACACAAAAAACCCATTCATAATGACAATAGCTATTTGTCAAAGTATCAGAGTCCATCCTTGTTAGGATTTCAATCGATGAGGATATACCATACAAGATCACAATATTCCATAAGACCCAATTAAGACCATTTATTTTGATCCACAGATATGAAAAAGTATCCTTAATGTCATACAGGTTAATGTTTAATTTCCAATCATGAATCTGGAGTGTTCATAGCCTAATAATAATAGATCTAATACTCCATTTCTGACTTTTTAGCTTTGTAGAAGGGAATAGTATGTGGAAGAGTACATTTCCAAATGAGATTAATTTGATTATCATAAATCAAAAATTATAAACTAAAGATGAAAATAAATAAATAAGTGGCCAGGGTTTCATACATTTCATCAAAGAGATTCGAGTGATTATTGAATGTTTGCTTTAATCAGTCCACGTTGAAATAGCATAATCTGAGGCCAAAACATGTGATGCTGATCCCTTTCCAATAATACAGTATAGAGAACAATTCATGAGAGGGACAATATAACCCCCTAAGAATCCAGAGAAGAGAGATTCTTCAAATCATCCTTATCTCTATCTGTATTTATCACGAATGTGGATGAATTCCGCAGAGCGGCGTGATGATTTAGGTCAAACTAGCGAAGATTCATGCTTCCTGGATGATGTAGGGAAAAAGAATCATTGGGAGGAAATTATTTCCACCTCTTAAATTCTTCCATAACATTAATAATTTTTAATTATCAATAATTATAATTTATTATTTATTATTTATAATTTTATTTAATTATCACGTATTATTTATTAATTACTTATAATTATTTGTTAATAATTTTTTGGTTAATAAATAAATTCAAGCATAAGTTGAACATCAGGATTTAGAATAAAATGACCGCAAATTTTTATTTGGGCATCCATTTTAACTCTAAAACCATTCTAATCAAAGAATATGAAATTAAATACAATGTATTTAGATAATTTTATGTTAATAATTAATAAAATAAAATTTATAACTATTTTAAAGGAATTTAAAATTAAACTTCAACTCCAAATGAAAATAACTTTTTATCCGATTGTCCATTTGGGATCTATGAAATTTCAAATCAACACCTCTGATGAGATCTACAATACCTTTGCCTAAGGGATCTTGAAATTTTGTTAGAGGTTAAAACATGCCCAAAAGTCTTCCAAAACTGATTTTTTTTGGATACCATGATTTTTGAACATTTGATGTGATTTAAGCGACGTTTAGTAGATTCTTCATATGTATGTTGGGTAATCTATAATTTTATTCTAGGGATTTACATTCCAATTGATTTGATGGTGTTGTAATTGTTGTACATTTCCCTCTTTTTATGATTTATTATCTATTATATATATATATATTTTTGTATGAAAATTTATAAAATTATGTTGATTTATTTATAATTTATATATATATATATATTTAAATATATATTTAAAAGTCTATATAATTGTATCTATTCATGGATATTTATATGTATTTATACAAAGATTTAATATTTATATACATTTATAAATATTCATATGTATTTATGTTTACATATTGTTATATATTATGTGGGTATATATATGTATATATTTATATTTACTTTTGTTTTTATGTATATATTTTTATTTATATAAATTTATATATGTGTGTGCATTTATATATATTTACGTAATATAAATGTGTGTTTATATATATTTTTTGAAATTTCATTATATTTAAATATATTTATTGTAGAGACCCAAAGATTGACGTACATGGAGATTAAATTAATTTTGCGGAATAATTAATACATAAAAAAACAGACACACAAGGACCGTAATAGTTCAGCGTCTTTGGAAACTCGGGATATAATCTTCTAATCATGGTGAAAGATCTTCAACATCTCCCATAAAGATCTTCCCCTTTTTTTCTTAACTAAACCCTTTCTTTATATCCTGGGGAAAAGAAAACCTAAAATGGGTGAGCTCAAATGCTTAGTAAGGGTAAGCATAGAGAACATAAAACAATCCTTAGACATTTGAATGTAAAAAAACACGAGCATAAAATCTAAACATCAGAATCTTGAGAAAATGACATAAAACATGGCAGTACGTAAGGCATATATCATGAAGATACATTAATCATGATAAATTAGCATGGGAATAAAACATGTAATTGTGGAAACCATTAAGCACATGTTATGATTTCCATAGTAGCCAAGGCATTGCTGTCAAGCCCATCTTAGTGGACAAAGTCCCTTTCTGAATCGAGTTCACTCCTCATTCCAGTCCTGTAACACTGAACCGGATTAACTTACCATTCTGGCCAGGTCTATCTCATGAGATATAAATCTTTACCCAATGCATTGGAGGGAGATATAGGTCCCACCCATCTCATAATTAAATCATTCTTACTTGTTCCATAAAATAAACTTACATCATTCATAATAACCCAATAAATAAAATGGGTTTCATAAACATCGTCCCATCATCACATAATCCATAAAAAAGAAATGGATATCATTTCATAATAAGAAAATTGAAACCATGTAAATCATAGAGACATGATACTTGAAACATACACATATGAAATAATGTCATCTTAGATGAAAAATTGTTTTGATAAAACACTTGAAATGAATTCTTGAGGAAAGTATCCTTTCTTCTTTAAAATCATTCTATTTTCACAAAATGTCATGCAATTTTAAAAGAAAAATATTTTGTTGAAAATAGTCATGTATTATTTTGGAGGATTCCTCATGAAAATAAGGCTTTATAAAACCCTAAAAATCTATTCGTGCCGTATAAGTTAAAAATACATTCTTCTCATACTTTTGCTAGAAAAGTCAAAAAAGTACCTCGTAACGTAAACAAATGAAATATTCCTTACATACCATGTAGTAAAAGTAAAAAATGGATAAAAGTACTTTAAACATACATGAAAACATTTTTATAAAACATGTACAAGGATAATAACAATAACCCCAGTAAATAATTACGAATAAACAATCTCAGATAAGAATGAGATTTGAATATTTATCCCTTACGTTAGGTCTAATATGCTTCGTACGTATGAGAACCTCCTCTATAATGATTTAAATAATGTCATTGACTTATTAAAGAGTCATATTCATTTTTATTATATCATATATTGTTCACTTATGACTTTATATAACCCGTTCTTTTGTATGTTCCATGTTAATGTAGCGTTTTGGGTAAAATCTTTTTATTTATCGTACATGTTTGGACTTTTTATTCGTGATATTAATACTTATAACCTGATTTAATTAATTCCAGAATGTAAAAAATAATTTATATGTAATATATATTCAGAATATATATATATATATATCTGATAGATCGATAAATGGAATGAAATACACCGTTCATGGAGACGATAGCCCGTACGTACGCATGAACGTTGTTTTTATTCCCTTATTGAATCTAATGGAATTAAGTAGATGATATAAATATATATATATACATAAATCCTGTATCATTATTATTTCATATATTTCATTATTACTTATTATATATACTTTATAATCATTAATGAATGGTTAACATGGAGAATGAATCTCATCGCGTCGTGGAGACGGTAGTTCGTACGTACACACGAGTGATGATATCGTTCCCATAATTATTGAATAGAATTGGAGTGGATGGTATAATATATCAGAATCAGTATGACGTTATAATAACCATATATAGTTATTATTTACACCATTATACCCATCCATGTAAGGTGTTGGTGGAAAAACAGATTACACCACAACGTGGAGATGGTATTCTGTACGTATGCACACGTGGTGATTTTGTTGTCCGTAGGATGGATAGAAGGTGAAATAGGGTTGTTTCATATTTATAATAACATATCAGTATATTAGGGATACATATTTTATTACTTCATAATGAAAAAACTAAAGAATATGGAGTAGAAGAAGAATGGAACTTGAAGAAAACGGTAGAAGGTATTACCTCTTTCTCAAAGTGCCTCCTTTAAACTTTCTCTTAGGGCACTAGAGATGGTCTTTTGAGAAGACCAGTACCTCTAGTAGGTTTATAAAAAAGTGGGGATGTAAGATTGGCAGGGTTTGGCCGAGATTGAAGGATCAAATTGGTGTGAGGAGGAGAGGGGGGATATTCCCTTTTATAAGGGAGGAGAGGGGCACCTTTGGAAATATAAGAAATATTAGTTTATATTAAATCCAAAACCCACATAAAAACATCCAAAATGACAAATATTCAAATATTAAATGATATAGGGTTGTAATATCATCAACTAATAAAATTTAGTCCTTTTATGAATTTATTTTAAACATTAACAACTTGATTTATCCTTATTTATCAATTTAATTTTATTTGTAGTAATAAAAATCTAAATTTTAAATTATTATAAATAATTACACATGTGTTGTGAATTTTCCATAATTTTACACTTTATGACATTTTAGACCATATAAAGTTTAATTTATAATTTTTAAATTTCTTTGGGACTTTTATACAATTTTATAATATGTTATTTTTTTAAAATAACAATAGTGTCAATTTTGACCCTATTCATTTATTCGAATTTAAATAAATTATATACATATGATATGTTCGAAATAAAAGCCTCAATAGATTCATAAAAAGTCATATGTATCTATAAAATTAGTGGATCACATTAAATAGTTTATATAATATTTATTTTAATATTTTTAAGATCATTTATTTGATATTTCGATCAATAAAATAATTTCAACATCACTATTGCATCATAATTAATGATAATTATTTAATCCCTAACTATTATAAATAAATTTATATGATGTATATAATTGTATTATAATTCTTAAGACTATTCATGTTCGAAGTTGCGTTAATTTTATCACTAAATTAAAATTATTATACTTATTATATTTAAGAAAGTGACATGTTGTAACTTTCTTTGGTTTTAATAATAATTAAATTATTTTCATGGATAAAAGTCCATTAAATGAATCTAATCCGACCCTTAGGTGATATGGGTCTACTTTTAGTCATCCAATGAAATTTTAGCCAGTGTTAGGATAATTTTATAATATTATATTTACCCTTAATTACCAGATTTATCTTTAACTATGGTAAATAAAATTTACCATAGTTACTATTCATAATGCCCAAAAATAAAAAGTATCCTATTAACATAATTTTTACACACTGATTCCAAATATGGAATCCATTTTTAAAAATTCAAAACACATAAGTTGGAGTATTTAATATAAAATTAATCACGTATTTAAGAAAATGGGTTTTAGAAGTTAAAACATTGCTAAAGATTGAAATGTTTTTACGTATGAATTCAATGAAAAATTAATGATAATGACATACATTATATTAAATGGTAAAACTATATTATATTTATACTTTAAAACCATTCAATATTATAATTTAACTATATAAATTATTACGATGAAAAAAGTTGTTTTTAATTAAAATATAGCGTGTTTTTACTATTCATTAAAATATGAAAGTTATCAGAAAAATATCAAAACGTTATCCAATGTAAATTTTTATATCCTGATTCAAAATTATAATTTTATTTTGTAATATTGAACTTATAAACATCTCAAAAACTAGATTTAAAGTGGGTGCGCCACCAAAAGGCGGAAAAACTGCATTTTTTGAGAAATACTTATTTTACCCGAAAAATTTATTTTGTTCTCATACCATGCTTTAGAAAATGTGTGTGATGAATAATAATGTTATAAAATTCAAAATTTAGTTAATACTATTCATAACGGCTAGTTCGTGATAATATTATAACCATATATCGTTGTTTAGTGAAACCTGATATTGCGTACAACACACGTTATCGAGGATGGTCGTGATTGCATGTAATGCAAGCCAAGTAAGGGTTCCGTGTAGTACAAGACTTTATTGTTGTTTTGTATAACAGAATCCAACCATATTTAATTTATACATTGAATATATATATATGTACATATATATATTCACTCAATGTTGCGGACTTGAAATTGTGTGTAACACGATCCAAGAATAGTGTTACGTATACTACAAGCTAATACGGTGTTGCGTATAGTACAAGCTAATCTTGGTGAAGTGTATAATAGAAGATCAATGAAATTAAAAATAATATATCTCATAAAATCTTGAGGTGTTACATTTATAGGGATTTATCTTCATTTATGCATATTTATATATATGATGTTGATATATATATTTATATGTATTCTCTTGGTCAACGTGTATGTGTCACTATGCTTGTATTTATATACATTTTTGTAAATTTATTTAGTTTTATATATTTTTATATGATATACAACTTTATTCAAATAAATTCACATGTAATTAGATTTATTACTTTTATTATTATTAATTTATTATTTATTATTTATTTATTATTTATACTTATTTATTATATATTGAATAATTATTTATTATTAATTTAATATTAAATTATTTATTACTTATTTAATATTTATCATATATTATTTTTTATCATATATTACTTATTATAAATTTATAATTTATTAATTTTTATTTATTTATCATATATTGATTTATTTTTTATAATCAATTTATTGTTAATTTATTTATTTATTATTTATTTATTATTAATTATTTATTATTTATCATATATTGATGTCTAATTTATTATTTATTTAATATTTTATTATTTTGTTATTATTTATTTATTAATTGTGAATTATTTGTTATTAATTAATATTTATGACCTTATTTTTTTTTTAATTCTTTAGTATTATTATTTATGTATACATGTATATATATATATATATCTGTATTTATAAATAAGTATATTAAATTCTATTTACTCACCACATAAAGAGTTTGGTGGAGTGGTAAAGGCCTTATAGAATAACCAATATGTAAGAAGTTAAAATCTCATCAAACACATATATGTTCTGAATTTATGAATGGCATGAATGGTAGGATAAATGTGTAAATGATAAATAATTAAATGATATGAAAATAATTCTCTAAAAAAATAATATTAAAAAAATCAAAAAACTGATGCGAAATGCTTCATGGCACCACTTTTCACTATGGTTTTGAAGAATCGCCACTAAACATAGAAAAACTGACTCTAAATAATATTTTTCCTATAGTTAATTTATTATTTATTAACTTGAAAATATGCTCCCTTTGTTCTGGGAAACAATTTATCAATATTCTTCAAAACTAATTTTGTGGTCATGGAATTCATTGTCATGTACATTACAAATGATCCATGAATACAACAAAATGGATATTTTTACATATTTCAAATGGGTCCTTCTACCATATTTAGAACCATTAATATCCTCATTCTAGAGATCATGGAATGCATCAGGGGCATGTGGAACTTCAAATAGAGCCAATGAAATATTTATTTTGGTTTGTTACATATTAATTTCAATATAATAATCATTCAAAAAAGAATAAATGAATTATATAGTATTGGAGAAAATATCAAACCCAAGATCAAATTTTATCATGCTCACAGTCACTAAAGTTACCAAAATCATGTTCCCTTCAAGGAAAATCACCAACCCCTATCATCAAAATACTCTATAAATCTCAATTCATGAAACAAAGTTCATAAACCTAAAAATGAAGAAATTTGGAATGACTTTTTTATATTTGGAATTATCTCATGAATTTATTTAATAATTCCACGACACTCATTATAAGTCTGTATTACCTAAATAAATTTCATAACCATTGTGTAACTTTTCACACCCCATTATACCTCACCGTTTATTAGGTATAGAAGGATATCACTTTGATGGTAAATTTTGATGAAATTGGCGCAACCCCTATATCGATTTTGGATTTTCCCATGTCATATGTCAAAAAATTATCATTTTAATACCTTAATTATGAGAACATAAAAAATTAAGGATTCTAATGTATTGAAATGTCACTAAATACTCTAGATAAATTAAATAAAATGTGTAGAGTTGAATATTATTTATACTTTTTCACGACCCGTCCTCGGGGCCCATGCCGTGACTACCCCAAGCCCGCCTTCCATAGGCCAGGGGCTGGCGACTAGCACCAAAGGCATAAATCCCGATAACTGGGAAGGCATTGCCTTTATAAAAGAAAACAAGCACCATAGAGTAAGCCAGCGGAAAAAGTAAACACTAAGTACAAGAGAAGTGCTGAAAAGTAAATGGGCCAGAATACAAACCCAAAAGAAAGTACAACTACAACTGAAAGAAAGTACAATAGAAAAAGGAAACAACTGAAAGAAGGAAGCAGCTCCTGGGTCATCCTCCTCGGATCCTACCTGAAGGGTAGGTATAGATAGCGCAGCTCCTGGACCGTCTGCCATGGATCCTACCTGAAGGGTAGGTACAGATAGCCTCTTCAATGCTCTCGCCCGTCAATCACCTCCGTGTGTATTCTCGCCGTGAAGTCCTTCTCCAGATACTGACTCGTCGTGTGGTCCACCTCCGGGTACCGTCCAGTCCTCGAACACTCGGCCTCTATCAGCAATGCACGTCATCTGAAACCAACACAATGAGGTGCGGGCATAGCCCGTGCAGGGGTGAGTATAACGATACTCAGTAGGGACCCCGAGACCCTCAAGGTCTCTCTAAAGCCAACAAGTATAACCACAAAGAAGATCTCAACAGATAACATCTACTTAGGTATATGCCCATATATATACCTAAGTTATCAAGTAACCCATCTCAACCATGAGGAAACACAAGGATCATGAAATCAACCGATAACCACTACCCAGGTATATGCCCATACATATACCTAAGTTATCAAGTGACTCATCTCAATCATGAGGTTAACACAAAGGTCAAAAGTCTCAGCTCAAACCAGGATTTTCATTATCGAAACCGTAACTGCTGAAGAGATCCATCTCTGGAGTGTACAGTGGTCCTGTCACGACTCCGAGGTACTCCTCACTAACCTAAGACTGCTGAGGTACTCCTCCTGTTGAGTACTGCGGGTCAGCCACCTAGACACAGTAGTGCTTCCCGCCGAGGTATGTCACCCAAACACAGTAGTGCACACCCCCTAGTAGCCTGCTGAGGATCTCTCTGGACGAGTACCGCGGGTCTGCACTGTCACATAGGTAGTGCTCCGTCTGCCATGGGTCTGCACCTCACAAAGTAGTGCTTCATCCACTGGGCTAGTCGACTAACTCCAAGTCAAGTTGGTCAAGCAGTCGTCAGGTCTCAGCCAGCTACACGGTCTCCGTACTCCGTACGCTCGTCTCTGGGAGGTTCCGCTCCATGAGATACTGGTCGATACTCCAAGTTTCTCAAAGTCCCACGAAGAAGTATCTCAAGGACCGCCTTGTCATAGGGGTCTCAACGCAACAGACGACCCGTCAATCGGACGCTCGGTCTATAAGTTTCTAGCCTTTTCATCCCAGGGGCCCGGTTGGTTTAGTAAGAGAACCAATCCCGGTCATATCTCAACTGTACCCCGAACTCTCATAGGGTATACTCATTGGGACCATTTCTCAACGTGATCAACAACACCGCTGACGGTTCGTCAAACGAACATCATGTCTGAAAGATATCAGCTTTTCCGTTCCAGGGGCCCGGTTGGATTTCGGGTGCGATCCAACCTGGCCACTATCCAACTGTATCCAAATCTCGGGTGAAGACTGCCAAAAGTTCCGTCTCATCAAGAGGAAAACAATGAGACAGACGGTGCGTCAATCGGACGCCCGGTCTGTGAGTTATTGGTTTTTTCGTTCCAGGGGCCCGGTTGGTTTCGTGAGCGAACCAACCCGACCACACTCAGACGGCATCCAAACCTCGAGCGGAGTAAGAAAAAAGATCCGTCTCACTTAAAGGAATCCATCAAAGTCGACGACACGTCAATCAGACGTTCGGAACTCATGTTACGAGTGTTTCCGCTCCGAGGGCCCGGTTGGTTTCGCGTACGAATCAACCCGTCCGAACCCAAAGTTTTCCGAAACCTTGAGTGTAATATACCGAAACGATCGTCTCGGTCCAAGGATCGCGTTGCCGCTAATGGCGCATCAATCGGAGTTCTACAGCTCACGATATTGGCATTTGACTGAAAGTGGTCCGAAAACGGGGGTCTGGGCCCGGGCCGACCCCCCCTGGGTCGGCCGATCCTGGTCGACCCAAACCGGCCGACCTGACCCGGGTCGACCCAAACCGGCCGACCCGACCCGGGTCCGACCCGGCTGGGCCCTGTCCGGCTTGACCAGCCGGCCGTGGCTCGGCCAGCGTGGCCGAGCCGATTCGCGGAACGGGGTGCACGACTCCCCCGCCTGCCACTAATTGAGGCTGGCGGCGGATCCGCCGGCCACCAACCCTTCGGCGGCGTGCCGCCGCCGCCTTCTGCGGACCACCGGACGCGCTCCGGTGGCCCGTTCCTCCCGCCGTCTTCGCCTATGGTCCCCCCGAGACCCCACCTTCACTCGAAGGGATTCAAATGCCAAAACGGCCTGCTTCGTCGTCGCCCCTCAATCTGCATGTCAAAACGAAAAGCGTCGTCTTTGTAGTTTTCCAGCGCGACCCGATGGCGCCACGCCCCTTCGCCACGGCCCGACTCTGACCGTGGTTCTTTGGTTTTCTTCGACGCGGTGCGATGGCGTCACGTTCTTAAACTTCCTTTCACGACGCGGTGTGACGACGTGGCGTAATACTTGCCGTGTGACTCCCGCGTGGTGCGACGGCACCTCGCCATTCCATTCCATCCGCAAAGAATCAAACTTGAACATAGGAGGGGGGTTCGGCCGTGTTTGTGCGGTCCTCCCCCCCTCCCGTTAAATTATATCATCTAGTCGAAAATCCATGATAATCGATAAACTAGATACATGAATGGAAAATAATTAAATAAAATAATCCCCTACCTCGGTTCAGGAACGGTGTTCGTCAATGAGCTGCAAAAGATGAGCGTCGCGGAGGTCGGGCGTCGTGGGAAAAGAACGTCGACATCGCGAAGCGAGGATTCAAAGTCGTTGACGGCGATTTTGTCGTGGAAAACCGTCGTGGAAGAGACGACGCGGAAGAAGAACGTCACGTCGCAGATACGGTGTCGCGGAAGAACCGTGTTCTTCGGCGGAGAAGTTCTTCGTTGAAGACCGGTGTTCTTCGCGTTCTTCGTCGAGGTTGACAAAGAAGAAGACGGCTTCCCCAATCCTCTCAAGTTTGCAAAACTCTAACAATAATAAAATAAGACCAAGTCTTATTTTATTAACACAACCTAACCATTTGAATTTCAAGAGTTTGAAAATTCAAAACCCACATTTAACTCACTTATGTTATTAACATAAGATGTTATAAAATTAATGAGGTGATAAGTTAACAAAACTTAAATGGGGGGTTTATAGGGGTTAGGAAAGTGAGGGGTTAAGAGGGTTAGGGAGTTTAAGGAATTTGAAAAGGTGGGGGGTTTGTGTGGGCCCCACCCTTTCAAATATCCACACATGGGAAGTTGGATGGATGTGGGCCCACCACCAACTTCCCATGGGAGAAGATAACCACATAACATGAAATAAAATTGATTCAACAATTTTATTCACTTTGTTTAATTAATCCCCAAAAATTAACTTCTTCTCCCGCACAAACGCAACTACGGTAAAGGTTCCCTTAAGCGATTATCGGCGTTGCGAGTTCATCGGTGCCATCGGAGTTCATTTCCGAGCAACGGTTCAAAATATGGGAAAAACCGCTCGTTCGTTCACTGAACATACCCGATCCAAACTTCGGATATTGATTCCGGGCACTCCGGGCCTCAGAATCAAGTGCCATCAGAAACTGCGTTCTTGTAAAATCCCAAAGAAAATTTAGAAAAATTTTCCTTTGAATTTAACGGGTCTTTACATTACTCCCACCTCAGGGCTTTACGTTCTCGTAAAGCTTTAACACAAACTAAGGTTACAAAAGCGGTACAGAGCATGCATCTGAGCCTTCCGCTCTGATGTGCTCACCCGGAGGTTTCCATACTACAAGAGAAAGTGCACCTGAGGAATCGATTGTCCTCATAGGATCCTCTCCTGTCGATCCTTGATCCCCACTAGAACCTCCGTGGAAAACACCTCATCGCCATCATCCAGCTCCTCATGGTCAATGATATGTGAAGGGTTGAGCACGTAGCTCTTCAGTTGAGATACGTGGAAGTCATCGTGCACCTGGTCCAACTGAGGTGGATGGGTCAAGCGGTAAACCACCTTGCCTACCCAGCTGTGGACCTAGAAAGGTCCGTTGAACCTCAGATTTTACTTGCCACCTTGGCCACACCTCTGTAAACTTCATCGAGGTGAGACCCGTATAAGGACATGATCGTCATCCTCGAACTCTAGAGGTCTCTAATTCCTGTTAGAAATGGAACTCGAAACGACTGCCACCATGAGGGTAATGTTGGCCAACTCAAGATTGATCAGTCGCACCCTCCCGTGCACGAGTTTAACTTGTGCTGCCCAGTGTTTCCTTTTCACCGACCAAGGAAAACCCATCCCGACGTTTGCCTAAAACCGTCAATTTGAGTATGAACAGTTATTGCCCATTCCATACTCAAACTAACGTCATAAGGCCTCCACGCTACCACCAAGAGATTTCCAACCGGAACTCTCACCTCGAGGGTCTGACCACACAGTCGGCATAAGTGTGATTATCGAGTCTCCTCCCAAGGTATCTCTAGATGTGAGGGTCAAGTCCACGGCTTACCGGAAACTCTAGGTCTGGAACAAGATTTGTGAAAGCAAGGAATGATTCATATCGATGCCCGTTACTACAACAGATAGTAGTGGACACAGACTGTCCCTTGAATCATTTCTAGAGCCATTGGGTCACACTCCTTGACCGCATGCAACCGCACTCTTCCTACGCCCTCCAGCTCCCTGAGCCTGGCGAGAATAACTTAGGCGGGTGGTAGTACCATGTTAGGATGTACACCACCTCGTGCTACTCTCCTAGATCTGCCTCCACGTCTGCTGATTCGTAGAATCATATCCCCTTTAAGCTTCATATTCTTTAACATTTAACACGCTCGAGTCTCTAAGACTGTAGCCGTTTTCCTGTTTCTTATTGCACTGTGCAGTCTTCATCCGCTCCTGGATGATCTGCACCTGCTTTGCCTATGATCTGAAATAGATGCTAAAATTTCTCTTTTTCCAAAAAGAGAAACTCGGTCTCATCCCCTGGATGAACCATGCCCATTGACTAATACACTCAATCCTAACATGAATGACGCATTCATGCCATGGATGACGTCGTAAGGCCTCGACGTAACTACTAAGAGATCCAATTGTCACTCTCGCCTCCAAGGGTCGAGTAACACTATCGGCATCAGTGTGAGGTCTCTGGGTCTCCTCCAGTAGAAATCTCGAAAGTGCGGGTCAAGTCAACATGTTTAACCGGGACCACTCAGTATCAACCAAACAAAAGGACAGGAAATCAAACAAAGATAAGTGTCTTTT
Organism: Viscum album; assembly: GCA_963277665.1. Lineage (NCBI taxonomy): Eukaryota > Viridiplantae > Streptophyta > Magnoliopsida > Santalales > Viscaceae > Viscum > Viscum album. The sequence goes on along the minus strand of OY728145.1, from coordinate 1,446,912,494 downwards.
TAATATTGCAGCTCATAGTACAAAGACACGAATACAACAGCAACATGGAACTAGAAGTACAAGTGACGTATCCACTAGTTCCGCTCCTTTCCACCTACTCCCGGAGCTCTACTGCCTTGGTGTCTCCTCCAATGCCTGTGGATCAACTGTACGAGGAGTCGGACAGTCACGTGCCAGGTGACCCTTCCCGCCGCATGAGTAACACTGTCTGTTTCTGGCATGCCTGGCTCTGACCCCACCCCGGGTGCCCCGCACCACCGGTCCTAAAACCCAAGGTCGTCCAACTGCAGGTCTGGTCCTCCTGGACCTCTGCATAATCTGTCTACTGCCCACAGATGACTCGGCTACTGATCGAAAAAAACGCGGCAAAGGCAGAAGCTCCTATACACGCTCGGGGTGTAGAGCTACTGGCACAAACTCCACCCTGAAGAAGGTGTCGAAGCCTTCCCATGCGATGGCCATCCCGTCGCAAAACTGAAACAAGTGGCTCCACCAACTGCCTGCTAGATCCTGAAATAGGCTGGCACCAAAGATCACCATGAAGTCTGTCGGCGTCCCCACTAGCCTGAAGACTCTCACCACAGCCTCCATCCAATCCTCAGCCCCCTGCGGGTCCATCCCTCCCTGGAACCTGGGTGGCCTCTAGCGCTGGAACTCGTGCAGTGCGCTCAAGCGACGTGCACCCTCTGCTGCTGGGGCTGGTGGCTTCGGTGGCCCAACGGGTAGTAGTATCGCTGGTGTCTCCGCTGGTGCCTCAACTAGAATAGGGCCCTGTACTGAGGCCACGTCGCTCGGAGGGATGTCAGTATGAACCACTCTCGGGGCTCTAGCTGGTCGTCCGAGAAAAGGCATCTTGAAAGAAACAACGTAACATGGTCAAATGATTATACCTGGTGAGCTGACCTGGTTTGAGCTGTTTTAAGGGAAAAACTTTGAAAACACACACGCAATCAATGTTTTCGTGCACAAAGTCAGAAATCAGTTTTCAGGGTCCTGGTGTATGGATACGTCGGCCGCCCGCACCAACATTGGACTCCCTGAACTGAAGACCACACTCGGTACCCTTAACATTATTTCTTCACAGAAAGAAAATATCCGAGTTATAAGTTCTACGGTAGAACCGACTCCTCTGATACCAATTTGTCACGACCCGTCCTCGGGGCCCGTGCCATGACTACCCCAAGCCCGCCTTCCATAGGCCAGGGGCTAGCAACTAGCACCAAAGGCGTAAATCCCGATAACTGGGAAGGCATTGCCTTTATAAAAGAAAACAAGCACCACAGAGTAAGCAAGCGGAAAAACTAAACACTCAGTACAAGAGAAGTGCTGAAAAGTAAATGGGCCAGCATACAAACCCAAAAGAAAGTAAAACTACAACTGAACGAAAGTAAAACAGAAAAAGGAAACAACTGAAAGAAGGAAGCGGCTCATGGGTCGTCCTCCTCGGATCCTACCTGAAGGGTAGGTACAGATAGTGCACCTTCTGGATCGTCTGCCACAGATCCTACCTGAAGGGTAGGTACAAATAGCCTCCTCAATGCTCTCGCCCGTCAACCACCTCAGTGTGTTGTATCTTCGTGAAGTCCTCCTCCAGATACTGACTCGTCATGTGGTCCACCTCCGGGTACCGTCCAGTCCTCGAACACTCGGCCTCTGTCAGCACTTCCCATCATCTGCAACCAACAGAACGAGATGCGGGCATAGCCCATGCAGGGGTGAGTATAACGATACTAATTAGGGACCCCGATACCCTCAAGGTCTCTCTAAAACCAACAAGGATAACCACAAAAAAGATCTCAACAGATAACCTCTACTTAGGTATATGCCCATACATATACCTAAGTTATCAAGTATCCCATCTCAACCATGAGGAAACCAAATGATCATGAAATCAACGGAAAACCACTACCCAGGTATATGCGCATACATATACCTAAGTTATCAAGTGACCCATCTAAATCATGAGGTAAACACAAAGGTCAAAAGTCTCAGATCAAACCAGGATTTTCATTATCGAAACCGTAACTGCTGAAGAGCTCTGTCTTTGGAGTGTACAGTGGTCCTGTCACGACTCCGAGGTACTGCTCACTAACCTAAGACTGCTGAGGTACTCCTCCTATCGAGTACCGCGGGTCAGCCACCCAGACACAGTAGTGCTTCCCGCCGAGGTATGTCACCCAAACACACTAGTGCACACCCCTTAGTAACATGATGAGGTACTCTCCAGACGAGTACTGCGGGTCTGCACTGTCACACAGGTAGTGCTCCGTCCTCCTTGGGTCTGCACCTCACAAAGTAGTGCTCCGTCCACTGGGCTATTCAACTCACTCCGTGTCGAGTCGGTCAAGCAGTCTTCAGGTCTCAGCCAGCTACACGGTCTCTGTACTCCGTACGCACGTCTCTGGGAGGGTCCACTCCATGAGCTACTGGTCGAAAATCCAAGTATCTCAAAGTCCCACGAAGAAGTATCTCAAGGACAGCCTCGTCATAGGGGTCTCAACGCAACAGATGGCGCGTCAATCGGACGCCCGGTCTGTGAGTTTTTAGCCTTTTCATCCCAGGGGCCCGGTTGGTTTCGTGAGCGAACCAATCCCAGCCGTATCTCAACTGTACCCCAAACACTCATAGGGTATACTCATTGGGACCATTTCTCAACGTGATCAACAGCGCCGCTGACGGTTCGTGAAACAGACGTCCTGTCTAAAAGATATCAGCTTTTCCGTTCCAGGGGCCCAGTTTGATTTCGGGTTCGATCCAACCCGGCCACTATCCAACTATATCCAAATCTCGGGCAAAGTATGCCAAAAGATCCGTCTCATCAAGAAGAAAACAATGAGACAGACGGTGCGTCAATCGGACACCCGGTCTGTGAGTTATTGACATTTTCGTTCCAGGGGCCCGGTTGGTTTCGTGAGCGAACCAACCCGACCGCACTCCGATGGCATCCAAACCTCAAGTGGAGTAAGCCAAAATATCCGTCTCACTTAGAGGAATCCATCAAAGTTGACGAAACGTCAATCGGACGTCTGGAACTCAAGTTACGAGGGTTTCCGCTCAGAGGGCCAGATTGGTTTCGCGCATGAACCAACCCGGAAAAACCCAAAGTTCTCCGAAACCTTGAGTGTAATATACTGAAACGCCCGTCTTGGTCCAAGGATCGCATTGCCGCTGATGGCGCATCAATCGGAGGTCTACAGCTCAAGATATGGGAATTTGACTGAAAGTGGTCCGAAAACGGGGGTCTGGGCCCCGGCCGACCCGGCCCGACCCCCCATGGGTCGGCAGTACCGGGTCGACCCGACCCGGGTCCGACCCGGCGGGGCTCGGCCCGGCCCGACCGGCCGGCCGTGGCTCGGCCAGCGTGGCCGGGCCGATTCGTGGAGCGAGGTGCGCAACTCCCCCGCCCGCCGCTAATTGAGGTCGGCGGCGGATCCGCCGGCCGCCAACCCTCCAGTCGCCGGCGCCGCCGCGCCGTCGTGGCGCGCCGCCGCCGCCTTCCGCGGACCACCAGACGCTCTCTGGTGGTCCGTTCCTCCTGCCGCCTTCACCTATGGTCCCCTCGGGACCCCACCTTCACTGCGAAGGGATTCAAACGCCAAAATGGCCTTCTTCCTCGTCGCCCATCAATCCGCATGTCAAAACGAAAAGCGTCGTCTTTGTAGTTTTCTAGCGCGACTCGATGGCATCGCGCCCCTTCGCCGCGGCCCGACTCCGAAGGTGATTCTTTGGTTTTCTTCGACGCGTAACAATGGCGTCGTGTTCTTAAACTTCCTTCCACGACGCGGCATGACGGCGTGGCGTAATACTTTCCATGTTATTCCCGCGTGGTGCAACGACACCTCGCCATCCCATTCCATCCACAAAGAATCAAACATGAACATAGGAGGGGGGTTTGGCCGTGTTTGTGCGGTCCGGCCCCCCTCACTTTAAACGATATAATCTAGTTGAAAATCCACGATAATCGACAAACTAGATTCATGAACAGAAAATAATTAAATAAAATAATCCCCTACCTCGGTTCAGGAATGGTGTTCGTCAACGAGCCGTGGAAGACGACCGTTGTGGAGGTCGGGCGTCGCGGGAAAAGAACGTCGACGTCGCGAAGCGAAGATTCGAAGTCGTTGACGGTGATTTCTTCGTGGAAAATCGTCGCGAAAGAGATGACACGGAAGAAGAACGCCGCGTCACGGATACGGCATCGCGGAAGAACTGTGTTCTTCGGCGGAGAAGTTCTTCGTTGAAGAATGGTGTTCTTCGCGTTCTTCGTCGAGTTTGAAGAAGAAGAAGACCGCTTCCCCAATCCTCTCAAGGTTGGAAAACTCTAACAATAATAAAATAAGACCAAGTCTTATTTTATTAACACAACCTAACCATTTAAATTTCATGAGTTTGAAAATTCAAAACCCACATTTAACTCACTTAACTTATTAACATAAGATGTTATAAAATTAATGAGGTGATAAGTTAACAAAACTTAAATGGGGGGTTTAGAGGGGTTAGGAAAGTGAGGGGTTAAGAGGGTTAGGGAGTTTAAGGAATTTGAAAAGGTGGGGGGTTCGTGTGGGCCCCACCCTTTCAAATATACACACATGGGAAGTTGGATGGATGTGGGCCCACCACCAACTTCCCATGGGAGAAGATAACCACATAACATGAAATAAAATTGATTCAACAATTTTATTCACTTTATTTAATTAATCCCAAAAAATTAACTTCTTCTCCCACACAAACGCAACTATGGTAAAGGTTACCTTAAGCGATTACCGGCGTTGCAAGTTCATCGGTGCCATCAAATTTCAATTTCGAGCACTGGTTCAAAAGATAGTAAAAACCGCTCGTTCGTTCATTGAATATACCCGAGCCAAACTTCGGAAATTGATTATGGGCACTCCGGGCCTCGGAATCAAGTTTCGTCAGAAACTGCGTTCTTGTAAAATCCTAAAGAAAATTTAGAAAAAATTTCCCTTGAATTTTACGGGTCTTTACATACATAAACGTTTTAACCAATCTATGACCTATGATCACATTTTATTTAACTTTCTATAAAAAATTACACCCTCACTAATGAAATATTTGGAGAGAGAAAAAATAAAATAAATTGTCAATACATTATTATACATATAACTACCATAAACCCTCTATATAAAAAATTCTTTAAATGATCCAATATTCACTCTTTTAAATTTATTCAATTCTCTTTCTATTATAATTGTCTCCCATGTTAACAACCTTTTCCATAATACCTTTATAACAATTCCTCCAAATTAATCTCAATCCCCCCTCTCCCCTTAACAACCTGTGGTTATTTATCTATTTAAGTTTCATTTCTATTATAAAAAAATCCATGGTTTTCCCCAGTAAAATTCCAATGATAAATAATTAAAATTAAATAATCCAACTATATATCTAATCTTATAATTATAAGATATTTATCCATCATAATTTCTAGTCATTCATGTTAATTTAAAAACTGACATTTAATTAAAAACTAATTAATTATTTAGTTTATATAATTATCTAAATTCCCAGTATTCCTATTTTAAAAAAGTAACATATCATAATTAAATAATTTTTTTATCATATTTATATATTAATCATATTTCAATTAATAATTGAAGTAAATAATTATCCACATCATTAAATAAACAAAAAAAATATGGGTGTTATATTTATCTCTACCATGGGACATTTCATCACCAAAAATTCATTAAACGACTTCATCACTGAAAGGCTCAGGTCACTCTTTCCCATTTCAGTTTCAATTTCCTAACATTCTTCTTGAATCGATCAATGTTTCCATAAAACTGTCACCAAATGTTTTTTTATTTTTTGAGAATACTTTCTATTAGACCCATAATTCAAATCAGTCATTCCACATATGTCACATTAAGTCCTAACTCAATCATTTTATAATTCAAAAAATGAGTTTCATTGAGTAAATAATTACTATATTTAGAAATATGGAAGACATTATTAATTTATATATAATATTGTTTAATTACCAATTGGTAAGCCGCTTTGTCAGTTCAATTTTTTATATGATCTTAAATGGACCCACAAACAATGAAATTAATTTTCATTGTTTTCCAACCATCTAATATCCCAACCTTATAAACAATTTTGAAAAATTCACAATCACCAACATAAAATTTCAAGGGTCATCATCAATGATAGGAATAAGACTTATACTAATTCTAAACTAAAAACATATGTTTATGAATTAATTTAATTTAGTATTTTATCACAAAAACCAAAATAGGTCCCACAAGAGTATTTTTACTAGTCTTGATATAATATAATGTTAATAAAATTTTCCAACATATAACACTTTAAATGTTTTCATAATTATTTTCAATTGATAGTTGTTTTTGTGAACAAAATTCACTAGTGACAAATGATCTTACCCATAATTTTAAATTTGAGTATCCATGATTGGATCATATCTTATAGAGTTTAAAAAAATATTTATATATTTATATTTTTCTATGTTTAGAAAGGCATACTCATCCTACACAACATCCTTATATCATATTGGAGTCCCTTCCAAAATCTATATGTAAACCCTAGATCCTAGTATGAGATAACAGATGTTGTAAATTTATAATGTCCAATAACTCTCTTTACATAAATCTTACTATGTCTAGCATCTAATTGTTTTTCTTGAATATGTAAGAAATGCATTGATTTCCGGAGTTTATCCACTACTACCTAGAAAAAATCTTTCTTATGTGGTGACCATGGTAACCCAAAAATTAAATATATGGAAATATCCATCCATTTTCATATTGAAATGTGTAATGGGTATAATAACCATCACATTCACTAATTCTATATATTTACTTACTTATAAATAAAGCAATGAGAATAATTTTTTTTAAATTCATTCCTATCCCCAAACCACAATAATTGGATTCTAATATCATAATACATTTTGGTAGATCCGGTATTCACTACACACCTCAAATGGTGTTTAAAAAAAATAATTACTTCAATCGACAGTAACCACCACCCATCCTTTGAGATGGAGCACTAAATCCAATGAACTGGTCTGTCCATTAGTGGAATCCCAGGACATATAATTCATTCCTCATACTCTTACATTTATCATATAATAATTTTATATTTGTCACATAGTACATCTATATTGATGATAAATTAATACTAGAGAGGAATTCACTATCCTTTGTTTCTTATACATCCATGTGAAGTTTAATAACAACCTCAACTACTGCCACTGCTTCCTATCTTCCTTCCCTGCTTGAGTTAGAGTCATCCACTCAAGTAATTTTTTATCTCATTTATTTCTTCTAGAGTGTACAAAAGCTCAAAATTAATTTTTTAAATATAATATACCCACATAAATTATCTAAAAGTTTTATCATTTTATGAAAAAATATATTCCAAACCCTTATGATCTATAAACACTATAAAATTGTCACAAAAAGTAAATTCTTCTATGTCATCAATGTATGAACTAAAATAGCTAACTCTAGATACATTTACGGTAATTATTTTCATAAGGTCTCAATTTTCTAAATTCTTACACCACAACCTTTCCTCCTTACATCACAATACATCTTAATCCCAAACCAGATGAATTATAGTGCACCAGATAACCAACTCCTGATTCAGAAAGAATAAAAACCATATATAACATTGGTAACATATTTAATTTATCATATTATTCATGAAACTTCATATTCCAATAAAAATCTATTCTTTTTTGAGTCAAGGATGTCATGAAATATTATAAATTTACAAAATATAGAATGTATTTTGGTAATATCCATCCAAACCTAGGGAGAATCATATTTCAAATACATTACTAGGCCTTTACAAAGATAATACCATTTTCATTTTCTTAAAATCAACTAAAATTATTTTTTTAGAAAGAATGTGTCCTAGAAATTTCACTTATCAAATATAAATGTTTCATTTAAAAAACATGGAAGAAAAATCTTTTTTTTGTAAAGTATCTGAAAAAATACTCATGTGATTCCCTTGATTTTCCCAAATGCTTGATTATATCAAAATATAATTTTAAAATATAATCGAAACTTTATCCAAAAACATATGGAATATCTATTTCATAAATTTCATAAAAACTATAGGTTTTTTTCAAAATCTAAAAGGCATGGCCAAAATTTCTTAATTTCTATATCAACATTGAAATATCTCATTTAGAATACCCTTTTCATTTACCCTTAACTGATGCTTTAAAAACCAAATTTTGATCATGGAAGTCTAAAAAAATCTGTAACACTGATATTTAATGAAATATATATTTTTCAAATAAATTTAATTTCCTCGATATCTTATGTTACATGAAACAACAAGTTTTAATGAATCGTGATATATTATTAATATTCTTATTTAAACAAGATCATTATAAACTAGTCCTTAAACATGGTGGTATGAAAAGGAATAACCAAAATTTTAAAAATAATTATTAATGTTTTAGATAAATAAAATAAATTTACAAATAAGTACTTAATTTTAGTTAAAGTCTATATTCTTTGAAAACACATTTTTCTCAAAAAACGATCTTTATTGATTTTTGTGAACAAATAATAAAATTATTATTTTTTGCATTTATATAAATTTTATTTGAAATAATTAACTTAATTTTTTTAATCAACATGTCAAATTTATTTTATGGGGAATTTTTGGGAATTTTTTAGATTTTAATGTTTTAATGAATAATAAAAATACTATTTTTTATTATAAATTTTCTTTTTTTTAAAATATTTACTAGTTAAATTTGGTTTTAATATTGTTTTTAAATTTAAAATTAGTCAAAATATATCATAATTAATCCAATTTATAACATTTTATTCAATTTTATATTGAATTTTGATATCAAAACATTATTTACGTGTGGAAACATTTTCTCTAGAAAACCATTTTATCGTGTGTCTGGGTTTAAATTAAATTAAATTATACCACTTCTATAAATTGAATTTGAAAAAATGGATTCCATATTTGGAATCAGAATAATTAATATTATATAATATGATCATCTTAATATATTTTTTCATAATGAATACTAAAAACAATAGAAATTAATTACCATGGTTTAATTTTATATGGGTTTACCAAGAGTTAAACTAAAAAGATAAGTGTTAAAATGACCAAAAAACTTGTCCAAATACTAATTTATGTATGTAATTTGAACTTATATCATATAAGGTTTGAAAATAATCCATTTTGGATCTGTATTTCATGTTTCAAACATGGATATAACATTTACTTATCAAAAATTATGTTATAACTCAATTCACATCGTACCAGGGAAAACAAAATGCCCTGATGGATAGTAAAAAAGGTTTATTATCATGAAGGGGTTCAAATTAGGTTCATAATTTTTTTCCCAAGGTGCATCGTGTCCCCTTTTGATCGGTGAGATGGTCCCACCTAAAATAGGTAGTATATCATATTATATGTCACAAAGGAGGTTCCACAGTTGATTGGTCTTGGAGGGAAATTGCAGGGGGTAAAATGTTTTGTGAAATCGACCCATGTTAGGTCTGATGTCCTCAGATGATCTTCAACAGGTTTACTCGTGGAGCTAGAAACACCCAAAGACGATTTTATCAAAGATTCATGGACCTTCATTCCAAAGGTAGATGCTCGATTGAAGAAGGTTTAGACAATGGAACATATGAACTCCATTGGTCGGGAGGATGGGAGGTCAGGCTCATCACACCGTTTTGAAGGGAACTATTGTATAATCCAGGACACTATTATATAATTATGAAATTATTATATGTTCATGAATCCTTTCTCATTCCCAATAATGTGGCTGTGGATTACCCCTGTGTTTAAAAATCAATCATGGATATATATATATTAGGAATTATTAAGACAATGATAGTTTAAGCCATGCGATGAGGCAATCTAGAGTTTATCAGATATAGGGGGATGAAATTTTTTTCTATGTCAGGATCAAACCAATAAGATTGGATTCCTACACATCCTCATTAGAGGAATCAAATCCCACATAGTTCGGTGCCACTTAACCAAAAACATATCTTTTTAAGGTCGTGCGATGAAGACCCATCCATACAGTTTAAAATGATGTGGTTAAGACATATAAATGGAAGATTTCAAGTTAATATTTCATGTGAGAATTATCCCAATGTATCCAAGGATGAACATAAGAGGAATGGTCTCTTGGGTGGATATGTCCCTATTGAGGATATGAATCAAAGAACACTAGGTTGATTTGGGTGTCGGGTTTGGATCTCATGGAGGCTTCCTACGTACCCTAATTAGTTGTGAATAAAATACCTCATTATTTAGTTTACGTGGGGTCTTATATCATAGAGTAATCCCTATTTGTGGGGGAATTATTGGGTCTTAACCTTTTAAAAGGATCCCCTTTGAACTTGATCCTTTAGATAGGTGTCCTATATATTCTATAAGGGGAAGGAATCAGAGTTCTCATAGTTCATTTTAATATGTGGATTATATCATAGAGGAGGCCCATGATTTGGGGTTATGTGTATATCATGATCACCACCAACCGTTAATCCCATGTGATTCATGCTTAGTTGGAGAAATAAGAGGAGATAGTGGATCTAGATATCACATATCCCCCATCATCTATGGATAGATGGTATGGGATCCTAAAGGGAGAGAGAGGGAGAAGGGTTTTGAATGTGCCATTTTATTGTTCCATGTTGATATAAAGGATATCCACATCCAATGATTTATCTCAATGTGTCTTTGGATGAGGCTAAGAAGAGAAAGAGTGTCACATCCTGTGAAAAGGTTAGGGACTTACATTAGGAGAACTTCCATGAAATGATTTCAGGGAATGGGGAGAACCATAACTCCTCATCAAAAAGAAAACACGCGTGATACCTTTTACTTGTAACTGTAACTCATTGAATGGAAAAGGCAGTGATTACCCTTGATCCCTAGAATGGGGAGGTTCACTTTAGTATCCCAAGGTTGGGAACCAGGTTAATGTGGGAATGTACACTTATGGACATTCAATGGGTCCAAACCACTGAATTTATTTCCTACACGACTCTATTTACCATGGACATGAGAAATCAAAAGGGTATGCTGATGTTACCCTTTGTTTTACCATCTGGTCCTGGTGGATTTGGAAGAGGTTTTGGCCAGATGTTTTTTGGACTAGTTCACAGAGGGACTGCGGATGCAGCGACTGAAATGGAAGTATATGATCGAAACCGAAGATTGAAACATATTAAGGTATCCCATTAGGCATAGCATTTCATCATACAGGATGAGGGATTCCTGACATAGCGTGTTGCTATGTGAGTGGATGAACCATATGTGTATCATGATGTTATGAAGACCTATATGCGGTCTGCAATGTATTTTCCTATGTGGGACTAATTTCTTGCCATATAACAGGATGATACATGGCATCGAGTTCTTTCCACATAGTGAGGTGCTATACGACGTAGGTTTCCATCCACATAGCCTTATCTTATGCGGATCACCATAGTGAAGAAAGGGAATTGATCCTTTGGTTCATAGGAATTTCATCCACCACTGAGATACAGTTCATGGTTCAATAATTAGGTTCGCGGTCTACCATTTAATATTATTTTTCCCTCTTTTATGATATGTGTTGGCTGTATACCTATAGGAATTCGTCAGAAGAGTTCTGTGCCACATCAATCAATATATTTACAAAAATTTCACACAAGTCCGTCAAATCCTCTAGAGCCTGGTCCCCCTTCTCAGCTCTCCTTGGGGTCCTTTTATAGAGTATTAGGGAAGCTGGATCTATGGATCTCATGACACAATTTATGGAATCCCATGGAGAGATCACCTAGCCTACTGACGACTCGATATACAGAGAACCACCACATAGTGGTTCTCAATGATGGAAACCACCACCTCAATCCCTTGAACGACTTCATCTTTTTCATGGTGCACTACTGGATTTTCCTCATCCACAAACTGCTAATTTTGAAGGGACAGTATGCGGGGGTATATCTCTCCAAATCCATTTCTCCAATGATGCAGTTTGTGAGGGAGGTACATGGGGGGTGAAATTCATTGCAGTGATTCCTCAAATGACACGGTTCATGGCAGAGGTACCCTTCTCTTCATTATAAATACTTCTAGATTCTCTATCAAATGCCCCGTGGGATATAGCCTCAGGGGTTTCCATGAACTATTGGTTCACAATCGGTATTGTCCACCTATCATTTTCAGGATTTAGTACATTGATGGGTTATTTTCCCTTTCGAACTTTGGATTCTTCAACAATTCTATCTAAATCCTTTTTCTAATATGTTTTCATTCCTTTTCAAAAATTATGGTTGTATTTACTTTCCCTTTGCAATGTTTTCAGGACTCTACAAATGCACCCCATCAGAATGGGTTCCGAATGGGACGAAGAAGAGACTGTTCTGATGTACAAAGCGATCATTAATTGTACTAGTTTTCAATAGAAATGTGGACCTATAGGGGGAACACACCTATATATAGGGGCCCTGTGTCATTTTTCATTTAACTGAATTCTCAGCGAAAAGCACTCCTCAATATTCTATTGGATCTCCTAGCTTCTGCATACCAATGATACTACACAAAATCCTTCATTCACAAACCGAGCATTGAATTCCTTGAATATAAAACCATTCACAGTTATCCTTGTTTGTGAAAAAATTACTTAATTTTAAAATCCACAAACATTACATTTGATTTTCAAACTGAACATTAAGTTTTCACACTATAATCTTTAGATAATAGCATCGAATAGATTGGTGTGTGACTCACCCAATCTACGAACTGTTTATTTTGTGGGCCAATGCTTCGCGGGCCTATGCCTTGTGGGGCATTTCAAGAACTTCTAGTTCAAGGGGAATTCCTTCCATGAACCATCTTCAGGGTTTAGTATGTGGATTGTTTTTTTGAATTCATTTTGAGAAATATCTATATGGTTCAATACATGGACTACTTTATTGCACAGAATCCATTTAATCCATTACCAAATTTTGGCCTTTTTCACAAATATTTTATTTGAATGACCATTTTATAGTCTTAGTGATGAAAAGAGATGGTTATTCTACTTACCTCAATGGAAGAAACCATGATAAGGGAGTCTATTGTTGGGAACACCAAAGAAAACATTTGTTCTTAAAAAATTTCTCCATATGGTATCCTCAGAGATATCCTCTCTCTAGAGATTATTGATTATACACTATCTACCTAGTTTCCACTTTACAACTTCAGCCTCCAAGACAACATTCCTTCACCACATGTTGACCGGAGCGACTTCCCTATTTATCTAGAGACATCTCGAGAGTATGACCAGCCAAATAATATTTACTAAGGGGGAGTTCACGAGTGACTCAAGCCAAGATGACATATTTTTATTGAATGAATCCATGTGAATGCAGAGCAATCAGTTCCACCATAATTTATCTTCTGATTTAGTCATTCAGGACAACCCAAACATTGTTAACTTGTAATGAATCAATACCAATAGAGGGCGGTGTTCCAAATGGTATATCTAATTTGGAGGGCGCTTCTTCTAACGAGTGGACCACGGCCTTCTAGGTGAACCAATATTGCATGGAGTTAACTAATCAGTTGGAAGCTATTAGTCTATTTCAATAAATATGGGTCTCCAAGTTTTCTATCTATTCACCGGGTCAAATTCTTCCTGAGTTTATCGTCCAATAGTGTTTAAGAACTAACACCTTTTAATTAACCCATAGTGAAGTGGGGGTCAGTTTATGGGATATATATCAAGCCCGGGGACTTCCCATCCCTGGTGACTTCTTTGATGAGTATCTTCATATGGCCAATACATGGGAGAATACTGAATTAGTATCTCTATTGGTGATAGATTTACTATTATATGAAGAGGTAATTCTTAGTCATCCTATTCATTTGCACCCATTTATTTTATATGAATAATGTATAAGATTATTCTTTCTTGTGAGTGGTCTGAAACTGAAATTCCTCCACAACCAAACTCATCCAAATCAACAGTCCTCAGAACCATCTATCCATACTCTGCTACCATCGAGGTGGGTCACTACACCACCTCATATTATGAGGTCCGAACAGATGTCACTTCAGAGCTTAGACTAGGAGGTTTCTTTTCCATGTTCATGTGTGGATGGCTCTTCCCCTCTCACGATATATACATTAGTGTTAGATACTGTACTTTAATGGTGGAAACCACATTGTCATAGAGAAATCCCATCAACCTATCCATCCCCACCCTTACTTGAATATATTAAATATTATGGATGATATAATAATGGAACCCCCCACATTTTCTGAGTGGGAAGTTCATTTTTTGTGTGGCTAGATGACAGAGCATTCCCCCTGTTATGGGTTTCACCATAACATATGGGTTCATAATTCTAAATTACACACAACCCTTCTTATCATTGCCTCCATTCTCCCTCAATCTCCAAATGTTGATGTAGTAGTCGAACTACTGAGTGATGTTTCTCAATTTTCTTTTACACCTTACCCCATGCCTTATAGAATACTACCTGATGATGGGAAGGTTTATTCAAAAGAACTCTCATACCACATGGCGCTTTGGGATGAAATCTTAACCTCTCATATAGAAAGGATGACCATATATGAACCTTATATTCTCCATAGGTTTTCCAGGAAGTTTGGATGTCTGCATCAAGTTACACTCCTCTTAGTAACCATAGTTAAGAGGGAATCTCACCCAACAATCCTTCGTCATCTATTGTGGATGATGATGCCGGAGGACTTTGGAATGAATTTCTTTATTCCTACCAAAATGTCCTATACTCACTTCTCATTTTAGTATTCCCAATAGTGTGTAGTGTGTTATCCTATAAATATTCTCACCAAGACATCTTGACAGGTGAAAAGTCCCTAGACTACTTCTAGTTTCATTTTACCAGTGCCAGCAGTGCAATTTCCTTCCATTCATATTGCCCAAAGGTGCTTAATTCTTTGACTAATTCATTTAGAGGGGGCTTCGTCTGCTCAACCTATCCTTATGGATAGTGATTCAGACCTTATAACTTCTATTGATACATTTCATGGTCCTAATGAAGCTAGTTCGAGTGGAATGTCATTGAATACCCCTGAATTTGTGGTTGACCCCCTATGATTGGTTCCCGATATCAAATCACCTATAGAGAGAGAAGGCTCCCCACTTGCGTGACCCATCCTATAGTGGCTCCATCTTCCATGATTTCATTCCCTAACTACATTGCTATTGTGGAAAAAAAATATTTTCAGGGTTCAAACACTATCAGGAGACACCGAATTGTGCAATGATGTGAATTTATTTGAATCTGTACTATTGTTTATGAGACTCATTTTCTAGTGTTTTCTGACAAGGAGTACACCATTCAATGGCTATTTATCAAGTTGGGATATGGAGTCTTCGACTACAAACATCTATACTAGCTTGTGCACCATATTTTCATAGTTTGAGAGGATCTAACAACTTGTGAAGATAGCCTTTCTTAGTTTAACACTTATAACCACAAAAAATACCTTCCAAGATCTTACCGAAGAGTTGAATCACCTTGTAACTGAGGTGGTAAATATCCATTACCAAGTGGTCACCAAAACAGAAGATTTGCGAGAGTATGAGGCTAATGTAGCCATTATGAAGTCAAAACAATCATCAATAACTACTAATTTGGAAGCTATTAAGATGAAGTGGAAATACATCAAGGTCGTTATGAGACAAGTACATTCAGCAGTTGAAGCTAATGCTACCCAAAGGACTGCTTCTGAACAATCTATTGATCCCCATGTCATAAAATTAGTGATTTAATAGAATGAGATAATCAGATATTGTTTCATTGATTTGAATTATTTTGTTCTATTATTTCCTTTTACTCTAACAATAGGGAGAAGCTCTAAGTTGTGGATGTCCTTTTCGTCTTCATATAATGGAATGAAGATGTTTTTATCTCCATTGGTTCTTCTTTATTTTCTCCCTGCGACATCCATCATTTTTGGTTGACCACAATGTAAACCACAATCTCAATTGGATTTTGGTTTTAATTACAATCCAGGATAACCAAAATAAGAAAATAATGCTAGAATTTTTACCTTATCAATGGGGATCGGTGAGCATAGTTTGACTGTTGCTAGATTTTCCTAGAAAACCGTAAAAACAATTTGTCTTTTATGTTATTACCATTATTTTTTCCTATTCCTATTATGGTGTGGACATAGTGAGTATAACTTGACATTTTCTTAGGCTTCACTTTGTAGGTTTTTGACCTAAAGAGCTTTGTGTCTCTTGATTTTTTTGTTTCTCAACATTTTTTCATAAATAGTACGTTACATAGGTTTAGTGAGATAGCACTCAACCTTTTTCCAGGACACCCTCTGAGGGTTTTTATCTTGGCGAGTGCAATCTCATTCATGAGAAGTTTAATGTCTTTCAAACTAGACTATCATTACAAAAGTTTTATGTCAAACATATTTTACCATGAATGTTGTTTTAGTTTGAACAATATGAACCATGATTTAAAGGTCGAGGGACCCAATTTATGAATCATTTACCAAGAATGTCCTAATAACTTTCAAACATGGATAAGGTATTTATATTGACCGTGAAATGTGTTTTCTGGATATTCGGATACGAAATGCGGCATAGATTCCATGAGAATATAGAAGTTGGGAAAGACTCTCTTGAAGATTAATTTACCTTTGGATAATAGACTATATTTGTAGGCTATTTATGCAGAGTTGCTGGGGAATTGTGTGCATAGTTAAACAAAAGTTTTCTATAAGATAATGGCCTCCCATTTTCGATGGCTAGGATATATTATGTATTTTTTTGGTATTATTGTTTAAGACCATAGTGGGTGTCCTGTTGAGGGAATGATGTCTAAATTTATTGGGGAATATTCATTGGTTGTGGTCTACAAAATTCCCACACACGAACTTGACTTGTGAAAGGGAGGGATAATGTGTGGTGTAGTTTAATTTCATACAATAGAATCTTTTAAAACATATGGTTTAAATTATTTTCATTTACTCTAACCAGTTGGGGGAAATAATTTTCCTTTTCCACAACAGTCTAACAAACAATGTTCTATCATATTTTGGCATGAGGAGGGATGTAAACTATAGTATGGGGGGTTTCCAAAATCGAGGAATGTGGTGATACTTAAAAGTTATAGGGGAGTAATAAAATCCACTCCAAATGACTAATTTTCCTTTGGTTGATAAGGAATTTTGATGTAAACATATGTAGATTTACCAGAGCATTGTTCTCATAGTCAAACAATGGTGTTTGTAGGACACTATACATCCATTTTCAATGTCCATGGATGGTTATGTGGATTTAGACCATTCTGCACAAAGAGTAAGGTGTGTGAATAGGAGTTCTTAAACATGAAAAAGAAGAATTTTAGGATGAAATTTACCCGTAATAGTAGGAATATGTGGAGGAATCTTAATCTTATCCATGTTAGTTGTTTCCTTATTTAGGTCTGACCCTTGATCATACAACGATGACCCAATTTTGTTTCATGGATGGACCCAAAATATAGCGTTCAGATGTCACTATGTATCCTATGACGATAGGAATTGAGATATATGTAGTTATTTTAAGGTTCATCCATATTCGAATCTAATTGACACCTGTAAATGGGGAACCGATTTTTTTTATACATTGGGTTACCAATGAAGTGGGACCTATGTTGAATGTTTCTATGTGGATTCTTTTCATGAATAAGAACATGAGGGAGGAAATTATTTGGTTTTTCGGGGCCCATGAATGAACATTGATTATCGAGAATAATGTAGTTTTAATTTTATACAATTAGAAGATTGATGTAGAATCCCTGATTAAATGGAAGATGGTTGGGCCAAGGTGTTCTAAAATGTTCAAGATGTGTATAGGGAGGAAAGCGTAATCTTTGGTTTCAAGGTATCTTGGATAAGGAGAGATGGTATGAGGCTTATAATACATTAAGCATACGGAAATAGGAAAATCCTTTCTTGGGGACGAAGTTTATTTTGGCTGATATGCCCTTTTGTGGGAAACATAGGTAGAGCCACCAGGGCATTATGGTCATAGCCAAACAACGGTGTCTGCATGACACTGGCCTCCCATATCTGATGGTCGAGGAGGTTTATGAATATCTTAAATTGATCGAAGCATAGAGTTTGATAGATGAAAAATATGTGTATGGACATGTCAGAAACTTTTTTTCCATGATCATCCATATAGTTGGGAACTCTTCTATGTGGATATAGATTTCAAGTAGGGTGGGGATTTTTTATTCCCTTACATGGATATATATTGGACGTAGGGTGTCTAGAAATCAAGATCCCTACATAGGTCTATCCCATATGTAGGGAATATGTAATTTTTTATATATTTGGAGTACCTTGATGTTTAATTTCATATGGTTGGGACATTATATTTTTCAACATAGAGGGGGAAAGTCTAATATAACTTTTAAATTTTGTCTAGATGGACCAGTCATTGTGGATTGACTTGTCCTACATCTATGGGGAATCCTCTTGCTAAAATTAATATGCCCACATGATTTATTCTCGATGTGAGAAACAAGGGGAAAAAAGGATTTCACTCCACAACCTAGGGATGGTAGGATCAATTAAGGGAGCATTGTTGGGCTATACAGTTTAACGACATACACTGAGGATGTGGGTGACTCAACATGAAAAAGATAATTATTATGGGTCCATGTAATTTTATTTATTTAGGAAAGGAAATTCACAACCCAGTTTATAATCATGTTTCAAGGATGATATATCAATGGAATCATGCATTAATATGGGATAATAAGGTCAGGATACCCCTAGTACACCCCAGATGTGAGTGGGGGAATAAATTGTAAACTATGATTTTGGGAGCCCTTGAATCAGGAGGGATGATATGAGGCTTAGGAGATAATGGGAGAACATAAGTAGGAAAATACTCTCCTGAGGATGTATTTTCCTTTAGTTGGTAGGATATTTTTGTAGGAAATATATGAAGAACCCCAGAGGCATTGTGTGCATAGTAAAGAAAAGGTGTTTGCAGGACACTATCTTTCCATTTCTGATAGACATGAGTGATTATGTGGATTTGAGATTTCCTGTGGCATGGAGTTTTATTAATGAAAGGGTGATATCTTGGTAGATGAAAAATATATAGACCAATATTAGTTATGAAGTATGAGATCTTCTACATTGATCTAATTCCTTTGTAGGGGATGGGAATGATATTTTGAAACTTTTGGGATGTAATAATCGAGATTCGGAATCTCATGAATCTATTTACATTTTTCATGCATGAGATTAGGGGAATTTTTTTTTATTTTGTGTGACAGGACCCAATATTTATGATCTGAATGTCGCTACATATCTCATGATATCGTTAATTAAGACACACATAGTTCTTGAGATACTATATAGTTTAATTTCATGTGGTTAAGAATTATTTGGACATGCAGTTAGGACTCATGAATTTCCCTGTAGAAGTCCGACCTATACATAGGATGATGAATTTTTTTTATAGTGGATGGACCATGATATGGGATCCAAGTGTCATTATGTATCCTACAAAGGCACGAATCAAGAAACATGTAGTTCTGATATCCCATGTATTTTAATTTTATACGGTAAGGATGAGAGTGAACTGACGTAAAAAGGATGAGGTGGGTGAAGTGTCGGGCTTAAACCTCAGATATCTTTTCTACGTATCCTAGTTAGTTGGGAATCAGAGTCTACATAGTTCTGACAACATGTTCCCTATATCAGTCCAACCCAAGTAGTGGAATGGGGGATTTTTTTTGAATGATGGATGGAGAAGGATGAATGATTTTTGTGTCACTATGTATCTTGCATGGTAGGAATCAAGCCACACATAGTTCTTGATCACTCTCTGTACCGACCTGACCTATGAACAAAGAGGGGATGCATTTGTATCAAATGGTGGATGGACCAAGACTTAGGTTCAAGGTGTCTTCACATATCCCATGATGGTATGAATCAATCTGTATGTAGTTCTTATGGTACCTTGTAGTTTAAAATCATCGAGTTTGGACTTTTCATGGATTCCCCTATGTAAGTATGACCTGTACACCTAGAAAAGGGAATTAGTTACATTGGTTAGTCTATGGACTAGGATGTAGGATCCAGTCATCACTACGTATCCCATTAATGAATGAGAATCAATCCAAACATAGTTCTATGATACAGTTCATATTCCGATATGACCCATAAATAGGAATGGGGGGGGGGGATTTTTATCTTTCCCTTGGAAAAATTTTACTCATGAATTATGAATTACTATTCAAAACAAAATGAACTCCTTATTATTTAATGTCATGTGGTTAGGATAATTTTTCCATGAAATATAATGTTGTGCGACTAAGAAAATTGTTGTGTTATGCCCGAATGGCCCGAAGGCCTTGTTTTTTATTTATTTTTGTGAACCCCCCTTTCAAAGGATGAGTGGAAACCCTTACAAGGCCCATAGGATTAGATATTACATGACCCATAGGTAATAGAAGAAATATCCCAACTATAACTACATGGAATTGCTCCTCCCCAACATCTGCATTGTGATATCCGCTCTCCAATGTTGCATGGCTTTTCGTTTAGGATTTTCCATGCATGCACAAGCTAGTACCAATGGAAATTACATACCATCTCATTATTCCAAATCCATTTGCTTCTACTCTGGTGAATATTCCTACTTTGAATTCTCATATGGAGTCTGCTTCTTTTAGAGACTTCCTAGTTCATTAAGCATAATTTCGGGTGTCCCTAAATCCTTGAGGTGTCTTGAAGGCCTTTAGGCAGCCTGAAGGCCTTGTTGTGCTATGCATTTTAATTTTGTACAACTAAAATGATTGTGGTGTTATAAATTTTAACGCCGTGAAACTAAGATGATTTTAGTGCTATGAATTTTAATGTTGGGCCACTAAGAAGATTGTGGTGATAAGAATTTTAATGTCATGCAGGTAAGATGATTATGGTGCTATGAATTTTAACGCTATACATCAATGATAATTTTGGTTCCCTACATTTTAACATCGTTCAACTAAGACGATTGTTGTATAATTACACAAAATATATCTCCAGGAAACTTGAATTGGTGTTTTATTTAGTGAGATGTCCATCCATTCAAATTAATGCATATGCCTCATTAGAGTAGACCTTGTGAATGACATATGGTCATTCCCATTTTTGGTTCCAATTTCATAGGTTTCTTTTTGAGTATCATCAACGTTTTGAGGACCCACACCATCTCTCCTTGATGGTAGGATCAAAGGAATACCTTTTTATTGATGGCTCATATGATTCGATTCTGGTAAACTTCCAAATAGTGCAAGGTCTAAAATATTTTCTCATCTAGTCACTCCAACTCATTGAATTGCTTCTAGGATTGTTCATATGTAGAATTTTTATCACATATGGTGACCCAGAGTGATGGTAATGGAACTTCAATGTGTATAACCACCTTTATCCCATATATTAATGAATACATGATTACTTGAGTGGCGCTGCAAGTCGAGGCCTAGTAATCCCACAAGTCATTGTAACGACCCAAAGTATTTCAATGGAATTTCCCTTCTTATATGTATGTCTAAAATAACATGAAAGCACAAAAAAATTAACTACTAAGTGATAATTAACCTTGAAACATAAGTTTTTCACTTCTATGTTTAGAATTTTGAAAATCTGACATTCACTGTTGTGTTCAAGATGATTTTTGGAGTCTAATGAAACAAAAATAATTTTTGGTGAATTGTAACCTACCCTTATTAATAGTAACCTACCCTTATGAATAGTAACATTACCCTAATTAATAGTAAATAAGAGTAACATTACCAATGAATAATAAAATAAAATTTAGACATATTAGAAAGTGACAATTTGACCTTAGTAAACGTTTTTGGTATTTTATAAGTCATAAATAATTAATTATAATTAATTAATTAATTTAAAAGAATATTTATTTCCCTTAAATGTACTCATAAATTATTGAATCAATGTCTAATAGTTTTTAGATAATTTTATGAGACCCTATGTAATTTTGGAATGAACTGTAAAATCAGTTTTAATCATAAAAACTGTTTTTTTAAGTAAATTATGATTTTAATTGAATATTAAATTAATAATATTTAGAAAATTATTTTTGAAAAATGGAATTGATTTTTGGATTCTACACTTCGAAAAATGGTTGGGGTAAATTTTTGGGATTTTTCTGAGATACTTGAATTTTTGATGAATAGTTGAATCCGATAATTCACAATAAATCCTCAATAATGTATTAATTGAGTCATCGATGATGTCCTGCTGATGTAAGCCCACTTGGTTCGGGAATACATTATAAAATTACTATTCTTGGTCGTTCATGACTAAATATTCCTTGTCTTAGGTGAAATTAATAAACTAATCAATTTTATATTAAGGAAACCCCTCTCCCCTCCACTATAAAAGCCACCCTTCACTCCCTCTTTTCCTCACACCTCTCAAGCTCCAAGCCCTCTATAAACTCTTCCCAAACATCTTCCCTAGAACCTCCCCCACGTCCAAAGGCTTCTGGTCTCATCAAAAGTCCAAGACTGTCTTCCTTAAGGAAGATCTCAAGAGGAAGATTTAAGAGGTAATTTCCCTCCCTCTTCTCCTTTAATTTCCTTTTAAGTTCAAGTTCCTTTCTTGATATCTGCCCACCTATATTCAACCAAATTGTTTTATAACTCCATTATTATAAATATAATGTAATTTTATGATTCTAATGAGATATTATATCACCCCACACCCTTTACCTCTTCCTTTTATTTTATTAAAGAGAACGTTGTTCATGAGGTGTTAATTTATCATCTTCAAAAACGACATGCTATCTTCTTCCATTTCTACCTTCTGATCTGGTCATGAAACCATTTTTATGGTTGAACCAGAATATTTTATATGTATTATTTTCTATTTTATGTTCTGGAAATAACCTATGGCCAAATTACTAAGTTAAAAGTTAAAAAAAGTTTGCTGTGATCCAAAAACCGCTCAAATTAACCCAATTAACCATCATTAAATTCTTATCTAATGATTCTTCCACTTGGATCTAATATAATTCATTATAAAATTATTAAATCTACTGTAATATCATTAATAACATGTAATATCAGTTCTGGATGTTTACTCAGGATCTACCTGAACTTCAATTTAAGAAAACAAGTGGACCACTCCAGAAAACCATAAAAATGAACATCCCCGAATAATATTTTTATACTCTATAAGTTTTCCAGAGGAACATAATATGACAAAATGAAACCATAATGAACCCTATTAATGTAAAAATTGTTTTGGATTTCTAATTAATGAATATAAGGTCATTATATAGGACACTAAAGAGAAGGAGGCATTCGGGTACAAGGTAAGGGGAAATTCTCGAACCCAACTTTCATCCTTCGGGTTCTTCCTCTTTCAATCCATTTTTGATATGGTAACTCCTTAAATATCACTTGTTCATAATTTTCATTCCTTTTCTGGGATATAAATGTTATAAAATGATTTTTATGTCAATCCAAATGTTTTCAAAAAGAAATCTTCTTTTAACAACTCAACTTTTACCTCTCATTCATGGTTGATGGTTCTTGTATCAAGTATATTGTTCCCTCTTTCGATTGGGAACCAAAAGTTATGAATGTGTTCTTATGAGATGAAACCCATTCCATTTCATGGGTTAGTTATGTTCATTTATGTTATATGTTCATTGTGGCATGCATGATAAATGATAATGTAATGATGTGACGGGTGCGCCCGGAATTATATAGCGCAATATGAATGTTTAAATGTGACGGGTGCGCCCGGAATTATACAGTGCTCTAATGCATTGGTTAAAGTGATGAATCTCATGAGTAAATCTGAAATTATTTTTGAACAAGATTCTATCGTGGTTCACAAGTATGTGTGGTAGTTAACCACTAAGACAGGATGTTTCATTTTTATGCATTGCCACACGTCAAGTCTATTATTTATGCTCCTCTCATGTTCATGACCTTTTGACTATGTTATGATTATGCTCACCCCATGATATATTGTTCCTATCTATCCTCTTAATGGGATTTTAGCTCACCCTTTTTGATGTATATCCTCATTTAGCTACATGTACTAAGGATAGGACAAGTTCCACTAATATTCTAGTGAAGAAGAAATTAAATAAATGTTTATTGTTGATGTTGTATTTGTTATGTGTGGTCCTAGTTTTCCCAGGACACTAAATCTTTGGATCCTCCATGTGTAATACTATTATGTTTTTTATCAATGAAACTATGTAATAGTAATGTAACAAGAGGTCGGGTCGCTATAGTTGGTATCAGAGGAATGGTTTAGTTAATTTGGGAATTAGGATTAGTGAACCCTAGAGAAAACCTCTAGTATGAGACTATGTAAAAATATGCACACAAGAATTTTTACCTAGGGATCCCATATGTTATGTTTTTGGTATAATTTTTTAAATGAATAAGTTATTCATGACTTGTATTCTTATGTTTTGTTCTAACCTTTTCTATTTTATAAAATGGTGTGAACCAGGAGAAATCAGGCCAACAACTCATGCGAGGGCCAATGCAACGATTGCCCAAACGACATCCCCAATGATTTGGGAGGTGGAGTTCAACACTTCATGGAAATGCATACCCAATTACCACAGGTTATGAATAATTACCATAATAATGGAGAACTTCCTCCTTCACTAAATAGGGAGCAACTAGCTATTGAATGTTTTATGCGGCAACGACCACCGACGTTTAGTGGATCTTTTGATCCACTAGTTGAGGAATAGTGGGTCAACTCCATGGAGAAGATCTTTTCTGTTATTCACTGTTTCGAGACGGAGAAGGTGACTCTATCCATTTATCGTCTAAATGGAGAAGCTGATCAATGGTCAGCATTGATTAAGAACACCAAGCCAAGGGAGGAAATTGAAGAGATGGAATGGGAAGACTTTAAGATAATGTTTCCTAATAAGTAATTCCCACAAACTCTTCGCACGAATATGGAGAAAGAATTCATAGAGATTAAGAAAAAATAAGGGGAATCTGTCACAACCTATTAAGAGAATTTCACAAGGATTTCAAGGTATGATTCAAGTTTTTTTATCAACAATAATAGAAAACTGATAGATTCTTTAGTGGATTAAAACCACACCTTCGAAAGGCTCTTGCGATTCGAGATAGTGGGAGTTATGAAGAAGTTGTTAGGTGTTCTCTCAAAGTGGGGATGGATTTTGGAGAGTGGTCCCATGGCTATGGGGATAAGAAAAGAAAGATGGAGTTTCATGCCGGTGGATCTAATGACAAAGATGGGAAGAAAAATCAACGACCCACATGACAAAAATGTGGGATGTTTCACCATGGGCACTGCCTCAAAGGGATGGGGAAATGCTTCAAGTGTGGGAAAGAAGGACACCATGATCAAGAGTGTCGAAAAGACATGAAAAGGAAGAAGAATGTAGCCGATGAAAGGAGAGAACCACTCGTGGTTCAATGCTACAACTGTAGGGAGCTGGGGAACTATTCAAACCAGTGCACAAAACCTTGATCTCTCGAGGGTAATCAGCTCCAGCAACCACCAAATCCAACAGAACAAGTGAAGGATTATTCCATCACTACTGTGGAGGTGAAGCATGATAATGAAGTCGTACAAGGTACACTTCCTATTCACTCTATAATGGAAAAAGTCTTATTTTATTCTGGTTCTACGCATTCCTTTATATCCTGCAAGTTCGCTAGAACTATAAAATCGAATCCCTGAAACCTTGAAGTAGAGATATATGTAAAAACACCAAGTGGTGCAATCATCGAAACCCAAGTGTTTGACTCTTCTCCTGTTGATGTATGTGGGATGATTGTTCCGGAAAATCTTGTAATACTTCCCTTGGTGGAATTCGATGTTATAATGGGAATGGATTGGCTCTCGTTATATAGAGAACATATCAACTATCAGGAAAAGGAAATATATTTTTATTTTCCGAACTATCCCATGCTCCTCTACAAATGCAAGGAAGATCGTGAATCTCCTCTGAAAAATCCTTCAATGGTGTGGGTGTTGATTCCCTATGAAGAAGCATACCTCGCCCAAATGGTTGAGTCGAAGGAAAGTTCCAACCTTGAGGAAATTCCAATCATGGGGGAATACAACGATGTATTTCGCAAAGAGTTACCCAGAATTCCCCCAGATCGTGAGGTAGAGTTCTCAATTGAACCCATACCTGGAGCTACTCCTATCTCGAAGTGCTCCTATAGGATGGCTCCTATTGAACTGGAGGTGTTGAAAAAGCAGATGCAAGAGCATCTGGGCAAAGGGTTCATACGACCTAGTGCATCACCTTGGGGTGCGCCAGTGCTATTTGTGAAGAAGAAAGATGGGACCATGTAGCTGTGTATCGATTATCGGGAACTCAACAAGATCACCATAAAGAATAAGTATCCTCTCCCAAGGATTGATGACTTGTTTGATCAGTTAAGAGGATCTCAATAATTCTCAATGGTGGATCATCGTTCTGGATATCATCAAGTAAAGGTGAAGTAGGAAGATATTCAGAAGACAACCTCCCATACCAGGTATGGGCACTATGTGTTTTCAGTGATGCCCTTTGGACTTACTAATGCCCATGAAATCTTCATGGATTTGATTAATAGAGTCTTTAGACATTACCTCGACAAATTTGTGGTAGTTTTTATAGATGATATTCTCATCTACTCCAAGATAAAGGAGGAGCATAAAGAACATCTAAGACTTGTGTTGGCAAAATTGAGAAAGGAGAAGTTGTACTCCAAGTTCAGAAATTGTGAAATTTAGATGATTAAGTCACGTTTTGGGACATGTGATCACAAGTGAGGGAATTTCTGTGGATCCTTCAAAGACAAAGGAAATTGATGAATGCCCTAGATCCTCTAGTGTCACAGAAATCCGTAGTTTTCTTGGATTAGCTGGGTACTACATACGTTTTGTGAGAAACTTCTCACAATTGTCAAGACCGATAACTATGTTAACAAGGAAAGGGGTAAAGTATGTCTGGAAGGAAGAATGTGAGGCAAGATTTAAGGAGCTAAAGAGAAGGCTGATCACTGCACTTGTACTCACACTACCGAAAAGTGGAGAAAGTTTTTTGATATACAGTGATGATTCAATGAAAGCCTTGGGTGGTGACCTCATGAAAAATGATAATGTGATAGCCTACGACTCACGATAGTTGAAGATCCATGAGAAGAACTACCCGACGCATGATCTAGAGCTGGCAGCCGTGATTTTTGCCACAAAAATCTGGCGGCACAACCTTTATGGTGAGAAGTGTGACATATACACCGACCACAAGAGCCGAAAGTATATATTCACAAAAAATGAGCTCAACATGCATCAAATGAGATGGTTAGAAATAATCAAGGATTACGATTGCTTTATTCACTATCATCCTGTAAAGGCGAACAAGGTAGCTGATGCTCTAAGAAGAAAAGAACCTGCTACTCTATCCATGTTGCGGATTGAGAAAGGCCCAATCTTCACAGATTTGAAAAGGATGGATTTGGAAATCATAAGGGCATGAGATACATCCTACCTTGCCCAAATTATTGTTCAAACATCCATTCAAGAGAAGATTAAGGAAGCACAAAGGGATGATGTGGAGATACAAAAGAGGTTGAATGCAATAAAAGAAGGGAAGCTGCAAGAGATCCATATCGACAATGATGGTGTGATTCAGTTTGGAACACGGATTTGTGTGCCTTCATCACCCAGGATAAAGAAGGAGCTATTGGATAATGCACATAGCTCAACTTTCTCTATCCATCCCAGGAGTACCACGATGTATCGTGATCTCCACGAACACTTCTGGTGGGATAACATGAAGAAAGATATTGCGGAATATATATCAACGTGCTTGGTATGTCAGCAAGTTAAAGCTGAGCGACAATAGTCCAAAGGTATG
The DNA here is from genome assembly GCA_963277665.1 of Viscum album. Taxonomy (NCBI): domain Eukaryota; kingdom Viridiplantae; phylum Streptophyta; class Magnoliopsida; order Santalales; family Viscaceae; genus Viscum; species Viscum album. The sequence goes on along the minus strand of OY728145.1, from coordinate 1,446,884,578 downwards.
ATGCATCCATTTCCTATACCCATGTGTAAATGGAAAAATGTTACTATGGACTTTGTCACGGGTCTCCCAAAGATGTCAAAGGGGAATAATGCGTTATGGGTTCTGGATGACCGACTCACCAAGGCTTCCCATTTTATCGCTATTTGGGAAGACTTCTCTCTTGAACAACCTGAAAAGATATATGTGAAGGAAGTTGTGAGACTACACGGTGTTCCACTCTCAATTGTCTCTGATCATGATCCAAGGTTGAAATCTATGTTCTGGAGGATCCTTCAACATGCTTTGAGTACTGAATTAAATTTCAGCACGGCCTATCACCCCCAAACCCATGGACAATCTAAAAGGACTATTCAGACGCTTGAATATATTCTATGAGCCTTCTCTCTTGAATTCAAAGGTGGTTGGGATCAGAATCTCCAATTGGTTGAGTTCTCATACAACAATAGCTTCCACTCGAGTATTCAGATGGCTCCATATGAAGCTCTTTATGGGAAGCGATGTAGAACTCCAAACTGTTTGGATGAAGTTGGAGATAGAAAGCTACATGGACCAGATCTTGTTCAGGAGATGATAGAGAAGGTTCAAGTCATCCAAAAACACATCAAAGATACACAAATTCGGAAAAAGAGCTATGCTGACAATCGTCGAAGGGACTTGGAGTTCGACGTTGTAGATAAATTCTTCCTTTGAATATCTCCATGGAATAGATCCATTCGATTCAGGAAGAAAGGGAAGCTAAGCCCATGGTATATTGGCCCCTTTGAGATCCTTGACAGTATAGGATCTGTGGCCTATTTTCTGGCACTTCCACCGAATATGGATCAAGTTCATGATGTGTTTCATGTATCACTACTGAGGAAGTACATACCAGACCCCTCACATGTACTAATATCAGAGGTAGTGCAGCTGGAAGATGATCTCTCATATGAAGAGCATCCAGTAATGATTCTGGATCGGAGAGATAAGGATCTACACAACAAGACCACCCTCCATGTCAATGTTTTGTGGAGGAACCATATGTTTGAGGAAGCAACTAGGGAACCAGAAGAGGAAATGAAGGAGAATTACCCTCACCTGTTTGTGTAAAGTGAAATTTCGGGGGCGATATTTTTTAAAGGGGGAAGCATGTAACGACCCAAAGTTTTTCAATGGAAATTACCTTCTTATATGTATGTCTAAAATAACATGAAAAAACAACAAAATGAACTACTAAGTGATAATTAACCTTTAAACATATTTTTGTCACTTCTATGTTTGGAATTTTGAAAATCCAACATTCACAGTTGTGTTCAAGATGATTTTTAGAGTCTAATGAAACAAAAATAATTTTTGGTGAATAGTAACCTACCCTTATGAATAGTAACCTAACCTTATGAATAGAAATATGACCCTTATGAATAGTAAATAAGAGTAACATTACCTATGAATAATAAAATAAAATTTAGACATCTTAGAATGTGACAATTTGACCTTAGTAAACGTTTTTGGTATTTTATAAGTCAAAAATAAATAATTATAATTAATTAATTAATTTAAAAGAATATTTATTTCCCTGAAATGTACTCATAAATTATTTAATAAATGTCTAATAGTCTTTAGATAATTTTATGAGACCCTATGTGTAATGCCCCGACCCCAGTTACCCGGAGTCAGTGTATTATCGAGTAACATTGGCATGATCACAAAGATCAAGTCTTGAAAGACCGATTAGTTTAGTATCCTTGGAAACACTAGATACATTAATAAATGTTACATTACATCATAAAGTGAAAAATCAAAATAACATAGTCTCCATACTCCACACTTCTATCCCCTTCAGACTATCTCTGTAGGTCAGTCATACAATATTTTTTCACATCCTGGGAAAAATAAAACATTGAAAGGGGTGAGATCAGATGCTCAGTAAGGATAACAATATAGTGGAAGCTTTCATAAATACACCTAAACATTTAAGGAAATGTATAACTAAAATAAAGGCCTTTTAAACATGATCTTCAACAGAATATGGCAAAAGTAAAATGAGATAATTCCATTTACTTCTTCACATGGATATTCTACTGGTCGAATAATCACTTGCAATATGAATAACCACTTTCATAATGAAGGTATGCATAATGCCAGACTATCATAAACACATAGCCAAGGCCTCGTTCCAAGACCACAATTATGATTTTGTCAGGGCCTCATGCCAAGACATTAGTTTGTCTCATGGGACATGTCGATGCATCGAGGAGCTATAGCGGGCTCCACACGTCACTTAGTAAGTCCAATGCATTCCTCATATGAACAGGTTTAAACATATCATAAACCATAACATAATCGTATCACATAAATCATGCATAAAGGAAACATAACATTTCCACATTTCAATCACAAGATATCAATACAACAAATTGATATAAAAAAACCTTATCAAAACCATTTTCAATACCAAAACAAATGAAAATTAAAACTTGGTATTTATTTTTCTTTTAAAAAACATTTTTGGCTTATAGGGGAAGTCGAAACTCAAATAATAGTCACAGTGGCAGAGAAGTCGTTGTCGCCGCATACGTAAGAAAAAACATTCTTTTTTTCGTTTAGTAAAAATGCTTTGTATATAATGATTCCTTTTGAATAAAAGTAAAATTCAAAGGGGTTTATACATTGTATAAATGAAAGTTGTGTATAAAACCAAACATGCCTCAATGAAACGAGATTGAGACGAAGTCCTTACAAAGATCATTTTTAAAATAAAATAGATCTATTATGTTTATTCCCTATAAGTACACATAAATACTGTACAAATACATGATAGGACATAATAATATCATGACATAATTTGAATGTAGGAGATTAACCCAAAGAATGGAAATTGGGTTAAGAAGTTCCTTTACCTTGTGTCCGACTTGACTCAACCATTATTTAACCTCCTGAATAACAAACTAGAGTTAATTTATAATTTCTTGAGAACCTTTTTCAATTTTATTATTCCTTTTATATCACGTATTAACATTTTATGAACATTATGTAATTATTTATGTTAATAACGGTCGTTACGTCGATCTTTGGTACTTGAGTCAAAAATAGACTTCTTCAAATTACAAGTTGTTCATGTGGTAAAATATCCATTATATCCATAATTATATTCATGATGTAGATATAATATACATCATTTATATCCAGTATATACATTCATTTATAATATTACATAACATTTAGAGGTAAGAAATGAAATGCACCGTTCCTGGAGACGGTAAGTCGTCCGTACACATGAACACTACTTTCATTTCTAATTATTATTTAATGGAATGAATTTATAATTACATAAAGATATAATATAATTACAGTATAATATAATGTATAATACCATTTACTCCATCCTTTATACATCCCACATATTGCATTAACGATTCAAATCAATTTGAGTGGGCGGTAGTCCGCACTTCCTCAAATGAAAATATCGCCTTTACCCATAATGGAAACCATAAAGGTATTCCACAAATGAAAAATACAGAAGCTTTAGTAAAACATAAACATATTATATATCATATGTGAATATAGTGACATCTTAATGGGCAACTTTTAAGGTGTTATACGAGTGTTGAACAATCATCGTTTCGTGAGGCATAAATTCACCATCCACAGAAACAGTATGTTCTTTAACCATTAGATGTATGTGTATGTATGTGTAGCTCGAATTATTATTATAACAACATCCTAGTATATTTAGGATACTGGTTTTGTTAAAAAATAAATGAATAAAAATAGTTTAGGTGGTTTGAGAAGAAAAATAAAACATAAGAACACAAGAGAGAACACTACCTTTAAAATGGGTAACTCTTTTTGATTTGAGATCAAAGGCTTACTTGGGAGGACTTATGCCCAAAGTGAGGCTTCAAGGAGTAGGAGTGGGATTTGGAGAGACACAATTGGAAGGGTTTGGCCAAGAAAAAGGCTTGAGAGGGGTGGGTATGGTTGTAGAGGTGGGGTCTTTTATAAGAGGAGAGGAGGGGTACTCTTGGAAAGATTGAAATGTTACTTTATTATGAAATGATTTTCGGATTATAAAGGTCCCATAGTAATATATTTAGAGTATAAGGTGATAAGTGTTCGAAATATACTCATCCAATAGGTTTTTGACAAGTTTAAGCCATATATTTTACATTATCTTTTCATTTTATTTAAATCGTTAATTAATGAGGTAATCGCTGCATCATCATTGTGTCATAATAATTTTAATTTATTTAATGTCTAAAAATAATAAAAAAAGTATCATGATGTAGGAAATATTTTTACTTTTCTAATTAATATTTATAGTCAAACATATGACTTTTATAACCCCATTTAAAAATTGTTTTAGTAAAACAACTCATGTTTGTGACATTTTTATTTTAACATTAAATAAAAAGTTTTTAATGTCATTTTCCTACCAAAGTGGCTCCATGGGGTCCCCAAGTTGACCCATTGATTATCTTGGTCGTCCATGACTCATCAAATAGGTTTAGGAAATATGTCAAGGTCATTTCATATTATTATGACATTATCTTTACCTTAAATTTCACAAATTACCTTTAATCGTGATTAATTAAACGTAAAAGTTACTACTCACCAAAAAATTATTTTAATCCCATTGAACCAAATTTTACTTCCTAAGGACAACCATGTATGTCGGATTTTTGAAAATCAAATCACAGAAGTGGTAAAGTTTCATTTAAACAAAAAAAGCAGTTTTTTAACTACCACTTAGTGGTTTTACTATTCATCAAAAAATTAAAGTTTTTCAGAACAATGCCAAAATTTCACCCAAAGCTATAATTGATATTACGAATTCCAAAATGATGCCTTTTTTACAAAATTCCAAACATATAAGTTGCATTAATTAATTTTATAATTAATTCCCGCTGTCATAACAAATAACGTGTTTTTAAGAAACAATATATATCAAAAGATTGATAATTGTTTATGTCCAATTTCAAAGTGAAATTAATACTAATGACCACCATTGGATAAAATTGTAAAAATATATTCTAATTATACTTTAAAACCACTCAATAGTATAATTTATCAATATAAATTATTTTGATTAAAAAAGTTATTTTTACGTATTTTTCAGTATTCATAAAAAATTGGAAGTACTCAGAAAAATACCAAAAATTCAACATAGGCTAATTTCGATATTCCGAATCCAAAAATGAAGTCCATTTTGAAATATAAAATATATATAATTTCAAAAAGTGGGTAATAATATTCATAATTGCTATTTTGATTGGTCGTAGTGTGTTAGAATCTCGAACATGCGTACAATGCAAGCTGTTGCATTATTGAAAGAGAAGCGTATCGTGAAAGCTCGGGGTGTTACATTTTCACGTCCTTCAATAATTTGCGTCCTTGAAATTTGAAATTTTTATTTGAAAATAAAAGGTTGAAAATAGATAATACCTTTGTGGAAAACCCCACATCGGAAATAAGGTTAATAAAATTTAGCCTTAATAAGAGGGAAAGGGAAATGAAAAAGTCACCACCAAATTATGATCTCGATAAGGAAAAAATTGGTGGAAATTAGAGACATATAATAGGAGTAAAAACGTAAATATTTTTACAGAGTGATTGAGGTCATAAATCACAAACAATTATAAAATTGAGGTCCTCAAAGCCTTCAATCTATGTTGATTTAAAATATTAAAACTTCAACAAGACATAAGGTATTAGGATAACACATTTTTTTGTTTTAATATCCCTTTAATAAAGTTTAAGAAGTAATTTCTTCATAGAATATTAGATAGGTATATATATATTATTGCTTGACAAGTAGAGTTTCAACCTTCATATAATTTCGACTTCAAACTCATCTTTCACTCAAAAAGATAATAGAACTAAAAAATATTCTATTTATCCTAATTGTATAAGGTTCTAAATATTACCACATACCATTTAGATTAGGAAAACTATTTTGTAATAACCAGAGTCTTCTTGTAGGCTAGTGGTAGGTAATAAAGGCCTTTCTCACTATGGTTGTGGGTTCGATTCCTGCAGCTTTGTCCGATGCGACGGGTTATCCCCCAACTGCAGGTTATCCTATTCCTAAAACTATAGTATTATAATATTCCAAAAATAATCTTCAGAAATGTTTTAACCTTAAACAATACTATCCAAGGATCAACATAATACATTCCAACCATTATAGTTATCCAAAATACCTCTGTCCAGACTTTCTCTAAAAGGTCTCTAAATTCCAAAATCAATTGTAACATCAGATCCCCCAAACAAAGTAAAGTTTCACTTATTGTCACATACTAAAAATATTATTACCTTAATCATATTAAAACCTTAATGAAATCAAAAATTAATACAGTACATTCCTTATATATATCACATTATTCTTATAACCATAATATCATCCTTGAGTCTAAAAGCACCAATACATTAATTATTCCACTTCAATTGTAGTAACAGCATAAGACTGCCTTTGATCCCTTGGCCTATTCTGAGGTAAGTTTCCCTGACGCTTAAGACATTCATTTGAATAATGCCCCATTTACCTACAATTTTAGAATTTGACATTGATAGACACTTTCATTCCATTGCAATCACGAGACATGTGACCTTTTCTCCACATTTATAACAAACTCTCATTCCTTTTAGGAATGTACCGGGGTGATTCATCCCACAATTATCGCATAATTGAAAATCCTTCTTTTCCTTTTTCCCTTTATCTGTCTCTTGTTCCAAAGTTCTCTTCTTCACTTGATTTACTTTATTTTCATAAGACTTTTAGAATTCATTTTCTATCTTGATAGAACACGCGACTATATCTTCGTACGTTGAGAAAGATTGTGATACTAGTGCTCGATGGAGAAACGGTTTTAACCAATCAAAGAAACGATCGATCTTACTTCTTGGGTTACATATATAATCTAGAGCATGCCTCACTAAAATTGTAATGTTAGCCTCATACTTTTCAAGATTCTCATCATCCTTCTGCCTCAGACTCAGAAATTGCCTTTCCATATCTTCTCGATGGTCATGAGGGAAGTATTTTTCTAATAAAGGCACTTTGAACTCCCTCCATTCAATATTAGATACTTCTTCATCTTCTTTCATGTATTGAATTAGCTACCACCATTGATCGGCATATCCAGTGAGCCGGTAAACTGCCATGACAACCTTCTCCCTTTCGCTACTCCCCAAGGCTTGGAATATTTTATCTAAGGAGTTTATCCATTGCTCAGCTACTAATGTATTTATACCCCCATTAAATGTTGGCGGTTGTTGCCTCATTAAAACGATCTATCATTGATCCTCCATGTTGTGGATCGGGGTGCTCCATACGAGTAATGTTATTATTCATAACCTGAGTCTGTTGTCCCAGTATGGTGATATGGTGATCAGCACTAGTTGTATCTCCAAATCCACAATAATTATCTTGACTAGGATGAAAATCCCTACACGGAGTGTGTGCATTGATACAGTTTCCATTCCTTCCACTAGGCGCCATTTCTAAACAATGGCATAAACTAGATCAGTTTATGAATAAAAATACATAATTCCGTAATTGTAAAACACTTAACATAAATTGAACAGTTTAGGGATATAATCCATATTAATAAAAAGCAATGTTTTCTTTGAGTAGGTATATACTCATAAGCCCTTCATAATGGTTTTTAAAGAAAATGATAATTATCCTAAGCATATCGCCCGGGAGTGTCGTAACCAAGAATGCAGCAAGGCTCGTTGTCGTGCACCAGTTCCTATTCGAGTCTAGATCAAAGCGGTGTTTTCAGGTTTTACCCCTAGGTACATCTATTCCAGAGCCGCCTCTACCAGCTCGTATCCAGACAGGGATGTATTTCTCGGAAAACTCACAAAATATCTATAATTCCCAAATTCTTGGATGTTATTCTATACTAATCCTCAAAGTCTATCTTCGGGCTATGTGCTCTAATCAGAGTTTATCTAAATCTAGATTCCAAGGTTAGTACTAACCTCCATCTAATACCAACTGTAATGCCCCGACCCTAGTTACCCAGAGTCAGTGCATTATCGTGTAACATTGGCATGATCACAAAGATCAAGTCTCGAAAGACCGATTAGTTTAGTAGCCTTGGAAACACTAAATACATTTATAAATGTTACATTACATCATAAAGTGAAAAATCACAATAACATAGTCTCCATAGTCCACACTTCTATCCCCTTAATACTATCCCTGTAGGTCAGTCATAAAATATTTCTTCACATCCTGGGAAAAATAAAACATTGAAAGGGGTGACCTCAGATGCTCAGTAAGGATAACAATATAGCAGAAGCATTCATAAATACACATAAACATTTAAGGAAATGTATAAATAAAACAAAAGCCTTTTAAACATGAACTTCAACATAATATGGCAAAAGTAAAATGAGATAATTCCATTTACTTCTTAACATGGATATTCTACTGGTCGAATAATCACCTGCAATATCAATAACCACTTTCATAATGAAAGAATGCATAATGCCAGACTATCATAACCACATAGCAAAGGCCTCATGCCAAGACCACAAATAAGATTTTTTCAAGGCCTCGTGCCAAGACACAAGTTTGTCTCATGAGACCTTCCGATGCATCGAGGAGCTATAGTGGGCTCCACCCATCACTTATTAAGTCCAATGGATTCCTCATATGAACAGGTTTAAACATATAATAAATCATAACATAATCGTATCACATAAAACATGCATAAAGGAAACATAACATTTCCACATTTCAATCACAAGATATCAATACAACACATTGATATTAAAAAACCTTATCAAAACCATTTTCAATACCAAAATAAATGAAAATTAAAACTTGGTATTTATTTTTCATTTAAAAAAAATTTATGGCTTATAGAGGAAGTCGAAACTCAAATAATAGTCACAGTGGCAGAGAAGTCGTTGTCGCCGCATACGTAAGAAAAAACATTCCTTTTTTCGTTTAGTAAAAATGCTTTGTATAAAAAGATTCCTTTTGAATAAAAGTAAAAGTTAAAGGGGTTTATACATTGTATAAATGAAAGTTGTGTATAAAACCAAATATGCCTCAATGAAACGAGATTGAGACGAAGTCCTTACAAAGATCATTTTTAAAATAAAATAGTTCTATTTTGTTTATTCCCTATAAGTACACATAAATACTGTACAAATACATGATAGGACATAATAATATCATGACATAATAATATCATGACATAATTTGAATGTAGGAGATTAACCCAAAGAATGGAAATTGGGTTAAGAAGTTCCCTTACCTTGTGTCCGACTTGAATCGACCGCTCTTTAACCTCATGAATAATAAACTAGAGTTAATTTATAATTACTTAAGAAACTTTTTCAAGTTTATTATTTATTTTATATCACTTATTACAATGTTATTAACATTATATAATTATTTATGTTAATAACAGTCGTTTCGTCGATCTTTGTTACTTGAGTCAAAAATAGACTTCTTCAAATTACAAGTTCTTCATGTGGTAAAATATCCAATATATCCATAATTATATTCATGATTTAGATATCATATACATCATATATATCCAGTATATACATTCATTTATAATATTAAATAACATTTAGAGGTAAGAAATGAAATGTACCATTCATGGAGACGGTAAGTCGTACATACGCATGAACGCTACTTTCATTTCTATTTATTATTTAATGGAATGAATTTATAATTATATAATGGTGTAATATAATTCCAGTATAATATAATGTATAATACTATTTACTCCATCCCTTATACATCCCATATATGGCATTAACGATTCAAATCACTTTGAGGGGGCGGTAGTCCACACTTCCTTAAATGAAAATATCGCGTTTACCCATAATGGAAACAATAAAGGTATGCCATAAACGAAAAATACAGAATCTTAAGTAAAACATAAACATATTATATATCATATGTAAATATAGTGACATCTTAATGGCCACCTTTGAAGGTGTTATATGAGTGTTTAACAATCATCGTTTCGTGAGGCAGAAATTCACCATCTACAGAAATAGTATGGTCTTTTACCATTAGACGCATGTGTATGTTTTTGTAGCTCGAATACTTTTTATAAAAACATCCTAGTATATTGATGATACTGGTGTTGTTACAAAAGAAATGAATAAAAAGAGTTTAGGGGGTTGGCGAAGCAAAATAAAACATAAGAACACAAGAGAGAACACTACCTTTAAAACGGGTAACTCTTTTTGATTTGAGCTCAAAGGCTTCCTTGGGAAGACTTATGCCCAAAGTGAGGAGTCTATGAGTATGAGTGGTATTTGGAGAGAAACAATTGGCAGGGTTTGGCCGAGCCAAAGGCTTGAGAGGGGTGGGTAAGGTTGTAGAGGTGGGGTCCTTTTATAAGAGGAGAGGAGGGGCACTCTTGGAAAGATTGAAATGTTAGTTTATTATGAAATTATTTTCGGATTGTAAAGGTCCCACAATGATATATTTCGAGGGTAAGGTGATAAGGGTTATAAATCTACTCATCCAATATGTTTTCGACAAGTCTGAGCCTTATATTTTACATTATCTTTTCATTTTATTTAAATCGTTAATTAATGAGGTAATCACTTCATCATCATTGTGTCATAAAAATTTTAATTTATTTAATGTCTAAAAATTATAAAAAACGTATCATGATGTAGTAAATATTTTTATATTTCTAATTAATATTTATAGTCAAAAATATTACTTGCATAACCCCATTAAAAGTTTTGTTTGTAAAAACACTCATGTTTGTGACATTTTTATTTTAACATTAAATAAAAAATTTTAATGTCATTTTCCTACCAAAGTGGCTCCATGGGGTCCCCAAGTTGACCCATGAATTGTCTTGGTCGGCCATGACTCATCCAATAGGTGTAGGACAAGTGTCAAGGTCATTTCATATAATTATAACATTATCTTTACCTTAAATTTCACTAATTACCTCTAATCGCGATTAATTAAACTTAAAAGGTACTATTCACCAAAAAAATTATTTTAATCCCATTGAACCACATTTTAATTCCTAATGAAACCCATGTATGTTGGATTTTTGAATATAAAATCACAGAAGTGGAAATGTTTCATTTAAATGAAAAAATCAGTTTTTTAACTACCACTTAGTGGTTTCACTATTCATCAAAAAATTGATGTTTTTCAGAACAATGCCAAAATTTCACCCTAAGCTATAATTGATATTCTGAATTCAAAAATGATGTCTTATTTAAAAAATTAAAAACATATAAGTTGCATTAATTAATTTTATAATTAATTCCTACTGTCACAACAAATAGCGTGTTTTTATGAAACAATATATATCAAAAGATTGACAATTGTTTATGTCCAATTTCAAAGTGAAATTAATTATAATGACCACCATTAGATAAAATGGTAAAAATATATTCTAATTATACTTTAAATCCACTCAATAGTATAATTTATCACTATAAATTATTTTGATTAAAAAAGTTTTTTTAAGTATTTTTCACTATTCATAAAAAATTGGATGTTCTCAAAAAAATACCAAAAATTCAACATAGGCAATTTTCGATATTCCTAATCCAAAAATAAAGTCCATTTTGAAATATAAAATATATATAATTTCAAAAAGTGGGTATTACTATTCACAATAGCTATTTTGGTTGGTCTCAGTGTGTTAGAATCTCGAACTTGCGTACAATGCAAGCTATTTCATTATTGAAAAACAAGTGTATCGTGAAAGCTCGGGGTGTTACATTATGTAATTTTTGAAAGAACTGTAAAATCAGTTTTAATCATAAAAGCTAGTTTTTTATGTAAATTATTATTTTAATTGAACATTAAATTAATAATATTTAGAATATTATTTTGGAAAAATGGACATATTTTTTGGATTCTACACGTCGAAAAATGGTTGGGGTAAATTTTTGGGAATTTTCTGAGATACATGAATTTTTATGAATAGTTGAATCCGATAATTCACAATAAATGCTAAATAATGTTTTAGTTGAGTCATCGATGATGTTTTACTGATGTAATCCAACTTGGTTCGGTATTACATTATAAAGTTACTATTCTTGGTCATTCAGGACTCTCTATTCCTTGTCTTTGGTGAAATTAATAAACTAATCAATTTTATATTAAGGAAACCCCTCTCCCCTCAACTATAAAAGCCACCCTTCACTACCTCTTTTCCTCACACCTCTCAAGCTCCAATAGTTCACTAAACTCTTCCCAAACATCTTCCCTAGCACCTCCCCCTCTTCCAGAAGCTGATGGTCTCATAAAAAAACCAAGACTAGCTTCCTTAAGGAAGATCTCAAGAGGAAGATTTAAGAGGTAATTTCCATCCCTCTTCTCCTTTAATTTACTTTCAAGATGAAGTTCCTTTCTTGATCTCTCCCCACCTATATTAATCCAAATTGTTTTGTAACTCTAGTGTTATACATATACTGTAATTTTTTTATTCTAATGGGTTATTATATCACCCCACACCCTTTCCCTCTTCCTTTTATTTTATTAATGAGAACGTTGTTCATGAGGTGTTAATTTATCACCTTCAAAAACGAAATGATCACTTCTTCCATTGCTACCTTCAGATATGGTCATGAAAAAATTTTTATTGATGAACCAGAATATTTTATATTTATTATGTTCTATTTTATGTTCTGGAAATAACCTATGGCCAAATTACTAAGTTAAAAGTTAAAACAAGTTCGTTGTGGTCTAAAAACCGCTCAAATTAACCCAAATAACTATCATTAAATTCTTATCTAATGATTTGTCCACTTGGATCTAATATAATTCATTATAAAATTATTAAATCTACTGTAATATCATTACTAACATGTTATATCAGTTCTGGAAGTTTACTCATGATCTACCCGATCTTCAATTTAAGAATACAAGTGGACCACTCAAGAAAACCATACAAACGAACATCCCCGAACTATATTTGTATACTCTATAAGTTATCCAAAGTAAAATAATAGGACATAACAAACCAGAATGAACCCTATTAATGTAAACATGGTTCTGGATTTCTAATTAATGAAAATAATGTCATTATACAGGGCATTAAAGCGAAGGAGGCATCCAGGTACAAGGTAAGGGGAAATTCTCAAACCCAACTTTCATCCTTCGGGTTCTTCCACTTTCAATCAATTTTTGATATGGTCACTCCTTAAAGATAATTTTTTCATAATTTTAATTACTTTTCTGGGATGTACATGTTTTCAAATGATGATTATGTCAATCCAAATGTTTTCCAAAAGAACTCTTCTTTTAAGAACTCAACTTTTACCTCTCATTCATGGTTGATGGTTCTTGTATCAAGTATGTTGTTCCCTCATTATTTTGGGAACCCAAAGTTATGAATGTGTTATTATGAGATGAAACCCATTCCTTATCATGGGTTAGTTATGTTCATTTATTTCATATGTTCATTATGGCATGCGTGGTAAATGATAATGTTATGATGTGATGGGTGCGCCCGGAATTATATAGTGCAATATGAATGTTTAAATGTGACGGGTGCGCCTGAAATTATACAGCGCTCCAATGCATTGGTTAAAGTGATGAATCTCATGAGTAAATGTGAAATGATGTGTGAACAAGATGCTATCTTGGTTAAAAAGTATGTGTGATAGTTAACCACTAAGACATGATGTTTCATTTTTATGCATTTCCACACTTCAAGTCTATTATTTATGCTCCTCTCATGTTCATGATATTTTGACTATGTTATGATTATGCTTACCCCATGATATATTGTTCTTATCTGTCCTCTTTCTAGGATTTTAGCTCACCCCTTTTGATGTATATCATCAGGTGGCTACATGTACTAAGGAGATGACAAGTTCCACTAAGAATCTAGTGAAGAAGGAATTAAATAAATGTTTATGGATAGTGTTGTATTTGTTATGTGTGGTCTTAGTTTTCCCAAGACACTAAAATTTTGGATCCTCCATGTGTAATACTATTATGTTGATTATCTTTGAAACAATGTAATAGTAATGTAAGAAGAGTTCGGGTTTCTATAGTCATGGTGGAAATTGTACGACCATGATATATTGTCTTGTTTCAACCATATTATGGATAATTTTGGATAAGGTCGTATTAAAGTCCTCTATCTATCTGTTGGTTGCTTCATGGTAGTGGGATGAATATATGGATTTGATTCCATACTCCTGATATAGCTTTTCCAATTCAAAATAACAGATAGTGGTGCCATTTTCCATCAATATTGTATGAGAAACACGGAATATAGTGATGATGTGGGTTTTTACAAACCTGAAAATACTTGTTCCTCCAACCACTTTGAGGGGTAAAACTTCTTCCCATTTGTAAAAGAAGTCGGCTTCTTTGATAATATATTTGAATTGTCAAGCCATGTTAAGAAGATATGGTCCCAAAAACATCCATTCCCCATTTGGAAAATGTCTAAGAGTACATGGATGTGTAAAGTAACTCTAGGGGATAGTGGATGAAATTTTTATGAACATAGTAGGAATATAACTTCTTGTTGAATATGGAGAAATCATGCATCATAGTGGGCCAGTAGTACACAAGCCTTCAAATTTTATATTAGAGTTTGGAAACTGATTGATGTGCTCCACAAATCCTGACACACACTTCTTACACAATGACATTAGTCTCTTCTATATAAATACACCTAAGAATTACTCCATTGAGGACTTGCTTATAGATATCCTTTGTCTGGATTTTTCCATCATACAAGAGGATGTCAGTTTTCCATCTCTAGATTTATTCCCTTCCAGCCCTATCTAGTGGGAGCTCTCCCCATTGAAGATAATATATGATGGGAGTAATCCCAAAGGTGGTAGGACTATATGACTCAGATATGGGACTGATTTTGTTGATTTCTTCTATGCTAGCTTGAATGAATGGTAAGACAATCCATCAGTAGGAAATACTGATTACTGTTTCATTACAATTTGGGTCAACCAGAGCTGTGGAAACATTTCCCAATGCACCAGCTTGTGCATTTTGTTACCAGGGGATATAAGTCAACATTGGATCTAATGGGAATTCTTCCATAAATTCTACAAAATTGTTCATCAAAGGGATCAAATATTTTTATTGATAGCATAGTCACCACTCACAAGGTTGATGGGCAATTCTAAATTGTCTTTTTATATTTAGGTGTTCGTCTTGCACTTGGAGTGCTAGATCCAAGCATGTGATAAGGGCATGGTATTATGCTTTATTGTTCTTGAATCTATCTCACAGTAAAAATGAATTAGGAAAAACTTCATTTAATTGGGATATGAGTATGACTCCTAGACCCACTTTTTTAAGTATGGGGTCTTCCATTCTTTTTATTATCAAGCTTTTAGATGAACCATCAAAGTGAATTTCCCATATCTTAGAGTTCTCTTGAATAGAGAACACTTCCACATTAGGTATCTCAACATCTAATGGGTCCACCTCCGTTTGGGGATTCTTTGCCATGAAAGCTAAAAATTCCTGGCCATTGACATCTTTATTAGGAACAAATCATATATCGAACTACTGTAGGATGAATGCCCACCATGGAAGGCATCGAGTTAACATTGGATGACTAATAATATAGTTGAGCAAGTTGCTACATGAGACCAAATGGACCTCATGTTTTTGATAGTAGTGACTCAGCTTCGGGACCACAAATATTAATTCACAGAATCTCTTCTTGATATTTTAATGATAAGAATCTACATAGATCATGGTTTGGATGAGATAATAGAGATAATTCTTGCTTCCGATATAATTCTTCTATGGGAGGAAGGTTCCTAGGGATCTCTCCAAGGTAGTCACATTCAGAATGAGATGTCTTATTTTCACAGGAGGCAGTATTACCAATGGGATTAATAGATATATCTAGATATTGTGGAATTCTTCTTGAATATCATCAGTCTATTTATATTCTACACAATTTTTCATTAACCTAGTGAAGGGAAATAATTTTTCTTTGAGGTTGGCTATGAAGCGTTGAATGTAGTTCAAGTGTCCTTAGAGTCCTCTCAACTCAATGAGGTTGTGAAGATGTGACATTATAAGGATGACCTTTGTCTTATTAGTGTCGAATTTGATGATATAGTGGAATACAATGAGGCTGATAAATTTTCTAGAGGTAACACCAAAATCACACATTAGGGGGTTCATTTTCAGACTGTTCATTCATATTTTATTGAAATGTTTTTCAAGATCTACCAGGTTTTCAAAGAACCACCATGAATTGTCCACCAAATCATCCACATAGAATTAAACGAACATTCCTTGGAAGGGTTTGAATATAATGTGCTTGGGGCGTTGATATGTTGTGCTGAAATTTTTCGAACCGAAGCATCAAATTATAGAAAACACATCTTGGAGAGCCTTAAAGGCAATGGATTCTTCATCATATTGGTCCATTCAGATTTCATTATATCATGAATAGCCATCCAGGAAAGAAGGAGCCTCATATCCAGCAGTTTCATCAATCAGTAATTCTATTATTCAGACTGGGAAATTCTATTTCAGTCAATGACGATTGAGATCCCAAAAATTAGTAAAAACTCTGATCTTACTATTTTTCTTTTTGATGGGGAAAATATTCTCTAGCCAGATGGAGTATTGAAATTACCTGACTGACAGAAAGTAACCATTTTTATTGATTTATGGGAGGAAAACACAGAAAAACAGAAAAACATAAAAACAGAGGTCCACCAGTCATGGGGGTCTGAAAAAATTCAAGCCAAGTGTGTCACTAGCCACATGATGAAACCCCTCCCTTGGAAATGACCCGAGAGAAATAAAAGAGGACATACGGTGATCTGGAGAAGCCAAGAAAGCTAGGAAGTCTGCAACCCTATTGACCTCCCACCATGTGTGGGTGACCTCCATATGATTACCCACCAAAAGTCTGCATATTCTGATTAAGTATTCAATTTCCATGGAATAGAACCTATTCCCAAGAGATCTTGCTGAAGTATAAGGTAGTCTGTCTCCCCTGCATTGATGAGGATGCACCACTGTAGGCACAACTCCAGTCCAGAGACTAGCGCTTGGGCTTCTGCCTGAAGAGAAGTACCTGTTCCGAAGAAGGCTGCAAATAGGTATTGAAATTACCTAATGAAGTAAAATTTGATGATCTTGTCAAATTAAACCTCTATTTTTGAGGCATGTTTTTGGAGCATCCTTCGGTCAGCTTTCTTGTAACCATGATGGTCTTCTGGAAAGCCTAGGTAGCGAGTGGACACCTCTGGATCGAGGCCTGAAATTTTTGTATAGTTCTAGGTGAAAACATCTCAATTCTTCTTTAGAAAAGATGTTTATACCTATTACTCTTCATAAGGCATGGTCGCACTAATCAGAGTGACTTGTGGGTCTTCTTCCTTACTCATGTTAATTTCCATGAGTTCATCAATGGTGGTAAAGAAACCTTCCTCAAATGCTGGAGGGAACTCCCATAGGTCTTTTTCTTCCTCCTCTACATCCTCATTATGTTCCTCTTTGTATTTTGACTAGGAAACAATTATTGAGGGGATTTTTCAATAGTTGACGAAATAGTTGTGATTTTGGTGTCTAGGTAGTGAAACCACCTCTTCTACCTCGGCCATCTATTGGGGATTCATTGGAGAAGACAATGGGATGGGTAAAATAGTTCCCTAATATTCTTTGAGTGATGAGACACCTCCAATTACCTTAGTGGTTGAGGTAGGGATTTTATATATTTTTTATGATGGTTTCGGGGAATTTTTATCCAAACCCCCACCATTACCTTGGTCGTTACTAAGCTTTACAACATTATCAGGCTCGACGACTGTGACTGAAATCATGAGGATTGGCAAATATAGGTCCAAATATAGACTTTTTCACTCAATGAAATTGATTAAAAGTACATATTCTTCCTCGATATGCTTGAGGGGACCATACGGAACCATTTCAATACCTTTTGGAGCAGCCATAAAATCAATACCATCAACTCGAAGTTTATTCCCCATTGGATCATATAACCCGCATCAATATAGTGTGATTCATAGAGGTTGAATGGGATCTTATCAGCAGGATCTGTCCCACTATATACATCAAATCCTATATTTGATGCACTGATGGTAATATGAGAGGATTTCTATGTGATGAAGAAACCAGGGCCTCCCTAGAAGGGTGTTGAAGGTTATATTATTTCAGACCATCAGAAATTTTGTGTGGGATATGAGGTATTCAGACAGGGTTTCAAAATTTATTTCACATAATGTATTCTACTCACTTTTTTATAGCCCTACAGAGTCATGGTTTAGGGCATCAGATCATCTTGATTGCATCCTAGTTGATGAACGGTCCGTAGTAGGAGAAGATTAAATCCAGATCCATTATCGATGAAGACTTTTCAGATATCGACACATTTTATCCTATCAAACACATATAAGAGTTTTGTGTGTCCTTACATGATGGAATCTCTATATTTATCCATGAAGGATATAACTGTGTCACATTCTTTAGGTTTGGCCTATGTCCGATAGACTTTAGTGGCATATACCTTGGGCTCAAACTCCTGAGGACTTAGAAAGGGTTCAATGAGTGTCTCCCTGAGAAAAGATGATATATTTAGTGCATCCAATATTGAAATCTTAGCTAGCACCGAAGCTATTTTTTAAAAAATTTCATATTTATAATCTAGAGTCTGACACTTCCCATCTTTGGGATACTCTTTCATAGGTTCTTTATGAAGGAAAGAAGGGTTCAATAGAAGCATTAAAAAATGCAAAAATTAAAATTTTTGGGTAGGGATTCATGTTAAAAACAAAAAATCCACTTAAGCCTTTTCAAATATTTCTAAAAGTATCACATGTAATTCAATTTATTCACAAAAAAAACTCAAATGAAATCTTAAACTATACCTCATTTTTTTGAAGTTTTCAGTTTGATTCGCTCATCGTCAATGTGTCTTGGTAGTAAAAAAACTAGACTACACATCCTCTAGATCATCTACATGATATCCACAATTCTAGGATCATCTATCTATGTTTCTTGGGTGTTACCATGGGAAAGAGAAGATATTTATGATCTCCCTTTGATCTCTTAAATAATGAATACTCAATCGAGAAATAGGGGTCAATCCGACCTTGTTCATCTTCCAAAATATCTCTCTAAGAACATAACTGGAGATGATAAGAGAGTTTTTCTCCCTTAATTAGTGAAAATGGTTGATCTACTAATTCAAGAGACTAAAATGATATTTTATACTTAGTTTATACTTTTTAAAATTTCACTTTGGTCTCTGTAATGTAATAAACATTATTTTAGACCATTGAAAACATGAATGAATTAATAAACTTTTCATAAATGTCACTAATATTTTATCACTAACTTGTAGCATTATAAAACTTTATGTGATAAAATAAGATCCATTAACTTGCCCTGTAAGCTCCCCAATAAATTTAATGAACCTTGAACATCCAATGATCATTCAAAAAATTATATTTTTCTCATATTCACTTGCAGGATCAAATAATTTTTGAATACCATGGGAAATAAATTCATTCATCATTATTATGATATTTAATAATATAATTGAATAAGTTTTATTTGTGATTATTTAAACTCAGGTGTCACTGAACCCTACACATGGGGCCCACTTCGTCCTAAAATCCTATTCATTAGAATAGGTGTAACTTGTGGATAATATAAGTGTGTGACCCTCTAGTTCCTTATCTCAATAGTAGTGTGCCAACCCATTGGCAAAGAGTATAGTCTAGCAACCCATCGTGGCCACTAAGGATATATGTAAAAGTTAAAGAAACAACTACATTCCTATGAACATAGTCTGTGTAATATATTCTCTTTTTCAATGATATCTCAATAAAGTAGGATGCACACTTGTGTCATCGTAATTTTCCTTACATTATTGTTTGTTGATCTATCCGAACGGTCTTAAATTTGATTTCCGTGGCCATGGATTTAATGAAGGTGCTAACATCCTAATCAACGAGACCTGAGACATCTCTTCCTAACCTCTGAAGTGACAAATCCTTTCTTAATCATTCAATCAATGTCATGTCACCAATAACATACCCAATACACACTACTTTGCCACAAATTCATTGCCATGGTATTTTACTTGCATAAAAGTAAGAAATTAAATGACATACAATCATAATGATCTCACATTAGGAGATCATTACACATGTCCATAGATAGGAACAACCAATGACACATGTAACATGTGGTGTTCCTATTAGCGAGTCTGTCCTCCTGATCACAACTACTAGACATCATCAAGTGTGAACATAATTAGAATAAGTATAAATTCTTATGAGCCCCCCACAACCAATAGTCACACATCATCTGTGTTCTTTAAGAATGATGTAACAAGACCATAGTACATTACATTATGATAATTTTCATAGTATCTCTATGTTATCATTATTTCCTGGGATCTACTATGAACCTTTAATACAAAACGTAATCTAAGGACATTACCATAAAAAAGTGGATGCAGTTGTATCAATACTATTATTGAAACATAAACACATGAATATATAACAAAAAATATGCATGTAGTGGTAATAAAATGTACAACACAAGTTGGGTCTAGGTCACCCACTTTCAAAACATTAGGGTCTTGAGCATATGAAGATGACAGGTTGTCCCTTGGGATCAGAGTCGAAGGAGCTCCCATCCATTGTGGATTAGACCAAAAACGTCTACTCACATGCCGAGGAAAATTAGCTACCTATTCTTCCCCTGATGGATAATCTATAAAAACTAGAATGGGGTGGATTCTTGTGTTTATAGGAGAATTATCTTGTCCTTCATGGATCCACTGGAGAGTCCTTCTATGAGTTTTTTCATCACTGAGAGTTTGACTGGGGGCGTGAACTAAAGCTTGATGTCTTCCATGGATCCATCTCCCTTGATATCCCATGATTCTATGGCTTATTCCTCTGACCCCCTAATTAGGTGTGGGTAATTCTGGTAGATAACCATACTCATCGTTGGAGATAGGATCCATTAAGTAGATGACATTGATGGATCCAAAAATCATCTCCTCTTTTGATGATCACTTTTCTCGATCAACTTCTTATGGTGGTTCCATTTGGTGGGCAGGTTCTCATACTCCAAGATACAATGGAATTAAATATCACAGTGTCAAATAAAACATTGTATTTGGTGCATGTTTATCTCCCTGCAAATGATTTATGCCTTTCTGATTGGAATTCTAGTGGGCGGTCGACCTTTGGAGGATTGTGGGGATGAGGATGTTGGTTGGGTTGCATCAGGAGAAATTGGAGGTAGATTTGGTTTCTTCAACTATGTTGGGAGGATATTGTGGGCTCAGTTGATTATTTGTAAGTCATCCAACTATCAAAAAAATTCTTCTTTTTGTTAAAATTTTTTTCCACTCCCCTTCGTCATTCAGATCAATGATGGAAACATACACCACTTTCACCGAAGATGGTACCATCTTGAATTTTCTTTAACCTATAATATTTTTCATGAGGTCCTTGAAGATATAGAACTCATGGATACAATGTCTCAATATCCAATGTAAGGGACAATAATCTGGCTGGTCATCAATACCTACATCATCATCCCACTTCAGCTTTGGTAGTTGAAGAAATTTTCAATTCATGGAGGCTATGATGTAGAAACAAGATTGGTCATATTGGAATGAGTGAAGATTATTTCTTCATTCCGCAAATTTATTTCTATGATTCCTCCTTCACTCATATTATCGAGGTGGGGGGTGGCTTCTGACTTCCATGGTTCATGCATGGTTTTTTGTGGGCCTTAGAAGCTCGAGCCAATGTAGGGGGTGTCATAAGTGTGATAGAACCTTCTTCATCTCATCATTCTCTTTTGACTAGGGTTGATGGGGCATCTGAAGACTTGAGATTAGTCCATTGAAAGGAATCTTCTATCTTGTGATCGATGATGGATATATCTTGGAATCCTATTGTATATTTTACTAGGATGAGGGGTATTTTATGATCATCATGAAGATTGTCGATGCACATGGCCTACATCTCATCATGGGGGAGTGGCTACTTCAATGAGTAAGTTAGACCTTCCCATCTTGCAATGATATCTAAAACTCCTATATTCTATCATGGTTTTTATTTCATGAGGTCACTAAATATTTTTTGGAAACATCAAGCTAAATTGGGAAATGAATTGGTGATGGATATCCTCCTACCTAGTATCAAATTAGCTAGCAAACAGGTGTACCACACAAAGGATGATCATTGAAGATTTCGAAAAAAGCATCTGATCTTCACAGCTTCTTGTTCTTTTAGGGTACCCATAATGGGGTCACATTAAGTTACATAGTGAATTAGATGTTTCTTCAGGCCCTCTAATACATTAAACAATGGGAATAAGGGGTTTCCAAAAATATGAGGTTTAATAACATTACTTACCAAGTCAGGGTAAGGTTTACATTCCTGTTGTATCGGAGCACACCATCATTCCATGGATTCTAATTGAGTCATCAATGAATTGATGGTATTAATGAGACCTTGATGGATGTCCTGTTGAACCTGAGCATGAGTGAGTGCATCAGGGGGCATGATTTGATGTGCCCACGCTACTGGAACTTGAGGTTGATACCCAACTAGGGACATCCTTTTTATATTCTCCTGAATCTATTATGATTTCCTCCCAAATAGAGGGAAATATTAATATCCTTTCGGGATTGGGTTTAGGTAGACTGATGGTCAAAGATTTTCCTTGAAGGAGCCTTCCAAAATTGATTCATATGTCAAGATGAGCCTGTTGGGTTGAGGTACATTAGATGGAAGTGTGTGTTGATGCTCTACCTAAGGAACACACTTGGTTGGATGACTTGCTCATAAAAACTCAATATTGATTCTACTTAGAACTTTCATTTCTTCCACCTGTTGATAGAATCTATCCTCAAGTGTGAGGGAAGTGTTCACATTGTGAGGATGAGGTCGGTTTCATTCAAATTTATTTTTATTCTTATCCTTATTGGGGAGTTGAAAAGGATAAAATTATGGATTAGATGAGGGAGAACCCAAATTTAAGGTGTCCCATTGGTATTGTGTTTTCACACCTTCATGATCAGTGAGGACCACCTATATAATGGAACCATCTACTCTTGCATCCTTATCATTTGTATTATCTTCAGTGAGGTCCATGAGATTGAAATCCATGATATGCACAAATTCATACTACTTTGGGGGTGGCATACTGGGTGTCAAATGGTAGTATTGCGTCTTGCATCCCTTTTAAGATATTCTCCTTCAATTCAGGGACCATCTTTGAGTTTATTGATGAAGAGTGACTTAAAGGGATCCATGAAATGACTTGGTAGTATTCCTCCACTATGGGGACATGATTCATGAGATGGGATAGAATTACAAGGCTCTCTATTTTTGTCCTCCCTAGGTGGGAAAAGATTGACTTTCAATGGGCGGGTGGTTGAGGTAAAAATGCCCCCATTCGAATGGGCTGGGGTTTCTCCCGTTCTCACATTAATGTATATTGGAATGTATTTTTTAGTATTACAAGCTAATTTTTTGTTAAAATTTCCCAAGACATGTGAGATAATGTTTCTCCCACACAACGATGGTTGTTGGTCCTATTTCTTTATCTTGCGCCTTCCAATGAGAGCATGATCCAGATATAGTACCAGATCTGGACATGAATTATTTTCTTTCATGAACATGATAAATGCTCATTGGTTTACTTCTATTAAGAGAGAATCCTGCTAAATATTCTTGGTGACATGGTTTTAAGAGTTTCATGATGTCTTTCTCTCATGGGTCCTAATGTTTTTGAGACTTAATCAAGTCTGTTCCTTGATGGGTGGGACACTTTTCCTGAATAGTTACTTAATTTTTCTTAAATGTTGGGATGATAACATTACACAATGCCATTTCTAGTGGGTTATTCTAGACATGATAGGGGTGAAGTGTAGATCTCCATGTTCTCTCCACCCTTGGATGTGAACACTGGACGAGGAGTCACCTATGAGGCAATGCAATTTGCATAGTGTGTAGAGGAAAGCCGACTCATGGTTTTTCATTTTTCCTTTATAATCATGGATTTCATATAGATGGAAGGGATTCAAGGTCATTTTGATGAAGAATCTCCCCAAATAAATTGGAGTGGTCTACATAGCTATCATAGGGTAGGAATTTCATTTTCAACTAGTATAGAGTTGTCATGATATTTAGGTGAATGTTATGCATGGATTATTCTGACAAATCTTTTGGGATATTGAACTGAGAAGTGGATATGTGCTAGAACATAACTGATATTTCGTCCCTAGATAGTTTTATTCTCATGAGCAACATATTATGTTATTCTTATGCAATGAAATCCTCTAGTTTTTGTCCAAAATTGGATTCTTTGTGATGCTTTCTTCCTGAGTAGAGGGGCTAGTAGGGATTTTGTTGATGCATGAATGTGTTAGGTGTGGAACATAGGATGAGAATGTACTCGGTCCATTTACCTACTGATAAAGGGCGTAACTTTTCATTGAAATAGTTTCTAGTGAATCTTAGAATGTCCTTCTGAGAACCTCATAATATGAGGGCTTTCTTATATTTGGACTAGTATGGGGAGGAGTTTCATAGTTGAGGCTGTGTTGGAAAGAATGAATATCACAACTTAGCATCCAAATGTAGGGAGATTTTTCATGATTTTTAACATGGGAAGGACCTTTATGGTGAAGCATAGAAAGGGGAGGACCTTATTACTGTTTTTTGTCAGTGCATGGAGGGCCTTTGAAAAAACTACCATTATGGCGAGGGAAACCCTTATAGATTGATGTCTGGATGAAGGTAGAATATATGTAATGTACATTTTGGGGACGACCTTTATGTTGTACTGCAATGAGGGGAGGTCCTTCTCATTGCTTGATGTCACTACAGGGAGGGCCTTTGCAGCAGCTACCATCATGGCGAGGACTACAATCATCGATTGACATTCGATTATAGGGAGAATAATATCTACAACATCTACCCTGGGGATGACCATCATGGTGAAAAACAAAAAGTGGAGGACCTTATTATTTTTGGATATTTGGTTAAAGTGGAGGGATACCTTGACATTCATCAGGAGATAATCTCTCACAATGGACATTTCTTCCCCACCAAGTAAGCCCCTGTGGGTTCTCTAAGGAGGACCTTTAGATCTAATGGTAGCAATATTGCAAGGAAGACCATCGTAACTACTACTTACACTAATAGAATTTGGAAATGGATCAAAAATATCTTGAACCTCTATTGATAGATGTATTATCGCGTTAAGAAATTCAGATCCCAGTAGTGTAGTATTATGAGTTTGATCTTCATTTTCTGGATGCCTATGGCGCCCTTCATTTTTTGGTGCTCTCTTGCGGGCAACAAGGTACATCTAATATTGGTAATGACCTTCATATATAGTTTAATGATTTTTTGATCCGGATGATGTCATAAGGATACACCGATGATCATCTTGAGTTTTGGAAGTCATATACGTCTGCCTTGGAGCAGCCACCACATTGGATCAGCGTTCCCCAGTTGAAACGAGTGTTAGTCCCTGATCCAATTATCCTTATATTGCAGAATATAACCATCGACCCTCCTGCGTTGGATAAGGTATGAACATCTACTCAAGAGTAATGATATTATTTTTCCGATGAATCCCCATGCTCGGAGAGATTGGATTGTGGACACGTATACTTTCTTTTTCTGCAGACGTGATGATGTCTTGACAGGTTTGGAGGATATGGTCTGGAATCAACGTTTGATCCTCCACCATTTCTAGGATGTGTTGGGATGCATATTAGGATAGAGTGGGTATAAATAACTATTATGATGTCAGAGAAAGAGTTTATACCAACTATGGTCCTCCATGTGGTGCCAGTGGGTGCTGGCAGTTCTGTTGTGACAGGGTAGAGGAACGAGTCTACCCTTGGCTTGTAGCAGGGATACACTGGATACCTTCTCCGGTTGCCACTATATTTTACTGGTGGGCTTCATATTTGTCATCAGTAATTTGTGTCTTCTCATTTTTCTCTATATTTTCCTCACATTATTGATGTGAATCCATAAGAATTTGACTCTTATTATATTTTCTTACAACTGTATTTGACTGGTGGACATTATATTTGTAGGAAGAAATTTGATTCTTCCTGCTAATTGCCCCCGTATTTGACTAGTGGGATCCATATGCATTGAGAGTGTTGTATGGCTACCCATAGTTTTCATCCATATTTTTTAACACCCCAAGCTTCCACAGTATGTTTTCCTTTTAATAATACAATAGCTTGCATTGTACACAACTACGAGATTCTAACACACCGTGACCAATCAAACTAGCCGTTAGGAAAAGCAATACCACCATTTTGAAATTTTATAAATTTTATCTTTCAAAATGGAATTCATTTTTGGATTCATAATTTCGAAATTAGCTTAGGGTGAATTTTTGTATTTTTCTAAAAACATTCAATTTTTGATGAATAGTGAAAACATTGAGTTTTTGTTTAAAACCGACTTTTTATTTAAATAATTATTTATTTTGTTTAAATTTATTTAAGGTCAAAACAGTTACATAATACCTATATATGTTCAATGTAATTTATTGGAGTCAATTTAAAATAATTTTAGATATATATAAATTTCATTGAACTTTTTACTGTCTTTTACCCACCTCTTAGGAGCATTTACAAATTTGTATAAAACATAATTTTACGGCTTATGTGAGTTGAATTTAAAAAATCCTGGAGACACGGTTGATATCAATATGTAAAATGTGGTTCAATAAGTTGAAAATAATTTTTGGTTCACAGTAACTTTTTACTTTTATTTACCACGGTTAAAATTAAATAAGGTAATTAAGGGTAAAAATGATATTATTATTAACCTAACACATATAATAATTCTATTGGAAAAGTGTAATTCGACCTAAAACAACCATAGGAATAAAATACGATCCTTTAGGTCCACTTGGATTAGATTAGAACATTTGTTATTATTTTATTTAAAGAAAAGTTAAAAGAGTTAAATTCAATGTTTAATAACTAAACCATTTTTAATATAGGGTTAAAAAAATATAAATTTGACTGTAAATATTCATTATAAATATAAAAATATTTCCTACATAATGCTATTTTATTTATAATTTTAATACATTAAATAATTAAATTTATTTATGACACAATGATGATGCAGTAATTACCAAATTAATGAAAGATTAAAATAATTGATATTATAAATATCAAAATAAATATAATTTGAGAATTTTAATTCATTACACTAATTTTATAGGTTAATATGATATTTTAGGGATGATTAAATGTATTTAGTTCTACGTAATAAAGTAATTAGGAATTTAACAAAAATCAATTATTAAATAATGTAAAGATTGACATAAATGAGTTTTTAAAACAAATACAATATTATTGGTTGATTTAATAATCCTAAAAATATATGGTTAAGAAAAAAGACTTATGTAATTATAGGTAAATCATTTATGAACCATTTTGGATTTTCTTGGAAGTTTATAGTAAGTTTATTAACCATATAATATAAAAATACAAAATGACATGGTAAATGTCAAACTATTTAACTAAGAGTTAAATATAAAAGATAAGGTTAATATAGTGACCCAAACCTATCTAAACCCTATTGGTGGAGATTTTTTCGACCCATACCCACCTTAGAATTTAAATAATTCATTTTGGAGCCATTATAAAACCAAAATTATTTTATTATAATATAATTTTTTAATCTTTTCCTATGGTTCCCCTCACCCCTCTTATAAAAGGGATCTTCCCCTTCACTAAAATTCACACCTTAAAATCTATTTGGCTCATCCAAACCCTGCCCAAATATCCTCCCAACTGTCCTGACTTTATTCTAGAGGCATTCCTTTAGTTGGAAATCCATCCTAAGGATCCCTTTTGATCAAATCAAAAGGAAGAACCCTAAGAAGAGATAAATATTTCATCACCTCTTTCAAGTTATTTTCTTCTTCAACTTCCTATTTCATTGTTTTTTCCATTCTAAAATGATAACTCCAGTATATTTTATATATTTTGATGTTATTATAAAAATTATACAACCATATTCGTTATTATATCCATATTATAAATGACAAAGTCACCGAACGTGCGTACGTACAAATTACCGTCTCCACGTCGTGGTGTAGTTTGTTATTAAAACACTTCATTATTTGGACGAGTATAATAATGAGTATAAATGATTAAAATAATAAGTATAAAATTATTATAATTCTGTATATATGATATTCCATTCAATTATATACTAGTTTAATATAAAAATAAATATATTGTCGCTCGTGCGTACGTACGGATTACCGTCTCCAAGAATGCGATGAGATTCATTCCCCTTCATATCCATTCAAGACTAATTTTTATTTTATGATTAAAAATAATGTTTGAAAACTTAATGTAATTCTGAATATGAATAAGATACATCCTATCCATAACAAACATTACTTATATAACAAATAATATAAAGTAAAACGAATCAGTTAACACCCATAACAATGATACTTCTGAAATATCATTGACAATGAAATATTATAAGATCATATATGTTATCACATTTATTTATATAGATCTTTTAAATTATAATAACAATTATTTAACTATTATAAAAGAGTTTTACATACCCTCAACCATGTAAAAGTACATGTTAAGGGTTAATTTCATAATCTCTTTATTATTTAAGGTTGTATTTATGTAAGTACTTATTGGGACCCCTTTATCATCCACATCCATGTTTTGTAAAAACATATTCCAAATTATTTTTATTATTTACTATACTCGGGGTTAAAGTAATTTATACCCCAATTTTACTTTTTATAAATTGGTTTGAAAGGAATCGTTCTGTCATTTTCCAAACAAGGTACCTTATGACCTTTTCGACAAAATTAAGGTAAGAATGTTTTTTAACTTATATGGAGGGTGTGGCTATTTTCATCAGTTATAACATCATCGAAGATTCCATTACAAGATTATATGAATATTTTCAAAATAAATATTTTATTTTATAATTATATGAAATTTATATGATTTAAACATATAAAGAGATATTTCTCTCAAATAGTTTTAATTTCATCTATGTCAACATCCTGTTATAGATTTTACAATTGTTTTGAAGTTGATTCATTATGATACAACTATTATATATTGTATTGAAGGTTTTGTGATATGTTTTACTATGGATATGTTATTTTCATACCATTCAGGGTTTATGGTTAAATTATTAACATTTCGTATGCTAGTTTTAATACGAATGTTTATGTTATGTTTCAACCTTTTCCTATGAGGAATGCATTGGACTTAGTAAGTGACGGGTGGCGCCTGTTATAGATCCTTAATGTATTGGTAGGTATCTTGAGACAAACTAGTGTTTTGGAATAAGGAAATGAAAACAATCTTATTTGTAGTCTTGGCACAAGGCCTTGACTATGTGTTTATGAAATCTAGAATTATGCATTCCATCATTATGAAACTGGCTATTGATATTGCATGTGATTACTATAATAGTAGAATATCCATGTGAATAAGTAAATGGAATTATTTGATTTTATCATTTCCATATAATTCTGAAGCTCATGTTTAAAATGGTTTTTTTCTAGTCTTACATTGCCTTAAATGTTTATGCTTTTTTATGAAAGTTTCCGCTATATTGTTAGCCTTATTGAGCATCTGAGCTCACCCATTTCAATGTTTTATTTTTCCAAAGATGCGAAGAATTATATTATGACTGACTTACAGTGATAGTCTATGGGATATGGGTATGGCCTATGGAGACTATTTTTTTGTATTTTTTCATTTTATAATGTAATTTAAAACTTATAAATGTATCTAATATTTCCAAGGATACTAAACAAATCAGTCTTTCGAGACTTGATCTACAGTGATCATACCGATGTTAGGTTATAATGCACTAAATCTAGGTAAATATGGTCGGGGAATTACAGTTGGTATCATGGGAAGTTTAGTAAAATCCTTGGAAACTAGATTTAGATAATCTCTGATTAGAGCACATTACCCTACAATAGACTTTGGGGATTAGTATAGAAGAACTTCAAAGAATTTTGGTACTATAGAGATTTTGTGAGTTTTCCAAGCAATAAATCTCTGTCTAGATACAAGTAGGTAGAGGTAGCTCTGGCACAGATATACCTCATGGTAAAACCCGAAAACACTGCTTTGAGCTAGACTCGAATTGAAACTGGTGCACGACAACCGGCCTTACTTCACCCATGGTTACGACACTCCAGGGGGATATGCTTAGGATAATTCTCATTTTCTTTAAAAACCATTATGAAGGGTTTATGAGTACATACTTCCACAAAGAATACATTTTTATTATGGATTATATCCATAAAATGATCAATTTATGTAAGCTATTTTTCAAGTTTGGAATTATGTATTGAAATTCATAAACTAATCTAGTGTATGCCATTGTTTAGAAATAATTCCTAGTGGAAGAAATAGAAACCGTATCAATGCACGTAATCTAGGTAGGGATTTCCCTCCTACTCAAGATAATTATAGTGAATCTGGTGATGCACTTGGTGCTGATCATCTTATCACCATACTGGGACAACTCACTCAGGTTATGAGTAATAACCATACCCGTATCAGGCACCCTGATCCACAATGTAGAGTATCAATGTTAGATCGATTCATGAGGAAAAAATCACCAACATTAAATGGGAGTAAAAATCCATTGGTAGCTAAGATATGGATAAGTTTCTTAGAGAAAATATTTCATGATTTGGGGAGTAGCTAAAGGGAAAAAGTTGTCATGGATTTTTATCACCTCACGGGAGATGCAGATCAATGGTGGTCATTGATTAAAAACACAAAGGCAGATGATGAATTATCAAATATGAAATGGATGGAGTTTAAAGTGATTTTCATAGAAAAATATTTTCCTCGTGACCATCGAGTGGATATCAAAAGACAATTTTTGAGTCTGAGGCAAATGGAGGATGAGAATGTCGCAAAATACAAGGCTAACTTTACAAGGTTAGTAAGGTATGCTATAGATTATATATGAAACCCATGAAGTAAGATTGATTATTTCATTTATGGGATAGAACCATTTTTCCATCAAGAGTTAGTCTCAAAATCCTTCTCATCATACGATGATATTGTCTCATATGATATAAAGGAAGAAAAGGAATTCTCTAAGTCATACAAATTTAAAGAAAAACAAGAGAAGAAGTTATCTGCTGAACACTCTAGAAATGGAAGTAAGGGGAAGAATGGAAAATTTTAATATCTATCCTGAAGTAAATGTGGGAAGAAACACCCTGGTACTTGCCTAATGGGAATGAGAGTATATTACAAGTGTGGTGAAAAATTACACCAAGCTCGTGATTGAAAATGGAAGAAAGAGTTCGTCAATGTTGAATGCTACAATTGTATAGAAAAGGGGAATTATGCTAATGAATGTCCTAAGAATCAGGGAAACGTACCTCATAAAAGGCCAAGGGATCAAGGCTAAGATTATGCGATAACTACTACTGAGGTTGAAACTCCAAAAGAGGTGGTGGTAGGTAATTTAATAATTTCCTCAAGTTTAGCCCACGATTTATTTTATTCTGGATCATCACATTGTTTCATATCTTCCCAGTTTTCTAAGAAAATTAGATATTTCCAATTTGATTTAACGAGGTAGTTGTCAGTAAAAACTCATATGGGAAGTATCATTGCAAAAAGGTTTTGTGAATTAGTTCCCATTAGGGAATATAAATTTTCTTTATCTGCTGATATCATTGTCATACCCATGATAGAATTTTATATAATCCTTGGTATGGATTGGATTTTAGACCATGATGCGAAAATTTATCGCAAGAAGAAGAAGGTTACAATTATTGATGATGATAAGGAGTACCTTATCATTAGATCAGAAAAGTCACCAAAATATTATGATCTAGATACACCCCTAGTAGAACAACATAATTCAATTATTGGGGACTAATAGAATGAAATAAATGTTGGTGTGAAAAGGAATGATCAAATATAGGGTGTACCTATTGTGAAAGAATATATTGATGTGTTTCTAGAAGATTTACCTGGACATCCTATAGAATGATAAATTGAGTTTTCCATTGATTTGATTCCTGGTTCAAGGCCCATATCAAAGAACCCTTATATAATGTCCACTGTGGAGTTAGTGGAACTAAAGAAAAAACTAGAGGAATTGAGTAATAAGGGATTTATTCACTGTAGTGTTTCTCTATGGGGAGACCCTGTTCTTTTTGTTAAGAAGAAAGATGGATCTATGAGGTTGTGCATTGACTATCAAGAGATAAATGCTATAAGAATAAAGAACAAGTATCCCCTACTGAAAATTGATGATTTATTCGACCAACTTCATGGAGGTCAATATTTTCAAAGATTGACCATCGATCTGGATATCATCAGTTGTGTGTGAAAAAGGAAGAAATTTTGAAAACAACATTTCAAACAAGGTACGGGCATTACAAGTTTACTGTATTGTCTTTTAGATTGACTAATGTACCCTCTATCTTCATCAATCTAATGAATGGAGTTTTCAAGGAATATCTTATTGCCGTTGAAGTGGTATTTATCAATAAAATCTTTTTATACTCCAAAATCTACAAATATCATGAAAATCACTTGTGCATTATTCTAAAGACTCTTAGAAGAAATAAATTATTTGGGAAATTTAGAAGGTGTGGATTCTAGATTCAGGAGATTTCCTTTCTTGTCCATATTATCTCTAAGGATGGAATCGATGTTGAACCTTCAAATACCAAGGCAATTCAATATTGGCTAGCACCGTCGAGTGTAACTAAGGTACACAATTTTATTAGTTTAGAAGGTTATTATCGACGTTTCGTTCAGAATTTTGCCTGGTTGGATAACCCATTAAAAAAGCTCACACTTAAAGGGGTTAAATTTATTTTGACAAATTAGTGTGAAGAATGTTTTGATGAACATAAGAGAAGATTAATCAGTGCTTCTATCTTGACTCTACCATCGGGGAATGATGGGTTTTTTAATTATAGTGATGCTTCAATGAAATGACTTGGTTGTGTCCTTATGCAGAATGATAGAGTTATTCTCTAAGCATCATAGCAGCTAAAAATTCATGAGAAAAACTATCCTACTCATGATCTTGAGTTAGCAGTTGTAATAATTACTTTGAAGATATTAAGACATTATCTCTATGGTTAAAAATGTGAGATATATATTGATCACAAGAGCTTGGAATATATTTTCTCATAGAAATAACTCAACATGAGGCAAATGTTGTGTCTTTAACTACTCAAGGATTATGATTGCACAATATGCTACCACCGAGGGAAGGAAAATAAGGTGGCAGATGCTTTGAGAAGAAAGGATCATGGAGTTTTGAACAAGATGAGAGTTGAATGGGATCCTATTTTCCTAGATCTAGTAAAGATGGATATGGGAATAATCTTGGAAGGTGAAACATCAATACTTTTTCGAATGGATTCCAAACCATCATTTCTAGAAAAGATAAAAAGATATCAGGCTAATGATGAGGAGTTTCAATAGAAAATTAAAGCTATAAATGATGAGAGATTGAGTCACTTCATATATGAAGATGGAATTTTAAAATTTGGGCAGAGACATTGTGTTCCGGATAAACCTGATTTGAAAAGGGAATTTTTAGATGATGCTCGTAGCTCTAATTTCTCTATACACCCTCGTAGCACTAAGATCTATAGAGATTTGAAAAACATTTTTGGTGGGACAACATAAAGAGGAAGATTTCCCATTTTGTGTCAAGATGTATGTTTTTTCAACAAGTGAAAGATGGAAGGAAACATCATGGAGGAGTCATGCAACCTCTTCCCATACCTGGGTGGAAATTGGATAATATTACGGTGTACATTTTCATGGGGCTACCAAAGACACCTAGAGGGAATGATGCAATATGGGTCATTTTTTATCATCTTACCAAGTCAGCACATTTTCATGCTATAAGAGAAGATTTACCACTAGAACATTTAGAATTACTATATATTAATAATGTTTTAAGACTCCATGATGTACCCCTATCGAGTGTTTCTAATCGCGATCGCCATTTTAC
Source organism: Viscum album (assembly GCA_963277665.1). Lineage (NCBI taxonomy): Eukaryota > Viridiplantae > Streptophyta > Magnoliopsida > Santalales > Viscaceae > Viscum > Viscum album. Next base: position 1,446,850,546 of record OY728145.1, on the reverse strand, counting down.
ATCACAATTCTGGAAAAGTCATCAGAAATCATTGGATACTGAACATCGTTTGAGCACTGCCTACCACCCTCAAACTGATGGAAAATCAAAACAGACTATTCATACCTTATAAGACATGTTGAGATCTTTCTCACGTGACTTTCAAGTTATGTGGGGTCAATATTTAACTTTGGTAGAATTTTCCTATAAAAATAGCCTTCATTCAAGTATTCAGAATGAACCATATGAAGCGTTATATGGCAAGAGATGTCACACATCAACTTCTTGGGATTATGTTGGGGAAAGGAAACTCGTAGGCCTATAACTTTTTGAGGAAACTATATAAAAGTTGAATTTTATCCAATCCCACATCAAAACAGAATAATGTACGTAGAAGAGCTATGTCGATAACTGAAGGAAGGATTTGGAATTTAGGGTAGGAGATCATATTTTCTTGAAGGTATCTCCATGGAAGTGAGTTATATTATTTAGAAAGAAGGGTAAAATATGTCCCAGGTACATCATATCTTTTGAAATTCTAGACCGAATTGGGGTTGTAGCTTACCGATTGATAATGCCGCCATGTCTCTACAGAGTTCACGATGTGTTCCATAAATCAATTTTGAGAAAATACATGCCTGACCCAACGCATATACTCACCCATGATGAAATTGAGGTGGAACCTGATCTATCTTATTGTGAAGAGCCTGCCAACATTCTTGATACTAGAGAATAAGTGCTGACAAACACGATGACTAATCTGTTAAAAGTTCTATGGAGAATCCATTAGATGGAAGAGGCAACATGGGAACCCGATGAACTTATGATGAAGAACCGGAATAAACTTCTTATGCATTAATATTCTAGAAATTTAGAGGATGAAATTATTTGAAGGAGGGAATAATGTAACACCCCAATCTTCCACGATACGTTTCCCTTTTAATAATGCAATAGCTTGCATTGTACTCAACTTCGAGATTCTAACACACCGCGACCAATAAAACTAGCTGTTATGAATAATAATACCCACTTTCTAAAATTTTATAAAGTTTATCATTCAAAATGGACTTCATTTTTGGATTCAGAATATAGAAATTCGATAAGGTTCAATTTTTGGTATTTTTTTGAAAACATTCAGTTTTTGATGAATAGTGATAAACACTGAGTTATTGTTTAAAACTGACTTTTGATTTAAATAACTATTTTTTATATAATATATTTAGGTCAAAATAGATACATAATACCTATATAAGATCAATGTAATTCATTGGAGTCATTTTATAATAATTTTAGATATATAAAAATTTCATTAAATTTTTTACCATCTTTTACCAATCCCCTAGGAGCATTTGCAAATTTGAATAAAACATAATTTTACAGCTTCTGTGAGTTTAATTTAAAAAATAAAAGAGACTTGGTTGATATCATTAAGTAAAATTTTGTTCAATAAGATTAAAATAATTATTGTTGAGTAGTACCTTTTTACTTTTATTTACCACAACTAAAAGTAAATATGGTAATTGAGGGTAAAAATGATATTATTATTACCCTAAAACATGTCCTAATTATATTGAAAAATGTAATTAGAACAAAAAAACCATATGAATTAAATATTATCCTTTAGGATCACTTGGATTAGATTAGGACATTTATTATTATTTTATTTAAAGAAGTGTTAAAAGAGTTAAATTCAATGTTTAATAACTAAACTTTTTTTAATATAGGGTTACACACAATATAAATTAGACTATAAATATTAATTAGATATATAAAAATATTTCCTACATAATGGTATTTTATTTATAAGTTTTAAACATTAAATAATTAAATTTATTTATGACACAATGATGATGCAGTAATTACCATATTAATGAAAGATTAAAATAATTGATATTATAAATATCCAAGTAAATCTAATTTAAGACTATTAATGAATTAAAATAATTTTATAGATTAATATTACATTTTAGGGTTGATTAAATTTATTTATTTTGAAGTAATAAATTTTTTAGGACTTAAAAAAACCAATTATTAAATAGTGTGAAAATTTACATAAATGAGTTTTAAAAAAAAATACAATATTAATGGTTGATATAATAATTATAAATTTTTTTTGTTAGGATAAAAGACTTACATAATTATATGTGTATCATTAATTAACCACTTGGGTTTTTATTGGAAGTTTATAGTAGGTTTATTAACCATATAATATAAAATTAAAATGAGACATGGTAAATGTCAAAATATTTAACTAGGAGTTAAATCAAAAGGATAAGGTCAATATAGTGACCCAAACCTGTCTAAAACCTATTGTTTGAGAGGTTTTAGACCCATACCCACCTTATCCTTTAAATAATTTATTTTTGATCCTCTAGAAATCGAAAATGATTTTATTATAAAATAATATTTCAATCTTTTGTTAAGGTGACCTTCACCTCTGTTATAAAAGGGAACTTCACCTTCTATCAAATTCACACCTTAAAATCCATTTGGCTCGGCCAAAACCTGCCTAAATATCCTCCTAACTATCCTACCTTCATCATAGAGTCCTTAATTTAGTCATAAATCTACCATAAAGAGCCCTTTTGATCAAATCAAAAGGAGGAACCTGAAGAAGAGGTAAATATTTCATCACCTCTTTCATGTTTTTTTCTTCTTCCACATCATCATTCTTTTCTGTTTCCTTTATAAAATTATAACTCTATTATCTTCTATATAATTTTATGTTAATATAAAAATTTTATAACCATATTCATTATTCTATCCATCCGATAAATGACAAAGTCACCATACGTGTGTATATACGGATTACTGTCTCCACGTCGTGGTGTAGTTTGTTATTAAAACACTTCATCATTTGGATGGGTATAATAATAATTAAAAATTATGAAAATAAAAAATATAACATGATAATGATTCTGTATAAATTAAATTCCATCTTATTATATACTATTTTAATATCAAATGAATGATATTGTCGCTCATGCGTACGTACGGATTACCATCTCCACGAACGCGATGAGATTCATTCCCCATCGTATCTATTGAAGAATAAATTTAATTTGATGATTAGAAATAATGTTTAAATAATTAATATAATTCTTAATATGAATATGATACATCATATCCATAACAAAAATTACTTCTGTAACAAATCATATAAATGAAAACGAATCAGTTAACACTTGAAACGATGATATTACTGAAATATCATTAACAAAGCAATATTAGAAGATCATATATGATATCATATTTATATATATAGTTCTTTTATATTTTAATAAAAATGATTTAACTATTTTAAAGGAGGTTAATGTACCCTCTACCGAGGAAATGTATAATGTAAGGGTTAATTTTTCAATCTCTTTATTATTTGAGGTTTCTTTTACGTATGTATCTACTAGGACCTCTTTATCTTCCACATCCAAGTTTCTTAAAAATGTTTTTAAAAAAATTAATATTTAGTAGACTATGGTTTAATGTCATTTATACCCTTTTTTGACTTTTTATTAAATGGTTTGAAAGGAATCTTTCCATCATTTTGCGAACAAGGTACCTTATGACCTTTTCGACAAAATTAAGGTAAGAATGTTTTTTTAACTTATACGACGGGTGAAGCTATTTTCTACTATTATTACATCGTCGAAGATTACCCTACAATATTATAAGAAAATTTTCAAAATAAATTTTTTCTTTAATAATTATATGACTTTTGAATTATTTCAAAATAGAAAGAGATATTTCCCCCAAATAGTTTTGATTTCATCTATTTCAACATCCTTTTATAGATTTTACACTTTTTTTATGGTTGATTAATTATGATACAAATCTTTTATATTTTATTGATGGTTTTGTGATATGTTTGACTATGGATGTGTTATTTTTATACCATTCATGGTTTATGGTTAAAGTATTAACATTTCATAAGCTAGTTTTAATACGAATGTTTATGTTATGTTTCAACCTTTTCATATGAGGAATGCATTGGGCTTAGTAAGTGACGAGTGGAGCCTTCCATAGCTCCTCGATGAATCGATAAGTCTCATGAGAAAAACTAGTGTCTTGGCACAAGGCCTTGAAAAAAATCTTATTTGTAGTCTTGGCACAAGGCCTTGACTATGTGGTTATGTAGTCTGGCATTATGCATTCCATTATTATGAAAGTGGCTATTGATATTTAATGTGATTATTCAACTATTAGAATATAAATTTGAATAAGTAAATGGAATTATTTGATTTTATATTTTCCATATTATTCTAAAGTTCTAATTTAAAAGTCTTTTGTTCTAGTCATACATTGCCTTAAATGTTTGTTCTTATTTATGAATGTTTCCACTATATTGTTAGCCTTACTGAGCATCTGAGCTCACCCCTTTCTATGTTTTATTTTTCCTAGTATGAGAAAAATTATATTATGACTGACCTGCAAGGATAGTCTAAGGGATATGAGTGTGGCCTATGGAGAGTATGTTGTTGTAGTTTTTCATTTTATAATGTAATGTAAAACTTATGAATGTATCTAGTATTTCCAAGGCTACTAAAAAATAGGTCTTTCAAGACATGATCTTTCATGATCATGCCAATGTTATGTAATAACGCACCAACTCTAGGTAACTATGGTTAGGGCATTACATATTTGGAAGGTGTGATTCTTGTGCATTATCATGGATTCTTCCTGCTTGTAGTTGGATTACACCCTATTTGGATGGAGGACTTCTTATGCATTGGAGCGTATTTTCATCTGCATATAATTCGCCTCCCTATCTATATGGTGAGACTGGAGATAATTGGGGGGACTTTAAACTAACTCATATTATGATACCATATTTCTATGGTGGGAATCAATAGAAGAGGAAGAGTTGAATGTATTCTCGTGAGGTGCCACCATATTTTTACGGAAGATCTATTCCATTGGAAACATGGTAACCTGCTCCTAATTGTTCATTTTCCACCCATAGAAGGGAAGCCCGAGGGGCTCATGGTTTTTATACATCAGCAAGTTCCCTCATCATAAGATAGTCTTCAGAGTGAGGATAATGGGTTATAAGCTTCTGGTGGGAAGACCCTTTGGTAGAAGACATCTAGCGGGGTTCTTGTGTAGCTGGGATTAATTCATTGGTGTCAACTTCATCTACCTCCCTGAGATAAGGAAGGTAGTCATCGTCGTGTTACAAGGATAAGCTTTGAAATGATTTTAGATAGCGAATGGGGCCATCCTGTGCAAAATTTAAGGTTGTGGATGAAGATACAATTTTATATATTTCACCGATTGGAGGTACAACTTTGCATCCTCCACCATAGAGTGAGACCGATTTTGGTGGTACTCATTAATCAACATGTTTGAAACCTAATGTTGAAGATGTTGGGTTGGGGAAGGAGTCGTGATATTTTTTGGGGACACATTTTCTTATGTGGTAACTAAAACGTGTGTCCAAGAGAACTGTTGGGATACTACTGGATTGAAGGAACCTCTATATAATGCCTGCAATAGACATGACACATACAGATAACAAAACACCATCAATGTAGAATCTCATGATCTCACTCATAATTATTGATTTTTCATGGTCCTATTTCCAATTGAATGCGAAGGGGTAACTAGGTAGGGTGACCCACCAAATTGATTAAGGATTCACATCAGGTTCACCATTTTTTTGACATGATTAATTCGTATCAAGGAAAACAAAATGGTCCGATGGATAGTAACTAATTTTCCGCAATTATGAAGGGTTTCAAATTTGGTTCACCAATTTTGATTTAGACCAAAGTGTGTTGTGTACCATTTTTATGGGAGATATGGTTGCACAGGGAATGGGAAATATATCCTTTTTCATATTGCAAAGGAGGTTCCACAGCTGACTAGTCCTGGCGGGTGATTGCAGGGGGTTAAGTGTTTTGGGCAATCGGCCCATGTCGGGTAAGATGTCCTCATATGGTCTCCAATGAGTTTATTATCAAAGAAAGAAGCACCCAATGTACCTTTTATTAATTATTCATGGTCCTAAATTCCAAATGCAGGCACTCATTGGATGACGATTTGGCTAATGACACTTAAGGAATCTATTGGTCAAGAGGATGGGAGGAAGAGATCATCACACCCTTTGGGGGGGGGGGATATTTCCTACTCCAAGACTCCCTTATAGATTTAAGTAATGTTTACATGTTTGATAATTATTGTTTAATTCTAAATAATGTGTCCATGTATTAACCCAAGGTTTAAAAATCAATCATGGATATACATGGATCATGATTTACTAAGACAATGCTAGTTTAATCCATGTGATGAGGTGCTCTATAGTTTATCATCATCCAGGGGGAAAAAGTTGTTTCTCTATTGGGATTATACCCATAATATGATATTACTATATATCCTCATGAGAGAAATCAGAAACCACATAGTTTAGTGCCACTTAACTGGACAAATCACCTTTTAAGTTCATGCGATGAGGACCCATCCTTGCAGATTAATGTCATGCAGCTAGGATGTCTAGAAAGAAGATGCCTAGTCAAAATTTCTTGTGGGACTTACATCGAAGCATCCCAGGATGATCAGAAGAGTCATGGTATCCTAGGTGAAAATGCCCCTACCATGGATATGGACCGAAGAAGACTAGGGTAATTTGGGTGTCTGGTTTGGAACTCAGGGAGGCTTCCAATGTATCCCAATTAATTGGGAATCCAATACCTTGTAGTTGGGTTTAAGTTATGGATTATAATATATAGGAGGTACGTTTTTTGGGCACATGATTGGGGATTGATCTTTGAAAAGGATCCCCTTTGATCTTAGTCCTTTAGACAGGTTTCTTACATATCCTGTTTGGGGAATGATCATAGTTCTCATAGTTCATTTTAATTTGTGGATTATACCATAAAGGAGGCCCATGTTTTGGGGTTATGAATATGTGATGATGAAAAAAAACCCCTAATCCCTTGTGATTCATTCTCAATGTGAGAAAAAAGAGGAGGCAGTGGATCTGAAGATCACAAGTCACCCATCATCTACTGATAGATGGTACCAGATCCCAAACTGAGAGAGAGGGAGAAAGTATTTCAATATACGAATTTCTTCTCTTATGTTGATATATAGGATATCCATGTCTCATGATATATCCGAATGTTTTTTAGGCTTAAACTAAGAAGATAAAGAGTTTCATCTCCCATTTAATGGTTAATGACATACCTAGGAGGAGTTCCCTTAAATTAAGGGAGAAGCATCACTCCTAGTGGAATGGAAAATCAGGCATGATACCTTGACTTGTTACTATCCATCATTGAATGGAAAATGCAACTGTTAGCTTTAATACATATAATGGGGAAGTTCACGTTAGTATACAAATATTGGGCCCCGATTTACCATGGGAATGCAAACTTATGGACATTATGGGGGTCCGCACCACTGCGGGGATTGCCTACATGACTCCCCTTACCATGGGTATGTAAACTCAAAAGGGAACACAGATGTGGATGATGGTTTTACTATACATGATTGATGGATTTGGAAGAGGTTTTGGCCTAATACCATTGTACTGATTCATGGAGGGACTGTAGATGAAGTGGCTAAAATGGAAGGAGATGATCAAAACCAGAGAGTGGAACATCTTAGGGTACCCAATTCCATATAACATTTCATCACACTAGACAGTGGATTCCTGGCATTGCATGTTTCAATGTGGGTGGAAGAACCATCCATGTACCATGTTTGTATGTAGACATGTATGTGGTCCACATAGTGTTTTACTATGTGGTACCAATTTCTGGTTTCGTAGCACGATGCTATGCAACACCAAGTTCTATCTGCGTAGCGGGGTGCTACACATCGCAGGGTTCCAGTCGCATATTCTTGTGCTAAGTGGAGTGATGGAGTGAAATAAGTGACTTGATACATTGTTTCATGGGATGTTCATCTTCCATTGGGATATGGTTCTATAATTAGGTTCACGATCTACCAATTAATATTACGTTTCCATCTTTTTATGCTATGTTGAGGGTTTATACCAGTGAAAATTCTTCGAAACAGGTCTGCGCCTCATCGATCAATTTCTTTAGAAATCCATCTCATATGTCCGTAAAATCTTATAGAGTTTAGTCCTGATTCTTAGATCCCCTAAGGGTTCATTTATAGAGTTTCAGGCAAGCTGGATCTATGAATATCATGTCACCTTTTACAGAAGACCATGGGGAGATCACCCGACCAGTGGACGACTTAGTTAACAGAGGCCCACATGGTAGTGGTTCATGGTATTGGAAACCAACACATAAATCCTGTTAATGGATTCATCTTTTTCATAGGGTTCTAATTTATTCTCAACATTCAATAATTCTTGTGTTCCTGGGGACGATATGCATGGTCGGAACTCTCCACATCTATTTCGCCAACGACGTGGTTCATGGGGGAGGTGCGCGGGGGCAGTATACGGGGGAAATATTATATGCCTTGATACCACCAACGACATGATTCATGATGATGGTACTACTATATTCACTCTTAATATTGCTCGGTTTTCTGGCCAATTCCCTACAGGCCTGCTCCTTATGGGTTGCCAGGAAATATCTGCTTGCGGCCAGCATCATCCACGCACCATTTCTAAGATTCAGAACATGGATGTGTTATTTTCCCTTTCTAACATTATATTTTAAACAATTATCTATAAATAATTCATAAAATATATTTTATTTCCTTTTCCAAAATTATGGAAGTATTTACTTTTCCTTTGCAAAGTTTTCAGGACCCTATAAATTCTATGTATGTCCTCTCCCCAACTAATAAAAGGGAACCACCTCTCATCGCCTATTCAGACTCCTAACGCCTTTTTTTCATTAACTTCCTATCAAAATATATTCCTTACTTCCCTACCCATGTCCCAGAGGCCTCATTTTTTATTATTAAACCTTTGTAAGAAGGATTTTGGTGCAACTATTGAATGATAAAGAGGAATCATTCTTAACCGAGAATTTTTATTTTATTCCTTAATAGACATCCTTATATTATTCTTAAAATTTGATAATATGATAAAATAAGTATATAGCATATTATAATATGTTATTATGTTAATTTAATTACCTATACCTATCTCTTCTACCATCTAATGAGAAATGAAACCATCAATCATGTGTATAGAGGACAACCACCTCACCAACAAATGTAATTTGTTTTCCATCAAAACTTCTCATTTATAGATATAATATTTAAAATATTTATATGATATTTATGAAATAATTAAACTTATATAACTATAGAATAAAATATTCCTTTTTTACCTTCTAATCTATTGAAAAAGGATAACTTCGCTTGTGCATGCATGTGGACTTTTACCTCTAAAAAGTGATGTGAAACATTTTTCATTTTATTTTGATTTGGATGGTAATAAGGAATTATTTAGAAAATATTATATATATATATATATGTATATGACATAACAAATATTTGGAATGTGGAATTAATATTTAACTTGATTTCATTCCATCCATCGTGAAAATAGAAACAATGTTCATACGTATGTACGACTTACCATCTCCAGGGATGGTGTAATTTATTTTATATATATAACTTATATGGATTAATATAAATAAATATATAATGAATATATAAAATATTTATATCATGTTTAAAATTATTTATATAATGGAACCATGATCAAAGTAAGAGTATCAAAAATACCCGACCAAAACATACATGAAAACCGAAGTACTTATTACCTGAAATGTGATTCGAAAAACGAAATTGTTAATTAATGGGTAAAAAAAGTTCGAAAGTAAATAATATTTAGTATGATATATATGATTATTATTCTTGAATATATGTATAATAAATCTAAATTTATTATACATGATGTTTGAATGTGTATAAAAAAAATCCAAGACTTAAGTTAAAGGGATTTTTGTCTCACTTTTATTTCCATAGGACACATGCCATATTCACCACTTTTTTATTTTATTTGGTGTTTATTATACCTATGAATGTATTTTATGATACTAATTATGAAAATTATTTGGGTTTAAATATCCTTACATGGTTATTTATTTCATGGGGATTATAATTTATATATTACCAAACTAGTAAAGGTTTTATGTTACAATCTCATTGTTCACCGAGATTGATAATAATTTTGATTTCAATGATTAAATAATATGATATATATCTCAATAAACTAATATATTTTATTCTAATTTTGTTATTTCTGTATAGTGTATGATTCCATTTTAGTTTTCTTCTCTTCATGTACTCAAGAGACAGAAAGATTTTTTTTAATAAAAGTCAACATTATTTCTCTCTTCGAATGAAAATACCTTTTCATCCATGTAAATGTTCTCTAAAAATGTTTTAATTAAATATATTAAAATTATAAAATTATTTTTTAATGAAAATTTTACCCATGTTGAAATTTTTACAAAATGGTTTAAAATTAATATTCTGATATTTTTCTGAACTGTTCTCTTTTGAGTTTTTAATGATAAAATGAAAGGAATATTCTTTTCAATATGTATAGCATGAATGGTACTATATACTACCATGACCTATAAATGATTTAAATATTTATATCATTCCATGTTTTTTTATCATTGAAAAAATTTTCATTAATATTTTATATTTTTTATATTAAATAATCATTTTTAAATTAAAAATGTTATTTTCCTCAATAAAATTTCCAAGTGATCATTCAATTTCATTTTCCAGATATAATAAAATATTTTCATGTTACTTTATATTTATAGGTTATATCATTAAAGTATTATATCCTTAGTCATTATCTAGATTATTTATGATTATGACAAGAAATATTTAAGAAACCAATTAATTTCCTATGGGCTATGCTATGATGAAATGTTTATGAAACTCATTTCCATTTCACAGGTTATGATATGGTGAATGTTTTATGATCATGGGAAAAATGTATGGAATATGTGATGGGTGAGACTTATAAATCCCTCTAACTAATTGGTTAATTATTAATGTTCTATAATCTAAAAGGGTACATGGGGGGTTATCTCAATCCCAGAAGAGGGTACATAGGATGAGGGGGGGGGGGAGTTATCCTAGGATAGAAATAGGTACACATGAGGTTATCCCAAGGACAAAAGTGGGTACATGATAGGTTATCCTAATCCCAAAGTAGGTATATAGATTTAGAGCCTAAGCCTAACATGTTATGAAAGACGTTGTGGGTATCAATGACATATGATTTCCTATGCTTATGCATATTCCAAAAATATATGTATTATTATTATGTTGTTCTCACTCAGATCATGTTATTTTATTCAATCATGATTTATTCATTAAAGAATCCCAATATTTATTCCTTGACTCGGGTTTGTAATCTATGATATACAAGGTATGGTTTTCAAATTTTATGATCACGTTCTCATACCATAATCCTCATATTTTGTTAACATCTCTCCTGTTTACCCATACTAAGCATCTGATATCACCCTTTAACATGTCTTATTTCCCAAGGTTAGTAAGAAAGGTATTATATATGATATTTCTAATAAAGTTTCTAGTTATGGATATATTCTAGGGAGATGATGTAGTTCACCTATGATCTAGTTATTTATTTATCCATGTTAATAAAGGAACATGACCTAAATGATTATGAAATAGATTGTTATTATAACGCCCCATAATTTACATACATTATTAATTCCTCAAAATTGAATCATACTTATTACAACATATAACAAAACCATGAAAGGACTTTATAGGTATAATACCTTTAGAAATTGGGAAACATAAACAACTGGTTCATAATGCCTCTACATTGTGTCCAATTTATTTCATCATATCTAGAGTCCCGTTTGGCATATCCTACTTTATAACCTTCTTCCTAAACTGGGGAATGAAAACATCCAAAAGGGTGAGCTCAAATTCTTAGTAAGGGTAAAAAAAAGAAATATCAATCACAACATATTCATAAAAACATAACATTTTTGAAATTGTAACCTGCAAAAGGGATCATAATTTCTATAATGGGATAAATCATAGTAGTGAAATGTAATCCCAATAATCATAACTTAAAACATGAAACTTTGTGGAATCCACACATAATCATTGATAATCATTTCTTAGTAGTCAAGACTCATTTCCAAGACTATCCTAGTGGACAATGTCCATTTCTGAACCGAGTTCACTCCCCGTTTCAGTCCTGTATCACTGAACCGGATTAACCTGTCGTTCTAGACATGTCCATCTCATGAGATATAAATCATTACCCAATGCATTGTAGGGATATATAAGTCCCACCAATCTCATAATAAAACCATTCTTATGTGTGCCACAAAATCATAAATCATACATCATAGCATAACCCATGTAATAAAAATGAGAATCTTAAACATCATGCCATCATAACATAATCCACATAAGATAAAATGAAATCATAAAATATATTCCATCATAACATAATAAAATCAATGTAAAAATTGGGACAGAAACAGAACCCTATATTATATTAGAGGGAAAATAATTTTGATAAAACACTTTAACTCCATTCTTGATGAAAATATCCTTTCTACTTCAAAAACATTTTTCCTTTCTTAACATGTCATATAATTTTAAACTAAAAGAAGTTGATTAAAAATAAACTTGGAAACATGTAATGGAAGCTTCATGAAAATAATGTTCTATGAATCTGTTCATGCCGTATAAGTTAAAAAAATAACATTCTTCTCATACTTTGGCTGGAAAAGTCAAAAAGTACCTCGTCCGAAAAACGACAAAAGATTCCTTTCATATCTTTTACTAAAAACTCACTGAAGGGTAAAATTGGATTTTAAAAATTATAGGAGGAGTGAAATAATATTACATATTGAGGAAACATGGATGTGGATGATAAATATTCCCCAGTAAATTCTTAAGTATAAACAATCTTGGATAAAAATGAGATTGCAATATTTTCCCTTACCTTAGGTCCAATTTGATTCGTACGTGTCCGAACCTTCTGTATAATGATTTAAATAATGTTACTGAGTTATTCCAGAATCTTACTCACTGTCATGATATCATATTTGGTCGTATTGTTTAGCTTCTTATTAGTAATATTTCATTTTTACTTGTTATTCGGGTGTTTATTGCTTTTTGTTCTTTTGTGTGTTTTGTCGAATAAATTCTCAATCTTATTTTTAGGTTATAAATACCTCATTTACAGAATGATATTAGTGTAATATATATCATATTTGTTCATTCAATGCATTTTTAAAATCATTATTCATGGAAGATCATGTAGAATGAGTCGCATCACATCGTGGAGACGGTAGGCCGTACGTACGCATGAGCGATAATATCATTCTCATGATTGTGGAATTGTATTAAAGTGTATGTATACTATTTCAGAATCAATTTCAATTAAAAATAATCATATATAGTTATTCTTTACACCATTATGCCCATCCATTTAAGGGGGTGGTGGAAAATAGATTACACCACTGCGTGGAGATGGTATTCCGTACGTATGCCCGCACGGTGATTTTGTTTTCCGTAGGATGGATAGATGGTGAAATAGGGTTGTTTCATACTTATAATAATATACCATTATATGAGTGATACTGATGTTATTACTTCATAATGAAAAAACTATAGAAGAAGAAGTAGAAGAAGAAATAAATTTGAAAGAATAGGTAACAGACATTACCTCTTTTTTGAAACGCCTCTTCTTAACCTCCTCATAGGGCACTAAAGATGGTCGTAGAAGAAGACCAGGACTGCTAGGATGCTTATAGGGAAGTGGAGAAGATAAATTATCTAGGGTTGTCTGAGCTTGAAGGCTCAAAGTGGTGTGAGGAAGAGAGGGAGGAGGTGCCATTTTATAAGGGAGGAGAGGGGCACCTTTGGAAAAACAAAAAAATATTATTTTATTATAAAGTCATATTCGGTTATTAATAGGTCCAAATTAATTTATTTCAAAGCTAAGTTGGGTATGGGTCTAAATAATCTCATCCAATATAATTTATACAAGTTTAGTTATCTATTTTAACCTTATCATTTAGATTTCACTTCAAGTTAAATAGTTTTACTTTTACCATGTCTTCTTGTTTTCCTACAATAAAAGATTAATAAACTTACAATAACAAGCCACATGAACCCCAAGATGTTTATTATTAATATATATAACCTTATATAAATCATTTGGCTAATCTTTAGATTTTTAAGAATAAAATAATAACTAATAATATAATATTTGTTTTAAAAACTATTTTATGTTAATTTGGACACTATTTGGTAATTGATTTTTGTGAAAATCATAACAGCAAGATTAGTTCAATAAAAGTTAATTAAATCAATACTAACATGTAATATTAACCTAGAAAATTATTTTATTTCATAAAAAGTCTCAAATTACATTTATTTGGGTATTTATAAAATAAATTATGTTAATATTTCATTAATAAGATAATTATTGCATCATCATTGTGCCATAAATAAATTAAACTGTTTAATATCTTAAAAATTATAAATAAAATACCATTATGTAGGAAATCTTTTTCAATTTCTAATGAATACGTATAGTTGATTTTATCTTATTTATAACTTTATATTAAAAATTATTTAGTTATTAAACGTTGATTTTAACTATTTTAACCCTTCTTTAAATAAATTAATAATAAATGTCCTAATCTAATCCATGTGGACCTAAATGGTCATATTTTATTCCAAAGATTGTTTTTGGTCGAATTAAACTTATCCAATAGAATTAGGACATGTGTTAGGGTAAAAATAATATCATTTTTCCCTTAATTACCCTATTTACTTTTAACCGTGGTAAATAAAAGTAAAAAGGTTACTATTCAAAAAAATGTATTTTCATGTCATTGAACCACATTTTAGTCCTTGATATTAATAGTGTCTATAGGATTTTTGAAATTCCACTCACAGAAGCGGTAAAAGTATGTTTTATGCGAATTTCCAAATTCTCCTAGGAGGTGGGTAAAAGACGGTGAAAAGTTCAATAAAATTTTTATATATCTAAAATTATTATAAAATGCTCCAATGAATTGAATTGAACTTATATAGGTATTATGTATCAATTTAGACCTAAAATAAATTTAAATAAATAATTATTTAAATAGAAAGTCAGTTTTTAAATAGTAACCGAATGTTTTCACTATTTATCAAAAATTTAAAGTTATCAGAAAAATACCTAAATTTCACCCTAGGATAATTTTGATATTCCGAATCCAAAAATGAAGTCCATTTTGAAAGATAAAATTTATAAAATTTCAAAAAGTTGGTATTATTATTCATAACGGCTAGTTTTAATAATATTTTAAGAGCATATCAATGTTTAGTGAAACTCGGTATTGCGTACAACGCAAGCTATAGAGGAAAGTCGTGATTGCGTGAAAATAAATCCAAGATAATGTTGTGTGTAGTGAAAGATTCCTTTGATGATGTATATAACCTAAAAAAAATATTTCTCATAAAAGTATCAGGTGTTACATTCTACCCCCCTTAAAATGAATTTCGCCCTCAAAATTCGTCACTTTGTAACAAAAAAATGAGGATACCTCTCTCTCATCATATCCACAAGCTCCCATGTAGCTTCTTCTAATTGGTGGTTCCTCCATATAACTTTCACTAAGCGAGTGGTCTTGTTCCGTAAGACTTTTTCGCTACGATCCAGAATCTCTATCGGCTGTTCTCCATAAGAAAGATCTTTCTTCAGCGGTACAACTTCTAAGCTGAGTACATGTGAAGGATTGGGTATGTACTTTCTCAACAGAGATACATGGAACACATCATGAACATGAGAGTTATTCGGTGGAATCTCCAATCGGTAAGCTACCTTCCCAACATGATCCATTATTTCGAAAGGGCTGATATACCTAGGGCTCAGCTTTCCCTTCTTTCAAAATCTCATTACTCTCTACCAAGGAGATATTCGTAAGAACACTTTATCACACACTTTAAATTCTAGGTCTTTTCCTCAGTTATCAGAATACCTTTTTTGTCGACTCTAAGTTGCTCTTATGTGTTGTTGAATAGATATGACATGTTCTGCCATCTCATCAACAAGATCAGGTCATAATATCTCTCTTTCCCCAACTTCATCCCAGCATGTTGGAGTTCGACATTTCTTTCCATAGAGAGCTTCATAAGGAGCCATCTGAATATTGGAGTGAAATATATTATTATAATAAAATTACACCAAAGGTAGGTGTTGATACCAACCACCTTTTAAATCCATAGATCAATCTCTTAACATATCTTCTGGAGTTTGAATTGTTCTCTCAGACTAACCGTCTGTCTGAGGATGATAAGAAGTGTTTAAACTCAACTCTGTATCCAGAGTATGCTAAAAACTTCACTGGAGCTTTGAGGTAAACCTCGGATCCCGATCAGATATAATGGAAAGTGGTACTCCATGCAATCTTACCACTTCCTTCACATATATCCAGGAAAGCTGATCCAGAGAGAAATACTCTCTAATAAAAATGAAGTGTGCAGACATTGTACGACGATCAACTATGACCCAGATTGCATTATTTCCTTTGGATGTTTTAGGAATTCCGGTGACAACGTCCATAGTGATGTTTTCCAATTTCCATATGGGTATGGGTAATGGTTGTAACATCCCCTTAGACTTCTGTCTCTCAGCTTTAACTTGCTGAAAAACCAAGCATTGAGAGACATATTTAGCAACATCTCTTTTCATGCCATCCCACCATAAGTACTCTCAGGTCCCTATACATCTTCGTTCTTCTAGGATGAATAGAGAATGAAGAACTATGAGCCTCATCCAGCAGCTCCTTATTTAATTCGGGGATGGGAGGAACACAATCCCGATTCATGAAATATATTAACCCATCATAATCAAGGTTGTATTCAGGTTCATTTCTCACCTTATTTTGTAACTCTGCATCTTCTTTATGTGCCTCTTTAATCTTCACATGTATATATGGTTGAACATTTATTTGAGAAAGATAAGATTTTCCCCTTCTATTATAATTACACGATCCATCCTTTGTAAATCCATAAATATTGGATCTTTTGTGATCCTCATCATGGATAAGATTGCATGGTCTTGTCGACCTAATGAATCTTTCACCTTGTTTGCTTTCCATGGGTGGTAATGAATTGAGAAGTCGTAATCCTTAATAAACTCCAACCATCTTATTTGGTGCATATTCAGCTCCTTTTGTGTGAAAATATACTTAAAAATTTTATGATCAGTATAAATATCACACCTTTCACCATAAAGATAATGCCTCTATATTTTGAATGCAAAGATTACTGCCGCTAACTCCAAATCATGAGTTGGGTAATTTTGCTCTTGGATTTTCAACTGTCGTGAGACATAAGCTATGACCATATCATTTTTCATGAGAACACACCCCAATCCCTTCTTGGATGCATCACTGTAGATCACAAACCTTTCTCCACTACAAGGAAGTGTGAGAATAGGTGCACTGGATAACCTTCTTTTCAACTCTTTGATATTCTATTCACACTTCTTCATCCACATGATCTTAACATTTTTTCGAGTCAACCTAGTGAGTGGGTTAGATAATCGTGAAACATCATTCACAAAACATCGATAATAACCAGACAAACCAAGAAAACTTCGGATCTCAGTTACTGTTGTTGGTCTCGACCATCTTTCGATAACCTCTTTTTTTGCTGGATACACAGATATTCCCTCTTTTGAGATTATGTGACCCAAAAATGAAACTTTTTGAAGCCAAAATTCACACTTGGTAAATTTTGCATAAAGATTCTCCTTTCTCACGTTCTTTAATACAATTCTCAAGTGATCATTATGTTCTTCCTTGCTCTTTGAATACAAAAGAATATCGTCTATAAAGACTACCAAAAACTGATCAAGATAGTCTCTAAAGAATCTATTCATCAGATCCATAAAGATAGTAGGGGAATTAGTGACACCAAATGGCATCACTATAATTTCATAGTGTCCATACCTTGTACGGAAAGCCTTCTTTGGTATATCCTCCCTTTTGATCCTTAATTGATGATAAACTGAATGAAGATCAATCTTGGAAAAGTATTGAGATCCGCATAGTTGGTCAAATAAGTCATCATTGCTCGGGAGAGGATATTTTTTTCTTAATAGTGATTTTGTTATGTTCTCAATAATCAATGCAGAGTCTCATTGATCAATATTTCTTCTTAAAAAACAAAACATGTGATCCACAAGGTGACGCAATAGGGAGTATGAATCCTTTATCAAGATTCTCTTGGTGTTGCTTCTTCAATTCATGCAACTCAATTGGGGCCATTCTATAATATGTCTTTGAAAGAGGTAAAGCACCCGGTATGAGTTCTATTGAAAACTCAACTTCACGATTTGGTGGAAGACCCGATCATTCCTCTGGAAAGACATCATAAGGCTTCCATAAAATGGGTGTATTCTTAATCGTGAGTTTCTCTCCAACCATTTGAGAAAAATAACCTTCATTTATTGGAATCAATCCCCATAAGATTGAAGAAATTCCCACCAAAAGTTTATGTTCATCCTTGCATCGATAGACGATCATAGATTGATCTGGAATATGAAATGTGACTTCCCTTATTTGGAAATTGATATGCGCTCCATATAATGAAATCCAATCCATGCATAGAATCACATAAAATTACACTATAGAAAGGATCACAAGATTTTCAGGAAGCCCTTTCCCACAAACTTCAATCAGAGAAGAATTGTAAACTTTTGATGCGACTGTTGTGCCATTAGGGGTTGTCACAGCTAGCTCAACATCTAATTGTTGAGGTAATAAGGCGATACCCTTTGAAAATTCTTCAGAAATAAACGAGTGGGTGGATCCCGAATCAAATAAAACATTTTCTACTTTAGAGTGGATGGTAAGTGTACCTTTCACCACTTCGTTATCGTACTCCATATCACTGATAGAAATTGCATGTGACTTTACTTTGTATTTAGCCTTAAGAGTTTGTTGACATCGATCATCATCAACAACCCTTGGATTAGGGCATTGATTAGTATAATGCCCCGTTTCCTTGCACTTGTAACATTGAAGTGTAGGAGGTGCACTCAATGTAGTCTTTTCTTTGTTCGCATCACTAGAAATTTTCTTCCCATCATTGTGGCATTCAAATGCCCGATGACCTTCTTTTCCACATTTGAAACATTTACTTTTCCCTTTAAGTCAACTCCCTCTATGTTTCTTTCCACACTTTGAGCATAAGGGAAAACTCATCTTCTTTTCAGTGTGCTCTTTATATTTTCCTTTGACTTCCATTTCCCTCTTCTTATCAAACACATATGACTGATGGGTTACTCCAATCTCCATATCAACCTTGAGAGCACATTGAACGATTTCCTCGTAGCTATTGAAGTCCCTTATGGCGAATACCCTTTGAAGACTTGGTTTTAAGCCTCTAAAGAATTGATCAATCTTAATCTCAGGTTGAATAAAAATCCCACAAGCGTACCTTACAGGTCTTGTAAAATTTGATTCATAGATACCAACCGATTCATCATCCTTTTGGTTCAGTTCAAGAAACCCCTTCTCCATCTTTTTTCGAAGATTATGAGGGAAGTACTTATTGAAAAATATGCTCTTGAATTCGTCCAATTCCATGGACTCAATTTAATCTCTTGGCCTCGTATTATTGATAAGATTCCACCATTGATTATATTCACCGTCCAAACAATATAATTCTAAGATGACTTTATCATGTTCAGAACATTAAAGAACTGAAAATATCTTTTCAGTGGTACAGATCCATTGTTCATCCACTAATGGATCAGTAGACCCATTGAATGGGGGTGGATGCTGCCTCATGAAGAATGCAAACGAATGTTGCTCCTCCCTTTTCTCGTTTGGATGTTCTTCATGATTCATAGATTGAGAAAGTTGTGTGAGCATGGCTACAAGATTTTTCATTCCATCTCCCATAACGTTTGGTTACTTAGGGGGATAATCATTGTATTGCCCATCACATTCTGCATTAACACGGTTCCTTCAGGTTCCAGCCGTTGACTAAAACCAAGAAGAATAATTTGACCAACACTAATTATAATAGTAAAACCACATAATCCAGAATAAAATTTCAAACATAAGGTCTTATCATAGGTTACTCATGGCCATTTCTAAAACACTAAGATTGTCTACTATTCTTAGACTTATCCTTAGGGTTCTTACTAAGGCTTTCACATTCTAGTTTCTAAAGGTTTAATATACCTTTCCTCTGATACCAACTATAACGACCCAGACTTTACATACATTGTTATTTCTTCAAAGTTGAAGCACACTTAGTACAACATATAACAAAACCATGAAAGGACCTTATATGTATAGTGTCTTTAGAAACTGGGAAACATAATAAACTAGTTCATAAAGCCTCTACATTGTCTCCCATTTATTTCATCATATCTAGAGTCCCTTTTGGCATATCCTACTTAATAAACTTCTTCCTGAACTGGGGAAAGAAAACATACAAAATGGTGATCTCAAATGCTCAGTAAGGGTAATCAAAAGAAATATCAATCACAACATATTCAGAAGATCATAACATATTGGAAATTTTAACCTGAAAAAGAGTCTAAAATTTCATAACATGGGATAAATCATAGAAGTGAAATGTAACCCCAATAATCATAACTTAAAACATGAAACTTTGTGGCATACACACATAATCATAGATAATCATTTCTTAGTAGTCAAGACTCATTTCCAAGACTATCCTGGTGGACAAAGTCCATTTCTGAACCGAGTTCACTCCTCGTTTCAGTCCTGTATCACTGAACTGGATTAACCTACCGTTAAACCATGTCTATCTCATGAGATATAAATCATTACCCTATGAATTGGAGGTAGATATAGGTCCCACCCATCTCATAATGAAACCATTCTTATGTGTTCCACAAAATCATAAATGATACATCATAGCATAACCCATGTAATAAAAATGGTTTTCTTAAACATCATGCCATCGTAACATAATCCACATAAGATAAAAGGACATCATAAAATATATTACATCATAACATAATCAAATCAATGTAAAAATTGGGATATAAAAAGAACCCTATATTATCTTAGATGGAAAATATTTTTGATAAAACTCTTGATCTCCATTCTTGAGGAAAATATCTTTTCTACTTCAAAAACATTCTTACTTTCTTAACATGTCATATAATTTTAAACTAAATGATGTTAATTAAAAATAAACATGGAAACATGTAATGGATGCTTCACAGAAATAATGTTCTATGAATCCTTTCATGCCGTATAAGTTAAAAAAGGAACATTCTTCTCGTACTTTGGCCGAAAAAGTCAAAAAGTACCTTGTACGAAAAACGACAAAAGATTCCTTTCATATCATTTACTAAAAACTCACCTAAGGGTAAAATTGGATTTAAAAAATTGTATGTGGATATAAATATTATTACATATTGAGGAAACATGGATGTGGATGATAAGTATTCCCCAGTAAATTCTTAAGTATAAACAATCTCAGATAAAAATGAGATTGTGAGATTTTCCCTTACCTTAGTTCTGATTTGCTTCGTACGTGTCTGAACCTCCTGTATAATGATTTAAATAATGTTATTGACTTATTCCATAACTTTAATCATTTTTATGATATCATATTTGGTCATATTCTTAGCTTCTTATTAGTAATATTTCATTGTTACTTGTTATTCAGGTGTTTATTGCTTTTTGTTCTTATGCGTGTTTTGTCGAATAAATTCTTATAATTATTTTTAAGTTATAGATACCTCATTTCAAGAATGGTATTTCTGTATTATATATCATATTTATTCATTCAATTCATTTATAAAATCATTATGAATGTAAAATCATGTAGAACGAGTCACATCACATCGTGGAGACGGTAGGACATACGTACGCACGAGCGATGATATCGTTCTCATGATCGTGGAATTGTATTGAAGTGTATGTATACTATTTAAGAATCAATATCACTTTACAATGATAATATATAGTTATTCTTTACACCATTATATCCATCCAGGTACGGTGGTGGTGGAAAATAGATTACACCACGGTGTGGAGACGGTATTCCGTACGTACGCACGCGCGATGATTTCGTTTTTCGTAGGATGGATAGATGGTGAAATATGGTTGTTTCATTCTTATAATAAAGTATCAGTATATGAGTGATACTGATGTTATTACTTTGTAATGATACAAATAAATAAGAAGAAGTCGAGTAAGAAATAAAGTTGAATGAATCGGTAACCGACATTACCTCTTATTTGAGGTACCTCTTATTAACCTCCTCTTAGGGCACTAAAGATAGTATTTGAAGAAGAACAGGACATCAAGTATGTTTATAGGGAAGTGGAGAAGAGAAATTTTTAGGGTTTTGCTGATCATGAATGCTCAATGTGGTGTGAGGAAGAGAGGGAGGTGGTGCCCTTTTATAAGGGATGAGAGGGGCACCTTTGGAAAAACTAAAAATATTATTTTATTATAAAGTCATAGTCTGTTTTTAATAGCTCCAAATTGATTTATTTCAAAGATAAGGTGGGTATGGGTAGAAATAATCTCATCCAATAGAATTTAGACAAGTTTAGGTATCTATGTTAACCTTATCATTTAGATTTAACTTTAAGTTAAATAATTTTACTTTTACCGTGTCTTCTTGTTTTTTTATACTATAAGGTTAATAAACATACTATAACAAGACAAACGAACCCCATGTTGTTTATTATTAATATATATAACCTTATCTATGTCATTTGGCCAAACTTTAGATTTTTATGAATAAAATAACAACTAATAATATAATATTTGTTTTAATAACTATTTTATGTCAATTTTGACACTATTTGGTAATTTATTTTTTGTGAAAATCATAAAAGCATGATTAGTTCGAAAAATGTTAATTAAATCAATACTAACATATCATATTAACCTAGAAAACTATTGGAATTCATAAAAAGTCTCAAATTACATTTATTTGGGTATTTATAACATCAATTAGGTAAATATTTCATTAATAAGATAATTACTGCATCATCATTGTGTCATAAATAAATTAACTTATTTAATGTCTTAGAAATTATAATTAAAATACCATTATGTGGGAAATCTTTTTATATTTTTAATGAATATTTATAATAGAATTTATCTTATGTATAAACTTATATTAAAAATGATATAGTGATTATACTTTTATTTTAACTATTTTAACCCTTCACTAAATAAATTAATAATAAATGTCCTAATCTAATCCAAGTGGCCCCAAATGGTCATATTTTATTTCTATGCTTGTTTTTGGTCGAATTAGACTTATGAAATAGAATTATGATATGTTTTAGGGTAATAATAATATCATTTTTACGCTTAATTACCCTATTTACTTTTAACCGTGGGAAATAAAAGTAAAAAGTTACTATTCACAAAAAAAAATTCATCTCATTGAACCAAATTTTAGTCCTTGATATTAACCATGTCTCTTGGATTTTCAAAATTCCACTCACATAAGAGGTAAAATTATGTTTTATGTGAATTTCCAAATTCTGCTAGGAGGTGGGTAAAAGACGGTGAAAAGTTCAATAAAATTTTAATATATCAAAAATTATTATAAAATGACTCCAATGAATTGAATTGAACCTATATAGGTATTATGTATCAATTTTGACCTAAAATAATTTTAAATAAATAATTATTTAAATAAAAAGTCGGTTTTTAAATAGTAACCCAGTGTTTTCAATATTTATCAAAAATTGAAAGTTTTCAGAAAAATACCAAAATTTAACCCCAGGCAAATTTCGATATTCCGAATCCAAAAAATGAAGTCCATTTTGAATGATAAAATTTATTAAATTTCAAAAAGTGGGTATTACTATTCATAATGTCTAGTGTTAATAATATTTTAATCGCATATCATTGTTTAGTGAAACTCGGTATTGCGTATAACGCAAGCTATCGAGGAAAGTCGTGATTGCGTGTAAAGAAAGCCAATCTAGTGTTGTGTGTAGTGAATTATTCCTTTGAAGATGTATATAAAATACAAACAAAATATATCTCATAAATTTCTCGGGTGTTACAGTTGTGTTATGTAATGAAATTTCATCTATTCGGAAGTGATATCTATGTATGAAATGTGTGGGTTTCTATATTTTTTATCAAAGAAATGGTACAGCTAAAATTTGAAAACAAAAATGAGTAATATTTCATAACGACCCTTTGGATAATCTGATGTATAGGAGACCATCCTATGTTATGGTAAAGAAAGGAGTTGGGTTTTACTATAAAAACATCTCTTTATAGAAACTACAAGTGGATGTGATCTAGAATAGTTTTACCTTAGGATAATAAATCTAAAAAAGGTGTATTTGGATTTAACTTGATTTTCACAAGGTTCATAATAATGGTCCCCTCTGCACACCTTGCTTGACACTCCAGAGGGATATGTTTTTGAAATTCACAAAATCATTATAAACCATAATTAAGGATTTTAATAGATGATGATAATGAATGACCTAGGTTAAACATAAGGTTTTGTATATTGAAAAGTTGGTGTATTTATTTAGACATCCTATAAATAATCTTTCAAGATTATGTGGTTTTCAATTATGAATATTTTTTCTCACACTATGATTTTTGGTTTTAGTCAATGGATGGAACCATCCAGAATCAGGATTAAAATGAATGTTACAGATAATGTGGTGATGATAAGAAACCAAATTGGATTATAATTAGAGATAATGATATTGGGATTATTCATAATCATATATCATAAAATATGACTAAGAACATAAAAATAGGTGAGTTTAATAACTATTCATATAAGATGAAACTTGACTTTTATGGAAGTTTAGGTGGAAATGATCATGGAGTTAAGAATGTTCTATTTACTTATTATCAAGACTGTTTGACGAGGCACCGAGAATAATATATAAAATAGAGGGGAATATGTTTTCTATATGGAAATAAAGATAATTAATTAATTAATTTTCAATGAATATGATGTATTAAATGTGGGGAACCTAGGAATTATCCAAGTCAATTCCCTCTTATAATGGGTAACTCATAGACTACAGAAGGGACTATATCATGTTAATGTTTGTAAAAATGTTCTTTATAATAATATTATTAATTTTGGATTTAATTTTATCTTATACATGGATTAGATTTCTTTAAATAAATCCCATATTAATTTAGAAGGAAGGTATATACACTATTAATATTTAAAGATGCCATTTGGTCTTACTTATTCCCCCACTAGCTTTATATATTTAATGAATGGAGTCTTTAGATATTACCTTGATCATTTTGTGGAATTAATTATAGATGATATTCTTATATATTTAAAGTGAAAGGAATAGAATGAATATTACTTGTGAATTGCACTAAAGACCCTGATAAAAGATAAATTGAATCAACAATTCACCAAGTGTGAATTATGGATATAAAAGGTGTCATTTTTGGGTCATATAATCTCTAGAGAGGGTATATCTATGGATCTACTGAAGTGATTAAATGTTGGACCAGACCAACCACCATGAATGAGATACAAAGTTTTCATTGTTTGGATAGATATTATTGATGGTGTGTGGATATTTTATCAGGACTACCTAATCCACTCACTATGATAACTAATAAGATATTCATGTTTCTTTGGATAGATGAATGTGAGAAAAATTTAAGGAACTAAAGGGAATGTTAGTCAGTTCACATGTTCTTACATTACACTATAGTAGAGAAGGGTTTTTAATCTATTATGGTGAATAAATATTTGGACAATGATTCATTACCATGTAGAATGTCATGGTGATGGATTTTTTATTTACGAAAATTAAAGTTTCATGAAAAAAATTACCCAACTCTTGATTTAGAGTTGGATGTGTTTTTTTTCATTAAAGACATATAAGAATTTTCATTATGGGGAAAGGTGTAATATATATATTATCAAAATAGATTAAATTATATATTCACATATAATGAGATGAATATAAACTAGAGTATATGCTTGTAGTTGATTAATGATTATGGAAGCTCAATACATTACAACCCAGGAAAAGAAAATAAGGTTTTTGATTATTTGATTCAAAAAGATCATGCTAGATTGTACATGATGAATATAAAAAAAATAAAATCTTTCCACATTTTCAAATGATGTATATAGAAATATTTAATGAAGGGTAGGAATATTTTCTTTCTAAAATAAGTGTTCAACCATCTATCCAAGTAAATATTAAAGAGTCAATGATGGTAGATATAGAGCTATTTAATAATGTGATAAATGTCCCTATGTTTAACATTGATTGTGATGAAATTATATGTTTCAAGAATTGTTTATGTGTTATGTACATACCAAATTTTAATAAAGAGAGTTTAGAGGAAGATCAACATTCGTCATTATATATTTATCCTATAATCACATAGTTGTATAGTGTCCTAAAGGAGTATTTATGGTGGTATTACATAAAGAAAGATATTGAAGAGATTGTATCTCAATGCTTGATATGTCAGCAAGTTAATGATAAGAGAGAAAAGTCTAAGTGTTTGTTATAAACATTAACCACACCAGAATGAAAATAGGATAACATAACCGTATATTTTGTCATAAAACTTTGCAAAACACCTAAATGGAATAATTGTATATGGGTTTTATTTGATCATATTATGAATTCAATATACAACATAGATGTTAGAGAATATTTATTTCAAGATCATCTTTCTAGGATATACATTAAGGATGTGGTGTGGTTGAATAGGGAACCACATTCTATTGTATATGATTACAATTGAAGGTTTACCTCAATGTTTTGGATAATTCTTTAGCAATATATAGATATATAGTTGAGTTTTATCACTATGTATAATCCTCATATAGATGGTCAGTCTGAGAGGACCATTGAAACCCTAGAGGACATTTTGAGGAATTTTTTATAGATTTTAATGGTAGTTGGGATCAATACCTTTATCTAGTTTATTTTTCTTACAACAATAGATTTCACCCAAGTATACAAATGGATCCTTTTGAATCCATCTATGGAAAGAAGTGTGGGATAAATTTTGACAATGAGAGCTATTAGGACCTATGCTAGATGAGAAAATAGAAGAGAAGGTAGAGCTATTCAAAATTACATAAGGGTAGCTCAGAGTTGAAAAAAAAGTTATACTGATAATCATTAACATGATCTAGAGTTTTAATTTAGTGAGAAAGTGTTTTTCTGAATTTATACATAGAATAAGGTTATGAGATGTGGGAGGAAATAAAATCTATTACCTATGTATATTGGACCCTTAGAGATTATTGACCGAGTATGGACATTTTATTTTTTCTAAAAGCTTCCACAAAAACTCTCTCAAGTCCATGATGTGTTACATGTATCTCTCCTGAGGAAGTACATATCAGATCCTTCACATGTACTAAAATTAGAGTTTGTACCACCAGATCATGATATTCCTTATGAAGAAAAAAATATGGATATTCTGGATTATTGAGTGAAAGTAATATGAAACAGGACCAATCACTTGGTTATTTTTGTGTGTGAGAAAACCACCAACATGATGAAGCTACATGGGAATCTGATGATATGATGAGGCATAAGTACCCTCAATTATTTATATCACTATTTTAAAATTTTTAGGGATAAATTAATTTTAAGGGAGAAAGTTCAAGTGATAAATTAGTTTTTATGGCGTATAATGTAACAACATCAGATATTATAAAATATATTTTTCATATATATTTAATTTATTCGATAGCTTGATTTATATACAACTCTGGGATTTCACAAACTATGATATATTATTAATACTAATATTTAAAAATGACTATTATAATATAATTTTTAAACACAATGGTTTGAAAAGGAATAAAAAAGTTTTTAAAAATATGTATGACTTTTTTAGATAAATAAAATATATTTATAAATATGAATTCATTTTTTGGAAAAGTTTTTATATGCTTGAAAAATATATTTTTCTCAAAAAACGGTTATTAATTTGTTTTTTCGAAAAAATATCGTTTTTCAAATCTTAGTAATTTTAATTGAAAAATGTAACTATATTTTGTAATCAACAAGTAAAAATTATCTTAGAGTTTATTTTTCATGTTTTTCTAGAAAGTTTAATTTTTTTAATGTATAGTTGAAATAATATTTTTTATTAAAAAGTTCCTTTTTGTTTAAAATATTTAATATCTACATTTTTAATAAGGTTTTAAAAGAAAAATTAGTTCAATTTTATCATAATTAATAAAATTTAGTTTATTAGAATCTGTTTCATATTGA
This sequence comes from Viscum album, assembly GCA_963277665.1. Taxonomy (NCBI): domain Eukaryota; kingdom Viridiplantae; phylum Streptophyta; class Magnoliopsida; order Santalales; family Viscaceae; genus Viscum; species Viscum album. The sequence continues at coordinate 1,446,822,375 of OY728145.1, read as the reverse complement.
ATTTTGATATTAAAACATTCAGTATTTATGAAAACATTTTCTTTGGAAAGTCATTTTGTTATTGTATCTATGAGTTTAATTATAAATTAAATGATGGAATATATTTGAATTGAATACGGAAAAATGGATTTCATATTATTAATTATAAAAATTATTATTATATAATAATTCCAAATCATGTTTTTGTTATAAATAATAGTTAAAAAAGTAAAAATTAATTATTGTGGTTAATGTTAAAACAGGTTTATCGGGGGTTAAAATAAAACAACAAGGGTTAACATGACCAGAAAACTTTTAAAAATACTACTATATGGATATAATTATACCTTATATAATATAAATTTCAATAATTACCCGTTTTTGAGCCTTTTTCCATGTCTAAAACTTGGGTATATATTTTTCTGTTAAAAAATTCTAGGTTTGTCATCTCCCCAACATATAAAAGGTCACCCCATCTATTATCCTCTTTACATTTACAAATCCTTTTAGTTCAGAAAATACCTACCCAAATATCTTATTTACAAGAATACCCATGTCTTTCAGTCCTTATTTTTATTATGATCACCCGAAAGAAGGCTTTTGGTGCCTACCTAAGGAGGTTATCTGAAGAAGAGGTGTCCATCTTAACTGATCATTTTTATATTATTTATCATTCCACATACTTTAAATATTATTAAAATATGATAATATAACAACATTATTAACCCCATTATAATCATATGTTAGTACGTTATTTGAATAAACTATATTCACCTCCTCTTCAATCAAATGGGGAAAGGAAATTGTCAATTGTGTGTATGGAGGACTACCACCTCACAAATCGATGTAATTCGTTTTCCATCACCACCTCTCACAGATAGATATAATTATATATTTAACATATTTATTTTATATTTATCACATAATTATACTTATTTAATTATAATATCACATCTACCTTCTGACATTCTAATTTGTTGATAAATGATAATGTTACTCGTTTGTACGTGTGGACTACCACCTCCACAAAGAGATGTGACACATTTTTCATTTAATTTTTACATGGATGGTAATGAAGATAGATTTACTGAATATATATGATATATATGAAATAAAAATAAATATTTAAATATCAAATAATATTTATCTTTTTTTCTTTCTGTTTGTCGAGAAAATGGAAAAAAATAAATATATACGTACGAACCACTATCTCCATGAGTGGTGTAATTCCTTTTCTATCTCTAACTATTATGGAATACCGTAAATATATATATTTATAGTGTTGGTGGATCTTGTATGGATACTTATTAGGCGGAATCAGTGTACCCATCATTTTATAAAATTTTAATTTCATTCAATTAACCCCAATACTGTTAAACCTCTGTCCCAGTTAAGAGGAACATATCTATTGTGTTCTTGTAACAATCACATGCACATGAAATATCGATTATAAAGGAAGCACCTATGGTCTTTTTTTCATGGTTTGGTACAAATAACTACTAATTTCCATAATCAATTTATGGTTGATTCATATATCCTCTTTTCATTTTTGATTTTCAGTGATGACAAACACCTATAATTAGTGTAAAATGTTAAGGCATGAAGTAAATAGTCCTCCTCAGTCATTAGGATTATTTATATTAGCTCCCCCAATCTTAAATTACATTATTTATAATATCACATCCATTTTATTAAATATATTCAATAAACTCACTACAGAATATATCTTTTCTACACTAGATGTATTATTATAAATTGGATAATCTTTTTCCTCTTTTGATGTTCTTCAACTGCTACTAAATAAACTAGATAACATGTAACTCAACCTTATACTTATTTAATAAGTAGAAGACGAAACATCCATATAAACACTATAATTTATCCATTTTTAGTTGAAATCTTAATCTCCCCATCAAATTATCATGTAGAAAATCCTTCAGTGATAATGTTACCAACCTCAATTATCCATGAATGTAGTGCAGACACTCTTCTTAAATATTATTTGCAAGAAAAAAAATTCACTAATTCAAATAAATTCAACTTAATGAATGTGATTCATGGAATACAAAAACCTATAAAATTAATCTATTTTTTTAATTTTATGGGTTTATTTATACTTCTTTATGCATACACAATCATACAGAGTACTCTTGTTATATTTTTTCACACACACAGATCATTATCAATGCATTCATTACATTTTTTGACTATGCATGAATGCATTCATGAAAATATCAAATCTTTATTTTTTTAATAGTGTTCATGGGTTCATGGTGCTTTGTGCAAACAATTATGCACACAAACTCTCACTTTCTTACTTATTATGCGAAAAAAATCCCCTCAAAAGAACTCAAACCAAAATGTGTGGGATATATGTAATTTCATTCGAAAAAAACTATAATTGTTAAACATGAGGGTTATCTATCTTCTTCACAAAAAATAGGAGGTATGTGCGTGATGGTATCACGATATCTTGGTTTCTTCACTGAATGAGGTTCTTCATGAAGGAAGCATAATTTGTTTTGTAAGTAGTTTTTATGCTCACCACTTCCTTCTTTGCAAAGGAAAAATGCTTCATAGATTAGGTTATTTGTGAAATCCGTAGAGGGACATTTGTGTTGTCCATTTTTCTTCATGTATCTTTGTTCTTCAAGATGTAATAAAAATGTGAAATTCATAGGTCGATCACCCATATGATCTTCCCTTCTTAACATAGGAAAAAATCCTCAAGAATCTTTTTCCACTTCACAAAACAGAAGTTTCGTGGTACTCTGTTTCAAGGAGAAATGAGTGATTTTTTAATAAGTAGTAGCGATCCTCATCTCAATGCCTCTATATTTATAGTTAGTGTACATCGACTATTCTCCGATAATTATGTCACGTCAAGGCATCTGATTTCATTTTCATGCATAGGATTATTTAATTCTCCAATTATTATTTCATATCATGGAATCTCTTCAAATTTATGATTCATTCAAGATATTAAATTTCTTGCCTAGTTTTATGGTGCCTTGTTTTCTTGTTTTCTAACATCTCTTTTGTGATGAAATCTTATTGAGCATGCATATCCACTTTTATGATCAAAGGAACCCATCTATATTAGAAAACTTTCAACATTGATTTCATTATCCAAAACATTAACTTTGGTTAATCTTGTGCATCTAAGATGAACATTTCATGCATGGGTTCAAATTCTTTCAACACTGAACACCTTATCTCATTGGAAATATTAAAAAAGGTGTCCATAATCAATCCTGGTGTTTATTCATGAGTTTCGATGAATAGAATCTCCATAGAATTGTGAGGAGAATAAAAATGACCCTTATTATTTAAAATCATGTGTATGGGACACCGAATGGTGAAGATTTAAACTAGTGGGGAAAGGGAGTTCAGATGATCGAGATCTCCCACATTGAATTATCATTATTCTTTCAAACTCTTAAATGGTAAAGTAATAGTTCCTCACCTCTCTTCATTCTATATTGAAACCATAACTAATATCCTCTCTAGTATAACAATCAAGAAACACATTTTTCTAGCTAGAAATATACTCCCCTGGTACCGCACCACATTGGTTCCCTCTTATCTCAGGGTCGAACTGCATGGTGGTGCCACCATTCATTTGGACATGGATGCCTTTAGGAATTATAAGGTATTATTCCTGCCTATTACCACTATGGGTGGTTTCTTGGGCCAAATCCCACACAAGGTTAAGGGTGACCTCCCATATGTGTGGGGTCAAGTTGGGTTGAGTGGTCACCATGGTTAGGAAAATATTTTTTTGAGGGAATCTTAATAATTATAAATAATCTAAGTATTATGAATGATATTACAAGTTTAAGCCATCTTAAAATCCATCACAAAAATAAAAAACCTCTTTATATTAATTCTCTCCATATTTTTATCCTGATTTTATTTATTTGCATGAACGTCATAAATCACAAGATCCTGATGCAATAATTTTCATATTTTCTGGATTTATATAATTATATATTACATGGGAAATCTAATTCTTATTTAACACCATATTCAAATCGAAATTCAATAATATTTGAATTACATGGCTATCTATTCACATCCTCATGAATTCAAACACAACGCATGTATTTCTTTAATTATCATTTCCCAAATAAATGCATCATAAAAATGAATATTTTCATGGTATTTACCTTTTCAAATGTTTAAGACAACATGAAATATCCTAGTCAAATAAGAACATGTATTTGAAATTAATAATAGTTCAACAATTATCTGAGTTGACAACATAGAAGCGTAACATCCAATTAAATGAATCCATAGAAATTCTATAGGCATCATCACATCAAGCATGAAGAATTGAATTAACGAATTACAACTAATGATCCTATAACAATTCATCAGGAATCCTCACTATCCTTATTCAACTCATCTCATCACTAATCATAAAGTACTTCAACATAAATTAACATGTAATTATTTCTTATATATTGACAACAAGCACAAAAATACTCAACAACCATCTACATGGTATTTTCAATATATAGTAAATATATATTATATTTATATTATTTTTAACATTCTATAGATGATGGAACCATGATCAGAGTAAAAGAACCAACAATACTATACTAAAACACGAAAGAAAAATAAAGCAATCATTGACAAAAATGTGTTTTTCACAAGAAAATTGTTAATAAATGAGTAATAAAAAATAAAAAGTAAATAATTAATGGTATGATATATATAATTATTATTCTATAATAAAATTATAATATACCTATATTTATTATATTGAATTTTCTAATGTGTATGAATAAAGTTTATATTTGAGGTATGATGATTTTTATCTCACTTTTATTTCTATAGGACACAAGCCATATTCACCAGTAATTTCTTTTATGTGGTTTATATTATTCCCATGAATGTATTTTATAATTATTATTATGATAATTAATGTAATTTATATATCTATATAAGTTTCTTTCATTCTTGGGGATTTTGATTCAAATATTACCAAAGTGGTAGTGGTTTTATGTTAGCATCTCATTGTTAGTTAGGATTATTTATGATTATGATTATACTGATGAAATATTGTGATATATATCTCAGGAAGATCATATATTTTATTTTACTATAGTTATTTTTTGATAATACACATTTCCATTTCATTTTTCTCTCTTTAAGTACTCAAGAGACAGAAATAATGATTTTAAGAAAAATCTACTTTATTTATCTCTTCGGTTGAAAACCCTTTTTCTTAAATGTTCATGTTTACTAAAATTAATTCAAAGAAATATTATAAATTTATATAATTATAGATTATAGAAAATTTTACATAAGTTTTTATTTTTAAAAAATTATTTAAAAGGGATCTTCTTATTAATTTTTACAAAAACTGATAAAGAAATATTCATTTTAATATGTACGACATGAAAAGTATTTTTTTCATGAAATATTAATGATTTAAATATTACTTTATAAATATAAAAATTCATTTGAAAATTAAATTTTTTATTTAATAATTTGTAATATTTTATATTTGAAATAATTTTTTTCAAATTTAAAAGTTTATTTTCCTCAATAAATGTTCCAAGTGATATTTTAAAATCCATTCCTATATGAGAGCACATCCTTGGATTTTAATTCAGATTTAATGGGGATAAGAACCAATGAATCCATCCTTATTATTTCTCTAGATGATTTAGGATTATGATAAAAAATGTTTATGAAACCTATTTCTTTCCAATGGGCTATTCTATTATGAAATTTCGGGAAATAATCCTTTTTCACAGGTTATGATATGATAAAGGTTTTATGATCTTATAGAACAAAAATTTATGGATTATTTGATTGGTGGGACTTAAAACACTATCAAATGAAGTGGGTAATTATTAATATTTTACGTGCGCAAAGGGTACATATGAGGTTATCCTAATCCAGAAAGAGGGCATAAGGGATCTTATCCCAATACCAAAATAGGGTACACAATAGGTGATACCATTCCCAAAATAGGGTACATGGGAGGTTATCCCAAGCCCAGAAGAGGGTACAGATGAGGTTATAATAAGACCGAAGTAGGTACACGAGTTTTTATGCAAAGACTATCTTGTTATGGATGTATTTATGGGTAGACTTGAACTATGATTTCATATACTTTTGTGTATGCTATAAATCCATGTATTATGCCAATTTCATACTCTCATACCTCATGTTATTTGATTTCAATTTTTTTCACGTATTATGCAATTACAATATTTATGCCATGACCTACGTTTATAATCCATGATATGCAGGGTATGGTTCAAAAATGATATTCTATTATTCTAAAACCATTTTAACCATGTTAAATTGAAATATACATTTTTTACCTTTTCTAATCATTTGAATTCACGCTTTAATATGTTTCCTTTCCCGAATTTATGAATAAAGAAATTATGTATGATATTTTTAAAAATGGTTCTACTTTTGAAGATTATATTGGGAGATGATATAGTTCACATATGATCCAGTTGGTTATGTTTCCATGTTTCCAAAGGCACTAGAACTAAATGATTATAGAATGGATAATTATGTTATGCAATGAATATTATCCTAATAGTATGTGATATCTATTTAAACAAATTGTAGATCATTATAAACTTCTTTAAGTAGGTTAAAAATATCATTAATTGAAGGTATTAATAATTTATTCTTTAGCATTAAAGATTATAGATTATAATAATTAATAGATAAATGTATACTAACACTGAATTTCTTAAAAACAAAAAACAACATTTCCCAAAGAGAAGAACTCTATTAAATGAGCCCATTCATCTCAATATCATATATTTTATCTTTCAACTCTCTTATTTATCTTATTTCTATATGATATAATTTAAAAAATATAGGTCTTGTTTGAGACACCGGTTTAATGGAAAATTCTATATCTATTATTGGTGGTATCCTAGAGAAATATTCTGAGAAAACATCTATATACTGATCCATCACCACTAGAAATGGATGTAATAACTTTAATATCATTATGTTAGATTTCCTTTAATATTCAGACCATCAATTTATTAATGGATTTAAGTTTTTGTTTCAGGAAAGTTGGTGATATATTGTTATAGGTCTAGGTGAGAGTAAACCAATACTGATAGAAGGGATGAATCAATTGTTATTGAAAACACCAACTCTCAACACACTTTCCTATATTGGGGAGTGTGAAAAGTTGTCGATGAAATAACACAATTATTAGGGAAATAGGGAGAAATATCAGTGATGAAATAAGGTAAAACAAAAGGTTCACTACTTCTAATTATCAACAGTATAATCCCAAACATACAATGATTATGATTTCAATACCGACCTTCCAATTGTATTATCAATAAGAATATGTAGAGGAACAGGGATATGAACCAAAACTCACAAATATAAGAAAAAAATCATCAACATGGTGATCAATATTTTCTTCCTCAACCTCAAGTGGCCCAATAATTTTGATCTCATGTGCACTATTTTTCACCTCAAATCTCATCCCAAACATTAGAATTATCCCATGAATGAATGGTAGTATAACTCAATGTTTCATCACAATATCTCAATCCATATTTCAATAAATACTCCCTTATATTAAAAGATAAAACATGAATTTTGGGGTGAGTGCTTCTATCAAAACAATGTGGATAGATCTAAATGGATTAGAAACTTAATATTGAATACCCCCAATGACTTTTATGGTGTTACAAACAAAATTACAACATTATATCCATAAATTATCATGTGCACCTATATCTATTGAATACATATCATGGTGTGGATATACTGCTTGAAACGTTCTCACATGGAATATTTATTCTAATGAGATATAAAAGTATCATGACATTGCTAATATGGTGAGAAATGATCCTTTGGGGAATGTGGAATTTTATTGTTATGTGAGAACATGTTATGTATAAACCAATGAGAAATTTGTTTTTCATGGGCTAGGATTCAAGACATAATCATCTCCCCACAATCCCTCAGATACATCCCTTATTGACCAATTTATTGAACCATGGCATAGAAATCACTAACTTAACTTGTTTTCTGTAAAACTATCTCAACTGTGGTCAGGGGTCCAACATCAGTGTGAAACTCTTCGTCAACAATACTCCCATCATGGTGAAATTTAATACTTCAAAAAAATATACACTTTAACTCAGAAAAAATCTATTTCTTTATATCTTATATCAATTCCAAAGGACCTCCAACTCATCCATGATAATTTTTTTAATAAAATAAATATGAAAACACTTACAAACTCATTAATTAATATATTTAAGAAACTATAAATAACATTACTTTAATATGAATGTTATCTACATTCCAACCCATATTATTTAATTGTTTTTAATATATTACTTCAATTCTTGGGGTAAAAAATTCCATTTAGACTATGTCTCTATTGAGATTAACAAATAAATACATTTTATCAAATACATTTATGAGATACTTCTTAAAAAATAAACACTTATCAACTACACGCCAATCATTAAAGACTCTTAAAATCTCTGTAGAGACATTTAATACCACCCTTCAGAATTTATAGCTACATGTGAATCGATATATGAGCTCTCTAAGATTTGTTTTCTTATTAAAAAAACTAAATTATAACCCTTTATCATCACCTATAAAAACAATCTAGAGTCTCTACCCCTTTTTAAGAAGTGATCCTTCTGTATGCTCTGAATTTGGAAAAAATGTAAAGGAATAAAATAGAGAAAATAACTAAGAAACATTATATAGATTTTAGGAGATAATACACTCCTAATAATAAGTGTTGTAACGAATCATTTATTAGAGTATTTATGAAGATATTGATAATTTTCTCTATGGTTGCAATATACTCCAATAATAGGTAATTAATATCTAAATTATCCTTGATGGAGTGGTACTTAATTACCACTTGATTAGAATTTGAATTTTTCATTGGGTTATCTCAAAAGTTAATTAAAATTTGATTGTCACACCGAATAATCAATGGGTATAAGTAATTTACCCTCACATAATTTAGATATTTATTCATACATATCATTTATATCATGAATTTAGTTGTCACAACATATTCAACTTTCATTTTTCTCCATGTGATAAAATTTATTTCTTGGAGTGGAATGCTATACATCTTCTACAAATAAATATCTCACCTCAAGAAGTAGAATTATGATATCCTATATATTTGACTCAATTAGAATCAGAATTATCATATAGATAAAATTATATGTCTTTTCATAACCTTAAAAAAAAATTTATAGTCCCTTTGATATATCATAATTTTTTTTCACCACTACATGATGCAAATCATTTAGGTTTTATTAGAATTATGAACAAGTTGTAATTGAAAATATGACATTAAATATAGACACTTTAAAATAAATTAGGATAATAATAATCATATGGGTTTTTAATTTATCCACACTTTTTCCTTCATAATAAATGTTCATGTTAGTCCCATGTAAAATATGAGTAGAGATCCATCTCTATTATTACATGATAAAATTATTTAATAAATTATGAGAAGAATTTTCATACAATAGAAATATATATCCTTCCTTTTTTGTGACTTCAAAGCCCAATAATAATTTCATCTCACTAATCATAGACATATAATAACATATCCTCATTTGGGAAGCAATTCACTCAAAAGTTTCTTATCTCATTTTGGTAAAAACTATTTCAGAAATATACATAATCACCATGAGTAAATTTGTATCATATATCTTGATATAGATATTATAATATTTATTTACCTTATTAAATTTATTGCTCCTTAAAATGTAGTTAATACCATTCTTGAGAAGATTGTTTGAGACCATATAAAGAAGACTTCAACTTGTAAACTCGATAACCATCACCCTAAAGGATAAACCCTTCAGGATATTTAATATAAACCTCTTCCTCAAGTTATCTATTCAAAAATGATAAATTTATATACACTTGAAAAGCATTGTAATTTATTTGAGAAAAAATTGAAAGAATATTCCTTATTATTTCAAGGATTGTGAATATATAAAAAGACTCATCAAAATAAATAACATTAATTCTATGGTATATATTAAAAATGGTATGATATCTATTATGTACTATTTATCCTTTCACATTGATTTTAAAAATGAAAAACCACTTCGTCCTAATCACATTATTGTCTTTGGTAAGTGACACTAATTCCCAAGTTATATTATTCTAAATTTAATTCATCTCTTCTTCCATTTTTGATATAAAATCCTCATGTTTCAATGATTATTTAAAACTATATGGTACAAATTTTGAAATAAATATAGTATTATTTTAATTATTCAAACATCATAGGGTTCAATGAATATTTCTTCTATATGTATGTAACTACTCAGTTAATACATGATTCTTAGTTCTTTATGAATTAGTTTCACCTTTCATGGGGATTTCCTCTTTACTGGATATTTATAAAAGGTCATGAGAGATTTGAAAATATTATTGTAAATCCAGAATACTCTTATGAGCTCTAAAAGTTTCACTAAGAGCTTCATTAACTTAATCATTAATAAGAAATGATTTTGGGAAGTATCACAATTTTAAAATAAAATTATAAAAAAGCAATCAGTATTTTTTCATAGATCCTATTTATATCCCCAATAACACCTTCCATTCGATGAATATCCATGAAATATGTCTTTATTGACACTCTCATTAATCTTTACTAAATTTTTATCTTTTATCTAGATATAACATCAGATTTTTAATACCTAGAATATTCTCAATCATGGATTCTTTTCAAACCATAAATGAAAATGAATGTTGATCAAACCCTATCAAGGTATGAACTAATTAATAATTTTAACACATGTTATTGTGTCTTGTATCTAAAATAATTTTGATATTAAAAGTGTTTGTAACTTGGTTCTTTCTATGTAGCCCAATATTTAGTTCTTATGATATAATAGTAAAAAAATTTATGGTGAATATTGATCTCTATATTCATGTATTATACCACACTTCTTATGATATGTATCAAAGTCTTCATTTTTGTATTTGGATCCATTATCAGACCAAAATACTTTGGTAACATACCCAATTTGATTCTAAAAAATTCTCAAAATTGTTTTGATATCTAATTATCTTTTTTTTATTCAACCTAACATATAAATAAGTCATATGAGTGAAATAATTAACAAAATTAAATAAATAACTCTCTTTATTGGTTGATTTCATGCTCACACACTTCTGAGTGCACCAAATAAATAGGTTTCTTGGTCCTAATCTCCACCATATAGTGACTCTTATTCACCGTCTTTACTTTGTAAAAAGTATCACATTTTTTGAGACTTTAATGATGTAACTTTGGTAGATTCCTCATAGCTTCAGGTTTGATAACCATATCCATGAACATTTTCCCCAAAGGGCTATGTTTCTTATTCCAATAATTAATTTCCTATTTCATGCTCATGAACCAAATGTCATTATCATTAAAAATTTAAATAGATTATCACTTTTTAATATTCCTTCATTATAATTGTGCCATTATTTTCTTTCATATGATATATAAATCCATGTAAAACCTAGCGTCATTTTCATTTTCACAATACTGAGAAACACTCAAGAGACTATATTTTATCCCATAAACAATAGAACAACACATGATTTATTCATACCAATTTTAGTTAATCTAACTCATAACATTTTATAAACCCTCAATGATAAATGTAACAACTACCCTATCATACCATTTGATTTATTTTAAGATATTCTCATTTTTTGGTCATGTTTGATGATAAAACACTATCAAGTGTCTAAGGATTCAGTCAATTTCCATCTCTAAAAGTAACCTCAAACACCAGGACATGTTCTTTATTATTCCTTCTTTTAATAGATTTTCAATTCTCATTTTTAATCATCTACTCTAGTAGAATTATAAGATACTTGTTGGAGGTGAGTTAGGTTTGATCACACCACCCTTAAGTTTTCTTCAAGAGAATCAAAAGTATTATATAATTGTGCCTTTTATTTTTTATATTCTATCAAATTTACCCTAGGATATTTAGTTGAAATTCCCCTATTTATGGCCTATATTCTATTAAGGTATTTAAATATTTTATTAGAACTCATTTAATTATGTTTATTGATTTCATAACATAAACATCATACTTCAAAGTAAAATATCATCAAATAATAGAAATTTTTTTAAAATTATTTTCATTATTGGGGTTTCTAGTTTAAAATCCATCGATTTCTTAAAAAATTATTATGTTTAAGAAATTTTTAATTCAACGTAACCTTTAACTTAGTCTTATCATTAATATTATTACTCTCCCATGCCACATTGATTTTGGGAGTTTTAGAACTCCCACAAGATTTATCATTGGATGTGTTCGATTTCATGGGGGATCCTATAATCTTATTTTTTTCATTTTTGTTACTAATACCAATTATATTTCAATATAGGGTTAATAAAACAATATTACATCATACCATAAGAAAATAATTAATTTTATTAGTATCTTTAGAAACCATATCTTCTAATTTAGGGCTTCCACTGATTTCATTAATAGAATTTTGAAACACATGGTGAGTTATCCTTCAGATATTATTAGTTTCAATCATATTTCATTCTGTATATATTACTTCTCAATTATTATAAATAATATTTCCATTGAAATATCATGAATTTTATCCCTATTTCTAAGGATTTCATTTTGATCTCCCACATTTCATGTGAATTTTACATGCATATCAATAATATATTTATCGTTTGAATCATCAATATGTTTCTTTAATGAAACATTAATATGTTTAAATGACTTTATTTATCTCTCAATTTTCGATTTTTCCATCAATCATACTAATATTTTCCTTCTTAATTAAAACACTTTTGGAACTTCATTATAACTTATTTGATCCTCTTTATTGATCCCTTCTTATTCTTCAATTGGGTTATCTTTGGGATGATTTTATTTTGGCATAAAATCCATAAATCCTTCATCCACTATGTCTTATTTCTCTCTTTCACATTCCTCTTACCAATATGTAGTCTCATGTTTGAGAGAAAAAGTTTTTTATTTTTTATTTTATTTGCCTCTCCTTTTCCTTTGAATGAATTTCCTACATTAAGACCAATATCCACCATGTTTATCTTTCTTGTTGATCCTTATGATTGATTATAATCCTCATATTCACTTTTATTATCTTGTAAAATTACTTAAAAGTGTCCAATATTTCTATAATTAAAGTACATAAATGAAACTTTACCATTTTATTTACCTTTTACTCATTAGATGTACTTAGTAAATAAGTTTATGAATTCCTCAAAATCCATTAAAACATATTCATATTTAGATTCATCCTAATTATTTTTATTTGTCTCAAAATTTTATATACCTTTTTAGATTAAAAACCAATCTCTTTAGTATATTTTACTTTCTTATTTATGTATGGACCTCTTCTCATATCATAAGAAACAATATCATTTTTTATTTTATCAGTGATCCAATCATCCATGTCTTCATCCTCTAGGACATAAATATTCAATTTTAATTTATAGAGGATGATTATATTTAATTTATTCACCATGATATAATATGAAATAATTTTTCCATTTATTCATATCGAGCTTACAACTGTGTTCACTCAAATAAAAAATGAATCCACCATTTCATCTTCTCCCATTTAAATATCATTATATTGAGCCTAAAATGTTTGTAACCAAGATTCCTTTACCCATTTTTCTTCTTCTTGGATTCTTAGAAGTTTCCTCTACACTCCATTCATTATCCCCTAATATAAATCATATAATATAATTCTCTAAGAGGGGTGAAAGTATAACATTTAATTATCCCCCATAAACTATAATATACTTCATGTTAGGTAGAGTATAAATTATCTGAACTTTGGGGAGATTTTCACTATACATAGTGATGTCAATAACGTCCAATACTAGTGATAGAAGATATTGAACCATCATATCTCTAAATATATGGAATCAATTACCATCTAACACATGAAATCATTTATGGTTTTCATTGTTCATAAAATCCATACATAAATGGCATAAGAAGTGAAAAAATAAGATCCAAGGTAAATGAATAATTACCACAATGATATCGACCAGAATAATAACTTGGTAAAATTTCAAATTGACAAAAAATACAACATAATATAAAAGAAAATGATAAATATCAGATGATCAATAAGAATAATCCTTATTAACAACATGTTCGGGCACCAAATGAATGGCATGAGTGAGATTAGAACACCACATGAATTGATTTACCATGATATTTTGTGTTAAAAGAATCTATATGGTGATGAAATAATTATGAGATAAAGAGTATGAAATAACACACATGTTGCAAGGATGAATATGAGGGTCATCATATTTTTTATCAGGTGGATAATACCTAGTGTGAAATGGTTTTGATATATCTACCCAAATTACAATTTTATTATCAATAAGAATATGTAAATGGGTATTGAGATGGACTTGGTCTCCCATGTATAAGAAATAATGACACATGTCAAAAAGTTGATTGATCTTCGTTTACCTAACCCCAATTTCCTCCAGAATTCAGATCTCTTGTGAAACCATATAATTATCCCCAAATCTACACCAAAACCTCATTTTAATTATCTTTGGAACGAATTTAGGATAACTCAATGGTTTATAATAATCACCTATACTTTGGTTTGGGTGGGACTCCCTTCTACATAAAGAGTACACATGCATTACAGAGTGGCTACTTCCCTCATTAAGTGATTGAAATATCTTAAATATATGAAAAATAAATCTTGAAGAACCATATACATAATTATAAAATGATGGAAAACATTATAGAATGATAACCATATATAATCATATATAATTATATCCATGAAATACATGTCACATCATGTCAATATTGCTTACAATATGAGCACATTGACTTTGTATTATAGTAATGTAGTTAAATGTCATATCATAATTACTACAACATGAACCAATAATTTTTAGCATGAGGTGTTGTGTTTCAGTATGAAACAATTTGGCTCCCAATCCTACAAAACACTAGTTTTACGTGGGTTAGGCTTCACAATAAAATCATATTCCTATAATTTTTCAGATACATCCTTCATGGTGTAATATATCTGACTATGATAAGGATATACTCTATCTTAAATACTTTATGGTACATTATCTGAGATATTGTGTGAGGTATTATATAAAAGTGACAATCATCATAAAAACACTCCTATCATGGTGAAGCCTCATCATTCATGACATTATGCACATTGACTTGGTAAAACACAATTTCATTCCATATTCACTCATGTACAAGGAGCCTCTAACTCATTCCTGATAATGATTTCAATAAATAAAATAGAAAAATACATTTGAAAACAATGAATTAATTTCATTAAGAAATTATCCACAACATCCCTTTAAGGTAATGGTTACCTATACACGACAACCTAGTATGGGATGGTGTTTGTGAGATTACCCTAACTCTCAGTATAAGAACAATTAAATTTTGTCCATATCTCAATTGGGATAAAATCACACATAATGTTTTTAATTCACTTCATGATATGATTATATAAACATTAAAACTCATTAAATACCCCCAATAATTAAAGGATATTTAATATCCATAGGTACATTTATATGAAAGGAATATGGAAGTGGGAAAAAGGGAGAAGAGGTGTAACAAGAGACTCTGATACCCATTATAGGGGTGCCAAGTAATTGATCATAACAGGTGTGTTGTAGGTGATTCTAGTAAATAAACCATCTACTTATTGGACTTTCACTGGGTACTCGGTATACTTTGGAGTCATTTTTTAATATAGATGGTAAATGGGTATTTTAATGTTAAAAATAAAATCCATAAATCCTTGAATTAATATTTTTTATTCATTGAATATCTATATTAATTTATTCAATATTCTTCAAACCAGTTTCTATCTAAAGTGGAACCCTCCCTTAATATTTTCAAGAAAACTTCCATGTTAATATAGGATCTAATATTTATAAATCCATAGGTAGTTTAATACACTAATCTCGTTGTTTTTTCTCCATGTTATTTGGTTTAATATTTAAACATTCTTCTCTAGGTTTTGTAGGTCTATATATTTCCTTTTATTTTCTTCCATTGAATATATAATAGATGTTTACCATCATTGAATCAATGTTACTGCCCTAATTTACCATTCTAAATTTTATTCTTTACTTATGTGACTAAATGACTAAATTCTTCTATATTAAGTTTGTTTAATTCGGGTGTGGTGGAATCCACTCTTTAGTTGGATTCTGGATTAAGTTTCAACATAACTTTTAGCATGTAAACCCTTTTAACATCTATATATTCACAGTAATTAGGCTAGAATAAATAGGGAGATGAGTGAAATAAATATAAAACAGATCATTTCACATAAAATAATATTTTATTATATCATTTATTAAATATTAAAGGAGATTTTCTTATTTTTACTATGTCTAGTTACTGGTATGATTTATTTTCCACTATGCCACACTTTGTATATGGCTGGTCTATTAAACGTGAATTTTTTGTTTTTGTATTAAGGGTCACAAATGTTTGGCTTGATGAATATATTTTTCTACTATCAAGATTATTATTCACACATATTTTATCTCATAAAATATATACTATATGTAATTGTTAGTGAATTGTGTTATATAGGTTCTTGTTTAATGTTTTTTAAATAATCATACACACTATTTAATTATCGATGAGAATTTATAAATTGGAATATTATTGCTATAAATTTAATAAAAAATAATGCAAAATATTGATTAATAGGTTGTCAAATACTGGATATGTTCATGGTTCCATGACTTTGTATACCCATTTCCCTTTTCTGGAAGGGATAAAATTTAAGGTGCAATGAGAATATATACACCATTCTTTTTCCCATGGGTCTAGATTTAAAACACCAAAATATTTTGTATCCATTCATTTGATTATGATTTATGCTCAAAGAAGGTAGGGTAGCTTAACCAACAATAATAGAGAATATGGAATTTGACACAATTGTAAGTGGTTATTAATTTAGTTTAACATTTATATAAGATGAACATTTATTAATTTGTTTTCTTGTTCAAATTAATTTTATTACTACTATATGAACATGGATTTATAGAAAATTAGTTTAGTCTAGCTGGTGATCACTTATTGAGTATTATGTACTTATAACTTACACATGTCGTCTTGGGAGACATATAGTCTTATTTGTATGTGATCTAGGAAAGGGAAAGGAACTGGGGAATAAGAGTTCTTAGAACATGTAGTATAATTTCATATTATATTATTTTAGATCTTTTAATTGATAATTTAGGTAGGTTCATCATGAGCTATCATTGGTTGTTCTATATGAGACAACCCACACATGGTGTAACATCCTGACCGATCCCATTGGCTTAAGAGGGCGGATGAATGCTACTTAGACTTAAGAGACATTCCCAGGGTGAAAAAGACTGGAAATAAATGCTGAGAGATTCAAGAATAATTGGTAAAAAATTTCCCTTTTAAATGAGAAACCAACCATATAAGAAATTATCAACAACTACAGGATGCAAACATCCCAACCCATAAATTACCAAAAGACAACCAAACTATTCCATAACAATTCCCATAAACCAAAACAACCAAACCAAAAATAAGAGTACCATGAGGAATACAATACAAAAATACCCCAAAGAACTATGAAACCATCCATATATACACACAAAGCTCTATGCTCCTAGCACCACAGCATCTCCAAAGCATTAAGTTGAACCACTAGAAAAATGAGATTCTGTACACTTAACTGTGTCCCATAATACAACATTTGCAAAATCACCCATGTTCCAAAGAAAGGGGTGAGTAAAATTCATGTTAGGTTATCCCAAAATTAATTACCTACACACACCAATAGGATAAAACCCTTATCAAATTTATATAAAATATTTTATATAAAACATTCAATAGTGAAACAACATAAAATAATCCAAACTCTCCTTTACCAAGCCATTTTCACCCAAATTCCCACAACACATAGGAAAGAAAAACAACAATGCCACATTCCATTTCACCCTTTCACATTATAAAAAAAATTCTTTTTTCATAGAAATAGACAACAAGGAAATAGATATGGTGTAAATTCCCATTCAAACCTGTTTATTACTTTCTAAATCAAGTTGTACTTCTCGCCCACCAATCCTTGATGGTGGACCTTCTGTACACTCTCCATCCTATTTTTATAGTGGTAATCCCCACCCAATTCACATAATTCCAATCACAAAATAACATTCAAAATCAAATAACCAATCATATAACAGACTAAGGACACAACAACATGAAAATAACCATTTCCATCACATGCCAGTCCACTTCAATGAATCAACCATTTATTAAAATCACCCTTAAGTCATTTTCCATGACAAAACACATTAAAAAAACACAAAATCTTTATTGAAAACAATCTTCATCAACTATTTTAACAAATCTACCCCAGAATCCAATTTTAAAACATAATGTCCTAGATTTTTTCATTTATTATTTTAATATTATATGGGAATTAATTCGAGACCAGGATCTGAGATGAGGTTCAGTTCTGAGGCCCGGTGAGCCCAGAACAAACATTTGAATTTAATTTAATAATTAAATTATGCATGCGTGAGGTTTTCCTGAAAAAGTGGAATAAATCCGGAACAGGTGCTAGGATCAAAAATCTGATGTTTGCGTTCAGAGCAGCAGGTTTACCTTAGGAGAGAACTTACATCAACTGGAGCAGGACGATGGTGAAAACTGGGTTTTGGACTTGACTGTAATAAAATATTTAATTTCAAATATTTTATTAAATCTGTTGCAGTGGATATCATTATCATTTTTAAATAAAGGATAGCGTAGGGGTCCAGGGTTACAAAACCTCATAACCCTGAAACCCCTAGTATCTCTGGAGGCTTTGGAGAAAACCTCCTAACACGACGACGACGATGCAGCGACCGAATCATCACCGACGAACGCATGGAATCCATGTAAGATATTTGTTTGTGATTTTCTTCCCCTTTTTTGATTTCCACCACTAACGCAGACTAATCCACGAACATATTAGCTCGCAGATCGATCGTTCGTTCGGGATGAGATTTTGCGGGAATCATGTGGATTTGATTCCTGAAATTGTTTTGGTTTTGTTCAACCTCCTAACAGTGAAGGACCAAGATTGACACGAATATCAATCCAGGTTTGCCCCTCTCAATTTTTGTGTGTGTTCTTCTTCCCCAAATTTTCACGTTCTTCCTTGTGTTCTTCGGGTTCATTAAGGGGTGATAAACAACGGATTATTGTGTATTTGTTCAATGATGCAACGATCCCAAACTACAGATCCAACACCGGAGCATTGTCACGGAAGTGTGACGATGATATGGGCAGATGATTCGGAGAAGATCCAGAGTTATGATTTTTCGGGTGTTTTTCTTCAGATGGATCGTTCGAGGTTTATGATCCGTTTTAAAGGATGAAAACACCCATCACGGTGTTCTTATGATGAACCGAACCAATCCCTAGAGTATCGAGACGAATGGATGAGAGATTGTTGATCCAGAAGATTGGCCAAAGAGCGAGGAAGAAGGCGGCGTTCTGGAAATTTCCCAACTACATGCCATGTAGTATGGGCTACACGACGTGTGTTCGTCGATGGACCACCTGGCGTGTACTCTGGAAGTACAAGTACACGGGTAGGGTACACGGACAAAGACACGCCGTGTATACCCTTCCCCGGCCAGACCCGTCCAGTACATGGGATACCCTGAATACTGGTACACGAGCAGGCGACACAGACACGAGCAGAGACAATGTACGGGCACATGGCCAGCGTACACAGAGCAATCCCATGTGCTGGGACACGACATGTGATTCTTCTCACGCCGTGTTGTTGCTTTCCATTCGAAAATCCGAATGGCACGATCTGGTTACACGGGCAGTACCTGGGGTTAAGGAACACGACATGTACCTTTTCTACACACCGTTTATTTTGGTTTTACACGGCTTGAACAAATGACACGGGCCGTTTACACAGGTATTACCCAGGGTTAAGGAACACGACCTGTAACCATAATACACGCCATGTAACCTTTTCTTCCTGGCTTGAGCCACTTGTCTTCTGTTACTTGGACTAGTTCTTAGGGTTCATACCCTTGGTTATCCCATGAAGGTTTTGTTATCATTTATTTTATACAGGAGTATGATCCCTTCAGAAGAACATCCTGAATAGAGTTATTTGAATCCACTCTATGAGACTTAGATCCAGATCCTCTATTCATTTCTGGAACCCTAGGTAGAGTTCTTGGTATCGACATGACCAACTTTACTCGGGCGCCGATCCTATGCTTAGCGGATTAGCTCATACTGAGTTGTCAGAATCAACTCATGATTAGGTTGTGATCCCCATCTGAGCATCATGATCTCAAGGTACTTTTAGAGTGTGTCTTCCCAGAACAAGTACTTTGAATCTCTCTCTTCAGATCTAGGTGTGTGTTCTCACGGTTGCATGCTTACTGAAATAGTCGAGTTGGTTCTTAGTGGTGGTTTCGCGACAGTCAAATGTGTATTCTTATATCTGGATATTCTTGTTATATGTTCAATAGACATATACTGTGAAGAGTTGACTGTATCTTTCTTTGTTTAATTTTCCCTTGTTGTATTTCCTTTGTGGTTTAGGGGTGTCCTACTGGGTATTGTTATACTCACCCCTGCACGGGCTTTTCCCGCAAGTGTCGTGTCTTGTGCAGACGAGTGAGCCTTTGATAAGATTCTAGGTGGACCAGGACCAGACGGTGCTCAGTGAGATCATGCGGGTCCATGTGTGATCCTATGACTACAGATTGCAGTCCCATTAACTTTCCTTATAAGTTGGACATTGTTACAGATTTTTTCTGGGGGGCTTGTACTTTTGTCCCAGGGATTTACTTTCTTGCACATTAAATTCTTGTCGTACATTCTGGTTTGATTTTAGTGTATGCATACATGTTTTCCATTTTTAATTGTTTTCACTTTCCAGATTTGTGGTCTTGAAGATGTATGTGCGTTTGTAATGGTTTTAGGCAATTCCTCCCATATTAGTAGCATGCCTTCTCTGTGAAAGTCACCAACCCCTGGCCTATTAGAGGAGGGCTTGGCGAGTTGCGGATAGGGCCCCACTAGGACGGTCCGAGACATAGTGGTATCATAGGTGGTTAGTTCTACCTTAGTACCGAGAGTCTGTGAGTTGGTTTGGGGAAACAGTGTTAAGTGTTTCGAGTTCAGCTTTCAGGCCAGGGACCTTAGTATTAGTGCGGGAGGCCGACGTATCCATACACTAGGACTCTGAAAACCTACTCTTTGACTCAGAACATGAGAAAACTAGTTTCGGGGGGAAAATAATGGTACATGAATCATATAAGAATGGGTTGTGGTTTCCATGTCCTTTTTGAGTCAGCTCTCTAGATATACCCACTAACTGAGTTACATCTTGTTTCTTTGACAGGATGCCTCCGCGACGCGCACCCACTAGGATCCAGCAGCTCGAACACGAGGATGACCCCCTCAGTGATGAAGCCTCTATACATGGACCAGATCCCCTTGTTTTACCACCAGGTGTTGTGCCAGTTATCCGGCCACCTTTGGAGTAGTGTTTAGTGTCTGCTGTGCTTCTGGAGGAGAAGCGCAGGCAGAGCGCACTCCACAAGATTTAGAGACAGAGACCCCACTGGTTTTGAGGCGAGCCTGACCCTCAGGCAGTAGAGGATTGGCTTAAGGTAGTGGCCAGAGTCTTCCATTTGGTTAGGAAACCAGTAGACCAGATGGTGATCCAGGAAGCGAGCCTTCTGTGGGGCTCGGCAGGACGATGGTGGAGTTTGGTTATCCAGACCCACGACGAGGTGACACTTGCATGGTTGGAGTATGAGCGTCTCTTCAGAGAGGAGTTTTCACCGGTTACCATGAGAGTAGTATGCATACAAGAGCTTCTTCAGCTCCAGTTGGGCACCATGATGGTGGCAGACTATTCGTCGAGGTTTACCGACCTCTCATGGTACTTGGTGGATATGGTCAAGGATCAGTACTTTAGAGCTCAGAATTTTGAGTGGGGCTTGTGCAGAGATATCCGAGCTAGCATCATCCCTATGAGCATTCCTAATTATGCTGGGGTGCTCGAGCGGGCTCTGGTGGTCGAGAGATTCTTGGCAGAGCAGAGACAGCCGTAAGATGTCAGTAGTGGGAGAGTAGGAGCAGAGACCTCGGCAGCAGGGAGCTGACGTCCGGGACCCAGGAGTGGGAGACACTTTCAGCGGAGATCCCAGGACATGGGATCTACCGTACAGGGTTCGCAGGGCGCATCTAGCCAGCCTCGAGAGAGGCGATTCTACACATGTGATGGTAGGGGACATCTCACTCAGGATTGTCCAACCCGCCATACTACTGCCATGGGAGCAGTGGATGGACCACAGAGGCAGATGCAACATGTGGAGCAGGCAGATCTGCGGGGCGGCGGATGTGGTAGGTCAGCTGGGAGAGCAGCTGGAGGTGGTCGATGTTTTGATCTTTAACCACCACCACCCCTATGAGGTCCACCCTAGGCTTAGGGAGCTGGTGGATAGAGGCACAGACAGCTGCGGGCGACAAAGTCTTATGACCTAGGTACTCTCGGAATGATTAGAGTTACTACATGTGTCTTTTCTACTTTGGCTACCGTATTGATAGATAGATGTTCTATTCATTGATTTCTGGAATCTTATCTTGATCGAGACCTTGAGATTCCAGTTAAGCCATTGACTCGACCCTTATGCTTAGAAACACCGACTGGAGAAGATTCAGATATCACACACCTCTGTAGAAAGTGTGACCTGTCCCTTGGAGGCGAGAGTTTCTGTTGGAACCTCTTGGTGGTAGCGCCGAGGCCTTACGATTTCATTCTTGGTATGGATTGTCTATCCACAGTTCATGCCCAGATCGACTGTTTTAGGCGAAGGGTGCAGTGTGTCCGCAGTTATGGAACAAGGTTCTCTTTTGTCAGTGAAAGAGAGACACATGTAGGACAGGATGGACTCGTGCATAGGATGGAACAACTGATTTCACATCAGTTGGCTAGCCTATCCCTCGGCACAGCAGATTTTATGAGTTTCCAATTTCCTGTAGAAGTGGCTGAGTATGAGGATGTCTTTTCGGAGGATGTCCCCGAGATTCCTCCCCATCGATAGATAGATTTATGCATTGAGTTGAAACCCGGGACGACACCGATATCAGCATCAGCATATCGGATGGGTCCTGCAGAGCTTCGTGAGATGAGGGTGCAGCTGGACGACTTGCAGAAGAAGGGATTTGTGAGACCCAGCGTTTCACCCTGGATGGCCCCAGTGTTGTTTTCCATGAAGGAGGACACGAGCTTGGGGCTATGTTTGGATTAACGGTTATTGAATCAGGTGACTGTGAAGAACCAGTATCCACTACTGAGTATCAATGACCTCTTTGTCTATTTGAGAGGAGAAAGATGGTTCTCAAAGGCTGACCTATGATTAGGCTATCACCACATGCGAGTACGGGATGAGGATATACCAAAGACGACTTTCAAATGTTTCTATGGTCTCTATGAGTACATGGTGATGCCCTTTGGCATGATGAAATCCCCGAAAGTGTTCATGGGACTCTTGAGCCGGATCTTTCAGCCCAATCTAGACTGGTTTGTAGTGGTCTTCATCGATGATATCCTTGTGTACTCTGTGTCTGAGGAGGAGCACACGAGACACCTAAGGATAGTTTTGGACACCCTCCGAGAGAACCAGTTGTATGGCAAACTCTCTAAGTGTCAGTTCTGGTTATAGGAGGTCCACTTTCTGGGACACGTTATGTCGACAGATGGTGTAGAAGTGGACCCATCCTAGGTGGAGGCAGTGCTAGCATGTGACCACCCCGGAGCGTGATGGAGGTGCAGAGTTTTCTTGGGTTGGAAGGATACTATCAGAGATTCATCTTTGATTTGTCCAGGGTTGCAGAACCCATGACAGCTTTGACCCGAGAGGAAAGCCTTTTGTATAGACCGAGAGATGCCAACAGGCTTTCTAGCAGTTGAGATAGAGTATGACGAGGGCCCTGGTCATGAGATTACCAGAGGAGGGTGTCAAGTACGTAGTGTTCTACAATGAATCATGAACAAGGCTTGGTTGTGTCCTGATGTAGTGGCAATTAGTGATTGCCTATGGCTCACGTCAGTTGAGGCCACACGAGCAGAACTACGTGAACCATGATCTTGAGTTGGCAGTGGTAGTCTTCGCATTGAAGATGTGGTGACACTACCTAATGGACGAGCGGTTTACCATCTACTCTGATCACAAGAGTCTCAGATATATCTTTTCTCAGAAGGATCTGAATTTGAGAAAGAGGCTATGGCTTGAGTTCCTCCAGGATTACGACTTTGAGATCGTTTATACTTCTAGGAAGGAGAACATAGTGGCAGATGCTCTCAGTAGGAAATCTAGTTCGCAGTTGCTGGATCAGGTGATGAGGCAGTTGGCCTCCTTGCAGTTATCCTTCGTGGATGGAAATGAGGGATATTACCTTCTGTCAATGGTTGTTAACCCTCCACTCCTACAATGAGTTAGGGAAGAACATCATGAGGATGCTATCTAGGAGACTCTACGTGCTCAGATATCCAAAGGTGATGCTATTGATGGATATTCAGAAGGTGAGGAGCACATTGTTCATTTCAGAGGGTGCATGGTAGTACCAGTGATGTTGCGGGAGGAGGTTCTAAGGGAGTTCCATACATACCCTTTGGAGGTGCATCCATAATTAGCAAAGATGTATCAAGACCTTCGACGTCAGTTTTGGTGGCCAGGAACAAAGAAGGGTGTGGCAGAGTTTGTCTCTCGGTGCCTTACTTTTCAGCAAGTAAACGGTGAGCACCAGGTTCCAATAGGTTTGACTAAGCCCCTTGAGGTTCCAGAGTGGAAGTGGTAGGGATATCCATGGACATCGTGACAGGTTTTCCGCATATGTCCAGGGGACACGATTCCATATGGGTGATTGTTGATCAACTCACCAAGTCGGCCCACTTCCTAGCCATACGGGAGCATTGTTCAGTAGAGAGCATGAGGCACCTCTACATGGAGGAGATAGTTCGACATCAGGGAGTGTCATCCACAATTGTTTCAGATCGTGATGCTCATTTCACATCCTAGTTGTGGAAGGGATTACATGAAGCTTTTGGGACTCAGTTACGCTTGAGCACAGTGTTTCATCCCCAGACTGATGGTCAGACAGAGCGGACCATCCAAGTCATGGAAGATATGCTTCAAGCTTGCATTCTTGACATTTGTCGTAGTTGGGAGTATCACCTACCTGTAGTGGAATTTTCTTACAACAACAGTTATCATTCCACTATTGGTATGGAACGATTCGAGGATCTGTACAGGCAACCTTGCAGGTCCCCACATTGTTGGACTGACCCAGGAGAGTAAGCACTCATGGACCCAGAGAAGGTGAGAGAAACTACAGAAAAGGTGTAGCTCATATAGGAACGGATGAAGACTACACAGAGTCGGAAAAAGTCTTATACCGACAAGAAGCAGAGGCCCTTGGAGTTTGAGGAGGGAGACCATGTGTTCTTTAGGGTCTCACCTCGACGGGGATTACAGAGATTTGGCCGAGGTGACAAGCTATCTCTGAGGTTCATTGGCCCTTTTCAGATTCTATGTTGAGTTGGCGAGGTGGCATATCTCTTGGATTTACCTCCTCAGATGGACCGAGTACACAACGTCTTCCATGTGTCGCAAATATGGAGGTACGTGCACAATCCATCGCACTGTATCGACTGGGGAGAGCTGGACATCGACGATGGGGTGACCTTTGAAGAGTATGCAATAGAGATCGAGGATCGATTGGAGAAGATCTTTTGTGGACGAGCTATTCCCTTGGTGCGTGTCCGGTGGCAGCATGAGAATCTCTAGGAGAGCATGTGGGAGCGGGAGGCTTAGATTTACGTGCAGTACCCACATCTTTTTGAGTAGCCTTTGTTTGGATTTTCGGGATGTAAAATCCCAAAGGTGGGTGTGATGCAATGTCACGGAATTTCCCATGTATTATTTTAATATTATATGGGAATTAATTCGAGACCAGGCTCTGAGACGACGTGTGGTTCCGAGGCTCGGTGAGCCCTGAACAAACGTTTGACCTTAATTTAATAATTAAATTACGTGTGCGCGCAGTTTTCCTGAAAAAGTGGAATAACTCCTGAACAGGTTCTCAGATCCAAAATCTGATGGCACCTTTGCGTTCAGAGCAGCGGATTTACCCTAGAAGAGACCTAACATCAACTGGCACAGGCCGGTGGCGAAAGCTGGGTTTTGGATGTGACCGTAATAAAATATTTAATTTTAAATATTTTATTAAATCTGTTGCAGCAGTTATCTTTATCGATTTTAAATAAAGTCTATCGTAGGGGTACATGGTTACAAAACTTCATAACCCTAAAACCCTTGGCGGCTCTGGAGGCTCTAGAGAAAACCTCCCAACCCGGCGATGACGATGCAATGACCGGATCATCGCCGATAAACACCACATAATCCATGTAGGATATTTGTTTTTGATTTTCATCCGTGTTTTTGATTTCAACGATGATCGCAGACTAATCCACGAACAGATTAGCCCGCAGATCGATTGTTCTTGCAGGATGGGATTTTTCGGGAATCATGGGGATTTGATTCTTGAATTTTTTTGGTTTTGTTCAACCTCCTAACGGTGATGGACCAAGATCGACATGAACATCGATCGAGGATCGTCCCTCTCGATTTTTTTGTTGTGTTCTTCTTCCCCAAATTCTCGCGTTCTTGCTACGTTCTTTGCGTTCTTCGTGGGGCGATGAACGACGGATCTTTTCACATCCATTCTGCGACGTAATGATCCCAAACTGCGGATCCAACCCCAAAGCAGTGTCATGGAGGTTCGACGGCGATATCGGCAGACGATTCGGAGCGAAGCGAGAGTTATGAGTTTTCAGGCGTTTTTCTTCGAATGGATCGTTCGAGGTTTATGATCCATTTTAAGGGCCGAAAACACCCCTCACAATGTTCGTATGACGAACCGAACCAATCCCTGGAGTATTGGGATTAATGGACGAGAGATCGTGGATCTGTAAGATCGGTCGAAGCATGCTGAAGAAGACGACATTCTAGAAATTTCCCGACTACAAGCCATGTACTATGGGCTACATGGAGTGTGTTCGTCGGCGGACCACCTGGCGTGTACTCCGGGAGTACACAGACATGGGCATGGTTCACGGCCAAAGACACGCCGTGTATACCCTTCCCCGGCCAGACCCGTCCAATACATATGATACCCCGAATACTGGTATACGGGAAGGCGACACGGACATGGGCATAGACCGTGTACGGGCACATGGACAGCGTACACAGAGAGAGCACAAGTGCTCAGACATGGCGTGTGAATCTTCTACATGACGTGTAGTTACTTTCCATTCGATAAGATGAATGACACAGGCCGGTTACACGGGCAGTACCTGGGGTCATGGAACACGGCGTGTACCTTTTCTAAACGCCGTGTAGTTTGGTTTTACACGGCTTGAACGAATGACATGGGCCGTTTACACGGGCAGTGCCCGAGGTTAAGGAACACGGCGTGTAACCATACTGCACGATGTGTAACCTGTTCTTCATGGATTAAGCCACTTGTCTTCTGTGAATTGGACTAGTCCTTAGGGTTTGTACCCTTGGTTATCCCTAGAGGGTTCTGGTATCATTTCATTTATATAGAAGTATGATACCTTCAGCAGAACATCCTTAATAGAGTTGCTGGAATCCCCTATATGATTATTAGAGCTGGATCCCTTATTCATTCCTGGAACCCTAGGTAGAGTTCTTGGTATCCTCGTGACCAACTTTACTCGGGCGCCGATCCTCTTCTTAACATATTAACTCAGACTGAGTTGTCGGAATCACCCAATGATTTGGCTATGATCCTCATCTGAGAATCATGTTCTCATGGTACTTTTGGAGTGTGTTCTCCCAGAATGAGTACTTCTAATCTCTATCTTCATAACGTGGAGTGTGTTCTCCCGGTTGCATGCTTAGTGAAATCTTTGGGCTGGTTCTTAGTGGTGGTTTCGCGGTAGTCGAACTTGTATTAGTATATCTGGATATTCTTGTTATATGTTCGGTAGATATATACTGTGTAGAGCTTACTGTATCATTCATTGTCGTATTTTCCCATGTTGTATTTCCTTTTAGGTTTTGGGGTGTCCTACTGGGTATTGTTATACTCACCCTTGCATGGGCTTTTCCCGCACGTGTCGTGTCTTGTGAAGACGGGCGAGCATTTGATAGGATTCTAGGTGGACCAGGACCAGGCGGTGCTTAGTGAGATCAGGCTGGCTGAGGTGTGTTCCTACAGCTATAGATTACAGTCCCAGTACCTTTCCATACACGTTGGACATTGTTATAGACATTTTTTCTGGTGGGCTTGTACTTTTGGCCCAGGGATTTACATTCTTGCACTTTACTTTCCTATCGTACACTGTGGTTGGGTTTTAGTGTATGCATGCATCTTTTCCATTTTTGCAGTTTTTACTTTTCAGCTTTGTGGGCTTGGAGATGTATGTGTGTTGTACAGGTTATAGGAAATGCCTCCCATGTTAGTAGCATGCCTACTCAGTGCTAGTCACCAGCCTCTGGCCTATTGGAGACGGGCTTGGGGAGATGCGACTCAAGCCCCACCGGGACGGGTCGTGACATAAAATATCCATGTTATAATCCAACAATAATAACATTACACGACAAAAACCCCTTTTCCAAAAAATCCACAAAACATCACCAAAGGGATTTCTAACCAAATTTTCATATAAAAATAACCAATTAAATTAATAAAAACTAATTAATTGGAACAAGAATTCTATTTATAATAAAGTGGAGTAGATAGAAAATCCACCTAACTTTAGGGTTTCAGCAAAATCGACCCACAAACAACCACACCACAAACCCGGACAAACGATCCACATAAACCACACTAGATCTCCTTCCCTATCACCAGAATCCCTAAATTAAACACTTTAGGAAAATAAAATACTATATATACATGAAACCAATGTATATTTACAAAACTAAGATAGAGGGAAGAGTAGATCTAGAGAAACCCAAAAAATAACCAATAGAGAAGAGTTACCCGAGATGAACCTCCATCAAACCACCAAGAAACCTCTTCAAATACCTTCCAAAATGAGTGGGAGAGAACTCCTAACCCTTGAGAAGTGAAAATACTAAGTGAGGATCGAATGAGAGAACATTTGGGTGTATTTAGGGAAATCATACCAAGTCCCATATTTTTAAAAACCCATTTTTATGGGCCGCACGGTTATCTCACACTGTTAGAAAAACATTTCTCTAACTATGCGCATGATGCTTCCTCAAATGGGAATCTTGCATGACCTCCCCACAATGATAGACCAACCATGCACCAACTGTGTGTACCCCACTACATGCATGATTCCTCTTGCATGGTTTCCCCTAACCGTGATCAAACCATGTAGCCTGAAAAAGGATTCCAAAACATTCCAAAACCCTTCCAATGTCTCCCAATGTAATAACTCATGTATTTATAGAATAATATTTTTTTTCATTTCTATTAATATTTATGAATAAGATATTATTTTTAAATTAATAGATATTATTTTTCAAATATAATAATCAACACGCAACAATGGGTTTCTTTGCAATCTTATGTTGCACACAAATTCGAGTTATATCTAAAAAAAGTAGAATAGTACTATTATTTTAAATGGTAGTTAATGACTAGTTGTTGTTTTAGAAGGAATGAATAGAAATAATTAAAATATGATTATACATGATTGTTAAATATATTTAAATTTATTGGATAAATTTAATATGCCAAAAAAAAGAAATAATCCAACTTTAGCATGAAATAGTCTAATATATTTAAAAGGTCATTTTACCGCCTTTTGATGGAGAACCCTTTTTAAATATACA
The DNA here is from genome assembly GCA_963277665.1 of Viscum album. Classification (NCBI taxonomy): domain Eukaryota; kingdom Viridiplantae; phylum Streptophyta; class Magnoliopsida; order Santalales; family Viscaceae; genus Viscum; species Viscum album. The sequence continues at coordinate 1,446,792,425 of OY728145.1, read as the reverse complement.
TTTTTCCAATTTTATATGTTGAATTGGAAAAAATAATGTTCTTCATTATATTTTGGAAAACAAAATTTAATTTTCTTGAATTTTTTGTATTTTTCTGATAAAGTTTATTTTTTTAATCAATAGTTAAAAATACTGCATTTTATGTCAAAATTGTCTTTTCATCTAATTTATTTATATGGTTTTATTATCTATATAATTGGTTTTAAAGTTTAATTTAACTATATTTTTATCATTTAATCCCATTTTGTTCAATTTAAGTCATATCACCTTTAAATTGGACATAAACACATGTCAACCTTTTTGTATTTTTTACTTCTTTAAAACACGCTTTTTGGTTTTGGGAACGAGAATTAATTTTAAATTAATTTTTTCAAACTTCTATGTTTTGAATTTGGAAAAATGGATTTCATATTTGTAATAAGGAGGTCCAAATTGTGTAAATAGACACATTTTTGATACATTATGAAGAGTAACTTCAGTAAATATTTTATTTACCATGGTTAAAGGGTAAATCTGGAGAATAAGGGTAGAAAAAAATATTATAATAATATTAAATTACCATAACATGTATTCCAAACCTATTGGATGATATATTCCTAACCATGGGAATCCATGGGTCTATTTTAGGACCTCATGGAGCCACTTGTCCGTGAAAATGGTTTTTAATTACTTTTAATTTAAAGTTTTGGAAAATATAACCAAAACATGTCGGTTTTACTAAAAAAATTATATGGTGTTATATAAGTGATATATTTGACTATAAATATTAATAATAAATCTATAAATATTTCCTATATCATGTTATTTTGTTTATATTTTTTATACATCATATAAATAAATATATTTATTCCATAATGAAGATGTAGTGATTACCTTATTAATGAATAATTTAAATAAATGAGATTACAAATATTAAAATAAATTTATTTTGAAACATTTTATGTCATCCAAGAATTTGAGGGATAATTATGACTTGATATATAAAAATTAATTATGGTTTTTCATATGAATAATGTTTTCTGGATTTTTAAATAGTCATGATATGAATCATATGAAAATAGACATAAATGAGTTTTTAAAACATATTCTATTTTATTAGATGATTTAATAGTCCTAAAATTCTAAGATTCAGCCAAATTACTTATATAAGGGTTAAAATTAAATTAATAAACTACATGAGATTCTATTGTCATTTTATATTAATTATATTAACCATATAGTAAGAATATACATGAAGACATGGTAAGATTCAAATATGTTAACTATGGGTTAAAGCGAAATGAAAAGGTAAAATTTGAAACCAAAACTTGTATAAAAACTATTTGTTGAGGGTATTTAGAACAATAATCATCTTATCTTCTAATTAAATTATTTTTTTACATTTTTTAAATCGAAATTCAGTTTATAATAAAATAATATTTCAAACATTCTTAAAGTACCCCTCCCCCCTCTTATAAAAGGACACCACCTATAACCCTTACTCACACATATCAAGCCCCATTGTCTCTTCCAAAATTTACTGAAATAAGATCCCAACATCTTTATATTCCTCTTAGAATCTATATCTTTGGAAGAATGAAATTCAAGAAGGCTTTTTAGCTTAAATCAACTTCAGTTACCCGATTTTAGGTAATGTCTTCTCTCAAGCTTCTTCTATTTATTTCACTTATACAACCCCCTAAACTATCCTTATTCAATTATTTTAGAACAAAAAACAGAATATTAAATATACTAGGATGTTTTTATGAAAAATATTCTAAATAAACTTCCACACACCTCCCTCTAATAGATAAGAACATACTGTTTCTATGTACGGTGAACTACCGCCTCACAGAACGATGATTGTTTGATTTCTCCATACCACCTCTCATAGAAGACATTATGATGAAACTGTATTTATATGTTATATATATTATATTTATATTGTCTCTATGCTTTGGAATTTTTTATTTATATCATACCTTTATGGTTTACATAATTGGTAAATATGATAATTTCATTTGAGCAAGTGCAGACTACCGCCCCTCAAAGTGATATGACTCGTTCATTCCATACATGGAATATATAAAAGATGGTGTTAATGAAAATATTTAATGTATATAAAATATAAAATTAAACTTTAATTAGAACATACCTATGTATCATTTAATTTTCATTCCTTCAAATATGAATAATAAATTAGAGTAGCGTCCAGGCATACGTACGACTTACCATCTCTATGTATGGTGCTTTTAATTTCTTATATACAAATGTTATGGACTATTATAAATACATATATATAGGATATATATGATATTCAAATCATGAATACAATTCTAGAGATAATGTACTTTTAACCACATGGACAATTGGTAATTATAACAAGGTCATTTTTGACTCAAGTACCAAATATAGGAAAACAACCGATATTAACATAAATAATTAAGAAAGGTTTATAACGTGTTAATAAGTGATATAAAAGGAATAATAAACATGAAATGTTTTTAAATAATGTTTAAATTAACTTAATTTTATTATTTTGGAAGAACAAGGAACATACGTTATGATTCAGACTCAATGTAAGGGACTTCATCCCAATCTCCTTTCATTAAGGCATATTTTGAATTATAAAAACCATTCTTCTATATGGTGTATAAACTCCATTGATTTTTAATGTCATTCGAAGGGAATTTTTTTTAATGAATCATTTTACTGAATGAAAAAAAATGTTTTTTAAAGTATTTAATAAAAACAACCTTTCCACCTCCATAAGTATTATTTTATATTTGAATACCTCTACAAGACTTAGTGTTTTTAAAAGGAAAATAAATACCATATACCATTTTATGTATTTTGGTATTTAAATTTTTTCCAGATAATGTATTGATTCTGTCAATATCTTGAACAGATATTTTGTGACTACAATTTGGAAATGTTATCTTTCCTTTATGTGTTAAGATTATTTTATGGTTTTTGTGAATTTTTTACATATATGGGTGGTTATGTGATAAACCTGGGGCGGATGAGCCTAAGATAGCTCTCCAATTCATTGGGTAATGTGACAGAGGTAAACATTAATGTTCCTATTAAGATATTTAGGGAATATATTTTGATTTGTATTCCAAACGTAACTCTCCACGTAGATATAAAAGTTACAATGTAAGTATGCTATGGATGACACAAGATTCTTTTATGTTTTATGATTTTTATGTTCTATTCATTAATCTTATGGTTTTATGAGGTATGTTAAAGTGCTTATATTTTATGACGGAAAATTATGATTTTATTGATTTTTAGGTATTGATGGAATGATGTTTTCTTTCTGTATTTTATAACCCTTATTGAGATTTTTTTCTCATCCCAGGTTTTTGAAATGTTTTTCATGGGGTATAAGGAAGGGTAAGAGAAAGGAAGAATTCAATAATATTTATATCTAGAAAATAATTCTTGTATTATTGATGGAGTTTTATTGTTTTGAAAAAATATTGGATTTATTATAAGTGTATACTTTGTAATATTTGAGATGTAATGTAATAGTTCTGGCCTAATTCTCTAATGCTCTAAAACTGAAAGGATCCTCAATGTATAATTCTTGACTTAACTCAATATTAGGTAATTTTTTAAGGTAGGGACTTATATTTGGTATCATATGTCGGTTTATAAAACTTTAGGAGGTAGGATATTGTTAAATTAATATCCATAAATTAATTTATGGTAAGATTTAAATTATATACCATTTGATGATTACCATGTTTCTTCTCCTAAGATATGTATTTTTTACAATGGATTTTCCTATAATAAACATGGTAGTTGTGCTAGGAAGGAATATAGAGGGAAATGACCTTCTAAATAAGAATCCATGGATGGTCAGAATTAGAATTGAACATTTTGTTGTAGTGATGGTGCATTTTACTCAAGAATTGAAAAGAATATTGGTGAATGCTCCATTTTTGGCACTGCCTTCTAGAAATGGTGAATTTGTTTTTTATAGTGATTCTTTTTTAAAATAATTGGATGTGTACTTATGCATAATCATTATTTAACTTATCATGATTCACTTCAGATGAATCATAAAGAGTTAAATTACTTGAAACATGATTTGGAATTAGCTTCTGTGTTTTATTATTAAACATTTAGAGGAATCATTTTTAGGGCATAAAGTGTGAAATATATACGGATCACAAAATTTTAAAGTATATATTCACATAGAAAGAAATAAACATGAGACAGAGGAGATGGATTGAATTAATCAATGATTATGATTGCATGATCCATTAAGATTTGAGAAAGTAAAATAATGTGGATGATGCATTGATCTAAAAGAGTAATTCTACATTAGCCATGCTATGTTTGGAACGAGATCCTTTGGATTTTGATTTGATGAATTTTGGATTGAAGTTGTTGGTGCAAGGAATTCCTCTATTTTGTTTTCGGTGGTACTGAAATTGTCTCTAGCATACAGAATAAAGGAAGCATAGAAATAAGATAATGAGTTGTAAAAGAAGTTAGATTTGGTTCAGAAAGGTAAGTTACCTAAATTTAACATTGATAAAAACTTTGTTTTGAGGTTTGGAAAGATATTATGTGTGCCTTGTGATTCCCGGTTGAAGAAAGAGTTATTATGTGAAACTCACAGTTCTCCATTTTCATTTTATCCTGGCAGTACTAAAAGGTACATATATATTTGGGTGTGTTTCTAGTGGGATGGAATGAAAATAGATATTATGGAATTTTCTGGGAAATATTTGACTTGTCATCATCTTAAAGTATATCAATAATTACTCAAAGGGTTGGTTCATACTTTACCAGTGCCAGAGTGGAAATGGGAAAATATATCCATGGACTTCATTGTGGGATTACCGAAGACATATTGGGGTAACAATTAAAGCTGTGTTATTGTTGATTGATTGACTAAACCTGCTCATTTCATTCCTATTCGAGATAATTTGATTCTATATCATCTTTATCGGTTGTATGTTAATGATATTGTCAATTTACATGGATTTCCTTGCTCCATTGTATCTGATTGTGACCCCAGGTTCACTTATATCTTTTAGAAGGGCCTTTATAAGTCGTTGGGTGCTGAATTAAATTTCATAACAACTTTTCATCTGAAATCAGCTGGACAGTCAGAACGAACAATTAAGACCTTGGAAGATATGCAACATGCTTGTTCAATGGACTACCATGGAAGTTGGGACCAACATATTTCTTTGATTGAGTTTTCTTGAAATAACATTTTTCATTGCATTATAAATATGGAACCATTTGAGACATGATATGGAAAGCGGTGTCGAACTCCATCTTTTTTGGGATAAAGTAGGTGAAAGGAAGTTGATGGGACCAAATTGGTAGAGGAGATGGAAGAAATAGTTCAGTTGATTCAGAAGCACATGAGTATAAATTAGAGTAGGCAGAAAAGGTATGAGGATAACCGTAGGATGGATATTTCTTTAGAGGTACATGATCATGCCTTTTTCAAAGTTTCTCAATGGAAATGTGTGATTAGTTTTGGTGAGAAGGGAAAGATGAGTCCAAGATTCATTAGACCCTATGAAATCCTGGTGAAATTAGATATTTTTTTTACAGAGTAGATTAACCTCTAGGTTTATCCAATGTACACAATGTTTTTCATGTTTAGAATTTATATTTTTGATTCATCTCATGTTTTGAGTTCAGAGGTAGTTCCTTTGGAAGAGAATATTTCCTATCAGAAACAACATGTCCAGATTCTTGACTGCAGAGAGCAAGTGTTGTGGAATAAGGTAAATAATCACGTAAAGGATTTATGAAAAAACGATATGGTTGAAGAGGAAACATGGGAATATGAAAATTATATAAGGGATAAATACACCCACTTATTTGATAAGTGAACAGAATTGCAGGGATGAAATTCCCAAAATAGGGGAAGGTTGTAACAAACTAGGTATTTATAGAAAAATATATTTTTTAATTTCTATTAATATTTATGAATAAGATATTAATTTTACATTAAAAGGGATTATTTTTCTGAAAGCGTACTCAACTGGAAAAAATTTATTTCTTTAAAATCTTACGTTTCACACAACTTTGAGTTATATCGAAAAATAATATAATATTATTATTATTTTAAATAGTAGTTAATGTGTAGCCATTGTTTTTACGGGAATAAAAAAAATTAATACAATATTATTGTACATTTTTTTTAAATGTATTTACATTTATCTAATAAATTTTATAGGCATTAAATAAGGACATATCTGATTTCAAGCTGAAATACTCTAATATATTTAAAATGTTGTTTTACCGCCTTTTGATGGAGAACCCATTTTAAATATAGTTTTTTTTTCACTTTTATATGTTCCATTGGATAAAATAAGATTCTTATTTAGAATTGGGACATCAAAATTTACTTTGGATGAAATTTTCATTTTTATCTGATAAATTTCATTTTTTAATGAATGGTGAAAAATACTGCTTTTTAAGTCAAAACTGTCTTTTCATCTAATTTATTTATATTGAGAGATTATCTTTTTAATTGGTTTTAATGTTTAATTGTATTATATTTTTATCATTTAATCCAATTTTGTTCGTTGGATGTAATTTTAACTTTAATTTGGATAAAAATACATGTTAATATTTTTGTAGTTTTTACTTCTTAAAAAAACACTTTTTGTTTTGACAATGGAAATTAATTTTAATTAAATTTCTACATATTATCTATTTTGAATTTTGAAAAATGTATTCCATATTTGGAATCCAGAGGTCAAAATTGTGTAAATATAAATCTTTTATTTTTAGACATTATGAAATGTAACTTCAGTAGATATTTTATTTAACATAGTTAAACAGTAAATCCGGAAAATAAGGGTAAAAAATAATATTATAATAATATTAAATTACCCTAACACGTGAATTAACTCTATTGGATGATATATTTATGACCATGGGAATCCTTGGGTCAATTTTAGGACCCCATGGATCCACTTGTCTGTGAAGATGACATTTAATTACTTTTAATTTAATGATAAGAAAAATATTTCCTAAACATGTATATTTTTCTAATACAAGTTTTATACAGAGTTATATAAATGATAGTTTTGACCTCACCTTTTTTGAAAATCCCAATTATGTTTTAATATGTTTTGATAGTCCTATCTATAAGTTAAATTATGTTGAAAAAAATATCAAAATAATCATTGGAATATGTCAATAAATGTTTATCTACGTTTATACATGTTTTGAAATAATACTAACTCAATCTAGATATGATTTTCATAGAACAGATAAGTATTAAGTTTTTGAGTCACTGATATAGACGTACTGATACATAGTCACCGATACAGACAAAGTCAACCAATAAGCAAAGATCACCGATAGACAGAGTGTACTGTTATACTAAGAGCTAACGATATAGAAAAACAGACCTACAGATACACATTTACCGATATAATCAAACATGTACTGATATGAAGTCTAGCGATACAAAAAGACCACTGTTGATATGAATTCTATCGATACAGATAGATCCACTGATATACAAAAAGAGCAACAGATACAATAAGCTACCGATATAAGCGAGTTACCAATGAAGAGAGCCACCGATACAGGAATTCTACCTATACATAAGATCTACCGATAAGAGGAGCTACCAATACAGAGTCACTGTCACCGATACATTTTCTACCATTATAATGAGTAACATATACCAATACAGACCTACTAAATCATGACCACCAATACAAGCTCACTAATACTAAGAGCTGCCTATAGAAACTAGTCACTATATATCTAAAACCTACTTATATTGGTTTATTAACAATGGTCATATTTGGCGATTTTAATGCAACTGCTATTAATTAATTAATGACTATTCAATGTCAGGAAACCATACCTTGTACATGTAGAAGTAATCATACATTTTGTCGGACCACAAGAGCTATAAAAGGGAAGAAAAAAGAAGCACATAAGTAGTGGATGTGCAAAAAGTGGTGACACGATGCTAGAAGAAAGGTGATACGCATGAGAGCTAAAACACAAAAGAAATTTTTCTAAGAAGATGAGGGACATTACTATGCTACAAAGATTTCTGTAATATCGAGAAAACCCCCTAATAAAAGGATGTAAAGGAATAGAACTGTGATACTCTGTTTCTTAGAAAAACTTCTGAGAAGGACTCAAACAACATCTACTCAATCCAAAAGGAGTCCAGAGTTGCATTGCCATAAAATAGAGCCTTATAAGCTCATCTCAATTTTATTATCTCTGTTGTGAATTGTTTATTTTCAATTTTAGTAGTGTGTATGATTCTTTTATTTTTAGACACAAACTAACTATTAAGCATTACTGGAGGATATCTAATATCCTAACTCAATCTTTCTAAATACATTTTTGATTCCCAATATGAATTGTGGTAGAGGTCAAGTGTGACCAATATAGACTGTCAGCTGTTGCTATTTTTGATTTCCCACGTAGAACTGTGGTAGGGGTCTGAGGACCTGGACGGTCTGAGTACTGTAGTAAACCCCGATCTAGGGTGTGGATTAAAGTTCTATATAAATTTTTTGAGAGGATTATGTCTGGGCATAAGACTGAACTTCTTGGTTAAACCTGTTGTGCATCCTATTTAATTTTAAACTATATCTTATATTCTACTACTAATTACTTTGAAATTAAAATCTGTTTTAAAGTAACTCTTTATAGTTAAACTATCAAGTGATTATAATTTTTGTTAGCCAGTATGTTAGTTTCAAACGCCAACTAAATATTCAGATTAAGTTAACTTAGAAATACTAAATCTTTGAGAAACTAATTGAAACTTTTCAAGATTTATAAATTCACTACTGTTTAATTTTTAATTAATTTGGGGAAATTTTATTGAAAACATTTTTAAGAAATTTTTTAATTGGAACTCAATTAAACCCCCTCTTGAGTATCAACTCCGACTAACATTTGGTATTAGAGATTTTTTAATTAATAATGGATTTCCAAACACTCTATTTCTGAAAGTGTTTTTAACTTTGATTTTAGTTTTATCATAAAGATCTCAAAATTTCTGTTTTTTCTAAATTTTTATCCCTTTCAATATATTTTCTAAAATCTTATTGTGGATAATAAACTAGAAGGTGCAGCTACCAACATTCCACCTTTCTTTAATGGTGTTAATTATGCCCAATGGAAACTAAAAATGAAAATTCATTTATAAAGTATGTGATTTGATATCTGGACTGCTATAGAGACTCAGTATAATATTCCATAAACTGATAGAACTACTTGGTATGAACCTAATAGAGTTGCTTACAATAATCATTTTAAAGTAATGAATTATTTGTATTGTAGTTTAGGAGATGCAGAATTTAATCGAATATCTACTTGTAATACTACTTATTAAATTTGGGATACTTTGGCTATTTCCCAATAGGGAACAACCAATGATAAGGAAATGAGATTGAATTCCTACACTATTATGTATGATAATTTTAAAATTATGTCTGATAAACCTATTTCTGACATGTATCTCAGGTTCAATGAGATTTTTAATACTATGAGTTCACTTGGAAAATTTGTTCTTGAAAAAGAGAAAATCATGAGGATACTAAGATGTCTGCCAGACATATGGAGAGGCACATCAGTTTCAAATAGAGAATCTTGTGACATTAGTTATTTTCATATCAAGGAACACATTGGAAAATTAATAATGTATGAAGAAGAACTGAGAGTAAACAAGGAAGAAGAAGATGAACCAAGAAAGAATTCTATAGATTTCAAGACTTCTACATCAAAAAATAAGGACAAAGGAAAAATTCAAAGTGAATGTGATAGTTCAAGCAGTTAAGATAATGCATTTGATAGTGATGCTGAAATGGCTCAGATACCCAGACGATTCAAGAAGTTTTATAGAATGAAGATTTTTTTCATAAAATCCAATTAAAATGGAAAGTATGATAATAAATTTCATTGAAAGAAGGATTGTAAAAGAACTGACAAAAGTGATGAAATAGTCTGCTATGAATGCAAGAGGAAAGGACATGTGAAAGCTGATTGTCCAAAATTAGAGTACAAGAAGAAATATGAGTACAAGGAAAAAAAATATAAGAAAGCTATGAAAGAAACCTTTAGTGCTTCAGAAGAAATTTTAAGTGATTCTGATTCCACTCAGAATAAAAAATCTCAAAAAACTAATATTTTATTCGTGACAAACACATATGAGGTAACATTGGGTATTCCTTCTTTAAATTCTTATTATTCTGGAGATGATTCTGATTCTGATTCTAAAAACATTTCTAGTGAAGAGTTATTTGAATACTGTAACATGATAGAAGATACATGAAATGAGCTAAAATACAAGTATAAAACCTTAATAAAACAATATGATTTAACTGTCACTGTCAAATCTGTACAAGATGTAGAAAAAGAAAATAATTCTCAACTGTTAAAAGAAAATACTGAACTAAAACTGTCTAATGAGAAACTTAGGAAGGATTTGAAAATATTTACTAATGGAAAGAACACTCCTACACAAATTCAAGGAAAACAAGTATCACAAAAATATATTACTGGTTTAGGATATTGGCCTGGACATAGATAGATTATAAAGAATTGATTTATTCCAAAATCTGGACAGTATGATGCTAGTTCCAGTTTTGAAAATTCTTATGTCTCAAACAATTAATTACATAGTTATACATTAAACAACGTTTATCTTTCAAATTATTTTTAATCTATTTATTATATGAACCCCATTAGAAAAATATGGGTACCAAAAGTTTTTCTTGCTAACCTGTCTGGACCCAAGAAAATCTGGGTACCAAAAATCATATTCTGTCTAAACCTATTTTGTAGGAAACCAGCTTAAAAAGTTCCTATAGGAAGACATGGAACATGGAAAGTGGATTTTCAAGACATATGATAGGATAATTTTCATTTTTCAATGGCTTAGTCAATGTTGATGGAGGACATGTCACCTTTGGTGATTACTCTAAAGGAAAAATCATCAGTTTAGGCCAAATTTGTAACACGGATTTAGTTTTTATTTCTCAAGTTTTACTTGTTGATGGAATAAAATATAATATGTTAATCATTTATCAGTTGTGTGATGATGGATTTAATGTTATGTTCGAAAATGATTCTTGTAATTTTTTTTATTCTAAAATTGCTTTGGTATTTACTGCCTTGAGAAAGGAAAATGTATATGCTGTAGATTTAAATTTTTTTTCCAAACAAAAGGTTACTTGTTTAAATGATTTTCAAAAAGAGTATTGGCTATGACACAGAAGATTAGGACACTTCAATGTTCACTCACTTAAGAAACTGACTATGAAAAATTTAGATAGAGACCTACCTCAACTAATATCCTTATCAGACAATGTTTCTAATTCCTATCAAAAAGGGAAAGAAACATAAAGTTTTTTAAGTTAAAGAAATAGGTTTCAACTTCTCATCCTCTTGAGTTGATTCACAATGATTTTGTGGACCTTCTAGAATTTCTAGTTTGAATGGGAAGCACTATGTGTATGTCTTAGTAGATGACATTTCTAGATTTAATTGGGTATATTTTCTAGCTCACAAAAGTGAAGCTTTCTCTTACATTAGTAAATACTCCAAGTTTATAGAATACTTTAGTGGTCTTAATATTAAAACCTTGAGAAGTGGCCGTTTTCATGAGTATGAAAATCATTAATTTGAATAATGGAGCTCACAAAATGGCTATAATCACAATTTCTCTACACCAAGGACACCTCAACAGAATGGTGTAGTTGAAAGAAGGAATAAAACCATTCAAGAAATTTCAATAACTATGCTTAATGAGTATGACCTACTTGTTTACTTTTGGGGAGAAGCTGTAAATACAACTTGTTATATTATAAATAGATTCTTGATTAGGAAAGTTCTTAAAAAGACCCCTTATGAACTGTGGAATAATAGTAAGCCTAAAGTTAGTTACTTCAGAATTTTTGGTTTCAAAGTCTTTATTCTCAATATTAAAGATAATCTAGATAAATTTTTATCCAAAAGTGATGAAAGAATGTTTCTTGGTTATTCTTTAACTAGACAATCCTATAGTGTTTTTAATAAAAGAACCAAATTTCTAGAAGAATCTATTTAGATAAAATTTGAGGAAATTGATCCACATGAATCCAAACCCTCTCTTGAAAATAATGATGAATATTTTCCTATTCTGGACACTAATGATAAAAGTAGTGAACCGACTGTAATAACCAGTAATTCTAGAAATTTTCCATAACATGATTCTGTTGGAGCCAAACCTACAGAATAACCTGAAATCTCTAGTCCTATCTTGACTAGACTATGTATGATTCTAAAGAACCATACTTTAGATGTTGTTGTGGGATATTTAGATAGAGGAACCCAAACCAGAGCTTCTCTAAGATATCAGGTTGAACATAAAGCCTTCCTTTCATAGTTAGAACCTAAAAATATCAATGATGAAATCCATGATGAATTTTGGGTAATGGATATGCAAAAAGAATTAAATCAATTTGAAAGAAAAAAAGTCTGAGAATTAGTTGACTGACCTAAGGACACTTTGACCATAGGAACTATGTGGGTTTTTCAGAATAAATTTGATGAGTCTGGAAATATAGTTAGGAACAAAGCAATACTAGATGAATAAGAATATAGTCAAGAGTAAGGAATAGACTATGAAGTTACCTTTGCACATTTAGCAATATTAGAAGATATTAGGATTCAACTTTCCAATGATACTCATCTAAATTTCATGTTATATCAAATGGATGTTAAAAGAGATTTTCTAAATGGTTTTATAATTGAGGATGTTTTCTTTGAACAACCACCTGGATTTACTAATCCTCATTTTCCAAATCAAGTATTTAAGCATTCTAAAGATTTATATGTTTTAAAACAATCCCCATGATCTTGGTATGAGAGACTTAGTATTTTTATTATTTCAAAAGCTTTATCTAAAGGGATTGTTGATCCAACTCACTTTATTAAAATAATTTCCAATGATTTTCTGATAGTACAAATCTATGTTGATGATATTGTTTTTAGATCTTCTAAAAATTATTTGTGTATTAATTTTTCAATGTGTATGAAAAATTAATTTTAAATGAGTTTAATGGGATAACTCAAATATTTTATTAGATTTTATGTTTTTCAAAATTAAAATGGTATTATCTTAAATCAAGGTAAATATACAAAGGATATTTTAAAATGTTTTGGTATAGATAGTAGTAAGGGTAATGACACACCCATGAGTATCACTTGTAAGTTGGATGTTGATGAAAATGGAAAACCAGTGGATCAAACCAACTATAGAGGTATGATAGGAAGTCTGCTCTTTTTTACTACTAGTCGACCAGATATTATTTTTATTGTGTGTATGTGTGAAAGATTATAAGCTAATACAAACGTGTCACACTTTCTAGGTGTTAAAATAATTGTCAAATATCTTAAACATACTACTAACGTAGTATTATTTTATCTAAAAGGAAAATCATTCGTTTTAATAAGTTGTTCAAATGTTGACTTTGCTGGTTTCAAGTTAGATAGAAAGAGAAGTTATGGAACATGTCATATTCTAGGTATGTCCCTGATATCCCGCTGTAGTAAAAAGCAGAACTATAATTCATTTTCTACTACTAAAGTAGAATATATTGCTGCTGGTAGTTTATGTGCACAAATTCTGTGGATGAAAACATACATTATTGGACTACGAATATCAGTTCAGACATGTATATATAAATTTTGATAACACTAGAGCGATCAATATCTCTTAGAATCCTATATCTCACTCTAGGACAAAACACATTTATGTATGGCACCACTTTTTGAGAGATTATTACCAAAAGGGTGATATTAATCTTGAATTTATAGGTTCTGAACATCAATTAACTAACATATTTAACAAGACTTTAAGTTCAAATAGGTAAAGGTACATTAGACATGAGTTAGGAATGATAGACTTTATAGAAGAAAATCCTCACCGTTAGCAAAATCCTCAATGTCAGCCAAATCCTCAGTGTCAGCCAAATCCTCACCGTTAGGCAAATCCCCACAATTAGCCAAATTCCCACCATTATCCAAATCCTCACCGTTAGCCAAATTATCACTGTTATGAAAAAATTACCGCTAGAAAACCTCTCCGCTAAAGAAAACCTCACCGTTAGAAAACATCACTGTTAGGAAAACCTCACAACTAGAAAACCTCACTGTTAGGAGAACCTCATCTCTAGAGAAACCTCACCACTAGATACACCTCACAGCTAGAGAAACCTCACCGTTAGAGACCTCACCGATATATAAACCTCACCATTAGGGTTCCCAACGGTAATTATCTCTAATATGTCTTGCATTGTCTGATTTTTGTTTCCCTTACCTGAACCTCTTATTTATTTCAGTATAATTAATTTTTTACATTTTGATTCCTAAATGATAAAAACTAAGCCTTAGTCACATTTCAATCCACCAAAAACACTCCTCTCTTCAATCCTCATATCTCGAACCCCCACATTACACATAACCCTGAGTTCTTCAATTAGAGATGGTAAGAACAAAACTCCTGATAGTCAGGGATGATAGTGATGAACCAAGTGTGAAGAAGTAGAAAATGGGACTAGAAGGTAGTGGCTGTGAAAATAGAACAAGGTCTGGGAAGCATGCAGTTAACCCGCATTTTTAAAATAGAGAAATATTAATCGAAAAGGAACTCAGTTAGGAATGGCTCTTTCCTAGCAATTCATTGGTTCTAAGAGTATTGGAGGAACATGGATGGATCAGTTGTTTTGAAAACAACAATGGACCTCATTATCCGAAGTTGGTTAAGGAGTTTTATTATTTAGTTTATTTTGAGAAGTATAAAGAAGAAAAGAGAATGGTTTCATTAGTGAATGAAAAGGAAATTTCTTTTTCTTATGTTGAATGGTCTGAATGTATGAAAGCTCCACATGAGGGTGTATTAGGGTATAACTTGAAGAAAATAACTCCTACCAGTGACATTTTTGACTATGAGGTTGCTTTGGAAGAACTCACTGGTAGTGGAAAACAACAAAAGGTAGTGGCTGCAGAGATGGATGGAGAAAATCATCTGTTATTTAAATTCATCCAACATGTGCTAAGTCTAAGAAGATTGGACTTTGAAAATCTAAGATACTGAGATATTTATTTGTTGCATTTTCTGAGGCTTGTTGTCAATGTAAATATTTTTAGGCTGTTGGTGATTCAAATTGATGATATGACTAGGCCTAAGTCAAAATCCAATGCTTTATTCTTTGCAAAGCTGATTTCAGTAATTCTCAAGGTGAAATGAGTAGCTGAGTCTCAGGATGAGACAGTAGTTGTGAGGAATACTTTTTTTCATCATAAGAACAATCTATAAGTATATGAAGATTGGTTGGAACCCATGGATAAGGAAATAGGTTTTTGATGATGAGAAGGTGTATGATAAGTTCAACCCTGTTGACCAACCCAATAGGAAAAGAGAAAGAAGATATCCTGGTCTAGGAACTGATAAAGAGGGACCTTAGTATTGTGATGATACTTATGAGGAGGATACCTCTATAGGTGATGAAGGGGATCCAGACTTGCCTCTAAGTCCAGTTGCTGATGTTGTACCATCTTGAAAGGAAACTGTGTTGAGAGTAAGCAATGAAAAATCCCCCATTGATGAGGAAGACCAGCCTGCTCCAGAGAATGAGGAAGAAAATGAATCTGAAATTGAAGCATCTATTTTTGCTTGCATGAGTCTCAGTCCACTGATTGGGTACTACGCAATGCCTACTGAGGAAATTGTTGAAATTGAAATACCTGCATCAAGTCCTCAGTCACCCCAGGTCGGGACACTTGATGTGGATAGAGTTGTGGAAAATTCTTCTGAGGAAGACCTGGCTGCTCAAGCTGCTATTGATGTACATATACAGGAAAATGATCAAATTGAGGGGGAGCATCCCACCATATATGGTAATATTCTAGTAGCTCATGATATTGAATATTGGGCCAAAGACCTAGGGTTTGTAGTTTTTTGGTTGGACTATCCTAATTCAAAAGTTCAGACACCCATCAGTAGACCTCCTGTCTCTTATAATCTTCTTTCTAAAACTTTACCTGAGGATATAATAAGAAAATATGATCTAGACAAGTTGAAATCTGATATTAATACCTATTTTTTAGAAGAAATGAGAATAATGGAAACCTCATTAATATCATCTATTCAATCGGTGATGAATGAATCAATATCTCGTGTTTTGGATGAAGTCAAGACCTACTAGAATCATGTTTCAAGCTTGGCAGAGGATGATAAATATCTAAAGAAATCAGTTGTCTCTCTAGAATCTTATATGAGCTCTAAATCTCAAGTAGACAAGGATTTGGCATTTGTAAAAAGTGTAGTTAGACAGATGGTATCCGTTTTTGATGGATTTAATATTTCCATGGAGCAGCATGTCAGCACCCAAGACTCTTTTTTGAAAGATCTCATTAGTGGGATGAATAAATCTTTTAAAGAAACAGTAGCCTTTACTATTTCACCTCTGAGTACTACCAGGCCTTCTTTGGATATTGATCAGATTCGAGCTATGATGAGAGAAGAGATTGTACCATATTCCACCAGTGGCTCTGTAGACTCTGCTGCCTTGACCCAAGTGTTAACTACCACTAGGGATATAGGGAAAATTGTTCATAATTTGATGATAGAGGCCACTGATTCTCAGAAAGAGTTAAAAGACAAAGTGGATTACTCTTTCCAAAG
Organism: Viscum album; assembly: GCA_963277665.1. Classification (NCBI taxonomy): domain Eukaryota; kingdom Viridiplantae; phylum Streptophyta; class Magnoliopsida; order Santalales; family Viscaceae; genus Viscum; species Viscum album. Next base: position 1,446,775,741 of record OY728145.1, on the reverse strand, counting down.
GGTCTACACTAAAAATCAGCAGAACAATCATTTCAATCTTATGTTAGATAACATGAAACTACCTCCTGTGATTCATGAATTCAGAGAACATGTAAGCCAGCTCAGGGAGTTGACTCCTGCTCTAGAAAAGTTTATGGAGAACAAGGATTACTTTATGTCTGCTAGGGAAAGAGGAGGAGGAATAATTATGAAAATTATGAATCTGTTGCTGCCATTTTTTCATGTAGACAGTACTCCTATCATTGTACCCACAGCTCTGCCTTCCTCTGCTCAGTCTGCCTCCATTCCTCAGATGACACCAGCTCAAGAAATCATAATTATCTCTCCTATGATCACCCAGAGGGCTCCACATTATAGGCTAGGCACGGTATCAATAGCTCATCCTCCTCTGAGAATAATATATTCTACCTCTGGTACATTTTTTTATAACTTTACCTCTGATATAGTGGTTTGATACCTCTGATACATTTTCATGTAATACTCTATTCTCTGATATATATGAAAATGTCATTACTCACACTAAGAAGTGAGACCCAATGTATTTTATAATGATATATTAATGATTATTTTGGATTACAATACAACATTTTGTGATTATCAAAAAGGGGGAGATTATTGACCTCACCTGTTTTGATAATCTCAATTATGTTTTAATATGTTTTGATAATCTTATCTATATGTTAAATTATGTTGAAAAAAATATCAAAATAATCATTGGAATATGTTAATCAATGTTTATCTATGTTTATACATGTTTTGAAATAATACTAACTCAATATGGATATGATTTTCATAGAACAGATAAGTATTAAGTTTTTGAGTCACTGATACAGACCTACTGATACATAGTCACCAATACAGACATATTATTCCGATAATAAAAGATCACTGATAGATAGAGTCTACTGTTATATCAAGATCTACCAATACAGACAGAATGACCTACCAATAAAATTCTACCGATACAAACAGACAGCTACTGATATGAAGTCTACCGATACAAACAGACCACTCCTGATATGAAGTCTACCGATACAGACAGAGACACAGATATATAGAAAGAGCAAACGATACAAGAAGCTACCGATATAAGTGAGTTACTGATGGAGGGAGCCACCAATACAGGAATGCTACCTATACAAAAGAGCTACTGATAAGAGGATCTACCGATACAGAGTCACTGTCACTGATACATAGTCTACCGTTATAAAGAGTAACAACTACTGATACAGATCTACTGACTCAAGTCAACCGATACAAGCTCACTATTACTAACATCTACTGATGGATACCAGTTACTATATCTCTAAACCATACTTATATTTGTTTATTAAAAATGGTTATATTTGGTGATTTTAATTCAACTGCTATTAATTAATTAATGTTTGTTTAATGTCATGAAACCATACCACGTACCTACAGAAGTAATCATACTTTTTGTCCGACCACATGAGCTATAAAAGGGAAGACAAAAGAAGTACATAAGCAGTGGATGTGAAAAAAGTGGTGACATAGTGCTAGCAGAATGGTAATACGCACGAGTGCTAAAACATATAATAACATTTTCTATGAAGCTAAGGGACATTGTTGTGCAACGAATATTACTTCAATCTTGAGAAAAAAACCCAATACGAGGAAGTCAAGGAATAGAACTTTGATACTCTATTTCTCATATAAATTTTAGAGAAGGACTCAACCAACATATACTCAATCCAAAAGAGTCTATAGATATATTTCCATAATATAGATCCTTCTAATCTCATATCAATTTTATTAGCTCTATTGTGAATTGTTTATTTACATTTTGAGTAGTGTGTGTGCTTCTGTTCTTCTTAGACACACAGTAACAGTAGAGAATAACTGTAGGATATCTAATATCCACACTCAATATTTCTAAATCCTTTTTTTATTCTGACTGTGAAATGTGGTAGAGGTCAAGTGTGACCCGGATAGCCTGTGAGATGTTGTTATTTTTGATTTCCCACGTAGAACTGTGGTAGAGGGCTGAGGACCTGGACAGTCTGAGTACTGTTGTAAACTCGGATCTAGGGTGTGGATCAAATTTTATATAAACTATTTGAGAGGACTAAGTCTTGTCTTGAGGATAATACTCTTGGTTAAACCTATTGTGCATCTTATTTCATTTGAAACTATATCTTATATTATGCTGCTAATTACTTTGAAATTCAAATCTGTTTTAAAGTAACTCTAATGGTTAAACTAGCGAGTGTTTGTAATTTTTGTTAGATAGTAAGTTAGTTTCAAAAGCTACCATAATCTTCAGATTAAGTTAACTGAGAAATAATCAATCTTTGAGAAACAAATTGAAAACTTTCACGCTTTATAAATTCACTATAGTTTTATTTTTAATTAATTTGGAGAGATTTTATTGAAAACCATTTTAACTGAACTTTTAATTGGAACTCAATTCACCCCCCCTCTTGAGTATCCACTCCGACCAACAAATAGCTTAAAATATAAATAGTATTTATAAATTTAAAAATATTTCCTACATCATGATATTTTATTTATATTTTTTAGACATAAAATAAATAAATATATTTATGACACAATGATTATGTAGTGATTACCTTATTAATGAATTTTTTAAATAAATGAAATTATGAAAATTAAAATAAATTTATTTTGAAACTTTTTATGCCATGAATGAACTTTGGGGATAATTATGACTTGTTCTATTTGAATTGATGAAGTTTTTTATAATGAACTAGGATTTTATGGATTTATAAAAAGTCATGATATGAATGGTATGAAAATAGACATAAATGATATTAAAAAAAAACTATTTTATTAAATGATATAATTGTCCTAAAAATATAATATTCCTCCAAATGAATTATATATGGTTGAATATTTCATTAATTAACTACTTTATATTCTATTGTCATTTTATAGTAACTATATTGTCCATATACTATGAATATACAAGAAGACATGGTAATAGTAAAATAAGATATCTAAGGGTTAAATCTAAATGATAAGGTTAAATTTGAAACCTAAAATTGTCTAAACACTACTATTTGAGAGGATTTAGAACAATAAACATATTATATTCAAGTTAAATTTGCTTTAGACATTTTTAAATTCTAAATTCTGTTTTTAATAAAACAATATTTCAAATATTCTTAATGTACCCCTCCTACCTCTTATAAAAGGCCGCCACATCTAACCCTTACTCAGACATCTCAGGGCCCTTGGATCAACCAAACTCCTCCTAAATAATCTCCCAACATCCCTCTCTTACTCTTATAAGAATTACCTTGCGAATAAGGTAATTTAAGAACGCCTTTTAGCTTAAATCAAAAGGATTTACCCTATTTAAGGTAATGTCTTTTCTCAAGCTTCTTCAATTTTTTTTCATTCTCCAACCCCCTAAACTCTCATTATTATATTATTTTATAACAACACCAGTATATTCAATATATTAGGATGTTTTTATGATAATTATTATAACTAAAATTCCACACACCTCCATCTAATGGATACAAACATACTGTTTCTGTGTACGGCGATGTACTGCCTCACAAAACGATGATTGTTCGATTTTTCTGTACCACCTCTCATGGTGGCCATTATGATGACACTGCATTTAAATTTGATATATATTAGATTTTTATTTTCTCTATTCTTCTGTTTTTTTCATTTATATCATACCTTAATGGTTTCCATAATGGGTAAATACGATAATTTTATTTGAGGAAGTGCGGACTACCACCCCCTCAAAGTGATATGACTCGTTCATTCCATACAATGAATTTAAAAAGGATGGAGTTAATAAAAATATGTACCATATATAAAATATGATATTATAATATAATTATAATAATCCTATGTATAATTTAGTTTTCATTCCTTTAAATATGAAATATAAATGATGGTAGCGTTAATGCGTACTTACGGCTTACCGTATCCATGGATAATGCTTTTCATTTCTTATATCCAAAGGTTATAGACTATTCTAAATATATATATACTTTATATATATTATATTTATATCATGAATAAAATTCTGGAGATAATGGAATTTTGGCCACATGGACAATTTGTAATTATAACAAGTTCATTTTTTGACTCAAGTACCAAATATCAGCAAAATGACTGATATTAACTTAAATAATTATGTAGTGTTTATAACATGGTAATAAGTGATATAAAGGAATAATTAACTCGAAAAAGGTTCTGAAGCAAGTAGAAATTAACTTAATTTTATTATTGAGGAAGAACAAGGAACTTACACGACGAGTCAGACTCAAGGTAAGGGACTCCGTCTCAATATCCTTTCATTGAGGCTTATTTTGATTTATACATGGCTTTATTATATACAGTGTATAAACACCATTGGATTTTAATTTCATTCAAGTGGAATATTGTTTTTATGAATCATTTTACTAAACGACAAAAAGAGGGTTTCTTTTTAATATACGCGGTGACAATGACCTTTCTGCTTCCACGAGCATTATTTGATATTTGGATTCCTCTATAAGATGTTGTGTTTTTAAGAGGAAAATAAATAACATATACCATTTTTATGTACTTTTGTTTTGAAAATGGTCTTGATAATGGATTTATTTTTCCATTATCTTAAACTGATATCTTGTAATTACAATGTGAAAATGATTTCAATCTTTTATGAGTTATGATTATGTTATGGTTCTTTGGAATTTTTAACATATATGGGTGGTTCTGTGATAACCCTAGGGTTGGTGAGCCCGAGATTGGCCTCCAGTGAATTGGGTAATGTGATAGAGGTAAATGTTAATGTTTTTCCTAAGTCGTTTAGGGAATACACTATTATGGGTATTCCAAACATAACACCCTACATAGCTATGAATGATAAAATGTAAGTATGTTTTGAATGCCATAAGTTTCATTTAAGATTTATGATTTCTATGGTCTATTCATAAATCTTATGATTTCATGAGGGAAGTTAAAGAGCTTATGTTTTATTATTGAAAAGTACGATTTTATTTATTTTTATTTATTAATGGACTAATGTTTTATTTCCTCATTTTATAACCTTTACTGAGATTTTTATGCTCATCCCATGTTTTTGAAATATTTTTCACAGGGTATAAGGAAAGGTAAGAGAAATTAAGAATTCAAGAATATTTATATGAAGAAAAAAATTCTTGTATTATTTATATAGTTTTATTGTTGTGAAAAAATCGGATAAATTATAAGTGTCTTCTTTGTAATATTTGAGAAGTAATGTAATAGTTATGGCCTAATTCCTTAAATCTCTAAACCTGAAAATATGCTCAATGTAGAATTCTTGAAATAACTCAATATTAATTAATGCTTTAAGTCTAGGGACTTATAGTTGGTATCATAGGTCGGTTTAGAAAACTTCAGGAGTTAGGATATTGTGAAATTAATATCCATAAATTAATTTATGGTAAGATTGAAATTATATAGAATTTAAAGATTACCATGTTGCTTCACCTAAGATATGTTTATGTTCAAAATGTTTTTTCATAGAGGAAATAGGGTAGATGTATAGGGAAGGCATACAGAGGAAATGACCTTACAAATCTGCATCCAAAGATTGTCAAAATAAAAATTGAACAATTTGTTGCAGTGATGACTCAGTTGACTCAATAATTGAAAAGAATATTGGTGAATGCTCCAATTTTGGCACTGCCTTCCAGAAGAGGTGAATTTTATTTCTATAGTACTGGTTTGTTGAAAGGACTTGGATATTTCCTTATTCAGAATGATCAGTTAATTTCTTATGTTTCATGTCATTTGAAACCTCCTGAGTTAAATTTCCCAACACATGATTTCAAATTAGCTGTGGTTTTTTCATTAAAAATTTGGAGGCATCATTTCTATGGTGTAAAGTGTGAAATATATAATGATCACAAGAGTTTGAAGTATATATTCACTCAGAAGAAATTAAACATGATACAGAGGAGATGGGAAGAATTAATCAGGGATTATGAATATATGATCCATTACCCTTCAGGAAAGGAAAATAAGGTGGCTGACACTTTGATCCGAATGATTTATGCTACATTAACTATACTAAATTTGGAACAAGATCATTTTGTTTTAATATGATGAAATTTTTATTAGAAGTTGATGGTGAAAGGAATTCCTTTATTTTGTTTTACGTGACAGTGAAATTGTCTATAGTAAGCTAAATAAAGAAAGGATAGAAAGAAGACAATGAGTTCCAGAAAAAGGTTGATTTGGTTCAGAAGGATATGTTACATGAATTTAACATTGATAAAGACTTTGTTTTGAGGTTTGGAAAGAGATTATGTGTGCCTTGTGATTCCCAGTTGAAGAAAGAGTTATTATGTGAAGCTTATAGTTCTTCATTATCAGTTCATCCTAGCAGTACTAAAAGGTACAGAGATCTTCAGGTGTGTTTCTAGTGGGATGGAATAAAAAAGACATTTCTAACTTTACAGGGAAGTGTTTGACTTGTCAACAGCTAAAAGCTGAGCGATAGTTAATGAAAGGGATGCTTCATCCATTACCAGTGACAGAGTGGAAATGGGAAAATATATCCGTGGACTTCGTTGTGGTATTACTAAAGACATCCCGAGGTAACAATGAAATCTTGTTTATTATTGATCAATTGTCTAAATCTACTCATTTACTTTCTATTCAAGATACATCATCTCTAGATCAAATTTCATGGTTGTATGTTAATGATATAGTCAGGTTACATGAAGATCCATTCTCCATTGTATCTGATCGTTATCCTCATTTCACTTATAACTTTTGGAAGGGCCTTTAGAAGTTGTTGGGCACTGAATTAAATTTTAGTACATCTTTTCCCCAGCTATCAAATGGATAGTTAGAATGAACAATTCAAACCTTGAAAGATATGCTACGTTCTTGTTCAATGGATTACTAGGGAATTTGGGACCAACATCTTTATTTGATCAAGTTTTCATATAATTACAGTTTTCATTATAGTATACATATGGAACCATTAGAGGAATTATATGGAAAGTGGTGTCAAACTCTATCTTTTGGGAGAAAGTAGGTGGAAGGAAGTTCATGGGACCAAAATTGGTAGAAGAGATTTCAGAATAATTTCAGTTGATTCAAAATCACATGAGAACAAATCAGAGTTGGTAGAAATGTTATGAGGATAATCGTGGGAAGGATCTTTCTTTTGAGGTAGGTGATCATGTGTTTCTCAAATTACCTCCATGGAAAATTGTGATAAGTTTTGTTAAGAAGGAAAATATGAGTCCAAGATTCATTGGACCCTATGAAATCCTAGAGAAAGTTGGATATGTTTCCTATATAGTGTCTTTACCCCCAATTTTATCCTAGGTACACAATTTTTTTTCCTGTTTCAATATTTAGAAAGTAAATGCTGAATCCATCTCATGTTCTGAGTTCAGAGTTAGTTCAGTTGGAAGATAATCATTCTTATCAGGAACATCCATTCTAGGATCCTCACCATATAGAAAAAATATTGTGGAATAAGGTAATTAATAAGGTAAATGTATTGTATAAAAACCAAATGGTTGAAATGGAAACATGGGAATATGAAAATTCTATGAGGGACAAATACACCCACTTATTTGATAAGTTAATAAAATTGTAGGGATTCAATTCCCAAAAGAGGGGAAGGATGTAACATAACAGGTATTTATAGAACAATATTTTTCATTTATATTAATATTTATGAATAATATATTATGTTTTCATTAAATGTGATTCTTTTTCTGATAGCGTACTGAACATGCAATAATGGGTTTCATTGAAATCTTACGTTGCACACAACATTAAGTTATATCAAAAAATAAAATAATAAAATTATTATTTTAAATTGTAGTTAATGGATATCTGTGGTGTTGGAGGGAGTAAATAAAACTAACTAAAATATGATTTTACATGTTTTTAAAATGTCTCTACCATTATCCAACAATTTTTAGATGATTAAAACCAGAACAAATACTCTAATATATTTAAAAGGCCGTTTTACCGCCTATTGATGGAGAACCCTATTTAAATATAGTTTTTGTCACTTTTATATGTTCCATTGGAAAAAATAAACTACTTATTTAGAATCAAGACATCAAAATTTAGATTGTATGAAATTGTTGTATTTTTTTTGATAATGTTCGTTTTTTAATGAATAGTGAAAAATACCACATTTTAAGTCAAAACTGTCTTTTCATCTAATTTATTTATACAGTTAGATTTTATTTTTATTTATTTTTAAAGTGTAACTAGATTATATTTTTATCATTTAATATAATTTGGGCCATTTTAAGTAATTTCACATTTTAATTGGACATAAACACATGTCAATCTTTTGGTAGTTTTTACTTCTTAAAAACACGCTTTTTGGTTTTTACAATGAGAATAAATTTTAAATTAATTTATGAAACATCATTGTTTTGAATTTGGAAAAATGGATTGAATATTTTGAATTATTATGTCCAAATTGTTTCAATAGGTACCTTTTATTGTTAGACATTATGAATTGTAACTCCAGTAAATATTTTATTTAGCATGGTTAATGGGTAAATCTGGTAAATAAGTGTAAAAAATAGTATAATAATATTATTAAATTTCCATAATATGTGTCCTAACCCTATTTTATGATATATTTCTGACCATGGGAATCCTTGGGTAGATTTTAGGACCTCATGGAGCCAATTTTGTATGAAAATGGATTTTAATAACTTTTAATTTAATGTTAAGGAAAATACAACCTAAACATGTATCTTTTATTAAACAATTTTTTATATAGAGTTATACAAGTGATATCTAAGACTATAAATAGTCATTAAAAATATAAATATATTCCCTACATCAGGATATTTTTTATATATTTTTAGACATCAAATAATTAAATATATTTATGGTACAATGATGATGTAGTGATTACATTATTGATGAATGATTTAAATAAATTAGATTATAAATATTAAAATAAATTAATTTTGTAATTTTTATGCATTAAAATAATTTTAGGGATACGTATTAATTTTTAAATTTCAATTAATGATGGTTTCAAGAAATAATAATGTTTTTATATATTTTTTAAAATTCATGATAAGAATAGTATGAAAATTGACATAAAAGAGTTTAAAAAAATACTATTTTATTAAATGATATAATAGTACTTAAAATCTAATATTTGAAAAAATGGACTAGATAAGATTGAAAATTTAATTAATTAACCACTTTATATTGTATGGCCATTTTATATTAACTATATTAACTATATAGTATGAATATAGAAGACGCCATTGTAAGAGTCAAATAAGATAACTAACAGTTAAAACTAAATGATAAGGTTAAATTTGAAACCATATATTGTATAAAAACAATTTGTTGAGAGGATTTTGAGAAATAATCATATTATATTCTAATTAAATTTGTTTTGGACCTTTTTCAAATAGAAATTCAGTTTATAATAAAATAATCTTTCAAACTTTCCTAAAGTACCCCTACTACCTCTTATAAAAGGCCACCACCTCAAACCTTACTCACACATCTCAGGCCTCCGTGGATTATCACAAATTTTCCAAAATAGACTCCCAAAATACTAAATTTTTTTCATTAGACTTAACTTATGAATAAGGCTATTCAATAAGGCCTTTTAGCTTAAATCAAAAGGAATTTCCAAATTTAATGTAATGTCTTCTCTCAAGATTCTTCTATTTATATTCCTTCTCCAACCACCTAAACTCTATTTATTCGATTATTTTATAACACAAATGGTATCTTCAATATACTTGGATGTTTTTATAAGAATTATTCGAACTAAACTTCCACACACCTCCATTTAATGTATACGAACATACTGTTTCTGTGAACGACGAACTACTACCTCACGAAACGATGATTGTTCGATTTTTCCGTACCACCTATCATACTGTACATTGAGATGAACATAACATAAATAACTTATTTTAAAGGTAATTTTCATTTATTTTTCACTATTTCTTTTATTTGTGGGGTTTCCCATGCATTTTGGTGGAAGTGGTGCATTTTTGAAATTTGGGCCAAACCATGAGCTCATTTCCAGATTTAAAAATAAATGTTGTTTCTTTAATAACTCCTTAATTTTTCAACATGTTTCATCCATTTAAATTCCTAAATTTCCTCCCCTGAAATATTAACACCACCATTAAAAATTTTATCCTTTATAAATATTAAATAATGGTTGATTTGGGTTTTTATTTAATGGATTGTGCCAGCCCGAAAGCCCATTTCCAGTTTTTTGTTTAAAATTGTTTATTTAATAACTTATTTTTTTATCTTTCAGTGACTCCAAGATTCACTCAATACCAATACGCCCAGATGAATTCCCATTCTTTTTCTACCTATTTGGAGCTTGTATGCATTGCGAATTAGGTCATAACTTCATAGGGTTTCTCAAATCGTCCAGATTTGAAGAGGTAACTTATTTCCATTATAACTCTTTAAATTCAGTCTATTTCCCCCCATTATAGTTCATACACGACCTTATCTTATTTATTAGAACCTCACTTTTATTTTTGGATGTTTTCACAATCATATACTGGTGTATTTGGGGATATTTCTTCAAGTTCTCTCAATTAAGTGGGTCTCCTTCATTATTTTTTCAATTTTCTTAGGGTTTCATTCAATTTTCATAGGGTTTCTTACCTTATCCTTGAGTATAATAATTTCCCAATTAAAGGGTTTTGAAACCAGGTTTTTATTCTGTATTTCTTGGTTCATTATTTTTTTAGGCTTGATATAAGTCCATTGTGGTGCGGTAGTGGTGCAGTTTGATTTCTGCACTAAGATTCAAGGGTTTTCATTATTTTATAGGTTATTCCATTGTGTATGAAAACATTGGGCCCTAGATGTGGTGTATATGATATTTTCATGTTTATTAAATTTGATTATTGCTGCAAAAATTGGTTTTAGTGGTGTTTGTAATGAATGTGAATTTCAAGTGCCAATTTTAGGTGAAATTTTGGGGTTTTCATATAAATATTTTATTGGCTAATTTGGGGATTCCCTATAATTACCCACATGATTTTATTGAACTTTATTATGGTTGGAAATCATGTTTTTAATATTTATACTATTTGTATGTTCTTGCAAAGGTTTGTTTAAATGGTGTTTGTGAAGCCTATGGACTTTAAGTGCCACGTTTGTGTGAAGATGGTGGTTTTTAAAAGATATAACTTCTTGGATCATATGCGGCTACCCCATAACTGAATTTTTGGATTCATTGAAGGGTATTGATCGGAAATTTTTGTTTTGGAGACATAAAAGTGTGCACATAGTGCGAAAGGTAGGATATTTCAATGAGTTTTGGGTGAATAACAATGTGAGATTTTGAGAACTTGTACGATTAAAAATCAAAATATTTTGAGGTGTGAATTATGTGGTATAAAATGTGTACAGATAATGTATTATTTTCCAATAAAAATTTGTGGTGTTTTTATCTGAAAAATAATGTGTTTTTCTTGCTGAAATAGTTTGAGAACAAAAGGGGAAGCCCATGCACCTAGGTGTGAGGATATGTAATAGTACAACTAGTGAACCAGATGAGTTTTGTCCCTATTTCACTGAGCAAACGGATAAAATAAACTCTAAATAAACCATGTGGATTATTTTTGGGTACCACTAGGTTATGGGTATGTTCCCTACTTGTGTCTCGTGCATGGGAAAGGATTATGACTTGGATGATTTACACCGAGGTACGAGGTACATATGGCCCGAGAATATCTAGTTGCATAGAGGTGTTCCCGGTTTTGGTGCTCATCTTATTTTAAGTATTTATGATTGTATTAGGGTGTTTATGGATTTAATTTATAGTATCTCACATTAAATGTTTTATTGTGTTAAAATTCTGAAATTTATAGTTTAATTTTTTTTCAATTGAAAGTTGCATTTCTTAGAATTTATCACAGCTTTTCTTTACATATTAATACTGCTTGATTTTTTACCTTATATTGCATAATATTTGGAATACTTGGTTGGTATCCTATTGGGATTGGGATCAAACCCTACTTACACCCATTGGGAGTAAGTATAATTTTTTTGTTTGACTCAGGTAAAGGAAAAACCTTGGTAAATGCAGTTTGAGTTGTTAGTCCTCTCTCGGTGTGGTGTTGTGGAGATGGCTCGGGGGTGACAACCCCTTGTCATGTGGAGTCATTGTGGAATATTTGAAGCTGTTTATTTATTATTATTTGGACCTATTTTGAATTGCTTAAAACCATGTATTCAGTTCTGGTTATGTTAAGACGTAGTTGGCATGAAAATTTTAGATTCCTATTATTGATTGTTTTAATGTTTTTTGCTTTCATACTCGGGTAAATCATTTCCAATCCTGATTAATTGATACCCAGGAACTTGTGTTAGCTCGTGGGGATAGGGAACGTCCTTAGTGAATTGTTATGTGATGGATTTGGTACTGGTATTAGTGATAACCAAATCCAATTTGTGACAAAATGGTATCAGAGTGGGCCAATGTTTTTGGGTTATATTGATATTTTGGGATGAGTCTGCATAGACTGGAGATAAGACTATTGGGGCTCGAGGTTTTGGTAAAAAGTATAGTTCCTGGACCGCACCACTCATGGTATTCCTTGAGTCACTAGGGGAGGTTGGAATTGTTTGATTGACTTTGCTTCCAAGTGAGACGTGTGGGATGCAGACCACGCGTGGAAATTGGGCGGGGGTGGAGTAGTTGTTTCTTTTGTTACTGCAATGTGTTTAGATTATATATATTTGATGTATTTGATTAGAATTTACATAATTGTGGTATTGAATATTGTTTTTTTATTTTTCATTTTTTAGCTACATCCCTCCCCGAAATGCTCCCATGCGCCCACAGGAGAAAGCCAGAGAGAGTTCTCCCACACCTACTGATCAGAGGCTAGTCAAGGTAATGGTATGGAATTTCTAGGAACTAATATAGGGACCAAATCCAGTTATATATCCTATTAGAGAGGATGATACATGTCCTAGAATGGACAATGCCCAGGATTTCCAAAAAAATAAGCCTCCCACCTTCCGAGGCAGCATAGAACCCTAGGAATCAGAGGAATTACTCGAGAATATCGAGCGCATGTTAAAATTATTGGATACACCCAAGGATATTATAGTGAAATTTTACTCCTTTTTATTAGAGGTTCCCAGTCGCACGTGGTGGTAATTGGTTCCTCAGACTGGGAAGAATGAGAAGATACGCTGGGGAGATTTCAAGGCTGTCTTCAATGAGTAGTACTGCCTTGATGTCTTGGCATATGCCAGGTCCCAAGAGTTCATGGACCTTGTTTAGGGTAATCTATATATGATTTAGTATGACAAACATTTCACTGAGTTGGTTCGGTATGATCCTGAAATCTTCTCTAATGAGAAAGAAAAGTCCCAGAGGTTTGAGAAAGGCTTGCGACCAGGGATATACTCCAAGATGTTCTTGTCTAATCCGAGGACCTATGCTAAAGTCATTGATCAAGAATGCATGGTTGAGATTGATTGGAAAGGAAGGTATGATTTCCTTGGATCTGTGTCAGTAGTGGGAAGTGGCATCTCTTTAGAGAATGAAAGTAAGCGTGAGTTACGTGTGAAGAAAGGAGGTGGCAGTTCATGCCACTCCTCTAGGCAGTTTTCATTTGCGAATTCTGATGAGAGATCAGTCATGTGCCACCAGTTTGGGAAGCCGAGGAACATCCAATCAGAATTCCAACTTTCCCCAAATCCTTGTTAAATGTGTGTAGGTATGGGGCATTTTCAGTGCTTCTGTGGTATGGCACATTCACTTTTGAATGGGGCAAGGTTAGTGGCTTGAAAGGGAGTGTCAGCACAGTCCAACCCGTTGAGGATGGGGGGATCTTGATTGGGTGGTCATAGTGGTTGGGATGGATCATATTATGGGAATATCCAACTCGGGGCACTGCCACATATTAGAAGTCGTCCTCATGAAGAGACCACACATCTCCATGCAGTGGATCAGGCACCAGCAGGATCAGAGGCGAGACCGTTGACAGTTCGAGGTACCATTTTGATCGCATCTTCTATAGCTACTTTTCTTTCTGATACTGGTGCTTCTGTTTCATTCATTTCTTCCTGATTTGTAGAAATTATGAATTTACCAACCATGTTATGGTCTTTTGCGATGGAGTTGGTTACGATGTTGGGAAACAAGAAGCAGAAGGGTTGCAGGTGCCCATCATGTGTGCTCTTCGTGTCAGGAATTGAGATTGAGTGGGACCTCTTGGTCTTAGATATGGAACCATTATACATAATAATTGGCATGGATTTTCTAGTACACTTATAGGGACACTTTTATTGCTACAGGTGGTGAGTGAGTTTCAAGGCACCTGATGGGAGTCGTCAGGTTTTTCGTAGATAAAGGGATCCTCGGTCGGGTCGTGTAGGACCTACACTCCCATAATTGGGAAGTCTTATCTTTAATTTATCATCATTATTTCTAGAGGAAGATGGTTTTCCCCTGCTGGTACACTACCTCATGTAGTGAATGAGTTTCCAAAGGTATTCTTGAATGATTTTTCATGTTTCCACATAAAGCGAGATGTAGAGTTCTCGAATGAAATGGCACCAACAACACAACTGATATCCATTACCTCTTATCGCATGTCCCCTACTGAGTTTGTAGATTTAAAGATACATCTGGATGACCTAGAAACCAAAGGATTCATTCACTCGAGCATCTCTCCTTGGGCCACTCCTGTGTTGTTTGGGAAAAAGGCTGAAAGATTCCTCTAGTTGTTCATTGACTAATGGAAGATAAATAAAGTATCAATTAAGAACAAATACTCTTTATTAATAATGGATTATTTGTTCAATTAGTTGAAGGGGGAAAATTTGTTCTCAAAAAATAGATTTGCGTTCGGGCTATCATCAACTCATGGTGAAAGAGGCAGATATCCCAAAGACAGCCTCCCGAAGTAGGTATGACCACTTTGAGTATTTGGTCATACCCTTTAGATTGACCAATGCTATAGTGGTCTTTGTAAAACATATGAATATGATGTTCTATCAATATCACAATTCCTTCATTGTGGTGTTCATGGATGACATTATTATATACTATGGATTTGAGGAGGAGCATGAATATCACTTGAGGATTGTTTTACGCAATTTTAGTGATCACCACCTCTATTAAAAGTTATCAAAGTTCAATTTATGGATCAAGAAAGTGAAATTTTTGGGCACATGATCTCTGAGAATGGGATTTTAGTGGACCCCGAGATGATCAGTTCGGTTATGTCTTGGGAGTAGCTGAAGAATCTGTTCGAGATCAAGAGTTCCCTTGGACTGGATTGTTACTATAGGGATTTCGTTTGGGATTTATCTCGGTTTTTGTCACTGATGAATATGATCACCTGGAAAGGGGTGATGTTTGTATGGGACCCAGAATGTCTGGCATCCTTCAAGGAACTGAAGTGGCGGTTAACTACCACCACCGTACTAATTTTTTTGAGATCGGGAAGAGGTATGTGATCTATTAAGATTCTTCCAGTATGGGTCTTGAGTGTGTGCTTATGCAGGATGATCATGTGGTGGTGTATGGCTCTCTCTAACTCTGAAAACATGAAAATAATTACACAACCCATGACTTGGAGTTGGAAGCGGCGATGGATGCTCTGAATACCTGG
This sequence comes from Viscum album, assembly GCA_963277665.1. Taxonomy (NCBI): domain Eukaryota; kingdom Viridiplantae; phylum Streptophyta; class Magnoliopsida; order Santalales; family Viscaceae; genus Viscum; species Viscum album. Next base: position 1,446,760,127 of record OY728145.1, on the reverse strand, counting down.
TGACACTACCTCTTTGGGGAGAAGTTTATGGTCTACTCTGATCACAAAATCTTGGACTATATCTTCTGGTAGAAGGACCTCAACATGAGGCAGTGTCGTTGGATCGAGTACTTGGAGGGGTTTGACTTTGACATTTTCTATACACCTGGAAAGGGTAATGTGGTGGCCGATGTCTTCAGTAGAAGATTTCTAGTTCATGCTTTGTGGAAGTTAAGTGATGAGTGGACCTTGATGGGGATCTTTTCACAGCTGCATGTGGAGACCAGGGAGCAGAGTGGAGGCACGTTCTTGGAAAGATTTCAGTTGAATTCATCTCTATTGGAGTGGATTAAGTGGGAACAACCTAGTAATGAGCTTTTTCAGTGGTCAAGGATGTTTCTTCATGGTGGGGAGATGTCCTATGATTGGTAGTCATCTCACAAAGGAATCATGTGCTTCATGGTCCGTTTAGTAGTGTCGTTATCTCTATGGAAGGTAATGATCGAGGATAGCCACTAGTTTTAGTGGGTTTTCCATCCAAGTACCACCAAGATGTATTATGATGTCCATTGATAGTTTTGGTGTCTAGTTATGCATCATAACATAGCGGAATTTGTGTCGAGATGCTACACATGCCAGCTGTTGAAAGAAGAGAATCAGAGGCCCTCTGGTTTGCTCTAGCAATTACCCATTCCTACTTGTAAGGGGGACAAGGATTCTATGGAATTCATTGTTGGATTTCCATGTACGCCTCAACTTAAGAATTCGATTTGGGTGGTGATTGATCATCTGACCAAATCATCCCACTTCATTCTGATCAAATGTACAAGTAAAGTGGATGAGTTGGGCCATTTATGTCTTTAAGAGGTTGTGAGAATCCATGGCTTTCCATCAGCAATTGTCTCAGATAGAGACCCCCACATTAACTCTTGATTTTGAGAAGTCATTCAGAAGGCCTTGGAGTCTCAAATTAATATGATAATGACATTCCACCATCAGACAGACAGTCAGACAGAGCGGGCGAATCATATTTTGGAGGATATGCTTCATGCATGTGTCTTGGACGTTAGAGGTTCCTGGGATAACCGTTTGGTATCATTTGAGTTTTCTTATAATAACAGTTACCAATCCTTGAATCTAATGTCTCTTTTTGAGGTGCTCTATAGTTAGCCTTGTCGGTCCCCCCTGTGTTGGGATAATGTAGGTGAGACCTCACTACTGGGGCCGAGTTTGGTGGAGGAGATTTTGAGAAGGTCAAATTGATCAGGCAACGTTTATTGATAGATGAGAGTCTCCATAAATATTATGTTTATCGAAGGCGTGAAGACCTATAGTTTTCTATGGGCGACAAGGTATTCTTGAAAGTGGACCCTCATCTGGGACATCATCGATTGGGAAAGAAATGTAAGATGACATTTCTGTGTTTCAGACCCTTTGAGATCACATAGAATATTAGAAAGGTGGAATACAGGTTGGCCCTACCTTCTCAATTGATATCCATCCATGATGTTTCCCATGTCTCCCATTTTCTGAAATAAAACCCAGATCCATCCCATATACTAAATTGGGTGGAGTTGGATATTGAGACTGATTTATCTATTATTGAGAAGCCAATTCAAATATTGGACTTCCAAGAAAAGGTTCATAGTTGAAAGTTTATTCCATTGGTTCAGATTATTTGTAAGCATGGTAATGACACACATGAGACATGGGATTGGAAGTCATGAGTTGGGGAAGAGTATCCATTATTGTTTTCCAATCAAGCTTTAGGCGGTGGGGAGAATTTCAGAAACATAACGTATTTTAAAATAATTTTTTCATTCAATTTCCATTCCTTCATTGTTTTGGGGGTTTCCTAGGCATTTTTATGGATGTGTTGCATTTTCTAAATTTTGGCCAAACTATGAGCCCATTTACAGAATTTTTTTCATTTATAATTCATTCATTTTTCAATATTTTTCATCCATTAAAATTCTTAAATAGCCTCCCATGACCTATTAACACCACCATTACAATTTTTTCCCTTTATAAATCCATGAAAATGGTAGATTGGGGTTTTTATTTAAGTAATCGGGCCAACCCGAAAGGCAATTTACAGTTTAAAAAAATTGTTATTTAATAACATATTCTATTTTGGTTATTTTTTTGGTGATTTCAAGTGTCACCAAAGACCACTGAACCTAGCCACACACCCATCATCTTCCCACCCCTCTTTGGAGCTTGTATGCATCACAAATTAGGTAATAACTTCATAGGGCTTCTTAAATCGTCCAGATCTGAAGAGGTAACTTCTTTCCTGCATAAATCTATCAATTATTACTCTTCCCCCCATTTCAGTTCCTACATGATAATATCTTCCTTATTCAAACCTCAATTTCATTTTTGGCTGTTTGAAAATTTAGATACTGGTGTATTTAGGGTTATTTATTCAAGATCCATCAAGTAAGTGGATACCCTTCATTCTTTTTTCAATTTTCGTACGATTTCATTCGATTTGATTAGAGTTTATTCCCCTATCCCTATTTTTCTTAATGTCCATAAATTAGGGTTTTGAACCTAGGGTTTGATTCGGGATTTCTTGGTCTATTCTTTTGTTTTTAGGCCTGATATAAGTCCCTTGTGGTGTGCCGGTGATGTGATTTTATTTTTTCAAAAATATTCAAGGGTTTTATTTATTTTGTAGATAATTCCATTGTGTATGAATTCTTTGTGACCTAGGTGTTGTTCTTATGAGATTTTCATTTTTATTTAATTTTTATTATTTCTTTCAAAATTATTTTTAGTGGTTTTTGTAATGCAAGTGAATTTTATGTGCCACTTTTAGGTGAAATTGGGTGGGAGGGGTCATATAAATATTTTATTGGTTCATTTGTGGATTCCTTATAATTACATAGTTGATTTTATTGAACTTTATTAGGTATGTAAATATGTTTTTGAATATTTATACTCTTTGGTTGTTCCTGTGAAAGATTGGTTTAATGGTGTTTGTGAAGCCAATGGATATTAAGTGCCGTGTTTGTGTGAAAATGGGGTTTTTTGAATGATATAACTTCTTGGTTCATATGAGGTTACTCAATAACAATATTTATTGTTTCATTGAATGTTATTATACTGTAATTTTTGATTTGGTTACATTCAAGTGTGCCCATAGTGTGAAAAGTATATATTTCAAAGAGTTTTGGGTGGAAAACAATTTGAGATTTTGAGAAGTTGTTATTTTGAAAATAAAAATGTTTAGTGGTGTGTTTTAAGAGGTATAAAATGTCTATAGATAGTGTATTATTTGTATGTGACCAGTAGTGGTGTTTTTTAAGCAAATTAATGTTTTTTTATTTTTTAAATTGTTTGAGCACAAAAGGGGAAGCCTGGGTACTGGGGTGGGAAGATATGTGCTAGTACAACTAGTGAAGAAGATGGGGTTTGTCACTGTTTTACTGAGAAAACGGATAGTGAAAACTATAAACAAACTATGTGGATGAGGTTTGGTGACTACTAGGTTATGGGTATGTTCCATACTAGTGGATCATTAATGGGAATGGATTGTGACTTGGATTCATTACACCGAGGTATGAGGTACATAGGGCCTGAGACTATCTAGTTTCCTAGGGGTGTTCTTGGTGTTGGTGCTCATCTAATTTGTGGTATTTACCCTTGTATTAGGGTGTTTTTGGATATAATTTACATTATCTCACATTTCTTGTTTAATTGTGTTAACATTCTGAAATTTTTAGTTTGAATAATATTTTTAATTGAAATTTGCATTTCGTGGAATTTAGCACTGCTTTTCATTACATATTAGAACTGCTTACTTTTTAACCTTATATTGAATACTCTTTATAATATTTGGGTGTTATCTTATTGGTATTAGGATCACACCCTAATTACACCCCTTCTTGTAATTATACTTGGTTATGTTTTACTCTGGTAAATGAAAAGCCTCGACGAAAGGCAGTTCGGGTTGTTAGTCCTCTCTCGGTGTAGTGTTGTAGAGACGGATTGGGGGTGACAACCCCTTGATGCGTGGAGTCATTATGGCTGACTTGCTGCTATTTTTTTATTATTTTGACCTACTATTATTTCTTTAGAATAATATATTTGATTCTGGTTTTGTTAAGACTTATTTGGCATGAAAATATTAGATTTTTATTTTTGATTCTTTTTAATGTTTTATGATTTCATACTCCGGTAAATCATTCACAAAATTAATTTATTAATACCCGTGTACTTGTGACATCCCATAGGGACAGAGAACGCCCTTCGGGCCTTGTTATGGGATGGATTTTGTGTCGGTATTAGTGGAAACCTGATCTAGTTCGTGACAATGACACTGTATTTATATGTGATATAAATTATATTTAAATTATCCCTATTCTTATGTATTTTTCATTTATATCATACCTTTATGGTTTCCATAAGAGTTAAATATGATAATTTCATTTATGTAACTATGGACTACCGCCCCCTCAAACTGATATGACTCGTTCATGCTATATATGTAACATATAAAGGATGGTGTTAATGAAATTATGTAACATATATAAAATATGAAATTATATTGTAATTATAATATACCTATGTATCATTTAGTTTTCATTCCTTTAAATATGAAACATAAATGAAAGAAGTGTTCATACGTACGTATGACTTACTATCTCTATGAACGGTGCTTTTCATTTCTTATATACAAAGTTTATAAACTATTATAAATTCATATATACTGGATATACATGTTATTTAAATCATGAATAAAATTATGGAGATAAGGTACTTTTGACCACATGGAAAATTTGTAATTATATCATGTTCATTTTTGACTCAGGTACCAAATATCAACAAAATGACTGATATAAACATAACTAATTATTTAAGGTTTATAACATGGTAATAAGTGATATAAAAGGAATAATAAACTTGAAAATGGCTTTGAAGAAAGTTGAAATTAACTTAAGATTATTATTTATGAAAAGCAAGGAACATACATTAAGAGTTAGATTCAAGGTAAGGGACTTCATCTCAATCTCTTTTCGTTGAGGAATATTTTGATTTATACGTGACATTATTTTATAAATTGTACAAACCCATTTGACTTTTAATTTCATTAAAATGGAATATTTTTTTCTATGAATCATTTTACTAAATGAAAAAAAGAATTTATCTTTTTAACATATGTGGTGAGAAAAACCTTCCCACTACCGTGAGTATTATTTGATATTTGGATTCCTCTACAAGCCATAGTGTTTTTAAAAGAAAAATAAATACCATATTCCATTTTTATGTATTTTGGTATTTAGAATGGTCTTGATAATGGATTAATTATGTCAATATCTTGAACTAATATCTTTTTATATAAATTGGGAAATGTTATCATTCTTTTATTTATTATGATTATTTTATGGTTCTTGGCCATTGTTTACGTATACGGGTGGTTCCATGATAATCCTAGGGTGGGTGAGCCTGAGATAGCACTCCAATGCATTGGGTAATGTGATAGGGGTAAACGTTAATATTTCTCCTATGATATTTAGGAAATATACTGTGATGGGTATTCCGAATGTAACTTACTATGTATTTGTGAAAGTCCCAATGTAAGTGTGTTATGGATGACAAAAATTTCCTTTATGATTTATGATTTCTATGTGATATTCATAAATATTATGATTTCATGTGGTATGTTAAAGAGATTATATTTTATTATTGAAAAATATGATTTTATTGATCTGTATATATTGATGGACTAATGATTTCATTTCATATTTTATAACCCTTATTGAGCTTTTTATGTTCATCCTATGTTTTTGAAATGTTTTTCACAGTGTATAAGGAAGGGTAAGAGAAAATAAAAATTCAAGAATTTTATATCATGAAATGACTTATTGTTTATTTAAGATGTTTTATAATTGTGAAAAAATTTATAGAGTAGAAGTATCTACATTGTTATATTTGAGATGTAATGTAATAGTTATGGCCTAATTCTCTAAAGTTATAAACCCGAAAAGATCATCAATGTAGAATTATTTACTTAACTAAAGATTAAGTAATGTTTTAAGGATGAGGCCTTATACCAAACCTGTTACCAACTAAACCCAAGAACTTTAACCACATAAAAAGGAATAAATCTTCTACATACCTCAAACTGGGGGTGCTAGAGATGGGATTTCCCTTTGTACACATTAGTGTCTATTTATTCCACTTGGTTCTTATATATCTCCATTATATCTTGTTATCGTTGATAGATTTTACATATGTATGTTTTTAAATTAAATTTTAGTGGAGTTTTATTTCCTCATATACTCTTATGTATACTAATATCTTGTAACAATAAGGATCCATGGAAAATATACATCCTTAATGAAAAGGTTTATGATTTAATTTATCTTATTTTTGTAAAGGTTATGGTGAATTTATAGTATCATCCTCTAATGACATAATTTATTTTAAATGAATTAGATTGATCTCTGAATCTATTTTAATCAACAAATGAAAATTATACCAACCTATAATGATACGATGGTTGGACAGGGGTGTTATGTTTACCAAATTTGGGTATTTTATAGGAATTAGGGCCCGGGTCGTTATAAAATGGTATCAGTTCACAATTAGATCCATTGGGTTAGAGTTTATCAAAGGAATATTATTTACATGAATTAGGAATTAACCCATAAATATATTTTTCCTGTATAATTATAATGGAATTTGAGATACCTAGGATATTCTAGGTGTTTTTAGACATTTTTTTCTTTTAAGTATCATGAATTATGAGTAAGAATTTGTAGGTAGAACCATGTAGGAATGACATTACATGTTATGCGATTGACAATATTTTCTAACTTTATTATTAGAAATAAACATTAAATATATATCCATTGAAACCTGAATGATAAAGAAATGACATTTCAAATTTATTAGTGAAGACCAAGTTAATATAAATCAACAACTATTTCATTTGAATTATAAACTCAATTTTTGATTATTTTTAGTTATACTATTCGTGTTTAAATTTTAATTTATGTTTTTAAATTCTTATAAAATATGTTTTAAAAGAAAGAAAATATTTATAAAAAAATATGAGATATGGTATGAGGTTATAAACTGATGATTACAATATTTTTCTGAATTTTAACTACCTACTCTCAGAAGAAGATCATAATGTGAATACATGATCAAATGTAGTATATGACACCAAGGAGACCACCTCCTCTTATTAAAGAAGGATATGATGGTAATGAAAAACAAAACTAACTTTATACTATTTGATAAGTCTTGTAAGTGATTGCTCAGCTGATCTATGATACTAGAAAGGTAGAACCATAGTGGGAAACTATACAAACTAATGCTATGTGGGATTTTTAGTTTCATTATGCTTTAGATATTAATGATTATGTATCTTCTCAAGAATATGAGGAGTATATTTTTCATACCATTGAATATTTGAGAGTATTAAGACACCATATTAGCATTATGTTTTATTATACACTTCTATATATTATGGGGAATCTCATATATGGTGGGATGTCCTGACGATGCTAAGAAGTATCAGGGACCTACCTAGGAGAGTTTTCAAGATTTATTTTTCAGAAAAATATTACCCTAAAACCTTATGTTAGGTAAAGACTCAAGATTTTATAGAGATAAAACGTATTAATTAACATAATTTAATACATCAATAAATTTACTGATTTACTTATCCTCACTCATTACTTAATCAAATAAGTGGAATCCAAATATTGGAATTTGAAATAGGTTGAAATATTATGGTTATAAATAAAGTGATATTGTTAAAATTTTATAACTTATCTAAAGTAGAAAAGAAACAAATTTTAGTTAAGATTAGTTCTAAAGGTGGTTCTAGATCTGGTGGATCATTACCTACCTAAAGTACTGACTGAGAATTTCATTTTTATTTTATTAATGTTCAAAATAGGGAGCAAGGTCCCTCCCCGAAGAGTTTTTTTAGTTGTCAGAAGCAACATCAAAAGGAGTCGAGTAGTGGTGTATACTTTTAGGGGATTTAGGGTGGAAGTGTACCTTATTCCAGTAGCATGGGAAGAGATATAATATTAGTACATACATAAATATCATACTAAACCAAAATTTATATTTAATGTGAATAAATACCTCTAATATGTTCAGTTTGGTCACCTCCATAGATTTTATAGGAGAAAAATATTAGAGAGTTTCAGGTAGAAACCCCTGCTGACTAATACATCATTGATTTAGTCCAGTGGGTAGTGGACTAGGAGTGGCTAACCTCTAATAAGGATACATTGTTGAGGATCCCAACATGGTGGTGAAAACTTTCAGATAGATAAACCTTAATTTGATATGTTTCTTTTCGAAGGGGCACTTTAAGTGTTTAGAAAAGATATATGCAGCAGAAAAATCATCCTCTAACATTAAAGAGGGTCTTTCTCCATTCAGAAGCACTGTTTTAGTATAATATACATTATCTTCTTCTATATTTGATATAATATCTTAAAATAATTTTATTTGTGATAAATTAACATCTATTATATAATTAAATGTTGTATCATCCCCATAACTTATGATCCTAAAAACTCATATGGTAAAGAGAGTTGAGAAGACTAAGAGGTATCTATATTTTTCACTGGTGGTGGATACTTATGAGAATATCTGGGATCTAGTTATTCTTAATGAGAAATATTTTTATGTTGTTATGGGAATGGGTTGTTTAGTCAAATTTCATACCCATATAGGTTACTATGAAAGGAGGGTATCTTTCTCATATCTAGATATTAATCAGTGTACAGTCATTAAATAATAATAATATTAGGTTGTTCAACCCGGACTAGATTATGGGAAATTGGGAGATATTATTACTCTCAAAGAAGATGATTGTATGGATCAAATGGTCTTAAATCCCATGTATGAATGCTTTCATGATATTTTTATTAAAGATATCTTAGGGGTGATTCTCATGAGGGAATTAAATATTTATTGATCTATTTCCTACAACTAAATAGATATTAATTCATCCATATCACATGTCCCTTACAACGTCAAGGGGATAGAATATTCACATAATAAGTTTAGGAAAAAGGGTTTATGAGACTGAGCTTTTATCCGTAGACTACTCCTATTATGTTGTAAAAAGAAAGAGACTGAAATCATATGTTTGTGTATAAACTACAAATATATAAATTAGATAATGATTAAGAACCATTATACACTGACCAAAATTTATGATTTATTCTATTCATTAAATAAATAAAAGTTATATTTAAATATCATTTTAAACTATTGATTTGACCAATTCTGAGTGAGACCAAATGATATTACAATGATCTATTTTCAAAGATTATATGGTTACATAAAGTACATGGTGATTACATTAGGATAAAAAATCCATGATAGTATTTATATATTTATTGAATGGGATATCTCATCCATTTATAGATTCATTTATAGTATTATTTATTGATGATATTATTGTGTAATATAGATCCCTAGATAAGCATGGTCAACATATTCAAATTCTTTTATAAAATTTACCATATCACAAGTAGTTTTCTACACTTTAAAAATGATATTTCATGAATTTATAATTCAATTTTATTTGGATTGTGGTTTTTTTAAGATATATTTTAATAGATACATGGATAGTATAAGTTGTCATTTCTTAAAAAGTTCCAATTTTGTTTTTGAAATTAAAAAATATTAGGTGTTTTTATGGTATTATCACAATTTCATCCATGATTTTCCAATATAGTTGATCTATTTAAAACCATTGCACAGAATGTATCCACATTTTTATGTTATGAACAATGTGAAATATTACTCTGAGATATGAATTGAAGGTTGAATATGACTTTTATTCTAAAATTATCTTTACTAGGTTACAGTTTTGAGGTCTCTTTTGATACTTCTTTAGTTATCTAAGTCTATGTTCATATACAAGATCAGTGTGTTGTATCTTATGGTTCCCAATAGATCTGAACTCATAAAGTTAAATATCTCAATAGTTTTCAAGAATTTCCCATCATTGTATTTACTTAAAATAATGGGGATATTATCTATTTAGAAATCAATTCGTGGTATATAATTTCTACCAAAAACTCAAATATATATTTTATTAGAGATATTTAAATCAATGGTAGTGTCTATGGGTTAACAAAATTCAATAATTTTATTTTGATCTATAGTATGCACCAATGAAATAAAATATTTTTTCTGATTCTATTTGTAATAAATCATAACCTTAAAAGTTTTAGGATACAAATAAAGAGTGAAATATGAATTGAATAATGGATTAAATTCTTGTAGATATCATTGAGGTTGAGATGGGAGTTATTAATTAGATATCAAGCTTACGTAATCTTTCTTAGAGAGAGTTAATTACTCCAAAATATCTAACCATGATTATATTTTTATTTTAGAAACAACCAATAGAGGGTGGACCATTTATGTTTGGTATCATGATTTACACTCTTTACTTTACATTCATGCAAGACATGTGGTTCCTAAAAACATGACAGAATAAGGGATAAATAAATATCTTGCATCTAGGATGGTTGTGCACCCCAGAGCTATGAAAATGTACCATGATATTCATAATTAGTATTTTTGGACTTAATTAAAATGGATATCACTGGTTTCATTTCTAAATGATTCACTTATCAGCAGGTGAAAAAAGAACACCAATGTCATAAAGGTTAACTAAAACCACTCCCTCTACCAATATAGAAGTAGGATGATATTTTAATATAATTATCAACCATAATTACGAAATTTATGTGGTTTAAAGATACTTTTTGGGTAATTGTGGATCTCTTGTAAAATTTGGATCACTTTTTCTCATTATATAATCCACTTATATCGATGAATTAAGAAATTTATATTTCAGGGAAATTTTTATGCTTCACTTGATTCCAAATAGAATCATATCTAATATGGATTTGAGGTTTATATCTTGATTATGAAAAGGGTTGTAGCTATCTTTGGGTAATTAGGTAAAACTATGTACATCATTTCACTCTTAAACTAATGTATAGTATAAGTCGGCCTCTCATATTATTAAATATATGCTATGACCCTATGTTCTTGACTTTGGTGGATGATGAGAAGATAATATATTATTAGTAGATTTATCTTATAATAATAACTACCATTTTTATATTCATATGAAACATTTTGAGGACATATATGGAAAACCTTACCATTTTACCCTATATTGAATTAATATTATGAACTCATATTTATTAGGCCTAATATAGTTTAGAAGAGAAAAAATAGGTGAGGTTTATTCGAAAATGAATGATCACTATTCAAAACTAAAAAAAATCATATATTTATTACTTATAATTTAAGGTTAGTTATCATGTGTTTCTATATGTTTCTCCATGACTGGGTCACCAATGTAAGGGAAATCTAGGAAAGTTTACTATGAGGTTTTTAATACCCTATAAAATCTTGAGAAGAATAAGTGAAATTAAATATTAGTTTTCTTTAAAACAAAAAATTATCATAAGGTATAATTTATTACTTTTTCAACAATTGAGGATATAAAAACCGAATATTTTATATGTTATCGAGTTTGATGATATCTAATTAGAAGCATATGATTCCAATATGGGGAAACCAATCTATATAAATGATCCATGTTAGTAGGTATTATAAGGAAATGTTATTCATCATGATTTTTTATGATGTAAACATGGAATATTGTAAGCTGAAACATGGGAGTGATAAGTTAATTAAAGTTCAATAGATATGAGTATTTACATAGGTGAATCATTGAAGCTTCTAGATCATGATAATCCAAATGATGGGGATTTTATAATATCCTCCATTTTATGTTTGATTTTCCCTCATAATTTACACATTTAATTTTATAATTGATGAAATTATATGTTTAATGAAAATTAAAGATATATGGATAGAATTTGAAAGGATGAAGAAAGGGGTAAGAGACTAGGTAAGAGAATTGACTTACTCTTTTAGAGGTACTAAGTATCCAGTGGTAGTTGGGGTATTATAGGTGTTTCTAGTAAAGAAACCTGGTACACAGTGGCCTTTTACGAGTATCTTGATTGGACCCTGATTTTTTTTAAATAGTAGGGTAATCATTTCAATTTATATTACATTTAAAACCCCTAAACCACCCTCTCATGATTTTGAATTCATTTGGAATCTATAACCCATCATTCAAGGTTCCCTTGAACTCTTTTATATCCAAGGTAGAAACTACCATTAATATTATCCAAATATCGTAAAAAATTATCAATAATCTCATATTTTTCAAGGTATAGGTATGTGAATCCTCTAATATAATTTTTTTCCGATCTTCAAGTTGGGGGGTTTAATGTAATATTCTATTTTATAGGCTTTGTAATTCCATCACATACCTTTGGGATTCATTCACTAAGATATCATATGAGTATACTATTGGTCAATACAAGTTAATAACCATATTTAACTTTTTATATTTTCTCCTTTACTTAAGTTAGTGGATAAATCCCTAAAATTTTCCTTGTTAGTCTGGTATAATTCTGTTGTGGTGGAATTAACTCTTCAATAGTTTGAGGATTATGTTTAAACATATGTTTTAATAGGTTAGACCTTATCTCTTATATATATTAATAATTTCTAGGCTAGAAGTTACATGGGACTGAATTAAATATATCTAAAATAAATATTGTACCTTAAATTATGTTTTTATTAAGACATTTATAAAATATAGAAGTTTATTTGGTTATGTTTTCTGTGAATTGTTACAAATATTCTTTATTATTATCTATGATAAAATTTATATATATTTATTCTTTTATACATGTCATGTTTATTACTATGTAAAGGGTTACACATGGTTTGATGTATAGTTATGTTTTTATACTATACAAATTATCTTCCACACATATTTTAGATTATTATATATATGTAATACTAGAAACTTTTGCTGAATTATATTAAATGGTTAATTTTTAATATTTTTTTACATATCTATCCATCTTATTTTATAATTTTTGAGCATGTATAATTTGGAATATTATTTTTATAAATTATTTGAAGTGTTATTCAAGATATTGATGAATAGGTTGTTAATGATGGGATGAAATTATGTTTCTCTAACTTTGTATACCTTTTCCCCCTTTTCTAAAGGTATGGTATTTAAGGTTTCCTAAAAATATAAACACGATTAATTTTTCCATGGGATGGGTATTAGATACCCTAACTATTTTGTATCATTTACATGGATTATGATATATTATTGAAGCAGGTAGTGGATGGTTCACAAAAAATTAGATGGTGTATGAAACCTGACACAATGGTATGAGGTTATTAATTATGATAATTTTATAGCAATCATATGGATTGCTCTATCTACTAATTTACCCAACATATATTTCTGAAACATGAACATGTATTTATGATATATTGTTTTCAATTTAGTGGTTACCACATATTGCGTATATTGTAATCACAACTGATATGTTTCATCTCTGGAATAATTTATACTTTTTATATATGATTCATGAATTAGAAATTTACAGAATCAGGGGAGTTCATAACACTTGGAGTGTGCTGTTGGGTTGTATCCTTTTTGTTATTTTTATTGATAATCCATTAAATGATGCAATGATATATCCTTATTTGTTTCATATAAGATATCGATCCCATGTAATTTATCTTTACATACTTTAATATCAATTTATTCTGCTTGGTTCTTGTATATATGTTTTATGTTTGAATATGTATGATTGATGGTATGTAAATGTTCTTTGGACTAATTTTATTTGGAATTTAATTTATATATAGATTCATGTATAATGAAATTTCTAGGAACAATAGGTATCTACAATATATAGATTCTCATGATGAATAGATTTACATTTTCAATTTTCCTTTGTCTAGAAAGTCCATTCACGATTTCTAGCATGACACTTCGATGACCTTGTTTAGTTTCAAAGAAGGAAAAACATCACCCAATTTATTATAATCATATATTGACATTTACTCTTGCCTTTGATGATTGGAAGAGCACCTAAGGTATTTTGGGGACCTAATTCATGTATTATTCATTTATCTAGATTAGGGCCATTACAATGGAGTATTTTCTTACCTTCCATTGATCTAATAAAAATTCTAGTCAACCAAAAAGATATTGATCAAACATTTATTATCATTATACCCACCCTACATTCATAAATATCCCATTCTCTATTGAAAGTGTGGATAGTCCCATCTAGGTCCATAAAAAGAACTTATTATGTAAATAATTTGAGCCTTGAAATTACATGACCAATCCATTTTGATGATCAAGTCATAAATTTTCGTCTTAAAAACTATTAAGAACCAAAATATTTTCACATTATCAATCACTATTGATAATAATGGAAACATAAAAAATTTCCCATTCCTTTCACCTAGAAGTGTATCAGTTCTCATAGAATATGAAATCAAATCCACTTGAAAACCAAATCTATCAAGTAATGAAATAAATAAATGAATATGGTTCCCTAAAAACAAACAATAAATAAATGATTCTAGTAATGATATGAATTTTACTTCACACAATGGAAGGTACCAAATGTTTCTTAGCCTTATCAGATGCATTCTTATCTATGAATATTTTCCATCATTTTTCTATAATATTAACCTATCCTCCTAACGAGTATTCCTTTATTTACTATGGGTCTCTAAAGACTCGATATTTCACGGTACTTTTTTAATAAATAAATAATTTATTCAATAGTTTTCACCACATGAAACACCAAATTAAACAAAAACCATGATATTTTTAGACTATTAAAACCTAGATATTGAACTAGTAGGAATGAATAGATGTGTCCAAATTATGTAATATATAAATATATATTTATATATATAAAGGTTGTTTTATATAAATTTACATAAGTTATTATTATGTTTATGAATTAATATTATTATTAACAGTACATTCTATTAAAGAAAAATAAGTGTATGATTATTTAAGGATGATTTTAATATAATATAATATGGAAAAATAAAATAAATATTTATTTTCATTTTTTAGAAATTAATAATATAAACAACTTGTATTTAAAAAATAACTATTTTTCTATAAAAAAATTTATCATTATATTTTTTGCATTATGTAAAAGTTAAAATAGAATATTCTTGAAAATTAAATTTTAAAAATGAACATAATTTTCTAATTTATATTTTCAATATTATTTTATAGTGAAATTGTAGTATTTTTTTGAAATGTTGGATTTTTAGGTGACTAGTGCGAAAAATCATTTTTACAAATAACATAACTTTTATGACATTTTATAATTTTGAATTTTAAATTAATAAAACATTTTTATAATAAAAAATATTTCTCTTATAAGTGAATTTATAATATAAAATATATTTTTTAATTTACAAACACATATTTCACATTTTATAAATTAATTTATATTTTTTACGATTTCTTAAATACATTATTCATTTAGTATTTTAAAATTAATTTTTTATCACCATTATAAAATTAATATAATAAAGTTCATCTCCAATTTGGAATAATTAGGTATAAACTATTCAATAAGGGACATCTTAATTTTGGGCATAAAGTGTATGTTACCTTACGGAAAAAAACATTCTTCCATGGTAAAAACTAAATTGGTAAAAGTGAAAAATCCAATGGTATTTTCTTGAAAGCATGATTAAAAATAACATTTTAATTCAATTTTTCGGGATATATCAGTATTATATTTTTCCATATATATTATTACTTAATTTTGGATACATATTTTTTAATATTTACATTCCATTATTTAAAAGTTTTGGGTATTTATAAAAATGGATTCCCTTTATACTTATATAAGGGTCACTCCTCTCCTAATATACCCTAAAAAAACTTAGTTTTGCCTAAAATATACCCATCATTTTCCTAAAAATTTCTATGCCCCTTTAATATATTATGTTATTCTCAAAAGAGAATCCCTCAAATTCTTAACCCCCTTTACAAAGTAGATAATCCATGAAGTGTGGTATAAGTTTCTAACCACTCATTCCCCATTTCCATTTATTTATGTGCACTTATTATTATTCAAATTAAAATAAAATATATTGAAATGATAACATAATTATCCTTATTATACTCATATGTTATTATTATGATGGTATACACATTTTCCACATTTTCATTTTCCATTAAGAAAAACGAAACCATCCTTCGTACGTTGTGTAGACTACCTCCTCTATGAAGTAACAAGTTCATTTTCCTTTACTACATAACATGAATTGTTAAAAATGAGATTCAATTTATAATTAAGATATTTATAAATTATATGAGATTGTTAATTGAGAAAATTTATTACTCCCCACCCCTCATTCCATGAAAATGAAATCATCATCCATGCATATGTTCGACTAGCGCCTCTATGGATCGATGTATTTAGTTTTCCATTACTTCCTTTAATAGATGGATATGAGAATCATTTTATTGGATAAATATTATTTTTATGAAATAATTAAAGTTTTATTATGTCAATCAGAGAACATAATACTGATATTAGTAATAAATGATCATTACAAAATTAACCATCTTAAACAAGCATACTAAGGGGAAAACGATATGTTAGTTCTAATAAATTGATTTATATGAATTATATTATTCTTATAGTTATTTAAAATTATGATATATCAAAATAATAAATACTAAATAATAAAATTATGCTTCTAGTATGTTGATATTATAACCAAACCACCTCATAATCACCAATTAATCAAACTCTGTTCATGTTTGGGTCAGTTTATCCACATACGTGAAAAATGTAATGGAATTATATCATATAAAGATTTGGGAACATAATTACTAGTATAATATGATTTAAATATGTGATTCATGATTTTTTTTGGAATGGTATTATTAATATTAATCTTATTAATTAAAGAACCACCATTCGTTTGTTAAAAATCACCAGAACATGCTTTTCATTGATTTCATATTGAAGGATCATAAATCAAATTATAATGGAATGAAAATATAAAATTATAAACGATCATGGAACATAACTTGTAGTACATTGATATATCTTGAAATAATGAATGTTTTTATATTAATGAATATCATCAATGATATTATGAAACTAGTTTAAAATAATCATGAGTACTCACACAAAATATTGAAAATAGTTGAATAATAACTGATATAATTACCTAAATAATGATTATAAATGGTGAGTATAATTGATTATAGTCATGAATATGTTTTTTGGGTTATTATTTAATACATGTAATTTAATTATTTATGACTTTTGGTGAATGTACAGAATGAATCTGGAACAAGGTTAGGATTTTCGTATCGAATTACTCTATTTGAGACTTATTTTCTATTATGAGAATAATTTAATTTATATTTTATATATAATTACTATTTGAGATATTATATCATGAATTAAATTTTATTCTTTATAGTTGAATTTAATATTTGAACTCTATATTTATATAGGATTTTATTTAAATACCCCTCTATATATATGGTTTTTTGTTAACTTGATTCTCATTCATTGAGTAATGATTGTTATTATTGAACTTATTTAATATAATATTGGTATATTATACCCTATGAATTTATTATGTATTGTTTTATACTGAATTATAGGGATTTAAATAGTTTCCACATCAACCACTCTTTAAATGTTTCTTACACTATGAACAATGTTTCTCGTAAGGTATTTTCATTAACACTAACTTACTTCTTTGAGCTATAAGGTTTATTATTAAACATAGTTATTATAATTTATATATAATAATATCTCTTATGTATAACAAGGTAATATTAGTTTTTATATAAATATATTTCCATGATTTAATTCTTTTTTCATTTCATTATTATATGTTTTTAATTATTCTCATCCCCCTTAAGTGGCGATTTCTATTCTATATCCTTTTTTAACATTCTTGAAAATGTTCTCATATCATATTTTGAAAATACTGTTATACATTAACTCATGTGAATCTCATATTTCCCTTCACTATTTTTTAAAATAAATTTTTTACTATTCTTTTTTAATGTGGGTTTTCAAAAAAGAAACTTTCAAAATATACCATGGCTTTTATACTTTCCATAATCAAATTTTTTCCCCTCAAAAGGAATCCTAGGATGCCTTTATTTCTTTTTCAAGTTTATTTTTATGGAAAAAATTTTTAAAATAAAATTTCCCAAAAGATTTCAGTTCCCTATTTGAAAAATTTCTATTAAATATTACCCACAACATCATATCCTTGCTAAAGGTTAAAAATAATTTATAAAAGGATATTTTATGTTTTGTATAAATTTTATTATTTAAAATAAAAATATCTTTATTAAATGGGGATATGTTTGATGAATCAACATCTAAATTCTATTATAAAACAATTCATTCGAGTGATTGAGTTTTTGGCATCAATAAAACCAATTATTAAAGTCATTTTTTGTGATAATTTTTAAAAAATGTTACAAAAACCATTCTATTTTAAAGATTTATTTTTTATATGAAAAATTATTTATATATTTTGGTAGAAATATTTAATAATAATGATTTTTTTGCCCTATATCACTCTCCAATGCACTAGTTAATGTTTAATATCTCATTGGTTCAAGAAGGTACACTGCTTTTATCACAAGTCTAAAGAAGTATATCGGTTGTTTTCCAAGCCTAAAAATGTAGAAAGGTTGTATCACAAGCCTAATGAGGTCCATGATTTGTTTACCAATATTAAATAGATTAAAATGTTTTTTACTAAGCCTAATTAGGTACACAGGTTGTATCCCAAGCCTAAATAGGTACACAAGTTATTTCCCATTCCTAAAAGGTACATGGGTTGTTACAAAATCCTAAATAGGTATATATATTGTTTCCAAAGCCTAAAGAGATACATAGGTTTTTGTCCATGTTTAAATTGTTACATTAGTTGTATCAGAATCCGAAATAGGATACAAAAGTTATGATCCAAAACAGACTAAGATATGGGAATCATGGTGTGATGCATAATCCACTAAGTGATTTTTTTTCATATGTTTATGTTTATTACATTATTCTATGATATTACAAATTAATTTCATGTTTCCATGAATAAATATTATTTTTACATGATTCAATTATATTATATAAATTTTATTCCTCTTTTGTGACCGTAATATTGTCTTATGCTCCTATGATATTTTTATCACACATTTCTGTTCTTATAAATGTTGTCTCACATGATTATGATATAACCCTTATGATCAATTGAAATGTTTTCTTTACAGAGTTTTTGAGATCACCCATTTGTTATGTTTATATTCATCATGTTATAATGATAATAAAAGTATGAAACACCTAGAATATTTTCTTATGTAGTTAATTTTTGGCAGATGTAAAATAATTTTTATGGATCAAGTAGCTACTAATATAGTGAAAACAATATCTATTTGACACAAAAACATAGGATTTGTTATTTTCTATTTTTCCATAACTATCTAAAACTCTAAATCTAAAATTTCTAGGGTATATATAGTAATGATATATTTTCTTTAAGTTATGTAATTATATGATCATGTATATAAGCTATTATAAAGTCATCTACCTAATATGCTTCAATACATCAACATACATCCTTTATCCCTATACTTAGTTGAATTATTCTTCACTATTAATACAATATATCCACAAAAAATAATTTCTTAAATGACCCAAATATATATATTTAATTTTTGAAAAGTTATAGATATATACGTTAACTTCAAATGTCATATTCCACCATAATAGTATCACTTCATTGAACTCCTATATTAAGAAAATTGAGATGATATATCAAAATATTTTCCTCAAAAAGTCTATTAACCAAATATTTAGACCCCTAAAGTAAATTTTTCTTCTACTTAGCTGAGGATAAAACGTTATCTCACTCTATATAACTTCTATATCCACCTCCACATAAGTATGTATCTCGAGTAATATAATAATCAATCACATATACAAATGTTTCATGATCTTTATAGACTTTATGTTTTCATTAATAACCAATTATAATTTATACCATACATGATCTAAAAATAAATTATTTTTAATCCATCCCTAACACATTCCTTTACTCATGCTCAAAAAATTATTAATATTTTTCCAGATTTTATTCCTTGGGTAAATATTAATCATTGAATATCTTCTAGAAACCATTCCAGTCCATATCCTTGTGAAGTTATTTTTTTGTCAACATATCCTCTAATTTATAACCATGTAATTATAAAAGATATGAAATAAACTCTACCTACATGGTTATATTATCCAGACAAAATAATATACCATTTATATTCTCTGATCATACCAGTAATATCAATAATCCAAAAACACCTTTAAATGATGGTAAAAAGTTCATTTAAAACTATAATTTCTAGTTAGTTTCATTCAATTTATCATTATTATATTCTTATTAAATTCAAAGATATTTTGTGCCATAATTATTTTTATCCAAGAATTCACATGATAAACTTCTAGTGATTCTCTTCCTCTTCTATTAAGGACTCTTTTAAGTGACATATTTCTAAGAAAACAAATTCATTTAAAATAAAAATATTACTCAATAAATCATAATAAACAAATTCCCACTTATTACTACATTAATGTGTATTAATATCATTTAACTTTTTCTAATACTAATTTACATTTTTTTTAAATTATTATTTAAAAAATTTCACAAATGATTTTCAAAATTCATTTAAAAAATAATTAAGTAATTGAAAATAATTTTTCATATAGGAATATTTTTTTTTCAATACCATGTGCATATAATGAAATTTTTTATCATAGATATTATAATACATGAAATATTTCATGTTTTATCATATAATGGGTTTATTTAGAGAAAATAACAACCTCTAATAAGTTCATAGTCAACATTTCATTATCTCAGACTTCTCAATTGATCAAATATTATCATAAAAAGGATTCCTTAATCCTTTTAGGAGTATATTCTAAGTCCCAACCATTATATTATCCATGAAAATTATAATTTACAAGACCCACCATGAAAATCCTACATTGATACCTTTTTTTAACACCCATACCCAGGGAACAAAATCCGAAAACTAGACTCAGAATTCCACATTTACTCAAATGAGATCCATTTATTTATAATGAAAAAAGGGTAGTGAAAATGTTATAGTAAATTATTGTGAATTTATTTATCTCAAAGGATAAAAACTAAGTTGATTAAAATAAATGTTATTGTAAAAAATATTAATAATGAAAATTAAAAATCATTACAAAAACAAATTTAGTTTTATAATAAAGGAAAAAAACAAAAGAAACATAAAATAATACATGATGACACAAACAATTAAATAAAAATGACTAAATCCCATTACATAGTTTCTTCCAACCATATATCCATAATGGTTATATAATTAATTGAAAAAGTATCAAACATTATCTTTCCTTTTATCACAAACAATCGTGTATATATGTATATCTAAATTCACATACAGGCTGTGAGTATATACTAAGAAAGGTTTCCCTAGTGACTTTGATAAATATATATTCATGAGAAAAACTAAAAATCATTTCCCATCAATATAGATCAATCTAAAACAATTTTATCCACACACAATTATTTACTAAAATTATTTCAAAACAAAATGCTTTAAAAAATAATATATATTTGTAATTGAATGCAACAGTTTATGAAAACACTATAAAATAAAACCTTTATTTCAATTAAATTTTAAAAAACATTTTTTATTATAAAAAGAATCTTTTTAAAAAGTTGCCCATTTCCAAAATCCAATTTTAACTCCATGATTCTTCAAGTTCTTGTAAAGACTTCATATTTTCCTAAATCATCTGAAAACTACATATTTCTTAAAAATTAACTCATGCTATATAAATTTAGAGCATAATGAAATAAATTAATTCTATATCTATCTATCTAAAAACCTGTCATCATACATCACCAGACCGCCTGAAATTGATAATCATTCACTTAGTGATTTTGTGAAACCAAGTTATCACCCATTCACATATCAACTGTAATCCCATTTCTTTTACAAAACAAGGAATGATGTATAACCTTTTAACACAATTCATCCCAACCATTTCAATCCTTAAAACATTCTATCTATGTTTCTACATTACTCTGGATATATAATAGAGGTTTAAAAATAATTCTCACCCAAATGAAATTTCTATGTATGTACAAACATCATGAAACAATATCAAGTAAATCAAATTAAAATTACTTTATGAAATAAAATCCTTATTGAAGGCAATTTTACCAAAATTATTTTTAACATAATTCAATATTTTAATATAAAATCATATATTTTTAATACAACCAAGATAATAAAATAATTTCAAGATTATAATCAGTTAAAAAATTGTTTTTTATTAGTTGTAAGAATTTCTTAATGGGATATTATCTATACATTTTTAATATTCTCATTTAGTGCAATATAAGGATGACCAGGGTTGTCTCCAAATGAATTAACTAATCAATCACTACCCTATTCTATTATTTTTATTTTTATAGTTTTCAAAATTATAAATAATTAAATGAAAGGGGTGTATGGTGTTAGAATGAAATTGAAATGGAAATAGTGTTGGAGATTATCAAAAATAGATGATGATATATGGTCTCTAAGAATCATAGTAGGAAATATTGGTTGTTAAATTACCCTCTCAAAGATTATGATTAATCACCATTGTAGAATATTATGGGCACGAAATAGAGGATATCACAAGTATGAAAACATGTAAAAAAACTTTCTATTATGATGGTTATTTATAATCAATGTGAAAAAGCCATGTAAACTACTTTATAGGGTTGGTTATATAATAACTGACATGATAAATCACTAGATTTTATTTTTCACGTCAGTTATTATATTACCGATGTGATAAGTTAGTTACCCTATTTATCACATGGGTTATATAATAACCAACCTGATAAAGAGGGTTTTTCACATTATCTATATAATAACTGACGTAAAAAAGTAATTTTCGTTTATTTATTACGTCATTTATTACATAACTGACATGAAAACGCCTCTATAATGTTGATTATATAATAACTGATGTTATATACCATTTAAAATTTTATGAATCAGTAGTTTGAATCAATTCTTTTTTTTAATCTTGTGATAGCAGACTCATTTCTCTCACACAGAAGCCCTAACCCTCATTTCGTTGATCCAGTGAAATCTAATCCTGGATTTATATCTTTATACATCCTTAGTTCATAGTGGTATAATTTGTGTAAATTTTATGTTCTCAGCTCTCAATTAAGCCTCACATATCGATCCTCTATTTTGGTTGTTCAATATCATGGATGCCCAAACTCTCATTATGTTTTTCAATTATATGGACTCAAATCTTACATTACCATATTTATAAAGCCTTAGGTTTTGTTATCATCAAAACTATACATTAAAATATATATTTTCACATTTCAAATCACAAATTACCATATTTATATACCTTAGTTATCCTTTTATTTATGTGAAAAGGTGTTTGGATTGAATTATATCTTAATGTTCTATGTTAGATCATAAAGTTTCACATTATACCATAGTGTTTTGGTGTTTCTACTATATTGAAATGAGTTTCCACTTAATTTTTTCACATATGTTTATAATACATCATGTCTTATATTTTTACATTGAATATCTAAATTTTTCATATTTGGATGATTTTTGTGAATCATTCATTATTTATGCATATACTTCAATGTATATCGATAAAGTTCAATTAGTGTTATGCATTTATTATAGGCTTAGTAATTTTGAAGTTTAATAAATTAAAACATTGAAATTTGTATATAGTTCAATATACAACATCATATATGTTTTTTATATGAATATCAACACTTTTCTTGTGATGTGAGAATATTATCACCTAGAAAATTCATATATTAAATATTCAATATTCATAATATGAGTTTATTTTAATATAATATTGAAATTATTGGTGAATACACAACAAAAAAGTCCTATAAGTTCTATTATACATCTTTTTTATATTCTTATATATATATGTTTGGTTTTAACTCTTTTTGGAATAATTGACCCATTTAGTACAAATAATAATAGACATTGATGCACTGTCTATCCCTAGTCATAATTTTGGTTATATTAATTTATAAATTTTGAGGATTATCCCACTATATAGGTGGGTTTTTAATGATATTTTTTTCATTGAATTACACATGCATCACATGGTATTCAAACTAAAATCATTTTTCTCCCCATAAATTTATACCCTTATTATATCAAATGAAGTATATGGAAATATTTAAAATGTGTCTTATTGGTGTGTTAGATTTAAATAATACATGTTTTTATATAATACAAAATATATAATATGATTTAGAAAATTTCCATAAAGCAATAGGCATAAATAATATATAATTTTAATTCTACCTATAAAATCATACTACATTAAAAATTCATTATTGTGTTGTTTGAAATATAATATATGATTATATAATTGTTTGAATTAATGTTTATTAAAATAATTCTTGATATTTTCAAGAAAAAAAACATTTATAAAATTTGACGATAGGGATTCAAATCAAAATGGAAATTTCACACTTGATTTGGATTCTGGTAAATAATAATTAGTTTTAATTTTAATTGAATTTAATTTAGAAGAAAATGAAAAATGAGAGAATAGTCTAACTATATATATATTTTTAAATTACTTCTATTTATTTATTTTTATTATTTACCAATTATATTTAAACTTATATTCTATTATTGTCTATAATTTGTAATTATAATTTTCACACACACATATATTTATTTACAATTTCAAAAAACATTTACATTCAAATTATGATATCTTTGATATAAATTTACTTTATTTTCTATTGATTATTGTATAATCATTCGAATTAAAATTAAATTTAATCTCTAATGTTATTAAATTTTAATCATTAAATTCAATATTATTGAAAACCATAGAACCATTTTACTAATGAATTCTACTATAAGTGTGTCTTCTTAATTTATCATTGAAATAATCTACAATTTTCCCCTCTTACTCACTTTTATCCCCACTATAGTTTATGACAATATATTTATATTTGATATTTTTTATATATAAAATGAGTTAAAGTTTGATTATGGAACCTCAAATAAGTTATTAATATTAGGAAGGTCTTGATTCCTTTTTGGAATTTATTAAACGATAGGTTCAAAACAATGACATGTTTTTTGTCCATCTATGAAATGTTTAAGTATATTGAATTGGAAAAGAAATGAGATCAAAGATAATTTAATTTTTAAGTGTTTTAATCCAATTTATAGTCGTTTGATTTGGTATGGTGAAACTGGGAAGTATTTTCATCTATCAAAGATGATAATTTGAAAGATCATTACTGTGGTCAAATTGAATAAATGATTCATTATTTAAAGTAGAGTAAATTGAGAAAGAACTAAAAATTGGGAATCTATATGGTGATGTTGAAAAACCATTGTATCCGGGTTTTTATGGAATTTATGGTTTTATGGATAGAATTAAAATTGATTAACTTTAAGGAAAAACATGTATGAAGTGACATGTTTTTTAAAGAGTTGTTATAATTTTTGAAATATATTCTTTTTGAAGACAACGATATTATATATTCACATTATAAAGTGAAGAAAATACTATACCTGATGGTATTAGGGTACAAAAAAATACATGACTACATGAATGAATGTGTTCTATATAGGAAGGAATAAAAATTTCTATCAAAGATTCTTAAATGTGGGACAACATGGTATAAGTTGAACGAAAAATCACATGATTATTTAGTAGTTCGAGAGACCCCTTCCGAAGATTTTTTGCATCATCCTATAATTTATCATTTTAAATGTTTATTCAAAAAGTAACATAATAAACAAAAGGTTAACATGCAATGTAGATGAAAAGATATGTGATGGAAAATTATGGCATCTAGTTGATTACACACATTTGATGAAAATTGATCTGTAGTTTATTACATTTGTAAATGAATAAATATGTCTTAGACATAGACTGTGAATGGATAGAATGAATCCATATAAAATTATTAGTAGAAAAAATAGTTCATGGACCATTTTATTGGTAATTTGTAACCTATATCGTGAATTTTTATGAGTAAAAAATATTTCATGTTGATTTTAATGATCTCTAGACCAAAACAACACAAAAATTATATTGATGTTTTATTATCCCCATTAATTGATGATTTGAATATTTTGTGGGTGGAAATTATTAGGGTGTATGCTTATTATAAAATGGAATATTTTTAACTTTTATTAAATTATTATGTTAACTATAAAAAACTTACCAATATATGAAAAATTTCTTAGATACAATGTTACGGTCAATAATGATTTTCTAATTTGTAAACAAAAGACTTCATATTATACACTGCATCATGGGAGAAAAATAGTATACATGGGTCAATAAGGTTTTTGTATATTGATCACTCTTAAATAAAATTTAAAAGGAATTCAATGGATCAATATAATTTTATATTACTCTAAATTATTTATCCACTGATCAGTATTTTGAGAGTGTGAAAAGCATTGATGTGACATTCAGAAGGACATATAAATTAGGTAATTATAATTAATTTGGAAAAAATGGTCAATATATTTTTAGGTACTATAATAGAGATATAAGTAGGTCAAACATAATATTGATGTCATGAATGTGGAGAAGATTATCTTTGAAAATTTTATTGGATCATTATTAGATATTAAAAGAAATACTAAAGATAGGTTGAATGTAAGATTATACTTACTTCCAATAGGGAATACATTCGGAGTTAGGTCACAATCCTGATAAAAGAAACAAATACTTACCCTTAGATTGTCATACATCACCTAATAGGGAAGAAATTATATTTTTTAGTGACTTCATGATATCAAATTTTCGAAGGGTTATTCTTAAAATATTTTTTTGTGTTTAAAGGATTTGTAGTTGATACGTTTATATCATGATTTTCAAGTCATTATGAAATAGCACCTTCTCATTACATTGAGCAGAATATTTATCATCCATGTTAGAATGACTATCACGAAGGTGTTTTATTTCTTAAATTCAATTTGTAATAAGGTGATTGATTTTAATTTTTTAACTATTTAGATAACAAAGTAATTTTTACATTTTGTTAATTGGAAATGTATTTTCTTCCATCTTTTTTTATATCATGGTGCATTTAATGATTCATTTAGTGTGATAAATAATTCTATTTAGACATTTATATATATTTTTGATATATCCTTTTGAAAGTTATATGTATATTTTGAAGGGGTATGTTAAGAATCTATATCAGCTTGAATCGTCCATTGTTGACAAGTATATTTCAGAGTAGGTTTTGGAGTTTTTTATAATACACTTTCCTGTAGTAGAGAACATCATTTTTCCTATATCTCACCATGAATGGTTTAATTATGGAAGAAAGGGGATCCATGTATTGAATATTAAATAATTGATAGGGGAATTGATAAGGAAGGTACTTTTATATATTTTGAATAACATATATGATGATCATCCATAAATAATATTTCATATTAATGTGTTGAAACTATGTTATCCAAAGAGGAAAGATGTGTGAATGATTAAGATAACAGAAGGATAACACAGTCTGCTTATGACATTTGTGACTATACATTTCCTACAAAAAACCAGGACAACTAAAGTGAAGTTTAGAATATTAGTGTATTTGTGTTTATAGAAGAAATTCATTTTTTGATTTCCAAATAAAAAATCTCGATATCCACATAAAGTGGATATTATGGTCTCATTGAAGAAATATGGTAGGTTGAGTACATCAAAAATCAAGTTCCATTTTTTAACTATAAATGGTTTATTTGTAACAATAGTGTCAGACATGATGAATTTGGAATAAAACTGGTTAATTCGAATATATTGGAATACACAACTGATCATTTTATAATGGAAAGACATGAAATAAAAATTTTCTATGTTCTTTATCAATCTGATATGAAGTGTTATATTGTTTTACAAGAAAAAATCAATATTTTGGTGATGATAAAATTTATGAATATGGTGATTTATATGAGATCTCTACTTCCATAATAAGATTAAAAAATAATATTTATGAGAAAATTATAGACATGGTTTAGTAAAACAATCCTTTAGTACATTCCTAATATTTTAGGTTATATATATATATATATTTCCAATTTCCTTTTTTGTATTTCATAAATTGTTATATATTTTAATTTTAATTTTAGTATTAAAACACATATTATAACTAATAACTAATTTTTTTTATATTAGCCTAATTTTGTTTAATTTACCCATACATGACTTATATATTAATTTATTTTATTGAAAAAAATTATTTTAAAAGAAAAAAACATTGCATAAGAGTATATTTAAAAAATATCTTTTTTCGTTTAAAAAATAAATTTTTAGGTCGGAGTATTTTTCTATTCACACACAATTTTGGGATTTATTTTTATTCATTTATATGTTATTTTATATCTCATTACTATTTTTAGAATTTTAGTTAGCTATAAAAAATATGATTAAAAATGTGTTAAGTTTACATCATTAAATTTTTTATTTGATAATTTATCATTTTTTATTTTCATTTGTATGAAATAGTTGGATTTTTATATTTGTGTATTAATTGTTTTATACATGATTTTTTTGGATAATGAAATATAAATCATCTAATACACCAAAAACTTATAGATATTATCATACTCATACCTCTAGGAAGGAACATACACATGATCCTACTGATGAGCCTCATCCCTTTTTACAAGATAAATCTACTTCCATGGGGATGAAGAAGAGATCAAGGGTTGGTAAATGTGGAATCACACATATACCAAAATTATCAGTTAATCACAACCAACACTAGAGGATACCATTATAATTTTATTATAATGATATTCCAAGAGGCCCAATTTTAAAACAATTAAATAGTTTTATAGTAGGGTAGGATAAAAGAAATGTTATAATCTTGATTGATGATTATTGAAATGTTTCAAAAATGACATTATATCTTTTGTGGGAGGAAATTTTACTAAACTCATCTATTATTTATTTAGTTATCCTAAAATGTTTATAGTTAAATATGTTTTCCCCTTCTTATCAGATGTCATATTTTATACATGATATTGGAGGAGTCTAGAGGAAATGTTTATCATAGGATTCTTGGAGATGGAGGGATTTTAAACCAACCCTCACATCAGATTTCATTTTTTGGCATTAACAACATAATAATCCATGTGATATATAATCAATTATAGATGAAGACACATAGAAGAAGTTTTTTTAAAGTAGTTTATGATATGTGTTTTTGGTAAGTGAAATGGTACCATTTAAATTTTTTTATATTAATGATATTATTAATGATTTATTTATTATAATTTTACATCAATTGAGTATATCTCATTAGGAGAACAATTATAGAAACATATACCCTGCTACATCATGTTGGGGGGAGTATACAATATTGGAAAAAATTGACTGTTTAAAAATTTCAAAAATAAAGAGTTGAGTTTTCAGGATCTATAGTCTCCTCCCCCCACTAAACATGAAAAATGGAAGAGGGATCGGATGAGAAAAAAAGGAAAATATCATATGGAAGATTCAAGGGTTTTAGTTCAAAGGATTTTATGTTTTTTAATTACTTAATTTATTTATGTTAAATAATTTTGCATACATTTTGATTCATTATATATTTTTTAAAATATTATATACAAGATTCTCCTAAGGGGAAAAGCGCACATGGGGTCTTTATAAGAGATGGTGGGAAAGATATTTTTACTACAACATTGGGAAATATTGAACAACCGGGTCATGTATGAGGATAACTCATTGGTGTATTAGTAAAAAATGTATTTATACATTTAGCAGCTTATTAAATGGGGGATGATTATAAAAAATAGAATCTATTGAAGCTAAAGTATAGGATATTCATGTGATGATAGTGGACATGATCAAATCTTCAGCACAATCAATGTTTTCAGACATGCCAAGATAGTTTCAGACTGGTAATATCAATTTTCCACCTCCTCGATAAGACCACACTCATACTTATCATACTCATCCACATCATCCTATAAAACTTACTCCATCTTATCATACTCCTACATCCCCCTCCTTCACATCTTCCTAGTTATTGTGACTTATGTGTTAATTATCCCTATTATCATATTATAAAATGTGGGATGATATCTTATATTTGTGATACCATTAATCATCAAAAGATTGAGTTATAGACACATAGGATCGTTGTACAATATATTATATACAGATCATCAAGAATAACATTATCTATAGATATGGTGAGTATAGTTGTAAAAATTATCAGCTACTTTTTATTTTGTCTATCTAGACTTGTTTGACATATTACCAAATAGGAATGTTTATATTTTATCTTTTATTTCATTTTTCTATTAATTTCTTTAAAATTTTAAAGTTTATATATTTATATATTTTTTATATGAATAATTTTAAGGTAAATAAATAATTTATAGACAATAATAAATATAAAGTACTATGTAATTAGATAAAAATCCTACTAGTATTTATAGATTTGCAAAAGATTCATATTTTTTAATGATGTTTATGAGATTCCAATTGAAGCTATCACTTGTGATCATGAAATGGATATGAAAAATTTTGAAACAAAAATTTCATCGAACTTGTAATTGGATATGAATTTCGAATCAACATGATGCATGTTTTTTCTATGTAAGTTAATTAAAAAAATCCATTAGTTTAATTTATTGAAAAATTATAATTATGTTCGTATTGTATTATGTAAATTTATATTATTTATATGAAGCATGAAAAGGAATAATTATATGGATTTATGGACCAATGGTTTATTTCACCTATAAAGGGTACAATAACTGATTTAAAAAAATAGTTTATATTTTTGAAAGATTTTATAAGAATTCAATTATTCAGTATTGGATATTTTCTTATCTTTAAGAGTTTGAAAAATATATCTCAAAAAGTGATATATATATTAACATAATGACCACTAACATTAAATCTTCTTTTATATCAATGGCCATCACACGTTTGGTGTTTTTTACAAGGGCGAAGGCACTTTATGGGCTATGATCTATCCATGGTAAAGTGTGAGAGAATTTTATGAATTTATTAGACATGGAAGTCTTTATTTTTTAAATATTCTTTGATATTATAATGACTTATAATTTTTTTTATTAAATTTTTTTACAAACAGGGTGTGGAATTTCATTAGAGAGACCCCAAGAAAGAAGAGCTCTAAGATCAAATATGTAATAGTATTGGAAAATTAAAATTTATAATTACTAATTTTGGGATATATTACATAAAATTTATATTATTAATTAAAAAATAGATTTAAAAATAATTTTCTAAATAAGAAGGCTTAAATGAATGTGGATATAATGTTTTAATATTTATGTATGAAACAAGATAATCTAGGATAGTTATGAATTTTTAGAAGGGTAGATTTATTTATAAACTTTTCTTCATATTTCATTCCCTTTATTTAGAATACATATTGTATTATTTCCTTTTAATTTTTTGCTTTGTGATAACTTTTGGCCTTATAATTATTAGAAGTTGACATACTGACAAATTGAATTGGAAAATTATTTCATAGGTTTGATTGTATTTTATTTTATTTTTAATATATATTATTAACTTGAATTTTCGAATTATAAGGGTGTTTTTATTGGTTTTGTACTAGTTTTTCTACTGGTTTTAGGATCTTATCTATTGTGGAGAGGAGTAATCAAAATTAAATTATTAAAAAAAATTGTTTTTCAGGTCTGTTATTTGATAATCGATCTGAACTACAAATACTGATAGGGTTTTCACATTTTTTATTCTATAACCTCCATGAAAATACTAGAAGATAAATATTTACAATATCAGTTTTTTAAATGACATTAAAAAATAATTTTCAATGATTCCTATAATATCATCTTTTAATAGCTTGAAATAAAAAGAAAAAAAATGACAAGAGAAATAAATTTATGCAGTGCTGGAATTGTGACCACATATTCTAATCAGTTCCTTCAGTTACGAATCAATGTGGTTGGTTAGTTAAATGGATAAAAAATAATAATCGTTTGAGGAACCATTTTGAATAAAATTTATTTTTGAGAGTATGAGTTATCAATATCCATCAATCGAAAGTGACATGATAAAATTACCATGAGATGGAATCCAAAACTCTAATGCTTCTAATAAATTCATTTAATAATTAATATTTATAAAAGGGATAAGATCAATCCCATTAATGTAAACTCAACGCATGAAAACCTATAATAAAAATATCTTCAAGTTTCAGGTTCTCCAATTTTCTATATGAGGATGGTGCTATCATACTATGGGAGATCATGTGATCCTATTATTATTAATATGGGACTATTACCACTGTATTCCCCATAGAGGTGAGAGTCGTGTAGTGATCACTAAGGTGATTCCTATCAAGCATAGTCCGTATTATTATTAAATATTTTGCTTAATATTGTAAAGATATTCCTGTATTTATATTCTTCATTATCTCATATTGATTGAATTAAAGTAAGATCAATGATATTATATTTTTCTTCTTAGATATATTCAAAAAATAAAAACCCTATATGTATTTAGTGGTATCAGATCCTTGATCTTCAATGAGGTAACAAATTTTTATACTTTTTTTTCAAATAACATTCCAATCGTATGGTTTTTGGGTCTATTTAATAACATATATTATGAAAGAATTATTTAATTTTTTTTATTCATAGTATAATACTAACATATATCATAAAGTGCTATATGGAATGTAAAACACTTATCAATTGATTGGAAGTATATGTCCAGAAGTATTGGTTCTATAAGTTATTTAGTTTATTGATGTTGTGGCAGTAATAGTGGTTTCCATTAGTGTTTCAGAATGAGGTTTCTGAAAGGAGGTGGATCGAAAGGTAATTCTTACGATGTGATTATAGAAGGTAGTTTTTTTGTAGAATTCTTTTTCTTATACTTTCATAAGTGGGTGAGTCTCCAATTAACTATATTTCCCTGGTTTTCTGAATGTGGTAGACTCACTAAGGATTTATACTGGAGATCTACTTTGGTTATAGTGGAATATAAAGAGCCCCATAATTTTTAGAGGATGAAGATACTTGATTACTAGATGATACTATCAATATAAGGATGGTGGGTCCCCCATGATGAGGATGCGTTGTACATATTATGATTACTTTTATATTATTCTTGAGTGAATATTATGTCACTATGTTGTAATGTTTTTATTTTGAATAAATGAAATGATGTAATTTTGCTTATGTGGGCATAATACTATTAGTCTGAACCCAGTAAAATAAAAATTTTCCTTTATTTCGAACATTTAAATTACATTGCTTTTATATGTTGGAGTTAACAAGATTGAGGTGAGGTTTTAAAACATAGTGTGGTGATTTGAGTGAGCATTGTTTCAACCAAGTTCAAAAATAGTATTTTCTAAGAGTTTCTTAAAGAATCAGATTCTGTCTAGTGAATCTAGAATGATTAATTCTCATGAACTATTTGATGGAAAATTCCATTTAAAGGGATTTTAAATAAGTGGAACCAAAGAGAAGGTTCTCAAAAGGCACAATATTTTTCTTACTAGATCATGTAATATTTTTTTGACTTATGTTTTTTCATTTTCAGTGGGTTTTTTTATTTTTATATACATAGAATCAGAAAAAATAAAATTTAAAATTTTTACGTTCAGTGGAATATATTTAAGTTTTTGGAAAATGAATATAAAATATTGTCACATTTTGAATGATTTGTAGCATCTGTTAGAGGGGGTCAAACCAGAATCAGTTAAAAAACATGAATGAGAAAAACTAGATCATATGTATATGTGTTCGATATGTATGTATTTAGTCTTTAACATGTATTTTGACATTTAAGAGGAGAATAATACAATATATTTGATGGTTGACCTTCAAAATGTATTTGAGAAACCATCAACACTGAAAAAAGTGAAATTGATGTAGAGGTTATTCTGTGTGAGGTTATCAAAAATATGTTTTGTATCAGATTTATTGAATGATTTCAACATAACCTAGAGAAAAATGAAGTCTATAAATGTTACTTTTACTGACTATGTTTGGGTTATTTTTTTTATAATATCCACTAGAGTCTTTAGAATCTATGGTTATATTTGTGAGTAGTTTAATTGGAAAAATTATTTGGTATTCACTAATGTTTCGAATAATATTATCGATGAGGATATCCAAAGGAGTGAGAGTGAATCATATTCTATTGATGTATTAAATATGTAAATAAGGGGACAATCACCTCATTGAAATAATCATATGTAGTTTTAGAGGAAATCAATGGAGAATAACATAGGGAAGTATTCTGAAAGTGTGCTTATTTTTTTCATAGTGGAAAGTAAGGTTACTTTAAGATATATAATAGTAATAGGAAGACAACTTATGGAAGGAATTTATTCAAATAATTGAGTTTTTCAATGAAAGATAGTATAAATATACTTTTAAGTGTTACTAATAAAGTGGAAACTTATAATATATAATCCAAAGCTTGATTACATTCCATAAGAGAAAAATGATGTATATAAAATGATGTATTAAGAAATTTTGGTTTAGTGTATCTTTTTGATGATGAATCTATTATCATTATTGGATTGGGGGAAGTGATATTTTAGTTGAATAATGAATGTTTTCTTATATTGGAGGAATATCAGCGTGTTCCAAGACAATAGAAGAACCGTATTTTAGTGGGCCGACTAGATGAAGTAGGGTTTTAAATGATTTTTGTGTAGAAATTATGAAATATTAAATGGGGTTCTCCTGTCATTGCCATAGGTGTAAAATACGAGTCATTATATTTGACCAAAAGAATAGTGAGATATATACTATTCATAATGATATCTTTTAGAAGTTCAGAACTATGGAATAACCAGTTTTGGAACCTTGATGAGAAAGGTATAAAGATTCTAACTAATAGAGGAATTTTAAATTTTGATCAATGTGATTCTAAAAGTTGAGATAGTTATTTACTCAGGAAGATGTGAAAATTAACTTAATTTTTTTTAAAAGGACTCCAAAATATCAGATGTTATAATTAGTTAATACTAATTGTTAGGGACCATACACTATTCATTATTAAATAAATTCTAGTAATTTTGTTACCTTAATTGATAGTTCCACAATAAAATTATGGTCTTACTTTTTAAAAATAAAATTAAGGTGTTTGGAATCAATATTGAATGGAAGTCCATAGTTAAAATCAAAACTGAAATCATGTTTATGTGTTTGAGTCTAGACTATTGCAGTGATTTTACTAGATGGAGTGACCAGAAATATAATAGGAAAATAGGATTTTGGAATGAGAATAATATTCTATGAACAAAAAGAAACAATATTTTATTTGAGAGAATAAATTATACATATTCTAGAATTTTTAGATGTTTTTTAATTTAATAGAAGGACTCATATTCTAGAAGTAAATTTAGAAGGTTGTTTCAAAATATGGGAAGTTCATCTAATAAATGATGTATAAAAATGATCAGGAAGTATTGAAGCTCTCTCAAGTGTTTTAAAAGGATAAGTTCTATAATGAGGAGTTCCAATAGGATATATCCATAAGTTAAAGTTCTGAAATAAGCTGAATTGTAGGTTAATGTGTGAATTTATTAAAATATTAAATGAATACTATATAGTTAAGGATATGATATGAATTTATTACTTTTAATGAATAAAGTATAATAAGAGAGTTTGTAAGAATAAAATACTTTTTTAGATTTTAGAAGGTGGTTGTTATCAGTGTAAGAGGAGTTGGATTAACAAAAAGTGAATAACACCTAGGTGTTAATGGAACTAAGACCCGATAATAAATCACTTGATTTTTTTTCTATTTCGATTGAAATAATACACTTATAGAAACAGATTATAGAAATCGAAGATGGTTGTAAAGGGTTTTTAATAGAATGAATGTTTTTAATTATCTATGATTTTTTTTCCGATAGTAAAACATAAAACCATTTAGACTATGATAATTTTGGTTTCATTCAGAAATATATACGTTGAATAAATGGATGCGAAGATGAATTTTCTTCATAGGGACTTAGTGGAAGAAATTTATATAGAAAAACCTATTGGTTTCCGGGAAAATTAGAATCAGGTCTTGTTATGAAAAATAAGGAGAAGTCTCTGTTGTTTGAAATAAGAACCATGATATTGGACCCATAAGTTTTATTCCTTCATAATGAAAAATGTTTTTTATGGGGTAATTATTACCCCTGCTATAATCAGAAAGAGATATTAGGAAATGGATTTATAATATTTCTTTTTTATATGGATGATATGCATCTGGTATTTCTGGATATTTAGTTAATTCTGAAGATGAAGTAAGACTTTTCTAGAAATTTTCAAATGAAATATCATGGTGTATCCAAGAAGATATGTGTCACGATGATTGAACGTGATAAGAAAATAAGAAGCATTATTTTATCACAAAGTCATTACATCTAGAATATTATTAAGAGATTCAGAATGACTGGATGTAAGGCAGTTTCAACTCCCATTGTTGGCCACATTAAATTTTCAATAATGAAAATCACTATCAATACAAGAATTAAATAATTACATGTTAAAATTTCCATATAACTCAGCATATGAAAGTTTTATGTATCCTAATTATTATATATTTGATTAGAAACCCACATAATCAATAATTTACAAAAACATATATAAAGATTTTATCTTAAAATTGTACCTTGGATTTTCATTATGGTTTTCTCATCCTAATCCCAAAAATTACTAAACCAT
Source organism: Viscum album (assembly GCA_963277665.1). Taxonomy (NCBI): domain Eukaryota; kingdom Viridiplantae; phylum Streptophyta; class Magnoliopsida; order Santalales; family Viscaceae; genus Viscum; species Viscum album. Next base: position 1,446,723,412 of record OY728145.1, on the reverse strand, counting down.
TATCTGATAGTAACTATAAAGACCCATGATAAAAAAACATAAATAACACACTAATAACATGGTTTAATTATTATATAAAAAAACATCTCAAAACATAATAACCTAAAGGTTTAGTAACTTATAGACCAGAAACACAATTTTTTTATTTTGCATATTGTAATCATTTATATGAATTATAAATCCACTTTAGACATTCTATGATACAAAATCCTCTTCACAACCTAGGGAGGGGAAAAATTTAAGAAGGGGTGTTCTCAAATGAATAACCAGGGATAACATAACAATGGATATAATAGTTATATAATATGAATTTGGAAAATCACAAATAAGGGAAAATATTTGAATTAAAATAAAATAAATTAATAAGTGTTCATAAGAAGAGAAGATAGACATAATATATCAAATTATAGCACATTTACAATGGCATGAGAAAATAAAACATAATTCATATAACATGATCCATGGAATGTATTAATGAAAATTGCATCATAATAATAGGATTTATTTTCTGTGTAATCCTAGCTACTCACACACCCATTCACTTGTAAATGTGTGAGTAGAGATAAACACCATAACACTCACCCTTTTTGAACAAAGATACACGATAACCAATTCACATAACATTTCTATGTCATAGTTTATATACCTTTACTCAATGAATTAGAGGGAGGAATAAGTCCCAAAAATATTATAATCCATACATTTGAGTACCACTTTAAAATAATCACCAAATCAGAAAATTACCCATATAATGAAAAAATGGGTTTCATGACATTTCTAAATAATCAAATAAAGAACCCATCAAAATAAAATGGAATTCATAAACCATAAAAATAACATCACGAATTAAATTGATTAATATTGAAAACATGATGTCCCAAAACAATCAAATAATTAAATAATAACATAGGGTAAAATATGAAACATAATATCCATTGGAGTGAGATCAATTTTTAAGATAATGAAAACCAAATCAATAAAATATCTTTTTGAAAACTTTTTATGTTCAACATTTTATGTCATATTTTCAAGTATATTTTAAAAAAATCACCTTTTTAAGAAAAATTAAAATAAATCCTTTCATGGAAATGGAATTGGTTCAAAAAATATTTTACCCTGAAGTAAAAATGCAAGCATCTATTAAAATGGCAAGTCTTTGAAAGATTAAGTTCAAATAAGAAATTGTAAAACTAAAATAAGGGAGTTTAATATACCTAGTGTTTTACCACAACACTTGACTTATATGAATTTTTTTATCCTCTAGTATCGTAAATATCAATATCTTAATTACCTATTTCATAACCTTTTCATATAAATTTCTATTTATAATATTCGTTGACATAAATTTTCTTCATGTATTAGATTGTTGTAATCTCTTTTCAACATCAGGTGTTAAAATTTTATCCTTTTATACATGCTTTATAAATATGATATAATTACCCATTATTTTATACCAAGATCATAATTAATATATTTTTATAAATAAATTATTATATAACTTATATTTATTTTTTAGTCTCTTAAACCATTCCATAATCCTTTTTGTTGCGCTGAGTGACAATTGAATCAGTGTTGACATATTTCATTGAATTTAGAAAACCAAAAAGAAAATTTTATAATAACATAGATACAAAATATAATATTTGTAGAACCATAAAAAAATATTCATTTTCCTATTATATTATAATAATATTATATTTCATGTTCTCATTTTCATTTATAATTGTATTTTATAGTATCATTCATGAAGTTGGTTAAACTGAACCAAACTTGAACACTCTTTAAATTGGGTGATGATTATGGTTAACGAGGAATTTATTACAATATAATAACATTATAAAAAACATAATGATAATTTTTTAAATTTTTATGACGGTGAAACATATTTTAAAATGATTTTATAAATAATGAAAAATTGGAACAAAAATAAAAAATGATTCTTTGTGGATGCAGTAGTCCTTACACATGCATGATTGATTTTCCTTGGTTTTTCTAAATGGATTGTAATAAATAACTAAGTGTTTTAAAATAAAAAAATATATAATTATGATAATTATAAAAAAAATTACATTTTTATGGTGATAATATATTAGTATGATTATGATTATGAATTAAAACGTAATGAGATAGTAATTAAGTTGAAGATATATTTTTTTCCTTCGAATTAAAATTTTATTTGAAGGGATTGTGATTAATATGAGTGGCCAAGAGATTAATTTATTAGAATTTTTTTATTGGGAGATTAAAATGGTAGCGTTAAAATGGGTAGTTTTATTGAAAGGTTGTAGCATGAAGGGGTAGAACTCTCCCCTTTTATAAGTGAAGGGAATATCAGTTTTGGAGACACCCCTTACTTATTAAATTATATTTTATACTGTTATAGGTAAAATACCTAAATCATTATAAGGTATGGAGTTTGGTTATGTCTAAAATTCCTACCATACACTCATTTTGGAGGTATCATTGAGTGATTTAAGAGTTTTTCCTTTTACTTTTGATTTTAACCAAGTGTACTTTTACCTTGGTAACTTCTCTTTTTAGCCATGGTTGTGAATTAAATTGTCTAAAATGAAAAATTATCTTCTAATAAAATTTGATAATTAAAATAATAAATATAAATTATATTTTTTAAAGAAAATTACTATGGTTATGAAATGTTAGCTTCAAATTAAACGTACTTAACATATAAAAAAATTTGAAGAAATTTTTTTAAGCTTAAAATTTATATGTGAGATAAAATTATTATTTTTAATAATTATTATGACATATATTAAATTATTATAGTTAAAATCAGGTTATTTAACATTGAAATCAGGTAATAACTTACTTTCTACAAAAAATATTACTTAATTAAAAAAGTCCAAATTTTTAAATTTATATTTAAGTAACATTTTGATTTAGTTCTATATTTTTTCATAGGATTTATATATGAAAAAATATTTAAAAAATAAAATTATTGTTATTTATTTCTATATTTTTACTCTTTAATTCTTTTGAAATATTATAGGTTATTCTTACATAGTTATAAAATCAGAGAAATTATATTTTTTGGTAAATCCTTCATTTTTTGAGTAAAAATCAACCCTTTAAAAAATTCTCACAAATTAAAAATGAGTAAATTTTATAATGATGAAATAATTTTTTTTATTTTTTATTATTGAATTTTTTTTTTTAAATTTATATTTTAGTGAATCATTTTTAGAAAAAAAATATTCTATTGAAAATACCCTTCTCTGGTTTTAAATCTGATTAAGTATTTATCTTATAATGGAAATTGTTTTTAATTGATTACCATATTAGGTTTATTACTAATGTTATTCTAATATGTTTTGGATCATTAATCTCATATGTTGTTTGAAATAAAAGTTATCATACATTGTGTTATATTTTTTTACCAGATCTAAAATATTGGGTTGTTATAGAACACTTGTAAAAACAACCTGAATCTCATCCTCCAAGAATCTAGATGGACTCGACCTCAGATCCCATTCTACATTAAAGACACAACACACCCCATTGGGGGAATAAAGGAGACATAATGAAGATAAAACTAGTTATGAGATTTAAGGGAAATGAAAAATCAATCCCAATAATTTCATATATAGGATTTATATCTAGAATAAGAAGGTCCCAAGCAATATGGATTTAAAAAAAATTCAACATTAGAATGGTATTAGAGACCCTTCTCATTATTCATCTCCAGAGTTGTATAAATCTCCATTAAAAAATTTATGAGCTTCATATGAATATTTAACAATTTCACAACACTGGAAAAAATGGATAAATTTTAAGCACTAGTATCAAATAAATAAATCACTAATGATGAGTCAATGTTAATAGTACATATCACGATCATATGACCCACATCAGCTTCACCTTGAGACTCATCAACAACATGAAGATGTTTTTTCCTGTTTACTATGGTTTGAACCACTTTATTCTTGATGAATATTAATACACCATAAATACTCCCAATATTGTCAATCCTATACTACTATGTAGAGTGGTAAAGACACGGGAAAACCTCTACAAGTGACTTGATCATCCACAAGAGCTTCATATCTTCAATGTCTCGATACAAAAACACTTTGAGAACCCAATATTTCCAAACTAGAAACAATTTAATTGTCTTGTACCAAATAATAAAAAAGTTTTAGAGGAATTATATTTTTTAGATCCCCCAATAAGGTTTCCACCACAATATTCATCCTGCTTATTCTTCCCTTTAATGTGACCACTCAAGATACCACTAGGAGTAAGAGGACCGCCCATAAAACCTGACTTACCATCCAAGTCAAGTCTCACATCAAATATTTATCAAGAACATTAATATATAAGGTGGTATTCAAAAGGAAAACATAATAATAGATATGTTCTCAATGATCCATCTCAAATCTTTGGGTCATAAATTTCCCATTTTATACTACCTTAGTTGATATATTAATATGTTCAAAAAAAATTGTATATTGATTCACTATCTAATCACTATTATGGTGTTTAATTATCTCAATTTATTTATCCAATAATATTAAATTTCGATATAATTATTCTATAAAAAGATACCTCATGTATTTCCATTCTAATGCAACATTATTCCCATCTAGAACTATAAAATACCACCATCTTCTTATAGGTCTTTCAAGTTTTAACGAGACATACTTCACTTTAACAATATTAGTTGTCTCAAAGAAATTAAAGAGTTTTATAAACTTTCTAAATAAATCCTATACCTCTGAATATCTTAAATACTATGTAATGATGGTGATTTTAAGTGAAGGTACTCTTGGTCAGGATCTCTACTATAATCCCTATAAGGTACAACCTCTATAGACTAAATCTTGGAAAGTAAACACAATAAACTCTACAAGGTTATGGTAAAATAGAGTATTAAATTATAGTGCTTTATTTGTATTTCCCTCTCAAGGTATATTATAAAATTTTATTATGGGAATATTACTACACAACATCAAGAAATAACAAGGTAAATATCATTTAAGATAAATGGGATCATTAACATTATAAGTTATAATTCAACTGAGAAACAAAAATATGAGATAAACGCTTTAGAAGAGTTATATAATTAGATCAATCAACTTCTAAAATAGACCTTTCTCTATAACAGAAGGTAAATTAGGTCTCTATGTAATCAGGAATATCTAGATATTCAATTATAAAATAACCCTCAAGTACTAAAAATAATATATCTTATCTACCAAGACATCCCAAACATCATACCATGATATGTGAAGAGTAATGGACACATTTTATTCCAATTTTTCATGAAATGAAATACATAACCCACCAAAATGATACTAAAAAATAGTTATGACATGTCTTGTAGGGCATTATAGATCCTCACGTGCAAGTGACTTACATATGGGAGTCAAAATAGTGGGAATTATTTCACCACAAGAGTAACTAATAAAGAAAAAGAAATATATATAAAACAATAAACATTTGATATGAAAAACACTCCTTAGGAGAAAATGTACCACCAAAAGATAGATACAAGTCTCAAATCATAAATTGATCAAAATTCATTAGATAGAACCATTAATATGTTATCATCAGAACCAAATGTAAAAAGCGGTTCACATGTTCCACATGTCACTTCCAATTCACATGTCTCCTTTAATAAAGTGAACCCACCACCTATATGTGGAGATTTCCTTTTTCCTAGACTTGAAATAAGAAAATCAATAAAAACAAGAAGGAAAGGGTAGGTTGTGAGGAATAAATCCTAATAGGATCCCACAAAGTATTATATAAGTATTCCATGAAAAATAAACTAACTTTGATTGATATTTGATATAAAAACATTATTTATAAAAAAATTCATTAGAAAATATAAAACAGGTTTCAAATTTCATTTCGCTCAAATTAGGCAGGCATAAACATCTTTATTAAAACTAGCATGAATAAGCAATAATATGAAAACAAACATGTGTAAATTAATTAAAGAAATAATTATCTGGTACAAACACATTCAATCATATAACCTTTGTAATAATATATATGGTTAGTTAGTTTGGTCACAATGTTCCATAAAATATCAATAAAATATGGATGTAATTGTGTATACACTCTATAGGTTCCAAACCTTGGGGGAATGGGAGTGAATCCCAAAGAATAAACACCCCTCCCTCAAGATAGTTTTATTTTATTTTCCTCATCAATCCATTAATATATATTAGTTTATTTAGAGTGTATTTACTTCAATATAACTACCCATTCTCTATTGTTCTTCATGGTAAATCAAACATATATGGGGCTATAATTCATCTAAATCAATCTTAAGCATTTCAAATAATCGTTTTGACTGATCCCAAGTTCAAGTTTTAAAACATAACTTTAACTTCCAAAAAACAAGCATCAAAAGTTTTTCTCAAAAACACAATCCTTTTATATCAAATAATCTAATTATAAAAAAATTTATGAATTTTTATCTCATAAAAATTACTTTTTAAATAATTCATTTAAAATTAAGATCATTATTATGGAAATCAACACATAATATTCAACAAAAAATTTGAAGGTATTTAATCACACACACCATGACATTTCGAATCATTTATAAAGATACTCAATTAAATATTTCGAAATCAATTAGATACTAATTTAAACTAAAAAATAGTCAATTGTTTCAATTAGTAGAGGTTATTTAGGAAACCACCTACCTCAATCAAGATTAAAAAGAACTACCATATGATCCACCATTGGAGAGTCAACAACTAGAATACTCAAGGAAGAATACTAGAAACAAAATTCATCAGGATGCGATATATATCATTTAATGTCATGAGGATCTACCTCTATCAAATATATATATAGAGAGAAAATGGTAATTGTTGCTCCAAGAAGATCGAACTTAATATAAGTAATCCAAAGAACCAACTAACACATTGATTCATGAATAAAAAAGGTTAGGAGAGAAAAAATCATCTCTTGATATACTACAAGGTGTTTAGGTTAGAATTAAATTCACGGGAGAGGAATAATTTACAAAATAGATATTAATAAAATAAATGTAATGATATAACCCTATTGATTCTCAACCCTATCAGTTTCACCGATTAACTGGTGGATTTTGGCTGAATACTAAGGCCACTAGAACCCCCACCACGAAGTCAGTTGGACATGTAGAATTCATATCTCCCTATCTAGTGAAGTTCCTATAAAAAGTATCCACTATTATCATCCCAACATATGGTCGGTGTCCTTTACTAGGTAGTTGGTGTGATTCCTTTGTCTTTTCTAGCTACAATATTATTACCACTCCCATGGAAAAGCTTTGACCACTTCTCGGCCATTAAATCAAGAATCAAAACACTCTCTCACACCCTAATAAAATCCCTAAAAAGGTGAAAAAACAACTAAAATTAGGTATAGAAAATAAATAACGTAAATAACTATAGATAAGACAACCCTGCTTTTTTATTACAACTCAAACATGATTCATTACATAAAACATCACTTGATAAAACAGAGAAGATCGAGAGGTTTAGTTTATCTGGGGATTATGATCGTTACATAAAAACTAAAAACATGAAATACAATATCTTTATTGAAATCTTCCTTTACATGACCACTACATTTCTTCGTACTTAGCATTGCATGGGATAACCTGAGGACATGCATAAGAAAAGGGTTAAATATAATGCCCAGTAAGGGATTACACGTGGAATTACATGAGGAGTACAATACATGTTAAAAAATAGGCATATCAACAGAGAATAAGAAAAACATGAACATAAAGGCATGATAAAGCATTATAATCATAACATGGAAATGTGGCAACAACACTTAACATGGAATTATCATGAGCCAAGGCCCATTGCACATGGAGCATGAGTAAATCCTCATTGCACATAAAGCACGAGTAAACCCTCATTGCACTAGAATTAGAATAATTAAACACTCATTTCACTTGACGTATCATGATACTATACTTTACCCAATGCATTGGAGCACTATAAGGGAGCACCCTTCTTAAACATTTCATTTCATGCATAAGTGTGCCACCTGGATCATAAAACATGGATTCATTACACATAATCACTTATTACACGATAAAGGAATGTGGAATTCATAAATGAAAGATTATAATCAATAAGAAAATTTGCATAAAGGTTTATACCATTGATAGAGTAATGGGAATGGTATTCACTACACAAAGGCATTGTCTTAGAAAATCGGTGCAATTTCTGCAAAGTAACGGTGTGACAAAAGAATTCATAAATATGGTTGATGAGAGATAAAAGGGTTCCTCATCATATTTACATGTAATTTACAGTGATTAGGTCATATAGATACATGTCCCAACAATTTAAATGGAATTTAGATTCATGATACAAAAGTATTCCTTGAATGTAAAAGAGGAGAGATAAGTTTCTTTCAGAATTTCAGCATAGTAACGGGTGTAAATGGGAGGCATTAAATGAGAGAGAAAGGGTCTCCCATCATTAAAAAAAGGGGGAATTATTATGGATGTGAGAAACCATTCCCCAAAATTCATAATTGAAATTAAAAGGGAAAAACAACTTTAAGAAAATAGGACAAAAAATGAGAAAGGAAGGAAAACCCCTTACTTGGAAGTGTGCTTCCAAAGTCTAAAGAGAGGCTTGTGAGATGCTTCATGGGAGCTTGAGGCACCTTGGGAGGATTATAGAGAGAGTTGGAATGAGGTTGGACGAACTCCAAAGGTTTTGAGTGAGAAGGAAGTGGGAGCATGGTTGGGTTTATATAGGAAGGGGAAGGGAATTCTTTATTATTTAGGTTTGGGACCCCTTATATTAAATTAATCCAAACCACCAACCAACCCATGGGTTTTTCCAATGGTTTTTGGAAAAGGGAAGAGTAAAACAATATTTTATATGGCCATGTTCTTAAATTCTTAAAATATTAGGGCTGATTTTGTGGAGGTGAGTCACACTCCCATGGAAATTAATTTAAAAAGGCAAGGTGTTGAATAAGTCTTGAGGGGTCCATTAATGCATTGAAAAGTAAGCAAAACAAACCCAAAATTAAATTATTTTAATGGTAAAACATATATTGGCCAAAAATAAATATTATAGTATTTTATTACATCACTATTGGGTCATTATGTTGTCATGAAACGCATTATATATTTAAACAAATATTTAATTTTTACCCAAAAATTTGACTGTCTCAGAAAATTATGAAAAATTCACCATTGGATAATTTCGACGTCCGGATTCCAGAAATAATATTTATTTTATCTAAATAATTTTATAAATATGTTAATTTTCACTTTTAAAATAAAAACCGATATTTATCGAAATTTCATGGGTTTTCATAAAAACGGCTTCCAAACCTTAATAAAAATTATAATTGCATGCATAAAATTATAAGATAATTTATATTTAATAAATATTAATTTAATAATAATAATAATAATATTTTATTAAAATATTATTTCATTCAAAAATCCCTTAATTCAATAAAATAGAATTCTTGATTAAATAATAACTAAAAACAATATTTGTACTTTAAAAACTATTTACAATGTATAAAAAATGACTAGAAATTATATTCATTATTATATACAAAAAAATAATTTACATGAACATAGTACTACTTATTTGTTACATAACCCCTTAAAACACCCGCATAATACCTAAGGGTAATGTGTGCGATGGTGACAGACTCTTGGGGTGGCTCAGATAACATCGCTCGAGTGGTAATTTCAATCAACTTCCACTTTTCCCATAGACTGTGACGTTCGAGCTTGACATGATGAAGCTCAGCATGAGCTTGATCAAGGGAAAAGCCCAAATATGCCACCTCTTTTCTGAGCTCCGACAAATGGGCTTCGTATGGGGCAATTCTACTGGATGAAGCTTTCTTTGTCTGAGTAAATTGGATTTGTTAAAGTCCTATATTTATACTAATCATGTGATCATTGTTCAACGGCTATAACAGAAACGTTCAAAATTATTAAGATTAAACAAAAGAAGTTGACATTTTATATAAACAAAAATGGACATTTAATTAGATCAAGAGAGATTTCCATTAATGAAACTTTGGGTCGTTACAATATTCCCCCCTTAAGAAATTTCACCCTCGAAATTTTCCTTTTCCCACACTAAAAAAATGTGGGTAACTTAGCTCCATCATATTCTCTGATTCACAAGTCACTTATCCAAACATGTGGTTTCTCCACAACACCTTGACGAGGGGCATTATCTTATTTCGTAGAACTTTTTCTCTACGATTTAAGATCTTCACTGGTTGCTCCTCATAAGAGAGATCATCTTCCAATTGTACCACCTTAGAAGAGAGTAAATGTGAAGGGTCCAGTATGTACATCCGTAAGAGGGATATATGAAAGATATCATGTAATTTGGACATGGCAGTTGGAAGTGCTAGTCGATAGGCCACAGCCCCGACACGATCAAGATTCTCGAAGGGGCCGATGTGCGTTGGAATTAACATACCATTCCTTCCAAACCTCATGACCTTCTTCCACAGAGATATGCGTAGAAACACCGTGTCTCCAACTTTAAACTCAAGGTCTCGTTGACGATTTTATGCATCACTCTTCTGTCGACTCTGGGCTACCTTGATATGCTGCTGAATGGTTTTCACTTTCTCCACCATTTCTTCAACCATTTCTGGTCCATGCAGCTTACGTTCACCGACCTCATCCCAACATGCCGTTGTTTTGCACCTTTTCCCATACAGGGATTCATGTGGTTCCATTTGGATGCTCGAGTGGAAACTTTTAGTATAGGATAACTCAACCAGAGGAATATGTTGATCCCATCCTCCTTTAAAGTCCATTGAGAATGCTATCTACATGTCCTCAAGTGTTTGGATAGTCCCCTCGGATTGTCCATCATTTTGAGGATGATATGCCGTACTGAAGTTCAGTTCAATATTCATAGCATGTTGAAGACTCTTCCAAAACATAGAGGTGAAACTTGGATCTTGCTCAGACATAGTAGATAGTGATACTCCATGAAACCTTACTAGATCCCTGATATATATCCGTGCCTGTTGATCCAATGGGAAATCCTCCCGTATAGAAATGAAGTGTGCAGTCTTTTTAAGACGATCCACAACAACCCAGATTGCATTGTTTCCTTTAGATGTCCTTGGATGTCCGGTGACAAAGTCCATGGTGATGTTCTCCCACTTCCACTATGGTATGGGGAATGGTTGCATCATCCCCTTAGACTTCTACCTCTCTGCCTTCACTTGCTGACACACCAGGCACATTGATGTATATTCAGCGATCTCCTTCTGTATATTATCCCACAAAAAGTTTTCTCGGAGATCTCGATAAATCATTGTGCTCCCTGGGTGAATAGTGAAATTCGAACTATGTGTGTCATCCCAAAGTTCTTTCTTCAGCTCCGGACTTGATAGAAAACATAGTCTTTTCCCAAACCACAAAATTCCTTCTTCATTAACATTAAACTCCGAGGATTTCCCCTTTTTTATAGCTTCCACTTTTTCTGGAATTCCCACATCATCCTTTTGAGTATCCTTTAAATTTCTAAAAGATATGGTTGAAAAATAATTTGTGAAAGGATTGATGATGTTCCCTTCTCTATGATTCTCATGTCCATCTTCATCAACTCTAAGAAGATTGGATCCTTCTCAATTCTCATCATTGATAGAATCACTGGATCCTTTCTACAATGGGCATCTGCCACCTTGTTCGCTTTCCCAGAGTGGTAATGTATTTAACAATCATAATCCTTGATGAGATCTATCCATCTTCTCTGGTTCATATTAAGCTCTTTCTATGTGAATATATATTTAAGACTCTTGTGGTCAGTATATATCTCACATTTCTCTCCATTGAGATAATGCCGCCAGATTTTCAAGGCAGTGATCACAACCGCCAACTCCAGATCATGCGTTGGATAGTTTCGCTCATGGATTTTCAACTGCCTTGAGGCATAGGATATCACTTTATCATTCTGCATCAGCACACAGCTGATGCCCTTCATCAAAGCATCACTGAATACCACAAAACATTCCCCACTTGTGGGTAAAGTGAGCACGGGCGCAGTGTTAAGCCTCCTTTTTAACTCCTTGAAGCTTTCTTCTCTTTCATCACTCCAAGAAAAATTTACTCCCTTCCGAGTTAGCTTGGTAAGAGAGTGGGAAATCATGAGAAATTCCTCACAAATCGTCGATAATATCTAGCTAACCCCAAGAATCTACGGATATCCGTTACCGATGTTGGCCTAGGCCATCCCTTAATTGCATCTGTTTTAGAGTGGTCCACATATATCCCATTGCTTGTGATGATATGGCCCAAAAATTAGACATCCTTCATCCATAACTCACACTTGATGTACTTTGCATAGAGATTCTCCTTGCACAAAGTCTCTAGTACAGTTCTTAAATGCTCCTCATGATCCTCCTTGGTTTTGGAGTATATTAGAATGTCATCTATAAAGAATACCACAAATTTGTCAAGGTAATCTCTAAAGACTCTATTCATCAAGTCTGTGAATATTTCTAGAGCATTAGTGAGTCCGAAAGGCATTACTATGAATTCATAGTGCCCGTATCTTGTACGAAAATCAGTCTTGGGGACATCTTCCTTCTTCACCCTTACTTGAAAATATCCTGACCGCAAGTCCACATTGGAGAAGTATTGTGCTCCATGAAGCTGATCGAACAAGTAATCAATTCGTGGGAGAGGATACTTGTTCTTTATCATGATTTTGATAAGTTCAAGATAATCGATGCAAAGCTGCATTGACCCATCCTTCTTCATGACGAAGAGGACTGGTGCACCCCATGGTGAAGCACTTAGGCGTATAAACCCTTTAACCATATTTTCTTGTAGTTGTTTCTTTACCTGTTCAATCTAAACAACAACCATTCTATATGATGTCTTGGATATTGGAAGCACCCCATGTATAATTTCAATTGAGAACTCAACATCTCTTCTAGGAGGAAGACCAGACAGTTCCTCGAGAAACACTTCAGCGAATTCCCTCAAAATTGGCATTTCTTCAAGGATGGTTTCTTCCTTGGACTCAATCATCTGAGCCAGATACACGTGCCCATAGGGCATTAATATTCATGCTTGAGATGATGGAGATAAAGGAGATTCATCTTCCTCCTGACACTTGTAATGAATCAGGGGTCGATTCTCCATAAGGAGTGTGATTTCCCTCTCCCGACAATTTATGTTGGCTCTATATAAGGAAAGCCAATCCATGCCAAGAATTGCATCAAATTTTACCAGTGGGAGTATGAAGAGGTTCTCTGAGAAATTCAATCCATGGATTATAACAGGGGAGGACTTATATTCATGGGATGCAATGATTTCCCCATTTTCCGTACTCACCCACATCTTCACTTCCATGATTTGTGGTGGTGCTGGGATTGTCCTACTAAACTTTTGAGATATAAAAGAATGCGTAGAACATGAATAAAAATGTACGTTCACTATTCTTGAATGAATAACTAGCGTACATATCACCACTTCGTTTTCGGGGTTCACTTCGGTAGAAGTGATGGAAAAAACTCTTCCTTGATACCTTGGAGGTTGTTGGTCGCCTCTAAAAACCCTTGGATTAGGGAACTGATTTGAAAAATGACCCGGTTCTTTTCATTTGTAGCATTGATCAACGCGTTGAGGATCGAATGGAGAGTTCCTCTCCTCTGTCATAGTTGCGGGTCTTTCATGCCGACAATTAACAGCTAGGTGCCCTTCTCTTCTACACCTGAAGCATTTCCTCGTCCCCTTAAGGCAATTTCCAAGGTGCTTCTTCCCGCACTTTTGGAAAGTGGGGTGCTGGATTTTCTTAGAACCGTTGGATTTATCCATTAGACCGTCATAATTGAATTCCACCTTACGCTACTTGTCCCCAAGATACCCTTGTGTTTCCATTATCTCCATTTCATCCTTGAATTCACATCGAACAATTTCCTCATAGCTGTCGAAGTCACGGATCACCAAAGATTTCTACAGGCTAGGTTTCAGCCCACCAAAGAAGCGGTCAACTTTTCACTCGGGGGTAATGAAAAAGCCGGAAGCGTATCGTGAAAGCCTTGTGAAGTTTTCCTCTTAAACTATAACATATTCATCATTTTTTTTCTTGAGGGAAAGGATGTCTTTTTCCATCTTAAGCCTGAGGGTGCGTGGAAAATATTTATCAAAATACATCTTCCAGAAATCCTTACATTCCAATGCCTCGATCTCCTCCTCAGGAATATTATTTTAGATCAACGTACACCATTGATCAGCTTCACCCTTCATACGATAAGCCACCAGGAGAACCTTATCTTGTTCATAACATTGAAGGATGGAGAAGATATTTTCAATGGAGTTGATACATTGTTCAGCGATCATGGGATCAGATGATCCACTAAAAGTAGGAGGCCTTTGTCTCATGAAGCTCTCGATAGCGACTTGTTCTTTCTTAGGGGGGGTTGAACATTCCTCTTGACCCGTCTTTCTATTCCAGACTTGAGTTAGCTGAGAGAGAAGCGTGACAAAGTTCACGATTCCCGCTCCCATTGGATTGGGCATCTCATTAGTACAGTCATCACACTGATCTTCACAATAGTTGTTAGCCTGAGTCCTCCTATTACCTGCCATTAGCTGGAACAAAAGGAAATTTATGGGTAACACATAAAGGGTAATCTAAAGACAAAAGTTTATGACTTATAAATAAACTTTTATTTCATTAATCAAGAGTCTATAGGCATCAATCTAGGCTTTCCATGGTTTACATTCTATCATATATTCGTAGGGGCATTTTTTTTAATTCCTTTAATTAGGGTTCATACTAAGCATCTGAATTTGTCAAAACATATCCCTCGGGAGTGTCATTACCAAGAGTGCACCAAGGCCCTTTGTCGTGCACCATTTCCCGTTCGAGTCTAGCTCAAAGCGGTGTTTTCAGGTTTTACCCCTAGGATACATCTGTGCCAGAGCCGCCTCTACCTGCTCGTATCCAGACATGGATGTATTTGTTTGATAAACCACTTACTTATTACTTAACAAAACATAGGGATGTTTTTATTATACTTAGTCTTGTCTCTAAGGCTTTACTAGGGATTTCTAATCCTAATCCCAAAAATAACTAAACCTATCCTCTGATACCAACTATGACAACCATGCATTTTATTACAACGTAAACATGATTTATTACATAAAACTTCACTTGATACAACAAAGAAGATAGAGAGGTTTAGTGTATTTGGGTATTAGGATCATTTCATAAAAACATAAAACATGAAATACAACATCTTTATTGATGTCTTCCTTTACATTACCACTACATTCCTTCATATTTAGCATTGCATGGGATAACCTGAGGACATGCCTAAGAAAAGGGTGAGCTATAAAGCCCAATAAGGGAGTACACATGGAATAACACGAGGAGTATAATACATGTTATACAATAGGTATATCAATAGAGAATAAGAAAAACATGAACATAAAGGCATGATAAAGCATGATAATCATAACATGGAAATGTGTCAACAACACTTAACATGGAATTAGCATGAGCCAAGGCTCATTGCACATGGAGCATGAGTAAATCCTCATTGCACATAAAGCACGAGTAAACCCTTGTTGCACTTGAATTATCATGAGTAAACACTCATTGTACATGATGTATCATGATACTATACCTTACCCAATGCATTGGAGCGCTATAAGGGCACACCCTTCTTAAACATTTCACTTCATGCATAAGTGTGCCACATGGATTCATTAAACACAATCACGTATTCCACTTTAAAGGAATGTGGAATTCATACATTAAAATTTATAATCAATATGTAAATGGGCATAAATGTGAATACCCTTGATGGAGTAATGGGAATGGTATTCACTACACAAAGGCATTGGCTTAGAAAATTGGTGCAATTTCTACAGCATAACGACGTGACATAAGAATTCATAAAAATGGTTGATGAGAGAGAAAGGGGTTCCTCATCATATTTACATGTAATGGAAAGTAAGGAGGTAATATAGATACATGTTCCAACAATTGAAATGGTATTTAGATTCATGATACAAAAGTATTTCTTAAATGTAAAATAGGAGAGAGAAGTTCCTTTTGAAATTTCGGCATAGTAATGGGTGTACATGGGAGGCATTTCATGAGAGAGAAAGGGTCTCCCATCATTCAAACATAAAAAGGGATGTATGAGGGAGGTTCAAAACCACACCCCAACATTCATAATTGAACATAAAAATCCAAAACAACTTAATGAAAATTGGACAAAAAATTAGAAAGGAAGGAAAAACCCTTACTTGGAAGTGTGCTTCCAAAGGCTAGAGAGAGGCTTGTGAGAGGCTTCTTGGGAGCTTGGGGAACCGTGGTAGGATTATAGAGAGATTTGGGAATAGGTTGGACGAACTCCAAAGGTTTTGAGTGAGGAGGAAGTGGGAGCTTGGGTGGGTTTATATAGGAATGGTAAGGGAATTCTTTATTATTTAGGTTTTGGACCCCTTATATTAAATTAATCCAAACCACAAACCATCCCATGGTTTTTGCCCACGGTTTTTGGAAAAGGGAAGAGGAAGAAAATATTTTATAAGGCCAAGATCCGATCTTCTTAATATATTAGGGTTTCATATGTGGAGTTGAGTCACACTCCAGTGGAAATTAATTTAAAAAGTCAAGGTGTTGAATACGTCTTGTGGGGTCCATTAATGCTTTGAAAAGTAAGACAAAAAAACCCGAAATCACATTATATGAATGGTAAAACATATATTGGCCGAACATAAAGATAATAGTATTTTATTACACCACTATTGGGTCATTATGATGTCATAAAACACAGTATATATTTAAACGATATTTAATTTTTACCCAAAAAATTGACTGTCTCTGAAAATTATGAAAAATTCACCATTGGATAATCTCGACGTCCTGATTCCAGAAATAACAGTTATTTTATCTAAATAATTTTCTAAATATGTTAATTTTCACTTTTAAAATAATAACCACTATTTATAAAAAATTCACAGGTTCTGACAAAAATGGCTTTCAAACCATAATAAAAATTATAATTGCATTTATAAAATTATAAGATCATTTATATTTAATAAAAATTAATTTATTAATTATAATAATATTTTATTAAAAAATTAATTAATTCAAAAATCCCTTAATTCAATAAAATATAATTCTTAATTAAATAATAACTAAAAACACTATTTGTACTTTAAAAACTATTTACAATGTATCAAAAATGAGTAGAAATTATATTCATTATTATATACAAAAAAATAATGTACATGAACATAGTACTACTTATTTGTTACATTACCCCTTAAAATATCCATATAAGACCAAAGGGTATGGTGTGCGGTGTTGACAGACTCTTGGGGTGGCTCGGATAACATCGCTCGAGTTGTAATTTCAATCAACTTCCACTTTTCCCGTAGACGGTCACGTTCGAGCTTGACATGATGAACCTCAGCTTGGGCTTGGTCAAGGGAGAAACCCAAAGATGCCACCTCTTTTCCGAGCTCCGTCATGTGGGCTTCATATCGGGAAATTCTACTGGATGAGGCCATCACTTCCTTTGTCTGAGTAAATTGGATTTGTTAAAGTCCTATATTTATACTAATCATGTGATCATTGTTCAACAACTATATTAGCAACTGTCAAAATACTTAACACAAAACCAAAGAAGTTGACATTTTATATAAACATAAAGAGGAAATTAATTAGATCAAGAGGGATTTCAATTAATGAAACATTGGGTCGTTACAATAGATAAAAATAAACATAATGGGAACCAAGATCAAAACAGGATTCATACCTAAAATCATGTAACATAATGTTATAGAGGTTATAGTCATCACATAACACGAGCCATGTTTTCATTTCTTAAATTGATAGGAGGAAAGAAAAAAAATGATTATTAAATTAATATAATAAAATTTTAGTATAATAATTATAATTATTTCAATATATAATTATGTATATTATATGTTATATTAGATGTATTGATAAAAAAAATTTAGGGAGTTGATACTACTCACATTTAGTACTTGAATATTCTCTTGAAAGACCTCTTAGAAATAAAACAATTGGGACTCTTTCTTATAAGAAAGTGATGATAAATGTGAAATAGGTTTCCAAGAGTTGTAAAAATGGTTGGGGTTTTATCGTAATTCCTAAGATATGTTATTTATTGAAGTATCTATAAGTGAGCACTTTTTATTGGTCAAAAGAGGGGAATTTCCTTGGGAACTAATGTTAGATGAGATGTAAAGATGGAATAATATTGGAGTTAGGTGTGTTAGGTTATTAAATGATAGTGGTATATATATTAATTAATTGAAATCCTAAAAATATCTTTTATAAGATTAGGAGTCAACTTAATTTAGAAAAATTCAATCCACATTAAGTTATCTCTTTTCCCCCATAATAACCCTGTTAAAATTTATACTATAGAAATTATTATTTTACTAAAAAAATATTTGAACCTTATTAAAAAATTTTTTGTAATTATTTTGAATTAATACTACATTTAATCTAATTTAATTTTTAAATATAATAAGATTAATTTTTAATTTAATACATAAGATAGAGAAGAACATTGTTTTTTTAGAAAAATGTTTTTTTTAATATTGAGTATTTTAATCATTATTTTGTATAAATTACAAATTAATTTAGTTTTAATAATTAATTTATATATTCAAAAATTATATTATATCCATAATATTAAAATATCGATTTTATTTTTTATAGAAATTATGAAATTTTTATGAAAACATTATTTCAAAAATAACTATTTTACAATGGAAACTGCTATTTACTTTTATAACTTTTTTATATTTGAAATGAAAATTGAATTATTAAAAAAATCATATTTTTAATAAAGGTATGAAATCCATTTATTAGAATAAATTTTTATTGTTGATAAAAATTAAATTTAATATAAGAGCACATTACTTATAAAAAATATATTTTTTTAAAATGTATTTTTTAGCATACAAATAATTTATTCATATTCCATGCCATGTGAAATTATTTGGAAGAAAAATAATTTATTTTTATTTATATATTATTAATATTGTCCAAATTATTCATTATTGATAAATTAGGTTAAAAATTCACAAGATATATAAAATGTATAATTCTTTGAAAAAAAAATTTAAACACTAAATGATTTTATTACCAATTCATTAAGACTGATTACTTTTTTATTAGAATTAATTAAATTTTATTAACACATTAAATTTGATAATATTTCCTTGAATTTTATAAATACATCAAACCATTCATTAAAAAAAAGTAATTATAATAATAATATGTATTGAATATATATATATATAGGAATTGTTTTATTAAATATTGTTATTTTATTTCATTATAGAATTATATTATATTAAATTTTGTAATAAAATTTATAAACATTTAAAATACCTATTGGATACGTTCATACCCAATAAACATATATTTAATTACCATATTTCGAAGGACCGTATTTCCAATGACTACATTTCCAATGACCATATACCCTTTTATAATGGATATATTATCCCTATATCCTTCTATAAATTATTTCCATTATTACCTATTAAATAATAATAATCATTCCCTTTCATTTTATGTTTCATGATAATCTTTATCATTGTTGATATTCTTTATAATTGAATATTTAGTTCTACTAATGGTGATTCTCAATTGTGGAGATAATCTAGGGGATCTTCTAGTTCTAAAGATATTTTTATTTTCTATTTATTATCCCATTTTAATTTATATAATTTTAATGGATGTAATCAGCCTTGATATTTATTAATCCATTATACAAAATACACGTTTTCATGTAAATTTACTATATTAGGATTGAATAATTTTTTTTATTTTGATTCATACCTTATATGACTCATTTTATAATCAATTTTGACACTTTTGAACTAATAAAAAAACATTCATAAGAACTATATATGTATAATTTATTGAAAGATAATGGGTTCTACAACTTGTGGAATTACAATACACCCCGTAAAACAATCATATCCACACAATTTTAATTATCACCCATTATTGAAAATTGATAAGGGTGTCTATAAGATATAATATCAACCACAATATAATTTTATTGACCCAAACTTGTGAATAATAGTTTGTTTCTTGAAAATGTATGTTTTACTAGGTCATACTCAATAAAAAAATATATGTATAAATGAAACTTGACCATCGTGTTATGATCATTATATGATTGTTGGTTCATATTACCATTAAAATCAATAATAAATTTTAAATGTTATAATTATTTTTTATAAATAGAAATGATAATGGATAATTATTTTAGAAATAAGATTCAATGGCCTCATCCAGTAGACTCTTTCCATACGAAGCCCATTTGACAGAACATGGGTGGGAGGTAGTGTCCCTAGGCTTTTATCTTGGCTAAGCCCAAGATGAGATTCAAATATTGGGGCAAGAATGAAATCGAACATAGGAGAAGTTCACGTTAAAAGAAATTACCACTTGGGAAATGTTATCTAAGCCACTCCACGAGCCTATCACCATCGTAAACCTATCCTTTAGGTCATATATATGTTTTATAAGAGGTTATGTCTCAAGGAGTTAAATACATTATGTTTAATCCCTTTGTTAAAATTATTTTTTTATTTTATCATTTTAATGTTATGAATATTTTTTCTTTATAAAACATATGTTTAATTGAGAAAAATTTAATAAATTGATTTTGCAGGAAAAAATATCCATTATTAGAGATTTCTTATAAATAGAGAATCATTAGGGTAAAATTAACATCATTTTGAATTTAATATTTCAAAATTAATCATTGGAGATTTTTAGTATTTTAATTAGAAGATTAAAGTTTTTTATGAATAGTGAAAATACTGTATTTTTTTTTAAAAAAAAATCATTAAATAATTGATTTTGTGAATTTTGTTTTCAAAAAATGGACACAAATGGTTGTGATTAGTAATATATTTAGAGTCTGATAGAGTCAACTTAATTTTTTGGTGAATAGAAACTTAACCTTTTAGAAGGGAATTGAATAGTAATTTGACCAATATAATGTTCAACTAACCTAAGGAATTATAAATATAATTTATGAATATTGAATGGTAATGTGATATAACTATATCATAGTATAAGTAAATACCTGTTTTAGAAATTATTACTTAAGTGTTAGTTTTTTTGAGTAAATAATGATTTTACTTAAAAAAATTCTCATATTTAGAAAATCGATTTCATAAAATGGAGTTCAATTTTTTCTTAAGAGTATAATCATTAGGTTTGGGTGAATTTATGTGTATTTTATAAAATACTTAGTTTTTCGGTGAATAATAAAAATATAGTTTTGAGTTTTTTGTAGGTTTAATGAAATCATTAATGTCGTAATGAGTAAGGTTAAATTATGGTCGGCTCATCTCTGTTATAATGTTATATGAGGTGTACCAATTGTTCAAAACCATGAGAAAATACCATGGTAAATACCATGGTTTTGCAAATACCACTACTAAGGTGTCCTGCAAAATTAATAAAAAACCCCATATCTTTAACAATAAATACCCACCCATTACTTCGTCTTATTTCATTAAAAAATCACATCCATGAAGATATACTAGTGTTACATTAAAAGGAGTCCTCCCAAGGTTTCCTCATCCCCCCATGTCCTGATCATCGAGTTTTTATAGGTACTCTCAAGGTATGGTAATTTTAAACGTCTCTTTTCCTTTCAAGTTCTCTTTTATATGGTATATCTTTTGAATTTCCATATAATTATTTAATTTAAATTTTATTATGTCACTATATTTTATTATGAGTATTTTATTTATTTTTTACCCTTTTCCCCACACTTTTTAATTATTTGAAAAACCATGTTTCATACATGTTAAGCTCCAGAATCTTCATCTCAAAATCTCTCTCTTTTTCTCAAGAAAACCTTTTATTTTCTATATATAAAGAACCTAACAAATTTATTTTCTTGGGGTATTATTCAGTATTTAAAAATGATTTATTTAATTCTCTAATTGATTTACATAATACCCTAATTCCCTTTCCATGTGTTATAAATGACACAATGATCATGTTTTTAAGCACTTTTTAAAACGTCGTGATTTTGATTTAAAACACATTTATTTTATTATATTTGGGTTATTTATGAAATGTTTGATCATGATATATGTGTATCACATGCAAATAATGGCATATTATGGTTTTTCCCTGATATCTCTTCAATTAATTGGGTGAAGAAATTAATCTAGAACGATGGGAAGGTTTACGATATCTTGGTGAATAACCTTTGTAATTTTTATGACACCTTGGGGATAGACCATGGTGATATAAATATTAATTTCTAAATTAAATGTTTTATCAAAATTATCATGTAATTATTCTAGTTATTATTGTTATTATATTCCTATTTATCATGTCTTTATGAAACACCTCATGTTATTATTTATAAATCTCACGATCACATGTGAATTTTTTCTATTGTTTTCCCTTATTGGACCATATACTCACCCTTTCCATTGATGCATGTCCCCAGGTTATGAGTTAGTGTAATTATACTTAGGAAGAAAAAACATAGAATCCTTTAAAGTACATTAGAATAATTTTTTCATGTTTTCATGTATTATATACCTTATTTCCAAGACACTAAACTTGAAAAGATCGTATATTTTGTTTAATGTAATTAAACGTATTGTAATAAAAGGAAGGATTATATAGTTGGTATAAAAGGATAGATTTTTTATTAGTGGAAATTAAAATTTGAAAATGTTAGAAAAAATATAAGGAAAATTTTAAATATGTGAAAAAATCATGTTATTTTGGTGAAGTATTTAGTAAGTGGTTTTTGCACAAATAAATCCATTTCTTGATACAAAAAAATGGATGTGGATTTAAAATAGATATATCTAAGGGTAAAACCCAAAAACACCTCTTTAATATAGACTCTAATGTGAACTTGTGAACAAAAATCGGGATTGTTGCACTCCTAGCTTGACACTCCCTTGGGATATATTTTGTTATGAAAAATATTTTTATGAAACATCAAGAAGGATTTATAGAAAATGTAATTTTTGTTAATGAATAAAATATTTAAGAATGATTTTTAAAGACATAATTTTTTTTAGAGTTGTAATATTATTAAATCAAACAATTTTCTCTCTAAGGTTTTCTTCTTTTACACAATGATGAGAAATAGGAGGAACCGTGCAAATGGTGACCATAATGGACCACGCACTAATGACCCTATGATGGAATCCAGAATGGAAAGTTTCATGAGAATTATGAATCAAATAACTCAAGTCATGGTAAATAACATGAATCAATATGAGATAGAAATTACACCAATAGGGGTACAAAATTCAATTGGGTCTTTTATGTGTCAATGACCACCAATTTTCAGTGGATACACTGATCCATTGATTAAAGAATAGTGGATAATATCTATAGAAATTATCTTTTCTATACTTAATAGTTATAAACAAGATAAAGTCACCCTAGATGTTTACCACTAAGAGGGAGAAGTTGGTCAGTGGTGGTAAATTATTAAAAAAAGTGTCCAAGAGGGGAGATTAAAGATATATATTGGGATATGTTTAGAGGCATATTATTCAATAAGTATTTCCCTCGTTCGATGAGAATGAAAATAGAGTAGAAATTTCCCAAGATAAATCAGAAGGAGAATAAATCTTTCGGAATATATGAGATAAAATTCACAAGGCATTCACATTACTCCTACATATTTTTCATGGATCCTAATGTGAAGGTTGATATATTCTATAACAGACTAAGATCTCATCTACAGAAAAATCTAGCCAACTGAGACTATAAAAGATATGAGGATTTTATATAAAGTTCTATAAAAGTCAAACTATATCATAACGAGTCACATTAGTCTCAAAAATCAAATGAAAATAAGATATCAATGGTGCCAAGCTTGGGGATGATATTTGATCAAGGAAGAGGAGGAAAAAAGTGCAACATCCCAAGTGAAATAAATGCATGACGAAGAATCCGGGTAATGACTTTCTCAAGAGCAGTAAATGTTACAAGTGTGGAAGAGATGACCATATCACTCAAAATTATTGTTCTGAGGTGAAGCCTCAAATTATCAATAATAATGATAATGGGAAGATGGTGTAATCCCTGCCTAAAGTCTAATGGTTCATGTGTGGAAAACTTGGTAACTTTTCCAATCACTTTCCAAATACGAGGGATGTATAGGGGAATCACCATCATCCTTAACATAGGCCAATGAATCAAGGTCATTATTTTTCTATCACGAAGGACGATGTTGATGCTCCAAATGATGTGGTGGAAGGTACTTTTGTTGTTATCTCAAAGATATATAGTACTTTGTTTGATTCTAGTTCTACAAATTCCGTTAAATTCTCCAAGTTTGCAATGAATATAGAATCAATTAAAAAACATCTAAAACTAGAGTTATTAGTCATGACTTATGGAGGGATTATATAAGAATAAAAAGTGTTTATAAACTCTAGTATTTACTTTATAGAGAACAATATTATCCCAAATAATGTATTCATTCCCATGATGGAATTCAATATTATACTAGGGATGGACTGATTCTTAATGTATAATACTAAGATCTAATGTCAAAGAAAGAAATTATCAGTAGTCTTAAATGGGAATCATGCAGTTATCTTTCCAGGAGAGAAATCTCAAACTAATCTTTTTCTAGAATTACCTCCTATGGCCTTATTTATAGAGTTGATAGATGTAGATGAACAAGTAAATGAGATAATAAGGATGGATAATGTCCTCATCATTCTGTAATTCATTGATGTATTTTCAAAGGAGTTACCTGGAACTCCAGTAGAAAGAGAGGTCAAGTTCTCTATTAAACTCATATTGGGATCTCTTCTGATATATAAGACCCTATATAGAATGAAATGTGTGTAGTTGGAGGAAATAAATAAACAACTCCATGATCTTTTAGAAAAGGGGTTTCTCAGACTGAGTGTGTATCCTTGGGGAGTTATTGTTTCTCTCTATGAATAATAATGATAGATCAAGGTGGATATTCATTTATTATAGGGAATTGAATGGGATCATAGTGAAAAAATACCCTCTTCCATGAATTTATGAGTAATTTTAAAATCATTGTGGGGATCAATTATTCTCCACAATAGATATTTAATCTGGTTATCATTAATTGAAGGTCAAGAAAGAATATATTCCAAAAAATTCCTTCTGATAAAGATATGTGTATTATGATTTTATTGTTAATCCCTTTATATTGACAAATGAACCTACTATATTTATGTATTTTATGAATAGAGTCTTTAAGGACTAGCTTGTTAACTTTTGTGAGTTTTTATTGATGATATTATGATATATTATAATAGCCATGAGAAGAATGAGAATCATATAAGGGATATTTGGAAAACTATATGGAAGGAGAAACTTTTTGGAAAGTTCAATAAATTTTAATTTTGGTTAAAATAAGTTTCATTCTTTGGGAACATAGTAACTAATGAAGAAATATCAGTTGACCCTACAAAGATAAAGGTTATACATGAGTGGACTCATCCAACAACAGTAATTGATCTTCTTAGTATCCTTGGTTTATTAGGATATTATCGGAGGTTTGTGGAAAAAATTTCATGACTTTCTAATCCACAAACAATGATAACTCGAAAAAGGTTAATGTTATTCTAGAAAAAGGACTGTTTGGAAAGTTTCTAAAAGTTGAAGAAGATATTGTTACTTCACCCATGTTAACTCTTCCCTCAATCAGAGAAATATTTGTGAATTTTTGAGATGCATCTACAAAAGGACTTGGGTGATTCCTCTGAAAAAATTAAGAGGTAATTTATTTTTCATCTAGACAACTAAAGACTTATGATAATAATTATCCTACACATGATCTGGAGCTGGATGTGGTTTTTTTCACTGAATATATGGAGGAAATATATTTATAGGGAGAAATTTGATTAATAGACAAACCATAAATTTGTAAATTATAGTTTCACACAAAATGAATTTAACATGAGACATAGGAGATGGTTGGAACTTCATAAAGATTATGATTGTTCAATTCATTATCCCCATGGAATAGAAAAAAAAGTAACTAATTCATTAAGTAGGAATAACCCTGTTGTTCTATCCATGATGAGGATTAAAATAGATACTTTGATCAAATACCTAGTAAAATTGGACATGGGAATCGTATGGGAAGGGACATCATCAACACTATCCAAAATGATTTATCAATAATCATTACTAGAGAAGATCAATAAATCTCAAAAATAAGATCCTTTGTTAGAAAAAACGTTTTATGCAATGGGGAATGTGAATTTTCCTGAGTTCCATATTGATTAGTATGGTGTACAAAAATTTCATACAAGACTATGTGTTCTATATATTTCTAAAATAAAGAAGGATCTGATGGATGAATCTCATAGCTCCATATTCTCTATACATATGGGAAGTACTAAAATATATAGGGATCTTCTTGATCATTGTTGGTGGGATAACACGAAAAGGGATATTTATGACTGAACTATAAGGTTCCTGGTGTGTTTGTAAGTGAATGTTGGGTGAAAACTTCCTAAAGAGGTATTACAACCACTACCCAAACCACCATTTATGTGGGATAATATCACTATAGACTTTGTCAGTAGTCTCTTGAGAACATCCAATGGAAAAATTCGATATGGGTTATAGTGGACCATCTCACCAAGAATTTATATTTTACCTCTATTCAGGAAGATTTCTACCTTGATCAACTTTTTAGGATTTATGTGAGGGAAGAGTTAAGGATGCAAGGGATACCACTATCTATTGAATCAGATTGTGATCTGAGGTTCACAAAAAATTTCTAGATAGTTATTAATCATGCATTGAGTAATAAATTCAATTTCTATACAGCCTATCATCCCCCAAACAAATGGAAAATTAGAAATAACTATTACAACACCGAAGGAAATGTTGAGAAAAAGATTTATGGAATTTAAAGGTAGATTGGATCAACATCTCCCATTATTTTAGTTCTCTTACAACAACAGCTTCCATATGAGAATTAAAATGGCTCCCGATAATGATCTATATGGGAGGTGATTTATAAATATTACTTATTGGGATGATGTTGGTGAGAGAATGCTTATCCAGCCTGATCTTGTGAAAGGGATGACAAAAAATGTTCATGACATCAAACAATACATTAAGGCTACTCAGAGTTGGAAGAAGAGCTATGCCTAAAACTTCCGAAGGGACATGGAGGTCGATGATGGAGACAAATTCTTCCTTCAATTTTCTCCAGGGAAAAGATTCATGCTGTTTGGAAATAATGGGAAGCTCATCCCCAGGTACATTGGACTCTGTAAAATCATTGATAAAAAAGGAATAATGGCCTATTAGCTTGAACTTCCACCAAATTTAGCTAATGTTCATGATGTATTCCATGTATCCCTCTTAATGAAGTACATACCTTACCATTGACATATACGTAATATACGGGTGGTATAATAGGAACATGAACACTCTTATGAGGAGTATCTATTGTAGATATTGGATAATAGATACAAATTTTCCTGAAAAAAGTCTACCCACATTTCTAAAGTGTTGTAGAGGAACAAAAAATATAAAAAAACATGTTGGAACCAAACGAGACTATGAGGCAGATGTACGCACACCTTTTCTCTTATGAGGGTATGTTTTGAAATTTTGTGGACAAAATTTCTTAAGGGGGAAGAATATAATGAACCAAACATTTGAATAATATTTTTTGTTTCCTAAAAATGTATGTATTACTGTTTCATAATAAATAAAAATATATAAGTATAAATGAAATGTGACCATCAAGTTTTGACCGTTATATGATTGTTGGTTAACATGACCATTGTAAACAATAATAAACTTTTAAAATTATAATTATTTTTGAGAAATATAAATGATAATGGATAGTTAGTATAGAAAGAAGAGTTGATGTCCCCATTCATTAGTCTCTTTCCATACGAAGCCCATTTGTTGAAAATTTGGTGGGAGGTAGTGTTCTAGGGATTTTATATAGACCAATCACAAGCCAAGAATCAAATATTGAAGCATGAACAAAATAAACTAAGTGATAAGTTCATGTTGGTGTAAATTAACACTCAAAAAAATTCATATAATCATCACCAAGAGCCTATCAACATCCAAAAATTTACCCTTAGGTTGTATGAGGGTGTTATAAGAGGTTATGTGTCAATTTCTTAGATACTTAATGGGTAATAATTTTTTAAAATAAAATTTTTATTTCATACTTTTCATTTTAAGAATATTTTTTCACAATAAAATATAATTTTAATAGATACATATTTGATAAATTGATTTTGTAGGTAAAAATAGTACTTTTCAGATATTTTTTTACTTAGAAAATTATTAGGGTAAAATCAAAATATTTTTTTAATTTAAAATGTCAAATTTAATATCGGGTAATTGTTTTGTGTATTTTTCTAAGAAGTTTTACATTTTTGAGAGATAGTGAAAAATATTGTTTTTTAAATAAATTTTAAACTATAAATAATTGATTCTGGGAATTTATTTTAAAAAACGTACATATACAGTTTTGATCAGCAAGATATTTAGAGTGTCATAGGGTAAATATAATTTTTGGTGAATAGAAACTTAATCCTTTGGAATAGTAAGGAATATTAACATGACCAATGGAATAGTAATACAACCTAAGGAATTATAAATATAATTTAATCATATTTAATGGTAATTTGATATAATTATATCAAAGTATAAGTAAATAACTGTTTTAGAAATTATTAGTTAAGTATTAGTATTTTTTTAGTAAATAATGATTTTACGTAAAAAATAAATATATCATATTTAAATAATAATTTTCATAAAATAGAGTTCATTTTTGAATTCAGAACACAGACATTAGGTTTGGGTGAATTTATAAAAAATTTATAAAACACTTAGTTTTCTGTGAATAGTAAAATTATAGTTTTGACTTTTCGATATGTTTAATGACATTACTAATTCTTTAATGAGTAATATTATATGATGGTAAAATATTGTGGATTAAAATATGATATTAATTTCTCCTAGTATCCAAAACCATTGGAAAATACCATATTAATTCCCATGGTTTTTAAAATATCAGTACTGAGGTGTCCTCAGAAATTAATAAAAAACTCCCCCTATTTTACTATAAATACGCATCCATTACTTCATTTAATTTAATTAAAAATTATTAAAATTGAATATTTGATATTATTACCTCACAATGAGTCCTTATATGGTGTCCTCAGGTCCCCAATGTCCTGAACTTTAGGTTTTATGAGTTAGTCTTCAAGGTAAGGGAATTCTCAACTTCTCTTTTCTTTTCAATTTTATTTTTTCTAGTATTTATTTAAAATATCAATAACATGTTATTATTTTAATTTTATTATTCCCATGTAATATATATAACAATTTTTTTAATGGTTTAGCCCTTTTAAAACTATTCTTAATGCTTTATGAAATCATGTTTCATATCCGTTATACTACAAAAGTTTTATCTCCAAATCTCTCTCTTTTTCTCAAGAAATTATCTTATTTTATTTATGTGAATACGAAAACCTATTTATTTTCTTTCGGTATTTATAAATATATAAAAATTATTTATTTTATTATGGTATATACATATATTAAACCCTCATTCCTTTTTAATGGTTTATAAATGACATAATTATCTTGTTTTTAAGAACTTTTTAAACTTCCAGGATTTTGATATCAAACCCATTTATTTTATTATCTATCGATTATTTATGAAAATTTTGATTTTTATATATGTAGATAAAATGAAAGAAATTACTTATTAAGGGTTCAACCTGATACTTTTATAATGAATTGGGTAAATCAATTAATCTCTAGATATGACAATTTTATGTTACCTTGGTGAATAACCTTGGTAATTTTTATGACACCTTGGGGATTGAACTTGGTGATATTCTTATGAATATCGAAATTAAATATTATAACCACATTTTAATGTTCATATTCATATTATTATTGTTATTATACTCATTTTTATCTTCTTTTTATGAAATACCTCTTTTTCTTATTGATATCTCTCAAGTTCAAATGTAAATTCTTTCCCTTGTTTTCCTTTACTCAGGCTTATGCCCACCCATTCCTTTGATGTATGTCCCTAGGTTACGATTTTGAGTAGTTTTACTTATTATGAATAAATAAATAATACTTTAATGTGGATTATAATTATTTTTTCATGTTTTCATGTATTATGTACCTTATTTCGAGGACACTAAACTTTATGAGATCCCCTATTTTGTTTAATGTAATGAAAAGTAATGTAATAAAAAGGATGGATTCCATAATAATAGGTAAGACTATGAAACACATATTTTCCCAAAAAATAAAAATATTTTCAATATTTATTTTCAATATAATTATTTGATATAAAATCTATTCATTATTAATTATTAAGACCCATATAATGGAAATAATTTTCTATAGAGTTCATATTCAGCCATACATAGATAGAAGATCAAATGATGATTTTAGATATGAAATGTGACTTCCATATTGTGACTATTTAAATGGGATATATTTAAATAGAAATAATATATTACCAAATAACCTAAAATTCAACTAAAGTAATAATAAAATGGATTTTTTGTGAAGTTCATTCCCAAAACATCCACATGGTATATAATAATCATATAACTAGACGATTTCCATGATAATTTAATATCAAATATTTTTGGTGGTTATTTGATTTTATAAAAATACATCCTCGATATACTAGAGTTTTTAGAACACAAAATTAAAAAGAAATTCACAAATGTATAGTGAATAATAAGTTAATCTTAATTATCAAAACCCACTTTAGTAGTGGGTATAACATATGATCTTCCTTTTTCTCATGGACTTAGATGTTATTAGAATATATTATCCTTATTATACCTTAGTATATTTAATAAATTCTCCTTATTACCAAACTCCTTATGTTTGAAGAATTTATGTTTGGGTAGATCATTCATCGAGACCATATTATCATCTATTTCATCGTTCTACCACCTTATCTTTATTTAATAGTCATTATCCTGATATACAACCCTTCCACACATGAAACATTTTTTCATTCCTTTCAAGGAATTTCCGAGGTTCTTCTGTGAAAATTTTTTACACGTAGAAAATTGAATATTATTTCCTCCATTATATTTATCACTTGGAATTCTATGAAACTCCATTATTCTACTGTTTTTTGTGTTTTTAAATTCAATTAGGTTCAAATAGCTAATAATATCATGAGATATATAGTTAGGAATAAACACAAGATTTCTCAATCCATATCCAATCTTGTTTTGTTTTTCATTAAGAAAATAAACACATTGTTCATGAAACTAATTGTCAACTTGGTTTCTCTATTCTCCAACCATTACATTAAATAAAGGAAAATCAAGATATGAGAATATTTAAATTAATAATTTATAAATGGAAACTATAAGATTTTATGAAAAAAATCTTAAATAACGTGTAAACCCTAACATATAATTTTATAGGTATCAATCTAGTATATCCATAATCTTTTCCAAGGTTTTATAAACCTATAATTTATATATAATATCATCAACTTCCATTTAAATCCTTCATAATACATTGTAATGAGAAAGTGAATCTGGAATGATTATCTCCCAAGAGTGTCAAACTAAGTATGCAGTTAGGCACAATTGTAGTTCACTGAGTGAAGATCAATTTAATACCCAAAATATTTTTTTAGATTTTTATCCCTAGGTTAATATGTGCAATTTCCCATATCGACGTGTTTGTATCAAGATAGAGATTTAATTTCTAGGAAACCAAATACTCTTTATTTTAACAAAACTGAAGGATTTTTTCCTTTATATAGACATATCACTAGGTTTATCACTAATGTATTCAAATTATAATCCTAAGAAAATAAATAAAATATTCCACAAAAAAAAACAAAATCCTTCTTGATACCAATAGATATGCCCACAACCCTCACTCATGGGTTCGATGCTAAAAAACATACTTTATATACATGATTTGATACCAAGTGAGATGACCCAGGATAAACTTGTATATATTTCACCTCATTTTCATAATTTAAACATTACATATCATAATTATAAAAACAATATCAGATCACAAAGGTTTTGTGTCTTTAAATATATGAAAAATAAAGATCTTATTTCATATAATTTATTCAATATCCCGCATACAATTTCTATATAGGAGTTCATTTTGTACTACATCAAATTTATTATTTACTGGGGATAAGGGAAATGTAATAAGGTTTGAGAAAAAAAATTTAGTAAGTTAAAATATTCTAAATGAGTCAAAAATGGTTTTATCAGAAGCATATGTTGAACATGAGCATGGGATAAATATATAATAAAAGTGTGATCAAAGGATAAACATTATCCCTAAGTCATGAAGAAAGGAAATGAAAACATAATTAATCAAACATATAAAAAATAAGAGTGTGGAATAATGGGGAAATAATAATTATCCATTTACCCCAACATAGTCATATAATATATAAATGTTTCATATTATAAGCCAGGGAATAATAAAATTGTGAAAAAAGTTTACTTTAAATAAGTACATGCAAAATGTTATGGACATAAAAATAATGTCCATACATTATATTATTAAAATATAATTCATTTCCATGTATCATATTATGAAAATTAATACAAATAAAAAAAAATTTGTTTAATATTATAATAATGTCCACACATCATGATTTGAACATAAAAATAATGTCCACTCATAAAGTTTTTAACAGAATAATAATGTACATATATCATCCTCATATCAAGAAATATAAAGACATAACTAGTTCATTTGAGGAAGATATATGATGTCAATAATCACATCACAATAATCTATAAGTTTTCCACATGAAATAAATATACATTTCATGAAAATCCCATGTAATAAAATGAGTTTTGTAATATTTTAAAATGGTATCATATAAAATAACATCAATAATTAGATCAGTTGATATAAAAAATTAAATCACAGAAATGAATTATTTCATAACAATAGTTATTGGGTGCATCATAAAGAATAACTCTGTTGGACATCGATCCATTGGATATATAGATCGAATTGGATGTGAAATCATAAAAAATAGATTTAATAAAAAAATTTACCTTATCATAAAAAGAAGAAGTTCCATGTCACTTTTAAAATTCATTTTTTTTTGAGATGGTGGTAGGAATAACTTTTAAAAAATTATTTAGAAACAAATTACAATAATATAACCTTAAAAAATATAAATTTTAAATCAACAAAGGTGGAGTGAAAGATAAAATATATGAAGATGAAAATAAATTCGTTTTTAATATTTTAAATTATCATTGTTGAAAACCATATTCGTTTAAAGAGTAATAAGGAATCCTTTTGAAAACATGTAAAGATAAATATAAAGTTCAGAAAAGATAATATATTTTTTGGATTTAAAATAAGAAATAAAAACATATAAGGAAATAAATAATATAGAAATGTATGATAAATAACTATTAAAAAGGATAAAAATTATTCTTATCAACATCAAATTTTTATGATGAAGGGATTCAATTTAATAAGAATTTCATTTTTTTAAAAATGAAAATTACCCCTATAAAAAAGGATATGTATATATATAAATAAATAAAAAAATATATGAAATTTAGAGGCTCATATTTTAGAGAGAAAAACTATGAATAAATGAATATAAGGTTAATTCATCCAAACCCTTGTGAATTTAATAATAGTAAAATTAAAAAAAATAGTAGGGATTCATGAAAAGTCTTTTAAATACCATAAATCAAAATTTAAATATAAAAATAGGATCCAATTTGCTATTTATTATACCATATAATATAATAATTGGTGCTTAATATGAAAATATTTCTGAATGAAGGGAAATTTACATGAAACCCTAACATATAATCATTACTTTAGTAAAATTTCATTATCCCCCTATATAATGTTAATAAACATATTAATAATTTTTTTATATTATTATTTGTATCTATTAACCTATATAAACATTAATTATAGTAATTAATTATACATTTATTAGTTTTTTATTTTCTATTCTCATCATCAGATGTTTGTGATTTTGATTGTTTCACACATAGTTTGTAATGTCAATGTTGATCCACATAATTTTATACCAAGTTCCTCATTAATAGATTATTTAATTTAATATAATATATTTACCATAATAATTTTTGAATTTATAATTTAATTCCATGATATTTTTAGTAACGATTCATGAAGATGAAGACAACGATGAGCTTGTTTCGATAATTTTTAATGAACAAAAGGTGATATATTAATAATTATTTTAAATACTAATATAAAAATAACAAAAAAGAAATGGAAGAAAAATATTTAATCATTAATTTAAAATCATTCTATTAATTTAGTTTCATTATTCGTACATGATATAAATTTATATCATTATGGATATTTGTGGTTAATGTAACCTAAACATTAACATGATATAATTAATGTATAAATATGATTATGAAATGATTTAGTTATAATATTGTTATTAAATATGTATAATGATCTTATTTAGGTGATAATAAAGAGATTCATCTAAATTTAGAATTTTTTGGATTAATAATATAATATAATATACGAATTATAAAGAAGAAATCATATTTCCACTTAGTATGATCGTTTTAGGGGATTATAATTACAAAGATAACATATTGTTGATATTATTAATAGAATAAATAATAAATATTTACATAAAATAAATAATCTCATAAATTTCATATTTATTCATTAAATTCAATTTTAAAACCATATATGAATTGCGGTGATGAAAAATTAAATACATTTTTCATGGAGGCGGTAGATCACATGTAACATGAACAACATTTTCTGTTTTCAACTAAATGAGAGGAAAGTAAAAATAGTTTTTACATTAATATAATAATATTAAAATATATTAATTATACATATATCAATATATATATATTTTTATAATTTTTTTTATAATAAACATATATAATCAATGATTATGGATTAGATAATACTCTCGTTTTGGACATGAATATTCTCTTGAAGGGCCACTTAAAAATAGAGGACTTAGGAAACACACTTCTAACTGAGGGAATAATTTATGTAATAAGATTATTTAAAATCTAAAATGGTATAGTTATTTATCATAATTATATGAATAATTATGGCTTGAAGTGGGTGGAGGTGTGGTCCCTTTATATTATAAAAATAGGGGCACTTCAATGGAAACTAAAGTTAGGTGAGGGGTAAATATAGAATCACATGACAGTTTTGTGAGTTAAGTGAGGAAAGGTTGGTGAAAAATGTGCATGTAATATTAAATCCTTAAAAAGTACTTCTATAATGGCTTAGTGTCAATTTAATTTAGAAAAATGTGAGCCATAATATGTTTCTTATTTCATAACATATTAACATTGATTAAATACCTTCCATGGAAATTAATTTTTCAATAGAAATATAATTTTATTCTTCTTACCAAATTTGGATTTTATTATTCTGAATTTTGCATCCATTTAATCTAGTTCAATTTCTTAATATTGAAATATAACTTATAAATTAGAACATATGTTATATAAATCACCATTTCATAGAAAAATGTATATTTATACCTTATGTTTTTTATTGATATTTCTTATAAATTATTAATTTAATGATAATTAATATGAATTTTAAGTTTAAAAATAATATTAGATTCATAAAAAATTAAACAATTTAGTTTATTTAAAATTTCAATAAATTTATTAAAACAATTCTAAAAAAATTACTTTTAAATGTGGTAACTAATATTTACATTGGTAAGTTATTTTTATGTTAAAATTTAAATTGAAATTATTATAAAATTTTTGATATTATGAATAAAAATATTAGAACCATATTATTAGACTAAATTTATAGAGTTTATAATTTTTTAATATAAGAACAATTAATGCATGAAAACAATTTTAGAGAAAACTATATTTTTAAAGCATAAAATGTAATTATTTATATGCCATGCGATGGTAAAAATATTTCAATGAAAAATAATGAATTTAGAGATTATTAATATATTCCACATTTTTTAGTAGCGATCGATTGGTATGAAAAAAATAAATATATAAAAAAGTATAATTCTTTAAGAAAAATTATTTATCAATAAATTATTTTATTCTTAATTCATTAATATTTATTACTTTTTTAACAAGAATTAGTTTCATTTTATCAATACCTTGGAATTAAAAATATTTCATTAAAATTTAAAAATAAACCAAAAAATTCATTAAAAAATGGTAGTAATAATAATAATAATTTATTTAACACACACACACAAATATATATATATATATATATACAAAATGTATTAATTTAATATTATATTTTTGCCTCATTCTAGGATAATGTTATTTTCAATTTGTTACTAAAATTCACACACATTCATCATACACGTTCGATACATTCATAACTTTTGAACATATATCCAATGACCATATTTCAAATGACCATATTTTCAATGCATAAACATAAGCATAAAAAAGCTTAGCATTGTGACAGTAACAATCCAAAATCATGGGCATGGGATGTCTTGTAGAAATATCTAAAAATAATAAAATCCGAACCCAATTATTGTGTACATAAATAACCATAATCACATCCACATACAATTCTTCAGAAAAGAGATAACCACAATCATGTCCACACATAATTCATTTGGACATATCTAACCACAATCACATCAACATGTTATTCTTATGAACATATCTAACCTCAATTACATCAATTCCTAAATCATGGATTATAACTAACCATAATCACATCCATTAAAAATTATTGTTAACATATATTAAAAAAATGTATTCCCTGTATAATTATTATGAACATATATAACCACAATCACTTCTCTAATACCCCAATTATATGAATGAGTCACGATGTTTGGAGGAATTTTGGAATTTTCATTTAGTGGATGGTATAGTTTGAGAACTAATATTAAAAATGAAAATAAAAATGATTAAACATATTAAGTGATGTATTTTTGATGGGAAATGAAGGCCAATTGGTGTTAGTGAGGTTAAATAAAGTGACATAGGTATATTGGGGTGGATGGGGATACCGTAGGTCACTAGAAGCTGGTGGCCCAGACCAGCTACATGATGGGAGTTTTCAAGGGAGAATAATTAAAATTATTATCCCCCATGTTTTTAAAAGGGTAGGGGATCCCATTACACTCTTTTTTTCACCATAAATGAGGGGATCTAAGACCCCTCTTCCTCTTTAATTGCCCCTATTTTGGGGTGCCTTCCTTGGTGTTCTTCAAGGATTGTATGTGAGTTCTACCCACAATGATATATATTCTTCCTTACCTTCACTTAGTCAAATTTATTCTTCTTCATCATAGGTTTTGAAGATGACTTCACTAGACTATGGTGAAATTGGCTAAGAATGATATAGTTTCCTTTTTTCATAGGAAGAGGATGTCCGAACATTCCATGAACAAGTCGCTTATTATTTATTCGATGAAGATATGTTGTACCATGCATTTTTAATTGATTTTATATAGAATTTAAATAATTAAATGACTTAAATTATTTTTTACATTGTGGATTTTTCATGCTGTAGGTTTAGGGGAATTTTAGGGATGGATGGCTTTCCACTACTCAATGATTTATTGATCCTTGGATACTGGTGAGTTAATAAGAATTATTCATATTTGAATATAAATAGGTTATTAATTTTAATTATTTTAATTAATTTTTTGCAGTTTGTTGGACTGACAAAAGATCCAGGACCTAGGTATGAACTTTCTTAAGCATGGATGAGATATGGAAACAACTGTCAGGCTGTGGAATTAATTTTATTTAGATTCTATTTAAGTAAGGTGGTAGTTGTACTTTTCCTATGTATTTATGATTATATTACGGTGCATTTGGATGTTCAATCCTTTCACTAAGGGTGATTGACCTCTTATTGAATAATTGAATTGGAAAAATAATAATAAATGGTTAAATTTACATGTATATTTATAATATTTTTTGAAGTATACTGGAAAAATAAATGTGCCAAGTGACATGAGAGAATATGATCACTAGATTACTTCATTGTCCAGAGATGGATGTGTTCATGACTATTTTCATTATTCCCTATGATGTATATACCCCATGAGGTGTGTGACCATAGTGTGTGTGAATTAGTGGACCTAGGATTGGAACCTTTGACCATATCCTTATAGAGGGGAGGATTTACCTTAATAGATAAAACAAGTAGGGATTAGGGAACCTTTTTATAAGTATTGTTAACCATTCACCTAGAAGAAGGTGATGAGTTGTTACTAGTTAACCAAAATGTTAAAAAAATATGACCCTTGAGATACCTTAGATCCATTAGTCTTAATGAACTTGGTTGTGTTACAAGTGATCATTTCACTTGATATGTATTTTCCTATGTGGTTAGATCATGTCCAAGATTAATGGGTTGGGTGAGCGGACTGGCCTAGATGACATTTGACCATGAGATGGGTTATAATCCATCTCCCTAGACCAATTCTGGTAAAGATTTCCCTTGGAAAAAATGAGTTTGTTCCATGTTTATGGTACTTATGAGGAGCTTGACATCCAATGAAAATATTGTGATAACCAATGGGGATAGTTTGATACTGAGAACCCCATACAGGGTGCCAAATTCAGGAAATGGCCTAGGGGGATGTCAAAGAAACCCAGATGAATGATAGACCATGACATGGTGCTTCTAATGGATATTAAATATGAATGTGTGTAACAACCTGATTGATTTCAAAAAAATTAAATTTCTTCGATATCTTGTGTTTCACTTAACAACAATTTTATCTTTTGTTACACAAGACATTGAGTTAAACAAACCGTAAAATATTATTTATATTATTATTTAAACATGAAAGTTATAAACTAGCCATTGAACATAAGGATATTAATAGTAGTTACTACTGTTTAATTATTATTTATAATGGTTTTATATAAATAAATAATATTCATATACAGTACATAATTTTTTTAATGTCTTTATTTGTTTCGAAAATACTATTTTATCAAAAAATGATTTTATTTTATTTTTTGAAAAAATAATAAATATATTTTTTTACCAATTTATGAAAATTTATTTGAAAAAACAAAATTAATTTATTAAATATAATTGTAAAAATTATCTTGGAGTAATTTTTTGTGAATTTATAAAAATGTAAAATTTTAAATGAATAGTGAAAAGTACTGGTTTTTACTAATAATTGTCTTTTCATTTACAGCTTTTAAAAACATGAAAATTGTATTAATATGTTTTTAAATTTATAGTTAGTGCAATTTTTATATTTATTAATCAAATTGTGGTCATTGGAATCAATTAAATATTGAATTGGGATATTAAAATTTCCAATACTTACGAGAATTTTCTCTCTCAAAATAGCTTTCTGATTACATTTGGAGTTTTAATTTTAATTTAAATTCCTTCACATCTGTTAATTGAGTTTGGAAAATTGTATTACACTTTGAAATCAAAATATTTTTTATTTTAAAAGAATGTAATCAAAATTTTTAACCATTATGAATATTAAAACTATTATAAATTTTGTACTACAGTTAAGGTGAAAATGGGCTTACCTAGGGGTGAAACTAAATAGATATTGAGTAAAATGACCTAGAAACATTTAAAACACCTATTTGTAAAAATATTTCGATATTATATAATATATTACTTATAATGGTAACTTTTTTATCAGAAATGATAAAATTCTAGTTACACCATGTTGTTTTCAAAAAATTCTTATGTGTCCTCTCTACAACTTATAATAGGACATCCCCTCTTTTCTCCTCTTCACAACTAGGAATCAGATTGATTCAAAAAATACCTTCATAAATTTAATCTTTACATACATAACCATATCTTATATTCCTTTATGAAATCATTAATCCAATATAAGAAATATTTAGGATAAACCGAATGAGGTCGTCCGAAGAAGAGGTAATGTTTTAAACATTGTATTTTTGTTTTAATTATTATTCTAAATCCTTAAAATATTATTAAATTATGATGATATAATAGGGAAATTATCTCCTAGATATTTATATTTCACTATGTCAATTTTATTACATATATTCATAAAATATTCCAACAAATTTTAATTGAAACCATCGATCATTTGAACGGTGGACTGCCAGTTCAAAAAACTATGATATTAAATTTCCATCACCACTGATAAAAAATAGATATAATTATGGATTTAGTTTTTATATATTATATTTATTATATTATTATAAATATTGAATTATAAAATCTCATCTACCTTCTTACCTCATAACCCATTGGAAAATAATATCGCTGCTCTAGTGAGTGACGACCAACCACCACACGAACTGATGTGATGTGTTTTCATTTATTTTTTACATAGATGGTATCAAGGATAGATCATATAAATATATATGATATTTTTAACATAATTATACCTATTTAATTATTATATCACATTTTCCTTCTTACTTTTAATTTCTTGGGTGAAACGATAACGTCAGTCCTATGTAAGGCGGACTACCGCCTCAGGAAATGATGTGATTCGTTTATCACTAGATATTCTCATGGAAGTTAATTAGGATAATTGTTATTAAAACATGTAATATATAATATATGAAAATGATGCCATAATTTTAATATTTTTTTAACTTTCTTTCATTTCATCATTTGGTAAAATTGAAATAGCATTCATGCATATGTACGAACCACCATCTTAAGAACGGTGTATATCATTTTATATCTATAACATTTAAGGATTAATATAAATAAATATATAATAAATTTATGTGATATTTAATTCATTTTTAAAATTATTTATATTATGTAACCATGATCAATGATGATAATAAAAAATATCATAAAAATAATAATCAAAAAAAGAAGTTGTTATCACACGAAACATGATTTTAAGCATAGAATTATTTACAAATGGGAAATAAAAAGTCATAATAATACAACATATGGTTATATAAATATTAGTATGTTTTTATAATATATATATAACTTATATTTTTTATACAGGGGTTTCAAATGTGTACTAATGATGTTGAGACATAAAGTAATATATTTTTGTCTCATTTTTCCTTCCTTGAGACATATGTTAAGTTATTCACCTATAATCATTAATGAGGTGTATATACAGACCCTTTAACATGTAATATAATTAATTTATTAATTATCATTATTTTTTAGATTTCATTTAATGTTATTCTTTCATGGGGATAATGATTTATTGTTACCAAAGAGGTAATGGTTTTATGATACAATCGCATCGTTTATCGGTATTGTTTATATTTATGGTTCTGATGATGAAATAGTATGATATATCTATTGATAAAATCATGAATTTTATTTTCTTCTGGTTGTTTCTTGAAAATAAATTTTCCCTTTTTTCTATCTCATTAAATAATCATTATTCAAAAATAATTTTTTTAATGAAAATCCAATTTATTTCTCTATTCGGTTGAAAACCATTGTTTCTTCTATATCCAAGTTTTGAAAAGATGATTTATTTTTTAGGGTTCCTATAAAAAATTTTAATGTAATTTTTACCCTTTTTGACATTTTTACAAAATGTTTTAAAATGAATCTTTATATAATTTTTTGAAACAAGGTCCATTTGGATTTTACCTAAAATATAAATAGAATCATAGTTTTAGTGTCTATGGAATAATTTTATTTTCATAACATCATGACCACTCAATGTTTTAAAGGATACATTATAATTTTAAATGTTTATTTTAGAATAAAATTATTTCCAATTTTTTTGAATTTTTTGTTTTTTTTCAATGTGAAAATTATATTTTCTTCAAAAAAATATTCCAAGTGATCTTTCAAAATCATTTTTTATATAAGATGACATCCTTTTAGGTTATTTATGCTTCATTGGGAATAATATTGGATGATACCATTATTAATATTTATCATTATATCATTTTTTAATGTTTGTTAAATATTTATGAAACACATTTATTTTCCATGGGTTATGCTATGAAAAAATGATGAAATATTTATGAAAGTATTTTTCTTTATATAGGTTATGATGTGATTATATGATGAATATTTTATGATATTATGGAACACATAATTATGGTTTTCATTATTAGATATTTTGGGCCTATATCTACCTCCAATTCATTCAGTGAATCATTATATATCATGAGATAAAAACGGGAAACAAGTTGATGGGGTTGATAAACTATGGGAAATCGGTAAGTCCTAATCCACTATTGGAAACAACTGTGTCCTGATCCATAATGGGAAATATTTGATACCTCTTGATCCACTATATTAATGTTTTTGGTATTTTACCTTGAAATATGATTTGTTTTTCTATGATTATGATGGTGCCACACTTTTATGACATGAACTTATGGGTTATGGTGGATTTATGATGACTTAACAATCTTATAGGCCATGTTTTCTAAAATTATAAATGTTTATTCCATGAATCATTTTAATGATCTATGAAATCTTGGGTACGAACTTTATAAGTTTTTT
This sequence comes from Viscum album, assembly GCA_963277665.1. Lineage (NCBI taxonomy): Eukaryota > Viridiplantae > Streptophyta > Magnoliopsida > Santalales > Viscaceae > Viscum > Viscum album. Next base: position 1,446,680,921 of record OY728145.1, on the reverse strand, counting down.
TCATTATAAATTATCCTTATTTGTATATTATTTATTTATATGGTTGTATATTAATATCTCCAGTATTCACCCTTACTAAGTATCTGAAATCACACTTTCTTAATTTTCCTTCCCTAGGATAAGAAGGAAGGTTTAGTTATGCTAATCCTAAGAGGATTACTTTGTGAAAAGATATTTATGGGATATGATGACAATATTTAATGAAATAATAATATTATGCTTCTCGTCCCTAAATACACTAAAATATTATGTTCCTTGGGAACGTGTTTATGATATATACTGAACATTCATCATAAATGTTGTGATATTTACGAATGAAAATCTCGGGCCCATATATTTGGTATCAATGTATGGGTTTAGTTAACCTTTGGAAAATATGAATAGAAAACATTAGTGAGATACCTAGGGATATTTCTATAGATATGGCTAGGAATATGTACAAGCATAAGTCTAAGGATTAAAAAATATACAAATATGTCCATGAATATTGGTAAAGGATAGAGTGAGGGGTTTCCAAGTAATTACATCACTATATGGATATTACAAGGGGATGTGAATCTAGAACATAGATACCTAGGGGTAATAATAGTTTAAATGGTGTGTTGGTACTATCTCAAGACTTACCTAGTATATAAAAAAGGGCCTTTTACGCTCCTGGTTTGATAGTGACATGGGACATTCATTGGTTAATCCACATTTTTCTCATAGAAAAATATAAAGGATTTGAATATATGATGATAATGGATAACCTAGGATAAACCCAAGGTTTCATAGGTTAAAAATATGGTTTCCTAATTTAGATATACTGCAAATTATTTTCAATGATTATGTAGATTTCCACAATAATTAATGTTGCTAATTTTATGATTTTTTATTTCAATCAATGGATGTAACTTGAAGTAAAAATGGTAATGATGAATGTAATGTAAAATGAAATTATTTCCCACTTAAGAAACAAAATAATATGGGATCTAAGATGTATAATCTTATTGTAATGTTCAAACAGCTTTTCCAAGACATAAACCATGTTGAGATTATAAACGATCAAGTTAGGGAACAATGTTATATTGAATATTTCATGAGACAACATCCACCATTATTTAGAGGGACTTTAGATCCACTAGCAGCTGATAGATATTTTATCACCATTGAAAATATATTCTATATTCTATAGTTCTCAGAACACAAAAGGTCGTCTTATTTGTATACCATTTTGAAGGTTAAGTAAATGAATTATGGAACATTAATAAGAATATGACTTAAGAGGAATAAATTAACTCTATTGAATGTGATAAGTTTTGGAGGCTTTTTTCAGCAATTACATCCATATTATTCTATGTATAAGGATAGAGAAGGAATTCATTGATCTTAAACAGATTAATGATGAATATATTTATACTTATGAAGATAATTTTATAAGTCATGAAAGGTATGATTTCTGTTTAATCATCAGTCTATAAAGAAAATATTGATTGATTATTTGGTATCTTAAAACCATGTATATGAATGGAATTGGCTATAAGAGAATTTAGTATCTAGAAATTAATAATTCGTTGTGAACTAAAGTTGAAAATATAAACATGATATTACTACCTTTCCCATGGATTTGATAAGAAAACAGAATGTTTATTCTCAAGAAAACACTGATAAATCATATGGTGGAACGAAATTCCAACCATATTCATTCTATAAATGTGGAAATAAGTATCAAGGGAATTTCTTGAATTAGATTGGGAGATTCTCAAAATTTGGAATTGTGAGTCATGAAGAACATGAATGTTGGAATGAAATTAATTGTTAGGTTTAATTTTACAAAGTATAAGGGGATTTCAACTAATGAAACACTCATTCTTTAATGATTCGAATGAAATAAGTAGAGACATTATGCCAACCAATGCTCAAATTTGAAGGTATTTGATGATTAGCATAAAAAACTCACAATCCTAAATATTAAAGGTAATATAATGTGATCATGACTATATAAGTGGGTTATGTGAATGATGTGTAAAATTTTACACTTATCATCCACTCTATAATAACTACTGTCTTATATGACTATTTATCTACCCACTCTTTTATATCTAAGAAATTTTCAAAGTGAATTAAAATTCCATATTAATTATTAGATATTGTGGTATTCTTGAAAACTATTAATGGTACAATTGTAACAACAGAAGTCTATAGTACCTCTCTGATAGAAGTTTGTGGGAAAGTGATTCTTGAAAATCCTATTATTCTCCATTTAGTTGAATTTGAGGTGATTCTATTCCTGGATTGGATTTTTTTATATAGATTACATATTAATTATTGAGGAAGGGATGTCACATTTCATATTTTGAATAAACCTATGATCAATTATCATTATGAGGACAAGTACAATCTTGTAATGGAAATTACATCAAACTTGTGGGCTTTAATTCTAATATATGAAGGATATATATCTTAGATGATTAGGGAGAAACTAAAAAATTGAAGACATTACTATTTTTTGGGATCTTTTTGATGCCTTTATAGTGGAATATCATGGTCTTCCCTTTAGTTGTAAATGTGATTTCATTATAGAACTCATAATTGGTGATGAACCTATTTTTAAGACTCCATATATAATGGTCCCAATTGATTTGTATGAATTTAAGAAACAAATCCAAGATATTCTTGATAAGGGATTTATACACCCTAGTGAATCCTCATATAGTCTGCATGTTTAATTTGTTAAAAATAAATATGGTTCAACTTGTCTTTTGATTTATTATCATGAACTAAGTTAGATAACTATAAAGAGTAAGTACGTTATAACCCATATTGATGATTTGTGTGATCAATTATAAGGAGATTAATACTTTACCAAGATTGATATTCAATATTGGTACTATCAATTGAAAGTCAAAAGTGAAGACATTCCCAATACAGTCATCCATACACGATATAGGAAATAAGAATTTATAAAGATTATATTTTGTCTTAAAAATTACCATTCTACCATCATGGATTTAATTAATATAGTATTTATATATTACATTGATAAGTTTATTATAATCTTAGATAATTCTATTGTATACTCAATGAGAAAAGAAGAGAATAAAGATCATATGAGTATTGTTATGAGGAATATAAAGAAGGAAAAACTATATAAATTATTATCCAAGTGTGAATTTTGGATTTAGAAATTTTTATTCCTATGAAATATAATCATAGATGAATGTATTTTGGTTGATCCTTTAATTAATCATGTTATTAATAGTTTTCCAAGACCAAAAATTGTCTCTGAGATCCTTAGCCTTTTTGGTTTGAAACGATATTATCAATGATTTGTGGAGAATATTTCATTTCTATATAATCTACTCTCCAAGTGAACCCAAAATGTAAACATGTTCTTCTAGAAGCATAAATTTTAGGTGAATTTTGAGTTGTTGAAGAGAAGATTGGTCAGTGCACCTGTCCTTTCATTGCCTGATAGTGGAGAATGTTTTTCAATCTATATTGATGCATAGAAAAAGGGATTAGGATGTGGTCTCATAAAAAATTATATGTTGATATCATATACTTCATTCCAATTTAGGTTTCATGAGAAAAACTACCCAGCACATTATTTGGAGTTTGTTTTGGAACCTTTTTCATTAAAGGTATGGAGGTATTATCTTTAAGGAGAAGGGTGTGAGATAGATAATGACCAAAAAAGATTAAACTATATATTCAAGTAGATAGAGTTTAATATGACTCATAAAAGACGGTTAGAGTTGATCAAAGACTATTACTTCTCAATAAATTACCACACATGTAACGTAAACAAGGTGGCTAATGATTTGAGTTGAAAGAAATATGCTAGCTTATCTATGATGAGGATCCCCAAAGATCCAATATTTTAGTATTTTCAAAGGATGGATATAGTGATATTTAATGAAGGAGAAAAATATTATATTTATCAAATGAGTTTTCAACCATCTATCTTTGTGATGATTAAATAGGCATAAAAGTATGATGTAGAGCTATAGAAGAAGGTGAGAACATTTATTGAGTTTAACCTTAATTGGGATGGAATGATAATTTTTAGGAACTATGTATGTGTTATATCCATATACATTTTGAAAAAGTATATATTAGTGGAATATCAAAGTTCTTCATTCCCTATTCATCATGATAGTACAAAGATGTATAGATATTTGAAAGTTTATTTATAGTGGGATGTCTTGAATAGAGACATTGTAGAGTTTTATTTTTTAGTTTTTAGTATATCGTCAAGTTATGGTTGAGATAAAAATTTCAAAAGGGATGTAATTAACATTACACATACTCTAATGGAAGTTGTAAAACACCACCATGGATTTTTTTAAGACCCCCCAAAACATCTAAAGGGAATAATATTATTGGGTTGTATTCAATGACCTTACAAAGTAAATACACACAATCACCAATATAAAAAAATTATATCGATTTTAAATTTCCTAAATATACATAAAGTTAGTGGAAAGATTAACTTGACTACCACATTCTATTGTATCAGATTAGGATACAAGGTTTACCTCGATGTTTTTATGACATATTTAGTAGGATCTAGATATAGAGGTATGTTTCAGCACTATATATCAACATTATATAGATGGTTAGTCTGAGAGAGAAAAATTATACCCTATAGGATGGTGTTTGGGATAAAAAATTCTTCAAGTTATGTTTTCTTATAACAATAACATTCAATCGAGAATTAAGATGGTTACTTTGGAATCCTCTTATGTAAAGAAGTGTAGAACTCCAACATGCTAGAATAAAGTCATATAATGAAATATATTTGGGATTATTAAAGCTGATGAAATGGAAACTGAGGTTTGATGAAATCAAAAACACATCAAGGAAGCATAGATTTTGTAGAAACGATAAGTTGATAAGCATCGACATGATCTATAATTTTATGTTGGGGATAAGGTATTCCTATGAATATCTCCATGGAATAATATTTTGAGGCATGGAATGAAGGTAAATTTAATCTCTAGATAAATCATTACTTTTGAGATTCTTGATCATATTGGGATAGTAGATTATCATTTTCACATCCACCAAATATTTATCAATTTCATTATGTGATCCATGTATATCTCATGAGGAAGCACATATCAGATCCTACAAATATAATGAAATAAGTGGTCATACCACAGTAGTATGATATTTAATATGAGGAAAAACTAGTGGATATTATATATTGTTATAAGGCCCAAAGAAATTTATACATAAATATCACATATTTTTAGATTAATATTCAATATATTTCATAAAATAAACCCTTTAACCATAATAGTTTTGTGTTTTTGGATACTACAAGAACAATAATATTATTTCATGAAAGTTCATCAACATATCCCAGATATATCGTATCATAAATCACTCCTCGTAGGCATACCTTACATAAAACGTTTTTATAAACAATGGAAGGAAACATATGAAAGGGTTAGTTTAGATTCTTATTATGATTAAACATATGAGATATCAATCTATGATCATAAAATATCATAAGATAAGAATAAGGGTATGTGGTCACAAGAATAACTTAAAAAGTCCATATCCAACCTTCAATAGATAATAAAAATGAATCATGGAATAAAAATTATTATTTAAAAGAAGATGGACAATAAGAGTGATAAATCCTCACAAATCAATCAAAAACTATAAGCTCATGTCATAAAAGTGAGCCACCTTAATAACTATAGAAAAATATTTCATATGTAAAGGTTAACTAAAAATACTATCAACATAGAATATCATGACTTATCACATGTTTCTCATTGTGGATTTGGATGTTTCTATTTCACAAATTGGATTTGTAATCACCTGTGTCCCATAGTGTATCAATCCGATCAACTTGTTTCCAAATTTTATCTCGTCAGATATAAAGCTTTACCTAATACATTTTATATAGATATATGTCCTACATGCATCAAAAATAAAACAATACTTATATATTCCATAATATCATAAAACATAAATCAAATCATCAAATCGTAACCCATGTAAAGAAAAGGAGTTTCAAAAACATTTTATCGGTTTACCATAAAATAACCCATGAAGAATAAAAAAAATTCATAAAAATTTAATTAATATAATCATTAACCATTCATATAAATAATAAAAATTATATCATTGAATATTACCCTCAATTAATCACAAATAAAATAAAATGATGTCATCTTATAAGGAAAATGATTTTTAAATATCACTTAGAACATCTCTCGAGAAAAAAATGCTTTCAAATTTGAAAAAAAACAGTAAAAATTCATAAAATTATTTTCATAAAATTATTTTTTTAAATAAATTGTGAATATTATTTTGGAATATTCAAAACAATAACTGTTCATGATGATGATAATTTATATTTATTACATACACATTTAAACAAAGATTCCTTTCACATTTTCTATAAAAGCCAAATGGGCATTGTATTGAAAAAGACATGGAGATTCATATTAATTCATTTTTTTAAAAAAAATTAAAAAAGGGTAAAAATGAATTTAAACAATATTATAGTTTCATTAAAAAAATTTGAAAACATATTTTGAAATTGAGTAAATGGAAGAATTTTTTTTACCGGATAGAGAAATAATTTATGTTTTTTAATCATTATTTTAGAATAATGAGTACCTAAAGAGAGGAAATTTAATGGGAAATATTTATTCTTATTAAATAACTATATTATTGGAAAATTAATATGATTCTTGAAAATAAAAATTTAATATTTCATTATCAAATTCATATATATAAGTAAACTTAATAAACGATGAGATCGTATCATAAAACAATTACAACTTTGGTAACGTGGAATCTTAATCCCCAGGAAATAATAACATTAATTTAAACATAAAATATTATTATAGTAAATAATTTCATGATATTAAATGTCATAAGGTATGTATATACACCTCATAAAATAGGATAGGTGCATAAGACAACATATGTCTCTAAGAGGGAAAATTGAGATATAAATACCTTACTTTATGCCTCGACTTCCTTCATACATTTTAAAACCTCATATATAATAAATATAAGTTTATTATACATATATTATAGAACCATAATCATATTTATCCGACCATATATTTTTAACTTATACTTTTTATTACCCATTTAGTAATAATTGCTTGTTTAAATCACATTTTGGATAATAATTGGTTCATTTTCAGTGAATGTTTTGGTTTGGAAATTTTTATCCTTCTACTTTGATCATAGATAAATAATATTTTTAATGAAAAAATTGATATAAATATAATATATATTGATTATATTTTTATTTATAGTAATCCATAAAAGTTAGAGATTGAAAGTGAAATAAACCATTGAAGGTGATGGTAAGTCATACGTACACAAGACTGTTTTTTTTTCATTTTCTAGAAGGATGAATTAAAATAAAGGTAAATAATATATTAAAATTAAATAATATTATTCATTATATATATATAACATATATTTATTAAATTTACCTTAAGTACCTTCCCTAAAAAGAGTTAGTGAAAAAAATCACATTGCATCGCGAGGCTGTAGTCTATTATACACATGAGAAACATTATCATTCCCCCATGGAATGGAATGTGAGAATGAATATTTGATATAATAATTATAGAAGTTTAATTATTTTACTTATATAATATATATTCATTTATTTTATCCTTACTAACATCCTTGTAAAACAAAAATGAAACGCACATAACATCGGTTTGCGAGACGGTAGTCCTCCGTACACACGAGCGACATTATTATTTTACAAAGGGTTGTATAGTAATAAGCTATATGTGGTCTTATAATTTAATAGGTATAATAATATCATAAATATAAAATCTAAATATTAAATCCATCATTAAATCCATACGTGATAGGTGGTTATTAAAAATGAATAACATCGGTCTGCGAGGCCATAGTTTGCGGCACACATGATTGTAAGAACCTAGACCTTATTTTTTGGTATGTTTTTCCTTTTTTTGTGTTTTTGAAAAAAAAGGATTTTCAAGAAATTTTTGAAGTACACGCCATGTACATTATGAGTACACATCGTGTACATCGTTGTCGCATGAGGCCATGTGTTGGCCGTGTAAGGGCCACACCACAGCCCTGTGGGTGACGTGGAGGTCTCCTAAAGCGGAGTATGGAAACAGTAAGTACATGCTGTGTACTCCAAAAGTACATGCCATATATTATGTTTTTTTTTCATTAAATGCACTGAGGTTGCATCTAATGGACAGAACACCCTCTTTTTAGCTTTGGTTCGTCTGAGCGAGGTTACAACCGCATATCTTCTCCGATCCCCTGAGCCTCTATCTGTTCTCTGAATCGATTACCGTCGATTGCATTGGAACCGCAACGGTAAGCTTTCCCTTATTCTAGAGCATCGTTTTACAATTCCTCATCTTTTTCATGTTATCATGGGTTCAATGTTTTGTGCGTTTCGTATATCTACAATGTTCTAAAAATATTCAAGCCTCGTGGTTCAAGTTTATTGATCTCCTAACCCCAAGGTAGGTGGTTTGTCCCTTTCTGTTGAAATTCCCTCAATATTATGTGCAAATTCCACCAATACTATTGAACGGGGTAATGTGTGTTTATCATTTTACCCCCATTGTATGCCTTCTGTGCTTGTATGCCTTTATATGGGTAAATTTAACATGTTTTGGGTTGATTGTTATACCTTGGTTTCTCTTCTCATGCTTCGTTCTGTTTAAGACAGTTTGGTCCTGTTTAGCCAATTTGGCCATTTACCTCTTTTCCATGCCTTGTGATTGTAGGATGGAGTGTTGTTTTCTAACATGATTGAGATGCTATAGATTGGTCATCCATGTGGTTCCATAGGGTTACTTTGTCCATATATCATTATTATGCATTGACCTACCCGGAGATGTGAGATCATGGTGCTATAGACTAAAAGATGATAGACATAGTGAGCTTCCTCTGAGACTTTGGACAATAGTAGACTATAAGGGGACAGACCGAGAGAGCTTCCTCAGAGAGTCTTTGAGCTTTAGTCTATAAGGGGATTGACCGAGTGAGCGTCCTCAGAGAGCCTAGGATTACTTTTGGCTATAAAGGGATATACCATGAGAGCTTCCTCAGAGAGTCCCTGACTATTTTACACTATACAGGGATAGACTGTGTGAGCTTCCTCAGAGAGTCATTGTTTTTTTATTGAATCACCTGATTACCATAGGCTATAGGAGGGATTGACTGAGTGTTCTTACTCAGAGAGTCTATGAACAACTTGGGATATAAGGGTAATTTGACGGAGCATTCTTCCTCATAGAGTCCTTGGAAATGAGGCTAAAAGGGGAATTGATTGTGTGAGCTTCCTCAGAGAGTTCTTGACTAACCTAGACTATAAGGGTAATTGAATGCGTGTTCTTCATCAGAGAGTCATTATAATTCCGTATGACCAGACCAGAGGGTTTAGGATGAGTGAACTACCCCGAGGGTTGTTGGTTTTTTCTAGGTAGGACCACAGGGTTACCTATTTTCTATGCTGCTTGTTAGATGTTGCTTGACTCTGGAATGATGGATTTTTTTTCAGCATGTTCTTGTTTACTGTTTTTTGTAAATTTACCTTCCATATATTCACTGACTGTTAGGAACATATCTTCGAGTGGTTTCCTATAAGTATTTAGTCTCACACCCTATTTGGCTCCTGATTTTGGGCCCAAACATACTATATTGTTGCAAGTATATAAAAGGGAAAGCGCCCTTTGACTTCAGCCGTTTGATTGTTGTGGAGCCGGAGTGGATGGGACCAAGCTTAGTCTTCCGATGCTGAGGAGCTTTTTATCTTTCTTTTGTACATTTTTTAGTATTGTTGTATTTCCATCATTGTGACTTGTTTGGCTATTTTCCTATACATATGTATCATGCATCTTATATATATATTCTCCCACTATTTATCATATTTAGTCTTCCACTATTCACTTGTATATGGATTGTTTACTACTTCTGCTATTGTTTATTGGTTTTATCTTCTATTTTGTACTTTGCCAATATGGGCATAGTTTCCCCACTATCACACCCAAGGCCCTCGCATCTAGTCAGCAGCTTCTAGTGTTCGGAGAAATGCGCTTGAGGTCATGTGACCAACCGGGTACGTGGCGCCTTTGGGAGTCTTCCGGTACCAGGGCGTTACAAAGTGGTATCAGAGGAATTATTTTCTCTTAACTTACTATTTGGAGCCTATAGCTAAGGATAGGACAGAATAGGTACATGGTAATAAGCTCTGCCTAGGAGTAGCTAACCCGTCTACAGGGAAAAGCCATACTACCTCGTTTATTGAAATTTTATTTGTTTGCAATTTTAAGTTTGATTTGATTTCATCGTTGGGTGATTCACATGATTTTTGTTGTTACCATTGTTTTTATTGTGGTTCTAATTATATCGCAACCTGATGAGATGAGGGTATGACATCCCATGAATTATATAAGCACTTGTTAGAAATCACATGCCATGAATTCTTGCCATGCCATCTAGGATGCGTAAGAAATTGCATGTTGTTGTGATAGAAGTTGTGTAGATTATGCATGCTGTTGTGATAGATGATTTGATAGAATCTATACTGTTTGATAGAGAATTTTTTTATATAGTAACTTTCTTAGATGGATGCCAAACATTGGTTCTTGAGGTGTTATGGGACCTCATGGACCAGAATTTGGTGGATCATTGTACGGTTTCCTTGTTATAACTTGTATAAGATTCCAAGATTTGATTCGCGGGGAGTGTGGTCCCTCACATATCGGAATTAGGAACCTTAACTCTTGTTTTTCTGTGTTTTCTGGGATCCGGTGTGGTTCTGAGGCTACTGTCCAAAAAACCAAAATACATGGCGTGTACTTTATGAATAAACGCCATATTGTCTATAGCTGTGTCACAGACTGTGCGAGCAGGGACACGAGGTTGTGAAAAAAGTCTTGTAGGAACACACCATGTAATAGTTTATCACGCCGTGTAGTATGAAATAGGTACCCCAGCCGTGTCACGAACAACATGGGTCGTGTTATCTTTTCACATACACGCCGTGTCTAAAGTTTACATGCCGTGTAGTCTGATCTAAGTACCCAGCCATGTCACAAACAACATGGGTCGGTGTTACACTTTCTCATACACACCGTGTCCGTCTGGAACACGCCATGTAGTGTCAGCCGTGTGTTAGGCCATGTTGCTAACAACACGAGCCTAGTAAGGAATGTCAAGTATATGTCGTGTCTGCCTTGAACACGCTATGTAGTTTTGTCTTAGAGGAGCTGTATGGATTACCCATGTAGAAGGACTCAGGAAGGGAAGTTGATTCAAGTACACGTCATGTGTTAGGACAACACACTATGTATTTGGAGTGTTACATGACTAGTTTATACAGAAGTACATACCCATGTGAATGAATTAAGGTATCACACCGTGTAGGGAAAGAACACACCATGTAGTCATGATTTTCATAACTTGAATGCCTTATTTTCCCTATCCATTTTGTGCCTTCAGATTTTCAGTCATTGATAATCTTGAATCTATGGTGTGCATTGACTTTGCAGAATCATGCCACCTAGACGTCCTTCGGTTGACCGCCAGTCGCAGGGGAGTGATCGGATGCCCAATATAGCTGATCAGGGACTTCCTGTAGATCCTCATGTTGTGTCAGCCTTGTTACCAGCAGTTCTACTAGTTGCCAGAGATGATGCATAGTTTAGAGAGGGATTTCTGAGGATGATGCAGACCTTCTAGAGAGCGTAACCTCCTACCCCATCGATGGCTGATTTGATGCAGGTTTTCCAGCAGCATCATCCTCCCAACATCTCAAGGGAAGGAGGACCTCAGGCTACAGAGACATGGCTCGAATCCAAGCTGACGATCATCAAGAATCTCGAGGTACCACTAGATAAAAGGGTGAAGATCACGACCTACATGCTCCGAGACTTCGCCAAGAGGTGTTGGGATTTCATCTCTCAGGAAGGACGCCACTAAAATATGGCTTGGGAAGAGTTTTAGTGCATCTTTTACAATTAATTCTACCTGGAGAGCTTGAGGGCCGACCAAGCCCAAGAGTTCATGATCTTAGATCAGGGAACTCTTTCTGTGATGGAGTATTCCTCTCATTTCATGGAGCATTAGTGTTTCACATCTATCCCAATAGGTGATGAGTTGTTCCTAGTTAGGAAGTTTGAGGAAAGTCTGAGGCAGGAGATCCATTTCTAGGTGAACATCTTCAGGTTGAATTCGACATCCTCTGTCATCCACTAGGCACTGATCACAGAGCGCATTCTGAGGGATTCTAGAGCAGGGATCCCGGGCGCTTCGACATCCAGAGCTAGTGTTCCTCCTACAGATCGCAGGAAGTGCTGAAAGGAGACTTCTTGAGGAGATCAGAGTAGGCGAGATGCACCTTCTCGAAGCCACATGGTGTGCTACCAGTTCGTAAGGAGCGGGCATACAAGTCCATGTTTCCTGAGAGACCCGATGAAGTGCCGATCTTGTGGAAGGATGGGCCATCTCCAGGGTTTCTGTTAGTTTTTCCATCCAGTAGGCGAAGACAGGGGTTCTTCTATTACTCCGCGTTCTGGAGCATCACCACCCGTTTCTCACCAGTCTGGGAACTGGAGTTATTCTGGCCGTTCAGGCCGAGGTGGAGGTCATGGCCCGGGTGGTCAGTCACTGTGATATCATCGAAAGTAGGGTAAATCAGCTCATAGTGGTCAGCCAGGGTCACAGGGTCATGGAGCATGCCAGACAATTGCGATGGAGCAAACCCAGAAGAAGAAGGATCCCAGACCATCCACAGTTTGAGGTACGATCTTAGTAGCCTTAGTTTTATCTTCTGCAATTTTCGACATAGGGGATTCCTAAATATTTATTTATGTTGCTGTTGTGGAGAGCCTTGGTCTCTGTATCTTTTCTTCTATCAACATTTTGACACTAGACACACCGTTGGGAACGAGTACATGTGGTATACGTTAGTGCAGAGAGTGCCCTCTTGAGGTTATTGGGTGTAACTTCTTATGGGACCTTTATGTCCTAAAGATGACGAGCTATGATTTCATTCTAGAAATGGAATGGTTAGTCCCCTTCTAGGTAGTCGTTTATTGCTACCATCGAAGGGTCAGTTTTATATCACCAGAGGGTCGATCTTTTCTTCATCGGTGTGAGTGGGATGTCCAGGCGAGTCAAGAAGGACCCGAGCATCATGGACTATGAGGAGTTATGGCCTAGATTTATAGTATATATCTAGATGACTAGGGGACTTAAAAGTTAGGCATTCCTCTAATGGTGGATCGTTTCAGAGATGTCTTTCCAGAGAACTTTTTAGGTTTTCCTCTGGAGCATGTGGTAGACTTCTCAATTGAGCTTGTTCAAGGAGTGGCACTGGTGTCCATTCCTCATTATAGGATTGCAACACCTGAGTTTCTGGAGCTCAAGAAGAAGTTGGAAGAGTTTCAGGAAAAAGGGTTTCATCCGACCCAGTACATCTCCATGGGGTTTTCATGTCCAGTTTGCGAAGAAGGCAGACGGTACCCTCAGGCTTTGTGTGGATTATCGAAGGCTGAACCAGTTGACGGTCAAGAACTGATATCCCTTTCCGAGGATTGATGATCTCTTTGATCAGCTTCGAGGAGCCTAGGTGTTCTCAAATATTGACTTGAGTTCCGGTTATAATCAGTTGTGCGTTAGACCATCTGATATACCTCTTACAGCTTTCTGGAGTAGGTATAGTCTATATGAATATATGGTTATGCTGTTCGGTCTCACGAACATGCCTGCATTTTTCATGGCACTGATGAATCGAGTGTTCCATCCATACTTGGATACCTTCATGGTTGATTTCGTGGACGATATCTTCATGTAATCTCACACTCGACATGACCATGATACCCATCTTGAGATCATTCTAAGTACACTGAGATAGCTTGAGTTATATGCTAATCTCTCAAAATTCCATGTTTGGATGGACCAAATTCACTTTTTTGGGTCATGTTATCTCAGAGACAAAAGTATTAGTAGACCTAGAGAAAGTGAGAGGAGTAGTTTCCTAGGAGAAGCCGAAGAACGTCTTTCAAGTACGGAGTTTCCTATGGCTGGATGGATACTATAAACGCATCATACATGACTTTTCATGCTTAGCAGCACTGCTGATAGGTCTGACTATGATGGGTGTGAAGTTCTTATGGTCATATTCTTGTGATTCAGCCTTTCAAGAGCTGAGGGGAGGTTGATGTTAGCACTGATACTAGTCCTTATAGAGCCAGGAAAGAGCTATATTGCTTACTGAGATTCTTCAGGTATTGGGCTGGGAGCTGTGCTGATGTAGGGAGATGGAGTCATTGCATACGGGTCTCGGTAGTTGAGACCACATGAGAGGAATTACCCAACGCATGATCCAGAGTTGACAGCTGCTGTTCATGCCTTACGTTGTTGGAGACATTATCTTTTGGGAGATCACATTGTGGTTTTCACCGACCATAAGAGTCTCAAGTACATATTCACTCAGAGTGATCTGAATCTGAGACATCACAGGTGGGTCGAGTATCATCAGTCCTTTGACTTTGATAATGCCTATACACCTAGGAAGGGAAACACATTGGCTGATTCATTGAGAAGGAGAACTTAGACACATGTAGTTCAGGAGGCCAGCAGTGAGTGTCAGATTATGGATATGTTCTCTGAGATGAATTTGGAGGTGAACGATAGACAGGGGAAGACATTTCTATCTTCTGTAGATGTTACCTCTACTTTTCTCGATCGGGTACGGATGTAGCAACTATCTGACTCAAAAGGCGTAGTTTTGCAGGAGAGTGTGTCAGGAGAGGACCCTCTTCCTGAATGGATAGTAGGTGAGGATGAGATCTTGTGTTTCTAGGGCCGCGTATGGGTTCTAGCAGACATACGCGAGGAGTTGATGAAAGATTTTCATTCTAAGGTATGGTAAGTTCATCATGGCGTCACCAAAATTTATCGTGACCTACACCATCAGTATTGGTGGCCAGGTATGAAGAGGGATGTTGCTGATTTTTTTCATGAGATGTTCTAATTATCAGTAGGTGAAAGCGGAGCATCAAATACTAGTTGGTCTTTTACAGAAGTTACCCATTCTGGAGTGGAAGTGGAAAAATGTTGCAATGGACTTTTTGACTAGTTTTACGAGGTCACCTCTAGGGAATGATGTTGTTTGGGTTGTCATTGATAGACTTACAAAGGTTTATCACTTCTTACCGATCAAGGAGACCATCAGTGTTGATGAGCTGGGACAGTTGTACATCGAGGAGGTTGTACGTCTGCATGGAGTTCCACACTCTGTTGTTTTAGAAAGTGATGCACATTTTAATACTTAGGTTTTGAAGGGGCTTTAGAAGGCCTTGGGTACATATGTACTTTTGAGTATAGCTTACCATCCCCAGACAGATGGCCAGTCCAAGCATACGATTTAGGGGTTGAGGATATGCTCTAAGCATGCATTCTAGATTTTGGAGGTTCTTGGGAGAAGAATATACCTATTTTAGAGTTTTCCTATAATAATAGTTTTCAAGAAACTATTCAGATGGCACCATATGAGGATTTTTATGGTAGTCCATGCCGATCACCCTTATGTTGGCTAGTGGCAGGAGAGGTAGCTTTGTTGGGACCTCGTCTTGTTCAGAAGACCATAGAGTAGATAGAGTTGATTCAGAAGAGGATTTCCACTACACATCCTTGACAGAATTCTTATGCTGATTAGAAGAGATGACCTCTGGAGTTCGAGGTCAGGGATCATATTTTCCTACGTGTCACACTAAGGATGGGACACAAGAGGATTCAGAGACAATGTAAGCTTTCACTGAGGTACGTCGGGCCGTTTGAGGTGTTCAAGATAGCTGGGCCGATTGTCTATCAATTGCAGTTACCTCAGAGGTACCGGGCTATGCACGACGTCTTCCATGTTTCTCAGCTTTGACGTTACTTTTCTGACATGTCTCATGTCTTTCAACCCAAGGAGGTTGAGCTCGAATGGGATACGTCATTTGAGGAGCATCCTATCCGGATTTTCAATCGCAGTACGAAGTTTATCTGTGTCCAATATGTTCCTCTAGTACGGGTACTATGGAAGCACGTGTGAGTACAGGACAAAACATGGGTGAGGGAGGCCAAGGTACGATCGCAATGGCCGGAGAAATTCAGGGTTTATTCTTCTACACCTTTCTTGGGAAATTAAGGGAAGAATTTCGTTAAGGGGGGATGTTTTTAAGAACTCAATCCTTATTTTCAGGTATGTTTTTTCTTTTTTTGAGTCTTTGAAAAAAATTAGTTTCTGGAAATTTTTGAAGTACACGTCGTGTACTTTATGGTTACATGCCATGTAATTCATTACCGCGTGAGGCCATGTAAGGTTCACACACATGGTCGTGTTGGGTGATGTGGAGGCTGCCTAAAGAAGAGTACAGAAATAGTAAGTACACTACATGTACTCAAAAAGTACACATCATGTATTTTTCTTTATTATTAAATGCATCAGGGCCGCGTATGATGGATAGAACACCCTCATTTTAGCTTTGGTTCGTTCTAGAGTGAGGGTAGGGCTGCATATCATCGCCAATCCCCCCGAGAATCCATTTTTTCTTCTAATCGTCCATAATCCATTGCATTGAAACCGCATCGGTAAGCTCTCCCTTCTATGAGATAATCGTTTTCCAATTCCTCCTCTTTTGTAAGTTATCGTGGGTTGAATGTTTTGTGAGTTTCGTAGATCTACGATGTTTTAAGGAGATTCAAGACTCGTGGTTCAAGTTTATTGATCTCCTAACCCCAAGGTACGTGTTTTGTGCATTTATGTTGAAATTCCTTGAATATTATCTACGAATTCCACCAGTACCATTGAACGGGGTGTTGTGTGTTTACCGTTTTACCCCCATTGTATGCCTTCCATTCTTGTATGCCTATGTAGAGGTAAATTGGGAATGTTTTGGGTTGATTGTTATACCTTGGTTTCTTTGCTCGTGTTTCATTCTGTTTATGACCATTTGGTCATGTTTAGCCTATTTGGTCATTTACCTGTCTTCCATGCCTTGTGATCGTAGGATGGAGTGTTGTTTTCTGACATGCTTGAGATGTTGGAGATTGGTAAGCCAAGTAGTTCCACAGGGTTACTTTTTCCATATAGTATTATTATGCATTGACCTACTAAGGTCCATGAGAACCTAGTTCTATAGACTAAAAGAGGATAGACCAAGTGAGCTTCCTCAAAGAGTTTTTGGACAATAGTAGAATATAAGGGGATAGACTGAGTGAGCTTCCTCAGGGAGTATTTAAGCTTTAGGATATAAGGGGATTGACAGAGGGAGCATCCTCAGAGAGGATATGATTACATTGGGCTATAAAGGGATAGACAATGAGAGCTTCCTCAGAGAGTCCTTGATTATTTTAAACTCTACGGGGATTGACCGTGTGAGCTTCCTCAGAGAGTCCCTGTTTTGTTTGTTGGAATCACCTGATTACCATAGGCTATAGAAGGGATTGACTGCGTGAGCTTCCTTAGAGAGTCTATGAACGACCTAGGAAATAAGGGGAATTTGACCGAGCATGCTTCCTCAAAGAGTCATTGACCTTGGGGCTATAAGGGTAATTGACTATGTGAGCTTCCTCAGAGAGTTCCTAACTACCCTAGACTATAAGGGGAATTGATTGTGTGTGCTTCCTTAGGGAGTATTTATAATTCCATATGACCAAACCAGAGGGGTTAGGGTCAGTGCATTGCCCAGAGGGTTGTTTTTTTTTTCTAGGTATGATCAGAGGGTTACCTATTGTTCTATGCTGCTTGTTATCAGTTGGTTGACTCTGGAACGGTGGATTATTTTTTTTGTTCAGCATGTTCCTATTTACTATTTTCTGTACTTTTACCTTCCATATATTCACTGACTGTTAGGAACAGATCTTCAGGTGGTTACCTATTGACATTTATTCTCACACCCTATTTTGGTCATGATTTTGGGCCCAAAAAGACTATATTGTTGAAGTTATAGACAAGGGAAAGTGCCCTTAAACTTCAGGTACTTGACTGCTGTGGAGACGGAGTGCATGAGACCATGCTTAGGTTTGCGATGCTGGGGAGCTATTTATCTTTTTTTTGTACTTGTTTTTAGTACTATTGTGTTTCCAGCATTGTGACTTGTTTGGATGTCTTCCTAGATATGTTTATCATGCATCATATATATATATATGTGTGTGTGTGCTCCTACTTTTTATCATATTTATTCTTCTGTTGTTCACTTGTGTATGGATTTTTTGCTGCTTCCGCTATTGTTAATTATTTTTCTCTTCCGCTGTGTACTCTGCCAATGAAGGTATAGTTTCCCCACTATCCCACCCAAGCCCCTCGCTACTGGTTGGTAGCCTCTGACGTTCGGGGAAATGCGCTTGGGGCCATGTGACCAACCAGGTATGGGGCACCTTTGGGCGGATTCCAGAACCGGAGCGTTACAATGATCAATTGTTTAGTTTACCATTTTATGGAAAAGGAGATGTATACAAGTTATTAAATTAACTTAATAACATATAAATATATTTTAGATACTAAAGTTATGATATTATCATAATTTAATAATATTTTAATGATTATAAAAATAAGTAAAATAAAAATGAATAGTCTAAAAACATACATATTCTTCAGATAACCATTTTGGTTTAACCTAAAGCATTACTAGAATATATTTATGATCTCAAAAGGCCTCTAAGATGTGGGTAGGGATTTATGTATGATATTTTTTCAGGTATTGTATGAAGAAAATGGTATTAGAAGTGTAGTAGGACATAAGAGGGGTAACCTTTTATAAGTTGGGGAGATGACACACATGGAATTTTTGAAATGAAAAAGATGTGACCATGTTTTTCTCATTTTAAAAAGAAATTAAATGTACCATTATAGATTCTATATTATATAAGGATTAAATATGGCCATAAAATGTGTTTTAAAAGTTTATAGGTCATTTTACCCCTTATCGTTTTAGGTTAACCCTTGGTAAACCCATTTTCACCTTAACCACTGTAATCAATTTTTTATACTTTTACTATTTATAGAGGTAAAAAATTATAATTTATTATTATAATATATATATTTTTATTATTGAAAATGTGGATCTATTTTTCCAAATTCAATATACATATTTGTTATAATGTAATTTAAAATTAGACCTCCAAATTTGAAAAGAAAGTGGTTTTCCAAAGAGAAATATCCCATAAGTATAGATATTTTAAACATCCAAATTCAATATGGAATTGAAAAAAAGAAGTTAAATTGGATTAATAAATATATAACTGAATAAATTTACATTTTAAACTATATTAAAATAATTTGGTAGTTTTTAAAAGTTGTAAATGAAAATGAAATTCTTAATAAATACCAGTATTTTTCACTATTTAGTGAAAATTTTATCTTTTTTAGAAAATTATAAAAAATTCCCTCCAAGTTAGTTTTGAAATTTAGATTTTAAAAATGAAGTTTATTTTTTCATATATATTTTTTAAATTTGGTTATAATTACTTTTATATTTTTTCCTAAAATAAAACAAAAACATTTTTTTTGAGAAAATACTATTTTCAGAATATATAATTACTTTTCTAAAAATTAATTACTTTTATTGATTATTTTTTATTTATATAAGTCCATTATACCTAATATTTTAAAATTATTTATTATGAATAATTCTGATAAGTTGAACAACTTGGCTATAATAGTCTTTTTTTAATAAAAATATTAATAATATGTCATGGTTTGTTAAAACTCAGTGTCACATGTAAAATAAGATAAAATTATTGTTTTATATAACAAAAACTATCAAACAAGTTTAATTTATTTTAAAAAAATAATTCATAAAAACAATGGGTGTTACACTGTGGGCGTCACCTTGTATCCTGAGTCGAGGTGTGAGTTGAGGAGGCTATAGTGGTGGAGGCCAATAAGGGGTGTGACCGAACCTTGTTTTTTAATTATTCCAGTTGTTTTATGGATTACAAAAATTTTGAAGTTTTGTTATGAAACATATATAAAATCAATTGGGGTAATTTTATTTTTTAAAATTTAAAATTCCCTTGAGGTGGTGTTTATATTATTTGATATTGGGAAATCCTCTAGGTGGGAAGTCTATAATAGTAAAGAAAAATCCCCAAATTTAGATGTCTATGATACTTCTCGAAGGGATACCATATATTTAGATTCATGATAATATTTTTTTGTGGTAAAGGATAGGTATTTACATGTGCAATCTTCTAGGGGTTGTGGAGTCTTTGGTGGTCATGTTTAAGTCATTTACACTATAATGATTCTATTTCTTGGAATAACTTTATACTAGGATGCAGAATTCTATGGGTTGCTATTTAGGGATGGAGAATTCCCCATTTCATTATACTATATAATAGGGTGGATCAGATCCTTGGGTTGTAATACTGTATACTAGGGTGGATCAGGCCCCTGGATTTTTATACTATATACCGTGGTGGATTAGGAACTTTGGTCATTGTCTGTATATCGAGGTGGGTTAGGCCCCCAGGTTGTTACCTTTATACTAGGATGAAATTACCTTGTGTTGTTATTATGGTTGTAAAAGATATTAATATGTTCTCAGAGACACTTCTACACTAGTTAAATCATGCATAGTCAATCAGGGTTTCAAACCTAAGGATTAGTGGTAGGTTTGATTAGCTAATTTTATTCATGTCATGACTCATCCTAGTGGGGCCCATGCTGCCACTCCCCAAGCCATCCACTAATAGACTAGGTGTTGGCAGCTAGCACCGAGTACGAATATCACTAGAATGGGAGGCATTTCTGATGTACCTATATATACACACAGATCTCTAAGCACCCAAAATGATCAAATGTAAAAACCAAAAAGTAACCAATGCCTTAATACAATATTGATCCCTCAAAATAGTGTGATAATTAATGCAATGGAACATAAATAGGGATAGAATACATGACCAAAAAAATAGTCAATAACATAAGTGAAACATGAAAGTAAATATGGTACTGAGTCTACCATATGAACCACTAGAACTAACATTTGTATATCCACCTCGCTAAGCACCTCGTAGTCCTGGTCCACTGAGGGATCCATAAAAAGGATAATCATCTTTAAAAGACATGACATGTCCCAGAAAACCCCATGAATGGGTGAGTATAATAATACCTAGTTGGACACCCTGAAACCAAAAATGAATACCACAAAAGAATTCCATAAAAGAATACCAAAAAGGAAAGTACAGTCAACTCTATGTAGGTATATGTCTACAACACATATAATAAGAATATCTACGTATACTCAATCAAATACATAGAGTCTCGAGGTAATACAAAACCAATTACCAGACACAAGATTCTGTTCTAAGGATGATCATTCTGATATAACTCACACCTCATGCAATGATATCATTGCGTCACTCACAAAGATATATATACCATTTTGCCCCTGCCCAAACAAGAATGTATTGGCCTTGGAAGAGTATAATACACATAAATGGTTTCATGCCAAGAATTGATTGGGGGGCACCACATATTATTCTCATAACTGACTGAGGGATTCCATTTATGATTCCCATAACTAACCGTGGGATACCACATAACCAATATGAATCATCCCACTACATAGGGGATCACACCCAGAACAAACCTAGGGATGCCAGAGACCCTACTGATGCAGACTGCTAGATGGAGGACTAACTCTATTCCCATTGTGGTTATGTCGATTCCACAAATCCATTAGAGGTGATAGAGGATCACATTCTAGTATCATGGAAGGATACCATAATCTATCTAAGACATAGCCACTGGAGGGTATTTCAATCCAATGATGTTGATGTAATACCATACTAAACACTAGAGGAAGGGCCAACAGAACTAACCCAACCTATTTTTGTCCAAAAAATTAAACCAACATTGGTATCCAAAATAACTGTTTCAACATCAGATTCTCAATGTCATTGTAGGATCATCGATTGAAGTCTCCGTTTAGAAGATATGGTCATTTTATGTTTTAAAGGGGTGTCACTTGGCTCGTGGACCGACTGCATGATTGGTCCACTGACCAACGAGGATGACAGTGGCAGTTGAACACCAAAAACGGCTTCCTACGTACTGACCACTATACTCGGTCCACATACTACAACCACCTTGGTCGGCCAAAGTGGTTGACTACCCCCAAATGTCATGAGGCTGCAGCAGATCAAGGTTTTGTGGCTCATGGTTGACTGCCATGGTCGACTGTGGTCCAACACTGGCTCGATCACCCTTGTCCGAAGTGGGTCTAACCTGCTTGGCCCAGCCTACTCATCCCATCCCACCTGGTCTGTCTTGCTCGGCCCGACCCACCTGGCCTTCTCACATGCTCGTTCGGCCCCGCCCACTCGCACGCGGGCCACTTGGGCCACCACACATTGCCCTCTTGGTCGCATCCCCCACCGGTTCTCCACATCCATATCTGTCTCGTGTACACCGCGTTCTCAAATTCCATGTGGTTCCAAAACCTCCCATCCACTTTTCTACCACCGACATCTCATGAGGCCACCGCACCGATCCTCTTCAGCCACTACGATTTGGTTTCGTTGTCGTGGTATGCTTCCGGCTACCCCATTGGAA
Organism: Viscum album; assembly: GCA_963277665.1. NCBI lineage: Eukaryota > Viridiplantae > Streptophyta > Magnoliopsida > Santalales > Viscaceae > Viscum > Viscum album. The sequence goes on along the minus strand of OY728145.1, from coordinate 1,446,658,339 downwards.
CCCACGTGGCCCCTACAACTCGTGACACTAACCACCTCCTACACCAACCGCCACAACCACCTATTCCATGAGACATAAAACCACCTATAATGTTCAAAATTCAAAATGGTCATGGAACTGAGCTCTTTGGGACTCTATATTTATAGACCCACCATCCATGGTATGTTTTCCACCAATATGGGGTCTGATGGAGTTCGACGCCACCCAAAAATGTTTTACCCTGACCATGGGGATAAAATGGTGAAGAACGTGAAGAATAGTGAGATAAAACCTCCAAGAGAAAACTTGATTAAAGATATTAATCCTTTTTTTGTGTCATCCACAACTCAGTTATGTTATAAAGATGAACTAAAGGGATTTATCCAACAAACCAAAACAATTCCATCAATTTCATTCTACCGTCTATGCATGTATCAATTCTTGTTCATTAAATTGATCCATGTGCTTCTGAGATTAAAAATGGGATTGAAATCAAAAGAAAAAACATAATAATTTTAGTTTGGATCAATTATTGAAGAAGAATGGTTTTTTTACTGTCAGTGATGAGATCCTTCAACTCTGTTGTGATGACAATCCATGATCTGAACTCCGATCCATCTCCATTCACCTAAAATTATCTCCAACGGATATTTAAATCTTTAGGTTTTTATTTTCTAATCCTTAGGAAATTCTATAACCACATATTTAATTGATATACCTTCATTGTGTCAATAAAATATTTTATTATTAAATTATTTTATTTTCATTTACGCCCACCGTGAATTTTTTTACATAAGAGTTGTGTAGAAAACATTTATGTAGAACCTAGTGTAATTTCTCTATTTTGAACACAATGGTTCCCTTAAGTTTCTAATCTTGGAAAGCATTGATAATTATTCCTATTTTTTTAGGAAAACTACATGTACATGTTATTAAAAATTTATCTCTTTTGAAACAATTGTTATGGGTACACTAGGTCTCAGATTAACACACTGTCACTTATCCTGATCTCGAAATCAGTCTATATAATATTTGATAATAAAACATAGAAAATCCATGATGTTACGTTCTCCCCACCTCAAGGAGTTACGCCCATGAAAATACAGAATAAGGGTTACTAAAACGGATGAGTGTATTGAGCATGAATATGAGCTTCCTGCCCCCATGTTCTCTCCTATAGATTCCCATGATACCATCAGACACACACCCAGGGAATCAATCACCCTAGAAGGATCCTCTCATACGGATCCTTAATCTCTATCAGGTACTCAACAAAGGACTCTCCTTCCTTAATTTCCAGCTTTCCCCAGTTAATAACATGCGATTGGTCATGAATGTACCTTCTTAGCTATGACACATGGAATACGTCATGTACCCTGTATAACTATGAAATTATAGCTAAGAGGTATGCCACCTCACAAACTTTGTCTAATATCTTGAAAGGGAAGATGAACCTAGAAGATATCTTTCCACTCCTACCAACTCTCAATAATCTGTGCTGAGGTGACAGTTGGAGGAATATGTAGTCTCCTTCCTAAAACTCAAATGACATACATCGCATGTCTTCATAAGACTTCTAACAGCTCGGTATAGTCTTCATCTCCTCCTAGGTGGTCTGAACCTTCTGTGTAGCAGCCCACACTAACTCTGGGTCCATGAGTGCCGACACTCTTGGGTGAGTCCAGCAAAGTAGCGACCTCTAGGTTCACCCATACATGGCCTTGAATGGTGTCATTCCATAGTTGGAATAGTATATGTTGTTGTACACGTACTACGCTAGTGGTATGTGTTCCTCCCATATATAGCCATAATGAAACATCCAAGCTCAGAACATGTCCTCCATAACCTGTATGGTCCACTTAGTCTGTCCATCTGTCTGGGGGTGAAATGTTGTGCTCAAGTGTAAGTAAGTCCAAAATGCCTCCAACAACCCCTTCCAAAACTGGGATGTAAATTGAGAATAATGATCTGAAAATATAATAGATTGGACTCAATGGAGTCAAACTATCTCCTATATATAGAGGCATCACAATCCCTCTACTGAACTCTTCATTCAAATATCTAGGAAGTGGGCCGACTTGTTTAGTCGATCAATAATAACGTAGATGGCATCATATCTCTTATATGTAAATGGTAAAAACATCATGAATTCCATCGATATCCCATCACAGTTCCATTTTGGAACCTAATGGGGTTGATATAAACCCTCTGGAACCTGGTGGTCAACCTTCACTTTCTGATAACAAGGCATCGAGAAACAAACTCTTACACTCTTTTCTTCATCCCTGGCCACCAAAATAGATTTCCGACTTCCTGGTATATCTCTTCCAAAATAGGATATATGGCTAAAAGGGATGTATGGAACTCGCTAAAAACCTCATCCCAAAATTCATATGATACCACTCTATCATGAACCGTCCAAGTGGGTCCCATACTGTGACTCTATATCCTAATGTCAATAGGCTAGAGGCTGGTGACTTTCATCGAGTGGTCATATCACTAACATGGGAGGAATTTCCTATGTACCTATATGCATGCACTCCTCTACAATTCCATAAACTAATGAAATGTAAAAACTAAAAAGTAAAAAAATGAATCCATACAACATAAATCACAGAAAAATGTGTCATAATTAAATTCCTAGAAAGTATATAGTTCCAGAATACAAGCACTCCAAAAAGAGTCTATAATACATGTCCAACATGATAGTAAAGGAGGTACTTGGACTACTATATGAATCATAGGAACACACCATAGTCTGTCTGCCTCGCTAAAAACTACCTGGTCATGGTCCACTAAGGACTCCATCAAAAGGTTGATCATCTGCCCATGACATGAAACTTGTGGGAAAAGCCCGCGTATGGATGAGTATAACAACACTGAATAGAAAATACCAAAATTATAAAGGAATACAACAAAGGAACAAAAAAAAAACAATAAATTATAGTCATCTCTAGAAAAGTATTTTTCTACAACACATATAACAAGAATACCTAGATATAATCAATCCAAGACACATAGTCTTGTAGTAAGCCACATCTAATTACCATCCCCATGATTCTTATAAAATCATACTCATTCTAGTAAAACTCACTCCTTGATCCATGATACCATCAAAGACACTCATAAAGAGGTCTAGCTCATTTTGGCCTAGCCCAAATGAGAACATATGGGTCATGGAAGACTATGATGCACTTAGAGCGGGTCCCACCAAGAACTGGCCGCGAACAACATGGATCATGGTCATAAATAACTGGGGGATTCCAAATATCATTCCTAGAACTAACTAGTAGATACCACACACGCAATCTAGATTGACCCTTCTATGTAGGGGGTTATTCCCATAACTGACTGGGGGATGCCTTAGACCCTATCAATGTGGACCTCTAGATGGAGGACTAACACCCTTCTCTCAAAGGTTATGTCGATTCCATGACTCCACTAGGGGTGATAGAGGATCTCACTCCAGTATCATGGAGTGATACCATACTCTATCCAAGAATCTAACTTTGGAGGGAATTACAATACATTGATGTGGATGTAATGTCATACTAAACCCTCGAGGAAGGACCAATGGAACACACCCAACCTATACTGGTTTAAACTAAAAAAACCATCATTGGTATCTTAAATGACCATCTAAACATCAGGGTTTTAATTCCAAAGAAAACTCATCGATTGAACACTCCTTTTAGAAGATACGTCTGTTTGATGTTTTTGAGGGGGTCACCGGGAAAGTGGACCAAATGAATAGTTGGTCCACCTACCAACACGTTTGACCACACGGACTAGCCGCCAGTGGACCAACTATCATGGTCAGTCCACTTTTCATGGCTTCTATGGTTGACCACGATGGCCGACCACCCTAAGATGTCACACAGTTGTGACAACTAGAGCTGTCATGGCTCATGCTTTACCACTATGGTCGACTGTGGCCTAAATCTGGCTCAGTCACCCCAGGTTCAACCTAGTTCAAACCTTCTCATACTAGCTCGCTCAGCCTGACCCATCTATCCTCGTCCCCTTGGCCTGGTGCACTTGTCCTACTCGCGTGCTCGTTCAACCGGGCCTGCTAGAACGCGGTCTGTATGGGCCACCACACATGACCCACCTGGCTGCATCCCCGGTGTCCTCCCATCCACATAGTCACTGGCAACATCCAATGTGGCCATGGGCATCAGCCTTGCCAACTCCCACACATCCCCCACAATGTCACATGCAGCTACCCCCACCTCCTCTTCAACGAGACTCAAACCATCCTCTGATGCCCAAGATTTGAAATGATGTCATATCCATGTTCCTTAAGACCTGATCTACACACTCTTAGTGTCCATTGTCATTTTTCCTCCAATATTGGAGACCAATCACATTTGTATCCATCTAGAAATTTCAATCTATGACCATAGGGATTCAACAACGAAGAACGTGAAGAATGGAGGGAGAAAAGATCAAAGAGAAACCCTAGGAATGAACCTCATCCTTTATTCATGTCAACATATATTCATTTTATTTAGTACGATGAATAAAGAGGATTTAACAATCAAACCAAAACAATTCCATCAATTTTTTTATACTGATGATGCATGTATCAATTCATGTTCTTTTAATTGATATGTGTTTATCCAAGATTAATAACTAGATTAAAATCTTAATATAAAACATCCTACATGGATCTCGGATCTATTGTTGAAGAAGAATAATTGAGTTTCCACTATTGAAGAGATCCTAAAACTCCATTGGCATGACTATTCATGATCCAAACTCCGATCCATCATCATTTACTGGAAAATCTCTCCAACGAATGTCTGAATCTCTAATGTTTGAGTGGCCAACCCTGAGGAAATTCCATGACTACATATTTAAAGGAGAAGTAGTCGTAATTCACTAAAATAATTAATTTTTAGACAATTTTATTTATTATTACTCCTTCCATGAATTTTTCTATATAATACTAGTGATCACCAAATTTATGTCACTCTTAGAGTAAATTCACTATTCTAAACTGAACAACTCACATAGATTTCAAATCCAAACACCTCTTTAAAAGTTATTTCACCTTTTCGAAAAAACTATGGCTTGGTGATATTAAAATTTTAACACTTTTTTTTAACAAATACCGTTACATCAGGCCTCAGAATCAAACACCATCTTTGTGCGTAGTCTCGAAATCAATCCACATAATATTTAAAAATAAAACATGAAAAAATAAAAGATGTTAAAATTCAGTATTTATTTATATATATACATTCAGATCATGTCACATCCCATATCACATCATTACTAGTATATATGATACCACATTGGTGGTTCAATATTTATTTTTTAGTCACACCCAGGTTGGGCCTCCATTTTACTTGGATATATAAGATGAATGTCACTTAGTTACATGTACAAGTTAGGTGGAGGTTTGGATTAATAAGATTCAATAGGATAACATGGATGCATATAATAGTGATTTGGATGAGGTGATTCCTAGTGTTTTGAGTGGGGGATCATTCGTATTTTATATCTTCTATTCATTTTTTAAATGTGATTGGCCTCTTGGGATATCTATTGTGTATGATTGACAGTGGGGTCTATTATATTTGTTTATATCATGTTATGTTTCATTTTTATCTATAAATACTATGATGTGTATGATTCTTGTTTATTTTACTATTATTATTCACAATTATATGGGAATGTATTCTCCCCATGGTATTATCATAGACCCTCACTATTAGTCTATATCCTATAGTATAAGGGGAGGCTCACCTAAAGTTATATAGCACCATCAGTTTAGTTTCTATTCATAAAGAGCTAGAATGGGGAATTAAAATGTAGCATCCGAGGTTTTTTATTTACCATAATTTATGATATTTTATATTCAGGTGATATAAAAATGTTTTGTTTCCTATGATGGATATCAGACCGGTGCATCTTAGACGCTTTATTCAGTAGTAATTCTACATTACCGAGGGGCTGAGAAATTATTATTTTTGTTGTTTGTTGTTAGAGTTGTATGATTTTCACTTAATTTTATGCACAATATTTTTTTGTTTTATGATTTAATTTGTATTTTTATCTTTCCCCATTTAGGGAATAGTTCTCTCCTGAATTGTGACTCGACACTTAGGATTCACAAGACATATATGCTTGATTGTGTGATTTCCATCACTAATGATGGATGTTAAACTATTTAATACTTCAAAAAAATCTCATAAAATGTTCTCACATATATGTTATTTGTGTAATTCAACTCACCTTGGACACCATGTTTATATATTTATCATTTATGATGGTAGGTCATGTGGATAAATGGTGAGATTCTTGATGAAGAGTAAAATGATATAGTCCCAGGTGTATGGGAGGTGTAATGACCCTATTAGGTCAATGAGATCATTGGATGGCCTTATGTTAAACTAATTACTGGTCATTATTATTGTGTATCAGTTACATAATGTTTAGTGGCATCCTATATGGAGTTTTCCCATAAATCTCAGAATTTCATTCTACTTAACAGAACCATGTGATTATAATTACCTGATTCAAATAATCTAGGATGATAGCATTGGTTATGGATGTAATGGCTGATGAAAAAATAATTCTCAAGGTATCAATCATGTATGAGGATGACGGGTGAGAATCTGGTCCCAATTAGGATGAGTATTAGTGCCCTATTGGGTGGGTTATTTTGTAATGGGATGTCATTTATATGAATAAATTATGAAATATAGTCATATTATAATGGGGGTGTCAGTATATTTGATATGGGCGCATGGATGAATCTCCATGGATCATGACCTATGTGAGACATGATATATGTGATAAGTGAAATTCCCTGGGGAAATTTGAGTAACGACTCAAGATTTTGGGGTGTGTGTGTTAGGTGATAATTGAGGGTAACAAGTGAGAGATGTTAGCCTGATTTTCTAAGTATATTAGAGGAGGGAAGCCAGGGAAGGTTCCTTTGGTAATGAATATTGTGAACATATATTATAATTAACTATATGGTACAAGTATGGCGATGACTATGATTTTTTAGGATGATGGGCACTTTGAGTGCTGATGTTTTTGTGTTTGTTAATGTGGGATTCTGAGGGAAAGATCATTGTGATTCCTTGCCCTATTAATTCTAGATGAATTATTGAGTGGAGTAGCAGTAGAGAAGGGATAAATGATTTTTCGTTTGGAATGAATCCTTGGTTAGTGGTTGATCATTCATTTTTCCATGACATGTGACGAATATAAGATTTGTTGGAATTGAACACTATGATTTTTTATTTTGATGTGCATGACATATCATGGGCATGTTCTATGGTTTGGGTACATGATTCTAGTTTTGATGTGATGTAACTAATGCGAGTTTTATTTAGGTTTTATAAATGGATAGTACAATAAAATACACCCACTACATTTGAATGGTATTGAGAAATATTCTTTGGGTACTCATCGTGCCATTGAATTGGGAATTGTTGAGTGATTACGCATGAAATGAGGACTGCTATAATTTAATGTCACACTTTCAAGAATGGTGACATAAGATTTTGGATGAGGATTTTAATTCTTTTTCACATGGTATTTGAGAAACCAGAATTGGATTTGGGTATGGTGGAATAGTTTATCTATAAAATCGGTCCTTAGTAGGTATTTATTGGATGATGAGCATGGCTCCAGATGAGAGAAACATGTGTTGTGATAAAAAACATGTGAGGTTTTCCCCAATTAGTGGTGTATTGATTCCATATGTAAGGGATTTATCAATTTACTATTTTCTGGAATGGATTTGAAATCCCAACAAGTATCTCATGATAATACTAGAAGTAGGTTTCACTTTGAAATTCTGAAGGCTAGAGGCACTATGACTTAAAATATTCCCCTATAATCCATGGTATATGGAGGAGAGTTCCTTATAAGAGATGGTATATTGAATGATTAATGTATCATGTACAAGGGAATACGGGCTTAGGTAAATTACTTCATTGTTTTTCTAATGGATTCATGAGATGAATCAATTGTTTTCTAGTATAAGGACCTTATGTATGGAGTTGTTCTTTAGAGATGCATTAAGAATTCAAAGATGTATTATAATATTTAAATGATGAATCAATTACTTATTCATGTTGGGATGTTTTTTAAAATTTTCTACCAATACTTCATATGGATGATAAGTTTTTTGGTGGAGAATTTTTCATACCTTGTGTGTATGAATGTGACCTTAGTTTTGGAGGTATTTTAGATTTTTCATTTGGTGGATGTTTTGGTATGAGAACCATGTTTTAAGAAAAATTATGTAAGTTTAAATTAATAATGTGATTTATTTTTTATGGGGAATAAAGGCCAATTGGTTTTGAGGAGTTTCATGAAATCTTTGAATGTATCTCATGGTAGTTGGGGCTATAACTGGCAATCTACTAATACAACCGACTAGCCGACGGTCTAGCTAGTGGCATGACTGATTGAAGTTGGCCACTAACTAGATGATTATTGTTTTATAGTGGTATAATTACCATTATAACCCCATATATTTTTAAAAGGGGTATCTACTTCTCCTATTTATTTTTCTACATGAACCAGGTGGGTTGAGACCCCTCCACCACCTTTTCCCATAGTTGGGGAGTTTAATTGGTGTTTTTCGATGATTTGAGGTGAGTTATACCATTGGGGATATCCATTATTCATTCCCTAAAAGTCACAAAATTTATTCTTATTTTTATTTTTATTTGAATCCAATTCCACTAATGTTGAGTGGAATTAGCTCATCATGATAGGGATTTTGTTCTACCAAGTAAGAGGACATCCCAGAATTCCATATGCGTGACACCGCTTGTTGATTCGATGAAGGTGCATCATACAATGAATTTTTTCAATGTTTTTATTTAAAATTAAATTAATTTAATGTATTAAAGAGAATTTTATGTTGGGGATTTACCTCAATGTAGTTTCATGGGTGTGCTAAGGATGCTCGACACCACGTTGCTTGATGATTGTTGGTTGATAGTGAGTTAATAGGCATTATGCCTATTTTAATCGAAGTTTTTAATTAATTATCATTGTTGTAATTAATTTTTTAGTAGTGTATTTGACTAAGAAAGGATCCAATACATGGGTCTAGATTTCATTATCATGAATGATCTTGGGTAGATGATGTTGGGCTATGGAATCAAGTGGATTTATCTTTGGGTTTATGTATGTGATCCTCATACTTACCTTGTAGATTTATGATTCTATTTTTTTGAATGTGGATATTCGGTCTCCCCGCTAAAGGAAATCATTCCCCTATTTAATATTTTAATTTCCAAACTTAAATAAAATCATAAAATCTACATGTGAATTGATAAATATATATGAAGTATCATGGACCGAGAATGGTTCCAAGAGCCACAATGGAAATTGAGCATAATCTTAATTGCCTCAAACACTGATGGATGATTTCATGACTATTATAATGATTCCCTATTATGTATATACCCCTTGATGGGTGTGACTAGAGTGATCATGACTTCATGTTCCTTGAGTAGGTACCCATGGCCATATTTTTATAGATGTGTGAATCGACCTAGACGAAAATCTTGAGTAAGGATTAGTGAAGCTTTCTATAGGTCACATGGAACATTATCCTAGAGGAAAGTAATGAGTTGATGTTGGTCACAACAAATGGGTAGTTACATGACCCTTGAGATACCTTAGACAAATTAGGCTTGGTGAGCATAGTTATGGGGTGAGCGATCCTTTCCCTTTAGATGTTCTTTCATAGGTTGTCAAACCATGGCTAGGATAAACAGGATAAGTGAGTGGGACAACCCAAATAAACTTGGAATATGGGAAGGGTTTAAATCCATATCACTAGAATGTACCCATTAAGGATGACCCTTATGGCCTAAGAGTTTGTGCTGTGATTAAGATACTGTCGAGGAGGAAGACATCCTTTGAATATTGGTTGATTAATTATTGAACCAGTTTGAGAATGAGGACCCAATATTGGGTACATTCTTTATGAAATGATCTTGGGAGCCATGGAATGTATCCCAATTATTGGATTACCCTTATAAGTTTCATCATGTAACTATTAAAAATGACTCTTAGTAACAACTTAGAAACCATTTCTAGGTGTGAATCGTAGAGACTGTAGTGGAAGAGGTGGGTGAGACATGAATCCAACACTTTTTTGTACTTGTTCCATGTATTTTTTGGATTACAAACTCATAAAGGATGGGTTATAATACATTTTTGAAAATTACATGGGGTGAATGTTATATTAAAAATGAAAAATACCATTAGGAAGGTGTTTATATTTTTTATATTGAAAACTCCCCTAGGGGGGAGGTTTTTTATAGTAAAGAAAACTACCCTAGTAGGGAGTTATGTGATATTACTAGTGGGGATACCATAGATTTTGAGTCTAGATTATATTGGTTCCTAAAAAGGATAATTCATACCATGTTCTATCTACTAGGGTTTTATGGGGTCTTTAATGGGAGTGGTAGAGTATTACACATTGTAGGAGCTCTGTTATTAGGAACTATTATATAGTGGGATGAATTACACTATAGTTTATATTCAAGTATAGAGATATACCAAGGTTTTTATACTATATATTTTGGATTATTATTCCCCTGGATTGTTATACTATATACTAGGGTGGATTAGGCCCCTAGGTCATTATCAGTATATCGTAGAGGATTTGGATCCTAGGTTGTTACTTGTATACCAAGGTGAAAGACCCACCAGTCATTATTATGATTTTAATGGACATTATGACTTTCTCAGAAACACATAGGCACCGACCGAAGAAAGTATAGTCAGTCAGGGACACCAATGTAACAAAAAAACACAAATAACCTGGAGACAATTTTTTACTTTATTATATTAGAAAATTATATAGGGGATCCAACCATACATGAATGATTAGTTTTTTATTATTGTAAATCTAGATACATACTTGATTCCCATGTTACACATTAAATATAAAAACATGTCATAAGAAACAAATTTTCATCCTTAAAATCATTCACAATACATTTCTTTATATACTGGGGAAAGTACAATAATCATGGGGGAGTTTAGATTCTCAGTAAGGGTTATATAAAATGGAAGCTATCAAACGTAAATAAAGAATAATCAATATAGATGTGTGGAAAATAAAAGCACATTATATTCAATAAACAACATTAGTTTAATGAAAATCCATGAATAAATCAACATAAAAATCCCATGGATTATGGAAACTAAATTTTTATTAAAGGAATTTCATAAATATGGACATTTATAAAACTTTTATCAAGGCTATATCAATGTTATAATGAATCTTACTATCAAGGAATCAGATAAGACATCATTATTAATAAATGGGTAGGTGTAATCTAGATACCCATATAATATAGAATGCCTATTATTTTCTTTCATGATACCTATAGATGCACCATGGAAATATATATAACTGGGCCCCACCCATCACTTTCTCATCTAATTAATTACTCATATAGTCAATAGTAAAAACAATTCTTACATAATATTCCTTATAAATCATTATTATCCATATTGAAGCAAGAATATGAAATATTTCCCAATCTAATGAAATAACACTCTTATTAATATTCCTTTAACAAATACCATATATAAAAATAGTATAAAGTTCAAAAAACATCAAAGAGTTGTAAATAATGTAGTATAAGTAAATGATTATTATAATATGGGAATGGAGTATAAAATAATGACCAATGAAATGATGGAGTGTGATAGGGATTGTGGTCATGAGAAAGTGAATGAAAAACATCCATAAATCTAAAAGGAAGATAGAAGACCATAAATTCATCAAACATGGAGGATTTTTACTAACACTAAGACTCTAGAACATAGATTATAAATAAAACATTAAAAATAAATTCCCTATATTTTTTTAAGAATAGGGTTATAAATAAATTTTCAAAATTATTTTCATATCATTAAGAAAACAATACCCTGTATTTTTGATAAAATTTTAAATACAAATTACCATAATATTGGGAAAAATATTTATTTGAATATAAACATATAAACATGTAACTAGATCTTGATAACATATAATAGTATGATGGTGGGAATGTTCGGTCAAGAAATATATGTAAAAAACATCCCATTTATACTTTTTTAAAATAAAAAATTGATCTATATAGAAAACATTGAAAATATGACTTTATAATAAATTGTAAATAATTTAAAAAATATTTGAAAAATAACTTTATAAATATTTTAACCATAAATAAAAATATTCTTTAAAAAATTTTAATATCCTAATAATTAAGGAAAAATATATGGAAGAAACACTTTAAAACATTTTTTTTGAAAAGAAATCACCATACATATAACATACATATTGATTCTTGATCCATAAGGATTAAAAATGGGAAAGAAACATGTGAAAAACAATGATAAATAGATTATAATAAATTATTTTAGGTTTAATATATTAGTTCCATATTAGTTTCCCAAAGGAAATTTGAACATAAACAATCCATAAATAAAATGTGATTATAATTGAAATCCCTTACCTTGGGTGTTGACTTAGTTTTATGTGTTTGATAATCCTATATAATGAATTTAAATTTATGAAATAATCTATGATCAAAATTTTTTATTTATATTCCATTTATTATGGTTCTTTTATAATAATTTTAAATCCATTCATTGAATATTTCTTGCTTACACTGACCACTTAAGGTTGTTGGATCAATTTCTATGAAATTACTTCAGTATATTTTCCATGGTTACATAATATATGAAATGATTATATAATGTATATAATGTTAATAATTTAATTAATATAAAATATATTGATTATATTTAATTGTAAATTCATCAATTCATGGTGGTAATGGAAACATAAATCACATATCTTTATTGAGTTGGTAGTCCACACAAATTCACATGTGACATTAAAATTTTACAAAGGGTGGAAGGGTAAGATGGTAGATGATATATTATATTTAAATATTAATAATTATTTAGCAAATATTATATATTTTCTTTAATTAATCTTTTATAACCATATAATAAAAGTTGTTATGAAAAATTAACTACACCACTACATAGAGATGGTATGTTTTATACACACACGATCAATATTTAAATTTTCAATAGGATAGAAAGTAGGGGGAAATGGTTATCCAATATTAATAATAATATGTAAGTATATTTTTTATACAAGATTTATGATTTTAGGATGGAAAAAACAAATTTAAGGGATATATAAGAAGAAATAAACATTGAAATATTTGGGAATGACAATTACCACTTCTCAGAGAAACCTCCTCTTTCTTACAGCTCAATCCTTATTAGAATGGCCTTAGAGTAAGACAAGAACCTCAAAAATTAAGGTGGTGAATATAAGAAGGATTTTTGGAATGTATTGGAAGATATATAGTGAAAAAAGTTTCTTAATAATGGAGGAGAAGAGGTTCCCTTTTATATGTGAGGGGAGGGACACACTTGGAATTACTTATGAGATTTAAATAATTTTATTTAATTTTCATGTAAAACTTGTAACGACCAAAAATTTCATTAATGGAAATCCCTATTAATCTAATTAAATGTCTCTTTATGTAAAATTTAAATATAAAATGTAAACTTTTGTGGTTTATGTTATGAATTGTGACTGTTGCTAATATAGTTTTTGAATAGTGATCACATGACTAATATAAATATAGGGCTTTAACAAATCCAATTTCCTCAGACAAAGGAAGCGATGGCCTCATCCAGTAGACATGCCCCTTACGAAGCGCATTTGTCAGAGTTTGGTAAGGAGTTGGTGTCATTGGGCTTCGCTCTTGACCAAGCCCAAGCCAAGCATGGATATGTTAAGCTCGAGCGGGACAGCCTATGAGAGAAGTGGAAGTTGATAGATATTACCACCTGAGAAATGTTATCTGAGTAACCCCAAGAGTCTGTCACCATTGCACACATTACTCTTCAATATTATTCGGGTGTTATAAGGGGTTATGTAACAAGACCCTAGAACTATGGTTATGTACATTATGTTTGTATATAATAATGAATATACATTCATTTTATTATTGTTACCTTGTAAATAGTTTTTAAATCATAAATAGTGTTTATAGTAAATATTCAACTCAGAAATCTATTTTTATGAATTAATGGATTTTTGAATTAAATAAAATTTTAATAAAATATTATTATTATTTTTAAATTAATTTTTATTAAATATAAATGATACTATAATTTTATGAATGCAATCTTAATTTTTATTATGGTTTTAAATCCATTTTTGTCAAAATCCGTGAATTTTCTATAAATGTCAGTTTTTATTTTAAAATTGAAAATTAGCATAATTAGAAAATTATTTATAAAAAATAAATATTATTTCTGGAATTAGGATGTCAAAATTATCCAACAATGAATTTTTCATAATTTTCTGAGAGTCAAATTGTTGGGTAAAAATTAAATACCGTTTATATATATATTGTGTTTTATGACATCATAATGAAGCAATGGTGATGTAATAAAATACAATAATCATTATTTTCGGAAAATATATGTTTTACCTTCAAAATAATGTTATTTTGGGTTTTTTTTGACTTATTTTACAAAGCATTAATGGACCCTTCAAGACTTATTAAACATCTTGTCTTTTTAAATTGTTTTCCATGGGAGTGTGACTAACCTCCACATAAGCAACCCCATTACTTTACGAAGTTTGGACTCTGGACTTATAAAATATTATTTTTCCACTTCCCTTTTTCAAAAACCATGGGTAAAAACCATGGTCTAGATTGTGGTTTAGATTAGTATAATACGAGGTGTCCCAAACCTAAATAATAAAGAATTCCCTCACCTTTACTATATAAACCCACCAAATCTCCCACTTACTCCACACTAAAAGCCTTTGTAGTTCGTCCAACCTCTACCCTACTCTATCTATAATCCTCTAAAGATTCCCCAATCTCCCCAGAAGCCTCTCCAAATCCTCTCTCAAGCCTTTGGAAGCACACTTCCAAGTAAGGGTTTTTTCTTCCTTTCTTTTTTTAACCAATTTTCTTATTGTTTTTATGGCCTTTTAATTTTGATTATAAATGTTAGGTTATGGTTTCTAACCTCCCCCATACTTCCCTCTTTATTTATGAAATATGGGACACCCCTTTCTGTCTCATTAAATGCCTCCCATGTACACCTGTTACTATGTTGAAATTCCGAAATGAATTTCTCTCACTTCATTTACATTCAAGAAATTATTTTGAAGAATGAATCTAATTTACATTACATTTGTTGGGAAATGTATCTATATGACCCCATTATAGTCCATGTCATGTAAATCATATGATACACCCCTTTATCTATCTTCAACCATTTTTATGAGTTCTTATGTCACGTTGTTATGCTGTCGAAATTGCACCGTGCTTTTCCCAGCCAAAGTCATTGTGTAGAGAATACCATTCCCATTTCTCTATCAAGTGTATTCACCACTATGAACATTTAATTATTTTTTAAAGAGTTTAATTTATGTATTACACATTCTTTTGTCATGGAATAAAAGATTATTTTCAATGATTCAATGTTTTATGATCCATGTGGCACACTTATGCATTAAATGAAATGTTCAAGAAGGGTACTCCCTTATAACGCTCCAATGCATTGGGTAAAGTATAGTATCATGATACATCATGTGCAATGGGTTTTGACTAATTCTAATTCATGTAAAACGAGGTTTTACTTGTGCTTCATGTGAAATGAGGATTTACTCATGCTCCATGTGCAATGAGCCTAGTCTCATGCTAATTCCATGTTAAGTGTTGTTGCCACACTTCCATGTTATGATTATCATGCTTTATCATGCCTTTATGTTTATGATCCTCTTCTGCTCTATTTTTATTCCTATTTTCTAACATGTATTTTACTCATCATGTTATTCAATGATTATTCCCTTAATTGGATTTATAGCTCACCCTTTTCCTATGCATGTCCTCAGGTTATCCAATGCAATGCTAAGTATAAGGGAATGTAGTGGTCGTGTAATGGATGTTTTCAATAAAGATGTTTTATTTCAAGTTTTAAGTTATTATATAATTATCCTAATACCCAAATACACTATACCTATCAATCTTATATATTGTATCAGGTGATTTTTATGTAAAAAATTATGTTTAATTATGAAATAAAAGATCAGGGTTGTCATAGTTGGTATCCGATGATGGGTTTAGTTATTTTTGGGATTAGGATTAGAAATGACCAGTAAAGACTTAGAGAAAAGACTAAGTATAATAAAAACATTCTTAAGTTTTGGAGAGTATTTAGTAAGTGGTTTATCATGAAAATACATCTCTGTCTGGGTACGAACAGGTAGAGGTGGCTCTGACATAGATGTATCATAGGGGTAAAACTCGAAAACACTGCTTTGAGCTAGACTCAAACAGGAAGTGGTGCACGACAACAGGCCTTGATTCACTCTTGGTTACGACACTCTGAGGGTATATGCTTTGGTAAATTCACAAGCTTAGTATGAACCATTATTAAGGGACAAAAATGCCCTATGAATATATGTTAGAAAGTATATCATTGATAACATAGACTGAAGCCAATAGATTCATATGATAAGGAAATAAAAGTAATTTATAAGTCATCAGTTATTTCCTTGTCTTACACTTTATGTGTTACCCATATCTTTCCTTTTATTCCAGCCAATGGCTGGTAATAGGAGGACTCGGGCTAACAACCGATGTGAAGATCAATGTAATTACTGTAATAATGAGATGCACAATCCAGTGCGAGAGGGAATCAGAAACTTTTTCATGCTTCTCTCTCAGCTAACTCAAGATTTGAATAGAAACATGGGTCAAGAGGAATGATAAACACACCCTAAGAAAGAACAAGTCGATATTGAGAGCTTCATGAGATAATGGCCTTGTGATTTTAATGGATCATACGTTCCCTAAATCGATGAACAATGGATCATCTCTATTGAAAAGATATTCTCCATCCTTCAATTTTCTAAAAAATAGAAGGTTCTCCTGGATACTTATCGTATGGAGGGTTAAGCTGATGAATGGTGGATGTTGATCAAAAATACGATGCTTTAGGAGGAGATCATGTTGTTGGAATGGAAGGATTTCCAGAAGTTTTTTTTCGAAAAATATTTTCCACGCACCCTCTAGCTTAAGATGTAAGGGGACTTTTTTACCCTCAAGAAAAAAGGCGAAAAATATATTTGAGTGTATAAGGAAAACTTCACAAGGCATGCACGATATGCTTCTGGCTTTGTCATTTCCCCAGAATGCAAGGTTAACTGCTTCTTTGGTGAGCTAAAACCTAGCCTCCGGAAAACACTGGTGATCCGTGACTTCGACAGCTATGAGGAAATTGTCTAATATGACCTCAAGGTTGAAATGGATATCAGAAAATCTCAGGGGTATCATGGGAATAAGAAGCGTAAGGTGGAATTCAATGCTGGTGGTCTGATGAATAAATCCAACGGTGCTAAGAAGATATAGCACCCCACTTGCCAATGGTGTGGAAAGAAGCACCCTAGAAATTGAATGAAGGGGATGAGGAAATTCATTACGTGTGGAAGAGAAGGGCACCTAGATGTTAACTATCGAGAAGAAAAACCTGTGACTACAACAGAGGATAGGAACACACAATTCGAACCTCAACGTATTGTTCAATGGGAAAAGTGAAAAGAAATAGGGCATTTTTAAAATCAGTGCCATAAGCCATGGGTTTTTAGAGGCAACCAACAACCTCCATGGTAGAAAGGGAAAGCTTTTTCCCTCAATATTTCCGAAGTGAACCCTGAAAAGGAAGTGTTGATAGTTATGCTAGTAATTCATTAAAGAATACTGAACATAAATTTTGATTTAGGTTATATTCATTATTTTATATCTCGAACGTTTAGTAGAATAATCCCAGCACCACCACAAATCATGGAAGTGAAGATGTCGGTGGGTACAAAAAATGTGAATATCATTGCATCCCATGAATATAACTCCTCCCCTGTCATAATCTATGGATTAAACATCCCTGCAAACCACTTCATACTCTTTCTGGTGGAATCTGATGTAATTTTTGACATGGATTTTTTTTCCTTATATAGAGCCAACATAAATTTTTGTGAGAGGGAAATCACTCTCCATGTAGAGAATCGACCCCCGATTCATTACAAGTTCAAGGAGGAAGATGAACCTTCTTTAGCTCCATCATCTCATGTGTGGATATTACTTCCCTATGAGCACACATATCTAGCTCAGATGACTGATTCTAAGGATCCAACCATCCGAGAGGACATGCCTATTGTGAGGGAATTCACTGAAGTGTTTCCTGAGGAATTGCCAAGTATTTATCCAAGAAGAGATGTTTAATTATCAATTGATCTTTTACTTGGGGAATTTCCAATATCTAAGACTCCATATAGAATGGATGTTGTGGATCTTGAGGAGATAAAGAAACAACTACAGGTGAATCTGGATAAAGGTTTTTTATGCACAAGTGCTTCACCATGGGGTGAACCAGTCCTCTTCATCAAGAAGAAAGATGGGACAATGCACCTTGGCATTGATTATCGTGAGCTTAACAAAATAACTATTAAGAATAAGAATCGTCTCCCAAGAATTGGTGACAAGTTCGATTAGCTACATTGAGAACACTACTTCTCCAAGGTGGATTTGCGGTTGGGATTTTATCAAGTAAGGGTGAAGAAGGACGATATCCCTAAGACTACTTTTTTGTACAAGATACAGGCACTATGAATTCATAGTAATGCCTTTTAGACTCACCAATGCTCTAGAAATCTTCATGGAATTAATGAATAGAGTCTTTAGAGATTATGTTACACCTGAGAAGTTTATAAGAAATATTTTGTTATTATTATATATATATCATCAAATGAATCTTTCACTACACACAACACTAGCTTGGATTGCTTTACACGCAATCACGACTTTCCTTGATAGCTTGCGTGATACGCAATACCGAATTTCACTAAACAACGATATTCTATTAAAATATTATTAAAACTAGCCGTTATGAATAGTAATATCCACTTTTTTAAATTTTGTAAATTTTATTTTTCAAAATGAACTTCATTTTTGGATTCGGAATATCGAAATTAGCCTAGGGTGAAATTATGGTATTTTTCTGGAAATTTTGAATTTTTGATGAATAGTGAAAACACTGGGTTACTATTTAAAAACTGACTTTTTATTTAAATAATTATTTATTTTAATTAAATTTATTTTAGGTCAAAATTGATACATAATACCTATATAATTTCAATGCAATTCATTGGAGTCATTTTATAATAATTTTAGATATATAAAAATTTTATTGAACTTTTCACTGTCTTTTACCCCACCTCCTAGGAGAATTTGCAAATTTACATAAAACATAATTTTACCACATCTGTGAGTGGAATTTCAAAAATCTGACAGACATGGTTGATGTATATAAGTAAAATGTGGTTCAATGAGATGAAAATAATTTTTTGTGAATAGTAACTTTTTACTTATTTTTACCACAGTTAAAAGTAAATAAGGTAATTAAGGGTAAAAATGATATTATTATTACCATAACACATGTTCTAATTGTCACGACCTGCCCTCGGGGTCCGTGCCGTGACTACCCCAAGCCCGCCTTCCATAGGCCAGGGGCTGGCGACTAGCACCAAGGCGTAAATCCCGGTAAAAAGGGAAGGCATTGCCTTTGAAAAGTAAACACACACCACAGAGTAAACAAGCGGAAAGTAAACACTAAACAAGCAGAGTACGACTGAAAGTGCGGAAAAGTAAATGGGCCAGAATACAAACCCAAACTGAAAGTAAAGTACAACTCGAAAAGGGAAAAACAGCAACTGTAAAGTAAAAGCCGCTACTCCGAGCTGTCCACCGGAAATCCCACCTGAAGGGTGGGTACAGATAGCTCCTCTGCTCCACGGGTCCCGCCGTCTGCTCCGTGCACGTCCCGCCCAGTGGTCCACCTCCGGGTACCGTCCCGCTGTGCAAGCCTCAGCTAAGGTCAACGCTGTCCGTCGTCTGCAACCAACACAACGTAGTGCGGGCGAAGCCCGTGCAGGGGTGAGTATAAGCTACTCAGTAGGGACCCCGAGACCCCTGAAGGTCTCTCAAATCCACAAAGGATAAACCACGAAGAAAAGTACAAACACGAAGTAACAACTGACACAGCTTAGGTATATGCCCATACATATACCTAAGTCATCAATTCAAAATACGCTCTAACCTCCGAGCCCAAGTGCAACTCAGTCCACGCAGGAAAGTATACGTATTCCACATAGGAAAGCAAAACATAAACCACACAGGATTGCACAACACAATCCACACAGGAAAGCAACAGGATTCAGCTCACACAGGTAAACTTCTTCAAGGACGATAGAGATGATCACTGATCCATCTAAGTCGTCGGACCCACGAAGGATCGATAGGTAACTAACCCCGCAGAAGACCCACACATGATCGGGCTCACACAGAACCTGTAGGCGCTGGCTCACACAGAACCGCTGAGCGCAAGGACCCACACAGGATCGGGCCCACACAGGACCTGTTGCAATGATCCACGTAGGATCGCTGAGTGCTGTAGTCGTCGTCGTCGAATCCACACAGGATCTCTGTACTGTCGTCGTCGAATCCACACAGGATCTCTATACTGTCGTCGTCGAATCCACATAGGATCTCTGTACTGTCGTCGTCGCAGTCACAGTAGCAGTCGTAGCAGTAGAACAGTCGCAGCCAGCACTAGAGTTCTCGCACACAGCAAACTCGTTCGGAGGGTCCGCTCCACGAGCCGAGAGGCTGATACATCAACTGTCACGAAGACCGAAGTTGATGTATCCAAAAGTTCCGTATCGTCAACAGGAACTCAATGCAACAGACGGCGCGTCGATCGGACGCCCGGTCTGAGAGTTATTGGCATTTTCGTCTCCGGGGCCCGGTTGGTTTTTAAGGAAAAACCAACCCGACCGTACTCCACCTGCGTCCAAACCTCGGGCGGAGTATGCCAAAAGATCCGTCTCACTAAGAGGAACACTACGCGACTGACGGTGCGTCAATCGGACGTTCGTAGCTCAAGATATGAGCGTTTCCGCTCCGAAGGCCCGGTTGGTTTCGTGAACGAACCAACCCGGCCGAACACAAAGTTAACCAAAACCTTGAGTGCGATATATCGAAACGACCGTCTCGATCCAAGGATCGCGTTTCCGCAGACGGTTCGTCATTCGGAGGTCCGAGGCTCAATTTATGAGCCAAAAACCAAAACTGGTTCGAAACGGGGGGGTCCGGGTCCGGGCCGACCCGACCCGACCCCCCCCTGGGCGGCGGCGGCGGGCGGCGGGCCGCGGCGGCGGCGGGCCGCGGCGAGGCTGCGTACGTGGGGGCTAAGCCCCGCGGTTCCTGGAAAAACGGCGCGGCATTTGCCGCGCCCTTGATTGAAAACCGCCCCCCACGTGGGGGCCGGTTTATTAAAGCGAACCAGGGGGGCCGGCTGCCCCCCCTCCTTCAAAAACCGCCCCCCCTCTTTAAGAGGGGGGTTTTTAAGAGGTGGCCGGGGAATTAAATTCCCCGGTTTTAAGACATCCGGCCGGCCAGCTGGCCGGCCGGTTTTCTCAAATGGGACCGGAATTTCCGGTCCCCTTCTTCGGCTTCCGACGCCGGCGGCCCGGCCGCCGGTCTTCTCTTCCGCCGCGGCCCGGAACCGGCCACGGTCTCTTCGTCCCGCCGCGGCCCGGAACCGGCCGCGGCGTTCGTCGTCTGGCGCGGTGCGACGGCACCGCGCCCCTCCTCCGCACTTTAATTTCTTTCAACGCGGCGCGACGGCGTCGCGTTCTTGATGTTTCTTCCATGGTGTGCGCGCGACGGCGTTGCGTAAAATAAATGCACGATCAACCGCGTGGTGCGACGGCACCACGCCACTTGCTTCCACCCGCAAGAACAAACAAGAACGTTGGAGGGGGTTCGGCCGTGTTCGTACGGTCCGGCCCCCTCACGTTAAATTAATAACGCAACTTTAAAATAAATCAAGCCTCACGTTAGTCTTGCTAAAAATCACGTTCAAGAATAAAATAAGGAAACCAAAAAGAATTTGACAACCCCTACCTTGGTTTAAGGTTCGAGATTCGTCTACGTTCCGCGGAAGACGGCGTCGCAGAGGTCGGGCGTCGCGGTCGTCGTTCGTCAAATCCGTTGACGAAGAGTTAAGCCCGTGGAGACACGTCGTTGACGGATCTTCGTTTGCCGACGAAGAAGGTCTGAGGAGGAAACGGCGTTCCCTCTTGTTGACTCCGAGGACGAAGAAGAGAGGCGTCGTTCTTCGTCGGAGTTTGAGCGTTCTTCGTTCTTCGTCAGAGCTTGAAGATGAAGAGGAGCTCTCAAAATGACAAACAAAGAACTCCAAATAAAATAAGACTACCTCTTATTTTATTAACACATAACACAAAAGAATTTCAAAGTTTGAAATTCAAAAAGACTTAACTCCCATAATTAAATAAGAGTAACTTAAGCCAAATTAATTAGGGGTTAAGTATGTTGAGAGAATTTGAAAGGTTTAGGGGCTCGTGTGGGCCCCACCACACTTAATCCTCCCAAGGGAGGTTAAGTGGGTGTGGGTCCCACTTCCAACCTCCTTTGATAGGTTTTATCAAGTTAAAAATAAAATTGTTCTACACAATTTTATTTAACTCAAACTAATAACCCCTAAAACTAACTTTCAACCCGCAACAAACGCAACTCCCGAAAAGGTCTCTTTAAGCGAAAATCGGCGCTGCGAGTTCATCGGTGCCCTCGGATTTCCGTTCCGAGCACCGGATCAAAAGTTAGGAATTCCCGCTCGTTCGTTCACTGAACGTACCCGAGCCAAACTTCGGAAATTAATTCCGGGCACTCCGGGCCTCGGAATCAGGTGCCGTCTGAAACCGCGCTCTTGAAAAATTCTAAAGAAAATTAAGAAAAAAATTTCCCTTGAATTTTACGGGTCTTTACATTACTCCCACCTTAGGGCTTTACGTCCCCGTAAAGATACAACAAAAACTAGGGAAACAAAAGAGGGTACTGAGCACGCATCTGAGCCTCCCGCTCCCATGTGCTCTCCTGGAGATTCCCGTGCTGCCATCTGATGCGCACAAGAGGAATCGATCGCCCACGCAGGACCCGCTCCTGTCGATCCTCTATCTCCACCGGGACCTCTGTAAAAGTCACCCCATCGTCAACGTCAAGCTCCCCATGGTCAATGATGTGCGTCGGGTCGTGCACGTATCTCCTCAGCTGGGATACGTTGAAGACGTCGTGCACCCGGTGCAACTGAGGTGGTAGAGCCAGGCGATAAGCCACCTCGCCAATCCTGCTGAGAATCTGGAAGGGTCCGATGAAGCGCGGAGATAACTTGCCGCCTCGGCCAAATCTTCGAATACCACGTCGAGGTGAGACCCGCAAGAAGACGTGGTCGCCATCCTCGAACTCCAGTGGCCTCCACCTCCTGTCAGCGTATGACTTCTGCCGGCTCTGAGCTGTCCTCATCCGCTCCTGGATGACCTGAACCTTCTCTGTCGTGGCCTGGACCATCTCCGGTCCTACCAGTGCTGACTCCCCAGGGTCTGTCCAGCACAAAGGAGATCTCCATGGTCGGTCGTACAACGCCTCGTACGGTGCCATCCCGATGGTGTAGTGGTAGCTGTTGTTGTACGCGAACTCCACCAAAGGTAGGTGGTCCTCCCAGCTACGACCAAAGTCAAGGACACATGCGCGGAGCATGTCCTCGAGAGTCTGAATGGTCCTCTCCGTCTGACCATCTGTCTGAGGGTGAAAAGCTGTGCGAAGACGTAGCTGCGTACCGAACGCCTCCTGTAACCCCTTCCAAAGCCGAGAAGTAAAGCGGGCATCTCGATCGGAAACGATAGATGATGGCACGCCGTGGAGCCGCACAATCTCCTGAACGTAGAGACGTCCCAAGCTCTCCACTGAGCCCTGCTCCCTGATGGGTAAGAAGTGTGCCGACTTGGTGAGTCGGTCAACAATCACCCAGATGGATTCGTGACCTCTGGAAGTGCGTGGAAGTCCAGTCACGAAGTCCATAGATATGCCGTCCCACTTCCACTCCGGAACCTCCAAGGGCTGTACCAAGCCTGCTGGTACCTGATACTCTGCCTTCACCTGCTGACAGGTAAGGCATCGAGAAACGAACTCTGCTACAGCTTTCTTCATGCCCGGCCACCAGTGTTGTCGTCTGAGATCCCGGTACATCTTTGCCACTCCAGGATGTACCGCCAAAGGAGAAGTATGAAACTCCCTCAGCACTTCCTCTCACAAAGCGACTGGTACCATGGTACGTCCTCTGAAAAGGATGTCGTGCTCTGCTCCAAGGGAGAAACCATCAGGTGCCTGTCCCGAGGATATCTGTGCATGCCGTGTCTCACAGTCAGCGTCCCCGTGCTGTGCATCCCTGACTCGCTGCAGTAGTGGAGGAGTGACTGTGAGAGACTGAAGAAAGGCTGTTCCGTCTCTATCCACGAAGGATATCTGCAAAGAGGCTAGCTGCTCCGTCGCCTCCTCGAGTAGCTGAATGCCCGTCCTCCTGCTGAGGGCATCGGCTACTACGTTCCCCTTTCCAGGTGTATAGACTATCTCAAAGTCATAGTCCTGGAGGAACTCGAGCCATCGTCGCTGTCTCAGGTTCAGGTCCTTCTGTGAGAAGATATACCTGAGACTCTGATGATCGGAAAAGACTGTAAAGCGCTCGCCCATCAGATAGTGTCGCCATGTCTTCAGAGCGAAGACCACTGCTGCTAACTCCAGGTCATGGGTAGCGTAGTTCTGCTCATGCGGCCTCAACTGACGTGATCCATAGGCGATCACGGTCCGCTCCTGCATCAGAACACATCCGAGTCCGGTCCCTGATGCATCGCAGTAGACTACGTACCCTACTCCCTCCTCAGGCAACCTCAAGATAGGTGCGCTAGTCAATCTCTGTCTTAGCTCCTGGAAGCTCTGATGACAACTGTATGACCACACGAAGGGTTTCCCCTTCTTCGTCAAAGCTGTGAGTGATGCCGCAACTCTGGAGAAGTTCGGCACAAATCTCCGATAGTATCCAGCTAGTCCCAAGAAACTCTGAACCTCAGTCACGCTCCTGGGTGGCTCCCATGCTAACACAGCCTCAATCTTCGCGGAATCTACTACAACTCCTGCCTCAGAGATAACGTGTCCCAAAAAGTGGACCTCACGTATCCAGAACTGGCACTTCGAGAGCTTACCATAAAGCTGGTGCTCTCGGAGTGTGTCAAGAACAACTCGCAAGTGATAGGCGTGCTCCTCCTCTGTCGTAGAGTAAATCAGAATGTCGTCGATGAAGACCACGACAAACCGATCGAGGTATGGCTGAATGATCCTGTTTATGAGAGCCATGAACACCGCTGGAGCATTGGTTACACCGAAAGGCATAAACAAGAACTCATAGTGGCCATACCGACATCTGAAGGCCGTCTTCTGCACATCCTCGTCTCTGACTCTGAGCTGATGATAGCCTGACCTGAGGTCTATCTTCGAGAACCACCGTGCTCCCTTGAGCTGATCAAAGAGGTCATCAATCCTCGGTAGCGGATACTTGTTCCTCACCGTCACCTGGTTCAGGCGACGATAGTCAACACAAAGTCGCAAGCTCCCGTCCGCCTTCTTGGCGAACAAAATCGGGGAAGCCCAGGGTGAAACACTGGGTCGGATGAACCCCTTGCCCTGCAAGTCCTCCAACTGTACCCGTAGCTCTCGAAGCTCAGTGGGGGCCATCCGATATGCTGGAGTGGATATCGGGGCTGTCCCGGGGTACAAGTCAATATAAAAGTCTACCTCTCTGCGAGGAGGTAGCCCTGGAACGTCGTCGGGAAAAACGTCCGCAAACTGATCCACCACTGCAGGAAAACCAGGACTCCGCACGTCAACTGCTCCAAGGATAAGGCTAGCCAACTGATGAGTGATGGGCTGTCCTCTCCTCCGCGGAAGTCCATCCTGTGCTGCTAAGGCTCCCTTCTCGCCAGTGAAGGTGAACCTGCTCCCGTCGGTGCGTACACATCGCACCTTGCGCCTAAAACAGTCAATCTGTGCATGGACCGTAGACAGCCAATCCATGCCCAAGATGACGTCGTAAGGCCTCGACGCTGCTACAAGAAGATCCCAGCCGAAGCTCTCGCCTCCTAGAGTAAGCTCACACTGCCGGCACCAGTGCGTAATCGTCGAGTCTGCTCCCGTAGGAGTCTCTAGCCGTAAGGATCGAGCCAACGGCTCTGTCGGAATCTCCGAGCTCCGAACAAGGGCAGCGGCTATGAAAGAGTGACTCGCTCCTGTGTCTAAAAGAACTGCAGCAAGGGTGGAATAGACACAGATAGTACCTCGAATCATCTCGGGTGCGCCGTGGTCGTAGGCCTCTGCTGCCTGGAGCTGTGCCTGTCGCTGCCCGCCAGCTCCCTGTGGTCGGGGTGGACCTCCTGGTGGTGGTGGTGGTAGAGCCTCAAAGCGTCGGCCACCACCAGCTGCTCGTCCAGCTCCTCTGCCTCGTCCGCCTCCTCCCTGCGGACCGCCACGGTCGACCCTCTGCCTCTGCCTCGGTGGTCCATCAACTGACTGCTGCTCCTCGGCACGGCGGGTCGGGCAGTCACGAGCCATGTGGCCCTGCCCGCCGCACGAGTAGCACTGTCTGCCTCTCGTAAGACTGGCTCCGCGCTGTGTGCCCCGCACTGCTGAGCCAGTGCCCTGAGATCGTCTGCCCGAAGGTCTGGTCTGTCTGGACCCCTGAGTCATCCGTCGACTGCCTGCTGTGGATGACTCTACCACGTGCCGTCCTGCGGTGGGTCGCTGTGCTGGTGTAGACTCAGCAAGGAAGCTCTCGATCAGAAGGGCCTGCTCCAGTACTCCTGTCTGAGTCGGTATGCTGAGGGAGATCAGCGATGCCCTGATCTCGTGTCTCAAACCCTGCTCGAAGGTCCGGGCCCGGAAGAATGGGTCCCGTACCATGTCGGTCGAGTAGCGCGAGAGATCGGTAAATCTCGCCGAGTACTGTGCGACCGTCATGCTGCCCTGCCGCAGCTGTAGAAGCTCCTGGATACGCACCGCACGTAGGGTGGCTGGGACGAACTCCGAGCGGAAGAGGCTCTCAAAGTCCGTCCAAAGAAGTGATGCCTCATCGTGCACCTGGAGCATCAGGCTCCACCATCGTCCTGCTGCTGCGTGTAGTAGGCTCGCAGCGAGGATCACCATGAGGTCTGCTGGTGTCCTCACTAGCCTAAACACTCGAACCACTGCCTCCAGCCAGTCCTCTGCTGCCTGGGGATCCGTCTCCCCGCGAAACCTGGGCGGTCGCTGTCGCGGAAACTCATGCAGTGCACTGAGGCGACGTGCATCGTCAGCGGCTGCTGCTGGAAGCATCGGGGGATCGACGGGTAAAGCTACCGCTGGTGCTACTACTGGAAAAGGGCCCTGCACCGAGGCCTCGTCGCTCGGTGGGCTGTCGTCTCGCTCGACTCTCGGAACCCTAGCTGGCTGCCGTCGTGGGGCCATCCTGAAAAGGAAACAGCTGCGCCATGGTTAGAACAGTATACCTGGTGAGCTGATATAAGTAATTACAAGAAAACTTGAGACTTTCATAAAGCAGATCAGTATACCCGGTGAGCTGACACAAGTAATCACAAAGAAAAATTGAAACACACACGCAATTAATGTTTTCGTGCATTAAGTCGGAAATCAGAATTCAGGGTCCTGGTGTACGGATACGTCGGCCGCCGCACCAACACTGGACTCCCTGGACTGATAACCACACTCAACACACTAAACATTATTGCTTCACATAGAAAAGATCAGAGTTCGCGGTAGAACCGAACTCCTCTGATACCAATTGTCACGACCCGCCCTCGGGGTCCGTGCCGTGACTACCCCAAGCCCGCCTTCCATAGGCCAGGGGCTGGCGACTAGCACCAAGGCGTAAATCCCGGTAAAAAGGGAAGGCATTGCCTTTGAAAAGTAAACACACACCACAGAGTAAACAAGCGGAAAGTAAACACTAAACAAGCAGAGTACGGCTGAAAGTGCGGAAAAGTAAATGGGCCAGAATACAAACCCAAACTGAAAGTAAAGTACAACTCGAAAAGGGAAAAACAGCAACTGTAAAGTAAAAGCCGCTACTCCGAGCTGTCCACCGGAAATCCCACCTGAAGGGTGGGTACAGATAGCTCCTCTGCTCCACGGGTCCCGCCGTCTGCTCCGTGCACGTCCCGCCCAGTAGTCCACCTCCGGGTACCGTCCCGCTGTGCAAGCCTCAGCTAAGGTAAACGTTGTCCGTCGTCTGCAACCAACACAACGTAGTGCGGGCGAAGCCCGTGCAGGGGTGAGTATAAGCTACTCATTAGGGACCCCGAGACCCCTGAAGGTCTCTCAAATCCACAAAGGATAAACCACGAAGAAAGGTACAAACACGAAGTAACAACTGACACAGCTTAGGTATATGCCCATACATATACCTAAGTCATCAATTCAAAATACGCTCTAACCTCCGAGCCCAAGTGCAACTCAGTCCACGCAGGAAAGTATACGTATTCCACATAGGAAAGCAAAACATAAACCACACAGGATTGCACAACACAATCCACACAGGAAAGCAACAGGATTCATCTCACACAGGTAAACTTCTTCAAGGACGATAGAGATGATCACTGATCCATCTAAGTCGTCGGACCCACGAAGGATCGATAGGTAACTAACCCCCGCCGAAGACCCACACAGGATCGGGCTCACACAGAACCTGTAGGCGCTGGCTCACACAGAACCGCTGAGCGCAAGGACCCACACAGGATCGGGCCCACACAGGACCTGTAGCACTGATCCACGTAGGATCGCTGAGTGCTGTAGTCGTCGTCGTCGAATCCACACAGGATCTCTGTACTGTCGTCGTTGAATCCACACAGGATCTCTGTACTGTCGTCATCGAATCCACATAGGATCTCTGTACTGTCGTCATCGCAGTCACAGTAGCAGTCGTAGCAGTAGAACAGTCGCAGCCAGCACTAGAGTTCTCGCACACAGCAAACTCGTTCGGAGGGTCCGCTCCACGAGCCGAGAGGCTGATACATCAACTGTCACGAAGACCGAAGATGATGTATCCAAAAGTTCCGTATCGTCAACAGGAACTCAACGCAACAGACGGCGCGTCGATCGGACGCCCGGTCTGAGAGTTATTGGCATTTTCGTCTCCGGGGCACGGTTGGTTTTTAAGGCAAAACCAACCCGACCGTACTCCACCTGTGTCCAAACCTCGGGCGGAGTATGCCAAAAGATCCGTCTCACTAAGAGAAATACTACGCGACTGACGGTGCGTCAATCGGACGTTCGTAGCTCAAGATATGAGCGTTTCCGCTCCGAAGGCCCGGTTGGTTTCGTGAACGAACCAACCCGGCCGAACTCAAAGTTAACCAAAACCTTGAGTGTGATATATCGAAACGACCGTATCGATCCAAGGATCGCGTTGCCGCAGACGGTTCGTCATTCGGAGGTCCGAGGCTCAAGTTATGAGCCAAAAACCAAAACTGGTTCGAAACAGGGGGGGTCCGGGTCCGGGCCGACCCGACCCGACCCCCCTGGGCGGTGGCGGCGGGCGGCGGGCCGCGGCGGAGGCGGGCCGCGGCGAGGCTGCGTACGCGGGGGCTAAGCCCCGCGGTTCCTGGAAAAACGGCGCGGCATTTGCCGCGCCCTTGATTGAAAACCGCCCCCCACGTGGGGGCCGGTTTATTTAAGCGAACCAGGGGGGCCGGCTGCCCCCCCCTCCTTCAAGAACCGCCACCCCTCTTTAAGAGGGGGGTTTTTAAGAGGTGGCCGGGGAATTAAATTCCCCGGTTTGAAGACATCCGGCCGGCCAGCTGGCCGGCCGGTTTTCTCAAACGGGACCGGAATTTCCGGTCCCCTTCTTCGGCTTCCGACGCCGGCGGCCCGGCCGCCGGTCTTCTCTTCCGCCGCGGCCCGGAACCGGCCGCGGTCTCTTCGTCCCGCCGCGGCCCGGAACCGGCCGCGGCGTTCGTCGTCCGGCGCGGTGCGACGGCACCGCGCCCCTCCGCCGCACTTTAATTTCTTTCAACGCGGCGCGACGGCGTTGCGTAAAATAAATGCACGATCAACCGCGTGGTGCGACGGCACCACGCCACTTGCTTCCACCCGCAAGAAAAAACAAGAACGTTGGAGGGGGTTCGGCCATGTTCGTACGGTCCGGCCCCCTCACATTAAATTAATAACGCAACTTTAAAATAAATCAAGCCTCACGTTAGTCTTGCTAAAAATCACGTTCAAGAATAAAATAAGGAAACCAAAAAGAATTTGACAACCCCTACCTTGGTTTAAGGTTCGAGATTCGTCTACGTTCCGCGGAAGACGGCGTCGCGGAGGTCGGGCGTCGCGGTCGTCGTTCGTCAAATCCGTTGACGAAGAGTTAAGCCCGTGGAGACACGTCGTTGGCGGATCTTCGTTTGCCGACGAAGAAGGTCCGAGGAGGAAACGGCGTTCCCTCTTGTTGACTCCGAGGACGAAGAAGAGAGGCGTCGTTCTTCGTCGGAGTTTGAGCGTTCTTCGTTCTTCGTCAGAGCTTGAAGATGAAGAGGAGCTCTCAAAATGACAAACAAAGAACTCCAAATAAAATAAGACTACCTCTTATTTTATTAACACATAACACAAAAGAATTTCAAAGTTTGAAATTCAAAAAGACTTAACTCCCATAATTAAATAAGAGTAACTTAAGCCAAATTAATTAGGGGTTAAGTATGTTGAGAGAATTTGAAAGGTTTAGGGGCTCGTGTGGGCCCCACCACACTTAATCCTCCCAAGGGAGGTTAAGTGGGTGTGGGTCCCACTTCCAACCTCCTTTGATAGGTTTTATCAAGTTAAAAATAAAATTGTTCTACACAATTTTATTTAACTCAAACTAATAACCCCTAAAACTAACTTTCAACCCGCAACAAACGCAACTCCCGAAAAGGTCTCTTTAAGCGAAAATCGGCGCTGCGAGTTCATCGGTGCCCTCGGATTTCCGTTCCGAGCACCGGATCAAAAGTTAGGAATTCCCGCTCGTTCGTTCACTGAACGTACCCGATCCAAACTTCGGAAATTAATTCCGGGCACTCCGGGCCTCGGAATCAGGTGCCGTCTGAAACCACGCTCTTGAAAAATTCTAAAGAAAATTAAGAAAAAAATTTCCCTTGAATTTTACGGGTCTTTACACTAATTCTATTGGATAAATGTAATTCGACCAAAAAATCCTTAGGAATAAAATATGACCATTTAGGCACACATAGATTAGATTAGGACATTTATTGTTAATTTATTTAAAGAAGGGCTAAAATAGTTAAAATCAAAGTTTAATACGTAAATCATTTTTATATAGGGTTATAAATAAGATAAATTCTACTATAAATATTCCCAAGAAAGCTAAAAATATTAAATACATAATGATATTTTATTTGTAATTTTTAGACATTAAAAAATTTAATTTATGTATGACACAATGATGATGGAGTAATTATTTTATTAATGAAATGTTGACATAATTGATGTTATAAATACCCAAATAAATGAAATTTGAGACTTTTTATGAATTACAATAATTTTATATGTTAATATGACATATTATTATTGATTTAATTCCCTTTTTTAGAACTAATCGTTCTGTTATGAGTTTCACAAAAATCAATTACCAAATATTATCAAAATTGACATAAAATAGTTTTTAAAACAAATATTATATTATTAATTGTTATTTTATTCCTAAAAATCTATGATTCGGCCAAATGACTTAGAATAGGTTATATATATTAATAATAAACAACTTTTAGTTCGTTAGGCTTGTTATAGTAAGTTTATTAACCTTATAGTTTAAGAAAACAAGAAGACACGGTAAAAGTTAAATTATCTAACTTAAAGTTAAATCTAAATTATAAGGTTAAAATAGTAATTTAAACATGTCAAAATTCTATTTGATGAGAGTATTTAGACCCATCCCCACCTTAGCTTCTAAATAAATAAATTTGGAGCTATTTAAAACCGAATATGGCTTTATAATAAAATAATATGTTTAGTTTTTCCAAAGGTGCCCCTCTCCTCCCTTATAAAAGGGAACCTCCTCCCTCTCTCCCTCACACCACTTTGAGCCTTCCAGCATGGCCGAACCATGCCAATTTCTCCTCTCCACTTCCCTAGAAACATCCTAGAGGTCCTGGCCTTCTTCAATGACCAATTTTAGTGCCCTAAAAGGAGGTCTCAAAGAAGCTCTTCAAAGAAGAGGTAATGTCCGTTACCGATTCTTTCAACTTTATTTCTTCTTCCACATCTCCTTCATTAGTTGTTTAATTATGAATTAATAACATTAGTATCACTAATATAATGATATGTTATTATAAGTACGAAACAACCCTATTTCACCATCTATCCATCTTATGGAAAATGAAATCACCGCGCGTTCGTACGTACAAAATATTGTCTCCACGCCGTGGTGTAATCTATTTTCCTTACATGGATGGGTATAATAGTGTAAGGAATGAATATATATGATTATTTTAAAGTGATATTGATTCTAAAATAGTATACATACACTACAATACAATTCCACAATCATGGGAACGATATCATCGCTCGTGCATAAGTACGGAATACCGTCTCCACGATGTGGTGCGACTCGTTCTACATGATTTTCATTGCATAATGATTACATAAATGAATTGAGTGAATAAATATGATATATCTTACACTAATATCATTCTGTAAATGAGTTAACTATAACCTAAAAAGAAGAATAAGAATTTATTCGACAAAAAACGCATAAGAACAAAAAGTAATAAACACCCGAATAACAAGTAGCAATGAAATATTACTAATAATAAGCTAAGAATATGACAATATATGATATCATAACAGTGAGTATGATTCTGGAATAAGTCAATGACGTTATTTAAATCATTATAAAGGAGGTTAGGACAATTACAAAGCAAATCGGACCTAAGGTAAGGGAAAATATCACAATCTTATTTTTATCCGAGATTGTTTATATTTTGGTATTTATTGGGGTGTATTTTATCATCCACATCCATGTTTACTCATTATGTAATATTATTTCCATACACCTACAATTTTTTTAATCCAATTTTACCCTTTTGTGAGTTCTAGTAAAAGATATGAAATGAATCTTTTGTCATTTTTCGTACGAGGTACATTTTGACTTTTCCAAAAAAAGTACGAGAAGAATGTTTTTTTAACTTATACGGCTTGAATGGATTTTTAAAACATTATTTCCAAGAAGCTTCCTTTACAAGTTTTGAAGTTTATTTTTAATCAACTTCTTTTAGTTTAGAATTGTATGACATGTTAAGAAAGGAAAAGTGTTTTTGATGTAGAAAGGATATTTTCCTCAAGAATGATGTTCAAGTGTTTTATCAAAATTATTTTCCATGTAAGATAATAAAGGGTTCCATTTATATCCCAATTATTACATTGATTTTATTATGTTGTGATGGAATTATTTTTATGAATTCCTTTATCTTATATGAATTTTTTTATGATGTCACGATGTGTATGATTCCCATTTTTATTACATGTGTTATGCTGTGATGTATGGTTTATGATTTTGATTCACACATAAGAATGGTATCATTATTAGATGGATGAGACCTATATATCTCCCCAATTCATTGGATAAAGATTTTATATCTCATGAGATAGACATGGTTGGAACGGTAGGTTAAACCGGTTCAGTGAAATAGGACTGAAACGAGGAATGAACTCGGTTCAGAAATGGAATTTTTCCACAAAGATAGTATTGGCAATGAGTTTTGACTAATAAGAAATGATTCTCTATGATTATGTGTGTATTCAACAAAGATTCATGTTTTATACTATGATTAGTGTGAGTAAATTTCACTACCATGATTTATCCCAAGTTATGAAATTTTGATCTCTTTTACAGGGTAAGATTTCTAAAATGTTATGTTCTTATGAATATGATGTGATTGAAATTTCTTTTGTTTACCATTACTGAGCATTTGAGCTCACCCTTTTGTATGTTTTCTTTCCCTAGGTCCGGAAGAAGTTTATTAAGTAAGATATTCCAAAAGGGACTGTAGATATGATGAAATAAATGGGAGATAGTGTAGATGCTTTATGAACCAGTTGTTTATGTTTCCCAGTTTCTAAAGACACTATACCTTTATGGTCCTTTCGTGGTTTTGTTATATGTTGTAATAAGTGTACTTCAATTTTGAAGTACTAACAATGTATGTAAATTATGCATTGTTATAGTTGGTATTAGAGGAAAGGTATAGACAACCATTGGAATCTAGGATGTGAAAGCCTTAGTAAGAACCCTAAGGATAAGTCTAAGAATAGAACACAATATTAGTGTTTTAGAAATGGCCATGAATAACCTATGATAAGACCTTAAGTGTGAAATTTTATTCTTGATTATGTGGTTTTCCTATTCTAATTAGTGTTGCTCACACTATTCTTCTTGGATTTAGTCAGTGGCTGGAACCTGAAGGAACCGTGTTAATGCGGAATGCGACGGGCAATGCAGTGATTGTCCCCTTGAGGAACCAAACGTTATGGGAGTTGGAATGAAAAATCTTGTAGCCATGCTCACACAACTTTCTCAAGATATGAATCATGCAGGACTTCCAAACGAGAAAAGGAAGGAGCAACATTCTGTTTAATCCTTCATGAGATAGCGTCCACCTTCATTCAGCGGGTCACATGATCAATTAGTTGATGTACAATGGATCAGTACTACTGAAAAGATATTTTCAGTTCTTCAATGCTCTGAACATGATAAAGTCATCTTAACAGTGTATTGTTTGGAAGGTGATGCTGATAAATGGTGGAATCTTATCAAGAATAAGAGGCCAAGATATGCAATTGGGTCCATGGAATGGGACGAGTTCACAAACTTATTTTTTAATAAGTACTTCCCTCGTATTCTCCGAACAAAGATTGAGAAGGAGTTTCTTGAACTAAAGAAAAAGGATGATGAATCTGTTGGTACCTATGAAGTAAATTTTACAAGACATGAAAGGTACGCTTCTGGTATTATTATCCAACCTGAGAGTAAGATCGATCTATTATTTATTGGCTTAAAACCACGTATTCTAAGGGCGTTATCCATAAGGGACTTAATTAGCTACGAGGAAATCGTTCGATGTGATCTCAAAGTTGAGATGGAGATTGGAGTAACCCATCAGTCATATGGGTTTGACAAGATGAGGAAGATGGAATTCAAAGGAAAATCTAAAGAGCACACTGAAAAGAAGATGAGCTTTCCCTTATGCTCAATGTGTGGAATGAAACATGGAGGGAGTTGACATAAAGGGACATGTAAATGTTTCAAATGTGGAAAGAAAGGTTATCGGGCATTTGAATGCTGCAATGATGGGAAGAAGATGTCTAATGATACAAACAAAGGAAGGGATACACAGAATGAACCAACTACACTTCAATGTTACATGTTCAAGGAAATGGGTCATTTTACCACTAAATTCCCTAATCCAAGGGTTTTTGATGATGATCGATGACAACAAACTCTTAAGGACAAAGACAAAGGAAAGTGACATGCAATTTCTATCAGTGATGTGCAGTATGATAACGATTTGGTGAAAGGTACACTTACCATCAACTCTAAACTAGAAAATGTTTTATTTGATTCTGGATCCACTGACTCCTTTATTTTTGAAGAATTTTCTAAGGGTATCACCGTATTACCTCGACAATTAGATGTTGAGTTAGCTGTGACAACTCTTAATGGCACAATAGCCACATCAAAAGTTTATAATTCTTCTCTGATTGAAATTTGTGGGAAAGTGCTTCCTACAAATCTTGTGATCCTTCCTATAGTGGAATTTGATGTTATTCTTGGAATTGATTGGATTTCTCTATATGGAGCTCATATCAATTTCCAAAGAAGGGAAGTCACATTTCATATTCCAGATCAATCTTTGATCGTATATTGATGCGAGGATTAACATAACATTCTAGTGGACATTTCTTCCATCTTATGGGTATTGATTCCACTAAATGAAGGTTATTTATCTCAAATGGTTGTTGAGAAACTCACAATTAAGAATATGACCATTGTAGGGGAGTTTGACTATATATTTATTTAGGAATTATTAGGTCTTCCACCAAATCGTGAAGTTGAGTTTTCAATAGAACTCGTACCGGGTGTTTTACCTATTTCAAAGACACCTTATAAAATAGACCCAATTGAGTTGCAGGAATTGAAGAAGAAACTCCAAGAGAATCATGATAAGGGGTTCATATGCCCTAGTGCGTCACCTTGGGGAGCACCTAATCTTTTTGTTAAGAAGAAAGATGGATCAATGAGACTCTGCATTGATTATCGAGAACTTAACAAGATCACTATCAAGAACAAATATCCTCTCCCACGCATTGATGACTTATTTGACCAACTACACAGAGCTCAATACTTTTCCAAGATTGATCTTCATTCAGGGTATCATCAATTAAGGGTCAAAAGGGAGTATATACCAAAGACAACTTTTCGTACAAGGTATGGACACTATGAATTTATTGTGGTGCCATTTGGTCTTACTAATGACCCTGGTATCTTCATAGATCTGATGAATAGAGTCTTTAGAGAATATCATGATCAGTTTGTGGTAGTATTTATAGACGATATTCTTGTATATTAAAAGAGTAAGGAAGAACATGAAGAACACTTGAGAATTATATTGAAGACCCTGAGAAAGGAGAAGCTTTATTCCAAATTTACCAAGTGAGAATTTTGGATTCAAAAAGATGCATATTTGGGTCACATAATCTCAAAATATGGGATATATATGGATCCTGCAAAAACAGAGGTTATCGAAAGATGGTCGAGACCAACAACAGTAACTGATATCAAAATTTTCCTTGGTTTGGATGGATATTATCGATGTTTTGTGAATGATTTTTTACGATTATCTAATCCACTAACCAGGT
Organism: Viscum album; assembly: GCA_963277665.1. NCBI lineage: Eukaryota > Viridiplantae > Streptophyta > Magnoliopsida > Santalales > Viscaceae > Viscum > Viscum album. The sequence continues at coordinate 1,446,621,398 of OY728145.1, read as the reverse complement.
TGACTCGGAAAGGAGTTATATTTGTTTGGACGGAGGAATGTGAAGAGAATTTCAAGGAGTTTAAATGAAGGTTATCCAGTGCACCTATGCTCACACTACCTAGTAGTGGATAAAGGTTTGTGATCTAAAGTGATGCATCCATGAAGGGATTGGGGTGTGTTCTTATGCAAAAAGATATGGTGATAGCTTATGCCTCATGACAGTTGAAAATCCATGAGAAAAATTACCCAACTCATGATTTGGAGTTAGCTGCGGTAATCTTTGCATTAATGATTTTGAGGCATTATATTTATGGAGAAAGGTGTGATATTTATACTGATAAAAAATGTTTAAAGTATATTTTCACACAAAAGAAGCTGAATATGCTCCAAAGAAGATGGTTGGAGCTGATTATGTATTATGACTGCACAATTCATTACCACCCTGGGAAAGGAAACAAGGTGGCAGATGCATTAAGTCAACAAGACCATGCCAGTTTATCCATGATGAGGATCCCAAAAGATCCAATATTTATGGATTTACATAGGTTGGGTATTGGAATTATAATGAAAGGGGAAAATAGTATCTTTCTAAAATGAATTTTCACCCATCTATACTTGTTAATATTAAAGAGGCACAGAAAGAAGATGTAGAGTTACAAAAGAAGGTGAGAAATTTTCCTGAATTCAACCTTGATTTTGATGGGATAATAATGTTCAGGAATTGGGTTTGTGTTCCTCCCATTTCAGAATTAAAGAAAGAGCTGCTAGATGAGGCTCATATTTCTTCATTCTCTATTAATCCCGGAAGCATGAAGATGTATAGGGACCTGAAAGAGTAATTCTGGTGGGATGGAATGAAAAGAGATGTTTCTAAATATGTCTCTCGATGCCTGGTTTGTCAGCAAGTTAAAGCTGAGAGACAGAAGTCAAAGGGATGTTACAACCATTACCCACACCCGAATGGAAATGGGAAAACATCACTATATACTTTGTCACAGGATATCCTAACACATCCAAGGGCAATAATTCTATATGGGTCATAGTTGATCGTCTTACAAAGTCTGCACACTTCATTGCTATAAGAGAGGATTTCTCTCTGGATCAGCTTTCCAGGATATATGTAAAGGAAGTGGTAAGATTACAAGGATTACCACTTTCTATTATATCTGATTGGGATCTGAGGATTACCTCAATGTTCTGGCGAAGTCTTCAGCATACTCTGGATACAGAGTTGAGTTTCAGCATTACTTATCATCCTCAGACAGATAGTCAGTCTGAGAGGACGATTCAAACTCTAGAAGATATGTTGAGAGCTTGCTCTATGGATTTCAAAGGTGGCTGGGATCAGCACCTACCTTTGGTGGAATTTTTTTATAATAATAGCTTTCAATCCAGTATTCAGATGGATCCTTACGAAGCTCTCTATGGAATGAAATGCAGAACTCCAACTTGCTGGGATGAAGTTGGGGAAAGAAAGCTATTAGGACTTGATCTTGTTGACGAGATGGCAGAAAATGACCGATCTATTCAACAACACATAAGAGCATCTCAGAGTCGACAAAAAAGATATGCTGACAACCAAAGAAAAGACTTAGAGTTTGAAGTGGGTGGTAAAGTGTTCTTACGAATATCTCCTTAGAAGAGAGTAATGAGATTTGGAATGAAGGGACAGCTGAGCACTAGGTATATCGGTCCTTTCAAAATACAGGATTGTGTAGGGAAGGTAGCTTAACGATTGTCCCTTCCATCGAATCACTCTCAAGTTCACGATGTGTTCTATGAATCTCTCCTGAGAAAGTACATACCGGATCCTTCACATGTACTCATCTCAAAAAATGTACCGCACTAACATGATCTTTCTTATGAAGAACAACCGATAAAGATTCTCGATCGTAGTGAAAAAGTCCTATGAAACAAGACCACTCGCTTGGTGAATGTTTTATGGAGGAACCACCAATTAGAAGAAGCTACATGGTATCTTGAGGATGTGATGAGGGAGAGTTATCCTCATCTGTTTGTTACACATGACGAATTTTGAGGGAAAAATTCATTTTCAGGTTGGTATAATTTAACACCCGAGACTTTTATAAGAATTATTTTGTTTTTATTTTATATAAATCATCAAGGGAATATTTCACTACACACAACACTAGCTTTTCTTTCTTTACATGCAATCACGACCTTCCTTGGTAGCATGCGTCGTAAGCAATACCGAGTTTCACTAAACAACGATATGCTATTAAAATATTATTAAAAATAGCTGTTATGAATAGTAATAAACACTTTTTGAAATTTTGTAAATTTTATTTTTCAAAATGGACATCATTGTTTGGATTCGGAATATCGAAATTATCCTAGGGTGAAATTTTGGTATTGTTCTGGAAACTTTCAATTTCTGATGAATATTGAAAACACTATGTTACTATTTAAAAACCGACTTTTTATTTGAATAATTATTTATTTTAATTAAATTTATTTTAGGTCAAAATTGATACATAATACCTATATAAGTTCAATGCAATTCATTGGAGTCATTTTATAATAATTTTAGATATATAAAAATTTTACTGAACTTTTCACCTTCTTTTACCCACCTCCTAGGAGAATATGAAAATTTTCATTAAACATAATTTTACTACTTCTATGAGTGTAATTCCAAAAATCCAAGAGACACAATTGATGTCAGTAAGTAAAATGTGGTTCAATGAGATGAAAATAATTTTTGGTGAATAGTAACTTTTTACTTTTTTTACCACGGTTAAAAGTAAATAGGGTAATTAAGGGTAAAAATGATATTATTATTACCCTATCACATGTACTAATTATATTGGATAATTGTAATTCTACCAAAAACAACCTTATGAATAAAATATGACCATTTAGGTCCTCTTAGATTAGATTAAGACATTTATTATTAATTTCTTTAAAGAAGGGTTAAAATAGTTAAAATCAATGTTTAATAAGTAAATCATTTTTAATATAGGGTTATACATAAGATAAATTCGACTATAAATATTCATTAGAAATATAAAAATATTTCCTACATAATTATATTTTATTTGTAATTTTTAGACATTAAATAATTTATTTTATTTATGACACAATGATGATGTAGTAATTATTTTATTAATAAAATATTGACGTAATTCATGTTATAAATACCCCAATAAATGTAATTTGATACTTTTTAAGAATTAAAATAACATTCTATGTTAATATGACATGTTAGTATTGATTTAATTAACTTTTTTCGAACTAATATTTCTGTTATGATTTTCACCAAAATCAATTACCAAATAGTATAAAAATTGACATAAAATAGTGTTTAAAAAAAATATTATATTATTAGTTGTTATTTTTTTCCTAAAAATATAAGGGTAGGCCAAATGACTTAGATAAGGTTATATTTATTAATAATAAAAAACTTGGTGTTCATTTGGCTTGTTATAGTAAGTTTATTAACCTTATAGTGTAAGAAAACAAGAAGACACGATAAAAGTAAAATTATCGAACTTAAAGTTAAATCTAAATGATAAGGTTAAAATAGTAAACTAAACTTGTCCAAATTCTATTATATGAGAGGATTTAGACCCATCCCCACCTTAGCTTAGAAACAAATCAATTTGTAGCTATTTAAATGTGAATATGGCTTTACAATAAAATAATATTTTTAGTTTCTCCAAAGGTGCCCCTCTCCTCCCTTATAAAAGGGCACCTCCTCCCTCTCTTCCTTACACCACATTGAGCCTTCATGCTCGGCCAACCCCTGCCAATTTCTCCTCTCCACATCCCTAGAAACATCCTAGAGGTACTGGTATTCTTCAAAGGCCAATTTTAGTTCCCTGAAAGGAGGTCTCAAAGAAGCGCTTCAAAGTTGAGGTAATGTCCGTTAACGATTCTTTCAATTTATTTCTTATTCAACTTATTATTATTTAGTTGTTTAATAATTAATTATTAACATCAGTATCACTAATATACTGATATGTTATTATAAGTATGAAACAACCCTATTTCACCATCTATCCATCCGACGGAAAACGAAATCACCGCGCGTGCGTACGTACGGAATACCGTCTCCACGCAGTGGTGTAATCTATTTTCGATACATGGATTGGTATAATGGTGTAAATAATGAATATATATTATTATTGTAAATTTATATTGATTCTAAAATAGTATATATACACTCCAATACAATTCCACGATCATGGGAATGATATCATCGCTCGTGCGTACGTACGGAATACCATCTCCATAATGTGATGTGACTCGTTCTACATGATTTTCATTGCATAATTATTACATAATTGAATTGAGTGAATAAATATGATATATATTACACTAATTCCATTATGGAAATGAGTTATCTATAACCTAAAAAGAAGAATAATAATTTATTCCACAAAACACGCATAAGAACAAAAAGTAATAATCACCTGAATGACAAGTAGCAATGAAATATTACTAATAATAAGCTAAGAATATGACCATATATGATATCATAACAGTGATTATTATTCTGGAATAATCCAATGACATTATTTTAATCATTATACACGAGGTTCAGACACTTACTAAGAAAATCAGACATAATGTAAGGGAAAATATCACAATCTCATTTTTATCTGAGATTGTTTATACTTTGGTATTTACTGGGGTGTATTTTATCATCCGAATCCATGTCTACTCAATATGTAATATTATTTCCATGCACCTTCAATTTTTTAAATCTAATTTTACCCTTCGTTGAGTTTTATAAAAAGATATGAAAGGAATATTTTGTCATTTTTCTTACGAGGTACTTTTTGACTTTTCCGAAAAAAGTATGAGAAGAATGTTTTTTTAACTTATACGACATGAATGGATTTTTAAGAAATTATTTCCAAGAAGCTTCCTTTACATGTTTTCATGTTTATATTTAAGCAAATTCTTTTAGTTTATAATTGTATGACATGTTAAGAAAGGAAAAGTGTTTTTGAAGTAGTAAGTATATTTTCCTCAAGAATGGAGTTGAAGAGTTTTATCAAAATTATTTTCCATCTAAGATAACAAAGGGTTCTGTTTCTATCCACATTATTACATTGATTTTATTATGTTGTGATGGAATTATTTTTATGAATTCCTTTATCTTATATGAATTGTTTTATGATGTCTTTATGTTTAATATTCCCATTTTTATTACATGGGTTATGCTATGATGTATGGTTTATGATTTTGTAGCACACATAAGAATGGTATCATTATGAGATGGGTGGGACCTATATCTCCCTCCAATGAATTGGGTAAAGATTTTATATCTCATGAGATAGACATGGCTGGAATGGTAGGTTAAACAAGTTCAGTGAAACAGGACTGAAACGAGGAATGAACTCGGTTCAGAAATGGACTTTGTCCACTAAGATAGTCTTGGCAATGAGTATTGACTAATATGAAATGATTCTCTATGATTATGTGTGTATTCCACAATGCTTCATGTTTTAATTTATGATTATTGTGAGTACATTTCACTACCATTATTTATCCCATGTTATGGAATTTTGATCTCTTTTGCAGGGTAAGATTTCCAATATGTTATGTTCTTATGAATATGATGTGATTGATATTTCTTTTGTTTACCCTTACCGAGAATTTGAGCTCACCCTTTTGTATCTCTTCTCTCCCCAGGTCAGAAAGAAGGTTATTATGTATGATATTCCAAAAGGGACTATAGATATGATGAAATAAATGGGAGACAGTGTAGACGCTTTATGAACCAGTTGTTTATGTTTCCCAGTTTCAAAAGGCACTATACCTGTATGGTCCTTTTGCGTTTTTTAGATGTTGTAATAAATGTACTTCAATTTTGAATTACTAACAATTTATGTAAAGTATGGGTCGTTATAGATTACCTAGAAAATTTTTTGGTAGTATTTATAGATGATATTCTAATATACTCCAAAACCAAGGAGGATCTTGAGGAGCATTTAAGAACTGTACTCGAGACCTTGTGGAAGGACATGCTCTATGAATAGTATAGTCTGTGTGAGTTATGGTTGAAGGAGGTCTCATTCTTAGGCTATATCATCACAAAGAATGAGATATCTATGGATCCCTCCAAAATAGATGCAATTGAGGGATTTCTAAGGCCATCATCAGTAATGTATATCTGTAGCTTTTTGGGATTAGCTGGATATTATCGACAATTTGAGATAAATTTCTCATGATTGTCCAACCCTATTACCTAGATAACTCAGAAGGGAGTAAAGTTATCTTGGATTGATTAATGTGAAGTAATCTTTAAGGAGTTGAAAAGGAGGCTTATCACTACGCACATGCTCACTTTATCCACAAGTGGAGAAATTATTGTAGTATTCAATGATGCTTCAAAAAAGGCCATGGGATGTCTGTTGATGAAAAACGACAAATTCATTTCCTATGTTTCAAGTTAATTGAATGTTCATGAATAAAACTATCCAAAACATGACCTCGAGTTGGCTGTAGTGATCATCACTTTGAAAATATGGTGGAATTATCTCTTTGGGGAGAAGTGTGAAATATATACCGACCAAAAAATCCTCAAGATTATATTAAAAAAGAATGAGTTGAACATTTGTTAATTAATATGGTTAGAGTTGATCAAAGACTATAAATACTCAATAATTTACCACCCAGGGAAAGAGAACAATGTGGCAGATGCTCTAAGTAGAAAGGAACGAGCGATTCTATCCTTGATGAGAATTGAAAGGGATCCAATCTTCTTAGATTTGATAATGATGGACAGGGGAATCATAATGAAGGGAAAATCATAAATCCATTCACAAATTATTGATCAACCAAATCTTTTAGAAGGTTTAAAAGATTTTCAAAAGTATGATTTGGGGATTCAGAAGAAAGTGGAAGCTATAAGAAAAGATAAATCCTCGGAGTTCAATGTTAATGAAGATGGAATTGTGAGATTCGGGTAAGGACTATGTGTCCCATCATGTTCGGAGCTAAAGAAGGAACTTTTGGATGATGCACATAGTTCGAACTTATCTACTCACCCAAGAAACACAATGATGTATCGAGATCTCTGTGAGCATTATTAGTGTGATAATATGAAGAAGGATATCATTGAATATACATCAAAGTGCCTGGTGTGACAGCAAGTGAAGGCAGAGAGGCAGAAGTTTAAAGAGATGATGAAACCATTGCCCATACCAGAATGAAAATGGGAGAACATCACCATGGACTTTATCACCGGACTCCCAAAGACATCCAAAGGCAACAATGCAATCTAGGTTGTTGTGGATCATCATACAAAGGTTGTACACTTCATTGCTATTTGAGAGTATTTTTTATTGGATCAACTAGAAAAGATATTTATCATGGAAGTGGTAAGACTGCATAGAGTTCCACTATATTTTGTGTCTGGAAGAGATCCAAGATTCACCTCTAAGTTTTGGAAGAGTCTTCGACATGCTATGAATATTGAACTGAACTTCAGTATGACCTATCATCCTCAAACCGATGGACAATCCGAGCGGACTATCCAAACACTTGTGGACATGTTGAGAGCATGCTCAATGAACATTAAAGGAGGATGGGATCAACATCTTCCTCTGGTTGATTTCTCTTATAATAACAGTTTCCAATCAAGCATCCAAATGGCACCATATGAATCCCTTTATTGGAAAAGGTGTAGATCCCCGACGTGTTGGGATGGGGTCAGTGAGCCTAAGATTCTTGTAACAGAAATGGTCGAAGAAATAGTGGAAAAGGTGAAAACCATTCAGCAGTATATCAAGGCAGCCCAGAGTCAACAGGAGAGTTATGCGGATAATTGTCGATGATACTTTGAGGTTAATGTTGGAGACATGGTATTTCTACGCATATCTCCGTGGAAGAAGGTCATGAGGTTTGGAAAGAAAGGGATGTTTATTCAAAGGTACATCAGACCCTTTAAGATTCTTGATCTTATCGGGGTTGTGGCCTATCGACTATAACTTACACATACTATGGCCAAGTTACCCGATTTCTTTCACGTATCCCTCTTAAGAAATTACATACCGGACCCTTCACATGTACTCTTTTCAGAGGTGGTACAACTAGAGGATGATCTTCCTTGTGAGGATCAACCATTGAAGATCTTAGATCGTAGAGAAAAAGTTCTACGAAAAAAGATAGTGCCCCTCGTCAAGGTGTTGTGGTGAGACCACATGTATGAAGATTCAACATGGTAATCGGAGGAATATTTGAAGTAGGGTTACCCACATCTGTTTTAATGTGTGAAAAGAAAACTTTGAGGGTGAAATTTTATAAGGGGGGGAGTAGTAATGACCCAAACATTCATTAATGGAAATCCATCTTAATCTAATTAAATTTATCATTATATAAAATGTTTATATAAAATTTCAACTTCATTGCTTTTCTGTTATGAATTGTGACCGTTTCTAATATAGTCGTTGAACGGTGATCACCTGATTAGTATAAATATAGGGCTTTAACAAATCCAATTTACTCAGACAGAGGAAGAGATGGCCACATCCAGTAGACATGCCCCATGTGAATCCAATTTGTCAGAGCTCAGAAAGGAGGTGGCGTCATTGGGCTTCGCTCTTGACCAAGCTCGAGTCGAGCATGAATATGTTATGCTCGAGCAGGACCGCATATGAGAGAAGTGGAAGTTGATAGAGATTACCACCCGAACAATGTAATCAGAGCCACCCCAAGAGTCTGTCAATATCACTCACCTTACTATTCGGTCATATATGGGTGTTATAAGGTGATATATAACAATTCCATAGAACTATGTTTAAGTACATTATTTTTTTATATAATAATGAATATACATTCTTTTTATTTTTGTTACCTTGTAAATAGTTTTTAATGCACAAATAGTGTTTTTAGTTAATATTCAACTAAGAAATATATTTTGACGAATTAATGGATTTTTGAATTAAATAATTTTTTAATAAAATATTATTATTATCGTTAAATTATTTTTTATTAAATATAAATGATTTTATAATTTTACGAATTAAATCATAATTTTTATTAATGTTTGGAAACAATTTTTGTCAAAACCTGTGAATATTCAATAAATGTCAGTTTTTATTTTAAAAGTGAAAATTAACAAATTTATTATATTATTTAGGTAAAATATATATTATTTTTGGAATTAGGATATCGAAATTATCCAACGGTGATTTTTTCATAATTTTATGAGACAACCAATTTTTTGAGTAAAAATTAAGTACTGTTTAAATATATAATGTGTTTTATGACATCATAATGACCCAATAGATATGTAATAAAATAATATAAGGTTTATGTTATTCCAATATATTATTTACCATTCTAATAATGTGATTTTTTCTTTTTTTTAATTATTTTATAAATCATTAATGGACCCTTCAAGACTTTTAAACATATTGTCTTTTTAAATTGTTTTACATGGGAGTATGACTCACCTCCAAATAATAAAACCCATTATTTTTTGAAGTTATGACTTTTTATTTATAAAATATTGTTTTCCACTACTCGTTTCCAAAAAATGGGCAAAAACCATGGGTTGGTTTGTGGTTTGGATTAGTTTAATGTGAGGTGTCCCAAACATAAATAATAAAAAATTCCCTCACCTTTCCTATATAAACCCACCCAAGATCTCACTTCCTCCTAAATCAATGACTTTTTATTTCATCCAACCTCTACCATACTCTCTGTAGTATACTCTCAAGGTGCCCCAATCTCCCAATAATCCTCTCTCAAGCCACACTCAAGCCTTTGGAAGCACGCTTCCAAGTAATGGTTTTTTCTTTATTTCTCATTTTTGTTCAATTTTCTTATTGTTGTTATTCCCTTTTAATTTTGATTATAAATGTAGGTGTGTGGTTTCTCACCTCCCCCATACTTCCATATTTATGTATTAATGATGGGAGACCCACTTTTCACTCCTTAAATGCCTCCCATGTACACCCGTAACTATGCCAAAATTTCGGAAGGAATTTCTCTCTCCACATTTACATTCAAGCTATTATTTTGAATCATGAATATAAGTTCCATTACATTTGTTTGGACATGTATTTATATGACACCCTTACATTCCATGTCATGTAAATATGATGAGACACCTATTTCTCTCTTATCAACCATTTTTATGAGTTCTTATGTCACTCCGTTATGCTACCGAAATTGCACCGTGGTTTTCCAAGCCTAAATCATTGTGTAGTGAATACCATACCCATTTCTCTGTCAAGGATATTCAACTTTATACACATTTAATTATTGTTTAAAGAGTTTCATATATGTATTCCACAGTCTTTTATCATGGAATAAAATATTATGTTGAATGATTCAATGTTTTATGATCCATGTGGCACACTTATGCATGAAATGAGATGTTTAAGAAGGGTTCACCCTTATAGCGCACCAATGCATTGGGTAAAGTATAGTATCATGATAAGTCATGTTAAATTGGTGTTTACTCATGCTAATTCAAGTGAAATGAGGTTTTACTCCTTCTTCATGTGGAATGAGGATTTAATCATGCTCCATGAGCAACGATCCTTCCCTCACGCTAATTCCATGTTAAGTGTTGTTGCCACATTTCCATGTTATGATTATCATGATTTATCATGACTTTATGTTTATTATCCTCTTGTGATATATTAATATGCCTATTTTCTAACATGTATTTTACTCCTCATGTTATTCCATGATTATTCACTTACTATGCTTTATACCTCACCCTTTTTTATGCATGTCCTCAAGTTATCCCATGAAATGCTAAGTACGAGGGAATGCAGTGGTCATGTAAAGGAAGTTTTCAATAACGATATTGTATTTAATGTTTTATGTTGTTATGTAAGGATCATAATCCCCAAATACACTATCTCTCTCGATCTTCTATATTGTATCAAGTAAATTTTATGTAATAAATTATGTATAATTGTGTAATAAAAGACCAGGGCTTTCATAAAACTGGTGATAAATTTACATATATTATAATATGATAATGTTAAGGTAGAAATTAAACCAGCTAGTTTGGTTTAATCAAGTTTATTATTTTAACTTTTATCCATATCACTTTATTTTTAACCCGTTTAATGCAATTTAACCTTAACTGAGGCGGTTAATATTTACCAAGGTTATTAATCATTATAACAAAATAATAAGTTTAAATAGTTAACCATAATTAATTAGTTGAATCATGATATTAAATCCATTTTACATGAATAAACTCTTATTCGTGAAAAAAATTACTTTTAATATAATTTCTTAAATTTCAAAGAAAATAGTTTTTAGAAAAAGTTTTTTTAAGTATAAAAATTATTTTATAGAAAAATAATGTTAAATGTTGATTGAAATGGTATTGCTTGGATTATTTTAAATAAAATTATACTTATTTACATTTAAAACCAAATTAAACAAAAAAAACTTCTTATAATTTCTTTATTAAAAGAGAAGGTCTGAAGATTGTTTTTATTTGAAAAAAATATTAATTTGATTTATAAAACAGTAAGAATCAATTTCTACGATCAGAATTATTTTTTCTATTAATTTTAGAAATTATTAAAAAAATATTTAACATTTCGAAATTTTTTTTATAAAAATTGAAGTTATTCTTATATAACTATAATTTCATAAGAGTGTCAGTTATTTTGTAAAATCCTTATATATCACTATTTACCAAAAAATCTACTATTTTGGAAAAATCTCAAAATTTCACCATAAGATAATATTAAAAAAATTAAAAATAATTTTAATTTTTAAAAATTGAATTTAAAAAAATTAAATATATTAATTATAATTATTAGAACATAATAAATTTATAATTGTTTTTTATAAAAAATATATTCTTATTTATTCATATTCATTTCCTAGTGAAAATAAATAGATGAAAGAAATTTTTTTATTGAATTATTTATTTTTATTATTGAAATAATTTCTAAATATATTTCATCATTAAATTTTTCCAGTCTATACCCACCTACCCAATGAATATATTATTAAAATAAAATTTATAATTTTTATTTCATGATTGTTTTAAGCTCAAATTTGAGTGTGGTGCACATTATCCAAAGTTTTTTGTTAATTTAGAGGAAGATAAAATCCTAGGGTGTTTCATTCTCCCCTCCTTAATAAAATGATTTCATTGAATATTTAATTAATTTTGAGAATATGATGACATTTTAATATATTATATCATGAATTTTAATTTCCATGTTATGTATAGGGAATATATTATTTCATGAATAAAAAATATGTATTCCTCTATAATATTTACAGGTATTAATGTATCTCCAAAAAGAGTACCTTGATGATAATTGATATTATCCATACAAAATATATTATATTTCTATTCCATTTATTGAGTTTAAAAAATTATAAGAAAATATGATTACTTGATTTATTTCATATTTTTAAGTGAAATTGTTTCCCTTTGAATGAGTATTTTAATTAGTTTAAATTGTCAATTCTAATGAAGAAAAATTATAGGAATTTTCAATTTTTAATGAAAAATAAATAAATAAATAATGGAATATAAGATCTCTAAAGGAAAGAAAACTTATTTTAAAAATCTAAAAAAATATTAAAATAGGTTTAGATAATAATAAATAGGAATAAATCTTCTTAGGAAGAAAAAATTCATTATTTCATAACACATAAATAATAACACTTATAGAAAAGATACAATAATTTAACCTTGAAATAATAATACCACAAGGTAAAAATATATTATTTTATGCTTCCTATTCTAATTCTCAAATACATAAAACTAATTAAACCCAAAAAATTAGGATTATTTAAAATCCAAACATAAGTATGACAACCATGTTTTTAACTGGGGAATACATGTTGAACATAAAAGAATTCAATCGATATATTCTCATTATAACCAAATTTAATCCAAGTTTTATGATTGAAAATTTATTCATCAGTGTGTTAAGGGATGATTCAATATCCCTGGAAACCATAAAAGAGTGCATAGATTTCAAAAAAAATAAGGCATGCGTTTATGGTCAAATTAACAACTATCACAAATTAAGGGATTTCAACTTTATTTATAGTAACTACATTCATTTTGCCTTTATCCCTTAACCTTTTTTTTAATAAATTCCCATTACACTTGGGAAATTAATTTTCATTATTCAATGTCTCCTTACATCTGAAACACTAGAAATTTTAATGTTCTTTCATATCCTTACATTCAGGAGATTGATGAAATTTCTCTCTAAAATTGAAGAAAAATCACATTCCATTTAATAAAGTACATGGATATTTGATTCCACATTTATCAAATGTGGGGTGTTCTATCCATCTATTATTTTCCTTCATCTAATTAATATTTTATTGATGACCAGTCAACCCCTTCTTAACATGATTTTATTTCAAAATAAATGACTTGGATAATTATTTCTCTATCCCGATGTAACTTTATACAATATAATCATACGATGAAAAAATATTAGAGACTCGTTCCTTTAATATCATTGTATTAATCCCATGAAATAAATGATCAACCATACTTTATAGATTATGAAAATAGTCTTTAACATTCCTTGTTAACATTGTAATTTTTTCGTCGTACACAACATCACATTTGAGTTCCTTCTATTTTAGGATGAGTAATTTCCTTTCTATATCATATTGTGTATCATGAGGAAATTATTTTTAGAATTATATCTCCATAATATTTTTCTATTAAATTATAATTATCTCAAACTCATCTATTTTTTTTTTAATTTATGACCACCAATGACCTTTTTATTCCTTAAAATAATAAACTACCACAATAACCTTCCACAGTTCATTACATATCAAAGACAAAAATAAATTTTCAAGGGACTTGATATAATGTTTATTTATCAATATATTAGTAGTTTCATTATAGCATGGGGGGTTCTACCAAATGAAGCGGTCCAACGTCAATAAACCATGCATGGAAGAACCATTCTATTCCATATGGGCAAGGTTATGGGTTATAACCCAAGTCAAATGTCATAATATGTTCCAGTACAATATAATATGTGTTGGATTTATCACAAAGTAAATCCCGACATTAATTATGGGCATTGATATTTTTTCCATTCCATCTATTATGTTCGGTTATTAGAAAATGGAATACAATAGATTAGTTTATAACACTATGAATTTTAAATCATATTTTATAATTCTATGTTCAGTGCAGCGCTTGCTATAAATTGAAAATTTATGCATAGATAATTTCATAATCATAGTCTTAGTAGCTTTTGGAATATCTTAAAATCAAAATGGTATTTTCAAATCGTTCATACTTTTTTATAAATATCATCTGAATCAACCAAAGTGTATTCCCCATTATTTTCATGAAAGATGTACAGTCTTAGACTGACTCATCGCACACCAAGTGAATATTGAATTGACACTCAACCAACCTTTTTTAGGATCTCCAAACTTAGTTTCATCCATTCCATATCCACATACACTTTCTGGTATCTATATAAGGATTTAATTTCTTAGAAACCCCATACTCTATACAGTAAAAAACTTTTAAAATATATTGTTATATTTAGACTTATCTATAGAGTCTAAAATAGGGTTATGTTCTCTAATATATTTTTTCCCTAAATCTAGTTCACAAGTATTATACTAAACATCATCCAATGAAAATTTTAAAAACCTAACTGTAGTAACCTAGATCTAGTGTTTACCTTATTACATTGGTACATGATACTAGGTATCATTCCATTTAGGATCTATTAGTCCAATATTCATTTAAAAGTAGATACATAATTGATTATAGTATTACAGTGGATATATAAAAATATATTATAAGAGATTATTTCACCCTTTAAATCAATTGAAAATATCATTATTCATATCATTGGGAAATGAAAACAAAAATAGGGTGAGATCAAATTCTTAGTGAGGGTTATATACAACATAATCTATCATGAGTAAATAAGGAATAATCATTATGGTAGTCTGAATGATCTAAAAAATTATTTTAAGAAGCAACTTTAGTTCAACAAACATCCAAGGATAATATCAACATAGAAATCACATGAATAATGAAAATTGAATTGAAAATAAATTAAATGCATAAATATTAACATTCGTGAACTTTCTATAAAGGACTCGGCCAATAATCCATGAATCATACCACCAAGGTATTATCCAAGGTATCATTCTTAATAAATGGGTTGGTTTAAACCATATACTCATCTAATATAACATGAATTCAATTTTTCCTCATGAGGCATGAGAATGCATCAATAGAATATCAATAACCAAGACACAACTATCACTTTCACATTCTATTTATTCCTTATATAATGAATGATCCATAAATTTGTTTCCAGAAGATTATTTATAACTAAATATTATCCTTATCAAATCAATAATACATAATATTTTTTGAGTAAATTAAAGAACAATATTATTAAACTTCTATCTAATAATACTATATTTATAAATGGTACATGGTTGATACATTATGAATTTGGGGAAATGATTTTTTATATATAATATCCCAACCTTTTATGGAGAGGTATTGTACTAAATTTTAGGAACTCTTTTCTCTTATTATGGGATGACTTGGGTGTTTTTTTGTTTTAGGGTGTCTTGGGTGACCATTTTAGAATTTTGGAAGATGATGGGTATTGCATGGTTACTTCACGGTTTTCCCGAAATATAAATCTACCCCCAACAAATAGCGCAAACCCTATAAGAGGGGAATTTCAAAGATGACATGCAATTTATCAAACTGTGTGCTCACATAGTCTAAATAGTTCATCCTTTGGGGGAGGTTCATGGTTAATGAACAACGATTGGGAAAACTATGCACCCCATATAGGAAACCGTGTTCACGGAAAATTAAATCATCGAAAAATTATTGCAAATTCCCTAACCCCCAATATGAACACCAAATCTCCCATATTCAACATCAGAAAAATTGATATGATTTTTGGATCTCTCGAATGGATTTATAGTGCTGTAAAACTCCACTGTTAAAGAATAAATGTCTAGATTGAAGAATCTACACCTCTCCCTATAAGTGATTTCTTCATATTTGGATTCGTCTCTCTCTCATGTCTCTCTCTCCTAATGAGGTGGGATGTTTTTTACATGTTGGAATTTGTTTATATATAGGTTTTTATGGTTGTTGTTTCATTCAATCATGATTCTAGGATTTGGTTATAGATCTCATTCTTCATCATTTATTGATCATTCCACTTCAATTTGGGAATTCTGTTGGAAAATTCTTATCAATGATCTTAAGGTAAGTGGTATAAATTTTAAATCCCATACTCTTGATCATATCGTGTGTATGGAATTGAGAATTTTTTGTATCCATTCTTGTAAATAACATCCTGAATTGGATTAATTGATTTGTTAATTAATTAGAAGAATGATGTGGTTATGAAATTGATTGGTTAATGTGGTTATGAAATTTGTTAAATTATTGGGATTTTGTAATTTTTTAAATTTATGGGATATGTATTTGATTAATAATGGTAATTATGGGGATAGTTGGATTAACCATGATTGGTTAATGATTTATATGGTTAAATGTTGATAAATGGTTTAATGGTTAATTTCTAATATTATCCCTTGTGATAAAAGTGAGGAACTATGTTTTTTTTGTAATAAATTGTAATGGCATGCCATTATGTAAAATATTGATAAGAGGGTTAATGTTGATTAATATTTTTGAATTTGATATATGTGAAATATGTTATTGATTGATAAATGGGGTGTGGGACATGGAATGATGATCCAAATACCCATTTGCAATAGAATTGTTTATTGGAACCAATTTGGTTTCATCAATGGTAGGTCCATACAAGATTGCATCTATCTTGCATCAGAATGCACTAATATCTTAAACAAAGTCACTATATGAGGTATTGTTTCCATTAAAATTGACATTAGAAAAGCTTTCAATACCATGGATTGGAGTTTCATTGTCAAGGTTCCCAAAAACTAAGGGTTTAACGACTCTTTCACTAGTATGATATGATCTTTGATCAATTCATCTTCCATCTTGGTAATTGTCAATGGCACACCTAAAGGCTTCATTAAATGAACCAAGGGTGTTAGTCAAGGAGATCCTATTTTTTCCATTCCTTTTTCCATTGCTGAGGATTACCTAAGTAGATTACTTACTTGAATTATGGATGAAAACAAGATTAATCCTATCCAAGCTACTAGAAACATAAATGTTTCCACCTATATTTTATTTGCTGATGACATTATTCTCTTCTTACAAGGTGATAAATGGAATATTAAAAATATTAAAAATGCCCTATCTCGTAACGATGAAATTTCTAGTCAATCTATAAGCTGTATCAAATATTTTCTGTTATTTGGTAAAATTTTTATTTCTAATAGAAAAGGAAATATCATCAATTATATAGGTATCAATGAAGGTTCCTTCCCCTTCACTTATCCGGGTGTTCATATCATCTGGGGAAGACCTAAAACTAGTTACTTTTACAACATTTTTGATCAAATTACCAATCAAAGTTCTTATTATACTGATAAATCTCCTTTTATGTCTTGCAGAATAAGTCTTGTGAAATCTAAAATATTCTCCAAAATGGTCTTATCAAAGATGGTTTTCAATTGGCTTGCTGGTCTTCTTAATAAAATTAATTTTTATATTAAAAACATTGTTTTTGACTGGTAGTACATTTGAACGGAAGCATGTGACCATTACTTGGGTCACTTTTTGCAAGCCATTGTACATGGGTGGCCTTGGAATAAAAAATATTAATCTATTTAATGATGCTCATCAAGATAGGGTGACTTGGAGGTTGCTTCATAAAAAATCTAATTCCACTGACTTTCTAAAAAAATTATTCATTATCAAGCTTAAGAATTTAAATTTGAACAACATTTCTTCTTCCAACTGGTCATCCATTAGTCAATACTTCACAAACATTATGAAAAACTCTTGACCGTTGGTTAGTTCCAGTTCATCCCGGAATATTTGTCTTGACAACTAGACTGGTTCCCCTTTAATCTCTATGATGCCTCCCAATACACTTCCTAATAATACCAACTCCACTATTAGGGATATTGTTAATTCTACTGAAATAACCAACCCTAATAAAACTAGTCATGTTTTTGATAATTGTCCTTTATCTTAATCTAAGGATTTTCTCATTTGGAAACCTACATATAATGGTGTTCTTGATTCCAAAATGTTTTACAATTACAATTTCATAAATTCTAATTCTAGCCTATGTTGGTTCAAACTATTTTGCAAACCATGGATTAAGCCCTTGATATTTACTCTTATTTGGCTTATTTCTCACAACAGAGTCCCCACTAAAGCTTTCCCGCAATCATTTGGGATTCATCTTTTCTCTATATGTCACCTATATATCCATCATAGAGAGGATTATAATAATTTGTTTCTATCTTGTGATATAGCTGCATCTCTTTGGAATTACATTCTTGACATTTTTGGTTGTAGATGATTACTTCTTGATTCGACCTATTTTCCGTTGTAGTTTTGTGCTAATTTTGAATCTTCATAACAAATTAAGAATCGTTTTCGGAATATGGTTACTAAACTCAATCATTTGATCTGGTATGATAGAAATAATATTCTTTATAATAATTTCTCATTCAGGATCAATCCAGGTAGGATGCGGATTCTCATAGACATTTGGGACACTACCTCAATCCAGAAAGCATATTGTGACAACACTGTTGGTGAATTTGAGATCCTACACTGACTTTGGATTGTTGGTTTATACAGACAGCCTCTAAGTACCATTGAGGTATTCTGGAAAGCTCTGCTTCCAAGATGGATCAAAGTGAAGGTCAATGGTGCCTTAAAAGGAAACCCAGGACCTGCAGGATGAGATTCAATTTTCAGAGACTATCTTAGCGGGTTTCATGGATTCTTATTTGGTTGGTGTGGTACAACCTCGTCTCTGGATGTGGAAATGATGAGGGTGATCCATGATGTGGACATTTCCAAACAGAAGGGTTGGAATAATCTTTGAATTGAAAGTGATTCAACCACTATTTTCCAAGTAATTTTTAAGGGGGTGGTGCATCTTGCCTAGCTGATTACTTCCCGTTGGTTTAATTGCCTTTCTTCGCTCATGAAAATTAATTATATTTACACTCATGCTTTTCATAAAGTGAACATGGTCTCTTATGGTATTTCCAAAAAGGTGGTAACCCAGGAAATTACATGGCATGGTGATTTTACTTGTGATTTTCTCCCGTTATATGGTAATTCTTGTAATAAAATTCTGTCTTTCAAACCCTTATAACCTGCTTTATCTATTTTCATTAAATTGTGACTTAATTATTGACTGAGGCACCACCTTCTAAAAAAGTATATATGTGAATATTTTTGTATGGGATAGGGACTAATTCTCCAAATAAATATGAGGTGTGGTACATGGAAGGATGCTCCACAAGCCCATAGGGTGCAGGACACAATGTTCTATTCCCATGAGATTATAATTAGACTATGGTTCAAATTGGGCATGCTATGAATTTAAATGAAATGGATAAAAAAGGCGATGTATTATAATGAATTTTTTTTACCTTTTTGATGTGGTTCAGACTCTGGAATGGGCCGAAGAAAGTATTGATGGTTTAGGTTTCATAATGAACATGAAAAAAAATGGTTAAATAAAGAATAATTGAATATGTAAATTATTTTACTTTATTGATTAAAATTTGATATTTATACAACTTCACAAACTATTATTGACTGGATATTGTTTGTGACGCCATTGGTGGTGTCCTGCTGAGTTGTACTCACATCCAGCTCAGGCTACCTGATCAGTACCCAAATAGACTTCATTTATATAGGGTAGTATAAAGGAAAGGGACCTATGTTAGAGTTCTGAGTTGGGATAGAGCATAGATGAGGTAAATAGACATGATATCGGTACACGGTGGGGGGGGGGGGTTAGTGTCTTTATTTTGGTTTTTTCATATTTTCACTTAACACATATATATAATTACATATCTATTGTTTTGGTATGGATATTGTATTCATGTTTTGGTCATCATGTGATACTGGTACTATTTTGGTTACAGTTATTTTATTTAGCTATTTTTTACTTATTTATACTATTATTCGTGTTTTAAATAGAGGGTATAATCTCCCCATGTTATATATAGACCCTTATTTATATTCAACAGTCTATGACATATGGGGAGGAACACATGAGGTCACATGACTGACTGTCTCCAGGAAACGGTGCATAGCACATTGGTCGGGACATCACAAAGTGGTATCAAATGACTTTTATTTTTTATTTATTTTATATTAGTATTTGGAAAATTTAGAAAATAGTTTATTATGTGTTGTGACTTTCTTAATATATTGTTCATGGGAGTATCTAAACCATATTTGGGGTTAAAATCCAAGCACTTAGGGTGGGATTAGTGTTATTGATATTTTTTGTAATAGTTGAATGTTATTTCACCTTGAGCGATGCAGTTGTTGTATGATGTGATTATTGTTTTTGATATTTATTGTTATTTTACTCATGGATCAATATGACATGATAATTTAGTATACCTGCATCATTTTAGGCAGTGAGGATTTATTGTTACATGCATCATTTTAGGCACACATAGGAAAAATAGGTTTTAGGGTATATTGTAAATATTAAATTCTTTTCATTGTTTGTGTAAATTAAATAAAAATGTGTCTAATATGAAATTGAAAAATATTAAAATGTTGAAAAATTTGGAAAAATCATGTCTAATGAAAAACTAGGTAAATGAAAATGATTTTACCCTTTTGTAAACTATGAACTAGATGAGTGATGATGAATGGTTGTGATAGCGCCTAAAGTTTGATTATGTGGCATGGTTTGGGAGAATGACTTGTTATGGATTCTTGTGAATCCTTTAAAATATTTATATTAATGTTGTGTATAGTGTCCTAAAATGTGTGATTGGAATTACATAGAATGTTCCTCCGTGATGACACTTGTTTAGAGGATGAAAGAATTTTATGGCCAGAAATGATCAACCAACAGTGGAGATCGAGGCTCTGATAGTTCTAGGTGAGAATGAGAATCATGGAAGGTTGTGAAAAGTATGTATGAATTGAAAAAGGAGTTTCAATTACAGCACAATATGAATTTAATTGTGAAGGGTGGATGAAAGTTAGATAAGTTATAGATTAATTCTATCCCGAATATTCTTAACTACTTAGAGTCCCTAATGAGAAAGGAGTCAAATTTGTAGCCTATATGTTATATGGTCAAGTGAAGTGATGTTGGGACAACCAAATTTATTATGGAGAACTGGAAAATATCATTTGGAAGTACATTGAGGACAAGTTATTGGAGAACTTTTATCTAGATAAGCTGAGTTCAGAGAGTGAAATAGAGTTTATGAGTAAGACACATGGGTGTATATAAATGATGGACTGTGCTATTCACTTTATCATCTTATACCACTTTTCTACAGGACCAGAAGGGGATGAGACATCAATGGTAAGATATTTTTAGGAAGAGAATAAATTTTAGATTACGTATTATGTTAACATATTTTTGTTAAAAAGGATTACTGAGGTAGGGTATCAGGCTTTCATATCATAGGGGAACCTAATAGAGGTTTCCAGGAGAGGATGTGTGGTTTTATATGGATGATTCAGAGGAACAAATTCAGAGAGTAAGAAGCATCACTATGAAAATGTTGACCAGTGTAGTGGAAAAAATAGTGGTCCGGGGGATTTTTAGTTACTAAAGATATCATCTGAGTGTTATGGAACCAGTGTGGTAGGCTAGGTCACTTTCGTAGGTATTGTATATGACCATCGGTAGAGTGTCGAGATTTTAGTTGTATGGGGCATATATAGTGGTTTTTTAGGTACCCATTAACGATGAGTAATGATGGAGGATCCATGTAGAATCAAAGTCTTATAAGGGGTCTCTAATACCCCATATCAGTCTGGAAGTTGGATTTCTACTAAAAATGGTGGTCAAGGTTATTGATGAGGTGATTCTGGAAAGTGAGCTTATATCAACAGAGTAGTGCAATATAGGGGGCACAGACTATTTCACAACGATGTGGGGCATAATAGTTTCATGCAATTCATCCTACACTTGTGGGTAGTGATGCTGGACCATCAACAATTAGTGGTACTATTCTTGTAGATTCTGCACTTTTTAGTGCCTTATTTGATACCGATTTCTCTCATTTTTTTATTTCTGCACAACTTCTATATGGGTTGATTGTGACAATGCATTTTTTTGACTGGGTTTTTGATGATCAATACACATTTTGGGGAATAGTCGAGAGACATATGTTTATGAAAGATATGTTCTTTTGATGTTGGGAACTATAGTTTTCTTTTATGATCTCTACATTCATGATATTTAAACTTTTTATTTGATTTTTGGTATAGAGTGGTTGGTAGCCTATCGATCCCACATAAATGTTTACCCTAGGAGAGTGATGTTAATATCTCCTGAGGGTGAAAATTATGTTCATCATGGAGAGTGGTATATCAAGGCAGGATGTATAGGTCTAGTTCATCAGTAACTAAGGGATATCACCACCAAGGTTTATAGTATTTTTTTGCATGATGGGGGTATGAACAGGGTATATTTCCACCAATAGTGGACTAGTTTCAGAACGTCTTTTCTGAAAACTTCTTAGGGTTTCCACCTTAGAGAGATGTGGAATTTACAACCTAAATAATTCCTCATGATGACCGTATTTATATTCCACTATATCGAGTGGCACCAATACTGCTTCCAGAGCATAAGACTCAACTAGAATTGTTGATTGATAAGGCGTTTCTCCATATGAGTACATCACCTTGGGGTTCTCTATTTTTGATTTATAATAGAAATAATGGGATATTGTACTTATTTGTTTACTACCGGAAGTTGAACTTGATGATAGTGAAAAACCAGTATCCTCGTACACACATTGAAGATCTCTTTAAATAGTTTATTGGATCTTGTGTCTTTTCGAAGATTGAATTAAGATTAGGGTATCATCATTTGGTCTTTCAAACTTATGATATTACATGAATGGATTTTAGATGAAGTTATGTACTTTTATTTTATTTTTGTGATGTCATTTGGGCTAACAAATTATTTTTCAATGATTTTATCCTTGATGAACCAAATAATCCACCCATACCTGGATCGGTTTGTGGTAGTGTTTTTGGAAGAAATATTGGTGCACTCAAAGACTCATAAATACCATTCCCAATATCTTAAAATAATTATAAGTATAATGAGAGTGAATTGTCTATACACCATGATATAAAAGTTTAATTTACGAATTGATTAGATACACTTCTTGGATCACATCATCTTAGAGGAAGGTGTGTCATTGGACCCATAGAAGGTTCAGGTAGTAGTTTAATGTGAAAAACCTGAGAATTTCTTTGACATCCATATATTTATGGTCTTAGTATGATTTTATCAAAGGTTCATCGATGAATTTACCCACTTATAAGAGCCTTTGTTGGCCTTGAAAAAGGGGGATAAAGCTCTAATAGACTTGGGCACGCAGGAATGCCTTCTAAGAGTTAAATAAGTTGTTGAAAATGAAACCAATCTTGATTCTACATGAGACTATTGAGGATTACACTATGTTTTGTGATTCTTATTGGTTCATAATTAGATTAGGGTTTATATAGTTCGATCGAGTTGTGGTGTATGGGTCATGGAATTTGAGGCCACATAAACTGAACTACGCTATGCATGACCTCGAGCTAGCTATAGTGGTTTAAGATTTGATGTATTGGTGGCATTATCTATTGGATGATAAGTTCGTTGTGTAAACTTATCAGAAGAGTTTAAAGTAAATATTTTACCAATTAAACTTTAACCTCCAGAATTAGATACCTCTTGAGTATATGTGGTTATTTTATGTTGTTCTGGGATATATCCCATGATGGGAAACAATGTTGCTGAATATTTGAGAAGAAAACCCCAAACTATGGTAGTTCATGATTATAGAATTGAGTGGAAAATAATGACCTTGTTGGATGAGATGCAGGTTGTGATTTAGAAAGGTTAGGAGAAGATAACCCTTGTATCGATTTTAGTGGACTATACACTTTTTTTTACTAGATTAGAGACATATAGTATTAGGATATGGAGTGTTTATCATTGAAGGAATTCCTTGAAGGTGGAGAGTCACCTTTAGATTGAAATGATATGAGGATAAAATCATCTATTTTTGGGGCCATTTTGTAGTGCCTACGTATATATGAGAGGAGATGATGTGTGGATTTCATAACTCAAAGTGGGAAGTATATATGGGGTTGACCAAATTTTATTATGTTCTACATCAACAATATTGGTGGTAGGGCATGAAAAAAAAGAGATTTTAGGGTTTGTAACATGATGCTACACCTATCAACAAGTGAAGGTCAAGCATCAATTACCTAGTCATCTATTACATACATTTTCCATTCTATAATGGAAGTGGCATTTTGTTACTTTGTAATTTTTTGTGGGTCTCTTAAGGATACCCTAGAAGAATGAATCTATTTGTGTGGTTGTAGACCAACTGACTAAAGTAGAACATTTCTTTCCTATACGTGAGACTTTATCAGTGGATTGGTTGTAAGGTATTTACATTTGAGATATAGTCCATCAACGTGAGGTTCCACTAAGTATTGTTCCAGACCATGATTATAATTCACTTCATTATTCTAGTGGGGCTTGAAGAATGTGCTTGGTATGCACGTTTTTCTGAGTATGTATTTCCACACATGGGTAGATGGGAAGTTAAAATATATTATATGGGTTTTGGAATACCTGATTCAAGCATGTGTTCTTGGCTTTGGTGGGTCTTAGTAGAATCACTTTGATCAATTTGAGTTCTCCTATAACAACAGTTATCACATCACTATTCATATAGAACCATATGAGGCACTTTATGGTAGGCTCTGTAGATCTCTCCTATGTTGGATAGAGGGAGGTGAATCAGAGATATTAGGATAGAGTCTCATGACGTAGATGTGAGAGAAGGTTATGAAAATTTTAAAATGTATGGATATGACTAAATGTATCTAGAAGTTATATATTAATCAAATTAAATGACCCCTTGAGTTTATAGTGGGTGATTGTGTGTTCCTTCAGGTGTTTCCTGGATGGGTCACTATAGGATTCAAATGTAGGGAAAGATGGAACCCAGGTTTGTTGGGCCTATTGAGGTTGTGGAGGGAATCAGTCTGGTGTCATACCTATTTTCTCTTCCATAGAGGTATAGCATGATGAATTATTATTTCCATGTTTCACTGCATCAAATGTATCACCCTAACACTTGTCATGTGATCGATGTTGACGATGTTGATCTTGAGATCGATACATCCATTGGGGAGAATCTGACACATGTGTTGGATCATAGTAAGAAAGAGATGTAAGGAAAGATAATGCTGATAGTTCGAGAATTTTGGAGACATTTATGTGTTAAGGAGGAAACATGGGAGATATAAGTGGATATGTTAGCTCAGTGTACTGAACATTTTACCTCGTAATCCTATTGATTATTGGGAGTAAAACATGAGGATGAGTTGTTATAAGGTAGGGAGATACAAGATCTTAAAATTTTATAAAGATATATAATGATCATTTTACGTACATTTTCACTTTTTGTGGTCTTCATTGAGTGAGTTTTTGTTTCAGGGTGTCTCAAGTGAAAATTCTAGAATTTTACATGAAGAGGGGAAGTGTATGATTGACGCATGATTTTCCCAAATTGTGCTTCTACCCCCAGCAAACTGTGCAACCGTAGACTGAGGGGGATTGTGTGGATGGTATATGGTGAGTTATACCATGTTCCCTCTTAGTAGAAACCTTGCACCATTATGAGGTGCATTATTAAGGTGCGCAGTTTGGGAAACCATGGACCCCATACATAAAATCGTGAATGTGGAAAATTAAACCCCATAAAATTATTTTAAATTTCCCAACCCCCAGGTATTAACATATAATCACCCCTATATAACCATAGAAGAATTATAAACAATTTTGGAGATCTCATGCTTCTTACTAGGTTTCTCATGTTCTTTTCTTGGACTATCAATGACCAAATTAATGAATCTTCCCCTCTCTTGGTAAGTGGTTTCTTACTGTTTGTATTCCTCTCTCTCTCTCTCTCTATCGTCTCTCTCTATATGAACATGATGTTTAAAAAAATTATTAATGATTTAGATCCAGTTTTTTTTGTTTGGTTGGTTTTATCTTGTTTCTGGGTTCTGTTTCTAGATATCATTCTTTTTCATGTTTGTGATTGTTTCACTTGAATTTGGAGATTCCAATGGTGAATGATCATCAAAAATCTTGAGTTAGGTGGTCTAAATTTAAAATCACATTTTTTATTATATTTTGTTTATGGAATTGTGAATTATAAGTTTAAATGATTGGAAATCACATCATGAATTTGATTAATTATTTAATGGAATGATGTGATTATGAAATTGATTAGTTACAGTGGTTATGAAATTGGTTAAATTAATAGGATTGGGTAATTGGTTATATTTATTGGATGTGTAAATGATTAATAATGTTAATTAAGGGATAATTGGGTTTACCTTGAGTGGTTAATGATTTATGTGATTAAATAATGATAAATGGTTTAATGTATAATCTTTTATATTATTCCTTGTGAGTAAATTAAAGAACCATGGTTGTTTTTATAAATAATAATTTTATACCATGTTGTGAAATTTTGATAAGAGGGTTAATGTTAATTAATCATGTTTAATGTGAAATGTGTGATTGAATTATAAATTGGGTGTGAGGCATGAACTGCTACTCCAAATTCCCATGGGGTAATAGCCATGACGTTATAGGACCAAATATATGCATGTGAATACTGTTTTATGGGAAATGGAATGATTCCCTAAATACAGATGAGGTGTTGGACAGGGACTCGTACACGAAATACCCATAGGGTTCTAGACATGACATTATAATCCTATAATATTGGCACTAAACTATGGTTATAAATGGGAATACACTAAATTTAAATGAAATGATTAATACAATCCCATGTGTTATAATGAATTTTGTTTACCAATATGATTTGGTTCACACTCTGGCATGGTCCAAAGCTGGTAGAGATGGTTCAGGTGTCATCATGAACCCTAAAAAAGGATGTTATTAAATATAAAATAATTAAAATTTTAAACTATTTAATTTATTGATTTAAATTTATTATTCATATAATTTCCTACACAATTATATAATGAATTTTTTTTTTTTCAGATTCCATTGGTTGTGGCCTACTGAGTTGTAATTACCTCCTACTCAAGATGTCTGATCGGTACATGAAAAGACTTCATGTTTGGAGGATAAGATATGGGTGAGATCCCATTGTTAGAGGGGTGAGTTGGGAAGGATCATAGATGAGGGAACTATAAATGATTTCAAGAACTATTTTGGGAGTTTCTAATTTCTTTAGTTTGTTTTATATATTGACACTTGACACATATATATGAAATTACAAATCTACTATCTTGGTTTGGATATTGTATTCATGTTTTGGACATTATGTGATACTAGTATTATTCTTGTTATGATTATATCATTTTTATATTTTTTATTTATTTATGTTATTGTTATACCTTGGTATAGAGGCTATTGTCTCCCCATGTTATATATATAGACCCTGGAATCTAGTTTGTAGCCTCTGGTGTTTGGGGAGGCTAACCTGAGGTCATGTGACCGATCGAATTGGGGAACTAGTGTGTAGAATCTAGGTCGGTACGTCAAAGTATAAATCTATGATAATTAACATAAGGAAACATGGGAGAAAATAATTTTCAATGAAATGAAAAAGAGTGATAGGGGATGTGATTATGATAATGTTAACGACCACAATACCATTAATTATTAAAAAATTTAATAAGACCATTAATTCATTATAAATTAATTTATTTTGTAAATCCAAGTATTTAGAAAATATATTAAAAGAAAAAATATAAAAAATTACTTCCTTGTAAATTTGTGTAAGAAAAGAGTTATAAGTCACTTTTCAATATTCTTTTCATACATTTAATAGAATCCCTCCCTTTCCTTTCGATAAAATTTTAAATAAGAATTCCCAAAATTATTGAAAAAAAAGTTTTCTTTTAAAATAACTGAAAAATATATAAATTAATATTGAAAATTTATAATAATTATAATGGTGTTAAAGGGTTTTCATGTAGTATATATAAAAATCATTCATTTTTTTAATTTTTTTAAAAATTGCAAATAACCCACACAAAATCATTGAAATGATTATTTTCTAATACTTTGTAAAGAGTTTAAAAAATAGTTGAAAATGAAATTTTATCAAATTCATTGAAATGATTATTTTCTAATACGTTCCATAAATAGTTCTTTCTTACGTCGACCACTTAAGTTTTTTTGGTTAATTTATCTAAAATTATTTCGGTATATTTTCATTAGTTAAAGAAGTAATGAAATGATTCCATAATGTATATATTTTTCATAATTTCCTAAAGATAATTCTTATTAATTATATACAATTTCATAGTCAACAAGGAATAGTGGTAATAGAAAAATTTATTAAATCGCCTCTTTGAGGTAGTAGTCCACACATACAAACAATTGTCATTACCATTTTATAACGGATAGAAGGGTAAGAAGGAAGATGATATATTTTAATTAAAAAAACGTGATTATTTTATAAATATTATATATATTCATTAATTTTACCTTTATAGCCATCCAACTAATGTGATTATGAAAAATGACTACACCTCTATGCGGAGATGGAAGGCCATACGTACGCCCAAATGATGTTCTCATTTTCCATTAGATGGAACGGTAGTGGGAAATGGTTGTACCATAAGCATAATAAAATATCACTATATTGGTGATTATATTGAAATTATATTATCATGTATTAAACATATTTATATGAAGTATAATAATAAATAAACTTTGAAAGATTTAGGTGAGAAGATTACCTCTACATTAAGAGACCTCCTTTAAATTACACCGCAAGCCTTCCTATGTTGGAATTAGGGTAGAACAAGAAGATAAATAAACGAATTAAGGAATATAGTATTGTTTTTGGTAGGTATTTGATGATATATATGGGCTAAATTATTAATAATAATAGAGGAGAATGGGTTTCTTTTTATAAGTGTGGTGAGAGACACACATTGAATTACTTAAAAGATTTAAATAATATACATTCATTTAATTCTGAATATGGAAACAATGTTTCATATAATAAAATATTATATAGTTAATTTTGATTCTAAATTATTAAATGAGGTTTAAGAATGTGTTATGTGTTATCTTGATGCGTTTTCTTTTTATTTTTAACCATTTAAACTAAATTACCTTTAACCGATGCGATAAATATTTACCTTGTTTACTATTCATTATAACCTAAAATTAAGGTAACCTTATTATCTAATATTAATTATATTTATTATAAATTTTTAATCCATTTGAAATTATTCATCTCCTTTAATTGGAAATAATTACCTTTAATATATGTTCAAAAAACACAATAAAATCATTTTAAAAAAATATTCTTTTAATCATAATTTTTTATGTCAATGTCAAGTAAAATGTGATTCTAATGGGATTAATTGGTTCATGATAAATAAAAGGGGAAATAGTTTTCTTTAAAAAACAAAAATATAAATTTACCGTGTATATACTTGATCAAGAGAGAAGAACTAAAAACAATTTTTATTTAAAAAAAACATTATTTCAATTTCTAAAATGTTACAAACATATTTATAAGTTCATGATTATATGTTTATATGAATTTTTTTAATTATTAAATACATTTTTTAACAAATATTTCGTAATATTTTAATTTATTCTTATATCATTATAATTTAATAAAAGTGATAGTTTTTATAAATTCATATTTTTTACAATTCACGTAAAATACACTATTTCAGGAAAAACCAAAAATTTCAACCTAAGATAATATTAATATACTGATTTAAAAAATGAATTTTATTTTTTCAATTAAAATCACTAAAAATGAAAGAAATTATTTATATTTATTCACACCTAAAACACCGAAAACCATTTTTATGAAGAATGTATTCTCATTTATTATTATATTTTTCCTAGTAATAATAATCTGATGAATGAAATCTTTTTTTATTTAATTAATTATTTTTATTAACTAAATAATTTATATATATATATTTAATAATTTTCTTAATCAAATTCATATCACGTACCCAATGACTAGGTTATAACAGCCATATTTAAATAATATTGTTTCATGGTTCATTTAAGCTTAGGGTTGTGTGTAGTGCATACAATCAAACATAGTATTCAATTAAAGGAATCTAAAATATTGAGGATTTATATTTGACCTAATTATAGATAGTGGGGTTTTTACATATTTATTTTATGATTTTTTTATTTATTAAGAGAATGTCTCGTGTACACATCATTGCACTGCTAGTATTAATGAGACTGTAGTGTTGGTGCCCTATTGAGTTTTGTAATCTCATAATTCTCGCACTACCATTGTACTTGGGTATCCAAGAAGACTCACACTTGGTTTCAGGTATTTTTTGGTAATATTCTAGAAGATTCATTTCCATTCAGGATCACTCAGATTTATATACTAGAAATTGAGATGAGGGAAATCTTTGAGTTAGGAGTGGAGACTCATTTGCATTTTATTTATTTTGTTCACCCTGTATGTATGATTGAGATGGTGGGATATTAGTTTTGTATACTTTTCTATTATATATTTTTCAATTTTTTATCATGTTCATTTTCCTTATTATTTTTGTGTATTATGATTTGCAATTTACTTAGTTATTTTATTGTTATTGTGAAGTCTGATATTAGGGTATAGTCTCCCCACAATACTACCTTTGACCACAATTTCTATTAAATATTTTCTAGAATATGGAGAGGCATTCTTGAGGTTCCTTAGATCCAAAAGTATGGTTACTGTTTATAGTGAGTTGGGATGGGACATTCAAACTTACACACACAATTCTTATAAACAAAGCTAACATCAATCAAGACCATCATAAATTATTGTAAATGTATCCAATCAAAATCATGTCTACACACAACATCATTATCTCATGATATATAAGACATTTACCAATTCATTAGAGGTTGATATAGACCCCAAACATCAAGTAATAATCATCCATATGTTTGTGTGTCGCATAGAATCAATCATTTATCGTATCATAAATAAATAGTGGAAAAAATGAATTTCAAAACATATCAAAATGGTATCACATAAAATGACTTATGGAATTAGATTAGTTGATAAAAAAAATAAAATAACCCAAAATGTTTATTTCAGAAAGGAATTTAAAGGATTATTCATAAAACATAACTTCATTAGAGATATAAAATTTTAAGCTAATGATAAAAAGAGAATAAAAATTTAAAAATTTCTTTAAAAAAAATTATATCATCGTAAGTTGTTACAGTTATGGGTAAATTTTGAAAATATAAATTTTTATTAGTTGAAAATAATAATTTATTCATTATTTAGAAATAAATCATATGAATGGATCCTTAAAAAGGGAATAAAAGTTTTCTATAAGAATTGTGGAGTGATATATAAAACTATTATCCTGAGGTATAATGGATACATGAGGGGAATGGGGTGAATTTTAATTTTTAAAATGACTTAGAATTTTCAACCTATTAAAGTATTAATTTTATTAGTTATTAATATTACTAATAAAATAAAAGACCTGGGTAATGAAATTATAAACTATATGAAATATTATCAGCACAAAAAAATAAAGTGAATGGTATTTTAAGTATTATCGGCGAAGTAGTTAACACATTGAAAACTAAAAAACTAAATATAGAGTATTGGTTATAAAATTAAATATTCTATTAAAACAATATTACAAAAACCAAACATTTAAACCAAAGTTAAAATTTTGTCTTTTAACTGAATATTAATAACTAAAAAAACAATAAACCTCTTATAAATTATCCTTAGTGTTATACCTATCATAAGTTCATTATTTCTATCCATGGAAACCCATGACTAAACCTATAAATAAAATCTCAGTTGCACAAAACATAGGTACTTGAGATCTGTCTTCTTTGTCATAGAATCCCTTGATTAGATAATTAAAAATATCATTATCTTATTATACCAAAAATCCCTTGATTATGTAGGATTGGAAAAAATTTCAGTGTAAAATTTTATGATCTTCACAATTATAACCTTAAAATGGAAACTATTAATATAAAAACTCTTGAAGAAAAAATATTACATAGATCAGAAGCACTCTCATAAAAATAAAATTGAAAATCATAAAAATGAATAAAAAATTCATAATTCTCAGTTCAGATGTTCATTCATAATGTGTACGTATGACTCTCAAGGCGAAACTTTATTTATAGGTGTCATTATAAAAAACCCCAACATTCAAATTCTACAAAACATGGTGTTAGTTGTAACAAAATCCAAAAAAAAAATCTTTATCTACTAATGAAGTCATCATATTTCTTCATCAATTGATGAGTTAAATCTAAAAAAATATGATGATTATTAATCTGATAAAATAAATTTGGCATGAAAATTTATATCACTGGATTTTAATAAAAAAAATTAGTTCGCATTATTTTATTTACAATAAGTTCATTCTATATAAGCATAATAAGTTAAATAAAAAATTCAAGTTACATCACTTTTAGATAAAGTGAATTAACATTTAAAAAATAAATAAATAAGGGATTCATTCACTCAATAATGTCCCTATTTTTTTTAAATCATTGGGCGCACCAAAAAAATGAAGAGGGAAACTGAAATTAAAATTAAATCTCCCTAGATAATAGATAGAATTTTTTTTATAAATTTCACCCAATTTTAATTTTCAAAAATAAATACCAAAGAAAGAAAAATATACTATAGGGAATCTGATTTTGTTTCTTTATGAAAATTTTTGGATCATATGTTTTAGTTTCTTCTAAAACATTCTTTTCACTTTGGATCATCAAGAAAAATACTTTTAGCATAGTTTATGTAATAAAATTTTACAACATCAATTCTATTTCGACCACGATTTCCTATTTAATAAGATATTGTTATCATGTGAGTTCAAGTTGAATTAAAATTATACACTAGTCTTAAAGATCTTATTAAAAATCTACAAATAATAATAGACATGATTATACTTATCAGACATAGAAATTCACATTGTGTACTAATAATCAGAGATATTACTTCAACTACTTCTCATGATTTCACATATTTGGAAGGAAAATATAAATATTTATGGGTGGTATTCTGAGTTTATTAAAATAAAATCTTATAAATATACATATAATAGGAAAACACTGATCAAAACAAGTTACTATAAAAAAATTGAATGTGAAAAACATTACATTTTATTTTTTATTTTGGAGTTTAATATTTCTATAATCCAAAAAGTTTCCGTTGATGTATGTGTTTCTCTCATAGACTTTCATTAAAATGAAAGGTTAAAACTTATTTTATTCAATTTCATTTAAGAATTAAAATTAGATTTTCTCTTAATTGAAGTAAAAAAATAATTTTTTATAATGGAACAAAACCCATTAATAAAATTAAAATTTTTTAATTAATTTTGAATATTTTTTGATAATGTTATAAAATTAGAAAATAAATTTGTAAAACAGATTGTTGAAAAGATTAATCCTTCTTAAAGTTATCATCAGAAAATAATGTCTGATCATCCTCTTTTAAGGATGGTTCAAGAAAATTATTATCAATGAAATAATAAATCTTTTATAGAAACTGATAAAATTAAAATAGTAAAATATTTCTATAGTTGAAAAAGAATTAATATTAGAAAATAGATATGTATGAAAAACCAATAAATTTAAGAAAAATGTGTTTGAAGACAAATATTCCACTTTTTTAGAAGAGCATATTTAATGTAATGAGATAGATGAAACAAAAAGTATACGGAATATAACCTAAGTTTTATCCTTCCAAAATTATTTTTAATAAATTTGAATGTATATGAAGTAATAGGTTTTTTAAAAATATCAAAAAAATATTTAATATTTAGTTAAATTAAAAAATAATATATTCTATTTATGTGTGATTTAAATAGAAATAGTGTCTTATATCTATGTTTCATTCTCATGATTGATGTTGCTAGTTTTTGGACAAGAAAACATCACTAGTGTTGCCAAAATAAATTGGATTTCATGTAAAAAACAAAAATATGTGAGTGTCTATTTCATCCACAACACTTGAGCACAACAAATTAAATTTGAAATATATTATTCTTCAGTAGTGTAATGTTATAAAGAATATTTTTCATACTGGACCATGAGACTAAATATTCTCTTATGAAAAGGAATGTTTCAAAAGTAGATTTAGTATCAAACTCACAACCTCCAAATTCAGCATCTAAGTAACTTTTTAATATAAAATAACTTATAGAAGAATAAAATAATCCTTGTTCTATAGTTATTTTAATATAATAAAAAATGAGTTTTATTTATTTTAGAAGTTATTATTTTTTATTAGCATGAAATAAAATCCATAAACATACTGAAAACATTATATTTTTTCTGACTTATAGTAAGATATATTAAACTTTCAATCATACGTATATAATGTTTTTGATCTACCAATTTTTTTATTTCATTATTATCATGTTTGATAAAATTTTATACCATAGTACTTATATTTGATGTGTTGTAAAAAATAAAACACTTCAGAACATATTTAATATTTTTTTTTGAGTTAAAATATTTCATTTTAATATTTTAAAAATCTATAAACCATGGAAATTTTTTTGTTCTCCCATAATTCCCATTTCAAATTCATTTTTATATATTTTGAAAAACCAACTAATGTAGGTTTTGAGTTGAAAAAAAATATTTTCTTCCATATAAATTTGAACAATTATATTGTTTTTAAAAAATTTCATTGTTAAA
This sequence comes from Viscum album, assembly GCA_963277665.1. NCBI lineage: Eukaryota > Viridiplantae > Streptophyta > Magnoliopsida > Santalales > Viscaceae > Viscum > Viscum album. Next base: position 1,446,586,573 of record OY728145.1, on the reverse strand, counting down.
GTGGTTAGATCAGCAATTCCTTTAAAGAAATTATTTTGAAGAAAATATCTGGTATATTTAACATACTAGGTTTTTGGGGATTTTTTAAGTCCATATAGTGATTTAGTATGTTAAAATAAATTTCTCTGAAATTTAATATCTTTAAATCCAATATGTTACTAAACAAAAAGTTCCTCGTGTACATAACCATTAAAAAAACCACCTTTCAAATATATTTTAGATAATGTAAAATTCATATGAGCTACAAAGGCTTATAAGATATTCAAATATTCTAATATAACTATCGATGTAGAAGTTTTAAAATAGTATATTATTTCATTTTGAATATATACATTAGAAACCATCCTTTATTTATTTTTAATAATAATTCATTTTCATCACATTTTATTCTAAACAACCATTTTACTATAGATTATAATAGATCTATCGGTCATTCAACTAGGGTGCATTCTTGGTTCTATTAAAATTTATTGATCTATTCATATATGAACCATATATAATATTCAACACCTAAAAATTTGTTTATTAATTTAGGGTAAAATCATTATTATATGGTGTGATTCTCACATTGATTTCATAGGGAAATTCAAGTTTTACCCAGTTGAATTATATCTCCAATAATATAATCAGAAGGATGATTCCTTATGATTGGCTACTTGTTGAGTAAATTTGTAAGATGATATTCAACTAAGGAATATACATAATATATTAATATATCTTTTAGATATTGAAAATATTATCCTCATAATTCTAGTGAATTTAAAATCAATAGTTGAAAATTTCCATTCGGTTAAGTAATAGAAAACTTTTTAAAACATGATCACTATTATGAATTTTTTATGGTTTAGAAAAACAAATTGGTTAGATTCATAAAAAAATACAAGAACTGTTTCCTAGATAACAATTATTCTTTTATTAAAAACTCTGTAAGCCTTAATAGATTTATAATAACCCCAATAAATTCCATTATTGGTTTTTGGATCACATTTATGTAACTGGTATTTTATATTCCGAATGAATACTTTACACCCCAAACCACAAAAGTAATATATGATTTGGATTTCATCCTATCCACAACACACAAATGTATTATTAAGAAAATATATGAGTAAAAATGAATTTATTACATAATAATACGTTATTAGAGCTTCATCCCAGTAATTTATAACCTTATAAAAATCCATTTCCAATGTTCATGTAATTTCTTGAAGAATTTTGTTTATTCATCCACTACACCATATTTTGGTGTTTGATATTTTGATAAATTATTAGTAATAATGTTTTACAATAAAAAGTTTGAAATTAATATTTTACAAAATGAACACCCTAATCTCTCTAGATCATTATGAAATCAAGGTTTTTATTATTTATAATATAATAATGAGATACCTTAAAATGGTAATGGGATTTGAATTTCATGTGAGAATATATACCCAAGTAAATATAGTGTAATCGTCAATCGTGACATAAAAATAATATTTTCCTCTAATACTTATAGTTTGTGTATGACCAAATTAATCCATGTGAACTATCTATAATGCTTTTGTATCGAAGTCTTCACTTTTATATTTAGAACATGACTTATGTTACTTAAAAAATGATAAAGATTATATACTCTGATTTAATTAAACTTATGTTCTGGTAGATCCATAACATTACCTTCAAATGTTTAGTTAAATATTGAATGTTTATATGTCCTAATCTCTTATTTTACAAAAAATATAAATCTTCAGTTTCACTTATATAAGGGAAATTTTCATGAATGAAATATATAAAGTTGAGTGACTAAACAATTTTATGCCTATCTATAGATAAAATAAAATCACCTTCATAACTATGGAAAATAAATTTATCATTACTAAATTTCATAAGATATCACTCATCACAAAACTAAATTAATACTATATGTTTATACATATATCCTAAGACACATAAACCGTTTAAAATTAATGCTTTTTTAAATAAACATCACTAATTCCAGTTATTTCACTTTTTCATTATATCTCAAAGTGATTCTCATTCTTTTAAATTTATTTAAATTTATTAATTTGGAATTTTCACAAATCATATGTTGCGAAAAATATAATCCATGTCCATTCTTTTCTACTATGGGTAATTACCTTTTTTTCTGAAGAAGTATTCAATTAACTTCTTGAAAACCAAACATGTTTGCATCCATAACCATTAGTAAATATAATTTTATGTACCCACATCTACCTAAATTTATTATGTTAAACAACTTCTAGTTCTTATGAACTAAATTATATATAGAAAAAAATAAATATTTTTTAGAAAAAATTATTAATCAAATAACCTTCTCTTTGAAATTTAGTATATAAGAATAACGTTTTGGTGCTGAATAGTTTGAATAAAAAAAGGATTATCAGAAGTATAACCAATTATAATTGATGTTATAGAGGCACTTATTTGTTTATACATTTTATCAAAATTATATTTACCATAAGTAATGTTGGATAATGCTTTCTTTAAAAACACTTTATATTTCTATTCAACAATCATATTTTGATTATCTTAATTTTTATTAATGTATTTACAATAAACTAAATTCTAATCAACAGAATTATTATAAGAATTATTTTTTAAACAAAAATTAGATAAAATATTTAAAATCTATAAATTTAATTAATATATTTTTAGTTATATTTATTCTATTTATTTAAGAAAAATATTATGAAATTTTCAATTTATAATTATCTTAATTCATAATAGTTATACATCTATCAATTTAAAATATAGTTGTTAAATTTTCTTCATCTTCCATTGAGTTTTATTTTTCAACATCTAATAGATTATTTTTTTCATATTATGATGAAGTTGAATAATAAAAAAATAGTATTATATGTGAATTTAAAATGATGAATTAAATTTATAAGACATTATGAAGTTGCCTTTTCCATGAAGGATTATTTATTTGTTGGAACTTTTGAATATAAACCTACTATTTTTATCTCTATATTCCATTGTATTTCAATGAACATTCTAAATATGTGTATCATTCTGTAATTCTCAAGGTGACTAATGATTTTGATCTTTTATTTACTTTTACATTTAGAATAAATTCTCAATTTTTTTCTTTTTTAGTTTTAGAAAATCAAGACTGATATAACCTTGCTTCTAGCATTCATATCATATTAATTATAAATATTACCACTTTTATTTTCTCTCTTTCCTATATATTTTTTTAAAATTCCAAATAATTGAATTATCTAAAATCTTATTCATTTTTGTTTCAATTTTAAGAAGTTCATTTTTACTATAGTCTATACGAAATTGATCATAATGATTTAAATTCTTCTTTGAAACAAGTGATTTTGAACGGTTTAAAAAGGTATTAAATGTATCGATATTAGGGTTACCAGAAGTAGAAGAGAATTATTCTTCATTTTTACTTTTATCTTTTTCATTATATCATTTAATTCTTCTCTCATACTACATTAGTGTTCAAATTAAGTCATATAGACATAGAATTTTCAAATATTTAGTATCATCGATATCTTTCTTATTAAGATCAAATTCTTCAATAAAAATATCAATAATATTTTAAATGAGTTGAACTTTTGATAACTCATTTTAAACCAAATATTTTAGGTGTTTTATTATTCATTAATAGTAGAATAATTTTTGCTATATTTTTATGGTTATAAATTCAAACACTTAATAGTAAACTCTTAGGATAACTCTTCAAGTTTCAAAAACATTTGATGTTCTAAAATGTGTAATCTCTAACTTCTTACAAATTTAATATTCCATTTCACACACACACACACACATAAATATATATATATATATATGGTTCTATTCATGAAACTCAATTAAGTATTTATAACTTTACAGTTTGGCTGATACTCTCATTTTTCTTCATTATAGAATGAAATGATATCCTCATCTTGAAAATTATAGTTTCATAAAAAAATGATAAAATAATCGAATCCTATATTAATGATATAGAATTTCATATGATCATTCCAGTAATCATAAACATATTCTACAAAAATAGATGTTCTAGTCTAGTTTATGTTTCAATTATTTCAATTGGTACTCCCTCTATTTAACCATATATTTCCTCTACCAAAAAAGTTATTGTAATGAAAATGAGTTGAAATTTTGATAAATTAATTGAAATACAAGATAAAGTGAAATATTGATATTTAATATCAGGATCTAGGTAAATAAATTCTTTGATTCCTATTATTTCCAGACTTACGATAGAAAATAAAATACAAGTGCGGGTGCGGGGTAAACTGTAGTTTTAATACAAACATACAATTTTATCCTATTTATGTATTAAGTTGGTAGTTTTTTTGTATTTTTTATCAGATAGAAGATTAGAGTAACAATATTACTAACTATATAAAATATAGTTAGCATAGTTGAAATATTGTGATTGGTAATTTAACTATTATATATGATAGAGTTAACATAATTGAAATTTAGAAACAAAATATGGATTAGTTTTTACTAAACAAAATTCTCCTTAGGATATAAGTAAAATAAGAATTTACAAAAAAATTATAAGATGTATTTTTTAAATGAATAAAATGTAGCCATAACTTTAAACCCATCATAAGGCATCCACGATTTTATACCAATCATAGGGTCCCTCTTAACCTCCATGTAAGCCTTTAACTAAACCTACTATACGTTTCAGGTGTAGTAGAAACATGCGATGGGTAGAGCCCAACACTGCTTTTTTCATGATCAATGATCAATATAAGGTCTATAATATGTCGATAGCCATGATAAATGGAATTGAATAAAAGACAGAAAACATGAATCACTCTAGGACCAAGGAGAGAGGATAATGACATATTATTTATAATTAATTTAATTTAATAAATAAATACCTTTGTTGTAATTATTTTTTTATTGATGAATTTGGTGACAGATCTATAGTGCATCGTCATTTTATTTTAGAAACCATGGGTATGTTTTCTATAGAGATGATCCAAACGTGTTCCACTAATATCTAGACATCCCTGAAGGGATCTCTGAGTGCTTGCACTCCAGATCCTTGTGCATGCATAATCCTACTTTTATCACTTCATGATCTGCTTCCAAAGCACTTACCTTGATCTGGTGGAGGAGGATTGCTCTCCATTTTTGGGAGAATTTTTAGAGAAGGGAGATATCTAGGGTTGAGATAATTCTAAAAATCCTTGGATCAAAACTAAGAAAAATTAATTGGATCTCTTGAAAAAATAAAAAAATTGGGTATTTATATTTCTAGGGTTAAAATAAAATAAATACAAAAATATGCTTAATTATTTATTTAATCCTAGTAAAACCCCATTTCAAATAATAATAATATTATTATTATTTCAACACATTTCCTTAACCTGTGAATTATAAATAAATTTTATTTAATCAAATAATATTAAATATTTATTAGTTCTTACTAGACCATTATACTCAGTCCTCCATTCCCCCACAATATTTATCTGACCTTGAATAATGTCTATTTATTTATTAAATAAATATCAACGCATTATTCTTTAATCAATAAATAAATATATTATTTACTAAATAGAAAATAAATATTTATATGCTATCAATAATACATGAATAATTATTAAAACACATATGGGAATTAAATTTATTCATCTATTTAAATAATAAATCATAATATATTATTTATTTAAGATTATAGATCCACTTAATGTGTGACCCTCGATGCCTTTTTCTCAGTGGAATTATGAGAAGCAACCTAAAGTCCAATACATACATCTAGAAACACGCAAAGGCACCCATATATAAATAATTTAATGCCACAATGACATGTCACCTCATATATATTCTTACTATCTAATATAATCCCTTATTGCGATATCTCAAATCAAGTAGGTTAACTGGATGTTTCATCAACATGTTTGCTCGATGTATCATTCTTTGAATTTTTAGAAATTGAACTTGCATATAGAACACCATGACATTGGATTTATTTAGGTTATATCATTTTCATTAAAGAGAATGAGATATAAAAATCTGTTAAATAATACAATGGACAAATCATTTTTCACATTATTCATTAATGTAATATCACTCAGGACACACCCAAGGTATCCTACCTCAATGAATACATATGTTGTCATGGTTTTCATCAATAAATATAGGTTAATAACTTATAATACTAATTAATAATAATATTAAAGTCTCTGGATCAATACTCATATCCATAAGTAGCAACATCCAACGACACATGTACATGTTGATTTCTTACCAGATGGTCTCATTCTCATAATATCATACTAGATATTAACAAGTGTGTACTCCATGACAAGGTGCCACAAATTCATATGAGTGTCCACCCATGATAGCCTGTATAATTTGTTCCCTTTATACTATATCATCTGACTACATAACATATATTTATGAATAGAGTTGTAGAACTTTCGGGTTCTTATAATAGCGGTGAAATGTCGTGACCTATTGGTACAACAACTACTCTTATGATATTATCTCATTCTATATTACACAGAAGAAAAATCATGATGTGATACGGGGTATACTAATATAAAAAACATTGAATACACATTTATCTTAAAGTATATAGAAGTCAGTTATAGGAAACCAACTCCAACCCTATTAGTAAAAGATCACTTCCACACACAAGAAGTACATGTGTTATGTCTTCCTAGACAAAAAATCCTTCAATCAGATGATCATAAATATATCTATCTGCTAATCTCGTGAATCCCTCAATAATAAAATATTAAAAAAATCAATATAAATTGATAATATCTATATAATTAAAATATTATAATAGTATATCTTAGTAAAAACACTCAAAAATTAAAATATTACACTGATCAGATGTACTCTCAACAACAATAAATTTTAACACTTCAAGATAAAAAAAACTTTCAATTTTTTTGATCCCAATTTTTATTCATCATGTGTACATCAGATGCTTGAGGTGAAGCTTTATTTATAATAATTGTTGTAATAAACTCCAACAATTGAATTCCTCAAAACATAAAATCATTTTTAATTAAATCTATAAAAAATTATTTATCTACTAATGAACTCATCACGTTTCATCATCTATTTATCTGCTAAATAATCACTAAAACAATTATTATAAATCTTATGTAAGTTTTTTTTCATGAAACTTCATGTCACCATGTTTTCATAGATTAGTTTTAGTTCTCTAATATTTCAATCACCAGGTGTTCAGAATGTATAAGAATAACCACTTAATAAAACTTCATGTCTCATAAATTTTATGTAATTTTTTTATTTAAAAAATTTATAAGTATTTTAGTCACTAACTCAAAAAAACACATGATCATGAAAGGAAAAACATTTTTACTATTTTAAAATACCATGGTTAAAAAAATTATCATAAGATTATAGGTAAAATAAATTTTTGAAGGGAGGTAAAAAATAAATATGAGGGTTGCATAAAAAATACATATTTTTATTTCAAAATAAGAAATATAAAACATTTTTTCAAATAAAAAATATGGATATAGAGGAATATTAGTCATTAAATTTGATGAGAATTATACTTAAAGAAGTTATAGATTTGTGAGAAAGAAATTCTTCAAGGAAGAATCATTAAATTAAAATATTATTTTATCTATATAGAGAATATGAAATATCATATGAAATAGATAATGGAAGAATACAAGTAAATTAGAAGAATGGAGGTCAAAAATTAACCTTATAACTTAATGAAAGGAAATTGAGTTAGAAAAATTCCTTACCTTTACTCTTAATATCCATATAATCACATTAACCTCGTTTATAAAAAAATAACCATATTAATAAATTACTTCATTAATGTATTCATATATATTACCATATTTAATCTGTAATTATAATAATTCACTATATAGTCATTATCTAGTTAATTTTTATTTTCCTCATAGGATATTAATATTTTTTATTATTTTTCACATGTGATATAACATGAATATTGATCCCAATAATTTAATACAAAATTAAACATTATTATATTATTTAAGTAACTTTAATATATGTTCCATAATGATTTATAAATTTTTAATTTTATTCCATTGGAGTTATAGTTATGATTGATGAATTTGAAATCAGTAAGGAGCTCTTTTTAGTAATTTTTAATGAACGAGATGTGGTATATTAATAAAAAGATTAAATATCAATCATAAGTATACAAAATCAAAACCAAAATATTATTTAGTCATTAATATCTAATGTTACCAAAAATTATATTTCCATATTTTTCTATCAAGGAAATATATTTTATTATACATTTAAGTGGTTAAACCAAACTAAAAAATAACCTGATATAATCACTAGATTAGAATGATTATAATGTTATTTAGATATAATATAATTAATTAATAATTATAATGATATTATTTAATTATTATTAAATATATGAATTATAATTGATAATTTTTTTATTATTAAGTTAATATAAAAAGCTATTAGTTTCAAAGAAGAAATCATTTCCCTCTCTGTAGGCTAGTTTTAGGAGGTTAAATTTACAATGATCACTTATTGTTAATATTATTAATATAATATATTATTTATCATTCCATATTATTAATCATATCATATTTATCATTTTATTGATTATTTTTTTATAACAATCCATGAAAAGTGGTGATGAAAAACGAAATACATCATTCAATGTGTAGATAGTTCGCATGTAACACAAGTAATATTTTCATTTTTCAAATGGATTGGAGGAATATAATAAATGGTTATTATATTAATATAATAATGTTTTATTATATTAATATAATAAATTTTCAGTTTATTAATGATACTGGTGTATTTATAAATGTATGTTTATATTTGTTTTAAAAGAGTATAGATGATAAATATAGATTAGAAAAGGTTAGGAATTAGATAATACTCACATTATAGAGTACAATATTCTCCTGAAATACCACTTTCTAATGGAAGAAATGGGAAATAATTTTTTAAATAAGGGATTACAAACATGTAATAGGATTATATGAGTTATAATATGGATATGGGTTTAAGGTAAATTCTAAGGATAAGTGTAGCTTGATGTGGCTGGAAGTGACCTCCATTGATAGGAGAACAAAAGTGGTGTATTTATATCGAACAAGTGTTCTTCTAGGAGAATCATGATCATTCAAAATAAAATTGGTTTGAAAAAACAATGATTACCTATGGAATATTTGGAATCTCATTTATCTATTGGGAGACTCAGATTTTTTCATTTTGATTCCATTGTGTCTATAATTATGGGAATGATCCAAAATTTGAAAATTTATTTTTCTATCCTTTGAGGGAAGGATCATTTTGGTCAATAATGTGATTTATTCCATTCCTATTCACGTGTTATCTATGTTTATTCATCATAAATTAGTGATTAGTAATATTTAAAGGCTTCTAAATTGATTCATATAGGACTCTCATAATGAAGGACGTCATCATTGGGTTAGTTGGTCCAAACCGGAAAGACCTTTTCAGGATGGGGTCTTAATCTCAAAGGTATTGATGAAAATATGTGGTGTGGGAGGATTTTTTGGGGATTCTATTTCATTTGATTTTATTAAGAGTAATTATGGGGAATTCCCTTTCGATTGGGTTAACAGCAGTAATGGTTCTCACCTTTGGAATTTTTTAATGTGTCTTATTTCTCCTATTTTTGATAATTGTCCTTGTATTGTTGGGTGTGGTGACATTTCCTTCTAGAAACATAATTGGGATGATTATATTTTATTTTTTCCAAGTTGTAAAACCTTTAATATCACTGTTAGGAAGGCAACTAAAAACTACATATTCACTAATACATTGTTGAATGAGTTTTAAAAGGATGATTTTCATAATATGTACATTTTTGAGGATCCAGATTAGTGTTATATTACATCTTATTTCACTAGTAATCTGGCATGGCCAGCTTTCCACACTATGATCCATTTACTCCTAATTTGGATTGTATTGGAAGTATAATTTTGTTTAATGAACTGTCTCTTAAATTTAGTTTTATTATTTCATGAATCTGCAATGGAGTTATTCATACTGATGATAATATGCAATGAATTTCAATTCCTCTTATTTTGAAATAAAAATGCTGCTTGATCTCTCATTCTAATACTATTTTTCAACTTTTTTTGAAAATCTATTTAGCTATTCATTTTTGGGTTCATGTTGTTGGATTTCTATATTTTAGTATCTATATGAGGATAGTGAAATAATATCTTCAGCAATGTTGGAATTCACAGGAGACAGATTATCTGCAAGACAAGGGGTGGTCTTTACTCATCTTTGCTGCTTGTTGGACTTTATGAGAATTTTGGAATGCTACTTCTCATCAAGGGTTTCATCCAAACCCATAGTATATCAAATGTAAATTTCTGGAACATACCTCTTCATTTGTGTTACATTGTATGTGTGTGATTATTTCTGTGGTTTTTTAATCATTTGTTTCATCAGTTACTTGGATGGATATATAAATTATGGGGCAGTAGTATTCTAGTGTATGGGTAATATTACATCCCTCTATAAATGGTATTAAATTAAATATTGATGATTCATATGTGGATGGAGTCATGTGAGGTGGCAGTGCTATTCGATTTGATCCTTACATGGTTATTGTTCATTTTTTGTCTTACTTTGGGCTGGGTAATTTAGTAGAGGATGAGGAATTGTCATTACTTCAAGGTCTTAATATATTTATGGAATGGTCTATCCATATTTTAGAAATCATGTCGTATTCTTCTATTTTGATAAAACCTATGAAAAATATAGTTGATTTCCCATGGAATTTATCTATTCTATCTATAATTGTAAGGCTCTCATTGATTAAAATATGGTTTTTATTCATACATGGTGTGAGGGTAATATGCAGGAAGATCTTTTTATTTCTAAAGGAAATCAGAGTGAAGGGATTTGGATTTTTTGTGGCACAATTTCTCTTCCTATTGACTATTCTATGATTGTTTGAGGGGATTCCCTCGACCTTCATCATTTCTGGTCCCCATGAAATTTTCACTTATATGCTTTTATTTTTCTATATTTTTAAACCAATTTTTAAAATTGTAAGTCAGTTAGAGGTAAAGATGGAATCACATGGGTGTTAATTGAGTTAGGGAAGGAAACATTAGTGATAAATGTGGTTATGAATATCAAGTGTAATATATTTTTTTTTCTAAAAGGACTATGTTTTAAGTTAATTTATCAAAATTTGTGCCACATTCGGTTAACAATTTTTACACTTACTAACATTCATTAAATTTTACCATGGAAATTATTCTTTTACTAAAAATATAATATCAACATTCCTAATTTTTTTAAGGTTTGTTTCACAATTTTTACTCAATTATTTATTATTAAATGTGTAAATATGGGAAAATTAAGTTTTAAATCGAAGAAGAAGATATAAAAAATATTTTTTAATAAATATGTCTTTTTATACATTATGTGTATTTATTTTTACTTCCTATTATTTAATAATTAAATTAGTGTCAATATTTTTTTTATATGTTTAATGATAATATTAGATTAATTATTTAAAAATGAACAATTTTATTTATTTTTATTGAAATTACAAAACATTTAGAAAAATAGTTCTTTGAAAAATGACTTTTTTAGAGCAGTAACTAATATTTAATTTGGTTATTACTTTTATATTATAAATGAAAATTGGATTATTTAAAAATGTTAATATTATGATAAAAAATATTAATTCAATTTTATTAGAACCAATATATATAATTGGTAAACATTTACTTTAATATAATTTTTCATAACACGTAAAAACGTTTATAGAAAACAATTTATTTTTTAGCATAAAAAAAATTTATACATATTCCATGCCATGTGAAAATATTTATATGTACAATAATTTATTTATTTTTATATATTATTAATATATTCCACATTATTCATTAGTGATTAATTTTGTTAAAAAATACATAATATGTTGAAAAGGAATTATTATTTGAGAAAAAGTATTTTTATCACTAAATTATTTTATTCCTAATTATTTACGAGCAATTATTTTTTAATACCATTTTTTAATGTTATTAATAAATTTATCTGAGAAATATTTTTTTTACTGTAATAAATATATAAAATCACTTGTTTAAACCTAAAAATAATAAAATATAATATATATTAGATAAATATATATATATATATATGATAAAATATTTTAATTAAAAATTATTCTAGAATGACAATAATTTCAATTAATTAATACAATTTAAAAAAATTCAATATACCTATTTGATACCTGCACAATCGAAGATCATATATCAAATGACCTTATTTATAATGGGATTATTTGTAATAACCATATTTTTAATTACCATATACCCCTTTATAATTTCTATATTACCCCCCTTAACTCCTATAAATGTATTTCATTCTTACCTATTAAATAAAACTTTTCATTCCATTCCATTTTATTTTTCACATCATTATTTCACTTTTTATGATATTATTTTTTGGGTTTAGTTCTATTTATATTAATTCTCAAGGGAAAAATTATCTATTGGATCTCTTATTTATAAAGATACTTTTCTTTTCAATTTATTCTATCATTTTAATTTATACACATTTAATGGATATAATCATCCATGATTTGAAATAATCCATTGTATACAACACATGGTTTCATGTACCTTTATTATATTATGAATGAATACAATATTGATAGTTTGATTCATATCTTGTGTGAACTATTTCTTATTCAATTTTGACTAGTTTGAATGACTAGAAAATATTATTTAGAATTATAGACATGATATTTATGTAACTTTAATGGGACCAAAATCCTTTGGTGTTACAGATTACCCCTTTTCATTCATGATATAAAATATTAGCATCGTTCATGTAGTCGGTTAAATTTATCAAAACAAGAACATGATATAATAAATGGATAAGTATGGTTATGAAGTGATTTAGTTGTTATTTCATTATTTCACAAGTATAATGTTATAATTTATGTGTTACAAAATTGATAAATCATAATTCAAAAGTGGTGGTTGAATGATTTAAGATAAGAATATATTAGTTAATATGAATAAATTGTTTTCCCTCATGGTATGCTTGTTTTAGGAGGTTAAATTTGTAATGATCACGTATTGTTAATATTATTTATAGAATAATTAATTTATATTTCATTAATAATATAAAATTTATTAATTAAGTAGATTTTTAGAACCCTCTATGAAAGGTGGTGATGAAAAAATAAATATGTCGTTCATGAAGGTGGTAGTATGCATGTAACCCGAGTGACATTTTCACTTTTATAATGGTTGAGAGGAATTTAAAAATGGTTATTCAATTAATATAATAAAATTTTAGTTCACTAATTATTTTTTTTCATTGTATTTTTATGGTTATAATATGTTTGGAAGATAAATATAGAGATGAAACTATTAGGGAGTGTATAATACTCACGTTGAGGACTTGAATATTCTCTTGAAGGAACTCATAGAAATATAGGACATGGGACACTTTATTATTACCAAGGGGTAAAAAAAAGTGTAATAATATTTTAATAAAAGTAAAATTTGTATGTTTTCAAGTGATATTAAAAGGATAATAGTGGCCTGTAGTGGGTGTAAGTGAATTCCTTGAATAAGAGAAAACAGATATTTCCTTAGAAACTAAAGTTAGGTGAGGGGTAAAGATGTAATAATATATGAGTCAAGTGAGTTAGGTGATAAAAGGATTGTGAGAAATATGAACATAAATTTCTGATGTAATAAATTTTTTCTAGAATTTCTAGCTGTCATGTTAAATTAGTAAAACATGAGCCACATTATGTTAAAACTTTTTACACTTATTAACCTTGATTAATTTTTTACCATGGTAATTATTATTTTTCTAAAAATATATGAAACTTATTAAAAATTTTGGATGGGATTATTCATAATTTTTACTCAATTTAATCTTATTCAATTTAAAAATATTATTAAGTTAACATTTAAATTTATACATATGATATAGAAATAAACATTTTTTGTAGAAAAATGATTTCCATACATTAAGTGTTTTAATTATTATTTCCAACCAATTATTAATTAAAAAAGTATTAATTTGATTACTTACATGTTTAAACATCATATTGGAGTCATAATTTAAAATTACCAATTAAATTTATTTACATATTAGTCAAACAGTGTTTATAAAAACAATTCATTGAAAAATAATTTTTTTACTATGGTAACCAATATTTACTATGGTAGATTATTTTTATTTTAAAAATAAAAAGGAACATATTATAAAAATTTAATTATTATATTTAAAATATTAAAACCGTTTTCTTATCCTTAATTTCTTGAGTTTATATATATAAACTTTAATATAACCCCACATAATGCTAAAAATTTGTTTTTAGAAAAAAATTAATGTTTAGCATTAAAAGAAAATTTTCATATTCCAAGCCATAGGAAAATATTTGTATGAACATTAATTTATTTAATTATTATATATTATTATTATTTTCATTATTATTCAGTAGTGATTAATAGAATTAAAAATTCATGATATATAGAATTATTTTTTGAGGAAATGTATTTTTATCACTAAATGATATTATTCATAATTATTAATGATTAATAAATTGTTTAATATGAAGTAAATATATTTTATCAACACATTGGTATTAAAAATCATTGTTTGAATTTTATTAATACCAGAAAATAATTCTTTAATAATAATAATAACAATAATATGTCTCATATATATATATATAATAAAATGAGTCAATTAAATATTATATTTCTATTTCATTATATAATTATATTATTTTCAATTTTTACTATAATTTACTTAAATTAAATATATATGTTGGATAAATCCATACCCAATTTTCATACATCCAATGACTATATTTTAATGAAAATATTTCCAATGATCTTATACCCCATTATCAAAGTTATATTATCCCCATTACCCCATATAAATTCATTCTTTTCATACCAATTAATTCAAACATCTCATTCTATTTCATTTTTTATTTCATAATATGAATTCTAAATGGATGATGTTCTTTCTCATTTTTGGTTTAGTTATACTAACGATGATTCTCAATGGAGAAGATGATCCATGTGATTTTCATTTTTTAATGATATTATTATTTTTTATATATTGTACCATTTTATTTTGGCATTTTTAATAGATGTAATCATCAATGATTTATAATAATACATTGAATGAAATAAATGGTTTAATTTAACTTTTTAATTAATGAATAAATCATTGTTAATTTTATTCATTTCTTGTATGGCTCATTTATTAATCAATTTTTACTCTTGTGAATGAATAAAAAAACATACTTTATAATTATAGAAAAATAATTTAGAAAAATACAATGGGTCCTAAAACTCAAGGTTTTACACATGACCCATGTATGTCAGCGGAGTATTTAATCCTATCTAAGATATACGTGACCTGTGCCCTTACATCAATATGTCAATAGTGGAGTATCAACCCCGAAAAATCTTTGATCACTACAAATAATCCTCGTCGTCAGTCCTATTGAGAAAATGAGACTAAAATTATTATGTCCCATAATGTGTCTCCATTGATATGTGATATAATAAAACAATCATCTAATATATGAGAAAAAGATACATATAGACTACTCATGTTCCCAAATCCACGTTCAATGTAAGAACAAACGAAACATGATTAAATTTGGAAAATGTACACGACATGTACTTGAAAGATATATCGAATGTAGACCCTATATGAAATCCTGTCTATTAGTTGAACTTAATATAGAATGTTAAGTCAACCTACATGACATATAATATTATCTACATGACATTTTGGGTTAATTGTGCACTCATTACGAATCCCAAATACACAGGTCTGGGACATATATGGTTAAAAAAACCCTGATATTTTACACATCATTTGACACTAAAAAGAGTACTCTACATGTTCTATTATCCTTCTAAACTGTATAGTATCTAAATAATTGAATTGTATTATAATACACTTGGAATGTAATCTGTGAAGGCACCTTGATCTTGTACTTATGATTAAGATGTGTTACCTAGGTCTTATATGGCATATATCAGAACTACACATCATGCATCTATATGTGTACTCAAACTATATTGCATGTATTAATATGTGTTCTTATCCACCTAATATAGTTTATGTGGACTTACAAATTGTTGTATGATGTATATATTTTATTAAAACCTTGTCCCAAAACATGGGAAGTGCACGACATGGGTTATTTTGAACTACATGTCATTTAATAATGTTCTTTTCCAAAATTTACATTTTCATTCATATTTATTATCATCTCCACTAAAAATCATTCCCATATATGATTTTCACCATAAAACATCATTAAAAAATTCAGGTTTTTATAATAGATCTTATCATTTACAACAAACCATCATGAAGCCAATCTATCACCCCTTAATCAAAGTCACACTGATTTTCCACCCAAAAACCTCAATGTTTTCACTAAAAGTAATCCTACATGACCACTGTCACTATTTCCCACACTAATATTCCTAATATTCTCCTAAAAAACATAATATATCATCCTTGACAATAGCCAGTGATACATTCCATTATACATGATAAAGACGAATAAGGGGTGAGGGAGAATCATGGCAGGTGGGAATACCAATAACATGAATATCCATCCACAACACACAACATAAAAACATGTAGGAAATGAAGATCTCCATGGATAAGTATGTGATAGTAATTAAAGTATGTCATCATGAGAGATCATCTTATCAAATTGATTCAAAACATTAATAGGAATACATCCAAAAATGATCATAAATATGGATAATCCGATAAAAAAACCAAAATAATTACAAAGGTGATAATAAAATACAATAAATGTTACTATAGAAATTTAATAGCATGAAGAATTAGGAAATAAATCCAAGAAATAACACCCACATTATGAAAAAGTGGTCATGGCTTCAATATGTCATCATATCCATGGTATTCATTCATCGATTTTTTTGTAAATCCAGTCATTGTCCTTTGAACGACAATATGTTCCACCAGGATCCAAACCATCTCCCTCTCCCACACTCTAGTATTTTCATCAATGAAAATTGTGTATAACATTAGAGTGGAATCATAATAATATATTTATATTATAACATTAGGGTTTTTTTCATTAAAAATTAATTCATTTCATAAACCAACATACCCTTGACGGGTTGTCCAAAATCATGTAATATGTGAAATGTTTACATCACCCATATTGTAAACTCTCTATTTCTTACATAGCCATAACATCAGTTTCCTAACATAATACTATTTTCAAGAGGAAATTAATGTAATTCACCAAGACATGTACGTGAACAAAAAATAAAATATTATTTTTAACATATTATTATCGAGGCTCTGTGATGATCAAAACATCATGATGGCTTGGTGATCCATCTAAACAACACTGTAGGAATATTCTGAAGGTTTGAGAAAATATCTAAATTCAATGAAATATCACCATCTATACACATGGTATAAATATTTATTTCATCAATAAATATTATAAATCACTTAAAATTTACCATCCTCAGATATTCACTAAAACATACCCCAAGAGATATAATCATACTATAAGTACAACAAAAACTTATTTTTTAAAAAATTTGTATGCTATGGTAAATTTACTATTTTATCCATAGGGAGACCCTAGGACTTTGGTACACAAAATAGTGTTATGTCTCAACTAATAAAAAATCAAGTCACTACATAAAAGTTCTAAATTGATTAATATAAATATTAACATAGTTATATATATAACTATAAATTTTTAAATTATTGATATTATTTAAAATAAAAATAAAAATATTTATTATATATTTAATTATTAAATATTCTAATATGTATATAAACAAAAAGTTTATAAAATATAAATAATAATGTAAATATAATTTCTGATTAAAAATATTTTTTAAAATGTAACTAATAATACATTTATTATATATATAATTTTTAATTCATTATAAATTTAATTATATTTATATATAATAAATATTAGTTTTAATGAAAATTATAAATTTATATAATTAATAATATTTTAATAAATATAATTAAAAATATATAAATATAAATTTATAAATAATAATATATTATATATAATTATCATTAATATAGATTTTTACAGTATTCTTAATATATAAAAATAGTCAAAATATACTTTAATATATATTATAATATTGAAATTTAAATATTTTTAATATATTTATATAATATATATTTATAAATGAACAACTGAATATAAGATTGGATGAGCTCACTGGGTCTTGCAGTTATTAAAACCTCCCCTGACTTGAGTGTCAGGCCTGAATCCTTTCAATCTCCCATTACCTAACAAGTTTTAATATATATGTTAGCTTTTATTAAAAATAATTTTAGCAATGATAACATACCCTATTACAAAAAATTCTTAAATAGTGCTGATAAAGGACATTCCCTTTTTATATAAACTAAATTGCCATATTGTTTGGTCTTTATCTTCAAGATCTGTATAGAAGAATTTTTTTAATAATTTTTTTAATATCCTTTGGATTATTTAAAATTTAATCTAACGGTAAGTTCTAAAAAACAATCAATTTATGGAAGTTCATCCCAATGCCTCATATACATTTAAGCTCCACTTTACTCCTCCTTGATCGATGTATGGTTCCTTGAGTGTGATCATTGCATCTCATTACATGTTTCTAGCATCTATTCCGTGGGGGTTAGAGCCGCTCGAGGGGGTGTCAGAGTCATTTATAGGGATGATTGTGTGTGTTGTTCCTCAAAGGTGGAAGATGGTTAGGGTTCGATGGTGTATTTTTGGTTTTATCTTTTTTCTATATGGATAGTGTTCTCTATTTCATCATAGTTGGTTCAGCGTTTCCAATGGGTAGGTTGGTCTTTTTTCTATGGCCATAACTTTTTTAACCAATCCCCCTTTAGAGAAGGTTCTTCGGAGGAGGGTTCATTAAGTGATGGTTTGTGATAACATATGACTGTGACAATGACTTCCTCTCCTCAATCTTGAATGTGGATTCCCTTCTATTAGCGACCACTTCTATAGCTTAGTGGTCTCTTATTACTTATGTCCCCCTGTTCTATAGTTCAGTTTTTATTGGTTTAGTCTCTATTTAATATTTTTTTAAGGATATTATTTAGCACTGTTTTTTGGGATTATTTTCTTCAATAATGGTGGTACAATGACAACAAATTTAATACATTTAGTGGAGTTTACACTGTGTGGCGGTGAGTTAGGAAATCAGAGCATGAGTAGTGATCCAATGGTTGGAAAAAATCAATTTATGAGAGGTTTTTTTATTATATTTTTTTAAAGTTTATTGTTCACGGAGGTGATGAAAGTTTGAATCTTTTGACAACATTAGATCTGGTGGAAGTTGATGAACACAAAAGGTGATAATGGTTATACGGGTTTGGTGATGGCGATATGTAAAATTATAAGATATGAAAATATCTCAGTTAGAATGTCACATGGTCCCTAGATTCCTGAGACTGAAGGATAATTCAAGGATTGGTTCACTATCTGGAGGAGAACCATGTTCCACACCATTTCAAATATCCTTGTTATCCTACAAATTTTCCAAAATAAATACATTATGGGGATTTTATACATGGTTGTTTTAAGTCGATCATGTATTTAATACAACCCACTTTTTATTGTTTCACTACCCTTTATTGGTTATGTTTTCAATTTCCCACCTAATATCAATGTGTTTTTTATTTATTAAACTAAAAAATACTTATAGAAATAGATATTGATAATACAGAATTATGTATAACCTTTTTTGATGATTTCAATTATTAAATTGATCTAATATAACCTAATTGTTTTTTAATTGTTCTTGGAAGAAACGATACAATAGATCCTTTAGATAATATTTTTAAGAAAAATTAGGAATGTCACCACATTCATTCCATAACAGGTCAAATCAAGATAGATGAGTTTGAGGTAATTAAAAAAATTGTAAATAAAGAAACAATTTTAATGAAACTAGATTTATCTCATTATAATACACTTAGGTAAGAATAAATTAAAATTAGAATAAGTATCCCTCTCACCATTAATGGTATCATTGCACCATAACATCCCTACATATGAGTTATTTATAAGAGTTGGGAAATAATATAATCATGATGTCTATCATAATGACATGCTATTTTACTTTATAATTTGGGATATTTTTTATGAAAAGTAAATTGTGTCATAATACATCCCATTATTATCAGATCCAATTAACGAAGAGTTGACCATACCGATATAAAAAATTCACATCATAAAAAAAACCAATTCATACCACAACTTGTCTGAGGAAGATATGAAGAGATCCAAATCATGGTTGAAAATATCATAAATTCATTATGATATTTTATGGAATAAAATTATTAATAGTAGAGATAAAATGATCACATAACAATTCCACACCTTGAAATGTGTTTATTACAGATGGATGACAGAAAATAAGAGATATTTCGTAAAGATACGACCATCACTCGGCATCACACACCACTACGCAATTAATTTTTTTAGTTTATAAATATATTATGTTATCATGTGTTTCAAGATAGTAAGAAAATATAAATTATTTTTATTACTCTAGGAATAGTTAGACCAGGATTAAATCATTATGGATCATGTATATTGAGGTTATTAATATCAATTTAGTTTTTTCAATTAATTTGTTTAAATTATTATCTTATCTTATCTCATTTTTTTAATGTCCCTTAATCTTAACTCTTTAATCATAATGGAATTTATATTTTTCTAGAGTGAGACATATTTTAATGGAAGGTGATTTAAAATAGTGGTATAGTGATATATTACAATTTATTTATTTTTATAATGGATTGTATTTTTTTGATTTAGTATCACATTGGGAATAATTAATATCACCTTCATAATTCACTGTCTGGGAGAATTATTGAGTAAGTGAAAATCACCAATGTGGTAGGGATGAATTCGACTATGAGAATTATTTTTATTTTTTATTTTTTATTTTTTATTTTGAGATTTGTTAAAATTTCGATTTACTTTAATCAAGTTCCATTGGATATATGGGATTGAAAAAATAAAATTATAATAGATCAAAATTAAACAAGTGAATATTGATCACATTAAGGTAAAATCATAACTATTTTATTTATTTTACTCCATAGTTTAATCAAATTACAATTTTTAGGAAAACTCATCCTATGAAATTGATTCATCATATCTATTTTTAATAGACATGTTTTTTTAAAGTAAATTTATTTTATTTTAATTTATTTTTAATTATTTTTTCTCTTGATTTTGAATTTATATACCCATAATTAAGAACAACCCACATGGCTTGCATTTGTGACCCTCATTCATAATGGATTGACCATTTATGTTTCATAAATAAACTATGATTTAGTAGTTTTAGTGGTAAATGGGATGTAAAATTTAATTATATACATTGATAACCAAACATGGTAATTAATGATTATTATGGAGGAATCATGTTTTTTCCCATTTCTAGATATATGTGACCATAAAACTGGCTAAAAATATTAATATTAGTTTCTATGTTTAATTATTTTCTTCTATTTTATCTATTTCTCAATTTTCATTCATTTTTAGGTATGCATGTGTTCTTAAAATTGTCTTCAAAGGTCATACATGAATGATAAACACCCCTTATATTAAATTAATGAGTTTTCATGATACAATAAAATTGGAGTTTATCCCTGAGATCAAGCATTATTTTTTATGGTAAAGATATAAGATAGAAAACCAAGGTATCCCTAGTGGGAAATTTTGATTTAGAAAACATAATCTATAACACTCGAAGAGGAAAAAAATATATGAATTTTATGGATCATAGCCTCTCTTAGATTAATCGAGAATACCATGGTATCATGAGGTTGCCAATATAATCCAAAAATATTGATCTAAATCCACGATTAATTCAGAAGATCCAAAACATTGGTCATTTTGGTGGCCTCTAAAGAGATGATACTCATTGAGAATTCTACAATTATCTCTATATTTGTGATAAATTATAAAATAAAATGGCATTCAATGGTTAAATATGGTTGATATTATTTCTGTTATTATTTAATTATTAGATTAATGATTGGTTAAAGTCCTTATATTTTGATTCAATAACTTCATGGGTTGACTATTCATGAAGATTTATGGGGAAGTAACTCTCCCCAGTAATGTTGGGGAAGTTCTAATGTAAACACCCAATTTTTTTCCAAAAAGATAGAGAATCCCCTTTCATGTGTTTGTATATATTTAAGGCAGTTCTAATAATATTCCCACATCATAGAGTTTATTTTGATACAATTTAAAAAAAATATTTGTTTTGAAACCTAATTCTTGAGTAGTGGATGATTTTACTATCGCAGGGGGATTATGGAGGAAAATATCTTTTAAAAGAGGAAATGATATTAGACTACTTGAAGAATTATATTTATTTGTTTAAATAATAATGACATCATCTTCAATGAGTAATTAATCAATTGTAGGAAAACAGTAATCTTAAAAACTGTAATTGATATGATTTTTAAATAGTTAGAGGCATTTCCAGATATTCACTATCAAGGAGCATACACCGAGGTATAAATATATCTTTAATGTGATATGTGTGGAGGTCTACATCTGTTTAAGAATTTATAGTATTGGAATAATGTAAATTTGGTAGGATATGTGAGATATTTTTTGTACAATTAATTTCAGTAATATATTCAAAATTATTTTGGTCAATAAACATGACCAGTAGCCAAAAATTAAAATATAAAAAAGGTGGATAAAAATATATTAGTTCTACCCGTGTTCCGATAAGTTTTTACCAAAGGAAGAATATCTAGTGAATAATTGGAAAATAATTCACTGTCCCAAGTTAGTAGTTTTCGATGATTCTATAACCACAACCATTCCAATTAATGCTCAATGATCACATCCCTCTTTAATGTAATTACTGAACAAATAGAATAATAAATATTATCAATATCTCTCCCATGTAGATACCAAAGATTAAAATCATGAAAATTAAATGAATAAACACTAAACTAATATCTAGAACATTGATATTCATTTGTTTTGTCTTTTCTAAATGTTATTTGAGAGACCTTGTAGTACTCTAGCAAGTGACACTGAGGTTTAGAGGGAGGAAGCCAAATTTTTGACAATGAGGAATGGAAGGGAGATAAAATATGAGGATACCAACAATAAAAAATAGGATAAAAAATAAAATTATAAAGATAGAAAAAAGGAAATAACTAAGGAATATATCATGGAAATTGAAACATATCAATATATACTAGAAAGACGAATTAAAGCTAGTAAAAGTGTAGCTTTACTGGCCACATTTTCTCATTTTTGGGGGTGGATACACCAAGAGAAGGTGGACGCAAAATACAAAAGGTTCATGGATATTTTTAAGAAGATATATGTCAATGTTATACAAGATAAGAAAATATCATAATGTAAGGGTATGGAAAATTTCTTAATGAACAACTTTTCAATAAAATTAAATTGAGTAATCAGGTGTAATTCCTCTAACTGAAGAGTACTCGGCTATTTTTTAAAGTAATATCCCACTGAAGCTTCATGGTCTGTAAATATTTTATATTCCATTTACTTTTGGTTGATATACATTCTAGAAACGAATTTGTATTTAGTTATGAGTATCAACCTTATTCAATTGAATGTTTTTAAGAAACATGGGATATATAATAAAAACCCACAAGGTTTCCCCTTTAACAAGTAAACTAGTCATCAAGTATCTGATCAATATTCAATAAGATGAATTCATATATGGTGTGTAATTTATCTTCCCCAATGATTCTCTAATTCTAGTTATGTATGTAGAAGGATTGGTACTAGTCATGTTTTTTTTGAGATTTCATAGCCATGGGGAATGTGCTCGTCGATGTTAATCGATGATGATTTATTCTATATAATTGAAATAAGAAGCTCAAATTTTAGTTATAAAGGCAGTGTAACATGGAAATGATTCCAAATACATCCATGTAATCATAACCATTGAATAAGAATTTTTATTATTGAAGTTTCATTAAAAATATAAAAAATCAATAAAGGAATTGATTGTTGAATAAGTGAAAAGGAATGTTTTTTATAGTGGAGAGGAGATATAACATGAAGGATTAAATTAAGTAGAACACATTTTGATGTACTCGTTTTATGATTTGGTTCCCTAAATTTTTTTATTCACCAAATTGGGAGAAGAAGTAACTCTGAAATAACCTTGGGTAATCATTCATAGGAGAAGAATGAAATTTCATGGTGATTTTTAGAGTTAAGATTTAAAAGGAGAAAGAGTGTTGGTCAGTTGAGTTTTTTTATTAGATGAATATGGTCATTTCATGGATCATGGTTGATATAAAATGTATAAATTCACCATTTATCACTAAAAATATTAGACTTGAATATGGAAAGAAGTATAAAAGGTAACCATAAATATGGTTTACCCCTCCGATTAAATAACTTACAAAGAGGGAAGTCTTTAAAATTTGTTATGTATCGATTATTGACATAATTAATGATAATAAATGAGTTGAAATGATTTATTTAAAAAAGTATAATGTATGACAGTGAAAAATAAGGATGATGAGCTAATATCCACCTAAATTTTTATGGGTGGAGAGTTTTTTTCAACTATAGGAAGATCAATAATACAATGAAAAAGGATTATATTCCATTTATATTTAGTGAAAAAATATTTAAACTTTTATCCATATATGATAAATATTATTTTCTCAATGTAAAATCCAGTTATAACCATATTAAACTACATATATAAGATCAAGGTGAGATCAAATTCACATGCCCCTAACATACTGATGCGTATAATTTGGAATATATAACTCATTAATAAATTTTTATGGTTGAATGACACACATATTTTAGGAGATTCTGAAGGGATTGATAAAAAATTTTAGGATTTTTATTTAGGTGTTTCGATTCTCATTCATAGTGTGTCTCAAAAACCATGACTTGGTATTAGAGAGATCATAAGAAACATGCATAGTGTTAAATAATGAGAAGTTTCATTTCATGGTGAATGACATTATTTCACATTGTTATGTGATTTCTAATAATAGGATAAAGGGTCATCCTATAAATATAATATTGACAAATTATTATTTTTTAAACCCATGATAATGAGAGAAATATGTTGTTTTTAGGATATAAAGTCTTTTATAAGAGTTTTTTAATGATTTCTCTGATATTTAATTCTGCTTCACTTGAATTGTGGTAAAATACATAGATTATTATTTTGATGAAAAATTAATGGATTAATCAAGAGATAAAGTCAAGAATATTCACTACCCCAATCATAGCAACAAAATATTTAGAGGATCCATTTTAATTGGTGAAGTAGGGGAAGTTCTTAGGAAAATAATTGACATAATTTTCTTGTAAATCTTCTATAATATATGTACTACCACAAAATATAAATTCAACTACACCATTACATAGAAGGATATTTTTATTTTATTATTTTATTTTGAAAATTTCCCCATTAGTTATATCTAATGATGTGATATTCACTAATCATGAAACATTAATATACTTTATATATAAAAATAATGTAAAACCCCACATAATATAGTGTATTCCATTAATCCATGATTCCGAAAATGAAATCAAGGATAATAAAGGATTAAATAATATCACCTCTAAACATATTTAAATGATGGAATTTCTATATTTTATTGGAAATTAGGAAGTGGACCTAAAGGATGAATTTTTGGATGAACATATTTTTATAATGGAACTCTGACATGAATGTGGTTCACCAACATTACTAACTAATTTCAAACCATAAATATTTATCAATTTTTCATATACCAATAGAGGAAACAATTCGTAAATAATTTTCAAAACTATTTATTGGGATGATCCTTTACACTTGATGTAGTTAAATTATCTATTGATCCTATGGTGTGTTCCCAATATTGAAGTGGAGAGTATATTTATGTTTTCCACACCTCATTAAGATGAGTACACCATGTATTAAATAGTAAAATGTAAAAACTAAATTAAAGAGGATTATTTTTACTAAACAATCTATTTTTTAGTATAAAACTTCATGGAAGCATGTGAACATTACCAATAAAATTGAATCATTAGAAGATGAAATGAGATGTTACATTATACCATCATGTACGTTGATGTCTTCAATGTATGCAGATGGAATTCGTGGGTCCCTTCCCCAATTATTTTATCCACATAAAAATCATTGTGTGTGAATATTATGTCCCAAAATTGGTTTAAGAAGAATCTACCTCAACCAATATAGTGATGGTTTGAAAAAGTATTTGCAAAATAGCATATTTTCTGGGCTAAGAGTTCCAAATTTATTTATTTGTGATATAGGAAACACTTTGAAAATTTAATTGTTAGTATAGTGTTAGATAAGTATGACGTTTTCTACAAAATAATTACTCGATACCACCCTCAAAAGTCTAGATAAGTGGAGTGATAAAATTAGGATATGGATAAGATCTTGGATACAACAGTTATTACAAGGTGAAAAGACTAGGCATGAAAACAAAACGATAAATTGAGGGATTACTAAACAACCTACAAGAAACTTTTGGGAATTTCTTTATTCAATTTAGTGTTTAGGAAACCATTCCTCATTGTAGTAGATTTTTCAAAAGAATTTATTATGTAATTAATTTGTTATATTGAAAGAAATATATAGTTGGAAGAAATTTTTTATTAGAGTTATATTCAGAAAAATATATTAAGAGAGATGCATATGGAAATTCCACAACATATAAATAGAAAACAAAATTTTAGGAATTTTAGTAAATTCTGATGAAATGAGATATACCTGGGATACAAGGTGAGACTATTTAAATCATGTTTGTGTTTATTCCTATGTAAACACAAGTCAAGATTTTTTAGACCTTTCATGGTGAAGAGAGACCTTCCACATGGATCTATAAAGATTAAAAGGAATCGGGAAAAACCTTTTAATGTGAATGTATAATTCTTCAAAAATGAAATTGAAAACTCTCTAATGGAGTACATCCTTTATATGAATTTTAATTGAAGACATTATGATAAGTCAAGATTTTAACTTTAAATAATGGGATAGATAAGAGGTAACCTAGGTATGTTTTATTTTAGTTTTTTAATATTTTTATCTATATTAGATGTTTTGTTATTGGTTAATACATTTTGGATTATTTTTTAACTACAGATACTCAAATGTAACCACCTAAAATTATATGCGAAATCCCCTCAAAGGAAAATAAGTAAGAAAGAAGAATTGCGCAAAAAATGTGGTATTTAAATGGTTAGTTGAAAAAGGTATTGTTTTTCACAATACTCATTATTATGGATGCAAATATAATGTCCATGTTTCAATTCTACATCTCTAGATACAGACAATTTTTTATCATGGAATAGTATCATATGTCACACCACAATATTATTGGGGAGAAAAAAGTATAACATAAAAATATAACTGGGATCCACTCCACACCATAGAATGTGACTACAAATATAAAAATTGAAAATCCAAAGTATGTGATTTAGAATACTATTTCCCCATTCCACAACCCCCTAAAACTATTGAAATGGGGGGTTTACAATGTTTTTCAAGGTTGTACTTACACTACAAGCATTTCTTCAATTCCAACATATAAAATTTCACAATAAAAGTTTTTACCATGATGGAATAAACCAAAAAAAGACATTTTATAAAAATATATTTATCAAAATCTTAAGGTATTAGAAATAATAGGGTCATAGTAAAACCAATTCCACTATTTCAAAGTGATTATGTCCCTTAAAATAACATATTTTATCTACTACCATTCACTTCTACCTCTTTAGGTACTTTCTCTATGTAATCCATTACTCTATTAAATCTCTTCAATACCACTAGGATAGAAAAAGTATCTCCTTCCAATTTTATTATCTTGATTCTTAATTTACATGTTATTCTATAATTATCCATTCCCTTACCTCCCAGATAGCAAAAACATCCAATGATTTCGATCTAAACCCTCACTCATTTTCCCAAAAACCACTGTACTCTCCAAGAAAAACCTCTCTAATCCCCTTTCACGCTACATTTCATACCATTTCCTTCATTTCACATCATGGATCATAATAAACAAGCCAATCCTATTTCAATGAAGATGGAACCGACTTCTATCAAGTATGTCAAAAAATTTATTATCAATATCACCAAAAATTGAAATGAAAAACCACCTCCTTACCCACCCAAACCATTTAGTATCCATCCTTTACCCACTTCTGACACCCTGATCCATACTGATTCATATTTCGTTCAATAATCTTTGAGTGGGGAAATTTCCCAAAAATATATCCATCATTGCCTATAATTCATGAACCCAGTCTAGTGAGAGATGTTAATTAAGCTTCAGATGAAGTGGATTTAAATAAAAAGAATTTTGACATGAGGATCATGATATATATTGGTTTGGAAGTGTTATCAATGATAAGATTGAGAGAGAATCTCCCTGAGAACCAAATTCATATGTGAGAGGAGGTTTCAAAAAGAATTAATTTTAGAGTTATTGACAATCTTTGAGAAAAATCATAATGACTTGCAGTTTGAGATATGTTGATAGAATTACACCCCTTCATTGAATGATATTAGATTTGGGCTTGGAATTTATATCCACAAGTTAATGGGGATATAGGAATATGCTGATCTTATCAACGTGATAAATAAGTATAGTATATATCATTAGTGGAAGACTGTGGATATAAA
The DNA here is from genome assembly GCA_963277665.1 of Viscum album. Classification (NCBI taxonomy): domain Eukaryota; kingdom Viridiplantae; phylum Streptophyta; class Magnoliopsida; order Santalales; family Viscaceae; genus Viscum; species Viscum album. The sequence continues at coordinate 1,446,557,852 of OY728145.1, read as the reverse complement.
CTCATTGAGTATGAATGACCCCATAAAGGGCAAGGTCACTAAGTATAATAATTCTATCCTAAGTATTATAAAGAGAGTTATAAAACAAAATTTTCTTTATAAAGGGTATTTCTAGTGGTTAGTGTGTTATTTGGATATCATTCCACTCCATTCCATTGTGGGGAGGTCATATATCTATATGTTCTAGAAATTTACAATTTATTTTGAGGGTCATAAAAAAGGAAAGGGGAAAATTAATGGGTGATAATTTTGTTACCCATATTATGATCCATATGTTCATATTTGAGCCATATATACCTCACTAAGAGAGATACAACATTTTGATTTTATAATCTTATAATATATGGTCTTGTTGATAGATTAATGTTATATAAGTAATGTTATGAGAATACATTAACTAAGGGAGAGGATAATGATTATGAGGACCATTACAAGGCCACCTTACACCCACAAATTTCTCCCATTCCCCATTATAGATCTTCACCTTGATAGAATCTACCACACAAGGTTTCATAAGAATAGTGGAATATGAAAATTTATGATTCATTTATGTATATGAATAAGTTAAATCACAAGATCTTCCTATCAATATATTTATCCTATGAACCACTAACCAATCCACTAGTCCCCTTAGTACCTACAAAACTACCCTATCTTGTATAATAGATAAATCAAGGTACATGACCTAGATTTATTCTCAAACCGTAGTTTGAGCCTAGCCATCCATATGACTCTACTACAAACATAATCCAACCTCTAATAAATTTCCATTGTGAATTGTATAGGATCAATCCTTTTGATAGATATTTGGTTTATTGGACACCAGATACACTAATTAATGATGTAATCCACTATGAGCGAGAGATATATTCCTTGACTACATATAATGTAAATTTAATAGACTCACCCCTAGGAAGTCATTCATGGACCTAGATAGTCAACACATGGACTCCATTTTGATTAGGGAGATTTAGAGTTAGTATAAACCTGAACAACATTCCCTACTAGTTCATGAGACACTATCCACAATTTTCAAATCTAACAAGATTCTAGTAACAACCATTGATATAAAATCCATTCGATTAACCACTACTAATTTAACATCCTCTCTCACACAAATGGAAATTACTAAGGTATAAGGATCAGAAAATTATCTAATCATTGAGGTCACCATTTACTCTCAAAATACATATCTTTCTTCTACCCAAAACTACACTACCCTTTGTTCCACACTAATTGAGTGTACTTATTGGTAGTATCCTAAATCTTGAGTTTCTAATAATATTACTAGTAAAAGATGAGTTGGTTATGAAGTAACATGAGGAGTCCCTTCAACAAGATCTATAGGTCACAACCTAACATCCCGAGTATGTATAAGTGAAATCTAAGGAGGTTACTAAGAAGGATAATGATCATACTAAGAAGTATTATGAAATATCCTCCCCATTTTTCTATGGTTTATATATTCTTGTAAAATTTGATCATATGATGTCCTAAAAATATATTTCATAATATTTATGATCTCATTCCATCTTATTTTATATGTCATTGGTTGAATACATGGAATATCACCTTTTTGAGAATCTCTACCTTTTTGTATCTCATTTTTCACTCACTTGAACTCACCCATCACTAAGTGCATAATTTAGTTTTTCATGGACATGAATCAATGAAAAATCTAACCAAATTCAATGATTTCAATATAATAAATTAATTTTAATTATTAAGTAAAAATACACTATAATAATGAAATAATATATTCATTTCATTCTTATCTTTATCAGATATCCCTTTTGTACTTTAATTATTAGTCACATTAATATCTGTCATTTTTTTAAACATTAAAGAAAATCTATTTTTCAATTGTGTGTGTAGGTGTGGGGGGAGCTTGGAAAATTTTAAAACGTTTTCCCCTTATTTATCTAGGATAAATCATAATTTAAGATAAATATATTCACTTATAGAGAAATGTTTTTCATTATTATTATAGATTATTAAGAAATAGGTCAAAAGTATTAAAACCTATAGGTTCATTCCAAATTTTGAGTTATTTTAAAATGATTAGTAATATTATTTTGATTTATTAATCTAATTATTAATAATTTGAATTAAATTTGTTGATTTTTATTGTTTATTACAAGATTTTATTTACTAATATTTTAAATTCATATTCTAGAAAGTTATTCTAATCAATTTTGTCATAATATTTATAGTACCCTCATCTTCATTGATTTTGATGATACATGTCACTAAAATAAATTTCTTGCATAATATTTATTAAATCATGATTCTTTTAAAAAAAATGATTGATTCCATATATTTATTTTTAGTAAATTTAATCGTTAAACTCACCTTATGCATGATATTTTGTTAAGCCTATAGAGATAATGATATACCTAAAAGAATCCAATTTTAAACCAAATATCCACTCCCACTATAATTCATTAGTATCAATTGTATGATTTCATTTTCATCAATAAAGAAAGATATTGGTGATTCAGGGTTTTTTCAGGTGAATATTCCATGAAAATAAAAAAAATTGAGTGTTTTTGTAAAGGTTTTGTAATATTGGATCATTTTCTTTGTGATTTTTATTTTCTTGATATTATATTATTTCAATAAAAACAGTGTAATTTAATACCTTCTATTGAACTTTTTAATAGTAATGTTCCCCCTAATTGTTTTAAATATTTCAATTAGTATTAAAAAATATTTATGGTGGGAGTAGTGATTCTAGTTTGTTTTACTTTTAGATTGTGAAACATTGATTCTAAAAAAATTTCTATTAGAAACATAAGAGAATAACTAATGATAGAAAAATTGAATTTCATCATTATTTTAGAACATCATTATGTGATCCTTTGATAAAATAATTATAGGGAAGTGGAGAAAAAATATATTTTGAGGATATTATAAATATAATCTATTTACTATTGAGATTAATTAAATATAATTCATTTTACATTAAGGATTAAACTCTACCGTTTTAACCATTGATTATGATTTTTTACACTATAAACCAATCACCTTAAACCATATAATTGACCTTGTAAAATCTCCCATGTCTTCATGATTTGGTTTCTATGTTGATATTGATATATATTGTAATCTAATTTACATATTGAATAAACTTTTGTTTGAGAGTAAAATCAATTTAGGGATCTTAAGTGATGAGTGAAATGAAATTTTAGTAAGGTAGATCATAAGTGCTATGTAAAACTATTAATTATTTAACAATGTAACCGGAATATGAGATGATTAATGGATTGTAATTATATATGATCCATAATAGGGAAACGTTGAATTGGAAGAGTTATGTTATTTCATAATTATTTATTATGAATAAATGTTTTGGAGTGTAATTGATTTAATATTTTCCTCACTAAAATTTTGGATTATTTTTTGTTTGATGTTGAGATATTTTTTCGGAATAAAAAATTTATCATTTTTGGGATGCATAACATTTTCCCACATTTTCAATGTATAATTGAAAAAAATTGCATAATTGTTATTATTTATTTGTTCTATTCCAAAAAGAGATGATGAAGAAGTTATAGAATAATTGGAAGAAACTCATGGGATAACAACACATTCATGTTGAATTAGGTAAAATGATGACGTGACGAGTTTAAGGAAAACCTAAAATTAGAGATGAAGATTCCGCCATAGTGCAACCCAATGTCATCATTCCAAAATTAACCTATGTAAGAATAACATGAAATTGTAAGGAGGAATCCCTATTCCTTGACATGAATTATCTTCCCACAATTCCCCTACAAAGGAGTAATTTTAAAGAGCTGATAAGACACTGTGTTACGATTCCTATGATCATTTCATGAATATGAAATACATAATTTGAGTGATTTTTTGTAGAAAAATACATCACACCAGGATGTCACTCCACATTTGAGACCCAATTCATGTTGTGACCAGTTATATAACAATATATAGAGATTTAAATGATGTCCAAAAATATAGGATCTATGTTTTTATAGTTGTTGATTAAAATTTTTTATTAGTGAATACAAGACCATCACACCTCAACACACTACATTATGCTATGATTATTACTCCTCGGGAATAAAATAAGGGAGATATATTTGGAATATAACCATCACTGCATGTAAATACCCAAACAAATCATAAAAAATATAAAAAATTAATATATGAATATCTATTAGATAACCTAACAATCCATTCCGGAGTAATTTAGTTCTAGTACCTTTTGAAACATGGAAAAATAAACAAGTGATCCATAAGTGGGATATGTCTTTTCAAATTAAGTTATTAATAACTAGAACCCTTCTTAGACATATCATACATAATTCCTTTCATTATAAACTATATAATGGAATTATAATAAAGGGTGATCTCTAAATTCTTAGTTAGGGTAAACAAGGAAGATATCAACATAACATGAGCATAAGGGTTGGAGAATATGAGAATAATATTTGAAAAAACATACCATACACATAATAGATCATAAAATTATGTCATAGAATTAATCATGGAATTTTATAATATAGAATCAAAAGGGGATCAAAGAACATGATTAATGAGATCATAACATTTAAATAAGATATATATTTGTATAATACACATTATCATAGAAAATATTATGTTTAGTATTTACACTAAAAAATTCATTAGGATTTTGGATAACAACCCATGAAACTGCTTCAGGCTTGGAATAGCCTCCTTATACCATATTTTGTGATTGTTATAACCTCTTGTGTACCATACTTTGTGTTGGGATAACCTCCAATGTTCCATTTGAACTCATATAAAATTAATCATTAACCAATGCATTGGAGGGATATATTTTACAACCCTTAAAATAATCAATACATTTTTGTTCCATATGATCATAAAAATATTCATGATTTCATAACTCATAGAAAAGAAATAAATTTACTGAATATTTTACCATTTCATAAACCATTGAAAGAAAATGGGTTTCATAAACATTTCATCATAGCCTAACCCTTGGAAAGGAAATTGGTTTAATTTACATTTCATCATAGAATAAACCATAGAATAAAAATAGGTTTCACAATTGATGATGTTCTATCTAGTTGAAGAGAAATTTTCCCTCACACTATGGTTATTCTATTCTTCCCTTTGCCAAGGTTCCTTCTTAGAATCTCTACTCCCCCTTGCCCCCTCACGGTGAGTGGTTTTTCTCCAGTATGATTCCCTCTCTCCTTATTTCATTCCATTGTCTTCCTCCAAGTGTGTTTTCATATATTTCCTTATCTTATTCTTTTCGAAATTTTGTTCGGATATGTTGGGATTCATTTTTTTCTCATGGTATTCATCCATTGAAACTATTACTCTTATTTCTGGAACCAGTGTGAATGGACTCCACTTAATTAAAATCGATGTAACTTTATAGATTGGGGATTTTTTTGGATGAATCCATTAATCCCACACCTTTACTCTTTATTTTATTATATATTCTCCTCTTATTCCCTTACTACATTAACCATCATGAAAACCCCCATCTTGGGTGAAGCATGGTGGTGTTTTGGGCTATTTGGGATGGTGTTGGTGGCATGGGTCTAGGATTTACCCCTAGTTTTCTTCATCATCTCATTATTTTAATTTAATTTTGGTTCCCTTCGGTTTGTTTTTTCTTTTTTAGTATCATTTTGGGGTATTAGTTGATTTTGATTTTATATTGGATAGATTTTATTGGTGATTTTTCCATAATGACGATGATGGTTTCCTGGATTTATTCACTTGATGTTGGTTCTGATGGATGTGTTTTCTAGTCCTGGAAATGATTGTGGATCACTGTCGATGTATTTACTCTTATCTGGAACCAGGATCCTAACACTATATTCCCAATAAGACTTGATAGGTGGGTTTCATAGTATTTTTGGTATGTGTAGTTATAGTGATCTATGGAATTCCACGAGGTGTAACTCATAGTGGCTTCGTGTTTGACTTTGGGTCCCTACTGGGTATGATTTTTGTGGTAATAGTGGATCTTATTCAACTGGTTTGTTTCATCTATGTTCTATCATGGTGTAGTTTTGATGGTGATGATGTATTCTAGTAAGTGGTTCTAATCAGTGAACTGATTTTCCAATAGGCTTCTATTGCTAGCATTGGAAGTGAATATGACAATGATAGAGGGTTTTGTTTCTTAGAGAACAGTGGATATCATGGCTCAAGGTGTGATGTGATTAGTTAGAGTCTTAGTTTATTAGGATATCATTTCTCTTTTTGTTTTTGAATTTCTAATTTGGATATGATTTTTTTGTGTCTTTTGTTGTTTTGGTGGTTTGCTTATGTGAGTTTGAAAATTGAAATTTGAATTGTTTTTGCTGGTGGATTTGGTTTCTTCCAGTAAGTTTTTGTTTGAATAAAAGGTATGAGATCACTTTTTTGGTCTTCATGTAAGTGGTCCCCACTTACCATCAATATTATTTTTATTTTAAAATACAATAAAGAGATGTTTAGAGGTTTTGTTACCATATCATCAATTCATTATATAATAACGTATGGAGAAAGTGACGGGTTTTATAAAAATATTTACATAAAAAACATAACATATCTAGATAAAAATATGGATGGAACCATTGGATCATATATCTAATAAAACTTACAAAAAATAAAAGTATATTTTAATTTATTAATATAAATTCCTTAAAAACATCATTAATTGTTTTTAGGAAAATATCCTTTCCATTTTGAAAACAATACTTTAAAATCTAAAAACATTAAAAATATTAAATAAAACATCTTATTTAATATTTTACTTTGAAACATGTGATGTAATATTGAATCATTAAGTTGTTATAGTGGTGTTAAATATCATTCATGACATACATGTTAAATCAAATATTCATTTCACTTTTTCTGTAAAATGAAAAATTGCTTTATTTGGATAAAAATAAGAAGATTCCATTTTAATTTTTTTAAAAGGGAATCATGGGTAAATATTTATTTAAATTCATTTAATAATATTAAAAAATTTAATTATATCACTTTTATAAAACATTGACATTGGAAGAAAATGGATTTTCATTTTAATAGATAAATAATGTAAGTTTTTATTAACAATATTACACTGTTTTAACGGTTTTGGGCGTTAATGGCCTATTTTTTGAATATGTTTTGATTTTTTATTTTTTTTATTATTATGTTGATCATTATTTAATATTTTTTTGAATGTAAAACATTATTTAATTATAATATATATTTAGTAAATATATTTTTAAAATAATCCAGAATGTTTGGAGATAGGAAATGAAATGTATCGTCCTTAGAGATGATAGGTCATACCTACGCAAGAATGTTGTTTTCCATTTTTTTCATATTAAAAGAAAGAAAATTAAATATTATTTGTGTATATTATAATTCCAGTATAATAATGTTATCATATATATCACATATTTTAATTAAAATCATACTTTATACATTCCATGTAAGGCATGAACGAGTCACATCGCTTTGGGGAGGCGATAGTCCACAAATCCACAAATGAAGTTATCGTATTCCCACAAAATGGAATGAATAAATGTACATTTTATATAAAAATTAAATAATCATATGTAAATTATAAATATCATATATTTTATATATTAACTATAAATCTATTATTATTTTCATCCTTTAAAGGTGGTAAATATAAGAACAAACAACATTAGTTTGTGAGGCGGTAGTCCGCCATACACATGAATGGTGATTTTGTATCCCATTTGATTGATATGGGTGAATGTTTAGGTATAAATATTATCATAACAACATTTAATTATATTTAAGATAAATATTTTATTATATATGCATGATATAAAATTAATTTTAGGGGAGTAAATGTGGATGAAACAAAAGTGACTATTGTAGAAAATTACCTCTTATTCGGGAAAATCATTTTGGTTTATCCCAAAAGACTTCCTTTAATTTCCTTCATCCAAAAGTGAGGCTTCTATAATGATTTTATGGATTTTGTGAGATTATTTGGTTATATTTTGAGTGATCTAATGTTCTATATAGTTTTGAATAAGTTGTATGGTTGAGTGTTTTTTTAGTGGAGGAGTTGAATTCTGGTAAAGTAATGAAATAGGGAACTATTATAATGATTTTTCATGGTAAATTGGCTCTAATAATGATCCAAATTATATAAAATGGTGTATAAGGTATACATATGGACATAAAATGTATTTTTTATAATTTTATAGGTTATTTAGGCCCTTATTTTTATGGTTTAGCTCCCTATAAAGCTAATTTTTTCACTTAATGGATGTAATTAATTTTAATTACTTTCAGTAATATTTTTGGTTAAAAAATAGGTTGAAACTATTAGAAATTATAAATTATTATGATTCCAAATATTGAATCTATTTTTCATAATTTCAATCACATAAGTGGTAGAAATTAATTTAAAATTAATCCCTGAGACGGGATGGCAATACAGGTTTTAAGGTGAAAATGTTAAAAAGTTTGCTAATTTTTCATATCCAATTTAAAATCGATATTGATTAAAATGACTTAAATTGGATTAATTTATGTATAATTTATCTAATTTTACTTTAAAAAAATATAATTTATATATTAACAATATAAATTATTTATAGGAAAAAGCAGTTTTCAATTAAATTTCAGTATTTGTTCATTATTCATCAAAAAATAGAACTTTTGAGAAAAATACATAGAATCCACCCAAACCTAATTTTGAAATTTATATTGAAAAATTTAAGTTTATTTTTTCATATAATATATATAAAATTTTAAATATTAAGATTTGAAATAGGTGCGCCATTAAAAGATGGTAAAACTGCATTTATAAAATAGAGTTTATTATGTGTAAAAATAGGATTGTTCTTATCTTATTCCTATAAAACCTATTTTATGAATATAAAAAAAATATTTTTATGGAATATATAATATATATTTATGTAATATAATTCACCAATAGTAATTAATTTAATTTATTAGGATAAAACACCTATATGATCATAAAAACATTTCCTTTATATTTAATTTATTGTTATCTTAATTTCTAATTAATTGGTAACCAATGAATTAATTTTATATTTTGACCCATATTTCAATGAAAATGTGCCAATGTTTAAAAAATTATTTTTTCCTACTTAATACAGTATAACATTATGCTGGGTCAAAACCATAGTGAAGATAGAGTGACTATGTTTTTTTAAAACAAAACACCACTATTGTCAAGACTGGGTAAACATTATTTTTTATTTTTTTTATTAATAAGTAATGAGTAATAATGTTTTTATATAATTTTTCAAAATATATGATAAAATAAGAGAATATTTGAATATTCTGTGAGCAACATAAAGTATAAATGTTGAAAAATAAATAGTTAATAGATTTTACATGGGAAAATCTATCCTACTTGTTTAACTTTGATTCATATTCACATAAATGTAAATGAAGACACACCAACTAAACATATATGACATATCTCCCTCACCAGAATATTATTCATTCATATTAAACATTATTTGAGTTCCCCACTCCCAAAATTATGTAATTACCATACTACATTTGAAAAAGTAAATAAATATTATCTCGCCGAATTATCTAAATTTTCGTTTTTGAATTAAAATATTAGAATTTTTTTATATATGATCAAACTCACTAAATGATCATGTTATTGAAAGTTGAATATAAGTGGAACAAATAAATCAAATGATTTCAAAATTTATCTTATTTACTAATTGTAAAAACATTTGAATGAAAAAGTGAACATGAAAATAAGGAAAACTAATAGAATAAGAAATTACACGAACTAAGATATTTTCCAAACATCATGTTCATATTAATAATTGAAAAAATTCAACTAAATGTTATGAAATTAAAAAAAAATTGGATGAAATATCTCCCATTCTACTTTTAATCTCTTAGATCCGTGGGTCATTGTTCCTTATAAATATTCTAGAAGAGTCACTGCTACTCTCTTTGTTTCTCTAATTTTGCTTCGGTGGGTATCATGGAAGTCTCCTGATCATGTCTCGAATTATTGTTATGAATGAAGGATAGATGAACCCCCTGTGATTCTTGAAATTTAAATATAAACATTTATCTTCTAGTTGGTCACCCACTGCTTCCACCGACTTAGATTGGTTCTTCTTTTTGAAAATACATGGGTCTTTATCTACTACATTCCCTATGACTCGAGCAGAACCCTTGTAACAAACTCCGCTCTTCTATTCTTCATAAACTTGGATGAGATTATTGTATTGGAATGAATATCTAAATAAATATCAATGAAAAATAAATAATAAGAAGAAATTACATTATTTAAATTAAAAAAATAATTAATTAATATCACAATTTATTAAATTATTACTTAAATAATTTAATTTCAATTTTATTTTAATTAATTATTACTATTGTTATTAAATTTTGATTATTATTAATATTATGTTTTATTATTTATGATTTTATTTTTTTATTTTGTTATTTATGATTTTTCCCTGGTTAATAGTGCAACAACGGGGGGACTTCAGCTTCCTCTGTAAGATGTGCTTTGGACATGGATCATACTCCTAGCTGCGCTCCTCCACCCTGGTGGAAACACTCTCCCCATGATGATGACCATCTTCAACCACACAAGACATAGGCATGGTTACCTCACTCTATTATGGGGGCTCATTTAATATGGTATTCAGATCAAAAATGGAGGATCCTCACTTTTGCGACGTAGAAGGGTTCCTTGTGGGATTTTCCATCAGTGGTGAATGGCTTGAGGTTCTTCAAATCTATAAAAAAGGGGGCTTCAGTTTCTCCATCTTTGTGTAGTGGGTATAGAATGGGTTTGTCTTCGTCATATCTGTATCGACAATCCTCCTCCATTGGAATCGTCTTCGATGTGGTGGCTAGGTATATGGTGAAATCAAGATCTATAAGAATCCATTTCATGTGGGTATGTTTTGAGATAGAGTAATGTTTTGTAGTTGAGAACTCTGTTTGTTCGATCCAATGTATGGTGATGTGAAAATGATGGTGAGAAAAATTATTGCAATGGTGATGGTTTCTCACACAGAGGATTTAGTAGTGTTTTAGATTTGGAATAGTGTCTAAGTAACATAGAGGTATTACTTGAAGTGGTGGTTGATGGAGTAGCGGTGCCTCAATGAGACATCATTATGTGTTGGCAAAGTGGCGTCTGTTGTCGCGGTGTCTCATAGGGAATAAGGTTTAGCGGGCTGAGGTTGTAATGGTGAGTTAAGTACTCACTGTTGTAGTGCGAAACAATGAGTGGGATGAGGGAGGTAGGGTGAAGTTGAGAATAAAGACTCACTATTAGAATACCCAATGATAATATGGATAAAATGGCATAGGGGAAAGCGGTGATTAACTATAAGGCCCCATCCTTAAACCTTACTTAATCTTGAGTTATTACAAGATTACACATTGAGGATCTTTTCGGGTTTAGAGTTTTAGAGAATTAGATCATAAAACTTGCATTACATTCCACATATAAACAAAGTGGTTACATAAAGATAGTATTCTTCTTTCCCATCAATGGAAACATATTTAAAATAAAATATGGATACTTTCTTTACACATCCTTGACACTATCATCATATCATGTACCTTTCCCTTGACCTGTGAAAAACATTTCAAAAAACTTGGGATGAGCATAAAAAGCTTAGTAAGGGATATAAAATATATATGGAAAGGAAACATGGGTACATATATACATAAGAATGAAATCATACTTTACCCATAAAACATAAGCACTTCAACATACCTCATCAAATCATGAATAAATCATAGAAATCATAAGACATAAAGGTAACTTGAGGCATTCATAACATTCTTACGTAGGTAGTAACCCTCATGGTTACGTTTGGAATACCCATCACAATATATTCCCTAAATCTTTTCGGATAAACCTTAACGTTACACTCCTTCGCGTTACCCAATGCATTGGGGAGCTATATCGGGCTCACCCTCCCTTAGTTTATCACGGAACCACCCGTCTTCATAATAATGCCCAAGAACCTCATCATAATCGTATCACATAAAACATGCATAAAGGAAACATTACATTTACACCTTTCAATAACAAGATATCAATAAAACACATTGATATAAAAACATTATGAAAACTATTTTCAATACCAAAATAAAAGAAAATTAAAACATGGTATTTATTTTTCTTTTAAAAAGAAGGTATGGCTTGTTGAGGAAGCCGAAACTCAAATAACGGTCATGGAGGTGGAGAAGTCGTTGTCACCGCATACGTACGACAAAAACATTCCCTTTTTCGATTAGTAAAATGATTCGTATAAAAAAGATTCCTTTGGGATAAATGTAAAAGTCAAAGGGGTTTATACACCGTATAAAAGAAGGTTGTGTATAAAACAAAATATGCCTCAATGAAAGAAGATTGAGACGAAGTCCCATACCTCGGGTCCGACTTGACTCGATCGTTCTTTAATGTCCTGAATAATAAACTTGAGTTAATTTCTACTTGCTTAAGAACCTTTTTCAAGTTCATTATTCCTTTTATATCACTTATTTCCATGTCATGAACACTATGTAATTATTTAAGTTAATAACGGTCATTTTAACTATCATTGGTACTTGAGTCAAAAATAAACCCTTTATAATTACAAGTTTTTCATGTGTCCATTATATCCGGAATTATAATCATGATTTATATATCATATATATCCAGTATATACATGCATTTATAATATTAATTAATCATTTAGAGGTAAGAAATGAAATATACTGTTCATGGAGACGGTAAGCCGTACGTACGCATGAACGCTACTTTCATTTCTATTTCATATTTTATAGAATGGAATCATAATGATATAAAGGTATATTATAATTCCAGTATAATATTATATATAATATCATAGTTCCATCTTTTATACGTCCCACATATGGTATTTAACGAATCAAATAACTTTGAGGGGGCGGTAGTCCGCACTTCCTTAAATGAAGATATCATGTTTACCCATAATGGAAACCATAAAGGTATGCCCAAAATGAAAAATACAAAAGCTTAAGAAAAACATAAAAATATTATATATCATATATAAATATAGTGACATCTTAATGGCCACCTTTGAAGGTGTTAATATAATGTTGAACAATCATCGTTTAGGGAGGCATAAATTCACCATCCACAGAAACAGTATATTATTTAACCATTAGATGTAGGTGTGTGTAACTGTAGCTAGAGTCCATATGATAACAACATCCTAGTATATTGAATATACTGGAGTTGTTACAAAAGAAATTAATAAATATAGTTTATGGGATTGGATAAGCAAAATAAAACAAAAGGACTCAGGTGAAGACATTACCTTAAAATCGGGTAACTCCCTTTGGTTTGAGCTCAAAGGCTTCCTTGGGAAGACTTCGGCCCAAAGTGAGGATTCAAGGAGTACGAGAGGGATGTGTAGAGACAAAATGATCCAGGGTTGGCCGAGTCAAAGCCGTTGGGAGTGTGGGTAAGGAGGTAGAGGTGGGGGCCTTTTATAAGAGGAGAGGAGGGGCACTCTTGGAAGGTAAAGAAAAGTCAATTTATTTTAAAATGGTATTCGGATTTAAGAGGTCCCAAATTGATGTTTTTCTAGGATAAAGTGATAAGGGTTCTAAATCCACCCATCCAATAGGTTTTGGCCATGTGTAGGTCTTATATTTTACATTATCATTCCATTTTATTTAAATCGTTAAATAATGAAGTCATCGTTTCATCATCATGATGTCATAAATAATTTAATTTATTTAAAGTATAAAAATTATAAGAAAATTACTATGATGTAGGAAATCTTTTTATCTTTCCAAGGAATATTTATAATAAAAAATATGATCTTTATAACCCCATGTAAAAATTGTTTTAGTAAAACATTTCATGTTTGTGTCATTTTTACTTTTACATTAAATAAAAAGTTATTTATGTCATTTCCCAACCAAAGTGGCTCCATGGGGTCCCCAAGTTAACCCATGGATTTTATTGGTCGGAAATGACACATCCAATGAGGGTATAACATGTGTCATGCTCATCTCATTTTATTAAAGCATTATTTTTACCTTAAACTACATTAATTACCTCTAATCGCTATTAAGAACTTAAGAGTTACTATTCACTAAAAAATTATTTTAATCTCATTGAACCACATTTTACTTCTTAATGAAAACCATGTATGTCAGATTTTTTAAATTCAAAACACAAAGATGGAAAAATTTCATTTAAACAGAAAACCAGTTTTTATAAGTACCACTTAGGGGTTTCACTATTCATCAAAAATTGAAGTTTTTCAGAAAATTACCAAAAATTCACACTAAGCTATATTTTATATTCCGAATTCCAAAATGATTTCTATTTTACAAAATTCAAAACATATAAGTTTCATTAATTAATTTAATAATTAATTTCCGCTGTCAAAACAAATAGCGTGTTTTTATGAAACAAAATGTATCAAAAGATTGACACTAGTTTAAGTCCGATTTCAATGTGAAATTGATTCCAATGACCACCATTGGATTAAATGGTAACAATATATCCTAATTTCACTTCAAACCCAACTCAAAAGATAATCTGATCATATAAATAAATTATAAAAAAAAGCAGTTTTGATGTAAAATGCAGTATTTTTAACTATTCATTAAAAAATGGTCATTGTCTGAAAAATACCAACAATTCACACAATGTAAATTTTGATGTCTCAATAATAAAGAATAAGTTTATTTTGACAAAGATATCTTATAAAATTGTCAAAAGATATATTTAAAAATGGTTTTCTATCAAAAGGTAGTAAAACAATCTTTTAAAAATATTAGTGTATTCCATGCTTAAGATTGGATTTATTTTCATTTTAAGCCTCTAAAACACTATCTAATTCATTAATAGACATAGACAAAAATATCTATTATTCATTACTTACCTAGAATGTTACATCCTTCCCCCCTTTGGAAAATTGCGTCCCCACTATTTATTTACTAATCGAATAAATGGGGGTACTTATCCCTCATTGCATTTTTAGATTCCCATGTTGCCTCTTCCATCATGTGGTTTTTCCACAAAACCTTTACCTGATTAATTAACTTATTTCGTAACACTTTCTTCCTGTGGTCAAGTATCTGGACTGGTTGTTCCTCATTAGATAGGTTCTCTTCCAGCTGAACTACCTCTAGACTCAAAACATGAGATGGATCTGGCATATACTTTCTCAGCATCGAAACATGAAAAACATTGTGTACCTGAGATAAACTCGGAGGTAAAGCCACCCGGTATGCAACTGATCCAACTCTCTACAAAATTTGATATGGTCCAATAAACCTTGGACTCAGCTTTCCTTTCTTACCAAATATCATGACACTTTTCCAAGGAGAAACCTTGAGAAAAACATGATCACCTACCTCGAAATATAGATCCTTCATCCGGTTATCCGCATAACTCTTCTGCCTGCTCTGAGCTGTTCTCATGTGCTTCTGAATCAGCTGAACTTTTTCTTCCATCTCTTCTACCAATTCTGGTCCCATCAACTTTGTTTCACCCACATCATCCCATAAAGCTAGAGTTCGACACTGCTTCCCATATAATGCCTGAAATGGTGCCATCTGTATACTGGAATGGAAACTGTTATTATATGAAAATTCAAACAAAGAAAGACGTTGGTCCCAACTTCCCTGATAATCCATTGAACAAGCTCGTAGCAAATCTTCCAAGGTCTTAATTGTTCGTTCTAACTTCCCATCTGATTGAGGATGAAAAGCTATACTAAAATTTAATTCAGTACCCAACGACTTCTGAAGGCCTTTCCAAACGTCAGAAGTGAACCTGGGATCATGATCAGATACAATGGAGAGAGGAACTCCATGTAACCTGACTATCTATTTAATATACAAACAGGAAAGTTGATCTAGGGAAAAAGTATCACGTATAGCAAGGAAATGATCAGATTTAGCCAAGCGATCAATGATAACCCATATTGCATTATTACCTCGAGATGTCTTCAGTAATCCCACAACAATGTCCATGGATATATTCTCCCATTTCCACTCTGGCGCTGGTAAAGGCTGAAGCATCCCTTTCGGTAACTGCCGCTCTGCTTTAACCTGCTGACAAGTCAAACACTTCACAGTAAAATAAGCAATATCTCTTTTCATTCCATCCCACCAGTAATACTCCCTCAGATCTCTGTACATCTTAGTACTGCCAGGATGAACTGAAAACAGAGAACTATGTGCTTCACATAATAACTCTCTCTTCAAATGTGAATCACAAGGCACACACAATCTCTTCCCAAATCTCAAAACAAAATCATTATCAATGTTGAATTCAGGCAACTTACCTTTCTGAACTAGATATACCTTTTTCTACAACTCATTGTCTTGCTTCTGTGGTTACTTGATTCTATCTGATAGAGATGATCTCACTGATACCTGAAATAAAACAGAAGAACTTCCTGGACCAACAACTTCTATGCCAAAGTTCATCAAATCCTTAACCAAAGGATCACGTTCCAAATGCAACATTTCTAATGAAGTATTACATTTTCGACTCAAAGCATCAACAACTTTATTTCCTTTTCCCGGATGGTAATGAATTGTACAATCATAATCCTTGATTATTTCCATCCATCTCCTCTGTCTCATGTTTAACTCTTTCTGAGTAAATATATACTTTAAACTTTTGTGATCAGTATATATTTCACACTTTACTCCATAAAAATGATGCCTCCAAATTTTTAAAGAAAAAACAACAGCTGATAAT
Organism: Viscum album; assembly: GCA_963277665.1. Taxonomy (NCBI): domain Eukaryota; kingdom Viridiplantae; phylum Streptophyta; class Magnoliopsida; order Santalales; family Viscaceae; genus Viscum; species Viscum album. Next base: position 1,446,541,129 of record OY728145.1, on the reverse strand, counting down.
TCCAAATCTTGTGTAGGGTAATTTACCTCATGAGTTTTCAACTGTCGTGAAGCATAAGAAATTACCTGATCATTCTGCATTAGGACGCAACCAAGTCCATTCAATGAAGCATCACTGTATATGACAAACTCACCATTCTTGGAAGGTATTGGCAAAACTGGAGCATTCACTAATCATATTTTCAATTCCTTAAAACAATCATTACAATATTTTTTTCCAGATAAACTTAACACCATTCCGAGTTAGCTTAGTCATTGGACTAGATAACCATGAAAAATTTTCAACAAACCTTCGGTAGTACCTGCCAAACCAAGGATACTACGGATATTGGTTACATTTGTGGGTCTTGGACATTCTTTAACAACTTTTGTTTTAGCAGGATCAACAGTTATGCCATCTTTTGAAACAATGTGACCAAGGAAAGAAATTTTTTGTAACCAAAACTCACACTTGCTGAATTTTCCATACAGTTTATTTTCTTTTAAGGTTTTCATGATAACCCTTAAATGAATTTCATGCTCCTCTTTACTTTGAGAAAACAAAAAAATATAATCAATAAAAACAACCATGATTTATCACCTGAGTCAACTGAGCCATCGCTGCTATAAACTGCTCAATTCTGATTCTGACCATCTCAGTATACTGATTTGGAAGGTCATTTCCCTCTGTATTCCTTCTTAGAAAAGCTGATCTGTTTCCTCGACGAAAAACCATTCTTAACACAGAAATATCTTAGGAGACGCAACATGGTAATCTTCAAATACAATATCACTTCAATTTGACCATAAAAAAATATTTTTGGATAATCATTTAATAGAATTCTAACTCCTAAAGTTATCTAAACTGACCTCTGATACCAACTTAAGGCCCCAGCCTTAAACCTTACTTAATCATGAGTGATTACAAGATTACACACTGAGGATCTTTTCGGGTTTAGAGTTTTAGAGAGTTAGATCATAAAACTTGCATTACATTCCACATATAAACAAAGTGGTTACATAAATATAGTATTGTTCTTTCCCATCAATGGAAACATATTTAAAATAAAACATGGATTCTTTCTTGACACTTCCTTGACACTATCATCATATCATGTACCGTTCCCTTGACCTGTGAAAAACATTTCAAGAAATTTGGGATGAGAATAAAAAGCTCAGTAAGGGATATAAAATATATATGGAAAGGAAACATGGGTACATATATACATAAGAATGAAATCATACTTTACCCATAAAACATAGCACTTCAAAATACCTCATCAAATCATGAATAATTCATAGAAATCATAAGACATAAAGGTAACTTGAGGCATTCATAACATTCTTACGTAGGGAGTAACCCGCTTGGTTACGTTTGGAATACCCATCATAGTAAATTCCCAAAATCTCTTCGGAGAAACCTTAACGTTACAATCCTTTGCGTTACCCAATACATTGGAGAGCTATATCGGGCTCACCCGCCCTTAGTTTATCACGGAACCACCCGTCTTCATAATAATGCCCAAGAACCTCAACATAATCGTAACACATAAAACATTCATAAAGGAAACATAACATTTCCACCTTTCAATCACAAGATATCAATACAACACATTGATATAAAAACATTATGAAAACCATTTTCAATTCCAAAATAAAAGAAAATTTAAACATGGTATTTATTTTTCTTTTAAAAAGAAGGTATGGCTTGTAGAGGAATCCGAAACTCAAATAACGGTCACGGAGGCGGAGAAGTAGTTTTCGCCGCATACGTACGACAAAAACATTCCCTTTTTTCGTTTAGTAAAATGCTTCATATAAAAAAGATTCCTTTTGGATAAATGTAAAATTCAAAGAGGTTTATAAATAGTATAAAAGAAGGTTGTGTATAAAACAAAATATGCCTCAATGAAAGGAGATTGAGACGAAGTCCCATACCTCAGGTCCGACTTGACTCGATCGTTCATTAATGTCCTGAATAATAAACTTGAGTTAATTTCTACTTTCTTAAGATCCTTTATCAAGTTCATTATTCTTTTTATATCACTTATTTCCATGTCATGAACACTATGTAATTATTTAAGTTAATAACGGTCGTTTTAACGATCATTGGTACTTGAGTCAAAAATAAACCCTTTATAATTACAATTTGTTCATGTATCCATTATATCCAGAATTATAATCATGATTTATATATCATATATATCCAGTATATACATGAATTTATATTATTAAATAATCATTTAGAGGTATGAAATGAAATACGCCGTTCATGGAGAGGGTAAGCCGTACGTACGCATGAACGCTACTGTCATTTCTATTTCGTATTTTATAGAATGGAATCATAATTATATAAAGGTATATTATAATTCCAGTATAATATCATATATAATATCATAGTTCCATCCTTTATACGTCCCACATATGTTATTTAATGAATCAAATCATTTTGAGGGGGTGGTAGTCCGCACTTCCTTAAATGAAGATATCACATTTACCCATAATGGAAATCGTAAAGGTATGACCAAAATGAAAAATACAGAAGCTTAAGGAAAACATAAACATATTATATATCATATATAAATATAGTGACATATTAATGGCCACCTTTTAAGGTGTTAATAAAATTTTGAACAATCATCGTTTCGGGAGGCATAAATTCACCATCCACAGAAACAGTATGTTCTTTAACCATTAGATGTAGGTGTGTGTAACTGTAGCTAGAATCCTTCTTATAAAAACATCCTAGTTTATTGAAGATACTTTATTTTTTACAAAATAAATGAATAAAAATAGTTTAGTTGGTTGGAGAAGAAAAATAAAACAAAAGGACTCAAGTGAAAAATTACCTTAAAATCGGGTAACTCCCTTTGATTTGAGCTCAAAGGCTTCCTTGGGAAGACATCGTCCCAAAGTGAGGCTTAAAGGAGTAATAGAGGGATTTGGAAAGACAAAATGAGCAGGGGTTGGACGATCCAAAAGCCTTGGGAGTGTGGGTAAGGAGGTAGAGTTGGGGGCCTTTTATAAGAGGAGAGGAGGGGCACTCTTGGAAGGTAAAGAAAAGTCACTTTATTTTAAAATGGTATTCGGATTTAAGAGGTCTAACATTGATTTTTTTGGAGGATAAGGTGATAAGGGATCGAAATACACCCATACAATAGGTTTTGGCCATGTGTAGGTCTTAGATTTTACATTATCATTCCATTTTATTTAAATCATTAAATAATGAGGTCATCGCTGCATCATCATGATGTCATAACTAAGTTAATTTATTTAAAGTCTAAAAATTATAAAAAAATTACTATGATGTAGGAAATATTTTTATCTTTCCAATGAATATTTATAATCAAAAATCTGATCTTTATAACCCCATGTAAAAATTCTTTTAGTAAAACATCTCATGTTTGTGTAATTTTTACTTTTACATTAAATAAAAAGTTATTTATTTCATTTCCCAACCAAAGTGTCTCCATGGAGTCCCCAAGTTGACCCATGGATTATCTTGGTCGGCCATGAAACATACAATGAGTGTAGGAAATGTGTCACACTCATCTCATTTTATTAAAGCATTATTTTTACCGTAAACTACACTAATTACCTCTAATCGCGATTAAGAACTTCAGAGTTACTATTAACCAAAAAAATTATTTTAATCTCATTAAACCACATTTTACTTCTTAATGAAAACCATGTATGTCGGATTTTTGAAATTCAAAACACAAAGATGGCAAAATTTCATTTAAACGGAAAATCGGTTTTTATATGTACCACTTAGTGGTTTCACTATTCATAAAAAAATTGAAGTTTTTCAGAAAATTACCAAAAATTCACCCTAAGCTATATTTGATATTCCGAATTCAAAAATGATTCCTATTTTACAAAATTCAAAATATATAAGTTGCATTAATTAATTTAATAATTAATTCCTGCTGTCAAAACAAATAGCGTGTTTTTATGAAACAAAATGTATCAAAAGATTGTCACTAGTTTAAGTCTGATTTCAAAGTGAAATTGATTCCAATAACCACCATTGGATTAAATGGTAAAAATATATTCTAATATCACTTCAAAACAAATTCAAAAGATAATCTAATCATATAAATAAATTATAGTAAAAAGTAGTTTTGATGTAAAATGCAGTATTTTTCACTATTCATTAAAAAATGAACATTGTCTGAATAATACAAAATATTCACACAAAGTAAATTTTTATGTCCCAATCATAAAGAATAAGTTTATTTTGAAAAAAATAGCTTATAAAATTGTCAAAAGATAGATTTAAAAATGGTTTTCCATCAAAAGGCAGTAAAACAATCTTTTAAAAATATTAGTGTATTCTATGCTTATGATTGGATTTATTTTAATTTTAAGCCTCTAAAACACTATCTAATTAATTAATAGACATAGATAAAAATATCTATTATTCATTACTTACTTGGAATGTTACATTAACGACTCACCGCTAGAACTTTCAAGTGAAAATTTATAAATAATGAAATTGGGGATGGTGGATCTTAGACAAAATTAATTGGTAATAAAATTAAAATAAAATTCAATTAATTAAATAAATTGTACTTAAATTAAAAATTAATTATTAAAAATTGAAAAAATTGAGTAATTAACTTATTAAAAAATAGGAAAAAAATTAAATCTTAGCTTAAATAGTAGACTAATTAATGTTATTGAAATTAAATTTAAAAAACTAATTAAAAATTTAAATTTTAAAATGATATTATCTATTGAAATCAAATTAATATTTAATGTTATTTTCCTTCAAGAGAGAAAAATATAAATATTAAAAGTTAAGTAAAAGACTCAGTTAATTAAGATAAATTGATAAATTGATTAAGAATAAAGAATAACTAAATTGAAATTCTAAAATCTTACATAAGAAGTAAAAAATAAAAATAAAAAACCAAAAATAAAGTAAGATTAAAATAATAACTTTATATCCTAAAAGTAGAAAATTAATTATGAAACGTTATTATATAAAATAATTAAATAAAAAAATTCAAAAGAACATTTATTATATTAAAGTGAAACATTAATTAATTAATTCTTTAAAAATATAATAAAAATATGTGGACAATATTTATAATTTAAGTCCACATAACATTCCTCCACACATAAGCATTGATTGTCATTAATCAATACTGTGATATATATTTTTTAAATCAAAAAATTGTTTTCAAACATTACGTTCATAAAGAAGCATGTAATGGGTTAAAAAGAAGAGGATACAAAACATTGAAATAGGCTTTTGAAATGGAATGTTTCAAAAGAAATCTTCTCTAAATTTTGTACTTGCTGGGTGAACATGGAAGAAATAAATCATCTGCTTCTAAGGACTTCAGGCCTTGTATATGAAATTACATATTGACTTATTTCAATTCAATATTAAGTTCTAAATATAATTGAGATATAAGGTTAAAAATAATTAGAATTAATAAATTTAAAAAAGTAACTATATACTTTGAATTTCATTGAAGTTCGAAAAAAATAAACTCATCATTTTTAATCACATTATTGATATGAAATAAATGGTTTTATTGAAATCTAATGTACCCTTCTTTATCTGGTGTTCATTATTCACCTCAACTTAATGAACTTTCTTTTGAAATCTTGGCACTGAATTTATTTTTTTTTGAATTTTTTCCAGCCTTGTAACAAGATATAAGCACTGTTACTATAAACTTATTTAATATTGTGCATAAGGATCACTCACACACACTATGCCTAGTTTCTTATAGAGTTACCATGTCTTCTCAAATTCCCATTTTAAAAAAGTGTCAATAGATTTATATTAATTCCATTTCTATTGGATTTCTGAGGAGATTAATTTTAATAAATAAAAATTGAATACCCTAGGATAAAGTTCAATCTTATATTTTCCTAATGTAATGATCAAACTTCTACACGAAATAATCCTATATCAATCTAAAACATATTTCTTAAACAGATAATTCAAAAAATCAATAAAAAAAATCACTCAGCAATCATTAGTCCTCAAAAATATCAAAATCAAGGCAACTCTTAACTATTAGTAAGGTATTATTATTAAGAAAGACAAATTTTAAGTACATTGGGAAGCCTAAAGAAACTCAAAAAAATTATGAATTTTTGAAAAATTTGACTCTTTTTAAAAACAAATACTCAAGGAAGAAGGATTTGATAGGCTTTCATTAAAGAATAGATTATTATAACATATGTTAACCCCCTCCCCCACATTTATAACCCAACATTTTTCCGAAATATAAATTCAAAGGTGGAGAAGACAACAATTTTAAAATTAAGGATAATAAAAAAATTTCATTAAATCATATTAATGTCATTTTGAAGGGTCTCATTGAATCTCAAATAGTTTATTTTACACAAAAAAAAATTTATAGTAGCAACAAAAGCATTAATATTTAAACAATTGAAGATATGTTTTCAATTAAGTTCCAAATAATAGCATGTAAAACATGTGATTTCATAGTGAATAGGGTGTTAGAAATATTTATATATTTGTTTCAATTATATTTTCAATATAGAAGAAAAGATAATGATAAACACCCTACATAGAAACAGTGATCCATGGGGAACTCCCCCCACACTTAAGTTCACGTAGTGAAGAGATTTAAATGTGAATAAAGACATGTAGAAAAGGTTTCTAGTAAATAAGTACATGAATCAAAAATAATTCTTTTAGCATCATAAGATTAATGACTCGCCCCCAAGAACTTACTAGTTAGTCACTATTGAGGTGACTCACCACCTGTAGTGGGTTGATGACTCATGTGCAATAGTGAGTCATATACATACCATTAAACAAAGGAACTATAGATTAACAGAGAATATATATATGTATATGTATAAAAAAATATTGGTGGAGTATAAAAATTAATGTTGAAATTAGCAGTTAATTCCCTGAATTAATAGAGTCTTCACAATCATCTTGATTTGATTTGAGAACATGAGGGAACTTTGCTCCTCTAAAAACACCAACGAAATCACAATCTTTATTCGATGAATAGGAACCAATAAGACTAGGAACGAATATCCAACATATACAGAACTACATAAAGAGCAAGTAATCACTTTATTCAAAAAAAAAATTAAAAATGAAGAAATACCATGGATTGAATTCCATGAAGAAATAAGTTTTCACTATTCAGTTAGACTTTATTAAAGTTCAGTTTTCTAGAATTGTGATAAAAGTCAAGACCTTTGGTTTTCCATCAAAATATGATTTAATTCTATGACCGTTAATAATAATATACTTGTTTTAGTGTTCTACAATCTCAGAAAAACCAATCCTGATAACTCTAACAACTATGAATGTTCTAAACCACAAAGATTTTAGTTTTTCAAGAAAGATATTATGTCTTGAATTAATGAGAAGAACCTTTCATCCAGGTTTAAAATATCTATTTTTAATGATAGTAGCATGAAAAATTTTGTACCTCTCTTTATATATCATAGATTTATCATATGACTCTCTCATTATTTCATCATGTTTACTCAACTCAATAAATTACCTTTCTCTAGCACTCTTAAAATCAATATTAAAATCCATAACTTCCTAATGTGACTTTTACTGAAACTCCATTGGAATATCACATCATTTAACAAATAATAGCCTACATGGACACATACCTATAGTGGTATTTAAAACTATTATATATTACCACAATGTTTCATATATCTTAAGATAGTAGTCTTTCCAAGAATTTGAGATAATTTTCTTTAAAATCTGTTTTAGCTCCCTGTTAGAAATTTCTACGTATCCACTAGTATGTGGATGGTGGGTAGTTCCATTTCTATGAGTTCATCCATATTTTTCCATTAATGCTATAAATTTTTATTTTTTAAATTGTTTTACATTATCAGTTAGAGAGTCTTTTGGCACTCCAAATCTTGAAAAACAAATTCTGATTAACAAAGTTTTATTACACTATTTTCATGATTATTGGTCAGAGATACCACTTCAACCCACTTATAAACATAGTAAAAAATCGCTAGAATCTACACATTCCTATGAGATTATGGAAATTGTCCCATAAAATATAATCCCCAAACATAAAAAATTTAAACTTCTAAAATACCTTTCTGAGTTAACTCATCCTTCCTCCCAACATTCCCTAACCTATGTCATCTATCACATCTAATAACATATGTTCTAGAATCTTTTAGTAAGGTGGTCCAATAAAATCAAGATCGAAGAACATGTAGAGGTGTCTTCTCACCACCATGATGTCCTCACCAAGTCGAGGAGTGAAAACTCTCAAGTATAGGTGAAATCTCTTTTTTCAGCACACAATATCTTTTAATTACATCTGGACATCTCTTAAATAGATTAGTATCATCCCAAAGGTAATACTTGATCTCATAAATGAATTTCTTACTTTTATTATTATAAAAATATTTTGGAGTAGTACCAGTTATGATAAAATCGGTATAGTCTGCAAACAATGCAGACTGCCTTATCAAAACGGTGAGAAGTTTCTCATCAGGAAAGGAAGAGTTAATATACCTAGGATCTTCACAATGGGTATGAGGAATCCTAGAAAGGTTATCTGAATCTATGTTTTTATATCCCGTCTTCTTACTAATTCTTATGTCAAATAATTGTTACAAGAAAATCCAACTAATGAGTCCACGTTAGGCCTCTTTCTTAGATAAAAACTATTTTAAGGAAAAATAGTCCACGAATATGTAAATTTTGAACCAAAAATATAATACCTAAATTAATCTAAATCAAATCCCACAACAAAAAACTCCTTTTTATTAGTGGTATACTTCATTTGTGCCAATAATTCTATATGAATAATATACCACATGAAACTTGTTATCATATCTCTATCCTAATTAAACACCAACATCCATATCACTTGCATCACACATTAATTCAAAATGTAATTTGCAATCAGGTGTAGTTATGATTGGTGATATAGTGAGTTTTTCTTAAAAAAATTAATGATTTAAAATAGTTTTTTTTTTCAAATATGAATGACGAATACTCAACAATAAGGTAAAAGAAGGGATTTTTTATTTTAAAAATTCATCTATAAAACTCTAGTAAAAACTACCCTACCCTAGGAAACTTCATAACACCCTTAACATTATCAATATGTGGTAATTTTTGAATTAATTATATATTCCTAGTGTAATCCTTCAAACCCTGATTGGGCACCTTATATCCTAGAACCATCCCTTCAGTGACAATGAACAAACATTTTTCTCATTTGAGAACAAGGTTGGTTTCTAAGAACCTCTCCAAAACTAACTTGAAATTTCTAAAAACAATATCAAATGTGATACCAACTATGGAGAAATAATCCATGAAAACTTATATGATCCTTTAAGAAATGTTAGAAAATATATCCATCATGCGTCATTGAATGGTAGCAGGGGTTCCACATAAACCGAAGGGTATCTTCCGGTAGGAAAATGTCCCAAACGGGAATGTGAAGGTAGTTTTATCCAAATCTTATGGAGCTACTAGAAACGGGTTCTAACGAGAATATACATCTAGAAAATATAAGAACTCACTCCCAGTAACCCTTTTGAGAATTTGATAAAGCTATGACATTGGAAAATTTTCCTTCATAGTGGATGAATTGACCTTCCTATAGTCTATATAGTATATCCATTGGGTGGCCTTTTTCATGGGAATTTATTAATTTTTCCCAATTTTGACAATATTGATATTTCCATTCTTTGGGACTACATAGAACAGACTGACCCATGTACTGTCAGATATATGATAGATGATACCAGTGTCCAACAATTTGATAAATTCCTCTCTGAAAACCTTATTGACGTTAGGATTTCGTCTCCTTTGGAAATAAATTATAGTTTTTTTATTTATTTACATCGGTATTTTCTACATTAAAATTGTAGTTATAACCCCTTTGATATAATCTATGGTCTAAACTATATAACATTTATATTTTTCAAAACACCCAACAGTCTTTACTCCTATTTATTTTCCAATTTAGAAGAAATGATGATTTTAAGTGTTGACTTATTTCCTAAAAATGAATATTTGAAATGATAGGGAAGTGTTTTTAACTCTAGAGTGGGTGGTTAACCATCAATGTAAGTATATTAGTCCTAGGAGGAACACAATCTTCAATATGTCTCTTAATGGGAGTTTTAATGGTGTCTCGAATTTCAATTCCAAAACCAAATATAAGGTTTCCCTCACTGGTGTCTAATGTGGGCATCTCACTCTCATAACTCTCTAGATCAAAATTAAATAAATTAATAAAATATAAATAATTAAGTTTTATTACAAACTCTACATCTACCAAATATAAACATTATTTATTGTTTGAGATGTTAGATTCACCCTCATGTTCTGTCCGGAATTCATTAAGATTAGAAGCAGAGGATACATCTCCAACAGAAGAAGAAACTGGACAGGTGTCCAGTTCTTGAAAATTTTATAAAATATCTGTTTGAGAAGATTTAACATTATGTGAAACATCATTTATGACATCAATATTTATTTCTTCATCATAGGATTGATTTTTAGAGTCTTCATGTTTTTCGAATGATTTTTCATCTTCCAAGGACTCTACTGTTGAAAAATATTTAAAAAATGTTTGTCCATTGACATTCATGAATACAATGAACTCTTCTTGTTGTTCTCTAATTTTAATGAACAATTGACCCGTAGACACATCAATTAATAATCCACTAGTGGAAAGGAGTGGCCTACCCAGAGTGATGGGGACCTCTTGGTCGCACTCTATATCTCGCACTAAGAAGTCTGATGGCAGAAAAATTATTCATACACTTACCAGTAAGTCATCTACCCTTCCCATAGGATGTGTGAATGAATGATCATCCAACTATAGGATGACTATATTAGGTTTAATATCACCCAATATCAACTATTTTAACAGTGAGTATGAGATCAGTTTGATACTAGCACCCAAGTCACAAAGGAAGTCGAATTGACTAGAATTTCCTAAACTGAAGGCTATGAAAAAATGGCCTCGGTCTTTGTGCTTGGGATGGATTTTGTTTTGGAGTACAACACTGCATTCTTTAGTGAGGATGTATGTTAAAAATTATTCAATGGTATTTTTGTTATAAACATTTTTTTGAGAGATTTCACGTAATATGTAATTTGGATTAAGGTTTATATAAATGGGATATTAACTAGAATCTTGGTCAAATGCCCAAGGACAAGAAGAAGTTCATTGTACTATTTAGTTTCATTTTTTCTAGGAAAATGATGGGTGGGAATAATTCCTAAGAAAAGTAGATATGTCCCTCATTTCATCAACACCATTTTCCTTTAATTTATTCTTATTATTTTTTTAAAAAAAATCCATTTTGATTTCCAGGTGAAAAATTTAGATTTTCTTCATTTTCAACACTCTTATTTTATTTTCTATATTCTATGTCATGCAAAATTTTCTTTCTATACTCACATAATTTTTCATTTTGTGCATTTTGAAATTATTTATTGCTAAAGTTTTACTGTTAAGCCCACTTATTATTATAATATCCATTACATTCTCCTTAGGGTTGATTTTTGTTGTACTCGGTAGTCTACCTTTATCCTTAGAAGTCATGTTACTAACTAGTTATCATAGTTATTTTTCTATATTTTTCATTCTAGAATCATTTAGGATTTTATGAGATTCATATTGAGTTTGTTTTTTATTCAGTTTAGTCTTGAAATTTTCCTCTCGAGTGTCCATTATATTTAAAATTAAATCTATTTCTTAAAATATTTGACCCAAAAAATTTCCTTTTGAATAAGATGATTTTTCCCTTTATTTTTTTTTGAAACTGTTGTCTAGCTGGGTTTTGGTAAGTAGGGGTAGTGGGGTACTCTATAATTCCTTGTACATTCCCGAAGAGGTTGGGATGGTTCTTATTTAATTGATTATAGTTGTTTTAAAATGGGTTATCCATGGTAGGCTTCCTAGGACCATAGTAAACAATGTTTAAATTTTTATGTTGGGATGGCATGTCATAGTTGTATCATAATTATTTTGTGTGACCGAACATCCCACATTTAGAAAATTGTCCCATAAGTGATAGATTTTGGGCTTTAAAGCCCATTTAATTAAAATTTTGTTTATAATTTTTGTTCATTAAGGTTTGGAGTTGGTTGGTAATTTCAAAAATATTAGTGTTCATTTCCGTTATAAAACCAATGTTTCCATATTTTTTCACTCCTTTTCTTCCTGAATTTTTCTGTTTGGAATTTAAGGTGAGGTTTTTAATATTTTTCTCAAATATTCGTCAATATTATCATTTTAATTCCCCCAATATATTGTTCAACATGGTTTGGACATAAGGAGGACAACGCTTCATAGAATATGTCAATGAGAACATGGTACGGGAGTTGATATTGGAGACACAGCCTAAGTAGCTCCTTAAATTTATCCCAAGGTTCATGAAATGCTTATCCATCATCGTAAAAGAAATGTGTAAATTTAGTTCTAATTTATTCTTTATGTCTTTGGGGATGAAATTTCATGAAAAAAGAATTATAGACTTGGTCCCAATTTTCAAAAATGTTTTCATCTAGAGTCAACAACCAATTACCAACATTCCCTTTAACAGTAAAAAAGGAAAGATTACTATTCTAAGAGTGTTCTCAGTGATTCCTAAGCGGGGTAATTATTTCACATTGTTGGATAAATCTGTAATAAAGGATAAAGGTTCCTCATTAGAGAGTTGATACACCCAATTTGTGTATACATTTTCATATACTCTATTGAAATATAAGAACATGTTTTCAGCAATTACCTTCTTCTTAGAGAACAAAAACTTTTATTTTTCTGATCCTGTTCATTTCCAGGAGGTTTATGGCCAAATACAAAAAATGGAGAAGAGAAGAGAAAAAATTTCAAACTACACTGCGTGTACTTATATACACATCGTGTAACTTCCAGTTCAGACACGGGTTGACCCAGAAAAATACATGCCCAAGTAACCAGAAGGTAGTACATGCTGTGTTCACATTTCTAAATGTCGTGTAATACATTCTAGAAGCAGTTGGTGGCTGAGAAGAGTCTACACGCCCATGTGGTCGGCTAATGGGGACACATCGTGTGCTATATCTTCACACTATGTATGCATTTCTAGAAGTATTTGGTGGCCGAATTCTAAGACTACACACTGTGTAAGGTGGCACTACATGCCGTGTACATTCACCTACTAGGAGAAACCATGTTCCATGTCAAATATGGAATGTTAGGCCACCTACAAGCAGAGAAAACGGTGCGAAAAACACGTTGACAAAAGTACACGAAGTGTACTTTTTGATCCATGTGTTATACTTATTATTTTATATAAAAAGAGACCATGGCCACCAAAACAAGGTGTGGTGTGTGTGTGTGTAGTATTTTGTGGAGAAAGGGTTGAAGCTCTGAAGGAAAGACGCTTTGTCGTCGTACTACCATCATTCCGCCTATCGAAGAATCATTCCTTTTTCATAGTTCCAAGCATCATTTCATCAGGTATCAATAGTTTTGTGTTTTTCATTTTTTATATGTGTAACTAAACACCCAGTGTGTGGGGGTTGTGGTAGATGTTGTGTTGTAATTTGAATTATGTTTCTATGAATGTGTTTGTTCTAATAAACTCTTCTTATTCTTCTTAAATCGCTATATATTATCACTGGAAATTCTATACCGGACCAAGGGTAGAGTTTTCAGGGATTCAAAAGAAGAATATTGAAGAATAAATTCATGATCATTGAAAGTATTCGCCGACTAAAAATAGACTAATATAAAAAAATATCTATTCAACACTAGCTACCAGACCAAGGAGTTAGTTTCTTCAGATCTAAATATAATGTTTACCAGACCAAGGAAACATTATTAAAAATTGAACCTAGGGTGTTGGGTTATCATGAGCAACATAACCACATAAGCAATCTGATTTAATATTCTACTTCTCTTTAATCCATAACCCCAATGCACGTTTTTCTTTCTATTTACAACAAAACCAATATTTTCTCACTTACTTTCATTTTATTAAGAAATTTTTTAAAAGAATCTTAAAAACCAATTGTTCTTTTTGTACCAAAAAAACCAACCAAAATTGATTATAATTTCAGACGATATCACTAAATACAAAAATAAAAACTAAATTATGAAAAATTAAATTACCACATAGTTCCTTGTGGATCGACCCATTACTGGTACTATATTTTTAGGGTAAATATAATTTGGGACACTGAAAACATCCCTTCGGTGAAACGACCATCCAGATTTCGGTACCATTGCTGGGGAATCTAGAGTTAATTTTATTCGTGTTTTAATTAAATTTTTATCAACGTTTAGTGAGAATACAAATAATAAATTCACAAAAATCTACTTTCTATTCTCAATTCTGTTTCTTTTTTCCCTCATTTACGCGTGGTGTTTTGTGTGTGTAGGTTATTAACTATATGAGCAGCCACCTCACATGTTCCAAGAGCACTGAGTCATCAGGGTTTTTCCCAAATGACCTGGAGATCGAACGAACATTTTTGAGGCGCCAATGAGCACTGATGGCTGAACACAACCAAATCACTCCACTGGCACAGAATGAGGAAGTTAATCTAGCTATTGTTCAAGGAGCTGGACAACAGTTAGGTTCGGAAGAAAACATGAACCAACAAATTCCACATGCTTCCGAATACCATCCACAACAACTCCAACAATTCAAACCAGAGTAGATTCCCTGTTTCAAGAATGGTCAAGGGACATTCTACGCTCCCCTGGACCAAAAATTCATGCCGGTTCCCCTTCATCAGCATCCACCTAGACACCGTACTCTCATGGAGTACGACCTGCCATCAATCCGTGGAGCTGACATGGGCATCGTCTGACCTCCAGTGCAGGCCCAACACTTCAAGATCAAGTCTGCTATCATGCGGTTGATCCAGAACACCATTCAATTCGGCAGCCTACCCAGTGAGGATCCCAATGCCCATATCTCCAATTTTCTGGAGGCCTGTGACACATTCCGCTACCAAAAAGTATCTACGGATTCCATCTATCATTTCCTTTTACCCTTCTCTCTAAGGGATAAAGCGAAATATTGGATCAATGGATTGTCACTATGATACATCCTCACCTGGGAGGAGCTAGCCCAGGCATTCATGTACATGTACTTCCCACCTTCAAAGACGGTGACACTATGGAATGAGATCCACAATTTCTAGCAGCATGATGCTGAATCATTGTATGAATCATGGGAGTGCTTCAAAGAGATGTTGTGCAAATGCCCACACCACAGACTTCCACTTTGGATGCAAGTCCAAACCTTCTATAGAGGTTTGACAACTAATACCATGTTTGTGGTGGATGTTTCTGTTGGAGGTATGGTAATGAGGTAGTCCCCTGAAGAACTCTTGGAACTGCTGGAAGATATGTCTACAAACAGCTTCTAGTGGCATTCCGAATGGGGAACACAGAAATGAGGTATGCATAACATAGATACAAATACTATGCTAGCTGCCCAGTTAGATGTTGTGTCCAAGAAAATCGACGCACTCAATCTGAAGGGAACGTACCAAGTACTTGCGGCAAACCATCCGGTGTGTAGAAAACGTGTTCATAACCACATAATGTGAGAATGCTCGGGTTCTGCTGAAGGCCCATAGAAAATTGAGGTATGTTATGTTGCACAAAACCGAGGGCCCACCAAGTACCAACAGTGCTTGAACCCGACATGGCGTGACCATAAAAACATATTTTGGGGCCAAGAACAGCAAAATTTGCTACCCCAGCGACCACCCGTCTACAACCAGCCTTCATATCCGAACCAGTACCAGAGGTAGAAATATCTCCAGCAGGGATCTTATCAGTAGAAAGGGTATCAGAAACCTCAACCAAAACAGCTGCGACAGCCACCACCTCCACCAGCTCAACAAACTCCACATGCGGAGAACACCTCAAGGTTAGAGGATCTTATAACCAAATTCATATATACTGCTGATACCAAGTACCAAAATCAGGAGGCGTCAATTCAAGGCTAGGAGAACCAAATTGGCCAGTTGGCGAACCCACTCTCAGGAAGGCAACCCGGTACTTTATCGGACAGTACAGAGAAGAACCCAAGGGAGGAAGCCCATGATGTCATACTCCGGAGCAGAAAAGATCTCAAACAGAACCAACCAGCATAGCCAGGTCCATCCACATCCCCTGATGATGAAGAAGATAAGAATACTAACCCCTCCGCATCTAAAATCCCACAAAAGGAGGCTTCGTACAATAAAGGGAAGGAGGTTTTAAAAACTTTCGTACCTTCCTTAACCTTCCCTTAGATATTGATACATAGAAATATGGACCACCAGTTCGGCAAATTCATGGACGTGTTCAAGAAGATGCACATAAATATCCCATTTGAAGAGGCACTGATGCAGATTCCTACTAATTCCAAATTCATGAAGGACATACTCTTCAATAGAAGAATGATGGAGGATTTGTGCACCATTTCCCTAACCAAGTAGTCTTCTCTAGTCACCCAACAATCAATTCCTCCCAAACTCCAAGATCCAGGTAGTTTCACTATTCCATGTACCATTGGACCATCTGAGTTTGGGAAGGCTCTCTGTGACTTGGGGGTCAGCGTGAACCTCATGCCCCTTGGAGTTTTCAAGAAGCCCAGGCTCTATGATTTGAAGCCTTCTTGAATAGCCCTTCAACTTTCTGATCACTCCATTAAAAATCCAAATGGACTACTGGAGGACGTGCTTGTCATGGTGGGTCGGTTGATCCGTCCAGCTGATTTCATCATCCTTAACATGGAGGATGACCAGGAGGAACCTCCAAAACGTGGAAGTCCTTTTCTGGCCACAATAAAGGTACAGATTGATGTGCACCAAGGACAGTGGATTTTCCTGGTAGGAGATGAGAGAGTCTCTTACAATGTCCTCAAAGCTGTTAAATATGCATCCATTCCTGAGCATGAGGACTATTATTCTATAAACACCATGGATGAGCAAAAAAGGAAATGATCTGGTATGTTCTTTTTCATATACATTTATTATTCCAGACATTCCAGATAAAGCGCCAGATGACATGAAATTCCTAGAATTCTAGGGTTCCCACTATTGGCAACGAACGACTATTCCTAATCGTCTGGAATGGGAAAAGGTTCAACCAATTGTACCTTCGATTTAGAAGGAACCTGAACTCAAACTGAAACCTCTTCCATCTTCACTTAAGTATGGGTATTTGGGACCAAATAAAACTTTTCCTATCATACTTAATGCAGAACTGTCACAAGAGTAGGAAGATGCATATCTAAAGGTTTTGAAACAACGGGCGCACGCTATTGGGTGGATAGTCGCTGATTTAAAGGGCATCATCCCTACCATTTGCACCCATAAGTAGTTACCTGAAGAAGGTGCCAAACAATCGTTTCAACCACAGTGATGCCTGAATCCCACTATGAAAAAAGTTGTAAAAAAAGAGGTGATTAAGTTATTGGATGCTGGCATCATATATCCCATCTCTGATAGTCTGTGGGTGAGTCCACTCCAAGTGGTACCCAAAAATGGGGGTATCACTATAATTTCAATTGAAAAGACCGAGCTCATCCCTACACGCACTGTCACGGGATGGCGAGTTTGTGTGGATTACCGAAAGCTAAACGATGCCACATGGAAGGATCATTTCCCCTAGCCATTCATGGATCAAATTCTAGAGTGACTAACAGGGAATAACTAATATTTCTTCCTCGATAGTTATTCAGGCTATAACCACATTTCCATTTCTCTAGAGGATCAGGAGAAGAGCACATTCACTTTCCCTTACGGTACATTTTCTTATAGAAGTATGTCTTTTGGCATGTGCAATGTCCCTGCAACCTTCCAGCACTGCATGCTGGATCTCTTCCATGACATGGCGGAAGAAATCATGGAGGTATTTATGGATGATTTTTCCATTTACAGGAAATCATTTGCCACTTTTTTATGGAACCTAGAGCTTGTTTTGGAACGTTATGAGAACACTAATCTAGTTTTGAACTGGGAAAAGTGTCATTTCATGGTGAAAAGTGGCATCGTACTTGGCCACAGAATCTCGGATATGGGGATAGAGGTGGACTCTGCAAAGATCAATGTCATTTCATGAATACCTATTCCGACTTCTGTTAGATCCATCTGCAAATTTCTGGGGCGTGCCGGGTTCTACATGCGGTTTTTCGATGACTTTTTTAAAATTCCTCAGTCCCTCACAAATATTCTAACCAAGGATTCCATATTTGAGTTTGATGATCCAAGCAGCATAGCTTTTGAGAATCTGAAGCAGTGTATGGTGGAAGCTCCGGTGATGATTTCTCCTAACTGGCAGGAACAATTTGAGGTGATGTGTGATGCCAGTAAATACCCAGTTGGAGAAGTCTTGGGACAGCAGCTTGATCGTATTTTCCGACCTATATTTTAGGCCAGAAGGACGCTCAATTAGGCTTAGATCAACAACACCGCCGCAGAGAAAGAGATTCTTGCAGCAGTTTTCGCATTTGACAGGTTCTGTTCTTACTTAGTGCTGTCTAAAGTTATTGTTTATACTGACCATGTAGCACCAAAATACCTACTAGACAAGAAATATTAGAAGGACCGATTGATCCGCTTGGTACTCCTCTTACAAGAATTTGATCAGGAGATTAGCGATAAGAAAGGGAGTGAGAACGTTGTTGTTGACCAACTCTCCAAGCTCGAGCTACCTCATTTAGAGAAGGAGGAAGATTGGGAGATCAAAGAATATTTCCCTGATGAACACCTCTTTTCAGTCAACGAAACACCTATACTATGGTATGCTGATATTGTTAATTTTTTGGTTACATATGTCATTCACCCTGACCTTTCCTTCTAGAAAAGGAAGATATTTTTCTCTAATGTGAAGAGGTACTTCTGGGAAGATCATCTACTATTCCGATCCTATAGCAATGGGGTAATCCGCCATTGCATTCCTGAGAATGATGTTCATGGAATCCTAGAATTCTGTCACACCTCAATAGTTGGGGGACATCATGGGCCCGACCGTATGATTTCGAAGATCCTACAGTCTGGGTTTTTCAAGCCCACTATGCATAATGATATTGGGCCTTTATTTCTTGTTGCGATCGGTGCAAGAGGACTGGTAATGTGGGACGTACAGATGAGATGCCCTAGCACCCAATTATGGATGTTGAGATTTTCGACGTCTGGGGAATAGATTTTATGGGTCCCTTTCCCCCGTCTTTTGGGAACACTTATATCCTAGTCTGCATCGACTACGTCTCCAAATGGGTGGAATCCACTGTTACAGCACACGACATAGCCAATGTAGTCATGAGTTTTTTAAGGAAAAATATTTTTCGCAGGTTTGGAGTTCCGCGAGTACTGATTAGTGATAGAGGGACCCACTTTGACAACTCACTAATGAGAGGAATTCTATCTAAGTTTGGAGTAAAACATTAGATGGGGACACCATATCATCCCCAGTACAGTGGACAAGTAGAGATCTCCAACCGTGAGCTCATGCAGATCCTGGAGAAAATAGTAAACACTTTGAGGAAAGACTGGTCCAATAAGTTAGATGATGCTTCATGGGCATATCAGACTGCTTTCAAAACACAACTGGGAATGTCCCCATTCCACATCATACATGGAATTCTATGCCATATGCTAATATAATTGGAAAAAAAATCCTATTGGTCCATCAAGGCATTGAATTTTGATATGAAGGAAGCCGAAGAGAAGTGAAAGTTCCGACTGTCGGAACTTGATGAAAAAAAAATTAGAGGTATATGAAAATGCCAATATTTATAAGGAAAAGACTAGATCTATTCACGACTGGATTATTTCATGAAAATATTTCCAACCCGGTGATCAGGTACTTCTCTTTAACTCTCATCTCTTTTTATTTCGAGGGAAGTTAAAGTCACGATGGTCGGGACCATTCCAAGTCATATGGGTATTCCATCATGGAGCGGTGGAAATTTCTGGAGACGATGGTCAACCATTCAAAGTGAACAGGCAACGATTGAAGGATTATCATCACATAGAAAACACGGTAGGAACATTTTCCACAATACATATGTGGTAAGAAAATGTAAGTAGGTCAATCCAACAACCTAAAACAAAGGTGCTTCCAAGGAGGCAACCCATAGGATACACACCGTGTACCACCTATACACATGGCGTGTACATTTTCCTTTTCATTTTATCTAACTATTACAAATATATAGAGTAGCTAAGTATAAACAAGGATGATGCTGATACCGATGGTATGGTCACTGGAGTTTATCCGAGCTGACCCTAGTTCAAATCCTCTCGACCAACCATCGGCACAGGGTTCCTCCTTTTTATATTTTCTTACACGACATGTGTAGTAAATTTAATGTATATATATTTTCTTATACAAAAGTCCATGATGGGGATGGGTTGGTTGGCCAGGATCGAATCCCGGATCCAAAAGACCTGGGTTCAAATCCTGACAACCGCACCATTTCCATCATTTACAATTTTTATAAAACCACATGACATGTCTTCCAATATACGTCCTATGTGCCCCGTTTTCTTTCTAAAACTGAAATATAAACACCTATTCTATATAATGTAATACATGCAGATGAAGTTGACAGATTGGAAAAGTCTCAACCCTAGATCCAAAAGACCCAGGTTCGAACTCGGCTAATCTCCCTGCGTCATCCCCTTATTTTATAATTAGAAACCACATGTCGTGCATTTTATTTATTTCCATGGAGTATAGGACGTATAAAATAACTATATATATATAATAAATATGGGCAGCAGTACAACATTCGCTCTAGTGGTTGAGGGTTTCCATTCGGTGCGGTCGATCGCCGGTTCGAACCTCTGCCCAAGCACCAGACCAAAGGTTGTACTTCTCTTTTTATGATTTTTAAACACATGGTGTGTATTTTCCCAATACATTACGTGTATAGTTTTTAAAAAAAAATCTATATATTCATATATATATTTACTTTTATTTTTTTAATTAATTAATATTAATTATTATATAGTTTATTATAATAATTATATATATGTGTGTGTTTGAATCTAAAAAATATTGGGATACACGGTGTGTAGTCCCGATGTACACACTGTTTACCGTGGATATATAAGCCACGGCCACCTGGCTTCACGCCGTGTCGCACGGTGCCTCATCCTCTTCTTGTTTCTTCTTTTGAACGACACCCAGACACCCCACTCTCAAATCCATCGATTCTGGGCATTTTGGGTTCTACTTCTTCTTGCATTGCGATCCTCAGTCAAGGTATTCATTTATAAACCCTTTATTTATAGTTATTATATGTGTTTATGGTGATTTCGGGATTAGCAGACTGTTTGGCTTCCGCGATACAAGGCCAATAAATGAAGAACACATATCGTGTACTATTATATATGACCACACTAAAAATGCAATGCGATTTGAATATACATGGTGTGTATGTTCAGTACACACCATGTACCTTCCCCCATCATGCACAAGTATCCTTTTCACACGGCCTCACACACCATTTTCACGTACACGGCGTGTGTGTTTGGTGAACTCCATGTATGTCTTTTCTTTTGGCCTATTCGTGTGTGGAACATAACACGGCCTCGCATACCATGTTCCTCTACATGGTGTGTGTGTTCGGTACACGCCATGTATACCATTTCTTTCGATTGGCCTGTGTCTTTCCCTCCAAACAGCCATGTTCCTCAGGTAAAGAACACATTGTGTCCTATATGTACACGGCGTGTCCTTTATTATTATAACTGTTAAAACCTGGCTGTGTCTTTACTGATTCACGACCATGTGAACTTTTCATGAACAAGGCGTGTATGTTCAGTACACGCCGTGTCACCTTACACAGACTATCTTATGCTCCCTCGGCGTGTTTATCCAGAGAACACGGGATGCTACTCATCCTATACTACACGCTGTGTACTCTAGATGTACACGCCGTGTACTTTTATTTTTCATATTTCTTACATTTTATTTGTTTTATTTTCTTTTATTTTTCTTTTGTTTTGTTCTTCTTTCTATTTCTGGTTATGGAAGATCAATATATTTATCACGGGAAGCAGCCTGCCTCCACCACTGAGGGCGAGAGGCCCATTTTTCGGCAGATTCGACTTTGGCCTCTGTCGCAGTCAGACCCAGACGCTCTGTTCTATGACCTCCCTCCACTGTCCATCCTTCCACCACCTGCTGCTTTGGCAGAGGCTGGCCCTAGAACAGCAGGTCCTTCACCACCCCATTCGGAACCTCCGAGCACCATCGACAATTCTCTAATGGCTGACGCACTTTCTGAGCCCTCTCCAGTAGCGGCTGGCTACATATCGACCACCTCCTCCAGCGGGCCTCCATCTACTTCAGCAGATCTGCCCCCAGAGACAGCTCCTGCTTCTGCACCTGTACCTAGATCAGGACCTGCGGGTGTTCCCTACCCCTACATGGTATTCCCGGTTACCGACTTGGTGCATTACCGGGGCCGACGCTTCTATCGCCGACCGATTCCGTTGAGTGGCCGCTATATCGACATCAGCATTCCAAAGCAGCTCGGTATCTGGGGAGAGTTAGAGGATCTCCTTGGACACACTCCCCTGCTCGTTATTTTCCAGGCCAACACTCCTAAATTCTGCGATTTAATATTGAAGTTTGCAGCCTCATTCGAGTTTGATGGAGCTGAGTACCAGGAGACACCTGGTGATGCGGTGCCCGTGGTTCGGTTCCGGCTGGGTGGCCGGCGATTTTCCCTCACCATGATAGAGTTTGGCCGAGGGTGTAGTTTCTACCACCATCCCATCACCCCCTGTTTCTATCCTGTCTAGGCCCGAGCACTATGAGCTTGTTTCCATGTGGCGGGAGATTGTTGTGACTAACCACCGCTACACCCTTACCTCGCAGAAGAGTACACGTATCACTGACCCCATCCTTCATTTTACCCATTGGTGCTTCAGCGCCATTCCTTTCCCCCGCCATGAGGATATGGGGGTTGTGACTAGTCGTGACATGGATCTACGTACCTGTGTCATCTGGAAGAACTACCCAAACCTCCCTTTCCTAGTTTCCTACTACTTTCATGTTCTGTTAAACGGCTGTCGGGGCAACCTGAACGGAGGTTTTTATGCCACTCGCCTCACCCACCACCTTGGGGTTTTTGAGCCTTCTTTACCCCATGATCTGTTAGGTTCTCCCCAGTGGATGGACTATCTCATGCTTATTCTCATTGGATTGGTACGGAAGCAGGGGGTGCCTACATCCTTTCCCAGCCTCACCCCACCCACCTGCTAACCCTCCTACCCCCGATGATGCCCTTGCTCCTCCTTACCCACCCCCTCCAGTTCACCCACCCCACCCCCTTCCTACTAACCCCACTTCTTCTCGCCTTCATTCTTCTATACCACCACGAACCCCACCTACCCCCACACCCTCGGTCGGTCTTGCCCTTTCCATATACCTCGATACGATGGAGTAGCACATTGTTCATATTGACCGCCACCATGACCGCATGGAGAAGATTTTGGGGCTTATTGTTCAACATATTTGTATTCCACTTCCCTACCCCTACCTCTACCTCGGCTCTTGGCCCTTATGCTGCTGCTCCACCTCCATTCACTACGCTAGCCATGGATTCTATTCTCCTTTCTACTGTGGACCCAGCTACTGCTACTACCACTACCACCACTGCTGCTAGTCCAGGGGGGTTGTGAAGCTACCTTTACCTAGTCTAGCCCCTAATTCTCATACTTCTTTGGCTTCCCTTCCAGATGTAGAGTTTGAGCCTCACACTTCCTCGGCTCCTTATCCCTCTTTACCGGTTGGTTCGGTACTGGATGATGCCTCTTCTGAGGCGACCCCATGAAAGGTTGTGGGACACATGATTTTCATTGTATATATATTTTTGTGATGTCTTGTTCTTGTGTTTGTTATTCATGCTTTTAGTGTTCTCTTTCATTCCCACCTCACAGGTACTCTGGTACGTTTTGGGATGCACTTTTACATCAAATTCCATTTTCTAATGCCTAGACACGAGGGGAGTATTCTTTTTGTTCCATTGTTTACTTCCCTTTCTTGGTTTACTTATTTCATTAATTCCCCTAGGTCTGGTACATTATTGTGTCCCCACCTTCCCTTGTTCCTCTTTTCGAGAACTTGGTGGACCATGTGCGTTATTCAGTATGGGGGGGTGTCTCTCAACCTCTTTATTATTTTCCCTTTTTAGATTATAGAGACATCATTACTAGAAGATATATTAAAAAACGTAAAGACATTTTTGGTTAATCGTATTTTTATATAATAAAGCTGAAAGTGAAAAATTTTAAATGTTACATGTTATTTTGATTCTCAGGTATTTTAAAATGATTGCTGATATAATTTAAATTACAACAAGTAATCCTTGGATAATTACATCGATTAGAATATACATAACTACCAGAATTTGCATGTTTTCTTTTCGAAACATGAGGAATTTTTGAATTACCTTAAAATGATTGAGGAATTAGATTGTTTTAACCCCTTTATCATGAGCCTAACCTAAATCTTATATTTGGGAAGCCCATAGAGACCATAAATAACCATTTTAGGAATCTATATTACTAGCCTATTTCCCTTCCTACCGTAATTTTTTTTTTCAAATTTTGCATGATTATGTATTTGAGCTCAAAATAATTGATTGGAAACACATGGTATAAATTCGTGAATTGTCAAGAAATTAAGTATGGGGGAGAGTCTCTTGATCATTTGGGGAGAAAAGAGTTCCAAACCCTTATTTTGGAAATTCAGAAAGGTTCCCTTTGTGTTAAAAAAAATGGTACAATCAAATGGGCATTATACACACTTGTTGGTTTGTGACTCCTACTCAACTAAATGAGATTGTGGTGATGACATCATTTTATAAAGCTTGTAGAGGACGTGTTTACATTGAGTTTAATTTTGAATATCATGCATTGTTATTTATGAATTTAGCCTCCTTTTTCAATCCTCAGAGTAATTTTTCACATCTTTTCCTACCAACCATTATCCACAGAAACATCTGATCCTATTTGAAATGTCCTCATTATTTTTGTAAGTCAAATTTTCAGAAGTGGAGAACTAGATTTATTGCAAACCTATGGATAGAGTGTATATATCTCTAATTGAGCATAACTTTGTTTAAAAACATCTTGAGTGTTGATCATATTTCTTGTGAGGTAAATCAGAAATTTTCTTGATTATATTGTAAAGGTAGAAACATGTGTTAAAAGAGGATAAAAGTAGTTAATTGAATTATATATGCGGCATGATTAGAATATCTAATGGATTGAAACTGCTTTTTATTCTTTGTTAAATTTTCTCCTGTCACTTATTATTTATACTTATGACTAACATAAGTTCTTCCTTTTACAAATATAGATTCTTTTAATTAGATGTTGAGATTTTCTTGAGGGCAATCAAATGAGTAAGTATGGGGGAGTTTGATACACCAAATTTGTGTATACATTTTCATACACTCTATTGAAAACTAAGAAAATGTTTTCAGAAATTACCTACTACTTAGAGAACAAAAACATTGATTTTGGTGATCTTGTTCATTTCTAGGAGTTTATGGCCAAATACACAAAAAGAATAAGAGAAGAGAAAAAATTTACAAACTGCACTGCGTGTACTTATATACATGCCATGTACATTCCAGTTCAGACATGGGTTGACTAGGAAAAATATATTCCCATGTAACCAGAAGGCAGTACACGCCGTGTTCGCATTTCTACCCATCGTGTAATACATTCTAGATGCGGTTGGTGGCCAAGAAGAGTCTACACACCCATGTGGCCGGCTAAAGGGGTCAAACCATGTGCTATATCTACACATCGTGTATGCATTTCTAGAAGCATTTGGGGACCAAATTCTAAGACTACACACCGTGTAAGATGGAGGTACACGCCGTGTACATTCACCTACTAGGAAGCACCGTGTTCCAAGTCAAAGACGGAATGTTAGGCTACCTACCAGCGAAGAAAACAGTGCCAAAACGCGATGATAAAAGTACACATTTCATACTTTTTGATACATGATGTGTTCTTATTTTTTTAATACAAAGAGGCTTTGGCCTCCGAACCAAGGTTTGGTGTGCGTGTATTATTTTGTAGAGAAATGGTTGAAGCTCCAAGGCAAGATGCTTTTTCGTCATACTACCATCATTCCGTCTACTGAAGAATCATTCCTTTTTCAAAGTTCTAAGAATGATTTCATTAGGTATCAATAGTTCTGTGTTTTCCATTTTTATATGTGTAACTAAACACCCAGTGTGTTGGGGCTGTCGGAGACATTGAGTTGTAATTTGAATTAAGTTGGTATGAATGTGTTTGTT
This sequence comes from Viscum album, assembly GCA_963277665.1. Lineage (NCBI taxonomy): Eukaryota > Viridiplantae > Streptophyta > Magnoliopsida > Santalales > Viscaceae > Viscum > Viscum album. Next base: position 1,446,514,850 of record OY728145.1, on the reverse strand, counting down.
CTAATAACCTCTTCTTATTCTGCTTAAATCATTGTATAGTAATATTGGAAATTCTGTACTAGACCAAGGGCAGAATTTTTAGGGATTCAAAAGAAGAATACTTAAGAATAAATTCATGGCCATTGAAACTATTCTCTGACTCAAAATGGACTAATCTAAATAAAGATCTGTTCAAAACCAGCTACTGGACCAAGTAGTTATTTTCTTCATCTATAAATATAATTTTTACCGGACCATGGAAACTTTATTAAAAATTGAACCCAGAGTGTTGGGTTATCATGAACAACACAACTTCATAAGATATCTGATTTAATAATCAACTTCTCATTAATCCATAACCCCAATGCATGTTTTTATTTCAATTTACATCAAAACCAGTCTTTTCATACTTACTTACATTTTATTATGAAATGTGTTCAAATAATCTTAAAACCAAATTGTTATTTTTGTACCCAGAAAATCAGCCAAAATCGATTCTAAATTCAGCAGACTTCACTAATAACAAAAATACAAAATAAATTAATAAAAATAAAATAACCTCACAGTTCCCTGCGGATCGACCCCTTACTGATACTATAATTTTTATGGTAAATATAATTTGGGACACAGAAAACTTACCTTCAGTGAAACGACCATCCAAGAGTCCATTGAATACTAGAAGTAGTGAAAGATGGGACTACTTCTATTCATGGTCTCTAGATCTAAAAGATAATATAATGGAATATTGGTTTCTTGAAACTTGAGGGAGATAGATTTCCCTCATCCTAGGCCTCTATACCTCTTCTAAGAGTTTAGGTTGAATATTTGGTTGAGTATTTGATACACTAGGAACCCAATTTCCTAAATTATCCATTTTAATTTTATTTTTCATTTTTAGAGAAGTTATGTGTTTTTCAATTTCTGGGTTTAAAGTCTCTAATCTATCAGAAGATGACCTTGTACTCATAAAAATGTGATAATAGAGGAAAATAACCACAAAACCATTAAAAAGTATTCAAACATAGCTAATGAAAGTTGAATGTAACAGAGAAATAAAAAACAATAGAAACATAAATTAATAATAGAACAATGTTTTTAAAATAATTTTCAAAATTTTCAATTTTTTAGAATCTTTTTTATATGTGATTTTTTGAAACATTTTTTATTTTCAAAGTTGTTTCTCAAAGTCCTCCATGACAACAATGCAAAAAATTTGAACCGTATGTGGTTGAATATGTCTTAGTTTTTAAAAATTTATGTTTTCTTACATACTATAGTATATAATTATGTAGGGTTGAACCCATAGGGAAGGATGAGTGGTTATATTTTTCAAAACCAAAACCCACTATTGTCAGCAATGGGTAAAATTAATTTTTAATTTTTTTAATATTAATCAATAATGATTCATAATAATTTATTTTTTTTTTCAAAATCTATGATAAAAAAGTATAAAATATGAATAACCAGTGAGCAACCAAGAGGATTAATGTTAAAAGATGAACAGGGAAGAGATTTTCCTAAGGAAAATCTATCTTACAAGTATAATAGGTATTTCTATTCACATAATTGTAAATGCAAACAAAACTATTGAATATATATGATTTATATCCCCCTATTAGTGATAAGTTACACATATTATATATTTTTGGATTTTTCCACTACCAAAATGATTTAATTTCAAAACAGTATTTGAAAAGAAATGGAAATAATATTGTTGAATGTTATGATGTTTTGTTTTTTAATTAAAATTTTTGAAAAATTATATCTATGATAAAACTCATTAAATGATCCTAGAATTAAAATTTGAATTCAAGTGTCCTTGATAAATCATAGGATTTAAAAATTGATCTCATCGATAAATTCTAAAAACATCTGAATGAAAAAGTGAATAGGGAAATAAAGAAAACCATTAGGAAAAAGAAATTCCGCAAACAATGATTTTATCCCAATATCATGTTCATATTAATAATTGTAACATTAAATTCAATGTTAAAAATTGAAAACAACAGAGGAACAAAGAACCCCACTTCTACAGCTTCTCTCCCAGATCTGTGGTGAACGAATCAAATTTCATCAAATATGTGAAAAAGGGGGCTTCAATTTCTCCATATTTATTCGGTGGGTATGGAATGGTGTTGTATTCATTAGATCTACAATGAATCTCTTCCTATAGTGGACTCGGCTTCAGAATAATAACTATGTTGATGACGGAATCAAGATCTGTAGGGATCCCCTTCTTGTGACGAAGGATTAATATCATATCTAGTAATGTTTTGAAGTTTAGAATTCTGTTACTTATATTTAATGTGTTTTGGTGTGGAAATTATAGTGAGACATATTGTTGCAATGGTGATGGTGTATCACAGAGAGGAGCTGTCATAAGAACACTAGTGATGTGAAAGAGGATTCTGGTGCTGACGGTGTGACATGCGAGGAAGATCTCAGTGGTGTGAAGATAGGGAGAAGTGGTGTGTCTGATTTTTAATGGTGTCTAAGGAGTCTGGAAGTTTTATTTTATGTGGTGATTGAAATAGTAGTGATGTATCAATGAGAAATTGTTACGTGTTGGTGGAGTGGTGTGGTGTCACTCAAGTAAGAAGGGTTGGCGGTGTGAGGTTGTAATAGTGATTCAAGGACTCATTGTTGTAGTGTTGAACAATGAGTGGGATGAGGGAGGTAATTTGATGGAGAGAAGAAAGACTCACCATTGGAAAACCAAATGTTGACTTGGAAGAAATGGTGAAGGGGCCGACAGTGAGTAATGACTCACCACTGGCACATTCCTGTGGAAAATTACCATGTAAAGAAATCTGTAACGGTGGATCCTAGACAAAATTAATTAACAATAAAATTAAAATCAAACTCAATTAATTAAATAATTGAAACTTAAATTAAAAATTGAATTAATAAAAATTGAAATAATTGAGTAGCTAATTAATTTAAATCTTAAAACATAAAATTAGAAATTAGCTTAAATAATTAACTAATTAATGTTATGGAAATTAAATTAAAAAAATTAATTAAAATATTAAAATTTAAAAAGATAGAATCTATTGAAATTGAATTAAATATTAATGATAATTTATTTCAATAGATAAAAATTAGAATATTAAAATTTAAATTAACGATTCAATTAATTATGATAAATTGAATTATTATTAATAATAATATATTAATCAGATTAGCATTCCAAAATCATAAATAAGAAGTAAAAAAAATAAAGAACCAAAAAATAAATTAAAATTTAACTAATAAACTTAAAATATAAAATTAGAAAATTAATTTCAAAAAATTAATAAATAATTGATTTTAATATAAAATTAAAAAATTCCTTTTTCAGCAAAAACTGAAAAAATAATTAATTAAATCATTAAAAACAAAATAAAAATAGGTCAAAAATCTATAGATTTTATGGAAAGAATATTTTTTTTAAACCTTATATTTTCATTATTTGGTTAATACTAATCGTAAAAACTAATTTAACAATTAGGTTATATGATATTATATTAAATAATATTATTATTATAATAAAAATTTGTTCAGTAAAATTCGGTGTTGTGTGTAATGTAATCTATTAAAGAGACTCATTATTGTGTGTGACACATGATAACTCAATAATGAATTCATATAAAGATATAAAATAGATTAAAACTAGTAAATGTATTATACATTCTCAAAATGTTATATTCTACTCTATGATTGGAGTTGCGTGTCATACAATCCATAGAATAAAAGTTACTGTTTCATAATTTTTGAGGTGTTACAGTCTCACCAACTTAATTAAATTGAATCATTAAAATTTAAATTTGGCCATGTTAATATAGGTTTTGATATTTTAAAATATTGATGTTGAAAACCCGATATTGTAAATATGGTTAAAAACACATATTCTTAATAAGAGGGAAATGAAATTGCGAAGATCACTAAAAACCAGGCATTCAAATAGGATAAAATTAGTAAAAACATGGACATGGAAGAGAAATATAACTATCAAGTTATGATGATGAGTGATATAGAACATGTTCAGTTGAAAGTTGATTCCCATAAAGGCTTAAACCCCAATTATAAGAAAGTCCATTGATAGCATCAAAAATGATTATAATAGGACACAATTTTTGTTTCAAGACCATTTTTCCTAGAGTTGTGAAATTCATTAACTCTCTGAGAATATAAGTAAATGTACGTTTAAATTTCATAAACACATTGTTATCCTTTAGTTGTGTATTGAACCATTTCTACTTCATTCCTTATCAAAGGCTTCATTCTACGGTGTAGTAATACATTAACATCAAAAAACTCATACAAAGATAAACTTAATCTATTTCATAAATTGTTAACCATTTAAAATATTATGATATAACACAGTAGAAACATTTCCATTGTAGGTAGTTGTATACAATTTACTTTATCAATATCAATCATCATTTTCAAAACATCAAGAACATATGAAGGCTTATATTTCCCTCAACTATGTGTTTTCAAAAATGATTAACTTGCTACCAAATAACCTTTATTAGCACCATTCAACATATGATATGAAATATTTAATGCAAAATTAATTATCTATAATCATCATATATTTCATAAAATCATCAAAATAAAACACTTAAAATATATTTTTTGGATCTAAAAACAAAATATGGGTAATCATTCCACTACATCCATATAAATAGCATAATTTTAGCATTCTCCCATTAGCCTCTTCTATGATAGATCGCCTTCAAGCTTGGGGTATTCATTTGCATAGTTCCCCATCTTCTGGTAGTTGTAAAACTGAATAAAAAAATTCCTTCTTTCCTTCTCATTCTTTTTCTTGGTTACCATTTTATCCAAACTTATAAAAAAATTCCAACACTTTCAATCATTTACCATGTTGATTCACTTCACATTTATCACATGTAGGTAAATCCTTTATTCCCTTATTCCCATTATCTGTTATTTTCTATTTCATTCTATTCATCTCTTAATTCCCTTTAAATACACAAGACTAATATAATTCATTCTCAGTATTGATTACACATAAAAATATTTCATAATACGAAGTAATAGTTTGAGAAACCAACTCCCTTTAGAAAATTAGCTTAACTCCTTCAAAGAAATGATCAATCATTCTTTTCAACGTTATATATAAAATCCATGTCATAACATTATAATCATGAAAAGGTAGCTTTATAATCTATAACTCTTTATTACTCCTTCATCCTAAATTTGTTTTCCATTCTACGAGTTCTATTCCCTATAAATTTCTATTATTATGGATGAATGACCACCATTGATATTTATTATTATTGAGGAAATAAACAATTAGTGTAACCTTATCCCTTTCACCAAATACCAATTCTATAAATATATTCTACAAAGAGTTAATCCATTACATTGTTTTCATTGGTTCAGTAGTCCCACCAAATAATGGGGGCCACTACCACATAAAGTGATCCAACATTACAGAATCTCATTGTGGAATCGGTTTCTCTATCCGAGAAAGGTTATGTTTCATAACCTAATTAAGCTTCCTTAATATATCCCTAACTTTCTCAGTTCAAATACTATATATATTGGATTTATAAGTAGTTAAACCTCTACATTATCCTGGAGTATTAATACCATTCTTCCTTCCATGTTTCGTTTATATAAAAAGGAATTTACTGGATTAGATCCTAACATTTTGAAACATAATTTATAATCCTAAAACAAGTGACACACATATCATAAATTGAAAATAAAAAATATCCATAACTAATATCATAATAATAAACATGGTTTCATTTGGGATATATTTACATTAAAATTATTTAAAATGGTTTGTAAATAAAATTTGTTTTTATCATAATAATATATCTTATGAGTGTCAAGATAGGTGTGTAGTATGGCCCGTATTTGTATACTCGGTTACACTCAAGTCAAAAATGACGCACCATTTCAGGGTTGTTATCCATATGTACATATGATATAGAAACATGTCCACATATAGTATCCAGACATGGATTTATTACTTAGAAGACCCACATAATTTTTACCATTCAAAAATTATAGTATGTTATTTTATGTTAATCCAAAAATTCTAGCATATTTTTCTGTTACCTAATCTATGTTTTTCTAAATAAACTTTGGACGGTTGCTACTAAAATTTTTTTGATACCAACTATTGCACCCAAACCCTATAATCCTTGATCTATTTCATTAGTTTATTAGGTTGGAATGATTACAGGGAATCAAATCATGAATGAATAATCAATTTAGTAGATTTGGAAAACTAGATTACATATACAAATCCCATATTATGTTAGTAAATAGAAAATAAAACATGATATATAATAAAATTAAATGAAATACATCCTTGAAATATAATTAAAATATTTCTCCATCATATCCCAGTGAATATAAATAAAATAAGGGTGAGATAAAATGCTCAGTAATGGTAAGTGAAATTGAAGAAATAATGAATCAGTGAGCATAATCATCATGGAATAGTAAATAACTTAAAACAAATTCCATATAAATATTTGGATAGGGAAATATTAATATGCCATAGTCGATAAATGAAACACAAACTAATAAATAAATTAATAAATAATAAAATTTACCCATTGATAAAGTCAAAAAACAATTCATGGAAAATAATAATAACTGAATTCTGAATAAATTCAATGCTTAATTATTGTATTTCATGTTTCCTAGGAACATGATACTATTACTATAAATATTTATTCTCAAAATTGTTTAAATTGCACTAATTTAGACAAAAAATTAATCTATAGAGACTATCGATGCATCGATGTGATTTAATTAAGTAGACCCTAACCCGTATAGTGCATGTCCAAATAATTCTTCATATATCAAACAATTGATTCAATTAATGAAAAAGATGACCTATCATCAAATATAAAGATATTGATTTATCAAACTTTCAAATAATTGTTAAAGTGAACACCGTATATAAAAATTGTACAATGTTTAGGAAATAATGATATCTATTGCTTGAGAATATGGATATTTAAAATGTAATGTACTCTAAAAATGATCATAAGGGATTGATTTTTTCAAATTAAAAATAACATTTATAAAATAACGTGATATTGAAAAGATTACTTTTAACAGTTTTTAATTTTTAATTATAAACTACTTGTAAAATTAGTTCAAAGTGAATCTTAAAATACAATGAATTATGATTTAATAATGATGTTAAATGAAAATGAGAAATTATATACAACACATTAATGTTAATTGGTGTATAATAACAAATTCGTCTCAATAGAATATAAATTGAGATGAAATCCCTTACTTTGCATTTCTTTTTGTGTGAAAATCCTTTAAAATCATCTATAAGGGTTTTAAACATTTCAAAAACTTATAACATAAACATAATCAAATTTATAATATGAAATATTATCTTATTATAATATCTAATTACCCATTTATTAATAATATATCACTATCTTCCCTATTTCATGTTTTAATTGCCTTCTTTTTCAAGTATTTTTTGACTTATTATTTTAATTATTATTACATTAATCATGATTTAATCATCTCCAAAATATAAATAATCATTTAATTATCATATATATTCATTATATATTTATTTATAATAATCCTTAATATTTGGAAATAGGAAATGAAATGCATCTTTTATAGAGATGGTAGACAGTATGTGCACGTGAACACTATTTTCATTTTCTTGTCGTATTAATACAATAAAAAGTAAATAAGGTATATTTATATTATAATTAATTTATAATAATTATATCATATATATCAATTTTGTTAATTAAAATCATTTTTATACACTCAACATATAGAATGAATGAATCACAACGTTTTCCGGAGGTGGTAGTTGACACATCCACAAACGAAGTAATCATATTCTCCAAAAATAAAAAGAATAAAGGTATATGTTACATAAAATTAAATAAGTATAATTTTTTTTAAATATAATATATTTCATATATAAACTATAAATAACTCATTATTTTCAACCATTGAAGGTGGTAAACATAAAAACAAATGACATCAGTTCGTGATACGGTAGTCCGTCGTACACACAAAAAATGATTGTATATCCTATTTCATGGATGTATGTTAATGTGTTGGTAGAAATATTAAACTAAAAAATAATTATTTTAAATATAATGATATTATTAAATAATAATTATATGAAAATAATTGAATAGGAGGAGAAGTAAATAATAAAAAAGTGATTGTTGAAGAATGTTACCACTTATTCGGGTAACTCCTTTTGGATTATACCAAAAGACTTACATTGTTTTCCTTGTAAAAATTTTAGGCTTATAGGATTATTTAAGTAATTTTATGAGATTATTTTGAAATATATTGGTTGAAACAATGGTTTTGAGAGGCTTTAATAAGTAGGACAAGTGATTTCTTTTTTATATAGTGGGGGAAGATTGATATTCATGTAAATTTTTGAAAGAGGGAATTCCACCCATGATGTTTTCATGTAATGTAGCTGAAATAATGTTAAATATTCAATAAAATAGAGTATAGGGACTGAATATGGACATAAAATGTATTTTTTTTACAATTTTATAGGTCATTTTGGCCATTAAGTTTAATGTTTAGTCACTTGATAAGCTAATTTTTTGCTTAATCGCTGTAATTAATTTTAATTACTTTCACAGTGATTTTTGGTAAAAAAATAATTTGAAATTATTAATAATTATAATTTCTTTCAAATATTGAATCCATTTTTTCAAATTCTAAAAAAGAAATTTGGAATAATTTAATTAAAAATTAATCCCACATATGGGATGAAAATTCAATTTTTTAAAGAGTAATTGTTCAAAGGTTTTCTAAATTTTTATATCCTATTTCAAAGTGAAATTGATTAAAATGACCAATATTAGATTAATTGATTTATAATTGATATAATTTTACTTTTAAGTCAATTTAAAATAAAATTTATCCAAAAAAATTACTTAGATAAAACACCATCTTTCAATTAAAGTTCATTATTTTTTCACAATTCATCAAGAAAATTAAATTTTATAGAAAAATACATAGAATTCACTCCAACATATTTTTTACATTTATCTATAAAAAATAAAGTTTTTTGTAATATTAAATTTATAAATGTTTCAAAAATAATATTGGAAATATGTGCATAATTAAAATTCGGTAAAACTTCCTTTATAAAAATATAGGGTTTTATGTGTAAAATTGGGTTTATTTTTCTCTTATGTCTATCAAATCAGTTGGATGATTATAAAAAGTATTTTATTTAATATCTAATATATATATTACATTAATATAAATCAAAAATAGTAATTAATTTAATTTTTTAGTATAAAACACCCTTGTGAACATGAAAACATTTTCTTTTATAATCAATTGGATTTTATATTCATTTTGAAATATTAATGTAACATATGAATTCATTTTATATTTTTATAAACAATATATTTTCAAATTTTTGTTAATAATATTCATAAAAAATAATTTAACTACTATGTTATATCTGATTACATTAAAAAACTAATATTTTAATAATATATCGGTGTTCGGTAAAACACGATTTATGTGTAAAGTACGTTCCAAAGAAAATCGTTGTTGCATATAAACAAGCTAACTCAGTATTGAATTAGTTAAGTGATATATAATAGATTAAAAATATTAGATATATCATACATTTTTTGTGAGGTTAGATTTATTTCTACTCTTGGTGTTTCATTTCATACACACTATCAATTATAAGTTACTCTTTTAGATTTTTTAGGCTGTTAAATTTTATTAACAATTCCTTATTAAATTCATGTTTTCAAGTAATAAGTTCTTCATTTTTCATGTATATTTCAGTATGGTGTTTTTTGTACTTTAATTTTGATTGTGGTTCTATAATCTAATTTTTTTAATGATAATATAAATATTATATATATTCATTACATACATATTTAGAGTTACCCATTAATGTTATTTATAAAAAATGAATTACATCGTTAATGGAGATGGTAATCCATACGTACACATGAACACTCTTTACATTTTCTCAATGGATGAAAATAAAGTAAGTTAAATAATATATTAACTTTAAAAAATAATTTTTATGTCATATATATTACATATAATCATTAAGTTTACCCTTATAACCTTTTAAGTAAACCGTAAGTGAAAAATGAATCACATCACTTTGCGAGGTGGCAGTCCGCTGTAATGCCAACAAATGTTATCGTTTTACCAAAATATGGAATAATTGAAGTTATATGTGATATTCTAATTATATAATTATTGTAATATCATAAATATCATATATAAACAAAAAATACATCATTACATATATCTATGAGAGATAGTGATGGGAATAAATAACAGTGGTTTGTGATGTGGTAGTTCGTCGTACACACGATCTACAATTTCATTTACCATTTTATGGAATAATATATAGATACGGGTAACTCCATTAACATAATAACATCAATTTATATGATATATATCTTTTACATAAACTATCATGGTCAAATAAGATTATATGGAGGTGGGAGAATAAATAAAACAAAAACACATGTTAAACATCAATCTAAGGCCTCTAGGATGGGGGAGGAAGGTTGGGAAGATATTTGGTTAGGTATTGGTTGAAGCAAAGGGTTTTGGAAGTGTGATTAAGATAGGATATGGGGTGGAATTATATAAGTGTGCGGGAGGAAACACATGTAATTTCTAAAAATAATAATGTTAACCCATGTTTTTCACAATCCAAAAGGCTACAAAATGTGTCATTATCAAACATTAGATGTAACACACTAAAAATTCTAAAAGAGTAAAATTTAATCATTAGCTTGTATGATATGAAAAAACAAGTTTAAAAGGGATATAATAACCCAAAAACCTAAAATATATTTATTATATCAAATAAATATGATATATTCTATGGCTTCTAATGCATGAAACATTAAGTTTTCTTTCATCGTAGACAAGAGTGACCTTCCTCGATAGCTTTCCTTACAAATAAGAGTGAGTTTCACCAAAAAAACAATAGATTGTTATTGAATATGATATAAATAGAAATTATGATAGTGTTTATGAGTAGTGTTGAATAACATATGAAAAATATGGTTTACAAAATATATAATAAAATCATTGGATAAAATTTATTAGAAATGCCTACAAGAAACAATTAGATATAATAAAATTTTGTTATTTATATGTTTCCAAAGATGTTTTGTCTTCATAAAAATAATTAATTAAAACTATTAAATTATTTTAATGAAATTTATTTTATATATATTCAATAATATATTTTTTATATTCATCAATTAGATTTTGATATGCATAATATAAAAACAAACCCAACTTCATACATAAAAACCTATATTTTCCTAAATCAAATCTTACTTCCTTTTCATGGTGAACCAATTTTAAATATTAATTTTGACACTTTAATTGATTTAATATGTCAAAATAAATATCATATGTTAATTATAATCATAATAATTAAGTTATGGTGAATTTTTCATATTTGTATGAAACGTTTTATTCTTTAATGAATAGTTAAAAATACTGAATTCTAGTTCAAAACTATTTTTTCATATAATTCATTTATAAGGTTAAATTATGATTTTTATTGTTATTAAAGATTAATTAGATAAATGTTTTATCAATTAATCTATTTTAGGTTATTATAATCAATTTCAATTTGAAATTTACTATGAAAACATAGAAAATATTTGGTTGTTTTAACCTTAAAAACACGCATTATCCTCCCATTTGTGGGATTTAATTTAAATAAATTTATTCCAATTATATTATTGGAACATAGAATAATTGAATAAATATTTGGAATTAGAATAATTTATAATTTTTAATAATCCGGCCATTGTTTTTTACAAAAATTATTAGTGACATTAATTAAAATTAATTACAATGTTTAAGGTTAAATTAATCTTAATAAGTGACTAAACCATAACACTAAGGCCCAAAACAACCAATAAAATTATTAAATAGATATTTTATAGACATATTTAGACTCTATAATACCTTATATCTAATTTATAACACTTAAAACATGAAACGTGGCTGGAATTCTATCTACAAATATTTGCAAGAGCGCTACTCCTCATCCACTATAAAAGGCCACCACCTTCCCACATATATTATCACATCTCAAGCCTCTAAATTTTAGCCAATATATTACCAAATTGTCTTCCAACACCCCAACCCTTGACCTAGAAGCCTTAATTTGTGAATAAACCCTTTCAAGGAATCAGTTTGGAATAAACCAAAAGAAGTTACCTCATTAAGAGTTAAAGTCTTCACTCATGAATTTTAGTTTCATTTACGTTCTCCAACCCCTAAAATATTATTATTATATTCTTGTATAAAAAATAAAATATCCTCAATATACTAGTATTTTTTTATGCAAAGGTTTCGACCTAAAGTCACACACACATCCATCTATTGGTTAATGAACATATTGTTTCTGTGTACGACAAACTACTGCCTCATGAAACGATGATTGTTCATTCTCCATTCATCACCTCTCAAGGTGACAATTATGATAGAAAATATATTTATATATGGTATATATGGTATATATTATGTATTTATGCTTATTTATTTATTTTATCACACACATCCTTAAACATTCCAATTTGGAAAAAATGATTACATCTTTTGAGGAAGTGTGGACTACTGCTCTCTCAAAGAAATGTGATTTCTTTACGCTATACATTGAATGTATAAAGATCAGTTTAATCAAACATATATAACATAAATGAAATATATATTATATTAATTACCTAATTATATTTGTAAAAATATAATATATCACATTATTTATTACACTTTTCACACATTATAAAATTGATAACGCCATTCATGAACTTGTGGACTACCACCTCCTCAACAAGATGTGATTCATTTTACATCACAAGAATTATATATATGAGTTTATATAACTAAATAAAATTTTAATTTCAATATAATTATCCTAATTTATTTATATAATGTTACTTATCTTCTTTCCAAAATGAACATTGAAATATGACAACGTTATTAATGAATACATATAGACTACCGTTTCCATGATTGTAAAATCGGTTAACTTTTAACAACCATTATTAATGAATGGTTATTTAAGAATAATTAATGTTTTAATCTGATTATTATTTCATGATTATTAATCTTTATATGTTTATATAATAACCAAATTTAGCATAATTGATCTACAGAAGTCTTTTTTCACAGACAAACTGAATTTGGTAAAAACACCATATATAAATATAATTGTTTAATTAGATGTACAAAACCTGATAAAAAGTGACATAAATGTAGTAATAAATGTAAAAAGGGTTCACATGAAAGTATAAAATTGACATAAGTTTATTATATAGGAAGTTAAAGGATTCTCACCTAAAATGAAACTAAAGGTGTGGAATCCTCATCTCATGCTTTACATCCATGAGATAAATTTCATGTTCACCACTTAAATCTTTTATGTGGTGTACTTATTACACATTTTGTTATATTATACCATAAATACTTTTATCTTCAAGGTGTTTTTATATTTCATTTAATTTTATTTTTCTAGGTAGATTATGATTTAAATGTTTCAAGTGGCAAGAGATACTATGAAATGTTAAAATATTAATCTTCTTAAAATTGTTCTTAATGAATATCTTGTAAATGTCACATCCTTTTGGGATTTTTAACCTTCTCTTGAAACAATCTATTTATAATAATAACATTTCATTATAAATTTACTTGAATATCTATATTCTCATATCATAGATATTACTATTTCCTAAATCATATTCCATTTTAGATACGATGTCTACTATGAATGTTATTTGATTATTTGGGTAACTATTTATAAATCCATATGTCATACTCCATACAGATATTTAATAATGTACATTGTTAAATTGATTATTTGATACTTGTGGAATGTTTTCGAATGGTACGACCTGGGTGAGTCGTAGTTATAAATAGACCATTGATTCATCAATAGTCTCATTGGATGATTTATTTTTTATAAACCATAGATGGTCTTTTATCATAAATTTTCTAAACTATCTTTAGGTACCATGTACCTAAGAAACATGGAATCCAATAATCAAGCATTTACCTCATTTATTTTCATTTATTATTCATCCATGATATTTTTCATTGATATATCTATAGATAAATTCATTTTTAATTCATTTATTAAATAAAATGTGTTATTGTATTTTACCTTACTATATTTATTTTCATTATCTAGTTATTTGAATGGAATGTGATTTCATTTTTTACCTTTCCATACTGATTATTCTCATTGATTCATTATTGCTTCTACTATAATTTAATTTCTCTTACTAAGAATTTGAGATCACCCTTACTATGTTTATATATTATGAATCCAAGAAGCACACTAAGAAAGACATGCATGAATTTACTATATGGAATAATGTTATATTTAATGTCTTTGTTTATTAGAAAAAGAAAAAATTATGTTGTAATTAGTGTAATATTATGTAACAAAAGTCTCCTGTACGTATCTAGTTTACCAAGACTACTAAAATCATAGAGCCTCTAGGGATTAATTTTTTTTAATCATTAAAATTTAATTAGTAACAGACATCAGATCATGGTTTTTGGGATTGGGGAACTACCTTTAGCATAAAATGATACATTATAGTAAACCTGGGAACTAGATCTAGGCAAACATAGATTAGATTATGTAATCGTATGGTATAATTTGAGGATAAGTATAAAATAAAAAAATATAATTTTCTTAAGGTAGATATTTTGTTGTATTTCCTAAAAATACTTCTATGTATGGATACTACAAGTGGACGTGGTTTTGGGATATATATACTTATGAGAAATAACTACCCAAGGTGTTACGATCTTGAATTGGGGTATCCTAGAACAAAAAAAGGCCTTACTGTACACCTGGTTAGATACTCTCGAAGGATATTCTTAGGAAAATCCGTGTTTTCATTACCAAACATTATATATAATTTGAATGGATAGTGAAAATGAATGATCATGGTTAATCCTATGATGTTTTAAATTTAAAAATAAGGTGTAATGATTCAAATATCATTTAAATGATTATATAATCTTCTCACTATGAATAATATTTCTCATACTATTATTTATTGTTATAGTGGATGGATAGAAATCGAGGGATTCAATTTAACATCGAACAAGAAGGAAAAGGTGGTGAAATGAGAATCCAAATGCAGGGTTTATTAGAGTGAAGCATATCATGTTTATGCCGAATCAGTTTTCCTATAATATGAAAAAAATACCATTACCAACTCCCAAACTAAACAATGAATAGAAGGATAGAAGTTTCCAAGAGTTCAAGAAGTGGACACAATAAAGAAAAGAAGGCTAAATTCGTGACATGTGAAAAGTGTAGAAGGATAAACCCATGAGAGTGTCTCAATAAAACCAAGAAATTCATTATGGGTGAGAAATAATATTAGAAATCAAATGATTGCTAATGAAAAATGAAGAATGTGATAGAATGAAATGAAACACATACTAAGAACCCATTTTTGGTTTATTTTTTTAAATATGGGGAACCTGGGGATTACCTGAGTCAATACCCACATTTAAAGGATAAACCCTAGATCAGGGAAGTATATACATAGATAATGAATGGAGTATGTATGATGTATTGGTGGTATATTAAAAAACATATGTTAATAGTCTATTTAATAAATAAATTTAAAGGATTTTAATTAGTTTTATTTTGTAAATTGTATTAATATTATTTTGGAAAAGGAAAAAATGTATGTGGGGGGACAATATATCATATCTGGAATGGTTGTGGGTCTCTAACCCATGATTGAAGGATGATATGGGTTTCAATCGATCCACAGACCTATGAAATGTCCTGGTTAATTTTTTTTTAGTTAAAAACATTTATGAATAAAAGTTAATGATGAACCAGTAGTATCAATTTTTAGGATTAGAGATTAATCTCTTAACTATATTGGTTTTTGAGGATATTTAGAGAAAAATAGTTATGATTTTCACTATTTTATAAGCCTTATAATTCTTTAAATTTTCATTTTAGTGATTCAAGCATAAAAAAATCATTATTGGTAATTAATTTCTAGTAGTAAAGGGATGATTTATAATTAGATCAAGGAATAAACAAAATTTAAGATTATTAATATGAAATTAAAACCTATCAATTATGATTATTTCCTTATATTGATGGTCAAAAAATAATTACTCAAAATTTATAAAATGATGAATTTTTTTGTACCTTAATTACTATTGAACCATGTTATCTTAAATCAGTTTAGATTTATGGCTTTTAGGCACTCAAATTTATATTTATCATTCACTTTTTTGTGATTAATCACCTCATTAAATCCGTATATATATTTAGGTTTCTCTCTATGAATGTATCTCTTCTTGCAACTAATGTACTCCTACTTAGAGACCTTGTTACATGCTAGTCCATGTGAACTTTTTACTTCCCATTCTATCTTCTCCAGAGGATGTTATAAAAACCCTTCTCAATATGTTGTATTTAAATGTACGAAATATGTAAAAATATCTTACCAAGACTAAGTTTAAATTTCTAGGAAACAATTTAATTAAGGTGGGGTGAATGTAACTCCCCCAAAATTCTAAAAGAGTAAAATTTACTCAATAACATGTATGACGCACAACACCAAGTGTAAATGGGATATAATAACATGATTCCTTAAAATATATTTACTATATTAAATAATTATGATATATTCTAACCCTTTTAATGAACACAACATTGAGTTAGATTGCATCGCATGTAAGAGTGACCATCCTTGATATTTTGAATTACATGGAACCGTAAGTTTCACCAAATAACAATTTTTTATTATTTAATATGATATAAACTAGGTATTACTCTAGTGGTTAGAAATAATATTAACAAACATAAGAAAAATATGGTTTATAAAATATATAATAAATTAATTGGTTAAAAATTAATTAGAAATCCATATAAGAACCAATAAGGATGTAAAAATAAATATTATTATTTATATTCTTCCAAAGATGATTTGTCTTAAGATACATAATTAATTAAATTTAGTGATTTATTTTAATGAATAAAATATTTTATATATTTAATGAAATATTTTTTATATTTATCCATTGGTTTTGATATGCATAATATAAAAACAAATCCTACTTCAGATATAAAAAACTATATTTTTATAAAAGAAATTTTAGAACATTTTAATGGAGAATTAATTTAAAATATTTATTTAAAATCTCTATTTGATTTAATATTTCAAAAAAATATTCAACTTTGAAATTAAAACATAAGAATTAGGTTAGGTTTAATTTTTGATATTTTTCTGAAATGCTTTATTTTTAGTTAATATTTAAAAATACAGAATGTTAGTTCAAACTACTCTTTATTATAATTTATTAATAAGGTTAGATATTTAATTTTATTAGTTTTAAATATTATATAATATTTTTTTAATTAATACAATTTAGTTTATATTATTTAATTTCCCTTTGAAATTGACTATTATAACATAAAAAACGTTTTGTTGTTTTTACTTTAAAAACCCACATTGTCTTCCTGTCCGTGTGATTAAATAAAAATCAATTTATTCCACTTCTAAGATTGGAATTTGAAAAAATGGATTCCTTATTCAGAATAATCATAATTTATAATTTTTAATAAGACCAATTTTTTACCAAAATTAAGATGACTGTAATTAAAATCAATTACAATGTTTGAGGTTATATTAAGATTAATAAGTGACTAAACTAGAACATTAAAGCCCAAAATAACCTATACACCTGTATAATAGATATTTTCTAGAAATAATTGGACCCTATAATCCCTCTTATCTAAATGGGATCATTATTTTATCCACTTGCAACATAAAAAACATGGTTGGGGTTCTCACTTCAAATATTTACAAGAGTGTCACTCCTCCTCCAATATAAAAGGTCACCACATCTCCCACTTATTCCCACATCTAAAGACTATTAGGTTTGGAAAAAACTAGTACTAGCCCATGTTAATTCATGGCATATTCGATTATTGGATTTTCATTTAATATGAAATTTGTATTTATAAAAGTTTATAAGAATCAATAATGATGAAAAAATTGTAATAAGAATGTAATCGTGTATGATAATGGAATATGAGTGCATAAAATATAGAGACATCATTTAAATTGATGATAGAGAGAGATGTTAGATTAAAAGTATATGAATTTCTAAATTTTGAGGATGGAAATTTGAATTCATTTTCAACTTCAAAATTCACAATAACAGTAATGTGGTCATTGAAATAAAAAGTGAAAGATAAATCAATGATAAGACAGTGATTGTAATAATAAAAATGAGACATTTGGAAATGATTTAATTAAAACTAAATTGTAAGAGTGGGAAGTTTGTGAAAAAAAATGTAGTGAAACTATTCAGGATGTATATAGAACGATATATAATTAGGGATGTAGAAATCTTTTCACAAATACCCCATAGAGCTTAACCCTTGCAATAAACCTAAGACCTCCATATCATTCCAAAAAATTATAGGCGAAAGACCAAGAATGGGGGAATAAATTAAATTTATTCTACTTGAGATGCAACACAATAATTTATCATACCACCCAACACCTTTAACATCCATTGATCAAAATATTTGAAATTACAAAACCTTTGGGCATTCAACCAAAACCAATAGGACTGACCCAACCTGCCTAGATGAAAAACAATGCATCAGATCTAATATAAGGGAAGGCTTCTAGCCATCCTTATGTCCATCAGTTTCTTTTGTTGTTGTGTGCATCAGTTCCTTTTTCTATTTCCTTAGTTCATTATTCTTTTTGTCTTATGAGGAATCATCACCTCTATACTACACACTCATATATGTCAAAATACATGATTTTCAAAGGCATACAAAGGAGAAAGGAGTGCATGGGAGAAAATTTATAAATCATTACAGAGTAATTAAAATATGACATAATATGAATCCCAAACTATGATATCAATAGAGAGTAATTCATAAAGTCATGCATGAGAGAAAAATTTTAAATCAGTAAATAATAAATCATCTCTCATAATCACCTATGAAATAGAGTAATCGATTTACAAAGGCACTATTGTTAGTTTAAAAAGGCATGCATGGGAGAAAATTCTCCAATGATCAGATATAAAGGCAACATTTTACACATTCATGGCCTAAAGAAAAAATGCTAGTTTCATCTCCCACTCTCAGCTATAAATTTTCTGGACTACTCTGTACTGAATCACAAATTAGAAAATTCCCCCATGCTCAGCTATGAAACTAAAGTGTGAAAAAGTCATAAATCAATACTGAGTAATTGATTTACAAAGGCATGCATTGGAGAAAATTTATAGTAGTGTTATTAAATAAAAAATATACTCTTGAGTTTATTTCATAAAGGATTTAATGAATGAGATATGAGTAATGTCCTAACCTGGTACAATTTTGTCACTAAGAAATAGTAATGTTGAATTTTTCTTAATAATGAAGTATTGTTGCATAAAAATAGAATAGGAGTGCATAAAAAATACACAACATTAAAATAATTGAAAAAAGAAAGGATATATAAGATACATGTTCCATTGATGTATTTAAACATCCACTGGTCATATTAAAAAACTCCATAGAGTACATGATCTAGTTTTAAAAAATATGTATCACAAGTGTTATATATTACAAGTATAAGAAACTAATAAATAAGATAAAGGAAAATGATTCACTTATCATGGAATCCCCATAGGCTTCTCTATTTCATTATGTTATGTATGCCACCAAAATCCAGTTAGTTTAAAACCTATCACATTGAATGCATGATTGAAAACATGCATTAATGTTGACTATACTGAAAGTAACTCTCTTAATCAGAAATAAAATGATCATTCTCATGCAAGGAGAACTAAATATTGAAAATTATATTACTCTAAAAACCCAACATGATCTATCATTAAATTCCTCCACACACAGTGATCCCCCTCCCCAATTCAAAGCACAATAGTTGAAAAAGGACAAAGCATTAGCACAGGCTCACAAGTGATCATGCCAAATCCGAATTCTTCCATGGTTTGTTGATGTTGATGATTATTGGATATAATATTACCTAGAATTGCAACGAATCCATGGGAATTGATGTCCATTCATCCATAACACTTAAACAACAGAGATGATCTCATTGTGGCCTGGAATGAATTACTCCACCACTTCGGTTCTGCTGTTACTTCCATATCTTCTCCCTATTTTGGCATTCAATGTGTGTAGATCATTATGAATGGGCCAAATCATGATTAGTGAACTATTGGGGAACAAATAAAAAATCATCCTAGAAAAAACCAAAAAAGGTCAAATCTCTGAATAAGATTTGGGTAAAAAATGGTTGCTTTAGGTACAGTTCTTTATTAGCAATACGGATACAATTATGAAAAAAAATTCAAAACGCTATGTATAAGCAATTAAGAAATAATTTTACATGAAATCTAGAAAATAGTTATTTTGGAATAATTTTTACATATCAAAATGTGTACAGAAATTCTTTATTTTAGAAAACAATATACTGTTTATATATTACATACCATGATGGTATTTTTTACCACAACAAAATAGGAAATTGAATTGATAGGAGAAAACAAACATGTTGTTTTTGTACAGTATATAAATTCAAGCAATGTAGATCGAACACATATATAACAGGATAAAGATATGGCTTAATTCTATCTATAGGGCAACATAAATTTCAATTAATGTTTCTGTACTGTACAGAATGTAATAATAATTTCCCCGTAAATAGGAATTCAATAAATTGTAATGAATAAAATTTAACCAGTGAACATATATGTTTACCATATGTTTACAACATCACATTTTAGACCATTTTTTAGTTTTCCTGTTTACATTACCCTTCGTTCTACTATCTAATTTAGTATATTGAGTCATTGTAGACTTGTTGTGTAAAAATATGTGCACATTATCTTGTAGTTAATCCTCATTATCAAAATCACATGACCGAATTTTCTACATAGAAAATATTGTTAGAAAATTTCAAGATAGAATTTGTAGAAATTAAAATCATTGAAACACATATCATATCTTTAAGAGTTTAATGTTATTTAACAGTATACAGGTGTAGATTGAACGAAATGTTTTTTTTGAAAAAAATTAAAATACAGAATATAGTTATATTTATAGCAATTTTTGTTAAAATATTGGAAATAATTATGAACATAGTATAGATAACAGTTTAAGTGAATAAAAAATGGAGACAGATGTGCTAAAATAACGTTTTTTGTGATACATGATCAAATAATAAAAATTCTGTTTGGTTTCATGAACCATGTTTTCACAGAAGTACCTATACATATTAATAAAATTAAGTGAAATGGTGTGAAAAAATGTGCCTATATGCCGAAAAATGAATAAAAACATACCAATACAAGTAATATGTAATATAAAACACTATATTTTAACTTCCAATTTACCTATATTTTTCATTCATTGTACTTTCTAACATGAAGGTGTGTTTGGTAACATAATTGTCTTTTTGGTTATATGCACCATGTTTTCACAGATGTACCTAAACAGAATAAAAAAATTCAGTGAAATGGTGTTATGAAAGCTACCTATATGCTAGAAAATGACGAGAAACACACGCATACAGTTTAAATAGTAAAATCCTTATTCAATAGAAGGATCATATTTATGTGAAGAAAAAAATAATATATAACAACAGATGAGCCGTAACATATTACCTAAATCTCCATGGAGTATATAAAGGAGTGGTACATTGAACGATAAAATATAACATAACATATAGGTAGGTAGAATGAATATGCATGAGTTAAAATAGGGAAAAAACATCAATCATTCCTCTATAATAGATGGCCATGGTTATTGAAGATATGAGTACATGTAGAAAAAATGGACATTCAGTGGGAATAATGGAAGATGAAAAGTGAAGGCATACAAAAAAATCGTTTTATTGACGATGAATTTCTAAACAGTGGTGTACGATACAACATTATATGTTTTTTCATTAATTTGTAAAATCAATTCAGATGTATGGGTATTTTTCATGAAATGGATAGCTAGATACATTATCTTAAAAGTGATTAACCTATATGAACATAGAAAGGACTTTAGTTTATTATTTGTAATATACAAAAATGTGTTGGAAATAACTAGTTAACCCAATATGTGTGCAGTGGATATGTAATAGATGTGGTAAAATAATTTTTTTTTAACATGATCAAATAATAAAAACTAACCCATGTTGTAAATAATTTGTAAAGATCTACAGCTCTGAAATTCTTCACTGATCCCATTGACATGATGGGGTATTTCCCCAAAGTTTATTATAACGCCACAATATGACCTAGTATGTAAGATCATGACCATCCACATCTCATATCATAAATGTGAAATTTAAATGTTCTTAAAAAACAACCTATAAATGAAGTAACAAACTATAGAAATTATAATTAATAGTTGTAGTTGTTTCTAAGAAATCATCACAATAGTAATAACGGAAACAACTATATTATTCTATACTAATCCAAAAGGGAATGATGCACATAAGTTGGTAGTAAACAAATTTAGCAGTTTTAAGGTGGTAAATGAAGAACAAAGAATATGGATGAAAAATTTATTTGTTTAGCTAAATAGTAACATGACATATTAAAAATTACCTATCCACTCTTCTTCATATTCTATAATTTAAATTATGCTTACCAAAGGAGAGGAATTTTGTGTATCTGTTTGGTAAATGATTCCTCTATAAGAGGGGACTACTGTAAGGTATTGATGAAAATGAAAATGAATAAACAGTAATATCTGATAATAATTAGTAACAAATAAAATAAATTATATCATATAAAATAATTCAAAACAACTAAACCCTAACCAATGCAGGAGAGGGTGAATGAAAACATAGAATCGTCAAAAGATGGTTTTTTTTGTTTTAATTAGGATCCTAAAATGGAAGGAAGAACATAGAGGATAAAAATATATGCTTACATGTGAAAAAAAGAAAAAAAACATGGATAGATATGGAGTATCACTATCATAGAACTGTTG
This sequence comes from Viscum album, assembly GCA_963277665.1. Classification (NCBI taxonomy): domain Eukaryota; kingdom Viridiplantae; phylum Streptophyta; class Magnoliopsida; order Santalales; family Viscaceae; genus Viscum; species Viscum album. Next base: position 1,446,491,833 of record OY728145.1, on the reverse strand, counting down.
TTGGGAAAATTATAGATGAGAATAAAACATATAACATGATTTAAACTCTAATTGTAAATAAGACGAGGATGAAGCTTCTCCAGTTTTTCAACATGATTCCTTTCCAACTGAAATTATAGAACTGATAAAATAAATCAATATCATTACAATAAACCAAAAATAAGGTGAATGAAAACATAGAAACTTCTATTTAGGTCAATTCTTGGAGTACTAATGATAGAGATGATTCAAAAAAACCATATTTACCTCTAAAATCAGCAGTCAATATCCCAATATTAGACATCTATTTAAATACATCATTTAGCATGTGTTTCTAGTTGTATTGTTTCGTGCCCGAGTGCCAAATGTGTAACATTGTAATTCATAAATCCTATCATAAGTTGTTCTATACTCAACTTGTGCTTTTCCCATATCCTAGAAAGCTTTACATTGTGAATAAATATCTACAAGAGCCAGTGATCATAAATTCTCCAAAATGGATTAAGGAAGAAGATAAAAATTGAATCTGATAAAAAAATGTGCCATAAAAGGCAGAGTTAACAGACATTATGTAATTATCAACATGCCAGGGGGAAGATAGAAGGAACTTTTTCACCTAGATAAACAAAACGGATTGAAATTTATGTGTCAGGATTCGTATAACAACATCAAAAAATGAAACATATTGAACCTATTGGATCCTTAATTACTGATTCTATTGCACAATAAATATCGAAATACATTGTCAAGATTTTATATGAATAGAGTTAATGGGAATACTTGAAAGGAATGAGAATCAATGGATAATGTTTTGAAGGAAATTTCACCTCATTCAGGATGTGTCTAGAGCAGGTTCAATCTTCCCGATGTGTAAACGTCCATGCGGTGTCGAGATATGAAAATAAAGGGGAAGATAGATCTTCATGATATGCATATATATGATCATGATATATGAAAAGATGAATATTCTAAAGAAAAAATCATGCACCTTATAGATATCAAACCTATATTTCAGATTCCCTATGTGGGCAACTCAAAGCCCAGACAAGATTAAGTTCTGAAAAACCATAGCCCGCAACCTCTGCAACCTAGCTGCTAAATCTATAGTTGGTCAGCTCACAACGGACTGTCCATACAAAATAACATCTTCATACTTCACCCCATAAGTCTCTTCCAGGAATCTATAGGCAGCCTCAATATTATCATAAGTGTTATGTTCACTTGGATGAGAATACCACTAATCTCGTGTGTTTGAACAATTCATTGATTATTCTTATTTTGGTAGAGGCCATTGAAATTCAACGCATCAAACATTATACCTTTTTATCTAAATCCCCTGTAAAAATTTACTAAAAGTTTTAAAGTTTGAGATTATTAATCCTATTTATCCATTTGAGCAGTAGAATGCACCTTGCAAGAAGACCGTCTGTACCTAGAATAATCATATATGCAAATATATGTCATCCAAAAGTTACGTCAGTCCGGAATTTTATAAGCTGAAACAAATAAAGGTTGGATCCAAAAAACTGACCCCATCAAATAGACTCGATGATGAAGGCTGAGTTCGCAGAACATATCTTTCATTTGACCCAAATCTGTATTCTTGATGTGATAGTATTGAATATTTAGGGAATTAGATGTTTTTTTCACATTATGTTCCATAATTTTATTCTTCTTCTTCGTACGCAGCTTCAAAACATCAGTAGTTTTCTTATATGAATCATCTAAGATCGTTAACCTCCCAGTGGCCTTGTCGGCGATGACCGTATATAATGGAAGGCTTGGCGGGGAGAACACGAACCTTCACTGCCATTGAAGACAGCATGAGCCCCATAACCAATCCCCTCACTGCCCCAAAATATGGAATAATATAAGAAAAATCGATGGATAAACAAACGAATCAAGATGTAGTGTAAACCACGGAATTTGAATATTATTAATCCCTCTAATACTGAAATATGAAATCACATGTGTAATTTCAGTCAAAATTCAAAGGAATATATGAATATTGATCATTAATTTTCCTATTTATATCAATTGAAATGATAAAAACCTAATTCATTTTAATTTAAAACTAATGATCATAAATATTTAAATGAAAATGAATATTCATCATTCATAAAAATCTGAACTGATCCTTCAGAGCCTTTGGGGCTACAAGATTTTTTTTCTGTGATTGGAGACATTAACCCATGCTAAGAACCTCTAACAAATAGCTCTCAACCACATTAAAAGACCTGACAACATGAAAATGAATTAAAAACTATATTTCAATCCAGATTGCATCTTGTTGTATTGTGAGAATCAGTATCACCATTCAATTATACATTTAAGCCTTATAAATTATAAGTAAATGTAGAAAATGGGAAGAAAAATAAGTGCATTCATTTTAAAAAATTCAAAAAGTTCCTTACTATAAGAATGTAATCATCACATCTTGGGTTCGATGGGTGATCTTTATTGTAGAGCCCATGGAAAAAAATTTACTCATCGAACCAAGTGATTAGATTATATAAAGTAGAAATCCTAACATGAATAATGAATGTGTTGTAAAAGAAATTCATGGAAACAGTGAGATGTTAATTCAGAAAATAACATGCAGTTGAGTTGCATGAATCGAATAGGAGAATGAAAGAACCATTAATTGTATCATTAATAGTATCACTGTTTGGAATATCCATTGTTGTGAGCACTAAAAAACAGATATGAAACATAGTTAAATCAATATACATTTAAAAGTATGAACTGAATAGGAAACTGACCTTAGTATTCTCATCGCCTGTACGATGAAATAATGCATATTTGGTGATAGAAAAAAATATAAAAGAATAAATGTGTGGGATTCATTAGTACTATAAGACAAGTTATGAATAAAGGTATTGTGATACTACATGAATATAATAAATTGTTATTTGGAATAATAATATTTAATGATGGTTAGTCAATGAATTCAAAAACTAAAAATATCTCAACAACTGAGAGGTTATTTGGAGGAGGTCAACAGCTAAAAAACAATAATGAATATGGGAATGATTGTTGATATGAAGGAATGTATAGGAGGTGTCAACCTAAAATCAGATAGCAATCACCAGTTTATAACCATTAATATGTACATCAAATTTAGAGAAGAAAACAAAAAATAAGTACAAAATATTTCGAGAATCCATAACATTAACAAATTAAAAATTTTATACAAAATGTTATTTTTTAATATATCCAATAGATTCAAAAATCAACCACCGCATACTAAAATTAAAGAATTGGAGTGAAACCTGATTCAACATTCCACATAACTGGTTTTACATTTCGTGCTTGTAGTCTGCCAAAAATTTCAAAACCACATCAATATATGGAATTAAATAATTAGAGAAAGGAAATATGAAAACCATAGACAACATATAAAAAATCTAAAGTGATAAGTAATTAATTGTGTGAACCATGTGGGAAGCTAATAGAAAGTAGATATTCCAATATGAAAAATGAATGCACTGGAAATTATGAAAATAAAATATACCATTCTGAAACCTACATTATAAAACTTATAATAGTTATCAATAGATGAACTTCAAGTAATGAGATTCAAAAGCACATATATATTGATAAAAGGATAATTTTATCCTCTACCTATCATAGTCTAAGAGAAAATATGAAAATATAATATACCAGTCTGGACATGCCTCTTTTCTTCCACAACTGCAAAAACTATCTCAGCCTCTATTGGAAGATAATTTATTACCCTTTAATTGAAAATTTCATCACCATGGTTGTCAATATCAACCTTTCAAGCTTCCATCAAACATTGAATGGCCACAAGGAATCTCCTGAAAGTGGTTTAGAAAATTAAAAATTAGCTTCTTGGGAAAATCTGGTTCTAACCTTTAATAGACCACACAGTTAACATTTAGTAGACTACAAAACAGAAACATATATGTATAAAAAAAATGGATAAACAAAATGGAAGATAATGATCCAAAAAAATGAATCTTTTTCAAAATGTTAATATTAGTAAAAATTTTAGAATAATCATATCAGATAGCCACATAAAACCCCAAGTAAATTATCAACTTCAGAGAATGTCGCTCAGTTATTTGATGTAGAGGAAATACCTACAGAAGACGACGGGGTAGATGTGCTGTTTGGGAGGATGAACCGTAGTAGATGATAGAAAAATTAGCGTAGAAGATAATTACAGTGTATTGTGGGTACTGTTGTATGATGAGAGGGTAAACGCGAGCAGGAACCCAAGGAGCAGCGACGGAGGGGTGACGGTAGTGGGAACTGTAGGAGCATCGCCGAAGGGGAAATAGAAGTGGGAACCATAGGAGCAATGATAAAGGTGAAAAGGTATGTAAAGAGAAAATCGAGAGAGGGAATCAGCAACACCAGAGAAGGAGAAGTGGGAACCCTAAGAGCTGTGGTGGAGGTGAAACATGAGTGGGAACCATAGCAGCAGCGGGAATATTAGGAGAAGGAAACCTTGATTGGGAATCATAGGAGCACCGAGAAATCTAGATCGGAGGTGAAACGGGAGAAGTTGAGGAATGAAAAAGGGATGAACAATGGAAAAGAAAAATGGGGGAGAGGAAAACCATGATGGGGAGGGAAAGAGGTAGGCAGATCATGCTAGAGAAAGAGAGCTATTGAGGGTCGTGGAGGCATCCAGGTTTGACACGTATGGAAAATGGGATGTGGAGGATTTCTAGAGTGACATGTGGCAGTGGAGAATACCTAAGATTAGTATATTTAGTATATATTACCAAATAGTCTCAAAATTCCCATACCCTATACCTATAATTTTTCATTTGGGTCGAAAAATTTCTAACTAATCCTTTCAGTGTAAACCAAAAGAAGTTACCCGATTAAGAGGTAACATCTTTTCTCAGGTTTTATTTAGTTTAATTTCCATTCTACGACACATAAAATATTATTATTCTTTTTCTGTATAAAATAACTATCCTAAATAAACTTGTATTTTTTTATTCTAGGGTTTATACCTACAATCATAAGAAAATCCAACTAATCGGTAATGAACATATTGTTTCTGTGTATGGAAAACTACTGCCTCACGAAACAATGACTGTTCATTCTTCCTTTACCACATCTCACGATAGAAATTATGATGGAAAAACTATTTATATATGTTATATATGGTATATATTATGTATTTAATCATATTTAATCGTTTTACAACACATACCCATATAATTTTAACCATGAGAAAAATGATAGCATCATTTGAGGAAGTGTGGACTACCGCCCCCTCAAATCGATGTGATCCGTTCATGCTATTCATGGAACATATAAAGGATGGTTTTGATCAAGAATATATAAACTAATTGATATATGTATGATATTAATCACATAATTTTATTTCTAGAAATTTAATATATCAATTCATTTTTTTCAATTTTCACACATTATAAAAGTGATAATGTCATTCGTAGACGTGTGGACTACCGCCTCCTCAACATGATGTGATTAATTTTACATCACAAGAATTATATATATGAGTATATATGAATAAATAAAATGGTATTTAATATTTAATTATAATTATTTAGGGAAATAATTTTATTTACTTTCTTTCAAAAATGAACATTAACAAATGACAATGTTACTCATGTGTACGTATGACATACCTTCTCCATGATTATAATGTTGGTTCATTTTTCATAACCATAATTCATGAATGGATTAAAAATTATAATTGATGTTTAAAATGTTAATTATATCAGGATTATTATTCTGGATATGTTTATTTAATAACCACATTGACCATAAATGACCCACTAAAGTCGTTTTTTACACACGAACAATATTTGGTAAAAACACCCGATATAACCATAATTGTTTAAGTAGATGAATGAAACATGATAACAAGTGAAATAAAAGTAAAAATAAGAATGATAAAAGATTCTAAAGAAAGTAGAAAATTAACATTATCTTAATATGTAGGAATTTAAAGGATTATCATTTAAAAGGAAACCCAAGATAAGGAATCCTCAACTCACTTTTTTACATCCATGAGATAAATGTCACCTTTACCAGTTACATATTTTCCATGGTGTACTTAATTCTCCTTCTGTTATATTATAACACTAATAATTTTATCTTTAAAGAATTTTAATATTTCATTTAATTTTATTCCTTATTGATGATTATAATTTAAAAGTTTCAAGTGGTATGAGATACTCTAGAATGTTTAATGATTATTCTGATTGAAAATATTGTTAATGATTATCTTTGTAATCTCACATCCTTTTGTGATTGTTAACATTCTATTGATATAATAAATTTACTATAATAGTTATTCATTGTAAATTTACTTGAATAGACATATGCTCATATCATGGATATTACTATTTCCAAAACCATATACCATTTTATATGTGTTGTGTACATTCAATGTTATTTGATTATTTGGGTAAATATTGATAAATCTGTATCTCTTACTCCATAAAGATATTTGATAAGGTGCATTGTTAAATTGATTATTTAATACATGAAGAATGTTTTGTACTGGTATTACATGGGTGTGTCTCGTTATAGACTTTCCCTCAATGCATTAGTATTCTCATAGAATGAGTCATTTGGTTAGCTACCTTAGATTGTTTTTACCCTAAATTTTGTAAACCGTATTATGAAAGGTCTTGATGGTAAAGGAAACATGTACCTAGGAAACATGGCCTCCAATAATCAAAAATTTAACTTATTTAGATTTATTTATTATTCATCCATGAGATTTTGTGTCGACATACCTATAAATACATTCATTTTAAGTTAATTGATTAAATGACATGTCTTATATTAAATTAACATTCCATGTTTATTTTTCCTTATATAGTTATTTGAATGGAACATGTTTCCATTTATTTCCATTCCATAATTATTATTCTTATTAATTCATTATTGGTTCCTCTATATGGTACTTTCCCTTACAAGGAAATTGAGATCATCCTTATTATGTTTATATCTCAGGAATCCAAGAAGAGTACTAAGAAAGAAATACATGAATTTATTAGATGGAATAATGTTATCCTTAATGTTTTTGTTTATTATAAAAAGAAATAAACTTATGTTGTAAATAGTGTAATATTCTGTAAAAAAATATTCATGTATAAATATTTACTACCAAGACTACAAAACTATTTGGTCCTTCAAGGTTTAATTCAATGTAATCACACTACTGTAATTAGTAGGAGAAACCAAATCTAGGTTTCTAGGATCAGGGTGCTACATTAGAGGTGACAAAGTATAAATATTTTCATAAAATGGGTGTTGGACAAGATTCTAGGTCATTGTACCCCTTATATTATTATATTAACCCCTTTGAAAACATGTTTTAACCTTATCCCCAATAATTATTTTTTCTGTTTTTACTATTCATTTTTACCAAAAATTAAACTAACCTTATTATATAATATTCATTGTGATTATTAAAAATATGGAATTAATTTTTAAAAATACAATCAATAAAAGTGTAAAATTTAAATCTACTTTTTTTAGTAAATGAACTAGGTCCCATCCTTTTCCAATAAAAAAATAGTGTAAAATATTAATTTTAAAATAATCCTAAAGGTGCGCGGAAAAAACTATTTTTCAAAGAGAAAATTTTCAATTGTTTAAAACATATTATAAAAAATTTAATATGGGATTGATTTTAATGAGATATATCTGATTAATTATAATATAATTTATCTTATTTTATTGTTTAACTTATTTTATGAAAATATCAAACCATATATATTAATAAAATGAAAAGTTAGTTATTATTAAAACTAAATATTTTTCACTATTCATAAAAAAATTAATATTTTCAGAAAAATATCAAAAAATCACCCTAAGATAATTTTGTATAGTTAATTCAATAAATGAATATAATTTAGTAAAATAAATTTTCTAAAATTTTCATCAATTAATTTTATATTTATTTTTTCCTAAAAATAAATAAAACACATTTTTTTAGAAAAAACATTTTTTATGCATATAATGATTTTAAAAAACATTAAGTGATTTTTATCAATATTACATATTAATGAAAAACCATTATACTTATTTTTTAAATTGTTTTTATTCTTATCTTGTCTACCGTGTACAATGACTAGGTAATAATGGTCATGTTTAAATATTAATCATAACAGTTTTTCATAGTTTCTTAAAACATAATATAACGTTTAATGCAATATATTGAAGAAATTACATTTAATTAAAAAATTAATTAGGTGTTATATTCTACCCACTTAAAATGAATTTCACCCTTGAAATGCATCACTATGAAACAAAAAAATGATGATACTTCTGGCCCATCATATCCTCAGGTTCCCACATTGCATCTTCAAAATGGTGGGTTCACCACAAATATATAACTAGTTGAGTGATCTTATTTCATATTATTTTATCTATACAATATGTAATACCAACTTATTATTCTTTATAATAACGATTATGATGCAGTGGTTTGACCTATGAGTTCAGTCTATGTGATGGATCAGTTATATACTTACTTGGGGTAGATATATGGAATACATCATGAACCTGAGAGAGGTTTAGTGGATGTTCCAAACAATAAACTATGGCCCATATATAATCAATAATTTAAAATTGTCCAATATAACTTGGCCTTATTTTTCATGTCTTTTTAAATATCAATACCTTCTTCAATGCAGAAAATATCAGAAACACCATATCACCAAATTCAAATTAAATATTTCATTATCGATTATTAGTATAAATTTTCTAAAAACTTTGTATTTAACATATGTTTTGATGAATGGATATAACCTTATCTACAATTTCTTTTTCTATATAAGGTCCCAATATCATTCTTTCTCTCTCTTAAAACAAAAATGTTGGAGTTCTAAACTTATTTCCATAGAGAGATGGATAATGATCCATCTAAATGCTCGAGTGAAAGATATTATTTTATGAAAACTCAACTTGAGGAAATTTTTTATCCCTAAAACCATTAATATTTATAGAACAAGATCTCAACATATTTTATTAGGTTTGAATTATAAACTCAAACTAACCACTTATTTGTGAATGATATGTATTGTTAAAACTAAACTCAATATCAAGATCCTATTAAAGAATTTTCTGGAACATAGAGGTAAAAATGAATCCTAATCAGATAAAATACAATGTGGTACTCCTTGACGAATTACATGTTCCTTAATTCATATCACATAAATATATTCAAGAGAAAATAAATCTCTAATAGTGATGAAGTGTGTTGAATTAGTAAGAAGATTGAATACAAGTCATATAACATTGTTCCCTTTAAACTTTTTTAGTAGTCCAATGACAAAATCCATGGGGATGTTCTACCATTTCCATTCTGGTATGGGAAATTTTTGTAACATCCCATTATACTTTTTTTCTCTCAACCGAAACTTATTGAAATACCAAGCACTATGATACATAGTCTGTGATATCTCTCTTCATTCAATTCCATTATAAACACTCTTTTAAATCCCTACACATCTTTTTTTACATCCAAGATGATTAAATAATAAATAACTATGATCCTATTTTAATAGATCCATCTCTAGATCGCGTATATATGGACCACATACATATCTCTTGAACCATATCATTCCATCAGAATCAAGGATAAACTCATGAAAATTTCCCACCTTCCTCTATAGCTCCACATCTTCCTTATAAAGATATTTAATATTCACTAAAATAGATGGTTTAACACTTAATTGGGAAATATCATATTCCCCATTCCTTTAGTATTTATAGATCCATAATATTCCAAACCATAAATTTTGGATCTTTTGTGATCCTCATTATGGATAAGCTAGCATGATCCTTTTGACTCAAAGTATCATCCACATTATTCTTTTTCTTGGGGTGATAATGTAGCGAGCAATCATAACTCGTAATCATATCAATCCATATTCTCTATAACAAGATTACTTCCATTTATGTGAATATGTAAATTAAATATTTTTATTAAAAATATATATCACACTTTTCTCCTTAAAGATAAGACCTCTATATCATTAATGAAATAATTATCTAAGCTAACTCCAATTCATGTGTTGGGTAATTTTGATCATGATCCATAAATTTTTGTGAGGCATAATCTATAATAATGTCATTATGTATGATAACACATCCCTATCCCTTCTTGTATCTATATATCACAAAACATTATGCATTGAATGGTAATATAAGCACAGATTCACAGAATAATCTTGTCATTAAATCATTAAATTTTACCTCACCTTCATCAGTATAGAGAAACAAGGCTCCCTTATGAGTTAACTTAGTGAGTGGATTATATATTGGTGATATATTATCCACAAACCATTGATGATATCAATATAATCTAAGAAAACTACGTAAATCAGTCACCATGTTTGGGTTGGAACAATGATCAATATACCTTTTCTTTGATAGATGTACTAATACACCCTATCTCGAGATTCTATGACACAAAAATGAAACCCTCTATAAAAAATACACACCTATTAAATTTTAAAAACATTTTATCCTTCCTTAGGGTATTATGTATAACTATCATGTGATCTTAATAATTTTTCCGACTCTTTGAATAAATGAGAATATAATATATAAATACTACCAAAACTAATCAAGGTAATATCTAAAGACTATTAATAAAATCAATGAAGATATATGGGGAATTATTTTGATAGAATGGAATAACTATATAATCATAGTGTAAATAACATGTGAAAAATTATATCTTGGGTATATTTACCTTCTTCACCATCAATTGAAAATATATAGAATGAATTTTAATTTTATAAAAGTATTGATATCTACATAGATAATAAAAAATTCCTCAATATTTTGTATATAATACTTGTTTTTATTATGATCTTCTTAAAGTCCAAATAATAAATATATTGTCTCATCGATCCATATTTATTTCTCAAAAAAATGAATAGGTGGACCACAAGATAACACACTTTACCTAATGAATTACTTTTAAGGTTCTAATAGAGTTTCTTATTAAATTACTGCAACTCAATTGAGGCCATTCTATAGGGGGTCTATCAAATACGTGTGTCACTAGGTAAGAGTTTTATTGAGAACTCATCATCACATTTTAGTATAATAGTAGGAAGGTCTTTTGGAATGACATAAAAAACTCTCATATAATAGGCTGATCATCGATGTTGAGTTTATTCTCAACCTTCTAAGATAAATTCTTTTTATGAATGGTAATCAAGACTGACACAATGTATTTGATATATGTTAGAAATTAATATTTTTTATCACACTAATGGATGATCATAGGCTGATTTTGAATATCAAATGTAACTTACCATATGTTGTAATTAATGTGGAATTTATGTAGATAAGTCCAATCCATTTCAAAGATAACACTATGTTTAATTTGAGGAAGAATAAGGTCGTTTGTAGGAAGAAAATTCTTACAAACCAAAACTAGAGAAGAATAATTGATTTGATACATTATGGGTTTCCAATATTAATTCAAAAACTAATCATTTGGGTGGAATCTTAATACCCTTAAAAAATTCATTAGGTACAAAATAATGGGTAGATTTATAGTCAAATAAGACAATATTAGTTCTGGATTAGATGATAAGTGTACCTTTTACACTTTTATTACCATGCCTCTCATCAAAAATAGTGATCAGAAGAGATTTTCACTTGTTTATTAACATAAGAGGTTTCTATTGTCTATCATCATCATTAATATCTGAATTTGATATCTTCTTAGCATAGTGACCAATCTCCTTGAATTTGAAGCATAGAAGTATGGGAGGTTTATTTTGATGAGCTTTCTATTTATTCATATTGTTATCCAACTCATTCCCATAAATTTGGTATTCATAAAATGATGAACTTACTTTCCACAGTTAAAAAATTTATTAGTCTAATTAAGATAATTTCCTCCATGTTTCCTTCCATAAAAATATTATTTATGAAAGGTCATATTCTTCTCTCCATGGTTTTTAGATTTTCAATTTAATTCCATCTTTATTTTCATATCAAAACCATAATATTGATGTGTAACAAAAATATCCATTTATAATTTTATAGAAAATAGAATTATTTCATTATAGCTATTGAATTCATTTATGGATAAATACCTTTGGAAACTTGGTTTTATTCACAGAAGAGTTAATCAACCATACTTTTAATGTTAAATGATAATAGAAAAATCACACCTCAAGAGTCTTGTAAAATTTTCCTCATAGGTTCCAATAGATTCATAATACTCCTATTTTATCTCAAGGAATTCCTTATCAATTTATGTATGAAGAACTCAAGGAAATTAATTTTTTTTAAAATAAACTCTTAAAATAATCCAACTAAATAGAGTTTATTTCATCTTGTTACCTCTTATTCTTGATAAGAGTCCACATTGATGTAGTTTGACTTCCAGATGATACATAGAAAAAATTAATGTTTCGTTATCCAAACACATGAGAATGTAAAATATCTTTTCAATGGTAATAATCCATTACATGGATACTAGTGGATCAGTAGAACCACTAAATTAAGTTGGATGTTTCTTTATAAAGGAATAAATAAATGTTATTCCCTCATTTACTTTATGGAAGTTATGAATGATTAATAGCCAGAGAATTTTCTGTGAGCTTAGAAATAAGATTTTTTAATCTATCTCTCATAAAATTTGGTTTCTCAATAGGATACTCATTTAATTGTCTATTTCATTCAGTATTAGCATGGATTCTTTAGGATATAGCCATTTACTAAAACAAAAAACATAGTGTAAGAAACAATAATCATAGCGGGAAACCATAATATCATGAAATAAAAATTATATGATGTCTAAATCATGATAATTTAGTTTCAATATAAGACACCTTAGACTTAACCAAGGTCATTCATGATCATTATTTAAATCCTTTATAATGATTAATAGAGAGATTTCGAATTTCCAAATCATATCCACCTAGAGTGTAAAACTAGGTGCACAATAAGGACCATTTTTTGTATACTAGGTAATGTTCAAGTAATTCCTTATGAACATCTTTCAGATTTACTACACCTAGGTACATATATTCTTGAGCTACATCCAATTTTAGTACCCAGATAGGGATGCAATTTCTTTGAAACAAATCAATCTATCCTACACCAATATTATTTTATTTTTACCGATATTTAAAATTATCCTTAGACTTATACTTATACAAATTACTAGATATATATCTAAACTTTTCTCATCCATTTTTAAAAATATAGACTAAACATTTCTCTAATGCCAACTTTAAAGACCCAAACTTATCATATATAAATATTATATCTTAATAAGTGAATATTCATTACATAACTTATAATCCAAGCTAGAATATTTTAGGTCTATTTTATTGGGAAACATTGAAAAAAAAAACATGACCATTAGTGAGCTATGTCATCTCCTACTAAGTTATTTATAACTAGAACCATTCTTAGATATGTATTACCTAATACAATTATTCTTATCATGAGGAAAAGAAACAAAATAAAAGTGATATCAGTTCCATAGTATGGGTTATAATGTTTGATATTTATATAACATTATCATAAGATAATGATAACATGAGAATAATATGTTTAAAACCATACAATATATATCATAGGTCATAAAATAGAGTCACAACATAAATCAAAGAAGTTTATATGACTTTAATCACAATGATATAAAAGAATATGATACATGATATCATATCATAGGAATAAGATTATGATATGAAGAATACACATAATAATAGAAAATCTTATGTCCAAATTATACACCAATACATTAATATAATGTTAGGCTTGGGATAACCACCCATGTACTTACTTCTGGATTTGAATAACCTCACGTTTACCCTATTTTAGGCTTGGGATATCCTCCTATGAAACCAATTTTTGGATTTGGATAACCTCCATTGTACTCATTGATCTCATTAATCATTATTCATTACCTAATTCATTAGAGATAGAAATAGGTCCCACACGTCAAATAATACCTACATTGTTGTTCCATATGATCATAAAAATTTCATAATTTTATAACTTATCGAATGGAAATGGGTTTTATAAAACTTTCACCACAACATAAACCATAGAAATAAAATGGGTTTCAACAAAATTTCATCATATCATAACCCATATAAAAGAAATGGGTTTAATAAAATTTTAATTGTATCATACACCATATAAAGTAAATGTGTTTAATAATCATCTAATCTCTTCATCATAGAAAACCCCATAAAAAGGGATGAGTTTCATAAACATATTTTTACGATAAACAGAAAATATATAAAGAAATTACAAGGATGGTATCATTGGATAATATCCATTTTAAATCCTACGTAACATGAATTTTTTAATTTTTTATCAAAATAAATTCCACAAAAATATAATAAAAACATTTTTATGGAAAATATCATTTCCATTTTGAAATCAATTATTTAAAATATAAAAAATTCCAAATATTGAAGAGATAATTTTATTTGAAAACAACCTCATAAATATGTAAAGGAATATATAATTTATTAATTAGTCATAATGGTGGTAATTACCATTCCTATTGTACTTGTTAAAATGAATATTCCTTATAATTTTTGAGTAAAATCCAAAATATCCTTCTTTTGAATTGAACATAGAGACTTCAATTAAACAGTTTTTTGAATATTAAATCATGCGAAAATTTTTTAAATAATGACTATAAATTAGTAAAAAACATGTTTAATTTTTTTTAGAAAACATGGACATAGAAGAAAAAGGATTTTCAACTAAAGAGATAAATAAAATCTATTTTTCTTAAAAATATTATTTTGGTGTCTTGAGTAAAAAAGATTGGAAAAGGAAAGTAAAACAAGTATTATAAAGAAATAAATATATTATTATAAAATACTTCAGTTTATTTAGTGATATATCACAATATATTATCACCAGGAACATTATCATAATATATCATTCATGTTAAATATATACACCACACTAAATAATCATGTTGTGTAAAAGGAATGTGTCCTATAGAATTAAAAGTGAGACAAAAATCTATTACCTTAGGTCTCTACATGAGTCGTACATGTTTGAACCTCATGTATAATAAAAAATGATTTATTATAAATATATTATTTAACCATAATATAATTAATAATAACATATATTAGTTAATTATTACCTTTTATTAAACATTATTTAATAATTCCTTGTTAAAATGACATTTTGGCTAATTACAACTTCATTTTCATGAATACTTTGGTTTAATAACTTCAATATTTTTATTTTGATCATGGTTTCATCATATAAATTATTTAAAAAATGATATAGATTTAATACATATTAATTATATAATTATTTAGAGTAATCCATTAATGTTATAGATAGAGAATGAATTACATTGTTCCTGGAGATGGTAAGTCATACCTACACATGAACGCTATATCTATTTTCAAAACAGATGAAATAAAATGAAGGTATATAATTTATTAAATTTAAAAAATATTTTTTAAGACATATATATCATGTATATCCCATAAATTTACCCTTTTTACATTCTAAATATTGTGTATGTTTTAAAAAAATCACTTCGTTTCATGAGGTGATAATCCTTCTTACACACAAGAAATGTTATCATATTCCAATAGAATGGAAATTTAGAAGGTATATGTGATATTACAACTAAATAAGTATAATAATATCAGAAATATAATATATAAACATTAAATCCATCATTTTATCCATATGTGATAGGTGGTGATGAAAAATTAATAACATCGATTCGTGAGGCAGTAGTCCTCAATACACATGATCAATGGTTTTGATCCCCATTTGATGGAAGTGGAGATTAATGTAGGTAATTTCATAGACATAAAAAAATATCAGTATATAGGATATTTTTATTATTATATTATAATAGTTTAATAGTATATTAATGTGGTTTTAAAGACCTGTAAATTTCAAAGAATTTTTTTTTCTTAAATACCTTTGAATTTTACGAGTCTGCGGTTTCTGACGACACTTGATTCTGAGGCCTGGTGTTCCCAGAATCAATTTCCAAAGTTTTGTTTAGGTACTTTCAATAAACGTACTTGTGGGTTTTTCTATATTTTGAACTGGTTCATTGAATTCAAATCTGAGGACACTGATTAACTCGCAGCACTGGTATTCGCTTAAGGGGACCTTTACTGCAGTTGCATTTTATGTTGGTTGAATGTTAGTTTTTGGGGTTTAATCTTAAATTAATTAAAATTGTGTGGTACACAATTTTATTTTGTGAGTTGGTTATTTCCTCCCATGGGGAAGTTATTGGTGGGGCCCCCAACCACATAACTTCCCATGTGTGGATATTTGTGAGGTGGGGCCCACAGGAGCCCTAACCTTTCATCTCCCCATAACTCCCCTCAAACCCCTTGTTTGATTCTTGAAAACTCACCCCTTTAATTGCTAAACTCTCCACATTCCACATTGTCATTAATATGACAACTCCGTGAATTTATTATTTGTACACCAAAAATTAATTAATTAATTTGGGAGGATTTGAATCATTTTGAAATGGCCTGAAAAGTTGATTAAAATAGGGGAAAGCCTCATTTTAATATTTGGGGCCGGGATAATTTTTGGGATCCTCTGAAAAAATAGAAGAACACCATTCATATTTCGACGGAGAATATCTCCAGAGAAGACCGCGAAGTCGCCAACGATGCTTCTTCTTTGGGTGCACTCTGACGTCGACAGAATCGACGTTCTTCATCCGCGACGCTCGACCACCATGGCGCTTGTCTCCCAAGAATCGACAACCTGCGACGTCAATTTCGAGGTAGGGGAATTATGTTCAATGTGATTATGATCAATTTTAATTGATTAAAATTTTCCTTGTTCTTGTTGAGAAACATGGTTTGACTTTGTCCAATTTCTACCTCCTAACACAGAGGGCACGAGCCAAATGCACACTTCCCGACGACCATCCGCAGTAGCTTTGTTTGAGATTGAGGCGAGTTGGAAGAGGCAGCGATAGGAGAAGCGGCGGCCGTGCACCTAACACGTGCGGAAGAACAGCAGAAAGCTAATCCAATGAAGAACCATCTGGCTAAAGTCAGTCAGGCCGATGGAGAACTGTGGCGCCACAAGGGGAGTCGTCCTGCGGAAGACTGGGGCCCGTATTCTACGGGCTGCTCAGTGGGAGAACCAGCTGGCAGGCGGACGGCCAGGCTGAGAAGAACCGCGGCGCCAGGAGGGCACTACGCTGGAGGAACTGTGGCCCGCCTAAGCGGGTCACTTGCGCCAAGAAGGTCGGCTGGCCGGTTGGGAGGGCGGTGCTGCTTGGGGCTTCCAGTTCAGGAAAGAGGGGGGTCGCCCCCCCCCCCACCCACACTGCGGAGTGCTGGGCCCTTCGGGCCGAGCCGCGGCCACCCGGGCCGTGCCGCGCCGGGCAGCGCCCTGCCGGGCCACACCGTGCCGCACTTGGTTTTGCCCCACAGGTCAGGGCCACGCCCCTGCGGGATGGACTGCACAATACATCGGGCTGGTCAAACCCTCTGTCGGGTCGGACCCGCCATCCCACTATGCTTAACGGGCCGGGCCGTTATCATTTAAATGTGAATATCATTAAGACCGCGCGTCTGATCGACATGCTGTCTACAGCACTGGTACCCTTACGACGGGGAGGTCCTTTTGAGATACTCTAAGTGAGTTTTGGAAGAATTTGGTAATTGGATGGTTTTGGACGAGCGTATTTCCAACCGGGCCACTGGAACAGAAAAGACAATATCTCTCAGACCAGGCGTCCAATTGACGCACCATCTGTCACGTCGGGTTCCTTTTGACGAGACAGAACTTCGGAATACATCACCTCTTGACTTCGTGACAGTTTATGTATCAAACCCCTTGGCTCGTGGAGCGGAGCCTCCTAGAATCAAGTGTGTTGTGTGCAGGAACCCTAGAGATGGTTGCGACTGGAATGACTATCATACTGGAATCCTCTGTGGGTCCGGTGATGACGACTACCGTACTAGAATCCTCCGTGGGTTCGACGGTGATGATTATTTTTCTTGTATTCTACATGGTTCCAATAGTTTGATTAATGTTCTAGTGTCATATGTGGGTACGATAGTTCGATTACTGTTCTTGTATCCTACGTGGGTCCAACAGTTCGACTATTGTACTTGTATACTACGTGGGTCTGGCAGTTTGACCTATGTACTTGAATCCCGTGTGGGTCTGACAGAGTAGCTGGTCCTATATCCTGTGTGAGTCCGACAGCTTAACTGTTCTTTTATTCTATGTGGGTCTTGTAGTTTGACCACTGTACTTGTATCCTATGTGGGTCCGGCAGAGTAGATGGTCTTGTATCCTGTGTGGGTCTGACAGCTTAGCTGGTCTTGTATCCTGTGTGGTTCCGATAGCTTAGATGAATCAGTGACTACATCTGATTGTCTCTATCACTTTACAAAAGATGTATACATATGTGAGAAGAGTCTTGACTTTCAATCATTATCATCGATGTGATTGACTTTCATTCTTGTGTAGACATGGTTGTACTTGGGATCAAGAGTTGGAGCCGAACTGTGATTGATAACATTGGTATATGTATGGTCATACACCTAAATAGAGTTTGTTGATACGTCATGATTGTAACTTTTCTTTGTGATTTATCCATCGTGGATTCTGGGAGACCTTCAGGGGTCTCAGGGTCCCTACTGAGTATTGTTATAATCACCCCTACACAGGCTATGCCCACACTACATTGTGTAGGATGCAGACGAAGAACAACACTGATCGTGGTAGATACTTGTGGAGTTGGACGGTACCTAGAGGTGGACCACATGGTGGGGCATACACGGAGTGTACGGGCAGACCCGAGGTATCGAGGAGACCATCTGTACCCACCCTTCAGGTGGGATTCCCGGAGGACGACTTAATGGTTGTTCTTTTACTTTTATGTAGTGGTATTGTACTCTTCATTTGGGTTTGTATTTTGGCCCATTTACCTTTCATCACTTACTCTGTGTTCAGTATTACTTTTTTATTACTTCAGCTTGCGTACTCTTTTGTGTTTGTTTACTATCATAAGGGAAATTCCTTCCCTTTTGATCATGATTTACGCCTTTGGTTCTAGTCGCCAACCCCTGCCCTATGGAAGGCGGGCTTGGTGTAGTCACGACATGGGCCCCAAGGATTGGTTGTGACAAATTGGTATCAGAGGAGTCGGTTCTACCACAGAACTCAGGACTCTGATCATTCCTTTCTGTGAGGAAATAGTTTTAAGGGTACTGAGTGTGGTTTTCAGTCCAGGGAGTCCAGTGTTGGTGTGGCGGAAGATGTATCTATACACCAGGACCCTGACCTATGATTTCTGACTCAGTGCATGAAAACACTGATTGCATGATTGATTCAAAAGTTTTCTTTGTTATTAATTTGTGTCATCTCAGTAGGTATACTGTTTTAACCGTGGCACACCTGTGTCTTTTTAGGATGGCCCCACGAAGGCAGCCAGCTCGGGTTTCGAGTTGCGTACGAGATGGCAGCCCACAGACTAACGAGGCCCCAGTGCAGGGCCCCATAATAGCAGAGGCACTAGTGGTACCACTACCCGCTGGGCCACCGATACCACAATCCCCAGAAGTAGAGAGTTCACGCCGCCTGAGTGCGTTGCACGAGTTCCAATTATAGAGGCCTCCGAGATTTCGAGACAAGATAGGTTTTTCAGACAGTTGGGTGCTGGCTGGAGGTTCTAGCACGCTTTTTTCATACCATTGGGGCACCTGCAGACTACATGGTCTGCCTATATGTTAGTCTCTTTCTGGGAGCAGCTGAGAGGTGGTGGAGCCTGATTCTCCTATTCTACGACGAGGAAACTGTCACCTGAGGAGACTTCGAGGGTCTTTTGAGGGGCAGAGTTTGTACCAGCGACTCTACTCTATGTGCATGCTCAAGAACTGCTGCTCTTGCTGTAGGGATTTCCGACAGTATCTGAGACATCAACAGCAGGCAGTAGATAGATGACATGGGGAACAAGTGGGTTATATCAACAGTTAGACGAGTGCAGGGTACCCGAGGCCGAGGGATCTCAGAAAAAAGGAGGGTGGGTTTTTTCTACAGGGAACGGGGTCACAGAGCGCGTGATAGTCTGACTCCCCGCATAGTTGATCAGTAGGCATTGGACGAGCCCCCGAGATAGAGGCAGTGGCAGGAGCTTTATCAACAGCCGAGCGGTGGATGAGGCAGTTGAACAGGTCCTTCAGCAGATGGTGATCAGAGTCACCGAGCACTACTATCGCCATCACCCTTAGACGGTTCGCCTCGAGCTCCGGTAGCAGGTGGACATGAGCGGAACTACCTCCAGGCATAGAGACCTTTGTTCATGAGGCTTCTAGTTTTTGTTGTTGTTTGTGGTTGTTTTGTGTCTTTTTACTATGAGCTGCAGTAATAAAAGACATTTGTCCATATGATATTTTCTTCCCAAACAATTATTCTGGTTGATACTGAGAAGTTCCAATTAAAACCCTTGACTTGACCCTCACATTCAAGATTCTTACTGGAGGAGACCCAGTGACCACACACTACAGTTGACAGTGTGACTCGACCCTTGGAGGTGAGAGTAATGGTTGGATCTCTTGGTAGTAGCATCGAGGCCTTAATACATCATCCATGACAATAAATAGTACCATTCATTCCCGGATTGACTGTATTAGGCAAAGAACGTGGTTCATCCAGGGGATGAGACTGGATTTCTCTTTTCGACAAAGGAGAAATCATAGCAGCTCTTATAGGATATAAGTGAAAAAGGGTTTAGTTATGTTCTTTACAAATGGATAGTTGCACCCATAGTTCGTTGAGTGAACAGTTTACAGTTTACTCTAATCTAAAAATTCTCATGTGTGTCTTCTCATAGAAGGAACTAGACCTGAGACTATGACGTTGATTTGAGTTCCTCCGATACTATGACTTTGAGATAGTCGAAACTCCTGGGAAAGGGAAACGTTGTAGCAGAGTTTGTTTCATGATAACTCATTTTTTAGCAAGTGATGGCAGAGCACCAGGTACCAGCAGGCTTGGTATAGCCCTTAGAGGTCCCAGAGTGGAAGTGGGACAGAATATCCATGGATTCGTGACGAGACATCCATGTACATCAAGAGGGAACGACTCTATCTGGGTGATCATTGACCGACTCACCAAGTCGGCCAAATTCCTACCAATCAGATAGCAGGTTTTAGTAGAGATATTGAGAAGCCTCTATGTACATGGGATCATAAAGCTTCATGGTGTATCATCGACGATCGTCTCTAATCGGGACTCACGCTTTACTTCCCAGCATTGAAAGGGGTTGCAGGAGGCATTCAGAACACAGCTACGTCTGAGCACTGCCTTTCATCCCCAGATAAATGGTCAAACTGAGAGGACAATTCAGACCCTCTAGGAAATGCTCTGTGCATGTTTCCTCGACAATGGTCACAGCAGGGAGAATCACCTACCCATGGTGGAGTTTGCGTACAACAACAGCTACCACTCCACCATCGGGATGACACCATAAAATGCACTATATGGCCATCCTTGTAAATCGCCTATGTGATGGACTAACCCTGGGAGTTAGAACTTATAAGACCAAATATGGTTCAGGATATGATGGAGAAGGTGCAGATCGTCCAGGAGCAGATGAAGACTGCACAGAGCAGACAACAGTCTGAAGCTGATAGGAGACGGATACCACTGGAGTTTGAGGATGGCAACCATGTTTTTCTACGGGTCTCACCTCGACGAGGTATACAAAGATTTGGAATGGGAGGCAAGTTATCTCTGTGTTTCATTGGATCATTCCAGGTCCTCGGCAGAGTAGGTGAGGTATCTTACCGCCATGCCCTTCCACCTCAGTTGCACTGGGTGCATGACGTTTTCCACATATCTTAGCTGAGGAGATACGTGTACCACACGACCCACATCATTGATCATGGGGAGCTTGACATCGATGATGGGATGATCTTTGCAGAGGTACCGGTGGAGATTGAGGATCGACAAGAGTGGGTCCGACATGGATGGTCGATACCTCTGGTGTGCATTCATTGGTAGCACAGGAACCTCCAAGAGAGCTCTTGGGAGCGGGATGCTCAAATGCGAGCTCAGTACCCCCATTTGTTTTTTCAGTGTGTGTTTTAGGTTTACGGGGACATAAAGCCCTGAGGTGGGAGTAATGTAAAGACAAAGAAATTTCATGGAAACTTTATTTATTAAATACTTTGGAATTTTACAAGTCTACGGTTTCTGACGGCACATGATTCCGAGGCCCGTTGTGTCCGGAATCAATTTATGATGTTTTGTTCAGGAACGTTCTGTAAAAGTATGTGCGTGTTTTCGATCATTTGAACCGGTGCTTAGAATTCAAATCCGAGGACACCAATGAACTCACAGCTTCGGTATTCTCTTAAGGGGACCTTTACAGCAGTTGCGTTTTATTCGGGTTGAAAGTTAAATTTTCGGGTTTAATCTTAATTTAAATAAAATTTTGTGGTACACAGTTTTATTTTTTGAGTTGGTTATTTCCTCCCATGGGGAAGTTATTGGTGGGTCCCCCACCCACATAGCTTCCCATGTGTGGATATTTTTGAGGTGGGGCCCACACGAGCCCAGCCTTTCATCTCCTCATAACTCCCCTCAAACCCCTTGTTTAAATCTTGACAACTCCCCCCTTTAATTTCTAAACTATCCACCTTCCACATGGTCATTAATACGACAACTTAGTGAATTAATTATTTGTAAACCACAAATTAATTTATTTATTTGGGAGGATTTGAATCATTTTGAAATGGCATGGAAATTTGATTAAAATAGGGGAAAGCCTCATTTTAATATTTGGGATTGGGTAAATTTTTGGGAACCTTGGGAGAAATAGAAGAACACTATTCTTCTTTCGACAAATAATATCTCCGTAGAAGAACATGATGTTGCCAACGATGCTTCTTCTTCGGGTTCACTATGACGTCGACAAAATTGATGTTCTTCGTCCCCGACGCCTGACCTCCGTGGTGCTTCTCTCCCGCGACTCGATGACGTGCAACGACAATTTTGAGGTAGGGGAATTATGTATAATGGAATTATGTTCAATGGAATTATGTTCAATTTTAAATGATTAAAATTGATCTTGTTCTTGTAGAGAAACTCAGTTTGACTATGGCCAATTTCTACCGCCTAACGCGGAGGGTGCGGGCCGAACGCACACGTCCCGATGACCCTCCTTAGTCTCTTTGTTAGCGATTGAGGCACGTTAGAAGAGGTTGAGATGGGAGAAGTGGTGGCCGTGCACCAGCCACGTGCGGAAGAACTGTGGCCCGCAACCACGGGTTGCTCGGCCGACGAAGAACCGGTCGGTTAAAGCAGGTCGGGATGAAGGAGAACCGCGACGCCACATGGGGCGCCGCGCTGCGGAAGACCGCGGCCCGCGTTCCGCAGGCCGGTCGGTGGGAGAACTGGACGGCAAGTAGTAGGCCAGGCCGAGATGAACTGTGGCGCTAGGAGGGCACCGTGCCGGAGGAACCGCGGCCCGCCCAAGCAGGCAGCTTGCACCAAGAAGGCCGGCCGGTTGGGAGGGCGGTGCCTCTTGGCGCCGCTAGTTCAGGAAAGTGGGGGGTCTCACCCCCTATCGAAATTCTTGGACCTTTGGGTTGAGCCGCGGCTAGACGGGTCGTGCCCTGCTCGACCAGGTTGTGCCGCATCGGGCTGCGCCCTGCTAGGCCGCGTCGTGCCGGGCCGCACAGTGCCCTTTCAGGTCAGGCCACGCCCCCTCGGGTTGGGTCGCGCCCCCTCGGGTCGGGCCGCATCCCTCTGGCTGAACCGCATGATACGCTAGGCCGGTCCGACCCTCTGTCAGGTCGGACCCGCCAAAACCGGGTGGACCCGACGCGCCAGCCCACTGGGCTTAACGAGTCGGGCCTGTTATCACTAAAATGAGAATATCTTTAAGACCGCTTGTCTGATCGACGCGCCATCTGTAGCCCTGGGACCCTTGTGATGAGTAGTCGTTTTGAGATAATCTAATTGAGTTTTGGATGACTTTGGAAAATGACCGGGATTGGAACGAGCATATTTCCATCCGTGCCCCTAGAGCGGAAAAACCAATATCTCTCAGACCAGACGTCTGATTGACGCACCTTCTGTCACGTCTGGTTCCATTTGACGAGATGGATCTTCATAATACATCAACTCTGGACATTGTGATAGTTGATGAATTTAACCCCTTGGCTCGAGGAGCAGACCCTCCCAGAATCGAGCGTCTTGTGTGCGGGAACCCTAGAGCTGGCTGCGACTGTAATGACTATCGTACTGGAATCATCTTTGGGTTCAGCGATGACGACTACCATACTGGAATCCTCAGTGGGTTTGACGACGATGATTACTGTTCTTGTATCCTACGTGGGTCAGAAAATTTGATTATTATTTTTGTATCCTACATGGGTCCGACAGTTCGATTCCTGATCTTGTATCCTACATGGGTCCAACAGTTTGACCTCTGTACTTGTATACTATGTGGGTCCAACAGAGTAGATGGTCTTGTATCCTGTGTGGGTCCGACAACTTAACTGTTCTTCTATCCTGTTTCGGTTCTGCAGAGTAGCTGGTCTTGTATCCTTTGTGGGTCTGATAGCTTAGTTGGTCTTGTATCCTGTGTGGGTCCGACAGCCTAGATGAATCAGTGACTACATCTGATCATATCTATCCCTTTACGAAAGATGTATACTTACGTGAGCTGAGTCTTGACATTCAATCATAATCATCGATGGGATTGAATTTCTTTCCTCTGTGGACTGGGTTGTGCTTGGGCTCGATAGTTATAGTTGAACTGTGATTGATAACTTAGGTATATGTATGGTCATATACCTAAGTAGAGTTGGTTGATACATCGTGATTATATCTTTTCTTTTTGATTTATCCTTCATGGATTCTGGGAGACCTTCGGGGGTCTCGGGGTCCCTACTAAGTATTATTATACTCACCCCTGTCCGGGCTATGCATGTACTACGTTGTGTTGGATGCAGATGACAGACAACCCTGATCGTGGTAGAGACGTGTGGAGATGGACGGTACCCGGAGGTGTACCACTTAGCGTGACGTACACGGAGCGGACGGACGGACCCGAGGTACCGAGGGGACCATCTGTACCCATCCTTCTGGTGGGATTCCCAGAGGATGACTTATTGGTTGATGTTTTACTTTCTGCATTTGTATTGTACTCTTTAGATGGGTTTGTATTCTATCCCATTCACCTTTCAGCACTTAGTCTGTATTCAGTATTACATTGTGATTACTTCAGCTTGCGTACTTTGTTGTGATTGTTTACTATCATAAGGGCAATGACTTCCATTTTTATTGAGATTTACGCCATTGGTGCTAGTCTCTAGCCCCCGGCCTATGGAATGCGGGCTTGGGGTAGTCACGGTACATGCCCTGAGGATGGGTTGCGACAGTGGTTGAAGAAGAAATTAAACAAAAACACAAGTTTAATAATTTTACCTCTTATTAGGAGAACCACTTTAGGTTTATTCCTAGACCATACTTATAAAAAATTACTAATAATAATAAGGACTATAAGTTGTTGATAGGATATAAAGTAATATATTTGGGTATTTATTGTCTTAACCAAAGGGTTTTCGAATTGTGAAGAGGATAGTATAGGAGAGGGGGTGGCCTTTTATTAGCGTGAGAGAGGACGTGCATGGAATTTTTAAATAGAATGATGTGTACCCATGTTTTTCACATGCCACAAGGATACAAAAATAGGTCATTAAAAATATTAGAGTATATAAGGTCTATATATTTCAATAATATATGGTTTTTACATGTTTATCAGTTATTTAGACCCTTATCTTTTTAGTTTATCTCCCATAGTAAACCCATTTTAGCGTTAAATGTGATAATAATGTTTTACTATTTTTACACTTAAATTTGAATTAAAAGTATGTTTAAATTATTATATAATTTTAATTATTATTATTATAAATATGGAATCCATTTTTACAAATTCTATTAACAAAAGTGGAAAATTTTAATTGAAAATTAATCCCGCAGGTGTGATGTAAAAGAAGATTACTAAAGAGGAACTTTTCTAAATCATAAAAATATTTTATATCAAATTTCAATGTGAAATTTATTAAAATGACCTATATTTAATTATTTATAATATAATTTATCCAATTATACTTTTTAAACCATTTTATGTCAGAATGTAAAATTATAAATTCTTTAAATGAAAAGGAAATTTTCAATAAAATCCACTATTTTCACTATTCATAAAAAATTAATATTTTTAAAAAAATTCCAAAAAAAACCTAAGATAATTTTAACAAATTTATTAAAAAAAACGAATCTCATTTTCTCAAGTAATTTTTTAAGAAATTGTAAAAAAATTAAATCGTTTTATGTTCATAAAACACAATATACAACATTTTTTTGATAAAAAAAGTAGTATTCAAAGCATATGCCGACAATACTAAAACTTCAATACATTCATATAAATATTATTTATCTATATGAACCAATTATATATATGTTTTTCAATGGGGTTATTTCTATACATGATTCCAATTTTAACAACATGGTTGTGATGCTCTGACCCCAAAAACCAAAAGCCAGTGTAATATTTTACTACCTTGGTAAAATTATGAGGAATAAAATCTTAAAGGGCAGAATAGGTTAGCAGTCTTGGAAATATAGATTACAAACATGATACCCATAATATAATGGAAATAAAATAAAACATTCTATAGAATAAAACTAAAATAAACTGCATTCTTGAAATCTTATTCGATATTCTCACTTTATAACCTATTGTAAGAAATATAAAAAGGGTGAGATAAAATTCACAGAAAGGGTAAATAAAATAGAATAAATAATGAATCAATCTATAGGGAAATTTAAATAACTGAATAAACATTACCTTTTCACAAATATACAATGAATAATTAATATGAAATGTTAATAAAATGAAATAAATGTCATAAATTAATAAACTAAGAATGAAATACATATATAGATATGTAGATGAAAAAATATAATGGATAATAATAAATAAGTCTAAATGAGGTAAATTATTTATTATTTATAGTCTTGTATAGTGAACATGAAAACCTATACCATCAATATCTTTCCCACGATGGTTTAAAACCAGGGATATAAACCCGTTTAATTTGTCCTACTTATTTATCTCATGAGAACCTATCGAGACATCGTGGTGGTATATAAAGTATGATCTCCAACCATCTAAGTATACCCAAATCATTCTTCATATCAAATAGTTGAAATAAGTAATATTCATTATCAATTTTTTTATCAAATAAACAATACAAAATTATCAATATTTCCCTAAATAATCAAATAACTATCAAAGTAGAAACCGTATATAAAATGGTATATAGTTTATGAAATAGATATATCGATATTATATGAATATATATATACAATTAAATTTAAAATGAATAATTATTATAATAATGTGATTGTTTCAAGAGAATTTTAGAAATAAAAAAAGGAATTTAGATTGTGTAGATAATCATTAAGAGCATTTTGAGAAGAATAATCTTTAGACAATCCAATGTGGACTATACCACATTGATAGATTTAAATCATAATACCCATGATGGTTTAACATTAAATCAAACTTATAATATCATTTGAATAAGTATATTCATGATATTATTTTCAAATGTATGTATATACACCATATAAAGGAAACAAGGTGCATGATAATAAATAAGTCTCAATGGAATGTAAATTGAGATTAAATCCCTTACATGAACCTTATTTTTTGTTTTTAAGTATTTATACTACATTATAGTGGTTTAACATATGTTAATAACTTATAACATAACCAAAATAATGTTTATAATATCATATATTAACACATTATTATATTTTAATAATTTTTCGTCAATACACTTTGATTATTTTACTCATTTCAGGTTTTGACTCTCTAGTTTTCTCAAGTATATGTTGACTTCTCAATTATTGTTCATATTAATTAGATATTGATTCAAAAATATCTGTAATGTAAAACGTGACTTAATTATCATATATAACCATTATATATGTATTTATAATAATATATAATAATTGCAGATAGGAAATGGAATGCACTATTAATGGAAACAGTAGGTCGTATATACACTTCAACGCTACTTTCATTTCATTATCATATTTTAAAATAATGAAAATTAATTTATATTTTCATAAATATATATTATAATTATATTATGTTTTATATATATATATATATATCATATATTTTTATTAATGTAATCCTCATTAACTTCTATATATTGTGTGAACGAATCACATCACAGTGAGGGGGTAGTAGTCCACACTTCCACAAGCAATGTTATTGTATTTACGTAAAATAGAATGTCTATAGTTATGTGTTATAAAATAATTGAATAAGAAAAAATATATTATAAATACCATATATATATATATAATATATAAGGGGATTTCCATCATAATTATCACCATGAAAGGCCGTAATGGAAGAACGAACAATCATCATATTGTGAGGGAGTAATTCACCATTTACATAAAAAATATGTTTTCACCCATTAGATATAGGTCTGTGTAATTCTGGGTTAAAAAATTATCATTAAAATTATAATAGTATATCAAGGAAAGTTTTTTTGTTTTAAATTCATATAATAACAAGAATTTAGGAGTTATAGAATAAAAAAACCAAAAGAAATTAATAAAATACATTGCCTATTAATCGGGTAACACCTTTTGATTTGTACCAAAAGGATTCCTTAGCTGGATTTATGACCAAATTAGGAAATCTATGTCAAGGGGTGGGATTTTGGTAGACTATTTGGAGAGTTTTTTATGATCAAAAGTGGCTTGAGTGGTGTGATTAAGTGGGAGAGGTGGTGGCTCGTTATAAGGGAGGAAAAAGACTCAGTTGGCATTTTTCCTAATAAGTAAGGTATACCAACGTTTTTACCTAAAAATTTATTCAAACACCATAAAAATCAATAATTTAAGGTTAATTGTTGATCTAAGTCTATAAAATTAGTTTTGGAAAAGTTTCTAGCTAATTTACTCTCTTAAGGTAAAGGTTTAGTCCCTTATTAAGTTTAATTTTTCCTTAATAATTGTAATTAATTTTAATTATTTTCACTAATGTTTTTTGTCAAAAACTAAGTTAAAATTATCATAAATTATAGATTATTATTATTGAAAATATTATATCAAAATTTCCAAATTTTAATCACATAATCGGAAAAAAATTGATTGAAATTATTCCCATAGACGGGATGATAATGCATGTTTTTAATGTAAAAATGTCCAAATGTTTACTATATAATAAATTTAAAAATAAAATTGATTCCAATGACCTAAATTTTATTAAATGATAAAAATATTATCTAATTGAACTTTAAAACCATTTAATTTTACAATTTATCCTTGTAAATGTATTTGATGAAAAAGAGTTTTGAATTAAATTTCAGTATTTTTAACTATTCAATAAAAAATGAAACTTCATTGAAAATTACCAAAAATTTACCCTAACATAATTTCAATGTTTTGATATCAAAGAATAAGTTTATTATGACTTATTAAATTAATAATATCGTAAAAATTAAAAATAAAAATAGGGCCTCTAGTAAAAGGAGGTAAAAATTACTTAATAAAAATATACTGTTATTTGTATAATATTGAGTTTGTTCTTATATTATTTTTTCCAAATCCATTGGACATATATAAAAAATATTATATTACAAATTGGTTACAACTACAAATGTAGAACATGACTCAAGGAAGAAAATACATTTCTATCGTTGTATTGGGGACTTGATATCACTCATTAATTGTCATTGATTTAATTTATTAATGTGAAACTGCTTTGTAAGCATAATAAAAATAACATTTTATTTTATATTCAATTAGCTTCCATATTAATTTTGCAACCAATAAAATCATTATATATATATATTAATAGGGGTAAGCAGAAATGATCCTTTTTTATTCATAAATATAACAAATTACTAATGTGGAGGAACATTCATGACTGAAAGACTCCATATACACAAGGAAATAACATAGAGAACCTCAAGAAACTCAGAAACATGTGTGAATTCTAAGACAATTGGAGTTTCCACCCATACCACAATGGTGGAAACCTATCCTTCAAGTGTTTAATTTCGTCCAGGACCGTCGTCATCATTTGGAAACCCAATGTCAACATTAGCTTGTGAATCATCAGCTTCAAGTAATCCATTACTATTTTTTCATTATTCGTCACTACTCATAGATGAAAGTAGTTAAAAAGTATTATTTGTACATAAATTCAATTTATCCTTCTATTTGATATATTGAGTAAGAGAAAAAATTCTATTATGAATTTCTTTTTCATTGTCATCACCATAAAATAATGATATAGGCTACAATCTGTCATGAGTCACCAGGTGATCTATAATGCTTTGAGTAACTCATGAAACCAATTGGTCCATAGAATACTAGAATATATTTTCCTAAAAATAAGATTAACCTGATTAAGGTTTAATAAAAAAAATATAAATGGGTTCCTTAACCAACTATGAAGAAGGAGATTATTAAGGAAGATCCTATATCAATGATGTAGGAGTCAAAGTGGAGGAGTTTTTCTTCAAAGCATTAGAACTCGGTGAAATACCTCTCTAAGATTTTTATTCAAATAGTCTTTTACAGGTTCAATTTTTTCTTGTTGTACACTAAAACCTCATCAGATTCTTTTTTTTATCATGGTGGAGACTTTATTTGAAGCTTTTTAATTTTTTAAAGGAAACTTCATCTACAACCTCTACAGCATGGGTAGAGTAATAGTTCACATTACCCAGGGAGGCCATACATGATCCAACAAAGTATTCCTTTAGGGAAAAAATAACACATAAAGAGTTAGAATTACAATAATATTCTAAGATATTCTCATTTCTGTGAATATAAATATATTCAAATGGAAAATTTCATTTTACTAATTTTACATAGTGTGTAATCATCCAACATAGCCATCCCCATGAGATTCATGGCTTGTATTATTTTCTACTCTTGTCATATATTGAGGACCATAACATCTTGAGGAAAACATTCCATGATTTCTTGGATGTCATCATAGTCCTTATCTACTTGGTCACCATCTATCCCTCTGGTTAACATGTCCTTGAAGGAGATACTAGGTTTAGTCATAAGAGTAACCACCTCCAAGTTAGTCCAAGACATGATGACATTGTCTTGAGAAAACTGAGCATTATGGGAGGGAAATATACTATACATAGTGGAAATAATAACACCTATAAAAGAATTTTACACTAAATCAATGTCTTATATATGGTAATCAGGACCTTTATCATGAGAAGGGATTGAATGATTGAAAATTAAATTTTTATTATTGAAACACATTTACGGAAAAAGTGTGAAACCTCACAGGTTAAAAAAACGTCATCCGACATAAAAACAAGTCACAAAACCATTAAAAGAAAGTTTTAGTTTACCAGATGAGATATTCCTATATAAACTCCATTGGAGGCCAGATACTTTTGTACCGGGTTCATCCTTGAGAACATCTTCAAAATAGTTGGCAATCTTGCCCAAAATTTGAAGGTACTCTTCAATATGTATCTTCTTTTTGTTGAAACCATGTATTAGAAAAAGATCTTTCTTATTGATCCACCCACATTGTTCTTGATTTTTAAAAACATGAAGTATTATACTATAAATCCTGTTTGTATCCTCTTGTGAAGTGTTAGTATGGAGATATTCATCCATCATTTATTCCTTAGAGTGTATGATATGATCACATGGAATTTCAGTCTCTATTGCCTCCTTACCCACTTCACTCTTCAAAATATAAAGATCCTCCTTATTCGGAACCAAAAATCAGTTTTGGGAGTAGTGGGAGAGATATCTACATCCACAATACTTCCATGAATATTTCTTCATGCTTCCCTAAATTCATCAGCCTGATCACTAGTGGTGTGAACTTCATCTATGTCCTCATCCCTTACCTTCCTTATAACACCCTGACCCCAGTTACCCAGAGTCGGTGAATTATTACATAACATTGTCATGATACAAGTAATTATGTCTCAAAAGATTGACCAGTTTAATATCCTTGGATATACTAGATACATTTATAAGTTTCACATTACATTATAAATTGAAAAACTACAACAAAATAGTCTCCATAGGTCATACTCATATCCCTTAGACAATCCTTGCAGGTCAGTCATAATATACTTCTTCGCGTCTTAGGAAAAATAAAACATAGAAAAAGGTGAGATCAGATGCTCTCCAAGGACAACAATATATCAGAATCTTTCATAAAAAATAATAAACATTTAAAGCAATGTATAATACTAAAACAAAAGCCTTTTAAACTTGAACATCAGTATAATATGGAAAAGATAAACACAAATAATGCCATTTAATTATTCACATAAATATTCTACTAGTTGAATAATCACATGAAAGATCAATATCCACTTTCATAATGATGTAATGCATAATGCCAGACTTCATAATCACATAGTTACGGCCTTGTTCCAAGACTACAAATAATAGTTTTCAAGGATTTATTCCAAGGAACTAGTTTGTCTCATGAGACCTACCGATGTATCGAGGATCTATAGAGGGCTCCACCCATCACTTTCTAAGTCCAATGCATTCCTCATATGAAACGGTTTAAACATAAAATAAACATTTTTATTAAAACTAGCATTTGAAATGTTCATAATTTTTCCATAAACCGTGAATGGTATAAAAATAACACATCCACATTCAAACATATCACAAAACCTTCAACACAATATGGAATATGTTTATCATAATAAATCAACCTCGATAAAGAATAATATCCGGTAATGTATTTTGACATAGATGAAAATTATTAGTAAAAATCATTGAGAGAAATATCACTTTTTTATGAAATAATTTAAAAGTCACATTATTTATAAAGGAAGTCATTTAAAAGATACTTTTGAATCAAAGTGTCCCATACAACATTGAAACATTTGAAAGGAATTAACATTTTAAAACATTCATGTCTATATAAATAAATCCTTAAAACCATTTTGAATACATGGACATTAATGAGAAAGGTTTAAAAGATTATATCTTTAAAACATTTAAAATGATGTTTTAGTAAAAAATTACCTTAAAAATAATCCCATTGAAAACTCTTATATGAAACATGGACATGAATAATAAATATGTCTCAAAAGACACTTACGTAAAAACATCTTCGGATAATAAAGAAATTGTGAAATTAACCCTAACCTTGTACTTTTCCTTGGTTGATGGTAGGTTAGACTCATGTATAATAGTAAAATAATTGTTATTAAATTATAAAAGAACCATATACATTAATATTATATCATATATGATATTTTAATATTGCTTTGTTAATTATATTTCAGTAGAATTATCATTTCTGGTGTTAACTGATTTGTTTTCCTTTATATGATTTTTTATGTAAGTAATTTTTGTTATGTATAGGATGTATGTTATTAATATTCATAATGATATTAATTCTTTAAACATTATTTTTAATCATCAAATGAATATTATCCTTGAATGGATATGATGGGAAATGAATCTCATCACGTTCGTGGAGACGGTAATCAATTTGTACGCACGAACGACAATATCATTATTTTGATATTAAAATCACATATAATTGGATGTTATATCATTTATAAAGAATAAATATCATGTTACATTTATTATATACATCATGTATAATATTTATTATACACATCCAAATGATGAAGTGTTGGAATAACAAATTACCCTAGGACGTGGAGACGGTAATCCGTACTTACACACGTATGGTGACTTTGTCATCTATAGGATGGATCGAATAATGAATAAGGTTGTAACATTTTTATAATAACATCATAGTATATAGGATATATATTTCTTATTATTTTTGAATGGAAACAACATGGAAATAGGAAGTGGTAGATGAAAAGAACTTGAAAGAGGTGATGAAATATTTACCTCTTCTTCGGGTTATTCCTTTGGATTTGATCAAAAGGGCTCCTCAAGATGGATTTATGACTACATAAAATCTTATAGGAATCATGGAGGAAAATTTAGGGGATATTAGGGCAGGGGTTGGACTAGCCCAATTGATTTTATGGTGTGAATTTGAGAGAAGGGGAAGTTCCCTTTTATTATAGGGGTGAGGGGCACCTAAGGAAACGATAGAAATATTATTTTATAATAAAATCATTTTCGGTTTCTAAAGGATAAAAAATGATTTATTTAGAGGATAAGGTGGGTATGGGTCTAAAACCACTCATTCAATAGGTTTTAGATAGGTTAGGGTTAGTATATTCACCTTATCTTTTAAATTTAACTCTTTGTTAAATAGTTTGACATTTACAATGTCTCTATGTATTTTTATAATATATGGTTAATAAACATACTATAAACTTCCAATAGAACCTCAAGCGGTTCATTAATGACATATATAATATTATTTAATCCCTTTGGATGAACCTTATATTTCTAAGAATATCATATCAATTAATAATAGAATATTTATTTTTAAATCTCTTTTATGTCAATTTTAAAACTATTGGGTTTTTTGTTTTCGTTAAAGTCATAACATCATTATTACTTTGAAAATATTTTTTTCAATCAACCTTAACACGTCATATTGACCTAGAAATTTTTTTAATTCATTAAAACTCTAAAATATTTTTATTTGGCTATTTATAACATCAATTTATTTAATCATTCCTTAATAAGGAAATTACTACATCATCACTGTGTCATAAATAAATTTAATTATTTAATGGTTACAAATTATAAATAAAATACCATTATGTATTTAATCTTGTTATATTCCAAATAAATACTTATAGTCGAATTTATCTTATGTATAACCCTATATTAAAAATGGTTTAGTCCTTAAACTATGAATTTGACTCTTTTAACTCTTCTTTAAATAAAATAATAAGAAATGTCCTAATCTAATCCAAGTGGACCAAAGAGGATCGTATTTTATTCCAAAGGATTTTTTGGGTATTATTATTCTTATCCAATAGAATTAGGTCATGTGTTAGGGTCATTATTATATCATTTTTACCCTTAATTACCCTATTTAATTTTAACCGCTGTAAATAAGAGTCAAAAGTTACTATTCACTAAAAATTATTTTCATCTTATTGAACCAAATTTTACTTACTAAAATTAACCGGGTCTCTAGGATTTTTGAAATTCAACTCACAGAAGCGATAAAAAAATTTTTTATCAAAATTTGCAAATTCTCCTAAGAGGTGTGTAAAAGATGATAAAATGTTCAATAAAATTTTATAAATATAAACATATTATAAAATGACTCCAATGAATTATGTTGAACATATATAGGTATTATGTATCTATTTTAACCTAAAATAAAATAAAATTAAATAACTAATTATTTAAATAAAAAGACGGTTTTAACCAATAACTGAGTGTTTTTTTCACTATTCATCAAAAATGGAATGGTTTTATAAGAATACCAAAAAATCTCTCTAAAGATAATTTTTATATTATAAATACATAAATTAAGTCCATTTTGCAAGATAAAATTTAAAAAAATTCAAAATATGTTTATTACTATTCATAACAACTAGTTTGATTGTTTGCGGTGAGTTAGAATTTTGAAGTTGCGTACAATGCAAGCTATTGCATTATTAAAAGGGAAACATACTTTGGAAGCTTGGGGTGTTATATTCTCCCCTCCTTAAAATAATTTCATCCTCAATATTTCTAGAATATTACTACATAAAAAGATTCGGGTCTTTCTATATCATAAGTTCGTTGTGTTCCCTTGTTTCCTCTTCCATCTTATTGTTTCTCCATAGAACTTTTACTGGATGAGTCATCCAGTTTTTCAACACTTGTTCTCTTATATCAAGAATCATGATAGGATCTTCACAATAAGATAGTTTGGGATCTAGTTATAATTCACCATAGCTGAGTACATGCGTTGGGCCAGACATGTATTTTCTTAATAGTAATACATGAAACACATCGTGAACTTTGAAGAGAATTGGAGGCATTTCCAAATGGTAAGATACAACCCCAATTACTTCTATAATTTCGAATAGTCCGATGTACATGGGACTGAATTTACCCTTCTTACCAAATCGTATAATTCCATTCCATGGAGATACCTTCAAGAAAACATGATCTCCTACCCGAAATTCCAAATCCTTCCTTTGGTTATCAGCATAGCTGTTCTTCCAACTATGAGCCACTTTGATGTGGGTTTGGATTACCATCACCTTTTCCATCATTTCTTCAACAAGTTCTGGGCCTATAAGTTTTCTTTCACCATCATCATCCCAACAGGTTGGTGTGCGACAACTCTTTCCGTATGATGCTTCATATGGTTCCATATGAATACTTGAATGGAAGCTATTGTTATAGGAAAATTCTAAAAGAGGTAAATATTGATCTCACATACCTAGAATGTAAAGTGAGAAATATCTTAACATGTCTTCTAAGGTTTGAATAACATGTTCTAATTGTCTATATGTTTGAGGGTGGTAGGAAGTGCTCAAATGAAGATTAGTATCCAGGGATTTCTGAACACTTTTCTAGAATCTTGAAGTAAAATGGGGATCCTGATCTGAAATAATTGACAAGGGTACTACATGAATTCATACTAATTAACTAATATATAGTCTAATTAATCGTTCAAGTGGTAAATCTTCTCTTATTGCAAGAAAATGTGCTAACTTGGTAAGACGATCAACAGTGAAACATATTGCATCATATCATCAAGGAGTCTCTGGTAGTCTGATGACAAAGTCCATCATAATATTATCACATTTCCTCTCAGGTATGGGAAGTGGTTTCATGACTCCTCTAAGTTGTTGCCTTCCATCTATCACTTGTTGAAAAACTATTTATGTTAACACAAAATTATCAATCTCCCTCTTCATGTGTTCCCACAAAAAATGTTCCTTCAAATCTCTATACATCTTGGTGCTCCTAGGGTGTATATAAAAATTGGATCTATGAGAATCATCCAATAATTCCCTTTTTAGACCAGGTTTGTTAGGAAAACAAAGTCTCTGCCAAAATTACAAAATTCAATATTCATATACGAAGTCAACCAATCTCTCATCGTTCACAGATTTAATCTTCTTTTGAAATTCCTCATCATCAGTATGAGAACTTTTTATCCTTTCTTGAAAAGATAGTTTGGAAACAATTTTAAAAAGTATTGTTGTTTCACCTTCTATGATTATTCCCATATCTATTTTCACTTGATCCATGAAAATAGGATCCCATTCAACTCCCATATTGTTCAAAACTTCTTGATCCTTTATACTCAATGCATTTGCCTCCTTATTTTCCTTCCCTGGGTGGTAATGTATTGTAAAATCATAATCCTTGAGTATTTCAAGCCATCTTCTTTTCCTCATGTTGATTTATTTCTATGAAAAAATATAATTCAAAGTCTTTTGAACGGTCTATATCTCACATTTTTCACCATAGAGATAATGTATCCATATCTTCAAATCAAAGATTATAGCTGCTAACTCAAGATCTTGAATAGGATAGTTTTTCTCTTGAATTTGTAGCCATCATGATGCATATGCAATAAACTTATCATTCTGCATAAGGACACAACCATTTACATTATTTGATGCATCACTATTAAAAACAAACCCACCATTCATCGATGGTAGATTCAAGATAGGATCATTGACTATTCATCTATTCAATTACTCAAAACATTCTTCACACTCTTTTGTAGAAAAAAATTAACCCCTTTACATGTGAGCTTGGTTAATTGGTTAACCAATCGGGAAAAATTCTAGACGAAATGCCGATAATGACATCATAAAACAATAAAACTATGTAACTCAGTTATACTCGTTAGTGTTGTCCATTATTGTATTACTCATGTCTTAGAAGGATCAACAAAGATTCCCTCATTAGAGACAATATGACATGGAAAGAAATCTTCTGAAGCCAGAATTCACACTTTCTAAAATTCTCGTATAATCCATTTCTTCTGAGGGTTTTCCGAATGGTGTGCTAGTTATTTTCATGGTCTCCATGGATTTTGGAGTTTACCAGGATATCATCAATAAATACCACTACAAATTCATCAAGATATTCCTTGAAAACTCTATTCATTAGATCCATTAAAATAGAGGGTACATTAGTCAGCCCAAAAGGAATTACTGTAAACTCGTAATTCTCATACCTAGTTCAAAATTATATTCTTAGAATGTATTCCTTTTTCACACACAACTTATGATATCCATATCGAAGGTCAATCTATGAAAAATATTGATCTCCATGAATTTGGTCGTATAAATTATCAATGCGAGGTAGGGGATACTTGTTCTTTATTATTATAGCATTGATCTCCCTGTAGTTAATGTACAACCTCATAGATCTGTCTTTATTTTCAACAAAAAGGACAGGGGATCCCCTTGGAGAAACACTAGGGCGAAAAAATCTTTTATTAATCAATTCCTCTAATTTTTTCTTTAGTTCCACTAATTCCATAGTGTCCATTATATAACAGGTCTTTGATATGGGCCTTGAACTACGAATTAAATCAATGGAAGCTCATTTCGCATTCTAGAGGATGTCCAGGTAAATCTTCAAAAAAAACATCAATATATTCTTGCACAATTGGTACTTCCTCTTGTTAAACATTCCTTTCCTCACCAATAGTTATTTCATTCTATTCCTCCCAAATAATTTAATATTGTTGAGCTACTGGGGGTGGATCTAGATTAAAATCATATGGTGATATTTCTACTCCAAAGATAAGGTACTCCTTATCATCATAGAAAATTGTAACCTCTTTATTCTTACAATAAATATTCACATCATGGTCTGAAATCCAATCCATTCCGAGGATTATATCAAATTCAATCATGGGTATGATGATGAGATCAGCAGTTAAATAATGTTTATATGCATTAATGGGAACTGATTAACAAAACATTATTGCAATGATACTTCCCTTAAGAGTTTGATTGAAAACTCCCTTGTTAAATCAAATGGGAGATATCTAATTTTCTTAGAAAACTAGGAAGATATGAAACAGTGTGATGATATAGAATCAAATAAATCAGTAGCTAAGCTTTAGGAAACCATTAAATTAGCTTCCACCACATCTTTCGGAGCTTCAACCTAAGCAGTAGTGATTTCATAAGCGTGGTCATGATCCCTTGGCCTTTTCTGAGGTATGTTTCCTTGGATCTTAGGAAATTCATTTACATAATTCTCCCTTTATCAACAATTGTATCATTCAACATTGACATCCTCTTTCATCCCCTTGCAATCACGAGCATGGTGGCCTATTTTACCACACTTGTAAATGACTCTCATTCCCTTAAGGAAAGTACCTGGGTGTTTCTTTCTACATTTACTGTAGGATGGATATTCAACTTTTCCCTTCATCCCCTTATTTCCATTTCCAACGTGTTCAACAGATCTCTTCTTCTCTTTATTTGCTTTAGAGTTATAAGACTTAGAGAATACATTTTCTGTATTGATAGCACATGAGACAATATCTTCGTACGATGAGAAGTATTGAGGGACTAAATCTTGATGGATAAATAGATTTAACCTATAAAATAAAAAATCAATCTTACTTATTGGGTTACGTAAATAATCTGCAGCATGCCTTTCTAACCTTGTAAGGTTAGCCTCATACATTGCAACATTCTCATCCTCTGTTTTCCTCAGACTCATGAAATTGTCTTACCATATCAGCTTGATGGTCATGAGGAAAGTATTTTTCTAAGAAAATATTTTTGAACTCCCCCATTCAATATATGATACTTTATCAACTTCCTTTGTGTTTTGAATCTACGACCACCATTGATCAGTATCTCTAGTGAGGCGATAAACTGCCATTACAACTTTTTCCCTTTTTCTACTCTCCAAAACCTGAAATATTTCCTCTATGTAATTTATCCATTTCTCAGCTACTAATGGATTTTTACTCCCCTTGAATGTTGGTGGATGTTGCCTCATGAAGCGATCTAACATTGATCCTCAGTATTTTTGATCAAGGTTCGCTTTTCGGGTAAGGGTATTATTCATAACCTGAGTGAGTTTTCCCAGTATAGTGATAATCTGATTAGCACTAGTTGCTTCACTAGCTCCACTATAATTATCTTGAGTAGGAGGTCAATCCTGACATGGATTATGTACATTGATATAGCTTCCATTCCTTCCACATGGTTCCATTTCTAATAAATGGAATACAGTAGATTAGTTTTTCAATCATAATACATAGTTCCAAAATTGTAAAAGATTTAACATAAATTTAATAGTTTAGGGTTATAATCCATAATCATAAAAATGTTTTCTTTGAAGAACTATATTCATATAAACCCTTCATAATGGAATGTAAAAAATGAGATTTATCCTAAGAATATCCCTCAGGAGTGTCGTAACCAAGAGTGCAGCAAGGCCCGTTATCATGAACGAGCTCCCGTTCGAGTCTAGCTCAAAGATATGTTTTCGGGTTTTAGCCCAAGGTACATCTATTCTAGATCCACATCTACCTACTCGTATCCAGATAGGGATGTATTACTTGGAAAATTCACAAAATCTCTACAGTACCGATATTCTAGGAAATTATTCTATAATTAACCTCAAAGTCTATCCTAGGGTAGTGTCCTCTAAATAGAGTTCTTTTAAATCTAGATTGAAAAGTATTTACTAAACTACCTCGGATACCAGCTGTAACGCCCCAACCCCAGTTACTCATAGTTAGTGAACTATTACATAACACTGGCATGATACAAGTAATCATGTCCTGAAAGACCGATCAGTTTAGTAGCCTTGGAAATACTAGATACATTCATAAGTTTTATATTGCATTATAAAATAAAAAACTAAAACAACATAGTCTCCATAGGTCACACTCATATCCCTTAGACTATCCCTGTAGGTTAGTCATAATATACTTCTTTGCATCCTAGGAAAAATAAAACATTAAAAGGGGTGAGCTCAGATGCTCAGTAATAATAAAGATATAGTCGAAGCTTTCAAAAATAAGCATAAAAATTTAAGGTAATTTATAAGACTAAAACAAAATCCTTTTAAATGTTAACTTCATCATAATATGAAAAATATAAAATAAAATAATTCCATTTACTTATTTACATGGATATTATAATAGTCGAATAATCACATGAAATATAAATAGCAACTTTCATATTTATGGAATGCATAGTGCCAGACATCATAACCACATAGTCAAGGTCTTTTTCCAAGACTACAAATAATATTTGGTCAAGGCCTTGTGCCAAGACCCTAGTTTGACTCATGAGACCTACTGATGCATCGAAAAGCTATAGCGGGCTCCACCAATCACTTAGTAAGTCTAATGCATTCCTCATATGAAATGGTTGAAACATAACATAAACATTCGTATTAAAAAAATTTATGAAATGTCAATAATTTATCCATAAACCATGAATGATATAAAAATAACACATCCATCCTCAAATATATCACAAAACCTTCAATATTTATGTATAATTTTAATAATAATAAATATACATTGATCAAGAATAATATCCTATAAAGGATATTGACATAGTTGAAAATGATCAGTAAAAATATTTGAGAGAAATATCTCTTTTTAATGAAATCATTTAAAAGTCACATAATTTATAAAGGAGGTAATTTAAAAGATAGTTTTTAATCAATTTTTCCTATACCATTCTGAATCTTTTTAAAGGAAGTAACATTTTAAATCATTCATGTCCATATAAATAATTCTTTAAAGCCATTTTGAAAACATGGATAGTAATGAGGAAGGTTTAAAAGAATAAATCTTTAAAACATTTAAAATGATGTTTTAGTAAAAAATTCCTTTAAAAATAATCCCTTTGAAAACTCTTTTATGAATCATGGACATAAATAATAAATATGTCCCAGTAGATACTAACATAAAAAAACCTTGGATAATAAACAGATTGTGAAATTCACCCTAACCATGTTATTTTTATTGGTAAAGGGTAGGTTAACCTCCTATATAATGGTTAAATAATTTTTATTAAATTATATAATAACCATATACATTAATATGATATCATATATGAACTTCTATATTTAATTGTTAATGATATTTCTGTAGTTTCATCGTTTCGGGTGTTAACTGATTCGTTTTCCATTTTATGATTTGTTACGTAAGTAATGTTTGTTATGGATAAGATGTGTCATATTCATATTCATAATGATATTAAGTCGTTAAACATTATTTTTAATCATCAAGTGAAAATTATTCTTGAATGTATATAATGGGAAATGAATCTCATCGTGTTCGTGGATACAGTAATCCGTACGTATGCACGAGCAACAAAATCATTCTTTTGATATTAAAATAATATATAATTGTATGGTATATCATATATAAAAAATAATTATCATGTTTTATTTATTATTTATATCACTTATAATCATTATTATACCCATCCAAATGATGAAGTGATTGAATAACAAACTACATCACGACGTGGAGACGGTAATCCGTACGTACACACGTATGGTGACTTTTTCATATATAGGATGGATAGAATAATTAATATGGTTGTAACATTTTTATAAAAAAATCATAGTATATATAAGATATAGGAGTTATTTTTTTATAATAGAAAAAACATATAAATATTAAGTCTAAGAATAAAATAACGCGAATGAGGTGATGAAATATTTACCTCTTTTTCGGGTTCTTCCTTTTGATTTGATCAAAAGGGCTCCTTAGGATGGATTTATGACTTATTTAAATCCTCTATGATAAATTGAGGACAGTCCAGAGGATATTTGGGAAGGTTTTGGCCGATCCAAATGGCTTTGATGGTGTGAATGTGAGAGACGGGGAAGTGCCCTTTTATAAGAGGGGTGAGGGGCATCTTAGAAAAAGATTGAAATATTATATTATAATAAAACAAATTTCGGTTTATAATGCTTCCAAAATGATTTATTTCAAGGCTAAGGTGGGTATGGGTCACAAACCACTCATCCAATAGGTTTTAGAAATGTTTGGGTTACTATATTTACCTTATCTTTTAGATTTAACTCTTAGTTAAATAGTTTGACATTTACCATGTCTCATTGTATTTTTATATTATATGGCAAATATACTTACAATAAACTACCAAGAGAACATAAAGTGGTTAATTAATGACATATATAATATTATTTAATCCCTTTGGCCAAACCATTGATTTTTAGAAAAATTATATCAATTAATAATATAATGTTTTTTACAACTCTTTTATGTCAATTTTGACACTATTTGATATTTTGTTTTTGTTAAAGTCATAACTACATTATTACTTTGAAAAAAATTTATTTAATCAACCCTAAAATGTCATATTGAACTATAAAATTAGTATAGTTTATTAAAAGTCTCAAATTTTATTTATTTGTTTATTTATAATGTCAATTATTTTAATCCGTTATTAAAAAGGTAATTACTACATCATCATTGTGTCATAAATAAATTTAATTATTTAACATAAAAAAATTATAAATAAAATAACATTATGTAAGAAATAGTTTTATATTTCTAATTAATTTTTATATTCTAATTTATCTTATGTATAACCCTTTATTAAAAATGGTTTAGTTATTATACTTTGATTTTAACTCTTTTAACTCTTCTTTAAATAAAATAATAATAAAGGTCCTAATCCAATACAAGTGGACTAAAGAAGATAATATTTTATTCCTAAGAATTTTTTTGGTCGAATTATACTTATCCAATAGAATTAGGACATGTGTTAGAGTAATTATGATATCATTTTTACCCTTAATTACCCTATTTAATTTTAATTGTGGTAAATAAAAGTCAAAAGTTAGTATTCACCAGAAATTATTTTTAACTTATTGAACCAAGTTTTACTTATTGATATTATCCATGTCTCTAGGATTTTTTAAATTCAATTCACATAAACAGTAAAATTATGTTTTATGCCAAGTTTCGAATGCTCCTAGGAGGTGGGTAAAAGACGGTAAATAGTTCGATAAAATTTTATATTTCTAAACATATTATAAAATGTCCCCAATGAATTACATTGAAAATATATAGGTATTATGTATCTATTTTGACCTAAAATAAATTAAAATAAAATAACTAAATATTTAAATAAAAAGTTGGTTTTAACCAATAACGCTGTGTTTTTATCACTATTCATCAAAAATTGAATGTTTTCAAAAAAATACCAAAAATTCACCCTAAACTAATTTTGGTATTATGAAACCAAAAATGAATTCCATTTTGAAAGAAAATAATTTATAAAATATCAAAATGTGGGTATTACCATTCATAACAGCTAGTTTCATTGGTCGTGGTGAGTTAGAATCTCGAAGTTGCGTACAATGAAAGCCATTGCATTATTCAAAGGGAAACGTACTGTAGAAGCTTAGGGTGTTACATTCCTAGATGACCATGTATCCATAAATTTGGGTAGGTGTGAGTAATCTTTACATCCCTTTGATTTATTCCCCTTAATAACAATGAAATTAACCGAGTCCCTCTTATACCCCCTATTTCTCCATGGGCTGTGTAGTCCTCTTTCAAGTGTTCCCTCGTCAATGTCAACTAAGACTAAGTTGTAGATCTCATTTCCTGATCCAACATCACAAGGTCCTTTCCCTTCAGCATGATTATCCTGATGATGTTGAATTTGTAT
Source organism: Viscum album (assembly GCA_963277665.1). Taxonomy (NCBI): domain Eukaryota; kingdom Viridiplantae; phylum Streptophyta; class Magnoliopsida; order Santalales; family Viscaceae; genus Viscum; species Viscum album. The sequence goes on along the minus strand of OY728145.1, from coordinate 1,446,447,215 downwards.
TCCCAACACTGCGAGAATTTAACCTTGATGCTCCTAGACTAGTGCATCCACATCTAGGATTTCGAAATGATTGCTAACGATGATATCCGAGTTGGAACTTCTCAAACTTGACATATTCCTCACATTCTTCTATTTTCTGTCCCCATCCAGTATGCCCTGCTCTGAGTCTCCTATTTCAATTCAGGTAGTTGGATGTTCATCTCTTTCCTTCTATACCTATACTGGACCTTCACTTACTCAAACTGCCTCAGAATAGGATAAGGGATTTGGTGAATTGATACAAGTGTTCAAGGGGATACTGGATGCCCCTTATATATCCCCTAGTATATACCAGACCTAGTTTTGTAGTATAATTCCTCCACCACATAATTAAAAACACACTCAACTGGTAGATTTCATTATTTATAAAGGATTATTCAAGTGGGGGTTCAACATTAGGTGAATCATCTTCAGAAGTATGCATAACAGGTTCCTTTTCTACACCATCTATAAGAAAATCATAAATTTTAACATTTATTCAAAAAAACATTATTACATGCCCTCTCAAAAGATAGTCCGGGAAAATAATATTCCTCATATTGTAAGAAATTTAGTGACCAGTTATATGACATGCATCACAAAATGGATTCTTTTTTTCATACTCAACTCCAAGATTAATATCATCTTATATATTATAAAGAAATAAATTTTCAATTGGTTTAGTGTTCAGGTCAATATAAACTAATACCGTCACAATGTGTCCAAAATTAACAAATTATGAGGTTTTTTCCATCCTTATTTTCATAAAAATATCCTAAGAAATATCAAATAATTTTGCTGAATGCCAAAGGATCCAATTAAACCCATGAATCATGACCCAAAACTATGCATAAGACTCTTTTAAGTCTTCCAGATTAATTTTCAAGCTCCATTCGTGAAGAGTTAATGTACCTGGTCAGAGGTTTATCAATCCCATATTCCAAGCCTTTACATTAAAATCCACATAAGGAAAGAGGAAATAGAAGAATCTTCACCCAAATAAATGACATTTTAGCTCCAAAAAATTCCCAAATGTTAGCTAGCTGAGTAACAATGTTAACAATTTTCCATAGTTTCATCCCTTTGGAAAGGTTGATATGAGAAGTAATATTAAACTTACAATGCTTCATTATTTCAACTATAGACCAATCTGATGCCCATACATGAGTTTTAGTGACTTTTTTAATTATACACTGTGAAATTTTATAATTGAGAGCGATGAAGTAATAACCAAAAAATTCAATGAATGCCGCATGTTCCTTCAAAATCAAACCATCATTCACCTTAGATTTCTTAGGATGAGGATCTACCTAAACTAATGTGTGACAAATTGGTATATAAGAATACAAATTCATTTATCTAGGGTTGTCGAGTGAGCAGCCACTGGGGGAACTGGGGCCCTTTCACCCTATTCACCCATCATCATTTTATATCTGTATAAACCATATATTTTCAAAATTTAGATAATATTTTTTATAACATCTTGGTTATATTATATTAAATAATGTTTTAATAATATAATATTGTTGGTTAAATCTCAGTCTTCTATGAAATGAAAGTAATTGAAGAAGTTTTCTCTTGCGTGTAACACACACCAACTTAGTATTTCATTCACTTAAATATATAAAATATATTTAATCTATTTAAAAAAGTAAATATATTATAAATTATCTATATGTTATATTCCCTTATATTCTTGGTGTCACCTATCATACAATCTATCGAATACAATGTTCTTACTTTATAATTTCAGGGTGTTACATTCTATCCACCATTATTAAATTGATTCCTCTAAATTTATTATTTATCTTGGTAATAGATTGTTTGATATTTCCTATATTGAAATCCCACATTGTTTGAATAGTTCATAAACAAATATCTTTATAAGAGGAAATGAAAATTATAAAGTTCATATGGACTAAGATACAACTAGCTCTATAAGAAGGATAAAATTAGTGGTATGTATAGATACATAATTTGAGGAAAATAATAAATATTAATAGGGAGTAATTGAGTCCATCAATAACAAATAAGTGAATGATAAACATATAGTTGAGTGCCTCAACACAATAACTCTGTGATGAATTAGAATACCATCAGTTCAGTAAAAATTAAGGTATTATGAAAACATTTATTTCAAAACCCTTTTGAGGAATTAATTCAATCACTAATAATATAAGTAAATATACATTTATACAAATATAATATTTTCCATTGATTAGGAATTTCAATATTTATAATTTATCTCTTAACACATGATGCATCATATGGTGAAGTAATATATTAACCTCTAAAATCTCATCTAATGATAAATTATTTTATAAATGGTTATCTATTCCAAAAAAATGATCAAACAATTTAAAAATAAGGTCACTAAAGTTTAAAAAATGAACATATCAATAATGTTTAATCAATATGACTAATATTTTAATTTTAACATTCCAAACATGTGAATAAATTCATCATGTATCCTCTTGAAACATGGTAATAACTCGAATTTCCACAATTCTTAATTGGGAACTTTCATTCTTCCTTATATATTAAATAGGACACATGTTATTGGATATATTACATAAATAAGACAAATTTTGTAAACCCCATAAATTAGATAAAGGAACACTTGTCGAAAAGTCATTAATCAGTTCCATAGTAGTTAGAACTCATCCAAATCAATCATTTCATTATTATTATCTCAAAATCCAGGAATATATTAAGTTTATTCTTTCCATTAATCATATTTTCCTTGAAAAGTTTAAATTTATACTGAATAACTTTTCTTGGTACCATTCAGAATATGATATCAAATACTAAACGAAAAATTACTGTAGTACAATCCTTACATATTTCAAAAATCATAAGATGAGAACATCAAAAAAATAGTAATTTTATAATATATTTATTAGATCCAAATATATAAGTACATTAATCATTCCACTTTGATTCTTTCAATAAAATATTCTTGACCTTGATCCATTAGTTTATTTGGAGGTATATGCTATGGACATTTGGGGAATTTGTTTGCATAGGGACCCATATCCTTTTATTTTTAACACTGAATAATATCCATTTTATTCTTTATTTTTAATTATTTTTCCTAGAGACCCTTTTCTCAACTCTTATAAATAAATCCCATTCCTTTCATGAATTTCATAGGGTGATTCTTTCCATAGTACTCATATAATGAAAATTGATCCAAATTCTTCTGATTTTGATGAACTGCCTTTTTCATGGTGCTCTGAAGACCTCTTCTTCTCCTGGTTTCCTTTGAATGTATAAGATCTTGATAATTCCTTATCCATATTGATGGAACGTAAAACTATTTCTTTGAATGTTGAAAAATTATGAGAAACCAGTTCCCTTTAGAGATTTGAATAAAGACCATAAAAATGTGGTTGATATTTCATTCCATGTTGTTTATATAATCCATAACATACCTGGGTCACCTTGTAAAGGTATATTTATAATCTAAAAAAATATTATCTTCCATTTAATTTAAGCTTAATAACTTCTTATTCATCTCTATTTTTTTATCCTGAGGGAAGTATTTATCAAAAAATGTGTCCTTAAAAGTTCTCTATTCCATGAGTTATAATTGATCTTCCTCCCTGGTATTTTGGATCAAGGACCACCATTAATTAGTATCACCTTGGAGACAATACACTATAATTGTAACCTTTTCCTATTCACAACATTCTAATTCCATGAATATATTATCCAAATAATTAATCCATTTCACAACTATAATTGGATTAGTAGTACCACTAAAATATTGAGAATTGTTTCACATAATGGGATCAAACATAGGATATTCTCACTATGGATCAAGTTACTCTATTAGGGAATGTTTTTTTCATAACCTGACTAATATTCCCTAATATATCCATAACTTTCACAGTTCTAATGCTAGATATATTAGCTTCCTCATTAGGGAAATATCTACATTGTTTATGTGTATTTATACTAATCTTCCTTCAATGTGCCATTTTGAAAAATTGGAATATAATGGATTATCTCATGAAATCATAATGTATAATTATAAATATGGTATAGAATATAACATAAATTTTTTCTTTGCAATTCCTAGAGTTATAAACTTTGGTAACTATGGGAGAATCCTTACTTTTAAATCCTTTATGATAGTCAATAAATAAATTTTGAATTACCCTAAGAATATCCCCTTGTAGTATCAAAATAATGCATAATAAGGCATGTTGTCTTTTACCAAGTTACCCCGAGTCAAGCCCGAATCACCTTGTTGGATTTATTAATCCTAGGTACATTTGTTCTATAATCACGTCCACTTGTAGTATCTATATAGGGATGTATTTCTAGGAATACCCTCATAATATCAACCTTACCAATATTCTAGGATGTTATTATATACTCATCCTCAAATTCTATCTTATAGTTATGTTCCCTAATATATGTTTTCTAAATCTAGTTTCCAAGGTTGTTTCTAAACATCCTTTGATACCAACTATAATTCCATGATCCTAGAAACCCAGAGTCGGCACATAATTTTTTCAAATTGGTATTATTATAGGGAATAAAATCCAAAAGGATTGATTAGTTTAGTAGTCTTGGAAATATAGATTATATAATTTACATCCATATTGCATTGGGAAGATAATAAAACACTCTACATAGTAAATTGAAATAACATTCATCCTTGAAATGTTTTTCAATGTTCTCTTATGTATAAACCGGGAAAAGAAACATAATAACAGTGACCTTGAATTATCAGTAATGGTAAATACAATAGAAGTGACAATGAATCAGTATATATGTTATTATACAAAATTGAACCCACATTCCATTTTCACAACTAGATATGGCATAATTAATATGGAAAGGTGAGAAACTAAAGCACATGCCATAAATTAAAAAACTGTGCATGAAATACATCCATAGATATAACGAAAACAACATAATGGATAAATAATAATTGAGTACAAATGAAAGAAATTCTAAATTATTTTACTTCATATATGAAGATCAGGAAAACCTATACTATCTAGACTATTCACAAGACTGTATAAAACCACATATAGAAACCCATTTAATTTGGCCAACCTATTCGTCTCATGAGAACCTGTATATAAATCGAAAAGATATATAAAGTTTTAGCTCCACCTTTTATTTCCTATCCAAATAATTCACTATATAGAATATTAGAAATAATTAATTTGGCTTATCAAAAACCCATATCGAATAAAGAAAACAGAATTATCAATATTTCCCCATATAATCAAATAACTGTCAATGTAGATATTGTATGTGAAATGGTATATGGTTTAGGCAATAGTAATAAACATGGTATGATAATATGGATATTAAAATAAATTTTCAGTGAATAATTATTAAAAGAAAGTTATTATATCAAGAGCAGGTAAAAATCACAAAATGAAGTGAGATTGCAAAGATAAACATTAAGAACATTTTTAGGAGAATATTCATTAAACAATCTAAAGTGTCCCATACCACTTTTAAACATTTAAATCAAAAACACCATGAAGGTATAACATTAAATGAAAATTTTAATATCATGAGAATAAGTAGATTCATGATATTTTATGTCAAAGGGTAGTATATATAGTATATAAAATAAATTAGGATTCATTATAAAAAATAAGTCTCAACAGAACACAAATTGAGATGAAATCTCTTACCTTAACCTTCATTTTTGAATTGTGGTATTTATCCTCCTGTATAGTGGTCTAATATATTTTACTAACTTATAGTAGAACGATACTCATATTTATATTATCACATATTAAATACATCTAATATTTTATTACCTTTTTCTTAACATTGTTCCATTATTTCAATCATTTCGGGTGTTAATTGAATATTTCTCTCAAGTATGTATTAACTTGTCATTCGTTGTTCCTATTTTTTAGATCATGACTTCATCATCTTCAAAATGTAAAAAATGGATTAATTATCTTATATAATCTTTAAATATATATTTATAATAATCTATAATAATTGAAGAAAGGAATTTAAATATTCCATTGATGTAGATGATAGGTCGTATATACGGAAGAACACAACTTTCACTTCATTATAATATTTTTAAAATAATGAAATGTAATTGATATATATATATCTCTGTGTGTGTTATAATTATATTATGATTCTATATGAAATATATTTTTATTAATATCATCTTTAATATATTCCATATATAGCATGAATGAATCACACCACATTGAGGAGGCGGTAGTCCACACATCCACTAGATATGTTATCATATTTACATAAAATAGAATGTATATACTATAAGGACTTGTCCCCAGTTTCCCAGAGCCCATGACTTATTTTATAAAATTTGAATATAAATAAGGAATTTTTATCCCAAAGGAACAAATATTTTAGCAAATTTGGAAAAAAAATATTCATATTTTTAACATTACAACATTAAAAGAAAATACAGGAAAACAAATTCTTTTGAATCCCTCATAATCTTCTATATTATCATTGCAAGTCATTCATAATATACATATTCAAAAACTGTGGAAAATAAAACATGTGAAAGGCTTGATGTTAGATGCTCAGTAAGGGTAAATAATATGTTGGAAGAAAACATAAACACTAGTCATGGTTAATAACTAATAATTCAGGCCTAAAAAAATATATAAGATCATAATATGGTAGGAATAAAAACTGATTACATAATTCCACAAAACAAAACCATGGATATTGTACTGGTATAATAATCACATGTAATATCAATATCTAGTTTCATAATTAGGGAATTCATAATGTCAGACATTATGAAATATACCATTAAGGCCTCGACAAAGTCATCTAAAAATTATTAAGGTCTCGCCCAAAACCATATCTGAAAATGGGAAAGGCCTCAGCCAAGTCCATATCTATTTTGTCTCATGGGACCTACTGATGAATCAAGGGGCTATATAAGGCCCCAAATATTAATAACTAATTCCAATTCATTCCCCATATCAATGATGATAAACATAAAAAATATATACATTTATATTTTAACTAACATATGAAATGTAAATAACTTTCCCCAAACACAAACACCAACAATTTAGAGTTACATGGTGAATGGTTTCAAGTTATCACATCCATAGTCAAAATTATCATAAACTACTCAATACAATATGGTTTAAAATATCCTAAAATATTATTCCCATTCCCAATCAAGATTCAATAAGAGTGATGAAATAGACAAAATTACTCTTATAAAATCATTGAGTAATTCTTAAGATGAATACTATTTTATGTTGGAATGTAGATTTATTTTTAAAAAATACTTGTATAAAACCATAAGTGAAATCATATAGTTCAATCATAATAAAATTATTAATTTTATAAAAATATTTTTTTTTCAAAAATAGAATGTAGAGTGCACTTTAAAATAGGTATGAATTCGAGAAATTCCCTTGAATTAGGCATGAATTTGTGAAGAATTTTTGAAATATTCTTTTAAAAAATGTATCTCTTAATAAAATAAAGAACTATTATGGTTGGTACAGATATATTGAACATTAAAACATAATTTATGATGTGTAAATAAGAATAAATAAGAATTTAATATGGATTAAGAGAGACAAATAGTAACCCAAATGAAAATGAAGGTTTTGGTAGAAAACACTTACCCAATGTTCGAATATGTTTCGCTCATGAACATAAGTACCTAGAATATGAAATTAGAATTATTAATAACTTAATTTTTAACATATTATACATTTATTTGATTTACTATAATTTTATTATGTTCCTTTATGTTCATATTTATGGGATATTATTATCAATATCATCGTTTGTCAGTGCTCGTTTCATTAGTTTTCATGATCAATTCGTTTGTATGGATGTTAATGTAAAATGAGAATTGAATTCCAAAACTGTTTATATATGTTATTAATTTTCATAAAAAATTTAAATTATCATATAAGTTTTTTGATTACATTGGGTGAGGATGAATCATTAGATAAAATTTTAATGATAAATGCTTGGATTAATTTGGTGGTTTTTTAATCACCGCGAATTCATTTTGTTTTATAAATTAATAAAATGTTTAAAAAAAAATTCCAGAAATTTAAATATGATATATTACATATATTATTATCTAGTTTAACTACATAAATGGTTTCTTGACCATAATTTAATATGGTAATAAAAGTTGAAAACCTGTCGTCCTTGAATGTGATAAATTAACACATATCAGATGGTGTTTTCATTTATAGTATAAAAGGAGGGGAAAGGAAAGATAAAGATGAATTATTCAATTATCATAAAAATAATATATTACCTTTTTGATACAAGAGTTATCATAACATTTTGAGCAAAGAAGGTGGTTAATGAAAAGGAAAGAAAGTAACATGAATGAAAATAAAAGAAATGAAAACATGAATTTACCTCTTGAATTTATCTTCCTTGAGAGCCTCTTTAGGGGAGAGGATTTGATATTCTGAAGGAACCAAGGGATTCAGGACATGGGAAAGATCATGGGAGGATATTTTATTAGAATTTATACATATCACAAGGCTTGAGAAGAGTGGATAGAAGAGGGATTGATGGGTGGTTTTACAGTGGAGGAGAGGAGGGGTTTTACATTATTTTAATCATTATTTTTTTACTTGGGCTCAATAAAATGAATATTATTGATTCCTATAACTATAAAAAGTAATATGTGCATGTGAGTTTGAACCAATGGTCATTTATATCAGCCATGTCTCAACCATAATTCAAAAATTCATTTATATAGCATATTTCATAAATGATAAAATTTCAATATTAACCAAAAATTCAAGTATTTCCTAAAAATACCGAAAATTCAACCTAACAATTTTTTGATTTATAGAATTAAAAAATGAACTATATTTTATCAAAAAAAATTCTAAATTATATAAATTTAATTTTTAAATAAAATAATTATTTAAAGTAAAAATACATATTTTAAACTTAAAACTGATTTTATAATACTTTCAAAAATTAACCGAGGTCTCATAAAATTATCATAAATTAATAGGAAAAAAATATTTATTTGATTATAAATTTTAGGAAAATGAATAATATTTTAAATAAATTTATTAATTAAGAATTTTAATTAAATATTTATTACTCACAAAAATATCAACACTAAATTATTAATTTTAAAAATATTCACTCGCAGTTAAATGGTGCCACAATTTTATTTATACTTACTTGGGTGAGGTTACTATTAAAAAGTGTAAATTAATATTCATAGGGTATGTAACTATTTATATGGGTAAGTTAATATTCACCAAAAATTTGTGTTTATCATATTATACTGTAAATATCTTACTGATTGTAATCGTGTATGTCAGTTTTTCGAAATTCAAATCACTAAAGCAGAAAAATTATATCTAACGGCTAGGTTATAACTATATATTATTAATATTAAAGTGTTTGTTTTTCATAGACATAGTACTGAATGTGTTCTATAATTAATTTTTTTTGAAAAACTTTGGGGTGTTAAATTATTCCCCCTTACAAATATTTCATCCTCAAAATTACTAGAATATTACCTCATAAAATGATTTGGGTAGGTATCCATCATAAGTTCCATAGGCTCCCACAATGCCTCTTCAGTTTTATGATTTTATCACAGTACCTTTACAAACCGAGTCATATGATTCCTCAACACCTATTCTTTAGTGTATAGTATCCGGATAGGCTCTTCACATTAAGATAAGTCTGGGTCAAACTCTATACCATTAGAATAGAGGACATGCATTGTGTATGGTATGTACTTTCCGAATAATGAGACATAGAACACATTGTGAACGTCAGAAAGGCTAGGAAGAATTGCCAAATGATAAGCCACAACTCATATTCAATCTAGAATTTCAGAAGGGCATATGTACCCAGGGCCCAGTTTCCCTTTCTTTACAAATATTATAACACCTTTCTATAGAGATACTTTCATGAAAACATAATCTGCCCCTGTAAATTAAAAATACTTCCTCCTCGATAAATCATATAACTTATTTTCCTTTCTTGGGTTATAGTTTATGGAAGAATCATAATCCCAGAGAATTTCGAGCCATCACCTTTGCCTCATGTTGTGTTTTTTTTGTGAGAATATTTATTTCAATCTCTTATGATATGTATATATCAAACATGTTTCACCATAGATATAATGTCTCCATATACTCAGAGAAAATATTATAGCTGCTAAATCTAGATCATGTGTTGGATAGTTCTGTTCATCAATTTTTAACCACCTTGATACCTAGATAATAACTCAATCATTATTCATATTGAAACAACCAAGTCCTTTTATTAATACATCACTATAGATCATTGAACCATAATTTCATGGTGGTAGATTTATTATCATAGAATTCACTTATATACTATTTAATTCTTCAAAAAATTCCTCACATTCTTTTTTCCATAAGAACATAAGCTATTTTTCAGTAATCTTTCTTAATAGGTTGGTTAATATAGGGAAGTAATAAATGAAACAATGATATTAACATGATAAACCAATAAAACTACCTACCTCATCTATGTTAATTGGTTATAAAATTAATGAAAAAAACTTTTCATCATAGGATCAATATATATTACATCATTATATACTATATAAAAAAGAAAATAAACTGATTGAATCCAAAATCCATACTTTCTGAACATCCCATATAATTAATTTCATATAAGATTATTCAAAATAATGTGAATGTGATTTTTAGGATCTTTATATATTTTGGTGTATACCAAGATATTTTCAATAAGTAATACATCATATTCATGAAGATAATCCTTGAAAAACCTATTCATTAGATCCATGAAAACAGTCGGTGATTTAGTCAGTCCAAAAGGCATTACTGTAAACTCGTATTTCTCATACCTAGTTCAAAATGTTATATTTGGAATATATTCCTTACTCATATGAAATTGATGATATCCATATTAGAGGTTAATCATCTAAAAATATTTTTCCCCCTGAATTTGATCAAATAAATCATCAATGTGAGTTTGGGGATACTTATTCTTTATTGTTAGAACATTGATATCTCTATAGTCAACGCACAAACGTGTAGATACATATTTCATCTTAATGAAAAGAACAAAAGATCCAAATGGATAAACACTAGGGAAAATAAATCATTTATTACTCAACTACTCTAGAGGATGTCTAGTTAAATCCTATGAAAAAACATAAACATATTCTTGAACAATTGGTACATCCTCTATTTGAAAATTCATTTCCTCACCCATAGATATTGCATTCCCATCCTCCGTAATAATTGAATTTAGTATAGATATTATGGTTGGATCTAGATGAGAATCAGATGGTGATGTTTCTTCTATAAATATATAGTATTATACCTCATTCAAAAATATTTTAACTTCCTTCTTTTGCAATATTTTTACCATCATAATTTGAAATCCTATCCATATCCATGATTATATCAAATTTGATCCTGGGTATGATGATAATGTTTGAAATTAAGGCATGTTTATGTGTTATAAGGGGGATTTACCAACACATCTTTGTTTCAATGATACTTCTCTGAGGATTTTTGATTGAAAAGTCCCTTTTTAAATCAAATTGGAAATATCTAATTTTCGTGGAAAAATGGGAAGATATAAAAGAATACGATGATAAAAGGTAAAATTAAGCATTGGTTTTGTTTTATGAAATGATTAAAGTACCTTCCAACGCATCATTAAGAACTTCAACCTTAGTAGTTGTGACAATATAAGTTTGGCCTTGCTCGCTTAGCCTTTTTTAGGCCTGTTTTCTTGACGATTTGGACAATCATTAGCATAGTGCCTCATCTCCCTATACTTATATCATTGAACATTGATACCTTCTTTATTTCCCTTGAAATCAACAACATTATGTCCATTCTTTCCACACTTATATAACACACCTTTTCCTTTTAAGAGGGCACCGATTTGTTTCCTTCCATAACCATCGCATGTTGTAAAATTAACGTTTTTATTCTTCCCATTATCCATTATATCATTCTCCGCAAACTTTTTCTCTTGTTTCCCCTTAAAGTCTTAAGACATAGAGAATTCATTCTCTATATTTATTTAACTTGAGACAATGTATTAACATGATGAGAAACATTGGTAGACTAGATACCGTTAGAAGAATGGGTTTAAACAATCAAAGGACCAATATATCTTTATCCTCAGATTACATATATAGTCTGCAACATGACTTTCTAACCTAGTAAAGTTGTATTCATACTTTACAAGATTTTCATCACCTTTATGTTAGAGACTCAATAATTTCTTCTTTGTTTCCGCTCATTGTTCATGAGGAAAATATTTTTCTAGGAAACATTCCTTCAAATCCCTATATTCCATTTCTTCTTTTTCTACCTCCACCTTTGTGATTTGAATTAATGACCACCACTAATCTGAATCTCTCGATAAATGATAAAACTCAATGATAACCTTGTCTATTTTAATATATCCCAAACAAATAAATATATTCTATAAATAACATATCCACTACTCTATTAAAAATGGGTTTGTGGTCCTATTGAATGATGGAGGCTGTTGTCGCATAAAGTGGTCTAACATTGGTCATCCACATTATGGATCAAGGAGATCTATACAGGTAAGGTTATTTTTCATAACCTGAGTCAGTTTTCCCACTATAGTTATAAGTTTCTTATCACCAGTCATAGCTCTAGATCCAACATCCTTATCTTTCATATGAGGGAAATCTCTACATGGGATACATGCATTCACGTGGATTTTATTCCTTATACTAGGCATCATTTCTAAATAATGTCACATGCTATACCTACCTATGAATCATACTGTATACTATCAAATTAAAAAATTACTTATCTTAAATTAAAATCCTATCCAAATCTAATATTATAATCATGGCTTCATTGAGGAAAAATTTTACTTTTAATTTCTTCCTAATTGTTTTTAAATAAAATGTGAATTATCCTAAACACATCCACTGAGAGTGTCAAACCAGGTGTGTAGTATTTCATGTTGTCGTGCACTAGGATACCCTAATTCAAGCCCAAAACTCATTTTCAGAGTTGTTACTCCTAGTTACATCTATTCCAGAACCACCTATACTTGTAATATCTAGAAAAAAATGTATTTTCTTGAAATATAAATATAATATATTACTTACCAAAATTCTATGATGATCTTGTATGTTTATCCTCGAATCATATATTAGGGCTTTGATCCAAAATCTATGTTTTCTAAATCTTGTTTCTAAGTTTTCTACTAAATTTCCTTTGATACCAACTGTAAGGACCCAACCCCTATTTCCCAAAGATGCGGCCTTATTTTATTAAATTGGAATACAAACAAGGAATTATTATCCTGAAGGAATGAATAGTTTAGTATCTTTGGAAAACAAGATACATACATAAGTTCAACATTATAACTTGAATGGAAACAGAAAATAACAAATTCTTTTTAATCCCACATAATCTCATACATTATCCATACATGCCATTCATAATTTACTTCTTCAGAACCTTGGGAAACTAAAACATGTGAAATGGGTGAGATTATATTCCCAGTAAGGGTTAATAATATAGTGGAAGAAAATATATACACTAGGCATGATGGATAACTAAAAATGTATTCCTTTAAAAATATACTTGAGGATAATATTACTGGAATAAAAACAGATTAAATAATTCTATAAAACATAACCATGGATATTCTACTAGTAGAATAATCACATGTACTATCAATTTATAGATTCATAATGAGAGAATCCATAAGGCCAGAAATTCTAAAATACACCGTCAAGGCCTCAGCCAAGACATCTGAAAATGATTAGGGCCTCGGCCAAAACCCTATCTGAAAATGGGAAAGGCCTCAGACAAGTCCATATCTATTTTGTCTCATGATACCTAATGACAAATCAAGGGGATATAGTGGGTCCACCCATAATATACTAAGTCCAATGAATTCCTCACATAAATGGGGATAATTTTAAATAATATATACATTCATATTGAAACTAACATATGAAATGTATATAACTTTACCTAAACTTACACACTAACCATTCATAGTAACATGGTGAATGGTTTCAAGATAACAAATCCACAATCAAACTAATTATAAAAAATTAAATACAATATGGTATAGGATATCATAAAATAATAGTTCCATTTACACATAATATTCAATAAGATTTTCATAATAGACAAAAGTACTCATATAAAATCATTGAGTAATTCTTGAGATACATACTCCTTTACTTTGAACAGAAGAGTTACATTGAAAAATATTGGAATAAAACCATATGTTAAATAATATAATTTTCTCATAATAAAATTTTTAATTTTATAAAATAAAGTTTGGTTAAAAAATATTATAGAGTGCCCTTGAAAATTGATAAGAATGTGAGAAATTCCCTTGAACCGGGCTTGTATTTCCGGATGAATTTTTGAAATATCCTTTTAAAACATGAATATTCCCAAACAATATAGAAGTATTATGGTTGGTTCACATATATATAACATTAAAATATATTTTATTATTAGTAAATTATAATAAATAATAATTAAATTGGGATCAAGAGAGGCAAAGTGTAACCCGAAAGAAAATAGGGGTTCGGGTAGAAAACCCTAACCTTATGTCTGAATATGTTCCACTCTTGAACATAAGGTAATGGAATATTAAAATAGACTTATTAATAACATAATTAATAATCTATTATAAATTTAATTTTTAAATAAATTTGTTATGTTCATTTACGGTCTTTTTTATGGGTCATGAAATTCAATATCATTGTTTGTGAGTTCTCATTTAATTAGTTTTCCTGATCAGTTAGTTTGTATAAGAGTTAATGTTAAATGAGAATTTAATTAAAGAATTGATGTTATATGTTATTAATTTTCATATATAATTTTAAATGATCATATAATTCATTTGGTTACTTTTTTTGAGGATGAAGCATTAGATAAAATTTTAATGATAAACACTTGGATTAACTTGGTGGTTTTTCGATAATAATGAATTCAATGTGTTTTAAAAATTAATACCATGTTTACAAAATGATTCTAGAATATTAAAAGGATATATTAAATATATTATGATCTAGTTCAACCCAAAAACTTGTTTAATGACAATAATTTAAGATAGTAAGATAAGTTGAAAACATGTCGTCCTTGAATGTGAGAAATTAACACATCTCGGACTGTGTTTTCATTTCTAGTATAAAAGATGGGGAAAGAAGAGATAATGATGAATTATTACATTATCAAGAATAAATTCCAGTATGTGCAAGGTACCATAGTTATCAAAACATTTGGAGGTAATGAGATGAGGAAATAAAAAGAAGGAAAGAAACATGAAATAATATAAAAGAAATGAAAAGCGGACCTTACCTATTGAATTTATCTTCCTTGAGAGCCTATTTAGGGGAGTCGATTTTGTCATCTGAAGAGACCAAATGCTTTTTGGGGTGGGGAAGATATTGGGAGGATATTTTATCAGAATTTAGATAAGGCACAAGGATTGAGAGGAGTGAAGAGAAGAGAGAGCGAGGGGTGGTTTTTATAGTGGAGGAGAGGAGGGTTTTTCTATTATTTTAATAATTAATTTATTATTTTGGCTCATGACTATGAATAGTATTGATTATTTTTACTCAAAAAAGTAATAAGAGAATTTGATTTTGAATCCATGGTCATTTACATTATCCATGACTCATGCATGTTGCATAAATTTATATGTTTAGCATATTTCATAAATTATCGAATTTCACTATTCACCAAAAAATCATGTATTTCAAAAAAATACCAAAAATTCATTGTAACAATTTATTTATGTGTATAATTCAGTAATGAACTATATTTAATGAATCTAAATTTTTATATAATGTAAATTTAATTTTTAAATAAAATCATTATTTATATGAAAAATACATATTTTAAATTTAAAAATTCTTTTATAATCTTTCAAAAATTACCTGAGGTCTCATAAAAGTATCCTAAATTCATAAGAAAAGAATATATTTTTTAACAATACATTTTATAAAAAAACTTTTGTAACTAAATTTATTAATTTAAAATGGTATTTAAATATTTATTAGTCGCAAAAATATCGACATTTAATTATTTATTTTTTAAATATTCACTCTCATTTATATGGTGCCTAGATTCTATTTATACTCCCATGGGTGATATTAATATTCAAAAGGGTAAATTACTATTCATAAGGGTATGTTACTATTCACTAACAATGTAAGTTGATCATATGAGGCTCTAAACATCTTACCAATCGCAACCATGTATGTTATTTTTTCGAAATTCAAATCATATAAGTAGAAAAATTATATCTAACGACCGGGTTATAGCTATCTCCTATAAATATCAGAGTGTTTGTTTTATATAGACTCAGTGTTGAATGCATTATGTAATAAAATTGTTTTGTAAATCCTTGGGGTGTTACAAATAGGTATGTGTTATAAAGGAATTACAGAAGCATAAATATATTATAAATATCAAATATATCATATATAATAAGTGTTTCCATCATATTGACCACGATGAGATTAAATAAAGGAAGAACAAACAGTAAACATTTTGTGAGGTGGTAGTTCTTTATTCACATAAAAAATAAGTTCATCACCCATTAGACTGTGGTTTGAGTAATTTTTTGTATAAAAATTATCATAAATTCATCCTAGTTTATTGAGGGTACTGTTTTTTATAAAATCATGAAATAAGAAGAGTTTAGGGATTAGATAATGGAAATAAATCTAAATATCTTAATAAAATATTTTGCCTCATAATCAAGTAACTCATTTTTGTTTGTTTCCAAAGTCTTCATTTGGTGGATTTAATCCGAAATGTAGTCTTATAGGTCGATCATAGAGTTGTTTGGGAAACTATTTGGGAGGATGTTTTGAATATAAAAAGTGTATTGAGAGGTGTGAAGAAGTGGTAGAGGTGATGACCATTCTTAAGGGAGGAAAATGAATCACTTGGTATTTTTCAAAAGAAGTTTTTGGTAACCATGTTCTTACCTAAAACAAGTTTTGAAAAACCAAAGAAAAATAATTATTCATGGATAATAGAAGAATTATGGACATCCAACTGGTTTTGTAAAAGTGGATAGGTCATTTGGTCCCTTAAGTTAAAGGATTAGCCCTTCATTATGTTTAATTTTTTTCGTAGTAATTGTAATTAATTTTAATTAACATCCCTAATATTTTCGGTCAAAAACTAAATTTAACTTATTAGAAATTATTATAATTCAAAATATAGGATATATTTTTTCAAAATTCTAATCATATAAGTAGAAAAAAATTATTTAAATTTAATCCATTAGACAAGATGACAATGTATGTTTTTAAAGTAAAAACATCCAAAATTTTACTGTGTTTTTATAGTAAATTTGAATATTAAATTGTTTCCAATGACATAATTTATATTAATCGATAATAATATATTCTAAATAAACATTAAGTCAAAGTAAAATTATCATTTTACCTTGTAAATAAATTATATGAAAAAGTAGTTTTGAATTAAATTTGGTATTTTAAACTATTCACTAAAAAATAAAACATAACAGAAAATTACCAAAAAACAACCCTAATATAATATTTTGTGTGAATATTAAAACTATTATATCATTGGGTTTATTCTTGTCTTATTTTTATCAAATATTTTTTATGAATATTAAAACTATTATATTATATATATAATATATATTAAATTAATATCACCCAATAATTATAATTAATTTAATTTATAATGGTAAAATATCTTTGTGAACATAAAATTAATAATATTTTCCTTTTATTTAATCTATTCTCCTCTTACTATTTTGACCAATAAGTTAATTTTATATTTTTATAAACCATATACTTTCATAATTTAGTTAATATTATTCATAATAGCTAGTTTATATTATATTCAATAATATTTTAATAATATATTTTTTTCCGTAAAGCTCGGTCTTGAGTGATATGCAAGCCATTGAAGAATGTCTCTCTTGCATGTAACGCATGATAAATCAGTGTTGCATTCATTTAAATATATAAAATATATAAAATATATTTAAAATAGTAAATATATTATAAATTCTATAGATATTATATTCACCTACACACTTGGTGTCGCTTTTCATACACGCTATTGAATACAAGGTTATTACATTAAAATCGAAGGGTGTTACGTAGG
This sequence comes from Viscum album, assembly GCA_963277665.1. NCBI lineage: Eukaryota > Viridiplantae > Streptophyta > Magnoliopsida > Santalales > Viscaceae > Viscum > Viscum album. Next base: position 1,446,429,054 of record OY728145.1, on the reverse strand, counting down.
TAATAATGGCTGTGTTTAAAAAATAATATTAATTTTTCGGCATGGTTCATTAAGACTAGGCATTGCGTGTAACGACCCAAACTATTATAAATAAAATTCCCTTTGTTTTTATTTAATTAAATGTCTTCTGGTATAGGAAACACATTCACTTATTTATTGTTATTATATATTATTTTATTTAAATGACTATTAAGTATATTTAACATTGATAATATCGTCGTTGATGAGTGATCACTTGACCAGTATAAATTTAGGAATTTAATAAATCCTTTTGACATATAGAAAATAAGTGATGATCTCATCTAGTTGGATCATACCGTATGAAGCCCATTTATCAGAGATTTTGAGGGATATATCATTTATATGATTTTCCCTAGGCCAAGACCAAGAAGAGATCCAAAAAATTAAGAATGATCAAAACCGTTTATGGGACAAGTCCAATCCCATCGATATCACAACCCAAACCATGTTTACCGAATATCCCCATGAATGCGACACCATCGAGATCCTTACTCTTTGGGTGTAAACTGGTATAGTAAAGGGATATGTTTCAAGACCATAACATTAAGAATATGTATATCAGTTTTTATAGAATAATGATCACATTTTCTTCTTATTAATGTATCATTGTAAATTATTATGAAGAAAAAATAGTATTTTTGGTTAATATTCAAATTCAATTACGAAATATATTTTGATGAATTAATTTATTATTAAAATAATTGATATTTTAATAAAATATTATTATTAAATTATTATTTTAATATAAATTATCATATAATTTTTATGAAGTCAAATGTAATTTTTATTTTGGTTCGAAAGCTGTTATAGTCAAAAAACCTGTCATTTTCAATAAATGTCAGTTTTTTTTTAATGTTAAAAACCACATATTAAAAAATTATTAAAAATAAATTAATATTGTATTTTATTCTGGATATGGAAATTTTCCAATGGTGATTTTTTCTTAATTTTCTCAGACAGTAGAAATATTGGATAAAAATTAAATATTGTATAAATTGACGGTGTGTTTTATGACATCATAATGGACCAATAGTGTTGTAATAAATACTATAAAAGTATAGTCAGCCAAATATATGTTTTTTATTTAAAATAATGCTATTTTATCTTTATTTTATTTATTTTATAAATCCTTAATGAATCCTTCAAAACATTTAATTTATTTTTTGATTTTAAAAATCATTTCTTTATGAGTGTGACTCACCTCCAAATAAGAAAGGGAAATATTTTAATATGTTCATCCCTGGGACTTATAAGATAATTTAAAAAACTCCCCTTTGGCTGAAACCATTGTATAAACCATGGAATTATTTGTGGTTTTGAACATTTCATTATGTAGTTTCCAAAACCTAAATAATAACGAAATCCCCCTCTTTTCCAATATAAAGTCACCTAAGCTTCTATTTCGCTACACATAAATTCATTGAAGATCATCCATAGTCTTCCATATTCTCCCTAGAGTCCATATAAGGCTCCCAAGCTCCCAATAAACCTCTCCCAATCCTTTAGAGTCACACATACAAGTAAGGTATTTCTCTTTTCTTATTTCCATTCAAGCACTTATTTTATATTATGAATATTAAATTCCATTTAATATGTTGGGATATGATGTTTCATGATCACCTTACTATCCAATTGATGTATAAATGATGATATCTTTCATTCACACTCATTAAAACTCGTATTATCCTTTATGTACACCCATTACTATGCCGAATTGTTTTAGGTTTCTTATGTTTTCGCCTCTTTTTCATGTTACCTTATTATGTTATGACATATATTTCTGATTACATATGTTTGAGAATGAACCTGAATTTACATCATACTATCAATTTAATGTCTAGATGATGAGATTCACCTTTATATCTCATCACACCATTTTAGTAATTTCTATATAACTTCGTTATGCTGTTGAAATTGTACAACAATTTTGCATCACAAAATAATTGTGCAGTGAATACCATACCCATTCCTCTATCAAGGGTATTCACCATTATAAACATATAAATATTTATAGTTAACATACATCTATTTATTTAATATTCCTATATATTGTAATATATTATGATGATGAATGAATCCATGTTATGTTATCTATGTGGCACACTTAGGAATGATAATGAAATGATAATGAAGGGTGTACCTTGATAGCATTCCAATGTATTAGGTAATATTTAGTATCATGATACTTCATTATGGGATATGATATTTACCTAATTTTTTTTGGGTAATTTTTACACAATGCATTCTTGGAAGATTTTTCTTTGGTCTATTTATGATGAATTATTTTATGTTTTTTCTGCATTTCCCATGTTTTAATTATCATGCTACAACATTCCTTATTATCAATGATCCTTCATGCCTCATTGGTATCCCTTTTATAACATGTTTTATTATCCTCGTGTTATTCTTTTTTTATTCCCATACTGGAATTTATAGCTCACTCATTTCTTATGTATTTCCTTAGGTTATCCCATATAGTGTTATGCATGAACGAATGATTTGGTAATGACATAGAAGTTTTCAATAAAGATGTTTTTTTAATGTTATAAGTTTTTATGTAATCTTCCTAAATTAACAAAGACACTATAACTCAAAATGTTTTTAATTCTATTAAGTGTAATTTTATGTAATAAATAAATATTTAATATGAAATAAAGAGAAGGGTTTTTATAGTTGGTATTAGAGGATATGTTTAGTAATTTTTGGGAATAGGACTAAAAACCCATAGTGAAAGCCCTTAGGTATAAAAATAAGTATAAGAAAACATCCTAATTTGTTTAAGTATAGATTAATCTGTTTATCAAGAAAACTCATCCTATTTCTTGATACAACAAGAGGTCGTGGTTTTGGCACACATGTAACTAGGAGTAACAACATCAAAAATGTGTTCCAGCCCTGACTCTGGTTTACCTGGTACATGATAATGGGCCATACTGCACACCTAGTTTTACAATACTGGTGGATATTATTTGTTAAATTCAAAATATCATTACAAGAATTATTAGGTTAACAAAAAAATTCCCCATAAGAACATATGTTAGGAAATAGATAATGTCTATCATAGATTGGAGCCTATAAATTCACTAGTTAAGGGTATTCATGTAATTTATAAGTTATCTTTTTATTTTCATTGGATTTCACTTTATGTGTTTAATTTTAGAATGATACAAATACCTAATTTACCTTTTATTATATTAAATCATTAAAAATAGGAGTATTCATGCTAACAACAGATGTGAAGTGCAATGCGATGATTACCAAAATGAAATTCCCAACCTGATGGGAGTGGGAATCAAAAAATGTGTCATGATACTCTCTCAAATAACTCATGTTTTGAATCTAAACCTAGACCAGGAGGATCACCCAACCCCCGAAAGAGAGGTCAACCCATAGTTGATAGCTTCCTATGACAAAGACCTCCTACATTCAATGGATTATCTAATCCCTTAATTGTGGATTGATGTTCATCCTCTGATTTCCAAATAAGAGAAGGGTCTTTTGGTTGTTTATCATATGGTGGGTGAAGTTGATAAATTGTGGATATTGATCAAGATTATGAAGCACGAGGAAGACATCAATGTGATGGAGTGGAAGGAATTCTGGAAAATGTTTTTTGATAATTATTTTCCATGCACCCTTTGTCTTAACATGGAATTATATTTCCTTGCACTGATTAAAAAGGATGATGAATCTGTTGGGGTGTATGAAGAAAACATTACAATACATGCATTATATGCCTCCCATTTTTTCATTAACCCCAAATTTAAGGTTAATTCTTCTTTGGTGGGATAAATAATATCCGAAGAAAAGCCATGTAAATCCATAACATTGATAGATATGTTGAAATTTCTCTATGTTCCCTCAAAGTTGGGATAGATATTGGTGAATCATAGGGATATCATGGGGATAAGAACCAAAAATTATACATTAATTATAGTAGTATGATAGTTAAATCCTATGGTTCTAAGAATTTCCATCATCCCACTTGTTAATGATGTAGTAAAAAGTACCCTATAAATTTCCTAAGTGGAATAAGAAAATTCTTTAGGTGCATAAGAGAGGGGAACATGTAAAATGATTACTGATAAGAGAAACCCACCAATTTGACCAGGTAAAGGAATGATCTGATCAACCATCATCTTGTTATTCAATTCATCAATTGTAAGGAACCATAGTACTTTATGGACTAGTGCACTAATTAAAGGGTTTTTAGAGGTAACCAATAACCTCCAAGGTAGTATGGGAGTTCATTTTCAAACACTGCCACCAAATTGAATCCCAACAATGATGTGGTGACTGGTAACCTAATTATTAATTCAAGAATAGAGAACTTAATATTTAATTTTGGTTCTAAAAATTATTTTATATCATGAATGTTTAGTATAACTATTCAAACACCACCACAAATAATAGATGTAGTGAAGTTTGTGAAAATAGAAAATGGGGAAATTATTCCATCCCAAGTATATAACTCCTCCCCTATCAATGTTTGTGGGATGAACATCCCTGAATGTATTTTAATACACCATTTAGTATATTTTATGAAATTATTGGAATGTATTAGATTCATTTATATATAGAAAAAATAAATTTCTAGGAGAAGTAAATCACTCTTATTATCCTGAATTTTCCACCGATTTTGTAAATATTCAAGGAGATGTATGAATTTTCATTAGCACCATCATCTCAAGAATGGATATTATTGACCTATGAGAAATAGTACCTTAATCAAATAATTGAGTATAAAGAAATAATAATACTTGAAGGATTTTCCATTGTGAGGTAATTCACTGATGTGTTTACCAAGAAATTCCCCGGTCTTCCTCATAGAATAGAGGATTAATTTTCAATCCAGCTTATACAAGCAGTGTTGCCAATATCAACGAATTTGTATAAAATGGATGTTTTGGAACATGAGGAGATTAAGAAACCACTATATTAGAACCTAGATAATTTCTTTATACACCCTTGTTCTTCACCACAGGGGTCACCAGTCTTCTTTATTAAGAAAAAGTATGGTTCAATGCACCATTTTATTGATTATTATGAGCTCAAAAAATTACGATAAAGAACAAGTATCCTTTTCCATAATTTATGACATGTTTGATCAACTACGTGGATCTCCATACTTCTCTAAGGTGGATCTATGGTTGTGATATTACCACGTAAGGGTAAAGGAGGAGGATATCTTCATAATTTCTTTTTATACATGTTATGGGAATTACGAGTTCATATTGATTACATTCTGACTTATTAATGACCATCAATCCTCATGGACATAACGAATTGAGACTTTAGAGATTACGTTAACAAATTTGTGGTACACATTATAGATGATATTGTAATATACTCTTAAACTAAGGAGAAGCATGAGGAATATCTAAGCACTATTTTAATGACCTTGCGAAAGTAGAAGCTCTATGAAAAGTAACCCAAGATTGAGTCTTGGTAGAAAGAAGTCTCATTCATAAGGAATATCATCAAAAGAAATGGTACATATTTCGATCCTTCAATGAAAAAACCAATTAAGGGTGTCCAAGTCCAACATATATGACATATGTCCATATTTTTCTTGTGTTAGCTGGATATTACTGCCGATTTATGGGAATGTTTTCATGATAATAAAACCATATTATAAAGATAACTTAGAAGGGATTCAAATTTGGTTATAGTGATGAATTTTAAGAATGATTCGTGGAGTTGAAAAGGAGGATTATCACTACCCCTATTCTCACACTACACATATGCAGAGAGAATTTCATAGTTTTAAGTAATGATTAGAATATTGTATTAGAATGTGGTTTGATGAAAAATGAAAAAATCATTGCCTATGCCTTAGGACAGTTGAAAATTCATAAACAAAACTATCCCTACACAAGATCTGGAGTCAGCATCTATGATCTTTAAATTTAAAATTTTGTTGCATTATCTCATCAAGGAGAGGTATGATATATATATATGGATAACTAACGTATCAAATATATATTCACATGGAAAGAGTTGAATATACACCAACACACACGGTTAGAGCTCTTAAAAGATTACTACCACTCAATCCACCACCATCCTAGGAAAGTGAATAGGTTGGTATATTCTCAAAGTAGAAAGGACCCAAAAATTATATCATTGATGAGAATCAAGAGGGATCTGATCTTATTAAATTTATGTAAAATGGACATGGGAATCATAATTGAAGGAACATAATTAATTCTTTCACAAATTATTTCTTAAACATATCTTCTAGAGATATTAAAGGATACTCAAATTGATGGAGTAGGAATTCAGAAAAAAATATGGAACTAGCATAAATGGGAAATCCTCGGAGATCAATGTTATTGAAAAAGGAATTGTGATATTTGGGTCAAGACTATGTGTTCCATTAAATCTGGTGTTAATGAAATAACATTTGGATGAGGGACATAGTGTGAATTTCTACATTCATATAGGAATGAATAAGACGTATCTTGATCTACAATATCAATATTAGTAGGATAAAATTAAGATGGTTATCACAAAATATAAATCAAAGTGTTTGGTATTTTAGAAAGTGGATTATAAATGATATAATTCTAAGGAGATGATGAGACCATTACCCATTATAACATGGAAATGGGAAAAAAACCATGGTCTTTTTCATTGGTTTTCCAAAGACATCCATGGGAAACAATACTATTTGGGTTGTTGTAGATCAACTTAAAATGACTGTATAATTTATTATGATTTAAGAGGATTTCTCACTAGATCAACTCGCATGAATATACATCAGAGGAGTGGTATGGATATATGGAGTAACAATATCGATTGGGTACTATAAAGATTCAAGATTCACTTCTAGGTTTTGTAAAAGTATCTAGCATTATCTAAATGTTGAGTAGAACTCCAGTATGACTTATCACCCTCAAACTAATGGCCAATCAAAGAAGAATATCCAAATAATTATGTGCATGTTGAGATATTTCTCAATAAACATAAAATGTAGATGGGACAACCATCTTACTTTGGTGGAGTTCTTTTATAACAATAGTTTTCACTTGATAATAAAAATGAATCCCTATAAATCCCAATATGGTATGTGGTGATGAACACTAAAATGATGGGATGAATTTGTTGGAAAAATTTTCTTGGTCCATAAATGGTATAAGAAATGGAAGAGAAGGTCAAGACCATTTAGAAGCACATCAATACTGATCAATGTCGATAGAAGATCTATGCTGATAAAATTTAATGAGACATACATTTTAATTCATGTGATAGGGTATTCCTCCGAATATCTTCATTGAATAAAGTGATGAGATTTTGGAAGAATGGAAAACATAGTCCAAGGTACATTGAACCTTTTGGTGTCCCTAATTGCATCAGAGTATTGTCTTATCGACTAAAACTACCACCAAACCAATATCAAGTACATGATTTATTCTATATATCCTTTAAAGAAACTTCATACCAAACTAATAACATTTTCTCAATTCAGATGTGGTACCATTGGGGAATGACCATTTCTATAAGGAGTAGTAGGTTAAGATCATATATTGTAGAGAAAAAGTTCTATGAAATAAAACAATTTCCCACATCAAAGTGTTGTGGAGAAACCACAAGTTTTATGATGATATGTGGGAAACTAAGGTTGTGATTAAGCATAGTTGCCATGTTCTATTTTAGTGTGGGAAATGGAAAATTTCAAGGGTAAAATTTCTAAAGGGGGGAAGCTTGTAATGACCAAAACTGTTATGAATAAAATTACCTTTATTTTTATTTAATTAAATTTCATATGGGTATAAAAAACACATGCACTTATTTTTTTTTGTTATTTACAATTGGATTTAAATGAATTTTATGTATCTTTACTATTGGTAACATAGTAATTGATGAGTGATTACTTGACCAATATAAATATAGGGTTTTATTAAATCCTTTTGACAGAGAAAAAGGAAGTGATGATCCAAGCCAGTAGGATCGTACCATATGTTTCCCATTTATCAGAGGTTCTTTGGGAGATAATGTTTCTATGATTTTACCTAGACCAAGACCAAGACGAGATCCAACAACTTAATCATGAGAGAAACTATTTTTAGGATAATTTCAAGATCAATGATATCACAACTCAAACCATGTTCACTGAATGAGTGGGATGGTTTTTTCTTTTGAATATTTCATTATATAGTGTCCAAAACCTAAATAGTAAATAAATACCCCTCAATTTATATATAATCCCACCCAAGATCCCATTTTATTTACTCAAAATATTTTATGATCATATAAACTGTTTCTTATACACCCTAGAGTCTTTTCGAGGTTCCACAAGCTCCTAGAAAGCCTCCCCCTTGCCTTTTGTGTCACAAATCCATGTAACGGATTTCTATCTTATAAAATCTATTAAAGCACTTATTTTTTATTATGAATCTTAAATTCCATTTAATATTTTGGGAAATGATGTTCCATAATACCCTTACTATCAATTTTATTTATAAATGATTATATCTTCTATTCACTCTCATCAATCACCCTGTGATCCTTTATGTATTGCCTTTACTATGTCAAAATTTTGCAAGGGTTCTTTTGTTTTCTACTCTTTCTTAAAGTTTCATTATTGTTTTATGCAATATATTTCTAATTAAATATTATGGATAATGAACTTAAATGTACCTAATAGTATCAATTTCATGTCTAGATAATTAGATACCCTTTTATATCTAATCAGTCCATTTTATGAATTTCTATATGATTCCATTATGCTATCGAAATTGCACCATGATTTTCCATGCCAAAATAATTTTCAAGTGAATAGGATACCCATTCCTCCATCAATGGTATTAACCTTTATGAACATATACATATTGATTTGGGACTTACATGCATGTAATCCAAATTTATAGTTCATGGAATAAATCTTGATGTTGAATGAATCCATGTTATGTGATATTTGTGTTACACTTAGGCAAGATAATGAAATGACTCTGAATGTTGCAACCTAATAGTTCTATAATGTAATTCGTAATGATTAGTATCAGGATACCTCGTGTTGGGACAAGGTATTTTACAAATTACATTATGTTACTTTGTCTACAATGGTTTATATTCTGATTTATCCATGATATATTTATTATATAGTGTTTTATGTTTTATTTCCCATGTTATGAATATCATGATATATCATGACTTATTATTCATGATCTTTTATGCATCATTGTTATTCCTTGTATTAAATTTGGTTTTATCCTCTTGTTTTGTGATTTTTTTCCCTTATTGGGATTTATATCTTACCCCTTTATTATGTATTTTCCCAGGTTATCTAATGCGGTGTTACGTATGAATGAATGATTTGGCCATGTCCAATAATTTTTCAAGAATGATGTTGTATTTCATATTATTAGTTGTTATGTAATGTTCATAAATTTAAAAATAAACTATAAATATTTATCTTAAAAGTTTTATTAACTGAAATTTTATCTAATAAATATTTTTTAAATATTAAACAAAATATCGGGGTTGTTATATTGTGCGTAACACAGGCTATAGAAGAAATTAATTTTTAATGAAATTTTTTCATAAAATTATCTAGTTTTTACATGCCAAAACACACCCCATTATACTATGATTTGGTTTAGTTTATAAATATTAAATATTATAAATTATTTTATGAAATAGATTCATTATTGATTATTTATAATAATATAATAAGAGAATGATGAGGATAATATTATTTTCTCTTTTGAAGATTGATTATTTGAATACCAAATGAGTTTGTTTATTCTTTTACCTGATTAATTCTTATATATGTTCTCATTAATTGTTTTTGTCTTTTATGTTGAAATATTCACTAAAAATTGTTTTAAATTCTATATCGAGTGAGTATTATTTTAAGGGATTTTGAATTAAAAGTAGGTGGATGGTGATATATTATATTATATTTATTTTTCTATGGATGAATGTATTGATTTTTTATCATATTAATGTGAAATAAAATCCTATTCCTCATCAATTTTTCTAGAAAGTAATTATTTATGGATAAAAAATTGTTTTTTGGATGAATGTTACTATTATAATAGTTTTTTTATTTTACAATTTGAGTTTAAAATATAATTCACTTTATTTTAATTAGTTTCTTTAAGTCATATGGGATTTTAAAATTAATATAATATATTTTGACATTTAACAGTTAAATAATAATTACCTATATTGAATAATAAAACTAATATATTTATTATAATCAATAATTTAATGAAAACATAATTTTTATTAAGACATATCCTCTGAAATTGATTTTTCATATCTATTTTGAATAGATAACTTTTCATTATTAACGTTATTTTCTTTTATTTTTAATTTTATTTTCAATTTTTATAATTTAAGAAAAAACTGTAACTCCTTAAATAAAACTATCAGAACTAAACCTAAGATAGTGGATCTAAAAGACCTCTAGTTAACCCTGCCCCCATATTATAGATGATTCTAATTAGTTGTGAGAGTAAAAAAACATTAAAGAGACTATATTATTTTTATAATAATAATAAATTACATTTAAATAAGTAATATATATATCATACACAATAAATAATTATCGTACAAATATCTAATTAAAAAAAATAAAATCATTAATAAATAACATACACTTATACTATAACAATTCAATATGAAAATCATACTCGCAAGCATCCTAGTCGGATCTACCATTGTGATGATGACAGATAACACAACAAAAAAAACATAAAATACTCTAGTAGATACACAAAAAATAATGATCCCCACATCTATCTTATATCTAACAAATATTAAGTTAATAAAACCTTATCCCTTATCTATCTTATACTCAAACCATTACATTAGACATTAGGTTTGAACATCCATCAGGGTGCATACCCAGGGTCTGAGAAATATATATCTATAGGGAAGCAACAATGGGGTCCCCACTATACCCCATGATATACAATATATATATGGGAAAATAATCAAATCAAGAACATGATTTGTGTATAATTATAAAATATGGGTCATCCTATGCTATCCAAGCCACCATATCACCTTACCTAACCTTTCTATTCATATATGGTGAAACTCATTAACCATATAGTTGAATAATAAGAACAATTATTATATTGTATCACGATAACTATTTATCTTACCATAATTAACAAGAATGTTTAATGACATAATGAAATAACTATCAGTTAGGCCATGGGTGATACCAAATGTTATATGGAATCTAAGGCTCTTTGAATTTTTTACCATAGGAGATAATAATTCCAGATGGTGTCCCACCTCATGATAGTTTAACCATGGGTGATAAAAAATCTTGAAGGCATCCTGAATCTCATGAGGTCTAACCATGGTTGATAAAAATTTCACATAATATCCTAAATCATATCTAATCTAACAATGGGTTATAAAATAATACAGATTATTTCCTTGGAGCTTTGTTGGTTTGACCATGAAAGCTATATAAAGTACATCAATAGAGATAAGAACCTGGACTATGTCACTCAACACCCCACATACCAAGAACCCATGAAGTTTTGAATCCCATACCTCTTTCAATCTAAATAGGTTGAAAAAATATAATTATGATACTCACATATAAACACCCTATCTATCACCTAGAAATCGAAAAATATGGTTTATAAGACGTATAATCTCACAACATGGGAACTAGAACTGCATAATGTTTCCCTTATACTCATGAAACATCACATCACCAAGATATCCATATAGTATAACCTCTCCCTTCATGTCTATAACACATAAGGTATGATAATCGAAACCCATTAGAATACCCTTCAATCATGATAATGAAACCACTTACTTCCTTAAACCACACATGTTCCATATCAATAATACCATTTTATCATTATTATCCAACCAGTAATTCTATATCAAGTAGGCCCTACCTGATGTTCATTACAGAAGAATTTTTAATTTCTAATTACTAATCATATACCCCATATCACATCATGATACCCAAATACCTTCCCAACTCATATCTACATAATACCCCGTAGAAACTCATTTTCAAAACATTAAAACACATTTCCCACATCACATTATTGGATTCCCATAAGGTTTCTCAGAAGTATAACTCAAAAACTAATAATCTCTATATAATCCATACTCATCATGCTACATCAATCCTTAGAAGAATATTAATTCTCACTAAAATGGAAAATACACTTACTTTTCCACAAAAGGGTTCCCTCAACCATTTATGAGAAGTATAGTCCTTGAATCCTTCACCCATAGTCCTAATCCCACCATACCATCCATTGAATCCCTTGGAGGAACAATATAGTGCCCTAAAACTCATCTTGAGTCTAAATTCATATCTTGGGACCCTTGTTCACTTAAAATCAATACCAGACTATAGGTGATAGAGTCATCGAAGAATTCTAAATCAATCGATATGCACTTGGCCATTCATATTAATTTGTGAGAAGTTACTATGCCACATAATTTTAAAAATATAGCACTCTTGGTCCCTATATAATTTCCTAGGACCAAACCTGCCAGGTAGGAATGAAAACTCATACATAAAAATTCACACAGTTAAGTATACAAGGGGCCAACTACCTCATTAATGGAGTTACCATCTTTAAATCCCCCTAGACCTAGTAGGATAGATTCAGTGGTTACGTTATTACATTAGCATACTATAGAGGAAACACATCCAAAATTACTGAATGGTTTATTAGTTTTTCAAAACATGATACATACTTGAATCTTACATTAAATTTTAAAACATCAAAAACAACATATAAATCTTTTTGATAACAACATCAATACCCTAGGTTATCCCTAAAAAGAATCATAACAAACTTCTTGTAAAACTGGGGAAAATTGAACATAAGAAATGGGTGAGATCAAACACTGAGTAAGGGTCTATATAGAGTGGATGATATCAAAAACAATAAAAAAATTTATAGAAAAGAAAGTAACTGAAACACATTCAATTTAATCAATAACATGAGATTAATATGTTTGGAATAAAATATGATCAACAAATTCCATATAAATAATCACATCAGATAGAAAACATAACCACGAGTATTATACTAATTTAAAAATCAAATGGAAATCAATAACTAATATTACAATAAAGTTATTATTAATGTCGGACATATAGAACATACCGTTGAGGCCTCAAACAAGACATCTATAATCTAATGGGTAAGGCCTCAGCCAAAACCCAATCTAGTTTGACTCTTGAGACTTACTTATGCATCAAATGGTTATAGTGGGATCCACCTATAACTTACTGTATCCATTTAATTAATATTATAAAATCGATGAATCATAATCAGTATATATTTTTTTTAAAATATCATAAGAAATGTAAAAACCTTTCCCCAGTGTGTAAACATTATTACAAAACACCCAATGTAATATGGTGAATTGTATCAAAATAGTACATCCTCACTCAAAATAATAATGAAAAATTTAATATTATATGGAATATTTTATTATAAAAGATAAAAAATAATAAATCATAAGATTAAATAATGTATGTTAACACAGCTGAAAATACTTTAAATGTGATTATTGAATGATTCTTGAGGAAAATACAGATTTTCACGTTGAAAACCACTTATTTTTAAACTGTTGTTAAATTATTAAAGAAAAAAAATTATTTTAAAATAACCATGTAAATTTTTAAATTAATATATAAAACATTAAGGAATCATGATGACAGGAAAATAAACTCATCCCGTATCAGTTAAAAAAAATTCTTCTGTATTTTTGTCGGAAATGTCTCAAAGAACAATGTTTATAAAATAAAAAAATAAAAAATTAATTTTTTTAGAGAAGTATAAAATTATTAAAAATGACTTAAAATCATAGGGTAATATTAAAGACAATTTTTGGAACAATTTTATAAAACACAATCATAGAATAAAAAGTGAGTTTTAGGGAAAACATAAAAAAAAATAATGAAAGTCCCTTATAAATATCATATCATTGAAGTGATAAATAATAAAATGAATAGAATATGACTATTCACTAAAAATAAACATAAAAACTGTTAATAAAACATAATATACTAATAATTAATATTAAAAATAATATTAACATGACATAATTAATGAAATAGAAGTTTAACTTTGAGAATAGAAATTAGGTTAAAAATTACATTACAACTTTGTAATCAGTCTAATAATAGGAACCGTAAATTTAATAGTTATCAAATGAGACACTAGTCCCAATGAAGATAATTATATTATGATATTCTATATCAAGAGATAGTATATACACCACACATAAGAAATAAGTTATGAATAATACATATATCTCATAGAAGTAAAAATGAGTAAATAAACCATTACCTCAAGCTTACCTTTAGTTTTTCATACTATAACCTCATATATAAAGATATAAAGAGTGTTATTAATTCAATAAATTATCATGTTAATTTTTATAATACCTTATATTATACATTTTAAACATTTTACTACCTGCTCATTAATGATATTTCATTATATTCACTGTTTTGGGTGGGTTCGTCTCTTGGTTTCTTTGTTGATTCACTTGTGTATAATAATGGATTTTCTTGTAAAATGGAAATAAAACAATAGAAGTGAGATGAAATTTTATTCATTAACTTCTATATGTTTAAATTTCCCCATATATAAATTTTATTTTATATATGAGGATGATTCATTTGATAAAATATTAATGACTAATGTTTAGTTTATTTTGGGGGGTTTTTCTGACCATCACGAACTAGTTTCATTTTATTTAAAATTTTGTCCATATATTAGTAATAGTACATGAAAGAGGTTATAATATACCTGTTAAATTATTATTTAACAAGAATAATTCTTTTATGACTACACATGAAGGTGGAAATGTAAAATTAAAAATCAGTATCCACTGAGGTAATTAACCACCATAATTTGGAAAATGGATTCATTACTTTTAACAAGAGGAGGTAATAAAAGGGATATATATAAGATATTGAATTATAAATAAAGAAATATTTTATATAAATGATATTGGTTTATTATTACTTTATGTAATAAGGAGGTATGTAGACGGTATAAAAGAAAATAAACTAACAAAGGTTGTTTGAGGAAGTTACCTCTTGAATATCAACTCCTTGAAGGACCCATTAATGAACGTGGAATTGGTATTTGGGTGAGACCAGAATTAGATAGACATGGGGCTAGTAGGGAGGATATTTGATTATATCTTTTTTATATTTTCAATACTATTTAAGTGAAATGGGGTGGTGAGGAGTGGTATTTATACAAGAGGGGTGGTGGGTTTAAGTGATTAAATAGTGATTATTTAATATTTAAATCCAACCATATTTGGCTAAAATTAATTAAAATTAATTATAATGAAAATTTCGGATTTAAAGGATGTATATGGTCAATAAAAACATCAAAAACTCATTTAATTTTTTTTGCCTAATTATTTTAGGCCTTTACGTTTTAACATTAACCTGCTACATTGTTTTACATATAATGTAGATACTTTTTTTACCATGGGAAATGATATATGACTAAAAATGAAAATTACCTTATAAACTAATTTGGAACTCCTGATTCAAAATATGGAATCCATTTAAAATTATTAAAATTATAAAAATTTATAAAAATAAAATCTAAATATGTTACGCGTATAACTCATATAAACAGTTTTTGAGGATAAAATCGTAGTTTTCAAAATTTCTAAGCATTTGTTTCTAAGTATAGTTGATTATGTACTATGTAATTTACTGAATAAATTTTTATCAATAATAATGGTTAATAAATTTTAAATCATAATAATATAATCATTATTTCAAAATAGTTATGGTGTTTCATAAAAGTAATATTTTCCATTTTTAACCCAAAAATAAAATTTCATAGAAAATTCCCAAAAAAATTTACCATAATCCAATTTTGACATGCTGATTCAAAATATTAATTTTAATTTATAAAATAAACATTATATAAGTTTTAAAATTTAATTATATTTTTAACTTATATAAATAAATAAAAGTCAATTTTCTGACGAAGATGTCTATTTGAAAAATTAAAAAAATTACTAAGAATATGTGTTTTTTTACTAAGAATTATTAATGTAATATTGAATATGTAATTCAAATTTATTTTATAATTTAGTTAATATTGTTTAATCCAACCAATTTAATGGTTTTTTTATAATGACCATGATAAAATACTGATATTTTGGAGTTCGTTTAGGCTCGGTGTTCTGTGTAATTTATGCTATCGAACATAGTGTTCTTTTAAAATCTTGGGGTGTCACATTCTCCTATCCATTAATAAATAGAATCCCTGAAATAAAAAATTTCACTTCAAGACAAGGTTGATATTTTAAAATTATTTTAGGGGAAACCCATATCGTAATAAGTGTTTAAAAAAGTCCTCTAAAAAGGAGGGAATGAAAAATCTGAATTTTACTTAAAAACTAGGTTTATGAATATAAGAACATTATAGGGACGTGAAAATATATACATTGAAATGAAATATTACTCAAATGTTCTAATAAATAATGATAGAGAATATGGTCATTAGAATGTTTAGCATCACAGATCCATATATCTGTTATGGGTTAAAATTACAATGATTTATTGTTAGGAAAATTAAATGAATAATGTCTTTGTTCGAAAAAAATTTCCTAGAGTTGAGAAATTATCTTACATCATAGAGTAATAACATTGGAAAATATTCTTTATTTTTAGGTAGTGTTTCATCTATTAAACAATTTCCACCACAAGTACATATTTTTATCCAAAAGTCAATAAAATGACAAAATATTATATTTATCTTAATCTTATATGGATCACAAAATGAACTCATAATTTATATATCATCACATTTAAAAAATGAAAAACTATGTTATACCAAATAACAATTCACATAGACCAGTGGTAGGAGAAGCACACTTGTCACCCTTTGGTTGTGGGTTCAACCCTCATGGACTTATCGATGTGATGGGTTATTTCTCAACCTATGTGATTCCATTTTTCTAAAAATATAATAATATATCCCTTAAACCATTTCAAAAATATCCTTAATATATTCAACATTAACGAAAAGTTTTAGGCACAATGGTTATCTGAGACATTTCATATTTCATCCCTAAAAATATAATAACCCATATTTCATCCTTATTTCTTGGAGTATTTTGTAATCTAGTGTAAAATTTCTAAGTAAATTCTTCTATTACGCCAAGAAATGAATATCCAAAAATGATTTTTTATGCCAGAATCAAAAAAATTCACATTTAATGGATCAAAAGATCCATATAGAGTGATAATTCTTTCTTCCAGTCTCAAACTATTTTCTCAAACCAATATGGTTGGTACAAGTAATCCAATATTCATAAACTCATTAATATTAAAAACTCGTACAAATTTATTCAAAAACCATTTAATAAATGGTTATCCTTATGAACCTCCTGTTTCCCTCTGGAATTGGGGATGACCTCATCGATTTAAGGTTGAAACATTCCAAGTGGTTTCTAACGGTTTCGTTCGGAGAACTGGAAACATACAATGATTTCATATCCATTTTAACCTACTTTCCAAAGGTATGCGCTCATTAGTTGTAGACTGATGAGGCCTAAGAATTTGCATTGGTCGAGAGGATGGGAGGTCAGACTCATCATACCTTTGTGAGGGGAATTATTATCTACTCCGGGACTCTCTTTATAGATTTATGTTATGTTCGTGAATCCTTATTACATTACCAAGTATAAAATGAGTTTTACTTTAGATATGACAATCAATGATTGATATGTTGGAAATTTTGAGAATCTTTTATATGTATTCGAGGTTCTTCATTAATAGAGAATCATCTATATTTGTTAGAGATTCTAAGTCAATGGTATCCTTTGATACATAAAAGTATCTTGGTCAGTATGATGACCATACAAGTTTTAAATCCTCTCAGTGGGGCACTTAATGTTTATTGTCATTCAGAAGGACATGAAATATTTCAATTTTGGGATCGTACCCACACATGGGATGCCTACGTATCCCTTATTTTGTAAAAGGAATCAGAACCCACGTAGTTCATGTAAGGGATATTGATGTTTATTATTGATGGCTCAAAGAATGATGTCATAATTACTTTTACACTCTAAGCTCAAGTGAGTCATGCTCGGTGTGAGAAACAATAGGTATTGGTAAAGCCAGACAATTGTTCCATGAAAGATGAAATCATAAGAAATGAGAATTAAGATTTACTTCATGGATGAAATCCAGGAATATGGTTCATAAAGGTATATGTGCCTTTATGGAGATTTGGATACTCTAATCTTGGGGCTTACTCTTAAAGAAGATGCTCAAGTTTGGAGGGGACTTATTATTGGGTTTTATTCCTGAGAAGGATGTCCATATCAAAAGTAAATTAGGACTGGTTAAGGGACATGGGGCTTACTCCTAAGAAGGATGCCCATATTTGAGATTGGGGCTTACTCCTAAAAAGGAGGCCCAGGTTAATGACGACTTTGGTTGGGGGTTACTACTAAAAAGGAGGTCCATATTAGGGGAATTTGGGGCTTACTCCTAAGAAGGATTCCTAGATTTGAGAATTATGACTGGGGCTTATTCCTGAAAAGGAGGCCTAGTTTAAGGGGTTCTCTCATCATAAAGGATGAGGTTGAATGAATGAAATTTCAATATTTAGTGATATAAAGATGTGTAAATCACTAGGTATTGAGAGATATTCCATGGAGTTACTTTCAGATAAGGAATTCAAATCAAGAAATCATGCCATAAATGGATTTGAAGAGTGTCTTGAAGACTGAATCATGAATAGGAGAGGTGGATTGGCATAAAAAGGGTTAAATGGGAAAGAAGGGCACCCAAAAAGGTAGGGTCGCGCATGTCCTGGTAGGCACATAGGTACTGCGTGGGCATGCATGTCCTGGGCGTGCAGGTACACCTGCGTGGCACATGGGTACTAGCGCGTTTGTCAGTCCTTAGGGTAATACCTGGGCGATACTTGGCTCAAACCCTTGGTATTATCCCTAGAGGCTTTCCAGAAGAGGGTGCACATGTTCTGGTGAAGAAGTAAAGCGGCGTGCAAGTGTGTCCATTTCCCTTAAGGGTAAAACACTTAGGCACGCAATTGTTAGTGAATTCTAACACATAGACCTTACTCCTCTTGTTTAGACATTCCATTCTATGTAAAGAATTACCTTAGAAGTGTTCGGAAGACCTGAAGAAGAGACTTGGGCATTCAGAGCTCTATATTTAAATTTTGGAAAAATTCCTCCTAAAATGGGGGGTCCATAGGGTCTATTTATAGGCTGTAGAAGACCCCAGACAGTTATCACTTAGGGCGCGGAAGTCACTTGCACGACCATTAGGCAGCGTGCAAGTATACTTGCACAACAATGAGGGAACTTGCGCGATCCTTGTGCATTTTAATCCTTGTTCATGCCTTTGTAGATTTTTGAGGTTTTTTTCAAAGGATGAATCAATTTGTGCTAAGTCATTTCCCTTTCCATTCTTTCAGACAATGTGACGAAAAGGAGCGTCAACAAAAGTCCCCCCTCAGAGTTGGATCTGAAAGAATAAGGATGCGACTCTAAGGAAAAGAAGGAAAACAAAGGGAAAGAGGCTCATAGGGATCATCACTCAGGTACGAGTCACGCAGGACTAGAGTGCGCTGGCTATAGGCACACAGGTGGGTAGCCTGGCCTATAAATATGCGACCCCATTTCCTTACCAAGAATCTAGATTTCAAACCTTCGAGCTCTCGCCGCACAGGTCACCATTGCCACACAAGTTGCTCTGTTTTCCAATGTTTATTTGCTGTCGCACTACTGTAGAGGTATTTGGACTTGCGCGGTGATACTTGTGCTCCAAAAACTTGCATGGCACATCCATACATGCGCGTCAAAATTAGACTTGCGTGCCTTAATGCCTTAGCAATTTTTTTTCAAATTTCTTCACAATGTTTATGAAAAAACATTCCATTTAAGAGTTAATTTATTCAACTCTTGTGAAGATTTAATGGCTCCCAAGAGAATCGGAACGACTGATGGACTAGATAACAAGTGAATTGATGACATGATGAACATTTTTAGCCATAATTACTATAATATATGCGACAAGACTCTCCCAGATTTGGATAAGTACTTGAAGAAATATCATCTTAATTTCCCACATAGCATCTACCTACCTCTTTATGGTCATGGTCATCTACAAAGAGTCAATGTTCCAGATGAAAAGAATTATATGCCTGAGATGCAGCTGCACTGCTACTCCTCTATTTCGGTTATGTTGTGCATTAAGAGCAACAAGATTGGCGTGAACTTTCAAATTTTTCTTGCATGCCATTTCCTTGCATATATGAAAATGGAAACCCCATGGGATAAAATTTTTTCCACTGCTGGTTGGTGGAGAGAAGAGAAATATGGTATTAAAAAAATATCTGGAAAGAGTACTCTCTCCAAATGGATCTTTACTTCCAATGCTTCATTCTCAAATCCACATATCCATCTTCTTTGTTTTTTTGGACAGAAACAGAGTCACTGTTTGATCAGCAAGAAATGTTTCTCAAACCGCACTCAATAACATTATTTTACAATTGTTCCAGGAAGAGCTAGTATCACTACATCTCTTATGGTATCCGGTTGAATGAATGAATTCCAGGTGGCTGCTGATGAAGCTCGGGATGCTGTAAATCAAATGAAGATTTATGTTGAAAGTATTTTTTAATTCCTGAAAAAGAGAAGAGACTCCAGTCTATGGATGTCCTTCTAACTCTTGTGAATCAATGAATAAAACTTTCACCTTCAATCATTTATACCTGCATTCCCTTTTTCTATCTGCTTTAAAATTACTTAACCCAATGGGCCTAGTGAGCATAGTTTGATTTTTTACTGTATTATTATAAATAACCCTACAAATATTGAATCTTTTAATTGCTCGATATTTCCTAAACCATACAAATTGTATGTTTAGTGAGCTGGAACTTGACTTTTATTCAGATTTCCCTTGTATTTTGTGGGATGTTTAAAGTCATGCATGTCAGACATAAAGAGGATAATGTTTATGGTCGAAATAGCTTTGACCGAATGAATTAGAATTGTCTCAATTTCTTGAAAATTCATCTAAAAACATATTACCATACTCAAGTATGATGGAAAATATGTAATATATGACTCAAGAATATTTCAATCTGAGGAATGATATGAAAAAGAGCTAAAAGGCATTAGAAGAAGTAGTTCCCAAGAATGAATTTACCATTATTTAACAAACCCATTAGGGTGTTGAATTATGTAGGGCCACCTAAGGGCATTGGCTTCATAGTCAAATAAATAACATCTTTTGGCTGACAGGTCAGTTATGTAGACTACTTATGCAAGGCCACCTAAGGGAACGTGCTGCATAGTCAGGAAAAAGAACTCTCATAAATTTATTTTCCTAGTACTAAAAGCCAGTGAATGTTAATGGAGATTCAAATTTTCCAAAGTATAGAGTTTGTTGTATGAAAAGAGGTACTTGAATATGGAGAAGATATTTCCAAACATGATTATCGAAGAACTGGATGGATATCACTCCTATGAAGTTCTGACCCAAACGTAGGGAAGGAGAATATAAACCATAGACTTGAATACTTTCAGATCATGAAAAAGGATATGGGACAAATATGTTAAGGATGGTTATTTTTGTGGATCCCTACATATTGTCATTTAAGAAAAATAAGGATAAAAGAGGCTTTCTTCCCATGAATGAAGTTACCAGTATCTAAAAAACCTGTTAGGGGGTTGAGTTATGAAGGGCCACCTAAGGGCATTGTCTGCATGGTCAAATAATAGCATCTTTTGACTGACAAATCTGTTATGGTGACTGTTTATGCAAGGCCGCCTAAGGGAATGTACTGCATAGTCTGGAAAAATAATTCTCAGAAGTTTGACATTTTTGTGACTAGAAGTCAAGAAAAGGGTTATGATGATCTGAAAATATTTAAGGTTAGCATTATGACACAAACAGATGGGTATTTTCCAATTTAAGCAGAGATACAAAAATCAATACTAACCATATTCATGTTGTGGCTGGGTCCTGAATGGAAATGGTGTACTTCACTATGTATCCCATAAGGATGGGAATGAATCCATACGTAGTTCTTGAACTACAGTTTAACATCATGTGGGACAAAAGGATTGGAGATCTTAGTTTAGGGTCATAAAGCTCATACCATCATAAGAAATACACAGTGTGTGTTTTCATGGGGACGTTTCAGTCAAGGGACTGAAAGTAGAATTTGGGGTTAGGCCCAAAAGACTTGGGGCTGGATTCAAGGGACACTCAAATGTTCCTAAGTATCCCATAAGGATGGGAATCAAGCCCACATAGTTCAAGAACTACCCTCTGTACAAATTTTGTTCGTACATGTGAAGGGTGAAAGGGGACCTTAGTGCAATGATGGTTTGACCCAAGATAAAAGATTCGGGCATTGCCAGGTATGCACATAGTCTTTTAAAAGATTCATGATTGAAAATTAATGTAAATAATGATTCCCTCTCAGGTGAGGGTATCAAAGAACATTGTAGTTTATTTTCATACTGGACAAAAATTTTGTATAGTTTAACACCGTATAGCAAGTAAGAAAGTGAGCCAATGTAAAAAATATTGATTCTAGGGGCGATTTCACGAATCAACATCGTATGATATGGAGGTGAACCAATGTGAATAGATTGGTTTTGGTGTTGAACCATGGGAGGTTACCAACGTACCCAGCCTAGATGGCAAGGATCAAAGTCTGTGTAGTTCAATTAAAGAATTAATTAGTGATCATGTTGTTCTCGGGGACACCGATCTAAAAAATAGTGTTAGGAATTGCACGTGATTAGCAGCCCCGAGAGAGTGTTATGGTTGAATTTTTCTCTAACCTCACGTGAGTCATACTCGGTGTGAGAAACAAGAGGTAGCAACAACCTTAATGATGTCCAGTTTAATGTCATGTAGGACATATGAAGGGACTATGCAGTTTAAAGTCTTGCAGTTTGGACTAAGTGCTGCACAGTTTAGTGTCATGTAGCAGGGACAAAATACAGTTTATCATCATGTCAGACGTATTAAAGGACATTTTGTACAGTTTAGCGTCATGTAGTTAGGACGATGGTGACAATACAGTTTAATGTCATCTTGGAAAAAAGAGGATTGTGTAATTTAATGTCATGCAGTGAGGACAAAAGAGTACACCATTTAACGTCATGTTGGACGTATTAGGGACTTTTTCACAGTTTCACGTCATGTTGGATGAAAAAGGGATGATACAGTTTAGCGTCTTGTTGGACGTAAGTGCCAATAGTTTAAGGTCATATGCATGGACCATTGGTTATATTGTTTAACGTCTTACTGGATGTAAGGGACTTCTATATAGTTTAACATCATATAGCAAGGAAGATGAAGGGGATATAGTTTAATGTCATGTTGTCTGGACATGATGAGCAGTTTTAATGTCATGCGGGATGGTGGTGCGGTTTAAGGTCATACTAGACCATGGTGCAGTTTAAGGACATCTTAGACCATGTTGATGCATTTTGTGTCTATACAAAATACTTCTTAAAGAATCTGGCATGTGTTGGAGTTTTGATGAGTTCTCCATCCATCGAGATTAATGAATAAGCTCTATTGGAGTAGACCATATGTATTGAGTAAGGTCCTTCCAATTTTGGCTCAATTTTGGGAGTTTTATTTCATGGTATCATTGGAGTTCTGAGAACTAATACCAATTCTCCCTGAGTGAATGAATGAAGAAGAACTTTTTTGTTGAAAGCTCGTGCTATTCGATTCTGATAGACTTCCATGTGGTGCAAAGTGAACAATCTTTTCTCATCTAACCGATCCAATTCATTCAATCACTTTTGAGATTTTCCATTTGTAGATGACTGGTCAAAAATGGTTACTATGAGCGAGGGTAGTTGAACTTCAATGGGAAAGATTGCTTCGGTTCCATATACTAGTGAATATGGAGTTGACCGCGTTGGAGTGCGGGTGGTAGTCCAATAATCCCATAAAGCATGAAAGAGATTATCAGGCCATGACTTCTTATCCTTATCCACCATCTTTTGTAGTATATTGGAAAGAGTCTTATTGAAGGCTTCTATCTGGCCATTGGCCGCTGCATGATACCGAGATGAATGATTGGATTTGACGTTGTATTCTTGATACAACGTCTTCACCTCGGATGAACAGAAGTTGGTGACATTGTTCATCAATATGGTATGAGGGATACCAAATCTGTTAATGATGTTAGATTTATGAAGCTAGCAATGCATTTAGAACTGACTTCTTTGAGAGTTGTTGCCTCTACACATTTGGAAAAGAAATCAGTAACAGTTATAATATACATAAACTTCTTGTCCATAGCTGAAGGGTAAGGTCCCACCACATCCATTCCCCATGTGGAAAATGGCCGTGAGTATTTAGGTGTATGAAGAAACTCTGGAGGGTGATGAATGATGTTGGCATGTACATGGCATGAATGACACTTCTCTGTGAAATCAATACAATCTTGTATCATTGAAGGCGAAAAGTATCCAAGCCTTCGAATTTGATCAGATAGCCTATCTCCAAACCGGTGGGCACCACAGATTCTTTCTTGCACTTCTTTCATGACAGCCATTGTCTCTTCACCATCAATGCATCTGAAGAGAACTCCATCAAAACCACGTTTG
The DNA here is from genome assembly GCA_963277665.1 of Viscum album. NCBI lineage: Eukaryota > Viridiplantae > Streptophyta > Magnoliopsida > Santalales > Viscaceae > Viscum > Viscum album. The sequence goes on along the minus strand of OY728145.1, from coordinate 1,446,404,397 downwards.
TAGAGAATTTTATCTAAGTGATATGGGCTATCATAAAGAGTAAAATTGACCACACGACGCCAGATTTGTTCTTTCTCGGCTCTATCAGGTGGAAGGGTTCCATTTTGAAGGTATTTACTGATAGGTGACATCCATCCAGTAGTATGACTACACGGTTCATGAATGGGACTAATTTCATTAATTTCCTCTGTTCTGATTCAAACATAAGGTGAAATTTCATGACGGTGGGCAATACGGAAGGTTGTCTCATCCCGATTTGGATTTTCAAGAGTTATGGCTATATTAGCCAGTACATCAGCTTGAGTATTTTGTGATCACGAGACATAAGAAAATGTTGATTCTGATTGGAATTCTACCATTAACTATCTAACATAATCATACAAAGGGATTAGTTATTCTTTTCTGATGGAATAATCCCCATTGACTTGTTTGATTGCCAGGTCTGAATCACCTTTCACCTTTAAGTGATTCACTTGTTCTTGAAGCGCCAATTCCAAGACTGTGATGAGAGCTTGGTATTCTGCTTCGTTATTGGTACCACATTCCCATAATAAGAAGGAATAAGGTAACACTACCTTTTCTAGAGAAATGAGCACAATTCCAAAGCCAAAATTGTTGAATTTAGGATTTTCCATTTTCCTCCCTGCTGGACTTCTGGAAGCACTATCAAAATACATTTCCCATTTCTGGGGACTTTCTTGAATAGAGAAGACTTCCTCAGCAGGGAGTTCAATATCTAAAGATGTGTCTTCCACTGAAGGGTCTTTAGTCAGGAAATAGGCTAGAGCATGGCCCTTTATTGCCTTTTGAGACACATACTGAATGTCAAATTGCTGTAAAATAACCACCCACCTTGCCAGACGTCCTATAAGCATTGGAAGACTATTTATGAATTTGAGAGGGTTATTGCGAGATACCAATTGGACCTCGTGATGTTGTAGGTAGTGTCTCAATTTTTGAAGTACAAGGATTAATCCCAGACATCACTTCTCAATACTTGAATATCGGGTTTCTGCTTCAAGCATAGTCTGACTAAGGTAGTTGAGGTTGTTTTCATTCCCAACGTCATTTTTCTGAGCAAGAAAGGCACCCAATGATCGCTCTAAAGCTGTCACGTAGAGGATAAGTGGTCTTCCTTTAATAGGTGGCATGAGTACCGGTGGACTCAAGAGGTATTTCTTGAGAATATCAAATGCTTCTTGACATTATTCAGTCCACTGGTATGTGACTCCCTTCTTCATCAATTTGGTGAAGGGTAAACTTTTTCCTGCCAAATTGGCTATGAAACGCCGAATATAGGCTAAGTTTCCTTGAATTCCTCTTAATTTTTTCAAATTTCGAGGAGGTGACATATCAAGGATTGACTTTTTCGTCTCAGGATAGACTTCAATACCACGTTGGTGTACAATAAAGCCAAGAAATTTTCCTGAGGTTACCCCAAAAGCACATTTTAAGGGGTTCGTCTTCAAATTAATTTGCCGAAGTATGCGGAATATGAATTCTAAATCCGCCAAGTGATTAGAACATTGTTTGTATTTGACAACCAAATCGTCCACATAGCATTCAAAAAACTTCTAAAAGAGTTTGAAGATACGATGCATGGCACACTGATATGTTGCGCCTGCATTCTTTAAGCCAAAGGGCATTACCCGGTAGCAAAACACACCTTGAGGGGATCTGAAGGCTGTGGATTCCTCATCTTCTGGCGCCATTCAGATTTGATTATATCCGGAATATCCATCCATGAAAGAAATTGCTTCATAGCCAGCTGTTTAATCAATTAAAAGTTCTGTAATTGTAACTGGGAAATCATCCATAGGATAATGCCGATTAAGATATCTGAAATCGATGCAAACTCTAATTTGTCTGTTCTTATTCTTTACAGGGAAAATATTAGCCAACCACTTGGGATATTGAACTTCTCTAACGAAGATAGCTTTGATAAGCTTATCTACTTCAGCTTCAATTTTGGAAGCATATATTGGGTGTGTTCTTCTCGTGTCATGCTTAAATCCTCGTTATTCTTCTGGTAAACCCAAATGATGAGTAGAAACATCAAGATCAAGCCCAAGAATCTCTATATAATTCCATGAAAATATGTCTCGATTTTGCTTTAAAAATGAAATATACATCTCTTGTTCATTAAGAGTCATGGCCACACTGATTAAAGTGGGGCGTGGATCTTCTTTTGTACCCATATTTATTTCTCTGAGTTCATCCACGGTGGTAGAGATACCCTCTTCAAATTCTGGTGGAGCATCTCTGAGATCTTCCTCTTCTTCTTCATTATGTGTTATTTCTTCCATTTCTACTTGCATAGTAGATGATGAAGTAGAATTTCCATGATCATAAGAGATGTTAAAATTTGATCATTTTAAAGAAGATGCTTCCACTTCTGACCCAATTGATGATGAAGGGTCTTCCTTGGAAAATAAAGAGGAGAAGATGGATTGAGAATCAACATCATTGTTCACCTCCGTTGTTTCTATAACTTCTTCTGGCCCGATTTGGCGAAGTATAGACTTGCTGGATTTCATCATATGAAACGGCTACATCTCCATTTGAGCTTTCATCATTTCCTGGTGGATCACCAATTTCTCTCATGTTGTCTGGATCGATTGACTTAATTGACATTATGGATCTTTCCATAAGAGTATTTTGATTTTGGGCTATCCTGTCAATTTGACTGATAGGAAACACATCATCTTTACTAACATGCGCAAATGGATTTACTAGAATCTTTTCCAAAGCATACGGAGCATTAACTTTGGTAAGCTCCCTTGTTGTGGATTTCTCCTTTCCATTCATGTGATTGAATTCCAACTCAATGTATTGAGACTCACATGTCTTGAATGGGGCCTTATCACCATACAATGTCCCAACATGACCATCGAAACAATATTTGAGACAATGATGGTATGATGAAGGGATAGCTGCATGTTGATGTTTCCAGGGTGTTCTAAGATAGATTTTGAAGGCTGAATCTTGATCAATAACCATAAAATCTGAATTGGATACAAGACCTCAAAACTGAGTTCTGAGTGTAACTTCTACCAGTGGTTCTTGTTAATTTTTATCATATCCTTGTAACATCATGATAGAAGGAGATAAATCAGATTCTATGAGGCCCAATCGATGACATGTACGAATGGGCATGAGGTTGACTCCTGAACCATTATCAATGAATGCTCTTCGGATGCCTACGCCATTGACCTTCCCAGATAAATACAAAGGTCTAATATGTCCATGAACGACATCATCTTCATCATTATCAGTGAAAGATATCACTGCTTCTTATTCTGCAGGATTATTCTCTATGTGATAGACTACAGCTACATAAATTTTAGTTTCAAACTCTTGAGTACTTGAAAAAGCCTCGATGAGTTCCTCTCAACGATCCTTTGACAAATTCAAAGCATACATAATTGATAACTTGGCGGGTACTTGGGACAGTTGTTTCAATATATCATACTTTTGATCCATAGGTATGCATTTCCCAATAGGAACATGTGGTTTAGCAGGTTCCTTGGAAGTTGATGCTTTGTAATTTGATGCATCTTGTATAAGGATAGCAGTTGGTAATATTTCTGGTTTTGGAAGATTAGACCAATAAAATCAATTTACATGCTGAGAGAAAGAAGATGGAACCTTCAACCGGTCTTCCAGAATAACTGTTCCAGGACTGAATTTTCTATTGGTAGAAGAACTTGCTCATTCTTGCTGAGCTCGCTAAAGGTCTCTACAAAGAGTTTCTGCTGCATACACAGTTCTAGCAGGGGTAGAAATGGAATAGTGGCTTCTAAAAGATCCACGTCTTCCCATATACCCTGAGCCTCGGGAACATCCTCTGATTCCTCTATTTGATACAGGGAATTCAGGCTCATCAAAATCGAAATTGCGACTAGCATATGGATCTATTAATTGAATCATATTAATATAACATAAAATTAAATCTTCCTCCGATGAAGACTCTGCCTGACTAGCCAGTTTAGACTGTTCCGTTTGATGTGACGGTGCCCGTTGCATTGAAGTAGATGGCATGAAATCTTCCAGAGTCGAAGACAGCTTAGGCATTGACACATACTCATCTACTTCTGATTTTTCCTCTTTCTTGGAATTGTGTCGTTTCTTTGAGGATTTTCCCTCTGATGAAGAGGGTTTTTCAGCGGGATTCATGGCAGAAGGCACAAATGGTTTCTTCAATTGTTTTCGCAAAATAGTATGAGTTCGGTTGATTGTATTTCTGACCATCCAATCATCATATTTTTGTGCATTTTTACTTTTTAATTCTTTCCACTCACCTTCCTCCTCTGGAACTGTAGCATTAACACATTCTACCAGAGGTGAAGAACCTTTCAGTTTGACTTGTCATGAGTCGAACATCTTTTGCAGGAGGTCTTTGAAGACAAAACACTCCTGGATGGGATGCCCTAACATTTGATGAAATGTTAAATAGATGGGAGGGTCTTCATCTACTTCCTTGTTTGGCCTCTTGTGCATTGTCAATTGAACCAAATTATTTTCCAGAGCTGAAATAAAATAACCAGGAACTTGTTCATTTCAGATATAGTAAACTTTTCTTTTCAAATCCTCAAATTATTTTCGTCTTTGATCTCTTTGATTATCTTGACGAAACGTCCACTATTGTTTTCACTCATGAGGTGGAGCCCTTCGAGAAGATGATGTTTTTGAGGTAGAAGCAGGTACAGGTGCTTGTTTAAGCATAACTGTAGCAGTCTCTGCTTTACCCATTCTCCTTCCTGGAGATGATGGAATTACATGACATTTAGCCTTAGTCTGTGTTAGAGAATCTTCAATCTATTGAGTGATTAACGTAAGGTCTCTAAACCCTCCTGTGTATTTCATAAGTATCAGCGGTGTGAATAATTCATTATACAGATTTGCCACACATATTGGAAACAATTCTTCCTGAGGGAGTGCTAAACATAGGGAATATGTTAATCCCTTCCAGCGAGCAATGAAATCTGAGACCATTTCATTCTCCCTTTGCTTACAGTTTCTAAGATCAAAAACTGTTGTCTTTGGTAAAGTTGATCTGAATTGAAGAAGAAATTGTTGACGGTGATCTTCCCATCCGGTAATTGATCGGGTTATCAAGCTTGTGTACCAGACAAAAGCTGGTCCTTGCCTATGATCAAAACAAGACAAGTAATGCGTCAAATGCTATTCAGGATCGCCTGATCCATTGAAAATAGGGAATACATGGTTCCCAAAACTTGATGGGGGAGAGACTGAATCTACCCATTTAGGGCAGGATTTATTTTCTGGTTGAACTTGTGAACGCTTCCCTTCCATAGTCTCTAATAGAGCTGCTAATGACTCAATGGTAGTTATTAACTTTTGAGAATCATCTAGTTGAACTTGGACTTGGGCAGGTGCAATGATTGGAGTTTGAACTTGTATAGAAGCTGGTACTGCAAATGATGGTAGCACTGCCAACTGTTGTTGCACTTGACCCGTAGGATTAGACCTGTGAGGGTGTACTGATAGAGAAGGATATTCTTGATCCATCTCAGTAGCTGCAACAAATTCACATGGATTACTGACTCTATCACGTTTAGGAAGAAGACTTCCCTGAAGTAGTTATGCATTCAACCTCCTCAATTCCATCATCTCTTCCTCCTGTTGTGCAAACATTTTCTCTAGTGAGATTGATTGGCCTTCTCCAGAAGAAAGATATGTAACATGATTCATTCCCTTTGTAACGCCCCGACCCTAGTTACCCATAGTCGGTGCATTATTGCGTAACATTGGCATGATCACAAAAGATCAAGTCTCGAAAGACCGATTAGTTTAGCAGCCTTGGAAACACTAGATACATTCATAAATGTTACATTACATCATAAAGTGAAATTATACAATAAAAAATTCTCCATTGTCCACACTCATATCCTCTTCTGACTATCCCTGCAGGTCATTCATAACATACTTCTTCACATCGTGGAAAATATTGAAACATTGATAGGGGTGAGCTCAGATTCTCAGTAAGGATAACAATATAGCGGAATCTTTCATAAATAAACATTAACATTTAAGGAAATGTATAACTAAAACAAAATCCTTTTAAACATTAACTTCAGCATAATATGGAAAAAATAAAATGTAATAATGCCATTTACTTATTCACATGGATATTCTACGAGTCTAATATTCACATGCAATATCAATAACCACATTCATAACGATCGAATGCATAATGCCAGACTATCATAACCACGTATCCAAGGCCCCGTGCCAAGACTACAAATAAGATTTTGTCAAGGCCTCGTGCCAGGACACTACTTCGTCTCATGAGACCTACCGATGCATCGAGGATCTATAGTGGGCTCCACCCATCACTTATTAAGTCCAATGCATTCCTCATATGAACAGGTTTAAACATATCATAAACCATAACATAATCGTATCACATAAAACAAGCATAAAGGAAACATAACATTTCCACATTTCAATCACAAGATATCAATACAACACATTGATATAATAAAAACATTATCTAAAGCATTTTCAATACCAAAATTAAAGGAATGTAAAACATGGTATTTATTTTTCATTTTAAAAAAGTTATGGCTTATAGAGGATGCCGAAACTCAAATAATAGTCACGACGACAGAGAAGTCGTTGTCGCTACATACGTAAGAAAAAACATTCATTTTGTTGTTTAGTAAACACTCTTTGTATAAAGAGATTCCTTTTGAATAAAAGTAAAAGTCAATGGGGTTTATACACCGTATAAATGAATGTTGTGTATAAAACCAAATATGCCTCAATGAAAGGAGATTGAGACGAAGTCCCTTACAAAGATCATTTTTTTAAATAAATCTATTATGTGTATTCACTATAAGTACACATAAATAAGTACAAATACAAGATAGGACATAATAATATCACAACATAATTTGAAAGTAGGAGATTAACCCAATGAACAGAAATTTGGTTAAGAATTTCCCTTACCTCATGTCCGACTTGACTCGATCGTTCTTTAATCTCCTGAATAATAAACTAGAGTTAATTTCTATTTTTGTAAGAACCGTTTTCATTTTCATTATTCCTTTTATATCATTTATTACCATTTTATGAACATTATTTAATTATTTAAGTTAATAACGGCCATTTTGTCGATCTTTGGTACTTGAGTCAAAAATAAACTTCTTGTAATTACAATTTGTTCATGTGGTAATATATCCATTATATCCATCATTATATTCATGATTTATATATCATATACATCATATATATCCAGTATATACATTAATTTATAATATTACATAACATTTAGAGGCAAGAAATTAAATGCACCATTCATGGAGACGGTAAGCTGTACGTACGCATGGACGCTACTTTCAATTCTATTTAGTATATAATGGAATGATGATATAATTATATAAATGTATAATATAATCCAGTATAATATATTTTATAATACCACTTACTCCATCCTTTATACATCCCACATATGGCATTAACGATTCAAATCACTTTGAGGGGGCGGTAGTCCGTGCTTCCTAAAATGAAATTATCGCGTTTACCCATAATGGAAATCATAAAGGTGTGGAATAAATGAAAAATACAGAAGCATAAGGAAAAAATATACATAATATATATCATATATAAAAAATAGTGTCATCATAATGGCCACCATGAGAGGTGTTAAAAGAAGTTTGAACAATCATCATTTCGTGAGGCAATAATTCGCCACCCACAGAAACAGTATGTTCATTAACCATTAGATGAAGGTGTGTGTAAATGTAAATCAAATCCATATCATAAAAACATACTAGTATATTGAATATACTGTTTTTGTTACAAAAGAAAAGAATAAAAAGAGTTTAGGGGGTTGGAGAAGAAAAATAAAACAAAACAACATTAGAGAAGACATTACCTTAAAATCGAGTAACTCTTTTTGATTTGAGCCAAATTCTTCTTTGGGAAGACTTATGCCCAAAGTGAGTCTTCTAATAATAATATAGGGATTTTGGGAGAGTATTTGGGCAGAGTTTGGCTGAGAAAAATGGCTTGAAGGTGTGAATAAGGTGGTATAGGTGGGGGACTTTTATAAGAGGAGAGAAGCGGTACTCTTGGAAATATTGAAATGTTACTCTATTATGAAATGATTTTCGAATTATAAAGGTCCCAAAATGATATATTTCTAGGATAAGGTGATAAGGGTTCGAAATATACTCATCAAATAGGTTTTTGACATGTGTAAACCATATATTTTACATTATCTTTTCACTTTATTTAAATCGTTAATTAATGAGGCAATCGTTGCATCATCATTGTGTCTTAAAAATTTTAATTTATTTAATTTCTAAAAATTATAAAACAACTATCATGATGTAGGAAATATTTTTATCTTTCTAATGAATATTTATAGTCGAAAATATGACTTGTATAACCCCATTTAAAAATTGTTTTAGTAAAACAACTCATGTTTGTGACATTTTTATTTTAACATTAAATAAAAACAAATTATTTTCATTTTCCTACCAAAGTGGCTCCATGGGGTCCCCAAGTTGATACATGGATTTTATTTTTCTTCCATGACTCATACAATAGGGGTAGGATAAGTGTAAAGGTATTTTCATATTTTTATAATATCATTTTTACCTTAAATTTCACTAATTACCTTTAATCGCGATTAATTAAACTTAAAAGTTACTATTCACCAAAAAATTATTTTAATCACATTGAACCACATTTTACTTCCTAATGACAACAATGTATGTTGGATTTTTGAAAATAAAATCATAGAAGTGGCAATGTTTCATTTAAACCAAAAATCAGTTTTTTAACTACCACTTAGTGGTTTCACTATTCATCAAAAATGGAAGTTTTTCAGAACAATACCAAAATTTCACCATAAGCTATAATTGATATTCTGAATTCAAAAATGATGTCTATTTTACAAAATTCCAAACATATATGTTGCATTAATCAATTTTATAATTAATTCTTGCTGTCACAACATATAGCGTGTTTTTAAGAAACAATATATATCAAAATATTGACAATAGTTTATGTCTAATTTCAATGTGAAATTAATTCTAATGACCACCATTGGAAACATTAAGGACTTTTTAGAGAAAGTCTGGACGGATGTATTTTGGATAATTATAAAGGTTGTAATGGATTAATTTGATCTTTAGATAGTATTGTTAAAACATTTATGAAGATTATTTTTGGAATATTATAATACTTAGTTTTAGGAAAAGGACAACCTGCAGGGTGGGGCATAACCCGTCACGTCGGACAAAGTTGCAGGAATCGAACCCACAACCACAGTACTACAGGCCTTTATTACCTACCACTAGCCTTCATGAAGTCCCTGGTTATTACAAAATAGTTTTCCTAATCAAATGGTATGTGGTAATATTTAGAACCTTATACAATTAGGATAAATTGAATATTTTTGAGTTCTGTTACCATTTGGAGTGAAAGATGGGTTTGTGGTAAAAATTTATTAAAGAATGAAATTCTACACGACAAGTAAGTATATTTCCTTACATTCTTAGTAAATCTCTTAAAAGAATTCAGCATCTTTATAAAAGGTAACTTAAAACAAAAATGTTTCCAGTTAACTTTTCTAACTGGGGATTCAATGACCGTTTAACCAATCACAAGTTTGTGATTTTCTTATGGTTAACATTCTCCTAATCCAGTTTTCTACAACTCTCAATCAGACCTTGATGGTTTGTTTTTATTCCATATCTATATTTTCATAGAATCCTAGTATGGGATATCTCGGGTGACCTTTGTACTTATCTTTCATTCTTTTAAAGTTATATTTTTATTAACCTTATTTCCGATGTGGGTTTTTCAAAAATGTATTTTATATTTTAAACCTTTTATTTTCAAAGAAAAATTTCAAATTGCGAGGATGCAATTTATTGAAGGAGGGGAGAATCTAACACCCCGAGCTTCCACGATACGCTTCTCTTTCAATAATGAAATAGCTTGCATTGTACGCAAGTTCGAGTTTAAACACACCGTGACAAATCAAAGTAGTCGTTATGAATAGTAATACCCACATTTTAAAATTATAAAAAATTTAAATTTCAAAATGGAATTCATTTTTGTGTTTTTAATATCTAAATTATCCTAAGTTGAATTTTTTATAACTTTCTGAGAACTTCCAATTTTTTATGAATAGTGAAAAATACTTAAAAACAACCTTTTTAATAAAAAAAATATATATTGATAAATTATACTATTTTGTGGTTTTAAAGTATAATTAGAATATATTTTTACCATTTTATCCAATGGTGGTCATTAGAATTAATTTCACATTGAAATTGGACATAAACAATTGTCAATCTTTGGATATATATTGTTTCTTAAAAACACGCTATTTGTTGTGACAGCGAGAATTAATTATAAAATTAATTAATGAAACATATATGTTTGGAATTTTTTAAAATAGACATCATTTTTGAATTCAGAATATCAATTATATATTAGGGTGAAATTTTGGTATTGTTCTGAAAAACATCAATTTTTGATGAATAGTGAAACCACTATGTGGTAGTTAAAAAACTATGTTTTCGTTTAAATGAAACATTACCACTTCTGTGATTTGATTTTCAAAAATCCAACAGAAATGGTTTTCATTAGGAAGTAAAATGTGGTTCAATGGGATTAAAATAATTTTTTGGTGAATAGTAACTTTAAAGATTAATTAATCGCGATTAAAGGTAATTAGTGTAATTTAAGGTAAAGATAATGTTATAATAATATGAAATGACCTTTACACTTGTACTACCCCTATTGGATTTGTCATGGCCGACCGAGACAATCCATGGGTCATCTTGGGGACCCCATGGAGCCACTTTGGTAGGAAAATGACAATAAAAACATTTTATTTAATGTTAAAATAAAAATGTCACAAACATGAGTTGTTTTACTAAAACAATTTTTAAATGGGGTTATAATAGTCATATTTTCGACTATAAATATTCATTAGAAAGATAAAATAATTTCCTACATCATGATAGTTTTTTTTATAATTTTTAGACATTAAATAAATTAAATGTTTTATGACACAATTATGATCCAGCGATTACCTCATTAATTAACGATTTAAATAAAATGAAAAGATAATGTCAAATCTAAGGTTTAACCTTGTCAAAAAACCTATTTTATGAGTATATTTCGAAACCTTATCAGCTTATCCTAGAAATATATTATTTTGAGACCTTTAGAATCCGAAAATCATTTCATAATAAAGTAGTATTTCAATCTTTTCATGAGTGCCCCTTCTATCCTCTTATAAAAGGCCCCCACCTCTACCACCTTATTCACACCTTCAAGCCATTTTTCTCGGCCAACCTCTGCCCAAATACTATCCCAACATCCCTCACATACTCCTAGAGGACTCACTTTGGGCATAAGTCTTCCAAAGGAAGCCTTTGTCTCAAATCAAAAAGAGTTACCCGATTTTAAGGTAATGTCTTCTCTAATGTAGTTTTGTTTTATTTTTATTCTCAAACCCCTTAACTCTTTTTATTATTTTCTTTTGTAACAAAACAAGTATCTTCAATATACTAGGAAGTTGTTATGAGATGTATTTGATTTACACTTACACACACCTTCGTCTAATGGTTAAAGAACATACTATTTCTGTGGGTGGCGAATTACTGCCTCATGAAACAATGATTGTTCAAACTTCTTTTAACACATCTCATGGTGGCCATTATGATGACACTATTTTTTATATATGATATATATTATGTTTATGTTTTCCATATGATTCTGTATTTTTCATTTATGGCACACCTTTTTGATTTCCATTATGGGTAAACGCGATAATTTCATTTTAGGAAGCGAGGACTACCACCCCCTCAAGTGATTTGAATTGTTAATTCCATATGTGGGATGTATAAAGGATGGAGTAAATGGTATTATACATTATATTATACTTAAATTATAGTATAACTGTATAAAATTATAATTTCATTCCATTAAATATGAAATAGAAATGAAAGTAGCATTCATGCGTATGTACGGCTTACCGTCTCAATGAACGGTGCATTTCATTTCTTACCTCTAAATGTTACGTAATATTATGAATGAATGTATATACTGTATATATATGATATATATGATATCTAAATCATGAATATAATTCTGGATATAATGGATATTTCACCACATGATCAACTTGTAATTATAAGAAGTTAATTTTTGACTCAAGTACCAAAGATCGACAAAATGACAGTTATTAACTTAAATAATTACACAATGTTAATAATATGGTAATAAGTGACATAAAAGAAATAATGAAAATGAAAAATATTCTTAAGAAAATAGAAATTAACTCTAGTTTATTATTCAGGAGGTTAAATAACGATCGGGTCAATTCGGACACGAGGTAAGGGAACTTCTTAACCCAGTTTACGTTCTTTGGGTTAATCTCCTACTTTCAAAATATGTCATGATATTATTATGTCATATCTTGTATTTGTAATACTTTTTGTGTACTTATAGTGAATACACATAATAGATTTATTTTAAAAAATGATCTTTCCAAGGGACTTCATCTGAATCTCCTTTTATTGAGGCATATTTGGTTTTATACACAACTTTCCTTTATACGGTGTATAAACCCCATTGACATTTACTTTTATTCAAAAGGAATCTTTTTATACAAAGAATTTTTACTAAATGACAAAAAGAATGTTTTTTCTTATGTATTTGGCGACAAAGACTTCCCCACCGCCGTGACTATTATTTGAGTTTCGGCTTCCTCTATAAGCCATAACTTTTTTTAGATGAAAAATAAATACCATGTTTTACTTTACTTTTATTTGGGTATTGAAAATGATTTTGATAATGTTTTAATTATATCAATATGTTGTATTGATATCTTGTGATTGAAATGTGGAAATGTTATTTTTCCTTTATGCATGTTTTATGTGATACGATTATGTTATGGTTTATTATATGTTTAAACCTGTTCATATGAGGAATTAATTGGACTTAATAAGTGACGGGTGGATCCCGCTATAACTCCTCGATTCATCGGTAGGTCTCATGAGACAAACTAGTGTCTTGGCACGAGGCCTTGACAAAATCTTATTTGTATAAATGGCATGAGGACATGGCTACGTGGTTATGATAGTCTGAAATTATGCATTCCATCATTATAAAAGTGGTTATTGATATTGCATGTGATTATTCGACTCGTAGAATATCCATGTGAAAAAGTAAATGGCATTATTAAATTTTATTTTTGCTATATTATGATGAAGTTCAAGTTTAAAAAGCTTTTGTTTTAGTTATACATTTCCTTAAATGATAATGTTTATTTATGAAAGCTTCCGCTATATTGTTATCCTTACTGAGCATCTGAGCTCACCCCTTTCAATGTTTTAATATTTTCCAGGATGTGAAGAAGTATTTTATGAATGACCTACAGGGATAGTCAGAAGAGGATATGAGTGTGGACTATGGAGACTTTGTTATTTTAGTATTTCACTTTATGTTTTAATGTAACATTTATGAATGTATCTAGTGTTTCCAAGGCTACTAAACTAATTGGTCTTTCGAGACTTGATCTTTTGTGATCATGCCATTGTTACGCAATAATGCACTGACTCTGGGTAACTGGGGTCGGGGCGTTACAGTTACTATTCACCATTAAAATTATTTTAATCCCATTGAACCACATTTTACTTCCTAATGACAACCATGTATGTCGGATTTTTGAAAATCAAATCACAGAAGTGGTAATGTTTCATTTAAACGAAAAAATCAGTTTTTTAACTACCACTTAGTGGTTTCACTCTTTATCAAAAATTGAAGTTTTACATAACAATACCAAAAGTTCACCCTAATCTATAATTGATATTCCGAATTCAAAAATGATGTCTATTTTTCAAAATTCCAAACATATAAGTTTCATTAATTAATTTTATAATTAATTCCCACTGTCACAACAAATAGAATGTTTTTAAGAAACATTATATATCAAAAGATTGACAATTGTTTATATCCAATTTCAAAGTGAAATTAATTCTAATGACCAACCTTAGATAAAATGGTAAAAATATATTCTAATTATACTTTAAAACCACTAAATATTATAAATTATCACTATAAATTATTTTCATTAAAAAGGTTGTTTTTAAGTATTGTTCACTATTCATAAAAAATTGGAAAATATCAGAAAGTAACAAAAAATTCAACATAGGATAATTTGGATATTACAAATACAAAAATGAAGTCCATTTTGATATATAAATGTTTTATAATTTTAAAAAGTGTGTATTATTATTCATAACGACTACTTTAATTAGTCGCGGTGTGTTAGAACTCGAACTTGCGTACAATGCAAGCTATTGCATTATTGAGAGAGAAGTGTATCGTGGAAGCTTGGGGTGTTACACCCTTCCCCTTTTTTGATCCCTTTCGGAGAGGGGGAAGTGGATTACTTGGAATATTACATAGGTTCTGAGTATTCCTTTGATTTCGTGTATGCACACCTTCTTCATTTGTGTCTGTGCGTACATCTTCTTGAGCATGTACCTATTCATCTGAATCCCCTGAGTGAGTCTCATCTGGTGGACTGGGGCTGTTCTTGTTGTCTTTGCTCAACTCTACAAATATTATTTGTTGATTCTGAGGGTTGGTTTAAAATAGTCCCTAGTCTGGCGAGCTGGGGTGGCTTATGACATGCTATGTATGATAATTTTTTTAAAGCTCTCTTGATCTTGTGGACCTTGGTCCAGAAATTAACTGGATGCGTCAATCGACATCCAATTTTATCACCAGGTTCAAAAGACCGTTGGATGATTTCTGATACTTCTGTCACTTGATGATGTGCTTGCTCCATAAGAGAGACCTGTTCAATATTATTGTTTACATGATGATGAAGTAATTCAACATCTTGTTCTTTGTATTATTGATTTTGAGAGAAACTAGTTGAGGCATGTTCTTGGGAAAGATTTTGATTACAAACAAATCCAGGTATTTGTGGCCGGCTATGGGCAATAACATTTCATGAGACCATTTTCGATGGGCTTTGCTGACTGGAGATCACCGTGAAATGTAGTTCTCCATGAACTCCCCATCCTCTGACATAAATACTAGATGGGGCATTGGAAATTAACTGGCGCAACCTTCTTAGTGCGCCAAGGCACGAACGCTAAAGCGATCTATGCTGCTTTTTAGCCTTCGGATATGGAGATACTGATAGAGATGTCAAGTCAATTTGGCATTGTAACCCTTCTATTATCTGAACATGATTTTCATATTCATCATAAGATAATACATTATTTTTCAACTAACAATGAGTTTTCCATATGTTAAGAAAAATATCATAAATTCCATATTCCATCAACATATTTAGAATGTCATACTGAGATTCAGCCAGATGCCAAAACATGACTGGCACTTAACCTTTCGCCAGTTGTTTTCTCATGTTCAGCATTTCCTCTTTATCATTCAATGAAGATTCTTCTATCTGATTTGACCAGAGTTGGTTCTTCCTTGTTTATTTATCAGATTCAACAAGATTGGTAGAGAAATCCCTGATCAAACTAGAAGATTCATGACATAGGGTTGGTTCGGAGAATGACCTACACCCTGGGCTATCTTCCGATTGAGAAAATATTTCACCTACTAGCGCTAAATCATCATAAATGATTGGTTTCACATTTGCAAGTTCCTCAATATAGGAGGTATTTCTCGTCACTACATTGTCCACTAGAGCATTTTCCGAGCAATGTGCATTACTATTACGGAGAGGACTTTCGCAGAAAAATTCATGACCATGGGGAGGACCACCATGGTGAGTTACAGCAAAAGGTGAGATCTCTTGCTCCTTGGTCTTCTGACCACACAGAGGGTTCCTGTGGATCTCATCTGAAGATGAAACATCGAGATCGATCGAATTGTCATGAAGCAAGCCTTCATGAGGAAGTGTCTATTGAAGACAATTGGAATTAATGGTCCCACTATTGGGAAATGAGGGAGTAGAATCTTGCATTCCAACAGATTACTTTCTGAGGGCTTCAAGAACTCCAGTATTGAGTAAAGTCTTGTTATATATTGGCTCTTTATTTCTTGATTGTGATGGGTGGGTCTTTTTCATAGATGCCTTGTTACTCAATTTAGCAGTTTTGTGTTCCTTCTTTGGAGAAATGATCAGGTTTGGCTGATTATCTCCACTCAAACCTGGTGTATGTTCCTGACTTGGTTGTCCATATGATATGGCGGAGTATGCCCCACAACCCTCTTGGACTGGAACAGATGAGTGTGTCTGTTCCGGAGTGAACTGTTGATGTGTCACTCCACTGTTAGGGACTGATTTGTGTGTCTTTCCCTGAGATGTTGTTGAAGCTGTTATAATATACTGGAAAGCATCCAGAATATGAGTTGGGATATTCATCTGCTCTTTCACCATTGATAGAATATGCTTGGTGACTTCAGTTGTCAGAACGGGGATATACATCCATTCCGTGATTAGAGTAGGTTTATGTTCCTACTCATGTCCTCTTTCTCCTGTAATTAAAACCTGACAGTACTCAAGTGTGAGGGCAGAGAATTGATTCTATCTCATGTTTGTCGCTGGAGCATTCCGACTGACTTCTCCGTGTGCTACCAAGCGATACTGTTGGTAGACATGATTAATACTAGCAGGTGTATGTGCCTGCTGATTGCACTTCGCCGAACGTGGTTGACGAGATCCATCATATGTAGTCAGACGAGACTGTTGACTAGGTGATGACGTATAAATAGGTGTATGTTCATGTCTATAACACTCCACCAGAATTTCCTGGAACCATTGGCATGATGATTCCAGAAGAGTCAGCTGGACAGCGGAATTAAAACGGGCAGGTGTGTGTGCCTGCTCGTTGCTTGCCACCAAGTTAGGTTGGTGGACTTCTCCGGAGATGGCAGAGATGTGAACCTTCTAATTATTAACCAGATTTCGCCTCTGGCGATTCATCTTGCCTACTCGGGTTTGAGGAACCTGAGCCGAATGCCTGGAGTCGGTACCCTCATTATGATTAGGGTGCACTACCGCACGAGTCCGGCGGCGTTTGTTGATGGGAGCCCTCGGGAAGGACTCGTGTCTTCTTGAATTAAGGCCCTGAGGGACATGCTCATTCACCAACTCAGAATATCGGAGTGAATCATGATTGCGTTCTACAGATAACAACTTGAAACGGGTCGAGACGTTGGTCAGCACCGCCTGCTTCTTGATCACTGGTCATCATTGCCAGGATGACCAGTTTGAGTTTTTCACTTGGAGGGCTTGTCGGGCAGCCTCCAGAGTTGGAATGGTACCATGTTGACGGTACTCCTTAACCAGCGTGTTTGATAACCACCATTGAAGATGCTGAGTAGGTGATATGGTTTTCAGAGTGGACGATGATCCAGTAGGAGTAGCAGCAGTGGCATTTACATCAGAAGTTTCACAGTAGACGTATTCACGGATTTGAACTTTAGAGAAGCCATTCTGGAAATGCAGAAGATCTTGGACAAGAGTGCCTGTTGATATAACAGACGTAATCAAGATAAATTCAGCCACTACATCTTTTGGATGAGAACATATGTCAATTATTTTTTTTGTTTTCCCTCTCATTGAGTATTAAATAGGGGCCTAACAAATAAGTAAAACATCATTTTAACTTGGTTAAGGATTCACGTCGGGTACACCATTTTTTGTTTCCCTCTCAAATTGGGGATGACATCATCGATTTAAGCTTCAAACATTCCAAGCGGTTTCTAACAGGTTTGTTCATAGAACCAGAAACATCCAGTGATTCCATATCCATTTGAACCTACTTTCCAAAGTTAGGTGCTCATTAGTTGTAGACTGACGAGGCTTAGGAATTTTCATTGGTCGAGGGGATGAAGCTCGGACTCATCACACCTTTTTGAGGGGAATTATTGTCTACTCCGGGACTCTCTTTATAGATTTATGTTATGTTTGGGAATCCATATTAAATTACTAAGTATAAAATGAGTTTTCCTTTAGATCTGACAATCTATGATTGATATGTAGGAAATTTAGAGAATCTTTTATATGTATTAGAGGTTCTTCATTGGTAGAGATTCATCAGTATTTGTTAGAGATTCTTAGTCAATGGTATCCTTTGATACATAAAAGTATCTTGGACATTATGATGACCATACTGGTTTTAAAGCCTTTCAGTGGGGCACTTGAAGTTTATTGTCATTCAGAAGGACATGAATTATTTCAATGTTGGGATCGTACCTGTAGATGGGCTGCCTACGTATCCCTTATTTTGGAAAAAGAATCATAACCCAAGTAGTTCAAGTAAGGGATTATGATGTTTATGATTGACAGCTCAAAGAAAGATTTCATAATTACATTTACACTCTAATCTCACGTGGGTCATGATCTGTGTGAGAAACAAGAGGTATTGGTAAATCCAGAAAATTGTTCTATGAAAGATATAATCATAAGAAATGAGAATTAAGATTTACTTCAGGGAAGAAATCTAAGAACAAGATCCATAAAGGTATATTTTCTTCATGGAGATTTGGATAGTCATTTCATTGGTCTTACTCCTAAGGAATATGACCAAGTTAGGAGGGGACTTATGATTGGGTTTTATTCTTGAGAATGAAGTCCAGATCAAAAGTAAATTAGAACTGGTTAAGGGACTTGGGGCTTACTCCTAAGGAGGATGCCCATATCTGAGATTGGGCCATACTCCTAAAAAGGAGGCCCAGGTTAATGAGGACTTTGGTTGGGGATTACTCTTAAAAAGGAGGCCCAGATTAGGGGACTTTGGGGATTACTCCTAAGGAGGATGCCCAGATTTGAGAAGTATGACTGGGGCTTATTCCTGAAAAGGAGGCCCTGTTTAAGGGGTTCTCTCATCTTAAAGGATGAGGTTTAATGAAGGAAATTTCAATCTTTAGTGATATAAATATGTGTAAATCATTAGGTTTTGAGAGATATTTCGTGGAGTTCCTTTCAGATAAGGATGTCAAATCAAGAAATAATGCCATAAATGGCTTTGAAGAGTGTCTTGAAGACTGAATCTTGAATAGGAGAGGTGGAATGTCATGAGAAGGGTTAGATGGGAAAGAAGGGAACCCAAAAAGGCAGGGGCGCGCAAGTCCTTGTAGGCATGCAAGTCCTGGTCGTGCAGGTACACCTGCACGACACATGGGTACTTGTGCGGTTGTCAGTCCTTAGGGTAATACTTGGGCGAGACTTGTCTCAAACCCTTGGTATTATCCCTAGAGGCTTTCTTGAATAGGGTGTGCAAGTTCTGGTGAAGAAGTAGGCCGGCGTGCAAGTGTGTCCATTTCCCTTAAGGGTAAAACACTTAGGAACGCAAGTGTTAGTGAATTCTAAAACATAGAACTTACGCCTCTTGTTTAAACCTTCAATTCCAGGTAAAGAATTAGCTTATAAGTGTTCGGAAGACCTGAAGAAGAGACTTGGGCATTCAGATCTCTATATGTGAATTCTGGAAAAATTCCTCTTCAAATCGGGGGCCCACAGGGTCAATTTATAGGCTAGAGAAGACCCCAGGTAGTTATCACTTAGGATGCGCAAGTCACTTTTGTGACCATTTGGCGGCGCGCAAGTATACCTGCGCGACAATGAGGGAACTTGCGCGACCCTTGTGCATTTGAAGCCTTTTTCATGCCTTTGTCAATTTTTTATGTTTTCTTCAAAGGATAAATCAATTTGTGCTAAGTTATTTCCCTTTCCATTCTTTTAGAAAATGTAATGAAAAGGAGCATCAACACCTCCCAAAACATCAACATCTAAAACTTTAGAAAGAAGGTACCTACATTTCCAAAATTGACTTACCATTAATCTCTCCAACAACATGAAGTAGATCATTATGGGAATGTATGAAACATTTGAATAATATCATCATGTATACTCTTGAAACATGATAATAATATAAATTATTATAAAGCCTTATTGAAAACATTGACGCTTCCTTATTTCTTATGTAAAACACATATTATTGGATATTTTCTTTAAATCCGAAATTGTTTCCAATTACATCAATGGTAGAATAAACCACTTTGTCAAAATATCATTAATAATGTCCAATGTATATCATATATTAATCCCAAAATTATTATATCAAGATTAGATACGTATTAAGGGTTCTCTTTCCTTCAAACATGTGTTTTAAAAAGATCAACTTTTTACTGAATCAATTATCAGGGTTATTTAAACCATTAGACATATTATCTGAAATACTTAAAGAAAATGTACCATAGTGAAATCACCATATGTTTCATAATTATTATAAAGATAATTTTAAACATCATATTTCTTAGATAAAATATCCCAATAATCATTCCATTTTAGCTATATCAAAAGTATAAGATTGACCTCGATCCCTTAACTTATTCTGAGGTATATTCCCTTGATGGTTTGGGAATTCAATTGTGTAGTTCCATATATCCTTACAATTGAAACATTACACAGTTATAACTTATTTCTTTCTCTTTCATTCATAAGCCTTCTAGACTCTCAATCAACACTTATAAAAAACTACCATTCTCATTAAAAAGGTCTCAGTGACTTTCTTTCAATAATTATCACATAAGGAAAAATACTTCGTTCCCTTCTTCCCTTTATCCTTCTTTTTCACTACCATCCTATTATTTTCTTACATTCCCTTGTAACCATAAGACTTGGAAGATTCATTCTTTGTCTTGATAGAACCTCATACATTATCCTTATATGATGAGAATTTTTGGAACACTAATTCCTTAGAAGAACTACCATAATCCCATAAAATAAATGATTAATCTTACTCTTTCGATAAGATATATAATCCATGGAATGTCTTGAAAACCATGTAAAGGTGGATTCATACTTTTCAATATTCTTGTCCTCCTTTATTCTCATACTCAAGAATTTTCTCTCCATATCTACTCCCTATTTTGGTAGAAAATATTTTCCTAAGATAACATCATTTAAATAATTCTGTTGCATGTTATTTAATTCCTACTCCTTATATTTTTAAACCAATGACCACTATTAATCCAAATATTTTGAGAGATGGTTAAGTTACATGATAACTTCCTTCCATTAATTACATCCCAAGGAGATACATATCTATTATAAGGATCATATCAATTTCTATGCTAAAAATGGATTCATAATTCAAATGAATGGTGTAGGTTATTATCACATGAAGAAGTCTAACATCGTTTCCTCTATTATGGATCAGGATCCCCTATACAAGTAATGTTATTTCTCTTAACTCAAGTCTGATGTCCCAATATAGTTATAAGTTGATCGTCTCTAGTTGTAGCTCCATCACCATCATCATTATATTTCATAGGGGGGAATCACTACAAAGATTATGTGTATTGATACAATTATCATTCATTTTTCTAAGTGCAGTTTTTAAATAGTGGCGTACACTAGATTAGATCATACCATTATTTAATATAATATATAATCTCAAAAATACTTAATGTAAATTGAAAATATAGGTCTAATTAATTTCTAAATCATATGTCTGGTTTAATTAAGATTATTTTCAAATTGTTTTATGTGGGTTCTCTCTCTAATATATATTTTCATAAATTTAGTTCCCATGGTTTTTACTAAACATTAATTGATACTAACTATAATTCCCAAGACCCTAGTAACCCATAGTCTGTGGATTCATTATTACATTGGAATGAGATTAAATGAATCACTTCCCAAAGACCGAAATAGTTTAGTAGTTTTGGAAACCAATATACATACTCGAATCTTACATTACATTTAAATATATAAAACACAATATAAAAATTCTTTTGAGAACACTATTAATCACCTAGACTATCCCAATATATCAATCATAAAAAAATTCTTAGAAACAAGGGGAAAATATAACATAAAAAATGGGTGACATACAATGATTAGTAAGGGTATGTATAAAGAGGAAACTATCGTAAATAAACAATAAAATTTATGGAATGTTAAATAAATAAAATACATTCAATTAAATCATTAACTTGAGCATAATATGGTCAGAATAAAAGATGATCAAATAATTCCATACAAATAATCACATGAGCTAGATAACTTACCCATTAATATTCTAATAATTAAATAATAACATGTAAATAAATAAATAATTCAATATTGATGGAATGTGTAATTTCGAACATCTAATACCTACAGTTGAGGCCTCGATTGAGCATCTGAAATTAAATTGGTAAGGCCTTGACCAAAACCAAATCTAGTTTATCTCAAAGTACCCACTAATGCATCGATGGGCTATAGTATGCCCCACACATAACATACTATGTATAATTCATTCCTATTATTAAAGGGATGAAACATAATCAACATATACATTTTGATTAAAACTAGTATACAAAATGAAAATAACTTTCCCCAATCAATAAACATAATCACAAATCATCCTGAGAAATATGGTGAATGATATCAAAATAGTATATACCCATTTGATCTAATCCTACACCATTTAATAAAATATAGAATATGGTAATATAATAGATCAACCATAATGAATCATAATATTCAACAATAGATTTTTACATTGATTAAAATTCATTAAATATGATCATTGAAAATTTCTTGAGAAAAATACCCTTTTTTACTTTGAAAAAACCTTTTTTTTAATAATATACAGTTATAAATGTTAAATTTTTCTTTAAAAATAACCATGTAAACATGTAATAGAATAATCAAAATATTAAGACATCATGGTAGAGGGAAAATATTCTCAACCCACAAAAGATAAAAAATCATTTCTTCAATATTTTTGATCAGAAAGCCTCAAAGAACCCTGTTTAGGAAAGTAAAAAAATACACATTTAAAACATTTTCTAAACATTTTAAAATTATTAAAAATGAATTTAAGAAATATTAAGAGAACAGTAAAAACATTTTTGAAAACAATGTTAGAAAACATAAAAATATATGAAAATGATAGTTTTAAGGGAAACTTTTCTAAGATAATTTTTTAAAAGAATGTCCCATAATAATATAAAATAACTGAATTAATAATTCATTAAATGAATCGAAGATCAATGTTATCTGTTAATTTTAATAATAAAGGTTAAATAAAACATAATATATTAAAAATTCATTTAAAAAAGAAGCTTAGTATGACATAATAAATTAACTAGAAGTTTATCCCAATGAATGGAAACTGTATTAAGAATTCCGCAACACTTTGTAACTAGTCCAATAGAATTCCCCATAAAATTAATAATAATCAAATGAGACATAAAAAATTCATTAATATAGTGAGTTCCATGATATTTTATATCAAATAAAATTATATACACCACACCCAAGAAATATGTAGTGAATAAGGCATATATCTAACAGAAATAAATGTGAGACAAGAAAACCTTACCTTACGCTTACCATTAGTTATTCATACATTAAATTAAAGTATAAAGGTTTAAAAATTTTATTAATTTATTAAATAACAATATTTATATTTATAATACCTTATATGAAACTTTTAGAAAATATTAACACCAATTCATTAATGATATATGATTATATTCATTATTTCAGGATATATTCGTTTCATGGTTTCATTGTTGGTTCACATGTGTATAATTTTGGATTTTCTTTTCAAATGGAAATAAATCAATTGAAGTGAAATAAAATTATTGTATTGAACTTCATGATGTTTTAATACTTACATATATCATTTTTCATTCTTAATAGTGGATTTTTATTTTGATAAAATGTTAATGATAAATGATTAGATTAATTTGGTGGGTTTTCCAATAATCATGAAATAGTTTTTTTATTTAATATTATGTCGATATATTACTTATAGATCCTGAAATATGTAATAAAAAAATTGGAATACGATTAAACTATAATAATACTTTTATGACCATCCTTGAAGGTGGTAATGTAAAGTGAAAACCATTATATACGGAGATGGTTAACTCCAATAACTTCGATAGTGGTTTTGTTTCTTTGAATTAGAGTATGAAATTTAAGGGATAGAAATAATATATTCAATTATCAATAAAAATTTATAGTATATAAATTATACTAGAGTTATTATGAAATTATGGATGAATGAGGTTATGAGAAGGTAGAAATAGAAAATAAATTAAGAGATGTTGTTTATGAAATATTCCTCATAAATATCAAATCCATGTATGACCCCTTAAGGAACATGGAATTGGTATTTGCGTGAGTCCTAAAAAACATAAATTTGGGGAGAGTTGGAGGATATGTTTTTTAAAATATTATAATATATTAAAGGATATTGAGGAAAATGAGGGTGGTGAGGAGTGGTATTTATACTTGAGAATGTGTTATTTTACATAATTAAATGATTATTATTTAATATTTAAATCCAACCAAAATTGGTTGTCATTAATTACAAAAAATTATCTTGATAATTAATGTTGAAAATGTATTTTTACGTTCTATAAACACATAAACCACCCATTTAATGATTTATTTTTTTGTATTTTAAGCCTTGACCTTTTAACTTTAACCCATTACATTATTTTATATATATCATGATAAGTAATTTTTGAACATGGTAACTTTTTCAAGCCTAAAAATGAAAATGGCCTTATAACCTAATTTATACCTAATGATTCGAAATATTCAAACTTTTTTACTTGATTAAATTTATACATGTGATAATAATAAATTCTAAATATGTTATGAAAATAATTCATAAAAACATTTTCTATGGTTAAAATCATAATTTTCAAAATTGTTAAGCATGTTTTTCTAATTGTAACAGATTATGTACCATATCATTAATAAAATAATTTTTTTCAATAAAAAGGTATAATAAATTTTATATCATGATCATACAATATTTATCTAATCAGAGTTATGGTATTTCTATAAAACTGTATTTTCAAATAATAGCATAAAATCAACTATTTAATAAAATTCCCTAAAATTTACCCTATGCTAATTTTGATGCAGTGGGTCAAAATGAGTTTTATTTTCTAAATTAAATGTTTTTTAAAATTTATTTTATAATATTTATTTTCTCATAGATAGAAATAAAATTATATTTTTAATGAAGACATATATTTGAAGAATAATATAAATTTACTAAAAAATATGTATTTTATTAATAATAATAACTAAATTTGTATTGAATGTGAACCTCATATATAGAGAATACTAAGAAATACATTACATTACAAACCCATATGTTTTCCACCAAATTGATATCATTTCCACTAAACCACACTCTTTAAATGATATGCTTTCCCCATTCATGTCTAAAAGCATATAATCAGAATTAGACTTCCTAACTATTCTTATTCTTCCTAAATTCATGCTAAAATAATTATAAAATATTGGGTTAACATATAATCCTTAGTAAGGGGTATAAAATAAGGGAAATTCATTTTATATTTTCTAAACAATAGAATACATGAATAAATAATTCTTTAAAGAAAAAAATTTGAGTTAATATAAATTGATATTTATATAGGAAATCAACTTCTTTATTCAAATATTTCCATAAAACATACCCATAAGAATGAATAAAGTAAATAGAAAATCATGAAGGTTTCTTGGTATTATATATTCAAATAACTGGTAATAACTCATAATTTTATGACATAACAAGTTAAATCCAATGAAACCTATTATGAAATAACTTCTCCAGTTAATTCAATAAACATATAATGGAATAACTTACCCAATTAATTCCAACATCATTACTGCAAATACTAATTCATAACCCAATGCATTAGGGGATATATCCCAATCCCAACTATCTAATTCTATAATTCTTTCAGAAACATAACATTAATAAAACATAAAGGATAATGAATCTCACTATTACATGAATAAAACTAAAAAATTTATTCTCAACAAATAGGCACAAGAAGTTAAGTTAACCTGTAAAAATAAAATGGTTTTAAAATAATGGGATAATCATTTTTAATTTGTGTAGAAAATAAAAGTGAAGAATAAAATACATAAAATGATCAATATTAATATTATAATGAAAATTATTATAAAATATATATATAAGGTCAAAATAAATAATTCTAAACATTTATAGTGATGTTTTAAAAGAAAAACATCTTACCTCGAGTCTCGAAGAACCTTTTATATTCTATAATTATTTTACTTTGAATAACCTCCACTCGATCGAGCTTGTAGCCTCCAAGAAATAGAATTTTGGCTATAAAAAATATTTATTAATGTGGAAGGGGAATTTTATAGAGGTAGTTTTTTAGAATATAGAGGGAAACCCACTCTAGATTTGTTTTTGAAATGGTTGAAATGTGTACCATTGTATAGGAAAAAATTAATGGAATTTTAAAACATATTCAGTCTTTAAGGGACATGAATATAGTTTTAAAATGTAAAATGGCTCATAAATGGATAATATATGATATTCTAGACTATTAACTGACCCCTATTAACTCAAAATAACATTTTATGATTTTTTTATCAGTGTATAAATCATTTTTTAACATGAAATTCCATTTAAAATAATTTTTTGGGTTAATATTACAATTTGACATTAAAAAAATAGGCAAATATGGAATAATGATTTACACATTTAAACTATTCAAATAAATTATTTTATAACCAACAAAGTTGTGAAAAACAGTATTTTATCCAAAATTTATCACATTAAATATTATAATACCACTATTTTTGACTTTTTTGAATGTATAAGATATGTATCAACACTATATAATAGTTTTTTATAATTGTCCTATTATTTAATTTCAAATACAAATATTTGAAAAAAACGAATTTATTATTCATCATTATTATCACGTAAAACCATTCCCAATTTTTTTCCCCTTTATATCATGATTATATATTTTGTTTAAAAATTTCTATTTGGCTTACCTTGTGCAAGCACTAGGTTATAATTTGTGTATTTAGGATCTAATATAATATTAAAATACATAAATATAAATCCAAATATTTTATTAGATTTCATATTTTTCTCTTAAAGTATAACAAGTATTTATCATTTTTAAATCACATTACTAAGACATCAATTTTTACTTTTCCAATGTTGTGCAAGTACTATATCATCACCAATATATGTTTTCATATTTATCTTGAGTTAAAAATAAATTATCTTAATAGGATAATAATTTTATAATATTTAAATTATATTATCATGTAATAAACATTATATATGTCTCTATAATTTTATGCATCATTTTAGATAAAAAAATATAATAATAAGAAATAAAATTGAACTTCAATTTATACTTTTATTTTAAAATGAATTTAAATTTAAATGTATAACTCAATATTTAACTATATTAAATTATATTATTGAATTTAAAACTTAATAATTTAATTAATTTTAAAAATAAATTTAAAAAATATCCTTTATTATATTTTATAATAATTTATAATCAAAAACTATGATTATACATCACATTTACTATTTGTTGTGAAAACATTTTTTTTTAATTTTTTTTAGCAAAATACAAACCACAGAGTTTGAAATTAAGATTATAGATATATTATTCACTTATTAAAATAAATCTAACATTATTAAAGAAAAAATTTTAAAATAAAAACTTATTATATTTTAAAATAATATATTTTTTTGAAAATCAAAATTTAGTTTTTTAAATGAAAATCTATATTCTTGTTTCACACCATTTTTAAATTATTTAGAAGATAATAATAATAAATATAAACATGAATTCATAAAATTAACATAATTATCCATTTATAAAATATTCAAAAATTCAATCATTGATTAAATTGACCAGACTTAGAAATCATTTTAAGAAAACAAAATTTAACATTTAAAAAGTATATTTTGTTCATAAAGTAAAAAATTTAATGTTTGTTGAGTATATAATTTGATTAGATATTATATTGTAGTGACATGAAACACTTTAAAAAAAATAATTCTTTAATAAACATAAATTCGTAACATTAATATTAATAAATAATTATAATAATTTGTCCAGAATACCTAATCATTTTATATATTCTTATTTAAAGGGATATCATTATGTCAACCCCCAAATGATAATTTAGGATATATAAAAAATATCATCTGTGGTCTTTTTTCACTATAAATGACCACACTTTATATTATATCACATTATCCTTAAAATACCTTCCATATTTATAATTGTTTTACTTCTTTCTATAATTATTTTTGATGGAGTCATCTTCATAGGAGATCAAAATGATGCATATTCAAAAATAAATTTTTGTGCTTTCATGTTATTATTATCATATTATACATTTACTAACATTATAGAGTGTATTCATCTATGGTTTGTTATTCTATATTACTATTGTAATATTCATTTCATTTGTGTTATACCTAAAATATTATTATTCTTTAAAATATAAATTATAGAATTTATTGAATTTATTGAAAAGAAAATATATGCTAAAACCAAGGTTATTACCATCTCCCAACATTAGAAATTAAATCCTCTTAATTTTTTCATCTCTTGAATACAAATAGAATTACCAATACTTCATAACTCTTGAAAGACTACATATAGACTATTTAATCAGATAACATTCTTTATAAATATTTAACAAATATTTTTCACATTCTAACTTAATAATTAATTTTTATAATAATAAATATGAATAATTTTGTATTATTCATCAACCTAAATATAACAATCTTTCCTATTTAAAACATGAGAAAAAATACTATGAAAAAAAACTCATACCTTTATTATATCATTAGAAAAGTTATCATTTTCAAGTATAATAACATATGTCTTTTTGAAAACCATATTTCACATGATATTTTTTTATCTACCTTTTGATATTTACTCTTTGGTATTTAACTTACATTATATGTCATTTAACATTAATTAAAATATTTCATTAATGAATGGGAATCTTGATATAAATTTGGTTCACCATTTCCAATGTTATTAGTCTAACCATTAGAAATTTCTTTGTGATCTAGAAACTTGTGTGCAAATTTACCAAACATATAAAACCCACTAGACCCTATAAGGCTCCCACCTGAATTAATTTTACAACATATAGATAAAATGGGATTTTTTCTCTCCCCTGTTGGATTTTTCACACAAGAACCGTCGATGTATTTTTAAATCAACCATTTTATATATTTAATACTTAATGTTTTGTATTAGTAAATAAAATACATTTCCAACTTTTTATCACAATTAATAATTTACTTATAAATTATAAAATTCATGAGTTACCAATTCACTTCGTTAACTTAATTTCAATGTTATGTAAAATCTACAAGTCTTTCTTTTATTATTGAGAAATATGTTTCTATATTTTCTGATATGGTAAAATGTTTCTCATTAGAATACATTGATTCATGTTCATTTTTATTAATCTCTAAATAGTTAATTCTAATTCTAACTCAATGCACTTTGGAAAATATGTTTCATGAAAAAGATTATGAAATACCTTCTATTAGATGGTGTCAATATCATTCTTGTACATGGTATTCTTAATTAAAGACAACCATTGATAAGTTTCACAATTAAAATAATTAAAAAACATATTTTTAGTATGATGATATAAAAACATTAAACAACAAATATCTTCTCTAAAACATATTTCCACTACAAGATATCATTGGGTTTTAGGTTCTCCCAAATGATGGAGGATACTAACAAATAAAATTATATATTATCAAAATATTCCCCTTTGTAGATTTTGGTTTCTCCCTTACACTGGTACAACCATTTATAGTCAGTGATAGTTGAGTTTAAATGACCACAAATTTCTCAGATCAAATACAACCATTTAATGTTAAGGATTTGGAAGGGTATTGTTTTCTCATTTCCTTCTTACTTCATGCCCCTATCTACATATACTAAAAACCATTAAAAAATAAATATAAATTATATGAAACAATATATCAACACTTATAATAATAAAGATCTATCTTATAGTTACATAACAATAAATTAGTGTTTCAACACTATTAAATCTTCATTAGAAGACATAAATTTTCTTTCAATTATCTCCGTACCAACATGATAATAAATAAATTTATCTAAACCCAAATTTTCTAATATATATGAATACCCAAATATGACCATATTATAATTTAATGTTTTATAAAAATACTACATCACTTATTTACAGAAGAAATTTTTAGATTATATTATTAAGAATTTAAAATAATCCCTTACATAAAAAACCCCTATATTTTTCACCAAATATATATTTTTCTACTAAAACATACTCTTTAAATGATGAAACATCATTATTTGAGGATAAAGTATTATAATAGAAACCAAACATTATAATTAAACCTACTCATCCTAACCACTATGAAAGAAATTAAAAAAATTGTGGTAGAAATATAAATCTCATTAAGGGGAAAAAAGAATGAAAATCAATTGTACATTTGAAAACATTAGAATCCACGAAATGTTTTCCATTTAAAAATCATTGACTTTATATACACTCATATTTACTTATAAAAACAACTCCTTTTAAAAAATATTTCCAAGAAACAAACCCATGAGAAATCTTAAATAAATGTGAAAAATAATGAAGATTTCTTATGAAATTAAATTCATATCTTTCATAATCAATCATAGTGGAATAACATAACTAGTTAATTATGAATAGAATAACTTAAACACTTAATTATAATATCATAAATCTCGAAAATATATCATTACCTAATAAATTTGGTGGATATATCTCAGGCCCACCCATATTCATTTATATTATCATGAGCCATAACAAGAATGAAAAAATTATGATATTTCATTTCTCAACCTCATGAATAAAAATCATTAAAAATCATAAAAACTTATATTTTATCCCATATGCAACACAATTTATGGTAAACCATAAAGAGACAATCATTTTAAAATAATAGATCAAAAAGTTCCCTACTGATAGAAAAATGAAATAGAAGTATAAAATGAATAAAATGATAATCAATAAGATGATATAGAAAATGAATATAAAATATTAGAGAGTGGGAATAGAGAGAAATAATTCAAAATAGTTAAAGTAAAGATATATAATAAAACCTCAAACCATAAGATCCGACTTGCCTTATATTTTCTTTACTTCCTTTCTCTTCGATTCATCTCCTTTGGATTGAGTCCAACACCTTTTAAGAAGGGGATTTGGATAAAAAAGTTCCTTATAAATGTGTTAGGTAAAGTTTAAAGAGGTATTTGGGGACTAATGTAGAGAAAAAAAAATTATATGTGTTTTTAAAATGGTAATAATGAGTACACTTTTATAAAAACAATCTATGAAATATTCTCACAAATATTCATCCTTTAATGGTCAAAAAATGCACTATTAAAGTTGAAAATTTATTATAAATGGATAGTTAATGGAATTCATGACCATTTCCAAACCAAAATTTACTGAAGATAATTTTTTGTTTTTTATTAATTTATAAATAATTTTTTAATTTTAAATAACATTTAATCTCATTTCAAGGTTATTATTTTCATTTGAAATTATATATATATATATAATTATGGAAATAAGATTAAAACAGTTGAACCATTTGTTAATTACCATTATTATCCTTTATAATAATTCAAAACTATAACTCATTAAAACCATATAACATTAAATATTTTAAAATCACTATATTTGACTTCTTCTCCAAACATTAATGCTCTGTCGAAACTGTTAAATCATTTTAAATAATTATCCTACTAATTAATTTTAGAAAAAAATTACTCACATAGATATAATTTATTTTTCATAACAGTTATCATATATGATAATTCTTAAAATTATTTTTTTCATTCATATCATGATAACATTTTAAAAATAAGAATTTAGAAATTTTTTACCTTACAGAAGCACTAGCATAGAATTTGGATAAATAAATTTTTTTATATTTTTAAAATTTATATATATATAAATAAATCATTCATTAGTAATCATATTTAGATCTTAATGTCAGGAAAATAAACATCCCTTCCAAATCATATCACTAAGCTATCAACTAAGACCACTTCTATGTTGTGTAAGCATTATGTTCCGAGTAATAAATGTTTTCATAATTATCTCAACCATTAAATTATTTTATAACAATTTAATAATTATTTTTCGATATTTTAAGTATATTTACATTTAATACATTTTCAATAAGATTCTATAATTTTCAAAAAAAAATGATTAGAGAATAATATAACAACAAAAAAATTTATTTTGAATTTAAAATCTTATTTTAAAATGAATCTGAATTCAAATATATCACTCAAAATAAGAAAGACATTGAATTTTAATATTGAATTTAAAAATAATTCGTTTAAACAATTAAATAAAATTTTGATAAAAATTTTAATTGTTAGCTTATAAAATAATTTTTAATCAAATTTTTTTATTATACATTGCATATAATAGTTAATATAAAATAATGTTTTTTACATATTTATGAAAATAAATTACACCAAATTTTACATGAAGATTAAAAATATATTATTCATCTTTTTAAAATAAATATAAAATTATTAAATATAAAATTTTAAAATAAAAACTCAATTTATACTAAAATGTTATATTTTTTCATATAATAAATATTTATTTTTCCAATAAAAAACCATATTCTTTTTTATACCTTCGTAAAATTATTTCTATGATTATGATAATAATAAATATTATTAAAAATTCATAAAATTTATATAAAAATCAAATTTAAAGATTTCTAATAATTATATAATTCTCTAAATAAATCACAATATGAAATATTTTTAATAAAATATAGTTAACCCTTAAAAATATATTTTTCCTTATAATGAAAACATAATAATTTTTAAAGTATAATTTGAAGATAATATTATTATATAATATAATTTTTTGACAATAATTCATTTGTAAAATAAATATTTCTTGAATAAACACAAATTCAAAAAATGAATATTGATTTAACATAATATCAATTTATTCAAAAAAAATTAATATTGTGTTCTCTTATTATTTTTAGGGATCTCATAACAATAATTCCCAATATATACTTTGACATATATATATTTCCCAACTTCAATACTTATATTTTCCACATAAATTACCATACCATTTATGCAGTTGGGGGATTACCCATGTTTTAATGGCATCTCGTAATCCTGCCTCAGACCTGAGTTAAAATCCAGGTTGATGTAAATTTTTACAAGAACCGTAGAAATAAGTTTTCACTATAGTAGAGCATATAATGTACTTTTTACTGTAAAAGTAAAATTATTCATCCAAAATCGGCTTTTGAGGCACAAAAATAGGCCTTTGGGTTGTATGACCTTTGGGCCATCAAACACCTTTACGACATAGGGCATATGGGCCTTAAAGCAGTGCATACCATATAGCTAAAGAATCCTCATGTGGATAGATCATAGTAGGAGAAATCACAAAGGTATAGAAAATCAGACCGAAGGATTTAAAGAGGGATATAGCTGTCACACCATTTTTCAGTGAAGCTATGCATATGGGCACTATAAGTTAGTAAGAAATGTTATGGTGGTGGGATCTATTCTGGCATGAATAAGTACTGGAGAGGTCTTATACTGGTGTATATGGGTAATTAAATTGATTTATTATATCATCTCTCTGGCCATCTGGGCCCTGTAATTCAAGAATTGTGATTATTGTGCTATGGGTCATGTAATTTTTCCCTCTAAACCCAATTTATAATTTTTTAATCATGAAATTAAAATAAAAATATAAGTAATTTTCTTCATTATTTCCTTTAATTATCATCGATGGAATTACCCTTATAGGAGATCATAATGCTGCATATTTCATTATTATAATACTTTTTTATACATGTTATTATTTTCTTATTATACTTGTATGGATATTAATAAATTTATTCTTCCTTGGTATGTAATGTTATATTAATGTAGTTTCATTATTTTCCTTTTTGTTATAGATTAAATATAATTATAATTATGAGAATTAATTATATCAAACATATATTTTATTAAAAGGAAAATATGTGCTAAATAATTGGCAATTACTTGGTCACCTCAAGAGAGAGGCCACCTATATGTGTACACATTTGGAACCCTATTACCCTTACCTTGGGTAACTTGTGGTAGTTCATAGAAAGTCAACATGGTCCTATACTCATTAATCACTCATTCAACCACCTACAGTTACTCAGGGGAGTTGCAGTACATGGATGCATCACCACCATACTAAAAATCTTATTTTATATCCTAGAAAACCTCCTAAACCTATTTACATATTCAAAAAATCCCACAAACCCTGAAAATTAATCAATAATTCATTAAAAATATAGAATTTTAAACACACCCAACCCTTGAACCCAAAAAAATCATATTATCTCCATATTTTCTAACATGTAATTATTTATGTAATCACAAACATTGCACCATATGGCTACTCATAACCAATAATTTCTTATATAATTATTTCAAATTAGATTTATTCGATTAGATTGGAATAATACCACTCATTCATAATTCTAAATTGATTTGGATGTGGTCTAACTATCCGATCACTAAATTCTAATACACTATATTTTCTTCTAAAACCCCTAGATTGATTTTCAAAACACAATAATTATATCAAAAATAATTCAACCACTATGATTTATATATCATAGTGTCCACTTACGTAGGAAAACAATTCCAACACACTAACTCCTCAACATGACCACGATTTATAAAATCCATGTGGCACCACATAAATACTCGAACATCACCATATGATTCTAACCTTAACTTTTAGTCTAATACAGTGAGAAAAACATAAACTAAACACAATAGTTGGTATACTCTATTCATGGGAAAAAACACACCCTTGACCCAAATAAATTTCAAACTAATTACAAAAATCCTAATCCAAGACATTTTACTAGCACACTTACTTCTCCTAAGACCATATGTGAATTCAAAATCCATTATTCATTGGGGAGCCCGATAAATACAGATCTTATTACTTACTGAAATCTTTGTGTCATCTCAACCACCCACCAATAGGTATCACATCATCAATAAAACTTCCACTACTATGGTCATACCTGAAATCACCAATATTATTCCCACGACCATAGGGTTTTCGATATTATTATATTATGGAATCAAAATACTAGATATCCAATCTTATGTTGAGTTAGTCACCAGACGTGATAAATAAACATAAATAAATCACATCTAACCAAGTTCCAATGAGAAACACCAACTGATTATAATGCCAAGGTTTCTAGAAATTGCATCCATTAAATTTTCAAAAACTCGCTTGAATCATGGGTCATACCAAAGAATAGTAAATGGTGTACTCTTAATAATATGGAATCCCTTATACTACTTCCCATGAATTGGGAATTATATATTCCACATTAATAATGTGTTGATCCTCCCAATATATTCTCATACCATCCTAAAAAACCATTATCATACCTCATAGTAAATCTTATAACACCACGGTGCTCCATTTAATCATCATGAAATAAAAATGATGTTTTATTTCTCATCCATGAAACCTCAACATATATACCAGAAAACTGATCAATTTCACAATCATAAAAAAATTATAATAAATCAACCTATAGAATAATTCATCTAGTCTAACTAAATATTAGTCCCTTAGATCATGATATTTTACTTTTAATAAATAGATTATATGAGATTTAAAAACATTTTAGTATTGTTTTTGAGTTGATTTGAGATGTATGTGGATTCTTAGAGATGATTTGAGAAGGATGAAGCTATATTTTAAACGTTTTATGTTGAATAATTAATGATTTATCATATTTTTAAGATAAATAATAGTAAAATAGAGTTTATATAGGTTGTGTAATTTTAAACCCAATCATTTTAGGGATACATAATATTATTATGAACTTATGTAATAATAATTCAGAGTTGTATAAGGTTTCTAGGTTTGAAAGATTTTCGGAATTTACTATTTAAAACTAGAGTTTCAATTATAGTAAGTTGCATTTTCATCCTAAATATACTATAATTAAATGTTCATTTTAATTTTTCATTGCCTAAAATTTCTAATTTTATATAATTAATATCGATTTTGAACTTAATTTATTATAGTATTATTTGAATGGAATTTTGAAATTTCTGCATGGAAATGGATTTTTATGAATAATTAAAATTATTTATGTTTAAAAAATTAATTTTATTGATAATAATTTCTTATAGAATATATATAATCAATAATAAATTTGTCATCAATTGGTTATAAATAATGATAAAATTGTTTCAAATTAAAGGTAGTTATTTTTTTAAAACCTTTTTAGGTGAACAATGTATTTATAAATTAAAATAATTAGTATTGATGAATGATTTTAATAAAAATATTAGATTATATATTTAATTAAATAAATGTAAATTTATATAATTGTGTTCATAAAAAAAAATTTAAGAATAAATTCATCTTATTCTAGATAAATGCTTTTTCCAATATCAATCTCATCAAATTTTTGGAGTTAATTTCAATTTTATCATTTTCCACTTAGCAAAATTTAATTTGATAAAATGGTTTTCAAATTTAAAATAATAAATTACTTATTTTTTAAATAGTTCAACTTGTTTTTTGGACAAAATGAATTATTACTAAGGAGACAATTAATTACTACGGTGAAGGTTAAAATGGGTTAAGAGGGAATTAAACTAAAATTATAATGGTTAAAATGACATAAAAAAATTTATAAATTCAATTGGTTGATCATATTTTGACCATATTCCCCTAATATTATATGTTTTGATAATTTTTATCCACTAGACATTAGTATGGAAGATAATATATAATAATATTTTAAATGTTTCCAAGATTTCCACCCAATTCACTTATAAAAGGGAAATAAATTCCACCCTTTATTCACTATGTTTGAGAAACATAACTTGACCAATAACTAAAAATACACATTACCCAAATCCCTCCCCAAATTATATTATTTATTTAAAAAATACCACGTCATGAAGTCTTAATGTATATTCTAAATGAGGTTACCAAAAGAACATTTATATGTTTTTAGCAAGCCTTTTTAAGTTCATTTATTCTTAAACATCATCAAAATCATCAACTGAAATATTACCATAATTCAAAAATAATATTAACCATATTGTGATATTTTTAGGTTAATTGTAATTCCGTTTTATATATATTTTCCATCTTATAGAAAATGGATATTTTTCTCATTCGTATATGCGACCTACCATCTCTGTATTGTAGTATAATTCATTTTTCATCACTAAAGTACAAGTATGGTTATAAATATTTAATAAATTAATATATATGATATTAATGACATAATTATGAATTTTAAAATCTAATATGTCATCTAAATTTTTATCCTTACATCAATTGGAAAATTATTTCATTGTTCGTGTGTACAAGTGGATTCCTACCTCTACGAAGTGATGTGATTCATATTTTTATTACCAAAATGTATGGAATTAAAAAAATGAATATAATGAAAAAAAATAACATTCATGAAATTATTAAAAAAATGTTGATAATTTAACTATTTAATAACATCTTTTTCTATAGAAAATGTACCAAATTAATTTTTCAAAAATTGACCAAACAACCTTAGGATATCGATGTAAGAAAGAAATATTCAATGAATGGATATAAAATGATTATAAAAGGAGTACAAAAATGTAATATAGAAAAAACAGGTTCTTAAGAAATTATTTAATAAATTTAAATTCATTATATAGGTGTATCAACCATGTATTACTTTGATGATACCCATGGTATGATATTTTGGTTACAATCTCAGATTATTTCATGATTGTTTATGTTCTTATTTATTTTAAGACAATTATAAGATATAAATCTATTAAAACCCGTATATTTCCTTCCACTTGGGTTATTTTTTATTTTTACTTCTTTATACATCATTTATTCTCTTGTTGGGTCAACAATTTACAAGGTAAATATAATGGACTTTGTTTTAAAAATCATGTTTTAATGTTTTCCTTCCAACTCTTTTTATTCTATATAGATGTAATTTAAATGTTTAAAAAATGTTATCAAATATAATTCAATGATTATTTGAATTCATTTTCAACCATAAATGGATTTATTTATAATATTTTAAAATAAATCTTATTTTCATTTTCCAAATAATGTTTTTTGGAATTTTTACCATAAGTGTAAAGGAAATATTTGTTTAAACATTTACTAAATTAATGAAATTTCGTAGCTTTTTAACTATTCACTAATTTAAAGCTTCCATTACAAGTTTCTCTGTTTATTTTGAAATAAAATTTCTTCATCAATATTGAATGACTTTTTATTTAAAATGTCATCAAAATAATAGGATATTAATTTATTAAGGGAATAAAAAATATAAAGTTTACTATATATTTTTTCTTACCAAAATTTACAAGGAATTTACTTTTAATGTTTTTTATATTTTTATTTCTATTTCAGTGAATTGGTTTTTTAGTAAAGAAAATCATTTTTGATGAATTCAAGTTATTATTACTTCCTTTTTTGGTTCATGGTTTTGTGTTCATTAAAATTCTCATAATTATAATGCCAATTACCCCTATAATTTAATTCAAAATTATTTTCTTCTTCATTTCCGTATTTTATGTGTTAAAGATTTATATGGTATGATTTACATAACTTTGATATTTTCATAACTATATACCATTTCATTATATCGTTTCATGTAAAGAAAGATTATTAAGAATGTTATTTCATTTAATGTGGAAATATTATATAGTCTTGATTCAATACAAATAAATAATTTTTTATAAGAAATTATGAGAATGAATTGTATTGATCATTCAATATTTGAGTAAGGAATATGTAGTGTAGGTGATGGGTGGGTATTGGTTATAGATATCACATACAAGCATTCATAGTTATCATGAGTGAAAATAACATAAATTATATATTGGATGGGTATATTGTGATCCGTTATATCTTTTAGAAATGTGATAACGTAAATATCAAATCTAGTTTACCAAAGTTATGGTTTTTAGAGTTTGTACTAGAGAATGTTAAGTAGGAAAATTGGGAATTAAATTTTAAATAACCATAGATAACATTGTAATTATGATATTCCGTTACACTATTCGAATACATCTAGCATTATAGATATTTTTATAGATCAATATTCATGATGATTATGATTTTTTTAGTGGGAGTCATTATTTATATATAGTTTCTAACAATAAAAGGGAATCAAAAATAATATAAAATATAGTTAAATACCTACTAATTAATCCATTATAGATGGTGTTGGAGCATAACAGATCATGGCTATATTAGGGAAACTAACTCAGGTTATGATGAATAACCATGCTCGTATATAGAAACCTATTGTTCCACAACATGAATAACCATTGTTTGATCATTTCATGATATATAAAACTATATAATTTAATGGAAATATTAATCAATTTGTAGATGAAAAATTTTGTATGTTCCTTGAAAATATATTCATGACCTTGAGAAGTATTGAAAGCTAAAATGATATTCATGTGCTATATTTTATAAAGGGGTATATTTTCTAGTGGTAGAAATTAGTACAAAAAATTTAATAGGTCGATGAAATAGAAATGATGGATTTGACACGATTAATTTATATATATATTTTGGAACCATTTATTTGGGATTTTAATATGTTTTATACTTAGATACTGTGGTTTTTGTTTGGTTTATGTAGGAAGTTTTAGATAATATTACAATGATAGAATGTTGAAAAATTATGTAATTTTATACTATTTAAACCATAAAAACATACATACAGTGTAAATTTATTGATATACTCCAAATATAGAACAATATGAAATATTAATTTAAGATTTAAAAGTTTCTACAAGAAGATTTCTTTTGGATTAATAGGGTTATTTACAACGTAAAAACCATGGGGCTCAAGAACCTTCTAAAAATCATTCAAGGCATAAAATTTATATGTATAAACTCACCAAAGAATATAAAGCCTTCACTTATGGTGTAAATCCAAGTCTTATGAAAAAATAATTATAGGATGAATATGATTAAATAAGGATTATGGTTTAAAACTAGTTTACTAATAAAGTGGTGTTGGGAATGTTATTTTTCAGGAATTGGATGTTTTCAATGCTCCACCCTAATTTATTTATTTTACAATATTCTACATTTTCCTCTATAATATTCATTCTCTAAAGGGAAATACATTTATATTGAACTAAATATTACAATTCATTTGTTTCTACATTATATTGTTTCTCCCCCAGTGGCTAAGAATCGTTTTGGTGTTTGTTCATTGACATCCACCATGAATTGGTCATTTACATTAACTTTAGTGTTATTTCCATTTTGTTATTTTATTATAAAAATTGTTACATTTATTATTCAATTTCATTTATTATTTTCATGTTTAATACTATTGTTTCATTGTATATCTAAACCACATAGGATTAGGGTTCAAAACTAGGGGTATCAATGATTTAATTAATTTCCAAATAAAAACATAGGCAATTTATAGTCTAAGAATTAGGCTGTTTATTAAATCAAATTTCAATCCATTTTATGACCCACACAGGGATATTTTAAGGTAAGAAACTTAATCTAATTTAAATAGTAAAATATTATACCAATAGTTTTACTTTTTTTTCGGTTTTTGTAGTTACATCCAATGCATCTAGATTATAAACAATATTTGGACAAAATAGTGGTTCCATATCTGGGTTGACCCAATTTGGTAGACCAATACCAAATTAATGAATTATGAAAAACTAATAAATCTAAGTCAATATAAATTAACCTATTATATATAGGTTTATCCTATGTGTAATATCCCATAAATTGATCATGAACCATTTCTTCCATCAACTTCAAGTTTAATTAAATTCATTAGTATAAAACCCAACTCTCGGAATCATGAGAGGAATCAACCATTAGGTTCCAATTACTATGTCACCATCCATTTCAATATCTTCCTTATGGTTTTGACCCTAAACATCCATTGTAATACATATCTTCATAGTATTTATAGATGGGTTATATAATTGTTTA
This sequence comes from Viscum album, assembly GCA_963277665.1. Classification (NCBI taxonomy): domain Eukaryota; kingdom Viridiplantae; phylum Streptophyta; class Magnoliopsida; order Santalales; family Viscaceae; genus Viscum; species Viscum album. The sequence continues at coordinate 1,446,363,485 of OY728145.1, read as the reverse complement.
ATCAGATCACGCCCGTGAGGAATCAAAGATGAAGTAAGGGCGAGTAAAATTTTGGAACTGTTGTTGGGGATTCATTCTATTTTCTTCCACAAATCAACATTAGGTATAAACATGTTATTTAGTCACAAACTATCACCTCATTAACATTGAGTTATCCAATTTTCACACACAAACTAGCTCCCTCATCCATCTTGTTCTTCTATTGCATAAGTCGGTCCCCTCTGAGTCGTTCGAGGATATCAAACATAGAAGACCTTTTTAATATAAATCCTGAGATCAATTTATATATATTTATATACATGAAAAATGATGCTTAAAAATGATAATAGAAACAAACTTACGACTTTTATACCCCATAACTCCAAATACATTCCACATGATTAATAGGGAGAGTGACCTTTGCTATTATAGAATGCCATTATGAAAGATTATCTTCCTTCCTTCAGTGGTGTTATGAACATTATTTGTTGGCCTCATATAAAAGAACATACCATTTAAATTATTCATGAACCCAATAATATGATCTAGAACATTGTCCAGTTCAACAGACATTATATTGAAGATCGAAACAATCACATCTCAAATTTCATTGAAGTCTACCACAGATTATGAATCCAACGAGTCTCTTCTGATGCCATTTCGATGAAGGTTTTTTTTACTTCTCCTTGTATGTTAGATCCAATGAATGGATGAATATTCAGGCTTCTAAATCCATCACAACATGGGTTGAATTAAACAAGACTATTCTTACATAATACTTCCAACCCATATTAACATCGAATATCTCGAATTAAATACAAAACATTGATCAAGATGATGTTAAATTGGAATTGGATTATTGGTATTACTTTAAATAATTTACTTGAAAGATCCCACATCATATAATTGATGTTTGGTAACATCTTTATACTTTTTACTAGAGACTACTACCCACTCCATAGAATGTCATTGATGCTTCCGTTGATGGATGAATTATTCTCATGACACCATAATGTGATCGGGAAATTCTTCACGAGGAAATACAAAATGTTTTTAGATAGAATAGATATTGATAACGTCCTCAATCCTGAATTCACCAATTAGAAGAAACCACCCATCTAATAGCCCTTATTGAACCCCTTATGAGAATGCTTGAAAATTTTCAACTGCCTTCTCCATCACTACCACCACCTGATTTTTTAACGGAGGTTCAATACTATGTGATTTGTGGAGACCAAATCTATATCAATAATTATAATTAGTCATGGAAGAAAAAAATTGAGGATTATAATTATGAAATTTATAATCAAAAACCTCAAAAATTCCAATAACCCTTCTCCCCACAATAACCAGTAGAACAAAAAATATCCCAATCTAGATTATTATCAAAAGAGGAGTGGTCAAGACCAATTTTGAAATTCAATACCATTTGGGTACCCACCTCATAATCTAACATCATGACCACAACATCCATTCCTATAACAAAATTTACCTCTAGGTCCCATTAGTTCCCAATTCCTAATTAGAAAAAAATTCATCAATCTTTACCCAAACAACCACAAGACCCACATCAGTAGTATCATATTGAAAATCTGGTGAAAGAATTTGTTTGAAAATATTACAATAGAATGAATACCCATTAAACAGAGATAAAAAATCAAATGGATGTTCTCTCTCAACCTTGATCATCGATGTCCGTTGTCTACATCCAACACAACAAGGTGCGGTTATAGCCCATGCAGGAGTGAGTATAACGATACTCAGTATGGACCCTGAGACCCTCAAGGTCTCACAAAATCCACAAAGGATAAACCAGAAAGCATGTAAAATAGTGACAACCTGACTTAGGTATATCCCCATACATATACCAAAGTTATCAAGTAAACCCATCTCAATCATGAGGAAAACAGAGAGTCCAACTCAAATCCCAAATATCAATTGTTCCACAAAGGAAGGTAAACCACAAAGGAAAGTACCACATAGGCACACCATGCAAAATAATACCACCAATGTATTACCACAATGAAAAGTACCACACATGTATAGACTCATATCACACCATGTATAACATAGGTATGGTAGTAGAGATGATTAGTTATAGCTAATGAATCAACTTACTCCGTTAAGAGGTTCTACTTTTGACCTACACATAATATATAGAAGCTCACCCACAAAGGATCACTAGGATATGACCCACAGAGGATCGCTATAAGGTGACCCACACAAGATCTCTAGGAGCAGACCCACATAGGATCGCTAGGAGCTAACCCTCACAGGATCGCGAGGAGTTGACCCACACAGGATTGCTAGGAGCTAACCAACACAGGATCACTAGGAGATGACCCATAGAGGATTTCTTGGAGCTGACCCACACCGGATCACTTGGATTTGACCCACACAGGATCTCTAGGAGCTGACCCACACATGATCGATGGGAGCTGACCCTCACAGGATCTCTAGGATCTGACCCCCACAGGATCGCTATGAGCTGACCCACACAGGATTTCTATTCACTCTTCTCATCACAGCCAGCTACTGGGTTCCCGTACTAGGATTTCTCATCTCTGGGAGGGTCGAATCCCCAAGCCACTGGTCGATACTCAAACTTCCATGATGTCCCATGAAGAATTATCTCAAAGGACCGCCACGTCAAAGTTGTCTCAACGCAACAGATGATGCGTCAATCAGATGCTTGGTCTGTGAGTTATTAGCCTTTAAGTCCTGGGGGCCTGGTTGGATTCTTTCTCGATCCAACCTAACTGTAACCCATCTTAATCCAAATCACTAGTTGTGTATACTCAAAGGGACCGTCTCTCTCCATGATTTCCAACGCCGCTGACGATTTGTCAAACGGACGTCCGATGCCAATGTAATGGCCAATAGAGCATAAACGGTTCGATGTGTGTCCCGGTCCGGCCAAACCCACTGGGTCCGGCCCGGACCACTGGGTGGCCCAGAAGTTGAGTTCATCTTGGCCCGCTGAATGGCATGTCCCGCTGAATCTGGCCTGGCCCGCGCTCGGTGGCCCGGCCCGTGATGTACGGCCCGACCCGTTGAGTGGTCTGGAAGGATGTGGAAGGCACGAGGCCATGGGTTGGATCTGCCATGGATGGGTTCTGCGAGGGCGTGGGGAGGCTCATTCGGGGGGCGCGGAGGCCACAAGGTAGCTTGGTCTCGGGGCGGCTCGGCCATGGGGTGTGGAGGCTGCAGGAAGGCTCGGCCGCGGGGCTCAGAGTCCGCAGGGCGGGTCGGTCGCGAGGGGTGTTGCGAGGGCAGCTCGGTCGTGGAATGCCGCAAGGGCAGCTCAGCCGCAGGGGTGCCGTAGGGGCATAGGTTGGCTCATCCACGGGGTGCGGAAGGCACGGGGACGTCTCGGTCATGGGGCGCAGAGGCCGCAGGTGGCAGTGCCGTGGGGAGGCGAAGGCCACGGGCAGCGGTGGTCGAGGGAGGTGGTGGACGCGAGCGGCTGTGGCGCGGGGCGGCAGAGGCTGCAGGCGGTGGGGCGGCGGTGCTGTAGGGTGGAGGGGGTGGCCGCAGGAGGCACTGTTGTGTTGGCTTCTGTGTGACGACCGACGGCAGTGCCGACCATCGTTCTCATGCCCCACCCCAGTTGGTTGGTGTCCTCCTCCATCGTGAAGAACACCAAAACTATCCCAAGAAATTCCGAGTGGATGGGAAATGTTTTTTTGGCCCTCACTCTCCACATTAGAGTGGTAGAAATCGAATATAATACTTGAATCCCAATAATATCAAGTACGGTAAAGGAAAATAATTCAATCACCCTTCCTACCTTGTTTGATTGTTGACGTCGAAGGGAGAATTCAAAGTTTTCGACATTCGTCGCGCCTATCACACGCCTCTGATCTTGAGATCATTCATGAGATAAACGCTATTCGATGGTGGTGATTATTTGTTGTTGATGATTTCCACTATTGGAGGATGTCTTGAGGAAGAAGTCAAAGTTGGCATTCTTTATGGAAGATTTTCTTCGTGGGAGATGTTCATTGTTAGAGAAGTACAGTCCTCCCAATAGTTCCTCCCTCCCAAATTGCACCAAAAATGCAAAGTATCTAATTAAGTTGTGTTTCTCTAATTTAATTGTTCCCATAAATTTTAAATTTTCTTAATAAATTACATTGACATTGTATAATTAATTAAGGGGGTGTCACAAATTAAGTGGGGTAGTTCAATAGGTTTCTCCCCATTAAGAGGGGAGTTCAAGGGGGTTTAAGCCTCGGGTGGTCCCCACCACCATAACCTCTCATGGGAGGTTAGGATCGGTGGTCCCCACATCTATAACCTCTTATGAGAGGTTTTTAGATCAGGTGGTCTCCACCTGTGAAATATCCACAAGGGAGTTTCAAAAGAAAATAAAAATAAAATGTCACACCATTTTATTTTATTTTATTTATTCAAGAATAAGTAAAAAAATTAACTTTCACCCTTGACCAATTGTCATCGAGGTGAAAGTATTCTTAAGCGAATACTAATGCTGTGATTTCAATTGGGCCCTCAGATTTCAATTCCGAGCACCGGTTCAAATGTTAGAAAATTCCCGATCGTACATTTACTGAAAGTACTCAAAGAAATGTTAATAAATTCATTCAGGGCACACCGGGCCTCGTAATCACGCGCCGTAAATTTGCAAGGACTCGTAAATTTCCCATATATTTGAAAAAAAAATACATGGAAATTTCGGGTCTCTACATTCTCCCAAACTCAGAGATTTTCATCCCCATAGTCCACAACTCAAAACTAGAAAAAACAAGTGGGGGTACTGAACACGTATTTGAGCCTCCTACTCCAATTTTCTCTCCTGTATTTTTCCATGCTGCCATCAGATGCGTAATAGTGGTATCAACCACACACGTAGGACCCACTCCTTTCGATCCTCAATCTCCACTGGAACCTCCATAAAAGTCACCCCATCACCAATGTCTAGCTCTCCGTGGTTGATGACATGGGAAAGGTCATGCACGTATCTTCTCAGCTGGGATACGTGGAAGATATCATGCACTCTGTGAAACTGAGGTGGACGAGCTAAGCGGTAAGCCACCTCGCCAACTCTACTGAGGACCTTGAAGGGTCCAATGAATCTCAGAGATAATTTTCTACCTCATCCAAATATCCACAAACCTCGTTGATGTGAGACCCGTAGAAAGATGTTGTTGCCATCCTCCAACTCCAGAGGTCTCCATCTCTTGTCAACATATGACTTATGTCCACTCTGTGAAGCCTTCATCTACTCCTGGATGATTTGCACCTTCTATGTGGTATCTCATACCATCTCTTCTCCCATGAGTACTGACTCCCCTGGGTCAATCTAGCACAAATTTGATCTGCAAGGTCGCACGTACAATCCCTCAAAAGGTACCATCCTAATGTTGGAGTGATAGATATTGTTTTAGGAAAAATCCACCAAAGGAAAGTAATCTTCCCAACTGTGACTGAAGGTGATGACGCAAGCACGTAGCATGTCCTCGTGGGTCTAAATGGTCTGCTCAGTCTAGCAATCCGTCTGAGGATGGAAGGCAGTTTTCAAATGAAGCTGCATCCCGAAAGCCTCCTACAACCCCTCCCATAGTCGGGAATTAGAACATGCATCATGATCCGAGATGATCATCGAGGGTACTCTATTTAGCCGGACAATCTTCTACACATAGAGGCATCCCAAGCTCTCTGTCGAACCCTTCTCTCTGGTCGGTAGGAAGTGGTCCAACTTGGTGAGTCAGTTGACAATCACCAAAATCGTGTTATGACCCCTGGATGTACACGGAATTCCTATCACAATGTACATGGATATCCCATCCCACTTCCACTCTGGGACCTATAAAGGATGAATCAAGACTGCAAGATCCTGATACTCTGCCTTCACTTGTTGACAAGTGAGGTACCAAGAGATAAAATCTGCTATTGCTTTCTTCATTCCCGGCCAGCAGTGATGTCATCGGAGATCCTGGTACATCTTCACCACTCATGGATGTACCACTAGAGGGGATGTGTGGAATTCCTTTAACACTTCCTCATGAAGTGACACAGGTACCATGGTACGTCCTCTGAAGAGGATGACGTGCTCCCCAACTTCAGAAAATCCATCAGGTGCATGTCCTATGGATATGTGAGGATGTAGAGTCTCACAGTCAGCATCCCCACACTGCACCTACCTGACTCGCTGAAGATGTGGGTGAGTGACTATAAGAGACTAAAGAAAAGCTGCTCCATCCCGATCCACAAAGGATATATATAAAGTAGCCAACTGGTCTATCGCCTCGCCTAACAGATGTATACCTGACATCCTACTGAGTGAATCTGCTACAACATTCCCCTTCACAGGAGTATAGACTATCTCTAAGTCATAGTCTTGGAGGAACTCAAGCCAACATCGGTGACTCGTGTTCAGGTCCTTTCGAGAAAAGATATACCTGAGACTCCTGTGATCAGAGTACACTGTAAAATGCTCACCCATAAAGTAATGTCGCCACATATTCAAGGTGAAGACCACTGCTGCTAACTCTAGTTCATGGGTAGAATAGTTCTTCTCATATTGTCTCACCTGTCGAGAACCATAAGCGATCACTGCACACCCCTGCATGAGGACACATCCAATCCCAGTCCCTGATGCGTCGCAGTAAACTACGTATCCTATGCCCTCCTCTGGTAGCCTCAAGATGGGGGCACAAGTCAGCCTCTGTCTCAGCTCCTGAAAACATTGCCGACATCTCTCCGACCACACGAAGGTTTTCCCCTTCTTCATCAATGCTGAATGTGGTGTTGTAACTCTGGAGAAATTTGGTACAAACCTCCGAGAGTATCAAGTGAATCCCAAGAAACTTCGTACCTATGTCACACTCCCGGTTGGATCCCAAGAAGGTACCACCTCAATCTTCGTTGTATCCACTACAACTCTAACCTCCGATATGACATGTCCTAGAAAGTGAACCTCTCAGATTCAGAACTGGCACATCGAGAGCTTACCATAATGTTCGTGCTCTCAAAGTGTATCCAGTACTACTCAAAAATGGTAGGCATGATCCTCCTCAGTAGTCGAGTAGATCATAATGTCGTCGAAGAAGACTACTACAAAGAGATCAAGGTATGGCAGAAAGATCATGTTCATGAGTCCCATAAACACTGTTCGAGCATTGGTTGCAATTAATGGCATAACCAAGAACTTTTATTGGCAGTACCGACATCTAAAAGTTTTCTCCTGCAAATCCTTGTCTTGTACTCAAAGCTGGTGATAGCCTGATATGAGGTCGATCTTCGATAACCAATGTGATCTCTTCAACTGATCAAAGAGGTCGTCAATCCTTGGGAGTGGGTACTTGTTCTTCACAGTCACCTGGTTTAGGCGCCGATAGTCAACATAATGACTCAAGCTCCCATCCGCCTTATTGGTGAATAAAATCAAGGAATCCCAAGGTGAAACACTATGATGAATGAATCCATTCCCCTGTAAGCCATCTAGCTATACCTGTAGCTCACGAAGCTCCGCGGGAGCCATCTGATATACTGGTGTAGATATCAGTGTCGTCCCGGGGTATATGTAAATATAAAATTTCAACTCTCTATGAGGTGGTAGAAACAGAACACCATTAGGGAAGACTTCCATGTACTTGTCCACCACTACAGGATAACTCTGACTCCCCGCATCAACCACTCTGAGGGGAAGGTTAGCCAACTGATGAGTGATCGGCTGCAACCTCCTTCGGGTAAGTCCGGTATGTGCTGGAAAGGCTTCCTTCTCACTGGTGAAAGTAAACCTGGATCTATCCATGTGGACACACCACACATTGCACCTAATACAGTCAATATGTTCATAGACATTAGATAACAAGTCCATACCCAAGATGACATCGTAAGGCCTCGATGCTATTTCTAGGACTTCCCAGCCGAAGCTCTCTCTTCCTAGAGTAAGCTCACACTATCGTCACTAGTTCTTTATCATCGAATCTGATTATGTAGAAGTATCTATCTATAAGGATCGATCAGACGGCTCCATCAGAATCTTCAAGCTCCAAATGAGGGTAGTGGAAATAAAATAATGGCTGGAACTTGTGTCTATAAGTACTGTAAATAAGGTGGTGTAGGCAAAGATAGTAACTTGTATCATCTCCGTAGCGCCGTGATCCTAGGCCTCGTCTTCCTGGAGATGAGATCGCCCCTGTCTACCTTCTCCCTATGGTCGGGGTGGTCCTCCTGGTGGTGGTAGCGGTAACATCTTGAATCGTCGCCCACTTCCAGCTACACGACCAGCTCCTCTGCCACATCCGCCTACTCCCTACGGACCTCCTCGTTTGAACCTCTATCTCTGCCTGGGAGGTACCTTGACCGTCTATTGATCATTCGTATGGCGGTTCGGACAGTCACAAGCCATGTGACTCTACCCACCACATTGATAACATTGCCCACTTCTGGTATGATTGGCTCTGCCTCGGGTGCCTCACACAACTGATCCTCAATAATGTAGTCGTCCACCTGTAGTTTTGGTCCTCTTGGACCTCTGTGAAATATGTATGCTACAAGCTACAGAAGACTTCACTATGTGATGATTGGTGGTGGGTCTCGCAGCTGGTGACTGCTCTGCAAGGAAACTCTCCACTAAGAGGGCTCTCTCTAAAACCCCGGCCTCCGTCGAGATGTTAAGTAAGATCATAGAAGCCCTAATATCTCGCATGAGCCCCTGCTCAATGGTCTGAGCCCTGAAGAATGGTTCCCACACCATATCTATGGAGTAGCATTAGAGTTCAGTGAACATCGTTGAGTACTGAGCTACAATCATGCTGCCCTGATGTAGATGAATCAGCTCTAGTATCTGCACTACGTGAAGAGTCGCTGGGACAATCTCTGCCCAAAACAGGCTCTCAAAGTCTTCCCAGAGATGTTTCACCTCGTCATGAACATGGAGCATCAAACTCCACTATCTTCCTACTGGATCCTAGAGAAGGCTGGTGGCAAGGATCACCATGAGATGGGCTGGTGTCCCTACCAGTCAAAAAACTCTCACCACAGCCTCCATCCAATCTTCAACCGTATGTGATTCCATCTCTCCCCTGAACCTGGGTGGCCTATAGCACTGGAACTCATGCAACACGCTCAAGCGGCATACACCCACTACTGTTGGGGATGGTGTCATCGGTGGCCCAATGGTTAAAGGTACCGATGGTGCCTTCACTGGTGCCTCTACTGGAAAAGGGCCCTGCACCGAGCCCTTGTTGCTTGGTGTGATACTAGTGTGTACTACTCTCGAAACCCTATCTGGGTGTCTGCATGGAGGAATCTTAGAAAGAAATAGGCAGTCCATGTTCAATAAGTTATACATAGTGAGATAAATCAAGAGTGTAACTACCCAAAGATTCATTAATAGAAATCCCTCTTGATCTAGTTAAATGTCTCTTTATGTAAAACATTTATATAAAATGTCAACTTCTTTGGTGTTATGTTAATAATTTTGACCATTTATAATATAGTTGTTGAACAGTGAACACATGATTAGTATAAATATAGGGCTTTAATATATCCAATTTACTCAGACAAAAGAAGCGATCGCCTCATCTATTAGAATTTCTCCATACGAATCCCATTTGTCATAGCTCGGAAAAGAGGTGGCGTCCTTGGGATTCTCTCTTGATCAAGACCAAGAAGATCTTCATCATGTCAAGCTCGAACGGGACCATCTATGGGAAAAGTGGAAGTTTATAGAGATTACCACTCGAGCGATGTTATCCGAGCCACCCCAAGTGTCTGTCATCATCACACACCTTACCCTTAGGTCTTATGTGGCAGTTTTAAGGGGTTATGTAAAAAATCGCTAGTACTATGTTGATGTACCTTATTTTTTATATAATAATGAATATACATTCTTGTCATTATTGATACATTGTTAATAGTTTTTAAAGTACAAATAGTGTTTTTAGTTGTTATTTAATTAAGAATTCCATTTTATTAAATTAAGGGGTTTTTGAATTAAATAATATTTTAATAAAATATTATTAATATTATTAAAATAATTTTTATTAAATATAAATGATCTTATAATTTTATGAATGCAATTGTAATTTTTATTATGGTTTGAAAGCCATTTTTTCAAAACCCAAGAATTTTCAATAAATGTCGGTTTTTATTTTAAAAGATAAAATTAACATATATATAGAATTATTTAGATAAAATAAATGTTAAATCTGGATCCAGGACATAGAAATTATCCCACTGTGAATTTTTCATAATTTTCTAAGACAGTCAAATTTTTGGGTAAAAATTAAATATTGTTAAAATATATAATGTGTTTTATGACATCATAATGACACAATAGTGACGTAATAAAATACTATAAGCTTTATGTTCGGCCAATATATGTTCTAACATTAAAATAATGTGATTTTGGGTTTTTTTGACTTATTTTACAAACCATTAATGAACCCCTCAAGGCTTATTAAACATCTTATCTATTTAGATTATTTTCCAAGGGAGTGTGACTCACCTCCACATAAGCAACCCCATTATTTTAAGATGTTAGGACTTTGGCCTTATAAAATATTGTTTTTCACTTCCCTTTTCCAAAAACCATGGGTAGAAACCATGCGCTGGTTTGTGGTATGGATTAGTTTAATGTAAGGGGTCCCAAACCTAAATAATAAAGAATTACTTCACCTTTCCTATATAAACCCACCCAAGCTCCCACTTCCTCCACACTGAAATCCCTTGGAGTTCGTCCAACCTCTGCCCTACTCTCTCTAGAATCCTCCCAAGGTTCCCCAAGCTCCAAAGTAGCCTCTCTCAAGCCTCTCTCTCTATCCTTTGGAAGCACACTTAAAATTAAGGGTTTTTTCTTCCTTTCTCTTTTTTGTCCAATTTTCATTAAGTTGTTTTTCCATTTTAATTTCAGTTATGAATGTTGGGGTATGGTTTCACACCTCCCTCATACTTCCCTCTTTATGTTTGAATGATGGGAGACCCCTTTATCTCTCATTAAATACCTCCCATGTACACCCATTACTATGCCGAAATTCTGAATGGAACTTCTCTCTCCTCATTTACAGTCAATAAATACTTTTGTATCTTGAATATAAATTTCATTACAATTTTTGGGACATGTATCTATATGACCTACTTACTTTCCATTACATGTAAATATAATGAGGAAACCCTTTCTCTATCATCAACCGTTTTTATGAATTCTTATGTCAAGTCGTTACGCTGCCGAAATCGCACCGAATTTCTAAGACAATGCCATTGTGTAGTGAATACCATGCCCATTTCTCCATCAATGGTATTCACCTTCATTCACATTTAATTATTAATTATAAAGTTTCAGTCCACATTCATTTGTCGTGGAATAAATGATTATGTTTTATGAATCCATGTTTTATGATCCATGTGGCACACTTATGCATGAAATGAATTGTTTAAGAAGGGTGCACCCTTATAGCACTTCAATGCATTGGGTAAAGTATAGTATCATGATACGTCATGTGCAATGAGTGTTGACCCATGATAATTCAAGTGCAACTAGGGTTTACTTGTGCTTCATGTGCAATGAGGATTTACTCATGCTTTTTGTGCAATGAGCCTTGGCTCATGCTAATTCCATGTTAAGTGTTGTTGCAACATTTCCATGTTATGATTATCATGCCTTTATGTCCATGTTTCTCTAGTTCTCTATTGATATTACTATTGTCTAACATGTATTTTAATCCTCATGTATTCAATGTTTATTCTATTACTGGGATTTATAGCTCACCCTTTTCTTATGCATGTCCTCAGGTTATCCCATGCAATGCTAATTATGAGGAAACGTAGTGGTCATGTAAAGGAAGTTTTCAATAAAGATGTTGTATTCCATGTTTTAAGTTATTATGTAATGATCCTAAGCCCCAAACACACTAGAACCCTCGATATTCCATGTTGTATCAAGTGAATAGTATATGTAATAAATCATATTTATGTTTGTAATAAAAGAAAGGTTGTCATAAAGAGATCACGAAGAAAACTCTAGAAAACACACACGCAATCAGTGTTTTCCTACACTGAGTCAGAAATCAGAAGTCAGGGTTCTGGTGTATGGATACGTTGGCCGCTGCACCAAAACTGGATTCCTTAAACTGATAACCACACTAACTACACTTAACACTATTCCCGTTAAAAATAGCGGAGTCCTATGTTCTATGGTAGAACTGAATCCTCTGATACCAATTTGTCTCGACCCATCCCCCGGGGCCCATGCTGTGACTAACCCCATGCCCGCCTTCCATAGGCCAGGGGATGGAAACAAGCACCAAAATCTATTCCCTAAAACTAAGAAGGCATTGGCTTTATAACCTATTAACACGTGCAACCAAGCATAGAGCAAGATACGAATGCAAGTCAACTGTATAGAAAAAAGACTCTAGGAAGTAAAAAGTCCTAGAATACAAACCCAATAGTAATACTACAACTACAACTGAAATACAATACAACTAAAGAAAAAGAAAGGCAGCTATTGGGTCATCATCTGGGTTCCTACCTGAAGGGTAGCTACAGATCGCCAGCACAACACTCCACATCCACCCGTCTCTTATGATTACCGACATGTAGTATGGTCCACCTCCATGCACCGTCTAGTCCTGGTACTCTCAACCTTGATCAGTGATGTTCGTCATCTGCATCCAACACAATGAGGGGTGGGTATATTTCATGCATGGGTGATTATAACGATACTCAGTAGGAAACCCAAGACCATCAAGGTCTCACAAAATCCACAAAGGATAAACAAAAAATCAAGTAAACCAGTGACAACCCGACTTAGGTATATGCCCATACATATACCAATGTTATCAAGTAAACTCATCTCAATCGTGAGGAAAACACAGAGTCAAACTCAAAGCCCAAAGAACAACATTTCCACAAATGAAAGGAAACCATGATGGAAATTACCACATAGTTAGGCCACACAAATTAATAACACAAATGTATTACCACAAAGGAATGTACCACACAAGTACAGAATCATCTCACACCCGGTATATCTTAGGTATGATAGTAGAGATGATTAGTTATAACTATTGAATCATCTTACTCCGTTAAGAGGCTCTGATATTAAACTACATAGAATCTCTAGAAGCTGATCCACATAGGTTCAATAGGAGATGACCCATAGAGGGTCGGTAGGAGCTGACCCACATAGGATTTCTAAGAGTTTACCCACACATGATCGCTAGGAGATGACCCACACATGATCGCTAGGAGATGACCCACACAGGATCGTAAGGACCTGACCCACATAGGATCTCTAGGAGATGACCAACTCAGGATTGTTAGGAGATGACCCAAATAGGATCGCTATGATCTGACCCACACAGGATCTCTAGGAGATGACCCACACAGGATCGCTAAGATTTGAACCACACAGGATCGCTAGTCACTCTTCTCGTCACAGCTAGCTACTGGGTTCCCACACTAGGCTTTCTCATCTCTGAGAGGGTCACTCCAAAATCCACTGTTCAATACTCCAACTACCATGAAGTCCCATGAAGGAGTATTTCAAAGGACTTCCATGTCACAAGGGTCTCAATGCAATAGACGATGCATCAATCGGATGCACAGTCTGTGATTTATTAGCCTTATAGTCCCGGGGGCCTGGTTGGATTCGTGCTCGATCCCACCTGACCGTACCACATCATAATCCAAATCACTAAAGGGGTGTACTCAATGGGACCGTATCACTTTAATATTTCTAGCACCACTTACGGTTCGTCAAATAGACATTTGGTGCCAATGTAATGGCCAAAATAGAGTAAATAGGTGGAAGTGGGTCCGAGTCCAGTCCAACCCGTTCGGACCAACCCGACCCAACCCGTTGGGTCCGGCCCGGCCCATGCTGAATGGACCAACCCACTGGTAGGTCAGGCAGGCCGTGGATGGTGTGAGGCCGTGGGGCGGCAGAGCCACGGTGGGGTTCCATGAGGGAACGGGGCGGCTCGGCCGCTGGGGGTGTCGGGAGGGCGGCTCGGCTGCTGGGGTTCCACAAGGGAAGCTCGGCCATAGTGGTGCCACAAGGGCACGGGGCAGCTCGACCATGGGGCATGGAGGCCGTAGGGACAGCTCGGCTACGGGGCGGCAGAGGTGGCGGGGCAGTGGGGCGGCGGAGGTCGCGGGTGGCATTGTCGTGGGGCGGTGGAGGCAGCAGGCAGCGGTGGCCATGGGGCAGCAGTGCTGCGGGGCAGTGGACGCCATAGGCGGCAGTGGCCGTAGGGTGGCGCTGTTGCGCTTTTGCCTGCATCACGGCCGATGGTTTTTCTGGCCTCCGTTCTCGTGCCCCACCATGGTTGGTCTCTGTCCTCCTCCATCGAGAAGAACAGAAAAATTATCCCAAGAAATTCGTATTGGACGGGCCATGTTTTTTTTGGCCCGTACTCTCCACATTAGAGTGGTAGCAAGCGGCTGTAATACTTGAATCACAAGAATATCAAGAACGGGTAAGGAAAATAAATCAAACACCCTCCCTACCTTGTTTGATTTTTCACATCGAAGAGAGAAGTTGACGTTGTCGATGTTCGTTGCACCCGTCACACACCTATGATCCCGAGATTGTTCATCAGATAAACGCTCTTCGATGGAGGTGGTTCTTCATTGTTGAATATGTCCACCATTGGAGGATATCTTGAGAAAGAATTCAAAGTTGGCGTTCTTCGCGGAAGAAGTTCTTCGTGGGGGAAGTTCTTTGTTGGAGAATTAAAATCCTCCCAATAGTTCCTCTCTCCCCAATTCCACCACAAATGAAAAGTATCCAATTAAGTTTTGTTTCCCCAATTTAATTGTTGACACAAACATCAAATTGGCTTAATTATTGACATTGAGATGGTACAATTAATTAAGGGGGTGCCACAAATTATGTGGGAGAGTTCAATAGGATTCTCCCCATTAAGAGGGGAGTTCAATGAGGTTTAATCCTCGGGCGATCACCACCACTATAACCTCTCATGGGAGGATAGGCTCAGTGGTCCCCACCTCCATAACCTCTCATGGGAGGTTTTTTGTTTAGGTGGTCCCCACCTGTGAATCATCCACATGGGTGTTTCAAAATAAAATAAAAATAAAATGTTACAACATTTTATTTTATATTATTCTTTCACGAATAAGCACAAAAATTAACTTTCACACTCGACCAACTACCGATGAGGTGAATGAATTCTTAAGCTAATATCAGCACTGCAAGTTCAAAAGTGCCCTCAGATTTGAATTCCGAGCACCGATTCAAATGATAGAAAAATCCTCTTTAACGTTTACAGAACGTACTAGAAGAAAATTTTAGAAATTCATTCTAGGCACACCGGGCCTCAAAATAACACTTCGTCAATTTGTGAGGACTCATAAAATTCACATATATTTGAAAAAATTTACATGGAAATTCCGGTCTTTACATGTCCAACAGCATCTGTTCAAAAAATATGTCTATGTGGAAACAACACTATACGGATCCCCTCTTCCATTCCTTGAGAGAATGAGACAATGAGTAATAGAGGGAAATAATAATTTTTTTTTTGATATTTTCAAACTACTTCACTTCAATATACCATTTTTTGAATTCATTTTTAAAATGTATCCCTAATACAAATTCTTAATATAAAATATCTCTATTAAGAGAATGATGAACTACCAGGGAGTTAAATTATTTAATTTAATGTTAATTGTGAATGTTTAGTAGAAAATTCCACCTAATACAAGAGACCCAAAACGATTCTCATTCCCATGCCTCATCTACTCAAGAAATTCAAGTAAAAAATTATATGATATTAGAGTATGTAAAAATCTCATTCCAATGAGTGTATTCAGAAAATTAAGACTTGAAGACCTAAAGACAATGAGATTGGTACTTCAACTAGCCGAATGATCAATCAAGTAGCTCTATGGTCTTCTCAAGGAAATTTTAGTCAATTTTAGAAAATTTATATTCTCTACATATTTTTCTATCCTAAATATGGAAGAAGAGGGTCATATACCCATAATTCTATAATGATCATTTATGACCATTAGAAAATTTTTAATATATTTGAGTTAGGGTATAATTATGTTTATTATTGGTGTATAAGAATTTGTTTTTGATCTAGTGAATAATTCAAATGAAAATATATATTCATTTGAATATCAAACCAATTTTATGAATGATGAAAATGAGGATTTCTCATAAATTCAGGATGATAAATGGACTCTATTTCCTAATGAAGAAGAGTGTGGTGAAAACAAGGATGTAAATTACATCAAAACCTATGATGAGGTAAACCTCTCAACTGGTCAAACCCTCAATAATTAATCCACTGATAGTAAAATTAAATGATCATTCAGGAACATTGAAGTAATCAAAATTAGAAATTGATGTTTCCATTATAGTTATCATATACACATATCTAAATAACTAACATGAAGTGGAACTAATAAATGTCTTTAAGATTCATAAAAATAAATTTCTCGGTGTTTGGATGGTATCAAAGGGATAAGCCTTGTGATTTTCACCAACAAAATTCCACTAGAACAAGGTGATAAACCGAAATTCGAACCCCAGAGGAAACTCACCCCAAAAATGAATGAAGTTATTAAGAAGGAAATTATGAATATTATTGACATTGGAATTATATTTTTCATCTTGAGAAGTGCGTGGGTGCACCTACTGCAATTCATTCTAATGAAATTCAACATAGCTATGATAAAAAATAATGAATATGAATTAATCCCACCATGAACCACTATTGACTAAAGAATATTTTTAAAATAAATAAATATCAATACAACCACTTTAAAATACCACTTACCACTCTAATTAATGGATCATATACTTGATAGATTAGCCGAGTATGAATTCTATTATTTAGTATAGATATTGAAAATATAATAATAATTTTATCGACCTAGTTAATTATTCAAAGAAAAAAATTCATATGTCCTTTCTAAACCTTCGACTATAGAAAGATTTAATTTTTAATGTGTAATGAATATTTGAAATTCAAATAGTATATGAAAAATATTTTTTATGATATGTCAGATGAGTTTTTTGAAATAATCATGGATTATTTTTCCATGAATGAACTATTATTTTGGGTTTCTCATGCCATTTTAGAATATATTCTGAAGTTCTATGAAGATATATTCCTAGTGTTTAACTAATATAAATGTCATTTCATGGTCCAAGGAGGCATGATACTTGAATATAAAATTTAAAATCATACCATGGAAGTCAATCCAGATAAAATAAATATAATTAAATACTTACATGAACCCAAAATTTTGAAATTAATATGCAGTTTTCTTGGACACAAGAGATTCTATCATCAAATCATTAAATACTTTAAAACAATAGACTGACTACTAAAACACTTACTATTTAAGGACATTACATTTAATTCCAGTGATGAAATTTGGTGGGAATTTAATACTATAATAAATAGATTGGTGGATACTCCTATCATTGTGTCGCCCGAATAGGATGAAGACGTGGAAATAATTTAAAATGATAGTGATTTCGATGTGGGAACTATTTTTTTATAGTAGTTTAGAAATTTCATTCTCCCTATTTATTCAGCCATAAATACTCTAAATTAATATCAACTCAATTATATGACCAAATATAAGGAGAAAATGGTATTAGTATTCATATTTAATAAATCTCGTTCATATCTCGTACTCTCCATATTCATAGTTTATATTGATCATATAACACCTAAATACCTTATTAATAAAGAGGATATAGAACCTAGGAAGATTTGGAGGATCTTACTTCTACAACAATTTTAATTCATTATCAATGAAAATAGAAGCACTGAAAATATCATTTTTGAACATCTATCTAGACTTCCTTTTCATAATATTGAGATTTAATAAGAGTGAAGTATTGAAGATTATTTCCCTAATGAAACACTTTTTAATATGGATGTGAAATCATGTACATTATTTATGAACATAGAATACTACTATGTAATTTAATTCCTCTACATCATGTTTTCCTATCAACAATGGATAACGTTTCATATTGAAGCTTCACGCTATTACGAGGATGTTTTTTTATTTTCTAATCATTGTGTTGATGGATTATTGTGATACTGTATTCCACAAAAGGAAGTAATAAATTTCCTAGGGTTCTATCATAGATCACTAATTCGGGAACATCATAGATCTTACCATTCCATGAAAAAAATCCTTCAATGTTCATTCTTTTATCCCATACATCATTGTGATTCAAGAGGATTTTTCCCATGATGGGATAGGTTCTGGAGGAAAGGCCCAATTAGGATATGCAAGGAAATGGCCTAGAACCCTATACCTGAAGTAGAAATATTTTATGTTTGAGGAATTGATTTCATGGGACCATTTCCCAATTCCCATGGAAAATTTTACATTTTTCTCTGTATAGACTGTGTTTTGAAGTGGTTGGATGTATAAGGTACAAATTTTTAAAATACCGAAGTGGAGATGTATTTTATATTGAAAAATATATTTTTCCAACTTGATTTTCCTTGATTACTCATTATTGATTTGGGAACATCGTTATATAATTTTTCTATTAAAGGACTTCTTGAAAATATTGTGACTTGATAATGTAATGGAACTCAATACCACCCTAAAACTAATAGGATTGTGGAACACTTGAATAAATAGATAAATAAAAATTTGGAAAAGGAATTCAATTGAAATAGGAAGGAATGTAGTATAAAAATTTATGACACGCTATAAAAGTACCACACAACTTATTAAACACACAAAAGAACACCAACATTTCATCTTTTATGTGGGAAACACTTCCATTTTCTAGTTGAATTATAAAATAACTCATATTAGTAAATTAAATAGTTAAATATGGATGTATAATGATCCATGAAACACAAATTGCTTCAATTGGATGAGATAAGAGAAACTAGAGGTGATTCATGTGAAAATTACATAATCTACAATGAGGAAAAAAGTTATTGATTTACCAACACATCACATGACAAACTTTCACACTGTGGGAAAAAAATTTTTTGTTTAATTATCATTAATAATTATACCATGGAAAACTAAATTCCTGATGTTCATGTCCATTGGAAATTTTAAATTGTTTATATATGTAACTATTGAAATTAAAAAAGATAATATTCCACCCTTCAATGTCAATAGACAATGGCTAAAAAATTATCAGGATCCACTTTAAGAATAATTTGTCTTGTATTTATAATTCACATGAATAAGGATTTGTTCTAGATTTATAATTAAGATGAAGCACTGACTGGAAGGTAAACCATGTTGGTTTTTAATCAGTTAGGATTTTCAAATATCATTTGACTAATGTTGAGTTTCCCCTTTGACAAGGGGGAAAATTATATCCTATGAAATTTTATTTATGATGAAAATTTATCACTATTTCATAGGCCCTTATCACACTATTAATATCATAAAAAACAAAATTTATGGAATATATTTTATTGATAGGATACTTAATCCATAACCATAGGATTTCGGAAACATTACTTTTTCTCCTCATATGTCTCCACCCCTGATTCCTCTCCTTCTCCTATAATTACGCCTCTCCTAATACACTCTTCTTCATTAGGCTGATCATAACTATCAATTCCTTTCTCCAAAATATTATTATTCCTATACTAACATAGTGGTTGATAGTATAGGTTGAATTCTAGCCGATTCCAATAATGCTGGTTAGGGTTCACAACCTCCTATGGCAGAATATTTGACCCAAGCACCTTCCTCAATGCCTCATTCTCTATCACCTCCCCAACCATCTTTGGATCCCATATCACCGACTTATACAACCATTTTGGGTTCATTATTTGAATCCCACCAGTCATAGTGTGCATCTAAGCCTTCCCATATTCACCATTTCTTTCTCTTCACATAAACAGATCATTAGGTCTTCCTGGATCAAATACAAGCCAAATAGATGTACGCCACAAAGACATTGGATTTTTCTATACTACAAAAGATTCTAAGGGACTAGGAGATCATAGAGTCTCTCATACGGATAAAACTATGACACATTTTAGATTTTTGTGATGAGACATTTCATGACATCTTTCTAGAGTTCTTGACTACTTTTGAGCTAGAAATCATCCATGATACCATCCATTTGGGAGAATGGGATTTCGAGATAACTATGGGAGATTTCGATATCGACCTAGGGGTTTATTAATCTGACTTCCATTACTGTATATCCTACATAGCCAAATTTATTGATCTAAACAAGAAAATACTCTTTAGAGCTGGGAACAAATAGCCCATGACCCCACTATCATTCATGATCTATTGAGGGTGAAGATTACCCAACTTAAGGGGGAAGCTCTGATGATCATTCATTATGCCTTAGCCTATACATGGTTGCATGAGGTGACCCCAATGGGGAATTTACTTAGACTGAGGTGTCCATCCTCATTACATACATGTGAGTCCTAATTCTAAACTTGGATTCCCAAATTTCTATATACCATGAGCATTCATAGTGGAGGAAATGTGGCACTTTAATGGGTGGATAATTTATCTCCCACCTATATATATTTTTGATCCATTGGATTCTCATATAAAATCACATAATTATGGATGATATAGTTTATAGACCATCCCATAAACCATAATATGGGGCTCTATCAGATTGTGGGTGATCAATATGGATGGGAACTGGAATATGCCGAGTTTACTGATTTTTCCCCAGCTCCTGATATATCATCCACCCCTTCCCTTCATTATCATCCCACTAATAATAGACCCTAGGTGTCAACATCTTCTAAACTATATCTTATATTTTAAATATTTGGGAGGTGTTTTGTATCTATGGTCACCTTATATAGTGTATTTCTGAGAACAAGCGGTTAATCTTCCACCATTGCAACATTAAATTATTCAATCCTAAAACTACACCACCCCCAGCCACTACATCCACCCACCAACCATCTATTGTAACCAAACCCACCTCCAAATATTTTTCATCCCCATCCACCCACGACCCTATAGTTTCATTATTCAAAATCCCTCTATGAATTATTGATACTGATACTCTGAGAGAATTTTTACCAGCAAGATCTTTATATGGAACAGGTTATACTATGATGTCTACATTTGAGGTGAAATTAATAGATCCAGATTTCAGACGTCGAATATAGTATGGATTAATGCCTTTCATCCACTAGTGGAGACCAACCATGATTCAAGAACTATGAAACCTATTTTGGTGGTCTATCCACCTTTTGTTACCACCATCACTAACATTTATATGGTAGGGAAGATTTAACCACTCACTATTCAAGGGCGGACCATCGATGTTGATAGCATATATTATCGACAACCTTCTTAGTTACATACTAGTGTACCACTCCCATTTCTATCTTTCAGGATGTATTTATGGTTCCTTATATTTTCTATTCATGGTTCCATCATTTACATTATCTAATAGAAGGGGTATTTTTTCATTTGACTAAAAATTGTTCTCTTGCACTATTATTGATACATATGCATTTTTTAGATATGTCTTGATCACCTTCCTACACTATTACTTTTGATTCACATGTTTGGACACCTATTGGACTTACCCATGTGGTATCCCATTACATAGCTTCTTTACAGGGTCCACCCAATGAGATCATCCCATGAGTTTCACTGATGCTCCAGCTTCCATATGAGAGGTATGGTCGGCCCATTACTGAGGTGTTAAGTTACACCAAGAGACCATTATAGATCAAGGAAACTACATCCAGTTACTGAAAGAGGCTAATAATAGTTGAGTTAAATGAATACTCTGGTCGATCATTATTCATTCATTTGCATAATGACATCATTGTTATCATTTTATAGTAAGAATCCCACAATTTGATCTTTTAAGTTTCTCTTTGAGGCTATTAGGTATTTTATTTTATTTTTATAGGTTTTATATTTAGATCCCTCATTTTTATTGTTATTTTATATTCTTATCCATTCCTGTATTTCTAATAATTAGTTTTAATCTGCACACCTACCAATTTTTCTTCTTACATATTTGTTATATTATATGAACTGATCATATCATAATTGTAGGTAGAGTTTGTTTGTCACATTATTTTATGTGATGAATTTCACAACAAAATCCAACATCCCCCCATGTAAATAGTTTTATAAGAATCTCAAGATTCCTTAAATTACTTTTATACATTTAATTTAAACTTTATTTTTACTAAATTTGAAATATCCCCCGCCACTTCCCAAAATACTATAGATACTTTTATATTTAATGTGTGTGGGGATTGGGGAAATTTATTAGATTTATTCCATATATACACACGGATTATAACTTGTTCTAATTATTCTATCTAATATTTTTCATTTGAAGCATGATTTAATATGAAATCTCATTGTACCCATGTAAATAAAAGTAAAAAATTAATTGGAAAAATTTAAAATACATTAATTTCCCTAATTAGGATTTGAGCATGATTTCCATGTTGAGTAATTGACATCTTATTATAAATTATTTTTATTTATTTTTATTCAACTATTACTAGTTAATATTCATTGAGTGATTTCATCTTTTAAATGTGTTTCCATTATCATGAGGATTCTCGACCTATTTTTTATATTCTTATCTATGAACATTTCATGGGAGAAACAAGGAAAATGTAAAACTATAAAAACAATCATTAGAATATTATCAAGTCTATGACTAAACAAATACACTGTTGAAATTACTGATACATTTTTTATTAATTCATTTTCACAGAAATCTTTATCTATATTAATTCTCTATAAGACCATAGAATCAATGGATGTCCTCGTTAGAATTGTTCCATTTTACTTTCCCATTTTATCCGTCACTACACAGATCTTGGAATAAATACATGATTATCACATGAATAACTATAGGGTAATGATTTTTACTACTGGAAATCGGATGGCTATTACTGAGGAGACATGTGATGAATTTCTCACACGATCTGTGGGATGTGGTTCTTAGCTAAATTTTTTGTGCATCATGATTAATCTTTTTAAATATATATATATGGGTTGTGTGATATGAAGATATAAAATAATCATTACCAAAATATTGAATTTCATGGTAGGACATTTTTCGTTTGGCATATATGTGAGATCTACCTTGAACATTACTTTCTAAAAAGGGAAAATAGTGGATAAGAAAAATATGAATCAATATTATGTAATTTTACTTTTATGGAGCATCCATGAACCACCCCTGATATTTCGGGAGTATGGAGATGCTATTTTAGGAAGTTTTTTTTTCAATTCACTATTACTGATTATCATTATTTGTACTTGAGAGTTTTCACCCCCTTTTATGCTTGATTTTTATTATCTACCCGCCTGCCCTCTACCTCAGAGTCATTTGAACCTAATTGTAATTCTCTCATGATTATTTATGTTATTTTTCATTATAAAATGGATATTTTAGAACTAGTACAACCCTATTGATAAGACTATGTATTCAAGTTATGATCATAATTATAGTTCCATTTTACCCTGAGTGATGAGGAAAAATCATTTTGTGGTAAATTAAAAAATGGGTATAATTATCTAAGGAATAATTGAAAAATGGAAATTAAAGGAAAAGAGGAATTGGATTAAAGATCGTGACTATGATGCTTGACTATTTGTCTATAAATGGTTTATTTTAGAGGAATATTATTTTCTAATAATTATTTTATTTTATTTATATGTTTTAATAGATCTTTCCTTTTAAAAAAATTCTTTATAATCCTTGCTAAGATTATTTTTTCATAAGGGAAATTAATTTTTTAGTTGTGAGGGAATTTGATAAACATATTTCATATATAAATTTTGGAACAATTTATTTGGTTTTTGAATTTTTTTCTACTTGGACACTCTGATTTGTGGTTATTTTTTGCAGTAATATTAAGCTAAGGATGAAAAAATAGAGTGAGGAAAAAGACTTCAATTTTAGACTATTTACATCATAATAACCTATTTACAATGTAAATTTATCTAGACAAGAAAAATTCAGGACAAACCAAAAGATCTAGTCAATATCTTAAAGATTATATACGAATAATAATTGTGGTTTAAGTAGAATAATTTATTCATAAAATCATTAAGTCTCAAGGACCCCAAAAAATCATTTATGAAAAAACAAAGAGATATAAAATCATCAATGACTTCAAAGCTATAACTTACATGAAAAATAATATTCTTATGGCGTATGTGTGTATTTTCGAATCTGATTCAATATGAATTACATTGTAAAACATATTTAAATTATAATGTGATGTTTTCTATTTATTTTTATGGTTCCATATGTTTTAAAGGCTTCATTACCCTATTTATATTTCACTTCTATTTGAATAGAGATCAAAATTACTTTTATTGTTATGTCCTTATGATACTTCTACCTCATTCAATGGGACTCTCTATTTTTGTTTGTTTAATTACAGAACCCGTCCATTTATTTTTTTCTTTCAAGTTAGTGTTTTTTTTGAATTTTTTATTACAATGAATCTACCAATACATTAATTAAATTAATTATTTTCATATTCAATACTATTAGTGTTATGCATGGATAAACCTCCATGGTATAATGATCAAAAGTAGGGGTCATATTGATATAGTGGGATTATAAAAATAACCTAGTAAATTTATTGGATAAAGAAATAGACGGTTTTTAAAAACATATAATATTCCATTGTATGAGTCGGATCTAAAGATTACTTGGGATGGGACCCGACCTAATTGGAATAGACAAAACTATGACCAATAGTTTGATTTCTTTATTTATTTTGTATTTTTACCCAATGAATATGTATCATAAACCTCATATGGACCATATGGTGGTTACCAGTCTGGGTAGACCCAAGTTTTAGACAAAGGCTAAAATAGTGACTATTGAAAAAAACGCAGTGTAGAAAATTGGCTTTACTTTGTTAGATATAAGGTTATTGTATGTGTAGGATCCCAAAAAAATTGATCCTCAACCATTTATTTCATGAACATCATGTTCAATACAACACATTACATTAAAACACAACTCCTAAAATCATGTGAGTAATCCACCACTAGGTTGTAATTACTTAGAAGCTAGCCATTACTAGATCCTTACTATTATTTTGAACCTGCGTGTAACGACCCAAAAATCTATCAATGAAATTTAATTTATTATAATTATTTTTTATAGTATAAATCACATAAAATTACCTAGAGAAAAAAATAAAAACATTATAAATTATTAATGAATGAAATAAGTGGCATTTCTAGAAGTTAACAAACATATACCGAAAAAATAGTAACTTGACCTTTTGAATAGTAACATGTCCATTAGGAATAGTAATACGACCAATAGAATAGTCTAATAACCTATATAAGTATAAATAAAATCAGGGTATCTTATAAATGAAAAATATGATATATTTATATCATAGTTTATATAAATAAATGTTTTAAAAATGATAAATTAATTATTGTTTTTTTAAATGTTAATGTTTACTTACAATTTCATAATTAATATAATGATTTTAAAGATTATTTTTTCATAAAATATATTTATAAATTAATATTTTTTTCTTATGATAATATATAATTTTATGATATCTTAATTAATTTTTCAATGTATTAAAAAATCTGTTATAATATTAAAATCAGTATTTTTTTAGTAAATGATGATTTTATTTAAAAAATAGATTTATCATATTTATTAAAAAAATTTAAAAAATATGTTTTTTATTATTGAGTTCTAAACATAAAAAATGTATATGTTAATTTTTTGGTATTTTACTAAAATAGTGGATTTTCTGTGAATAGTGAACGTTAGTAATTTACCATATAAGCTAAATACATGAATTATTGACTCATGGATAACGTATGGATGATGAAAGAACCTTTTTTAGAAATGAAATGAACTAGTTTCTATAATTATCTGTAATAATCCACACTATTCATATTCTTGAGATAAAGTATTTCAAAATTGAATAATATAATAAAAAACACCCCTCCCCTCCACTATAAATACCACCCCTCACCACATATTATCCTCACACATTGTATGCCATGGAACATTCCCAATTTATACCCAATACTCTTCCAAATCCAATCCCTACATCAATTATCATTTGGTATAAAAAAATACTAATATGTTTTCCCTAAGGATGCTCTCAAGGAGACAAAGTTCAAGAGGTAAAACCATTTTCCATTTTCTTTTAATTTTTACATGTACTTTTATTTTATTATATTATCATCATATACCTCTAAAAAAGAAACATGATAAATCCAATATATTATATATAATTAAAGGTTATTTTTTGGAATAATCTATCATCAAATCTCTCCCCTATTCCTTTTGTTCTAAAAATTAAAACATTGTCGGTGAGGTGTCGATTCACCACCTTCAAAGGAAAAGATTTTATATTTTCTAGTACCTCCTTCATGTCTTGTCATAAAACCAATTTAATGATTAAAAAATATAGTAAAATGTGTATTTAAACTTATTTTTCATTATTTAACAATTATACTTACATAATATTAATTAATAGAACAAAACTAGTTCGTGATGTTAAAAGAATTCCAAAATAATATAAATGATTATCATTAATATTTTAGTAAATGAATCATCATAATATATGTCAACAAATGACATATAAGAAAACTCAATATACTTATGTTCATTAATAACCTATTAATTCAATTATGGATAACTATTCCCACTATACATGATCCTATATTCATGTATACAAGGGAACCGATCATGAAAACCAAAGAAACGAAGACACCTGAACGAATAAATTGAATCTTATAACTTATCAAATAGTCCATGAATGGTCTTAATAAAATCATAATATATAAAATAAATGTATAAATGGTTTTTAATTAATTATGTATAGTATTTAATTTTATTATATAGGACATTAAGTTGAAGTGGAGAACACTTTCAGACATATGGTAAGGGATTCTTACTGAACCTCAATTTTTTTCATTAGGATATGTAATATATCTACTAACCATAATTTAATTCATAATAATTCTTATTTAATCTGATTAAATTATTATTTTATGTTTCAAAAAATATTTACCAAGATCAATTCTTCTTTCTTTATTAGGGAAATTTATTTTTTATAAGGTTCCCTTTTCAATTCCTCCCGAAAAGCAAGCATGATGAAAGGGATCATCCCAATTTCATACCCATATTAATGTTCAATTCATAATATGTTTTAAGTCACCATTATTATTATAAAATAACTAATTTTATCATAAAAAATATATTGGTTCATTTATGGTTTTATAAAAACAATTATTCCCTTTCTGTTTTAAATAAATACTAAAATTGTTCCTTAAACAGTAAAAAAATTTCAGGTCTCTATAGTTTTTTAAACACACTTTTTACATGTTTTAACTTCTATTTGATATCAATTATCATTTTATATTTCTATTTTACCTTATGAAAGTCCATGTCCATTTTAAATTTATTCTTTCATGGACATCCTTATGATATGATCATTTGTTATGCCTTGTGATAGGATTATTAACCCCTTGCTTTCCATGGTAAACTCTTATGTTTATGTTTATTATTCCATATTGAACACATATTCATGATCATGTTATGATGGGTGAACATATATAGATCTCTAATTAATTTTGTAATTTTTAGTCTCATGAGACATCATGTGCAGTGGTCTTGGTGGTTAGATTTGACTCATGATCCTTCATGTGCAGTGGTCTTGGTGG
The DNA here is from genome assembly GCA_963277665.1 of Viscum album. NCBI lineage: Eukaryota > Viridiplantae > Streptophyta > Magnoliopsida > Santalales > Viscaceae > Viscum > Viscum album. The sequence goes on along the minus strand of OY728145.1, from coordinate 1,446,335,846 downwards.
TTTGCCTTGACTCATGCTCCTCTATGTGAAATGGTCTTGAGTGTTAGTAATAACTCATTATTATGTTATGTTTTTTGTTTTATACACATTTATATGATGATATTTTTTACATATTGTTATTCCTTATGTTTATTTATGTTCCATGCCTTTTTATGACATCATGTTATACCTTCTGACCCATGTTCTATGATTTATTCCTATGTTTATTCCATTACTAGTATTTTTAGATCATCCCATTGTTCATGTATTCCCCAGAATATCCCATGATGCTTTAATGGATAAAAGGAATTTATGAGATAATTATTATAATTACACATAACATCATTGTATTTCTAGTTGGGTTATATAAATTTAAGATATGATCTTACACATGCAGAATCAACAACACTATATGGGATGGTTAAGAATGGAGAAATTTTACAGTTATATTCTTCAAGAAATATTATCATCAAGAGAAACCAGATGAAATTGGGAGAAATTTATTCAACCAAAATTAGAAGGAAGAGGAAATAGTTTTAAGTATGAGGATAACTTGACAAGATTATTCTAGAATATTTCATACTACATTTGTAATTTGGATAGAATGATTAATCATTTATTTGATAATAATATGTCATGTTTCTGAAGGGAACCAATTTCTAATTTTTTTTCATTAAATAATGATATAGTATCAAGTTCCCTCAAGAAAAAGAATGAATTTTTTAGTTCTTATATCATCTAGATAAATATAAAATGTGTTCTACTGATAAACAATAAAAAAATAAATGTGTCAATGAAGAAGATAAGAAAGATGATTTTCCCAATATATGATAATTGTAGAAGGAAACACCTTATTACATTTGTAATTGGATCAGGATTATATTTCAAGTGTATAGAAAAGGGTCATAAGTCTTATGATATCAAGTTAAAGAATGAAACTACTGTTATCTAGTGCATCAGCTGTAATGATATGAGGTATTATTCAAACCAATCAACCAAGTATCAATGTAACATCCCATAAAAGTGGACACTGTAAAACCATGAGATTTTATGAGTAATATATATTATTTTTTTATGTCTTATGTTATAAAGAAAACCAATGGAATCTTTCACTATTCACAACACTGGCTTGGCTTGCGTTACACACAAGAGAAACCTTCCTCGATAGCTTGCGTTGTACGCAATAAAAAGTTTCACTAAATAATGATGTATTATTATAATATTATGAACTTTCAATTATGAATATTATTAAATAAATTTTTAATTTTATATCATTATAATTCATCTTACACATTTTCTAGAATGTGATTTGGAAACAAAATCAATTTTTTAGATAAAAGAAGTATTTTTCAAAACCTGTAGTTTTACCGCCTTTTGATGGCGCACCCATATTAAATATAATTTTTGAAAAGTTTATAAGTTCAATTTTACAAAATAAACTTCTTATTTAGAATCAGGATATAAAAATTTCTATTGGATAAATTGTTGATACTTTTCTGATAACATTCTTATTTTGATGACTAGTAAAAATACGCTAAATGTTTCTTAAAAAAACTTTTTTCATCAAGATAATTTATAAGTTTAAATGATAAAATTTAACGGTTTTTAACTATAAATAGAATATATTTTTACCATCTAGTATAAGTTTTGTCATTACCATTAATTTTACATTGAATTCATAGGTAAAAACATTTCAATCTTTGACAATGTTTTAACTTTTAAAAACCGTTTTCTTAAGAATGGGATTGATTTTAAATTATTCACTGAAACATTTGTGTTTTGAATTTTGAAAAACGGATCCCATATTTGGATTCATGGGGTCCACATTATGTTAATATTTTACTTTTATTTTTTGAATATTATGAATATTAACTACGGTAATTTTTTATTTACTACAGTTAAATGTAAATCGGGTAATTGAGGATAAAAATAAGGTTATAAAATTACCCTAACACCTTCCAAAAATCTATTTGATGAATAAATGTTGAACCATATCACTTAAGGGTCGTAATAGAATAATTTCATGGAATTTTGACCATAAAAATGATTTAATTATTATTAAAACTAAAGAAAATGACAACATGTCACTCTCATATATCTTATAAGTGTAATGATTTTAATTTAGTGATAAACCTCATAAATCTTCAAATATAAATACTCTCCAGAAATATATTAAAATTATATACATCATGAGAATTTATTTATAATTTTTAGGGATTAAATAATTAATATTAAAGATGACACAATAGTGATGTAGAAATTATTTTCTTGATTGAAATATCAAATAAATGGTTTTAAGAATATTAAAATAAATATTATATGAACTAATTAACATTATCCACAGATTTTTTAGATGAATATGACATGTTAGGAATCTATTAAATATATTTTTTTGAATATATTCCCTTTTTGGATTTTATTTAAATTCAAATAAACGAATAGTGTCAAAATTGACACTATTGTTATTTTATCAAAATAACATGTTATAAAATTGTTTAAAAATCACAAAAATATTTAAAATCATAAATTGAACATTATATGGTCTAAAATCTCATAAATTAATCAATTATATACATTCCAAAACTCATAATAAATTACTTATAACAATTCAAAATTTAGAATATTATTACCACAAATAAAATTAAATAGATTAAATAAGGATAAATCATGCTGATATGGTTTAAAATAAATTCCCAGCATGCCTAAATTTTATTTTTTTTATGATATTAAAACCCTATGTCGTATAATATTCAGATTGGAGTCAATTTTGGAGGTTTTTATGTGGGTTTTGAGTTTATTATAAATTAATATTTTAGAGGTTTCCAGAAGTGCCCCTCTCCTCTCTTATAAAAGGGAGCCTCCTCCCTCTCCTCCTCAGAACATTTTGAGCCTTCAAGATCTGCCAAACCCTTTCCAGTTCTCTTCCCCACTTCCCCAGAAACATAATAGTGGTCATGGTCTTCTTCAAATACCATCTTTAGTGCCCTAATAGGAGGTTTAGAAGAGACGTATCAAAGAATAGGTAATATCTTTTAATGATTCTGTCAAATTTATTTCTTCTTCTACATCCTCTTCATTATTTTTTTCATTATAAAGTAATAAAATCGGTATCACTAATATACTTATATGTTATTATAAATATTAAACAAACCTATTTCACCTTCTATCCATCCTACGGAAAACAAATCACCGCGTGTGCGTACGTACAGAATATCATCTCCACGCCGTGGTATAATCTATTTCCCCCCACCACCTTAATTTGATGGGTGTAATGGTGTAAAGAATAACTATATATGATTATTATAACATGATACTAATGCTGATAATTTCTATCATCCACTCCAATTCCATTCAATAATTAGGGGAATGATATCGTCGCTCATGCATACGTACGGCTTACCGTCTCCGTGGTGTGATGTGATTCGTTCTACATGATCGTCATTAAACCATTATTATGTAAACGAATTTAATGAATAAATATGATATATATTATACTAATACCATTTGGTAAATTATGTAGCTATAACCTAAAAAAGATGAATAAGAATTTATTCGACAAAACACGCATAAGAACATAATGCAATAAACACCCGAATAACAAGTACCAATGAAATATTTCTGATAAGAAGATAATAATATGACCTTATATGATTTCATAACAATGTATATGATTCTATAATAAGTCAATGAAATTATTTAAATCATTATACAGGAGGTTCGGATATGTACAGAGCATATCAGACCTAAGGTAAAAGAAAAATCTCGCAATCTCATTTTTATCCTAGATTGTTTATACTTCAGAATTTACTAGGGAATATTTATCATCCACATCCATGATTCCTCAATATGTAATATTATTTCTATCCTCCTATAATTTTTTAAATCCATTTTTAACTATTGGTGTATTTTTATTAAAATATATGAAAGGAATTTTTTTTCGTTTTCAGTACGATATACTTTTTGACTTTTCTTGCCAAAGTACGAGAAGAATGTTTTTTTAACATATAAGACATTAATGGATTTTTATGATTTCATATAACATTATTTACATGAATCTTCCTTTACAAGTTTTCATGTTTATATTCAATTAACTTATTTTTTTTTGAAATTGGATGACATATTGAGAAAGGAAAAATGTTTTTGAAGTTGAAAGGATATTTTCCTCAATAATTAAGTTCATGTGTTTTATCAAAATTATTTTCCATATAAGATAATATATGGTTCTATTTATATCCCTATTATTACATTGATATGATTATGTTATGATGGAATTATTTTTATGAAGTCTTTTTATCTTATATCAATTATGTTTTGATGGATTGATGTTTAAGAATCACATTTTTATTACCTGGGTTATTCTATGACCTATGATATATGATTTTGTGGCACACATAAGAATTGTTTCATTATGAGATTGGTGGGACCTATATCTCCCTCCAATTAATCTGGTAAAGATTTATATCTCATGATATAGACATGGCTGGAACAACAAGTTAATATGGTTCTGTGATACAGGACTGGAACGAGGAGTGAACTCGGTTTAGTAATGGACTTTGTCCGCAATGATAGTCTTGGAAATGAGTGTGGACTAATATGAAATGATTTTATATGATTATGTGTGTATGCCAAAAAGTTTCATGTCTTATGTTATGAATGTTGGGATTACATTTCACTACTATGATTTATCACATATGATCTCTTTTGCACGATAAGATTTTCAAAATTTTATGTTCTTATGAATATGATATGTTTGATATTTCCTTTGTTTTACCTTACTGAGAATTTGAGCTCACCCTTTGTATGTTTTCTTTTCCCCAGGTCAGGAATAAGGGTATTAAGTTGGATATACAAAAGGGGCTCTAGATATGATAAACGGGAGACAATGTAGATGATTTATGAACCATTTGTTTATGTTTCTTAGTTTCTAAAGACACTATACCTATACGGTCTTATAATGGTTTTGTTATATGTTGTAATAAGTATGCTTCAATTCTGAAGTAATAACAATGTATGTAAATTACGAGTCGTTATAGTTGGTATCAGAAGAAAGGTATAGTCATCCTTTGGAAACTAGGATGTGAAAGACTTAGTAAGAACCCTAAGGATATGTCTAAGCATAGAAAAAAATCTTAGTGTTTTAGAAATGGCCATGAATAACCTATTATAAGACCTAAAGTGTGAAATTTTATTCCTAATTATGTGGTTTTCCTATTGTAATTAGTTTTTCTCACACTATGCTTCTTGGTTTTAGTCAATGGATAGAACCTGAAGGAACCGTGTTAATGCTGAATGCGATAGGCAATGCAATGATTGCCCCCCTGAGCAACCAAACTATATGGGAGGTGGAATGAAAAATCTTGTATCCATGCTCACACAACTTTCTCAATCTATGAATCATGTAGAACTTCCAAAAGATAAAAGGAGGGAGTAACATTCTATTAAATCCTTCATGAGGCAACGTGCACATTCATTCAGTGGTTCTTCAGATCCATTAGTGGCTGAACAATGGATTAGTACCACTAAAAAGATATTTTCAGTCCATCAATGTTCTGAACATGATAAATTCATCTTAACATTATATCGTTTGGAAGTTGAAGTTGATCAATGGTGAAATCTTGTCAAGAATACAAGGAAAAGGGATGAAATTGAGTACATGGAATGGGACGAGTTCAAGAACTTATTTTTCAATAATTACTTCCATTTTATTCTTCGAATAAAGATGGAGAATGTGTTTCTTGAACTGAATCAAAAGGATGATGAATCTATTGGTCCCTATGAATCAAATTTTACAAGGCTTGTAACGTATGCTTATGTTATTATTATCCCACCTAAGAGTAAGATTGATCGATTCTTTAGTGGCTTAAAATCAAGTCTCCGAAGGGAATTAGCTATAACGGACATCAATACCTATGAGGAAATTGTTATATGTGCACTCAAGGTTGAGATGGAGATTAGAGTAACCCATTAGTCATTTGGGTTTGATAAGAAGAGGAAAATGGAATTCAAAGGAAAATATAAAGACCACACTAAAAAGAAGATGAGTTTTCCCTTATGCCCAACGTGTGGAAAGAAACATAGAGGGAATTGTCTTAAAGAGACAATTAAAGGTTTTAAGTGTGGAAAAGATGGTCATCGGGCAATTTAATTCCACGGTGGTGGGAAAAAGATGTCTAGTGATGCGAAAAAAGAAAAGTCTACATAGAATGCACCTCAAACCCTTCAATGTTACAAGTGACAGGAAATGGGGAATTATTCAAATCAATGCCATAATCCAAGGGTTGTTGATGATGATCGACGTCAAAAAACTCTTATGTACAAATACAAAAGAAAGTCACATGCAATTTGAATCGGTGAAGTGGTGTACGATAACGACGTGGTGAAAGGTACACATACCATCCACCTTAAAGTTGCAAATGTTTTATTTTATTCTGGATCCACCCACTCTTTTATTTATGATGAATTTTCTAAAGTTATCACAGTAATACTACAAAAAGTAGCTGTTGAGTTAGTTGTGAAAACTCCTAATAGAACAACAGGTGTATCAAAAGATTACATTTCCTCTCTAATTGAAGTTTGGGGGAAAGTGCTTCCTTCAAATCTTGTTATCCTTCCTATAGTGGAATTTGATGTGATTCTTGGCATGGATTGGGTATCTTTATATGGAGATCATATCAATTTCCAAATAAGGGAAGTCACATTTCATATTCATGTTCAAACTATGATCATTTATCGATGCAAGGATGAATATAACTTTCTAGTGGAAATTTATTCCATCTTATGGGTCTTGATTCCAATAAATGAATGTTATTTATCTAAAATGGATGGAGATAAACTCATGATTATGAATATTCCCGTTATACGGGAGTTTGATGATGTCTTTCCAGAGGAATTTCTAGGTCTTCCACAAAATCGTAAAGTTGAGTTTTCAATAGAACTCATTCCAGGTGATATGCCCATTTAAAAGACACCTTATAGAATGGCCCCAATTGAGTTTCAAGAATTAGAGATGTGAATCCAAGAGAATCTTGATAAGGGATTCATATTCCCTAGTGAATCACCTTGGAGAGCACCTATTATGTTTGTTAAGAAAAAAGATAGATCAATGAGACTCTGCATTGATTATCGAGAACTTAACAAGATCACTATCAAGAACAAATATCCTCTCCCACGTATTGATGACCTATTTGAAAAAATATGTGGATCTCAATACTTTTCCAAGATTTATCTTCATTTAGGGTATCATAAATTAAGTGTCAAAAAGGAGGATATACCCCAGACGACTTTCCGTACAAGTTATGGACACTATGAGTTTATAGTAATACCATTTGGTCTTACTAATGTCCCTACTATCTTCATGGATCTAATTAATATAGTCTTTAGAGACTATCTTGATTAGTTTTTGGTAGTCTTTATATATGATATTATTGTCTATTCAAAGAGCAAGGAAGAACATGAAGATCACTTGATAATTGTATTGAAGACCCTGAGAATGGAGAAGATTTATGCCAAATTTACAAAGTTTGAATTTTGGCCTCAAAAAGTTTCATTTTTGGGTCACATAATCTCATAAGAGGGGATATATGTGGATCCATAAAAAAACGAAGGTTATTGAAAGATGGTCGAGACCAAAGACAATTACTGAAATCTGAAGTTTTTTTGGTTTATCTGTGTATTATCAATGTTTTGTGAAAGTTTTTTCATGATTATCTAACCCACTCACCAAATTAATTCGGATAAAGTGTTATGTTTGTTTGAATGGAGGAATGTGAAGATAATTTCAAAGAGCTAAAGAGAAGGTTATCCAGTTCACCTGTGCTCACACATGCATTGTAGTGGAGAATGGTTTGTGATCTATAGTGATGCCTCCATGAAGGGGATGTGGTGTGTTCTCATGAAAAATGATATGGTGATAGATTATGCATCATGATAGTTGAAAATCCATGAGCCTAATTACCCAACACATTATTTGGAGTTAGTTGTGGTAATCATTGCATTAAAGATTTGGAGGAATTATCTTTATGGTGAAAGGTGTGATATTTATACTGATCATAAAAGTTTAAAGTATATTTTCACACAAAAGTAGTTGAATATGATTCAAAGAAGATAGTTGGAGACGAATAAGGATTAAGACTGATCAATTTGTTACCACCCTGATAAAGCAAATAAGGTGGCAGATGCATTAAGTCGACAAGACCATGCTAGCTTATACATGATGAGGATAACAAAGGATCCAATATTTATGGATTTAAAATGGATGGATCATAAAATTTTAATAAAAGTGGAGATATCTTATCTTTCTCAAATAAATGTTCAGCCATCTATACAAGTGAAGATTAAAGAGGCGCAGAAGGAGGATTTTGGGATTCAAAAGAAAGTGAGAAATGTTCTTGAATTCAACCTTGATTGTGATTGGATAATAAGGTTCAAGAACCGTGTCTGTATTCCTACCATACAAGAATTAATGAAGGATCTGCTATATGAGGCTTATAGTTCTTCATTCTCTATTCATCCTGAAAGTTCAAAGATGTATAGGGACCCGAAAGAGTACATTTGGTGGGATGGAATGAAAATAGATATCGCTGAATATGTCTCTCGATGCTTGGTTTGTTAGAAATTTAAAGCTGAGAGACAGAAGTATAAAGGGATGTTACAACCATTACCCATACCAGAATGGAAATGGTAAAACATCACTATGGACTTTTTCATCAGACTTCCCAAAACATCCAAATGCAATAATGTTATCTAGATAATAGTTGATCGTCTTATGAAGTCGGCACACTTTATTACTATTATATAGTATTTCTATCTTGATTATCATTCAAGGATATATGTACAAGATGTGGTAAGATTGCATGGAGTACCACTTTCCATTATATCTGATCGGGATCCGAGGTTTACCTCAATGATTTGGCCAAGTCTTCAGCATGCACTATATATAGAGATAAGTTTTAGCACTGCCTATCATCCTCAGACAGGCAGTCAGTCTGATAGGACAATTCAAACATTGGAAGACATTTTGAGATATTTTTCTATGTATTTTAACAGTGTTTGGGATCAATGCCTACCTTTGGTGGAATTTTCTTATAATAATAGTTTTCACTCCAGCATTTAGATGGCTCCTTATGAAGATCTATATGGAAAGAAATGCATAACTCCAACTTGCTGGGATGAATATGGGGAAAGAATGCTATTATGACCTTATTATGTTGATGAGATGGACGAAAAGGTCGGATCTATTCAACAACACAAAAGAGAAATCCAGAGTCAACAAAAAATTTATGCCGACAACCAAATAAAATACCTAGAGTTTGAATTGCATGATAAAGTGTTCTTACGAATACTTCCTTGGAAGAGAGTAATGAGATTTGGAAAGAAGGGGAAGTTGAGCCCTAGGTATATCGGTCCTTTCGAAATACTAGATCATGTTGGAAAGGTAGCTTACCAATTGGAACATACACCAAATCTCTCTCAAGTTCATGATGTGTTCCAAGTATCTGTCTTGAGAAAGTACATACCTGATCCTTCACATGTACTAAGCTCAGAAGTTATAGCACTGGAGAAAGAACTTTCTTATGAAGAACAACCGATAGAGATTCTGGATCCTTGGGAAAAAGCTCTACAAAACAAGACCACTCGCTTGGTTAATGTTTTTTAGAGGAACCACCAATTAGAATAAACTACACGAGAACTTTAGGATATGATGAGGGAGAGGTATCCTCATCTGTTAGTTACGAAGTGACGAATTTCAAGGGAGAAATTCATTTTAAGGGGGGTAGAATGTAGAACCTTGAGATTTTATGAGAAATATATATATATTTTATGTATTATGTTATACTCAACACCAAAGGAATCTCTCACTACACACCACACTAGCATGGCTTGCCTTACACCGTTGAGCAACCTTCCTCGATAGCTTGCGCTGTACGAAATACCAAGTATCACTATATAATGATATATCATTATAATAGTATGAACTAGATATTATGAATATTATTACCTAAGTATTTAATTTTATAACATTATAATTCTCTTTACACATTTTCCAGAATGAGATATGAAAACAAAATCAATTTTTTGGATAAAATAAGTATTTTTCAAAACATGCAGTTTTACCGCCTTTTGATGGCGCACCCATTTTAAATATAATTTTTGACAAGTTTTATAAGTTTAATTTTACATAATAAACTTCTTATTTTGAATCAGGATATAAAAATTTACATTGGATAAATTTTTGATAATTTTCTGATAACTTTCATATTTTGATGAATAGTAAAAATATGCTAAATTTCTCTTAAAAACAATGTTTTTCATCAAGATAATTTATATGGTTAAAAGATAAAATTTAATGGTTTTAAAGTATAAATAGAATATATTTTTTCCATTTAATATAATTTATGTCATTACCACTAATTTTACATTGAATTCATAGGTAAAAACATTTCAATCTTTGACAATGGTTTAACTTTTAAACCCGTTTTTTAACAACGAGATTAATTTTAAATTAATCACTGAAAATTATGTGTTTTGAATTTTGAAAAATGGATTCCATATTTGGATTCAGTGGGTCTAAATTATGTTAATAGGTTACTTTTTTTTTATGAACAGTAACTACAGTAATTTTTTATTTACTACAGTTAAAGGAATATGGGGTAATTAAGGATGAAAATAAGATTATAAAATTACTCTAACACCTGAAAAAATTCTATTGGATGAATAAAAGTAAACCCATATCACATAAGGGTCATAATAGATTCATTTCATGGTATTTTGACCTTGAAAATGATATAATTATTATTAAAACCAAATAAAGTGACAACATGTCACTCTCTTATATCTTATATGTGTAATAATTTTAATTTAGTGATAAACCTCATTAAACTTCAAATATAAATAGTATTTCAAAAACTAATAAAATCATATACATAATGAGAATTTATTTATATTTTCTATGGATTAAATGATTATCATTAATGATGACACAATAGCGATATAGAAATTATTTTATTGACTGAAATATAAAATAAATGGTTTTACAAATATTAAAATAAATATTATATTAACTAATTAATGTTCTAAACAAGTTTTCTATGTGAATATTACATGTTATAAATCTATTAAATATTTTTTTTCGAATATATCCTCTGTGTGGATTTTATTTAAATTCAAATAAATGAATAGTGTCAAAATTGACACTGTTGTTATTTTATTAAAATAACATATTATAAAATTGTTTAAAAATAACAAAAGTATTTAAAAAATATAAATTGAAATTTATATGGTCTAAAATTTCATAAATTATCCAATTATGGACATTTCATAACACATAAGTAATTATTTATAACAATTTAAAATTTAGAATATTATTACCACAAATAAAATTAAATAGATTAAATAAGGATAAATCAAGATGATAAGGTTTAAAATAAATTCCCAAAATTCCTAAATATTATTGGATGATTATATTACAACCATATCTCATCTAATATTAGGATATTATTCATTTTGAAGTTTTTATGTGAGTTTTGAGTTTATTATAAATTAATATTTTAGAGATTTCTAAAAGTGCCCCTATTTTCTCGTATAAAAGGGAACATCCTCCCTCTACTCCTCACAACATTTTGAGCCTTCAATAATGGCCAAACCCAGTCCATTTCTCTTATAAACTTCCCTATAAACACACTAAAAGTCCAGGTTTTCTTCAAAGAACAACTTAAGTTCCCTAAGAGGAGGTTTAAAAGAGGCGCATCGAAGAAGATGTAATTTCCTTTACCGATTCTTTCATATTTATTTATTCTTCTACTTCCTCTTCTTTATCTATTTCATTATAAAGTAATAACATCAGTATCCCAAATATACTTAAATGTTATTATAAATATGAAACAACCCAATTTCACCTTCTATCCATCCTACGGAAAACAAAATCACTGCGCGTACGTACGTATGGAATACCGTCTCCACGTCGTGGTGTAATCTGTTTTCCCCCACCACCTTACTTGGATGGGTATAATGGTGTAAAGAATAAATATATATTATTATTATAACATGATACTAATTCTGAGATATTCTATAATCCACTCCATTACCATTCAATAATTTTGGGAATGATATCGTCGCATGTGCGTACGTACGGCTTATCGTCTCCACGGTGCGATGTGATTCATTCTACATGATCTTCATTAAACCACGATTATGTAAATGAATTTAATGAATAAATATGATATCAATTATTCTAATAACATTCTGTAAATTATGTATCTATAACCTAAAAAATATGATTAAGAATTTATTCGACAAAACATGAATAAGATCATAAAGCAATAAACACCTAAATAACAAGTAGTAATGAAACATTACTAATAAAGATGATAATAATATGACCATATATGATATCAGAACAATGTATATGATTCTGTAATAAGTCAACGAAATTATTTAAATCATTATACAGGTGGTTCAAATACGTACAGATCATATCAGACATAAGGTAAGGGAAAATCTCACAATCTCATTTTTATTCGAGATTGTTTATACTTCAGAATTTACTGGGGCATATTTATCATCCACATCCATGTTTCCTCAATATGAAATATTATTTATATCCTCCTAAAATTGTTTAAATAAAATTTTACCTTTTGGTGAATTTTTAGTAAAAGATATGAAAGGAATCTTTTGTCGTTTTGAGTACGAGATACTTTTTGACTTTTCCAGCCAAAGTACATGAAGAATGATTTTTTAACTTATATGGCATGAATGGATTTTTATGACTTAATAAAAAAAATCCATGAAGCTTCTTTTAATATTTTTCAAGTTTATCTTCAATTAAATTCTTTTAGTTTAAATTTCTATGACATATTGAGAAAGGAAAAATGTTTTTGAAGTTGAATGGATATTTTCCACAAGAATGAATTTCATGTGTTTTATCCAAATTATTTTCCATATAAGATAATATAAGGTTCTGTTTCTATCCCTATTATTACATTGATTTGATTATGTTATGATGGAATTATTTTTTATGAAGTCCTTTTATCTTATATGGATTATGTTTTGATGGCTTGATGTTTAAGAATCCCATTTTTATTACATGGGTTATGCTGTGATGTATGATTTAGAATTTATGATTTTGTGGCACACATAATAATGGTTTCATTATGATATGGGTGAGACCTATATCTCCCTCAAATGCATTGGGTAAAGATTTATATCTCATGAGATAGACATGGCAGGAACAACAAGTTAATCTGGTTCAATGATACAAGAATGGAACGAGGAGTGAACTCGGTTCAGTAATGGAATTTATCCATTATGATAGTCTTGGAAATGAGTCTTGACTAATATGAAATGATTTTCTATGATTATTTTTGTATTCCATAAAGTTTAATGTCTTATGTTATGAATATTGGGATCACATTTCACTACTATGATTTATCCCATATGATCTCTTTTGAGGGATAAGATTTTCAAAATGATAGGTTATTAGGAATATGATATGATTGATATTTCCTTTGTTTGACCTTAATGAGAATTTGAGCTCACCATTTTTATGTTTTCATTTCCCCAGGTCAGGAAAAAGGGTATTAAGTAGGATATGCCAAAAGGGACTCTGGATATGATAAACTGGAGACAATGTAGATGATTTATGAACCAGTTGTTTATGTTTCCCAGTTTCTAAAGACACTATACAAATACGGTCCTATCATGGTTTTGTTATATGATGTAATAATTACGCTTTAATTCTGAAATAATAACAATGTATGTAAAGTAAGGGTCGTTATAGAGATATAGAGAAGGCTAAGATTATGCGATTACTATTGCTGAAGTTGATGTTCCTAAAGATATGGTTGCAGGTACATTGATTGTAACCTCAAATTTGGTTAATGATTTATTTGATTATTGATCTTTTTACTCTTTCATATCATCCATGTTTTCCAGAAATACTAAGATTCTACCAAACACCTCATACTATAGGGAAAAATGAATTTTTTGGTGGGTTTTAGTGAAGGGTATTAAAACTTCCACTAAATACACAGTGAACGTCATATTTAATGGCAATTTTTAAAAATCAAAACTATTTTTATTTTAACAAATTTATTGGACATCTAATACTGAATATTATTTATAAATTATTTTATTAATTTATTTATAATTAGTTTTTAAACATTATCGCGAATGCAAAGAAATTTCATAAAAATCTCGGTTATATTAATGTAACAAAATATTAAATATTTAAAAAATAATTATTAATTATTATAAATAATTTTTATTTATTATTTGAAATTTGAAATTTGAAATTTTCATTTATTTTTATGGGTTAATTATTAACTATTTATGATTATTAGCTAATAAGTAATTCAAAGTTAAATTAATTATCAAATAAGTTGAAAATCAAACTGGAATATCTAATCACCATAAATTTTGATTCAAATGTTCATTTTACCTCTAAAACAAGTTAAATTGAAACTTTTAAAATGAAATAAAATAAAATTAGATAAAAATTTTGTGATAACTAATAGAATAAAATTTATTTCAATTTTAATCGAAAGGTGAAGGTAGAACTTCAACTTCAAATTTTCATATATTCTGATTTCAGTATTCACCTAAGCTCTATGAGATATATAGTTCAATCTTAAAAAATATTTAAATGTCATATTTAAGAAGCGGGCCTTTGTCATTGTTTTTTTAGGAAAATGTTCCAAAAGTCCTCCAAAATGGAGTTTTTTGTTCAGATACCATGTTTTTTGAACATTTGATGTGCTTTTTGGTTTCGCTTAAGGGTTTCTTCATATTCTTTTTGGGTAATATTTGATTTTATTGCCTGGATTTAAATTCTTATTGATTTTATGGAAATGTAATTTCAATTGTTTTTGTTCTTTTGGTGATTTATTATATATATATATATATATATTTCTATACATTTATATTTATTTATTTATATTATATATATATATTATAAATGTTTATTTAGAATTATATATATTTGAATCTATGTATAGAAATTTATATGTATTTAGGCATATTTTTCTATATTTATATACATTTATAAATTTGTATACATATTCTTGTTTATATATTTTTTATACTTCGTGGGTATATATATACACTTGTGAATATATATACATACATTTTATTAATATTCAATTATATATATGTGTGTGTGGGATTTAAATATATATATATATTTGTAATATAAATGTGTGTCTATATGTATTTATGTAAATTTAATTATATTTATTCATATATTTATAGATATTTATATACATAATTATGGATGGGTAGAGAGAGATGTTCATGCTTCTCTCTTGCGGTGTTTCCCTAGCCCGCATGACGTCGGAGCCTTCTCCCCCTACTTATCGGAGGGGGGAGTTTCACATCCTCCTTTGCCTGAGAAGGTTACGTCCTTCCCATCTTCTTTCGCTTCTCCTCCTCCCTTCCTGAGAATCTGGATTTCTCCAAAGGTTCCATGTCTTTTTTTGTAAGGCGCTCATTCTGCCTCTGCTGCTATCGGAGCTCAATAATTCCTTGGATCTATGCCGTCTCACCGTAGTGGCATGCTTCCGGCTAAATCGATAATTAGTGGAAGTGTTTGATCAATTCATCAAATATTCTGGGAATTTCTGGCAACACGCGGTTATTGGTCTCCTTGACCAGAAGCACTTCATGGACTAATTTGGTTCGGAAGAGAACTTGATTGATGCCTAGTCTAGGTCACCTAGAAGATGCAGGGGATACCCCTTCTATCTCTTCCGTTTGAACTTTAATTTTCACATGAGGTGCGACCCTTCAATGATAGAAACATTGGTAAGGTTTCCTGGTTTACCCCTTTCCATTCAGAACCCTTCAATTTTGTGTGAAATCGGGAATATGGTAGGATGTTTCTTGTGTTTTTATAATTGTACTGAGGTTGTGTTCCATCCAATTTGTCTGTGGAATAGTGTTGAGGTGAATGATGCGAGGCCTCTAGGGAACTACGTTTGGATCACATAAGGTAAGGAGTTTGGATGGAGGAAATATGTTGTGTTTGAATCCTGGATGCAGTACTGCACAACCTATTTTAGTTTTGGTTACTCAGAGTTAGTTTTTCGTAACGTGAAGTTGAGTCCAAGGCTGTAGGTGATGGCGAGGAGGAGTAGTGATGGCTACGAGGTTCCTGGTCTGGATCTTTTGGTGGTGGAGGGAAACATTATAGTCATTTGTGTGAGAGGGGATCAGAATATTGATACAGTGGTTGAAGAACCTTCGGCCGCAGTGGTGGTGTAGGAGATGTGGCAGGGTGATCCAACTGAGGTTCCTGCAAGTGGTTGGGGAGTGAAGGAGTTGTATGTGCCCTCTCATCCAATGGTGAATAGAGTGTTTGATTGGTTGGTGAGTGACCATAGGCTTGGAAAGCTGTCCTCAATGGGGCATGTTGATGAGTGTTCCCTTTTGAGTTCAGGTAATATGCTTGAGAAGTCGTTGGGCAGTGCGGATTGTGAGAACGATGGGGTATAAGATCATAGTGTAACAGACAATCGATTTGCCTGCATGGAACATGAGAAGGTTCATGTTACGACTCAGGGACCTCAATTGTCTGATGTTATGCAGATTGATTCTAGAAATCAAGTAAAAGTTGGTATGAAGGAACATGAGACGGAACTCCATGATGGTCGTGGAAATGTGGCGAATAAGGTTCTTGCCCCGACTGACCATAACGAGCAATCCGATTTGAGATGGATTCTGGATGCTGCAGAGAATATTATAGCGAGGAAGGATGATGGAGTCAATAAATTTGTTTCCATAAAAATAAATGGAAAATGGGGAATCTGTTCTGACAGTGATGAAGAAAATAGCAGAATGGTCAGACCGTCTTATAGTGACATTGCGCAAGGCAGGAGAAGCAGGACGTCTGAAAGTGATGGAATGAGGACTATGCAACCAAGGAGAAAAATAAGGAAATATTATTCTTACCTACCAAAGCTGGTGACCACCAGGTATTCATCTACTTGGGAGAGAGGGGATATCCATGCTTCTAAAAAATGTTGTGGACAATCCAAGAAAGAGGATTTTTCATTGGAATAGTCAACGTTAGGAGAGAAGTACATCAATTTCTTGAAGCAATATGAAACGAATTCAAAGTGGGAATCAGTTACTACATAGGAAACATCTTATTATGGAGGTGGTGAAGGATATGACTACAATGATATGTAATTGTCTCATTCCTGCTAGAACTAATGTCTGGATGCGGGAAAGATTTTCTTTTGTATTCTTTTTCTTGCACTATTGTACCTTTTCTTTCTTTTAATAAATGGCTCGGGGTCATTCGCCTCTGACTCACTTTCTGGGTATTTATATACATTCATGTATATTTATATACGTTAATGTATATAGATATATATATTATGTTGGAATATATATATTTATATATATTCTATCAATTATTTTGTGTTTGGTTCAATGTACTTGTATTTATTTAAATTTATGTAAATTTATTTATATTTAAAAAATTTAATAATATATTTATAACTGTATTTAAATACAGTTATATATAATTACATATAGTCATTTTTTATTGATCATTTACTATTTATTATTAATTATTAATTTATAATATATTTATCAATTATTTATTTTATATTGATTTAGTGGTTATTATTTATTTATTTAATATTTATTGAATATTTATTATAACATATTTAATATTATTCATTGTTTATTTAAAATGAAATATTTATTCTTTATTATATAAATAGTATTTATTTTTTATTGCTTTATTATTTATTTACTAATTATTTATTATCTATTAAATTATTATTCATTTTTAATCTTTTATTTTTTATTATAAATTAAATTTTTTATATTTTTTATTATTTCATTATTATTTTATTATTGATATGTTATTCATTAATTATTAATTATTTATTTATTATATATTCATTAATTATTAAATATCAATTTATCATATATTGATTTATTATTTATTATTAATTTATTATTATTTATTAATTTCTTATTTTTTTTTATTTAATTATTATTTATCCATTATTTGTTCATTATTTATTTTGTATTTACTTATTATTTATTTATTTACTGATTTATTTTTTATTAACTATTTATTTATTATTTCTTATTTATTTATTTCTTATTTATTTGTTGTGTGTTATTTTTTATTATTATTATTTTTTAACATTATTATTTTATTTATATGTATATATATATTAAATTCTATTTACTCCCCACATGAATATATTTCTGAAGTGGCAAACTCTTTATAGAATAATCAATAGGTAAGAGTTCCAAATCTCACCCAAAACATATATATGTTGAATATCATCATGACATGCATGAAATATGCATGCATGATGCAATATATAAAAAAGATGAAAGATATACAATAACTATGATAAACGATCTACAATATTTCTAAAAACCATTGTGACATGTTTCGTGACACCGCATTTAGCGGTGATTTTTACTACCATTAAATGGGTTTTCAGCATTGTGTTAAGAAGGGAGTTCTCAATCAAGACTCACAGTAAAAATATTATTTGAACAAGGATATGCCAGCCAATCCCCATCACAATACATAGAATTACCCTATTTGTAAACATTTTTTTTATACATGTGGTTGACTTTTATATAATCCTTTGAATAGATTGGAATTCAAATTATAAGGTGAAAATTTATTTCCAAGAGAATGATATTATGGTTTGCGAAGGAGATGTGGAATCCTTTATCATTGTAAGGAAAACTACATCATTAGAATCATGTCTAGATCCTCCTGTAGTATCCCTCAACAATGATATTATTGGAGAATAAATGTGGATGCAACTAATTAATTGGAAAGGTATCCTTAGAATAGATTATATACATATTTTTCATAAATAAATTCATTTGTTTCCAGACATACAACAAATACATCCACACGAGTGTGAAGTTGAGTTTTCAATTGATCTCATCCATTATGAAAAACTTATATCTAAGCCTCCATATAATAAGGCCATAGTATAATTACTAGAACTGAATATATAACAGTAGTAGTTATGTGATAGGGGATTTATACACCCTAGGGTTTCACCGTAGTGAGACCTCTTCTTTTATTGTTAAGGAGAAAGAATGGGTCTATGATTTTATACATCGATTACAGGAAAATCTATTCCATTAGTATAATGACTATGTATCCTTTGTTCTCATTGATGACTTGTTTGATCAAAATAAAGGATCTTAATATTTTTCAATGATTGATCATTTTTCTGGGTATCATTAAGTACATGTAACAAAGGATGATATTCCTAAGATGACAATCTTTACATGGTATAAGAATTATGAATTTATAGTAATGACCCATGTATTGATGGAGGCACCCTACTTTTCTACAGATCTGGTGAACAAGGTATTCAAAGATTAAAATTATAATTTCATTATGGTATTTATAGATGACATATCAGTAAAATCTAAAAATATGATGACTATAAGAGTCATTTGTGTATCATTCTTAAGACACCTAGAGAAAAGGAGTTATATAGAATATTTAAAAAATATGAAATCTAGATTAAAGATTTTTTTATTTACCATATTTCCTGTATTGATAAAAAATAAATAGATAATTCAAAGACCAAGGTAGTGATGGAATGAAAAATGGCAGTAAATTAAACTGATGAATACAGTTTCCTTGGATTAGTAGGTTAGTATCAATGATTTGTTCCAAAGGATACATAATTGTCTAACTCGTTAACCATGATTATATGTATATTGGTTAAATTTATATTGTCATAACAATGTAAATAATGTTTTGAATAATTAAATTGGATATTGTTCAAGGCCTCGACATTAAATTTACCATTGAGAAGGGTTGAATGTTTGATATATAGTATTTCCTCAATGAAGGGATTTAGATGTTTCCTTTAACAGAATGATAGATCTGTTGTCTATGAATAAATACAGTTAAATATTCATGAAGATAATTATACAACCATGATCTTGATTTGGAAGTAAAAATATTTTCATTGAAGATATAGAGGTATTATATTTATATTGAAATATATTAAATATATTTGGATAATGAATGATTTGAATACAACTTCTCTTAGAAAGTACTCAACATTAGGTAAAGGTGATGGCTATAACTACTCAAGGTTAATGATTTCTTAATACACTACATCTAAGTGAAGGTAATAATAGAGTTTAATGTGTTAAGTTTAAAATATCATGGATTTTTAACTAAAATAAGGATTGGATAAGATCTTATATTCATGGATTTAGTAAATTTGGATATGGGAGTCATTATGTAAAAAAAACATGAAATCTATTCAAAAATGATTTTCAAACCATCCTTAATGGAGAAAATAAAAATTTCCCAACATCATTATAATAATATTCAAAAGAAAATAAAATTCATTAATGGTAAGAAGTTGGTAGACTTTATCTACGAGGATGGTATATTGAAATTTGGAAAAAGGATACATGTTCCATACTTTCATAAGAGAAAAAATGAATTATTAAATGAATATCTTTACTATAATTTTTCTATACACTCAAGTATCATGAATTTGTATTAGGATTTGAATAAAAAAATTCTGGATAATATGTAACTGATAATTGCATACTATATATCGAGATGCATGATTCATCAATAGTTAAAGGCTAAGAGACAACATATTGAAGGATTCATACAACCTCTGCCTATTTCTTTGTGTAAATGAGATGATATTAATATGGAATTTGTAACTATATTATGAAAAACCCCTATAAAGAATTATTCCATATGATTTATTATTTACCACTATACCAAGTATAAAAATTTCATTTCTATAAGGGAAGATACACCTCTTAAGAGACTCATAGAAATCAATATTAATGAAGTTATAAAACATCATGGTCCACCCATTTTGATTGTATGTAACCATTATCTATTATTATATATACTTAAATTCATGAATATTATTAAGAAGTATCTTGGAACATATCTATATTTGAGAACATTTCATCATCTTTAGATATATGTATAATTTGAATGTTCATTTAAACATTATAAGAAATATTGAGGTCATTACCAATTTAATTTCATGGTATCTAGGCTACACATTTACCTTTGGCAGAATTATCATATAATAATATCTTCCATCCAAGTAATAATATGGAAGAATATTAAGTTTTCTATGAGATAAGATGTCATACAAAAACTTTTTGGGTTGATGTTGGTGAGTGGAATATATTATGACCAAATATTTTGGATGGGATATCTAAGAAATTTAAAATAATTTAGAGTAATATAAAGGTATCTCAAAGTAGAAAAAATATTTGTTTTAATAATATAAAGGTTGATTTAATATTTTATGTTGGAGATAATTCTTTCATGAAGTTAACTATCTAGAAGTGTTTTATTAGGTTTGAAAGGAATGGTAAAATAAGTCCAAGTTATTTCAAAAAAAATTATATTCTATAAATATTAGAAAAAGTATTACTATTTAGAAATTCCACATAGCCTCTATATTGTTCATTATGTGTTCTATATCTCTTTATTGAGGAAGTACATTCCTGACCCAATGTATGTGATCACCTCTATGAAAATAGAATTTGAACATGAGATATGTTACTCTAAATAACCAATCTAAATTATTGACACTAGAGAAAATGTGTTATAGAATCATATGATTTGATTAGTGAAGGTATTTTAGGTATATCTTAATATATAATAGGAAACATGGGAACCAGAAGAAGTAATGAGGAAGAACCACCCATTTTTTTCAAAAGTGGTGTCTAAGAAAATTTCGAGGATAATATTTTTATAGGAGGGTAAAATGATACAGCATAGCTACAATTAATGTATGTGAACTTTTCATCCTAAATAAACTATAGTAAAATTCCCATTTTAATATTTCATGGAAAAAAAATTCTAATTTTATATAATTAATATCACTATTGAACTTACTATATCGAAATGAGCATACAATGATGTTTTGAAATTTTATCTTAAAGTTATAATTTATGAATAATTGGAAATTTAATATTTATATAATTAATTTTTATTTATAATATTTTTTTAAAAAATATAATTAAAAATAAATTGATTTTGAGTTGGTTAGAAATAAATATAACTTCATTTGAATATAAAAAGTGTTATTTTTTAGAAAACATTTTAAAGTGGACAAAATATTTATAGATTAAAATAATATCTATTAATTAATTATTTTAATGAAATTTGTAGATTATATATTCAATAAAATAAATATATATTAATCTAATGCTGTTTACTAGAAAAATAGTTAGAATAAATTTGTCTTATGCTTTAAAAATATTATTTTCTTAAAAATTGTTTTATTTGTATTTAATGGTTTTATTTTCTAATTAATTTTTTCCACTTATTGGAATTGAATTTGATATTTTTTTTAAAACATAAAATAAATATTTAATGTTTTACTAAATAGTTCAATTTTAATTTTTTCATAATAAAGAGAAACTGAGGTAAAAATTCACTATCAGTAAAGACTAAAATGATTTAAAATGAGGTTAAACTATATGATAAAGGTTAAAGTGGGCTATTTTTTAAAAAATTCTATTGGTTTCTAATATTTTGACCTTTTCCCTATAATTCTAAAATTTCTGACAATTTAGAGCCACTTTAGATGAGTAATGCATATAATATATAATTAAATTTCATGTAATTACAAGATTTCCTCCCACCTCACTTATTAAAGGAACACCTCTCTCCAATATTATTAAAAAAACATTATGCCACATATCTGGAATAATACTTACCCAAATTCCATCCAAAAATAGTTTCCCACATCTTATAGGTACTAGTATCACCAAAATATCACGTGAAGAATGTTTAAGGTGTAATACATGGGACGTTATCCAATGAATAGGTATATATTCATACTAATCTTTTTCAAGTCCCTATCTTCTTAAAACCCATAAAAATATTAGATAACTATATTAACATTTTTACACACACAAACACAAATATATATATTCACCACATTGAGATATTTTTATTTAATGGTAATATCTATTTTTTATCTCCTTTCCAACCAATAGAAAACAAAAATCTCGCCCCTTTATACGTAAGTCTTATCATCACCATGTAGCGGTATAACTCATTTTCCACACCAATTTACATGGATGGTTATATATATGTAATTAATTAATATATATGATATTTTTAAAAAAATTGTGATTTTGGAAATATAATTTTGCATCTTCTTTCATACCCTTCCATCGGTTGGAAAATTATAGCATTGTTTCTGCGTATGTGTGGACTACGGCCTACATAAGGTGATGCAAATAATTTTTTTATTTCCCACAATTATTGAGTTACTATAAAATTATATATAATGTTGAAAAATTATAATAATGAGATTATTAAAAGTCATGATATTATGTAAACATTTCATAACAACTTTAATCATGGAAAATATACTGAACTAATTTAAGAGAAATTGAATGAACAACATAAAGTTGTCGACATAAGAAAGCACTATTCAATGACTGGATTTCAAATGAATATAAAAGGACATTAAAAATGGAATATATTTAAAAACTGATGTTATTAAAGTATTTTTAAAATTTTAATTGATTATAAAGGAGGATCAATCATATATGACTAATTGGATACCAAAGGTAACAGATTTCTATTAAAATCTCATGTTATTCTGCGATTGTGTCTGTGTTCATATTTACTTTAGGTAAATTATATGATAATAATATCTTAAAACCCATATATTTTCATATAAAATGGTTATTTTTTGTCTTTACATGTTTATTGTAATGGATTTTACTATACTGACCTATTACATTTCAACTTTTTGTGCTAAGAGGGAATTTAGAGTCTATTACCCAAGTTTTTCGAATGTTTTTCCTCATAGTCAGTGAAATTGCCTATGTGGATCCATTAGCAACCTAAATAATCTATGTGGATGGATTGGATACATGGATTGTATGACTTGGATATGTTTCTAGATTAGTTATGAGGATGGGTAGATTACTTAGATTAGCTATGTGTGAGATTGGCTATGTGAGAGATTAGAAAAATGAATTAGCTATGGGGATAGATCAACTGCATGAATTGGATATGTGGATAGATTGTTCATGTGGATTGACTAAATGATTGATTGGATATATATAGCTTCTTTTTGTGTTATCATAAGAACGAGCGATTATGTACATGACTGATCAAATATGTGAATTGGCTACGTGAAAATAGGAATATGGGGATTTTGGCTACATGTGGATTATGACTTTGCGAAATCGTTCACCAAGATATTTCCTTTAGTTTAGTTGAAAAGACCAAGTGACCCTTATGGTAGTTTGAATCAATAGACTTTGAAGGCTGATTCTACAAGGATAATTAAATCCTTGATTTTCTGATATGGATGAGGTTGTAAATTAGTCCCTCCATATAGAGTTTATTGATATTTGAAACGGTTGGAATTAAATTCTTTTTTGATCTGAAATTTATGATCTTATCATAACCATTGACAGAAAAATGAATATCCTTCTTTTCATTCCATCCCACTACCCTTCACTTGAGAGTAGGGGTCTGAATCATTCCCTTGGAGTCATGGAATCTTTCTACCAATGGTTCATGTTTCATCCCCCAATGATTCCATTTTTCATGTTCCATCTATTTTTATTGTACCAATTCATACATACCTTCTTCTTCTAGTTATTGGATTCATGTATTCTCTAAAACATTTATGTTCAATCACAAATCTATCCTGGTTTATACCCGTGTGTGGGAATAGAATTAAAATAATTAATATTGAACCAAATTAATAATGAAATGGATTTATATCGTTTGTCATTTCGTACCATGATAAATGTTTTCCACTTGATTTTCTAGATAGTATGTGACATATTCTATGATTATGTATCATGATATTATACTCACTTAATCATGTTGTTCTTGATGGAATATGGTAAAGTATATCAATCCCAAATTAATTTATAATTTATTCTCTAGAGAATAATTAGACATGTTTAATAAATCCAGTGTTTTTTGTAATATGATAATGACCAAATTTATGAGAGTATGCATGTTCAAATTAATAAGTAATTCCATGTGTTGATGTAATTTGATAAAAAATAGGAATAATTCTAATTTTTTTGAGTAAAATAATTAATTTCATGTTAGTAAACTATAATTTTACATGTTGGTTGAAACTCAAATGTATGTTTAAATTAATTGTATAATTAATTTTGAATATTTTTTGAGCTTAATTATTTAGGATTCCTACAGCTGGGTATGTTAATAATGAACCAGTTATTTAAAAAAGAAATAAATAATGTTTTTTTATAAATATAGAAAATAGAATCTAAGTTTCCAATCTCATTTATAAGTCTAAGAGCCTTGTGTTGGAGTCGTGAGAGAACATTTTTTGTAAAAGATGGACGCCTTGTTTTAGTTCCTAGATCTCCCTATTTGTTATACTATGTTTATTTCCGGATTCTTTTATGATTTTATATGGGTGTGATCATCTCTATGAGACAAGATATGAGCCTAGGATGGTTATGCCTGAGATAGAAAATGTGATATGGGGCAGGGAGGCATGGATGATATGGAAGTAGTTGGAACCTATGATGGTTAGATCACTACGGGAAAAATGGGTAATAGCGACAGGAATAATTCCTGTCGCAAATACCTTTCGCAAATGAGTATTTGCGACGGACAATTATTCCCATAGAAAATAATCTGTTATTTGCGATGGGTTTTTTTACCCGTCGCAAATAGTTTGGCGTGAAATTCGTGCCAAACCGCGCGAGGGTTATTTGGGATGGGGTTTTATCCCCGTCGCAAAGAACCGGCGGGGGTTAAAGACTATTTGCGACGGGACTGCAGTCCCGTCGCGAATACCCTGGCAATAGGGGTTATTTGCGACGGGGCCTGTCGCAAATAACCGTTTTAATGCCGCCAATAATTAAATGCGGTCAGGGTTATTTACGACGGGTTTTCCATCGCAAAAAAGCCCGTTGCAATTAATCTAACCTATAAATACTGTCAACCATTACAATTTTCTCACTCTCAACTCTCAATCGTTCCTATTTTTCCGCTCTGATTCTTTTACGACATTCAGTTGTAAATTTTTTTTCCGACTTCGAGGATTCAGTTGGTGGTTTTCTACAATTACAACGGCTCAACATTGACATCAAGTTTAAGGTTTTTATCTGAATTTTAATTTAATATTTATTTTATTTATTATATTTATTTACTTTAATTTTTTAATTTTTTTTTCTGATTTCTAATTAGAAATAATTATGAATAAGTATTAATAATTAACAGTAATTAGAGACAATTAAACACTAATTAATTTAAAATAGTCAGCTATAACTACAATTAATTAGCAGTAATTTTGAAAAATTAAAATTAATTTGAACTAATTAATATTAATTAGAAATAATTAACATTAATTAGTAATAATTTATAATAATTACCAATAATTAGTAATAATTACTAATAATTAGTAATAATTACTAATAATTCCCAGTATTCAATAATTGCCAATATTTGTAAATATTTGTCAATATTTTTTCCAATAATTACCAATATTTACCAAGAATTGCAAATAATTGTCAATATTTACCAATAATTAGGAATAATTACGAATAATTAGGAATAATTACCAATAATTAGGAATAATTAACAATAATTTGGAATAATTACCAATAATTAGGAATAATTACCAATAATTAGGAATAATTACCAATAATTAGGAATAATTACCAATAATTAGTAATAATTACCAATAATTAGGAATAATTACAAATAATTACCAATAATTACCAATAATTAGTAATAATTCGTAATGAATACCAATAATTAGTAATAATTACCAATAATTACCAATACTTACCAATAATTACCAACAATTAGTAATAATTTCCAATAATTAGTAATAATTACCAATAATTAGTAATAATTACCTATAATTATTACTAATTATTAATATTTACAAATAATTAGGAATAATTAGTAATAATTAGTAATAATTACCAATAATTCGTAATAATTACCAATAATTCGTTATAATTACCAATAATTATTAATAATTAGTAATAATTAGTAATAATTAGTAATAATTAGTAATAATTACCAATAATTAGTAATAATTATTATTAATTAGTAATAATTATTAATAAATAGTAATAATTAGTTATAATTTCCAATAATTAGTAATAATTACCAATAATTAGTAATAATTCTTAATAATTAGTAATAATTTCCAATAATTAGTAATAATTTCAAATATTTAGTAATAATTAGTAATAATTAGTAATAATTGCCAATAATTAGTAATAATTAGTAATAATTAGTAATAATTTCCAATAATTAGTAATAATTTCCAGTAATTAGTAATAATTTCCAATAATTAGTAATAATTACCAATAATTAGTAATAATTAGTAATAATTACCAATAATTAAGAATAATTAGTAATAATTAGTAATAATTACCAATAATTAGTAATAATTACCAATAATTAGTAATAATTACCAATAATTCGTAATAACTACCAATAATTCGTAATAATTACCAATAATTAGTAATAATTAGTAATAATTAGTAATAATTAGTAATAATTAGTAATAATTAGTAATAATTACCAATAATTATCAATAATTATTAATAATTACCAATAATTACCAATAATTAGTAATAATTACCAATAATTTCCAATAATTAGTAATAATTACCAATAATTACCAATAATTAGTAATATTTAGTAATAATTATCACTAATTAGTAATAATTCGTAATAATTATCACTAATTACCAATAATTAGTAATAATTATAAATAATTACCAATAAATAGTAATAATTACCAATAATTAGTAATAATTCATAATAATTATGAATAATTACCAATAATTAGGAATAATTAATAATAATTAGTAATAATTTGTAATAATTAGTAATAATTAGTAATAATTACCAATAATTACCAATAATTAACAATAATTACCAATAATTACCAATAATTACCAATAATTAGTAATAATTACCAATAATTAGTAATAATTACAAATAATTAGTAATAATTCGTAATAATTAGGAATAATTACCAATAATTAGGAATAATTCATAATAATTAGTAACCATTAGTAATAATTACCAATAATTAGTAATAATTTCAATAAATACCAACAATTAGTAATAATTACCAATAATTACCAATAATTACCAATAATTATTAATAACTTTGTTTTTTATAGATTGTATGATAATCATATCAAGAAACAAATTCCACAAATTACAGCAGCTGCTCTCAAAGAACACCGATAGAAAAATTTCTCTCAGTGGTTTCAAAAACTGGTAACATAAATTATTTATCATTTAGCAACTCATTCAATATATAGTTTATTATATTGATAATTATTTCAACAAATTTTCAGGTGTCTCGACATGCTAATAAAATTGACAAACGGCTGTGTATATTGAGTAACCCACCTTCCAAACTTGTTAAAACTTATAATGCATATGTGGTGAATGGATTTCGATTTCACACACATGTATTTGTGGAATCAAAAAAAACCAATGAACAGTGGAGTTAGCTTGAGAGGATCTCATCATTGAGAAAATGAATTTGACTTTTATTGAATACTTGATGAAATCATTGAACTCTGTTATCTTGGACAACATTACATAACCATTTTCAAATGTCAGTGGTTGGATACAGATAGAGGCGTGCGTGTTCATCCGACTCATGGAATCATCGATAATAAATGTAAAAGTGTTCTCGTAGTAAATGATCCATTCTTATTGGCTCAACAGGCACATCAAGTTTAATACGCAAAGTACCGTGCTACATCAAGAGACTTGACTGATTGGTGGAGTATAATAAAAATCAAAATTCAAGACAATCAGTTTAGTCAAAGTGAATGTGCTTTCACTGATGTGCAAAGAATTGAAGTTTTCCAAGAGAGTACTCAAAATCAATATTTTTTACAAAGATACATGAGTATCGATGAAGACACACCACATTTAAGAGTCGGTGATGACGATGATGTTAATGATGTCACATATGAATTTGAAATGGTAAGAGATGAAGCAACTGGAACTCGAATGGATATCGATGATGTTGAGGAGGAATATGAAGATGACATTGACATATATGAAGATGATGATGAAGATGAACCCTAATAGAATTCCATGGTAGTTATATACAATCATAACTAAAATATATGTATATATAATAGTAATTATCAATTATTTGCTAACAACATTATCATTTTCTATTTCAGATGGACGACGAAACATTTCTTGAGTTGGCGGATGATGACCAGTCTTTCGATGCAGATGAGTTTCTGGCAGATGACCCTCAGACTGCAGGCGCTCCAGGGAGTACGCGGAGGGGGCGCAGTCTTACACCATTGATGATTCCTGACCCCGTCCCCGAGCGTCATCCACGTCTTGGATTTGATCCACGCACACGGAGGTGTGATAACCTGTGTGATAACCTGTGTATTTGACTATGATTTCATTAATCTATTCACATAATAAATGTTTATTATTTTTACAGTTTTCTGTATATAGCAGTCGGACTGGGCAGCACTATTTTACGCAACTATTTCCCTCAGCCTTGGACCACATGGGAGCAGATTCCCATTGATGTGCAGCAGGCCATGTTCGGCCATTGGTTGGTACGTACGTAAATAAATAATTTTTATTTTGAAAATTTTTTCATTTCTAACAAGATATTTTGATTTATTTGTAGGGTATATTGTATCCGATCGAGGATACCATGCGTGACGCCATCCACAAGGCATGGGAGGTGGCCATGCGTGATCGCTTTCGTCATTTTTTCCACAATTTAAGAAAAGCTTCCACGAAGAAAGCAGGAGTGTCAGTTTTTGACGAGTCATGTAGAGCACACCGACCAGAGTACATTTCATCCCATGTATGGGATGGATTATGTGTTCACTAGTTGAGTGATGCCTTTCAGAGGAGATCATCGGTGGGGAGGCAGAATCAGGGGAGACAGGAGGTGACTCATTGAGCTAGGAGTTGTACTTTCAGTACTCATAGACATCATCTGGTATGTACATTATTTATAAATATTTTATATAACTATAAATATTAACAGTATATTTTTTATTTCTATAGGCTGTCGAGCACCCCGATATTATGGAGTACGACGTATATCCGCGGATGTAAAGTGATCCTGCTACTGGGGAGCTCAGAGGTGATCGTCAGCATCACATCGTGGTCAGTATTATTTGTTTTCAAATTTAAAAATTTACTGCATATAATATATTCACAATTTTAATTTTAAATTGCAACTACAGGAGTCATATGAGGCCGCAGTGTCACAGACCCGGCCTAAGATTCAGGCCAAGTCATCAGATCAGACCATTGGCCGTCATTTTGATGAGGCAGCATGGATGCAGGCCACCCAGTATGCCTTCGAGAAGGGCCGGGTAGTTGGTATCAGCTCTCGACTGACTCCTGGAGATTATTATGGCAGTGTTGCGATGTCAGCGTCCAGCTCGAGAGGAGCTCGTGCATCTTCTTCTACTACACAGTATGAGGATCAGTTGTGATCTCAGACTACACTGATAGAGATTTTCCGACAGGAGCAGGAGCAGATGCGTCAGCAGCATGAGGAGGAGCGTCGACGCCAGGAACAACTGTACAAGGAGCAGATGAGTCGGTGGCAGCTGCAGCACCAGGAGCAGATGAAGTACATGCACCAACTCACTCATGCTATAGGGATGGAGTTTCCTCTACCAGCATCTGCAGATCCCCCCCTCCCCCCTCCCCCCTCCTTCAGATTTGAGTTTTGTTTAATGTTATAATGTTTGTTAAATCAAAATATGAATTGTTTTTCTATTCGTAGTTTCAGTCTCATAATAAAATATTAATAATATTATACTTTGAAATAACAATATTAATATGATTTATAATATTATTTATATTTTATAATATTAAATTTTATATATATATATTAAAATTTTATAATATTATAATTTAATTATATTTTGTTGTAATATTTGAATTATTTTAATATTTGAATGTAAAATAATTCTATTATTTTTATATTAAATAAAATAACTTATTCATATTATTTTATTTATGAATTATAATTCTAATATTATTATATTAATTAAAATCATTTATTAATATTCTAGTATTTTTTATTTTTTAATTATAATTCTATTATTATTATATTAATTAAAATAATTTATTAATAATTTATTATTTTTAGTTGTGAATTATAATTCTATTATTATATTAATTTAAATCATTTATTAATATTTTATTATTTTTTATTTTTTAATTATAATTCTATTATTATTATATTAATTAAAATAATTTATTAATAATTTATTAATAATTTATTATTTTTATTTGTGAATTATAATTCTATTTTTATATTAATTAAAATCATTTATTAATATTTTTATTTTTGAATTTTAATGGGATTATTATTATATTAATTAAAATAATTTATTAATAATTTATTTATTTATTTTTATAGTATTTGCGACGGGATACTATGCCAGTCGCAAATAGTATTATTATTATAATCATTAAAATAATTTATTAATATTTTTTATTTTTTTAAAGTAATTACGACAGGGCCCGTCACAAATACTATTTTAAAATTTTTTTTACAAATATACGGACTGATATTTGTGATGGGAAGGATCTCTGTCGCAAATAATACCTTTAGCGACGGGTTCGTCGCAAATAATTGTTGTTACGACACTGTTTTCCGCAATGGGCTATTTTCGATGGGGGCCCGTCGCAAAAGCCTATTAGCGACGGGATCCCGACGCAAATGCCCCATTGAAAATGCCATTATTTCCAGTAGTGGATGAATTGTACATGCATATGAGTTCCATGGAAGGAAATTAATATGATTTAATGGTTTGATTTTGGGAATACCTATTTTTGTGATAAATCTAAATGATTTCATAGAATGGATATATTCAATGATCAATGTCTAGGATGCTTGTATTTTCTACATTAAATTCACTAATGTTTAAGGTTGATGGATGTACTTGGTTTCATTTTTCTTCTAATTGGTAGCATAAGACTTTTTTCCTAGAGTAATTGGATTTCAGAATTATGTTTTTAAAGTTTAATGAATGAATAAACCCAAGGGGTTGTTGTTGATGGAATATAAATATAGAAAAGATGTTTATATTTAGAAACTATGGACTTCAATAGGATTATGTGTGGTTATCAAGGACTTGAATTTATGGTTAATAATATAAGTGGATAAATGATGTTAATTAATTATTAATGAATTAATTACTTAAAGGTTACGTTAAAAATGAAATAATGAATTTAATGAAGCTCTTTAATGGCTTGTGTGCTTATAGGATTCATAGTCTCTAGCAGTGGAAGATGAGTGCACAAGAGGCAATAAATTTAGTTAATCATATGAATAAGTTTTGACCATAGTGTGTTTGTAAAATATATTATATATCATATATTCAATGATTTCATATGCTACCCCACCCATGTTTGTTAGGTAGACTGACACCCAGTGGTGTCCAAGAGGGTGTGTTCCCCAACATTCTGGTGGGAGGATGGATGGCTGACTATCCCTTCTATACCCTATTTATTCACTTGTTTTTTATGTATACTATTATGCACAAAGGTTAGTTTTCCCATATATGTGTTTAGTGGTCTGTGATGACTTGTGGTTATTCACACACATGTATACCCAGATATTATATCCAAAGTATTAGTTTAGATATGACATTTATATGTTGTGATGTCTTGAAGTACCTTACTTGGTGTATAGACTATGATGGATTAAGGTATAATACCCAATTCATGGCACAAATAATATGATATTTAGTGAATCCTTAAAACTAGTTGGTTTCTATATGGATATTGGATATGGTATAATGTGATGGAGTGATGAACAAGGTGCATGTGGTGATTCATTACCTAGATGTATTTAGGATTGATTATTTTAGGGAGAGATAGTACAAGACATGTGATGTTCGTGAAAAGTGTAAAACTAGTATATATGTGGTAGTGGGGTACTCTTGATGATTCATTATTATATTATATGATCTCCTGTCTATGATACATGGAGGGAGTTATCCATGGCGAGCTTAGGAATTAATATACCTATTTAGGCGATGACTTAGTTTCGTTGTTCTTTACTGTGATTTAGAATTCTCTCTTTATTTATGAACAATCGGATTCCAGGATGATCCTAATCAGTATACTGTTATGTTCACACCATGTATATATAAAATATTTTTGGTTAGTAGGAGTAGGTTGGAGAGAAGGTAGGATATTACTACATCATGGTTTTAATAGATCTCTTTTGGATTTCTTGGTCACCGATGTTTTTACCTTTTTGGTACTTTTAGTTTCTTTTTTAGTTGTTTTAGTACATTATGGAATTTAATTTAATCACTTAAGATATATATGTAGGTATAAGTACTTTTTTTTGTTGTATATATCCTATCTATCTATTATTCATGTTCTCTTAGAGGGTAATAAACAAATATGTATACTTATTATACCCTCACTATTAGTATCCATCCCAAGGATACAGGAGGAATGGCTCGGGTAGTCACGATACCCCTTCTCTCATTATTATCCTATGAGGGTTACACTTGGGGGGTCATGATATATTGTTATAAAGTTTTATTTACATGGATATGATATATTTTGGAATTAGAAACAAGTGAGAAAAAATGGGTTGGTGGGGAAATGATTTCAGATAAGTTTAGTGAGTGATGTAGACATGGGAGACTAGGTGAGACAAGAGTATTTGGCCCCCCTATGATCTGATTCACAGAATGTTATGTTTACTAAGCCTAATAAATGAAGTTATTCATGTTTTCGGGTAGATACCAAGGAAATAATCATACATACTTATTCTTTTTGTGTGTGTTCAAAATTGGTGTTCCTTGGTATAGGTTAAAACTATAAAAAGATAATAATATAATTAATTATATATTGTTATGAATTTCATATTATAGGTTTTAGAGATGAATAATATATTCTTTTGTTGGTATTTATCCAATTCGACATCCTCACCAGGTTCTTACTGAATATGTTCAACAAGATGTTCTTGTAGATAACTACAGAGTGTAGTTCGAAGATGATGACACGTATAGAAGGAAACTTCAATAGTTTCGGTGAAAAAATCTACAAAAGTTTTAGGGATCAATTTTAGACTCATTAATAGAAGATTGGTCTATGGAGTTTGAGATATATTTTTATTCGATCCATGTTCGGAAGGAGAAATGGGCTCTATTGGTTGGGATTATGATGTGGGGAGCAGCATGATAGTGGTAGTTCTTGTTCAACACCAATAATGAGCAGTCCACTATCTTATGGTAGAAGTTCTAAGAATTGCTTTGAGTAGATTTTCATTCTTTAACTATGAAGGATTCCATTCATCATAGAAAACATACCCTTAGATAGGGTAGTTACATCATGTGAGAGTTTGGGATCCATTTTAGGACCCTTTTTGATATGATTTAGAACTGTTTCTAAATGATGAGTATGGGGAGATGAATCAAGGATGATTTTCATCTTGAGATCTAGTTCCAGGTCACCCTATTTAGGATAAATTCGTATCTCAAGGTTCTAGCAAGAGAAGAGGTTATTGAGATGATTCTATCCATAACTGAGTCATCATGGGAGGTGTTTTATCATGATTCCTCAAGAAGTAGAGTTATGGTCCATGGTTTTCATTTGAATGGATATAATAGATTTTGATCAGATGGGTTAGGAACTATCCCTCATCTAATTTCTCTAGTGTGAAATATCTCAAACATATTCCAAGGGATTGGACATGTGTTTTTATAATATATATCAAGTTCATCAGTTTAAAGAGTTAAATCCTTTTTGAGAAGTCATTTTACACTACATATTCCACTTTAGGTTTCTCCATTAAGGCGGTTTCATCTCAGGTAGTAGTAGCAGGATCTTCCCATTTGGGATCAAATGAGATGAGATGGGGTGGAAATACTACAACTCTGAAATGATTCCTATAAATAGAGATTAGATAATCACTATGGAGGTGGTGTTCATCATGGTCGAGGAGGAAATTGAGCAGGTCATTGTTTTATTTATGCTATAGCAATGCCAGATCTAGGAAATCCCAACAACATTCGACGCACCCTTTAATTTTTTTCTACATTGGTTTATGAATTGTTTGATTTGAAAGTTAAACAGTCATCTAATTATTCTATCCTCAAACATGATTTGTGAGTTGAGGTATAAAGGCTTCTGGTTCCCTCGGAATTTACTACTCAAGTTACTATTTTTTCTGAATTTAATTAGGTTTCAAGAGAAATTGAACTATTTTTGGGGTAGCACAGCTCTTTGAGGAGCTTCCTATGTTTATAAATATAACATATGAGTTCATTCTTAGCATATATTTTTTGTATTCAGTATAAGATATTTTTGATTACTACATAAGGAATGTTTTTCCTATGATGATTATTGAGAGAAAATGGTTTTTATTAGAGAGAGAGAGACCCATTGATGGGTCAGAGGAATATTCCATCCTAATCATCGTTGAAGGATGAGTTGACACTGATATCATTGGAGGATCAACATTTGGTTTCTCCCACGTTCATATAAGAGTACTCAAATTTCTTTCTATAAGGGGATTTTAGAATTACCCCCTTGATTGGAGAAAGAGTTTGGGATTGAACGAAATTGGGGTTTATCCTATCTTGATGTCTCTGTATAGGGTGGTGCTTTATAAGTTATAATATATACACGTATAACTCAATGACTTGTTGTAGTGTGGTTTTTTCAACCTTGTGTTTCACCTTGGAGTGCACCATCTTTGTTCATGAAGAATGATTATGGAATATTTTGTCTTTATATCGATTATCATCACTTGAACAAAGTGATAGTGAAGAACCACTATCCTCTTCCAATGATTTATGATTTATTCGATGAAATTATGGGAGAATGTTGTTTCTTATATATCAATATGTAATCATGATATCATCATATTTTTGGGAGGGATTAGGATTTTCTATTGATATATTTCATTCGACGTCATGGGAATTAAAATTTTGTTGTGATTCTGTTTGATGTGATAAATTCTTCATTTGTGTTCATTGGGTTTTTGAATAAAATGGTTAGAGAGTTTTTAAATAATTTAATTTCATTTTTAATTGACAACATAATTTTGTAATCCATGTATTAGGAGGATCATATTGATCATATACATGTAGTTTTATGATTTATTTACCATTAATAATTGTTTAAAAAGTATTCAACATGTGATTTTTGGGTTTATGAAGTTATTTTATTGGGAAATGTTGTATCCTAGTATGGAGTAGATGTGGATCATTAAAATTTAGAGGAAGTTGTGTATTTTTAATCCCTAAAGACTATGGACGAGGTGAGGAGTTTCTTTGGTCTTATAGGGTATTATAAGAGGTTTATAGCCAATTTATTTCTGGTTTTGACTTCTCAGACAACCTTTACTAGAAATTATCAAGCATCATTGTGGACCTAACTATGTCAGGAAACATTTTTGTAACTAATGGATAAGTTGGGAAACACTCTACTACTTTTTTTCCAATAGAAAGTGATAATTTTGATGTTTTTTGTGACACTTTGCATCATGGGTTGTCTTATGTTATAATGAAATAGGGATTGATTGTTCCTTAGGGTTCTAAAAAAGTTATGTCCCCATTAGTGTAACTATTACACCCATAATTTTGAGATTGAAGATTTTTTGTTTTCTTAGATGATATGGTGATGTTACCTCATCGATGAGCATTTTGTGGTTTTTACCTACAATAAGATCCTAAGGAATATCTTCTCCCAGCATGAGTTAAACATGCATCACCATTGGTGGATGGAATTCTTGAAGGATAACAACATCAGGATTTCATATATGCTAAGAAATATATATTTTTAGTGGATATAATGGGTAAAAAGTCAAGCGGTGGTATCGTGTGTGAATTTGGAGATTCTTGGAGAGTTATGGAGAAACTCTCAGTGATTCATCTAGATATTGGAGATGTTATAGATGGAGGTTTTATTTTCAAAATGAAAGTACAATTTTATTTAGTGCAATAGGTGGATTAATCCTAAAAGATAGATTATAATATTTATTATTGGAGAGACCAATATGTTTTTAGTGATGTTCCTTATTGTTAGTCTAATAATAGAAAGCATTGAGTTCTATTTTAGTAATGGATTTTCATCACTTCATCGATGTGTGATATAGTTCTCCATGACATACATTTCTCAACAGAGGAGGTACATACAATTGTGAAAAATATGATCGATTCCTTGAGAGGTATGATTTTTTGTTCTTGTTTAAAGTGTTTAGTAGAAAAGTTTCTTTCTCAATGATTGGTCTTCCAGGTGGTGAAATTTGAGCACTGTGTTCTTTGTGGTTTTCTCCAACCGTAAGATATTCCCCAGTGGAAGTGGGAAGACATATAAATGGAATTAATTACTAGTTTACCTCAATATTTTGGAGGATATTATTCTATATATATTATAGTGGATCATTTGATGAAATCATCCAACTTTATAGAAATTAGGGAGTCAATATCAGTATAGGTTTTGTTGAGGTATTACCTGAAAAAGGTGGTGCAACTCCACATTATCCCGAGGACAATTGTGTCTAATCATGATCCACTTTTTACCTTCAGGGTGTTGAGAGTTCTCCCATATGATTTTCGATATTAGTTATTCCTTATAACTTATTTTCATTTATATATGGATGGTATGGCAATGTGGGCCATCAAAGATCTTGAAGACATGTAGTGTTATGATGTCTTAGATTTTAGTGATTTTTAGAGGAGGTGAATTCTATTAGTTGAGTTTAATTATAATAATAGTTTCCACTCCACTATTGTTATGGTCCTATTATACTTTGAAAATATGACCTTTCTATTCCCCATTGTGTTAGATTGGGGTTAGATAGGTGAAAATTCTCAGGCTAAAACTGGTACCAAAAACTATATGGATGGATAAGGTAACTCGATAAAGGATGAAGACAAAGAATGATCATAAAAAATCCAATTAAAATTATAGTATAAGGCATATGGATTAGAGATCTCATGTTCTTGAAGGCGAATACTGTTCATGGGAAGTAATGGATAAGTCGTGGGAGAAATATTTATCCTTATTTTATTGGGACTTTCATGGTGTTCTATCTTGGTGGAGTCTTAGCATATCAGATATCACTTCCCCCATTGATTAGTAGAGAACATGATATTTTTCATGTGTCATATATTCATTTTTATCTTCATTAATACTCTTATTTCATTTATTAAGGTGAGATCGATGTTGAGAATTATGGAACCTTCAATGAGAATCCTCTGAATATCTAGGACCATCTGGAGAATGTGTTTTGTGGGTGTTTTATTCCCTTTGTTTGTGTCTTACGACATCATGATGTCTTGGAGGGGATTACTTGGTAACATGAGTAACAGATGTGCACTCAGTACCTTTATATCTTTTATGTTAAGATCTTCTCAAGTTAAGTTTCTATTTTTTTGGATTTTTACCTTTATGGTTTATGATATGGTTCCCTCTTGTTTCGTGTTGGTAACATTTCCTTTCTTTAGGAGGTATCTCCCTCGGGAGAGTGTTTTGGAGTTTCTAATTGTTGTTTCCCAGTTTTACACTTGTTCCCTATGATGAGTGGGATGATTTAACGGGATGGTAGTATCCTTGAGAGGTATATCATGGTTTTTTTGTTTGGATGACACATTATAGTTTTTTCTATGAGTTTGGTTTTTGATTCTTGAGGATAATAATATTTTAAGAGGTATTTTATGAAATAGTACATAACCTCCAAACTCAATTAATTTTCTAATTTTAGTGGATAGAGGGAATTTGGAGTCTTTTACCCTCTTTTATCTAAGGTTTCTCCTCACGACCCATTGAATCGGCTATGTGAATCCATCAGCTATGTGAATCTTCTTTGTAGCTAGGTTAGTTACATTGATAAGCTATGTGAATCAACTACATGGATGGATCAACAATTTGGATCAAATATATGGATCCACTTTTCATATTAGCTATATGTCTAGATTGGATACTTGAGAGACTAGCTATGTGATCAATCTGCTACATGAGTGATTGAATACATGGGAAATAGGCTACATGAGTGATCAACTAAATGAGAATGTCCACATGGGGATTTTAGAAACATGGGGGATTCCATCTATGTGAAGTATTCCTCCTGGACATTTCCTCAAATTTATTGACAACGACCACTCATGTCTTCTTGAAGTGTGAATCAAGGGACTTCAAAGGTCACTTCATAAAGGATAATTATATGGTTGATTTTTTTGAGATTGATGAGGCTATAAATGAGTCTCTTCACATTGATATTAATGAGATATGAAATAGTTAGAATTAAATAAATTATGATCTAAAATTTATGATCATCCAGTATATTTTGACTAAAAAATGAAGGTCCTTCCCATTGTTATTTATTGTTTTCCATCATTCGATATCTGAGGTTTCAAATCCTTCCCTTGGAGTCTCAGTATCCAGCTACCCTGGTATCATGTTTCCTCTTGGTGTGAATCCATATTTTACACCACCATTTTTTGGTACAATGAG
Organism: Viscum album; assembly: GCA_963277665.1. Taxonomy (NCBI): domain Eukaryota; kingdom Viridiplantae; phylum Streptophyta; class Magnoliopsida; order Santalales; family Viscaceae; genus Viscum; species Viscum album. The sequence goes on along the minus strand of OY728145.1, from coordinate 1,446,296,350 downwards.
TCATTTAAACATTCTTATTCTAGGTAGGGAATTCGTAGCTTCCCCTAACTATTTATGGAGAATCAGAAATTTTTCATGGTTTTTCCCCTTGGGTGGAAATTAAATTAGCTGAATAAATATTAAAATTAATTAATAAATAATTTTATTGTGATGGTATATCATTTTATTTTACCATAATAATTAGTTTCCTCTTGATTTTATAGATATTAATCCATCTATGTGATGCTTATCAATCATGACGTTATACAAATTTTAGTATTTTGTTATTAATGGAACTTGGTAAAGAATATAAGTCAAGAATTAATTGATAATTATTTTTATTGACAATAAAGGTCCATGTTTAATGAAACTGGTGTTTGTTGTATTTGATAAAGATCAAATTTTTTTGGGTATGAATTTTTAGTTGAATATATAATTCCATTTATTGATGGTATTTGTTAAATTATGTGAATCATGTTTCTTCTTTTTTATAAAAATTACTAACGTAATGTTAAGAAATTATAATTCCACAAGTTTCTTTAAAATGTAATGTATGTTGAGATGCAAGTTAAAATAAATTATTTAATTAATTTAGTAGCTTGTTATATCTTGATGAAATAGGTTGAATATAGTTTGAACCTATTAATAATTAAGTGGTTAATTAGATAAGAATCTAAAACCCATGCTTTGATAAAGAGAACATTTATGGACAATGTTTCATGTTCGATTTAGAAGGATGAGAGACTTTTTTGGAGTTGTGGGAGCTCATTTTTTGTGTGAAGTACGAATTTATTATTTTAGAGTCTTGATTGTCTTGTTGGATATGTCATGTTTCTTTATTATAGCATTTTTTGTGTGTTCTAGATGTGAGATTCTCTATGTGATGTGATATGAGAATGGGATGAATGATGTGATATGGAGCAGGGATAAATAGTTTATTTGGTAGCAATTTACACCTATGATGATGAGATGCATTAGGATATACATGTGGGTATTAGGTATGGAATCAACAATTATTGAATGGGTTAAAATTGGGATTACATATTTATGTGATAATTATTTATTATTTCTTGAAATGAATATGTTTAATATATGAAGATCGTGTTTCTTGGTTTATATGTATTCATTTCCCCTCAACATAATGCACATGTATATTCATGGTAGAATGATTCATCTTAGTGGTAGATTAGGATTGTTTTATTATATTACCATGATTATATAATGAATTTAATAAAGTTGAAAAAATGACTTAACTCATGGGATTGGTGTTGATGGAAAACAAATTATGAAAGTTTTTTTATCTTGAGAAACTATGGAATCAATTTGGATTATGCTCGGAGGGAATGGAAAAGGATTTATTGGTAATATTATAAGTGGATTAGTGTTTATAATTATTGTTTAATGAATTAATAGATGAAATTTAATTGTAAAAGGAAAATAATTAATTTATTGTATCCGTTTTAAATTCTTATATGAGTATAGGATACCTAGTCCCTAATAGTGGCTACCAGGAGTCTAAGGGTGATAACTATAGTTGATATTTAGATTAGATTGTGCCCATAGTTTATTTCAGAGATATATTATATAATATATATTCCATGATTTCATATACAAACCTACACATTATAGTTAGTGTGATTAAAGACAACTGAACTATGAGAGGGTGGTTTTGCAAACATTCTAGTTTTTTCCCTGCTCTCTTCTGCTAGTAGTTATATGTGCCAGTATAAACATCGATTAGTTTTCCCATATATGTTTTTAGAGGGATGTGATTGATTGTGTTTATTCACAGACAATTATCCCCAAATATAGTATCAAAAGTGTTTTTATAGGTATGATGCATATAGGTTGTGATGTCTTGAGGTACCTTACTGACTATATGAGTTGTGATGGCTTGAGGTATAAGACCCAATGTACAATACACATCATAAGGGCTATGGTGGATACCATAAACAACTTGTTTACTATATAAAGATTTTATATGGGATAATGTGATCATGTGATGCCGAATGTGCATGTTTTTATGACTTTCTTATATGTCTTCGAGCTAGCTTGTTTTGGAGTGAGATGGCTCAGGATGTGTGATGTGGGGGTAGAGTAAAAAACTTGTGGGGAGGCAGTATAAGGGTACCCTTGATGTTTCATTATTATATTATATTGTCTTATGTATGATATACATTGTGAGAGTTATCCATGGTTCATCTAGGAACATAGTATACTAGTTTAGGTGATGAGTTATTTTTACTATTGTTCACTGCGTTTTATCATACATTCTATATCTTTTCCACAAGAGGATTTGGGGGGGTCCTATTGTGTATACTATTATTCTCACCACAAATATATAATTTGTTTTATGTCAGTAGTATAAATTTGGCAATTTGGATGGATATTACATTCTTATGTTTTTGTAGGATTTATTTTAGCTACTTGGTCGCTAACGTATTTAACTTTTTGGTACATGTAGTTTCTTGTTTAGTTCTTCTAGTATTGTATGAAATTTAATGTATTCACTTGGGATTTATTTAAATATATTTTTCTAAGAGGGTGTTTAGTTGTGTGTATATCTAATCTCTCTCTTGTGTGTATTCTATTAGAGGGAAATGCTCCCCATATATAAGGTTATTATACTCTCATTTTTAGTTTCTAACCTAGGTCCTGTTGGAGGCAAGAGTCGGGTTGTCACCATATCTCTTATCTCATTGCAGGCCTAGGAGGGGTACACATTGGGGGTGTTTTCATGGTATTTATATTACATTTATTATTTTATCAGATCAATAATTGATAAGTAATTTTGTAGAATGGAATTTCGTTTAAAAACATGTTTCAATGTATTCCTTCATATTCCTTTTTATTCCATGTTGAGGTTCTTTTAAATATTCCAAGAATACTATTCATTATATTCCAATGATTATTTGAAGTCATTTTCAACCATATTTTACATCATCTAATTTTCCAAAAAGAAATCTTCTAATTATTTTCTAAACAAGACACATTTACAATTTTTATCAAAATTGTGAAAGGAATATTAGTTTTATTGCATTCAGCACAAATTAAATTCCCCAAATTTATAATTTTTTTTCACTTTGTAGATAAATTTACATGTTAATAGAGTTATTTTAAATGATTTTTTTCTCAACACTCTTTGAAATTTTATTTAAAATGATATCAAAATAAAATGGATTTATTTTTTTAATGGTATGAAAATAATTTGAAATATGATTTATGACTTCATTGTTAAATAATATTACAATGAAGTTATCTTTAAGGATAAATTTATATTTACTTTTTTACTTATTAGTGTTTGGTTGTACTAAAAACCCTTAATTTTTGCTGAATTTATGGATTTATTTGATCTTTTTTTGATTCATGGATTTTTGGTCATTAAATTTCTTCATAATCAGTTTACCTTTCACTCTATATCCATTCATTGGAAAATATTTTACTCTCGAGGTCAATATTTTATATATCATGGATTTATATGTAATGTTTTCCAATAATTTTATATTTTCATAATTGTGTATCATACTAATATATGGTTTTAAATAATTAAATATTATTATGAAATTTATTTCATTGATTGGAAAAATATTCTATATTATTTATTCAATATAGGTTAATGAATATTTATGATGAAATTTTAGAGTGAATTGTATTGATAATTCAATATATGAGGAATTCATAATATGTGGAACTGATGGGCTTATCCTAGATATAGATATGCCCTCCATGGATTGAATAGTCCGATGATAAAAAAACAAGCATTCCATATTATATGGGTATCTGGTTTATACCATCCCATTTTTTAGGAATGTCTTCTATGAGGCCTTGATGATAATATTCATGATATCATAGCCCAGACCAAGATAGAAATATCATGAATTCCTATAATTAGATATTTCCATTATTTATAATTTAGATCCATATGTGAATACTGTATTGGTATTATCAACATATTTACATTAAACTCGTGTTACTGTTTTAAGGAATTATGTATTGATTATACACTTTTCCATATTTATTATCTACTATTTACATGTGATTTCTTCTGATGAATGCAAAACCTATTTATAATATGAGATCAAATTTTATTTTTTTTACTTTCCTATGACATGTAAAAGGACCATGTACTTATTTCAATTATTTAAGAATGTTTCTTATACAATGTTTTTATAATTCCAATGTAATATAAGAATCATGTATATATCTAGAATTCCATGATTACTAAACTGATAGATCTTGCATGGTTTAATATCTTATATCATTACCAGTTTAATAAAGTACACATCAACTCTATGTTACTGTATTTTGTGTTATTACTATCAAAATAAGAATAAGATGTTATTTCTACTGGATAAAAATGGGTAACATAGTGGATTTAAATGAAACCTATTAGTAATATTATTCTCATATTTGATTAAATAGATGATTTCATACCACATTTATAATATTTTTATACATTCATAGGAATACACCTATTTTTCTAGTGGATATATATTATCATTATAAAGGTCATGAATGAATAAATTGGTATATTTTTATGTGTATCTTGATAAAATCTAATTATGATAAATTTAATCATAAAAATATCATAAATCCATATAGATAAGCCCTAATTAATGATTTTAATGGTACTGAGAATAGAAGGGTAATATTAAACCACCAATAGTTATCATCAGTCGTAATTATATTTCATGTGATCATGTAGATATGAAAATGAATTTTTATATTATGAGGAAAATCAAATAGATGAAGAAGTCAATATATGATGAAAATTTAATGAAGAAGACCATGGATATTCCTAGGGTGTTATTGTAAAAATTATCGAGTTTAAATTACAAAGATTGAAAAACTTAATGAACGTTGAGGATGACGTTTTTATTGGTTTAATATACAATATGTTTTATATATTGAAGATAAAATTTCTATTTTAGTATAGTTTACTATTTAAAAAATTGAAAAAATTATTCAAGTGATCAAGATATTTTTAAAAAAGGAAGTGGATAAATATTTATTTTAGAGATAATATGAAAAATATAACGAGAGAGTGAGAGCCTAAGGAGAATTATATACAAGAGGGGGAAAAAGAATATCATATTCATCTATTACATTAAATACTCATTATTTATTTAGGGATCCGTCTATAAGAACATTATATTGTTCATTTATTGAAACACATCGGTGCTTGTTTGGGTATGTCAGTGCTAAACATGTATTGGGTTCAATGGTATACCCTTTCCTATAGATTTATCTTGATAATAAAAGAGTGTTTTTGTGTATAGTGGATAACCATCATCATACACTATGGATGTAGTTATCCACATCAGAAATTAACCTTTTTTAAAAGGTTATTCTATTTATTTATTTTTTATACATAAGTGATTTGAGAGACTGTTAATAAATAATGATGAGAGTGACTGTGTTTGAAAGAGAAGAATTTATCAAAATTTATCCCCCATATTATTTTTGAACAACCATTCTTGTGATATTAATAATTTTTATTAGATCCCAAGATTTCCATTTAATATCTATGATGATGATTTTTTGGATCATACCAATAGAGTAAGAAAAAAATATAATAGAAATATTGATGGGAAATGTTTTCATATATTGAAAGATTTAATGAAACCATATCATCCATCTATTGGACATGATGTTATTAAGTATACATTTTAGGGTATAACAGTTCCATATGAGACTTCCCGAAGATCAATATCTACTAATAGGAATTTTGAGAGTGTTTAGAAGTCAAGAAATTCACAAATGTATTCATTATCTAGTAAAGAATTAATAAAGTTCATGAAATAATAAATATATAAAGATATTTAGATAAAACACAATATAATTTATAAAGGAGACAAAATGGTGAAATATGAACATTTAAAACTTTAAATATGGTATAGTGAAGATGTGATAATGAAAGGGGATGAATTTATTGGTGATTTATTTAAAAAATTTAATATGATTGTCAACACCATCATAGGATTTTGAAAAACTCTTAATGTGAAGACATTTTTGATTAAATTAATAATATTTATCCCTATTAAGTTTAATGTTTTGATATCATCTCTTTAATATGTAGATCTCAAAAACATCACTGTTAATGAACATGAAAACACATTAATTTTATTTTTATTTGGGAAAAGGATATGATCTTAAAATCAAGGTCAAAATCGAAATGGAGGTTACATTTATTTCTTTTTAAAATATAAATTTTTATTATGATAAGGATAATAATGATGACCAAAAAAATGTATGGTTTTAAAAGGATTATCTATTTTATTATTAGAAATTTCAATAGTGGAAATAAATGTATCAATTTAATTTTATATTTAAATATTTCAAATGTGGTAAAATCGGTCCATTTTTTTCAATTGTCCTTTGAGAATCAATAATGAGAACGAATTTTTTTAAGTAACCAAGGCATCCCAAAATAAATAAGATTCATTTAAGAGAAATAAATTAAAAGGTAGGAGAAATATTTTATCAAAATCGTTTAGAATAAAATATATTTATCTTAAAGAAGAAGTTTTCAATAGTAAGGAGAGATCCAATAAAGAATAAATCTCTAATAAGACCACACACCATGTTCAAATAGATCATGAAGAAGAATAATATTCATCATTAAAGAATTATACTCAAATTATTAGTGAATTTTTTATCAAAGAATATAAATAAACCAAAAATACCCTATTATTATTCAGATCATGATATACATTAGGGAGATTATATTTCTATGATTTGAAAACTCACTTATGAGAAAAACATTATTGAGGGGAATGAAATCATGATTTAAACATCAGGTCTAGTCAAGGAAATTAAGATCATAAAACATGATAATTTTGAGATAAGTAAGATCATTAGTGATATAACATATATAGTTATCCTTAGATATGAATTGATTGACATGTTGATGACCAAAAGTATCAAAACTACGAATCAAATGAATAAATTCAGGTAAAACTATAACAAATCATTCAAACAAACCCATGAATGATCTAATATATATGTGAATAAAACAAGATATATTGAATATTTTACTGAATTTATAATGTAGAAATGGATAATATATCATGGAATATAATGCATTGGATACATATAAGAGTAGTCTAATAATGAAACATCTCAAAAAACATCATTCTTATTGGTGAATCTAGTAAAAATAATTTTTTTAAATAACTAAGAAGTTTTTAAAAAAAGTAAAAATATGATCATATGTGGAGGTATAAATATTTTTGTAAAAATACGTAAAAATTCCCAAATTTAAAAATAAAATTTCAAAAAAAAAAGGTTCGGTGAAACCATCACATCAGAGGTTTAGAAATGAGATTAGACCAAAACCATTGAAACAAAAAAAATTATCAAAGAATGTAATTTTAGTTATACCACCAGTGGTTTGGTATATTTGGATACAAAGATTATATCTTTTTCTCAAATAAGAATATACCTATATAGATGATATATCATGAGAAAAGTGATAGATAATATAAACAATTATATATAAATAACAAACTTTAATAAATTTTTAGAATTATTAAAGGGAAAAAATGTTTTGAAAAAATGGAACAAGTTTTTGGGAGGTGTGATATAAAAAGAAACACCTTGAAAGAATGTATTACTATTATAACTTCTTAATTAAATTTTAATTTGAGATCTAAAATACGTTTATAACAATAAAAAATCCAAATAGAAAGAAAATATTTTTGAAATTTCTTTTAGGTCATGAAAAACTGAAAAACATGGATTATGGACAATGTTTTCTCATCACATATGAATAGTTATTTAAATAAACTAAAACATAGTGAAATATATGATCGAGTATTTTTACCGTTGGAAAATATATCTCATTAAATATCAAGGATATTTGGAGTGACAAAAAATGGTGGGAAACAATTAAACTCCAATAAGTTTTTGTTTACTGATGGAATGAAACATAATATATTGAGTCTGTAACTTCTTTGTGATGATGTAAATTAAGTTATATTTTGGAATAACAATAATATTGTGATGATTTAAAAAAAGGATTAATGATTTCAAGAGGGATGAGAACTTATGGAAACTTCTTTCATGTTTTAGAAAGATAATCTAGTCTTTATATGAGAATGTATAATGATTATAATTTATTACATCAAATACATGGTAACATTAGTAAAAATATAATAAGAAGGATAATTATATATGTCGTTCTGAGTAATATATCATGCTTAAGTAAGTACACAATAAATATTCCAAAAAATGTAAAAATTGAAATATGGTCAGTATATTATATGGAGGGGATGAAATTCACCCCCAGAGACCATTAGCATTGGTACACAATGATTTTTATAAAACTATGATCTTGATGTAAAAAAGTGCAGAATATTATTTGATCAAATTATTTATTTATTTCACTAAATTAATTTCTTTAATTTTCATGTCTCACAAATCCGAATCCTTAATCATATTCAAATATTTTTGGAGAATTGCTGAGAAGAAAACTAAATAAGTTTTGATGATACTGAGATTAGATAATTGAAATGATTATGTCAACATAAAATTTTAAAAATATATTAAAAAAGGAATAAGATAATAATTTACTACATTATATACTCCAAAAAAACATAGTATCTAAAATTGAAAAATCACGAACCTTGTTTATATGAATAGAACTTTACTAAATTAACATGATACAACAAATTATTTCTAGATGAAAGGAATTAAAAATATTTTATTAATATAAAATAGTTTTTTATTAAGGAATAATTTAGATATGAACCCATAAATGTAATGTGGTTTAAGAAGAATAAAAATTTGAAACACATGATAGTGTTTGGGAGTACGTGATTTATCATGAAGAAAGGTAAAAGTGGTGAAACATTTAACAATATAGATAAAGATGTGATATTAATTTATTATACTAAAAAAAGTAGTTATTATCATTATTAAAAAATTAAAATTGAGAGTGTAGTTGGAAATGATGATTTGAAAATCATTATAAATGAAGATAAGATCTAAAATTAGTCATATATGATAACTAGGATAATGTTAACACTTTTTAACTTATTATTCAAAAATAATAAAAAACATAAATTCATCATAATAATGATGTATATTTTTATTCTTATAGAAATTAGGATAAATAATTTATGAGAAAAACACATAAAAACCCATTTATAAATCATGTTGATAGTAAAAATATTATTTGAGATCAAAATAATAGGGTTCATAAAAGATTAAAACATAAAATATCTTTTCACACAAGTCCATTCTCATTGTTTTACCCTAAAGAGTTGATGAATCCTTGGATCACAAGAAATTGATTGATTTTTTTAATGAATTACTAAACTATATTTAGAAGAATGAATCATGGGAGATTTTACCCTATCCTAGAGAGAAACAATAATTTCTACAAAATGGGGTTTTCTAATCTAGATGAATAAAAAACATGAGGTTTAATGGAATATGGTCATACTATATTAAAAGTATATTCTCATATTAATGGAATGGGCCTTGATGATAAATTTTATACTGTATCCAAACTTGATCCCTTTATGATAGTTTATTCATTTATACACTATGAAATTATAGTTCCCTTTAAATGTATGTAAATTGTATGTTTCTAAATGGTAAACTAAATGAAGATGAGAAACCTGAGGGTTTTATGCATGATGAATTGGAAGTAAATCACACAAAAAGAAGTAAGATATTTGTAATTTAAGACAATACCCATGAGATTATCATTTTAGGATGGATGAGTACTTGAGAAGAATGCAATTTATAAAGGATGAGTGGAATGAAATTTTTATTTTAATAACACCAACATCATATCCCTCATTGTGATTTCATATATTGATTATATTATCTTTTAAAATTATGAAAACATGTTGTGTAAATGGTTTTCTATAGAAATGATTAATGTATTTCGGATAACCCTACTTGATGAGATGATTTTTATCATCGGTTTACAAAATACTCAATAAATATTTATGTTTTAATCTCATAATAAGAATATTATAATAGGTTATTGGCATTTAATAATCAAGAGGAGTGTCTATAACAATTAAAATGGGAGGAAATTGAGAAAACATGATGATTGAAAAACTATAAATGAGAAGGATTTCAAACAATTGAATGCTAATATATTATATTAGATTATCTCAAGGCCAACATATTTTTTTCCACATTCAGTTCCACATATAAATCAAATCTAAATGAGTCACAATTATAGGAGGTCAATAGGATTATGTGTTATATTAAGAATATATCCACTTATGGCCTTTTGAATAAGAGGAATATAAATATAAAATTATAGGGATTTATAGATGTTAACATGGATAATAATGTTTATAATAAAAATTCCACATGGTAAGGATAATTCTTTATTGGTGGTGTCATATAATTCCATGAATAGATATTTATTCATTTTGAGTATCACTGAGGATAAGTTTGTTGTTGAATCAAAATAGGATACAAAAATGATTTGGATGAATACTAGACGTGAAGTTTTTTATATTGTTACCAAGATTCCATAGGTTATTGGCTATGAAAACCATATTATAATAAATATTTCGAAGAATATATTGAAACATTCAAGAGTAAATCACATTCATATCGAATGTAATTTCATAAATAAGATGGTAGTTGAACAAAAATTAAATCGGGAATTTATTTCTTATAAGGGGGAATTTATTGATGTTCCCTGAAAATATCTTCCAACTGAGGTTTAAGGATGATGAAACTATACATAGGCGTGTAACCCATTTCTCAACATTACAAAGGTGTGTTTTTAAGACCATTTACCAACCTTTAATCATTATTTATTTAATAAAAAGTGAAAGATTTGAACTACAGTTAGAGAATCCTGTGTTTAAATTATTTTTAATCATTTTATTAATATTTGTGTAGGAAATTACTTGAAAAACGAAATAAAAGTTTTTATAATGTCATATTGTTTTGTTATAATCAAATATAAAATTGACTTACGGATAAATTTGATATCTGAGTTAATGTATCTTATTATTTACACAAATCTAGCTTTAGAGGATTTAGAGTTGTTTGATTTATAGATCATTTATTTGTGAAGAGTGATACCACTCCTATCAAAAGTATATTATTCATTTAATGAATATGGGAGATAAATAAAGGTATTCCCGTTCAGTTTTTGAGGATATACTGATTAAGGTGGAGAAGATAAGAATTTAGTAATTTTGGGGTACGATATTGGAGATGAAATAAATGTAAAATGTATTGATTATTAAAAATCAATCAAACGGTTTTATATTTTTAGTCACATGGGTGATGTTTGAATATTTTTCATAAATAAAATATGTGTGGTTCAATAAATTTTACAATGGTTTTGGAGTTGATTTTATTTGTTGGAGATTCTTATAAATGGGTTTGAAAAGTATATAGTTTTGTTTTGTAAGTTTGTAGTTTAGGATATTAAAGATTTGTAATTTTAGTAAGATGTGTAATTGTAACCTATAGTTTAGATAGGTTGTGTAAGGTTAAATCAAAAGATCTAAAAGATATATAAGAGATATATAATATATTATAAGAATAATCCTATTTAGTGTATGGTTTTGAGTGTACTGAATTTACTAAAATATTTTTGTAAGAATAATGTGAGATTTATTTTTGCTATGTTTGAGTAACTCAGAAGATTCCAAGGATATATAAGAGTAACCCAAATCACATTTATGATTAAATGGTTGAGTTTAAAAAAATTATGAGATTTACGGACACAAGTAGGGATAAACTTATTATTAAAAAGGATATTTAAGATCCTTTTAAAGGTTATGTAAGAATAAATTTGTATTTTCACATGTGGAGTAAGATTAAATTTATTGATACTATATTTTTATTAATGATACAAATATCATGATACTGGGAGGTTAATCTACGATTCAATCTATTTACGGTGATGATGTGGTAAGGGTAACATTTCACTATGAGTTGCATCTTTTCACTATAATTTTTTTGAGATCATGGAGATATAGAAAAAGATTATGTAGATTGTGTGGAAGTTTAAATGCAAGAAAGAAGACAAGATCAAATAAAAATTTAATGAAGATTATCACAATTATAATTCTATAGATTCAAATAAATGGATTGTATATATTAATAAATATTTATTCCAGAGGTTTTCTCTATTGAATATTTTACTGGTTTCAAATATTAATGATCATGATATTATTTTCATGGAGTTTTAAAATTCAAATATTGGAAAAATTATTCATATGATCCAGTTATGTTTAAAAAAATAGAGAAATATTTATAGTAGAGAAAGGATAAATAATTTTATAATAGAGAAACAACCGAAGGATATTTATTTACAATAGGATGAATAAGAATATCATATTCTTATATCCCATCAGAAAATCATACTTTATTTTTTAAACATTCATCAAGAAGTTTCTATTGAACGTTCATGATATCTTTTTTCATATTTTTTTGTGGACTCGTTGGTTCCAACATTGTATAATTTTCAAGGATATACCCTTCCATGTGGCTTCATCTTGATAATAAAAGATTATTTTTTGTGGGTGGGATAACAACCACCATATAATGGGGACATGGTCATCCATATTAGAGATGAATGTTGTTAAATTAATCATGGTATCCATTTATTTTCTACACCAATGTGAGTTGAGATATTATTTTCAGACAAGCATGTGAGTGAATATATTTGAATGATTAAAATTTATAAACATTGATTCACCCCTATTAGTGTTAATCATATATTAAAGTGTTCCAAGCACTATATTTCAACCCTTATGAGTTCCCTATATCACTGTCGATGGACACCTAGAATTGATCACTAAAATTTCAAACCTCCATATGTATATGTATCTCCCCAATGTCATAGGTCATAACCCCCATCATCGATCATAAACAAATTATGATATTCCACGACACTAAATTGAATCACCATGATGAAACCAACATGCATAAACCCCTAGACATCTTAAAATAGATATTATAATCCTACCACATACTCTTATCCGACATAAAATTTAAATTAATTCCCAAAAAAATGGAGAATACTATCATTTTTTTCTATAACTTTCTCTAGACTATTCCTTTATCATACATCTCAATCCCAGGGCATGAAGACTAAACAAATGACCATGATTTCCTTGCATGTCACCCCAATCTAACCAAGAATAATCTTAGTGATTCCATGTAAGAACCCAAACCTTGTTTTCATGTATATGACCCTTGTTTAATGCTTTTCATGGTTATAATGTTAAGGGTGATGAATGGGAGAGTCTGGAGAACTGTGAATGATGTTTTGAGGCAAAGGTGAAGTCGCACGGGTGGCACATTGTTTGTATAACCATGCGTCCAAACCCTGCATGGAGGGTCTGCCGAGGCATTGGCTAACACACAGTTAGTGCATGGTTTGTCTAACCATGTGGCCAAACTGTGCATGGAGGGTCTGCCGAGGAAGTGGATAACTCACATTAAGTGCACGGTTTTTCTAACTATGCGACCAAACCATCTGGGCACTTAAGTGAGATCCTAAAAAATGGATCTCACAAGTTTTTGCCTCTACGTGGCTCTTTTTTCATCTTAAGCATCCATATATTAGGATTTTGCTTCTCCTAAGGTCAAAGAAGGTTCTCCCATCATTCCTGAAGTGATCTGAAGTCTTCTTTCGGTGAATTGAAGCCATATTCTTGAGGTTTGTAGACGTTCTTCTTCAGTCATTTTCAGATTCTTAGATACACTTAGATCTAATTCTCCTATTCTCTCTATTTCATAGATCAATGACCTTTATGGGTAGATCTAATTGTGTGGATGACAAGTTTGATGAGTTTTGGTCAAGGTCTTATAACGAGTAGAGATCTAATGTGGGTTCTTATAGAATCGACCCAGTTTTCTTGTTCGTTCTTCATTTGTTGGGGTTTTCGTCAAAAAATTTGAGGTAGGTTGTTTGTTCCAGTCCATTCAAAATATTTGAGTATTATGTAAAAAATTTACTTGAACAGGGTATTGTGTGTTTACCGTTTTACCTTTGTTGATTTCCTGACATGCTTTTGTTCTCATGTAGAGGTTATTGGGATATAAATAGGGTTGATTGTTATGCTTTGGATGGTTTGACCATGCATGTTCTGTTTACAACTGTTTGGTCCTATTTAGCCAGTTTGGATACCTTTCCTATTTTCCGTGTGATTCACACTCAAATTTACCCAAGGGAAGAAGGTAGAACAATCCTTTTAGTCTAGCTTGGGTTGTCGAATCCTCAGAGACCTAATAAGTAACCTACAGACACATACATTATATGTACTCTTTTTGGATATGAAGAGGAAAACATGGATTGATTTTAGATGGGACTAAAGTATATCTAATAGATTTAAGTGAATTCAATTTAAAAGAATGAGTTTATCCTAGTTTATCACTCATGGTGGACTGGATGAAATTCTTTCTTCAACTATTTCAATTTCTTATATTTGAGATGAGTTAATTTATGAAGATCAAACAACATCCTCACTTACTAGATTAATACCTACACAATTTAATACTAATCACCTATACACCTGAAGGATAAATGTATTGATAACTTCAATGTAAAGGTTCGTATTAGCACTTGAATTGTGTGGCCCTAAATTCAACAAGGACGATGAACTTTAAGAATCATCAAATAAAAATATCAATTAAAATAATTGAGTAGACATTAATACATAGATAAATAACATCTAATCCCGCCCCTTTCTAGTCCCTTGGATCATCCCATAAGTGTATTATCCATCCATTCATGCTATGGTTTCAATGGAAGCAGGAAGTAGTCTCATGACAGGGGAATTGAAGAAGTAAAGAAAACAATAAAAAGAAAATGATCACTCCACCATTGTGTAAATAATTTCACAAGGTTTTGTGTGAATAAATTCACACCATGAGGAAATGGTAAAATATTGAGGTGTATAAAAACATAATAATAGGAGAATAAGATCTTTTATTAAGAAACTAAGATGAATTAAAACAACTTACATGTGATAGAAGAACGTTACAAAGACAAATTGGCAGCATAACGTTAAGATGAAAACAAAGCTCAAAGATGATAAACTCCTCCACCAACCATACCTTAAATAGGAATTTTTTGATCCTTGGGTCGAGCCTCCAATAGTACAAAGTATCCCACTTTATTATGGTAGGCCTAGGGTGGTGGAAAATTGTTGAACTTGGACTTTTCCAAACATGACACGAGGTGGCAGCCAACTTTCATTCACCGAAACGACACGCTTGGAAGACCTTCTATATTTCCCAATCAGAGTGGGACATATAAGACTCAAATGGATCCATGGATGTCTTCTAAACTCATTTAACAGTTGGGATCATTTAGAGTTGTGTGTTCAGAGATATGATTAGATTAGTGGGCTATTTTTCTTGGCTACAGAATCTGGCCCAGAATTTATCTCTAACCTGGGCTGCCTAAATGACCACCATGGAGGCCAAATTAGCATTGGATACTGAATAGTGATTAGATAATATACATGTATTATAGAATTCCACGAAATTTGGGATTCATTGGGCATGAATTTTGGGCCCCATATTCTCATCAGTGGGCTGGTGTCCAATCTGACTTCTCCAGAATTATTTCCTTTCATCAAAAAATTTCCCCATCTTTTTCCATTAATTCTCCATTGATACCTAAATCAAAAAAGTTCATATTGAAGTTTATATCAATTTCCCAAAATATAAAATTATAATATGGACAATCAGATTCCTTAAAATCAGATGAATCATTGTGTACTTTATATGATGTTCAAAAATGTACCACATAATAGTGCATTTTAGGAAAGAATAATAATCATAATGTGAAATGATGTTCAAAGTTTAAAATGAACTAAAATGGTGTTTATCAATAATAAATCACAAGAATATTATATATATTAACAATGAATATTATCCTCATTTATGGGATTATCACACCCCCAACTTGAGTTTTCCTATTACTGAGAAAAATGTATCTCAACAATATGAAATTCGAATTCCCTTATCCAAAAATATTTTAATTCACAATGAACACAAAAAACCCTTATACCAAAAAATCAAGAACCCAACAAAATATTTTAATACATGATTGTTTCATAATTAGATCCCAATCCCAAGCCCATTTAGTTGTTCAAATTATTTTCCATATTTCAACCAAAATCAATTAAGTATGAGGATGTGTTGTGTATCACAATAGACTTGGGGAAATGACGGAAGCACTAGGTGAAATGAAATTTCAATATTAAGATGAGTATTCAATTTTTTTATATATATATTGTATTTTTTTTATTTTATTTTTATTTTTTGCAGTTTTTCCTTGGTAAATGAAATTGCACTCAAAAGAGTCAACCCCTATAGCGAGACTTTGCTGATGATTCCCATGATAAAAGGCCATAGGTTACCCAGTGAAGCCCACATACTCAGGAATCATCTCACGTTAACTCAGTCAAGAACAAATTCAAATTGCCCAAAAAAAGATACAAAATTACTAACTCTAGGCTAGAAAACAACGGAGTCCCAATTTCCAAGTGTCGAAAGCCACACATTTGGTCATTTCATTTCTCTACGTATATTTTTTTTTGGATTTTTTTATTGAATACTCATATTAAAACTAAAATGATCACCAAAACTGTGCTATTTAGTTTGGGGACCCCATGAACTCAAACTAATACCCCACTATCCAATGGACGTGAATTGTGATCTTTTTTTATTTGGATGAAAATATAAATGTTGAAATATCACATTGAACAACCACACTATCCAAAATCTAAGCTCATGAAATTATACAAGGATTAAAATCAGAATCAGGGCATGATAAATTATTTGATATTCAGTTTAAAAGTTTTCAATGTGTAATATCATGTTCAAAGTTAATGAAATGTTTCCTTCCATTTACACAATTTTTTTTTCAAATCATTTTTTTCACAAAAGAAAAATTTTATTATTTCATCTGCCCCCCTACACAACATAAAATAACACTGTCCCCAGTGTTTGATGAAATGAAAATTTATAAGGATTAGAGACAAAGAAGTTAATTTCAAAAAGGAAATTGAAATATGAGGATCATGGAATGAAGTCACCTAGTGGTTGAAGTTGAAATTCTTGATGCTTCCTTTTGATTCCTTGATCTCGATGTCACTCTGAGAATTTTCTAGTGGTGAAAAAGAAGAAAAACAAAAAATCAAAACAAAAATACTATATATATATAATAATAAATAAACTGAAATATAAGTATATATACAAAAATTATAGAATAAGGAAGCACAAAAAGTCGTAGGTCAGGGGTAAGTGCGCACCCCTATCTCCCTTCGGTCCCTAATTCGATTCCCCATGGCTTCACCAGTTGTGACAGGGTTTTCCCCATGACCTATTATGTGGCCTTTAATTATTATTATTATATTTTTTGTTTTTTTATTTTTATTTTAACCTACAAACACATAAATGAAACGAACTAATGATACGTTGTCTTCATTTTATGTTTCATGGAAATGTATTACTCAAGGATCACACCACGTGACACAGATGAATATGGTGCTCCCCTTTCATACCCATCCATACTCATAATAGAAGAACATGTCAAAAGTCTATTTTTTAATATAAAAATGATTAATTAATCCTATTTTAAAAATAAAGATGATTCAAAAAAAGATTAGAAACATGAAAACAACGGGTTTCCTCCCATGTATCACTTTCTTTAATGTTGTTATCCTAACATGGACCCCTATTTGATTAATTATTTTCGTCATCTAAGGTAATTTCACACAATTATTCATCAACATAAGGTTTTTGGAATTTTTTTATGAATGGTTTGACTCTATGACCATTAACATTAAATCTTTGACCATTGGTGGGATCTTTAATTTCAACATCCCCATGGGGGTACACCTTATGCAATATGTATGGACTTTCTCGGGTGTAAATGAAGTTTAGAACTATACAAAAGAATAGGTTTTCCTAGTTTAACATGTTTGGTTTTAATATTTAGATATTGGTAGGCTTGTACTTTAGCTTTATTGATCCTTGACATTTTATAAGCATCCATCCTAAGTTCCTCAAGTTCATTGAGATCTAATTTACTTCTTGTTTCGGCCAATGAGAGGTCATAATTCATTTTCTTAATTGAAAAAAAGTCCTTATGTTCAATCTCTACTGGTAAATGGCATGCTTTACCATAAACCAACCTATATGAGGACATTCCTAAAATGGTTTTATATGATGTTCGATAGGCCCACAAAGCATCTAAGCATTTCCTTGACCAATCGTTCCTAGATGGTTTAACAATTTTCTCAAGAATTTGTTTAATTTCTCGATTGTCTAACTCAGGTTGATCATTGGTCTATGTATAGTATGCACTGGACACTTTGTGAGAAATTATATTCTTTTCCATGAGTGATGAGAATGGAATATTGAAAAAATGAGTTCCACGATCACTAATGATAGCCCTAGGAATTTCAAATCTTGAGAAGATGTTTTCTTTTAAGTATCTAATCATAGTTTTATGATCATTGGATGTTTTGGGAATGGACTCAACCAATTTTGAGACATAATCAATAGCTAAGAAAATGTAAATACATCCCCTAGAGTTTGGGAAGGGACCCATGAAATCAATTCCCCAACAGTCAAAGATTTCAACCACTAAGATGGGAGTGAGTGGCATTTGATACCTTTTTGTGATGGACCCTAATTGTTTACATCTAGGACAGATTTGACAAAATGTGTAAGAGTCCCATGAAAGGGTGGTCCAGAAGAGACCACACTAAATAATCATAGCAGATGTTTTCTTAGATGAAAAGTGACCTCCACATGCCTCACTATGACATAATTTAACGATGGACTCTTGTTCAGATTCTGGGACACACCACATAATGACTTGGCCAGGGATGAAATTATATAGGTATGGATCATCAAACACATATTTTATATAATCAGAAAGGAATTTACTTCGATCTTGAGTCCCTATGAATTTTGGAATTACTCCTATAACTATGAAGTTGGATATTTCAGCATACCAAGGGCAGTCAGTCACAGAGTATAGGTGTTCATCAAGAAATGAATTAGACACAGAAAGGTGATTTGAGTTGTCTTTGAATTCCATACTAGAGAGGTGATCAACTAAAAAAATTTCAACACCCTTTTTCTCTTTGATTGTGAGGTCAAATTCTTGTAAGATAAGTATCCACCTAATCAGTCCAACATTGGCGTCTTGTTTTTGGAAGAGGTATTTTAGTGCATAATGTTTAGTGAACATAGTGATGGGGGATCCTAAGAGGTGGGACCTAAAATTATCTAAGGAAAACACAATAAAAAGTGACTCCTTTTCAGTAGTGGTGTAGTTTATTTGGGAAGCATTTAAGGATTTTCTTTCATAAGAAATTACATAAGGAGATTTATCACAACGTTGTCCTAACACAACTCCTACAGAAACGTCATTGGCATCACACATAAGTTCAAAAGGAAGGTTCCAATTTGGAGATTTCATAATGGGAGGAGAGGTGAGAGAGGATTTGAGGGTTCAGAATGAACCCTCACATCTTTCTGTCTAAACAAATGGAGCATCCTTTACTTGGAGAGCACAAAGGGGACGGAAGATTGAACTAAAGTCCTTGATGAATCTTCCATAGAAACCAGCATATCCTAATAAATTCCTCACTTCCTTGATAGTTTTGGATGATGTAAGGTAACGAATGATGTCAACCTTGGCTTTATCAACTTCAATCCCCCTACCTGAGACTAGATGGCCTAGAACTAGACCCTCTTTAAACATGAAATGTAATTTTTCCCAGTTTAGGATCAGATTATTTTCCTCACATCATGAGAAGACTCTCTCCACATTCTGTAGACATACCTCAAATGTATCCCAAAACACAAAGAATTCATCCATTAAAACCTCTATAAAATCTCATACCATGTCTGAGAATATTCCCATCATGCACCGTTGGAAGGTTCCAGGGGCATTGCATAACCCGAAGGGCATGCGTTTGAAAGAAATGGTTCTAAAAGGACATGTGAATGTAGTCTTCCCTTGATCCTCTAGGGAGACCTCAATTTGATTATACCCCGAGTACCCATCTAAGAAACAGTTGAAGGCATGACCTTCCACTCTCTCAAGGACTGGGTCAATGAATGGTAAGGGGAAATGGTCCTTCTTGGTGAATGGGTTTAGCTTCCTATAGTCAATGCAGACCCTTCATCCACAAATCACCATAGTTGGACGAATCTCTCCATCCTTATTGGTTATCACTATGATTCATACCTTCTTGGGAACCACTTGGATCGTGTTAACCCACTCACTCTCAGATATAGAATATATGATACCAACTGTTAACAATTTTAGAAGTTTCTTCCTTACTACCTACATGAGATTAGGATTGAGTCTCCGTTGATGTTGACAACATGGAATTGAATCAGATTCCATAACAATCTGATGATTCATAATAAGTGGGCTAATCCCAGGAATATCAGGCAGGGTCCAACCGATGGATTTCTTATGTTTCCTAAGAACATCTAGATGCATCCTCTCATGATTGGAATCAAGAGAAAGAGAAATAAAAATAGGATGTGTTTGATTGTCCCCTAGGAAGGCATAATTTAGTGCAGTGGGAAGTTCCTTCAATTCAAGATCAGGTTGGTTCGGAATTTCAGTAGAATATTGGGACATTAGATCAATATCAATTTTTTTCCTAGAGTTTTAGATAGGATTTATTCCCCACATGTAGACGTTTCAGCAACTAGATTAGCTGGATCAGATTTAGGGATGGAAGTTTGATTGGTCTCCATGAAATTGGATTCATGAAAGGTTTCACTGATTGTTGGACCTAAGACTTCATCGTATGAGTAATTTTAAAATGATTCAATCCAATGAGATAGGCTTCCTTCATGTGAACAAAAAAAATCAATATCATCCTAACTTAAACATCCATCAAATATTCCATGATGTTCTATGGATTAATTATCAATTCATCCTATAATGTTTACTTCATGAATGTCCTCTTCATACCCTATTTCTGAGCTTCCATTACAGATGCTCAAGTATAGACTCATGTTCCCAAGGGTGATGGTCATGTTCCCATTTAGAACTCGGATAATAGAGTTTATTGTGGCAAGGAAGGGATGACCAAAGAAAATTGGGGTCTGTTCCATATTTCCTAAGTTTGGATGGTTGTCAAGGACAATGAAGTCATCAGGGTAGATGAAGTTTTCAACCATTACCCTTTAAAATACCCTTTGTAACCGTAATGTTATGATCAGCAAGATGAAGTGTGAAAGATGTGGGTAGGAGTTCTTCTAGGCTTAATTAGTATTACACAGTATAGGGAATGATATTGACACTAGCACCTAGTCACACAAGGCCTTGACAACTTATCTCTCTCCTAGTTCAACATTGATTTAAGGGAAACCCAGGTCATTCAACTTAAAAGGTATGGTCCCTTGAATGGTGGTACTCACATTAGCAGCCAAAAGGACTTGGTTTTTATGTAATTTTTTTAAAAAAGTGCACAAGTCCTTAAGGTACATTGAGTAGGCAGGTGCGGTTTGGATGGAATCGGGAAGGTGAATGTTCAAATTGACATGTGAGAATATATCCCTCAATGTTTCACTCAATTTAGGCTTGGTTTCCCCCCTTAAGAGTTGATGAAATGGTGCGGGTTGTAGATATTTTTTTGAAGAGTTGTTTATTTGACAATGTTATCGTGTTTTCAGTTTGCTAATTTGGTTCATTTGAATTTTCATCCAAGTTTGAATCTTCATGTGGGTTATGAATTAGTTTCTCAGGTTTCTCTATTGATTTCCAACTTCTTAAAATAGTCACAGCCTTTAGTTTTTCATGAGTTGTTTGAGTACAACTTGACTCTCCCCTTGTAGTTGAGGATGACACCACCTGAGTAGGCATGGGTGCCTTTCCAATTTTTATGGTTTGAAGATCTTGTTTAAGGGAAGAGACTTCCTACTCCATCCTTTCCATTTTTTTGCACAGTTGTTCTAGTAGGCTTTGTGGAATAGTTTTGGTTGGTGCTTGAGCAGATTTGTTTATCCTAGGGGGATATTTTAGAGGTGGGATGTTTTGTTGAAAATGGACTTGTGGCTATTGGTATTGGATAGGTTGGGTTTGGAACTGGTTATGGGTTTGGTAGTTCTGATGGGGGTAAGGATTTTGTCCCTGTGGTTGGCTAGGTTGTTGGTTATCTTTCCAGCGGAAGCCTGGGTGGTCATTATACCTTGGGTTGAAGTTGTTTTGGTATTGCGGCTTTTGAAAGTTCAACGCATTTACTTCTTCTATGAGTCCTCCTAAAATAACATCCTTGATGTATGGAATGGTTGGGAAGTTGTTTGTATTATGTTCATGTTTCTCACAAATTGGGAAAACATTGTCAACAATTTGGATTTCATGGACTTTCCTACGGTCTATCTCTTCAACCTTCCTAGAGAGTTCTGCGAGTTTATCGATAAGGATTTCCTCTTCTCTAAGTGTATGAATTCCAGTATTTCTTTGTGGTTTCTCAAAATAAGGTGAAGTTCCCCATGTTTGGTTTTGTTCAGAAAGGCATTCTAGATACTCGTATGCATTATTTGGGGCTTTGTTTTAAATGGTTCCATTACAGATCATGTCAATGAATTGTTTGTTCCCCGAACCCAACCCTTCATAGAAAATTCTCACATGTTCTGTAATAGAAAAACCATGGTGTGGAACCATTTTTAGAGTGTCTTTGAACCTCTCCCTTGTTTCATAGAATGAATCTACCTCTTTTTCAAAAATGTTTTGGATACTCTTTTTAAGTGAAATTGATTTGTGGTGGGTAAAGTCTTTTTTATATAATTCTATTTATAATTAGTCCCAATAGTGGATGGATGATGGTTTCAAATTGTTTAGCCAATTTTTAGCTCGATCCTATAAAGAAAACGGAAATATCCTCATCTTAGATAATTCTAGTTGATGTGGGGGAAACATGGTTTCCACTATGTCATTGATCTCCTTAATGTGAAGGTAGGGTATCTCGGACTCCATTCCATGGAATGTGGGAAGATTATCTAGGAAATGGGTTTTAAAGATGTAGTTGGCTTCTCCTAGGGAATTGTGTAGGAAGGTGTGAGGTAGTCGTTCATGGTTTGATCAATTGCATTCCCCAAGTTTGGGGCTCCCTCATTTGGGTTTCCATTTTGGTTCCCACCCGGGATTATGAGTTTGTTTCTTTGAGGACCTTCCATTGAAATAGGATCAATTTTTGACTCTATAATATTAGTAAGATTAGTATCTAATGGAAAAATTTCCCTTGGTGTACTTGACTCCCCAACCCCAGGACTATCCACCCTAACAAGACGGTTTTATTGATCATGGGTGTAGGCAGACATGCACCAAAACATAAAAAACGAGAAAGGGACAAGATAAGAGAATTTGGATGAGAAAAGAAGAAATTGGGGAGAATATAATGGGTGTTTAGATGGATTACTTAGGTCCCCGGAAATGGCCCCAAAATTTGATTCATGCTTAAATTTACCCAAGAGAAGAAGGTAGAACGGTCCTTAAAGTCTAGCTTGGGTTGTCGAATCCTCAGAGACCTAAGAAGTAACCTACCGAAACGTACATTATATGATTTGTTTTTGTCTATTAAGTGGCCAAAATGTAATGATTTTAGATGGGTTTAAAGGATATCTAACAGATTTAAGATAATTCAATATAAATGAATGAGTTTGTCCTAGGTAATCACTCGAGGTGGATTAGATGAAATTCATTCTTTAACTATTTCAATTTCTTATATTTGAGATGAGTTAATTTAAGAATATTAAACAACATCCTAACCTACTAGTTTAATACCTAAACACATAAATACTAATCACCTATACACTTGAAGGATCAATGTTTTGATCACTTCAAGGTAAAGGTTCGTATTAGCACTTGAAGTGTGTGGCCTTAAATTCAACATGGAAGATGGAGTTTAAAAATCATCAAATAAAAATATCAATTAAAAGATGTGATTATAAATTAATAGATTGATAAATAAAATCCAATTCATCCCCTTTATAATCCATTGGATCAATCCATAATTGTATTAGCCCTCCATTGATGCTATGGTTTCAATGGAAGTGGGAAGTATACTCATGAGGGTGGAATTGAAAAAGTAAAGAAGACAATAAAAGGAAAATGATCAGTCCACCATTGTGTGAATAATTTCACAAGGATTGTAGTGAATAAATTCACACCTTGAGGAACCGGTATCAAAATGAGATGCAGAACAATAGAATAAGAGGAGAATATGAACTTTTATTAATAAACTAGTATGAGTTAAAACAACTTACATGTGAAGGAAGAATGTTACAAAGACAAATTGGCAGCATAACATTAAGATGAAAACAAAGATCAAAGATGAAAAAATTCTCAACAAAACCTGCATTAAATAGGAATTTTTGGAGCCTAGGGTCGACCCTCCAACATTAAAGAGTTTCTCACTTGATTATGGTAGGCCTAGTGTGGTGGAAAGATTGTGGAACTTGGACTTTTCCACACTTGACCCGAGGTGGCATCCAGCTTTCATCCACTGAACAGACGTGCTTGTAAGACCTTCTAGATG
The DNA here is from genome assembly GCA_963277665.1 of Viscum album. Taxonomy (NCBI): domain Eukaryota; kingdom Viridiplantae; phylum Streptophyta; class Magnoliopsida; order Santalales; family Viscaceae; genus Viscum; species Viscum album. Next base: position 1,446,271,832 of record OY728145.1, on the reverse strand, counting down.
GCCAAATCATAGTAGGAAATAGAATAAAGAAATGGATCCCTGGATTTCTTCTAACCAGATGAAAATGTTGGGCCCATTTAGTGTTTTTTATTCGGAGATATGATTAGATTAGTGGGCTGTTTTTCTAGGCTGCAGAATCTGGCCTAGAATTTAATCTCTAAACTGGGCCGCCTAAATGTCCACCATGGAAGTAGAATTAGCATTGGATCCTGAAGAGTTATTTGTTCCTATACATTTATTATAGCAGACCACGAAATTTTTGATAAATTGGGCCTTTATGTTGGGAACCACATTCTAATCAGTGGGCTGGTGTCCAATATGACTTTTCCCGAATTATTTCCTTTCATCACAAAATATCCCTATCATCTTCCATGAATTCTCCATTGATCCCTGAATCAAACATGTTCATATTAAAGTTTAGATCAATTTCCGAAATTATAAAATTAAAATATGGATAATTAGATTCCTTAAAGTCATATGAATCATTGGGCACTTTATATGATGTTAAAAAATGTACCACATAATAGTGCATTTTAAGAAGGAATTACAATCATAATGTGAAATGATGTTCAAATTGTAAAATGCTATAAAATGGTGTTTATGAATAATAATGAACATTAATATTATATATATTCACAATGAATATTAGCCTCATTTAGTGACTAATCACCATGCGTGTTGTTGTTGGATAGAGAGTTTGTATTCAAACATTCTTGATTTGCTGTATACAGTTGGCCAAGTAGTTATGTAGTTTTACATTGGCCATATCACACTACTATTCTCATTGACCTACACAGGGATGTGAGAACCTGGTGTAGTAGCCTATAAGGGGAATTGACCAAGTGAGCTTCCTCGGAGAGTCTTTGAGCACTTTAGGATATAAGGGGGATTGACCAAGGGAGCTTCCTCATAGAGCCTAGGGAAACTTATGGATATAAGGGGAATTGACTGAGTGAGATTCCTCAGAGAGTCCGTGTCTACTTTAATCTATAAGGGGAATTCACCAAATGAGCTTCCTCAGAGAGTCTTTGATTTTATTTTTGAACTGTTTAGACTATAAGGGGTGTTGACAGTGAGTGCTTCCTTAGAGAGTCTATGAACGACCTAAGATATAAGGGGAATTGACCAATTGAGCTTCCTAATAGAGTCCTTGACCTTGGGGTTATAAGAGGAATTAACCACATGAGCTTCCTTTGAGAGTTCCTAACTACCTTAGACTATAAGGGGAATTGACTGTGAGTTCTTCCTCAGAGAGTCTTCATAAGCATAACCATAGGGGTTATACCGAGTGTGTTTCCCAGAGGGTTGCTTGTACTTGTTAGGTAGGACCAGAGGGGAAGGTCGTGAGTACTTCCTAGGGTGTTACCTTTTTATGTTTAGTAGTTTGATATGTTGTTGCATGATATTGAACCTGTGGATTGTTTACTAATGAGCACTTTTCTATTTACTATTTTCTGCCCTTTTAGCGACCATATATTCACTGACTGTTAGGCATAGATCCTTGGGTGGTTACCTACTAGGATTTAGTCTAACACCATGTTTGGCCCATGCTTTTGGGCCCAAACAGATTATATTGTTGCATGTATAGATAAGGGAAAGTGTCCTTCTACTTCAGGTACTTGATATGCTTTATAGATGGAGACCAAGGGACCAAGATATGGCTTGAGATGCTGACGATTTTATCTACTTTCATTTGAAATTTGGTTTAGCACTCTTGTATATCATCATTGTGACTTATTTGGCAGTTTTCCTAGACATATGTCTCATGCATCATTTTATATATATTCTCTAGTTTATACATTCAGTTTCTATTGTTACTGATCTATGTCACTATTGTTGCTTCCACTCTCGTATGTATATATTTACATCCATTGTGTACTCTTCCAATGTGGGCATAGTTTCCCCACTATCACACACAAGGCCCTCACTGCTAGTCGACAGCCACTGGCATTTGGGGAAATGTGCTTGAGGCCATGTGACCAACGAGGTACATGGCGCCTCAAGGTGGTTTCTGGAACCAGGACGTTAAAATGTGGTATCAGAGGCATTCTTTCCTCTTGATTTACAGTTTGGAGCCTTTATCCCGGGATAGGAAGAAATAGGTACTTGGAAATAGGATGTTCTCAGGAGTAGCTAACCCATGTATAGGAAAATTCCAATCTACCTCATTTATTGTAATTTCTTCTGGTTTTGCAAGTTTACGGTTGATCTTATTTTCACCGTTGGGGGACTCACATGTTTTATATTATTACTGTTGACGTTATTGAGGTTCTATTTCTGTCACAACCTGATGAGATTAAGGTATTCCATCTTATGCATCATATAGGAACTTTCTAGAAAACACATATCATGCATTCTTGCCTTGTCATCATGGATGTATTAGAGATTGCATGTTGTTGTGATAGATGTTGTGTAGAATATGCATTCTGTTGTGATAGATTCCTTAATAATAATACCTACTATTTGAAAGGGTATTTTTATGTGTAAGGTTTTGCTTGAATGGATGCCAAACTTTGGTTCTTGTGGTGTTATGGGCCCTCATGGACCAGAATTTGGTGGATCATCGCTCTGGTTTCCTTGTTATAACATGTATAAGATGTAATAATTTGACTCTTTGAGGGTATGGCCCCCCACGGATCGGAATTTAGACCCTTCAGTGTTCGTTTTAGTCTTTTCTGGGTTCCGGAGTTGTTTCTAAGGCTTACTGTTCGGAAAAACCTAGAATACATATCATGTAGTGTTAAGTACATTCAATGTGTTCTTCTATTTGGGAAGAAAATATTTTTCTTAAGTACACACATGAACTTTGCATACAAGCCGTGTACTTTACGTACACGCCGTGTACTTTACATAGACACCGCGTAGTCTCGGACCGTGTCGTAGGCTGTGTGGGCAGAGACACGGGATGGGGAAGGTCTGGTGGTAACACGCTGTGTACTAGACAGACACGCTGTATCGTGTTGACCCTGTGTTCGCCTGTGTAACCAACAAGACGGACGAATAAGACCTTAAGCTATACAAACTATGTTTTTGTTGAACACACCATGTAGTCTGACCTAGGTACCCATCTGTGTCACGAACAACAGGGGTTGGTGTTATTCCTTCACCTACATGTCATGTCCGTCCAGAACATGTTGTGTAGTGTGAGCCGTGTGTCAGGTTTTTTCACTAACAACATGGGCCAGGTGAAGCTTGTCTAGTACATTTTGTGTCTACCATGAACATGCCTTGTAGTCTTGTCTTAGGAGAGCCATGTGTCTTAATTGTGTAGAAAGACTCGGTCATGGGAAGAGGATTCAAGTACACGACGTGTGTTGGGACAACATGCCGTGTGGTTTTGGTGTTACACGACCAGTTAGGGCAGAGTACACGCCCATGTAAATAACATAAGGGAACCCGCTGTGTAGAAATTGTACACACTGTGTAGTCATGTTATGTTAAAATTGAATGCTTTCTTCCCATGGACAAAAGGAAGCACCTCATGGATGTTGCACGAGGAGGTTAGATCAGGTAGGATAAATCGTCTGGTAGCCAGGTGGTGTGCTACCAGTGTGGGGGAAGCAGTCATACGAGTCCATGTTTCTTGAGAGGCCTAGTGGGGTGCCAATATTGCGTCAAGATGGGACATCTTCAGTGTTTTTTTTTCAGTTATTCTCACCATCAGCTTGTGAAAGGGGTTCTTCTATGACACCACATTTAGGAGAAGTGCCACCAGTTTCTCACCAGTATGGTAACTGGAGTTCTTTCGGTCGTTCGGGCTTAGGTGGAGGTCATGGTCGCGGTAGTCAGTCATCAGTTCCTTAGCGAAAGTTGGGTGTATTAGCTTAGAGCAGTCAGGCAGGGTCACAGGGTCGCAGAATAGGCCAGACCTTTGCAGTGGAGCAGACCTAGTAGGGGAACGTTCTTGAAACCTCCATAATTCAAGGTATGATCTTCGTAGCCTCAGTTTTATCTTCAGCTATTTTCAAAACATGGTCCTCCCATATAATTATATCTATTGTTGTTTTCGGGATACTTGGGCTCTACATTTATTATTCTGCTGACATGTTGACCCTAGAATCTCTGTTGGGCACTAGTGTGGCTAGTGTATGTTATTGCAAGGAGTTCCCACTATAGGTTGGTATATTTCACTTTCTATGGGACCTCTACATCCTATAGATGACAAGATATGATTTCATTGTCGGGATGGACTGGATAGTTCCATTCTAGGCACTAATTGACTGTTATCACCGTAGGGAGAGTTTCATGTCACTAGAAAGTGAATCTTTTCTTCATAAGGGTGAATTTGATGTCCAGGTGAGCATAGCGGGTCCAGAGAATTATGGGTTGGGAGGAGTTACAACCTAGATTGTTATTCTATATCTGGATGACCAGGGCACTTCACATTTTGACTTTCCTCCAGTGGTGGATTGTTTCAGAGATGTCTTTCAAGAGGAATTTTCATGATTGCCTCCGAAGCGTGAGGTAGAATTTTCTATTGAGCTTGTGCCCAGAGCGGAACCAATGTCCATTCCTCATTATTGGATGGCTACACCAGAGTTTCAGGAGCTCAAGAAGAAGTTTGAGGAGTTGTAGTAAAAGGGTTTCATCCGACCTAGTACTTTTCCTTGGGGTTAGCATGTCCTGTTTGCAAAGAAGGCAGACGGTACCCTTAGGCTTTGTGTGGATTATTGGAAGCTGAACCAGTTGACGGTCAAGAACCTATATCTCTTGCCGAGGATTGATGATATCTTTGAGAATCTTAGGGGATCGCGAGTGTTCTCAAAGATTTACTTGAGGTCCGGTTATCATCAGTTGCATGTTAGACCATCTGATATACCTTTTACAGCCTTCCGGAGCAGGTATGGTCTATACGAGTATATGGTTATGTAGTTCGGTCTCACGAACGCACTTTCTGTTTTCATGGCACTGATGAGCTGAGTGTTCTATACATACTTTGATTACTTCATGGTTGTTTTTGTGGACGATATCTTGGTCTACTCTCACACTCAACATGACCATGCTACCCATCTTGATATTGTTTTGAGTACACTGAGAGAGCATCTGTTATATGCTAATCTCCCAAAATGTCACTTTTGGATGGATCAGATTCACTTCTTAGGTCATGTTATCTTAGAGACATGAGTGTCAATAGACCCATAGAAAGTGAGAGCAGTAGTCTCCTAGGAGTAGTTGAAGAACGTCTTTGAGGTGCGGAGCTTTCTTGGGCTGGCTAGATACTACAGACACTTCATACAGGACTTTTCACACTTAGCATCACCACTAATGAGTCTGAATGAGAAGGGTGTGAAGTTCTCATGGTCATATTATTGTGAGTCAGCCTTTCTAGATATTAAAGGGAGGTATAATTCAGCATCGATACCTGTCTTGCAAGAGATGGGAAAGAGCTATACAATTTACTGTGACGTGTCAAGTATCGGGATGGGAGTTCTGATTATTTAGGGAGAAGGAGTCATTGCGTACGAGTCTTGGAAGTTGAGGCCACATGAGAGGAATTACTTGACGCACAATCTAGATTTGGCAGCTGTTGTTCATGCCCTATGTTGTTGAAGACATTATCTTCTGGGAGAGAATTTTGTGGTTTTCACTGACCACAAAAGACTCAAGTATATCTTCATTGAGTATGACCTGAATTTGAGACATTGCAAGTGGGTTGAGTACCTACAGTCCATTGACATTGAGCTTCCCTATACACCTACTAGGTGGATGATGTGTGGAGCAGGAGGACTCAGATACTGGTAGTTCAGGAGGCCAACAGTGAGTTGTAGCTTATGGATCTATTCTTTGAGATGCATTTGGAGGTGCACAACATTCATGGGCAGACCTTTCTATCTTCTGTAGCTATTAACTCTACTCTTATTGATCGACCTCGAATGAGGATGATATCAGATTATGAAGGCTTAGTCCCAAGAGAGATTGTGTCAGGAGAGGAACCTATTCATGGATGGACTGTAGATGAAGATGTGATCTTGCCTTTCCAGGGGCACGTAAGGGTGCCAGCAGAAATATGTGTGGAGATTATGTGGGATTTTCATTCCTCAGTTTGGGAATTTCATTCTTGCATTACTAAGATGTATCGTGATCTACACCATCAGTATTGGTGGCTAGGTATGAAGAGAGACGTTGCTGGTTTCATGATGAGGTGTTCCACTTGACAGCAGGTGAAGGTGAAACATCAGCAACCAGCAGGGCTTTTACAGCAGCTACCCATTCCCGAGTGGAAGTGTAATGATGTCGCGATGGAAATTATGACCGATTTCCCGAGGTCGCCTCGAGGGAATGACGTAGTTTGGGTTGTCATTGACAGACTCACAATGGTCGATCACTTCTTGCCAATCAAAGAGGCCTTCAATGTTGATGAGCTTGGATGGTTGTACATATGAGAGATTGTACATCTATATGGAGTTCCACACTCCATTTCTTCAGATAGGGATGCATGCTTTACTTCTCGGGTGTGGAAGGGGCTTCAGAAGGCTTTGGGTACACAGTTACTTTTGAGTACAGCTTACCACCCCCAAACAGATGGCCAGTTCGATCGTACAATTCGGGTGCTTGAGGATATGCTTCGAGCATGAATTATAGATTTTGGATGTTGTTTGGAGAAGCATATACCTCTTTTGGAGTTTTCATAAAACAATAGTTTTCAAGAAACTATTCAGATGTCACCTTACGAGGCTTTGTACAGTAGGCTATGCTGACCACCCTTATGTTGGCTGGAGGCAGGAGATGCAGCTTTGTTGGGACCACATCTTCTTCAGGAGACCACAGACAAGATAGAGTTGATTCAAAATAGGATGGCTATTGTACAGTCTTGACAGAAGTCTTATGATGATCAGTGGAGATGACCTCTAGAGTTTGAGGTTGGAGATCAGGTTTTTCTACGTTTCACACCAAGGTTGGGGCACAGAAGGATTAAGAGACAAGGTAAGCTTTTTCCAAGGTATGTCGGGCCGTTTGAGATGTTGGAAAGAGTTGGGTCGGTGGCCTATCGGTTGTAGTTACCTCATAGTTACCAAACTATGCATGAAATTTTCACTGTCTCTCAGCTTCGACGTTACTTTTCAGACCCGTCTCATGTTTTCTAACCAGAGGAGGTTGAGTTGGAAGTGGACGCGTCTTTCGAGGAGCACCCTATCCGTATTGTTGATCGAAGTACGATGGTTCTCCGTGGACGGTCTCTTCCTCTGGTACATGTGCTATGGAATCATGGGTGAGTATAGGAAGAGACTTGGGAGAGGGTGGTCGATGTATGTTTGTAGTGGCCAGAGCTATTTGGGGATTCTTCTTCCGCACCGCCTTTCTAGGGAAATTCGGAGACGAATTTCATTAATGGGGGAAGACTGTAAAAACCCAGACCTTATTTTCAAGTATATGACCCTTGTTTTATGTTTTTCATGGTTATAAAGATAAGGGTGATGAATGGGAGAGTCGGGAGAACTTTGAATGATGTTTTGAGGCAAAGGGGAAGTCTCACGGGAGGCAAACAGTTTCTCTAACCGTGCGGCCAAACTGTGTGTGGAGGTTCTACTGAGGCAGTTGCTAACACATGGTTAGTGCATGGTTTGTCTAATCGTGCAGCCAAACTGTGCATATAGGGTCTTTCGAGGCAGTGATTAATTCATGGTTAGCGCATTGTTTGTCTAACCGTGCAAGAAAACTGTGCAGGCACTTAAGTGAGATCCTAAAAAATTGGATCTCACATGTTTTAACCTATAAGTGGCTCATTTTTCCTCTTAAGTGTCCATAACTCAGGATTCTTCTTCCCCTAAGGTCAAAAAAGGTTCTCCCATCATTCTGGAAGAAATATGAAGGCTTCTCTGGGCGAATCAAAGCCAGATTCTTGAGGTATGTATACGTTCTTCTTCGTTCTTGTTCAGTTTCTTAGATCTACATAGATCTAGTTCTCCTCTTCTGTCGATTTCATAGATCTAAGATCATTGTGGGTAGATATAAGTGTTTGTATAACAATTTTGATAAGTTTTGGTCTTGGTATTATTAGGAGAAGAGATATAAGGTAGGTTGATGGAGAATCAACTCGGTTTTCTTCTGCGTTCTTCTTTTGTTCGGGTTTTCGTCAAAACCTTTGAGGTAGGTGGTTTGTGCCTTTCCATTCATTGTCTTTGAGTATTATGTGAAAATTCCAAAAATACCCTTGAGAAGAGTATTGCATGTTTACCGTTTACCCATGTTGATTTCCCACCATGCTTGTATGCTTGTGTAGAGGTTATTTGGATATGAATAGGGTTGATTACTATGCTTTGGATGTTTTTTTTCTTGCTCGTTCTGTTTACGACTGTTTGGTCCTGTTTAGCAAGTTTTGTTGCCCTGCCTATTTTACATGCCTACTGCTGTAGGATGGAGAGTTTGTATTCTGACATGCTTGATTTGGTATATACTGTTAGCGAAGTAGTTCTTTAGGTTTACTTTTTTCCATATCACACTACTCTTCTCGTTGACCTACACAGGGCCGTGAGAACCTGGTGTAGTAAACTATAAGGGGAATTGACTGAGTGAGATTCCTAAGAGTGTCTTTGAGAACTTTAGGATATAAGGGGGGTTGACCAAGTGAGCTTCCACAGAGAGCCTAGGTCCACATGGGGCTATAAGAGGAATTGACGAGTGAGCTTCCTCAAAGAGTCCTTGTCTGCATTAGACTATAAGGGGAATTTATCGAGTGATCTTCCTCAGTGAGTCATTGATTTTATTCGTAAACTGTTTAGAATATAAGTTGAATTGACGATGAGTGCTTCCTCAGAGATTCTATGAACAACCTGGGATATAAGGGGAATTTACTGAGTGAGCCTCCTCAGAGAGTCCTTGACCATGGGTCTATAATAGGTTTTGACCGTGTGAGCTTCCTCAGAGAGTTCCTGACTAGCTTAGACAAAAAGGGGAATTGATTTTGAGTTCTTCCTCAAAGAGTCTTCATATGTAGAACCATATGGGTTAGAAAGAGTGTGTTCCCCAGAGGGCTTCTTGTACTTGTTAGGTAGGACCATAGGGGAAGGTCGTGAGTACTTCCCAGGGGGTTTCCTCTTTGCGTTTAACTATTTGATTAGATGTTGCTTTATGTTGAAACTGTGGATTCTTTACTACTGAGCACTTTCCTCTTTATTATTTTTTTCACATTTACCAACCATATATTCCCTGACTGTTTTCCACAGATCATCGGGTGGTTTCCTACTGGGATTTAGTCTCACACCCTATTTGGGCCATGCTTTTTGGCCCAAACAGATTATATTGTTGCAGGATTAGATAAGGTCAAGCGCCCTTCTACTTCAGGTACATGATATGTTGTGGAGCTGGAGAGCATGGGACCAATATATGGCTTTCCATGCTGAGGAGTTTGTCTTCTTTAGTTTTCACTTTGGTTTAGCACTGTTGTATTTCAGCATTGTGGCTTGTTTATCAGTTTTTCTAGACATATGTATCATGCATCATTTTATATATGTTCTCCAGTTTATACTTTTAGTTTTCTTTTGTTACTATTGTATGTCATTATTAATTCTTCCGCTCTCATATGTATTTATTTACTTCCACTGTGTACTCTTCCAATGAGGGAATAGTTTCCCCACTATCACACCCAAGGCCCCCACTGCTAGTCGGCAGCCTCTGGCGTTTGGGGAAATGTGCTTGAGTCCATTTTACAAACCGGGTACAGGGCGCCTCTAGGTGGCTTCTAGAACCGAGGTGTTACATTACATTCTAAAAATTCAAGGCATAATTCCTATACCGCAATCAATTACACAACCATACATCACATGTGCATCACTTAAAAATAAAAGCATCTTCCCACAATATACTGAACCTAGATCCAAATATATTGGATCAAATTTATTTCCCCACAAAATCTATATCTAGATCAAACTAGTCACAGAATTTATCGAATCCTATTCTATAAGTAAAAAATGACATCAAAATCACTTTAAGTGCTTTATATCTTAATAGCTCAAGGTGTACCACATGAATTTATATACCCTTTCTAGGGTGTCAAACCCCTCAAAAAATCATGTACCTATTATGAGCGACATATAAGGTAGACCCCTCCTCTAATATTCCACCTCCAAGACATCAAATTCCCATTTCAACCCACCAAGGGTTCCACACATCACCTCCACATATAAACAGTATAATTAACATCTGATAAAGATACATATTGGATCCAGAACACCAAACATCATTCCATAATAATATCTCATGAATATAAAACCAATGAACCACATTCCAATAGAGTAGAATTCCACCAAAAATGCATATAAGAAAAACCTATATTATATTTTTGACACATTAAATAACTGGACCCTCACTTGTAACAAAGGATCAGTTACAAACAAGAATATGAATGTTATGTGAATCCTATATGGAAAGTATGTTATATGTATGCACACATTTTCCACCATGGATAAGTAGTAAAAAAATAAAAACCTCAAAAAAAGACATAATACTTTAATATCCATTTCAATTATAACTACTAAAAAAAATCCCACTGTCCCACAACCTTGGTAACTCATAATTTCATCTAGCTAGTTTTCATAAACCAGAAGACCGATGACCATCATGAGCATCGAAACTACCTATCTATATTTAATAAGTCCCAAATAGTAAATCAATAGAACCGAAAATTTTATAGAATTTTGTAATTCCAAGGTTAGATCAACTAAAACATCACTAAATATATTGGTTCCACAATACCTCATGTGAACCTACACATATAAAAGTTCCTACCTATGAGTGAAGTCTTTAAAACAGTCATTTGTGCGACTATATTCATGATATCATATTAATAAATAATAGTTAAATGCTAGAGATATCATTCCCAACATGGAAATAGATTATAAATATGTAATTATAGAAAATTATAATAATAAATCAATAATACACTATCATGCTATAACAAGTGAATATGAACGTCATATGGTCATACATGCCATCAAGATCACCCAATGGGCTGATCACATATACCATGAAGAATTAAATAAAATATTTTTCTAGTGGATTAAATAAAAACCCCATGCCTCACCTCATCTATGTCTCCAACCTCAATCAAGATTATACCACTCAACCCCTTATGTCATGAACCATCCGAGGTCAACCCTGAACCGGTCACCTGATCCGGTCTGTAGCATGGCCCGAACGGAATTCCCGATCTGCATGGGCTAAAAAATAATCCCAGACATCAATGTAGACATGAGGGAATGATTTCTGTGTAAAAGTTAAAACTAGGATCAAATAAAGAAATATAAAAAACTGGAAAAATAATGCACAACTAAAAGTTGAACCTCAAATAAGGAAACACGTGATTCATTCACAAAATAATATTAAATAATATGAAAAATAAAAAAAAATAAAACTAAAGAAAATAGAACTAAAATGCTACCAACCTGACCATCCTATGACCGGCTGGTCACCTCCAACCACAATATCAACATTACTCTAACAATGATCAAAATAACCAAAAGAACCTGAGAAAAAAGGAAACTGTAACTGTGAAGATAAAATAAGGCGTAAGCACCGAAATGAACAATTGGAATGAAATGATAATCCAAATGATCCAAGTTTTTACTTTACCAATATAATCAATTAATTCTAGTTTGAAATGCAGTTATCAAAATAGGGATTTCCCATTTTATTTTACAAACATAACCATTCAATTCATTAAAATAGAATGCATCCCACAAATTTATGTTTCAAAATAATTTTTTTACCATTTTGAAACCAAAACCCACGAAGTAAAAAATAAGGTATATATGTAAATAAATAAATAGTATGTACTGAAATATAAAAGAAATAGAATCAAATATTTAAACACAAACAATAACCATGGGTGGTCCTAAACAACCCTAGAAGACCCCTGGACATACTCAGTTCGGAACCACCAGACGACGTATGGTGAAGTCCCAATGTCAATAACCAACTTGCTTCCCTAACCTTGACTCATTAGTGGTGGATACCTCCTGGTCTTCCTACAACTCTAGGGGTACTAACCCGTCTAATCGGGGATAGAGAGAAACAATCACCTGATCATCTAAAATATGCCTAGGAACCCATGGGGATAGTAATACAGTGTAGGTGGGAGACCCTCACACATGTGACTCACCTTACCTTCTGTCACCACACTTGACTACCCCAAACACGGTCACTCTATATGATAACCCATAAATGGATTTCCACCTATAGAGGGGCCCCAAAAATATATAGATGCATACTTATATGACATTCTCACATTGTACCCTCGAAGATGCCAATCGGGCTGTCACACCACACAAACCTAAAAACCATTTTAGTAAACATTTTTTAATTGTTGAATTGTCAATGAATTTAAACTAAAAAAATTATTTTCTATAGTGAACACAAAAATAACTTTTACAAAAAAACATTCTTACCAAATGAGATTTCAACATTTATTTTTAAAAAGTGAAACATTAAAGAACATGTAAAATGGGCCTTTAGTTCACCACATTCATTCTTTTAACACCAACACTTAGAAAACAATATCAAAACAAAAACTAACATCATATTTTTACTAACGTGGCCAAACATGAAATTAAACCATGATTTCACCAAAGTTAACCCAAGTGAATTTTTAAAACCACGCCAAAACACACAATGTTTACATAAGATCCAAATGGTATTTCAGTCTACTTGCAGACCAACCCTCTTTTACAAATGTCAAACATGCCATCGCTTCAAACCACTCATGAATGAAAATTTCTAGGACAACTGGTCCAAACCATAAGGAACACATTTGGAACCACATTTAAACACAAGAAACACCACTTCACCAATTTTGAAAAATATGGATCCATGTCAGGAAAATAGAGAATATGGGGAATGGAGGTACTGTCAAGGGAGATTGTCTTTAGAGTTAATCCTTCATTTTATTTCACATCTATGTGTGAACCAAGGGCACCCGTGGATGTCTCTTCATCCAATGGAACACTCAAAAATTGGACAAAACATTTGAAACCCATTTTTATTAAACCACCATTCTCTTTCAACCTTAAAAAAACCACTTCACTCTTTTATAAAATGCCACCCATGTTCACAACCAAGAAACCCTTATCAATCATGTCCCAAACAACAATAATGAAAATAACAGTTTTTACGTATAAAACCCCAAAACATGACCCAAATATATTTAACATGACATCTCAAATTGAAAAACCTTTCAAATTCATCCAATTCAACCTAAAATAGTTATGTAAAATTTTTATCATAAACCAATGTCCCAAATGAACATTAGATAAACAAAAATTCATGTAAAATCCTATTTTTAGAAAAATATAAAAACCTCATCACAAAAAAACAATATTGTTAGGATTATCATATTGATACATAGAAAATAACATGGAAACACCTACCTCAAACACATGTGAATGTGACGATGCCTCAAAAAAAGTAAGAACACACACCGAAGAACAATCCTACTATACATGACAACTAAAAAACCAAATCCTTCTACATGGAACCCTATGGTTCAGCCCAATTAAAGAAAAACAAAATTTCAAAAAAGAACACAACAAATGGGGAAACATTACACTATAGGGGAGGCAGTTAGGGCGGTTGCAGCCGGAGAGGGAGGAGATGTACATTGGGTCACATGTGTACAGGCTGGAGCAGTGTTCTCAGGTAGGGGTCATGTGCTGGAAGGGTCTTGACATTGAAATAAGGTGGATTCTCTGGTACTGATGTCATCGGACAGGTCTGTGGGCTTGCACTGGAGAGTTGGAGGGCAGAGGCACTGTGTAGTGTAGGAGGGGAGGGAGGCCGGAGCGCTGGAGTCTGACGAGGGAAGGGGAAAGCAGGGGTGGGTGCGGCCAGAGCGCCAAAGAGAGAGGGGTCTAGAATGACAAAGGATGGGCGTGCCTAGATCTCCTGTGAGAGTGGGGTCTAGAGTGGGGAGGTTAGGCCACTAGTCGACGCAAGGGGGGGGGGGGGGTCGCTATGCCATGATGGAGGAGAAGAGTGGGGGTATGACTCCCCCTACAGTTTTCACCATTGTTTTCATTTTATTATAATAGTAATTATTATTACTATAATAGTAATAAGAATACTAATATTACGTACAATAATTATGATAATAATAATATTGTTATTATTATTAATTAAAATAATAATAATAATAGTAATAATATTAAAAATCATATTTTTTAATAGTTATTGTTATCCATTTTTTAATATTCAATTTTATTTAATTTATCTTACTTTATTTTATTTTATTTAACATTTAATTTATTTATTTATTTATTCTGAATACAGGGCAACCACATGGTTTTTCTGTAGTCAAACAGATAGTTGAGAAAACTGCACACGAACCATGCCACCCGGCAATGCCTCCTTACATGGACAAGATGTATGCTTTTTTCACAGTTTTATAAACCATGCGTAAGTAGCGTGCCCTAACTCTGACTCACTCTAGCATCCATGCAAGCACTACATAGTTACCCCTAATAATAAAGGGTGACCGTAAGACATTGAAAAATAATATGAAACTCAGAATAATAATTAAAGTAATTAAAATAATAAATTAACTAGGTCGGGTGTGATAATTCTCCCCCCATAGAACATTATGCCCCCAAATAGTCACCGAGCCTAAAGATTGTCAAGAATTGATTCCATGACCGAAAATAATCAAAATAAATTTTGAATTTATAGGGTGACTATTTATTCCTCAGTACACAACAGAGTGATCTACATGAAACCAAAAAAAAAGAAACAATGAGAGAACACATGGGGGTTCTCCCCACCATAAGAATTCAACTATAACTGGAGTTTCAAAACCCAATAACACCACCACCACAACCGGGAACTAGGGAACTCCCATCCCAAACTCCATCAATTTATCGGTATAAAAAACCCATACCCAGACAAATATAACTACATGGATTATAATAGAATGATTGCATCATAAATTCAGAATGAAACAATGAAATTACAACAACATCAAAACATTAAAACATAAAAACAAGAAAAAATACTTTAAATGTTCCACTTGCAACATGGAATACAGAACCCAAATCGAGGATTCCCAAACTCGGAAACTCCTAACTTTGAGCGAGCTTAACTTTAAGACCTCTGGTTGAGTCTCTGATGATTGAATCATCTCCTACCTCATAGTCAGGCATTGGAATCCTCTGGTCACAACATCTTCCTTATGATATTCTTTATACAAAACATCATTAGATGTCCTAGACAACTGCAATAATGACACGTCTTTTGAGGGTTGTGATAAGATGGATTTGAATAAACTAAACGTCCACAATGAGGGCACACCACATAATGGTTCGACAAACTAGTCGCTAAAACCACGGAAGATGACTCTTTAGGAATAGATCTCTATGGTATGCACTACTTTCCAGATGGGGAACCTTCATGAGATCCAACCACCACTAACTCCACACCAGGAAACTAGGTCAGATAAAAATTCATCATCCAACAACTACTTTAAACATGATTCACCCAATGAGAGAACATTCTCTACAATCTGAGGATGAAGGACCTAATTGAAAATAGGTTATTTCATATAACATTCTGATCCTACCTTCAATAATAAGGAAACCATCTCATTAAAATGGTCAACATAAGATTTTATGGACTGGTGGCCATGTAAAACATTTCACAACTCATCTTCCATCACCAACTTCACTTACTCATGTAAGAACCCTTGGATGAAGGTGGCCTTAAACACATCCTATTTCAACCTAACTTGCATCACAGATGAAGAAACAAACTTACACAGGTCTAAAGCTATACCCTCAAACATTCCCATATCAGCACGAACCTAGATAGCCTCAAGCGTTCCGAACATCCTAAAAATGTGGTCCACTTCTTCAAGCCAATCCACTACCTCTAAAGGACCCATGTAACCGTCAAGGATATGCCACATCCAATAAGGACAAAAAACTAGGCAAGTATTGTCAAAATCATTTGGGTTCTTTTTGGGAGGCATTTTCTAAACAACATATAAAACATAGATCCAAAACCGATATCAAGCAGAAGAAACATCAATAAATGTACCTTCATCCAGAAACAACTGAACAAATATAAACATACCTAGGAACATAACATTCAAAATCCACCCTTTTAATTTAAAATTTTAAAACAACCTTCTTCTAAGGCCAATTTCCAAAATCATTTCCCTTCTTCAAAAAAACTTTAGAAAAACATGGTAAAGCCTTTAATTTCAAATTCACACCCAAGAAATCCCTTGAACCAGTTCACATGTGTTCTTATGATTCTATCTATATGTTTCAACATGAACATTCCATACACATACCCCCACATGTGAAAACGTTCATAAGGAACATCAAGGGCCACACCAAGACATTTAAAAGTAAGAATATTCATTTCAAAACTATTATCATTTTAAAAAATACATATTCATTCTCAACATATGTTTACACCACCGAAACCAGGACGGAGAACAACATACATCAATCTAACCCAAAATGAGGAACAAGTTCTTATGCCCAACCCAGATACATGGTAGTGGGACACATCCTAAGTAAGACCTAGCATTAAGAGGACCTTGAATTGGGAATCTAGGCCCCACATTGGTAAATACTCCTTTTGGGGTCACAACGTGACATCGAGTAACTTATATTATCATCCCTCAATCCAAAAGACATACAAAAGACTCCAGAACCAGAATTCCCATGGTAACTCAGGTCTCATCACGAGCAGTGGTGACTAGGAACCAAATAGTAACCTACATACTGAGCCCTGACAATCCTAATATCCTTTTTCTATACACCCCAAATAAAAAGGGCCTCCTTTATTACCATTTTCCCTGAACCAACTTGAGTATACACTAAAACGGACAGCTAATATAGTCTGCGGCATGGCCCGAAGGGCATTCCCATTCCCTACGGACGGTCAACTAGTGTCGGGAATCAAATTATACCAGAGGGAATAACTTATTCCAAAATGATAAAACCAAAACAATATAAATATACAGAGAAAACTATAAAAATAAATCATGACTAATAAATGAAACTCAAATAAGGAAACAGATGATTCAGTTACAAAACACAATTAAATAGACTAATAAATAAAAACAAGAAAACTAAATCCTAAAGAACTAAACTGCTACCAACACAACTTCCATGCGACCGCTTGGTCACCTCCAACCACAAGATCAAATCATATAAAACAAAAGGAAATATAATCATAAGAACCTGAGAAAAAAGGATCCTGCAACTCGGAAGATAAAAATAGGTGTAACTACTGATATTCTCAGTAGGAAAGTCTAGATAAACAATGAGATCCATGTGATTACTTTACAAAAACAATCCATTAACTCTAATTT
This sequence comes from Viscum album, assembly GCA_963277665.1. NCBI lineage: Eukaryota > Viridiplantae > Streptophyta > Magnoliopsida > Santalales > Viscaceae > Viscum > Viscum album. The sequence continues at coordinate 1,446,254,524 of OY728145.1, read as the reverse complement.
TAAATAAATTTATAAAAAAACGTTTTTCACTCTTTATTTAACAAATATAATCTTCCCATTCTTTAAAATCTAACACACACCACACCTTTATTTTTCAAAACAGTGTTTTACCATTTCAAAACCAAATCCCAAGTAGTCAAAAACCAGGAATAGTTGTAAATAAATAAATATTGTGGGATGAAAAAAAAAAAAAATGAATTAAATAAGTTGATATAGATAATAAACAGGGGTGATCCTAAACATCCTAAGAATACCCATGGGCGTACTCAGTTCGGAACCACCTACAGGCGTATGGTGAAACCCCTAAGTAAATAAAACTAGCACCCCCCAACTTGGCTTTACTTGTGGTGCACCCCTCTTGTTCTGTCTACAACTCTAGGTGGTACTAATCCATCTAATCGGGGATAGAAATCAACCATCACTCGATCATCTAAAATACTCCCAAGAACCAATAGTGATACTAATACTGTGTAAGTGGGAGGCCATCACGTGTTTGAATCACCTTACCTATCATCACGACACTTTTCCACCCCAAACATGGACACTCTATATGCTAACCAATAATGGGGTATCCCCCTATAGATGTTCCCCATAAATATATACATACATAAATATATCACAAACTCACATTGTATCCTCAAAGGTTCCAACCAGGCCTTTACACCATAAAAACATCAAAACCATTTCAGTAAACTTTTTTAAATCGCTGGACGAGTACTAACTTTCACAAAAAAAAATCCTTTTCTATAATAGACACAAACATCACTTTTACCAAAACACTTGACTACCAATTTAGCTTTTCTCATTTTTAGTAATAACATGAAACTGAAAAGAACATGTCAAACATACCTTTACATCACAACATTAAATCATTTTACAATAATACATAGTAACCAATTTAAAAATAAACATCATATTTATAATAACAAAGACCAACGAGCATTTAAACCAAACCTTCACCAAAGTCACCCAAGTGGATTTTTAAAACCAAGTCAAAACACACAAAGAATATGAAAGTTCCAAACCATATTTCAATCTACTTACAAACCAACCATCTTTTACAAATGAAAAATGGGTCATAGCTTCCAACTACTAATGAAAAAAAGTTTCAAGGACAACCAGGCCAAACTATAAGGAACACATTTGGAACCACATTTAAGCACATGAAAACACCACTTCCCCCATTTTGGAAGGCATGTATCCATTTTATGAAAATAGAGTACAAGGGGACACTCTAAAACCAACCAAAACATTTGAAACCTATTTTCATTAATCCACCATTCGTTTTCAACCTAAAAAAATCCATTTTACTCATATAAAATTCCACTGATGTTTATAACCAAGAAACCCTTCCCAATCATGTTCTAAACTACATCAAAGGAAATCACCTTGTTTTACATGTAAAACCATAAAACATGACCAAAATAAATTATAAAAGACAATTAAAATTGGAAAACAACACAAAATCATCAAAATCAAACTAAATGGTTAAATAAACATTTTATCGGAAACCAGTATCCTAAATGCACATGGAAAAAACCAAAATTCATGTGAAGGAATATATTTAGAAAAATATTAAAACTCAAAAAAATCTAACCATGCTTGTTATGAGTTTTATATAGGTTCGTAGATCAGTTATGCATTCATTAAAGGCATTAAGAATCAATGGAAATGGGTTTGAAATGAATAACATGGAAACTCCAAACTCAAACATGCATGAACATGAACACGCCTCAAAGAATGGAAGAACACACTATGAAGATCAATATAACTACTCCAGAGAATAAAAAATCCATTGTACACAAAACCCTAAGGTTCATCCAAATTTAAGAAAAACATAATTTCAAAGGAGAACACACCGAATGGGGAAACCACACACCAGAGGGGAGGCGGATGGGGCGGTCGCTTTCCATGAGGTAGGTGTCGTACATGGGCTCACATGTGTAAATTCCATCACAGGGGTCACTAGTATGGGTTTTTTTATAGAAGGGTCGGGCCATCGGAACCGGGCAGATTCGCCATAGGTGAGGTCACCAGATCGGGGGGGTCATGCCGGTGAGCTAGTGGGTTGAGGCACTGTGTAGGGTCAGGGGGGGTTGCTGGTTGGAGCACTGGAGTCCAGCGAGGGAAGGGGAAAGTAGAAGAGGATGTGGTCAGAGCACCGATGATAGAAGGCTCTGGAGTGGCAAGGGGAGGGCATGGTTGGACTGTATTCAAGGACATGCTCCGGATCGGTGATGTCGGCCCCCCCGGTCGATGCGGGGGGTGGGGGGGGGGGGGGTATCTCGATGCGCCATAAGGGAGGAGAAGAGGGGGGGGGGGGGGGGGGGTTGTGATGACCCCTAGGGATTCACCTATTTTTTCTATTTATTAATAATAATAATAATAACAATATTAATTAAAATAATGATAATAATAATAGTATTATTATTATGAATTAAAACAATAATAATATCAATACTGATAATAATAATTACAATAATAATATTAATAAGAATATTAAAAATAATATTAGTGTTATTATTATTAACTATTTTCTAGAATTATATTTTTTTTATTTATCTTACTTTATTTTATTTTATTTACCATTTAATTAATTTCATTATTTATTCTAATAACTGGGAAGTATCATGGGTCCCTGAAATCAAACCTGAAGTTTAGAAAACTATTCCCGAACTGTGCCACCTGACACTTCCCACTTATAAGGTCAACCTTCACCCTTCTCAAATGGTTTTATAAACTATGTGCAAGTCGCACGTCATAACTCCGACTAACTCGGGCATCCAGGCAGGCAACACACAGTTACCCCTAACCATGCGGGTCGACCGTACAATATTGAAAAAGTGTCTGAAACTCAAAATAATAATTAAAGTGATTAAAATAATAAATCATCCATGTCAGGGCTTGACACCTTATGCAACATAGGCTTGGACCTACACATTATATATAAGGTCCATATGTCCACTAGGGTGAACATGCCGGGAATGAGAAATACGCCTTTGTAGGGAGCCACCATTTGTGTCCCTAATACATGTCATGACATACCAATGTTGGAAAAAAAAGTAGGATCACACTCTATGTACACGAATACTCATGAGGTCATTATATACTAACTAGGGCACTACAACAACTGATCATAACTAGCCATTCATATTTAGTGAACCTCATTCAATTTATCACCGAATAACACAGAAATGTCTTATGGAATCCTGATTTAATTTCCAGTCTAACTATAGACTCTAAGAATGTTGAATGGTAAAATAGACTCATTGATGGATTGATCATGGGTGATAACAAATACTATTTGGTGTCTCATGATCTTGGATAGTCTTACCACGTGATATAACAATTTTAGATGGCATCTCGACTCTTGGATGGTCTTACCATGGGTAATACAAATTCTTAATGGTATCTTCGAATTATATCAATTTTAACATGGAAAATAAGAATGAAAGATAGTTTCATGGATCTCATCCATTCTGAACAGGGGCTATAATTAATTTTAAATGGTATCCCATGATCTCAGATGGTCTGACTGTGGGTGATAAATGAAACTCATCAATAAAAAAAGTCTTCTAAGTGCTGTATATCAACGCCATGCTTTATAGGTCCCTATTCCACAATCTATCAAATTATGATATCAATATTGATAGGGTGAATAAACTAAATCATAACAGTCACAACCTAGCACCCTGTCTCTGGGATAGCAAGCTGGACATCTATTCCATCAGATGTCTTGATTCAAAAACTGGTCACTAGTCTTTCATGACATAACCTTGTTACCCATTCCACAACACATCACCAACCAAGTTTTATAGGATAACATTTCAATGATAGGACCTAACTGAAATGGCATGATAAGGAAAACCATTTTCCATACCCATCATGTATGAGAAGTATCCCATATATAAATTTTCCAAAAATCTATCATGTTGTTGATTTATTCCAGGCTCCACAAACATGCTTTATATACAAGGATGATGTAACCAAATTCAACAAGAGAAAACCGCATAGAAAAAGCTCAAATGGGAACCATAGTCCACGTGATATTATTACAAATCTTATATTTAATTTATTGGAATCCCAAGTCAAATCATGATTCATTGATGATTGAACATGAAAACAACAATGAAATATGCTCATTCGTAGATCTGATTTGGAAGTGTATTGTTTTTTAAGTAGTCAAAAACAAGTTGTGGGGATGAACCATGTTGGGATATTTGAATATAAACAAAAGTTATCAATTATTCCATTTCCAATCACACATCAGACCATATCTATTAAAGGGATTTATGTAATGGTTTCTCAATACATCATCGAGCTCATGAATGTTGAATTCCATTTTTTTAATAAATAGTCCATCAATTAATTAATTATGTAATAAATATTGGGCCAATAAATTATTTCATCTAAATATTAATACATTACAATATGATAAATAAAATAATTTATTAATTGTATTTATTTAATGTATTAAATATTTTTTGAAAAAATTATTTAATACATTGATGGAAATCATATTCGATACATTAGTAATCCTTATAAACGGAGTAAATTGTGGTGGGTTCTTGACGGTATAAACCCCTATAAATGTAACCCCCCTTCACTCAGTAGATCAAAGAAACATACACCATATACATCCCTGTGTAGAGTGTATAAGGAAACCATGTTTTGATTCCATCATTTCCTGGATTTTACAATGGTTAAAGGTAAGTGAAAGGTTCCTTTTATTAATGAAATTTATGATCCAAGAATTTAGACATTATTTAAAATTTCTATTATTTAGTATCAGGGTGAGGATTACACGACTATCTCTTAATAATCATCTTACTCTTCATTGAAATTTCAGTAATAAAAAAACACTTATATATCATTAATTTTCAATAGAAAAAAATTTTAATTTAATATTCATAATTTTCCCACATGTATTATAAATATTTATTGTTTAATATTTTTTCATAGGGTTTGATGAATTATCAAATTATTATTCAATAAATTATTAATTAAAAAATCAATTTATAATTCTGGGTTTTTTTTAAATTTTATTAAAAATTGGGGTTTTCCACAACATTTATAATTTAAATAAAAATTTAATATTCATTATTTCAAATTACATAATATATTAAAAATATAATAAATTATTTCCCACATGAATTTTTATTCTATTTCCAATATATGAAAAATTAAAATTAATTTTCATAATTTTCCCAAACCTATTTTGAATATTAATAATTTAATATTTTTTTCATATGGTTTTTTGAATTATCAAACTATAATATTATATGAATTAAACTATAAATTGATAATTCTATTATTTTTTTAAATTTTATATAAAATTGGGTTGTTCAAAAATTTCGTAATTTAAATAAAAATTAAATATTAGTTAAATCACATTAAATAATATAAGAAAAATATAATTAATTTTATCCCACATAATATATTTATTATATTTTGATTAGATGATATATTAAATTTAATTTTCATAATATTTCCACATGTATTTTGTGTAAAAACCCAGTTTCTGCTGCGAAAGACTTTGGAATATTCTTGATGTTATTCCAGAGCAGTGCCTTCAGACGGCATGCAATTCTGTGCCCCAGAATGGCCGAAATTAAATTTTTAGTGTGTTCACACTGGGAACGCAAAATAAATGCGATAACTCTTAAACGGAGTTTCAGATTATAGATCTGAGTGTACGGATTGGTCCGGAATGGGGTGTTTACCCTAGGAACGACATGAAACATGTCATCGAGGGACGTTTGGACCCCTCACTCGCTATCGGAGCGTTAAACGGATAAATTAAATAATTAATTTATTCGTTTAACGGATTAACTCAGGTATCTCTTAAACGGTGGCTCGTATTGGAAAACCGAGGGCACCTTTGTGTTCAGAGCATGCCGTTTACCCTAGGAGGGGTGTATGTTTCGCAGGCACGGGCTGTTTGTGAAAAATGGCCCCAGTGGCATTTTCGTAATTTGGCGGATTTGGGCGTTCAGTTTTATAACATCTGAATGGGGCCTCAGATTAAAATTATGAGACCGTCGTTGCATTTAGAGCATGGTTATTTGCCAAGGGGAGGCTTAATCTTGACCCCGTCGGGACTTCAGGTTTGGGCCGACAGGCGGGTGGTTAACTATTTTCAATTTAAACACGTAACCCTCCCCCTCCCTCATATTCTTTCCTTCCTGGACAGCATCAGGCGGCAGCCCTCCCTCTCCTCCTCCACTCCGGTGCGGCAACTCCGGCGGTCCGTCTGTGAAGCGTCGGGCGAAGCCCAACAAGGTAGGATCGTGCATATTTCATTTTTAACTCCCGCACATCCTTTGAACACATAAACAAACATTTAATTGTTTTTTGATTGTCGAAAAAATCCCCTGGTTGAGTAGTTCGTGATATTATCTCTCTAACGATCCTTTCGGATCGAAATTACGAGCTCCTAGGCATCCACAATCGTCCAGAAAAAATGCGGGTACTGGAGGTGTTTCTAGTGGTCGGCAAGGCGGTCCGGCGAGCTCCGGAGGGCGGAGCGGCTCCAGGTGGTGGCTCCGACGGCACGCGGGCGGATTTAGGCGGGCAACGTGGCGGCGGGCTCCGACAGCGGGTGGAGGTGGGGAGGTCGTGGGCGAGGAGCGCGAGGCATCGTCAGCGCTGGCTGGCGTGACAACGAGGTGGGGTCTCAGGGCGCGACCCAGCACGGTGACAGAGTCCCGCGATCGGCGGGGCTCCGCGGAGGACCGCGGCCGGCCTCATTTCCAATCGGCGCTGCGTGGACCTAGAGTCCACGACCAGGCTATGCGGGTGAGCCGCAGGCCGGCTAGCGCGGACCAGCCAGACCCGACCGGTCCTGTCCAGGGGGGGGGGGGGAGTTCGCCCCCTCCGACTTCGGACACACATCATTTTCGCCACGGGTGTCCGTTTTCCACGCCGTCTACGACAACTCAGAGCTCGTGTCAAGACGGACTTTTTGGCATGGTTTCAGAAATTTTTAATTTCCTAAATGAGGGGCCTTAGAGGCATGACATGTCTTTAAGTGAATTGACATTTTTTCGAGGGATCTTGTTTTGGATGGCGGGGGGGTTGCTGGTTGGAGCACTGGAGTCCAGCGAGGGAAGGGGAAATCAGAAGAGGATGTGGTCAGAGCACCAATGATAGAAGGGTCTGGAGCGGCAAGGGGAGGGCATGGTTGGACTGTATCCATGAGTAGGCTCCGGATCGGTGATGTCGTCCCCCCCGGTCGATGGGGGGGGGGGGTCTCGATGCGCCATAAGGGAGGAGAAGAGGGGGGGGGGGCTGTGATGCCCCATAGGGTTTCCGCTATTTTTCCAATTAATAATAATAATAATAATAGTAATATTAATTAAAATAATGATAATAATAATAGTATTACTATTGTAAATTAAAATAATAATAATATCAACACTAATAATAATAATTACAATAATAATATTAATAAGAATATTAAAAATAATATTAGTGTTATTATTATTTACCATTTTCTATAATTATATTATATTTTATTTATCTTACTATATTTTATTTTATTTACAATTTAATTAATTTCATTATTTATTCTAAAAACTGGGAAGCATCACGGTTTTCCTGAAATCAAACATGACGTTTAGAAAAATGTTCCCGAACTGTGACACCTAACACTTCCCACTTATAAGGTCAACCTTCACCCTTCTCATATGGTTTTATAAACTACGTGCAAGTCACACGTCATAACTCCGACTCACTCAGGCATCCAGGCAGGCAACACACCGTTACCCCTAACCATGTGGGTCGACCGTACAATAGTGAAAAAGTGTCTGAAACTCAAAATAATAATTAATGTTATTAAAATAATAAATCATCCAGGTCAGGGTTTGACACCTTAGAAAACCTAGTCTTGGACCTATACATTAGATATAAGGTCTATATGTCCACTAGGGTGAACATGCAGGGAATGAGAAATACGCCTTTGTTGGGGGCCACCAATGGGGTTCCTAATAAATGTCATGACATACCGATGTTTGAAAAAAAAGTAGGATCACACTCTATGTACAAGAATACGCATGAGGTCAATTTATGCTAACTAGGGCACTACAACAACTGATCGTAACTAGCCATTCAAGTTTAGTGAACATCATTCACTATATCACCGAATACCACAGAAATTTCTTATGGAATCCTGGTTTAATTTCCAGTCTAACTATAGACTCTAAGAATGTTGAATGAAAAAATAGACTCATTGATGGTTTGATCATGGGTGATAAAAAATACTATTTGGTGTCTCATGATCATGGATAGTCTAACCACGAGATATAACAATTTGAGATGGCATCTCGACTCTTGGATAGTCTTACCATGGGTAATAAAAATTCTAAATGGTATCTTTGAATTATATCAATTTTACCATGGAAAAAAAGAATAAAAGATAGTTTCATGGCTCTCATCCATTCTGACCACGGACCATAATAAATTTTAAATGGCATCCCATGATCACAGATGGTCTGACTGTGGGTGACAAATAAAACTCATCAACGAAGAAAGTCTTCTAAGTGTTGTATATCAACACCATGCTTCATAGGTCCCTATTCCAAAATCCATGAAATTATGATATCAATATTGATAGGGTGAATAAACTAATTCATAACAGTCACAACCTAGCACCTTGTCTCTGGGCTAGCAAGCTGGACATATTTTCCATCACATGTCTTGATTCAAAAATTGGTCACTAGTATTATAAGACATAGCCTTGTTACCCATTCCACAACACAGTACCAACCAAGTCTCATTGGCTAACCATTCAATGATAGGACCTAACCTAAATCGAATGATAAGGAAAACCATTTTCCATACCCATCATGTATGTGAAGTATCCCATATATAAATTTTCCAAAAATCTATCATGTAGTTGATTTATTCCATTCTCCACATACATGCTTTCTATACAAGGATGATGTAACCAAATTCAACAAAGAAAAACCGCATAGAAAAAGCTCAAATGGGAACCATAGTCCACATGGTAGTGTTACCAATCTTATATTTAATTTATTGGAATCTCAAGTCGAAGCATTATTCATTTATGATTGAACATGAAAACAATAATGAAATATGCTCATTTGTACATCTTATTTGGAAGTGGATTGTTTTTTAAGCAGTAAAAAACAAGTTGTGGGGATGAACCATGTTGGGATATTTGAATATAAAAAACCTAGTTATCAATTCTTCCATTTCCAATCACACATCAGACCATATCTATTAAAGGGATTTATGTAATGGTTTATCAATACATCATCGAGCTCATGAATGTGGAATTCCATTTTTGTAATAAATAGTCCATCAATTAATTAATGATGTAATAAATATTGGGCCAATAAATTATATAATCTATATATTAATACTTTACAATATGATAAATAAAATAATTTATTATTTGTATGTATTTAATGTATTAAATATTTTTTGAAAAATTTATTTATTACATTGATGGAAATCAAATTCCATACATTAGTAATCCTTGTCGATGAAGTAAATTGTGGTGGGTTCTAGATGGTACAACCCCCTATAAATATAATCCACCTTAACTCAGTAGATAAATGAAACATACACCATATACATCCCTGTGTAGAATATAGAAGGAAACCATGTTTTGATTCCATTATTTCCTGGATTTTACAATGGATTACGGTAAGTGAATGGTTCATTTTATTAAAGAAATTTACGATCCTAGAATTTAGACATTATTTAAAATTTCTTCTATCTAGTATCAGGGTGAGGATTACACTACTATCTTCTAATAATCATCTTACTCTTCATTGAAATTTTAGTAATAGAAAAACACTTATATATCTTTAATTTTCATGAGAAAAAAATTTTAATTTAATATTCATAATTTTCCCACATGTATTATAAATATTTAATGTTTAATATTTTTTTATAGGGTTTGTTGAATTATCAAATTATAGTTCAATAAATTATGAATTTAATAATCAATTTATAATTCTGGGTTTTTTGTAAATTTTATTAAAAATTGGGGTTTTCCACAACATTTATAATTTAAATAATAATTTAATATTCATTAAGTCAAATTAAATAATATATTAAAAATATAATAAATTATTTCCACATGATTTTTTATTCTATTTCCAAAAGATGAAAATTTAAATTTAATTTTCATAATTTTCCGAAACGTATTTTGAATATTAGTAATTTAATATTTTTTTCATATGATTTATTGAATTATCAAAATATAATAATATATGAATTAAACTATAAATTGATAATTCTGTTATTTTTGTAAATTTTTTATAAAATTGGGTTGTTAAAAAATGTCCTAATTTAAATAAAAATTAAATATTAGTTAAATCACATTAAATAATATATGAAAAATATAATTAATTTTATCCCACATAATATATTTTTTATATTTTGATTAGATGATATATTAAATTTAATTTGCATAATTTTTCCATAGTTATTCGGTGTAAGAACCCGTTTTTTACTGCGAAAGACATTGGAATATTCTTGATGTTATTCCAGAGCAGCGCCTTCAGACAGCGTGCCATTCCGAGCCCCAGAGTGGCCGGAATTAAATTTTCAGTGCGTTCACACTAGGAACACCAAATAAATGGATAACTCCTAAAAGGAGTTTCAGATCAGAGATCTGAGTGTAGGGATGGGTCTGGAATGGGGTGTTTACCCTAGGAACGACATAAAACTTGTCGGCGTGGGACGTTTGGACCCCTCGCTCGCTATCAGAGCGTTAAACGGATAAATTAAATTATTAATTTATTCGTTTAACGGCTTAACTCAAGTATCTCTTAAACGGTGGCTCGGATTGGAAAACCAAGGGCACCTTTGAGTTCAGAGCATGCCGTTTACCCTAGTAGGGGTGTAAGTTTTGTGGGCACGAGATGTTTGTGAAAATTGGCCCCAGTGGCGTTTTTGTAATTTGGCGGATTTGTGCGTTCAGTTTTATAACATTTGAACGGGGCCTCGGATTAAAATTCTGAGACCGCCGTTGCATTCAGAGAGTGGTTTTTAGCCTAGTGGAGGCTCAATCACGACCCCGTCAGGAGTTCGGGTTCGGGCCGACAGGCGGGTTGTTAAGTGTTTACTATTTAAACATGTAACCCACCCCTCCCTCATCTTCTTCCTCGCCTGGACAGTAGTAGGCGGCATTCCTCCATCTCCTCCTCCACTCCGGCGTGGCAACTCTGGTGGTCCGTCCATGAAGCATCAGGCGAAGCCCAACAAGGTAGGATCGTGTGTATTTCGTTTCTAATTCCCGCACATCCTTTGAACCAATAAACATACGTTGAATTGTTGTTTGATTGTCCAAAAAATCCCCTGGTTGAGTAGTTCATGAAATTATCTCTCCACCAATCCTTTCAGATCAAAATTCCGAGCTCCTAGGCATCTACAATATCCGGCTAAAAATGCGGGTTTTGGAGGTGTTTCCGACGGTCGGCAGGGCGGTCCGGCGAGCTCCGGCGGGTGGAGCAGCTCCAAGCAGTGGCTCCGGCGGCGCGTGGGCGGCATCGGGCGGGCAAAGCGGCGGCGGGCTCCGGAAGCGGGTGGAGGCGGGGAGGCCGCGGGCGAGGAGCGCGAGGCGCCGTTGGCGCCGGCTGGCACAACGGTGAGGCGGGGTCGCAGGGCGCGACCCCACGCGGTGACAGAGACCCACGATTGGCGGGTCGCCACGGAGGACCGCGACCGGCCTCGTGGCCAGTCGGCGCGGCGTGGACCAGGAGTCCATGACCGGGCCACATGGGTGAGCCGCGGGCCGGCCTGCGCGGACCGGCCGGTCCTGTTCAGGGGGGGAGCTCGCCCCCTCCAACTTCGGACACCCGTCATTTTCGCCACGGCTGTCCATTTTGGACACCGTCTGCAGCAGCGTAAAGCATGTGTCCAGGCAGACATTTTTGCATGGTTTCGGAAATTTTTAATTCCTGAAACGAGGGGCCTTAGAGGAACGACGCGTCTTTAAGTGAATTAATGTTTTTTCGGGGGATCCTGTTTTGGACAGCGCAGACGCGTCTGACGTCCGTTTTGAGCACCGTCAGTGGCATTGGGACCCTAGCGCCGGGATGAAGCTTTCCAGGGTGGTTTCGGGCGTTGATTCCGGAGTTGAGGCATGGGCCCCACGGCCCGTCTTTTGAGCTGCGAGCAGCGTTTAGCGGCATTCTCATCGGGCATCCGTTCGGGGCGTGCGAGTAGTCGATTCTGGATGTTTTTCTGAGGGGATTGCAACGGTGCAATCTGCCTGCCCTAATTATTTACGATGGTGTGGGCCCCACAAGGGCCATTTGGGCGTTGACGGTGATTTTCCATCTCTATCACTGGGAAACCGTTTTGGACAACTGAATGGTCTATCTTGTGTACCTTTTCGAGAGGATCACAACGGTGCGATCCGTTAGCAGCGCTTCGGGACCGGGGTGCGGGTCCCGCGTGGTACCGCTAGTGTGCGGTAAGCCGGAATATACCTTTTTCTCCGCATATCTAGTACACTCAAGTGAGTAGTGCTTTTGACAGGTTTTTCCGAGAGCATTGTGATGGCGCAGTTCGCCCGACCTTTTTCGGGGACGTGGTGTGGGTCCCACCCGACCCGGCTATGGTGAATAGTACCTTTTTCACCGAGTGTCCATTTTGGGCGATTGAGTATTCAATCCCGTGTGTTTTTTCAAGGAGATCGTAGTGGTGTGATCCATTTGTTCAGTTTCGGGATCTTTGGGTTGCACCCACATGGGTTTGGTTACGGTGAATAGTACTTTTTTCACCGGTTGACCGTTTCGGGCGAGTAAGTAGTATATCTCACGTGTTTTTCCATTGGGATTACAACGGTGTAATCTGTTCAGGCGAGAGGAGGCTCGTACGTGATCTTTTTAAATGTGTAAATATGAATGGTGCCCCGGTGGCGGTTCTTCTACCGTGTTTGTAGGGGACCTTTGGCGTGTGATCGCCTGCACTCCTGGGAGAGTGAGGTTGGTGTCTAGAGAGATATGGTTGGCTATGCCTCAGCTGATGAGGTGGCAAGTTGCAGTTGTTACGTTATGACTTCGCGTTGACGTTGGGTGCCGTGTGCATGATAGACATTGGGCTGGAACGTGGTATACTCTAGGAGTATGTGAGAACGCTTGGAGGTTCATGTGGTTGTTGTACCTGAGATCATTTGTGCATTCGGTTGGGGGTGACTTGGGGCCACACGTCATGTTTTCCCCATGTGCGTGTTGTGTTCTGCTTTGCATACTTTTTACCTCTCGCAACGTAGAGGGTTCCTTTGTTCTCGTGGGTTCACTACTGGAAAAGAAGGGTATACCAACAGTTTTAAACTGTTGGTATAGGCTGGAAAACCGTTGGTTTAGCCTATACCAACGTTTTTCCAAACAGTTGGTTAGTAAGCCGTCAGGAAAGCCTTATACCAACTGTTTTATCTAAACCGTTGGTATATTGTTTAAAAAAAATTTCTCAATGTATACAAACGGTTTATAATCCCTGGTAATGCCTTTTTGAGAATTGTTATACCAACGGTTCTAAACCGTTGGTAATGTGATTATCAGAACACCAATACCAACAGTTCAAAACCGTTGGTATTGGGTTTTTACAGAATTCTAGAACACATATACCAACGGTTCTGAACCGTTGGTATTGTGTTTTTCCAGAACACATATACCAACGGTTCTAAACCATTGGTATAGATGTTTTTTCAGAATTCCAGCACTCTTATACCAACGGTTTAGAACCGTTGGTATTGAGTTCATCCAGAACTACTGCACCGCAGCCCCTCCAGTAGCCCCTCCACTATACACCCACACCTGCATAAAAAAATATCACAAAAACCACATACAAACTTAAAACAGTATAACAAACACCTAAAATAGAACAAAAAAACACATAAAACCATCAAATTCTTCCAACCAGGTCATGTAATACAATTCCCTATTTCAATCTTCATATGACAGCAATCATCCGATAGTAATTCACCTCACCCCTGCACAACCCCCCAACCAGCACAGCCCCCCCACCTCCCCATCAAATTCTAATAGGCAAAATAGTATGAGAAATACCTATTAGAGTTGAATAAGAGTTTGAAATTTCCTCATATCCCTTTTTTTCTGATCATAGATTTGGGTATGTAATGATTTGTGATGAATTTTTCAGTGAACTTGTATTGTTTATAATATATGGTGAAAAGGTATTTTCTAAGGAGTCTCTTCACTTATGACCCCATGAGTGAAACTACCCAACTCATGAAAAAGAGTTTGCGACTATCGTTGATGAGTGTAAATTTCAGTTGTATTCACTTAAAATGATGTCCTTTTCAAAAAAAGAGAGACTTTGAGCAGTTCCGTCCACACCGCCCCTTGGATTGAGGAGGGGTTGACTCGTACCCGTCACATATAACCCATGGATCATTTTCCTAAAGTTTCAACATAATACAAATGCGTTTGGTCGATTATCCGTATGTCAGGAGTTGTTTTCACTTATAATCTTGTCCATATCAAATAACAGTGAGACAGTTTGAGTGGTACCGGCCACACCAAGCCTCTGATTGAGGCGGGGTTGACTTGTACACATAAAAAATGACCCATTGATACTTTTTCTAAAGTAGCAACAGAATCCGAATGTGTTTGGTCCGTTTTCTGTATGTTAGTTGTTGTTTTTAATTAACTTGTTGTCCATTTCAAAGAAAAGTGAGACACATTGAGTGTTTCCGGCCACAACACACCTCAGATTGAGGTGGCATTGACTCGTACACGTCAAAAATGACCCATGGATCATTTTCCTAAAGAATCAACTCAATCCGAATGTGTTTGGTCTTTTTTCTGTATGTCGTTTATTTTAGTTAAAATCCCATCTATTTTAAACAAACGAAAGACACTTTGAGTGGTTCCATCTACACTGCACCTCAGATTGAGGCGGGGTTGACTCTTACAAGTCACATATGATCCATGAATCGTTTTTCTAAAGTTTCAACAGAATCTGAATGCGTTTGGTCGGTTTTTCGTATGCCGGTAGTTGTTTTCACTTAAAATCTTGTCCATTTCAAATAAAAGTGGGATAATTTGAGTGGTACCGGCCACACTGTGCCTCAGATTGAGGCAGGGTTGACTCGTACACGTCAAAAATGACCCATGGATACTTTTCCTAAAGTATCAATAGAATCTGAATGTGTTTGGTCCATTTTCCATCTGTCAGTTTTTGTGTTGACTTAAACTACTGTCCATTTCAAAGAAATGTGAGACACATTGAGTGGTGTCGGCCACACCACTCCTCGGATTGAGGAGAGGATGACTCGTACATGTCACAAATGACCCATGGATACTTTTCCTATTGTATCAACAGAATCCAAATGCATTTGGTCCGTTTTCTGTATGTCAGTTATTGTTTTGACTTAAACTGTTGTCCATTTCAATGAAAATTGAGACACTTTAATTGGTGTCTGCCATACCGCTCCTCGGATTGAGACGGTGTTGACTCGTACGCGTCACAAATGACCAATGGATAGTTTTCCTAAAGATTCAATAGAATCCGATTGCGTTTGGTCAGTTTTCCGTATCTCAGATGTTGTTTTCACTTAAACTACTGTCCATTTCAAAGAAAAGTTAGACACTTTGAGTGGTGTCGGCCACACCGCGCCTCAGATTGAGTCGGGGTTGACTCTTACACGTCACATATGACCCATGGATCATTTTCCTAATTCTTAAACATAATCCGAATGCGTTTTGTACGGTACCATCCGCTCCCCTCCCCTCCCCTTCCTTCCCTACCCTCCCCTCCAACCTGCCCAGCCCCAGCCCATCCCCTCCCCCTGCCCCTTCCCCCATGCCCACCCTTTTCACCCAGCAGTCCCCTCCCCTCCCCTCCCCTCCCCTTCCTTCCCTACCCTCCCCTCCAAACTACCCAGCCCCAGCCCCTTCCCTCCCCCCAGCCCCTTCCCTCCTGCCCACCCTTTTCACCCAAGAGCCCCCTCCCCTCCCCTCCCCACCTCCCCTTCCCCCTCCTTCCCACCCTTTTCACCCAGGAGACCCCTCCCCTCCCTTCCCACCTCCCCTCCCCTCCCCTACCCCCATCCCCTCCCTCCCTACCCACCCTTTTCCTCCAGCAGCCCCCTGCCCCTCCCCTCCTTCCCACCCTTTTCACCCAGGAGTCTCCTCCCCTCCCCTCCCCCTCCCCTTCCCTCCCCTCCCCCCTGTCCACCCTTTTCCTCCAGCAGCCCCCTGCCCCTCCCCTCCTTCCCACCCTTTTCACCCAGCAACCCCCTCCCCTCCCCCCTATCCATCCTCTATCCCCAGAAGATCCACCATTACTAAAACAAAAGTCATCCCTTGAGCAGAATGGAAATTCATAAAACAACACAATTCACTTCAAAATCACAAAAATAAGAAAATAATCAATAATGTACAATTACTAATTGCAAAATAACATTTATTTTCATTTGATTATTCCACGCATGTTACTTTCAGGCATAAAACTATCAGCCATAAATGACATAAAATGCAGTTCTATGGGAAAATGACATAAACATGAAATACCTGGCTAACTATGAAATCTAAGTTATAAAAAATAGAAAAATTGGTATCACAGTACCAAGGAACACTAATGGTCTAGGTAGTAGACTAATCATACAATTAAAATCAAGTGAAAAAAAGAGATCTGATAAAAACATCCCTATGAAGCAGAGGAAAACCCCAGAGTGGAAAGCCAGGTTCAAAAATATAGTGTTATACAGAATTCAAAAATGTAATTGATCAATTTTCCCTTGATCACCATCACCATCACCACTATCATCATCGGCCTCATCCTCTCCGCCATCTCTGTCCTCGTCGTCGTCCTCGTCATTGTCCCCATGATCATCATCGTCCCCCTCCTCATCCTCAGCCCAATCCTTTCCCTCGGCCCCATCCTCAACCTCGGCCCCATCCTCGACACCGGCCCCATCCTCGTCCCCGTCCTCATCCTCATCCTCGCCCTCATCCTCTTCAGCAATCTCATCATCACCAAGAATGTCATCATCTCGACTGCCACTAGAGCTACTACCTGGTGCATTGGATAATGCACCCATCGATGAAATAAATGTCTGACAAGCCGCGCTATCCTCTGGTGGAAGTGATGAAGATAAATCTTTCATCAGTTTCATAAATTCTTTGTCCCTCGTTTGAACTTGTACTTCCAAATCTTTGACCCTTTTATCAGACTGTCTTGCATGCTCCTTGACCTGTTCCAACTCGGTGGTACTAGAATGGATAGCCGTATAGGACCAATACCTCGTTGGGACTATATTCTTACCAGGTCGGCATTGTACTCGACCAGAGTGATCCTCTCCCAAAACCTGATATAAATGATCGTGTGGCCCAAACTTTTCAGGCTCCAGGGAATCTAGAGCCTCTAAAGAATCCTGTTAAAAATATTAATAGATTAATAACTTTCAAAATAGATATTAAACTTTGAAATAAACAAATAAAAACTTACAATCTTTTCTTGGGTTGATTCATTTACCGCAGTTCCATATTTTTTTCTTCTACTTGAGCAAAACAATTTTTCTCGAGGGATACGTCCTTCAATATTCAACTTGTCCTTCTATCATGAAATTGAAACAATATAAAGTGAAAGTATAATAATATATTCAATATTCAATAAATCACATATTTTTGTAGGAAACAATAAAAAGGGAATGTCCTAAAATAATTATAAACAACTATATCATACCAGCGGCCTCTCATGATCTGACATAGTTGTGCACCCCAATGTGTGGAGGTATTTCTTTGAATCAATGTTTTTTTGTTTTTTTCATAATATTCCTAAATAATGTTTAATAATAAATAAGTTTATATTAATGAAAAATATGAAAACTCTCATTTAAATACCTCAAATGAGATTAATACCTTAAATTTGGAACATGCATCTTATGTGGGCACACCCACATCCCAAATAAGATTCAAATCTTTTATTAAAGGTTGCATGTATACATCTATATCATTTCTGGGATCAGAAGGGATAGATATCAGTATACTCAAGAAAGTGTAAGGATTTTTCATACACAGCCAAGGGGGAAGGTTATAAATGTTTATGAAAACCAGACATGTGCTGTGCGAAGTAAGAATCTTCCCAAATGGATTAAAACCATCACATGAAATACCCAATCTCACATTACTCACTTCAGAATCAAATTCTGGATATCGAGCATCAAAACTATGCCATGAAAATCCATCTATAGGGTGAACCAACTCTTCATTATTCTTTTTTCTCTCGGTGTCATGCCATCACATTTTTACAGATATTTCATCAGACATGAAAAGGTTCTGTAATCTGGGGATCAATGGAATGTGCCACATTACTTTTTGTGGAACATGATATGGTGTTCCATCATCTTTTATCTTCCATCGGAAGGTTACACATTTTATACAATCATTTCTTTCAGCAGTTTCCTCCCAAAATAAGTTGCAATAATTTGGGAAAGCATGATTTTTTTGAGTATCCATGTTCATCAACTATCTTCCATGCTATATAGTGGTTTGAGGGACTATCTGCATCATCTGGAATTAAGTCCTTCAAGAAGGTAAGAATTTAGTCAATTATTGTATTAGAAATCCCATACATAGATTTCCCGTGAAACAATCAGATTATGAATTCCAACTTTTTCATTTTACCACATTGCCGATATACTGGAGTCATCGCATCATCATTCAATTTTTTCACCCTATCAACATCATCATTTTCATTGGACGCATCATGTATGCTTGTATCGAAATCTTGTTGGAAGTACATCCTTTCATTCTCATGATTCTGAATAAATGGACACCGATCATATATGAAACTCTCCAATTCAGTCATATCATTTGAATCATCAACATTTTGAGATTCCATTTTCTCTCCATTGTGATACCACACATAATAGTTTGTTTGGAATCCATATTTGGTTATATGATAGCTAACTACTTCACAACTCAACCATGGTCTTCCAACACAATTAAAACATGGGCAGTGTATGCGACCACTATCTGAAGCCTTGTCAAATGAAAAATCTACAAAGTTGTTCAAATTATATTGAAAATCGGTTGAAATTCGATCAGTTTCGTACATCCAACTTCTGTACATTCTATAAAAAAATGCAATAAGTCATTTCAAAGAAATTCAATAATATTGAAGTTTAATCAAAAAAATATTTAGGTAAATGAAATTTTTTTACTTTATATAAAATCAGAACTGACACATTACTCTATATGAGAATCATATTATGAAATACAACAAAATATAGTGTATTTAAGAAAATAAGATACATAATTTATAATGCCTATATTCAAGGATTTCCCAGTAATATATTGGAAGTGGATCAAGGAATAAATAATCCTTAAGGATCTTGTTGGGAGTGCATGAGTTGTATACTTTAACATCCTCAGGGAAATCAGGATGAGGAGAAGGATGAGGATTAGGGGAGTGGAAAGACTATCCAAGGGGGGTGTGGGGTGTCCAGGGGGGTCCGGGGTGTCTAGGGGGTGGTGGGGCCATCTGGGTGGTCAGAGGTGTCTAGGGGGTGGGGGCTGTCTATGGGGTCGGGGTGACTAGGTGGGCGGGCTGTCCGTGGGGGTGGTCAGGCTGTCCAAGGGGGTAGGGGGAGTCCAGTGGGGTGGGCGGGCTGTCCAAGGAGATGGGTGGGGTGTCCAGGGGGTGGGTGGGGCTGTCCGGGGGGTACAAGGTGTCTAGGGGATGTGAGGGCTACCCACGGGGGTGGCGGGGCTGTCCAGGGGGTCTGGGGTGTCCATGGGGTGGGCGGGTTGTCCACGGGGTGGGAGGGCTGTCCACGGGGGGTGGTCGAGCTGTCCACGGGGGTGGCGGCGCTGTCCAGTGGGGTCGGGGGTGTCACGAGGTGGGGGGATTTCCAAGGGGTGGGGGCATTCGGGGGGATGGGGTGTCCGGGGGGTGGTGGGCGGATGTCCGGGGGTGGGGTGGGCAGGCTGTCAACAATGGTGGGGGCTGTCCAGGGGGTACATGCTGTCCAAGGTGAATTGTCAAATCATTAATAGATGAGTTCTTTTGAAATAAAATAGATTCTTTTACTAGCATGTTAGCATTAACCAAACATAATTTCCTACTACCACATAACCCTATGATAAATCTAGATAGATCAGGGAATTCAATCATAATTATTTAATTCTTTTTAATTTTTTTATTTGTCTTTATATTAAGACATAATAATTAATTTATAGTAATGAAATGCCTTAGAAGTATTATTACCTATGGTTCTATCACACACTCAAATCCATAGAATATTTTTGGGGATCAATGAAAACCTATAAATAGGTTTTATCATCATCATTGCCTGAATGAATTGGATTCCTAACTGATATCCTCACGAGCTATAATAAAATGTTTTAACGATATTCTTTTGATTTTTTTTGGTTATGATCCCTCAAATGAAAGGATTCACTAGTACACATTCTATAGAACATTCCCTATATTATAAGTGACTTGTTCTTCATTTACTAGGGAGGATAACTCATCCCAAGGCGCACACTCAACCCACAATTGAACAAGAGTTGCAGATGTAGCCAAAAAATACATTTACCAGGCACCAAAATTAATATAGAGTAGAATGAAACAACTTGAAATTATGTTAAAATAGATTTACACTAGATGTATGTGTGATGATCTATCTAGTCACAGTCACACACTTCATTGGAAATAGTAATATTATCTAAAAAATAAATTAACTATTGGTGATAAATGACATGGTCCTTTTGTAATGTAATCCCCCCTATACCAGAAAAACCATGTATTATCTATACATTTAGGTCGTTATAAATTATAAATAACCCATGAATGTCATTTTACATCTCACATATAACAAAATTATACCAAACAAATATAATTCATTTCCATAGTTTAACAACAAGATAGGTGCCACATGAACAAATCTGTTCTAGCTCTATATTTCACTATCATTGTTTCACACCAATTAGTACATTCTATTGGATCATCATCCCTATGAAGCCAAGTATATAATATCCAATACAAATAATTTTCTCTAGATTTTGATTAACTCTAATGACTATTAATCTTTCTAATGACATATTTATTCATCGATCAATGATAAATAATATGGTTCATGTGACCTTCTATGTTTTCAACCATTCCCCAAGAATGTATAACTCACAAAATCAATGAATTCCCTGAATCTATAACCCTTATGTAGTTTCAATTTATGAAATGAGGACCCATAAATCATTGGTGTCATTTTACAAAAAAGAACTCCCACATTGTATGAATGGTATCATAATGACACCTATATGTTGAAAATATTCATATAGAATTAGAAATACTTTTATGTTATTCGGTTGATAAATATACCTATAGAATAATTTAATCATACCTTAAATGAAGTTCATAACAATGAACGCCACATTATGGTTTTAGCATTGACATTATAACACAAATGATATTCCATGGGAAACTAATTAATTAACAAAATATTGGTTCATTTCCCTATTTTTTAAGGCGAAATCACATCAAAATCCATTCTTAAAACAAAAATATTAGATCAATAACAATTAAAAAAAGGTAGCATATATTTATAATGAAAAAATACATGCCTTGAGATGATTGAGATGGTTTTCACCTATTCGGATGGGGGACTTCGTGAGAGGAGCAGATCGCCGATTGAAGTTAGGGTTCTGTGAAGAATGGGGAATAGAAGTGGCCCGACTAGTTTTGGGAAAAAACATTACCAACGGTTTTTTAAAAACCCTTGGAAAAGTGTTCTTGAGGCCACCCTTTCCCAATGGTTTCATAAAACCGTTGGTAAATGGTGCCTTAAACACCCCTTTGCCAACGGTTCAGTAGAACCGTTGGGAAGGGGTTCCCTAAACCATATTTACCAATGGTTTAACCAAACCGTTGGTAACAAATTGTGGGTAAAAATTCCATTTCTAGTAGTGTGGGTTACTCATCGGCTTCTTTGGGTTTACCCTCTAGCAGGGCAGGGCAGTGGGTTGCTTATTGACTTCTCAGGGTTTACCCTCTAGAAGAGACTAGGCAGTGGGTCACCCGACGACTCTTGAGGGTCTACCCTCTAGCAGGGCTGGGGAGTGGGTCACCCATCTTCTAGTTTATGGTATACCCTCCAGTAGGGATGGGAAGTGGGTTTCATGTTGTCTTGTTCCGGGTTTACCCTCCAACAGGGATGGGCAGTGGGCCACCCGTTGACTTATTCCTGGTCTATCGTCCAGCAGGGCTAGGCAGTGGGTCTCCTGTCAGCTTATTCCAGGTCTACCCTCCGGCAGGTCTGGGAAGTGGGTCGCATGATGATGTATTAAGGTTTACCCTCTAGCTGGGATGTGCAGTGGGTCACCCGATATCACATTACGAATTTCCCTCCAGTAGGGCTGGGCAGTGGGTCACCCGATATCACATTATGAATTACCCTCTAACAGGGATGGGAAGTGGGTCACCCGTTGGTATTTCAGACTCAGTCCTTTATACTAGGCTACTCTGTGGATTTACTCCGTGACTACTGGAGCGTGAACCTTGTTTGTACGGGTTAGTGATGTGACATCTTTGACTTTGAGGAGACCTATTGACTGCGGGGCAGTGACGAGGTATGGTTTGACATAACCCGGATCTCTCAAGTACGAGGGGTGCATTCCCCACCGAGATGCATCCTTGTGGCGCGGCCTAAAACTGTGTGGGTGAGTCTGTGCCACCCAAAGCGGATAGTGTCGAGGTGCAGTTGTTTGAGCCCCTTGACTTGTAGTTCGGGGCAGACGTGCGGGATGCTGGGCATCAATGGTGTTTTCTTCTGGGACTGTTGGCGACTCACTTTTCCTGGGCTGATCTACGGGATGGATATCCCCTTACGGTCTTGTTTGGGCTTCTTTATTGAGCATATGTATTTGTATATACATTGTTTCAGTACCACTTATTGGGTTTGGTTACTCTCCTTCCAAGAGAGGCGAAGACGCGCGGGGTGTGCCACGTGCTTTCCGTGTCTAGATTCTTGTGGTTGGATGAGTCTACTCTCATGCTATAGGTAGAGAAAGCTCAAAAGGGTGTTCATCTTCTCACCGTCCCTAGATCCTTGTGTTAGGACGTGTCTACTACCTTCCTCTTGTTGGGTAGATCTGTACTCTTTACTGCACTCTCTATTTCACTCATTTTCTTTTCCCTGTTCGATCTACTGCTCACCATTCGGTACCTACTTTGTTGCTCCCTAGGGCTTTAGGGGTATCCTACTGAGTATTTTTATACTCACCCATGCCTGGAATTTTCCCGCACTTGGTGTGCCCTTGCAGACGACAGACAGGTTGGTCATGACTTCAGCGGAGCGTAGGAGTTCGGGATCTTGGACTGCGTACGGTGGTCGGAGTCGGGTTCCAGGTGGGGGACCCCTCCTACTGTTTTTATTTTGTTTACCTATTTCCGAGTTGTGGAACTTTTTGGTTGGGCGCATGTTTTTTCCCTTTTCTTTTCAGTTTACCTACATCTCTTGCTTTGTACTGATAGAGGTCGATGCACTTTTTGTGGTTTATTTATTGAAGTTTCCCTTTACATTACTCTTCTTGTCTTTTCTTTTACTCTGCACTATTTCATTGAGTGTGTTGCGTGTGTGTGCACAGGTACTTTGGAAAAGGCCTCCTCGAGTTTTTGTGCTTTCGGCACTGGTCGCCAGCCCCTGGCCTATGGAGGCAGTCTTGGGGTAGTTGCGGCTCGAGCCCGGGTAGGGTCGGGTCGTGACAAATTGGTATCAGAGCTGGTTCATTCCTTGAGAAGTTGTTCCGATGTCCCTAAAATAAAAGGAATTGGTTGGGATTTAGGGAAACAATTTAAACGTGTCTCGAGAGCGGCTCTCAGGCCAGGGAAGCCAGTGATGCTACGACGGCCGATGTATCCATTCACCAGGACCCTGATAACCTGCATGTTGACTCGGCATGATAAGACACTTGTTTCAGGGAAAATTGGTTTGTGCATCACATTGTATTGAGTCTTTGAGTCCACTTTTTGAGTCAACTCCCCATCGTTGTTATTGGTATATACATATATACTCATCTGACCGCGACACTCCTTGATAATAATCAAGATGTCTCCGCGAAGACAGCCAACCAATATACCAGATTTGGTTCGTGACAACAACCCTATGAGCTACAAGGCCTCAGTCCAGGACCCATCATACGAGCCCCTTTCTCCGGGTGGGCTGGTAGCAGCACCCCCACCTGTTGAGCAGCAGATATCTTCAGCAGAGCATGCTGAGTTTGAGCGCAGGTTGAGCGCGCTCCGCAAGTTCTAGTGGTAGGGACCACAGAGGATTAGTGGTGATCCAGACCCTCAGGAAACAGAGGATTGGCTAGAGATAGTGGTTCGCCTTATTAGGCTTGTGCAGACGCCAGCAGTCCTTATGGTGGCTTTGGCGGCGAAACATTTTCACGAAGTAGCTTGGCGTTGGTGGATTCTGGTGACTCAGTTTCTTGATTTGTCGTCGCTTTTGTGGGGTGACTTTCAGTTGTTGTTCTGTGAGAAGTTTCCCCCATCCTTCTTGTGCTCTGTTCAGATTCAGGAGCTCCTACAGTTTCAGTAATGGGGGATGACGGTGGCTGAGTACGTGGCTAGTTTTGCAGACCGTGCACGCTTTTACCCAGACTTAGTCCATGATGACAACTTCCGAGTGCGAAAGTTTGAGCAGGGTCTCCGTCGATAGATTCATGCTATCATAGTACCCTTGGGAATTTCCACATATGTCGGGGTGCTAAAGCAGGCACTGGTGACAGAGAGCTTCTTATCATGTTCTAGAGTTGGTGGTGGCAGCAGACACATTGGAGCTGAGACGCCTACCGCGGCTAGGGGGCCTCGGCAAGTAGAACCTCGATGCAAGTGGCTTTTTGAAAACCAGACTCAGGGGCGTGGTCGTACACCACAGTGGCACTAGAGGGCACCAGTGCTGCCTGGAGAGAGTCAGTGCTCTGTTTGTGATGGGAGAGGTCACTTGGAACGTGACTGCCCGACCAGGCATGCAGAGAGCTTCGGGCAGGCAGCACGTGCACCACCATGACGGAGGCAGTGTCGTGATTGGAGTAGTACCCAGATAGGTGGTGAAAGAAGAGGAGCGGGAGGAGCTGGTAGTGGGAGATGATCTTACGAGGTCTTCCCATCACCACTAGGTTGTCCACGTCAGGCTCCGGGAGCTGACAGTTGGGACTGCGGATAACCGCGACCTTTGGTTGTCTACGATCCTGCAGAGCATGAGGTGGTAGGAGGTACGCTCTACACTTCTTCTACTTGTTGCAGTAGAATTTTTAGGCTCTCCGTGTGAAATTCATTTTCTCCCTGCTCCTTTCTAGGGTTGTTACCAGGGTGATGTAGGGCGTCGGTGAAACCTTGTGTTTGTAGAGTAAAAGGAGTGGGACCTTTTTCATTAGTCGATGGTGTTGACTCCATCACTTTCCGAGCATGTAAGAGAGTCTTGGTTGCCAGAAATCGACTGTGAAATCTTTAGTGACCATATGGCCATGGGTGTTTCACCATATGGATATTCTGAAGGAGGGAATCACCAGGCCTTTTTCAAGGTGTGGGCGGTGATTCCAGTCATGGCATGCTATGTAGGGGTTCGGTCGGGGAGGTGAGCTACCCTCGAGAGCCTTCGGTCCGTTTGAGACCATGAAAAGGGATGATGAGGTCCCCTATCGCATTTCCCTAACCCCAAGGTCAGGAGTGGATGCATGACATCTTCCACGTGGCTCACCCGAAAAGAAGTGTGCATGCTCCTATGCACGTCCTCGGCGAGGGTAGACCTCGCGTGAACAGGTCAAATCCTTTGGTCTGTGTGCGGTGACGCAGTACTATGAGTTAGTTCTTCTGGGTATGGGAGATCCAGGTGTGGGCTTAGTACCCTGAGTTGTTCTCTAGTTTTGCTTTTCGGGGACGAAAAGATTGAAGAAGGGAATGATGTAAGAACCCGATTTTTGCTGCGAAAGACTTTGGAATATTCTTGATGTTATTACAGAGCAGCGCCTTCAGACGGCGTGAAATTTCGTGGCCCGGAATTTACGGAATTAAATTTTCAGTGCGTTCACACTGGGAACGCCAAATAAATGGGATAACTCCTAGAAGGTGTTTCAGATCAGAGATCTGAGTGCACGGATGGGTCTAGAATGAGGTGTTTAACCTAGGAATGACATAAAACTTGTCTGCGCGGGACGTTTGGACCCCTCGCTCGCTATCATAGCGTTAAATGGATAAATTAAATAATTAACTTATTTATTTAACGGCTAAACTAATGTATCTCGTAAATGGTGGATCGTATTGGAATACCGAGGGAACCGTTGAGTTCGGAGCATGTTGTTCTCCCTAGGAGGGGTGTATGTTTCGCGGGTGTGGGCCGTTTGAGAAAAATGGCCCCAGGGGGCATTGTGGTAATTTGGCGGCTTTGGGCGTTCAGTTTTATAACTTTTGAATGGGGCCTCAGATTAAAATTCCAAGACCGCCATTGCATTCAGAGCGTGGTTTTTAGCCTAGAGGAGTCTTAATCCCGACACCGCCGAGAGTTCGGGTTCGGGCCGACTGGCAGGTGGTTAAGTGTTTTCTATTTAAACACTTAACCCACCCCTCCATCATCTTCTTCCTCGCCTGGACATAAGCAGGAGGCATCCATCCCTATCCTCCTCCACTCCGGCATGACAACATCGGAGGTCCGTCCGTGAAGCGTCGGGTGAATCCAAACAAGGTAGGATCGTGCGTATTTCATTTTTAATTCCCGCACATCCTTTAAACCAATAAACATGTGTCGAATTTTTGTTTTATTGTCAAAAAAATTCCATGGTTGTGTATTTCGTGAAATTATCTCTCCAAAGATCCTTTCGGATCAAAATTCTGAGCTACGAGGCATCCACAATCGTCCGACGATAAATGTGGGTTTTTGAGGTGTTTCCGGCGGTCGGCAGGGCGGTCCGGCGAGCTCCAGCGGGCAGAGTGGATCTAGGCGGAGGCTCTGGCGGCGCGCGGTCGGCATCATCGGGTGATGCGGCGGCGGGCTCCGGCAGCGGGTTGAGGCGGGGCGGCAGCGGGGGAGGAGCATGAGGCGCCGTCGGCGCGGGCTGGCACGACTGCGAGGGGGGGTCGCAGCGCGCCACCCCGCGCGGCGACAGAGACCCGCGATCGGGGGGTCTCTGCGGAGGACCACGGCCGGCCTCATGGCCGGTCGGCGCGGTGTAGACCCGGAGTCCATGGTCGGGCCACGCAGGTGAGCTGCGGGTCGGCCAGCGCGGACCGACCCGGACCGGTCAGACCGGCAGGACCCGGCCGGTCCTGTCCAGGGGGGGAGAGTTCGCCCACTCCGACTTTGGACACCCGTCATTTTCTCCACGGGTGTTTGTTATGAACTGTCTACGATAGCAAAGAGCTCGTGTCAAGGCGTAATTTTTGAGATGGTTTCGGGAATATTTAATTCCCGAAACGAGGGGCCTCGGAGGCGCGACACGTCTTTAAGTGAATTGGCGTTTTTCCGGGGTATCTTGTTTTGGGCGGCGCAGACGCGTCTGACGTCCTCTTTGAGTGCCGTCAGTGGCGTTGGGACCCTTGCACCGGGGGAATGATTTCCAGGTTGGTTTCGGGTGTTGAATCCAGAGTTGTGGTGTGGTCCACAGGACCCGTCGTTTGAGCTGCGAGCAACGTTTAGTGACTTTCTCATTGGGCGTCCGTTCGGGGCGTGCGAGGAGTCGATTATAGATGTTTCCCCGAGGGGATTGCAATGGTGCAATCCGCCCGCCCTAATTCTGCATGATGGTGTGGGCCCCATGATGGTCGTTTGGGCATTGACAGTGATATTCCATCTCTATCACCGGGAAACCGGTTTGGACAATTGAATAGTCCATCTTGTGTAGTTTTTCGAGAGGATCGTAACGGTGCGATCCATTGGTAGTGCTTCAGGGCCAGGGTGCTGGTCCCGCGTGGTACCACTCGTGCGCGATAAGCTTGAATGTACCTTTTACTCCAGATATCTGTTCCACTCAAGTTAGTAGTGCTTTTGACGTGTTTTTCCGAGAGCATTGCGATGGCGCAGTTCAGCCGACCTTTTTTGGGGACGTGGTGTGGGTCCCACCCGACCCAGCTACGGTGAATAGTACCTTTTTCACCGGGTGTCCATTTTGGGTGATTGAGTATTCAATCCCGTGTGTTTTTCCGAGGGGATCACGGTGGTGTGATCCTTTTGTTCAGTTTTGGGATCTTGGGGTGGGCCCCACACGGGTTTGGTTATGGTGAATAGTACCTTTTTCACTGGTTGACTGTTTCGGGCGAGTAAGTAGTCGATCTCGCATGTTTTTCCGTTGGGATTACAACAGTGTAATCTGTCCAGACGAGCGGAGGCTCATACGTGATCTTATTAAATGTGGAAATATGAAGGGTGCCCTGGTGGCTGTTCTTCTATCGTGTTTGTAGCGGACCATTGGCGTGTGATCGCCTGCACTCCTGGGAGAGTGAGGTTGGTGTCTACAGAGATGTGGTTGGTTGTGCCTCAATCGATTAGGTGGAAGGTTGGAGTTATTACGTTACGCCTTCGCGTTGACGTTGGGTGTCGTGTGCATGATAGCCTTTGGGATGGAACGTGGTATACTTTGGGAGTATGCGAGAACACTTGAAGGTTCATGTGGTTATTGTACCTAAGAATGTTTGTGCGTTCGGATGGGGATGACTTGCGGCCACACGTCGTGTGGGACCCATGTGCGTGTCGTGCTCTGCTTTTCATACTTTTGACCTCTCGCGACGTAGAGGGTTCCTCTGTTCTCGTGGGTTGACCACCAGGGTTGAGTTTTCCCCAGGTTCTGTTCTCGATGGTTTGGCCGGTAGTCGTGCTAGTGGCACCCAGTGATGGAACGAGCGCTGAACCACTATTAGGTGAGTTTTTCGGGAGTTGGGTGGTTGAACGATACCCACTCAGTGTTTGGTTGGCCAGCGTTGTACCCTCCAGTAGAGATGGCCAGAGTAGTTCTGAGTTTTACCCTCTAGTGGGGCTGGGCAGTGGGCTACTCATCGACTTCTTTGAGTTTACCCTCCAGCTGGGTTGGGAAGTGGGTTTCTTTTTAACTTCTCAGGGTTTACCCTCTAGTAGAGACTAGGCAGTGGGTCACCCAATGACTCTTGAGGGTCTACCCTCCAGCCAGGATGGGCAGTGGGTCGCCCGTCATCTTGTTTCAGGTCTACCCTCTAGCATGGTTGCGCAGTGGGTCTCCTGTTGTCTTGTTCTGGGTTTACCCTCCCCCAGTGCTGGGCAGTGGGTCACTCATCGACTTATTCTAGGTCTACCCTCCAGCAAGGCTATGCAGTGGGTCACCTGTCGGCTTATTCTAGGTCTACCCTCCATCAGGGCTGGGCAATGGGTCACCTGATGATGTATTAAGGTTTACCCTCCAGTAGGGTTGGGCAGTGGTTCACCCGATATCACATTACTAATTACTCTCCAGCAGGGTTGGGCAGTGGGTCAATCGATATCACATTAAAAATTACCCTCTAGCAGGTCTGGCCAGTGTGTCACCCATTGGTATTTTAGACTCAGTCCTTTATACTAGGCTATTATGTGGCTTTACTCCATGACTATCAGAGCGGGACCCTTGTTTTTACTGTTCAGTGATTTGACAGCTTTGACTTTGAGGAGACCTCTTGACTGCGGGGCAGTGACGATGTGTGGTTTGAATTTACATAGAAATCTCAAATACGAGGGGTGATTTCCCCACCGAGACGCTCCCTTGTGATGCGACCTAAAACCGTACGGGAGAGTCAGTGCCGCCCAAAGCGGATCGTGCCGAGGTGCGGTGGTTTGAGCCCCTTGACTTGTAGTTCAAGGAAAACATGCAGGATGCTGGTCATCGATGGTACTTTCTTCTGGGATTGTTGGCGACTCAATTTTCTTGGGCTAAGCTATAGGATGGAGAACCCCTTACGGTCTTGTTTGGGCTTCTTGATTGAGCATATGAATTTATATATACCTTGTTCCAGTACCCACTTATTGGGTTTGGTTACTCTCCTTCCAGGAGAGGTGAAGACGCGTGGGGTATGCCACGTGCTTTCTGTGTCTAGCTTCTTGTGGTTGGACGAGTCTACTCTCCTGCTATAGGTAGCGAAAGCTCGACAGGAAGTTCATCTTCTCACTTTCCCTAGTTCTTTTTGTTAGGAAGTGTCTACTACCTTCCTCTTGTTGGGTTGAACTGTACTCTTTACCGCACTCTCTATTTTGCTCCTTTTCTTTTCCACGTTCGATCTACTGCTCACCCTTTGGTACCTTCTTTGTTTCTCCCTCGAGCCTTTGGGGTATCCTACTGAGTATTTTTATACTCACCCCTGGCTGGGGTTTGCTCATAGTTGGTGTGCCCTTGCAGACGACGAACATGTTGGTTGTGACTTCAGTGGAGATTAGGAGTTCAAAAGTATGGACTGCGTAAGGTGGTCAGAATCGGGTTCCAGGTTGGGGACCCCTCCCTCTATTTTTCTTTTGTTTACCTGTTGACGGGTTGTGTCACTCTTTGGTTGGGCGCATGTCTTTCCCCTTTTCATTTCAGTTTACCTCTAGCACTTGCTTTGTACTGATAGAGGTCGATGGACTTTTGGGGTTTATTTATAGCAGTTTCTCTTTACTTTACTCTTCTTGTCTTTTCTTTTACTCTGTACTATTTCATTGAGTGTGTTGCGTGTGTGTGTGCAGGTACTTAGGCAAAGGCCTCCCCAAGTTGTTGCGCCTTCGACGCTGGTCGTCAGCCCCTAGCTTATGGAGGTGGGCTTGGGGTAGTTGCGGCTCGAGCCTGGATAGGGTCGGGTCGTGACATTCAGAATATTAAAAAGATAATATTGTGTCAAATGGTTTTTTGAATTATCAAATTATAATTCAATAATTTATGAATTAAACTATCAATTGATTATTCTAGGAATTTTTTAAATTTTATTAATAGCTAGGATTTTCCACAACTTTCGTAATGAATGAAAAATTAAATATTCATTAATTGAAATTTATTAATATATTAATAATATAATAAATTTTATCCCACAATATTTTTATTATATTTTCAATAAGTGAAATATTAGATTTAATTTTTATAATTTCACCATAGGTATTATGAATATTAAAAATTCAATATTTTGTCATATAGTTTGTTGCATTATGATATTATATTTCAATTAATTTATGAACTAAAATATTACTAGATAATTATATATTGATTTCATGAATCTATTAAATTAATGTTTCACCCAAAAGTAATTTTATATTTTTTAGGCTCATATTGATATATTTTAGTATGTAAATTATGTAATTTGGACTAACAATCATGTATTTTTTAGTTATACCATTATGTTTTTATTATATTCAAAATGACATTCCTAAATTAAATGGTGACAACTATAAAGTATTGAAGGAGATAATTCTTCATCATCTAGGATGGATGGACAATGATTACGCTATTCTTAATGATTATCCACATGTATTCAATAGCGACATCACACTAGATGATATAACACTTTATGAACATTGGGAGTAGTCAATCCATGTTTTCACGATGTTCATATAAGGTAAATTATGTTCTGGTATTCGCGGTTCAGTTAATGATAATAACAATGTTCATAACTTACTGAAAGATATAGATGTCTAGTTTATATCTTTATATAAAGCATTAACAATCACATTAATCATGATGTTCTCATTTATAAGACTCCCAAATATGAAATTTGTGGCTGAAAACATCATAAAGGTAAGGGATATTGTGGCTCAACTTAGTAATCTTGAGGTTGATATATCTAATCCATTTCTAGTTAAATATATTCTCAACACTCTACCACATTAATATGGGACATTTAAAATATCTTATAACACACACAAAATAATGGTCAACTAATGAATTAATGATTAGGTGTGTTCAATAGGAGGAAAGGCCTATGGTAGAAATAGGATTAACCAATATTCTGAAAATGTACCACAAACAGAAGGTTCATAATTGTCTAGCCAGTATAAAGGGTAAAGAGAAATTTCTATCTCAACCTAATATTAATAAAGAACTCATTTGTTTCTTCTACAACGGAAAATGAAACCTAAAGAAAATTATTCCTAAATTTCAGAGATAGCTTGAAAAAAAGGTATTTCAATATTATTTGTTTTTTAGGAATTAAATATCATTGATAAAATTTATAACACTTGGTGGATTGACTCTGGTTAGACAATCCATATTTTGAATACATTGAAGGGTATAAAAAACCTAAGGAATCTAGTGTACATTGAGTTTTTCATATATTCATGAAATAAGATTCCCTCACATATTGAAACTGTGGAGACATGCATTCTAGTGTTGGACACTAGGTTTGCATTTCTTTTAGAAAAGAAACTTTATATTCCAAGTTTCTCCAAAAACATGTTTTCAAATTAAAAATTGTACCATTGGATTAAACATTTATTTTTTTTAAATAATTTTTTCTTGATAAATGGAAATGACATCATTGTATGTGGTACATTAAAGGATGAGATTTTCATCATTGATTTGCAAATTATGATTTATAGTGATAATATGCGTGTTCATACTAGTATTAAAAGATTTGTAATAAATGAATTTTTTCTATATTATGGTACTGTAGATTAGGTCATATCACAAAATAAAGGATTATAAGATTAATTTATAATGGGGTACATTGTACTCTTGATTTCATTGATTTTGAAACATGGGTGGATTTAAGTAAGGGATAGAAAACCGATAAATCAAAGAAAGTCACAAAAACATGTTCATCCATATTAAAAATCATTTTTATTGAATTATATAGCTCATAACTGAATTTAAATAATAAAAAAATTCTTTATATCATTCATTATTGACTATTCAAAATAAATATATCTCGGTTTTCTTTACAATAAAATCGAAGAACCTAATGCCTTTAAAATTTTAAAGGTTGATTCATAAATCCAATGTGGTAAAAAAGGTAAGATTGTTAGGTCAAATCAAGGTGAAGAATATTATTGGAAATACACTGAGGATGGAAAATTTCCTCATTCATTTTCATTAATTCTCCAAAAAATGGAATTGTTTCACAATTTACTACGCAATATTCTGTAGAAAAACATGGTTTCTATGAAAGAAGAAAATGAATATTAATATCAATGGTACGAATTATTCTTAGTAAATCTAAGCTAACTAATTTTTTGTTGACTGATTCACTTAAAGTGGAATTATATATTTTGAATCAGGTTCCAATAGAGGTTGTTTTAAAAACACATATTCAATGGTATAAGGGTTAAAAACTGAGTAATTGGCATGTACACAATTAGGGATGTCCTTCAGAAGTGTTTATTTAAAATACACATAAAAGTAATTTAAAGCCTATGACCATTAGTTCATATTTAATTATATAATAATAAAGGTCTCAATGATTTTTATTATTATCCATCATTGAACAATAGAAATGTGGAATCAATAAATACACAGTTTCATGAAAATTACATAATTAGTGGGAGTGATTTCATCAAAAATATTTCCGATAAATATCATTCAGAAGATCAACCCTCTATCGTAGGTGATAGATTGATAATTGTTCATAACAAACCTCATTTGCAGTCAAATATTATTCCAAAAATACTTGATAATCATCATTTGGATCAAATAGTTCAAGAATTATAATCCCATTAACCAAATACTGAGCCACAAATTATTCAAGAAAATAATGGTGAATCACTGAGAATACCTACATGGATGAGAAACCCATCAATTTCAAGTGATTATATAGTGTATCGAAAAGAATATGAAATCAATATTCTAGTTGGAAATTATCTCAAATCATATTCACATTCCATGAGTTGTGAAGAGAAATATGTGGTATGATTCCATGATATAGGTGTTGAATTCTATGAAGAGTAATGATGTTTGGGACCTTTTTCAGTTTCCATTTGGTGTAAAAACTATTGGATGAAAATGTATTTTAAAACTAGGAATGATTAATTAGGAAACATTGATATATATAAGGTACCAGTAGTTACTAAAGGGCTCACTCAAAAGGAATGGATCGATTAAACATATGCATACTGAAAATTAGATTTTTATTTTATTTTATATAAACCGATTTTTGGATGAGCGGTAACCAACATACCACATGGTAATCAAAATAGAGGAATACTAAATTCAAAGTTCAAAATTCAAAAACCACATGAGAAAATTTAACCCAATAAGATATTTATCGAGGATTCACCCACGTCATTCAAATCTCATCCCCATCCTCCGTGAGACACCACTATCAATATAGCCATCTTATCACCAAAGATGTTGTCATCTCCACAATTCAAACACTAGACCAGATCACTAGAGAACTCATACCCACCGTAAAATACCATTCACTATGTACTTGTCATCCCCAATGAACCATAATCAACCAACTGCCAAACATAAAGATAAAAAATGTAGAAAACATTAGCATTGCAACGTCATGAACCGAAGGCCAACAAAAAAACAAAACATGGAAAAAACAGAAACCCAATAAATAAATTTATCAGAATAGAACTCAAAAAAATTACAAATGAACACCATTAAAAAGAGAGAGCTGACACATATCACCCAAGGAGCACCATCAGCACCAAGACCTACATCCGAAAACCTCGGTGAAACCACCACTCCAAATCTGACTAGGATAGAAGAAGAGGGACTGATGTTAGGGTTGGGAAATGAAAGTCTGAGTCATGGAACGTCAACCTTACAGTGAGATGGAAACAATAGTAAATGAAAATAACAATCCGACAAAGGATTTCCAAGAGGGTCGACGACCGCCGAACCTCAAATCCAAAAACCCCTATGTTACCTTTTCTCCAGATCCAACATGGAGAGGTGCAATGGAACAAAAGTCTGAGAAGGGTTGTAGAGGCCAAGGGCTTCAAAAGAAAACTGCAATCATCTGGGCCATCATTACCTTGTGAGGTAAATTCACCAAGAAATACCACCTCCATAGAAGAAACCAAGAAATGGAACACTGGAGAGAAATCGAGACAAGACCAGACATAAGGATCGAGGCAAGATGGGGGAATAGTAGAAAGAAAAGAGGGATGAGAGGGGGGAAGGAACCAGAGAGAAACCTCCCCCATCCAGGCCACCGATGAGGGAAAATATAGGGCCTGATTAAACATACACATTATCCCAGTGTCCTAAAATGATTCCATACTCATTATATTAGAATTTATTAGCTCAATTTTATTTTTTATTACATTAAATGGATGTGAAAACTACATTTATGAATTGTGATATTGATGAGGAGGATTACATGAAACAACATGAAGGATTCTTAATTAGTAATGGTATGAATTTGGTGGGCATGCTCAAAATTTCTTTCTATGGTTTAAAATAAGAATCTCAACAATGATATTTATGATTTCATGATGTCATAAATTTATTTTTTTTAAGAAAAAATTATAGATCAATATATATATCATATGGTCCGTGGGATTAAAAAATGTTTTATTATTTTATATATAGATGATATTTTACTTTCTACTAATGATAATGGTTTTCTATTTGAGGTTAAATAGTTTCTCTCAAAAATTATTGATATGAAATATATGGGGGATGCATCCTATGTCATTATCTTAGGGATTTATAGGAATGGGTTTATAAGAATTCTAGGATCATCTCAATAAACCCATATTAATAATGTATTTGAGAGATTTCATATGAAATACTATTTACCAAGTATAGATCCCATTATTGAGGGTGATAATTACTATATAAACCCAATTCCTAGAAATAATTTTGAGTAAGAACAATTAAAATATATTCCATTTGCCTTTTTTTGGCAGTTTTATATATTATCTAGTCTTAATGAGTCCATACATTTCATTTTTAGTAGGAATATTGGAGAGATATTAGAGTGATCTAGGTATATACCACTAGAAGGCCTTGAAAAATGTATTGAGAAACCTTATGTGACTAATTACTATATTCTTATATATAAACACACTCATAATTTAAAAGATATTGTATAATCATATGTCATAATTTTTGGTTGTGTTGATTCATTAAAATAAACTATAGGATATGTCTTTATGATATTTATAGGAGTTATGTCATGAAATAGTGTCAAAAAGACATTAAAAAACTTCTATTATGAAAGTTGAGTGTGTCTCATGTTTTGAGGACACTTCCTACAATGTGTGGCTAAGGAGTTTAATATTGGGCCTAAAGGTTATGGATTCTAATTTTAATCCATTTATTATATATTGTGATAATTTGGATTCTATCTTTATGGATAAGAATAATAGAAGTGGGTGTCTAAGTAAGAAAGCTGAAATCAAAGACTTAGCCATAAGGGAGCATGTTAAAGATAAAAAGGTGGCCATTTAGTACATTAGCACTGAATTAATGATTTTATATCCTTTAAATAAAGGCATGCATCCATTTAAATTCAAGGATCATGTAATATATATCTGATTAATATCCACATTGTAATTTTTTTGAATTTTATTTTAAATTCTGTATATTTATGTATTTTTCTCTTTAGTTTAAGTGTAAAAATTCATTACATGAGAAATATATTTTTGGTATACAAAATAAACCATGTAGTTAAGGTTTATTCTTAGAGTTTTTTAATGATAAATGATATATTATGACACATCGAAGGGAATAATCGTTATTTAGATGAAATACCATTATAATCCATATATCATGTTTCTTTTTGAAGAGGGTGATTGAATTCGTTCACTTTAATTGGTTTGGACCATGTGATAGATTGTAACAAATATTTCATCAATTAATTTATTATGTAATAAATAATTGGACAATAAATTATATCATCTATATATTAATAATATACATTATTATAAATACAATAATTTATTATATATGTATTTGATGTATTGAGTACATTTTGAACAATTTATTTGTTACATTGATGGAAATTAATATCCATAAATTAATACTCATTGTTGATGGAGTAAATTATAGAAGGTTCTCTTTTGTAAAAACCCCTATAAATATAAGCACCATGCTCACTGAAGATCAAGGAAAAAAACAACCTATACGTCACCATGAAGAGTGTAGAAGGCATCTGGGTTTGGATTCCACCACATATTAGATTTTACAATGGATGGAGGTAACTGAATGGTTCATTTTATTAAAGAAAATTTTGATCCACGAAATTAGACATTCATTATAATTTCATACATTTTATTGACATTTAATGGAAATATCAAGGTACCTCATGTGTAACTAAAGCAATTTAATGATGCGAGGATATTTAATGGAAGAATTCGATACCTCTTTGAGATATACTAAAGGAGCTCAACTTTGCGGTACCCAATCTTATAAAGGAAGATAACGAAGCTCAATTATTCTGTTGAGACAATAAAAGTTATAAAAGCATATTCTCTATCCAATTTTATTCTGGTTGAGCTAAATTGAGAAATTTTTAGTCTGTTGAATCCTTCCTTGTGATAAGGATAACCCCATAGAAAGACTTCTTCTTGAGATGTTGTTTTCCAATGCTGTTGAACATGAGGTTGGACTCAATCAAATCAGGTTCTCAATGATGAGGAATGTTTAAAAGAAGAAGATCCAATTATTGTGGGTTAATAGAGTCACATAATCCAAAACAAAAATATAAACCTATTGAACTAGTAAAATTGAAATCTGAGACTTTCTCAATCTAGAATATGATGATTTTTCTTGTTTGTACTTGGTTTATCTAGATATGGAATAAGTTCAATTAAAATGATTTTTAGGGTATATAGAGGTCAAAAACAAATGTAATTAATTACATTTTCTATTTTTTATTCTAGGAAGGTGGTTTTTTGGATAGTGAAGAATAATTATTAACTAAATATTATTCCGGTTTCTAGGTTGTTACTTTTATTTTATGGATACTCAAGAATGTTGGTCATATATTAGATAAAATTTTAGTGATATTACAAAAAAATGGTTGATGGAGAAAACAATGTCTTTTAATTTGAGTGTGAGTTTGTATATAATATTTTATAAGGTTATAACTATTAGGTTAGAAGGATAATGAATTTACCTTTTAAATTTACTGTCATGGAACAATGATGGGGGACCTAGTCCGTGATCTAGAGGAAATAAAATAAAATGAGTGCAATTTTAATATTAAAAATTCATTCAGGTTATTTATCTGTGGAAAAAATAATCTAAATTATGGGTACATTCTAGAGTAGAGTGATGATATCAAATACTTGAAAATTTAATAGAAAACTATTGATCATCCCATTGAAAATGAAGATTGGTGTTTTTTATTTCTCCATGATCATGTATGGAAATTTTTTCATGTGGCCAAATATAGTAGAAAATCATGGTGATTCCTCTATGAGTTTTAATCTTTTTATTCTAGAATATAATTCTACATAGATAATTTAATATTCAAATACAATCATTGATCAATGTTTTAATTTTATGCCACTTCATTTATTTCTTTTTCATCCATTCTTAGAATAGTTCATCTATAATTAGAGTGTGTGGATCTATTAATGTTTCTAGTTAATTCAAGCTAAGTAGGATTTTGATCCCATTATTATTTTTTAAAATTTATTTGTTCTCGATCAAGTAATGTCTACACAAAGTGAGTTGATTATGTCAATTTACTAAATAATCATTGAGTACATTGATTGATTCACACTAAAATGGGGCAGGTGGGTAAGATCTTGGTTATTGTCCAAATTTTTATTGAGAACATGAGATGAATGTAATGATTTCATATAATGTGTATTAGGAAAATTATTTAAGTATAAATACTTTTAAATGATGAATATAGGTTAATAAATAACGGTTTCTAGACTAGGATAATAAATTTATTATGTCATTTCCACTCTTTTCACCCCATGTTTCTTATCTTCATGTTATTTCAACTATGTCCATTCCATTTTTTCAATTCCATAGTGTTTTGAATTTTAGAAAATAACCTTTTATTTCCATAATAATTAATTCAAATAATATATAATAAATAATAGTAAAAAATAAAAAAATAAGTAAATGAAACTTTTAAAGGGATGTCTAATTGTGATACAAACTTGGTGGCTGACAGACTACAATAAATAGGATAACATTTTGAGTTATGTTTTAGAAAATATCATAAAAATAATTGATTCAATTAGATACATATCCAAGGAGGCCACCATGGGGTTTAAAAAGGTGTAAAAAATTTAATATTCAAGAAAAATTAGTGAATAATTGGTTTAAAAAAATAAAGTACCAGTTTTGATTAATGTACAATAATAAATATAAAACTAAAAAAAACAGAAATTCCTTACAATCTTAGAACTGCATAAATTGAAAAAAAAGTTTTAGAAATTTAAAATATCGAAAAAACTGAAACAAAATAAAAATAAACACAACAAATATTTAAAAATATAAGAAATTAAAGACATAAAAAATATGGGTCACTAATCTGGATTTTTTAAATTCAAAAAATTCTTTTGGATATCCTCATATTACTCCTAATTTGAAGTTTAAATCAGATGTGATTCAACGATTATTTAAATTTCATATTCTATTGGGAGAAGATCTTTATATTAACATAAAATAATTCCACATGGTGGGTACAACCTCAAAACCCAAAAGAGTATGTGAGGATAAAATAATGATGATGGTTATCCGATTTTAATTGGATGGCTTAGCCAATGAGTGGTTATACTAATCAAAAACCACTACTATAGGGAGCCGAAACCAACTTATGAAAATATTCATAGAAATTTTTTCCCATACTCTAGGACTACCTCAATGAAAGCTTAAATATATGGGATTATATAGTTACAAAGGGAGACTTTAGGAGAATACTGGGAGTGGTTTAAGAGGTTATTTTTCAATGTTACCCTTATAAATAAAGTTATAATTAACTCCCAATCCATTATTTATATGAGAGAGTAGTTTTGAAAAAATTTTGTGAGTTTTTTGAACTTATGAACATTAAAGGAATGATATTTGGGTTGAAAAAGATAGTGTAATTGATGATAATTTTTCAGAATCTATTAAAGCAAGAAATATTTCTGAATTTTCTGATTCTCTTTGTGAAATTGAACATTAAATTACAGAAACTAATTATATATTGTTTGAAAATCATAAAAATGTTGATTATAATTTCATCTTTTATAATGTTTCTTATAAATATGTTATTTTGAACTCATATTTTTTTCATAATGCTGTTGAAAATTCACCTTGTTTTTTTGTGAATTTGAATCAAACCTTTCATTTAAGGGTAAAAAATATTCACTTCAAAAAAATGAATACACTGGTATTATAGTAGTTTTAATTATAATTTTGTTAGGTATGATTTAGTGTCCCAAGATGACGTCAAGGAAACCAAGGAAACTATTTTTTCTAAATAGTAAATCCTACCCATACTTGAGATTAAACTTTTTCAAAAAAAAAATTAAATTACTCTAACTTGGAAGATGAAAAAATTACCCTTTTTTAATTGAAATTTTGTTGTCTAGTGACAAGGAAAATAAAGTTTTATAGGTCTTTAAGGGAAATAATAAGGCCATATATTGGTCATTGGACAATTTAAATTGGACAATTCATTCAATTTGTATGCATATGATTCTCATAGAATGAAATTCCAAACCTCTTAGATACTTTTGGAGGAGA
This sequence comes from Viscum album, assembly GCA_963277665.1. Lineage (NCBI taxonomy): Eukaryota > Viridiplantae > Streptophyta > Magnoliopsida > Santalales > Viscaceae > Viscum > Viscum album. Next base: position 1,446,213,965 of record OY728145.1, on the reverse strand, counting down.
ATTAGTCCCAAAATTCTAAAATGTGTTTAGGAAGTAATGATTTCCGTATTGGTTATGGGTATAATTTACCATATTTATGATATATAATGGGGTTTTCATATTTATATTTTAAGTAATAAATTATTATTTATAGTTTTTAAGAAATAATTTAGAGAGTTAGTGTCTTCTAGTTTTCTCATCAAGTGGTTGGTATGCACTGATTATAGGAGGCTGAACTTAGTGACTAGGAAGCGCCACCTTTATTTGCATTTTATTGATTAAATAATTTAATTAAAATTTGGTCATTCCAATTATTTATTCCTATAGTGGTTTTCAGGATACGTCTAGATTCACAGAGCCCTATAGGAATAGGATAAAACAACTTTCACCTTCCCTTTAGGTACATTTTAATATCAAAGAATGCCATTTTGACTATGTAATGTTCATTCCACCATCTAAAGACACATGCCTAGTATTTTTTTTGAATTTCTTAAGAAATCCATGGATGTGTTTAAAGAATATTTGACAATCATTTTCTATCTTTTCAGAGATATCTGAGATGTTTAAGGGTTTCTCTTAGATTTTTTAATAAGAGGAACGTTGTTCTGAACATTGAGAAATGTTTTTTTATGGTTGAGAGTGTAATTTTTCTTAGTCATGAAGTTCCTAGGAAATGAATTTAGGTTGAAATTTCATATGTTGATATTATTTCTTCATTACTTTTTTCTAATAAAATGAAGGATAATAGGTCTTTTCATGGCCATGTTGTATTTTGTTGGAGGTTCATAAAATATTTCAGCCATATTTTTTTATCTTTTAAAAGAGTAATTCATAAATAAATTATATTTTAAATTAAAGATAAATACAAGGAATATTTTAATGAATAAAAAAATGGGTTTTTCCCCACCAATACTCTAGCCAACTAATTGTAAGACACCTTTTGAGTTGTTAACAGATGCATTAAAATTATCATTTTTCATTATTCATGGAAAAAAAGTGGAGAAGAAATAACATGTCATTACCTATACTTCTAGGAATCCAAATGTTCACCATTAAAATTAATTCATAACATAAAAGGTACTATTAGACAATGATATTTATAATTATAATTCGAGAAGTTGCCTTTTGGGATTTAAATTTTTTGTTATCACTGACCATTCTTTTATTTTATAACTCATGAAAAATATAGAATCAAAACCAAGGATTATTAGATGAATCATACTGATATAGGAATTTTATTTAGAGATCCATGATAGGAAGTATGTTGAGAACAATTTGGATAATTATTTGAGTAATATATGTATTGAATTGTGTCAATATAGTCCCTCTTTTTATCCCATTATACATTTTTCCCTAAGGGAGAAATTTAATTCCTTATCCATTGAAATGATTCCATGGTTTTGAAACATTTTAATTACTTATCTGTTGAATTTTTTTCATATAATATTTATAAGAAACATGTTTATAAACTGATTTCATAATCAAGTTAATATGTGTGGGATAATCCTTAATTATAGCACATTGGAACTGACCAAATTGTTTGGAGATGTATCCCAATTTTTTAAATTTATTTAGTGATAATTTATTTCTATATTTTGATATATGATAGTTAATTTGTTCCACAAATGACTTCTAGAAAAGTACAAGATTCTTTTTTATTTTTCCAAACCATTTTCATGTATTCTCATAATTTTTTAGGAAATGTAAAATATTTCAATTCCTAGGAAACATTTCTCAATGTTTCGAGACACCACAATAACATTTTTTGTTTTGTGATGTATTTGATTGTTGGGTATGGGGATTTTATGGGCCCTTTTCCAAATTATTTTCGATATATGTACATCATTGTTATGGTTGAAAATGTATCTGATTGTACTAAAGTTATTCCAACTAAAACTGATGAGAGTAGAGTAGTGTCATAATTTTTCAAGAGTAATATGTTTCTTATATTTGGGATTCCAAGGTTTATTTTTAAAGACCACGAAGATCATTCTATAAAAAATGTTGAAGTATTTGCTGAAAAGGTATAGGGTTGGTCATAAAGTGTCTAAACCCTATCACCCTAAAACTTATGGCATAGATAATGTTTAAAATAGATAGATTTTTAATATTCATGAGAAAAATATTTACCCAAATATGAAGTATTGGATCTTAAGGATTGTTGTCTCTTTTTCTGCATATGAGAATTATTTTGAGGCTTTAGCAAGGATTTCACCTTATAGGACCATTTTTGGGATTACTTGTCATCTGGCTGTGGAATTAGAATAATAAGGTTCATGGGAAGTAAAATCATGTAATTTTAATTTTTCTGAAGTAGGAAAAGAGAGGTATATTTGTTTTAATGAGATTTATGAAATAATGGATAATTCTTAAAAATGACACAATTTCTAAATAGGAAACAAAGATTTTGCATGAAAGCTAATCTTGAATAAATAGTTTTATATTAGAGAAAAGGTTCTTCTATAAAAATATAGGCTAAATATTTTCCTATATAAATTTCATTCCAAATGGTATAAAACTTATTTTGTAACTAGTGTTTTCCCTTTTTATATAGATTAGAGATCATGGGAAGGATATTCAATATACCGTTAATGGAAATTATTTTAAAATTTCATAATAAGGTAATAATGAACCCCCGAGGGAAGAGTTACTATTGCTGGAAGATGCATACTAGTTAATAATCAAGGTTTTATCTTCCCTAATAGTTTGGTATATTTTGAATAAGTGTGCGAGATGATACCAACCTTTTATTGTTTTATAGTTTGTTTTTTATTAAGTTTTTATTAATAGTGAATAAAATTGCCTTGATGGGAAGATGTATTACTATTGTTCACCATGGGGAATCTATATGGATTTTATCTCTATTTTATCATCCCATTAGAGTGGAAATGTTATAATATACATTGATCAAAAGAATCTATAACTTGAAAAAAAAACATTGATAACCATCATATTTTTTTTAACATTGGTTTATTTTTAATTGAGTTAAATTTTTTTGGACTTAAATTTTTATTTGATTTCATATTTAAGATATTTCAATTTAACTAGAGTAAATTTTTCAAAGTGATAAAGGGGGCCTTTTTAAAGATATAAGGAGAAAATAGATTTTTATTCTAGGGATTGATTTATTTAAAATCTTCTCATTTTCATGTTTTTTAGATCTATCTAATGATATTTCTTGGAACATAATTAGTAAAAATAAATGTTGAAATTTAATTATATTATCTTCATGAATTTAGTGTCTAAACATAGTGGGTATAACAATTAATGTTATATATATATTTTTATTTTTTTTATTGTTAAATATTTTTTTCATTGTTGTAATTTTTTTTAATACTTCCTAGAATGTACACTATTTTACACATTTACTTTTTAGGAAGAATTACTAATGTGGTAACCAGTAGTACATTTTTTTCATATTGTGGGCTGTTAATTAAATGTTTTTCATGGAAATTATTTTTTATATTTCTTGTGACCTTTCATATTTTATTTTAATCTAATAAATATTAAAATTAGTTTTGAATATTAAATTATAATTTCATGATTATTCACTTTGAATAAAACATTGAGGACAATGTGGTATTTTTGGTCATGGAAGCGTATTTCAATTTACTACGTTTTACATCAATTTGAACCCATAATGACCCTTAATTTTATTAATTTTCTATTGAGTTTAAATGAATAATTTTTAGTGGTTAAAATCTTTTCATAAGTTTTAATGTTTTATAGAAACATTATTTAGGTTAATCATCTAATATCCCTTGGATTTAATTAGGTACTTCATTTTTCATTTACCTCTTCAAAAGTAATTGAATTTCATAAAATATTGGGCAAATGTTATAAAATTAACATTTATCATGAATTCAAGAATTTAGATTTAAACTTGTCAAAATAAAAATTCAAATGAATTATGAAATTAAAATACTAATCCAATATGACTTTATTTAATTACTCTTTAAGAATAGGAATGATTTATTTATTATTTATTTTAATTAATTTTGTTTTCTCTAACAAAAAGATTGTCTCAATTATTTTGATTTTGATTTTTGTTAGTATATTCTTCTGGGTGTAATGAGAAGCTTGGACTTTTAGTTTAAGAAAATTGAGGTGGGTTTAATCTAGTTCCAAATTTTAATTGTCAATCATCTTTGTAAAAAAATTTATTTTTCACCATCATATATTTAATTTCATGAGGGAAATTATTTACATAGATTGATGAAAATTCTAGGGGGAAATAAATTTTGAAAATCCAATTTTTGTGGCCATGTAGTATTTGAAAAAATGATTTATTTAATTATACTAAATTTGGATAACTGTTTTCTCGTGGACAAGAAAAGGTTATGTGTGGGGAATTTAATGTGGGTATATTTTGGTATTGTTTTCCACATTTTTTAAATTAATTTTGTTATGTTTTAATTTTTTAATATTTTTTAACTATCTAATTTAAAATTTATTCTAATATTGTTAAAAAAATTAATGTTTTTTGTTTTATTATAAATTCTTCCTAAAATTTTATTATTATTTAATTTTATGATTCTTTTAAAATATTTATTTCAATTTTTTTATTTTATTTTTCATTCGGATTATTTCATTTTAAATTTTCTTTCTTATCATTAATAATTTATTAATTTAATTATAGATTTAAATTAATCTTCTTTAAATAATTTAATATTTTGTTCCATTATCATATAATAGAACTAATCAACCATTTTTCTCTTAGGTTATTTTTTTTGTTGATAATTTATTTATTTTAAACATTTTTTTTATTCTCATCCTTTTATATTTTTTACAAAATAATGAATGAGAATTAAATTAATTTTTTTCTTATTTTCTTAATTATTGAACAAATTAATATTCTAGTTTTACATTTTTAAGGAATATTTATTTTGTTATTTATATTTATATTTGGCTGAATTAGAAAAGACATAGGAAACTCTAAAAGAGAATCCATGTAGATGAATTTTAATGATGGGGTGTCATAGCCAAATGTCTCTGCACTCACTTAGGATAATTTAGGAAGTAACCAACATAGATATTTCCAAAATGAATCACATAGTTAATATCTTATAAGATTTACACACATGATTCATCTGTAATATAGACATAAAAAAATCAAGAAGAAACACTCACATAACTAATCATCAAATAAGAACATAATTTTATATAGTGTTGTCTTAAATATTTAATGTTTTGTAATACAATCCTGATATAAAGAATTATTCAGTGAAAATTAAAATTAAAAACCCTGATGAAACTTTCTCAATTGTAGAAATAATTTTGAGGGGGGTTGTTTTTTAACTATTAGAAAACAATGTTTTAAGGTGAACTGTAACACCCCAAGATTTCATAGTATGTTATCTCTTCAAAGTAATTCAAAAACTTGCGCAACACACAACACTGAGTTTGAGTGCACCACAACTTACCAAACTAGCCATTTAAAAAGTGATTATGAATAGTGTTAACTTAATTTTGAATTTTATACACTCTATAAAATTTTATAATCCATATTATTTGTTTCTTAGACATAATATGAGAACAAATTCAAATTTTTAGATAAAATAAGTATTTTTCAAAAATGGAATTTTACCAATTTTTAATAGGCGAACCCTTTTTAAAACTAATATTTTACACTTTAATATATTCGATTTTACAAAAATAAACTTTTTCTTTATAATAGGAAAATAAAAATTTAGTTTTGATAAATTTTTGGTGAATTTCTGATAACATTCATATTTGGGTGAATAGTGAAAAGTACAAAATTTTAACTGAAAAAAAAACTTTTTTAATCAAAATATTTTATAGTGTTCAATTATAAATTTGAATGTTTTGGAAGTATATTTAGAATATATTTTTATCATTTAGTACAATTTTGGTCATTATAGGTAATTTCAAATTTAAAATTTACATAAACACATGTCAATCTTGTGATATTCTTTACCTTTTTAAAAACCCACTTTTTGGTTCTGACAACGGGAATTAATTTTAAAATAATAAATGAAACTTATATGTTTGGAATTTGGTTAAATATAATTTATTTTTGAATTCAGAATATCAAAATTATTTTAGGGTGAATATTTGGTATTTTTCTGAAAACATTCAATTTTTGATAAATAGTGAAAAACACTGCGTTATTATTTAAAACTAAATTTATTTTTAAGTAATTAATTATTTTATTTTAATTTATTTTATGTCAAAATAGATACATAATACCTTAATATGTTCAATGAAATTAATTGGTGTCATTATATAATTTGTTTAGAAATATAAAATTTTAGTAAACTTTTTACCGTCTTTTTCCAACCTTCTAGGAGCATTTGAAAATTTGCATAAAACATAATTTTACCACATCTGTGAGTTGAATTTTAAAAATATCAGAGACACAGTTAACCTTAGTATGAAAAATATGGTTCAATAAGATGAATGTAATATTTGGTGAATAATAATTTTTGTCTTATATTTACCAAGGTAAATAGTAAATAGGTTAATTACGGGTAAAAATGATATTATAAATACCCTAAAACATGTCATAATTCATTTGGATAAGTGTAATTCGAAGAAAAAAAACCTTATGAATAAAATATGATCCTTTAGGTCCACATGTATTAGATTATGACATTTATTATTACTTAATTTAAAGAAGAGTTAAAAGTGTTAAATTCATGTTTTCATAACTAAAACATTTTTAATATAGTGTTATACATAAGATATATTCGACTATAAATATTCATTATAAATATAAAAAGATTTCCTATATAATATTATTTTATTTATAATTTTTATACTTTCAATAATTAAATTTATTCATGACACACTGATGATGCAATAATTATCTTATTAATAAAAGATTAAAATAATTGATATTATAAATTCCCAAATAAATGTAATTTGAGACTTCTGATGAATTAAACTAATTTTATAACTTATTATGAAATGTTATGGTTGATTTTATCAATTATCATCGAAGTAATCATGCATTTATGATTTTAACAAAAAACAACAATTACCAAATACTGTCAAAATTGACAAAAATGGTATTTAAAACAAATACTATATTATTGGTTGATATAGTATTCCTAAAAATATATGGCTCATCCAAAGGTATTAAATAATATTATATATGTCATTAATTAAACACTTGAGGTTCTCCTAGAAGTTTAGAGTAAGTTTATTAACCATATAGTGTAAGAATACTGGAAGATAGGGTAAAAGTTAAATTATTTAACTGAGAGTTAAATCTAAAATAAGGTTAAAATGGTAACCAAAACTTGTCAAAAACCTATTGGATGAGATTATTTCGACCCATAACCACCTAAGACTTTAATTAAATTAATTTTGACCCATTATAAACTGAATATGATTGGTTAATAAATTAATACATTAATATTTTCCTAAAGTGACCCTCACCTCTCTTATAAAAGGGCACTTCCCCTTCTCTCAAATTAACACCTACAAAGTCATTTAGATCGGCCAAAACCTTCCCAAATATTATCTAAACTATCCTCCTTTCATCATTGAAGCCTTAATTTGGCCATAAAGCCATCCTAAGGAGAACTTTTGATCAAATCAAAAGGAAGAACCCGAAGAAGATTAGGTTAAAGGTACCCTCGACCAAAGGAAAGTGCAAGGTAAGGGTTAATTTTACAATCACATTATTTGAGAAGGTTTTTTTACGTAAGTATCTATTGATACATATTTATTATCTATTTACATGTTTCATAAAATTGTTTTAAAAGGGATTCTTTTAAAGTACTTTTTTACTAAAACATCATTTTAAATATTTTTAATATTTATTCTTCCAAATCATTCTCATTAATGTTCTTGGTTTCAAAATAGTTTTTAAGGATTTATTTATATGGATATGAATGTTTTGAAAATTTTAATTCCTTTCAAAATTTTCAATTTTTTATGGGACACTTTGATTCAAAAATGTTTTAAAATTTCTTCCTTTCTAAATTCTGTGACTTTTAAATGTTTTCATGAAAAAAGGATATTTCTCTCAAGGAGTTTTACAAATAATTATCATATATGTCAACATCCTTTGTTGTATTTCAAACATGTTTGAAGTTGGTTTATTATTATACAAATGTTTCATATTGTATTTTAGGTTTTGTGATATTTTTGATTTTGGATGTGTTATTTTTATACCATTCATGGTTTATAGATAAAGTATTTACACTTAGTATGCTAGTTTTAATATGAATGTTTATGTTATGTTTAAAATTTTCATATGAGGAATGCACTGGATTTAGTAATTGATGGGTTTAACCCCCTATATCTCATATATGCATAGGTAGGTCTCATTAGACAAACTAGTGTCTTTTCACAAGGCCTTGAAAAAATCTTATTTGTAGTCTTGGAACAAGGCCTTGACTATGTGGTTATGAATTCTAGCATTATGCATTCCATCATTATGAAAGTGGCTATTGAAATTACATGTGATTATTAGACTTGTAGAATATCCATGTGAATAAGTAAATGGAATTATTTCATTTTATCTTTACCATATTATTATGAAGTTCATGTTTAAAAGGATTTGGTTTTAGTAATTTACATAAATGTTTATTCTTATTTATGAATGTTTCCAATATATTTTTATCCATACTCAGCATATGAGCTCACCGCTTTTTATGTTTTATTTTTCCCAAGATGTGAATAAGTATTTTATAGTTGACCTATATGGATAGGCTAAGGGATATGAATGTGTTTAAAAGGGGACAATGTTGTTGTTGTTTGTCATTTTATAATGTAATGTAACATTCATTTATGTAATCTATTTTCCAAGACTGCTAAACTGATTGGTCCTTCGGGACATGATTCCTTGTAATCATGCCAATATTATGTAATAATGCACCGCCTCTGGGATTTTGGGGTCTGGGAATTATAGTTGGTATCATAGGAAGTTTATTACAATCTTTGGTAGGTAGATTTATATAAACTCTGATTAGAGCACATTACCCAGAGATAGACATTGAGGATTAGTAAAGAAGAACATCCTAGAATTTTGGTAATGTAGAGATTTAGTGTGTTTTACAAGCAATACATACCTATCTTGATTCGAGTAGGTAGAGGTGGCTCTGGCATAGATGTACCTAGGGGTAAAACCTGAAAACACAACTTTGAGATATATTCGAACATGATCTAGTTCACGATAACGGGCCTTGCTGCAATCTTGGTTATGACACTCTCTAGAAATATGCTTAAGATAATTCACATTTTCATTACAAGCCATTATTAAAAATTTATGAGTAAATACTTCCTCAAAGGAAATTTTTTTTTGATTATGGATTATATCCATAAACTGTTTAATTTACGTTAGGTATTTTACAAGTTTTGAATTATTCATTTCGATTCATAAATTGACTCAGTGTATGCCATTGTTTAGAAATGGCACCCGGAAGAAGAAATGAGAACTCCGACAATATGTATGATCCAACGAGTAAGAATGATCATATCATTCATGGAATTAAGCCAACATTTAGAAAGGAAATATTCTCCCACATATTCTCAACATATGAAGAAATTGTATCATGTGTTAATAAGAAAAGTAAAAGAATTCATTGAGTCCTATGGCTTTAAAGGGAAGCAAGAGAAGAAAATGATGGTAGAGAGAAATATGGATAAAGGGAAAAGGGTAAAGAAATATTTTACCATATGTGATAACTATGGAAAGAATCACCTTGGTAAATGACTCAAGGAAATGGGAGTTTTTTATATGTGTGGAGAAAACGGACACCAAGTACGTGATTGCAATGGTAAGAAAAAGGTTTCAAATGTCAATTGATTCATCTGGAAGGAGTTGGGACATTACACGCATCAATGTCCCAGTCATCAGAGTGTACCAAAAATGATGCTATTGGATAATAATAAACTTATGATACGACCACGTATGAAGAGTAATGACTACCGTTATTATGTTGTTATTAAATAATTATGTCATTTCACTGTTGTATCGATGAAATACCAGTTATATGAATTATGGAAATAAATAAGGATTGTACTACAGTAGTGTTTCATTAAGGATTTGAGATTATATGGTTCTATGAAAAGTGACTCAACAATAAGATAAAATTTTTGGGAAATAAATGGTTTGAGGAAAGATAAAACTTAATATGATCCTGATATTGAGGTAATAATTTTGTAATAAGAGATGGTTGATTTGGATAAATTATATTGGATATTTTTTACTACCATGGAACTGATTGATGGTTTATTTACTTCATCAATGTTGGCGTATTCCAAATTTCTAGATATAATGCATATATCTAGTATTCTATAAGGAATAAGGGAGTATAAATGTAATCAATATGGTTTTATGGTAATTCAGGGTGTTACCATGTTTTGAAAGAATACATGATGAAGGTATTCACATGTGATTACGTGGAAAAACGGATCTTCATTATGTTTACCTTCCTTATAATTTTTGGAATGTAAGTTTGGATAGAAGTATTTTGGATAAGTCTAAAGGTTTGAATGGATTATGTTTGAAATTGTATACTATTGTTATGTATAAATAATTTATTATGATTATCTTTGGATTGTTATAAAAAGATCAACCTGGTGGTCGGGCAACAACCTGTCATGTCTGGCAAGGACACGAGACTTCAACCAGCAACCGATGGGTGACAAGGGTGCATCACCTACCACTGGCCTATATGATTTCATAGTTTGTGTAATGTAGTTTTTTTTAAATATTTTGACAAATGAATTATAAATTCACTATTTTTTAAACCCTATACGATTAAGATAAATAGAATATTTTTGAATTCTATTATCTTTTGGAGTGAAATATGAGTTTGTGGTAGGAATTAGTTAAAGGAAGATACCCTACTATTCAAGTAAATTTTTTTCCTCTTATTCAATGAATAAATTAGTTATTAAACATTAGGGAAGGGATCTCTAAACCAAAAATGTGTTATCCCAATACAATATGTTTTGTTGAACCGATGATATTTTATATCATTCTAGATTGATGGCTTTGAGGCCCTTAATTTTACACTTCTGTGTGATTGATGACCTGAATCACTCCATAAAAATATTTACATTTTATCTAAAATTATGAGTCTCTAATTTCCACCAATGTTCTCTTAATTGAGATCATAATTTGGTGGTGACTTTTCATTTCTCTTTCCATCTTATTAAGACTAAATTTTATTAACCCAATTTCTGATGTGGGTTTTCCACAAAGGTATTTTCTATTTTTAACAATTTATTTTTGAAGAAAAATTTCAAAATGAGAGGATTCACTTTATTGATGGAGGGGAGAATGTAACACCCAAATATTTCATAGTATGTTATCTCTTTAAAGTAATTCAATAACTTGTGCAACCCGCAACACCGAGTTTGAGCACACCACAACTTACCAAACTATCCATTCAAAAATTAATTCTGAATATTGTAAACTGAAATTTTAATTTTATATACTCTATAAATTATTTGAATCCATATTATTATTAACATAGACATAATATAAGAATAAATTAATAATTTCATATAAAAGAAGTATTTTTAAAAAATGGAATTTTACCACCTTTTAATAAATGAACCCTTTTTAAATATAATATTTGACACTTTTATATATTAAATTTGATAAAATAAACTTCTTCTTTAGAATAGTGACATAAAAATTTAGTTTCTATAAATTCTTGGTGATTTTCTGATAAAGTTCATATTTGGATGAATCGTGAAAAATACTAAATTTTAACTGAAAAAACCCTTGTATTAAAAATAATTTATAGTGTTCAATAATACATTTGAATGTTATGGAAGTATAATTAGATTATATTTTTATCATTCAATACAATTTTGGACATTATATGTAATTTCACATTTAAATTTGACATAAACACATGTCAATCTTTGGATAGTTTTTACTTTTGTAAAAACCCTCTTTTTGGATTTGCCAACGGGAATTAATTTTAAATTAATAAATGAAACTTATATGTTTTTAATTTGGTAAAATATAATTTATTTCGGAATTTGGAATATTAAAATTACCTTTGAGTTAATTTTTGGTATGTTTCTGAAAACATTAAATTTTTTATGAATAGTGAAAAACACTGCATTATTGTTTAAAACCAATTTTTTATTTATGTAATTAGTTATTTTATTTTAATATATTTATGGTCAAAATAGATACATAATACCTATATATATTCAATTTAATTCATTGGATTCATTTTATAATAATTATATATATATAAAATGTTATTCAACTTTTTACCGTCTTTTTCCCTCCTTCTAGGAGAATTTGAAAATTTGCATAAAACATAATTTTACAGATTATATGAGTGGAATTTAAAAAATACAAGAGACATGTTTAACCTTAGTAAGTAAAATATGGTTTATTAAGATGAATATATTTTTTGGTGAATAATAACTTTTGACTTTTATTTACCACGGTTAAAAGTAAATTGGTTAATTAAGGGTTAAAATGATATTATAATTACCCTAAAACATGTATTAATTCTATTTTATAAGTGTAATTCGACCAAGAACAACCTTAGGAATAAAATATGATCATTTAGGTCCACTTGTATTAGATTATTACATTTATTATTATTTAATTTAAAGAAGAGTTAAAAGTGTTAAATTCTTGTTTTTATAACTAAAACAAAATTAATATAGTGATACACATAAGATAAATTAGACTATAAATATTCATTAGAAAGTTAAAAATATTTGATACATAATGTTATTTTATTTATAAATTTTAGACATTAAATAATTAAATATATTTATGACACAATGATGATTTAATAATTACCTTATTAATAAAAGATTAAAATAATTGATATCATAAATAACCACAAAATGTAATTTCAGACTTTTTATGAATTACACTAGATTTATAGGTTAATATGACATGTTAGGTTTGATTAAATAAATTTATTTCCAAGTAATCATGCATTTATGATTTTAACAAAAAAACAAATACCAAATAGTGTCAAAATTGACATAAAATAGTATTTAAAATAAATATTTTATTATTCATTGATATAATATTCTTAAAAATATAAGGTTCTTCCAAAGAGCATAAATAATATTATATATTTAATTAATTAACCACTTTAGGTTTTCTTGGAATTTTAGAGTGATTTTATTAACCATATAGTGTAAGAATACAAGAAGACATGGTAAAACTGAAATTACATAACGGAGAGTTAAATCTAAACGATAAGGTTAAAATGGTAACCTAAACATGTCAAAATACTATTGTTTGAGAGGATATAGACCCATAACCACCTAAGTCTTGAAATAAATTCATTTTGAGCCATTATAAGTAAAATATGATTGTATAATAAATTAATACTTTAAACTTTTCCTAAAGTGACCCTCACCTCTCTTATAAAAGGGCATTTCTACTTCTATCAAATTCACACCTCCAAAGCCATTTCGCTCAGCCAAACCCTACGCAAATATCCTATCAACAATCCTCCTTTAATCCTAGAGGCCTTAATTCGGTCACAAATCCATCCTAAGGATCCCTTTTGATCAAATAAAAAAAATAACCCAAAGAAGATGAGGTTAAACCTACCCTCAACCAAAGGAAAGTGCAAGGTAAGGGTTAATTTCACAATATCTTTTTTTTATCTGAGGTCGTTTTTATGTTTGTATATATTGGGAAATAATTATTATCCTTGTACATGTTTCATAAAAGTGTTTTCAAAGGGATTATTTTAAGCAACTTTTTTACAAAAACATCATTTTAAATGTTTTAAATATTTATTATTCTAAATCCTTCTCATTAATGGCCATGTTTTCAAAATGGTTTTTAAGGATTTATTTATATGGAAATTAATGTGTTTAAAATGATAATTAATTTCAAAAGTATCAATGTGTTATGGGACACTTTGATTAAAAAATGTATTTAAATTTATTCCTTACTATATTATGTTACTTTTAAATGTTTTCATGAAAAAAGGATATTTCTCTCAAAGAGTTTTAAAAATCATTTTCATCTATGTCAACACCCTTTGATGGATTTTAAACATGATTGAAGTTGATTCATTATTATAAAAAAAATTCCATATTGTATTAATGGTTTTGTGATATGTTTGGCTATGGATGAGTTATTTTTATACCATTCATGGTTTGTGAATAAGGTATTGGCACTTCGTATGAAACTTTTAATACGAATGTTTATGTTATGTTTAAAAGTTTTCATATGAGAATGAATTGGACTTAGTAATTGATGGGTGGAACCCACTATAGCTCCAAGATGCATCGGTAGATCTCATTAGACAAACTAGTGTCTTGGCACAAGGCCTTGAAAAAATATTATATGTAGTCTTCGCATAAGGCGTTGACTATGTGGTTATGAAGTCTGGAATTATGCATTCCAACATTATAAAAGTGGCTATTGATATTGCATTTTATTATTCAAATAGTAGAATATCCATGTGAATATGTAAATGGTATTATTTGAGTTTATATTTTCCATATTATTCTAAATTTCAAGTTTCGAAGGCTTTTGTTTTAGTCATTGCCTTAAATGCTTGAGCTTATTTATGAACGTTTCTGCTATTTTTTTATCCTTATTGAGCATCTTAGCTCACCCCTTTCTATGTTTTATTTTTTCCAGGATGTGAAGAAGTATTTTATGGTTGACCCGCTGGGATAGTCTAAGGGATATGAATGTGCTCAAAAGGGGACAATGTTATTTTTGTTTGTCATTTTATAATGTAATGTAATATTCATGTATGTAATCTATTTTCCAAGACTTCTAAAACAATCGGTCCTTCAGGACTTCATTCCTTGTAATCATTCCAATGTATAAAAATAATGCCCTGACTCTGGGCTTCTGAGGTCTGGGCGTTACATGAACCATGTTATGATATATAAAAATACAGAACCAAAATTCCTCCACTACCAAATAAAATCAGACTTTGGACCAGATCCATTGAAGGAATTTATAATGAGGATTATATATTCAAAATAGAGATCATAAAGTTTGCATTCCTTTTTTTGAAGATCTCTAGTGTTTTTAAGTGATGGGACATCTAAAGGGAACTGTAATGTGGATAAATTTATTCCATGATTCACTTAGATTTAATAGAATAATTCTATTCCACATTTACTGAGGATGATAGAGATCAATAATGTTGTACATGATCATCCCAGGGAAGATGATGAAGCATAAAGATTTCTTGGATCCAGTTGATGTTGTAACAACCATTTCACTTTCCAATTTGATTCTGACTGAGCTATATTGAGA
This sequence comes from Viscum album, assembly GCA_963277665.1. Lineage (NCBI taxonomy): Eukaryota > Viridiplantae > Streptophyta > Magnoliopsida > Santalales > Viscaceae > Viscum > Viscum album. The sequence goes on along the minus strand of OY728145.1, from coordinate 1,446,198,772 downwards.
AACTGTTAGTCTTTTGATTCCTAAAACAGATGAGCATGACCCAAACCATTAATTTATATTTGATATGTTGTTTCATGACAATGTTGACGTTTTGGTTGGAATTGAACAAATCATGTTTTAGATAAAGAGGTGTGTTACAATGTAGAAGAACCCAAGTTTGTGGGTGATTTGAGTTTCATAATATGAAACTAAAGAATGAACATGATGAATTAGTGTTAGAAATATATGATTATCTATCGATCCAGAAGATGATAAATTTTTCTGCTCGAACATGGATCATCTGATAAAGAACTAAGTTTGATTTTAATGCATATTTCATAGGTATTTCATGGTAAAATGTAGATGTAAATTATTTTGTTTTTTGATTTTGATTTTTTGAATGAGTTTTTCTATGGGATAAATAACAAGTCATAAAAATAAGACTATTAATGTTTTGGGATATCTATTTTGTTGTACAAATTATTATATAATCAAGAATATTGGTTTGGGGTATTAAAAACAGTTTTATTGATTTCAAAAAATAATAAAAGATGGTGAAATCACTACTCGTGCAAGTGGGTGTGATTTTATTTATGGGTTTTCTAGGGTAACATCTATTATGACTCAAGGATATATAATTTACCATTAAATTTGAATTTCATGGAACAAATGTGGATTATCAAGTAATTGATTTAGATGAAAAAATAAAAAGAGAATAATTTTTATATTAAAATATCATTCAAGATATTCATTATTGGACTACAGATAACAAAATATGGGGAATTTACATAGTAGAGTGATGGGATCCCATACCAATACTTTCTTTTGAGAAATTCAAATCATCTCGAGGAAGATTAAAATTAGAGTTAGATACATCTCTATGATCATGTCCAGATAAGTTCTAATGTTGCCAAATATTGATGAAACCCATGGTGATTCCCCTAATAGTTTTAATATTTCAGTTTCTAACTATAATTTTCTCTAGATAGTAGAATATTGAAATTAGATCATTGATCAATGTTTTATTTTTCTCTCCCTTTGTTTATTTCTTTTTATATTTTTAGAATGGCACATCACAGGTTGGAGTGTGCCTATATCTTAATGTGGCTAGTTAATTCAAGGTGAGTGAGAGTTTGAAATCATTCCTCATTATTTAAATTTATATAATCTTTATCATGTACTGTGAGAACAAAGTGATAGGAATATGACCATGTATTCAATGATCATTGAGTACATTGAAAAACTCATACTAAAAGGGGAACAATGGGTAAAAACCTAGCTCTTCCCTCATTTATATGAACTAAATGAGAGAGATATATATTTTTCATAGAACATGTGTTGAGAGAGTTATTTGTGTTCAAATATTTTTAAAAAAAGAAGAGAGGATGATGTATGTGGATTTCTAGACCATGCTATCATTTCCATTATTTTCACATTCTGTTTATTATCTTATTATTATATATGCTTCATTCATTCCACTATTTTAATTTATTTGTGTTTTGAATTTTTTTAATTGAATATTATATATAAATAGTTATACCTTCATATAAAATCAAATATATAAAAGTAAATAAATTTAAAAAAACATCACAAAGAAACTCTTAAAGGTCATTCTCATTGGGAAACAACCTTGATTGTTGATATAATACTATTCATAGAATAGATATTTGACTTAGGCTTTAAATAATAATATTCAGTTTTTTGATTCACCAAAACCGGTATGCGAATTTATCTATTTAATCTAACTACTAACTCAATATCATAAAGGTCCTACCAGATTACCCTTCCAAAAGGATTTCCAATTTCGTTATTCCAATAAACCAACCCACATCACCTCATAATAACCAAGGAAAATACTTACCATTGCTTATGTAAAGAACATTAAAAACTTATTTCCATGACATAAAATAACATTTATAACCACCCATGCTTGGATATCTATCAAATATTTCTCAAGGATAACTCACAAAATGATCATCTATGTAGAATTAATCATTAAAACACAACACCAAGACATGATGGAATTACCTTACTCCCCGCAATGGCCATGAAACCGTCATGACCAAAAGAGTGTCCCAACAACCATTCATGACAAAAATGATCATTGTATACATCACTCATAGGACTAATCCTACCATGACTACCATAAAAGACATAAGAATAAAAACACAGACTACTCAAAATCATCCAAACCCCAATGAACTATCTTTTATTCTTTACATGCTCAATTATGATCATTTTCTCTTGGAAAATGATTCTTTTGAGGATTTTAAATCACTCAATATGTTGCGGACCTATCAATTAAATTCAAGATGACATTATTCCACATAATATCTACTTAGGGAACTCTTGGACCCTATCCAATAACTTGTGCCTGAACCCCCCATATAATAAACAAAGGTATACATATATAGTTAATTATCATTTATCTAACCTACCATATTAACATAGTTACCATCCATTGATACACTCCCCCAAACAAAATCCAAACATGGAATAATCCATGACAACATCCCAATATCCTGTCTAAAGGTACAACATTCAGTAATGAATTAAAAACATTTATAATTAGTTAAACAATGTAATTGAATGTGGAATAACCCCTATAACTAATCAAGACACCCCGAAACACCAAAATCATTATCAAAATCTTATAGAAGTTACATGAGACACCATCAACACCACTATGCAGTGATTCCCATCTTCTTTAAACTCATCAATATATAATTTAATTTAATTATACCGGAGACCCAAATTAAACATATAGATAAACATACCTTATGTAAAAAGGTGTGTAACAAAATTACATCATTATTTCTAGATTTACTCCATCTACCACACAAAAAAAACCCATTTGTTTCTATATGATTCCACAATGATCTATTGGAATAATTATCCAGTCCCTATCTCAAAACATTCATATATCATTAGACAATTGATAAGAATAATAAAAGTGAAATTAAATAATGGATAGTACATAATAACTCTATGAAATAACCTTAAAAACAAAACCCCATCAAAGGGAAAATAGGGTAGGAAAATAGATGTGCTCAACCATTCAAAACGGCCCTCCCTGAATCCCCTTACAACCTAAATTGGAAGGGGGTGGGGGGAGACTGTGAAATTATGCTTGTGCGCCAAATTTTTAAAAACAAAATAGAACCACCCTAAGTACCTAGTATAATATAAATGGGTACACAGTGGCCTCGAATGAGTTACCGCCTACCATGGTACACCACTAGGGATGTAGATTCCTACCACATGGTGTCTGGTCATAAGAAAAAGAATGTCATAACCTCCAAGTTCACATTAGGTACCCGATCCACCAACCCTAAATACCCAATCGTGTCTAAAATACTTGGACCCAACACCACCTTGTTTAAACCATTCCTGATCTCCCAATGGTCCTCTTGAACCTCCGCACACATCCAAAAATATCATCCTATCAATGATGCATTCTAAATCCATAATCTTATACCTACCTAGGAATTAGCTCAAAAATAAAATAAAATTTTCCTATAATTTTAAAACTTGTAATTATTCGGGTCATTACACCAATAATGAAGAACAAAAAAACTAAGATTATATTTTTAATTCTCATTCCTAGTGTATCAATGTAATGATCCTCATTTCTAGGTTACTAATTTCTATTTATATGTATTTCTTTATGTATTTAATTGATAGATTTTATGGTGAAAATGAAAGGTGGGTGTTAGAGTAAATTTCTCTCATCTCTAAAAAATAGTTTTATTTAGATATAGATATTTTATCATATTGGATTCAATTTTAGTTGAGAACAATTAGAGGTATTTCGAGGTGAATTGGAAGAAGTGGAGGGGAAGAGGTATAATAAGAGAAAAAAGCCATAAACGACCTTATACTGGGTCCCTCATAGATTTTTTGGTGGATTTATTTAGAAAATATGTATTTTTCTCATTTCACCACTTTAATTTTATCCCCAAAACACACGAGGATTATTAATGGCCTCTTTGTTTTACCATTATTCCATTTCCATGGTTCTATGATTTTTTATCATTTCCTCTAAGGTAGATCACACTTCTAGGATTGATCTTGAAATATACTACATTATCATGAGAGCTTATATTCGATAATTCTAAGGTACATGTGATCCTTTTTGGTATTAATTTTTGATACCATTGTGGAAATTAATTCAATACTTTTATCATCTATTCTAGGTTCCCAAATTTTTATTCATTCTTATGGATTCATATTATTCTATATATGAAAGAGGCTAAACGATGGTGAGTCAAAAGAAAAACCCCTTTTTTATGAATTCCCATTATTTTTATTGATAATGTGTAATTCACAAAAATAAATCAAATTTGAATAGATTACAATTTTTTATGATGACATGACTTAATTCCCCATACCTTGATGAATTATTTGCATTTATTTAATGCTGTTATTACCCTAATTCATCTTTTATTCATAAATTATTATTTTATAAAAATTTTGGGGCTTAGTAAATTTAATTTGAAAATAGATTTTTTCAATTAATATATTTTTTATATTTATTTCATTGAGTAGGTAAATTATTATAGGCCATAATAACTTGTATTGTTTTTTTGGAATATTTAGTTGATCATATAAATACCTCATATATTTTTTTGATTGTTTTAAAGGAATATTCTATGAATAATTCTTATTAGTGAAAACATAAGACATGTCAAAAGGTCATGTGTTACTATTTTCCATCTTTCATTCTTTAAATTCTTGAATTTCTAGAAAATTCAATATTAATTAAATTTAATGAATATATACTCCCTTAAATATGTGAAATTTTATTCCATGTTTGTGCTGGTTATTTAACGGTTATAATAAATGGAATAAGGGGTTTATCACTATTCTATAAAAGGTTCCTAGTTAAAAAAAATTATGAATAAATCTATCATTTAGGGCTTTCTCGTAACACCCTGACTCATTAATCCCTTACCCCCTTACCTTGGGATAGACTATAAAATTTCCCTAACTCATTATGTCCAATCCCATTTCCCTTAGGATGGGTTTTGTACGCTAACTTGTTATACCCATTCATATCAGATTATAATATTTGTAATGAGGCATGTAAATAGGTTTGGACCCACCCTATTTTGAGAGTTAGTTGTTATTTTTTATATTAAGGATGAATGCCTCTGATTAATAATTTTTTACTATTATTAGTCATATTCTACTTTCATTTAACTATTTATATGTAAGATTTAGTTCATGAGAGGTTGTTAAGGGGTGTGGTAGTGACCATTTAATAGGTGTTTTTATGATCATTCCAAGTATATATCCTTGTGGAATATGTCAAAATAATTTTATATATGTCCTAGATAATGGTAAATCACAAAAAAATGGTACAAGTTACACTAGGAATTTTGTGTATGTGTGGATTATTTTTGACCTTTTTATGGATGAGTGGAGTGGGTGCATTGAGGTTGCCCTCAAATGTCCTCTTAGGAGTTCCACACTTGGAACTTTCTTTTTGGAATTTTTTGTATTTTTTAGATTTCCATATATTTCTAAATGTGGTTAATTTTAACGTTAATTTTTAAATATATTTAAATATTCTATGACTATGGTATTCTTGAAATTTCATGTTCATATCCTCTTTCATGTAGTATTATCGTAATATTTTTATCCATTCACTTATTAACTAACTACACATCCCATGTGGTTATTGTTTAAATATTTTATTCAAATTATTTAGATGAACCTCTTATAAATTTCTATATTATTCATAAGGTGGAAAACAATATCCCACTCATCTGGCATTCACCCCCTAGAATTTTCACCATCCTTTGGTGATTGGGAGATGCGACTGAGGTGTTATGCATAACTGGTCTAGTATTTTTATATTATTCAGGTCACAATCATTATATAGTAGAATAAAATCCAACTATGGACTTTTTAGTATGGTATTTGATAGTATAAATAAGTTAAAACCTTTTTTGTATAGTAATTAATCCATAAATATGCATGTACAACATATTTATACAAAAAATTGAGTAAACAAGGTCAGTCAGAAATCTATTCTAATTTCATTATTTTTGAGTCTATACTAGCCTTTGAGTATCGAAAATCCTGATAAGAGTCAGTAGGTTGTCACATGTATGATATAATTCCATATTTTATTCTTTCCTATATCGGATTATCTTCATTATTGTTGTATGAAATTGATTATTTATGTTAATTGAAACATCAAAAATAAATTAACAATGCTTTCTTATGTATTTCTTAGTGACTAATAGGTTAATATGAATCACCAATTTATTCCTTTGAATATTTAAATTCACATTATTCATCTTAATACATATTATTTTCATCCTTATATTTTAATCATTCTTTTAAAATGTTGTCAAATGATTTTCCAAAGAATGTTTTGAATGTTTTCAAATTTGTTTTGAGTTTTATTAGTGGGACCATTTATGGTTTTTAAAAAAAATATTTTAATGTCTTATAAACAATATTATAGGTGTAAAATTATTTTATAAATGAATTTAGGAGGAGATAATTATGGTAATTATACCTAACCAATAATATTCTCTTGGTTCTTTCTAATGGATAGATCCCAATAAACTTTAAGGGATTATTACTTAGTTCTCCTATGGTCTTCTAGGGTGATTTTTTGAAGATTACGATTTAAGATCATTAGTGGGTATCTCAGGTTCTATATATCTATAAACTATAAAAAGTAAGTGTAAATTCAGTGTAATCCATAATTATTATAAAAAATGGTCATTTGAAATGTAATGATTTGGGTTAAATCTATAGTTATTTACATTATAGACTATCCAATTTAAAATACTATAACATTATAATAATTCATTTAATGTTTAATGATTATAAATCTTGTATTAAATATACAAGTATGGTCCTTATACATTATCCTTCCATATAAAGAATTTTTTTCTTTTATAAAATTTTATATATAAGAATTATTTTGAAATATAATTAAATTGTTAATTAAATTTTATTAATATTTTATTAAAATGTTTACTAACTAAGTTAATGTTTTATTGAATATTCTATAGACGTTATCATTAGTGATAGATATATAGGTATATTATTTATAACTTTTTCCCCTATGAAAAATAGATGTGATTCATTATTAAATATTCATTTGAGTATTAGTAAATAATTTTAGGAACAAATAACACCAAGGAAAATAAACATAAATACTAAATAGAATGGTTTTGTCATGATTTTCAATGTTATAAGTAAATAAAATTACTGAATTTAAGTTAAAAAATAAATTTTTACATCATTTACAAAACCAATATATTTTTTAACTAAATTAAGATTGATGGATATTGATTTTTATTGAAAATTAGTTTTGAATTTTTTATTAAATTGGTCAAATATGGTCTACTATACTTCAAGTTGAAATTTTAAAAATTTATTTTGGAAATAAATTAATTTTATAAATAAATAAACCCAAATTTATACATTTTTTTATTTTCATCTAGAATAATTATATTTTTCATAGGATCATGATTCTTAAATGGGATCCTAAAAAATGTATCTTGAATTATTTCCAAAAACATATCAGTAAAATGAAATGGTTTTTTTATTTCATAAAGTTCTAAATTCTTTTCGAATTACTTGATTGTAATAGTGTTTACAAAGTTTAAATTAAATTTGTTCAATGATTTATTTTTGAAAATTATTTTTAATAAAAAATAACTTGTCCTTTTAAAATTCTAAAATTTAGTAAAACTGGATGGAATTGAATTTTTTCAAGTATTTTAGTTGTAATTTAGCACTATAAAAGTTTTGTTACTATACATAGCACAATAGATGTGTAATTTAGTAGTGGTAGTATTCATATTAATTTCTATTCTGAGATATAAAAATGGGACTTTGGGCTATAGGGACCCCATCCCATAAAAGGCCTTCAGGCTACAGGGCCTTCGATCCATGGATTGTCTTAGGTGGAGCACGAGTATTAGTGTTCTAACAAGTTTGAATGAAATGAGTTTTTTATGGGTTAAACGATAATGTGACCAATAATTAGTAATAGAGAATGGCTATTAGAAAACCCAAAAACTCCATGCTGTCAATGGAAGAGTTTTAGATGTGGAAATCTAGAGGGGATGGATGATAGGATTACCGGATGAGATATTACAGTTTATTCCTTTTTAAATTTTCCCTCAAGGACATGTATGTATAATTTATTTGTGAATCTATTCCTTCGATCCGTGTAAAGGGTTCCCTCTAAACCCAATTAAAAAGATCTATAATCCACAAAAATAAAAAAAAATATTTATTGGTTTATCCTCTTATAAAATTCAATTACTATGATACTGAAATGGTTTGGCTTGGTAATAGCTCTTTTGAGAGGGTTCTGAAAGGTGGAAAAATATTATTTAATTTTAAATTAAATTTTATTTTTCTCTTTTTCAGAACAAATTTAAAAGGTTTAAAATAATTTATTTTTTTAGTCAAAGTAAGTTGAATTTTTGAGTGTTAACATCAAAAAAGATTTATTTGCATGTATTTATTATTTTTATGATTAAGAGAAAAATCTACCTAATGTAAATAGATTTTTTATATATTTAATTGAACTAAAAAACATATGATTATATATATATATTTAAATTGGGATTTTAAACATTATGTTTTTTAATTGTTTAAAAAAATTTATATTTTTGGAATCTAAAACATTTTAAAATTTCATTAATTTTTTTTTGTTGGTGAATATTTTATATTTCTGGAAAAATAATTTTTTATATACTTTGGTGTGGATATATATGGTTAATATTAAAGTTGATAGATTAAAATGGAGTTCATTTGTAGATTTTATAAAATTTACTTTAGGATAATTAATTCGATATTTTTGGAAATACTAAATTAAACGTGTGAATAATATTCCTAATTAAAAATAAATGATTTATAAATTATACAATAAAATTTTGAGTGATTATGTACAACATGGAAATGTTTTAATAGATTTAAATAAATGGATTCTTATAGATTTAAAATTTTATTTTAGTGTTTACATATGATCATGATGTTTCAACATAATTAAAAATTCTTTTGCAGAAGCTAAATTCGTGGAAATTTAGTAGTTTTCTTTTCTTTTATAAATATTTTATTATTTAAATTTTGTTTTAAATTATTTTTTAGTTTATTATTGAACCATGAAAAACATTTAACATGTTTTAAACTCTTGATATTTGATAAAATTCTTGGGTTTTAAGTCAACCTAATTTCATGTTTTTTTGTTTTTTAAATTTTATTATAGTAATTTTAATCAAAGAAAACATGTTAAATGAAATTATTATAACATTGTGAGTGTAAATTGTAATAAATTAGTAGTGTAATTATCTATGGAAAATGAAATGGTAAAGTTTACCTTTCATTACTACTCAAATTTTTTCCTAACATATTTCTATCCAGTTAAGATATGGTTAATTTAATTAATTAACTATTATATATAACAAGTTATAAAATATTAATATGGAATTATGAAAAACATAAAATTATATTATATTATATGTTTTAACAAAGTACGGGAACTATTAGTGATTATAATTTTTTAACCCAATAAATTATGACCCTTATATTCATTATTAGTAAGATGAATATATTAGTTCATGAATAAGAATGGATATCATTTATTTGATTATGTCTTCCATCTATATTATATTTTATTCCATGAAGTAATTTAATTATGTAAATATTCATACTCTAATAAATTTCTAAATATAGGGTTATATTAGTTTTATTAAATTGTTAAATGGTTTACTTTTGTTAATGCCTTTTCGTTTGGGAGTTAAAATTTATATACTAGGAATAATAATATTTTTCTGAGTTTCATTATTATAATGAAACAAAATTTCTTTCATGATAAGAATATCTATATTAAATCTTTGTTAGAATTTTCTAATCAAATTTTTATTAGGATAACATTTATGTTTTTTAAATATAATATAAATACAGAATATTTTTGATTTTGAATAATGGAGGGGAATGTGATAGATCTATTATTATTTCTTGATTTTATATAAATATTATTTCTCTTATATGTCATGAATGATTCATATATCATTAAACAACATTTAACCATCAGTTAAAATTTTAATCAGGGGAAACATGATTGATGGGTTATATGTTTATATTTATATTATTTTTTTCTCTTATTCTTATCTTTGTCTCCATGATTTTTATTGGAATCATTAGTCTATGAATGTTACAGTATCATAAGGTATAATATTGATTATTCGATCACTTTATTTATCTAGTATATAGCATTAGTAATTAGAATAGCTTCTATTTGGTATTCTATATATAGGTTGTTTAAATTATGAGAGTCACCGTATTATTTTTTATAAGGATATGAATCATTTAGATTTTATTAAATAGAATCTTTGATTGATATTATTTACTATGTTTAATGTTTTACGATGCTTCTTAATAAATAGAATCAAAATGGTGGGTAGATTACAACAATACTCAATTTTGGGTCATTAATTTCCCTTTATATATAGCTATTTAGGAATTTAATTGATGGAATATAAAGGTGATAATAGAGGAAGTTTATTATAGAAAATAAATCACATCTTTATAAACTATTACTTATTTATATCTATATATTTTTATCCCTATTTGGACTATATTATAGTTGAAGATATTTTGAGATATTTGGAGAGGAATTGGAAGAAGTGAAGGTCGAGAGGTTCAGTAGGTGAAATGGGTGCAAGATAAAATGGGTATAAGGTGAGGGTATAGTGGGAGATTTTGGTTCATTTATATCTATATATAACATGATGTTTAAATAATTGGTAACTGATAGATTATTGTGTAGAATTATTTAAGAAAACTACATTTATGTCATTTCAACATATATATTTTATACTTTAAACCAATATGTCTTGAGATTAAAACTCATTAATGCTTATATTCCCCTAACATGGTTTTCTTAATCCTTTTCCATCCCTCCCATGTATATAATTCTTCTAATATTAGTCTAGAGTTGTTCCATGATCCTATATGAACTCTTCTCCAATCACAATAATGTTTGGGTACCTTTTTTAGCCATTATTTTTTATACCACTAAGATATCATGTTCAATTATTTTGAATTTTATTATTTATTTGAAAAGGTTAATTATTTATTTTGGATACTCATTTATCAAGGTATGGAAAAAGAAAAACAGTGGATAATTAAAGGAAACACCCTTATTTTACTTATGGGTTCCTCTTTGTGTTGTGGGTAAACTGTAAATGCATAACAACCCTCTGGCTATATTGTGTTAGTAACTCTTGTGGTGACAAATATTTATTCCATAAATATTTAAGAAGTGTATTAATTGTTATTAAGTAGTTAATCCCATTTCCCTCTCATATTAATAATGTTTTGGTACAATAATGGTTTGAGGCCGAATAAATTTAATTATTAAATGAATTTTTTCAACTAATAAATTATTCATTAATTGTGTTATTGGGTTGGTGAATTATTTTAGGTTATTGAAACTTGTATTATCTTATTGTAATGTGTATGTATATATAACTTAGAAAAACCATAATTTTATGATTTATAACAAGGATATCACTTTTTTACATTATGATTATATTTTTATTTTATATTTTTAGAGAATTATAAAAATATCTTACAGATAAAACCCTTAAAATAGAAAGTGAAAACATCCACTAAGCTTCCAATTTATTCCACAAAAATAGTATTCAATAATTTAAACTCATTTTTCATTCAAAAAACGTTCTATTCATTTAATATGGATTACTATAATTGAAATATAGTGTTTTTATAAGTAATGATAATCCATAATCCCTATGAAAAAAATTTCAAAACATGATATGAAAGAAAAAATATCAGTAAGGGATATAAAATGAATGGAAAATAATTTACCCATTTTATATTCATGAAAACCTAAAATTATGTATACATTTTCTTGTAATAAACTTATTTTTTTAAAAATAGTCACTCACATACTCTTGAAATACACATTTTCACCAAAGGTTCTTATAAAATATTTCTTAAGATATAATAAATGAAAAATCATATTTCATAAGGGTTTAATGAAAAATGAGAAACATTTTTATATAAAAAAATCATTTTATCAGTAAGATATCATAAACTATCTTTTATATCAATGTTCATCTTCTTATGTTATTAAATCAAAATATTTCCATAAAACCCATCAATAACTAGAACATGAAATATATCCAAGAACATAAATATAAAAAATCATAACTGATTTTATAATTATGGAACACATAATTTCATACATTGTAATAATATTTTCAAGGATTTGTCCCACGACATCATTATCACACCATCATGTCCTCATTCCAAAACATCATAAATAATTGGGAATTCATACAGTAATTAAACATGATAGTTTGTATCATGATTATTTATTATTTATATAGGGGAATTAATGGGATCCTCCGCTCACTTAAAAGGACCATTCATTCATCATTATAATGAAATGAAAAGATATTTACACATAATCAATAAAAACTTTTGTATTGAAAAAATGTCATACAAAATGTTATTATTTTCCATAGTTAATAATTTGAAGAACCTTATTATCATCAATCCATAGAAATATGTATGATTGAATAATTATATTATATCCTCATTTAATCATAATAATCATCATAATATATTGAAATTGAAGAAATTATCTTTAAAATATAATTTGATCCTTTCTTTGAAACCATGACAAAAATATGATTTTATTTTGATAAACTTTTAAATAAATATATCTAGAAAATTTATTAAATTAATTTATTTTTAAAAAACCTTGAATATTATATAGGATGTTTTACAAAATAAATTATCATGATGGATGTAAAATACATTGATGAAAGATATATTAAAATATTATATTCATTTCACACTTTTAAAAAAATTAAAAAGTGAGTCATATGAAAAACATTTAAAAAGTATAACTTTTAATAATTTATATAAGATGTCATAATTATTTGAAAAATAATTTTCAAATATTTCAATCCCAATTAATAACATTCATGAAAAAATTTGTGATCATACATATATAGGAGAAATATTTTGAATGTAAAACTATAAAACAATTAAAAGGAAAATCCCTTATGACTTTTGTAACTTTGGAAAATAAAGGATGTTGTTGAAGAGATCAAGAAACTTAATACTAAAAAACTATAATTTTAATAAATAAATTATAAAATTAAACCATAAGGTAGTTTAGAAACCATGTAAAAGAAAACATGAGGTGAAAGTGTAATATGTCTCAATAAAAGGAAATTGGGATGAAAAATTACATACATTTAGTCCTGGATCGTTTTGTATGTATATAAATCCTGAATAATAATATTATATTATTTTCATACTTAGTTAGTAAACTTTTTCACGTCAATTAAATTATAATTATTCTATTAATTTCCTTAATTACCAAAACACATTTAATTACTAAATAAGATAATTTTATGTCGAACATTTTGAGGATGTTTAGTTCATAATCCCAAAACAGCTTCAGTAGGTTGAATATGGTCAAATTTTTCGTGGTTCCATAATATACATAATATTAATCATGAAATAATTATAATTTGTTATAGATTAAAAATAATTTTAGAATAATCATTGATAGGAAGTTATGAAAAATTAATCACATCGCTTTGTTGATGTTGTAGCCCACACATATGCATGAGCAACACTATAATTTTTTTATTGGTAGAAGGGTAAGAAAGAAATTAATATATTATATTTATATAATTATAATTATATCATTAATATAATATATATTACTTAAATTCAACATGCTAACAATAATATTTAGGTTGTACTGAAAAAGGAAACACACCAACTTGTGGAGGTGGTAGTCCACACACACACTTGAGTGATGTTTTCATTTCCCACATGATGGAAATATATATGTATAATGGCGGTGAAATCATCAGAATAAAATTTTACTATATTTAAGATAATTATATTATTATATTACCATGGTTATGTTATAATTCAGGTAGGTATAATATGAAATAGAATGAAAAAAACAATTAAGAGTTATACCTCTTCTTTATAAATACTCATTTGGTTTACACCATAAAACTTCTTAGGATGACTATAGGGGAATATAATAAGTTCTATGAAGTGTAAAGTTAATATAATATGTTACTCTGGGATATATTTAATTATAAAAATGAATTATTGAGATTGTGAAATATAGGATAGGTGGTTCCCTTTTATAAATGAGGTGGGTGGAAAAGTTGTAAATACTAGAAATATGAATATATAATATGTGTATAAATAGTGTAAAAATTATCCAAAGTTACATATCCTAAAATATAAAGAGTTTAGAAACACGATATTATAAACTAATATAATTTAGAAATGTTTAAGTTACACTTTAATCCTTATATATTGTTTTAACGCCTCATTAACCCTATTTAACCTTTATCATTATAAAAAATAAGTCACTATTTAAGAGTAATGAAAGTATTTTTAAAAATTTAAATTCTAAAATACATAAAAAAGGATTATATTCACTATAATTTACCACCCACTTGATTAAAAATTTGATTTTTATAAATTTATATTGATTCAAAATAATTTTTATTATTAAATACCAGTTAAAGTTATTTTTGGGGCTATTTAAAAAATTTAACATTAAAGGCATTAAGAATAATGGATATTTAATATAAAATATTTGAATATAACTTACAATTTATTATTATCTAATAAATTATTTTCTAACTCTAATTAATCCAAAATATATTACATTTAATGTCTTTAAAATCATTTATTTGATTTTTGTACTACTTGGACATGCTCTATATCAATGTTACATAAACATTCATGTTAATTATAACATCCCTATTAATTAAAAAAATATCATCAAAATAATATATTATTTTTCAAAATAAATATTTATAACCATTAATATTTTAACACCCTATTATTTTCTTTCAGGTATTCCATGTCTTTCACTTTTATTTTCCTTTTTGGTTTGGGTGCACAATGGGATTATTAGGAATTAAGTGCCTTTGCTGGGTGAAAATAACCTAAATTTTGGGTCTTCATGTTTTTTTGAATTAATTGAATTCGGGTATAGATGATTCAAAGTCATTATAGGGTTCTCCATAAGTTTGGAAAATAGAAAAGATGGTTTTGAAATATGGTACAAAATCTGGGCTATATTATGTTTGCTAAGAGATTACACACTATGTAGTGGGATTGCACGTCATGTAATGGTATCCATGAAGATTCCTTGAATCTGGTTCAGGGAATGAATGGTATACATTCCATGAAATTATTTCATGTCATGAAATGATATAATTTGGATTTTAAACAAAATGTGTAGGTTTTTCAGTGTGTTTGGGTTTCATTGATTGCATGATGTTAAATGAGATTATAGATAATGAAATTATTACATTTTGTGTTTTAGGGAACCACATGGATGATATTAATTTCATCTAGTTATTATCTCTCCCTCTCAAATACCAAAGAAATTATAGGTGGTTTTGGAGATCTTTGTCCCTTTATACCATTTTTTTGCTGATCAATCATCTAGGTTATTGTGGTGAACCCCTCCAGGTACCCATTCCTTCATTATTTGATTTTTTTGGTCATAACTATATTGTTCGATATAGTTATGGTTTATATTCAAGATCAGATAGTGTTTTTATTTATCCTATATAGTTTCTTGGCATTCCTTGTATTTGGAAGTCCAATCTCTTGGTCTCAAATCATTATTGTTGAAGTTAGATAGGTTAACATGGTTTTGAGGTCAGTGTTTTTGTATAATGTTTTATTTTATTGAATTTAGTATTATTCGGGATAAATTATTTTTGTTCGTTCCTCTAATTGGAGTGGTTTTTTGTATCAATAAATTTACTAGAATGGAAAATATTTTTAAAGGGTTTTTCTTTAAAACTTTTTTGTTTTGATTTGGAAATGGGTTTTCAAACACTAAATTAGTTTTTCATGGATATAAAAAAGGTTTTATAAATGGTGATATTAGATTGGAAATGTATTTTTACATGCATGGATCTTTTGGAACCTTGATTTCATTGGTAAAAAGACACAAGATACCTTAATGTGTGTGTCTCCACTAGTGGTGGTTTGTTTAATATCGACAGTGTGTGAAAAGACTCGATATCAGTTGGATCCAATGTTTGTCTTGGTTTAGGTCTCTTTTTATGTTTAGTAAATATTTTACTATAGGCTGTAGGCATAATGATAGTAGGATTTTTCATTTATGGTTTTTTATCATGAGATAGTTTTTTCATGGACAGTTTATCATATATTTTAATGAGGTTGTATAACATGGCTTAACATTATGGTCGTTCAGGTATATGTGTTTACTTTATGACCTTATGATGTATGGATATTCTTTCCTATTTTATAACTTCTATTCCTTATATTTTGAGCTTTGTGAAGATGAAAATTTTTCTGGAAAAAAGTAAAAATGATTTAAAAATGTATTTGGATTTATAAAAATACTTTTTAAACTTTTTTTTATGTTTAAAAAACATCATTCTTCTTGTAAGACATTGTATAGACTCTATGGTTGTATCCTACTAGGATTTGTTCTCACACCCTAATACATTCATTGCGTGGGTTTAGATATCGTGTTAAAGGATCCAAGTAAAGGGAAGGTAATCTTGTAGTATGTAAAATTCTCTATCCATGATTTCCTTCATAGTGGTGTGGTTTTGAGGAGAACGTTAATCACATGGAGACTTATTATATGTTTTTAATTTAGTCTATTTTGGATTTGATTGTATGATTTTTATTCTATATTTTTCTACCACTTTTTACTCTATTTCTATGTCTCATTTTGGTTATATTCAAGACTTGTTTCCATTGTCTTTGTTTCACTTAACCATGTTATGAATGACTTGAGTGTATGGTTTGGTTTCCCTGATTTGGTTCATTACAATTTGCTAATAGAGGGAAAATTACATGCTGAGGTGTGTTTATACTACATGAGTTTAGTTCTATGTATTTGTAAGATAATAGTTAGGACCATCATAATTTAAAAGGTATGCGTAAAAAAGGGGCCTGGATAGCTCACTTTTATGACTGAACGCTATTTACCGTGGGTGGTGAGGGACTTTTACCAGGTTTGAGACTTGGATTTTGTGGTTATTTCAATCAAATTTATGTAATGTTTATTTAAATTGAACTGTTAATTTTTATGTAATATATTTCATTATTCTAATTCATAATAAATTTAAAATATTATTGCTTAAAAGCATTGGATTGAATTGTGAAAATGGTTTTCAAATTTTGGAATGTGGTCATTATCTAATTTTCCATTTTCATATGTTTATTAGAAAATGAATTTAAGAGTAAATCTTCCAAATATGAGAGATGAAGATATGTGACATCTTCCATAGGATAATCTTCCAGTGAACCCTTCCTTTGTTGAACTAGTAATCCATACTATTCAGACTCTATGTGAAGTGGTTGTTAAGAACCCATGATGTGTAGTGGTTCATGGATCTAAATTTACTATGTTGCATCCACCCATCTTATATGGTGAAAATGGCCCCCAATAATATGAGGATTGGATTGAATGTATTGATAGGTTCTTCAAATTCATAATGACTAATGAAAACTCTAAGTCGGTTTTCATAGGATCAAGCTTGAGGGTTCGAGAAGAAGATGGTGAGGCTCTATTTTTTCAAGCTAAGTTACATGATTATCTTACCTAGTCTTCATAGAATAAAATATTTAATCAACAGTTTTATCATAATATATTATGTGTGTAAATGACCTAGGAGTTTATAACCTTGGAGTAGTGGGGAATACTATTCTAGAGTATTCTACTTATTGTTTTGAGTTAGTGCTTCTTGAACTAGAGCTTCTAACTAATGTGTACACAAAGGATATATGTTTTGAGTTGTGATTGATGTTGGTTATTTAGTTGATATTTTTACTCATGCACCTTCTGACCTTTGTATAATTTTTTGAAAAATACACTTTGGTTGAGGCATATATAGCTGGTATGATAGGTTTGGGTGGGGTTTCAATTGGAACATTTGGTAGTCATGGTGTGTCTTCATGAAAATTAATGAAACACAAGAGTGGTTAGTTCTCTTCAATATTGTTATTAGGGGTCTTGTCAGGGAAGGAGCATGTTGTCTGCTACTAGTGTAGAAGGAGAGGTCATACCAAGACTAATTATGTAGAGGATCCTATGACATGTCATCTTTGTGTATGATCTATCTATCTAAAACATTTTTCTTATAGGATATACTAGGGCAGTAATGAATTATCCACATTCACCAAGGGCTCACATGTTTATGAAGATTCTTACAAGGGTAGTCGGTGTTATCCTCAGGATAAAGGGGGTTTTCATATGACTATTAAAGATCAAGTAGGAACTGATACTAGATGTATTTATGAAGTGGTGTATGCGATGATGGAATTTGAAGTTGGTCTATATACAATTAAAGAATTTTTTATTTCATATTATATAGTGATATCATTTTTTAGAAATAGGTGATACTCATTATTTTATATCATCAAATTTAATTGATGTTTTGGTATCTCATTTGTAACTTATGATGTATTTTTTGGATCATTCTATTCCTTTTGGAAAGAGGTACGGACACGGTTACAAGTTTCCGTTATGTCAGGAGATGATTGATGAATTTGAGGTGGAGTGGGACTATTTAGTTTTAGATATTTACATATTTTACTTGATTATTAACATGGATAAAAGGATCTGTGTTAATTCCCATAATGAATTTTATAACGGTCAAGTAAAGTTATTCTCTTTCTATTGGGCCACTCAGGTTTTTCATGGTGAGTGGAACTCCATATTAGGAAGGAAAGAGACTATTGTTTCTTATGTTGGGGTAATCTCATGCTTGTTGTTAGAGTTTTTTATTAATTAATTTGACCCTTATTTGGGTGGTCAAATGAGTGTGGTGGTGTGTGAATACAGAGAGGTCTTTACGAATGTTTTTTAGGGTTACCTTCCCAGAAAGAGTCCATATTTAATATAGAACTTCTCCCTTGTATGATACCCATTTATACACCATCTTATCTATTGACACTTGCTGAGTTAGTGGAACTTAAGGTACCTCTTGAGGACCTATATCATAATGAATTTATTAATCCTATTGTGTTCCCATGGTATATTCTTGTCCTATTTTGTATGAAGGAAGATAGGATCCCTAGAATTTATATTGATTATTAAAAGTTGAATCTTGTGATTGTTAAGAACAAATATTATTTTCCTAGTACTGATGACATTTTTGAATAGGTTAGCGGGAAATTGGTTTTCAGTGATATATCATAAGTTAGGGTAAGTATTTTTTAGAGTCCATGAAGATAATTTACATAAGACAATTTTTTTGAAGCTTGTATAAGAATTTTTTATTTTTGGCTATTCCATTAAGTCTGAATAATCCTCTTATAGTGTTTATGACTTTGATGAACTATATATTTCATAATATATTAGAATCTTTTGTTTTTGAATTTTCATATGAAAAACTAATGTACTATATGTTCTTATAGAAGCATATGAACCATTTGGATATCATTCCTCTAAAATTTAAAGAACATAGTCTATATGGTGAGATTACCAAATGTGATTTTTAGATCTAAGAAGTAAAATATATAGGCCATGTGATATCATAGAAGGGAATCTCAGTGGATCCTATGAAAAAATATACTAATATGTCCAAGGAGAATCCCAGATATGTGTGTGATATTTGAATATTATTGAGTGCTCTATGTTACTATAGTTGTTTTGTTCAATATTTCTCCAAGATCACATCTTTTATAAACAAATTTAACCCATATGGGTCTAATGTTTGAATGTAATGATAATTATTTAAGATATTTTCAGGATATGATGTTGGGGCTGACTTTATCATCAATTTTGATTATTTTAGAACCAGTTTTGGGATATAATGTTTCATGCATTTCTTCTAGTACAGGTTTTTGATGTGTCTTGATGTAAGGGAAATAGGTTATGAATTTTGGATCATGATAGGTACGATCTCATGAGAAAAACTACCCTAACCATGATCTTAAGTTGTTATCTATAATGCATGACCCCAAAATAGGGAGATAATACCTCTCTGGGGAGTGGTTTACTATGTATTCTAATCATTAGAGCCTGAAATATATTTTTACACATAGGGATCTGACCTTGAGGAAAATATGATGGCTGTATTACCATGAAACATTTGATTTTGATTTTATATACACACCTGGTAAAGTAAATGTGGTTTATAATACATTGAATATAAAATTATCGACACATGCCATGAAGGAATCAGTTGAGGAGTGGTCTCTCATGAGTTTGTTTACAGAGATGAGTTTTGGATTAGAGGAGGTTGGTGTAAAATTGTTCTTGTATTTAATGATAGTCGAATAATCTTTTGATGATTGATTTCATCTTCAGTAAGTGATTAAAATCTAGTGCCAATGATTGCGTAAAATCAATTTTGTTGGGGAGACTTCATGTAAGTCGTCTCAGTCTCCTAGTGGCACTTTGTGCTTCTGTTGGAGGTTGGTTGTTCCATTTTGCCTAAGGAATGAGTTGTTGGATAGTAAAAACTAGTCTTTTTGGTCCGTTCACCTTGAAGATACGAAGATGTATCATGATTTTATTTTTCATTATTCATGGAAGGGGATGATTTGGTTGATTTTAGATTTCATTTTGAAGATTATGTCCTATCAAATAATCAATGAAGAACACCAGAGACAAAAAAAACTTTTGACACCCTCACCCATTCCAATATGGAAAAAGGATGATATTTTAATGAATTTTGTCATTGTTTTTCCATATACTCCTAGCGGGAAAGATGAGATTTGGGTGAACATTGATCGAATTAATAACTCGATACATTTACTCCCTACTAATAAGATGATGAAGGTGGAATAACTTGGGGACTTATATGTATGACAGACTATGAGAAATTATGTGGTTCCCTGTATGGATATATCTAATAGGGATATAAGGTTCACATCTATGTTTTGGAATGTTTTACAGTAAGTGATGGGATTCGAGTTTAAATTGAGCACGACATGTTATCCATTGACAGGTGGATAGATAGAGAGGGTTATCCACGTCCTTGAGGATATGCTATGGAAATGTGTGCTTAATTTTGATGGATCTTGGGAAAATCATTTTTCAATGGTTTATATTTCTTATAATAATAGTTATCAAGACTAAATAAAGATGGTGCACTTTGAAGCATTGAATTGGAATCCATGTGAATATACCTAGTCCAGGGAAGAGTTGGGAGAGTGTCTCTGTTTGGGTAGAGTCTTATTCCAGAGATGAAATATATGATATAGTTTATTAATAATATATTAATAATGAAATAGAGTTATCAAAAATCATATGTGGAATGTTTTCACCGGCCACTGGAGTTTTAGGTGGGTGATTGGGTTTTTCTAAGAGTATCACCTTGCTTGGGACATCATAAGTTGGGTAAGCATGGTATGTTGTCACTAGGTTTTGTGGCCCCATTTGAGATCATTGGATGACTAAGAAAGATAAACAATCATACGGGAGTTCCATCTGGATTTACTTATATCCACGATGGGTTTGATGTTTCTTAGTTGAGGAAGCTTTGATTGGATCCTTCCCATGTGATTGGGTGGGAGGATGTGTGTCTTTGATCCCAAAAACATTATGTTTAAACATCAAGTTTAGAATATGGATCCCCATGATAATGTAATACATAGTAAAATGATTTCTATGGTTTTGGGACACTGACAGTGGTAATGAGATAGCCATAAGATTTGGGAGTAGGAATCGTTGATGTGTATATAGTAGAATTATCTTTTTATAAGTCTAATATTCTTAGGAATTTATTATCATATAAATAATTTCTGGTATGGAGACTATAATACCCCATTATTTTTCATCAAGTATGCCCTGTATTTTTTTTGGTTTTCTTTTTATTTGGGAGAACATAGGACTTCTTGGGAGTGGAGAACCTTTTATGGGTAAAACGACCTCATGTTTCGGGATATATATTTATTTTAATTAATGGAGTTGTATTACAAATGTTTCAAGGTCCATACAGGGTTCTAAAGGATTTCAAAGAATTACAAACGTGGTTTTGGGATCTGGTGATGAATTTGGGATATGTGTTTTCCACTAGCTGATTCAACACTATTGAATGGGATTTAAAATCAGGTAATGGTCACCAGGATTATGATGGTAATCCAGTTTATAATGTGAAATGTTTACAGATCATGAAATGTTTTTACATCATGAAATGGTAAAATTATATTTCTTAACTCGATGCAATGGGTTTGTCGACATTTTTTGGTTTCTTAGATTACAGAATGTGAAATGGGATTACACACCATGTAATTCTCATGGTTTTTATTTTTAGTGAACTTCACAAATGATTTTTAATTTCATTCTATTATAAATCATTCCCCTCAAACACCTAGGTGAGTTTGGGTGATTTTGGAGATCTACAATCCCACCGAACCATTCATTTGGAAATAGATCATTTGGATTTTTTCAGTGTTCCTCTTAGGTTAATAATTCATTCTTTATTTACTTTTTATTCATCATGGGTGAGGTTTTGGATACATTTTTAATAAAAATTCATTACTTTATGGTGTTTTATATTGACCCCATCGAGCATAGTGTTGCATTTGATGTCAATATGGTGTCAATTTGTGTATGGAAAGTGCTTGATTGAAGTCGTGATGATGATTGTAGTGGTGATGCCTAAAGTAATGTTTTTTGTCTTAGTAAATAGCCCAATGTGATTAAGATGATGTTTTTATGCAATGAATGGAACATGGATAATTACTATTTGACATTTTATTCCATTCCTGGTCATTATTCATAGAAAATCGGATGATTGTTAAAGTGGTCTGAAGTTCCAAGACACGTTTCAACGAATTACGCTTTATTACAATATTTGAAGAAGGATATGAAATAATTAATTGCATGATAAATTTTTTAGATCCATCAAATAACTTCTAACTGGATAAATTTTGGGAACAGAAGCAGATGATTGGTTGTGCTAATCTTCAAGGACCAAGACATGTGTTATAGAGAAAACATTATTTACTACAATGTTTCCATGAATCGTGTTTCAATGCATGGGGAGTTGGAAAAGATCTCCATACATTGTTAGATGATGGAATAAGAGTAATGTTCTTTGTAATTAATATCCCAAAAATAAAATGAATAAGAGGAAGAGAGAAGGAAAGGTACATGGGATTGGAATTTAAGGAAGGGGCCATGCATGTTTGAATTCATGAGGTGGTCATGCATGTTATGCATAGAATAATTTTTATGGGGTTACACAAAAACTAGGCCAACCATGAAAGATTAATATAAACCTCATCCTCAAGGAACATGCGAGACACAGGGTCGACCACATCAAAGGGAGGCCTGCCGAGTCAACCTTTAATAGTCATGGGTGGGCTATGTATATGCCCGTATGGGAGAACCAACGTAGCTTACCACCATGCGGGGAAGTATGGTAGCTGGGAGCATAGGGTGGGAGCATAGCGTTCCTACAAAGAGAAAATGGTACATGGTAGTACTGTGGAGGGAAAAGGATGAATCTGACAAGGGTTCGAGGAAGATTGATACTTAAACCCAACACATCCTAAATATCCATTTTGTTGTGGGAAATATTTTAAAAATGAGGAATAAATCTGAGCCCTCCATCTAATCCCAAGGGTAATCATGACCATACATCACATCTACAGTTAGATATCTAATCTCCACCATCCATCCATCACGCACATGGCATGTTCGAACCCGAGCCATCTGATGCTCATGAAACTACATTGTCTTCTTCCTCTCACCAATGCATGACATTGCCACCACTACTTACTAGAGTAGATGACCTGATCACCATAGAAAACCACTGGAAAACATACGAGGATCATTTTTGTCACTGAATGGATATAATATCATGCATGCAATATCATTTTCATGCATGTAATGATTTGGTGATGTTCAAAGAAGGCCGAGGCTAATGAAGTTGTCGAGGCCACATGGATGATTCTATGATGGATTTAATATGAGATATGTGCGATCATTATGACATACAAGTGAATAAGGGGATCCGATTTTAAAAGGGAACTCCAAAAATCACAACCTATCTTTACATGGGGTTTGAATGTTTTAAAGAACCGAAGATCTAGTTTATTCAAACAGAAAATATTGGATGATTCAATGAAAAAATTTGATCACCTAAAAAGGGTTTAATCCTCACTTATAAAAGGCTCCTGACCAAAGATGTACATGTTGTTTTTCTTCACAAATTACAGACCTCTTGTTTATCTGAATAAAAATATCCACACCGAACTCCTCTAGTTTTTGAAAGGTAAAGGATTCTGCATAGCTCTACTACATGAAGGACAAGAAAGATATCATGGAAATTCGATAGGTGCTATGCAATCTCGAATATATCCTTGTGATGAAGGAAATAATTTGCACCTTCTGTGCAAAGAATACCATGAGCACGAGACAGGTTCTCATGAAACCTCATTGTGCTTTTGTGAAGAAGTTCTCATTGGTACTCAATAGGTGCGACCACGCCCATGTTGTGCTTTGCGAAGATAGAACCATGAACCTTTCGTGGTTATATGAAGAATAAACGAACTTCTAGTACTATGGAGATTCGTGTAACTCTTTTCGCACATAAAGAAGAATACCCCCGGGTTTTCACATTTAATATACACTGCTTGCAGGGGTTCCTTTCTGAAGAAGAAGAAGATTGCTCAAAGTCAGGATCTTGTTTCTACATGCATTGATAATATACACTCAGGTACTTTATTTGAATAATCCTGAGGCCTCATGTTTTCAAAAACAAGAATAAAATTTTCATGCATGGTGTATAAGGATGCATGCGCATAAGTTGAGACCATATCCATGTAAATAAAATAGGAGACATTGTGTGTTCACATGTGAAGAAGAAGGAGGAATGAAGAAGAATAACACATATAAAATACTACAACCATTCAGTTTTAAATAAATACAAAAGTATTGAATGAAATCTGAGAAACAAGTATGTGTGTGAATAGAACTAAATAATAAGGAATTATTTGTGTTCGTATAGAGTCACAAAAAGGAGATAGACCATGCATGTGAAAAATCACAAGACACACTAATTGATCCAAAACTATTTATACAAGAATAATGTGTGTTTGAGTTTACATGAATGATATGATATATGAATGAAATAATTTACAATCACATGAACATGTGATAAGAAATTTAGATACCAAAACAAGAAGTTTTGAGTTCCATGAATTCCATGAATAAAGAGGAAATGAATTGATACTGAATCCTAGAAGAAGTAAAGAAGATCCAATGTCTGAGATGACAATATTTGGGGATTAAAGAAGAGAGACAATGTTGATATTGTGAAAGAAAATTCATTCATATTGTATTCTTGAAGAAGTTTTGTGCCCCATTTTCACACTTATAAGTGATGATGGGTATTCATTATAAGAAGAAAGAATTTTGTGACCATTTTTGCACAGAGGACTGATCACAAAGGTGATCAGATTTATTGAGCAAGGACAACAGACCTTACAAAATGCTATTGATGATTCTTCAAGAGATGCATGGGAAAGTGGGATTTATAAATCTTGTATGGGAAGATCATAAGATCAATATATAGTAAATAAAGTGGATTAAAAGAAAGAATATTCTCATGTGAATCCATAGCTAAAAGAACCCTATGTGATTTGGGAAAGAGAAGAAGTCATTAGTGGGACTCTCGAGAAGGCCAGGTGGACTCTGGTAACACTATGGGAAGTAGTATAAAGAACCTACTGTGGGAATCATGAGAGATACAGTAGGAATCTGTATCAACCACTATGGATTATAATAATATTATAGATGAGAATCTGTGTTGGGGAGAATAACCAACACAAAAATGAGTATGAATTTAAACCAATCCTTTTAAATTATTATGTTTAGTTCCTATACATTTATATCATCATTCTAGGTAAGGATGAGATATAAAATAAGAGTGGATCTATGCTTTAACCTGACATAGAGGTTTTATTTAAAAGAATTAATTTTTAATAATATTTAAAGGGATCACTGATTCACCCTCTCCCCCTCTTAGTGATTCTACACTGATTTGGGCTCTTCAATTGAAATCAAAGAGAAGGTCACCAATAAAAGATCCAAGGGAGTCATTATGAAGTGAATATTTCTAGAATTGAGTGAAATACCTCAAATGGATGTTTCATTGAAGACATAGAAAAATATAAAGATGAAATAGGAAAGGAGGATGAAGAAGAATCGTACTACTAATTTTGAGACACCTTCTACTGAAGGTAATATGAATGGTATAACATGAGATGACTATTTTTAATTTCCTCTTATGATGAAGAATATTCAAGCTACGATGATGATAGATCAATTAGTGATCCTTATTCTTCACTCAAAGAACTTATGAAAAAAATCCCTAGAGAAGTGGAAAGACATATTGTTGCAAGCATTAGTGTCTTTAAGATGAAGCATTACAACTGGAAGAAGAAGCTGATTCCATGGAAGAAGCATTGGATAAAAGGGTTGGCATATCGAAATAACTCACAAAACTAGTAAAGTAAAATGAAGAAGAAATTTATATTTTCAATAAAATATATTCTCATGTTACTGAAGAGTTTCAAGGAAGTATTTTTGAGAAATAATTCATTGAGATTTTATTCTTAGAATCATTCAATGCACCTGAAAATTTTCACAAAGTTATTATGGTTGTCAAATGTGATCAACTGGAAGACAAATCTAACAAGGTAAAAGATCTTGATAGATCCTTGAAAGAGTTGAAAAATGTGCATGATGAACAAATGAAGAGGGTGATTGAGAATTGGGAATGTTAGATCAGATCAGTTGAGGATGAGAATAACTCCCTCACCATGAAGTGTTTAGAGATAGAGGTAATATTGAAAAATTAGAAATCACCACAAGATGGAAATTCCCAAAAAAATGGAGGAAGAGATGGTTTTAATAAAGCATGCATTGAGGACTATGATTCCAAAATAAGTAATAGATCATCATTTAATACAATTGAAACATCCTCCAAGAAAAAGGTATCATCCATACCATATTTTACGTAGGTTTCTAAATATGTTTCCACAATAATTAATGGTTGGAAGAAAACTTCTAAACATGTATGGATGATAAAAATTGATGGGAAACATACCAATATGACTAGGGTGGATATGAGGAATATATTGGAATATGGTTCCCCATAGAAAGCACAACACTTCAATAAGAAGACCCAATAATCTTATGAAAGAGATATCAGGAAGTCATGGTTTGTGGGTCGATGATGGTGTTGAAACAAGTTTGGGCATTGTCCATCAGATTATTGGTACAATCCTAAGAATGAAAAAGCACAAAGGAATCCCATCTCAAGGGAGCGCAGTCCAAATAAGAAGAGGCAACATCCACAAATCTAGAAGCATCTATATACTAGAAATAGATTTTTAATTCCTAATAGTATCTATGATCTATTAAATGGAAGTGGTCATAAGTTTGGTACATATCTATGTCACCATTTATTCAAAGCTGATAAGAAAAGAATATCCCAAATGTTTGTTAGTAAAGAAGAAAAATCATTGGGATGTAGGGAAAATAATGGTCTAAAAGAAAATGCTCCCAAGAACAATTCATGGAGTAAAGGTGAGAAGACCCCAAATTCCAAATCCATCAAGTTAAAGGGTGATGGATCAA
This sequence comes from Viscum album, assembly GCA_963277665.1. NCBI lineage: Eukaryota > Viridiplantae > Streptophyta > Magnoliopsida > Santalales > Viscaceae > Viscum > Viscum album. Next base: position 1,446,171,126 of record OY728145.1, on the reverse strand, counting down.
AATAATTACCATGAAAATATGCTTCTACCATTGAAAGAAAGGTAACACCATGTATCACTGCAGACAAGCCATGGAAATGAATGGAATCAAGCTAAAATTAAAAAAATAGGATCAATCTAGGAGAATTTATGATTTATTGAAAACATTCATAAAGATAACTTTGATAAGTTTCCTAAGAAAGGTAACAAGAAAAAATCTAACAATCCAGGTAGAAGCTCCAAAATAGAATATGTTAATAATGAGTGTTTAGTTATATGGACAAATAAATTGAAAATTTCTAGAGAAATGAAGAAATATGATGATGAAGTACTAGATAATGCAAAGGTAAAGGGGAAAAATCATTCCACATGAAGATTAATTTGAATTTTATGAGATGTTGTTAGCACATGAAAACAAAAGTGTCTAACAAGTACTGTGTGTAAGGTGAAAGAATGTTGGAAATTATGAAAAAAATGTATAACTATTTTACCAGGTCAAATGGATATGTTGAACATTGAAAAACATGCAATAGTGGAAGCTACTTCACTACAGGAAGAAGTAAGGACAAATAATCTATAAAATTTTAATGTTAATGGATGTAAGGTTCCATGATAATAATTAAAGATAAAAATGTCAAATGGAGATGTGACACAACCATAATATTTACCAAAAACATTAAAACTGTGAGGAAATGAATTATTGGGATGAGAGAAAATTCTCATCCCTCTTACCTCTATTAAAAAGATCACATGTGTTACATCTTATTCCATTATATTTTTTGAATATGTATGATTACATTACAGGGAATTGAAGGTGAATTTCATTCTCAAGATAATAATTTGATGAACAAAGTGAATAACAACAAGTTTCACTCTTTAATCATGATTTGACAATTACATAATGTGTTCAATAGTGGAAAATTTTCAACATGAATGTCTTGAATATTATCTAATGATATTTTCCACTAGGGTAAATCTAAGGGTTTTCAACCCTTGAGTCGGAGAAAATAAGAAGGAGATGATATCCAGGATTATGTCATTACAAATCATCAAATTCATATCATCTCAAGATGTTGAATCATGAGATTTTTCAATCACACTTTCATCCTTTGTTAGTAATTTTATTAATCATGTTAATTAAGGGGGAGTGCATTATTGATGAAAAGATGCGATTAAAGGGGGAGATTTATATTTTCACTTGAACTTTTTAATATGTTTGTTGAAGTATCTGTATGATTTAGAATATCATTGATAAATTTGATTATCTCCAACCCCTTGGTAAATAATTGAAACACTCTAAGCGTAATTTCACATGTATGGTTGTAAATGGACATCATTGAAAACATTGGTCCTATCTATTTTGTTTTCTACACCAGTTTATCCCTAGTAGGCTTAGAGTTTATTATCTAAATGATCTTTACTATGTAAGACATGTGAAATAATCCCTATCTTATAAATGTTCTAGAAGATTTTATTTAATGGGAGGGGAACATGTTTTTTAATAGACCCAACTACACCTTTTCATTTGATTTCCAATAAGTGGGAGAAACTATTGGCATATATATTGACCCATACAAAGTGTTCGTATGTAATATTGAAAAAAAAATACAAAGGGGTAGATTGTTGATAATAGTGTTTCATTTGTTGCCAGTAAGGTGTTAATATGTGTATGGAAAGATAATGATTGACGTTGTGATGATGATTGAAGTGATGATTCTTAATGTAATGTTGTTGACTCATTAAAGAAGCCACATTGATTAAGATGAAGTTTTTCCACAACAAATGGAACTTGGAGAATTACTATTTGATGTTGGATGTCATGCTTTATCACTCTACATAGTAAACCCGATGAATGTTGAACTGGTCTTATGTTCCAAGACATGTGTCAATGAATTACACTTTGTTACAAAATTTTAAGAAGGCCACACAATACATGATTTCATGATGAATTTGGATGATCCATCAATTAGATTCTAATTGGAAGAAGTTAGTTAACATAAGAAGATGATTGGTTGTGTTGATCTTCAAGGACCAAGACATGTGTTATAGAGAACACATTATTTACTACAATGTTTCCATGAATTCTATTTCAATTCATGAGGAGATGATGAAGAGATCGAAGCATGGTTAGATGAAGGAATATGAGTCCTGTTCATTGGGATTCATATTCCAAAAAGAAAATGAAGAAGATGAAGAGAGAAGGAAAGGTAAATTGGGTTGACATTTGAAGAAGTGGACATGGATTTTTGAATTAATGTGGTGGCCAGGAATGTTATGTTTAGAAGAATTTTTATGGGGTTACTTAAAAAACTAGGCCAACAATGAAATATGACTAGAGGTCTCAACCTCAATACACATATAGGAAATATGGTCGATTTCACCCAAGGTAGGCTAGCGAAGTTAGCCCGTAAGAGGCATGAGTGGGATGTGTATATGCCCGTTGGGGCATAGGGAGAACAAGAAAAGTACACCACTATGAGGTGAATCATGGAGGCTGGGAGTATAGGGTGGTAGCCAAGTGTGTCCTCGAGGAGAACACGATATGGGGTAGTACTGTGGACAGAGGAGGAGTAATCAGGTAAGGGTTCGAGGTGGCTTGATACATAAACAGAATGTATCTTGTGTCTCTGTTTCTATGAGTGACAAGTTTTAAAAACAAAGAAGAAATCTAAGCCATCTATATAATACAACATGTAATTGTAGATTCATATCACATACATGGTTTATGATCTAATCTCCATTATCTATCCATATAGTGCGATGCAGGTTTGAACCCGAGTCATTTGATGCTCATGCAGCTGCATCATCTTCTCCCTCTTGCCACTGCGTGACGCTGCCCCCTCTACTCACCGGAGTAGATGAACTGATCACCATGGATGACCACTTGGAAACATATAAAGATCAATTTGGTCACTAAACCGATATGATATCATGCATGAAATCTCATTTTCATGCATTCAATGATTTACTGAAGTTTAAGTATGGATAAAAAAATAAAGTTTCTGAGGCCACGTCGATTATTAGCTCATGGATTTAACATGAGATATGTGAGGTTAGTATCACATAAACATGAATAAGTGGAGCTCATTCAAAAATATAACTCCACAAATCATAGCCTATCTTCACATGCAGTTTGAATGTTTTAATGAACCGAAGATCTCAGTTATTCAAAGAGAAAATATCGGATGATTCAAAGAATATATTTGATCACATAAAAAGGGTTGGATCATCTCCTATAAAATAATCTTGACCTTGGAATAATGAGTAACTTTCGTTCACTTATTAGAGAGAATTTGTTTATTTGAAGAAAAAAAGACACCAAAAAATCCTCTGGTTTATAAAAAGAAGAGGATTCCATGAAGCTATACTATGTGAAGGATAATAATGTTCCCACAGAACTTCGACAGGTTCTATCCACACTCGATGACATAATTGTGCAGAAAGAAAGAATACTCACCTTCAATGAAGAGAAAACCACGAGAATGTTATAGGTTCTCATGAACCCTCATTGTGTATTCATGAAGAAGTTCTTGTTGGTACTCAATCGATGAAATGACACCCATGTTGTGATATATGAAGAAAGAATTACAAACCTTTCTTGGTTCTGTGACGAAGAAATGCACGTCTCCTCCTAAGGATATCCATGGATCTCTCTACTCACATGAATAAGAATACACCAAGGTTTTCAACTTTAATATAAACTATTTAAAGGGGTTAGTTTCTAAATAATAAGAAGATTGCATGAATGTAGAAGCTTGGGTCTACATGAATTGATCATATGTACTCATGTGATTTATTTGAAGAAACTAGAGGGCTTGTGTTTTCAAAAATAGGAATATAGGTTTCATGCATAGTGAAAATGCATACATGTGAATTAGATGATAACATATTCATGAAAATAAAACAAGAGACATTGTGTGTACACACGTGAAGAAGAAGGATGAATAAATAAGAAGAAAACACATAAAAGACTACACATATTCAAGTTTAAAGAAACACAAGAATATTGATCCCAATCTATGAAAAAAGTGTGTGTGTGAAAAAAACCAAATAATAAGGAATTTTTTTTTCAATGTGAGTGATTAAAAAGACATAGATAGTTCATGTGAAAATCATGAGACACACTCATTGAAACTAACCTGTTAATACATGAATAGTGTGTGTTTGAGTTTATGATAAAGATATTATAGATGCATGAAATCATGTATAATCACATGCACATGTGAGAAGTAATTGGGATATATAAACAAGAAGTTATGAGTAGATTGAATTACATGCATAATGTGTAATTGAATTGAGACTGAAGCTGGGAAGAATTAAAGAGGATCCTATATCTGAGTTGACAGTATTTAAGGATTCAAGAAGAGAGATAATGCTGATATATGAAAGATAATTCTTACATATTATATTCTCTAAGAAGATGAGAGAACCATTTGATCCCTTATAAGTGAGGTTGGGTCTTTATCAAAAGATGAAATAATTCCTTGAGCATTATTTCACTAAGGACGGATCACAAAATTGATCATAATTATTGAGAAATGCCAACAGACATTACAAAAGGCTGTAAAATATTATTGAGGTGATACACAGGAATGTGTGATTAAGAAATCTCATGTGGGAATATCATAATATCAATCAATAGTAAATCAAATATATTCAAAGAATTAAGCTACTCATGTGGCTAGGGTGCTAGAAGAACCATGTGTAATTTAGGAAGGAGAATAAGTTTTCAGTGGGACTCTGGTGTATGCCCGTGGGACTCTAGTAACAATGTGGGAAGCAGTATAAAGAACCTTCTATGGGACTTTGTATCAACCATTTTAATTGATAATAAGACTATACTGGAGAATATGCATTGGGGGGAATAACCAACATTGTGAGGAGTAAATCTTTGAACCAAACCTTGTAAATCCTTATGTTTAGTGCCTTTACATTTACAAAATCTTTTAAAGTATGGCTAAGAGACAGAAGAATGGTGGATGGAGGATTTAACCATCCATATAGGATTATGTGAAAAGAATAAATTTGTTAAAAGATTTAAAGGGATCATTGAATCACAACCTCCACCTATCAGTGATTCTACAATGATCTTGGCACTTCAGATCATTTTCAATTTCATAGCATTCCTTATCATTAGAAGGTCAATCTCTTAGTTTCCAATTACCATTTTCAAAGGCGGATAAGATTATACCATTTTTGACAGGTCATTCTATATAAGGGTTAATTTGATGAATTTATTATAATTCTTGATAAATCCCATTGGCTTATAAATAAAATTAAATTTGTTTGATGTTTAAATGGATTTCATGAAAGTATAATTGTTTTTAAGGAATTTTTCTTAAGAAATAAATTTGTTTTGCTGATAAAATGAGTTTTTCAATCACCAAAGGATTTATTATTATCTTGTAAAAAATGTTTTATAAATGGTGAGGATGGTTTTGAAATGTATTTCGACAATATTGGAACATTGAGAACCTTGGGTGTGTTAGGAAATAGACAAAGTCAAATTTAGTGACTGTGGAAACAGTAGTGGTTTTTTATATCGAAATACTCTAGGAGGACATGGTATTAGTTAGATCCAACATTTGGCATATTTTTGGTCTCTTTTTATGTCATGTACTGATTGAATCATATTCTAGATCCCAAATGATATCTTGATTTCTCATTTATTGATTTTTATCGTATGATAGTTTTTGTTGTGGATAGTTTATCACTTGTTTTATATTAGGTTGTATCGCATGGATTCAAAGGATTCTATTTTATAGATATGTATTTACATTCATAAATTACAATGCATGGACATACTTTCATATTTTATCACTTATACTTTTCATATTCTTTTATTTTTGAATATGAATGGATTTTATGAAAAAAGTGAATAATGATTTAAAAATGGGTCTGGATTTATTAAAATTAATTGTAAAACTGTTTTTTCTTTAAAATCAATAACGATTTCATTTGAGTTATTATAATTTTTATTGACTCTATGGACGTATCCTTCTAGGATTTTTTCTCGCACCCTACTTTGTCCTTGTGTGTTTTTTGAATTTTTTATTGCATGATATTGGTAAAGTTATTTGAATTTTATAGCATGTTAGACCATCATTTCATGGTTTCCTTCATATTAGGGTGGTTTGGCAGTGATTCTTGGTCAGATGGATAATTTTCATAATTAATTATTTAGCCTATTTTGGCATGGATTTTATTGTTTTTTTGTGTCACATTTCATCTACTTTGTACAAAGGTTGTATTTCCTTTTTTGGTTATATTCATGACTTGTTCTTATTATCTTTTTCTTACCTAACCATGTAATGGCCAACTCAGGTGTATAGTTTGGTTGAACCAAATTAGTTCATTAAAAATATCTCTATTTATTCCCCATGAAAACTTATTTTTGATTTTAAATGAAATCAAGACACATTTTTTAATTTTTCTTAACTTAAAATAAATTTAAGATCATAATAAAAGAAAAATGACTGTAAATTGACACAATTTAAAATCTAGGATAATTATGGTAAAAATAAACTCATTCAATGAAATAAAATAATTTATTATATTTATTTGGAGACCCAATACCATATTTTATTCCCGGTTAACTTTGTTTTACTTTTTATCGTGGTGATATACATTTTCCATGCTTATTTTTCATTGTGAGTTAAAATTAAATTGAATTATTTTATAAAATTTACCATACTTATTATAATAAATAATCAATTTTTTAGTATTAAATTATTATTATTTTTAAAATTATTTTTTATATTACTTTGGAAAAAAAATGAAAATTTATTTTTTAGAAAAACATTTCATTATTCTTAAAAATGAACTAATACCAAAATAAAATTTAATGAAGATTCCTAAGAAATTAATTATATTATGTTTAATAAATGAAATCTTATTTTAATTTCAAACCAAAATAGAAAAAATCATTATAATTTAAAATTACTTGATTTAAAGGAAATAATTTTCTATTTTATAAAAATCATCATTTTTCCCTATTCACTTAAAAATCAGTATTTTTAAATAAAATACGAACAATTCATACAAATTCTACCATGAAATGACAGTTTCAATAATTATATCCATTTTTTAAAATATAACATATAAAATTAGAATAAATTTATTATAATATCTTGGTATGAAATGAAATAAATACCATTTTAAAAGAAAATGTATTTATGAATCATAAAATGACTTTATTAAAAATACTTTTCTAATAACCGTCATTAAATAAATTTTAATTCATTAAATTGGATAAATAATATGATTTTTTCATTATAATGTTTTATCAATAGATATTAATTTCATCTATGGATATCAAAATATTCTGACACATAAAAACATTTTATTCTAAAAATATATCATTTATTTTCAGAAGATTTAATCATCATTTCCAACCAATAAATAATAAATGTATGATCAGTATATGAAAAACAAGAAAAAAAAGCAAATATTTCTGAAATAATAAGAAAAAATATATTTCTAAAATAATCATATTTCTATAGTATAAATGGATTCCTTTAAGATTAGTATTGTGTGTACCACACACTATCAAATATTTTAATTAATGAAAATAAACTCTAAAATATTGGGTTTTTACACTCTAAGCCATTAAAAAAATTAATCCTCACAATTTTATCTAATTTTTGATAAAATATATCTAGAACATTTTGAAAAAAATAATTATAGGGGCTGGAAGACAAAACATACAATCCTGAAAGGAAAAACTTTTAAAAAATTTAAAATACATTTTTTTTAAAAACACATACTTTAAAAAGAAATAATAAAACATAATTTTGTAAAATGAAAAAGGAATACATAGATTCCACATGAAACAACACACAACATGGGTCCCAAATAAAGATAACATTAGTGTGATGTGAAAATATCGATATGGAGGGGAAAACAATGTCTGGGGAATAATAGAGAGTGATAGATAACCTAATAGTGAGAAAGTTAATGAACATGAAAATATACAAAATAATTCTTTAAATAACGACATAAATTAATCCGAAATGAAATTAAAAGGATAATATTTTTATTTCAAAATTATTTTCATAGATTTGAGAGATTTGTTTTCTATCAATACATAGAATGTGATAAAATGTACTCACATAATTTTTTTCCCATTTCAAAATCACAATTTCATTCATTGGTTGTGATTTGATAAATTTAAACTATTATCTAATCTCTTAAAATAATAAATGAATGTTCAAGATTACTTTTTAATGCTCTAATTACTAAAGTCAACTTTTATGGGATCACCAGATCTGTAAAAATATAATAAGTTATTCCTCTTATCTTTAGACATTAACCAAAAAATAAAATGGTTATAAAAAGATAAGATATTATCTAATATGAATAAACCTATATATGAAAAAAATACATATTTAATCTAAAAACCTTGATATTAACTCCCAATGCTCAATATAAATCCAGCCCTAAATAAATAACCTTAAACTCTTAAAAATATACTTGAGCAAGTTCGAAACCCAAAAATCAAAAATATTTCATCACATATTCTCCCAATAAAAACATAAATTTTATTTCAAAATAACATTGATCACTCTTAAAGTCAGATAAAAAAATGTATACAACCTAATAATATAATCACTAAAATGTTCCAATCTTTACCATATATATATCCTAAATCACTATAAAGGCACAATAATTTCATATATGCTTCCAAAAGATAATTGAACCTTTATTCCTGAAATAAACTCCCATATTTCCCAAAAATATATCTATTTACCATAATCATACAATATTCCCAATATATTGAACTTTCTAAAAAAATATCATTAATCATTTACTCACTGAATCAATCTTCAATCCCATTGTTTTCTATATTAAAAAATAGATGTTCCCAAATTTTAATAAAGCTTTTATCCAATTAACCATAACTGCCTTTACCTAAAATATCATGTTAACCCTAAATGTCATAAATAAATTTAAACCTATCTCCACAAAATATATTATCCATATTCCTCAAATAAATGTTTCCCTATGACACAAACTCAAACCAAGGGTTTTTTCCCTAATTTAAGGCCAAAATATCACTAATAATCATAAACTCTCATTAAATAAAAGCTAAAAAGGGGTATCTATTCCATTAAACTTATGAACATCCTTTTATTTATTAAACCATAATAGTGTCTAATAACTATAATATAACCTCATCTAAATCATATCAACCTATATTGTTATCAAAACCTTTCCTCCGATACTAAATACAATGCCCTGTAACACAAGCAATCCAAAAATAAAAGATTTATAACATGGTTTTTCAATTTCACACATTTCAAGGATATTTTTGGATTAACATTTTATGGAATTAGAAAAAAATATTATATATCAAACCCAAATAATATATAGTGGATCTTTTCCCTCAATATCCATTTTATTCCAAAATTCAAGATTCTTAAATTTAAAATCATGTGAAATCTAAAACACGTACATTCTTTTAAGATAGATACCTAAATTAAAAATATAGTCCTTCCTATAGGTATTAATATTACTTAAGCCTTGTGAAAAATATTTTAAATTGTGGGATGAGAAAAAAATCTATATAAGGTATATAAAACCTAAATAAATTGATTAATCCATTTGAAATTATTAAAAACCCTGAATGATGTTTTACTTTTCTCATAATAAACTTTATGTTTAAAATATTCACTTACTTGGTATTAAAATAAACTTTTTACCAATTTTTTTCATAAAAAATTTAATAATAAATTAATAGGGAAAACAATAAAATCATCAGGGTTTCTTGAAAACAAATGAAATATTTTTCATGAAAAAAAATCCTTCTACCCATAGGATATCGTAATAATTCATTGAAATCAATGTTAATCTTCTTATCTTATGAAAAACAAATCTATAAAACCCTTAAATAAATATAAAATTAAATATATCTGAGGGAAAAAATATAAATTATAACATGGAAAATAATATCTATTTTCATAAATATGGATGCGTAATGTTGGTAATAATAGTCATACCTTCAATTAATTGTTTCAATGAATCACAAACATACCGTTAAGGCCTTGTTCCTATATATCATAAATAATTGGGAATGCATACACAAAATATCAATACGAGTTATCTAATAAGACCTACAAATTTATCAAGGGGATATAACAGTCATCATACCTCACATACTAACTCAAATTATTTTATCATTTGAATTAAATGAATAATAATTCAATGTATAATCAACATAAACATTCATATTAAAAAACTAGTGTAGAAACTATTACTACTTCCCCCAGTCAGTAAATAGAATAATATGATCATAATACATTGAGAGAAACAGGTTTGATGTTATAATTAGATAATACCTCCATTAATTAATAATAATCATCAAATGATGTGGTGTTATATCAAAATACCTTTAAAAATTCATTCCAACCTTTTGTCGAAAACATGAAAAGACATCCTTATATTTTGACAACATTTTAAATAAAATTTTCTAGAAATTTAGAAAATGTTTTTATTTTAAAATTATCATTGTAATTTATAATTTAATATTAAAAAAAATAATGACCCTGATGTTTCTAAAATCCATTCATTCCACATTCATTAAAATAGTGTATACTTTTGACACTTTTTTAAAAATTTAAAAGTAAGTCATACATAAAACATTAGAAAAAAATTAATTTTAATAATTTGTAAATAAATTAAAAAGTAGTTGAAAATGAATTTTAACAAAATTTGAAACATAAATAATAAAATTATTGAAACATTCTATAAACATATAGTTAAACTATAAGTATTTTGAAAGGAAAACTATAAAACATGGTTTTAGAAGTAAATCCCTTATTGGTTTCGTATTTTAAAAAAGGATATTTAAGAAGATAACATGAAAAGGATTTGTAAAATGCCTTAATTTTAGTTAATAAATTATAAAATAAATCCATATGATAGTTTATAAAGTACAAAAACAAAAACATGTGAGAAAATGGCATAAGTTTCAACGAAAAGAAATTGATATTGGAAATACCTTACCAAGAGTTTGGAATAGTTTATTAAATTATCTAACTCATGAATAGTATGATTGTGTCACCTTTATACTATATTAAAAACAATTCAGGTTTATTCCAAAATCACTTTTCCTTTTATTTTATTTATTATAATGAGTCATTTAATTAAAAAAATCAATTAAGTTTTCATCAGATGTTTTACGGGGATTTAGTTCATAATCCCCAAAAAAACATAGGTTGGTTGAACATGGTCAAGTGGGTCATGGTTACATCATATAAATAGTATTAATCATGTAATAATTTATATGTTATAAATTAAATATAATTTTACAATCATCCATTAATGGTTTTCATGAAAAACAAAACATGTCATTTTGCAGAGGAGGTAGTGCACACGTACTCAGAAATGATGTTATCATTATTTAATGGGTGGATGGGTAAGAAGATCAGAAATATATTACCTCTATAAAATCATAATAATATATTTAATATAATATATATTTGTTAAATCTATCATAATAAAAATCTTTGTGATGGAGTTCTTAAAAATGAAACACATTACTTATTAGAGGTGGTAGTCCACACGTATTCAAGAGGGACGTTTTCATTTCCCATAGAATTGAAATGGAGAATAATTGGGGTTTCGATTTAATTATAATAAAATTTAAATATATTTAAGATAATTATGTAATTATATAATCAATTTTTGGATAATATTTAAGGTGTTAAAAGATGAAATAAAATCAAAGAACTTGGTTAAGAGTTATACATATTCCTTGGAAATCATCATTTTACATAAACCCAACTCCTTTATATGATGGTAGGTTTAAAAGAATCTATATTAAGTGTAAAAGGAATATAATATGGTATTTGGGTATTTATTTTAAATAATAAACAACTTATTAAGTGTAAGGAAGTTAGGAAATGTGGTTCCCTCTTATAAATGAGGTGGGTGACAATCATGTAAATACATTATATATAAATATATATTATGTTTATAACTCATGTAATATGAATGAAAAGATAAATAAAATTTAATATATATAGTATAAGGTCCATATATGAAAAAATATATAATATTCATATAAGTTTATGTCCCATTTTAGTTGTTATATTTTGGTTTAACCCACTTATAAACCCTGTTTAACCTTAACCGCTGTAATAACATTTTCACTCTTCAATAGTCTTGAATGTAATTTTAAAAATTATATGTGACAAATAAATGAACTATTAATTATTGGATGAAAAATTTACAGTCCATTGAGTTAATATATTATTTTAATAATTTTATTATTTGTAAATTTTTTTAAACATGAAATACCATTTATGGTCATTTTTTGGAGTGTTCGCAAAATTTGAATTTAAAAACATCATGAAAAGAATTTAATTAGAAAATAAACACTTTCACCATAAATTATTAATTATTATTATTAAAATAAATAATTTTTAAGCATAATTTAAAAAATATATATTACTTTTTATGTTTTTAATGTCATTTGTTTTGTTTTTCTATTGCTTGTACAAGTGCTAAATCAGCATTGCGTAATCATTCATGACAATTATACTATATATAAAAATTAAATATAAATAACTAAAAAAAATATTTTATTAATATTAAATAATAAAATATATTACAATAATGATATTTTTCTCGCTATTAATACATGTTATATAAAATAAATTAAATAGATTTTAATTTTTTAATTTCTATTAACCTTAAATAAAGTAAACATCATAATCATTGGAAAATAATAATAAATCATCATAATTAAGAATATAGGATGTGGCTAGCCAAACATATCTCATACAATGAAATAATTTAATATTTTATAATTATTTTTATACCTTATCCTAGATTTTTTAATCTTATTTTACCGATTTTACGTTTTTTTACTATGGTGAAAAACATTTACCATGGTTACTATTAATTGTGATAGAAAATTAAATTTTATTAAGTTCCAAATTTGAACCTCCTGATTAAAAATATGAAATAAATTTTAAAGAAATTTTTTTTATAAGTGGTAGAATAAAATTTAATATAAGTTAGAAAACAGAAAGAAAAAACTATTTTTTAAGAAATCTGTGACATTATGTAAAAAATAAATTTATAACAAATAAAATATAATACTGACTAGTATGGAATTAAATATGATATTTTTATTTATAGTTATTTTATTTTACTTTTAATCCAAATATAAAACAACATGGGACTTTTAAATTACTTGATTAAATGAAAATAAATAATTGTTTTGAAAAAAATTAATAATTTTCACTATTCGATAAAAAATAAATCTTTTAAACAAATCCCAACAAATCATTCAATGATTATTTTGAAGTGATTATTTAAAAAAATTATATCCATTTTTTAAAATTAATATATAAAAATATGGAAAATAATAATTATAATATCAACACACCAAATGAAATAGGAACTATTTTTAAAGAAAAATTATTTTTGAAGCATAAAATGACATTATTATCATTAATTTTATAATAAATATCATTAAATTGGTATTAATTCGTTAAATTACATATGGAATCTAATTATTTCATTATATTAAACTATTATTAGTGATTAATTAAATCTATTAAGATCAAAATACATTGCACACATAAAATTTTTTTATGAAAAATATATCTTTAACCTTAAAAATATTTTAGCTTCATTCAAAACAAAATAATATTATATATTATATTGAAAATTAATTATATTAATAAAATAATTTCAACATATATTTCATAATATGAATATTCCAATTCATTGCCTCTAAACAAAAAACTAGGTTATAATAATCATATTTAAATAATAATATTTTTACAGTATATAGAGTTTCGTTTACGATTAGTGGTATATGTACCACACACTATTAAATATATTACTTAATGAATATAAATTCTAAAATCATGGACTATTAAAACCTATTTGGTTGCTTACATCCATTTCTCAAATACTTATTCGATTATTCAATAAGTATAAACTTTGAATTATTCATGTTAGTAAAAATAATAGACATCTGATATGGTTACTCATTGATTTCCGTAATACATCTAGGTATACTAAAATAAAATTCATTAAATTTAATGATGAATTAATTCCATGAATATTTAAAAAATATTTCTAAATTTGTAGTTTTTATTCAATGATTATAATACATCATAGAAAGGGTATATTGAAATTCGATAAAAGGTGCCCATGTAGACATATTATCAATGAACATGTCAATGATTTGGTATGGGCTTGCAACAAAAAACGCATTTTACCATGTACCTTTTTTACTTAACATGAGATTCTAGATTTAATTAAATTATTAAACATATTAACCTATTCCACATGTTATTTATCAAACCCTAACTCATTATAATCGTTCCTCTCAAATTTTGATCTGTATCTAAAAAATAGAGAAAAGGTACAGACCCTCTCTATTTTGGGGTTACTTATTATATTTAATATTAAATTTAAATATATTTTATTCTATATATATATTGATACTATTCATATTTCAATATATTTTCACTATTTTTTATATACATGTTATTCTATGATAGGTGATTAATGGTTATTGTGGAGATTTACTATAGGGTAATGTAATAAGAATTCCATTTACATGTAATTAATTGAAAAGTACTAGATTTTTTAGATCCTTTACATGGTAGTTTCATTATATTATAGATATCATGAGAGTGTTTAGGGTGGTTCATAAAGAAAGACATTGAGTTTTCCTTAAGAAAAAAACAACTATTATTGATTGGTTTACACTGTTGCGAGGCTCATGGCATAGTCCTTAAAATTTTCATAATCAATTTACATATGTTATAAATGTTTAGGATGAAAGTGAATATTTTGGTGAATTTATGGGCCATTTTAGAAGTCATTTTTCAAGACGTTTTTGATAGAGTTAATATGGGAAACAAGGATCTTGGAAACACGGATTTCACTCCTTGTATCATATTTATGATATTTTATTGTTTTTTTGTATTTTTTATTCTTTAGTCTATATTCAGTAGATAAAATGTGGGTAAACCAGCTATGTCAAGGTGGTATGGTGATTAATGTTGTTTATTTTTCTAGAATACCTATTTTTATTAGCATATAACACATATATAGTCAATCTCATTTTAAATAAATAAATTGATCAATTGTATTTTATGATATTTATTAAATTTTAAAAGATATAATCTATGAATAGTGTTTTTACTGTATTTACTATGTCGTGGTTCTCATCACCACACAATGGAAGGGGATTCATCTAATTTAATTATAAATTTGGATGAACCTTCTCATATCATTCATTCCACTTCTTTTATCTCAAGGTATAAGTGATCGAGTTGATTTCATTTGAATCTTTGGATTCATATTTTTCATTTATGAATCCCAATATTCATGGTTTTCTAGTCTTTGATTCAAGGTACTCATTCTTCATAATATTCATATTCACTCTCTTATCTTGTCCTTCCCTCTATGTTTTCTCTCAAAATAGGATTAAAAAACATGTATCTTGTTTTTTCGGTTTTTGGATGATGGATTTATGATGAATGATGTAATATAGGTTAGTAGAATGTTATTATGGATTATTCAATGTTTCTACTTGGTTTTCATTATTTCTATTATAATTGTATAACTCAAGAATCATTGAGACATGGGATTTCTAAACTCTTATTATAAAACATGGAATGAGAAGATTGATTGAATTTGTAACATCACACATGATTGATTTCTTCTTAGATTGTGTGGAATATTATTATTTCAAGAGATATATTTCAAGAGAATGAAATAAATAAATATAATAACTAAATTACTGTTTAGGTATGGTAATAGTCAGTTACAATCTTTGGATTCCCTCGTTATTTCCATGATATTGATGATTGTTTTTATTGTTGGTTTATTGTTTTTATTTATTTACTAATTTTTTTATTGGAAAACTAAATGTTATTACCCTTACTTATTAATTCAGTAATGTCTTATACAATTAATGTTAATTTTCTCAGTATGTTCTTAATCAATTAATCAATTATTGATGGTAAAAAATTGGAGGAATATAAATATGGAAATTTATATTATTATTTTCTATGATTAAATTTCTAAATGAATATGGAAGTGTTATTAAAATGAATATGTTGTTTGTTATCATTGATGTCCTAAATGTGGTCTATTGTGATTTTGAAGTGGTGTTTTGGGAATGATGTTGATAAATATGGTCTAATCTATGAAAAATCATGTGTGTTTGACTGTAATAATATTCGAGGTGATTTGTTTTCCTTTTAAGAGATACGGTCTGTGTTGTAGTTGAATTATTTCAGCATTCTGGACCTTATTTATTCATTATTATATATTTTTGGTATCATTTAGTTGAGGTTTATTGTATAATATGGAAAATTATTGGATTTTATGTTATAGATGCATCAATTAGTGCGCCGTGAGGATGGGTTTTTGTAAGAGGATGTCATAATTATTTCCTTTTCCTCAAGTGTTTCAATGGATTATATATTGAATCAAGAAGTGATTGGTTTTTTAAGATTATTTTGTGTGATTTTTATTTGTTTTCCTGGAATAATTATCAAGAGATATCAATATAATATAGGATAATTAAAGTAACATGAAAGTTTGGTTGAAGTGTCCAATCCTGTAGAAGAAGAAGATCATAATAGTTATGTCGAATCATATGATAATATTTATAAATATATTTAAAATCATGGAAGAATTTGTTTGAATAATTGAGGAGTTTTATCTTTTATGATTAATATGATTAAAATATATTTTGATGAAGAATAAAACATGAGGTGTTCCATGAAAAAATATTTTATGAATAGATGGGCGATGGAATTGGAACATATGAATAATTTTCTAACACTTTTTATAATAGTTTAGTAAAAATTTTCCAGACCTAAACAAGCCAGTAGTCCATATCAATATCATATGTGGGATAAAAACTCAACACCTAGGAGCCAACTTATATAGATTTTCTAATGCAGTATATAGGCAATGTGCATTCATAGATAGGCATTGGTGTGCACAAGTGGAATGAAAAATAGAACTTATGCACATGGGTCAGTGTATCATATGGGTATGAGAGTGTGAGTGTTTCTAAGCGAACCCAATTACAATCATTAGAAACCTATAGAAATTATAATATTTACTATGAAGAGGAAAAATACATGTGAATGCAATGTGGGACTCAAAAAGTGAAACAAACAGTTCACCTTTTAAAAAGGTATGAAAATAACCAGCATCAACTATTTGAATTGATCCATGTATTATAATCATGCAATGATATTTTGATCAACCTTTATCCCTTCAAGGGTTGACTACGAACATAAACATGATCATGAGATGGAATGATATCATGAACAACATGTTACCATGAAGAGAAAACTATGATTATGAGCAATGTGATATCACAGGTTTCAACCATGAAGTGGAAACTATGACTACGAGTGGAATGATACTATGATTTATGACCATTGGGAGGGAACTATAATTGTGTGATGGTAGGATGAGGAACCATGACCTTCACATAGTAAGAGGATCGACGATGAGCTTCGCATGGTGGGAGGAGCAATTGCGACCCATATTTTCCTTGTATATGGGATGAGAATTAATGATTTTTTCATCCATAGTTATT
The DNA here is from genome assembly GCA_963277665.1 of Viscum album. Classification (NCBI taxonomy): domain Eukaryota; kingdom Viridiplantae; phylum Streptophyta; class Magnoliopsida; order Santalales; family Viscaceae; genus Viscum; species Viscum album. The sequence goes on along the minus strand of OY728145.1, from coordinate 1,446,153,549 downwards.
AATATAATTCCAGACCCTAAAATTTTTATTTCTTCATATTTTTTCTTAATAATTACCCTATACATTTGAGGGTCGAGCATCAGGTACCAGCAAGCTATGATCCGCCACTTGAGGTACTGAAGTGGATGTGGGATGGTATATACATGGACTTCATGACAGGGATACCACGTATGTCCAGAAGCCACGATTACATCTAGTTAATCATTAACCAACTCACCAAGTTGTCCAATTTCATACCCATCAGAGAGTAGAGATTAGTAGATAGCTTGGTACATCTTTACATATAGTAGATTGTATAGCTTCATAGGGTGTCGTTGAGGGTCGTCTCAGATCACAATTCTCGTTTTACATACTGCTTGTAGAAGGGTTTACCAGAGAAAATCAGGACTCAACTACATTTGAGAACCACCTTCCATCCTATGACAGTTGGTTAGAAAGACTAGACCATATATACACTCGAGTACACGCTTCATGCTTGTGTCCTTGATTTTGGCCGTTGTTGGGAGGACCACATTCCAATGGTGGAGTTATCTTACAACAACAGTAATAACTCTACCATTGGTATGGCACCATTTGAGTCCCCGTACAGGAAACCTTGCAGATCACCACTATGCTAGATAGACCTAGGGGAGTCAGCACTTAGGGGTCAAGAGTTGGTACAAGCTACCAGAGATAAGGTGAAAATCATCCAGGAGAGGATGAAGACTGTACAGATCTGGCATAAGTCTTATGCCGATAGAATACAAAGACCATTGGAGATTGAGGGGGGATACCATGTCTTCTTACAAGTCTCACCCCAAAAATGAATACAGAGTTTTGTCCAGGGAAGCAAGCTATCTCTGAGGTTCATCGAAACATTCTGTATCATCAACATAGTAGGCAAGGTGGTGTACCAGCTATCTCTTCCCAAACAGATACACCAGGTGAACAATTTTTTCCATGTGTCACAGTAGAGGTGTAACGTGCATGATCTATCACACCTTATCTACTGGGGAGAGTTGGGTGTCAATGATGGGGTGATGTTTACAGAGTTTCTGGAGGAGATAGAGGATCAAGAGGAGTGGGTTCTTTATGGGTAGTTTATTCCTCTGGTGCTAGTTAGTTGGAAGCACGGGAATCTCTAGAAGAGAACATTGGATCGGGAGGCTCATATACATGCTCAATACCCCCATTTGATTCCCTAGTCTTGTTCTAGTTCTCGGGGAATAAAATACCTAAGATGGGGAGAATGTAAAGGCCTTCAAATTCCATATATTTTTTATTTATTTTTTATTATTATGAGTCTGTGAAAATTGAAGGCGCTTGATTCCGAGGCCCGGTGTGCCTGAAACGGTTTTTTAACTTCTTTTAAGGTATGTTCTATAAATGTGTAGTCGTAATTTTCAATATTTTGAACCAGTGCATATATTAAAAATTTGAGGGCACCGTTGAATCCACAGCACTGGGATTCACCTAAGGGTGGCTTAACTTTGACCATAGTAGGTCGAGAGAAAAACTTATTTTTATAGAAATTTAAAGAATAATAAAATAACATAAAATTGTTATTTTATTATTCTACCAATAGTTTAGTGGTGGTGGTGGGACCGCTGAGTTATCATGCCATTTAATGGCTTGAATATTTTGTTGTTTTACCTCTCCTCGTTAAATTTATGTGGTCCATTAATATTACCCAATAATGAAAAAATTAATTAAAAAGAGAGTTAAACTCTAAACTCCTCCTTTTAATTACCAACGTTGGAAAAAGGGGTAGGATTGGTGATATTTCCGGAGAAGTCTGACGACGCATTGAAAAAAACCCCTCCATCAAAGAACAGAGGCTTGAATGACGTCGTTGGAAGAATTCGACCCGGGATTGAAAAATTATGATTGCTTCATCAAGTGTGGATTCTTCTTCCACAACCATGAACTCTCCTCCAATTCCGGGGTAGGGGCTGTTATTAAATTCAAGTAATCTCATTATTCAATTCCTCTTCCTTGAATAGCATGAAGAATTCGGATCAACCAAAATTAGTTGATCTGCGAATCGTATGAAATTATCGGTGGTTGTTGCGGAATATTTGAATGGGGTTTAATCAATAACTATGTGATGTTTTTATTTAAAACATGTTTTCTATGATGTTAACCTGAAGGGATCAGGCCAAAAGATCAAGTCTTGAAAACTTCACCGCTTTGGTTTTTTTCACATTCTTCATGGGTGATGTTTGAACTTGATGACAACATGAATCTAGGAGTAAAGCAGTGATGACAGCATCTCGGGAGGCTCGTAGGCACATTCAGAAGAGAAAACGGACCACCAGAGCTCACCTATTGGCCCGTGTAAGTTCTGTCGGCGTGCCATAGCATGCCATGGAGGGAAGTCATGGCATCGAGCTGCGGCGGTCAGTAGGGGTGGTCGTCCCTTGGCTAGCCTCGGTGGCAGAAGGCAGTGTGACAATGCGTGCCGCGATGAGGAGGTCGCGACATTGAAGCTGCGGTAGAGGAGAAAGGGACCCACGCCCCATGGGTCCTGCAGACTGGAGGGCGACACCACGTGGTGCCTCCAATTAATTATCTTGAATGGACTTGTCGTTTGGGTAGGGAGAGCGGTCGCCTGGCTGGTAGACCGCGCCAGCCATCGGGTCGGGTTGTCTGACGGGTTGGGCCGGTTCGTGGACCAGCGGGCCGAGCCCGCCTCGGCCCAGCCCACTCTGGCCAACCCAGCTTGTTCGAGTAGAGCCTAGTTGAACCTAGGTCAACCCAAACCAGGTTGAGTCCACCCAGGATGGGGTAGGTCAAGTCAGTCTGACCGGGTCAGACTGGACCCGGACCCTTTCGGCCCAGATACGCTTAAAAGACCATATCTCACAAACCAGAAGTCTGTTTGAAAAACCTTCCACGTCGTTGGAATCCTTGGAATTAGAAGGTCATTTTGAGATAATCCACTTGAGTTTTGGATAATGTTGGAGTATGGAGGGGTCTGATCGAACTTGAATCCAACTGGGCCATTGGTACTAAAATTCCTATAATTTACAGACCAGTCGTCTGATTGACGTGTCGTCAGTCACGTTGGATCCCTTATGAAAAAGTGGTACATTGGGTTATTCCATTGTAGAACTTTGTGTCAGTTGAGGCATGATGGGTATATTGAGGACAAGATACTCTGTAACTCAAGCACACCAGGTGCAGGGAATTTTGTTGCAATCTTTCAATTTAAGAGCGACCATGTGTGGATCATCATCATAGCGACCCCATGTGGATCAGAACCATAGAGAACCTATATAGATAAGAATCATAGAGAACATGTGTGGATCAGAATCATAGTGACACTTTGTGGATCAACATCATAGAAACCCTGTGTGGATCAGCATCGTAGTGACCCTATTTGAATCAGCATTTTAGCGACCCTGTGTGGATCAGCGGTGCATGCCCCGATGAGGACCAGCCATAGAGAGTCCCATCATGGATAAATGACATATGACCCTATGTGGATCAAAAATGGGAAAACTTATTCATGGTTCAGTGGTAGAACTTCCTAATGGAATAAAATGATATAGCTTAAGATTATTCATTATTATTCTTGTTCTAGGAGTCGTATACCTAGTTTGAGCCGAGTCTTTCGCTTGTGCTATGTGATTGAGATCATGAGTTGTGGTTTCCATTTTTGAAATTCTGAGATACCTTTGGGTGTCTCTGAGTCCCTCATGGGTATTGTTATACTCACCCCTATATGGGCTCTTCCCATACCTTGTTGTGTCTTGTGTAGACGACAAGCAGTATGGCTGACTTAGGAGCCAAGACTAGGTGGTACACGGAGGTGACTAGTTGACATGGAGAGCTATGGAGACGAGCTATACCTACCCTTCAAGTAGTATCCTTGGTGTACGATCTCAGGAGCTATTTTATGTTGTAGTTTTAATTTTAAGTTGGGCTTATATTCAGTCCCCTTTATTCTCTGTACACTCTTTTACTACTGCAGTTTTACTTTGTGGTTGCATCTTGTTGTGTTCATAGACTTTGTGTTTGTACAGGTTTGAGGAAATTCATTCCCATTTTAGGGAAATTCATTCTGGTTCTAGTCTCCATCCTCTTTCCTATGGAAGGTTTTCTTGGGGTAGTCGTGGCACAAGCCCTGGAGGACAAGTTGAGACAATTTAGGTCCAAGATTAGTTTCTAACATTTTAGGGCATTGGACTATTTCTCAGTTTTTTGCAATATTCCACAAATCTGATGTTGATATCAAGATATTATTCATCTGCTACCTTAATGTATGTGGTCACATTATTTTCCCCATGTGATTTGATAATTTGTAGCTATGTCATCATGTGGCACACTGACCTTTTCTAAGCATCATTTTTATTAATTTAGTCATTTCAAATAAATCCATCCAAATTTTTATACATCTATTGATTATTATTATGTGGGTTAGAGGTTTTTTATCTCGTTTATGGAAAACCCTTGGATTTTCCATGTTTTTTCCCTTAATGGTCTATTTCATAATTACCCATAACACCTCATTAGATTCAGGATTAGGCATTAAATTATATTTCCCTTTCATACATGAGTATTAAATGGAACCCAAGACTCCTCATATGTGTTTTTCCCAATTATTGGGTGAATTTCCTATGTGGGAAATTAAAATATTTGATTATGGATCTTTTAAATGTTTTTTGAGACTTATGAATTGAATTCCCTTATCTTAGTGAATTATATGAAATGTAAATTTGGAATGACTTATTCATGATTGTTTTCTTCACATAAATAAATTAGATGAAGTAAATTAAATGGTTTATGGTGGGTGGTATGTCCACAACTTTGATTATAATTTATTAACTTATTTTAACGAATTGTAATGTTTTGAATGGAATTAAACATCATTAATAAGACATATTATTATATTGTTTCATGTGTTATGTTATAAATATGGATATTCCTTATTTAGGTACAATGTATTGGTAAACATGGTACATCAGAGGTATTTCATAATGTTGAATATTAATTATTAAAACGCCTTTATAGTGGTTGTGGTATGATGGTAAGGGTTTAGTAGATTAAGAATGTATCACACCCCATTAAATTGGCTATTGGACATGACTTCTCACACCATTGAATGTAGTTGGATGTTGGTCTTGATGCACTATGTCCATTTCTGAGTGTTGACATCTTGTCACAGTCGCTATACTGAGTGGTGAGTATGAAGTCTCCCACTCTTCTTTGGATGTAGGTAACATACCCTTTGGCTTGAGATTATAGGCTCATTATACTAGGTATAGATGTCTGAGTTATGCACTAGTCCATCCAACACTATTACTCTAGATATGTGGTCACTTACATCTACATTTTTATGGCTAATATAAGTGGATGAAATATATATAATTATAATATATATATATATAGTGACTAATCAGACCTCTATTCCGGTCATGAGATGAATAAGGTAGTGACGTCAGGTATCTTTTGGGAATCAGATAGGACTGGTAAATTATTTATTCAGAATTTATTAATTTATTAATTATATACATGTACACTACTTTGATATGAGAACATCTTGGATTATGGGAGACACAAATAGTGGTGAACAATATATACTTTTATCTCACACCCTACATGGGTTTCCTTTGGTATTTGAGAAGACTATCTGCCTGTAGTTATGGATATGGAAAAGAACCCTCATACGAGTTGTTGATATGTTTACTAATAGATGGAACTTAGGGGTAGAGGGTTGAGTATTAGCATCAGATTCTAGTAAAGTATTTTTTTTTTAATTTTTGTCTCTATTATAAATGAATGTTTCTCATATTCTAATTATTTATATCATCATTTCATGTATCCATGTATGTGAAACTACCTTGTGTATTTCGATATATTTATTCAGTAGTTTATTTGTTTATTATTCTTCTAAATATTTTTATTTCTATTTTTTATACTATGCTTACACTATTGGATGTTATATATTGTATTAGTTTCCACTCTGAAATGTGGGTATGTCTCCCCACCACACCACTTTTACACCCTCATTGCTATTCAGTAGCCTTTTTCATATGGGGAGGATCGCTTGAAGCTATTTGACATATCTTCATGCAACACAGTTTTAGCAGACCATAGGTCAGGAAATTACAATGTGGTATTAGATAAGGTTTTCCTTTTTCTTAATATTATCATATTATATAAGATACTGGGAGTTAAAAAATTTGTAATTGACCCTGTGTATGGACGTAGCTAACCCATATACAGGGGAAAACCAAATTACTTTGGATGGGAAAATTTTGAAATTGTTTTTTACGTTTATAATAGATATTAATTCACCAATGGGTCACACTCATGAATTATGATGTTATTGATATTGATATGGTCGATATGGGATTTATTTCACCAGTCTTGATGAAATGATGGTATTTCAGTAGACCATGCAACATTATTATGTAAACTAGGACTAATATTCCATGAATTTTTGCATGTCACATCTACTTTCAGTCTGCATTTTCATAGTTAATATTATTAATTCCTTGAATATGTATTGTATCTTACTGAAAATTCTTCTAGGGATTGGAAAAAATAATTCATACATAATGTTCCTTCTTTAAACTTATATTGTTTTCACAAATAGGTTAATGTAGACACATTAAGCAGTCAATTATGGTACGTTGATCCATGGACCATTTCATACATGGCCTAGAATGTGTAATAGTGTGGGTTAAGAGGATTCCATATTTTTTTTATAAGGAGTATCGTCCCTTATGGACTGAAAATGATAATTCCTCTAATTAAACCATTCTAAATAAATTTAAATGTTTAAATAATTCTCCAATTCAAATGAGTTTGATATCTATAATTGAAATTAGTTATTTTATTTATACCTAGAATGGAGACTTAGACCCATACCCCACCTTAGTAGTGGGTATTGGGTTATCTATTTTGTTCTTACGACCATTTTGTCCCTTCTACAATCTATACATTTCTTTTTGAGTATGTTGAGATGTGTTTTCATTTCTATATGAAGGATTTATTCATGTCCTCGTATTTTATTTGAAATCTTTTCAATTGATTAAATCTATTTAGATGCATGAATTTGTAGTTATAAAATCTTGTCTCCATGACATCCTCCAATCACATTCCTTAAAGGAGATGATGACCCTACTCTTGATGTGTTATGCCTTGAGCCGTTAGTGATCACTCTTGCAGTTACACCAATAGAACCTATTCATGTTCCAGATTTGGGCACTGCAACCCAGTTCCATGAGGGATTCTTATGTTTATTTCAATAAATTAGAGGTGTTGAACAGACTTCCGTAATTATGGAAGAGTTGTCTCTAGAATTATAGTTGTAGAACCCTCCCACCATTCTATGGGATGGTGTACAATATACTACTAAGTCATGGATCAAATACATTCTTTCTATATTCTAGAATTTGGAGATGCCTCCGGAGTGGAAGTTAAAAATTATATCTTATATGATTTGTGATTCTTCCAAGAGGTGGTTGGATTTCATCACCTAGGTAGATTGATATAGAGATATGGTCTGGGTATATTTTCATATGATCTTATATGATTACTTCTATACCAAAACTCTGCAGGATAAGATAACTAGATAATTCATGAAACTGAAATAGGGGAATATATCTATTATGGAATAATCGTCTTGTTTTATAGAGCTAAAATAGTTACATAATACTTTGGTTGGTGAGGATCCTTGACCAAATGAAAATTTGAGGATGGGATGGTATACGCCATTCGACCACAGGTCAATGCATTCAGGTTAATGATTGTTTCTGAAATTGTCAACCTAACCCTTAATATAATTAAAAATATGAGGCAAAATGGGGGTGAGGGTCTGGTAATTTATTCATCTAATGCTATCAGTGGTTCTTTTAGCGGACACAAGCATCATTTTACGGTTTCTCACTAGGGTAACAACAGTTACTCTCCACATTTAAAGAATTTCTTGATTTATCAGCAGTGTGAGCAGGAGAGAAATTTTAAAACACAATGATTGTGTGACCTAGTGGAATGTAGAGGTTGTGGAAGTATGGAACATATCTTGATTTTCAGTTGGAATTTTCCGAAAGTTCCTAGAGAGTGAGAATGTATTCTTACCCCAGAATTAGGATTACTTCCATTCAGATCATGACAAATAGGAAGTTGTGATGTAATTTACCGATCAGGCATAGGTGGTTGTTTAAGAAGATGATGTTAGATGTAATATTATTAGAACCAATAGAGTATGATTTCTTTGGGAAGTTAGGAAGTGAATTAGGGCTATGGTAAATGAAACATACATGCAGTGCATCCTACTCCAGAGGAGCATAACACTAGACCTTATACAATACAACTTACTATTATAGTAGCATGCACATTACTATCTATTTTATCTGATAAATGTGTTTCTCATTCATTTTTATTTGATGAAATAAATGTGAGTATGGGCCTTTACATCAAGAAATTCTTTGGTGTGATGGTGCTTGATACCCCTTTAGGTATCCAATCAGAGGGTCTTCACCATTACAGTGATTGTCCCCTTGAGATAGGTGGATATCTCTTTGTATGGAATCTCTTCATCAATGACATGATTAGATTTGAAGTAAAAATCATGTTGGAATGGTTAATTACCAATAGATATCATATTTACAGATATTGCTGGAGGATGATAATTAAATCATAAAAGGTTGGTAAGAACATACATAAGGGTGAATGGGATGTTTAATCTACTCGATTAGGACCTAAGAAATTTAAGCTAGGTCGTATGGTAGCTCAAATCACCAATATTTTCTTAGATGATCAGTGGTTACAACTTGAAATTTTCCCAAAGTGGTGAATAATATTAGAGATGTCTTCCCTAGAAAATTATTTGGTCTACCTCTAGTGTGATAGGTAGATTTTTCTATTGATATAGTATAACGAGTAGCACCATTGACCCTTACCTCTTATAGGAAAGAAATTAAGTACCATCAAGATATCAACGTGTAGATGGAGGAACATGAGGCTAAAGGATTTATACATACAATCATTTATCCATGGTGTTTAAAGATAATTTGTTTCAAGAAGTTGGATGGTACCCTCAATCATTTTGCATAATACCGTCATTTGACCCAGTTCATTATCAAGAACCAATGTTCATTACGATGAATAGATTACCTCTTCGATAATCTATGAGAAGCAAAGGTTTTTTCAATGATAGATTTGAGGTTGGGCAATCGTCAGATGCATGTTAGGAAATAAGACATAACTCACATCGATTTTAGGAGAATGTAAGGTCTCTATGAGTACCCAGTCATGTCATTCGGTCTCACAAATGAACCTGATGACTTTATGGGTCTTATAAATCATGTTTTTCACCAGATTCTTTGTAAAACCCCAATATTTTATGCAAAATATTCTTTTAATTTCATTGATGTCTTGTGTTGTAATCTACAACAAGATTGCCGTGTGCTATACGCAACACTGTATGAGCTTGCAGTATACACAACACTATTTTTGGATCATGTTACTCACAATTTTGATAATAGTTATTCTACAAAACATTGACTGTATATATATATATATATATATTAAATGTATAAGTGATATATGGTTGGATACTGTTATACGAAACAACGGAGGAGTCTTGCACAACACGCAACCCTGACTTGGCTTGCATTACACGTAATCACGTCCTTCCTCGATAGCGTGTGTTGTACGCAATACCTGGTTTCACTAAACAACGATATATTGGTATAATATTATTATGGACTACCCGTTATGAATAGTATTAAATAAATTTTTAATTTAATAACATTATTATTCATTTTACACATTTTCTAGAATATGGTATGAGAACAAAACAATTTTTTCGTGTATAATATGTATTTTTAAAAAATTGCAGTTTTCCCGCCTTTTGATGACACACCCACCATAAATCTTGTTTTTTACATGTCTCTAAGTTAAATTTGACAAAATAAAATTTCTATTTGGAATCAGGATAAAAAACTTTACTTTGGATAAATTTTTCATATTATTCTGATAACTTTCATATTTTAATGAATATTAAAAACACGCTATATTTTAATTAAAAACAACTTTTTTCATCACAATAATTTATATGGTTAGATTATATTTTTAATTGGTTTTAAAGTGTAATTAGAATATCTTTTTTACCATTTAATCTAATTTTGTTCATTGGAATTAAGTTCACTTTGAAATTGGATATAAACAAGTATCAATCTTTTCATTGTTTTTATTTCTTAAAAACACGCTATTTGTTTTGATAACGGGAATTATATTTAAAATTAATTAATTCCTAATATATGTTATGAATTTGAAAAAATATAAATCAATTTTGAATTTGGAATTTCAAATAATTCATAGGCTGAATTTTTGGTATTTTTCTGAAAAACTTCAATTTTGGATGAATAGTTAAACCACATAGTGGTAGTAAAAAAACTGACTTTTTTTAATTTAAATTAAAATTTACCACTTCTGTGAATTGAATTTCAAAAATCCGAGATACACGGTTAATATCAAGGACTAAAATGTGGTTCAATGAGATGAAAATAATTTTTGGTGAATAGTAACTTTTTATATTTATTTACCACGTTTAAAAGTAAATAGGATAATTAAGGGTAAAAATGATATTATTATTACCCTAACACATGTCCTAATTCTATTGGATAAGAGTAATTCGACCTAAAAACCCATATAAATAAAATATGACCATTTAGGCTCACATGGATTAGATTAGGACATTTAATATTAATTTATTTAAAGAAGGGTTAAAATACTTAAAATCAAAGTTTAATAAGTAAATAATTTTTAATATAGGGTTATACATAAGATAAATTCGACTATAAATATTTATTAGAAAGATAAATATATTTCCTACATAATGGTAGTTTATTTATAATTTTTAGACATTAAATAAGTTATTTTATTTATGACACAAATATTATGAAGTAATTATCTTATTAATGAAATATTGACATAATTGTAGTTATAAATACCCAAATAAATGTAATTTGAGACTTTTTATGAATTTCCTTAATTTTATAGGTTAATATGACATGTTATTGTTTATTTAATTAATTTTTTTCGAACTAATCATTCTGTTATGTTTTTTACAAAAATCAATTACCAAATAGCGTCAAAATTAACATAAAATAGTTTTTAAAACAAATATTATATTATTGACTATTATTTTATTTCTAAAAATATAAAAATTGGAAAAATGACTTAGATAAGGTTATATATATTAATAATAAACAATGTTGGGGTTCTTTTGGCTTGTTAGAGTAAGTTTATTAACCTTATAGTGTAAGAAAACAAGAAGACACGATAAAAGTAAAATTATTTATCTTAAGGTTAAATCTAAATTATAGGGTTAAAAAAGAAACCTAAACTTGTCTAAATTCTATTGGATGATATGATTTCGACCAATCCCCATATTAGCTTCTAAAGAAATCAATTGTGAGCTATTAAAACCCGAATATGACTTTATAATAAAATAATATTTTTAGTTTTTCCAAAGGTGACCCTCTCCTCCCTTATAAAAGGGGACCTCCTCCCTCTCTTCCTCACACCACTTTGAGCCTTCACGAATGGCCAAACCCGGAAAAAGTATCTTCTCCCCTTAAATATAAACACCCTAGATGTTCTGGTCATCTTCAAAGACCAATTTTAGTGCCCTAATAGAAGGTCTCAAAGAGGCGCTTCAAAGAAGAGGTAATGTCCGTTACCGATTCTTTCAACATTATTTCTTCATCCACTTCTTCTTATTTAGTTGTTTCATTGTGATAAAATAACATCAGTATAACTAATATAATGATATGTTATTATAAGTATGAAACAAACCTATTTCACCATCTATCTATCCTATGGAAAATGAAATCACCACGCGTGCGTACGTACGGAATATCGTCTCCACGCCGTAGTGAAATCTATTTTTCCACCAACATATTACATGGATGGGTATAATGGTGTAAATAATGACTATATATGGTTATTATAACATCATAATGATTCTGATATATTATACCATCCACTCCAATTCTATTCAATAATTATGGGAACAATATCATCGCTCGTGCGTACGTACGGACTACCGTCTACACGACGTGATGAGATTCATTCTCCATGTTAACCATACATGAATGATCATAAAGTTTATATAATGAATAATAATGAAATATATGAAATAATAATGATACTAGATTTATGTATATATATATGTATGTCATCTATTTAGTTTCATTCAATTCAATAAGGAAATGAAAACAACGTTCATGCGTACGTACGGCCTACCGTCTCCATGAACGGTGTATTTCATTCCTTTTATCGATCTATAATATATGTATGTATATGATAAATATATATTATATATAAATCATGTTTTACACTCTGGATTTATTTAAATCCGAATATAAGTAATAATATCAAGAACGACAAGTCGAAACACATACGATAAATGAAATGATTTTACCCAAAACGCTGCTTTAACATGGAATTTACAAAATAACGGGTAATATAAAGTCATAAGTGAAACATATATGATATCATAACAATGAATTTGATTCTATAATAATTCAATGACATTATTTAAATCATTATACAGTAGGTTCAGATACGTACGAACCATATCAGACATAATGTAAGGGATAATTTTTCAAATCTCATTTTTATTCGAGATTGCTTATTCGTAAGTATTTACTGGGGTTATTGATATCATCCATGTCCATGTTTTATAAAAGTTTTTTCATTTATATTTAATGTAATTTTTACCCATTTTGACTTTTACCCCATGTTATGGAAGGAATCTTTCTTTTATTAACCCTACAAATTACTTTTTGACTTTTCCGACAAAATTACAAGAAGAATGTTTTTTTAACGTATACGCCATGAAAGTATTTTTATGGTTTAATAATGACATATTTTCATGAAGCTTCCTCCAAAATATTTCATGACTATTTTCAACAAAATCCTTTTCTTTTAAAATTTCATGACATTTAGTGAAAAGAAAATGATTAAATGATTTTGAAGAAAAAAATGATATTTTCCTCAAGAATTCATTTAAAGGGTTTTATCAATACCATTTTCATCTAAGATGACATTATTTCACATGTGTATGTTTCAAGTATCATGTCTCTATGATTTACATGGTTTCAATTTTCTAATGATGTAATGATATCCAATTTTTTTAATGGATTACGTTATGATGGAGTGATGTTTATGAAACCCATTTTTTTCATGGGTTATGATGAATGATTTATGTTTATATTGTGGAACATGAAAGAATGAATTAAATATGAGATGGGTGGGACCTATATCTCCCTCCAATTAATTGGGTCAATATTTATATCTCATTAGATAAACATGGCTGGAATGACAAGTTAAACCGATTCAGTAATACAGGACTGGAACGAGGAGTGAACTCAATTCAGAAAGGTACTTTGTCCACTAATATGGTCTTGGAAGAAATGCCTTGGATACTATGGAAATAATATCATGTGCTTAATGGTTTACACAATTACATGTTTTATTCCCATGCTAATTTATCATGATTAATGTTTCTTCAAGATCTATGCCTTACGTACTGCCATGTTTTATGTCATTGCTCAAGATTTTGATGTTTAGATTTTATGGTCATGTTTTTTTACATTCAAATGTATAAGGATTGTTTAATGTTCTCTATGATTACCCTTAATGAGAATTTGAGCTCACCCATTTTATGTTTTCTTTTCCCTAGGATATGAAAAAAGGTTTTAGGTAAGAAAAAAGGGGAAGATCTTTATTGGAGATGTTGAAAATTTTTCACCACGATTAGAAGATTATATTCCGATTTTCCAAAGACACTAAACTATTACAGTCCTTGTGTGTCTGTTATTGTTATGTATTAATTATTCCGCAAAATTAATGTAATGTCCATGTACGTCAAGCTTTGGGTCTCTACAGTTGGTATCAGAGGAAGGGTTTAGTCATACTTTGGAAACTATGATGCGAGAACTTTAGTGAGATCCCAAGAGATATTTCTAAGGTATGTATAGGGATGTCCCTAAGGATAAGTATAAGTATAGGTTATAGTCCTAGAATTATGATAACAATCATAGAATTAAACCTTATATGTTAGATATTGAAGGTACTCCCCCTTTATTATGTTGTTTTCCCTGGCATGATTTTTGCCTCTCACACTATTCTTTTTGGGTTTTAGACGATGGCTAGAACCCGAAAGAACTGTGTTGATAAATGCAGTGGACAATGAAATGATTGTCCTCCTGAACAAACAAATGTTATGGGAGATAGAGTGCAAAATATTATTGTTATACTTACGCAAGCTATGAATCATTCTGGACTTCCAAATGAGTAGAGAAGGGAACAATATTCTATTGAGTCCTTCATGAGGCAACGTCCACCTTTTTTTAGTGGGTCTTCTGATCCACTTTCTGCTGAACAATGGATCAGTACCACTGAAAAGATATTTTCAGTTCTTCAATGTTCTGAATATGATAAAGTCAGATTAGCAGTATATCGTTTTGAAGGTGAAGTTGATCAATGGTGGAGTCTTATCAAGAATATGAGGACAAGAGATGAAATTGATTCCATGGAATGGGATGAGTTCAAGAACTTATTTTTCAATAAGTACGTCCGTCGTATTCTTTGAACCAATATGGAGAAGGAGTTTCTTGAACTAAAGAAAAATGATGATGAATCTGTTGGTGTATACGAAGTGAATTTTACAAGGATTTCAAGGTATGCATCAGGATTTATCATCCAACCTGAAAGTAATGTTGATCAATTCTTCAGTGGCTTAAAACCAAATCTTCTAAGGGAATTAGCTATAATAGACTTCAGTAGCTATGTGTGTTGTGCTATCAAGGTAGAAATGGAAGTTGGTGTTACATATCAATCTCATGGTTTTGACAAGAAAGGAAAGATGGAGTTCAAGGAGAAATCTCAGAATAATGGTGAAAAAAATATTAATGTTTCCTTATGCTCAATGTGTGGAATGAAGCATGGTGGATATTTTCATAAAAAGACTAGAAAATGTTTTATGTGTGGAAAAGAAGGTCATTGAGAAGCTGAGTGTCGAAGTAATGGAAAAGGGGTTGCTAATGATGTGAATAATGAAAAGACTTCAGATAATTCACCACCAACACTTCAATGCTTCAAGTGTAAGGAAATGGGGAATTATGATAATAAATACCCAAATCCAAGGGTTAGTGATGATCAACATGAGCAACCACTAAAGAAAAGGACAAAGGGAAGTCACATGCGATCACTATTGGAGATGTTGAAAATGACAATGATGTGGTGGAATGATTATGTTTTTATGTAATGGGATTCCAAAATAATGTTATATAAAGTATCGTGGAATTTTAGAATATTTATGTATTGGTATATTGTGGTTTTCAATAATTTTATGGTACCAGTAACCATGGAAAGTGATTGAGATATTTTTGGAAAAAAGATGATATGCGCATAATGAAGGGATAAGGAGAAAATGAAATGTTTGACATCATTCATGAGCTCATGAATGATATAAGGAAATAGTTATATCATGGGTTGAGTATATAAAATTTTAGGGTTTTGGTATGTGGAAAGAGTTAACTTTTGATATCACTAATGTTTTCACTAAGATTCAATGGGTATTCATTTTTCAAGAGAATACATGATTATGGCCTCTGAATGTTTGGAATGTGACCCACAAGACATATCTTATGATATATGGGGAACAACGATGGTATTAACATGCTTGTTATATGGAATCTATGGTAATCGTTTTCACTATAATATGAGAGTAGACTGCAGTATTATGGATAGGCCTAAAGATTGTAATGGATTATGTTGGACATAAGTTAGTATTGTTTAAGGATAGAAGTTTTTTCAATATTATTGATGGGATGTTATAGTAATGTAGTTTTATAAAAAGGAAAACCTACAGGATGGGCGACAACCCATCGCATTGGACAAGGCTATGGGAATCAAACCCACAACCGAAGTGTGACTGGCCTTTATCGTCTACCACTGGCCTACAGGAAGTCCCTGTTAAGTAGAAACTAGTTTTATTATATTAAACAGTATGATATATGAAGTATAAGTCCATTTTAGGAACCATATATGATTAATCTCACTATAGATGGACTTATGTATTTTTGATAACTTTTGTAACCTTTTGTTTGAGATAGATGGAATGACCCATCATTCTATCACATGATCTTCTAACACTTCACGATTGAAAAATTCAACTTAATTTCTTTAAGAGATGAAGTGGAAATTGTCTAAAGAATGACCAACGGTGAGACTGTACCAAAATCACGAAAGTATTTCTTCAAATTCCAATTTCATCAACTTTAGAGAAATGATCTTGAAAACTAAAAATGTTCTCCTAGTGCCCTTATATCCGATGAATTACATGGTACCTTAGATCATCACAAATCTATGGCATTGTGATTGATGTCTTTTTCATAGCCATGTTCTCTACCACTCTCCCTCAGAAAAGGATGGTTAGATTTTTTTTCCATATCCATATTTTCACCAATGTTATCCTATATGTAAACCAAGTGATGAGTTTCTTTGGGTAATCATTACATTTCATACTTTATTTATTAAAATTATGTTTTAGTATTCCTTTTTACGATGGGGGTTTCTATAAATTGTAAACGATTTATAAACCCGATGAATTTCGAGGGATAAATTCATTTTAAGGGGGGTAGAATGTAACACCCCTAGATTTTATGAAAAATATTCTTTTAATTTCATTAATGTCTTGTGTTTTAAGCTACAACAATATTTCCTCGTGCTATAAGCAATACTGTTTGATCTTGCAGTATACACAAAACTATTCTTGGATCATGTTACACACAATTTTGATAGTAGTTATTCTATGAAACATTGAGTATATATATATATAAATTAAATGTATAAATGAAATATGGTCGGATTCTGTTATAAGAAACAAGGGAGGAGTCTTGCACAACACGCAACCCTGACTTGGCTTGCATTACACGCAATCACGACCTTCTTCAATAGCATGTGTTGTACACAATAACAGGTTTCACTAAACAATGATATATTGTGATAATATTATTATGGAGTAGCCGTTATGAATATTATTAACTATATTTTCAATTTTATAACATTATTATTAATCTTACACATTTTCTAGAATATGGTAGGAGAACAAAATAAATTTTTCGTGTAAAATATGTATTTGTCAAAAAATGTAGTTTTCCTGACTTTTGATGAAGCACCCACCTTAAATATTGTTTTTGAAATGTCTATAACGTAAATTTTACTAAATAAAATTTTTCTTTGGAATCAGGATATAAAAATTTACTTTGGATAAATTTTTCATATTATTCTGATAACTTTCATATTTTAATGAATAGTAAAAACACGCTATTTTTTAATTAAAAACAACTTTTTTCATCACAATAATTTATATGGTAATATTATCTTTTTAATTGGTTTTAAAGTGTAATTAGAATATATTTTTTACCATTTAATCCTTTGTTGTTCATTGGAATTAATTTCACTTTGAAATTGGATATAAACAAGTATCAATCTTTTGATTGTTTTTGTTTCTTAAAAACACACTATTTGTTTTTATAACGGGACTTAAATTTAAATTTTATTAATGTAACTAATATTTTATGAATTTGGCATAATATAAATCAATTTTTAATTTGGAAGATCAAATAATTCTTAGGATGAATTGTTTTTATTTTTCTGAAAAACTCCAATTTCCGAAAAATAGTGAAACCACATAGTGGTAGTTAAAAAATTTACTTTTTTAATTTAAATTAAATTTTACAACTTCTGTTAATTGAATTTTAAAAATCCAAGAGACACGATTAATATCAAGGACTAAAATGTGGTTTAATGAGATGAAAATAATTTTTTTTTGAATAGTAACCTTTTGCTTTTATTTACCACGGTTAAATGTAAATAGGATAATTAAGGGTAAAAATGATATTATTATTACCATAACACATGTCCTAATTCTATTAGATAAGTGTAATTCTACCTAAAACAATCTTAGGAATAAAATATTACCATTTAGGCCCACTTGGATTAGATTAGAACATTTAATATTAATTTATTTAAAAAATTGTTAAAATAGTTATAATCAATGTTTAATAAGTAAATAATTTTTAATATAGTGTTATACGTAAGATAAATTTGACTATAAATATTCATTAGAAATTTAAAAATATTTTCTACATAATGGTATAATATTTATATTTTTTAGACATTAAATAATTTAATTTATTTATGACCCAAAGATGATGCAGTAATTATCTTATTATTGAAATATTGACATAATTGATGTTATAAATACCCAAATAAATGAAATTTGAGACTTTTTATGAATTTCAATAATTTTCTATGTTAATATGAAATGTTAGTTTTGATTAAATTAACTTTTTTCGAACTAATCATTCTGTTATGAGTTTCACAAAAATTAATTACCAAATAGTGTTAAAATTGACATAAAATAGTTTTTAAAACAAATATTGTATTATTAATTGTTATTTTATTCCTAAAAATCTAAGGATTGGAAAAATGACTTATATAAGGTTATATATATTAATAACAAACAACTTGGGGTTCTTTTGGCTTGTTATAGTATGTTTATTAACCTTATAGTGTAAGAAAACAAGAAGACATGGTAAAAGTAAAATTATTTAACTTAAGGTTAAATATTAATGATAAGGTTTAAATAGAAACCTAAACTTGTATAAATTCTGTTGGATGAGAGGATTTCGACCCATACTAAAATTATATTCGAAATAAATCAATTTGGAGTTATTGAAAACCGAAATTGACTTTATATTAAAATAATATTTTTAGTTTTCCCAAAGGTGCCTCTCTCCTCCCTTATAAAAGGGAACCTCCTCCCTCTCTTCCTCAAACCACATTGAGACTTAATGATCGGCCAAACCCTGAAGAATTATGTTCTCCACTTCCATAGAAACATCCTAGAGGTCTGGTCTTCTTCAAAGTCCAATTTACTTCCCAAAGAGGAGGTCTCAAAGAGGCGCTTCAAAGAAGAGGTAATGTCCATTACCGATTCTTTCAACTTTATTTCTTCTTTGACTTCTTATTATTTAGTTGTTTCATTATGAAGTAATAACATAAGTATAAAACATATACTTATATGTTATTATAATTATGAATCAAACCTATTTCACTATCTATCCATCCAACAGAAAACAAAATCACCACGCGTGCGTACGTACGGAATATCATCTCTACGCCGTGGTGAAATCTATTTTTCTACCAACACCTTAAATGGATGTGTATAATGGTGTTAATAATAACTATATATGGTTATTATAACAACATAATTATTATGATATATTATACCATCCACCCCAATTCTATTCAATAATTATGGGAATGATATCATCGCTCGTGCGTACGTACGGACTACCGTCTCCACGACGCGAAGAGATTCATTCTACATGTTAACCATACATGAATGATCATAAAGTTTATATAATGAATAATAATGAAATATATTAAATAACAATTCTACTTTATTTATTTATATATATATGTATGTAATCTATTTAGTTTCATTCAATTCAATAAGAAAACGATAACAGCGTTCATGCATACGTACGGCCTACCGTCATCATGAATAGTGTATTTCATTCCTTTTATCGATCTATAAAATATGTATGTATATGATGAATATATATTATATATAAATAATTTTTTACATTATGGAATTATGTAAATCGGGATATAAGTAATAATATCAAGAACTACAAGTTGAAACACATACGATAAATGAAATGATTTTACCCAAAACGCAGCTTTACCATGGAATTTACAAAAGAATGGGTAATATAAAGTCATAAGTGAAACATATATGATATCATAACTATTAATACGATTCTTTAATAAGTCAATGACTTTATTTAAATCATTATACAGGGGGTTTAGATACGTACCAAGCATATCGGACCTAAGGTAACTGATAATTTTGCAAATCTCATTTTTATCCGACATTGCTTATTCGTAAATATTTACTGGGGTTATTACTATCATCCATGTACATGTTTTATAAAAGTTTATTCATGTATGTTTAAATTCCTTTTTACCCATTTTTAATTTTACCCCATGGTATGGAAGGAATCATTCTTTTATTTACCCTACAAGGTACTTTTTGACTTTTCTGACAAAAGTATGAGAAGAATTTTTTTTAACGTATACGGCATGAAAACATTTTTACGGTTATATAAAGCATTATTTTCATGAAGCTTCCTCCAAAATATTTCATGACTATTTTCACCAAAATCCTTTTCTTTGAAAATTACATGACATTATGTGAAAAAAAATGATTTTGAAGAAAAAAGTATATTTTCCTCAAGAATTCATTTCAAGTGCTTTATCAAAACCATTTTCATCTAAGATGCCATTATTTCACATGTGTATGTTTCAAGTATCATGTCTCTATGATTTAAATGGTTTCACTTTTATAATGATGAAATGAAATCCAATTTTTTTGTATGGATTACGTTATGATGGAATGATGTTTATGAAATAGATTTTATTCTTGGGTTATGATAAATTATTTAGGTTTATATTGTGGAACATGAAAGAATGATTTCAATATGAGATGGGTGGGACCTATATCTCCCTCCGATGCATTGGGTAAAGATTTATATCTCATGAGATAGACATGGATAGAATGGAAAGTTAAACCAGTTCAGTAATACAGGACTGGAACGAGGAGTGAACTGGATTCAGAAAGGGACATTGTCCACTAACATGGTCTTGGCAGTAATGTCTTGGCTACTATGGAAATAATATCATGTTATTAATGGTTTCCACAATTATATGTTTTATTCCCATGCTAATTTATCATGATTAATGTTTCTTCATGATCTATGTCTTACGTACTTCCATTTTTTATGTCATTTCTCAAGATTTTGATGTTTAGATTTTATGATCATGTTTTTTTTACATTCAAATGTCTAATGATTGTTTTATGTTCTCCATGATTACCCTTAATGAGCATTTGAGCTCATCCCTTTTAGGTTTTCTTTTCCCCAAGATATAATGAAAGGTTTTAGGTAAGAAAAAAAGCAGAAGATCATTATGGGGGATGTTGAAGATCTTTCACCACGATTAGAAGATTATATTCCGAGTTTCCAAAGACACTAAACTATTACGGTCCTTATGTGTCTATTTTTGTTATGTATTAATTATTACGCAAAAGTAATGTAATGTTTATGTACGTCATGCTTTGGGTCTCTACAATATGGATTTATTCATCACAGTATTTTTTGACCATATCATAGTGTATTCACACTCTATAAAAAACTATGAATCCCAGCTTAAGATTGTTATGTATACTCTAGGAGGGAAACATATCTATGATAATATTAGTATATTCCACTTTTGGATAGTCAATGTTCACTTCTAGGGTCACATAATCTTGGAGTCAAGAGTTTTGGTAGACCTAGAGAAAGTGAGAGTTGCAGTTTCTTGGGAGAATCCCAAGAATGAATTTGAAATCATGAGATTCATAGGGGGTTTTATATATTATATATGCTTCATTGAGGATTTCAAAAACATTGTAGGGGTTATTATGAGCTTGAAAAATAAGGATTTAGAATTCATATAGTCATAAGCATGTAATGAATATTTTTCACAGTTTCAAAGAATATTAAATTCAGCATTGATAATAATTCCTTCAAATCTAGGAATGAGACATTCTATATACTATAACACATCAGGTACCAGGATTAGATCTGTCTTGATGTAAGATGAGAGAGTCGTCGAATACGTCTCTTGTCAGTTGAGGCATCATGAGTGGGATTATCTGATGCATGGCCTTGAGCTAGCTATTGTATTTCATGCTCAATAGTTTTAGAGATAATATCTTCTTGGATAGTGTTTTATTGTATACACTGACCACAAAATCTTCATGTGTATCTTCACTCAGTGGGATTAGAATCACATGCGGCACAAGTGGGTTACGTACTTGTAGTCATTTGACTTCAATCTTTCCAACCTTCCTGGTAAATGAAATGAAATTACCAATGATCTTAGCCAAAATACATAGACTGCAGTAATTTATGAGGCCAGTGTAGAATGAAATTTCAATAAATTATTCTTAGAGATTCACATTGAGGTTTAAGAGGAACATAGTTAGACTATCCTCTCAGCCTTAGTAGTGACATCTAATATTCTCAATTGGGTAAGAATGAAAATTTTCTCTCATCATGATGGCATTTTCTTAAGGAAAAGAACCTCGGAAAATGATACATATTCAGGTTAAACAATGGATGGTGAGAGTAATTTAAACTTTAATGATAATTTATGGGTCCCAAAAGACATCATAGAGGAGATAATGTGGGAATTCTATGCTTCATCATTGGCGGTTCACCCAATCCTCACCAAAATGTTCCACAATATTCTGTGATAGTATTGGTGGTGTAGTATTAAATGCAAAATTAAAAACATCAACACTATATGTTTCACCTGTCACCAAGTAATGGCTTAACATCAATGATCGATAAGGATTTTATTGGTGTTGACCATTCCCGAGTGGAAATATAATGATGTATTGATGGATTTTGTAGCTGGTTTATCCATATCACATTATGGAAACAACACATTATGTGTCATTACTGATCATTTGATGAATGTTTCACACTTATAATATATGTGAGAGACCTTCATGATAGATGATATGATAATATTGTATGTTAGGGAGGGTATAAGTATTCAAGGAGCTCCGTGTTATATCATATCTGAAAAATATCATTGCATTACATCACTGGTCTGGCATGGGTTTTTGAAGGCCTTGGGAATACAGGTTCTTCTAAGTGTGAACTATCACCCTCAAACCGATGGAAAAAAATAGTGCATATCATTCAGGTGCTTGAGGACATTCTCCATGAATGTGTCCATAACTTGGGTGGTTCTTGGGGGAAATAGATTTTATCTTATAGAGTTCACTTATAAAAATAGTTTTTATTATATCCTTGAGATGCATTCGTATGAAGACTTATATGGTAGGCCTTACTTATCACCTCTATACTAGCTAGAGGTAGGGTAGATTGCTTTCCATGGACCTCGTCTCGCGAAAGAAACTACGGAGCAGGTCCAGTTGATCATAAAACACATGATGACAACTCATTCCAAGAAGAATTCATATTACAATAGATGTCAAAGACCTCTCGTGTTTAAGGTTGTAGATGGTTTTTCTTGTGTTTATCACCTAGTTTAGGTCGTAGACGTATTCATAAGAATGGTAAGATCTCACTGAGGTTCATTGGACCCTTCAATGTTGTGAAATGGATCAGACCAATGGATTATCAGACATCACTTCCTCACATATACCTATATATGATGTTTTTTTCATGCATCTTAGATTCAAAAATACTATTCAGAGCAGTCACATATCTTTCTGGATAATGAAGTCGAATTGGATGTAGTTTCTTCCTTCGAGGAGTATCCAGTGTGTATCATTGATTAGAGCATGAAGACACGTCGAGACAGGTCGGTCCCTTTTGTATGGGTGATGTGGTAGCACAACTGAGTACAAGATGAGGCATGAGAAAAGGAATATGATATATGAGCTTAGTGGCTAGAACATTTCACTAATAATATCTCTTTACCCACAAAAGGCCAACTAATGGGCGAGATGCATTAAAGAGGGGAGGTTTTAATGATCTGTCTTTTCGTGAAGGTAAAAATCATTGGTGTTTTTATTGGACTATTCTATTTGTACTTGGTAAATGTGTACTAAGGCCTATGTAATGTCCAAGGATTTTTTGAGATTATTTAGAGCCTAGAGTTCTAGAAAAATGGGAAAAATATTGGGCCAGACAGTTTGGATAATCCGTGAATCCCAGCCCACAAAAGTTTCCCTAAACCGTGTGGTTGCAGACAAAGGCACATGTAGATCACACCATTTTTATGCAACCATGAGACCCTGGGTACATGGTCGTGTAGTTCTGCAGACATTTTTGGAAAGATCATATTTTCATAGTTTGCACACTGATAGAAAACTCATGAACCTTATCGTTATGTGTACCCCACTATAGTAGTGAATATCACACAGTTTCCACATGGTTTGGCCTAAATGTGTGGAAAAAAATTACACACATATATTTTTGAGGTAAAATGACATTTGACATTCATTTATTCTTAACCTAATTTTCTTATTTCCCTTTCATCCTCCAGAAAACAACCCCCTACTATTCGCCAGTGAGATCCTGAGCACCCAAATCTAGGATCCTTGATTACACCTTCATTCGATGCTTGAATTGATGTCCATTAAAAGCATTGGACACATTTTTGTTTTGTATCCCTTTATATTGACTCATATCTATGTTTATATTTGAATCCATCATGCTGTTTAGGTGAAATATTTTTTTTACTATTATCAGGGAGTTGGAAAATTTCTTAGTTTTCTTCCAAACATATTCAAATATGAGGATGATATTCAGTGGAGAGTCATATACAACCTTTATGTAGGTGGTCACATCATTTCACCCATGAGTTTTGATTCTTAGTTGCTATGAATTCATGTAAAACACAGAACTTTACCCAGTATACCTTTTTATTTGTTAGTTTATTCATATAAAAGTTATCCTTGCAACATGTTATATGATTTTTGATCATTATTTAGTAGGATAAATGTTTTTTATATCATTTTTGGGAAAACCATCGGTGTGCCAACTTGAGTTTCCCCTTAATGGTCAATTTCTTAATTTCCTGAAACACCTAATCAGCTTCCAGATTAGACTTTAAATGAACTTTATCTTTAGACATGAGTATTAAATGTAACCCAAAGAAGCTAATAGGTATTTAGCTCAAATATATTTGGAATTTCCCATGTTCTAAATTTCCTTATTAGACTACGACACATTTAAATTCCTTTGATGCCTTATGAATTAAATTACATTGACTTATAGAATTATATGAAATATAAATATGGAATGACTTATTCATGATAGTTGTATTCACTTAAATAAATTTGATGACTTAAATGAAATGGTTAATAGAGGGTGGTAATGCTATACATTTGAGTAGGCTTTATTAAAGGCTTATTATGAATTGGAACGTTTTGAATGGAATTAAACTTGACTAAAGAAACATATGATTATATTTGCTCTTGTGTTATGTCATAAAAATTGATATTCCTTAATTACGTATAAAGGATTGGTAAAAATGTTACATGAGTGGTATTATGTAACATCCTGAGTTTCACGAAAGAAAAACTGTGTTCAATAACATACATGATATGCTACATCGAGCTTAAATGGACAAATAAATATTATTATTTAAATGTTACCATTATAAAATATCTATTGGAATAGAGGGAAAAAATAATATCAACTTAATTATGAAAATATGGTTCAAAATGTTTTAAATAATTATCCACTAGTTACCAATTTTTTTATAAATCGAAATCAAAACCAATTGAATATAGAGGATGTGTTTTTATGAAAACCTATTTAAAATTAGAGTAATTGTTTTTATAAAATCATATTAACCTTTATGGATTTTTATTATTGAAAAATATATTTTATATATTCAATGTAATTTTATAGATTCATTTTATAAGTTTTCTATATATATTATATAATAACAAATTCAATTTTTCAGATAAAAGAAATATTTTTCTAAAATGTAGTTTTACATCCATTTGATGGAGAACCTTTTTAAAATTTAGTTTTTGACACGTTTATTTGTTCTACATGAAAAAATAGAATTATTATTTTGAAGAAATAAATCAAAAATTACATTGGATGAATTTTTTATATTTTTATGATAACTATCATCTTTTTATGAATAGTAAAAATATGCTAAATTTTAATTAAAAAAAATTTCATTGAGATAATTAATATGATTAAATAATATTATTTAATTATTTTGAAGTATAAATGAAATATTTGTTTTATACATTTTTGGACACTATGTGTAATTTCAATTTGAAATTTGACATAATGACATGTTAATCTTTTATTAGTTTTTACTTCATAAAACTCACTTTTTGGTTTTGACAATGGGATTTACTTTTGAATTAATTTCTAAAAATTATATGTTTAAAATTTGGAAAATTGGATTCCATATTTGGAATCAGAACTCAATAATTGTGTAAATAAGTAACTTTTATTTTTGGCCATTTTGAATAGTTACTTTAATAAATATTTTAATTTACCATGGTTAAAGGGTAAATTAGGTAAATAAGGGTAAAAAATAATATTATAATAATATAAAACTACCCTTACATGTGTCCTAATCCTATTTTATGACATATAGTAGGCCATTGGAATCCTTGGGAAAATTTTAGGACACCATGTATCCACTTGGGTGTGATAACAACATGTTATAAGAATTATTTTAAAGTAAATGGAAATATAATATAAACATGTATCTTTTACTAAATAAATTTTTAGGTGGGGTTATATAACTAATAAATTCCACTATAAAAATTCTTTAGAAATATGAAATTTTTTCCAATATCATGATATTTTATTTAAAATTTAATACATTAAGTAAATATATTTAATTATGACACAATAATGATGTAGTGATTGTTTTATTAATAAAGGATTCAAATAAATGATATTATAAATATTAAAATAATTATTATTTGACATAATTAATGTCATAGGATATTTCTATAGGTTAATATGACAAGTTAGTATTGATTCAATGTTTCTTTCAAAGGATTCATGTTATTATGAATTTGTAAAAAAGTCATGTGTGAATAGTGTCCAAAATAGACATAATTCAAAACATTAAATATAAAATAGTTTATTAAATTATATTGAATAAATAAAAAATTAATATTAATTAAAATGGTTAAGATAAGTCCAAATATTTCCTAAATGACTTTTTTTCCTTTGACATGATATGCTAATTACATTTACCCATAATGAATAAATAACACTATATCACTATAAGATTAAAAAGGGTAATATATGGGTTAAACCAACCTGATAAGAATAAGAAAATATTTAAAACACTTATAAATGTTTTAATGATTTTTATTCAAACCAAAATCATATTATATTAGTAATAAATTCATTTTGGACCATTTTTAATCATAATTGAATTTATAATAAATTAATATTTCAGGACTTTCCTAAAGTGCCCCTCCCCTTTCTTCTAAAAGACCACAAACTCTAACCCCTTACACAAATATCTAAATACCCTAGGATCACCTAAATTATTATCCAATAATATCCCAACTTTCCACCCTCTCAACAAGAAGACTTAACTTTGGCAGAAGGCAATTCAAGAAATCCTTTTGGTTCAAATCACAAGGAGTTACCCATTTTAGAGGTAGTGTCTTCTCTAATGTGCCTTTCCTTTATTTTCATTAATAACTCACCATTATATTATTATTATATTATTACAATAAAAAACCAGTAAAATCAATATAATAGGTTGTTTTTATCAGAAGTATCAGAACTACACTTTCACACACCTCCTTCTAATGGATACGAGCATATTGTTTTTGTGTACGACGAACTACTAGCTCACAAAATGATGATTGTTCAATTTTCGCCTACACCTATCATTATGGAATTTATGATGGAAATGTATTTATATATTATATATATTATATTTATATTATATCCATTTTTTTAATTTTTTTTTGAATATACCTTTATGCTTTCTATGATGTGTAAAAATGACACTTTCATTTGAGTAGGTGTGGAATACCGCCCCCTCAAATTGTTATGATTCATTCATGCATTACATGGAACATATAAATTATGTTTTTATTAAATTTATGATACATACATGAAATAACTATAATACTGGTATTATAATATACAATTATATCATTTGATTGTTATTCTATTAATACGACAGAGAAATTAAAGTAGCGTTCAGCCGTATATTTATCCTACCTTCTCCATGGATGATGAATTTCATTTCATACCTCAAAATATTATGGAAATAATAAATATATATAATGGATATATATGATATTTAACTAATTAATAATATTATTGAGATTATGGACTTTTTACTAAATGGAAAAGCTTCTTCAAATGAGTTCATTTTTGACTCATGTACAGAATATCGACAAACCGACCGATATGAAAATTATTAATTATATAATTGTTATAACATGATGATAAGTAATATAAGATGAATAATAAACTTGATTTTTTTGAATAAAGTATAAATTAATCTAATTTTACTATTTATTAAATTAAATAACAAAGGTGATAAGTCAGACTTAAGGTAAGGAAATTTCATGACTTATTTTCCACTCATTTGGGTTTATGCATAATTAGTTCATTATAATATGCTATGATTATGCATGGAATAAATCTTTATTTATTTATGTTGTAATTTACACTTCCCATTGTGTGGATATAATTTTTCTACACATAATAACCCCTTTGATAAATTATTATTTCATTTATACAAACATTGTAATGGAACCTTTCATCCTCTTCTTTAAGTAAAAGACTTATTTTATGTTATGTCTTTTAATTTCCATTTTATTCATTTGGGATATGTTCTTCTATATCCTTATTTATATCCTTTTATTCCAAAATATTAGAGAACATTTTATCTCTCATTAACTCTTTTCCTTAATTTTTATGTGACTTTGTTAGGATACCAAATTTTCATAAGGGAATTTGCAACTACTCTTTTTTTCATTCAAACTATCATTTGGGTGGTATGTCTTGAAAATTTCCATAAAATGTTCTTAACTCCATGTTATTCTACACCTATATGGTATTCTGACTTTATAATTAATGGGTGAACTATGTCCCCTCACTTTTTAATGTTTTCTAAAACCATGTTCCATAGTCGTTATGCTTCAAAAATTACATCTAAAAAAATCTCCCTTTTTACTAATAAATTTATTTATTTTACTTATATTATTACCCAAAACAATTTAATTTATAGGTGTATTTATCATGTCAAAAAAAATTCTTTGATTCTGGAATTTCCATACATAAATCCCTCATTTCCTTATCGTGGTTTATAAATGACATAACGATAATGGTTTTAAACACTTTTTAAAACAACATGAATTTGATATAAAACCCATTTAATTTATTATCTTTGGGTTATTCATGAATTTTTTTATTTTTTATTATATTTTTGATTGAAAATGGAAATGAGTCCTTTCCGAGGGCTTCAGATTTCCGGTGACGTGATGATTCCAAGGAGTGGATTTCCGGAAGCCTGGATCGAGTATTCATGGACCGAGGTGATTCCATGTTGGTTTTCGATGTTTGGATCCTGTTTTTTTTTTGAATTTGAAATATGAATTTGTGTTTGGATGTTTTGGGGTGGATTTTGGATCCTATTTGTGATGTTTGAAACTTGGTATCTTGCTGTTTGAAATTTGGCTTATTGTGATGTTCCCACTCCACCTTAAAGTGGATTACTCAGAAAATGAAAAAAAATATTTGCGGATGGGTGCACACTGATATCTCTCCAATGCATTGGGTAAATATTTAATCTCTATAGATAACAAGTTTTGCGATACCTTGGTGAATAACATTTGTATTTTATATGACTCCATGGGGATGAAACTTGGTGATATGCTCAAAATGTCTAAATTAAATATTGTAGAAAATTTTTCAATATATGATTCATGTTATCATGATATGTCTCTTCTCATGCCTTTACGATAGTCACTAATTTTCTTATTTTATTCTCTCAAGTTCACATGTAAAATGTTTTATTTGTTTTCCTTACTGGGCCTTATGCTCACCCATTCCTTCAATGTATGTCCCTAGGTTATGATATGCAATAATGGTGCTTAGGATGATCTTTTCAATAATAATTTATAGAGGATTAAAATAATGTTATATCTTTTCATGTATTATATTCCTTTTTTTGAAGACAGTAGACTTTAAAGATCAACTGTTTGTAAAATGTAATGAAAATTTATATAATAAAATGGTGGGATTAAAATAATATTATATGTTTTCTTGTATTATGTTCCTTTTTTCCAAGACACTAGACTTTATATTTCCTCTTTTTGAAAAATTTAATGAAATGTTATGTCATAAAAAGGCGGGATCCCATATATGGGAGTTTTATGGCCAAATTCTCTAAAACTCTAAACATGAAAAGTTCCTCAATGTGAATTAAATCCAAATTATTGGCTGATCTCAAGATTAAGTATTGTTTTAATGATGGGGCCTTATATTTCGTATCAAAGGAACGGTTTAGACAACTTTAGAGATTATGATATTTTTTAATGGTTAGGGATATGATCATGGGTTTATAATTTTAAGGTATATTATAAGTTCAATGATTTATAAACCTCATTTGTCGCTTATGTTATTTCAAGGTGATTAATGGTATTTTTAGAGACACCCACCATTGATGAAATTATGGGTTATTAGTTTTTGGGATGAAAAATGTGAGGTATGAAGAACCATTAATTTTAAAACATGTTATGGTTATTTTTGGGGGTTCTATATCATTTTTTTAATGTTATAAGAATTAAATAGTTTTTGAAAAAGGACAATACGAAGACCGTGTGACAACACATCGTTTTAGACAAAGATGCGAGAATCGAACCCACAACCAATGTGCGATAGGGATTCATCACCAAAAATTGGAATATGTGATGTCCCTAGTTATTATGACTTATTCTATTTATTTAAATGATTTTATGGATCAAGAGTACGTTGATTTTGGCAATTTAGGATTTATCAAATGGATATCGTTAGTATAAGAAAATGATTTGGTGATTATGTGATAAAGGTTATTTTGGAAGACATCTTCTATTTTGGTAACACTATATGAATAAGGAAAATAGAATACTATGAGATTTTATTTGATGAGTAATAGATGATTATTATTTGGGAAGAATCAATGTCTTTATGGTGGACACATGCCAATTTAGGATATTTATGGAAATGATTAACCTATCATGGACAATATGTGATTAGTTTAATTAATTTTATGTATGATACTTTAAGATAATTCAATTTTATTTGTCGATAAAAGTTAAGATTTATCTTGTAAGACTATATGATCAAATTCTTCCGAGTTTTGGGTTTTAATATTTTTTTGGATTATTTTGAATAATTTTAAGGAAAACTGTTTATTGAATGATATTTGATGACCTTTTAGTATTTTTTATTGAATTTTAGAGATTAAAATTTTTATTTTTATTATAAAGGTTTATTCTTTTTGTGGAATTAACTTATATTATCTTAACCATTTTTGTTCTAGTTAATTATTCAAGATATGATGAATTGATACCGAATAGTTTTTGGGATATGTGATTCTCTAGAACATTATTCATCTTGAAAACTGATATTTTGGATAAAAATATGAGTTGAGTGGTAATGTTATTAAAGGATGAAACCCTAATTTTCAGGTAAGTACATTTCTTTATAATATTAGTTTTGGTAGTTATAAAATTCTTCAACTATATAAAAATTATCTTGGAGTAAAAATGTTATACAATTTCTTTTATCATCTATCTTTTACCCATCCCAAAATTAATGGTATTGTGTTGGTTAAAATTCTATGATCAAGTCCTATATCACTCTCTATTAGTCTATGAGAGTTATATTTTATTCCATATCTATGATTTTTGATGTGGAATCCTTGTATGTATTATATCCGGTGACCTCTTTACTTCTCATCAATTCTTTTAAAGTGATGGTTTTATTGACTATTTTTCTAATTGCGAATTTTTAATGAACATACCAATAAAATACTAAAATTGCGAGGTTGAAATTTCAAAAAGGGAGGTATGAGGTAACATCCCATGTTTTGAGAAACAAACACTATGTTAAATTGAATACATGATACGCTACATTAAGCTAAAACGAACAAATAAATATTATTATTTAAAGGTTACCATTATTACATATCTGTTGGAATGGAGGGAATGAATAGTAATAACTGAATTATGAAAATATTGTTTACACATGTAAAAATAATGATTCATTGGTTAACATATTTTTTATAAATGGATATAAAAACCAATTGAATATAATGGAATTGTTTTTATAAAAAATTATTTAAAAATAGAATATTGGTGTATAAAAAATCATATCACACTTTATGGATTTTTATTGAATGAAATATATATGTTATATATTAAATGTTATGTTTTAAATACATCTCATATGTTTTCAGAAAATGATATAAGAAAAAATTCAATTTTTCGGATAAAAGAAATACTTTTAAAAAAAGAAATTTTACCACCTTTTGATGGTGAATCCTTTTTAAATTCAGTTTTTGACACCAGTATATGTTATATATGTCAAATTAAACTTCTTATTTGGAATTGGGGCATCAGAAGTTACTTTGGATTAATTTTTCATATTTTTCTGATAACTATCATATTTTGATGAATAGTAAAAATATGCTAAATTTAAATTTAAAAAAACTCTTCCAATCGAGATAATTTATATCGTTAAATCATATTATAAAATGGTTTTAAATTATAAATTGAATATATTTTTATCATTAAATCTAATTTTGGTCATTGGAAGTAATTTCACTTTGAAATTGGACATAAACACAAGTCAATATTTTGGTAGTTTTCACTTCAAAAAAATCCACTTTAAGGATTTGACAATGGGAATTAATTTTAAATTAATTTCCTAAAATACTGTGTTTTGAAGTTATAAAAAGTTATTCCATATTTGGAATCAGAATATCCAAATTTTTTAAATAAGTACCTTTTATTTTCAGACATAATGAATATTAACTTTAATAATTATTTTTATTTACCATGGTTAAATGGTTAATCAAGTAAATAGGGGTAACAAATAATATTATAAAAAAAAATATCTAACATGTGTACTAATCCTATTGGATGATATATCTTCGAGCATGGGTATCCTTGGGTCTATTTTAGGACCCCATGGATCCACTTGGTGTGGTAATGACATGTCAAAAGAATTAATTTAATGTAAAGATAAATATAACATAAAAATGTATCTTTTACTAACAAAATTTTAAGTTGGGGTTATATAACTGATATCTCTAACTATAAATTTTATTTATAAATCTTAAAATATTTATTAAATCATCATATTTTATTTATAATTTCTATACATTAAATAAATAAATTTAATTATGACACAATGATGATGTAGTGATTGTTTCAATAATAAAGGATTCAAATAAATGATATTATAAATATTAAAATACATATTATGTGACATAATTAATTTCTACCATGAATTATCTAGGTTAATATTAAATGTTAGGCTTGATTCATTTTTATTTCGAAGGAATAAGTTTGTTATGAATTTTTATAAAAGTAAAGTAAAAATAGTGTCCAAAATGGACATAATTCATAACGTAAAATATAAAATAGTTTATTAAATGATATTTACATCTTAAAAATATAATATTTAGTAAAATGGTTAATATAATTCCAAATATCTAATAAAATATTATTTTTTCGATTGACATAATATGGTTATTACATTAACCCACAGTATGTAAATAATAAGATATCACTGTAAGATTAAAAAAGGTAAAATAAGTGTTAAACCAAAACGATAAAGATACTAAAATAATAAAAACATGTCTAAAAATTACTGGATGATGGGTATTAAAACCATAATCATCTTACCTAATAATTAATTTAGTTTTGGACCATCTTAATCTAAATTGAAATTATAGTAAATTAATATTTCAAGACATTCCTAAAGTGCACCTCCTCCCTCTTATAAAAAGAAACCACATCTACCAACTTGCAAACATATCTCAAGCCCCTTGGATCATCCACCTTCAGATTAAATAATCTCCCAACATCACTCCTTTACTTCTGAAATCATTAAATTGGGTATATGGAAATTCAAGGAAGCCATTTGTCTCAAATCAATAGTTGTTGCTCGTTTTAGAGGTATTGTCTTCTCTAATATTCCTTTCATTTATTTTTCTTATTAAATCCCTATTATCTTATTATTATATGATTACAAAACAACTATAGTATCCCAAATATAATAGTATTTTTTTATGATATGTATTAGAACTACACTTTCACACACCTCCTTCTAATGGATACGAACATACTATTTCTATGTCCGGCGAACTACTGCCTCATGAAACTATGATTGTTCAATTTTATTCTACCACCTATCGTTGGGTAAATTTTGTTGGAAATGTATTTATATATTATAAATATTATATTTATATTGTCTCTATGATTCTTTAGTTTTTATTGACAATATACCTTTATCCTTTCTGTGATATGTAAATATGACAATATCATTTGAAGAAGTGCATAATACCACCACACAAAGTGTTATGACTCATTCATGCTCTACATGGAACTTATATAGGATGTTTTTGTTAACCCTATGATATATAAATGAAATAAATATAACAATATTTTTATAATATAAATTTATATCATTTGATTAATATTATTTTAATATGACAAAAAAATGAATGTTGTGTTCATGCAAAAGTACGACCTACTGTCTCCATGGACGACACATTATAGTTATTATATCCAAATATTAAAAAAATTATAAATACATATATAAAATATATATATGATATTTAAATCCTCGTTAATATTTTTGAGATGAATTACTTTTTACCACATATACAATTTACATCAAAGAAGTTCAGTTTCGACTCAAGTACCGAATATCGACAAATCAACCAATGTGAATTAAAATAGTGATGTTATTTTTATTAAATGATTATAAGTAATATAAAATTATTAATAAAATTGAATAAGGATATAAATATATAATAAATTAACTTATGTTTATTATTCAGGAAATTAATGAATGAAGGAGACAAGTAAGACTCAAGTTAAGGGAATTTCTAAACATGATTTCACTCATTAGGTTTTATGCATACTTCATTGATTATAATATGATAAGATTACACGTGGAATAAATGTTTATTTATTTATGTTGTTATTTACATATCCCTTTTTCATGGATATACTTTTTATACACATAATCACCCCATTGAAGAATTCTTACTCAATTTATATGAATCTTCGCAAGAGAATCATTCACCCTCCACTTTTAGTCAAAGACTTCGTTTATGATATGTATTTTAATTTCCATTTTATTATGTTAGGGTATGTTCTTATATATCCTCAGTTATTTCCATTTTATCTCCAAATGATGAGATAACCTTTTCTCTATCAACATCTCATTTTAGGAATATTTATGTGGTGTCGTTAGGCTTCCAGGTTTTCGTAAGGGAATTTGCAACTTCTCTTTTTTTCTTTCAAATTATATTTTATGTGGTATGTTTTGAAACATTACATAAAAATGTTATTATATCCATGTTATTTTTCCCTTATAATGTATTATTAATCTCTTATTAATGGGTTAATTATATCCCTTGTCTTTTTATGGTTTTGTAAAACAATGTTTCATAGTCATTATGCTATAATTCCGTTTCAAAATCTCTCTCTTTTGATGAAGTAATTATTTTATTTTACTTAATATGATTACCCAAACAACTTTTATTGCTAGGTTTATTTTTCATGACATAAAAATTATTTATTTGAGTTTGTATTTTCAATACATAAATACCTCATTTCTTTTATTTGGGTTATAAATGACATAAAAATTATTTTTAAGCACTTTTTAAAATGTGAGGATTTTGATATGAAACACATTTATTTTATTCTATTTTGGTTATTTACGAAATTTATGATAATGATACATATGGATCATATTAAAAGAAATACATATTAAGGGTGAGCTCGGATAACAATCCAATGCATTGGGTTAAGGAATTAATCTATAGGGATGACAAGTATTAAGATACCTTGGATAATAACCTTGGTAATTTTTGTAACACCTTGGGGATGGACCTTGTTGATATGCTTATGAATGTCTACATTAAATTTTGTAGCCACTTTTACAAGATATGATCAAGTTATAATGATATTTTTCTTCTCATTACATTACGATATTTCCTTATGTTCTTATTGTATTCTCTCAAATTCACATGTGAAATGTTTTCCCTGTTTTCCCTTAATGGGCATTATGATCACCCTTTCTTTTGATGTATGTACCCAAGTTATGAGGTGAAGTAATGGTACATAGGATTAACCTTTCATGAAGCCGTTTAATTTGATTAAAATAATGTTATATGTCTGCATGAATTATGTTCTCTTTTTCCAAGACAGTAGACTTTAAATATCCTCGGGTTGTAAAATGTAATGAAAAGTAATGTAAATAAAAGGTGGTATTAAAAGATAGTTATATGTTTTCATGTGTCATGTTCCTTTTTTACAAGACACAAGACCTTATAGATCATTTTTTTGTAGAATGTAATGAAAATTTACGTTATAAAAAGGTTGTATGAAATAGTTTCGGATTTTTTGGCATAATTCCCTAAAAATCTAAACCAAAAAAGTTACTAAATTTGAATTATAGTCAAATTATTGATTGATCACAAGATTAAGTAATGTTTTAAATACATGGACTTATAGATGGTATCGTTGGAACGGTTTAGAAAACTTTGCATATTAGGATGTTTTTGTATGGGTTATGGACACGATCATGGGTTTATAATTTTGAGGTATATTACAAGTTCAATGATTTAAAAACACATTTTGAGGATTATGTTATTTCAACATGATTAACCGTATTTTTGGAGACATTCACATTTAAGGAAATGATGTGTTATTTTTTTTAGGATGAAAAATGAGAGGTATGAAATAACCTTTTAGGTTCAAACATGTTATGGTTATTTTCGGGGATTTTATCTCATTTTGGTAATGTTATTAGGATTATACATTTTTTGAAAAAGGGAAACATGCAGACCATATGAAAACCCATTGCATCAGAAAAAGTTGTGGGAAATAAACCTATAACCAAAGTGAAACTGGGATTACTCACATACCATTGTCATATGTGAAGTCCCTAGTTAGTATGACTTATTATTTTTAGTTAAATGATTTTATTTGTCAAGAATAAGTAGATTTTTGGAAGTTATGTTTTTTCAAAATGGTATCCTTAATGTAGGAAAAATATTTGTTAATTAAGGGATAAAGGTTATTTTGGAATACATTTTCTCTTTTGGGAACACTATATGCCTATGGAAAATAGAATACTATGGGATTTCATTTGAGTAGTAATATTATAATTTTATTGATGAAGAATCTATGTTTTTAGGGTGGACATATGATGATTTGGTTTATTTATGGAAAATATTATCCTATCATAGAGAATATATGATTAGGTTAATTACTTTTATATTTGGTACTTTAAGAGCAGTCGATGTTATTTGGAGATAATTGTTACGATTTATTGTGGAAGGCTATATGATAAAATCCATATGAGTTTTTTGTTTCAATTTTATTTTGGATTATTTTTGAATAATTTTAAGGAAAATTGTTTATTGAATGGTATTTGTTGACCTTTGGGTATTTTTATTGAATTTTAGAGAATAAAAGAAGTATTTTTCTTATAAATGATTATTCTTTTTAAGGAATTATATTATCTTATCATAACCATTTTAGTTCTAGTTAATGTTTCAGGATATGATAAATAGATAGTAAATCATTTTTGGATTAAGTGATTATCTAAAACATGATTCATCTTGAATACTCATTGTTTGGATAAAGAAATGACTTGTGGGGGAATTTGATTAAAGGATGAACCCCTTATTTTCAGGTAAGTATATTTCTTTATGATCTTCTTCTTGGTAGTAATCAAATTCTTCAACTCTATAAAAAGGATCTTTAATCAAGAATGTTACGCACTCGATTTTATCAACAGACTATTACCCAAGTTAAAAAAAATGGGATTATGGTTGTTATGTTTCTATTATCAAGTTCAATATCACTCTCTATTAGTCTATGAGAGTTATTTTTTTTCCTTATCCATGTTTTCATACATGGAATCCTAGTATGTGTTATCTATGGTGACCATTATACCTCTCTTTCATTCTTTTAAAGTGATAGCTTTATTTTCTTTTTTACAATGTTTGATTATAAATGATATTACCAAGCCAAATTTTAAAATTATGAGGTCATATTTTCCAAAAGAGGTAATTATGTATCATCCTGATTTTTATAAAAAAAACACTACGTTCAATAGCTTACGTTATATGCAACATCGAGCTTAAACGAATAAATAAATATTATTATTTAAATGTTACCATTATAAACTATCTGTTGGAATAACGAGAATGAATATTATCAACTGATTTATAAAAATAATGTTTACACAAGTATAAATAATGATTCATTTCTTACACAATTTGTTAGAAATGAAAATAATAACCAATTGAATATAAAGGATGTGAATTCATGAAAACCAATTTTAAAAGAAAATAATGGTGTTTATAAAATCATATCACTGCTTATGGATTTTTATTTAATAAAATATATATTTTATATATTAAATATAATGTTTTAAATTTATCTAATATGTTTTCTAGATATGATATAAGAACAAATTAAATATTTTGGATAAAATTAATTGTTTTTCTAAAAATGCAGTTTTACCTCCTATTGATGGAGAACCCTTTTTAAATTTAGTTTTTCGACACATTTATATGTTCTATTTGACAAAATAAATTAATTATTTAGAATAGAGACATAAAATGTTACTTTGGATGACTTTTTTATATTTTTCCGATAACTATCATGTTTTGATGAATAGTAAAAATACGATAAAGTTTAATTTAAAACAACTTTTTCTATCGGGATAATTTATATGTTTAAACCATATTATTTAATTCTTTTAAATTATAAATGGCATATATTTTTATCATTTAATAAAATTTTGTTCATTTTATGAAATTTCAAATTGAAATTGGACATAAACACATGTCAATCTTTTGGTGGTTTTTAGTAATTAAAACCCCACTTTTTGGTTTTGACAAGAGGAATTAATTTTAAATTAATATTTGAAAATTCTATGTTTTGAATATGGAAAATGGATTCCATATTTGGAATCATATGTTATAAATTGTGTCAATAATTACCTTTTATATTTTGACATTATGAATATTAACTTCAATAATTATTATTTTTTTTCAATGGATAAAGAGTAAATTTGGTAAATAATGGTTAAAAATAATATTATAACAATATAAAATTACCTTAACATGTGTAATAATAATATTGGATATAATCTGGCCGACCCCAAGCATACATGGGTCGATTTTAGGACCCCATTTATCCACTTGGGGTGATAATGACATTTTATAAGAATAAATTTAATGTAAAGAGAAATATAACATAAACATGAATCTTTTATTAAAAAAATTTAAGGTGGGTGTATATAACTATATCTTCGAATATAAAAAGTAATTAGAAATATAAAATTATTTCCAACATCATGATATTTTATTTATAATTTTTATACATTAAATAAATAAATTTAATTATGACACAATTATGATGTAGTGATTGTTTCATTAATGAGGGATTCATATAAATGATATTATATATATTAAAACAAATATTATTTTACATAATTAATTTCATCCACTAATTATATAGGTGGATAAGAAATTTTTGTAATGGTTAAATGTTTTTTAAGGAATATAGGTGCTATGAATATGTAAAAAAGTAATGTATGAATAGTGTCCATAATTGACATAATTCATAACTTAAAATATAAATTAGTTTATTAAATGATATTAAATTAATAAAACTCAAATATTCTTCCAAATGGTTATGATATGTCCACATATGTCATAAATAACTTTTTTGTGTGTATTTTGACATGGCATGGTAGTTACATTAACCCATAATGTGTAAATAACATGATATCACTTTAATATTAAGAAGGGTAAAATATGGGTTAACCCAAAAAGGTAAGGATACCTAAATAATCAAAACTTGTCTAAAAATTATTTTATAATTACTATTAGAACAAAAATCTTCTTATATTCTATTTAAATGTGTTTTGGACAATTTTTATATGGAATTGAATTTATAATAAATTAATATTTCAATACTTTCCTAAAGTTCCCCTCCCCCCTCTTATAAAATCACACAACCTCCACCCACTTAAACACACATCTCATGACCATTGGCTCATCCAAATTCTTCTAAAATATGATCACAACATCCCTACCTTCCTCCTAGAAGCCTTAACTTGGGAGGAAGGCAATTCAAGAAAGCCTTTTGGCTCAAATCAAAAGAAGTTACCCGTTTTAGAGGCAGTGACTTCTCTAAAGTTCCTTTCCTTTATTTTCCTTCTTCACTCCCTATTGTCTTCTTGTTATATAATTACATGAAACCACATATATCCTCAATATACTAGGATTTTGATATGATAGTATTATAACTGAACATTAACACACCTCTATCTAATGGATACAAACATAATGTTTCTATGTTTGATGAACTACTACCTCACACAACAATGTTGGTTAAATTTTATCTTAAACCCTCTCATAGTGTATATTATGATAGAAAAATACTTATATATTATATATATTATATTTATATTGTCTTTCTTATTATATAGTAGTTTTCACAACATACATTTTCGCTTTCCATGATGTCTAAATACGATTATTTCATTTGACGAAGTGTGGACTACCGCCCCCTCAAAGTGATATGACTTGTTCATTGTATACATGGAAAGTATAAAGAATGGTTTTATTTAACCTATGTGAGTTATATTAAATAAATATAATAATGGTATTACAATATAAATTTAAGCCATTTTATTATTATTCTTCTAATATGACAATGGAAAACCGGAATGGTGGGCCACTGCTCCTCATTGGAGTCTCCTCAGAGGTAAGGAATCTAAAAGGCTTAAATTGCAATTTGAAGATTCAGTTATTTCTTATGAGATTTTTGATGTCTTTTTACTTCATGGTTTCCCACTTTTTCCTCAAAAGTGCTTCTTAATAAAAAAATATATGATGATAACATAAAAATTAAAGTATCAGTCATGCATACATATGACCTATAGTATCTATGGATGGTGCATTTGATTTATTATCTCCAAATATTATGGAAATTATGAATACATATAAACTACATATATATGATATTTAAATAATGAATAATATTCCAAGGATTATGGACTTTTTACCACAATGAAATTTGACATCCCATAAGTTCATTTTCGACATAAGTATCGAATATCAAAAAACTGACCGATAAGAACTTAAATAATTACATAATTTTTATAAAATTATTATAAGTATTATAAAATGAATAATAATCTTGAAAATGGTTTTGAATAATTTATAAATTAACCTAAATTTATTATTCATGATATTAAATAATGAACTATACACAAGAGACTCAAGGTAATGGAATTTCTAAACTGAATTTCCACTCATTTCGATTTACATATACTTCATTGATTATACAATGATAAGATTATGTGTGAAATACTTGTTTATTTATTTATGTTTAAATTTTAATATCCCTTTGTGTGGATATTTTTTTTCTACACATAATCATCCCATCGATAAAATCTTACTTCATTTATATGATATTTTCAAGGGAACCATTCACCCTCCTATTTTAGTCGTAGAATTATTTTATGTTATGTATTTTAATTTCCATTTTCCTTTTTTGGGGTATATTCTTGTATATCCTTATTTATGTCCATTTTATTTCTAAATAATGAGATACCCTTTTCTTTCCCATCAACTAATTTATTTAATTTTTATGTGATGTCGTTAGGATGTCGAATTTTCATAAGGGAACTTCTTAACCCAATTTCAATTATTGGGTTTATCTTTTACTACTTTATTATATTGTTTGATGGTTATGTGTAAAAATTACTATTGATAACTTATCAAGTATTTATAATTTCATTATGTAGATTTATAATGAATAAAAATATATATCTATTTTATTAACAACATGTTCTTTGTATGGGATTTTCTAAACTCAATTACCAGTCATTGGGTTTTACGCATACATTGATGGTTATATTATGCTATGATTATGTGTGGAAATGCTGTTTATTTATTAATGTTGTAATATATACTTCCCTTTATGTATATATATTGTTTCTACACATAATTACCCCATTGATAAACTCTTACATCATTTATATGAACATTATATGTGAAATAATAACTCAATCTATATTCATTGAGATAAATATACGTGTCATTGGTTTTGTTTTTCCAATAATATGTGTGAATTACCTCTTATTGTTTTACACTGAATAACTAGTTATATTGGGTGTATTTATATCTTTCAGAAGTAATTATGTAATTGATATTTCCTTAATATAATGATATATTATTTTCAAGTTATTTCTTCTCAATTTACAATCAATTAAGACTTTTTTTATTGTTATGCACCAATTCAATTTTATGGTGTATATACATCCCTTTGACATATTATATCAGGAATCTCATTATTTTCATGATATGATATGTTTTGTTTAATGTTATTATTTAATTATTTTTATTCAATACTTTTATCAAGCGGTAATGGAATCTATAACTGAATCATCATTTTAAATGTTTTAATGATTTATTTTTCAAAATATTTCTCATTAATGTCCATGTTTTAAAATTGTTTTAAGGATTTATTCATATGTACATATATTTTTTAAAATTTTAAATCATCATTTTCTTTTAAATGTTTCAAAGTGGTATGATACACATTGATTCAAAAATATCTTTATGAAATGTTGTAAATGTTTTGGGAAATGGAATGATAATTTCAGTTTCTTGAATTTATTTGTTGTGATTAATGAGTGAAATGTTGATAATTTTTATGTATTTTTTGTTATGATTATGTAATGTTAATAAGAAATTTGATGGGTGTTTATGTGATAAACCAAATACAGGTGGTTCCGTGATACAGCTTGCGTCGGAGAGCCCATGATATCTATCCAATGCATTGGGTAACATGATGATGGTAAATGATAATGTTTGTCCTAAGAGATTTAGGGATTATATTGTGATAGGTATTCTAAACGTATCCAAAAAGGTTACTCCCTATGTAGTTATGAATGCTGCAATTTATTTATGATATGTACTCTAGAAGTTCCCATTATGTTTTTTGATTTATATTATGTTTTGTAGGAATCTTATGATT
Organism: Viscum album; assembly: GCA_963277665.1. Classification (NCBI taxonomy): domain Eukaryota; kingdom Viridiplantae; phylum Streptophyta; class Magnoliopsida; order Santalales; family Viscaceae; genus Viscum; species Viscum album. Next base: position 1,446,110,624 of record OY728145.1, on the reverse strand, counting down.
ACATAATATAAGATAAGTAGTTTATGATTTATGGGTGGAAAGTATGATTTTGTGAAAATGTTTTCATGGGATTTAAATATTAATAGAATAAAAGTTTTTTCCCTTATTTTATATACTTTACTAATATTTTTATGATCATCCCATGTTTTTAAATGTTCGTCACATGACAAAAAGAATAATAGAGTCATGGATGGGATGAAGGGAAAGTTATACTATTAAAACATGAAATGATAACGTGTTTCTTTTTAATGTGTTTTTGTTTTATGAAAAAATGGATAGTGAGTAGAAGTGTCTAATTGTAATATTTAATTTGTTATGTAGGATTTATGACCTAATTCTTTAAAACATTAAACTCGAAAAGATCCTCAATGTGAATTTTTGAATTATCTCATGATTATGTAACGTTTAAGGTTGGGGCTACATATATTACCTCATAGTGAATTTTCAATTTTAAATAATACTTTATAGTGGATGTGGTATGATGGTAAGGGTTCAGTTGAGTATGAAAGTATCATGCTCTCTTAGATCAGGTGTTGACCACGATGTCTCGCACAATTAACACCAGTTGGATGTTGGTCCTCACACACCACATCTCTCTTTGAGTGTTGAAATGTTGGCACAGTCGCCACCCTGAGTGATAAGAATAAAGTCTCCCACTATTTTTAGGGTTTATGGAATGTACCCTTTGGCTTGATCTTATCGGCTTGTTAGTTTGGTTATGGATGTCTAAGTTATAACTAGGCCCATCAATAACTAGTACTCCATCTATATAGCCACATATATCTTCACAAACTTGTTTTGTATAGGTGGATGTAATATATATAATTATAAAATATATATAAACTCTATATATATATTGACTGATAAGACCTCTATTTTGGCCATTATCTAGAGTAGGTAAAACCTTCATGTGTATTTTCAGATCCTGAGTGTCTTGGATATTTATTTATTCATTATTTCTTTATTAATTAATTATATACATTCACAATGGTTAGTTATTGTCACTGCTTAGATTACGAGTAGACACCATTGGTGGTGGCCTAATAAGATTTAAATCTCACACCCTACTCAAGATTCCATAAGTACCCAAGGAGAATATCTTCATATAGGTATGGATAAATTGAATCACCCATCTATATGTTTTTGATATTCTTAATTATATATGGACCTTAGTAGAAGAGGATCGAGCATTATCTCAAGATTCTAGTGGAGGATCTTTTTTTATTTTTGTAATTTTTATGTCTATTGTATATGTGTGTTTCCCCTATTACCATGTTGTATACCAGCATGTCATTTACCCATGAATATGAACCTCCCTAGAGTCTTTTGATAAATTTTTTTAGTTCTTTTGTTTTTTATTATACTTCCACATTTTATTGATTTTGATTACTTATAATGTTCTTATACTGTTGAATATTATATATTGTATCTGATGTGCTACTTTGAAATGAAGGTATAGTCCTCCCACCGAACAACCCATACACCATCCCTTCAATCCAACAACCTAGGGTGTATGTGGAGGCACACTTAAGGCCATGTGTCATAATGTCTTGGGGAAAAGATTAAGTGCACCCTTGGTTAGGACGTTACACTAATTCTCTATATATATTCATGGACATCATAAACAGATTATTTTGATATTACATTGAAAAATTCATCATTGTCATTATAGATGATATTATAATATATTCCAAAAGAATGGAGGAGCATGAGGAGTAGATAGGTACTATGCTAAAGACTATAGGAAAGGATAATTTTTATGCAAAGTACAATAAATATTGTTTATTGATAAATGAAGTCTCATTAATGTGGAACATTTTCACAATTAATGAGATATCTGTGGACCCTTTAAAGTAATAAGAAATTGAAGGTTGGCTGAGATGAAAACTATAAAGGAAATCCATAGTTTCCTTGGGTTACATGAGAATTATAATCGATTTTTGGGAAATTTCGCATGATTTTCTACCCACTAACCAATATAACTCAGAAGGGTGTTATGTATTTTCTTGGAATAATGAATTTGAAGATAGCTTCAAGGATTTGAAAAAGGGTATTATCACTGCACATGTACTTATGTACCCAAATAGTGGGGACCTTTTTTCAGTATTCAACGATTCTTCAAAAGAGGGATCAGGTTTTGTGTTATTGAATAATGACCAAGTGATAGCTTATGGATCATGGAAATTGAATATTCATGAAACAAATACCTCAAGAATGATCTAGAGTTGGTTTGAGTGATCATAGCATTGAAAATATGGTTCCATTATCTCTTTGGGGATAAGTGTGAAGCATATACATATCACAAGAGCCTGAGGTATATATTCACATAGAAAGAGTTGAATATACACCGATGAAGATGATTAGATATAATCTAGGACATTGATTTCTCAATCCAATCCTATTTTTGGAATTAAAATAAAGTGGAATATTTTATATGTATAAAGAATAAAAATATTTTATCATTGATGATAATCAAGATGGATCCAATTTTCTTATATTCTAAGAGGACAGACAAAGGAATGATAAAGGACGGGACATCATGAATGCCTTCACAAATGATTCATCAATCGCATCTTTTGGGAATGATAAGGGATGATCAATGATATGGTTTGGGAATTCTAAAAAAAGTGGGAGCTATAAAAAATGGAAATCATTGGTGTTCAATGTTAATGAAGATATGGTTTTTAGATTTCGGTCACTACTTTGTCTACCATCAAATCTTGAGTTAAAGGAGATATTAGATTATTGATATACCTCGACCTTCTCTCTCTATCTAGAATGTAAAAAAAATTGAGATATGTCTGCTAAATATTGGTGGGTTAATATGAAATATTATTTTGAAGAATATAAATCATGATTTCATTTATGTTAGAAAGTGAATGATGAAAGGAAAAAATCAATGGGGATGATGCAACCATTACATATATCTTCATGGAAATGGGAAAACATCACCAATGATATTTTCCCTAGTAATCTAAATAAATCAAGAGAAAATAATTATATATGGGATTTTGTTGATCATATTATAAAGACATCACACTTCATTGTGATCTATGAGGACTTATCACTCAATCACCTTGAAAGTATATAGATTTTATAAGTGGTGAAGTTGAATGGAACGCTACTATCAATTGTATCTAATTAGGATCCATGATTTACCACTATGTTCTATATGATTATCCATCATGATCTATACAATGATTTTAACTTTAGTATGACTTATCACCACCAAAATGATGGCCAAACTGACCGAACTATATAGACACTTGAGAACATGTACAGAGAATTCTCAATTGACTTCAAAGTAGGATGGGACCAACATCTTCCTCTGGTTGAGTTCTTATACAATAAAATTTTATTCTAAATAAGAGAAATGCATCCCTATAAATCACTTTATGGGATGCGGTATAGAACACCTTCATGTTTGGATGGATTTGGGGAATTTAAACAGAAAGATCGTAAAATGGTTGAGGAAACAGTGAAAATGGTAAGACCATTTAGCAACACATCAAGGATTCCCAAAGTCGATATAAGATCAATGCTAATAATAGTAAATGAGAACTGGAGGTTTATGTTGAATATAATGTATTCCACCATTTAACTCTATGTAATAAATCCTTGAGATCTGGAGAGAAAGAAAATCTTAGTCCAAGACACATCGTCCCCTTTGAGATCCTTGAACGCATTGGAATAATCTCCTCTTGACCAGAACTTTACCTAACATATCTCAATTACATGACATATAACATGTATCCCTGTTGAGGATGTATATACTAGAACCATCACATGCACTCAATCCATATGTTTTACCACTGGGGAAAGATCTCTCGTATGAGGAGTATCTGGTTATGATCATTGATCGTAGGGACAATGTTCTGTGAAATAAGACAATGAACCTTACCAAAGTGTTGTGGAGAAAACAAAATTTTAAAGAAGAAATGTTGGATCTGTATTGGGTGATTGAATATAATTAGCCTCATGTGTTTTAGTGTGTAAACTAAAAATTTAATTGGTGAAATTTCTTAATGGGAGGAATATTTTAATGATGGAAACTTTTATAAATGAAATTCCACTTATGATTAAAGTAAATTTATTATTATGTATTTTGGTTATAGAAAAAACATTAACTAATTTTTTTATCACATCCTATTTGATTAAAAATACTATTAAGAACTAGTTCCACTAATTATATAGTTAATGAATCGTTATCTTATGATTATTATAAATATAGGGTTTTAACCAATATTGTTGACACAATCAAAGGAAGTGATGGCCTCAACCAGTAGGATCATACACTATGAATCCCATTTATAAGAGTTTCTAAGGGAGATATCACACTGGTATTTGACCTTTATCAATACCATTATGATATCCAAACACTTAATCATGAGAGAAACTGTTTTTGGTAGAAGTTCAAGCTCATTGAGAACACAACCCAAACCATGTGTGCCAAACCACCCATGGAAATCTAATCATCGTACACCTTGAAATTAAGTGGTTTATGGTTTATTATAGGGATATGTATCAATAATATATTAATATGAATATTTATATTTTAATTTTATTATAATAATGGTAATATTGTATTCTTACTGTTACTTTATAAACAATATTTTCAGGCAATAAAACAAAAATGGTATTTTTAATTAGTATCCAATTTCAGTCAAGATACTAATTTTGATGAATGAATGGATAGTTTAAATTAATATTATTTTATTAAAATAATTTTATTAAATATTATTATCAATAATAAATTAACATTAATGTTTAATGTAGTTCAATGTAATTTTTATAAGGGTTTGAAAACTGTTATTGTCAAAAAAACCATCATTTCTTAATAAATGTTGATTATATTTAAAAACTCAGAATTCTTAAATTTAGAAATTTATTTTTATATAATTAATATTTATTTTTGATTTATATCATCAAAATTATCCAATAAGTATTTCTTCTTAATATTTTGAGATAATTGATTTTTTGGGAAAAAATTAAATACTATATTAATATATGGTGTGTATTATGACATCAAAATAACCAAAACTTATTTTATTAAATAATATAAAGGGCTAACATGAACAAATATATGTTTTCCACCAATTTTTTTTTGATTTTATGTATATTTTATAATTTTTATAAATCCATTATGAATCCGCCAAAACCTATAATATACATTATTTTTTTAAAATCATTTCTTTAATGTATGACTCACCTGCACATCACCAAAGATTATATTTTTATAATTTCAGCCATTAGACTAATTAAAGAATTAATAAAACCCATATTGGAAAGAAATTAATGTAAAAAATCAAGGTATGGTTTGTGGTTTCTATTATTTTATTATATAGATTACAAAACTTGAGTTTGAGGAATAAAAAGGAACTCCACCCTATTTTACTATATAAACCCACACAATATGACATTTCTCACCACTATAAATCCTTTAATCACATTATTAATATTCTCTATACTCATTATAGTACTCCCATTTTCCCCCAATCTCTCAAAAAGCTCCACCATATCATTTGGAATCACACTCAAGGTAATGGTTGTTTTACTTATCCTCTTTATTCATGAATCTTCTTTATCTTATGGCTTTTATCATCATTTTCTAATGTTGGGACATGTTTTTCTATATCATCCATACTATCCATTTTTTTTCTAAATTAATAGATACCCATATCAATATAATCATGAAATAACAGGAAAATTTATATGCCCCTGTTATGCTACAGTAATTTCATAGCTATTTAGCATAAAAAAAATTGTGTAGTGAATAACCATGCCCATTTTCAATAAAGGATATTCACATTTAGAAAATTATACTTCTTTAATGGTAGTTACATGTATGAATTCCAAACTCCAGGGTAGTGGTATAAAATATGATGATGAATGAATCCATGTTGTATGCTCTTTGTGTCACACTTAAACGTGATAAGGAAATGAAAGTGACGGGTTCACCCATATTTATATATCACTCTAATCCATTGGGTAATTTTTTAGTCTCATGATACATCATAAAAGGTATTACACTGTGAACACAATACACCATGAGACTTTTCCATAATAATTTCTTGGCATTATGCTTTGAAATATGTTCATGATGCAGTTTTTTAAGTTGTTTCCACATTTCCCATGTTGCATTTTTTTTATCATGCTATATCATGCCTCTTTGTTCATGTTTATGATTCTCACCCCTTCTATACCCCTTTTTTATCCGTATCTTCTAAATTGTGTTTCATTCTTCATGTAATTCCATGTTTATTCCCTTAATAATCTACATATCTCACCCCTTCCATATGTATGTCGCTAGGTTATCCCGTGGGGTTTTTAGTATAAAGGAATAATATGATGAAGTTAAGGAAGTTTTAATAAAGATGATATATTTCCTATTTTTAGTTATTATGCAATTTCTCTAATTTCCAAATACACTAGACATCTCGATCTTATAGATTTTATTATGTGTAATGTTTTGTAATAAATCCCAAATTAATGAGTAATAAAGATATGGGTTGTTATAGTCCTTGATAATTGTGTAAAATTAGTGGGATTCATTTTAAAATGATCTATATAACCTAATCCACATTGAATATTTAACAGTCTAAGGACCAATATGATCATATTTTATATTGTTTCCATTAGATATTCATTTTTGTATTTTATTTTAGAGACCTTGTTTATGTGTGAAATTTATGTAATCTATGGATTGGGTTTGTTTTATATTTTATGGGGGGTTTTGGTATTCTATCATATGTTCTTGAAATTATAATGGAAATTCCTCCCATTTCAATGATATTATACCCTTTATGTTAGTTGCTGACACAAGGCTTATTGAATGAAGGATTCAGTGCTCACACTCTTCTTTGTTGTAGTCCCAAAAGAGGTCCAAGTAGATTCAGGTTTTTGTCAATGTAGTATTGATCCATAGAGTATAGTTTTGATATAGATTTGGGTAAGTCATTATTGAGGACGGTGGGGGTCTTGTAGGGAAACTGTACTAACCAAAATTATCATGTGATATAGATAGGGAGACTAGATATGAAACAAGAATTAAAGGACCTCTATGTTCTGACACAAAGACTATAAGTTTATTGGACACTATAAGTATGATGATGCTGATTTCAGGGTAGTGACTAAGTAAAGGTACATAAATAATATATTTTTTGTTCATTTTCATCAATTTGGATGATTTTGGGGTTGTAAAAATGAATTAAATTAAATAGTCTTATATAGTTACGCTGACTCGAGTAACCCATAGATAGTTTTTAATTTATTATATTAGTATAATAAATAATGGAATTAATCAAAATAATTGAATAATTTAGTTTTCATGGAAAACTAGATACAAACATGACCTATATATTACATTGGAAATTAATAAAATTCCATGTAAAACATTCCTGGGTACTGAAACAATTTATCAGTGTTACCTTCTTCATATCCTATGGAAAATAAAAAATATATAGGGTGATATTTAATGCTCATTAAGGATACCATTCTATAGAAACTTCCATGAATAAATAGGTAATAATCAAAATGGTAGGGTGGAAAATAAAAACACATGCAATTTAATTAAAATTTGATCTCAAAATACATCAATATATAATTAAAAAAAATAGATGTTTTATAATAAATATAATCCTAATAAAGGAAATTCATAATATCATACATATTGATGTTACCATCAGTTCTCCATGCCAAGACCTTATAATACTTACTTTCAAGTACAACTCCTAAGACTTCTTCTATATCATTTAGGCCTTTCTCTAGGATATTTACATTATATGGGTTGGAATACACCAATAAATACCCATTCTTATTTGTCTAATGAGACCAATTGAGATATAGAGTGGATATATATATTAGGGCCCCAATGATCACTTACAAATATCCAATTCATTACATATATATTAAATCAACAATATTGTTCATAAATAATATTCCATATCTATAAATATACATATTGAATCAAGAATATTGAACATCAATGTTCCCCAGTAAATGAAATAAATTTCTAAATAAAATTTATTAAACTAAAACCATATATTGAAATAGTATATGGATAATACAATATTAATTATTTAGAAATGATACTGAAGAGATCCACTATATTGAAAATATGGACATGAAGGACAAAACAATTTCCATCGAATAATGGAGAGTGATATGGAACATGATCAATAGAAAGTGAATAATTTCAAAATAAAGTATAACTTATAAATAAGTAATTTTTAATAGAAAACCTAAAATTCATCGGAAATAAAGGTTTGAAATAACGTAAAATATTTTAAAAAATAGTGATTAAAATAAAAGTAAATCTCTAAAAATAACATTCCTTAAAACATTTTTAAAATTTTTAAAAAATAAGAAGTTCTAAATCATTTAAAAAATTCCCTTCAACCATTTATAAAAAAAATTGTTACAAAATAAAATTTTTTATAGAATAATGGAAAATTTATTTCTTATAAAACTATCTAAATTTTAGAGGATAATAATCATGCATACATGAAAATTTGGTCACATAATATATGATAAAAATAACCTATATTTAAAATGTTTGTAAAAATTGAATATATATATATTTAAAAAATTTAAGAAGATTAATTTAAAACTATTTATAGAAAGTTACATGTATTTGAAAAATACTATTACCATTCATTTAAAATTATATAAATTCTTCTATAAAACAATTTAAATAATATGGATATGGAAGAGAATGATTACCGACTGAAAAAGAGAAATAATGCTTGTATTGTTTAAACAAATTATTTTAGTCTTTAAGTACCAAATAGATTAAAATTTGGAAAAAAATATATAATCCAAAAAAATAACCAAAGTAGAATAAAATATATGGTTTTTAAACTGATAAAGAGAATAAAATTTATTCAATGTAAATTTAAAAACTATCAATATGAATAAAAGTGGGATTTTAAAATAAACACTTACAACTTTTATGAAATTTGATCCAAAATAACATAACGATAAAACCATAATTGAAAATTTAATCACCATTTATAAATAGTAATCCATGATATAATTTGTCAATGGGGTTGTATGTTCATAATATAAAATAGATTAGTTTCATTATATAAAATACATCCTAATGTAGTGGAATTGATATGAAAACCCTTACCTTGGATTCATTTTTGTTTGTACATGTTATATACTCTTGAAGAATCTATTTAAATATATTTAATACATTATTAAGAGACCTTTTCATATTTACATTATTTTTATAGTCCATTTATAACCATTTTAAATTTATTAATTTTATAGTTCTTACATACCTAAACTATATAGGTTTTTATTCAATTCCTCAAAAATTACATCAGTATATTGACGACAATTAAAGGTGCTGATAAATGGTTCCATCATTTCCATAATATTAAGATTTCTATTAATAGAATTTTTATTCATTTTATCCAATTTTAGAGTCATCCATTAATGTATGTAATATAAATATGAAATACATTTTTCATAGAGGTTGTAGTCTTCAAATACGCATGATGTCAATTTCATTTCCCTGATGGTAGGAAAGGAAATAAAATATATAATGAATAATAATTAAATAATAATATTTATAACATAAATAACATATATATTCACTACATATGTCCACATGATCATCCGTGTAATGAAGAAATTAAAAAACCAATCATACCACATTATATATGTGGTAGTCCACATGTATGCACCAATTATGTTCACAGTTTTCATTGGATAAGAGTGTAAGAAGGTAGCTAATATTTTATATTTAAAGATTCAAGATTATTTAATAATATTTATATATATACAATAAATCCATATTTATAGACATCCATGTGAGCTAGTGATGAAAAATTATGTGCATCTCTCTATAGAGATGGTAGTCTTTACGTATGCACGAGATATGATTGTATTTCGTATTTGATGAAATGGAGATAAAAAAGTGGTATAATATACACAATAACTTTTAATAATATTTTAGATATGAATGTTGCTATATAAAAATAATTATGATAGGTTTTAATAATTAAAAATAATAAATAAACACAATGGAACTTGGTTATGAGTTATACATATTATTTGGAAAACCATTTATGGCCTATAACGTGTTCCTTAATAGGTTAATATATTAAAGATACCAGGAAATCCAGACATGGGTAGGGATGTTGGAAATGGGTTTTTTGGGATAGTCTGATCTAGAGTTCTACAGTTTGTGAATAAGTCAAGAGGGGGTGTTCCCTTTTATAAGTTAGTTGGGTGGAAAACATGTATGTACTGGAAACATTGTTATATAACATATGCATTACTCAGTTAAAGTGGATCCAAATTTTAATATTATAGAATATAATAATTTTATTTTTTATATCATACCAATCAATTATATTTAATCATGTTTTTTGTGTTATCTTAATGATCTACTCCTTTATTTTAACCCCTTTAGCCCATTTTATCTTTAACCATGGTGATAAATTTTTACCATGGTTACTATTTACTATGAATCAAAGAAACTGAATGAATATCCAAATTACAATACTATGTTCTCAAATATGGAATCAATTTTATATTATTCTATCTCGATAGTTTTTAAAAAATAATTTTACCAAAATTTCATAAAATTAAACGGAAACCATTTTTAGAAAAATGACATTTTAACAATAAAAAATATTTTATAGGAAAATAAACTCTAATTCATATTTGAAATTAATTATTTAGAATATTTTTAATAAAATAAGAGTTATATAATTTGAAAACAAAAAGAAAAATTAGAAGAACCTTGTTGACTCTTGAAAAAAATAGAAAAACCAAAAATAGTTTTTTTAAATAAAAAAATACATAGAATTCTAAAATATAAAACCTATATTTAATTATTTTTAAAATAAATATATTTCTTATAAAATATATAATTATACTATAAAAAGGTTTCATAAATAATAAATTAATTTTTATACCCTCATATTGTCTTAAATGCGACAATATTTATAAAATCATTATTCTTTATTATTCATATAAAAATAAACCACTTATTAAAATTCACAATAATGAAAATAATATAATTTTTATATTGTAAAAAATTATCCCCTTTAAAAAAATTAATGATATAAAATTTTTATATTTATTTTCAAAAATGAAATAGAAAATATACATCAAAACCAATTTTATAGAAAAATATACCTATTAAATAATAAATTTTCACTAAACTAATATGATTTCATTCTTAATATTAATTTTTTTAATTATTTACTTAGAAATAATAAGGATTTTTTTATAAATAATTTTCTTTCATATGTTTATAATGTTGTCACTTCCTTACATACTTACTAATCCAAAGAGTATATTATTCCAATAATATTTAAATAATAATATTTTTATAGTATACCTTTATTATTTTAATCTAAGTGTTGTATCAATCAGAAGAAATTGAACATAGTATTCACAAACAAAAATCATGGGATTTTACATTCTCCCCTTTATATGAAAATTACATCCTCACAATTTTAATTTATTTTTAGTATATAAGGATATATTAACATATTTTATCATGATTTTTAATTTGTTGGTTAAGACTAAGAAAAATATTATTCGATAAATAAACTATATTTATACCTTTATAAGTCCTACACTTGTGAATATGTTTCCAGAAGAAGTGCCTTAGTAATTAAGTGATGATTTCCATAAAAACATAATATATTTATATTCCATTTTTTGAGTTTAAGTAATTACAAAAAATATATATACTTAATAGATTTTATTCAAATCTATAAGTGGTATTGCGTCCCTCGTTGTGTTTTGATCAGTTTTTACTTTTGATTCTTCTCATTTTCAAAATGGTTTATGAAAAAGATATATTTACATGCCCAAAATACTAAAATTAACTCTTAAATGATAATGAGATCCAGTAAAATAATTTTTTATTAATTTAATGACATATTTAATAAACATATATTCCTCCATCTTCAATCCATTTAATAAAAAAATAGTTATCATAATTAATAATAATACTCATTAAATTAAGCCATCAAATAAATGAGTAACATCTCTAAAACCTCAATAATAACCCCAAAGGTTTAATATTAATCATTAAACCCTAAATTTCATTGTAAAATTATAAAGAAATTTCAATCTATCATAATTATATATTAACAAAAATATAATATAATTATCCTGACTTCAAATCACAAAATAACCATAAGGTTATATAGGGAGGCGAAGGTCTTTCTTTTCTTAAAAAATCAATAAATAGTCCATCAATGAACACAATATTTCCAAGAAGGTAAATATTATGAATCCAAATTAACACATGAAAAATTTATAAAATAACTCTTTTTATATAAGTGTCTATTAATGTTTCCCAAGTGATTCTCATGATCATTATATCTTTTAAATTCTAACATGCTAACCAAAAAATACCATAAGGAAATTATCATTGTACTCCTTGATGCATGGGAAATTTTTTCAAATAGTGTTGCATATCTTTATAGTTTAAGAACTTAATAAAAATCAATGTTTTCTTGTATTTACATTCATGAGGATTATTTCCTTTATCTCCACACACCAAACACTAATTCCCTTTAAACATTCATCAGAATGTTTCATTTCAAAATGTTCACATGTTGGAAGTTTCACTCTTCCCTTATTCTGATTTGTTTTATTTCCCTTTTCATAGTGTTTAGTAGTACACTTCTTCTCTTGATTTACATAAAAAATATAATTCCATAGAAAATATTTTTATATCATAATGGAACTTGAAACCATATCATCATATGATGTAAATAATTGTGGAACTAATACCCTTTGTAGGATCAGTTTAATTTCATCAAATGAAATACCTATATTATATTACATATTACATATATGTTCTACGACATGCCTCAATAATATTTTAAATTTATCATCATACTCAGAAGAAAATATATTTATTTTTTTCTTTAAATTCAAAATTTTCCTTTCCATATCAAATCATTTTGTGTGTAGGAAATATTTCTCAAAGAACATATCAAAAAAATCACAATTACATACTTTGTACCTCATATTCCTATATAGAATAGTAAATAAATGGAAACTATTTATCTATGTGTACTTTTAAATAATATAATTCTAGAATAATATTTTCTTTTTTATTACTTATCAAAGATGTAATTATTTTTTCAAGGGAATCGATCCATTAATTAATTACCAATTGATTAGTAGTTCCATTAAATGATAGAGGCTTTATCTGCATGAATTAGTCTAACATTATCGTTATTTCTTGATAAGAAAATTTTTATCTATGTGGTAATGGTAAGTGTCATAACCTGATCCACATTTCACAATATAGTCATAATCTATTCAACTACAATACCAAAAATATTGGACTTGTAGAGTGAGAAATATCTACATAGATCACATGTGCTAATATTATTTCCTTCCCATCATCAAAGATTAATATATAAATAATATAAAACACATATTTATATTATAATCATCATGAATATTGATCCATGAAATAATAACTCCTCTGAATGTATATTTTATCAAATCTTATATGGGATTATCAAAATTCTAATACTAGCTACGATCTTCTAAAATGTAGTTTCTAAGGGTCATACTACTCTTTCTATGATGAAAATAATAGAAACTCTAACTATCGAAACCTAGTACCAAATACTATTTTATTAAATTGGTATATGATACATTGGATACCATCACCAAGGATCAATCGGTATATTAGTCTTAGAAATTTGGATACATACATGACATCCATATTACATTGTAAATTTTAAAAAAATGTGTTAAAAGGGTTCCTTCATCATTGAAAATCAATCAAATATACCATATTAATATCCAAGGCGAATAAATTCAAAATAAAGGGTGATATTATATACTTATTAAGGATACGATGTAGTAAAAACAATGATGAATAAATAATTCATAATCAACATGGATGTTTGATTAACAATAACACATTCCATTTAATTACCAATTTAAGCTCAAAATTAATCAATTTATAATATAAGAATAGAAATCACCCTGATAATATTAACTTAATTCTTAATGAAGGATATTTATAATGTGATATATAATTATCTTACCATAAAGGCCTCTTGATATGATATCATGAACCTTACTATTATATCCTTGTTCCGTGATATCTTGCATACCATCATGGGTATGTAACCAAACATTGTCATTGTATTGGTTAGAATACTGATAGAAATAATCAATCTTATTTGTCTTATGTGACCCATCAATAAATCTTTGGTATATCTATAATCAATCCCCACATGTCACTTAAATATTTTAAATGATCTCCTAATATATTGAATCAAAAATAACATACATAAAAAATATGCCTTATCAATAAATATCCATATTGAATCAAGAATACATAACATCAATATTTCACCAATAAATGAAAAATATTTCTTAATAAACTACCTTCAACTAGAATTTTTAATTAAAATATCATATGATTTAGACATCACCTAAGTTGTATAAATGATACTAAATATTCCAATGACACCAGCATTATGTACATAGGTAAGAAAAATAATTTCCAATTAATAGTGGACATTTATAGGGAATAGGATTACAAGAATGTGAATGACCTCAATATAAAGTATGATTTAGAAATTATAAATGGATTATAAAATTCAATCACTTCATAAAAAATAAATTATTAAAATAATGTAGTCTCTTTTTATAATTAGAGTGAAAAATTGAAGTGAAACGTTTAAAATAACTTCACTTAAATATTTAGTTACTTTTGTAATAAAAATGATGTTATTAATCATTTAAAAAACTATTTTCAAACTTTTCTAAGAAAAATACATTTTATTTATATTGTAAAATAAATAAAATAAGAGGATAATAGATTTTTTTTAAACTATCAAAACATTTAGATTATAAATTATGAATAATGGTCATGGAGTTAGGGAAATTCATTCCTGAAATATACGTTAAAAACAACATTCATTTGACGCATTATATTAAAAATTAAAAAATGACTTTTTTATTAAATGTTAATAATATTCCTTTTAAACATTTATAAAAAAATTCAATAGTAGTATAAAACTAAATTGACTAATAATTTTAATGTAGTCAAAAAAATCTATGAAATAATTTTATGAATATGGACATGGAGGAGAAATATTCTTGATAAAAAATAGATATAAGAACTATTTTTTATAAAAGAAATTCTTTTAGTATTTGAGTATCAAGGATAGGAAAATTTTTAATAGAAACAAGGAAACGTCTTAAATAACTTAACTATAATAAAATAGGGATTTTTCTAATAGCATAATGATCATATAATTTTTTGAATGTTAATATAAATATGAGTAATCATAATAATTGTAAGATTGTAAAATAAACCCCTACTACATTAATAATTTTTGAATCAAACCCCTTTAAAAGATAAAACATGAATAAAACATTAAATACCACATATGAAGATTAATTAGTTATATAGTATTGAAAAGTGTAAGTATATACATCATATAACAGAAAATATGGGCCTAATACCAAATATGTCTCAATAGATTTGAATTTAGATGAAAAAACCTTACCATATATTCCAACTTTATCAGATGAGTTATATCCTCATGAATAATAAATTTAAAAATTTAAAATATTTTAATAAGAAATTTTTCAGCTATATTTTAATTTTTGTGATATTATTATAAACATTTTACATCCATTCATTTTTTAGTGGTTACTTAAAATTACCACTTAAGGTTGTTCAGTCAATTTCCTAGAAATTACTCCGATATATTGATTGTTTTTAATGGTTTTATGAAACGGTTCCATAAGATCTAGAATTTAATTAATTTCATGAATATTATTAATATTCATTGTACTTAATTTTATAATTATTCATTCAAGGTAGTGGTAAAAATATTAAATATGTTGTGCATGCATGCAATTATTTGCACGTACACATGATGGCATTTCCCTCTTCCTAATGGATGGAAACAAAAAGAATGTATATAATGATCAATATTTATGAAATTATATTTATATCATAAATATCATATGTATTCATCAAATTTATCAGTGTAATCATGTATTTAATGTAGAAATAAAAAATGAGCATCACTTCATAGATGTGGTAGTCCACATCTACACACGAGTGATGTTATCATTTTTCTATAGATTATATGGAAATAATTTAGATAATATTTTATATTTAAAAATAATAATTATGATATAAACATCATATATATCCATTAAATCAATTTTTATAACCATAAATGGGATCTGATGATGAAAAATGAAACACAATTATTTTGTAGAGATGACAATATGTACATACACATGAGTGATGCTTTAATTTATCATTAAATAAAGAAGAATATGAAAAATGGTATATAATAAACATAATAAAACTGAATTATATTTTATATTAATATTTTATTATATATCAATTGTAATGGTAGGTTTGATGGTGGATGAAAAAGAAATAAACACCAAACAACTCTGCAAATATTAATAACTCTTATTTGGAAAACAACCATTGTATTAAACCTTAAGACTTATTAGGCTAGTCTTTTGGTGACACAAGGACCTACAATATTTTGGTATGGATTCCTAAAAGGGATTTGGGTAGTGAATTTTACAATATAGAGTCGTCAGATTTTTGAATAATTGAGGAGAGGAATTTCCCATTTATATGTTAGGTGGTTGGAAAACTTATACATACTTGAAATAATATTATATAATATATTTTTTTATTAAGTAAAGTGGATCAAAATTTAGATATAATTGAATATGAGTAGGTTATGTTATACATGAAACCAACAAATAAAATTTAATAATGATTTTTATGTTTTCGTTAATCCATATCCCATTATTTTTAATATTTTTACCCATTTTATTCTAAGATTTGGTGATAAATTCCAGAAATTGTTACTATTCATTATGACTAAAAATGAAATTGAAAATTTTAAAAAATTAGAATATTATATTACAAAATATTTAATAAATTTAATAATATTATATTTCTATTATTTTATAAATTACTTTTAACATAACATTAGAAAATTCATTGAAAAACATTTTTCAAAAATTCTATTTTATGCATAAGAAGTATTTTACACAAAATCCAAGAATAATACTGAATATGATGAATTTTATTTGATTATCTTAAATAAAATGATAAATATTATAATTTAAAACTAAAACTAAACTCAATAGAACATTTTTAATACTTTATTAAAACAGAAGAACCAAAAATAGTATTTATTTAAATTAAAACGTTTCTGATATTTCCAAAATTTAAAATATAGTTTTCCATGTTCGAAATTAAAATTTTAAATGATTTATATATCAAATTAAATATATATTCGGTACATAAAAATTGATTCCTAAAATTTAATTTCTTTCTAGTATCCATATAATTTCTTAAAATGGATATTATTTATAAAATCTATATTTTTCCTTATACACCTAAAAATCAACTATTTCTGAAACAAAAATCAACCTCAAATTATTTTGATATGTTTTAAGAAATAATATTTATAATATTATTTTTTATACAATTTATACATTTATCTTTTAAATGAAAATGTAAAAATAAACAAAAGAACTTATTTTATAGAAAAATGAATCTTTTAACCTTTAGTTGTTCTTATCCTTATATGATTTCATTCTTATCCATAAAAATTGATTACCTATACCAGAAGAAATTTTTAATAAATTTTTATTAATAAATCCATTCTAAATATATTTATAATCTAGCTACTCATATTTATACCCTCCTATCCAACAACATGATTATAACTATCGTATATGAATAAAAATATTTCTATAGTATATTTATATTAGATTAAGCCTGGTCTTGTGTGAATCACATGATATTGTATGTAATATTCATAATAAAAATGAACGGTGTGTTAAATATAAATTGAAATATATATTATTATGTGTATGAGTTTTCTTATAATCTTCTAGAGATGTCTATTAGTCATCATAAATGTGTGGTTTATGTTGGAGAGGTATAATAAGACAGGTTAATTAAACATTTAAATGTGGACCTGACTATGTAGGATGAGTCTTGGAGGAAGAAGATTCACGAGGTTCATAATTAGACTATAAGGAAGTATGGGGGGAGTGTATATCATAACTATATGGGGAACTAGCTGGAGGTTTTAGAGATTTATTTTAGTATAATGATTTCTAGGAGGGCACGTTTTATCTCATTGGATATCATGTTAGTTGAGGGGAACTATGTGTTAGTGTTAATGTATTTTCTTCAAGATCATGATAGGTTAGAAATCTCTTTTATTGATTCAATAAAGAACTTTAATACTGAGTTAATTTATATGATGGTAAATGTGGCTAGAGAGAAAAAAAATTCATTCTCATCAGTACGAGATAATAAATGTACAATATATTTGGATTCAATTCAGTGACCTTCTCTATTTGGCCCCTCATATTCTCTCAGATGAGGTTTCTAGAGCATTGTATATTGAGTAGGTATTCTATCTCTCTATTCAACATATAGTTACCAAATTTATTTTTCCTATTCTTATATAAGATCTAGATAAGGAAATGTTGATTGGGAGAATTTGTTCATGGTATGGGTTTTTTTAAGAGGAGATCCATCGTAATATCTTGATAGGAAGGGATATAGATAGAGGATCACTGATTTTAGGGAAGTCAAGGTTCTGACCGTCATTGAATTGGGTGTATCTCTCTCCATCTCCTCATTCTTATAGAGTTTCTTGTTATCATACCTTTATATAGTTATCAACTCTTGTTTCTACATCACCATCATCATCATTAATGTCTTCCATTTTTTTTGAACTGTATAAAACAACAAAAACAACATATTTTTGAGGTAATTTATTTCCTCAAACTATTTATCTTTTATTTCATTGGATCTATTATTCTCTTTTGAATGTAAGTTATTTTTTCAAATGTTTTTATTCTCTTTACACCAATATTTTAGGTTAGTTTAATATTTCATTATTATAACTTCATCATCCTAACTATCATCTTATAATGTCTTGGGATAATTTTTATGATTTTCCAACATTTCTATATTGAAGGTGAATGTGTAAATGTTCCTTAAAATATTCCTTTACCCTTTTCAGATTTAGTAAAATAAATAACATAACTTTATCGACATCTTCTTCTTCATAATAATTCTATATGGTAAGCTTTTCCAATTTCATAAATTCATCTTCGCGTGATTTTTCATCTTCAAGAGGTGCATTATAATCACTACTCATCTCATAATCAATTTGAGTATGATGAAAACAATCTGACATCAAATCTCTTGGATCTTTATTATCATGAAAAATGAATTTTAGATTAAAATGTGGCGAAATATTCCCAATATATGATTGATGATATTCACATTATTAAGGGTTTATCTGATTATAAAAAAATCCTTTACAATAACATTTACCTAATAAAATAATACATAAACAAATTCATTCAAGTGCATCCTCAATTACTCATAAACATTGTATAGAACACAAAATTTAGCTTCTCATACCTTGGAGTTGTGTTCATAGATATTGAGAATCTCTCCACACTTAGCATGTGAATATTTACATAACACCACCTTATTGTATATTTTTTTGTCTAAATATACACCTAATGCATTGATCCACTTAATATCGAAAACAAACTCTTTGTCATATCTCTCCAATAAGAATCCACTTTCCTTATTGAGTGAGATCCCATGAATATAATTTGTTTAAAACTATATTAATATATATTGTAAATAGTAATTCATTTTATTCTACCAAATATGAATGTTATTTCCATTGAATATGACACTACATTTGGGATTACTACTTATATATATTCGACATAGAGAGAGATGTTAGTGGAATGATGGTTTGGATTTGATACCACTTGTTAAAACCATGAATGTTTAATACCATTATAGGTGGGGTAGATTATATCAATTTCTAGAAACGATCATATCCAACGATTGTTTTCCACTATAAATTAAAAAAAGATCCTACAAAAAAATAGTTTTGATGTATTAAAGAATTTAAAAGAGAGTCTCAAGTAATTATTTCATGGTTCACTTGGATTGGTCTAGTTCATGAAGAATACAATGATGATGTTTAAATGTACCTGAATTTCTAAGCACACTTCCTATTAACAAATTTCATAGGACTATTTGTCCCCCAATGTTTATAAATAATCTCTTCAAGAACTCAATACTCTCTTAATTTGAGAAATCAATACTCTTTTAACTGAAGTTTACTCATAGTATCTTAAGAATATTCCTCAGGTGTACTAAATCAACATCACATACACTATAATTGGGTTTTCATAAAGATATTATTTCATCAAAATAATGACTCCAAATTTAAAGTAGAATTAATGGGAAATTTAAATAGGGTGTGTATAATCTGTTTTTTCACAAATGATATTTATTTAATATACATTCACAGAAAAATGGTTTTTGTAAATTAATTTCAATGTTAAACATGTATTCATATAAATTATCTCACTTAAGGAAAATGTATGTATAATATATACATTAAAACAGATCTTCTATCTCTTATCAAGGTGTTAGACTCTTTTTAATTAATTATTAGTTTCCAATTTATAGGAAAACATTATTCTTCATGATTCCATTTATGATTATATAAATCACACCACCTCTATTAGTGAACATCACCATGTTCATGGAAATAAATTCAATGTGTCAATCTACCTTGCATGAGAGTCTACCGGAATTTCGAGAGAATCATTCCTTTTATCTGGATTGTTGTGAAATCTTCTCAAATATACTACAAAATCCAAAGGAGAATTTCCTTCAAGAATACCCCTTGGTATTCCCCACTCTAAAAATAATTAAACATCAATTTAATACAATAAAATATCTAAAACATAAATTTGATGGATTTTTTTGAAAATGGTGAAGCATCATTCAATGGGGTATTTTTTGTTATTATAGATACAACTATATTATTCCATTCATGGAATGAATGGGTTATAGTCTATGTGTGTGGTCTATGCTTTCGTCTGAATGATATTTGGTTTCATTTATTTGGGAGGCCAATATGTTATCTTCATCAATGAGAGTGACCATTAGATGATTCATTATTGTTTAGAACCCTCATTTTATCTGTCAGAGGAGTTGACATTGTTCTTAATAGAGGTTTGGGTTGTGGTGTTTTTGAGTGGTTTTGGGGAGTCTTTGGATTTTTTCCTAGATGGTTTTTTGATTCCACCACCCCAACATGATATCATATTCCAGATTTAGTTGTAGTATGACTTCTCTCCTGCTTTGATGAATCTCTATCAAATAGAATCTTTTGAGTCTCATGGACTAACGAATTGGATTGAATATTTCATGTAGAAGGGTTTCATCAGACCTAGTTGGTCTACATGGGGTGCTTTAGTGTTATTTAGTAAAAAAAATTATAATATTGTAATATTTTTTATTTAATATTTTTATTTGGAATAAGTGATGTTTAATAACCATAATCCTTTTATGATGATAGATGACATTTTAGATCAATTAAATAGAGTAAGTTGATTTTCAAAGACTTATTTTTGACCAGTATATCACTAGTTATGGATGAAAGAATATGACATATAGAAGAATGGTATTAGGTATTTTGTTGTTAATTTGATTTCATGGTTATGTTTTTTGGTATTATTAATTCCTTAACTATTTTTATGGGAATCATTAACATCATATTAAATGGTTTAATAGATCATTGTTTTGGTAGTCTTCATCAATGATAAATTTTTTTACTCAATGTCAGAGGAGCCTCATGATTTCCATCGAATGATCATTTTTGTAGTCCATTAACACTATAAACATAATGATAATTTTTCTAAGTGAAAATTTTGGACACTATAGGTGAAATTTCATAGCGATGTTGTGTTTTAGAAATGAGTAGTGATGGATCCTTCAATGGTTGAAGTAGTTTTTTCTTGGATTTAACACAATAATGTCACATATGTTCATAGAATCCATGGTCTTATGGGATATTATTGGCCGATCATGATTGATTTTTCTCAAAAAAATTCCACATTAATATACCTAACCAAGATTAACCAACTGTTATGTAGGTTTATTAGCGTCTTTTGTTTTTGAATAACTAATGGAGACACTACTTAGCAGCATAGTATATCTGTTTCTAAAGGAAGGATTCTTGTTTGGGGGTTTCTATAAGGATTTTCATAATGGATTGTAGTAATTCTTGATGATGTATATGGTAGTGATATTATATGGGTATATATAGTAATGATCTCATGAAATTACGTATTATACTCATGATATTGTGTTGGGAGTAGTGATGTTCACTATTTTGTAATGGAAATATTTCCAAATTGGGGAGTGATTTTTTATTCATGGATCACAAGATATTTAGGTATATCTTCTCTAAATGAAATTTTAATCAGTATCAACAAAGTTGGATAGTGATCTTATAAGAAAATTTCATTGATATCTCTTATAAAAAATTGAAACTGATTTTATTTGTGAATGCATTTTGTAGGAAGTAACACGTAGATACTATTTATGCATATGAACATGAATGGAGAGTGATGATGGAGATTACAAAAATGCATATTTATCCATGGGATATCGATGATTGAAGCTTCTTTTGTCATATGAGTGTGAAATATTCAATTCATTATAATATGTAGGGGTCTAAGTGGGGATGTAGTGAGGTATAGGATTTTCGATATAATTCCTTTTATGGTAATTATTTTAAATAGTTATTAGAGGATGATCACAATGGGTTGTTTTTATTGGAATTAGGTTATTCCTAAAATTGTGGAAGAGATGGTTCTCTATGATTATAACAGATCACCCTTTTTTATATATATCTGATTGTGTAAAATATTTATTATTCCTTGAAGATTTATTTTTTATAGGAAAGGATGAAGCGATCAATGAAACATTTAGTGACGTGGTGATGATTCTAACTACTAGTGAAGGTGAAGCACTGTGTTCCTAGAGGTTTTTAAGAACTATTGGATTTTACAACATATAAGTGGGATGACATATCCTTGGATTTAATCACATCGTTTCCTAGATCATGGGGAAAATGTGATTTTATTTGGTTAATTGTGGATTGGTGGATAAATTTCAATCATTTCATAGTAATTAAGGAGGTATGTGTTATAGAGGTGATACATGGAATACATAGTGATTGTTCATGGGTTTTTTCTTAAGGTTATCATTGATTGAGATCCTTGATTTACCTCAAAAGTTTTTCAAGTGATTATTTATTATTATTTCTCTAATTTATTCTATATAATTGTGTTCTATACATTGAAATATGGTTATATAGAGTAGAAAATTTAAATTATGGATGGCATGTTGCACACTTGTGTTTTGTATTCTGGGGTTTTTATGTGAAACATTTTCCTTTTGTTGAGTTTTCATGTATTAATATTTGTTATTAATATATCAGTATGGATTCATATAATGCGTTGGATGAGTGTCCTTATAGATCTTAATTTTTATATACTCGGATATGGGAGACAGTGGACCATCAACCACCTATTTTATAGATCAAGATGAGAATGTTCAGATGATTCAGGCATGCATGAAGGTGGTGAAAGACCTCGATAATCCTTATTCAGATTGTATAACGACACATATAGAGTTTATGGTTAGTGAACATGAGTTTTTGAATGTTTCTCAGTATCAGGGGCACTGGAGGTTCTATAATGGGGGTAGTTTTGTTTCCCTGACTCATCATTACTATTGAGGTATTAGACTATGTTGTTAATGTGGCATAACAATTATTCCTTTCTCTACTGCTAGATTAGAATCATGAGGTCTTTTGTGTGTTGAAGTTTCATTAGTATCTTCTCAATGAAACAAATTTATTCAATTTGGGTGATTTGGATGTTAATTAGGAAGAAATATTAATATAATAACCAATTGGTTAGGAAAATTTGTTATGTCTTCACATTATTCCATTGGTTCATCACTTATTCATGCATGTTTACTTAGATTTGTGTATGTGTAACACCACTTCATCTAGTACCCCAGAGTAGCTAGTTATTTTATTACACCCATATACATTACATAGATAAAATACTTGGGATCTAGTAGCTTAATTATATTATAAATAAAGATACAGAAATGTAAATTAACTTATATTTAAATATTATGATGCATATACCAAATAAAAGAATAATTGTTATTTTTCCTTGAAAACCATAAGTCATACATAATAATCATCGTGTTATCTTGAGGAAATTGGAAACAATATAAAGGTATGAAATTTGATACCCCGTAAGGGCCATCTAACAATGGACGTTATCATACATAATCATAGAATAAATAATATGATAGGAATAAACTAGTTCTGAATGAAATGATGAGCATAAAAAATTCATGGATTCAAAATTAATAAAAAATTCATGGATATGAATAATTGATCACATAGTGATGGAATTAATAATTTTATACATATGAAACATACATTTAAGGACTTGTTCTGTGAAATCATACATAAATAGGTAAATGTTATACTAAATACTCAAGGTAGTTTGTCTCAAGAGACCAACTGATGCATCTTGGGGATATAAACCTTTGAGACCCACCCACTATATAATAATACTAATGTATCCATCATATAAAGAGAATAAATGAATAGTATATGTCATAATTTTTCATAACTAAACATTTATATAATCATGGATATGTAAATAGTAGATATCTATATAGAAATAATGGATATACAAAATATCAATAATTCCCTATTCAATGGAATAGTATGACTATATTGGTGAATATCCCACAATCAATGTAGAATATAATGAATATTCAAAATGTAATTGAATTTAACATTATCAAATTAATGATAACAAGGTAATAGTGATGGGTACATCTTTATTATAGGTATATCAATAGGAAATAGTCAATGATTTTTATAGTTTAAATTGGTAGGAATGTAAAGAAATCATATAAAAACCACCCAAAACACACTTCTTGATCTGGTTCAACTCATATATAATTTCAATGCATGAAATAAAAAATTATTTCAAAACATAAAAAATTCAAATATTTCATTACGGTTTTTAACGAACATGTCAATAATCCAATGTATATCCCCTAAGATTTTCAGACATGGTGTGTAGTTAAAAAAAATGTTCTGCACTAAGTGAAGATCATGTGAACACATAAAAACCCATTTTAGGCTATTTAACCCTATGTGCATAACTGAAAGTATTATATAACTCTGTCATGGTAAAAGTAAGCAAATATTATAAAAATTAATACTAAAGTTTTTCTATTTTTATAATTCATAAAATGTTAATTACAATTTTATAGTAAATAAAATTGTTTAAAAGAAATTTAATTTTCATAAAACTAATTCTTAAATAAATATGTTTTAGTCTTATGATTTAGGTATATTTTTAATAAAACTTAGTAATTTTATTAATTTTTTGTAAAATCGGTTTTAAATTTAAAATCTATATTTTTTGAGTAAATATTGATTTTTTTTAGAATTTAAATTTCACATATTTAAAATATTATTTTTATAAAATGGAGTCCATTTTTGAATTCCACACATTGAAAAAGTTTTGGGCTAAAATTTTGGTATTTTTTCTAAAATACTTGAATTTTTGGTGAATAGTAAAATACAATAATTTAGAGTATAAATACATTATGAGATAAAGACACTATTAAATGATTAATTGATGATGTAATAAAACTTTTATTGGACTCACATGACATTTTTAATTTTTTTTTGTCACAATAATCTACACTGTTACTTGTCTTGGGTGAAATAATAAAATAATGAACAAGATATTCAAAAATCACCCCTCTCCTCCACTATCAAAACCACCTTACACTCTCACTTCTCTTCACTAAAATAAGCATTAAATAATGTAAAAGGTATTACCAAATCCCCTTTTATATCATCTCCTTACATCCATTTACCCTTGGTTTTTCCAAAAGTCCAGAACCCCTTCCCTTGAGGATGTTCTCAAGGAGGATATTCTAAGAGGTAAAACCTTTTCATTTTTCATTTAATTTCATTTCAAATTTTATCTGTATATTCTCCTAAACTCTTATATAAATATGAGTATTATAAAAATATTACCATCTATAAACTATATTTAAATTATGTTAATGGAATATATTTCCTCAAACTACTATCTCTCTTTTTTATTTTAAAAATAAAATAATCGTCTGGGAGGTGCCGATTTACAACCTTCATGGACGATGAACATTAATTCATTAATTTATCCATCAATGATGGTTATAAAACCATTTATATGGTATAAATAGATTATAAAATACTTATTATATCTTATTTAATGATTATGGATCCATAATTTATACATGATATTAAATAAAAGAACAAAACTAGTTCAATGTGATCGAAAAACTACTGTAAAAATCTAAATGATTCTCACTAAATGTATTATCTAATGATTAATTCTCATACAATATAAAAACATTATTAATAAAAACACATAATGTTTTTGATGTTAATTAATAATATATAAATTTAATTCCAGATAATTATATCTATCCCACATAATCTCTCTAACTCATATACAAGTATACCGATTGTGAAAGCCAAGTAAACAAACACTCTTGAGTGATAATTTTGTATATTATTACTAACGAAAGAATCCATAAATGACCTTAATAAAGTTATGATAAAAAAATACATGTAGATAATTTTTTTAAATAATTAATAAATTAATGGATTTTATCTAATTATCCAGGACTTTAAGGTCAAGTCCAAAACTCATTTGTATAAAAGGTAAGGGTTTTCTACCCAAACATCCATTTTATTTGGGGCTACTCATTTTCTCTCATTAATCTAATTAAAGTCTTAATTATTTTTTATATACCACTTAAAAATTATGTTTGAATGTTTTATATATATGTACTAATCATAATAAGTCTTTATTTTTTGTGTATTTACATGTTTTAAATGGATCTTTCATAAATTTTTCTCCATAAACATGTCTATTTCGAAGGGACTTCTCAAATTCTAAAATATTTTAAAATTAAATTAATAATATGTATTTATCTATCATAATTATTATAAATTCACTTAATATTTTTTTAAAATACATCCTTAATTCACTTATGGTTTAATATACCTATTTTTTCAGAATAACACTTCTTTTCAATGTAAAAGAGTATTTATCTCAAGAATTACTCAATGATTTTATAAGAGTAATTTCACATATTTCAACACTCTTGTTGATTATTATGTTTAATTGAGATTAATATTTTATCATGTCATCTATCATGTTTTATTTAATGGTTTATGATTTATTTTAAGGTGTATGTGCTATATTGATATCATTCACAATACAACTCCAAATGGTTAGTGTTAATGATTACTAATTAGAGAAAATTATTTACATTTCATATGTTAGATTTAATATTATTGTATATATTGTGTATGTTTCTTCCCTTTCATATAAGGAATTAATTGGACTTTGTATGTGATGGGTGGGGCCTGTATAGATCTGTGACTCATTATTATGTCTAATGAGACAAACTAGCTGGGGATTTTACATGTTTATGTATGGTCTTGGCATGAGGCCTTGATGGTATGTTTATTTTTTAGGATATTATGTGTTAACTCGTTATGATATTTGTAATTTATAGTTCATGTGATTATTATTCTTGTAGAATATTCATTGTTATGTTTTATTCTGGAATTATTTATTCCCCTTTGTTTCCTACCATATTATGCTCAAGTAAATTTTAAATGAATGAATTTTCAGTTATTCACCATCCCTAATGATTAAACCTATGATATATTCTATTTTATTACATACCCTTATTGAGCATTTGAGATCAACCATTTCTTATGTTTTATTTTTCGAAGGATACTAAGATGAATATTATGAAGGACTTGTAGAAATAATCTTGGAGTTATGAATGTTTACTTTGGAATTTATATAATGAATTTATTTTCAAGTTGTAAGGTTGAACTAATTAGAATAACTTATTTCCAAATCTACTAAACTACATTGTCCTTTGGGATACATCATCCTTGATTATTTCCCAATGTAATAAAATAAGTCACTTTCTATGGGAAACTGGGGTTGGGTCCTTATTGTTGGTATCAAAATAATTTTAGTATAAATATTAGAAACGAAATTTAGAAAACATATATTAGTGATTAAAAAACTATGATAGGCCTTGAGGAGAAGCATACAAGAACATATTATAATTTTCATAAGGAATATATTATGTGGATATTCTTCAAAATTACATACTTATTTGGATACTACAAGTGGACATGGTTATAGAAATGATTTACCTAGGAGTAACAACTCCAACAAGAGGTTCTAAGCTCGTCTCGGTGTAACCTGGTACACGACAATGTGCCTTACTGTGTGCTTGGATTAACACTCCCAAGGGATATGCTTAGGATAATTCACATTTTATTTATATATCATTATGAAGGACTTAAATTTATATATTCATCCAAATAAACTATGTTTATGATTATGATATTACGTATGTATATGATTTAAATTTATGTTTTGTATTTTTCTAGTTGAGATTATAAATTATGATTCATATCCTAATCTATTGTGTGCCATTATTTTGAAACGAATCATAGTGTAAGGAATGTAATCCCCATAAATGTGCATATCCCATGTATCTATTTCCTTCTAATGAAAGATAATGATGTTGGATTGGGAGATGCAACTAGTGCTAAGAGACATGTAACTATACTGGGACAACTGACTCCAGTTATAAACAATAATTTTACCCATATGGACATCCTGATCCACCACATGGAGGGGAAAAGTTAGAACACTTAAGAAACAATATCCACCATCATTCAATATGACTACAAACCCATTTTTAGCAGAAAATTTGATATGTTATTTAGAAGCATAACTTCTTGCTTTGGGATGTACCGAAAGGAAGAAGGTTGTAGTGGACATTTATCATATTTCGGGAGAAGTAGATCAACGGTGGTCATTGATTCAGAAAACAATGGATGAAGAAGAAATTGGAAACATGTAATGGATTTAATTTAAAGATAATTTCAAGGAAACATGTAATGGATTTAATTTAAAGATAATTTCAAGGAAACACACTTTCCTCATGAACAACAATCTGATATGGGAAGTCAATTTTTTAGTCTAAGGAAAAAAGAAGATGAGAATGCTGTAATATATGAAGCTAACTAAAAAAGTATATCAAGACATATTGTGGTCTATATACACAACCCAAGGAGTATGATTGATGGATTTTATATTGGCATAAATCCATTCTATGATGGGAAATGTCCTTCTATACATTCTCATTATATGAATATATAGTCTCATGTGGTATTAATATAGAAAAATAAGTCTCTATGTCCTTTGAATTTAAATTAAAGAAAGGGGTGACGAGGACTGATGAACACCTTGGAAATGGAAATAAGGAAATGGTGAATAAGGGAAGAGATAGATTTACATCCTATGATAACTGAAGGATGAATCACCCTGATACTTTCATGAAGGTTATGTGAGTTTGTTATAAGTGTGGATAAAAAGTCCACCAATACTATGATTGAAAGGGGAAGAAATATGCTACTATTGTTCAATGATACAATTTCAAGGAGAGGGTGCATTATTAAAATTATTTTCCTAGGCATCAAGGAAACATTCCCCAATATATGCTAAGGGAGCAAGGCCAAGATCATGCAATCAAAATTGATGAATTTGAAGTTCCTAATGATGTGGTGGCTGGTACATTAATCATTCCTGAAATCTTAGACAATGAATTATTTGATACAGGATCATCTCAATCTTTTATATCTTTCCAATGTCTAAGAAAATTATACATTTCAAATTTTATTTAATAAATTTGTTGTGAGTCAAAAATATTTAGGGAAGTATCACCGCAACAAAGATGTGTCGATTAGTCCCCCTTATGACACATAAATGTTATTTAGTTGCTCACATTATCATCATACTGTTTATTGAATTTTATATAATTCATGGCATGGATTTTCTTTCTAATTATGATTCAAAAATATTTTTCAAGTAGAAAAAAGTAAAAAACTTTGAAAATGATGTAGAATCCATTATCATTAAAGAAAAAACATCATAATTTGATTCTTATCTAGATCTACCCCCAGTAGATCCACGGAATGCAATTATTGCGGAGGATAGAAAACAATATCTATGGTTGGGGAAATAAATATTCCAACTAAATATGTTCTTATTTTTCAAGAACACGTTGATGTGTTTCTAGAATATTTACATGGATATTATCTCAAGAGGAAGATTGAGTTTTTTTGTTGATTTAATTCCTATTTCAAGGCCTATATCAAAGAATCCTTATAGAATTTACATAGTTGGATTAGTGTAGCTGAATAAAAAAATAGTGTAAATGAGTGATAAAGGATTTATTCACCCTATTGTTTCTCCATAGGGAGCTCGTGTTCTTTTCATTAAGAACAATGATCGATCTATGAGGATTTGCATTGACTATAGAGACATCAATGATATTATAATAAAGAAAATGTATCCCCTTCCTCACATTGATGCTTTTTTTGATGAAATTAATAGATCCAAATATTTTTCAAATATTGACCTTTGATCTAGAAATCATCGGTTATATTTGAGGAAGAAATCTATTTCCAAGACAGCATTTCAAACCATGTATGAGAATTATGAGTTTAAAGTAATGTCTTTTGGACTGGCTAATGAACCCCATGATTCCATAAATCTAATTAATAGAGTATTAAATGAATACCTTTATGAATTTTTTTGTGGTATTTTTTAATGACATATTGGTATACTCTAAATGATACGATGATCAAGATAATCACATTCCAATTATTATAAAGACTCTTAGATGAAATGAGTTATATCGGATGCTTAGAATGTTTGAATTCTAGCTTAAAATAGAATCTTTTTTGGCCACATTATCTCTAAGGATTGAGTCTTGGTTGATCTTGGAAATACAAAGGTAGTTCTGGAGTGGCCTATACCAATGAAAATAAATGGGGTACATAGTTCTATTTCGTTATCAGGTTATCATCCAGATTTCATTCAAAACATTTCTCAATAAGCTAACCCTCTAACCACGATTACTTGTAAAGGGTTATGTTTGTATAGAGAAAATAATGAGAAGAATGTTTTGAAGAATTTATGGGGTGGTTAGTAAATGATTTGATCTCTTATATACAATAAAAAATTGTTTATTTTTTATTTATAAAGATTCATCAGATAAAGGACTTGGATGAGTCCTTATGACAAATGATAGAGTTACTTCCTGTTCATCAAGATAATTAAAAATTGATTAACATAACTATTCAACTCAAGATCTTGAGTTAGAATATGTAATTATTATCTTTATGATATCTAGATATTAACTCTATTGTGAAAGTATTAATATATATATACAAATAATAAGATTTATAAACATATCTACTCATTGAAATAACTCAACATTAGGAAAAGGTGAGGCCTTGAGCTACTCATGGATTTTGATTATTTCATACACTACCATCAGGGGAAGTAAAATAAGGTAGTATATTCATTGAGCATGAAGGACCATGGATTTATTCATAACATAAGAATGGAAAAGGATTCTTTATACATTGATCTATTAAAGATGGATATAGAAATTATAATGGAAGGAGATACATCATTACTTTTTAAATTGATTTCCCATCCATATTTATTGGAAAGGATTAAAAGTTATGACTTTGATGATGAGAATATACAAAAGAAATTTAAATTTTTAAATTAAGGGATGTTTAAATACTCTGTGTATGATGATTTAATTCTAAAGTTTGGGAATAGGCTATATGTTCCCTTCTATCCCTAAGCTGGAAAGGGAGTTATTGAATGATTCACAGAGCTTGAATTTTTCTATGCATCCTAATAGCACTATGATTTATAGATATTTGAAGGACGATTTCTGGTCTGATAATATAAAGAGGGAAATTGAAAATTATGTATCATGATATTTAATCTGTCAATAAGTGAAGGATGGAATATAACATCCAAGAGGGGTCATGTAGCCTCTTCCTATTCCTACCCAGAAATGGGATAACATTACTATGGATTTTTCCAATGGATTACCCAAAACATCAAGAATTAATGAAACAATATGGGTAATTGTTGATCGACTTACCAAATTAGCACATTTCCTCATTATAATAGAGGATTTTACACTGGGTAACCTTACATGACTCTATATCAATGAATTTTTAAGACTTAATAGAGACCCTCTTTCGATAATGTTGATAGTTATAAAAAATATATTAATATTCTAGAATGTTATTTAGAATTATTTTGATACTAAGCTTCATTTGAGTGCTGGTTATCATCCTCAAACAGACAGGAAGTTAGAAAGGATGGTCAAAACATTATAAGACAAGTTTAGATCAATTTAACATCACAATAAGGGAATTTGGGATCAGTATTTACCTTTAGTTGAGTTTTCCTAGAACAATATTTTCTATTCTTGTATTAAAATGGAACCATATGAAGTATTGTATGGAAATGGATGTTCTACACCAAATATTATGGGATTAATTTAGTTAATGGATGATTATAGACCCATAGGTTGGGAATGAAATAATAGAAAAGGTCAAAACTGTTCAAACCCATATCAAATCATCTAAAATTACACAAAAGATATGTAACTGTAATCGAATGAAGGATTTGAAATTTAATGTGGAAGATCATATTTTCTCAAAACTATATCCATGGAAGGGAGTTATAAGATTTTTGAAGAAAGGGAAACATAAACCCAGGAACATTAGACCATTTTAGATACTATCGATAACTGAAGATGTGGATTATTGTTTGAGAATGCCTCTTAGCCTTTCTATAGTTTACAATGTGTTCCATGACCATTTATTTGAGGATGTTCATGACAATACCAACACATGTACTCACTTCTGAAGGAATAAAATTGGAAGTTGAGTTATCTTGTAGTGAAGTGCCTATTAGGATTATGGAAACTAACTAATATGTGTTAAGGAATTGAACAACTCAACTGGTGAAGGCACTTTGAAAAAAATCACAAAATTGAATTGGAAGTGTGGGAGCCTAAGTATCATATGATTAAGAACTACCAAAATATTTTTATGAGGTAAAAATTTGTAATTTCAAGCATGATATTTTTTTAGGAGGGGAGAATGTAATGACCCAAAAAAATATCAATGAATTAACCATCCTATTTTTATTCAATATATTATAGATCACATAAAAACACATAGATAAAACAATACAATCTATATAAAGGATTAATGAATGAAATAAGAAGTATTTTTAGAATATTAAGAACATATAATGATAAAATAGTAACTTAGCCTTAGGAATAGTAATATGACCCTTATGAATAGTAAATCAGACTATTGAATTTTAACCTCACTCATGTAATTTTAAATCAAATTTTTGTATCTCATAAGTTAAAGTATGATATAATTATATAATAGTAAATATAATTGAATAGTTTAAAAATTAATATTTGTGTGTTTTTATTTTTATAATACATAATAATTTAATTAAAATTTTACAAGTTACATAATTATTTGAAATAAAATATATTTTAATAAAATTTATTCATAAATCAATAATTTTTTTCCTTATTATTTAAGGATAATTGTGAGAAACAATAGTTAATTTTTAAAAGTGTTGTAAAATATGTTTTAAATTTAAAATATGTATTTTTTTAGTAAATAATGATTTTATTTAAAAATTGAATTTCACATATTTAGAAAATTATTTTGATAAAATAGATTCCATTTTTTAATTATACCTGATGAAAAATGGTTGGGGTTAATTTGTGGGATTTTTTTGAAATAGTTGAATTTTTGGTGAATAGAAAAATACGGTAATTTACATTATAAATACATTATGAGATAAATATACAATTCCACGAGTCATGGATGATTTAACATAGTTTGTTATAAGTAAAATTATATTGTTTCTATTTTTGGTCAGATGAATAGACACCATTACCATTCTTGTGAAAAATAATAATATAATGAATAAGATATTCAAAAATTACTTTTCTCCTCCACCATAAAACAACCCCTAGCTCCCTATTCTCTTAACTCTTTTAAGACACGAATCTTGTCAATGTTCTACGAAAATACCCTTTTACTTGCCTCTCCACACATCTATGATCTCTTGGTCTTTCCAAGATACCAAAACACATTCCCTTTAGGAGTTTCTCAAGGAGGATATTTCAAGAGGTAAATCCTCTTCCTTTTTCATTTAAATTTATTTCAATTTGTTTTATTTTATTATCTTCTCTGAACCTCCCCTATAAAAATTATCATTATAACTCTAGTATAATCTATATACTATAATTATATCATTTTATTATAATATCCATCCTCAAAATACTATATCTCTTTCTTATTTTAAGAATGAAATAATCGTTCGGGATGTACCGGTTTACAACCTTCATGGACGATGAACTATTGTTCATTAATTTCACCTTCAATGAAAGTCATGAAACCATTTTTTGGGTAGAAATGGATTATAAAATATGTGTTATATCTTATTTAATGATTTTATAACAATCATTTATATATTATATTAAATAATATAATAAATCTAGTATGTTGTGATTGAAGAAGTGCTGTAAAAATATAAACGATTCTCACAAAATGAATTATCTAATGATTCATCAATATAAAATTTAACAAAAGTATAAATATAACCATTGAAAATTATCTATGTTCTGTAATAATATATAAATTTAATTCTGTATCATTATTTTCATCCTACATAATCTTCGATACTCATATACAAGTATACCGATTGTGAAAACCACGGAAAGGAACGCTCCTGATCGATAATTTTGTGTCATATAACTCATGAAAAAGTCCATAAATGAACTTAATAAAGTTATAATAATTCAAATACATGTATATAAGGTACTTAATGAATTAATTAATGGATTTAGTTTGATTATCTAGAACATTATGGTCAAGTGCAGAACTCATTCGGATACAAGGTAACATTTTTCTACCTGAACCTCCATTATCATCCAGGTTACTTGTTTTATCTAATTACTATAATTAAAGCATTAACTATTTTTATTTACTCCTCAAAACATATTTTTTGATGATATTTATATATGTACCAATCATAATACTTATTTATTTAATGGGGTGTTACGTTTTTTAAAAAATATCATTCTCAAATTTTGTCCGATAAACATGTATGCTTCAAAGGAACTTATTGAATTTTTAACTATTTTCAAATGAACTCTATAATATGTTTTAAACCATAATTTTTTTCTAAAAAAGTAAATTTTTGTGAAAAAACTACATTAATTCACTCAGAGTTTTAAACACATATTTGTTTTCAAAAGAACTCTTCTTTTTAATGTAAAAGAGTATTTATCCCAATAGGTACTCAATGATTTAATAAGAGTATTTTGACATATTTATTCACACTTGTTGATTATTATGTTTAATTTGGATTAATATTTTATGATATCATATACCATATTTTATTGAATGTTTTATTATTAGTTATAATGTGGATGTTCTATCTTGATACCATTCAACATATTACTCTTAATGTTTAGTGTTTATGATTATTAATTGTGGAAAGTTATTTACATTTAATTTGTTAGTATTAGTATGACTGAATATGTTTATTATGTTTATTAACTATAATATTAGGAACTAATTACACTTATTAAGTGATGGTCTGGGACCTCTATAGTCCCTTGAGGCATTGTTAGGTCTCATGAGACAAACTAGATTGGGTTTTCTCCAGTATATGTATGGTAACGGCAGGAGGCCTGTAGGACCCCGGGACACCCTGAGAGGGGATGGGTGAATCAGGGTGATAAATTTTTCTTTTAATGTGGTGGATATTGTTCCCATGTTGGTAGGAACTACTTGAACCTGTATGATAAATATTATCAGAAAGAAAACATTCACATGCACAGAGGAGACATGACACTTTTTACTTGTTTCACCACTAAGGGCTACGTCCAAGGAGAATACGCCGACAGGTTGTCGGTCACACCTAATTCCACTAAACATCACTAGATGTGGATTACAAAGGTTCCGGAAAAGTCACTCTGTCCCAAGATCACTGCCTTTATAGTTGTTCAGAGATAGCCTACTACATCCCTCGAGTCACACCCGTTGGCTCCCCCTGGCTCACTGCCTTTGGTGAAGTCCAACTCAGTTTATAGACATGAAGGTCTCTTCATCATTTCTAAATGAATGCATCTTTAGTTGTATGTAGATGCTCTTTTGATGTCCAACTCTCACCCGTAAACTGATCTCCCTTTGCGCCAAATGTATCGTGAAATCTTCCAGCTTTCGTGCAGCTCCAAAAACACATAGCGCAGTTCTCCAAGCCCGGTGCGCAAGTTTAAATCATGGCGCACAAGTCACTTGTGCGGCACAAATTCGGCGCACAGGTGACACCAACCCACTTGTGCGACACTGACTCCTTCAACTCCAAACGTGCGTGACTCTGCACCTTTAACTCCCAAACCTCCTTGGTCGTGCAGCCAACAACCGGCGCATAGCCTCTACTCGCGCGACCTAACAACCACTTTCACAACTCAACCACTTGCGCGGCGAGAGCTAAAAAAATCTCTAAGTCTTGAAATTCGTTGAAAATGAGGAGGGGTGGTCCTCTGTTTATAGGAAAACTGGACCCCCTGCACGGTGGCACGTAAGTGTCCTCACGGCGCGCAAGTCCTTGCACGCAGCTCCAACTACCCTGGACCCTCCCGCATAACTCACTTGCGTGACCAAACCAATACTTAGCGCGCAAGTCACTTGCGCGACTAGCCCAAAACTTGTGCAGCCCTTATCCCTTTGCCATTTTTTCATGTTCTGGTCTTGAAAAACATATGGTGCGCAAGTTTCCTCTCCTTCAATTACACGACACACAAGTATCATTACCAAAAACACTTTTCTCCATTTGTTGATTTTCAGGCCCAAAAATTTGGCAATCACTGGGAAACAACGCCACCTTCAAAGTTGTTGTCTACTTTAACTGTATGTTTACTTTTCTGGTTTATATTATGAACATTCACTGAAGATTGACAAAAAAACACAAAACATACTCCAATTCATGCATAAAAGACTATGGTTCCAACAATCTCCCCCATTGTGTTTGTTGGCAATCAGAAAATAAATTCAATAGATCCCCATTAATGTGCAAACCAAAAACACAAGAATTAACTCAGCCAATGCTCTAAGTCTACGTGAGCAATGCTTGGTGTAGAAAACAAGAGAGGAAGCTTGAATTGGGTTCCAGTGTTTTGGAATTCTCAATGACGCCCAAGAAGCATTACATGACCAATGTATTCCTTTCCATCCTTATCATCATATCACTAACACTAAATTCGCACCGTGTCATAGGAGCATTACATGCCAGAACATACCTCTATTTATTCCTTTCTCCCCCATTGACAATAAACCCAAAGTCTGGTAAATTGTTCAATGTTCTTCTCAAACCATACACCCCCTTGATAGTATCTCCCACACAAACCAGCTTCACATCCATAAATAGATAAAAACAGTTATCATAATAGGGGAGAGGGGGTATTGTGAAACCTCCTTATGCACTGGGTGGTGGCTGAACACCTAGGTTCAACCGATGCTTTTCAAATACACCAGCTGATAGTGGCTTGGTCAGGATATCAGCCACTTGCTCATCAGTTCCCACATGATCCATTCTAATCACCCTTGCTCAACTTTTTCTTTGATAAAGTGATACCTGATCTCAATATGTTTTGTTCGAGAATGCTGAATACGATTCTTTGTGAGATCAATTGCGATCTTTTTATCACAGTAAATTGCCATTGGTTGATTCACCTCATCAGAAATATCTGTTAGTTGTTTCTTCATCCATAGCAATTGAGTGCATGCCTTTGGGGAAGATATATACTCAACTTCAGCAGTACTAAGAGAAGTACTTTCTTGTTTCTTGCTCAACCAGCCAACACATTTCTGCCCAATATAGAAGGCTCCACCACTAGTGGACTTTCTGTCTACTACATCGCCAGCCCAGTCCGCATCAGAAAATGCCGATAATTCGCTATTCCTACCTGCAGCAAAATATAAACCAATGTTATGTGTACCTTGAATGTATCTCATGACTCTTTTTAATGCCTCCATATGTTCCTCCTTTGAATTACTCTGAATGTGGGCCACAAGACATGTGGAAAAGACAATATCTAGGTGTGTCGCTGTCATGTACAGTCGGCTCCCAATGATCCTCCTATACATGGTGGGATCAAAAGAGGCCTTATCTTCATGCTTTCAAAGTTTAGATCCAACTACAATCGGAGTAGACATTGGTTTGGAGTCTAGAATATTAAACTTCTTCAACAGCTCTCTTGAATAACTTTCCTAAGAAAAGAGAGTGTATTACTTCTTTTGAATCACCTGCAGCCCCATGAAATATGTGATCTCCCCAATCATAGACATTTCAAATTCTGATTTCATGTTATTGGAAAATTCTTCCACTTATTTCTGCCAGCTGCCACCAAATATGATATCATCAACATAGACTAGAACCGTGAATTGATCTTTTGGATAATTCATTACATAGATATTGTGATCTACTCCTCCTCTTTTGAATTCCAGCTTCTTGAGATATGAATCCAGCCGTGAGTACCATGCCTATGGTTCCTGATTGAAACCATATAGATCTTTCTTCAGTTTGCATATCATTATTTCATCAGTACTTAAAAAAACCCACTGGTTGTTCAATGTAGACTTTTTCTTCAATTACATCATTCAAGAATGTTGTCTTGACATCCATTTGATATACTTTATATCCACTTTTGAGTTCCATGGCAAGGAAAACCCTGATTGACTCCAGTCTAGCCACTGAAGCAAAGGTTTCTTCAATATCGATACATTCAATCTGGGATTATCCTTTACATACCAGTCTTTCCTTGTTTCTGATGACACTACCATGCTCATCAAACTTATTTTTGACGATCCATTTGGTACCAATCATATTATGACCATTGGGTCTCTGGACAAGATCTCATGTCTGATTCTTGTCAATCTGATCTAATTTTTCATTCATGGGGTTCACCCCAGATTCATCATTTGCAGCTTCTTCGAATGTGGATGTCTCCACAAATGACATAAATGAAGATTGTGTGTTATTCCTCATCCTTCTTATTTGATTAGGTGCACTCATGTCCCCAATTATGGTGGATGGATCAATCTACGCTCCTCAATTTCTCCTGCGAGGATCAGTTGCATTCTCTTCATCCACTGTTTCTTCTTCATATTATTCTTCAGATTCAACATCATGATGTGACTGTTGAGTGTTTTGTACAACTTCCTATATTTCATTATTTGTATTTTATCCATGTTCACTTTCTTCCTCACTTTCTATTACATAATCATATGACGTCTTTGAAGCATTTGTGGTTTTCTCTTCAATTATCTTAACATCACTACTTTATAAAATTCTTCCTAAATGCTGGTTGAATCATTTGTAGGCTTTGTTGTTCATTGAGTAACCAAGTAAGATTCCTTCATCTTCATTTTCTCCATACATCCCTTGATTTCCTTCTTTGTTCCTGATGAAGCATTTACTTCCAAAGACACCACGTTATTTTAAAGTGGGCTTCCTTCCATGCCATAATTCATATGGTGTCTTTGTCTCACACATATAATGTCCTGTTTGATTCTGAATATACACTACATCTTGAACAGCCTCTTTCCAGTATTGCCGTGGAATTTGACTCTCAATCAGCATAGTTCATTCCATGTTGTTCACATGTCAATTCTTACGTTCAACAACTCCATTGTGTTGTGGATTTATCACAGCAGCTTACTCATGATGTATCCCATGCTCCTCCGGATAATTTTCAAATTCAATGGATGTGTATTCTCCTCCTTTTTCAGATCGCAACACATTGATTGTTCATCCTGTATCATTCTCGGTAATTCGCCGATATTTTTTCAGGAAGTCAAGGAATTTTAATTTCCTATGAATGACTATCACACATTTCATTCTATTATAATAATCTATGAAAAAGACAAAGTACCTTTATCTATGAGTTCCAGAAAAATTTATCGGCCCACAAACATCTGTATGAATCGGATAAAGAAGGTGAGATTCCCTTTTCTTCTTTTGCCGATATGAACTGCAGACTAGCTTCCCACAAATGCAATCATCACATGACTTTTCACGCTCACGCTTCACATTGGGAATGTCCATGACAATCCTCAATTTTTATATTTTATCCATGTCTTGTTGATTGATGTGCCCCAGTCTCCGATGCCACAAATTTTTTTCTTCTTCAACAGTCATGTAATAGAAATTTTCTTCACTATCAACCTGATACAAGTTGCCTTCAGTTAAGAATCCCTTCATAAGTGAATTTCATGTCTTTCCCTTAATAGTGTAGAATTTTTGATTAAAATTAACTATAAGTCCTGTGTCACAAAGTTGACTCACACTGAGTAGATTATGACGTAGGCCATCTACGTAAAGGACTTAAGTCTTCTTTAGTTCTCCATTAGCTAATTCGGTACTTCCACTCCCTTTGATTTTCAGAGCACCATTATTACCAAATCGTATT
Source organism: Viscum album (assembly GCA_963277665.1). Taxonomy (NCBI): domain Eukaryota; kingdom Viridiplantae; phylum Streptophyta; class Magnoliopsida; order Santalales; family Viscaceae; genus Viscum; species Viscum album. The sequence continues at coordinate 1,446,070,156 of OY728145.1, read as the reverse complement.
GTACCATCAACCTTACTTTTGATATCTGTTCACAGGCCGACATTACCTATCATATGAGATGAACAACCGCTATACAGAATCCAATTACTGTTGTTCTTTGTAGATTTGAGGGCCACCACTGCATGGTTTGATTTCTAAATATTCTTCCTTTACTTCCACGAGACATTTGATTGAGTATAGAGTACTTAGGGCCTTTCAATTATCTCTTCCACGTACCCATTTTCTTCATAGTCGAAATCTTTTTTGAGGGTAGAAAACTTATTTGAAAGAGAAAGACTATCTTGCTGACCAGACATGACTTGTATTGAACTTTGGTATGACGTGTCCATGTCCCTTCTCTCCCTGTAATTAGCATCCTTATGACCAAAGTTAGAACGAAGAAAAAAATATCCATATAAATTGTTTCTTCTAAAAGAATTAGGATATGAATTTCTGCTCCTTTGTTGAACTCCTACATCATCTCCATTCATATATCTTCTTACCTCTTCGCAATAAGACATGGTATGGCCTAGATAGCCATAGAAATGACACTTCATGAGATGTAATGTCTTCTCACTTGAATTTCTCATCATTCCTTCTTCCTTGGGAGAATAGTTACAGTGGCTATCATTTCTGAATGTCTGAGGATAATTTTTAGTTCTCCTTTTCGTTTGGATTGAGGGTTCCTTTTTCAGCACATTAGGCAATGTTTCAACATGTTCAACTTTCATCTTAACTTTCTATTGGATCTTTTCACTTCCAGCAGTTGATGTCTCAGCTTCACATCCAATTCCACTCTTTCCCATGCAAGCGCGTCTTTGATCAGTCAAGATTTTTCCAACCCCATATGAACCACACTTGGATATTTCTAGTAATTATAAATCATAGAATCATCTAACCTGTATTTCATTCTTTGATTTTTTTGGAAATGATTCAGTCTCAAGTTTACTCCTTAGAGTAACAACTTCCTCCTCAGGACCCTCACCAGTATTGGATTTTTCTTCTAGTCTGAAGGTGAGGTCATTGATGCCCTTTTCCTGCTCTTCAATTCTCAACTTCAGAACCACTACATAATCATTTCATTCAATTATTTTAGATTTTACCTTCACAAATTGTTCCAGTCATTCAATTTCAGCTTCAAGTTGATAAATGTATTCAGTTGATTATTCTACAATTGATTTCCACTTATTACAACTCTTACATTTAGTCAATTGTATACTATAAGCATCCATAAGTTTCATCTCGGGATCATCACAAGTTTTCAACTGTTTTTCTCCACCAGAATCTTCTAACATTTCAACAGTGACCATCATGGAAGCTTGGTTCCCAGTTTTGAATTCTGGTTCTTATTCATCACAGAATTTATTATCTTCTTCTTCATCTTCACAGACAAAACTCTTCGTTTGCGTTTTCTTTATAGATTTGAAGTCTCCCGTTTTGAAAAACCTTCTCCGAGGCTTCTCGAAACTTTCATCTTCACTTTCATCATCATTGATATTTCTTAGGCACTTAGAGGCAATGTGCCCAACTTCTCCGCAACGAAAACATGCAAGAGGTAACTTCCCTTTGAATTACCCTTTCCCCTCTGGAACTTCTTTGAAATGAGAGAAAGAATTTATTTTTCTTCGTCATCATCACCACTACTATCTTTTGAAATTTTCAGTTTATCAATGGTCTTAAATTCCATTTCCATTCTCACACGAGTCGTAGCATCTTCTGGTTTGATTCTCATTTCATATGCTACCAAGCTGCATAGGGGGTCATCCAGAGAAAGTGTTGAAATATCTCTTTCTTCAAGGGATGATACCATTGAATTGTACAAGGGTGGAAGTCTTCTCAGTATTTTCTTCACAATGTAAACATATTTGATTTCTTCTCCTAGTCCCCGAATTTCTCCAACTACTTCAATGATTTGATTAAAGAAGGAGGTTTCATTCTCATCCAGATGCATCATCAAATCGTCGAACATATTGTGCAACACTTGTAGTTTCGCCTCCTTAAAATTTATATCTCTTTCAGTAATTTTCCTGAGTTTATCCCTCATGGATTTTTCTGAATGTTCAATTCATCACCTTTAGGTAGATCTGATCAGAAAAGGGCTGAGGTGAGTGCATTTTGTTCTTTAGCATCTGCCTCAAGAATTTTCATGTCTGTGTCAGTCAAAGCCAGCCCTATTGGATCAGTGACTTGTATTCCTTGAATAGTAGAAAATAGAACTTCCATTCCAAGAGATCTTAGATGAGATCTCATTCTATTCTTCCAGATCTAGAAATTACTTCCATCGAAGTGAGGGACTCCTATGACATTGACTGCATTCTCCATGACGATAAAGGACAGATTCAACACCAGCAACCTTTACGCTCTGATACCACATGTAGGACACCGGGACACCCTGAGAGGGGAGGGGTGAATCTGGGTGACAAATTTTTCTTTTTATGTGGGGGATCTTGTTCCCACATTGGTAGGAACTTGTTGAACCTGTATGATGAATATGATCAGAAAGAAAACATTCACATGCAAAGAGAAGACACAACACTTTTTACTTGGTTCACCACTAAGGGATACGTCTAAGGAGTATACGCCAACCGGTTTTCAGTCGTACCTAATTCCACTAAACATCACTATATGTGTATTGCAAAGGTTTGGGAAAAGTCACTCTTTCCAAGGCTCACTGCCTTTACAATTGTTTAGGGATAGCCTACTGCGTCCCTCGGGTCACACCCATTGGCTCCCCCTGGCTCGCTGCCTTTGGTGAAGTCCAACTCAGTTTATATATGTGAATGTATCTTAATCATTTCTAAATCAATACATCTTCAGTTTTATGTAGATGCTCTGTTGAAGTCCAACTCTCACCCGTAAACTAATCTCCCGTTGCGCTGAATGTATTGTGCAATCTTCTAGCTTTCGTGCAGCTCCAAAAACACCTGGCACGCTTCTCCAAGCCCAGCACGCAAGTTTCAATCACGGAGCGCATGTCAGTTTCACAAAACAAATTTGGTGCGCAGGTGACACCAACCGACGTGCGCGTCACTGACTCCTTCAACTCCAAACTTGAGCGACTCTGCCCCTTTAACTCTCAAACCGCCTTGGTCGTGCAGCCAACAACCGGTGCGCAGCCTCTACTTGCGCGACCCAACAACCACTTGCGTGACTCAACCACTTGTGCGATGAGAGATTGAAAAATATCTATGTCATGAACTTATTCGCAAATTAGGAGGGGTGGTCCTCTATTAATATGAAAATTGGAACCCCTGTGCGGTGGCGTCCAAGTGTCCTCACGGCGCCCAAGTCCCAGCGTGCAGCTCCAATTGCCCAAGCCTCTATCGCATAACTCACTTGTGTGACTAAACCAATACTTGTACGACCATCTTCCCTTTTCAATATTTGTATGTTCTGATCATAAATAACAATAGGCGTGCATCTTTCCAACCTCCTAGTTATCGGCGTGCATGTCCTATCTCAGCGCGCAAATCACTTGTGTGACCAACCCAGAACCTGCGCGGCCCTTATCCCTTTGCCATTTTTTCATGCTCTGATCTTGAAAAACATATGGCGTGAAAGTTTCCCCCCCCTTCAATAACACGACAGGCAAGTAACTTTTCCAAAAACAATTTTCTCCATTTGTCGATTTTCAGGCCCAAAAATTTGGTAAACACTGGGAAACGGCACCACCTTCAAAACGGTTGTCTGCTTGAACTATATGATTACATTGATGGTTCACATTTCGTACATCCATTGATGATTGAAAACAAACACAAACCATACTCCAATTCATTAATAGAAGACCATGGTTCCAACAAGGTCTTGAAAGCATGTTTATGTTATTTGGCATCATGAATTCCATAATTATTATATTAGTAATTGATATTCCATTCGATTATTATACTATTATAATATCCATGATAAAATTTTATTATGTAATTATTTTTTATCTTTTATTCCTTCCATATTGTGCTCATGTTTATTTTAAAAGCATGTGTTTTTATTTTCTCACTGTACCAAATGTTTATGATAATATTATGTTCTGCTATATTTTTAGAATTAACAAGCATCCAACCCCACCGCTTTCTTATTTTTAATTTTCCATACAATGAATATTAATATTATGAATGAATTTCAGGAATAATCTAGGAGTTATGGATGTTTTAAGAGGAAATTATATTATTTTTTTATTTCATATTGTAATGTTGGACAATTGTATGTATCTTGTTTCCAAATATATTAAAAAAATCGTTCCTTCAGGATGTGTCTTCCCTATTTATAATTGAGTGAAATAAAATAAGGCACTTTATATGGGAAACTTGAGTTAGATCCTTATAAAAAGTGAGAGTAATATCCTGATATGTGAATTGGCAATGAAGAGTAATGAGTTATGGGTGGTTATTTATAGAAAATGAGGTGGGAAATGTGTATAAATTCATAGGCAAAGGCCATTTGATATATGTTTTTAGAAATGGAAAACGATTAGATAATCAATGGTATGAAATCATGGGTTTTTACATTTATGTAATGGTTGATGAACAATTTATGTTTGAGAATAAAACACCATTCCTTAGAAATACATTGACCACGACTGTTTTATCTTTTAAAAAAAATAATTTTAAATCATCAATTTCCATACGAGAATTTTTCATTAATTAATTTATAATTATTATTACACCATTTTACATCATAATTCTATCATAATAGATATCGTATATTCAAACCTAACTTTTCTGTTGACCCAAAAGCATTACTACCTCATAAATTTTGGAAAAATCACCATTATGTGATTTTGATGTGATGGTTTCAAATTGAAATTCCATTTTTATTATAATTTTCAATGTACTATAATATTAATTAATAAGTAATACCCATTCTATTTTTGAAAACCATGGGGTTGATGAAAATAATTTATATACTCATTTTCTATTCCTTTTTTATTCTAATAAAGATGTATCCAATTATAAATAATTCATTTATTAAGATTCATTATTATTAATTATAAAATAAATTATAATAAAATGGTTTTATGAATTGTTTATAATTTATTTTCAAAGTTCTCTACTGTATTATAATTTATCGTACTATTATGATGAAATAATATAATTTTTGTTGTTCTAAATTATTTATGATGAAATTTTTATTTACTATAAAATAATTTATGGTTTTAAATTATCCCCTTCTTAAATAATTTCACAACACAAATTTGGGGCGTACATCAACACATGCACAAATGAGGGAAATTCTTTTCCATTGCTTCTCAAACCCCCATGTTTCTTATTCCATATTATGATGCTTCTGAACTCTCAATAATTAGTTTATATAATTACATAAAACATACTACCTAATGCCAATAATCTAAACATGCAATTAATTATAGAGAAATTTAGGTTTTGTATCTATTTCATCAATGGTCAGTACATGTATAGGAACTGGCATGTACTTACCAGTAATTGAGACTTGGAAAACTTTGGGAGACTAGGTTGAAAAATAAAAACTATAAGATGAAAATATATTTATTTCTAAAATCTAAAAATATTCAATATACATAAAACTAATCTTCCGTTTATTACAAAACCTCGTAACCTCCTTCCATGTTCATAACATCAAGAAGAAGTGATCCCCATGTGGAAATTCCTATTCATTCCTTCGATAATCATCATATCCTTTCAGCCTACTTTAAGATATCTTGATATGATTATAGTTATATCAAAATTTCTTTTAGGTCATCAATATGTTTTGTACATATTAATTTTCATTCCCCAACTTCATTACAAAAATTTGGGTTTAAACAACTTCATCCATTCAATGTTTCATACAGTTCCATTATTATGCTTGAATAGAATCTGTTCTCGTATAAAAATTCCACATGATATGATTGATGGTCCCATGTTACATGTGTTTCCAGAGAGCATAATCTAAAAATTCCCTTTTTGGTTTGAATTTTCCTTTTATACTATCTAAAATTTTTAGTATGATAAGGAGTTCTAAAATGTAGCTTAGTGTCTAAATACTTTTGAAGAAACCACTAAAATTTTAATGTGAATCGATGGTTATAATCAAACAAAATTTATAAAGATGAACCATGATGTTTCACAAACTCATTGATACTAATATATATAAGTTTTTAAATAGATATATCTTCTTCTATTATAAGTAAATGTGAATACATGGTAAGTCTATCTACAATTACACATATAAAATAATTTATTTTATATTTCATAGAAATACTTCCAATGAAGTGTATAATGATGCTACACCATTTACACATTGAATGTATAAGTTTCATGAAATAATTTGTATGTTTTATCTCACAATTTAATTATTGTAATAACATGAATAATAACACATAGTAAATAATTTCTCACTTTATATTTTCTTACTATAAGTGTTCACCTAGTTCCATATACATTTAGGTACTACATGGGTGTATAGAGAAATTTGTTCTATGTGTTTCATCTAAAAATTACCTCTTTATATTGGGTACTAATGGTAGACATAACCACTATACAATATTTTACATAATATATTCAATGATTAAGTATATAGATATATCAACTTCCATAGCTTTGATTTTATTTTGTAGAAACTTGTCATCATATTAATACTTCTTTATCTTCTCTAATAAATATGGTTAGGAAATGACAGGGAAAAGAAATGATATATTCCATTCTAGGATAACTTTTATTCCTAAATTTACTAAATCATTTAACATTGATTAAATTTATATCATCCTCATGGATAAATCACCATGATAATTCTTACTCAATGCATCTTCTACCTTGTTATTCGTTATAGGGTGCTTGTGTATTGATCATTTGGAGTATTTGTGTAGTTCCATCCATAACCTTTTTAGAGACCCATTCATTATATAAATAAATATAACATCATTTAAATTAATATTCAGTACATTTATCAAATACATGTAGAAGGAATATAATGTTTTATTTTATTTGGATACAATATACACAATGTTCTTATTTCATCAAATATGTTCAATATCTCCCATAGTGATCATCACACATATAAATATTCATATAAATACCCTACATAATCATTTCTTCATAACATGGGGAATGTATAGGTACGAAATGATTAAATTATATTCTTAATAAGGATAAACAAGAGAGATATTGATGATCACATAAGTGTATCATGATCATAAGGGTTCGAGGAAATGATCATAAAATTTGAAAAACATACCCTACAAAAAATAGATCCTAATCTTGAGTCATGAAATAAACCTTGTTATTTCATAATACATGAATCATAAATAAATCAATGAAAATGACCCCTGAGAGCACAACATTACCATAATTCATATGTTTGTAGAATACACATAAGTATATAATATTTTTTCCTTAGTAGTCAAGGATCACTTCCAAGACTACCATAGTGTATTGGGTTCAATACCGATTATATTGTATATTCAGTCGATGTTGACTATCTAGAATATCATAGTTTAACAGGTTCACTCCCAATTTGTTAGCTATGTTTCACTCCTAATACTATCATAGTGGTTTTGGTTCACTCCCCATTTTTAATTCAAGGTTCACTCCTAAGACTATTAGAGTGGATAACGTCCCTTACAAAACTGGGCTCATTCTCTATTCTAGTCCTCGTTATTGAATGATATATCCATGTTTACCCAATGTATTGGAGGGCTATATATTTTCTATTCAACCCATTACATAATGAACATAAAAAATATATGTTCCATAAGAACATAAAAGATTCATCATAACATAAAATTTGGAATGGAAACATGATTCATTAAATTTTAACCATTTTTATCATAGCATAACCCTTAGTAAACAAATGTGTTTCTAAAATGACTATTCATAATTTAATTTACACTTGGTAAATAAATGAGGTTCACAGTGGTTTCATCATAACGTAATTAACCCCTGGGAAAGAAACATGTTTTATAAAAGCAATATTATTTCATAATCACTATAATACATATATAAAATTAAACTGGATTTTATCATTATGGAATATTCCCATTAAAGATTAATTAACAAAAATTGATGTTATCATTGTTGAAAAAATTCCTTTAAAATATGAATGAAACATTTCATGAAAAAATACATTTTTCCCTTGGAAATAACTTATTTAAAATATATTTATTTCAAATATAAAGGAAAAAATAAAATTTGAAATGAAATTAATATATTTTTAATGTAATATTAAAATTATTGTGTATTAATAATGATAGTAATTTTTTTCAGGCCACGTAAATTAAAATATAGATTCCCTTCACATTTTTGGTATAAAGTCAAAAGTTCCTTTTTTCGGAAAATGAAAATAATATTTATCATAATACAATTTTTAAAAATTAAATAAGGGGTAAAAGTAAATTTAATCAATAATTGGATAATATTAAAATAATTTTTGAAAAAAGTTTAAAAAATGGATATCGAATAAGAAGGATTTTTTACCGAAGAGAGAAATAGAGCTGGTTTTCCTTAACAAATTATTTCGGTCTCTTGATTTCTTAAATAGAATAAAATGAAAAAAATCATGTATCCCTAGAAAGAAAATTTATATAATAAAATTATTGAGTTTATTTAGAGATATTTCATAAAATTTTATCATTAGAAACTAAATAAAAAAATCCTGAAAAATAATAAAATTGTAACATAAATCCATTACCTTGTGTTCAAATTTGTTTGATGGAATCCTAAACTCGTTTTTAATAAATTTAAATTTATTATAATTTTATACCAATATAATTTACATATGTATAACATCATATAAGTTTCTATTATGACATTTTGTTACCCATTTATTAATATTTACTTATTAAGATAATCTTTTATGGGTATTAACTATTTTATGTTTCCTGATATTTGTTGGTTTCGTAGTTCGGATAATTGTACTTTAATCCAGGTTTGATAATATAAAAATTATTTATCATTGTAAATATATGACATATATTCAATACATAGATATTTATAATCATAAATAAATGGTAGATATAGAAAATTTAATGACACTATTAATTGATATGGTAGGACACACGTACACATAAATGTTTTTTTCACTTTTCAATGGATGGAATGAAAGAAATTTAAATAATAATTCACCTTCAAAAAATAATTTTTATTTCATATATATCATTTATATTAAATAAATCTATCCTTTTTAAAATTTCAAATAAAACAGAGATGGAGAATGAATCACATCGCTTCATGAAGGTTGCGGTCCACACATAAGTATGATCAACATTATCATTTTCCAATGGATTGGATGGTAAGAAGGATAATATGATATTATAATTATATACTTGTAATTATATCATACATAAACATTAAAAACCTTATAATAGCCATCCATTAAATATGTACCTTAAAAATGAATTTCATCGCTATGTGGAGGTGGTAGTCTACACGTACGCACGAGCAATGTTCTCACATCAAATATGATTAAAAATGGTGGATAACAGTAGTTAAATAATCATAATCAATTATATTATATTTAGTATATTGTAGATATTATTTTATTATTAATAATATAGATCTATAAGAGTTATAAGATGAATTAAATTGAAAGTGGTCTTGTATGACTACTACACCTCCTTCGATTGTCCTCTTTTAGATCCTTTCTTGAAGACCCTATAAATGGAATATTTAAAAGACTAGAACCTATAATTCATGTCTTGTGAAGTTATAATATACTTTAAATGGATTTTAAGAGCTATAAGGATCATATTGTTCAAACAATAGAATGGAGGGGTGTCTTTTTATAAGTAGAGGACATACATGGACTTTCGTAAAAGATTATAATATAATAAAGTCATTATCATGAAAAGTGATTTGAAATTTAAATATTTTAAAATTTGGGATAGTATTATTAATAAATATTTCCATAAAATATTATTTATACAATTTTAATAATTAAATGTACCATTATCTCTTGGTTTAACACCTAGAAAACTTGTTTTCACATTAAATGTGTAGACAATTATTTACTATTTTTAATATTCATTATGACAAAAAATTAACATGACCTTATTAAAATATTAAAATATGATGATTAAGAATATTTATTCTATTTTATAAAATTCAATTCACTAGAGTGGAATAATTCAATTTAAAATTAAACCTACAAAATAAGATGAAAAATAGTTTTCCCAAAAATGATTTATACCAAACTAAAATATGAAATTAATTCTAATGATCATAATTGTATTATCTATAAAATAAATAAACTAATACTAATTTTAAAATTTACATTCTATAAAATCATTCTTTTTAAATAATTTAAATGAAAAAAAAATTAATAAAAATTATTTTTTTCACTATTCAACAAAAAATCAATATTTTGAGAAAATTATCAAAAAATTCACAGTATGATAACTTTGAAATTATTATTTAAAAAATTAAATTAGGTTTTGAAATAAATTTTATATAATTTTAAAAACATAATTACATTATTCTCTCACAAAAATAATTAAAAACCATTTTTTTGGAAAAATATATATGTAAAGAATATAAATAATTTACTAAAAATCAAGTACTTATTTATCAATAAATTTTCTTTATATAAAATATCTATTTCTGATTCTTGGATATCATGGAAGGTGAAATATAATATTTTTTATTACGTAGATCTCTTCATGGATATGGAATTTCACCTTAGTCAATTAGCTATGTTAATAGAATGTGTTAGTGTATCCTTAACGACAAAAATAAAGTGTTACACCCTTTGCGAGAGAGGAACAAAGTAGCGGATCACCTAGAATCACTTGATATATATGGTTTAGAGGATTTTTGTATTCATACTATGGACACCATGAAGCCCAAGGGGGTCAAATTGATTATAGGGGATTCCCTCGGTCTCTATTACTTCAGGCCTCCTTAGATGCTGGTCGTAGGTGGAAGGGGATAGATGGGGCCGACCTACTTGTTTTCCTTTATTGTACTTCATTTTATTCAAATAAAAAATTACATATGATGATGATGTTAGAGAAATACTCATTATATACTCTAGAGTTTCAATGGTTCTACGAGACTGACCATATTTTTTAGGATGATATACAATATTGAAATTGAACTCTGAATCCATATCCAATTAAAAAATTCTCCAGAACTCCATGTAAAACCTCATATCTAGATCTGATACTATAAAATTTGGTATTCTATAAATCATTACCACCTCCTCAACATAAATTTTGTAAAATTGATCAATAGATAAATTTTATCTGATAGAAAAAATGTGTTCTGAATATTCAAGGTGATCTAAAAAACAAATATAGAATTATATCCTTTATAATGTTTTGGTATTATAATGAAAAATCCATGTTAATGTTTTCCCATTTCCATTATTTATGTATAATGGTTCTTACAAACCCTTAGACTATTGTCTCTTGATGTTATCTTTATAACATATAAACAAATGAGATATTAGATTAATAGTGATGGTAATTATTACTTAAGGGGGTGAATCATAATTTTAAAATCATAAAACAATTAGAGTTTATAAAAAAACATTGTGAGTGAAATGTTCCTCAAATTAAGTGTAGTGGAAATAAAAAATAAAGGAAACTAAGATTTATAGTGGAATGGATCACCATATCCTAATACACTCCTCAACCTTCTATACTCCTCAAGATGGTTGATACCCACTAAGAACCTTACTCTTAAATACATGAGAACCATTTTATAGAAAGTTCCTTTTATTAAAAACTAGAGGCACTACCCATGATTTTACATGTGACTCACCCTCATCTCTTTACCTGAATTTTGATCATGATTCAAAACCTAAACATCCTTTTTGTGGTGGAATATAAAGATAATTCAAGACATTATTTTGATTGAGAAAATCATTAATGATACTTGAAGAAATAAAAAAAGAATAATAATGATAACATGAATAAAATAAAATAAATAAAAAATAATATATGATAAAAATGTTGAATATGTATAGACTCACTGATTATTGATCACTTTATTCAAAAAATTTTGAACGTTAATGTTCTTAAGTGATCACTAATAGAGTATTGAAGTCGCAAGTGTTTTTTGAATGAATTCAGTGGAGCCTGAATTCTGTCGATCGTACCAAAAAGAACATGTCAAATGATCTACACTAGATTTTTTTTATTCCTTGATTAGGTTTCGTGGATCTTTAAGACTACGATATTCTAAGTTCATGACCATGTATATTAACTTCCTGAAACATGTTAGTTTTCAACAATAAAAAAATGTTACCATTATCTTTTCTTGTAAAATTCACAATGAAAAATAGAGAACAACCATGATTTTTATTTCTTCGAGAGATATAAATTTAGAATAACTAAAATAATAAGTTTAAAAAATATTTACAATTAACATTTATAAAGTAATTGATATAAAATAATAATATTATATATTTTTCATACAGTAAACTATTTTACAATAGATCATTGAAATAAATAAAAATACAAGTACATATGTATATAAAAATTGAGAATAATAATTTTTTAAACAACATAAAAATATTTTCTATCAAAATATACTAAAACATTTAATGAATAATTTATTTTAATAACATAAATTAATATAAGAAATATTAATTTAGAAAAAATATTTTTGTATAAAGGTGAATTAAAAAAACACAGACATGGAAAATTCTATCAATGGTGCAGATCCATTATTGAAATAGAGAGTGATGGATTGATTATGCTACCAATGAAATAAAGAGTGGCAGCTGGGTTCTGGTACTGATGAAACAAATAGTGACAGCTGGATTCTAGTACTAATGGATAAATGATATATTGTTTTATGTCTAATGGTAACAAAACAAAACACATCAAATGTGACAAACTGGATATCAAAACAAGAAAGAATAATATAGAAAGATTACTTATAAAGAAAAGTAGGATAATAACTCAAAACATGCATTAGTATTCTACTACACATGAAGATAAGAAGGGGAACAAGATAACCCATCATGCATATGGAAACATCCATGCAAGTATATAGCTTCTAAAGCAAAATGAAGGTACTATTTTTGATGAAGGGATTTACTAATGATGGGGATCTACTGGTGGATGTCCAATGATAAAAAAAATAGAGATGTTAAGTGAATTTGAAATTTGTGGGAAAATGATCTAATAGTGGTAAATTATATTATGGTAAAAAACTATACTACTGGTGAAAAATGATCCACCATTGAAGAATAACCGTCAGATTCCAAATTGTAGAAAAAAATTAAAAAAATATACAAGGTGACGCTATAATGACGTTGAAAAAATGATCTACCAGTTGATCCAATGGTCATCCATTGACCTAAAAATGTCGATGTTATAACTGTGAGTGGACCATGATCCAAAATTGATACTTTTTCATCCATTATGTGGTTAAAAGATCAAAAAGAGACGCAATTAGATACACCGATGATGAAGATAACTACTATCATTCCTTCCACTAGAATAGGCTTTAGACTAGAATTGAATGTCGAGTAGAATCATGTAGAGTGAGAATTGGGTGTAGTATAAAAATTTCATGAAATCAAGGCCATTATATCATGAGAGTTGAAAGATAAGACAAGTAATAATATGATATATTTTTCATGTTAGAGATTTATGGGAGATGAAATAATATGCAACAGATCAGGAAAGATCGAATGGAGGAGACAAGATTGGTCTAATGGCTGAGTGCTATCAAGGTCTTTAACTCTGATTAACAGTATAATTAGTTCACTATCCGACATCAGTTTCATGATATAGGTAATAAGAATTATAAAAATCAATCCATTCCATCCCCACCATGAGTAGTTAATGGGGGATCAACATCCATATCCCACTACTAACACACATAGTCCATAGTCTAGTGGGCTTACCAAGCCCATCCTGTGTGCCTTTTGGGAACACTACACAGGCCTTATACACAGGTCCAGTCACACCTCAGCATCTATATGGGATTCTAAAGGTAGGTATTCCAATGAGTTTGACCCATTGGGTACCCTTAGTGTGGTTGAGGGATATACACGATTTATCACAATGATGGCCCATAGTTTTGAGAAGGAAAATTTTGTTAAGAAACATTAAGTAAAATTAGAAATATATAATCAATTAATAATAAATGTCCTTATAGCATTTTCATAATAACAAAAAATTTAGAAGTTAAAAAAACACTTATGTAAAAATAAAAATATTATTTTTTAAAAATAAATTTTATTTTTAACAAATATAATGAGATATTAATTTATCAAAACGAAGAAAAGAGTTAAAGTGTGATACAAAATTTTGAATACTAAAAAAAAGTCCATTTTTTATATTCAAAAACATTTATAAAATATTCAACAAAAGTCATCCTCCTTTTGAAATTAATCAAAAAGTATATTAGAACGTATTCTATAAAACATACTCACTTTTAATAAAAATAAAATACTATAAAAATTAAAAAAGTATTATATTTTCAATAGAAAACAAATAGACATAGTATACAATTACAAAACACATGTAAGGAAACATTTAAGAATAATTATTAAACTAATCAATTATTTTATGCTTCTAAATTAACCAATTCAACTTCATTTTCTAAAATTTAATTGAATCTAATCGTTTTGTAAAAATGTTAACTAACAGTTTTTCAGTAGGAACAAATTCTAAAAATATATCACATTATTTACGTAATACCTTGGAAAATAAAATAAAATATCTATTTTTTTTCTAGAGTATTGAAGTGGGTTTTTAGAAATTTAAATAACATTATAATTATCACATTAAATATAAATGTTTTCAAAATTGATAAAAAAATTATATAATGATTCTTTTATAAAAATAATCTAAAAACACACACTAGAATTAATGTGACTTTAATTAGGGTTGGACTAAAACCTTGAACATAAGAAAACTGAGAACAAGATGTCTAGTTGAGAAGTAATGAGATACAATTGGCTTTTAATGACCCCTATATAATGTTTAATATCAACAAAAATTTTAGACTCATCTACGTCCAATTTTAAATTATTACACATTTGGTTCTTCATAGTCTTACTAGAATCAATTCCAAACCTCTTTAAAATTTCTATAACATATTTATCTAGATTTAAGAAAATTCCTCCACTCCTTTGATTAATTTTATACCAAGGAAAAGTTTTAGTTTTCCCATTAAGCTCATCTAAAATTCACTTATCTTTAATTTTGTAAACAAATTACATAGATAATTATATCATTTTAAAATCTTTTTATAAACAATTTTGGATCAAACATACCTTTATAAAATTCACTTTTTAATAAAAATTGTGTTAGTATTTCATAAAAATATCTTAGAGCCCAATTAAGACCAAATAATGATTTAATAAATTTAAAAAAATGATTTTGAAAATTATTATTTTAAAATATAGGGGGATGACACAAATAGACTTCCTCTGCAATAATTGCAATTTAAAAAGAACTTCTAACATCTATTTGAAATAATTTCATGTTTTGAAATATATAAAAGGATAATATAATTATAATTGATTCCATCTAAGAAAGAGGAGAAAAATAATCTTCAAATTCATTCCCTCTTCTCATGATTAACCTTAATCTACTAGTCCATTATTTTTTACTACGTTTCCACCTTTATCAATTTTTATATGAAAAGTATATTTATATCCATTAATAAGTTTATCTTTCAGAATAACAACGGATTACAAAACATTATTATTGTAAAATTTATTTAATTCATTGTGAAAATCAATAATAGAATTTGAATAAATTAAATCATTTTTAGTATTTATGGGAACAAATTCATCAATAAAATAATTGTTTTCAGATTAAAGTAAAATAAATTTTCAATTTTTAATACCAGTTTCTACATTTCAAATTATTTTTTTAATAATATGGGTTTTAATTGTCTTCAATTCCTTTGGATTCTTTTAAGAAGAGATATTCTCTAAAACAACTAATTCATTGTCATTATCTTGTATACTACCTTTACAAAAAAAGTCTCTAAACTCATTAATTTCTTTGATTGATTAAAATTATTCTTATCCGAATTGTTTTCATTAAAATAACATGAACATATTCATTAACTAAAATTTCCTTATTCAAATATCTATAATATTTCATATAATTGTAATATCCCAAAAATATACATTCATCTGATTTAGAATTGAATTTTTCTAAATTATACTTTTTATTTAAGATATATACATTATAGAAAAATAATCTTAAATAAAAAAATTATGATTAATCACTTTGAAAATATCATAAGGGGTATTATTTAAAATAATAATAATTAAAACTCTATTTAAAAATGACAAACTGTATTTATATCTTCTTCCGAAAAATATTTAGGTCCACTAAATTCTATTCTAGCAGACATATCCATTTCATTAAAAGCTCTACTCTTTCTTTCTACCACAACATTATGTTTTTGTGTCATAATGGTTGTGAAATAATGTTTATATCTATTTTTTCATAATATTTATCAAATTCCAAATTCAAAAATTCACCACCTCTATCACATCTGTTAGAGATTATTGTTATATTTTTTAAATTTTGAATAATATTATTAAAATCACAAAAATTTGGATAAATATTTATTTTTAATGAGATTTTTAATAAATAGATAAGAATCTATTGTAAGTAGCCACAATTAAAAATATACAATTCTAACTAATAAACTAACGTGTTTTATAGTTTAAAATAAATAAATATGTAATAATTATAAAAATATAGATATATTAACATCAATTATAGATATAAATATTTCTTTGTGTTTATTACATTTTAAACAAGAATCAAATTTGAGATACTTACTTGTATTTAACTTTTGTAATTGAAGAACCTCTTCAAGATCTGAAAATTTGTACAATAATTTTAAAATTCCATTCCCAAGAAATATATTCCACAAAATTTCATGTACTTCCATATTATTAAATCACTTATCCTTTGGATTGGTTAGATAAAAAAATTAAGAGTGTTTACATTTAATTTTCTATTTTTAGAAAATATATTCACTTTATTTGTTAAAATAGTACATAAAACATTTTCAAATATAAAATGTTATTCTACCATCACATAATTTTTATATACTTATTATATTATTTTTTAAATAAATAAAATATAATTATTTTAATGTAATAACTATTTTATAAAAAAGCTTCACAAGTACCTTTAATCTAACCATTAAATTTTTCCTCAAATGTGAAAATGCCTCCATCACATGAATTAAATAATAGAAATTTCGAAATATCCCGTTTCATGTTCTTGGGGTAGACACTATATAAATACCTTGAGTCCTTGAGACTTATAAAATATATTACATATAATTAAACAATAAAACATAATGTTTTCGTACACATTTTAACATAGGTTGAATTGGATTAGTAGTAGAAAATATTGGTATCCTAATTGATTTAATGCATTTTTTGGTGTGATGATTAGAAAATAAATCTCTATAAATAAATGTTATAGTACTACAAAATTCATGTGTAAATATTAGGGAACAATAATTGTCATGATTCCCATTCAATTTAAATTTAAAATAGGTTACACTGAAAACACATCCTTTTGATATTTTAACAAAGATAGTTTTATTTAAACATGTTGTTGAACTTTTAAATTTGAAAACATTTTTACTTTTTTTATTTTAATTAAATACATCATATATACAGAATCTTATTTAACAATTAATGAATAAGATAAATGTTATTTAAGAATAATAACATCATTTTTCAAATACATATCCTCATTTTTAATAGTTTCTTAAATATGTAAAAATTTTATCCTTTGAAATTGAGGTTTTGTTTCTTATTTTCCACTTCTCTTATTTTCTAAATTGTGGTTCTTACATTGATGTTATAATTTAGTTAGATCATCCAAAATTAAATTTTATCTTCTATATTGATCTTTATCATTTACTCCTAAAATTTTATTAACCCTTTAATTTTTATAATTTTTTCCACTCAGAATAATAATTCTCTTTAGATTTATCAATCTTGAAATAGAAACATTCATATTTTCAAATAATGATTACATTTTATAATTTTATTTAATTAACTAATTATTTTAAATTGTTATGTCTGTAGAATAATAAATTTTTATGGCTAAATGATTTTTTAATTCTTCATTGTCTTTTAGTAGTTATTTAACATTGGAATTTACAGAATCTGAATCGAAACATGAATAAAAAAATTCAATTTCATATTTAGATAAATAATTATAATAAAACATTTTCAGAGTTACTAACTCAGTAAAGTTAGAATCATTCAACTCACACTTTATATCAATTATTTAATAATTCCCTTTCTCATGTTCACTTCTTGAATCACTACTTGATAAAGAACTGTATGATAAATCCCAACCTCCAAAAAAGATTGTTTTTCTTTTCTTTCTTTTTATTTGATTTTATTTTGATGTTTGAGTTTGTGGTAGTCAGTATATATGTGATAATTATTGATAAACTAATAAAATGTTAAATCAAAAACATAATTATTGTTATTGATATTACCTTTCTTATAGTCTTTTCCTGGCTTACACATAAACTACGTCTTTCAACATTTATGGTTCAAAAATATGAAAAACTCTTTATTAAAGTGAACAATATCCTTGTTAGTTTCCTAGAACTAATATTCAGATGCATTAGAGGTATTAATGAAATCATATTTAAATAAAATACATTTTCTCATTTTATAATCCTAAATAGAAATATTTTTCTGATCCAACTGATACACCATTAAAGAGCTTAATAGTTAATCTAAATTACAGTATATAAAATTCATACTCTCATAAATGGCCACCTTGTTTTAATTCCAAATTTTTAGAAGAGATCTCAGTATTATTTTCACTTTATCTATATTATCCATAAATTCTATAAGATCACTGATACCTTTAGAAATTTTATTAAACCAATACAATATCTAGTTTATGAATTTTTTTATCTCACATATAGATGTATAGGTATTCTACTCAGAGCATTCATAACTTGGTTATCTTGAGATTTTCAGTCCCATAATGTGTCACTTTAATTATCCTCCATATATTTTAAAATTTATTACAAGATGTGACATGGATATATATACATCTAATTGTATCACATTATAAAATATTTTAAACATTATAACTCAAATAATATTTCACCATATCCATAACTACAAGAATCTCATGATCCACTTTTGTTTGCTTACATGGATTATTAATGGTAGTCTAATGATCATCACTTAACTACTTCTGAAAATATTACATTATATCTTTCCTGGAACAATATTCACTTCCATCAGAGAATACTATTTTTTTGGAATCAATCCATCATTCTCATTTATAACTTCCATATTAATATAATACTCTTCCATTTATTAAATATTCTATTATTTTGTGGAAATCCGATTATCACATAGTTAAAAACAAGAAACATAAACAATGATAGAAGATAACTATCCTTTAGGGATGGTCTTACACTATGATGCCAATTGTTGGGTCAATAATGATGAAAATAATCACTAGTGGGGATGGAGTGAATAATAATCTATAAAATTTAACAAAAAATAAATAGATATTATAAAATAAATAATTGTAGTGAGTGTAGTGTTATTTAAATGATGTGCAGAAGAAATAAAAAATAATTTACAGGAAGATTTGGTTGTTCATATAAAAAATATCCATATCCAATAATAAACATTCTCTGCTACTTGAAAAAATTGGTACCCATTGAGGAAGTCAATTTTGAAGTTTTAAGAACATTGAAACATATAATAGATTTTACAAAAACCCAGAAGCACAACCAAGTCTTTTATAGGAAAATCAATGTTGCCTATTTTCTAGAATTTTGATTAGGAGCCATAGACAAGAATTTCTTTTTGGTTGTGGAATAACCAGACAATAAAAGGAATACTTTATATTTGGAAAATAAAAAACTAGACTCAAATAAATAAAAATAGAAGAATAAAAATTACATGAATATAAACAAATACTGAGAAATTAACAGATGATCAAAAATGAAAATGATGTTGAAAATCGATTATCATTGATCAATTGAATAGAAAAACATTGAATTTTTATATTCTTTTATGATCACAACTATATAAAAAAGTCTTAGCTGTTATTTTAATGATTTTAGAGGTAACAGAATTATGTCAAAGTTTTATAACAGAGTTTCTGTATAATGATCTACAATGTAACTTTTTTATTCTATAAAGATAACTCTCATATCATTAAGAAAAATATTTTCTCAAAGTGTATCCATGTCAAATAACTACATGACACTTGTTATAGTGTAATAATAAAATAATAGTACCATTATCATTTTTAGTAAAAGTATTACTGAAAACGGAGAACAATCGTGATTTTATTCATGTAATATTAATATAAAAAATTAAAATAATAAAAATTTTCTTTATACAATTCACATATATAAAAAATATAAATAAAAGACCAATATTCTATATTATTGAGTCTATAAAATTTTTATGAAAAGTGAATTTAAATAATTAAAAATGCACATATATGTGTGGATAAAAAATTAATTACAATATATTTTTTACAAAACATATAAATATTTTCCAAAAAAATATACTAATACATTGAACAAATAATTTATTACAATGAAAAAAATTAAAATGTTATTTATGATTTAGAAATAATATTTTGATCTAATTTTGGAATGAAAAATTTGGTGAATGATATATCTCTTAGTGGTGAAAATCAATTGTTGAAATATAGAGTGGTGAATTGATTCTTCTATTAGTGAAATATAGATAAGTAACTAGATTATACTATTGCTGAAATATAGAGAGGTAGATATATTATTCTACCAGTAGATAAATTATCTATCTTTGGATGTAAAATGGTATAAGAATAGAAAAAAATCAACTATTAAAAATAATAGATAGACTCAAACATACATCATACGGATAAAATTCCATTGATAAGAAAACACTAGAATAGATCAAAACATACAGAAATATTATACAGCACCCGATGAGAATAAGAGAAATGAGATGGGGTATCTTGAAAAAGGATACTACCATGCCACTATGTATCTTATAATGAAACATGAATGTGATACCATTTCTAAATTGATCTATTTATGATGGTGATCTACCAGTGGATGTCCAATGATAGTAAAAAAGTGTGGTAGATGATTTTTCTTCTAATTGAAAAAGGATCCACTTGTGGTAAATGATATTCCAGTAAAAATTAAAAATGATAGTGTAAAAATTATCCAATTTTGAATAATAAGTTATTGGTAGATGTCAAATGGTTTAAAATTATAGAATGGTGATCGATTTTTCTACTGGTGAAAAAATAATTTACCAAAGGATGCAATGGTATAACCATTGAAAAAATTAACCTATGAAAAAAATATCGGTGGAAAATGATCAAAAATTGTGAAACTATTCTTCTTTTGCATTATAACAGGATCAAAAATTGATATAAGGATATTTCGTGGTGATAGATATAACAATTGTTTCTGATTCCACTAGAGGAGTATTTGAACTAACACTGCTTGTTGGGTCAAATTACATAATATGGTAGCTATGTGTAGTATGAATGTTGAAATAATGAAAGGACGATATATTGATAAAAAATAAAAATAATGTGTGGAATTATATCATTTTTTTTGGAATAGGATATGTGTGGGAGATGAAATAAAATATGGGATATCATAAGAAGATCAAATGAAAAAGTTCATATTGATCCAACGGCCAAGTACTATCCTAGTTTTTTTAACAAAGATGAATAGTTTAGTTAGTTCACTATCCCAACATGGTTTTCGTATGTGGGGATTGAGTGGTACATTAATCAAGATCAGAAATTCCCACCTAGAGGTTTCAGTGGCAGATCATCACCTGCAACCCACTACTCACACACACGGGCCATAGCCTAATAAGCTTACCAAGACCTACCCATACACCTAGCAGGTATGCAACATGAGCCTTATACATGGGTTCGGTTGAACCTTATCATCGATGTGGGCTACCAAAATTATAAATTCACATGGGGTTGGCCCATGATGTCCCCCTAGTGTGTTTTTTGGACAGCCTTTGTGGATCATAAAGATGGCCCATATTTTTTGACAAGGGAAATATATTAACATACATTAAGAAAATTTAGAAATATATATAGAATAAAAAATTACCATCATTAAAATATTTTCATAATCACTCATCCTTCCATAGATAAAAATAGTTATTTCAAAATAAAAGGTCTAAATTTAATAAATAGTTTTTAATATTGATAAATATAAATAGATGGAGATTTTTAAATATAAATGAAAATATTAATGTAATAAAACAACATTTAAATAATAACATGTGATTCATAATCTACAATAAATAATCTCATGATATCCCACTATAATGATTCATTTATATATCTATACATATTTATACTTCTATAATGAATATATAATTATGAACTACTGTATTCATCAAATATCTCATTTTTATATACACCTTAATATCTCAAAGAATGAAGTAATTCATTTTTCGATCTGTACCATTTATTGATGACTATATATATGTAATGAATATATATTATAATTAAATCATTATTAAAATTTTGCGGATGATGGAACCATGATCAAATTATAGGGAACAAAATTACTAAACCAAAATTCTCATGAAAAGTGAAACCATTAACAATAAGATAAGATGATTTTAATTAGGAAATATTAATAAATGGGTGTGGAAATGTTATAAGGGTATATGAAATTATATTATAAGTATGTGCATGGTTCTTCTGTAAAATTATTATAAACTAAAATTTATTATATCTGTTTTTATATTTCCTTCTATGTAATCTGAACATTTGTTAATGAATTTCTAGTAACAATTATATTTCTAAGAGGCATACCATAATAAACACTTTTTAACTTCATGTGGTGTATATAAATCCCATGAATGTAATTTTGGATAATTGTTATGAAATTAATAGAGATATAGAAATTAATTTAATGTCCTCACTTCCATGAGGTTTTGATTCTGTGATTACAAAATCGTTAAGGGTTTATCATCTCAAATTTCCTTTTTTAAGACATTTTTTATATTATGATTCCATATTATTTTATCAGGTGTTAGTACAACACATCTAAAAATTTATGTTATGAATTTTTTTAATTTTAATTATATTTCATATTTCATTTTATTTTATTCATTCATGAGGATTATGATTCAAAATTTACCAAAGTGGTATGGGATTTCTGTAATAATAGCGGTGTTTATCAGCATTGTTTACAATCTAGTTTCCAATGAAGGAATTTTATGAATTATCTCACTATAATTCCATAACTTTTTTTATCCACTATTTATATCTAGTATTTACAAGATTTCTCTTTGATTTCTTCTTTTATTTACTTATGGTATAAAAATAATTTTTATAAGGAAAAATAACTTTGTTTCTTTATTTGGTCAAATAACCTTTTTACCCATATCCATGTCTTCAAAAAATATTTTTAATAATATTTTTAATATTATCCTATGATTTTATAATTTCATTTTTCTTGATAATTTAACTTTTCTTAGAAATGGTTTAACTGAAATATTCTTTTTTTTTCTAAATGAGGAACTTTTTTTATTTTTTAAAAATTTTGAATGAAGTGGTTTATTTTATATTATACAACCTCAGCTGAATATCCCAGTGTCATGACCACTAAAAGTTTTGAAGATTCCTTTACAATTATCCATGGTAATTTATAAATCAATTATTTCTTATAATATTTTGTACGTTTTTATATTTTAAATATGCCATTTGAAAATGAAAAGTTACTTTTCTTAATGAAATATTATAAAAATGTTTTAAGTAAATTATTACCAATGAAAATATCCTTTGATGAAAATTATTTTTTAATGGGGATATTATCCAATGATTCTATAATTATTATTTCTCTAGATGGTTTATTATTATGATGATGGGTTTTTTTATGAAACCCATTTATGTTCCATGGGTTATGCTATGTTGAATTTTTGAAATGTTTATGAAACCAATTTATTTTCCATTTGTTTTGATATAATGATATAATGAATGTTAAATAATCATATAGAAAATATATGAATATTATCGATTATGTAACTGGTTAATATAGAATTTTATATCCCTAATCGGCATTTGGTAATGTATTATATCTCATTATATAACCATGGGAAATAATTCAATGTGTTTTATCCACTATGGGAAACAATTATATGAGCTTGATCCACTATGGGAAACAAGTCAATGTACTTATTCCACTATAGAAAGTATGTTAGGATGCATGATCTGGTATGATATATGAAATATGAGTTTATTCCCAATCAACTATTATTTCAGGGTATTATTACTTTGACATATGAAATTATTTCTCCATTTATGATGGTTTGACACTTCTATGGAACAAAATTATATTTCATGATTTATTTATGATGATTTATCACTCTTATTATACTTGTATTTTTGAGTAATTAAGTATTATACCATGAATCGTGTTCACGATCTCTGATAGATTGGTTATTATCATTGTAAGTTATATTCATGATCTCATTCCTTATTATTATATTATTATTTTATAAGATCATCGATTGATATCTCCCAAGTTTACCCTTACAAAGCATCCGAGTTTACACGTTATCATGTTTCTTTCACTAGGTTATAATGAAAGGTTTGTGTAGGGTATGTCTATGATGAGTAAAATGTGGGAAGATATTTATAAGAGATATTGAATATAATTCATGAAGTAAGAATATTGTGTATCTAGCCTCCAAAGACACTAAACATTAATGGTATTCGTGTATATATTTTTTAAATGTTTTGATTATTTATCTAAATAGATGAAATATTTAAATACAAAAACTATGGGTACCTATTTTTGGTATTAAGGGATTGGTTTAGTCAATATCTAAAAATTAAGATAAGACAAAATTGGTGAATACCATATAGATAAGTATAATTATATGATATCATTCTAATGTTTACATAAGGAAGAGTTTATGTGATTTTCCTAGAAAAAAATCCCAGTCTTGATACTACTAGTGGAAATTGTTCTAGTACAGATTCATTTAAGGGTAATGATAATGAAAATTGTTTTCAAAGTATATCATGTCCATTATTCTATTTCATGGGGAGGGTTCCCTTACTGTGCACCTAGTCTGAAACTCCTGAGGGATATACTGGTGTAAATTAACATTTTCTTTATAAAACATTATGATGGATATTAATTGATATGATCATGAAAGACCTAGTTAAAACCTAAGGTGTCCTAAAGTGAAAATATTAATTAATGATTTATAAATCCAATTAATTATTTTTCATGATTTTTCACTATTATTACTGTTTCTCAAACTATAATGTTTTGTTTTAGTCAACAGATGGAACTGAGAGTTATTTTTTTACATTGAATGTGATGGACAATAGAATTATTGTACTAAAAAGTAACCAAGTAAAATAAGAGCTACAATTTTAAACCTTATGAAGATGACTAATCATCTATATAATTATATTATTATGAATCTCAACATGAGTGAGTTTCCTAACAAAATTAATAAAATAAAAATATAGTTTCATGAAGAACATGGGGGGAATAAAATTAAATTTCCTATATGTAAATTATGTGGGAATAATTATACAATAAATACCTGAAATGAATGATAATATTATTTATATAATCAAATTAAGGACATATAGAAAGAAATTTCCAAGAAAAAATTAAATAGTTTGATGAAGAAATATGAAGTTCATCCTAATGTACCATTTTTAGTTCAGTGTCTTATGTATAGGGAACATGGGTCTTATCTGAGTCAATGACCCAATCCAAGTTCTAACTCCATGACCATGTAAGGGAATATGTTATACCAATAATTAAATTGGAATTTTTGAAGTGTCTATATATTGTAATTCAAGAATTATTTTGTAGATGTATATTTATCAATGTTATAATAGTTATAAGAATAACAAAACACCTATGTATTATTCTGTAATAGTTTTTCATTAAGGATACAATGAATTTGTTGAATGTTTTTGATGAATTATAAAAATATGTTAATGATAAATTGATATTTTATGGAAAAATTCATGGAAGAGGAAAAGACAACCCTTAATTTTTTTATCGATGATGAGGTAATATTTTTTAGTTATGATAAAGTGTTGGGCGATGTTGATAAATAATATGAGATAGTATTAATGACCATCAAACACACAATTGATTTGAATAAAAAGTTTTTTATGTTGTTTTTAGTATATTTTATATTATTTTAGGATTTATATAATATATTTGATAGTTTTTGATTTTATTAGAGAAGTATTCTATTAATTTTTCTAATTATATATGTTTTAATTAAGGTTAAATATTGATTCAGGTTATGAAATTATTTTAAGAGAATTAAGGAATTAAAAAATTTGTTATGTGACATTATGAAATATTATATATTTTTTGGGGATTAATTTTAAGATCATATTTGAAATTTAGTGACCTTAATTCAATTATTTTAGAATTTAAATTTGGTCAGACATATTTTAGAAGACTATATGGTTAACTATTTATGGAATGGTTTATGTTGAATTGTGAGCATTATGGTTAAGGATTTAGAGATTAATATATGATTATGTTCAGAATTTTTATTTTTGTAAATATATAATGATAGGAGGAATGATTTTTTATCCTTTAATTGATCATATGATCCATTAAAAGTCAATTTTAGTGATTAGGAATGAAAAATATATCTTGAATATTCATTTAATGGAGTAAGATATGGTGAGGAAATTGATTAAAGAACACTAAAAAGATTAAATTTTCCTTACCAAATTGAAAGAAATATTGTAATTAAATTTTATTATTTTATTTATTTTGATAGTGAAAAAATATATCTGATTTAGGAAGTGGATCTTCAAATAAAATGATGTAATTCTACCTTTATTTCTAAAGGATCTATGTCCTTTTCAACCCTCAATAATTTATGGTTTTGTGGTCATTAAAATTCTTAGGACCATGTTCTCATTCACTCTCTATTAGTCCTTAGAAAATAGTTTTTTATCCCATGCCTAAATTTAAACTTTTTTCCAATGTTATCCTTATATGGGAGAATTATTATTTTTTATTTATAGTAACCTTTGTGTTTCCAACTTTTCTTTTTAAAGGATGTTTTATTAACCCTTTTTATGATATGGGTTTAAAAGTAGGTATTTTCAAATATAGAACCATTAATTACAAATATAAAAAGTGTGAGGGGAAAACTAATTAATGCGGTTCATGTTAATCCCTAATATTTTGAAGTAACACTATATTTAATAGTGTATAAAACACACAATACTGAGATAAATGGACCATGAAATATTATTATTTAAATATTTTAGTTATAACCTCTACATTAAATTGGTGGGTATGAATATTATTAACTAAATTATGAAATATTTATAATGTTATTAAAAAATAAAAATTTATTTATTAATTCTTAGTTAATATGAACTCAATTTTTCATAATGTCAATTTATTCTTTAAAAATACATTTCCATGAAAATTTATTTTTATTGTTTTTTTGAGAAATTATTATACTTATTTTCTAAGAATTTTAGAAAATTTATATTTTAAAATTAACAAAAAAAATTAAACCATTATATCAAATTTTTTATAGTGTGAAATTTTGTGTGTTTTGTAAAAAGATACATTTTCTAGTGAATAGTCAAAACCCATTTTTTCACTTTGTTATAAAACTGTAATTTATTAATCATAAACATAATAATATAATTTTATTTATTTCATAAATTATAATACGTACCATTTATTTATTATATGTGTAATAAATTAAATAGTAATTAAAATTTCATATTATTTTGTTATAAGTTCATTATTTGGATTTAAAATGATTTTTTTATAATTGTTTTTTTGAGTTTTATGAATTTATATTAATCATAATTTGTATCACTTATATTAATTTGATTTGAAAAAATAATCTATATTTATATATGAATAAATTAAAATTTAACCTATTGTTATTATTTAAGAGTTTTTTACGATGTTAATTTTTAGGTGAATTGTAAAAACACATGTTTTATGAAATATGATAACTTTAATGATATCTCCGAGATATAAAAATGATATAAAAATTTATTCAGAATATGTAATGAATAATGTATGATAATGTAATACTAATATAAAAAATATATAATTGATTACCTAATAATTATAATTTATTTCATGATAAATATGAAAAATAATTTTCAGTGTCGACGATGTGATTACGCAATAGTAGAGAAGCCAAATTTGGTTTCCTAGAGATAATTTTTGGGAATGAATAAATAATGTATAAAATAAATTATTAATTATTAATTACTATTTTTAATTTATATGATTATATAAGAATTTTTTATTTATATAATAAGTTAATTCTTCATATGTTTGTACAATTATTGTGTAAGGTCGGAAAGGTCAAAAATAAGAGATTAAATTTGTTTTTGTGACATAGATTTGAGTAAATTTAAATAATGAATGTATATAAATCTTTTTAATAAAATTATTTTATTTATTTAAATTATTTTATTTTTTTACTTTTGAAATTATTAAGTTAAACTCCAACGCAATGTTGAGATAGTGTTTATGAAACAAGTAGGAAAATCAGGTAAATTATTTTAAAAACACAAAAAAAAATCTGGATGAGTTGATGTGTATCATTATTTTTTAATATATACATATATATATTTATTTATTATTAGGGAGGTTTTAAAGGATCATATTTTAATTTTATCTCTGTGTTAGTGTCTTTAGAGTCAAATTAAAAGAAATGTGTAAAAAATGAAATTAATGGTATTTTATGAGAATAAAATTTCATTAAATTATTTGACAATCTTAAAAAAATATGACAAGGTGGATAATATATGGTAAAATAATTACATATTATTTATTTATGAACCAATTTCCCTTCATATGAAAAATTTTCACCCTTTAAGTGAGAAAATATTGTTACCATTATTAAGGATAAAAATGGTTAACAAAATGATTAATTAAAAAGATAAAGTTTAAAACGACAAAAAAAACTAACTAAAATTAATTAGGTAATGATATTATGGCCTTATAATTTTTTATTTAATATATATGTACATTTGGAATCATTTTCCTTGAGATTTAATAAATTAAATTTTTTATATTTAAGAAATTCCAATAGTGACCTTCCCCTCACTAATAAAAGGGAACCACTTTTTAGTTTTATTTAAACCAATATGAGCCATATATGTCAAAAAAAACCTATAAATTTAACTTATAAACATGATTATAAAAGTTTTATTTATTTTTTAATTACAAAAAGTCCATCCCAAATTCTCTTAAGAGGAGATCTAAATAAAGTCTACTGACAAAGTGGTAATCATCTTTATTAACTCTTTTGTATTTCATTCTTATTATAAATCCACTAAATCTGTTATACCAATCATGGAATAATAAATAAAGTATCATAAATATTATTATATGTTATTTTGATTATGGTATAAAAATTTTATTCCAATTTAATATTCTACAGAAAATGAAGACAATTCTCATGTGTTTGTATTACTTACCATCTCCACGTGGCGGTGTAATTAATTTCACATTGTCATCTTTAATGGATTTTTATTATTGTGGGTTTAAATTTTATATATAATATTTGTGTAAAAAATATTCTTCTTTAATTATAATATCACATCTACCTTCTTATGTTCCAATCCAATGTAAAATGATTACATCGCTTGTGTGTAGGTGTGGATTACAACATCCATAAAGCGATGTAATTTATTTTTCATTTCTTTGTTACTTGCATGAAAATAAGGATATATTTAATGAATATATATGACCTAAATTATATAATAATTATTAATTAATGGTGATTAATTTTTTACCATTATTTCATTTCATCCGTCAAAAAGAGAAAATAATGATCATTCATTCATATGACCAACCATATTCATGAATGGTTAATTCAGTTTTCTATATCCACATTTTTGGGAAGATTAAAAATACATATAATTAATATATAAGATATTTAAATATTGATTACAAATATGGATATTATAGAACCATGATGAAATTAATAGGACAAGAATTACCGAAACAAAATTCTTTTGAAAAATGATGCAGTTAACACCAAAGAACAACCCTTTTAATAATGAATTATTAATAAATGGGTGTTGATATGTCATAATAGGATCATATGTGAAATTAATAGTATGTTAATGATTTTGATATATAATTACAATCAATTTTAATTTATTATTAAAGAGGTTATATGACCTTTTAAGAAATCCAAGCTTGAGGTAAGGGATTTCTAGTCTCAATTTTATTTATGGGAGACATACCATATTCAAAAATTTCCTCCATCGTGTGGTGTATATACTACCCATGAATTTATATAATGATTATTTTAATGAAAAATATGGGGATTATAAAATCTAGTTAAGGTTCTATATTTTATTATGTTTTTATTCAGAGAATACCCAAGTGGTAATGGTTTAACGTCTCAAATTGTATTCTTTCTGATATATGTTATGTTTTGAAGCTATATTATTTAGGAGGTGTTTATATAGACACGTTTCCATTTATATCATTAATATACATATATTAATGATATTTAATGTCTAATTTTGATTTTATTTTTTCATGGTGGTTATGATTCAATAGTTAATGAAGTTGTAAGGTATTTATGTTACCATCGCATTGTTTATCCAGATTTTTTATGTTCATGTTTACAATGATTTATTTTTATTCCTTATGACCCAAGAATCCCATAAATTTTCTTAAACTATGGTTATTTCTTCATATTACAATTTTTCTTTTCATTTTACTATTTCTAGGTACTCTATGTATTGATTAAATTATTTTAATGTTAACTATATTTATTTCACTCTTTGGGAAAAACACAATTTTCTATCATATACATGTTTTTTAAAAATGTATTCAATAATTTTTTAGTATTATACTATGATTTTTTTAATGAAATTTTCTCTAATGATTGACTGTATTATGTTTTTTAAAAGTAATATTCCTTTTTTTTAAAGAGGTACTTTTTAAGTCTTATATACAAAAGTGTGAAAGGAATCATTTCTTTAAACTTATATGACATTAATGGAATTTCTCATGATCATGAAAACCCAATTATTTGAGGCTTACATTACAAGATTCCATGTTAATTTTAAAATAAAATATTTTCTAAAATATTTTTGAATTTTTTATATTTTATATTATTTATTTGATAATTAAAAAATAACCTTTCTCAATAAATATTCATGTGATATTTTAATGAAATTTTTGTATATGATAACATCCTTTGATGCTAATTATGATTTAAAAGGGATATTATCTAATGATACCATACTTATTCCTCATTTGGATGGATTAGGATAATGATGATGAGATGATTATGAAACTCATTTATTTTCTATGCTTTATGATATGAAGAATTCATAAATTGTTTATGAAACAATATTATTTTTCACGTGTTATAGTTTGATGATCTAATGAATGTTTTTTTGTTATTTTGGAACACTTATGTATTGCTTTAAATATGTGATGTGTGGGCCTATAATTATCTATCACTCAAATTCATTACATTGAATTTTATATCTCATTATATAATTATGGGAAACAGTTTGATGTTCTTGATCCACTATGGGAAAATAGTTGATGTTCTTGATCTACTATGGGAAAAAAGTTGATGTTCTTTATATACTATTAAAAATATGTAGGGATTCATGATCTGTTATGATTTGGTAAACTGGTGTTAATGCTTGATTTACTATGATTTGATGGTCTTGAAATTTAAACATTAATTATGAAATAGATTGTAAAATGATTATTGTACCACACTTTTATGACATGAACTTATGTTTATGAATGATTTACAATGATTTTTCACTCTTATGGTAGATGTATTTTGAAATAATGAAGTTTTATGACATGTGGAATGTTCCCAATACATTACAGAATTGGTATGAAATTTTTATGTTATTTTTTTATCTCATAAAAATATATTAATATTATTATTTTATAAGATGCTCGATTGATATATCATATATTTACCCTTACTATGCATCTAAGATCATCCTTTCGTAAGTTTCATTTACCTTGGATATGAAGAAAGGTTTATTATGGGTATATATATAAAGCATAGTGTTAAGATATTAATGGGATATGCTTATGATATTACATGAAATAAGAATATTATGTATCTAGTAATCAAATACACTAAACCATTATGGTCTTCAGGAATGTAATTGTGAAATGTATTAAATATTCATCAAAATAGGTTTAATATTAATGTATATAAAATATGGGACTCTATAAATAGAATGGTTAATGGTAGTTACATAATTAGAATAAAATTTATCTACATTGAGGATACAAAATTTTTAATTTTATGGTGAATATAATAGATTCATATTAGGTAGATAATGAAAAAAATTGAAAGGGTTCACGTAAGATGATTACCTATGCTTCACTTGTCCTCCATTAAATAATTTATTAAGGGACCTTGAAATTCATTTATAGAATGACCCAAATCATTACTTAAGGGATATATGTGTTTAAAATATATTTTTGAGGGGTTTGGTTGATCAAGAAGACTCAACGTTGTGTAAATAAGGCAAAGGATGGGTGTCCTTTTATAATTAAGGGAGAGGAAACATTAGTAACGTCTTCACATATTAAAATATAATTGTAATTATCAAGAAAAAAACATCCAAATGTATTGATATTTGATAGTGGGATAATAATAGGTACAAATATTTATATCCAATATGATTTATGTAGGTTTAATTGGTAATATTACTCTTATCTCTACGTTTAACCCCCTATTAGACTAATTTTAACCATAAAAACGGTGATATATTTTTACTATTTTATTCTATTCATTATGGAAAAAATAAATTTTCCTAATTAAATAATTTTTTTTATTATTATTCCAAATAAATATTCCATTATATCAAATTCAATTCATCGAAGTGCTATAATTTATCTTCAAATGAAACCAAAAAATGGAATGAAATTGTGTTTTCCAAAAAAGTTTTTTCTTACCAAAATACATCATGAATATAATTCCAACCACATTAATTAGAATATTTATTAGATAAATGAACTAATTTTAATTTTAAAAACATTTTCAAACAAAAATAACATTATAAATTCTTTAAAAGAAGTAAATTTTTCAAAAAAAACATTAGTATTTTTCACTATAGGTGGAAAAATAAATCATTTATAAAAAATCACAAAAAATACACTATAATATATTTTTTAAATTTTGGATTCAGAAATGAAGTTAATTTTTTAAAATAAATTTCCAAAATTTGGAAAAAATATATTACATTATTTTCTCATAAAACCCAATAAAACATATGTTGAGGGAAGATGTATTTTTTAATCATATCAAGGGTTTTCTAATAATTTATTGCTTGTTGATCAATATATTTACATTGTCTAATATATTTATACCTAATTTTCAAAAGATGGATTTTAATATTAATATTCCTTGTTTAACATGTAGGTTATAATATTACACTACAATATAGTTTGTTTTAACTCATATTTGCTTATATGAAAATACATTAAGTATAATAAATTTATATAAAAGTAATATATCATAAAATTATGGGTGTTGTGTCCCTTATCTCAGGTTGATATATTTTGGTGTAAATATAAACTCTAAACTCTTATCACCAATAGTTATATCAAATATTTCATCATAAATATAATGACTCTATATTATTAATTCAATTATTATAGAAACCAGATCAAGACCATGATTTGGATAGTGTTTCGTATGTGTAATTAATTACCTGGATGAACAAGAAACTAATCTATCATTTTTCATAAGGTTACAACCTAATACTTTATTTAATGAATAAATATATATAAAACCAATCATTCCTTTCTATATGGTATGATCAATACCAGTGCATTGATTAATATTTTCTATTATTCACAAATTAATTCTTCACAATAAATATACCATGTGGATTTTACCCATTTACCTATCAATATTGTTAATATATTATCTAATCAGTGAAAATTTTCAACAATTCACTTATAGTAACCAGATAAACTATCGAAACTATTTACATTAGTTATATTCATTAGTGTGTGACATTATTTAACCACCATTTTCTTTAGAGGGTTAAAAAATATTCCATCCTTATAGATAATATGCCATTAAATGGGATTTTTGAAGAAAAAAATTCAATGTAACTAAATTTTTGAAACAATTTTTTCTACCTTATATTCTCACATAAAATCATTAAATGTTCTCCACAAACTTCATATAACTTAGATTTTATCAATATATAATCAATAAAAGAATAAAAAAATATCAATATTATCCTTGAAACTATATTCATCAAGTCAATAAACACATATGGTGCATCTATTAACCCGAAAGGCATATAAATGAATTCATAATCCCCATACATTTTATGTAAAGTCATCATTATTATATCTCCCTTATTTAATTTTAATTTATGATAAAAATAATCGAGATTAATCTTCGAGTGTTATTGATCAACGTGAATTTGATCAAACAAAAAATCTATGTGAGGTAAGAGTTACTTGTTCATAATAGTAATGACATTGATTTATCCATAGTCAATATATAAACTCATATATCAATCCTTCATCTTCACAAATAATAAAGGTTCTACTCAAGATTAAACACTTGGAAATATGTATCCCTTATCATAAAATTAATGTAGTTGTTTTCTTTAATTTCTAAAGTTTCATAGAATCCATTATATAGGGAGACATAGATATAAAATTTTTATCAGGGATATGATTAATAGAGAATTCAATATCATGATGTGGTAGATATCTAGGTAGTTAATTAGGAAATACACTAATTTAACACCTTAAAAAATTTATACCCTTTATTCTAGGAATTTATTTCTCATTACTCGATTCATCTAAATAAAGTAAATCATGAAGATAATCCATTTGATCTGGTTTCTTAGAATACACATGTAATGAATTACCACCAATAAAAATTAGGGATTCTATACCAACCTTATAGATTATAATCACCTTATAAAAATATTAAATTATTTCATAATAATTTGTGATCCAATACATCAAAATGATTATTTCAAATTCATCCATTGGTTTTTCCTCAAGGTTAGTTGTTAAGGAACCTCACCATATTTTAATAAAGATCAACAAATATGCTTGCATATCTATAAAATTTCCACTATGTTTATAATTTAAAATTCATTAATTAATGCATCCTGATGTGATTTAATGTTCTTATAAAACTCTCAAGATATGAAATAGTCTATAGATCATTAATAATATATTGTAGTAGATGAAATTTAAATTATTGTCAATATACTTTCTAAGACATCACTCAGGGCCTAAAAATCTATCATTTTGATTACATATGCTAACAATTTCTCAGTTTGAATATTATAGGTTATAATACCTTGACTCATAGGAAATTTATTTGAATAGTTTCTTATCTACTTGAAATCAAAGGATTGTAAATTAGTGGATTCTTTCATTTCGTTAAATTTATGATATTGATGGAACTTATATCCACACATGAATAAAATTCCAAATCCCTTAAAGCATGATCTGAGGATTTTGTAATGACCCGGATCCAGAGCTTCATAACTGGTGCCCCATACCAGGTTCGCCACAGGAACTCGAGCGTGTTTCCTGAAACACCAGAGGCTGCCGACTAGCAGCGAGGGCCTTGGTGAGTCGGTGGGGAAACTATGCCCTCATTTGGTAAAGCGTACAACGAAAGAACAAACATACACAATAGAGGAAGCAGTAAATAATGTACAACAACTGAAACTAAAAGTAGAAGAAATGTCTGATATAATAATGATGCAATATGGTACATGGGTCTATGCAAAGCAGTAAACAAATCAGCGTGCTAAAATACAACTGAAACCAAATACTAAAAGTAAACAACAACTCCAACATCATCTCAAGCCAAAGCCCGGTCTCATGCTATCCATCTCCAACCAGCAATCATGTCCCTAAGGTGGAAGGGCCACAATACCTATCCACACCTACTACCAAATAGTCTGTTTGGGCCGAAAAGTAGGACCCAAACAGGGTGTGAGACTAATCCCAGCAGGCAACCACAACAATATTTGTGCCCTACTATCAGTGAGAAATATATAAAAAGTAATGGAAATAAATACAGTAATGAACTAGGAGTACACCAATAATAATCCAACCAATTACCATTCTCATTCATTTAATTAAACAACCAGGGAAACTAGCAAAGCTCTCTATTCCAAGGTAAAGCCAGTAACATAGCAGGTAACTCAAAAGGACTACCTAACCCACATGTAGTACAAACCCAGGATTGTTCTTTGGCTTGGTGGACTCATCACAACCAACCAAACAAAATTCACACGGACTCTATGGGTGGATCAAACTAGAAGACCCCTATAGTCCCGTAATTAAACAAGGCACAGACACTCTGGGAAGCTCTCACGTCAATTCCCCTATGGTCTTGCGACAATAGCTAAAGACTCTTTTAGGAAGCACTTAGGTCAAATTCTTCCTATGGTCTCGATACATGTGTAAACTAAGAACACTCTTGGGAAGCACAAATTCATATTCTCGTAGGTCCTTCATATGAAACTAAAACCAACAGACCCTCTAGGGAAGCACTTAATCGTCTATTCCCTCTTTGATCTCTCGCACGAGGTTCTCACAACCTTGAGCAGTCCAGTCGAGTGTAATCGACTGTCAGCAGCCCTACGTAAGTTCAAAAACGACTTGGCTAATAGAAACAAGAATCAAAAGCATTTAAACAGCAGGAAACACATGCAATCAGTTATAACATGTAAAGTAGCAATTCCAATTGGGTTTGCCTTAGAGGAAAACAGTGCCAAACGGCAATAAATATCCAAACAGGGAAAGAAACACCCATGTGGTGATCCTCAAACATTCAACCATGCATATATGTTTATTAATTAATCATTATTTATCAAGAAATCTAAGGCAAAAAATAATAGGATCAAAATCCCAAACTTGGGATACCCGATACATGGGTATCCGACACTTTTGAAACCAAAACTCAAAGACATTCAACGTAGGGAAACAAACCAACTACCTCAATCCTCGTATATTGATATAATTGAAATTAAGCCTCTAAATTAGCCTAGAACGGAGTAGATCTGTAAAAATGTCTAAAACGTTCAACCTCAGATAACTCACACGAGAAGAAGAAACCAGAAACAAGGACAAAGAAGAACCAATAACTAACTATTGTGATTCTATTGCCACTGACAGTGTTCGATTTGGATAGCCAGTGAAGGATTTGTGGCACGGAGAGGATTCGGCCTCCTCAGATGCTCTGGGCGGAATTAGGTGGAGAAGAAGACGAAAACAGGGTTAAGTCGCGACCCCGGTCTGATTAATGAAAAAACAATGAAAATAAAGGGCGTGTACTTCGAGGGTACATGACCTGTACTCTTTCTTTCTGTACTCCTATTTAAGCGGTCGCCACATTGCCTCTACACACAATGTGTGTGGCCTGAACATTTCTAGCACACAACCTGGCATGGAAAGGGGGTACACAGTGTGTACTCAGAATGTACACGGCGTGTACTTCAAAAATTTCCAGAAACCCCTCTTTTCTCAAAAACTCCAGAAAAAATAGACATAGCTGAAATGAAGATCTGGATTCTTACAAACTTATCCCCTTAATGAAATTTGTCCCCGAAGTTCCCTAATGAGGCAGAGAAGAAGAAACCATGAACAGGTCCAGCCACTATGATCATACCTCAGCCTCCTGCTCCCATGTCTCGTCCTGCACTCGTCCGTGCTACTATAGCACCCGTACTAGAGGAACAGACCTTCCACAGAGAACTTTCTTAATGCGATCAAAAATCCAGATTGGATGCTCCTCAAACGATGCATCTGCTTCAAGCTCAACCTCCACGGGCTGAAAGACATGAGACGGGTCTGAAAAGTAACATCGATGATGGGAAACGTGGAAGACGTCATGAATGGCCCGGTACCTCTGAGTTAACTACAACCGATAGGAAACTGGACCAACTCTCTCCAACACCTAAAACGGCCTGACATACCATGGTGAAATATTACCCTGTCTCTGGATCCTCTTGTGCCCCAACCTTGGTGCGACAAGCAGGAAAAACTGATCCCTGACCTCGAACTCTAGAGGATGTCTCCGCTGATCAGCATAAGACTTTTGTCGAGACTGCGTCGTATCCATTTTCTTCCGAATCAACTCTATTTTCTCTAAGGTCTCTTGAACAAGATGAGGTCCCAGCAAAGCTACCTCTCCTGCCTCCAGCCAGCATAAATGTGATCGGCATGGCCTACCGTACAAGGCCTCATAGGGTGATATCTGAATGGTCGCATGAAAACTGTTGCTGTAGGCGAACTCCACAAGAGGGATATGATTCTCCCAAGAACCGCCATAGTCCAAAATGCAATCTCGGAGCATATACTCAAGCACCTGGATCGTACGCTCAAACTATCCATCAGTCTGGGGATGGTATGTCGTACTCAAAAGTACTTGTGTACCCAAATCCCTCTAAAGCCCCTTCCAGCATTGAGAAGTAAAGCGCACATCCATGTCTGAAACAATGGAGTTTGGAACTCCATGCAGACATACAATCTCTCGGATGTAAAGTCATCCCAGGTCATCAACATTGAAGGTCTTTTTGATTGAAAGGAACTGAGAAACCTTCATAAGCCAGTCAACGACAACCCAAATAACATCGTTTCCTCGAGGCGACCTCGACAATCCGGTCACGAAGTCCATCGCGACATCATTCCACTTACACTCCAGAATGGGTAACTGCTATAAAATCCCTTCTATTCTCTGATGCTCTACTTTAACCTGCTGACAAGTAGAACTCATTAAGACGAAAACAGCAACATATCCCTTCATACCTGGCCACCAGTATTAGCATTGTAGATCACGGTAAATCTTGGTGATGGTAGGATGAACTTCCCAAACTGAGGAATGAAAATCCCGCATCATCTCCTCGCGTATGTCTGCTGGCACCCATACGCATCCCTGGAAACGCAAGATCTCATCCTCGCCCACTATCCATCCAGGAAGAGGATCCTCTCCTGACAAACTCCCTCGTAGGACTAAGACCTCTAAATAAGATAGTTCCCTCATCCGAACCCAATCAAGAAGAGTAGAAGTAATATCCATAGAAGAGAGAAAGGTCTGTCCCTGTCTATCATGCACTTCCAAGTGCATCTCGGAGAATAGAGCCATAAGCTTCCACTCAATGCAGGCCTCCTGAACTGCCTGAATCTCAGTTCTCCTACTCAACGCATTAGCCACTACGTTGCCCTTATCGGGCATATTGGCACGCTCAAAGTCGAAGAATTGATGATACTCGACCTACCTACGTTGTCTCTGATTCATATCACACTGGGTGAAGATGTACTTGAGACTCTTTTGGTCTGTGAAAACCATAAAGCATTCTCCTAGAAGGTAATGTATCCAACATCGTAAGGCTTGAACAACAGCTGCCAACTCCAGATCGTGTATCGGGTAGTTCCTCTACTGTGTCCTCAACTTCCGAGACACGTAAGCAACAAACCCATCTCCCTGCGTAAGCACAGCTCCCAGCCCGATACCTGAAGCATCACAGAAGACAGTATAGCCCTTTCCCGGCTCTGGCAAGACTAGTATTGGTGCTGACTTCTGAATCCCCTTCAGTTCCTGAAAAGCTGACTCACAAGGATATGACCATAAAAACTTCACCCCCTTCTTGGTTAGACTTATAAGTGGTGATTCAAGGCATCAAAATTACTGTATAACCCACCTGTAATAACCAGCCAGCCCCAAGAAACTCTGTACCTCGAAGACATTCTTTAGCTGCTCCCATGTAACTACCGCTCTCACCTTTTCTGGGTCTACTGATACTCCTGCCTCTAAGATGACAGGACCTTGGAAGTGAATCTCATCCATCCAAGAGTGGTACTTTTAGAGCTTAACATATAATTGATGCTCCCTCATTGTAATCAATACTATCTCAAGAAGGGTAGCATGATCTTTTTGAGTGTGAGAGTACACCAAGATATCATCCACAAAAACCACCATGAAGGAATCCAAGAAAGGATGGAAAACTATGTTCATCAGCGCCATGAAAACTGTTGGTGCGTTCGTGAGACCGAACGGCATAACCAAGTACTTGTACATACCATATCTGCTCCAGAAGGATGTAAGAGGTATATCTGATGGTCTGGCGCGCAATTGATGATAGCCAGATCTCAAGTCGATCTTCGAGAACACCCTAGCTACTAGAAGCTGATAAAAAAGATCATCAATCCTCGGAAATGGATATCGGTTATTAACCATCAACTGGTTCAGTTTACGATAGTCCACACATACCTGTAAGGTACCATCCGCATTCTTCGCAAACAACACTGGCGAACCCCAAGGGGAATTTCTGGGTCGGATAAAACCCTTAGCCTGTAACTCCTCCAAATGTTTCTTGAGATCTTGAAACTCATGAGTATCCATCCTATAAGGAGGTATGGATACCAGTGCTGCTACTAGAACAAGCTCAATAGAGAAGTCTACCTCTCGCTCTGGAGGAAAACCTAAAGAGTCTTCTTGAAAGACATCTGGAAAATGATCAACCACTGAAGGAATATCTATCTGAGAAGTCCCCTAGTCATCCAGATATAAACTAGGAATCTGGGTCGTAACACCGCCCAACCCATGATGCTCTAGTCCAGCTCTGCTCGCCTGGACATCCCATTCTCCCTTGTGAAGAAAAGATCTGCCCTCCTGTGATGTGAAACACACCCATCGACAATAGTATTCGAAAAAGGATTGGAAGGAAACTAACCAGTCCATTCCGAGAATGACATCATAACCCTTCATCTAGAGGACATAATGATCCCATAAGGAGTGACACCCACGAACCTCAAGGGGGCACCCCTTGCACTGACGCACACTAGAAGTTCTAAGTCTCAAGGGAGTGTCTAGTGTCATCGTATCCTCAGAAGTAAAGACAGTAAGTCTAAGTCTCTCTACATTGTGCACAAAAAGAAAGAAATGAGAAGCTTCGGTATCGAAAAGTGAAGATGATAAAACTGAGGCTAGTAGGATCGTACCTCGAAATGTGGAAGGTCCAGGATCTCGCCCCTGATGAATCTGTTCTACTGCAAACGTCTCGCCAGTACCGCAGCCCTGTGTAGCAGCCTAATATCTCTGAGGTGATCCTCCCTGAGCCTGACCACCGCGTCCACAGCCTCTTCCCTGGCTTGAACGACCGAAAGAACTCAATCCTCTAGTCTGCTGCAGAACATGTAACCCCGCTCCCGTGCGAGGAGTAGAAATAGATCCTCCATCACTAGCTGCTGGAAGAACAACCTTGCAAAAACGCTGCAGATGACCCATCTTGCTGCAAGATCGGAACTCCACTGGGTCTCTCGGGAACTATGGATACTTATTCCCGCTCTTTCCACACTGATATAACACCACCTGGTTTCCAGAAGAACGATCTCGTCTACCAGAAGAAATACCTCGCTTCCTTGAGTCACCTCGCGTAGACTCTCGGTGGTGCTTCCTACTGTCAGTATCAAATGAATCAGCCTTGGATCCTAAACTGCCCTTGTCAAAAGCATTAGTCACCCTCAGATTTCATTTGGTGATC
Organism: Viscum album; assembly: GCA_963277665.1. NCBI lineage: Eukaryota > Viridiplantae > Streptophyta > Magnoliopsida > Santalales > Viscaceae > Viscum > Viscum album. The sequence goes on along the minus strand of OY728145.1, from coordinate 1,446,028,689 downwards.
AGTTATTGGTTGACTATCAGAGTAATAGAAGTCAACTAGAAGACGTTCACCTACGATCTGATCTCTAGTTTGAGGCCTTCTTCAAGCTTCCTTGCCAAAAACAGCTCGTCATTTCCCATAACGGGATTGAAGCACTATAACTCAGTGAAACGGGAGGAATACTCCATATCCGAAAGAGTACCATTTTGCAGTTTCATGAACTCTCTGGCTCTGTTGGCCCTCAGCGTCGCCAGATAGAAGTTATCGTAGAACGTACAATGGAACTCGTCCGAAGCCATAGTCTGTTGGCGTCCTGCCTACGAAACTATGTCCCACCATCTCTTGGAAGAATCTCGTAGCATGTAAGTTGAGAGCTTCAACCTTCAATCTAGGGGTGTCTCCAGATGATTGAAGATGGAAATCATGGTTTCTAGCCATGAATATGCTTCCCGAGGTCCTCTATCCCCTGTAAAAGTGGGTGGATGCTACTGCAGAAAAACTTGTGTAAGCTCTGCCATAGACGCGGTAAGATGATGAGATCTCTATAAGGTCTGCATTAATCTAATGAAACCCTCTCTAAATTGAGAATTGGAACCAGTGTCTGGAATCACAGCAGGTTCCATGTCCGGAATGATCGGCGGAACTACTAGTAGTCCCTGGTCTTCCGTATCAGGCGTACGGTCACAGCCTGGTTCCTGACGTGCAACGGGAGGACGTCTTGGTTCCATAGCTCTAAAGATAAAAACACACCTTTATTAACGATGAACATAGTTGCAACATATGAGAGTAAAATGGAACAGGAGGGGAAAAAACCTTTAAAATTGGAATAAACATGACTACACGACGTGTAGTATGGCTACACAGCGTGTTCCCATAAATTTCACCATGGGCGTGAACCTTGGCCATATATGGCTGTGTAAACAGCCAGACTACACAGCGTGTTCTCAAACTACACAGTGTGTACTAACCTTTTCTCCCTACCCGGTTACTCCAATATGACTAAGTCACACAGACTATCCCTATCGAAGAATACACGGTGTGTTGAGGAAGACACGGTGTGCACTAGACATGACTTTCTTGGCCTGTGTTGTTTGTGACACGGCCTGACACATAGTCGACACTACACGGCGTGTTCCCAAGGGACACGGCATGTACTTCCTAGTTTCAGCACCCTTAGTAGTAGGTTACATGGCCGGCTACACAGCTGACCCTTACACGGAGTGTTCCGAACAAACCTGACGCGTATAAAGAAAAACCACACCGACCCGTGTTGCTCGTGACATGGCCGAGTACTTAGAATAAGGCTACATGGCGTGTTCGTACAAAACAAGGCATGTAGTACACGAGCTTCCCCGACCCGTGTTGTTAGTGACACGACTGGGTACACGGTTGACTACTACACGGCGTGTACTTATCGTACATGGCATGTCCCCGAAGACTTTCTACAACCCCGTGTCTCTCTTCACACAGTTAGTAAGACGGTTTAAAAACTACACGGCGCGTATTAATAAAGTGCACGCTGTGTATTTTGGGTTTTTCTGGGCAGTAGCTCAGAAACAGCATCGAACGCCAGAAACACTGAAAAACAAGCATCTATGTGCCGAATTCCAATCCGTGGGGACCCATACTCCCCGCGAATCAAATCCTGACATCATAACAAGGCATAAAACAATTAAACAACATAACAAACCAATGATCTGCCAAATTCTGATCCTCGAGGGCCCATAACACCTCAAAGACCAATGTATGGCGTCCATGATAAATTAACTGCAAAAAAATAGACAACACCCTACCAACATAGTGGTATTTCTATCACAGCAACTATCACAACATCATGCATAATCTATCACGTCATCTATCAAAACAGCATGAAATCACTAATGCACCCTAGTTGACATGAAAAAATGCATGACATGTGATTTCCTGACCACTACCTATATGATGCATGAGATGACATACACTCATCTAATCGGTTTGCAACAAAATAGAACCACAATCATATAAACTATAGAAGAACAAAACATGTGCATCACCCAACAGTGAAATATAATAAATTGTAACACTTGAAAAAACTAAAAATTGCAATTACGAGGTAGTATATCTTTTACCGGTACAAGGGTTAATTACTCTTGGGCATTGTTAAGTACTAACTAACCATTCCTTCCTATCCCTATCTATTGTCGCAAAATAGTAAGGCAATAAAAAAGAAAGAAAACCTCCTCTGTTACCACTTTGTAACGACCCAGATCCAGAGCTTCATAACTGGTGTCCCGTACCCGGTTCGCTACATGACCTCAAGCGTGTTTCCCCAAATGCCAGAGGCTGCTGACTAGCAGCAAGGGCCCTGGTGAGTCGGTGGGGAAACTATGCCCTCATTGGGTAAAGCATACAGTGGAAGAACAAATATACCCAATAGTGGAAGTAGTAAACAACATACAACAACTAAAACTAAAAGTAGAAGCAATGTCTGATATAATAATGATGTAGTATGGTACATGGGTCTATGGAAAGTAGTAAACAAATCAACGTGCTTAAATACAACTGAAACCAAATACTAGAAGTAAACAGCAACTCTATCAGCATCGCGAGCCAAATCCCATCCCATGATCTCCAGCTCCAACCAGCAATCAAGTACTTAAGGTGGAAGGGACATAATCCCTATCCACACCTACAACCAAATAGTCTGTTTGGGCCGAAAAGCAGGACCCAAACAGGGTGTGATACTAATCCCAATAGGCAACCACCTCAATATTTGTACCCTACTGTCAGTGAGAAATATAGAAAAAGTAAAGGAAATAAATACAGTAATAAATTAGGAGTACACAATTAAAAATCCTACCAATTACCATTCCCGTTCATTTAATTAAACAACCAGGGAAACTAGAAAATCTCTCTTTTCCAAGGTAAAGAAAGTCACATAGCAGGTAACTAAAAGGACTACCTAACCCACAAGTAGTACAAACCCAAGCTTGTTCTTTGGCTTGGTGGACTCATCACAACCAACCAAACAAAATTCACACAGACTCTCTGGGAGGCTCAAACTAGCAGACCCTTATAGTCTAGTAATCAAAAAAGGCACATACACTCTAGGAAGCTTTCACGTCAATTCCCCTATGGTCTTGCAATGATAGCTACAGACACTCTGAGGAAACACTTGCATCTAATTCCTCTTGCGGTCTCGTTACATAAGTAAACTAAGAAAACTCTTGGGAAGCACAAAGTGCTATTCCCGTAGGTCTTGCGTACGAAACTAAAACCAACAGACCCTCTAGGGAAGCACTTAATCATCTATTCCCTCGTTGATCTCTCGCACCAGGTTCTCACAGCCCTGAGCAGTCCAGTCGAGCGTAATTGACTGTCAGTATCCCTAAGTAAGTTCAAAAACTACTTGGCTAATACCTACAAGCATAAAAAGCATTTAAATAGTAGGATACAATTGCAATCAGATATAAAAAGTAAACTAGCAATTACAATAGGGTTTTCCTCACAAGAAAATGGTGCCAAACGACGATAAATAGCCAATCAGGGAAAGAAACACCCATGGGGTGATCCTCAAACATGCAACCAAGCATACATTTGTATCAATTAATCATAACCTAATATGCAATCTAAGGCAAACAAAAAATAGGATCAAAATCCCAAACCTGGGATACCCGATACATTGGTATCCGACACTTTTGCAACCGAAACTCAAAGACAATCAACACAGGGCAACAAACCACCTACCTCAATCCTCGTAGATTGATATACTTGAACGTCAGCCTCGGAATCGGCCTATAACGGAGTAGATCTGAAAAAACATCTAAAACGTTCAACCTCATATAACTCACATGAGAGGAAGAAATAGGAAACAAGTCCAAATAAGAACCAAGACCTCACCGCTTTGATTTTATTGCCACTGACGGTGTTCAATTCGGATAGCTGGTGAAGGACTGGTGGCTTGGAGAAGATTCAACCTCCTCTGATTCTCTGGGCAGAATTAGGCGGAGAAGAAGACTAAATCAGGGATAAGTCGCGACCCCGGTACTTTTAATGAAAAAGAAAATAAAATATGTGGAGTGTAATTCTAGGGTACATGGTGTGTACTTTGTGTTTCTGTGATCCACTTTAAGCTGCTGCCACAACGCCTCTACACACCATGTGTGTAGCCCAGACATGGACAGCACACGACCTGGTGCGGAAAGGGAGTACAAGACGTGTACTTCAAAAATTTCCAGAAACCCCTCTTTTCTTGAAAAATCCAGGAAAAAGAATGACATACCTGAAACAAAGATCCAGGTTCTTACAGATTTTCTTTACATAAATATAACATATTGGAAATTCTACCATTCCCTTATTCTCTATTTCCAAATTTCATTATATCTAGATCTAATCCCCCTCTTATTCTCTTTATTTACTATAATGGTAGAATATGTATAGAATTCCTATTCATTTTAGTGGAACCTATTAAATTATCCTCATAAGATGAAAATGTTTTAGAGACTAATTGCATTAAAATAAATGGATTTATCCATCATTTATGTGATTGATCCAACTATTTCGATTACATACATAATTTTTAGCATTCCTTAATATCCTTGTGAATTTATATTTGTAATGATCCAAAACATCCTCATAATTTTTTCTTAAATTCAATAATATATTTTACATGTCATCTCATTGGTCACAAGGAAAATATATCTCATGTAATATCACTATAAAAGCAGTCCAATTCAAACTTTCTATATCTTACTCGTTCATAGTGTTTTTAAGTAATAACCACCACTGATCAACATCTCCTTTTAGATGATATATTAAAATGATAACCATATCCTGATTACTATATCACAAATAAAGTAATATATTTTCTTAATTCATGATTCAATGTTCTTCACCTAACAGATTACTAGTTCCATTGAAAGTGATAAGTTGATGTCGCATGAAACAGTAAAATATTGTCACATTATGATTAGGTGCAACATGTTTTTTAATATGAGAAATGTTATTTTTAAAACATGACCTAATTGTATTGATATATTCATAATGATCTTAGCACCATCACTATTGCCATTGATTTTATTAGGAATTCATTATGTACACTAATTATGTGTGTTGAAACAATTTATCTTCCATTAATAAGGCTCCAATTGTATATAATGGAATATATTTCATTAGTTGATGAATAAAATTATTTTTCCCCATGGAAATATCATTTATCTTATTTTTCTGATTATTGATTATAGGGGTTTTAGTGGTGTGTAATCATTTATTTCGAGTTCACCATTTCCAAACGGTTTCTAATGAGTGTGTTCATGGAACCAAAAACAATCAATGGTTATATATCCTTAGAGACCTTATTTCCAAAAGTAAGTTCCCATTCATGGGTTTTTACAAGGATTCTTAATAAATCACATTGGTCGAGAGGATTGGAGGTCAGGATCATCACACCCTTTTTGGAGGATTATTACTAACTTTAATACACTATTATAAATTTAAGATATTTTCTTGAATCGTTTGTTAATTTCCATGTAATACATGGATCACTCATGAGTTAACAATCAATTATTAGGATGTATAGAGAATAGAATCATCTATATGTATCAAAGTTTCTTCAACAATGGATTCATCTATATGTACCCTAGGTTCTTCTTCTATGTTATCCTCTTATGTAAATATTAGTGATTCATCACTCATTATTGTGAGGATACTAGTTTCATAGCCAGACAATGTAGAGCTCTGTTGTGTATCATCATCCAGGTAGATGAGAGTTTTTTGAAGTTGGTATTGGACCCATGAATGGGCTTCCTATGTATTTTTATTAAAGGAATCAGAACCCACATAGTCTGGGGTTGCTTAATGGAGAATACCATGCCTTTTAGAGTCATGTGATTAAGAACTCACTATATAGTTTATTGTCATGTTGTAAGGGAATCTAGGTGAAATGTGCCTAGTAAATGTTTTTTGTGGGACTAATACAGGAGTATTCTAGGGAACCGTAAAGAGGTATGAATTTATATAATTAATTAAACCCTACTAGGAATGTGTCCTAGGTATAATAGAGTTTATTTAGGGTGTCTGGTTTGGACCTTCGGGAGGATTTCTACATATCCCAATTCGACAATAAGCAAAGCTCCAATACTTTAGATAAAGGGGACCCTCACCAATGCAGGCTCTATAATGTTTTATATATCATGGGATTATAACCCATTTATAGGATTATGTTTGGGATTAATCATGAAAAACTTTCCATATTTTTGAGTGATATGTTTGGATTTTACTCTTATGGAGGATTCCCCTGAATGGGACCCATAGGGATGTCGCGACTCATGGTGATTTGGAGGCTTTGTTAGTCATCATACCTAATGATGAGGCCAATGGGATGAATATTAGGGCTTATTCCAAACAATTATTTCCTAGTGAATGGGGTTTGTGACTGGGGATTATATTTACTAGGAGGTCCATTGATCTCGTTCCTTATATATGCATCATATGTATACTTGATATGGTTGGAATCATAGTTATCTTGGTTTAAACATGTTGGAACTACAACCTATGGTTTCTTTAGGTGTTTGATCATGTTTATTTCATGATTACCAACAATTTATATTCCCACATTATTCATGTTTAGTTTGAGAAAAAATCGGATGCGGATTATTTTAGAAACCACAAAATAATTTTTACCCTGATATTGGATACATGGCCTTGTGGAATCACATTTATGGATGAACTATAGAGGAAGATGGGGACAATATCTAAAGGAAGGTATTGTGTCAACATATTCATCATATCATATAGATGTCCTGATCATGGAAAACCTCTAATCCGATATGAGTCATGGCGAGTCATAATTAAATATAAGAAATAAGAGGAAGATGAAGATCTGGAAAACCAGACTGACCCCTAATCCGCTGGTTTTTGAGGCTGAGGTGATGGTGGAAGATTCCGGGTGATGATACATAGGACGGTTATGGTGCACATACCCTATCTAATCCTCATATCCTAGATAGTCATATCAAACTAACCATTCATATATGACCCAAGAGTTGAAGAGTAGATAGAGTGAATCCACATAAAAGAAAGGCTAGGGGCTTAATCTAGGGGGGATGCCCAGAAAATTGGTTTCAAAGATGAAGAGGATGATTTTATTCCCTATTGAGTAGAAGAGATATCATAATCCTAACCCCCCATACATAGAACCAAATGATCCATGTATCTTTGATGATAAGATAATAAAATGGTTATTGAACTTTTTCTCAGGATAAGGACTTCTCTGACAATGTACCCAATGTCGGGCACCTCATGAAAATGGTAATTCAAGTCTACATGCAACCCAATAACCCAGAATGTTTTGTGTGAAATGTTTGTGAGACAAATGACTGTTGGAATGAAAATCCAAATGGGTGACACACTAGTGTTCCTCTTCCCGTGAGTTTTAAATTATAGAGGATTCGATAGAGGTTTCAACATGGTTCTTTTTAGGCAAGGTATCTAGGGAAAGAGGGTCCCAACTATTTATGTCTTGGATGAGGGCTCAATGTGTGACTCACATAGGTCCCGGGTGCATGTTCTCATCACATGGGTTTGGAGGAACAGAATGTGCTTCACGCATAGGGTATAGGCCTTTTTGTGCTGAATATACAATGCTAAACGGACCACCTAGGAAAACACACTTAGGTTATGTTTTATCATAGAGAACATGGGTCTCCTTAGGTGTCCATTTATGGGTCTATCATAGGTCATTGATAGGGGAGGGGTCATATGTAGGTGGTTTTCAACAATGGGATAAAGGGTCCTTCTATAGGGGTCTTGTGTTTTACACCCTAAATAAAATTTGATCACACTTATACACATTAATTCTATATTGTCATAGTTTTGGGAGATCAGCTAAGAGGTTTTATAGAAACTCAGTGAAGGGGATGTGAGATCAGATATCAGGGGTTTCTTCTATGATTTTAATTATTCAAATACGGAGCCAAAGGTTTGTATTTATAGTAAAATAGGGTAATCTGGTTTAACAAAGCTTACAACATAGGTTTCGAGTGTAGGTTCATATTGCATATGTCTAGTGTAGAGGGGATGCACCTTCTAGGCTGCACAGGTGGTGTGCAGAGGTGCCCGGTGTAGGTGTCCCATATAGTGGGGTGTTCATTTTTTTGATGTGTAGGTGGTGGGAATATTCTTTGTGTACATAGTCTTGCATGGTTGAACCACTTTGGTGAACCTACTTCTCCATACCATGGGGGTTGTGTCCCCACACCCTTGCTCGGGATCAATGTTGGAATACGATCCTGACTCTTTGGGCCAATCCCTTCTCAAACTTTACATAACCCATGAAAATTGGAGAGTTGCAATGCATAATTTTCTGACCACATCGGGGGAGTTTTGGGTCATGAGACACAGAAATCCAATCTTATCCTTCATCAGCCATAAAGATTCATTTCTACTCAAACCCAATATTTTGTGTCTTAGTGAGGTTCATGTTTTCAATTCTATAGAAAAGTGCATGGAATGCACTTCATGGTGTCAAAAACTATGAATTATAAATATAATTACTTGGAATATATTTAAAGTTCATGTAATGTAATTTATAATTTTTTATCAAAATATGCTAACGTATATTCAGAACTAGGCTCTCCAACAATGTTATTCTAGTTATATTCCTTAAGGTTTCTACTGATCATTTTCTAATTCCAATTAAAACAACACCAAATCAAATTTCATAGAACCAATGGTTATTTTATTATAATGGTAAATAATATATATAAAAAAATACATATGATCCAACATTTTAACAGTCTTAAAAAATTTTAAAAACCTTAAATTACATTCAAATTTTTGGAACATCAATTAATTATATAATAATTTATTATAACTCATTACAAATCCATAAGTCACATGTAGTAATATTTATAGTTTCCAAGGTAATTGTGAAACAATATAAGGGGGTGAGATCAGACACCATGTAATGGGTAGTGTATAATGGATGATATCATACATAATAATTGAATAAATAATATAACAGAAATAAATCACTACCAAATGGAATTGTGAACATAATATATCCATTGATTATATAAAAATAAATAAGTTTAGGGATTATAATAACTAATATCATAGTGATGGAATGAAGAATGTCAAAAATAATAACCCTATAACCATGTCCTCAGGTCACGAAATCATACATAAATGGGTATGGGATGCACTGAATAACCAAGGTATTTTTTCTCATAATACCTACTAATGAATAAAAAGGATCTATAATTTTTGGATCCACCTATCAAATAATAATTTGAATGAATCCAAAATAGAAATATAATGGATAAAAATTACATTTTAATCTTTTTCCTAAGGAAATTAATTCCTAATCATAGTTTTGAAAACAATAGTTATCCATATTAAAATAAATGGATATACAAAATATTAATATTTACCCATTCAATGGACTAATATGGATATCTAGGTGACAACCACATCATTATCATATAAGCTATATGATATTCATAATATAATGGAAAGTATCCATATTCAAGAAATTGTACCATGGTAGTAGTGAAGGTAACTTTTATTGTTTATGGATTTCAATAGGAAATAGTCATTTAGTTTTATAGTTTACAATAGTATGAGACCAAAGAAATGATAGAAAAGTTACCGTGATACCCACACTTTCAGATCGGATGAAACCCTTACATACATAAGATACATTAATGTAAAATTTCTTTCAGGTCTATAATAATATATTCAAATCCTTCCTTATGGGTTGAAAATAGATTCTGAATCATATAATGAACATCCCTTGGGAGTATCAAACTAGGTATGATGTTTTTCCCACTTGTTTGACACTGAGTTAAGATTTATTTAATACTCGAATGAATATTTTCATTGTTAATATCCTTAGGTGAATCATTGTTATATCCAACATACACTTTATATATCAAGTAATGAATTAAATTTATAAAAAACCATAGATTATTCAATTAACTAATATTTTATTATTTTTTCCTATGTTGAGATTTTCCTTTAGGTTTTGACTAATTTTTGAGCCTGCTAATGGATTGTGAAGGTAGTTAAATGAATAAGAAATGTCATATTATATTTATAATATGTTAATTAATTTATAAAAAATGAATCATAATTACATTTTAAAGTGAAATGAAAATTAACTATAGAGGATCACACAAATAAATTATAGGAAAGGATTAGAAACCCTTACATAAAAATAATAAAGGCTTTGTGAAAAGTGTTCATGAGATGGAATAAGTAATGAGTCATTACAAATATATAAAATTGATGATAATACCATGTAATTAAAAGCATGTGAGTATATGAAAAATAAATTTACAGGATATTATAATAAAATTATTTCAATTGAGAAGGGACAAAGAAGAATCTTACAAGGATTTCAATTAAAAAGGTAAAAGGATGATTGGGAACCATTAATTTGAAATGTGTATTCTTAAAGAATTATAATAGAATAATTAAACCATAAAAACTCATTTGGGGGATACCAAAGGAGGAAATTTATAGTATTTCCATTAAAATTTATTTTGGAATGAAATTTAATGGGTGGTTGGGTGGGTATTTATTGTAAATGAGGGTGAAATTATTATTAATACATAAAAAGATGCATTTTTTTCCTAGGTTTTGTTAAATGAAAAACAATAGTATCATCCATATATTTTGATCAGTATTTTAACTGGTAAGGTATACTTTTTTGAATTTTTTTTAAACTGAAATCCACTCTACAATATTACCTTTCTTGTGGATGTTTCATTTTTCCACAATTGTTTTACCTTAACTTCCATCATTGATTTGGAATATTATTTTTAGGTTTTGAAAATAAAAATAATTCTTTAATGTAATTCATATTTAAAAATTAACTTATTTTTGGTCATATATTAACTTATATTTATTTTCAAATAATGATTACATCATAATTGTATTATAATACTTAATTTATATTCATACCATATTTTACTACTTACCAAAAAAAATTCCCTTAGTAAACTGTTAAAAGTTCACCATTTTCTAATTTTGATAAGATGGTTTAAAATATGAATTCCTTTTTATGAAAATTGTTTTGTCTATATAATAATTTTAATTATTAATCCTCTAAGTGTATTTGAAAACCACGTGTTTTCCATCATTAATTTTATTACTCTTTTTTACTTTCTATTTTTTTATTCTACAAAAGATGTGTACGTTTATATTATTATTAATTTATCATGATTCATTTTTATTAATTATTAATTAAATTTATATTAAATGGTTTTATGAATTTAATTATAAAATATTTACCTTATTTTATAATTTATTATAATATATTTTACTATTATGATGTAACAATTGGAATTTTTATGCCATATATTATGTGATGAAATGTTTATTTAAAATATTATAATCTTATGTATTATTGTTTTTTGGAATATTAATTGTAGATGTTAACTTATAAATTTAAGCTATTTTGAAAAAAAAATCCTCGATGTTGAGGTGCTTGAATTTATGATGATTTTTGTGGGATTATTCTTTATTTTTCAACATTTATTTTTAGTGATTGAATCATTATTTTTTGAGTAGTATCTTCTAAAGATGTTTAGGTTTTATATCTATTGTCTTTATTTTGGTATTTATTTTGAGTATTATGGAAGTGAATCATTTTTTAAGTATCTAATATAATTAACTAGACCATTTCGAACCATTATTTGTCGTCCTATGGGTGTTGGAGGTGTTATGAGAATGTTTGAGGAAGGAATATGGAGTTGGGAAAAAAACCTTGAGTTATGGGATGAATTTTGGATTGGTTTTATTTTGTATAGCATGATGGGTTTTGTTTATGAGATGTTTATCTTCAACCTTATGTTCCACACATTGAGGATATGGGTTACATCATAGTTATATTATTGTTTTTTAGGGGAGTATCCATGTGATTCATGTGGTACTCTGTCTTGGAGAGAAAAGATAGTTGCAGTATGATGGAAGTTTATTGTGCTAGTAAGGACATTAAATTAATATTACATAGGTTGTACTTAGAATGAAACCACATGAGTTAATCTTACGTGAGGTATATTTCACTGCGGAACATTTTGTTGGGTTTTTTTTTCATTTAGTGTGCATTGTGTTTAATGGGAGAAGTCTAAATATCATGTCGTGGTCCTTGGGTGTTTGAGTATTCAAGAATAGAAACATTGGTTGTTCCATGAACTTCATTAAATTTTTTTTAATGACCCCTAAGATTTTAGGTATATAACAATGTGATTTTCGGATAGATGGTCTATTGTGGTGTGATTACCCATGTTATATCGTGATTTTAAGCTTACCTAGTATTATTATAAAATAGGGATCCATATAAAATTATCTTACATTTTACAAAATTCATTCATACCCTTGTCACTTTGAGATGTCTTTGGAAACCTATTTGGTCGTCCTTTACTGCATGATGGTATTTGGATTCCATTGATCAACCTCTTATGATTTGAGGTGATGGTTTCATATTTTACCCCTTTTTCTCTCCCATCCTTTTATTATATTCCTTCACATATTTCATCGGATTTAGTTTTATTTTGTATTATTGGTCTTGATTCATGGTTTTGAGTCATATTGGTGAGTTATAGGCCATTGTTACTCTTTCATAGGCGTTGATGGAAGTTTGATCATTCCTTCTCCACTATTCTTTGGTGGTGAGTTATTAAAGCTTCAATTGAGGTATGATATTCAAGATTTATCCTTCTTCAGTTATGATAAATTATTATATTATCATGATTTTTTATTCATTGGTTGGATGGTATGGGTCATCCTAATAAAGGTAATTAACAATATTAATGACATTATAAATAAAATAATGGGGTTTGGATGGATTTTTAATATATTAAATGTAACAGAAGAAAAACACTAAAACCCCAGTATTCCCAGAATCCATTGATAAATTCAGAATAAATATAAAAATGAACAGTAAGAAAATGGACCTTACACTGGTTGATTATACATTTCAATGATTTTCACAAAAATTTAATCAAGGTCACTAAGAAGTATTAGAAATGCTCATTCCTCTATAGGATTCCACCAATCCTAAGAATCAATCGATGCTTAGGTAAAACCACTCCCAACAGCATATTATTATATAAATATTTTAAAGGTGATAGATAATAAGAGTTAGATAATTATAACCTTGACTTGTTCTATAAAATCAATCAAATATCATAAGGAATGAACCAATTTATATAAGCCTTATATAACCTCAATTGGTATTCATATATTAATTGAGTGTTCTATAAATTGTCCTAACATTTAAAATCATAAAATTTTCCTGTTAAGAAAATTAGTAATCATCTAATTCATAAATAATTACTTGTTACATAAAAACTCTAAAAATCTATCATTATATGATGTATAAACAAACATGATATCATTTAGGGAAATAGAACAAGGAATTAAATATGTTATCAAATATCATAATAATACCATGAATGTACACAACAATGTAGTGACACTTATCAATTCATGATGTATCATATGGAAAACCATAACATGGTCTAAACCACCATGTTGTGTTCGTTCCCTCATTACATAATTATAAAAATCTTCCACTTGAATCAAAGACTCAGAAACATAGAACACATTAACCACATGTCACATCATATAGAAAAAATAAAACATCTATATAAAAAACTATATTTTTATATCTTAAAAATATTTTTTGTAAAATCAATACTAAATTATCCATGTATCACATGATATTTATTAACAAATGAATAATACATCCAGATCATATTCTAGATCTCTTATAAAATACTTTTGGGGGTTCTCTTATAGTCTTATAGATTTTATCATCATTAAAATAGCCATAAAGTGTTCCCCTATTGGACTTTCTATCATTGAAAACATTCATAAATTCCTGAAACCAAGATTATAAGGAAAGTGTGTCCTCTAGAAAAGCATCAGTTATACTTAAGAAAAAAGGGGACTTTTCATAATGTACATCAAACCCATGTGTCTCTATAGATGTTCGAGACATCTACCTCATTTGAAAGAATAAGCATTCATATAATCCCCTTCCATATAATATTTATTAATCATGGGACATGGAGTATGTTAAACCCAAATAGGTTACTCATATATTATTTATTCTCTATGTATAGACTGACCAGGTCAATGAATATATGACATGTCTTTAATCTTTGTGGATAAGAACATTACAAGATCCTAACACAAATAGATGAGCTCATTATATGTTATATATAGTTACAATCGTACACTTTACAATATTTCTCAATTTGGATCCCAAATTTCATACTTTTCATAGAAGATGAAAATTCTCATCTTAGTGATTCTCTAATCAATGAAATCATCAACAACAAATCCAACCATCCCCTAATTATATTAGCATCAAAGATTTATTAATAAAGTTATTAATGTATGAGGGTTCCCATTCTAGGTATATCACTATATTTAGGTATAGTGAAATCAAAATTTGAAACATGATATCCTAGTATAAGAAAGACATAGTTTATGGAACTCCATGTGGTATACACATGAGGGGTCATCCAGTGCACCAAACCTATTTTATTCCTCATGAGAATATTATATATCTCTATATGAAACCCTAATCATAAATATTTTTCATTTCATGTTAACCTATAATACCCTATGATAATCATTGGATATAGATAACTAAAATCATACATTTAGAGGTTAATAATAATTTCACTTCATGATATATTTTAAAATAATATGAAGTATGATAATATAGAGTCTACTTTTTTATAAAATGATACGATTAATAATCTTAAACTATTTTATGAATAATATATAAAAACATATATAATCATATATCTAACCATATCACATATGAAATACTACCATATTATCCATATGTTTTCTACAGTTTTGGGTTTTTTAAACTCATTAAATCTCTATAAAATTATTGCCACATCTATATGTGACATCCTAATAAAACCCTCCCACTGAATGGATTAAATAAAATTTAAAAAAACCAATGTTATGAATAATATTCCAAAATCCATAGGATTATGAATCATATTCCAATGGATAAATTTTGTGATCATAGTATTCAAAATCCATTTCCTAAGAAAATCAATATTATGTTTCTAATAACTTAGGTAGTTAACATAGAACATTTTCATAGTACATCATCATCACCATCCTTGAAATAATTTCATCATACTATTCCATAGATATAATTTTCTTTATTAATAAATCTATTTAAATTATTTATTCACTAAAAACTTCTAAAAACATTTAATATATAAGTTGGAATTCACTTAGTTATAGTAGCTCAATGTAACTGTTTATATTTATATTTACCATCATACCCTAAAATATTTTATGATATTTAGTGATATTAAAATTTAAATATGACTAGAAAAAGATTTTATTTAATTAATATATACTTTTCTAAGTATAAACATACTCCCACTATGAGGAGGTTGCAGGTCGGGTCATTAATTGGAAAAATTCCTATGTGTATTTTGGTGATGGAGTTTCTACATCAAGGAAAAACAGAACTGCGATAAAACATGGGGTTAAAAGGGGATCCATTCCTTTCACATACCTTGGTGTACCTCTTTTTTGGGGTAGAATTAAAAGATCTCACTTAGAAAATATTTCATTGTGAATCACCAATCAACTATCAAGCAGGAAAGGGAAAAACATGTCCCATTCAAGAAGAATTTGTTTGGTTAACTCAGTGATTCCATCAATGTTTCATTATTCCATCTCTCTGTATAAGTTTTTGAGATCTCTAATTAAAGATTTAAGTAGCAGAATCAGAAACTTTATTTGGACTGGCTCAATTAATGAGAAGAAATTGGTTACAGTTTCCTAGAAAGATTGAATTATGCCGGTACAAATGGGGGGATTGGGTATTGAAGACATTCGATTCATAAATGACACTCTGATTGAAAAGTTTTTCTGGAAGATTTTTTCAAATCACTATCCCTACATAGAGGTTTTAATTGTTAGATTTAATGAAAAATTGCATAATGGGTATGGTCACTATATTATATCCTCTGTCTAGTCTGCTCTAAAGCAGGCCAATTCTAATCTTATGGATCGGTTTAAAGGGTTGGTCTGTAAGTAGTAAAATCTGAATTTCTGGACATCCACATGGCTTTCACGGCCCATTTGTGATGAGGTTATCATTCCAGACTCTCTTAAGTGCAAATCAATCGCTGACATTGTTGCAGACCCGAATCTATCTGAGATTCTGCCCAGCCACCTGTGAATGGTAGCTTTGAGGTATTGTTTCACTGATTCTGACGTTCTGGTGTGGACTCTGGATCTGAATGGTCTATTCAGCACAATGGAATGCTACAATAATCTATGTGGCGCCTTGATACCCCCCAGTTGGGTCACAGACTTCACTAAGCCCTTTATTCCCCATACGTGCTTCCTGATTCTTTGGAAAATATGGAAAAGTAGGTTGCCCTTGCAGTCCTTGTTGCAGCGCACTGGGATCTCCCTTGCTTCGGTCTGTCATATCTACTTGGAAGCAGATGAAATTATCTCACATATTTTCCTCTCCTGCAAGTTTGCCTGCAAAATATGGTGTTATATACAGCAGATGTTTAATTGTTTCTTGAATTTTCACTCGGTTGATGGTTTAATGCTGCCCATTGGCACTGCCAACTTCATCGAGTAGGTTCATGCTCTTTTTTTTGGCTGCAACTGCGGCTGTTTTTGACTCCATATGGAAGTTCAAAAATGAACTGTTGTTCAATAACACGTAGATGAGGTTTCCCAATGGTGTTTTGACAATTCACCATGCCATTCTCTTGGCTTCTTATATTCAAATCGGTTGTATGAGAAATGATTTTTCTAACCTGGTTTTATTGAGATCTATTGGTCTTAATGGAAGGACAGAGAGGCCACTGTTGGTGAAATACATTTGATGGATTCTGCCACTTCCATGGTGGATAAAGGTTAGTGTTGATGGAGCTGCCTGTGGTGCTCCAGGACCCTCTGGCTATGGTGGGGTTTTCGGTACCTATCAGGGGTTTGTCAAAGGTTGCTTCTTTCATTTTATTGGAAATGGATTCGCCATTGAAGCTGAGCTCTGAGATATTATTAAGTCAATCAGGTATGTTGTCCATTTTGGATGTAATGAGTTATGGGTAGAATATGATTCGACTGTATCAGTTAAAATTTTGAAAGAGAATTTGAGGAATGTGCCATGGAGGATTCTACCAGCATGGATTGACTGTCTTCGGCTTCTTGGCTCACTCTCCGTTGAAGTCACGCATGTTTACTGTGAATATAATCATGTGGAAGATGCTCTTGCGAAAAGGTCAATCAATGAGGTTACCTCCTCGTGGTAATTTGTGGCACCTGACTACTGTGATAATCTTGTTCATGCGAATTACTGTGGAGAGGTTTATTATCATCTATGTAAAGTTTCTTTGTGATGTATTCTACTAAACTTTTAATTTTATTTTATTTTATTTCTTCATGAACAGGTTCGCCTTTCTCTTAGCTTTATTTGTATAAACATACTACCATTAACCTCATAGAAAATATTTTCTATCCAAAATTCCATTCTAAGTTACATAAACAGTTTTATATCACTGAATAAAAATTATTTCCTTTAGTATGAATAAATAAAAACTAACTATAATATACGAATCATATATATTATTCAATGTGTTTGGATAATTAATTTGATACAAATTCTTTATTAATTAAAATATTCTATTGATAATGGGATCAAATCCCTCATATTTTATAAAAACTAGACAAACACCATTATTCTGAATAAATTTTTTTAGTCTTCTTTTCAAAACATGTTATAGATACAAATGAATCATGAACCAAGTGTATTAAATATATCACCTCATGTTTTTTATAAAAACTATTTGTCAACTAAAATCATCCTATCACAAACGATAAATGGTATGACATTCATAGTTTATCAAAATATGACATTCACATTTTATTTGATAAAAAAATATGACATTCACAGTTTATCTTGTTAATAGTATTTGTAATTATAAGGGTTAGTGCACATCATAGAATAAAATAACAATAATATTATTTAACATGGAATGGGGTTCATTATAGTTTTTTTATATTATTAAAGTATTTGTGTAACAAATTAATATGAAACCTTAACCATGATTCTATAAATACACAATTACGGTTATTTTGACTGGTTGGCTGTGGTGCTCAACATTCTCACCCATAGATAGTTTTATCTCATTAAAGAATCCCCGTACGATTTCTCTACATCTTGAGGGATTGTCAATTATTTTTTCCCTTACTCTCAATCTAGAGAAATCATGTGATGATCCTACCAAACCAAAGGGATCATGGTATAAATCAATGGGGAGATGAAAAATGGTCAGGACCCCCAAAATAGCACATGGAGTGCCATTAAAGACATTTTGAGATCAATAGAGCATGTGGGTGTCACCACTAGATGGGTCATACATTGTCTCACCATCAACCTAATGAAAATTTAACCTAAATTCTATCATATGATCAACACTCACCAAAAAGAAAGATATCGAGACTCAGATATTTTTTATTTCTATTAAATTAATTACAAAAAAAACATGAAAAATATCCTCTCTCTCAATTCCAATGAAAACATGTTTCAATATTCTTTGAAAAAAATTAATTTTTCATGATATTCATGTCACGTAAATTATGTATTATTCATTGAATCCAATAAATGATGAGTTGGATATTTTCACAACAGGTTTTTTCCCTACATCAGAATCCATCATATGATATCAGAGTGGTCAAATTAACTTTTTAATTAATTATTTATTTTTAATCATTTTACTTTTATAAAATGTGTTTTAAATTTGAATAAAATATATATTATAATCCGATTATCAATATCTCATATTCCACTATTTTTTCATGATAATATAACTTAAATCTATTTAATAAATAATTGACAACATCTGAAGAACCAGTCTGGATGTGTTGGAGATTGTGTTTAGATTGAAAAAGAGTAAAAAATTTCATTCCCAAAGGTACACATAATGTATCCTAGTACATTTCACTAGAATTCACTATAGTTTCATTAATACTATAAAGACCAAGAATTTCCATGTCATTTTTTTTCAAATATATGGGAATTTTAGGAGTCTGAAAAAATTAATGGCGCATGTTTCTGAGACATAGTGTGCCGGAATTAATTTCTTAAATTTTCTTCAGGTACATTTAGTAAACGTACGAGTGGGTTTTTCTAACTTTTGATCTGATACTCGGAATTGAAATCTGAGAGCCCTGTGGAACTCGAAGTGCCAGTATTCACTTAAGAAGACTTTCACCTCGACGGTAGTTGGTCGAGGGTGAATGTTAATTTTTTTGCTTATTTGTGAAAGAATAAAATAAAATAAAATGGTGTAACATTTTATTTTTATTATCTTTTGAAACTACCGTGTGGATATTTAATAGGTGGGGACCACCTGAACTAAAAACCTCTCATGATAGGTTATGGAGGTGCAGACCACTGAGCCTAACCTCCCATGTGAGATTATGGTGGAGGGGACCACTCGAGGCCTAAACCCCCTTGAACTCTCCTCTTAATGGGAAGAAAACTCTTGAACTCCCCCACTTAATTTTTTTCACCCCTTAAAGAATTATACCAACTAAATGTAATTTACTAAGCCAATCTGAAATTTCTGCCGACAATTAAATTGGGGAAACACAACATAATTGGCTACTTTACATTTATGGTGGAATTGTGGAGTGAGGAACTATTGGGAGGATTATACTTCTCCAACGAAGAACTTCTCTAACGAATAACTTCTTCCACAAAGAATGTCGACTTTGACGTCTTCCTCGGGACATCCTCCAATGGTGGACATCTTCAACAATGAATAACCACCTCCATCAAAGAGTGTTTATCCGATTAATGAGATCAGGATCGGAGTCGTGGGACAAGCACAATGAACGTCAACAACTTCGACTTCTCTCTTTGACGTCAACAATCAAACAATGTAGGGAGCATGTTTGAATTATTTTTCCTTACCTATTCTTGATATTATCGTGATTCAAGTATTATAGCTGATTACTACCACTCTAATGCGGAGAGTGAGGGCCAAAAAAACATGGCCCATTCTCTCCGAATTTCTTGAGATAATTCTGGTGTTCTTCACGATGGAGGAGGATGGAGACGACCACAGATGGGCATAAGAATAGCGGCCAACACCACCACCGGCCACGATGTAGGTGACGACACAATGACGTTTCCCTGTGGTGCAACTGCCCCACGACCACCACGGCATGCGGCCTCCACCGCCCTGCGGCCACTGCGCCCCACGACCGAGAAACCCATGCGGCCAACGCGCCCCATGGCCGAGCCGCCCCAGAAATTTTTGGCACCCCTGTGGTCGAGCCTCCCTCACGACACCCCTACGGCCGAGCCACCCTCGCGGCAACCCCCGACCCCCGTGGTCGAGCTGCCCTCACGGAACCCCCTCGCGGCCGAGCCGTACACACGGAACCCCCTACAGCCGAGCCCCGCCATGGCCTCACGCCATCCCTGGCCGAGCCGCCCCACGCCCTCGTAGCACCTCCTGCGGCCGAGCCGCCCTACGCCCCCACGCTATCCACGGCCTGCCGGACCACCCAGCGGGTTGGGCCATCCAGCACGGGCCAGGCTGCCCAGCACTGGTCGGGCCGGACTAAGCAGACTGAGATGCCCAGCGGTCTTCACCAGACCCAGTGGGTCGGGCCGGGTCGGTCGGGCCGGGTTGGTCCCACCAGGTCGGACCGGACCCAGACCCACTTAAACACGTTTACGCTCTTCTGGCCATTACTTTGGCACCGGTCGTCAGTTTGAAGAACCGTCAGTGGAGATGGAAATCGAGTAGAGAGACAGTACATTTGAGTATTCCTCACTGGTGATTTGGATTATGATGTGGTATTGTCAGGTTGGGTCAAGGACGAATCCAATCGGGCCCCCGAGACTAAAAGGATAATAAATCACAGACCGGGCGTCCGATTGACGCACCGTCTGTTGCGTTGAGAACCCTATGACATGATGTCCTTTGAGATAATTCTTTATTGGAATGCATGGAAGTTAGAGTATCGACCAATGGATTGGGGAGCAAACCCTCCCAGAGATGAGCAAGCCTAGTGTGGGAACCTAGTAGTTGGCTATGATGACAAGATTGACTAGCGACCCGGTGTGGGTCATCTCCTAGCGATCATGTGTGGGTCAGCTCCTAGCGATCCTGTGTGGGTCAGATCCTAGAAATCATGTGTGGGTCAGCTCCTAGCGATCCTGTGTGGGTTAGCTCCTAGTGATTCTATGTAGGTCATCAGTAGAGCCTCTTAATGGAGTAAGATGATTCAGTAGCTATAAATAATCATCTCTACTACCATACATATGTTATAACTGGTATGAGATGATTTCGTACGTATGTAGTACTTTCTTTTATAGTAATACCTTGATGGTATTCTTCTGTGTGGCATACCTGTGTGGTACTTTCCTTTGTGGTTTCCCTTCCTTTATGGAAAATTTGATATTTGGGATTTGAGTTGGACTCTGTGTTTTCCTCATAATTGAGATGGGTTTACTTGATAACTTAGGTATATTTATGGTCATATACCTAGGTCGGTTTTTCACTAGTTTATATGCTTTTGGGTTTATTATTTTTGTATTTATGAGACCTTGAGGGTCTCAGGGTCCCTACTGAGATCTTTTAAACTAACCCATCCCCTGGCTATGCCCGCACCTCATTGTGTTTGATGCAAACGACGGACATCGCTGATCGAGTTTGAGAGTACCAAGATTGGACGGTGCTCGAAGGTGGACCATATGGCGTGTCGGTACGCAGAGGAGACATGTGGACATGGAGTGTTATAGAGGTGATTTGTACCTACCCTTCAGGTAGGAACCCAAAGGATGACCCAATAGCTACCTTTCTTTTCCTTCAGTTGTATTTTATTTCAGTTGTACTTGTACTCTTATTGTTGGGCTTGTATTCCGTCCCCTTTTTACTTTCAGCACTCTTTTTTCTATACAGTTAACTTGCGTTCATATCTTTTTGTGTTCTTGGTTACGTGTATTTACAGGTTATAAAGACAATGCCTTCCCAGTTTTAGGGAATATGCCTTTTGTGCTAATTTTCAGCCCCTGGCCCATTGATGGAGGGCTTGGGGTTAGTCACGGCATGGGCCCCGGGGGACGGGTCATGACAAATTGGTATCAGAGGAGTCGGTTCTACCATAGAATATAAGAATATGATCTTTTTAATGGAAATAGTGTTAAGTGTAGTGAGTGTGGTTATCAGTTTAGGTAATCATGTGTTGGTGCGGTGGCCGATTATCCATACACCAGGACCATGACTTCTAATTTCTGACTTAGTGCACGAAAACATTGATTGCCTATGTATTTTCAAGAGTTTTCTTTGTGATATCGGGATTCAGCTCACCAGGTATAACATATTGACC
Source organism: Viscum album (assembly GCA_963277665.1). NCBI lineage: Eukaryota > Viridiplantae > Streptophyta > Magnoliopsida > Santalales > Viscaceae > Viscum > Viscum album. The sequence goes on along the minus strand of OY728145.1, from coordinate 1,446,006,306 downwards.
GTGGCACACCGATGTCTTTTCAGGATACCTCCACACTGACAACCATCTAGGATTCTGAGAGTAGTATGCACGAATATCCCACTGAGCGACGAGGCCCCAGTACAGGGCCCATTTTAAGTATAGTCACCAGCGGAGTCACTAGCGGTACCATTACCCATTGGGCCACCAATGCCTCTAGCCCCAGTAGTAGAGGGTGCATGTCGCTTGAGCACATTCCATGAGTTCCAGTTCTAGAGGCCACCCATGTTCAGGGGAGAGACGGACCCACTGGCGACTAAGTATTGGCTAGAGGCTGTGGGGAGAGTCTTCCAACTAGTAGGGACACCAGCCGATCTCATGGTGATCCTTGTCGGTAGCCTTCTGTAGTAAATAGAAGTATTATGGTGGAGCTTTATTATCCATGTTCATGAAAAGGTGACTCTTCTTTGGGAAAACATCGGCTGCCTTTTTCGGGCAGAGTTTGTCCCAACGACTCTTCACGCAATGTTCATACATGAGCTGCTTCATCTATAGTAGGGTAGCATGATTGTAACTCAGTACTCAACGAGGTTCACTGACCTCTCATGATACTCCAAATATATGATGTGGGACCCATTCTTCAGCACCCGGACCTTTGAGTAGGGGTTCGGGAGAGAGATTAGGGCATTGATGATCTCACTCAGCATCTCGATGCAGGAGGGGGTGTTAGATAGAGCCCTCATAGTGGAGAGTTTTCTTGTTGAGCAGTCACCAGTAGTGAGACCCACCACCATTCACCATGTAGAAGAGTATTCTACAGATTGAAGCAGATAGATGTCACAGAGGTCCAATAGGATCATACCTATAGGTGGATGACCGCATGATTTAGGATCAGTTTTGCGGGGCACCCGACGTAGAGCCAGTCATACCAGGAGAGAGCAATGTTACTCCTGCGGTGGGTAAGGTCACATGGATCATGACTGTATGACCCACTATATGGATGATCAGCAGATGGCCGAGGTACCAACCAGGTATAGATAGAGGTTTGACCGAGGAGGTCCTAAGGGAGCATGAGGACGTTGCAGTGGAGCTGGTCGTGCAGTTGGCGGTGGGTGATGATTCGAGATGTTACCGCCACCACCACCATTAGGAGGTCCAACCCAACCGCCAGGAGCAAGTGGACATGGGAGAGCTCAGCTCGAGGCAGCTGAGGCCTACAATCACAGTTCTCTATTGATGATATGAGATAGGATCTATGTTTACTCAACCTTAGTTATAGTACTTATAGACACAGGTGCCAGTCATTCTTTTATTTCCACTACCCTCGTTCGGAGCACAGAGATTCCTATGGAGTCGTTGGCTCGTTCCTTACAACTAGAGACTCCTATGGGAGCAGATTTGACGATTACGCACTGGTTCTGGTAGTGTTATCTTACTCTAGGAGGCGATAGCTTCGACTGGGATCTATTAGTAGTAGCATCAAGGCCTTACAGCGTCATCTTGGGCATGGACTAGTTATCTACAGTCCATGATCATATTGACTGTATTAGGCACAAACTGTGGTGTGTCCACATGGATGGGACCGGGTTTACCTTCACCGATGAGAAGGGACCCTTTAAAGTAGAAGACATACTTACCCATCGGAGGGTGCAACCAATCACTCATCAGTTGGCTAGCCTTAACCTCAGAGCGGTAGATGTGGGGAGTCTGAGTTATCCTGTAGTGGTGGACCAGCACCCAGATGTCTTCCCTAATTATGTTTTGGGTCTACCTCCTTGTAGAGAGGTGGAATTTCACATTGACTTGTACCCCGGGACAACACTGATATCTACACCAGCATATCGGATGGCTCCCACGGAGCTTCGTGAGATGCGGGTACATCTTGAGGACTTGTGGGGGAAGGGATTCATTCAGCATAATTTTTCACCTTGGGAAGCCCCTATTTTATTTTCCAAGAATGCGGAAGGGAGATTGAGGCATTGTGTTGACTATCGGTGCCCGAACCAGGTGACCGTGAAGAACAAGTACCCACTCCCGAGGATTAACAACCTCTTTGATCAGCTGAAGGGAGCAAATTGGTTCTCGAAGATAGACCTCAAATCAGGATATCTCCAGCTCAGAGTATGAGAAGAGGATGTGCAAGAAGATGGCTTTCAGATGTTGGTATGGCCAGTATGATTTCTTGGTTATGCCATTCAGCATAACCAATACTCCAGCAGAGTTCATGGGACTCATGAGCAGGATCTTTCAGCCATACCTTGATAGCTCTATAGTAGTCTTCATCGATGAAATTCTGATCAACTCGACTACTGAGTAGGAGCATTCCTACCATTTTTGGGTATTACTAGACACCTTCTGAGAGCACCATCTTTATGGTAAGCTCTCGAAGTGCCAGTTCTGGATCCGAGAGGTTCACATTCTAGGACATGTCATTTCAGATGACGGAGTTGTAGGGGATCCAGCAAAGATTGAGGCAATACTTTTTTGGGAGCCACCCATGAGTGTGACAGAGGTATGGAGTTTATTGGGTTTTGTTGCATCCTACTGGAGGTTTGTACCAGATTTCTCCAGATTTGTAGCACCACTTTCAGCATTGAAAAATAAGGGGAAACCCTTTGTGTGGTTAGGGAGATGACATCAGAGTTTTCAGGAGCTAAGGCAGAGGCTAAACAGTGCCCCCATCTTGAGGCTACCATAGGAGGGAATATGATATGTAGTTTACTATGACACATCAGGGACCAGGCTTGGATGTGTCCTGATGTAGGAGCGTTTAGTGATCGCTTATGGTTGTCGATAGCTGAGAAATCATGAGCAGAACTACGGTACCCATGACATGGAGTTAGCAGTTGTGGTCTTCGCCTTGAAGATGTGGCAACATTGCTTGATGGGCGAGTGTTTTATAGTGTACTATGATCATAAGAGTCTCTGGTATATCTTCTCTTAGAAGTACCAGAACCTGAGACATCGAAGTTGTCTTGAGTCCCTCCAGGACTATGACTTCGATATAGTCTATACTATTGGGAAGGGGAATGTTGTAGAATATTAACTCAGCAGGACTATGGGAAAACTTTTCTTCAGTCTCTTACAGTCACTCCCCAACTTCTTCAGCAAGTCAGGGAGGTGCAACATGGGGATGCTGACTGTGGGACTCGATGTGCTCAGATACCCACAATGCAGGATCCTGATGAATTTTCTGACGGTGGGGAGCACATCATCCTCTTTAGAGGACGTACCATGGTACCAAAGTCGATTTCGGAGGAAGTGATGAGGGATTTGCACACATCCCATCTAGCGGTATATCAAAGAGTGGTGAAGAAGTACCAGGATCTCCGAAGATAGCAATGGTGGTCGGGATTGAAGAAACCAGTTGCAGAGTCTGTCTCTCAGTGCCTCACCTGTCAGCAACTGAAGGCAGACCATCAGGTACCAGTAGGCTTGGTTCGGCCTTTAAAGGACCCAGAGTGGAAGTGGGATGTGATATCCATGGACTTCGTGACAGGACTTCCACATACATCTAGGGGTCATGACTAAATTTGGGTGATCATCGGCCGACTCACCAAGTCGTCCAACTTCATACCAATCAGATAGTAGGGTTTAGTAGAGAGCATGGGATGCCTCTATGTGCAAGAGATTGTGCGGCTACATAGAGTACCCTCAATGATCTCTTCCGATCATGATGCACGTTTTACTTCCCATCTATGGAAGGGGTTGGAGGAGCCTTTCGGGATATAGCTTCATTTGAGCACCACCTTCCATCCTCAGATGGATGGCCAGACTGAGCGGACCATTCAAACCCTGGAGGACATGCTACGTGCTTGCATCCTCGACTTTGGTCACAGCTAAGAGGATCACTTTCTTCTGGTGGAGTTTTCCTACAACAATAGCTATCACTCCACCATTGGGATGACACCTTTTGAGGCGTTGTACATGCGACCTTACAAATCACCTTTATGTTGGACTGACCTAGGGGAGTCCGCACTTGTGGGGCCAGAGATGGTACGAGCTACCACAATGAAGGTACACATCATCCGGGAGCGGATGAATACTGCACAGAGCAGGAAGAAGTTGTATACCGGCAGGAGACGTAGACCTCAGGAGTTTGAGGATGGCGGACACGTCTTTCTACGGGTCTCACCTCAATGAGGTTTGCAGAGATTTTTCCAAGGCGGAAAATTATCTCCGAGATTAATTGGACCCTTCCAGGTCCTTGGTAGATTTGGTGAGGTGGCTTACCGCTTAGCTCTTCAACCTCAATTGAACCAGGTGCACGACATCTTCTAGGTATCCCAGTCGAGGAGATACGTGCATGACCCTTCCCACGTCATCAACCCTGGAGAGCTGGACATCGATGATGGGGATACTTTTATGGAGGTTCCAATGGAGATTGAGGATCAACAGGAGTGGGTCCTCCGTGAGTGGTCGATTCCTCTGGTGTGCATTCTTTGGAAGCATGGGAACCTCCAGGAGAGCATATGGGAGTGGGAGGCTAAGATACGTGCTCAGTACCCCCACATGTTTTCCTAGTTTTGAGTTGTGTCATACAGGGACGCAAATCCATGAGTTTGGGATAATGTAAAGACCTGGAATTTCTATGTAATTTTTTTCAAATATATGGGTATTTTAAGAGTCTGTGAAAATTGACGGCGCATGATTCAGAGTCCCGATGTCCCCGGAATGAATTTCTGAACATTTCATCAGGTACGTTCTGTAAACGTACGAGCGGGTTTTTCTTACTATTCAACAGGTGCTCAGAATTGAAATCAGAGGGAACCATTGAACTCACAATGCCATTATTATCTTAAGAAGACATTCACCTTGATGGCAGTTGGTCGATGGTGGAAGTTAATTTTTGTTCTTATTCGTGAAAGAATAATATAAAATAAAATGGTGTAACATTTTATTTTTATTTTCTTTTGAAACTCCCATGTGAATATTTCAACGGTGGGGAGCACTGAGCCTATCCTCACAGGATAGGTTATGGTGGTTGGGACCACCCAAGGATTAAACCCCCTTTAACTCACCTCTTAATGCGTAGAAAACTATTGAACTCCCCCACTTAATTTGTGCCACCCCTTAATTAATTATACCAACTCAATGTAATTAACTAATCCAATGTTAAATTTGTTCCAACAATTAAATTAGTGAAACACAAGATAATTGGATACTTTGAATTTTTGTGGAATTGGGGAGAGAGGAACTATTGGGAGGATTATAGTTCTCCAACGAAGAAATTCTCCCATGAAGAACTTCTTCTGTGAAGAATGCCGACTTCGACGTCTTCCTACAGACATCCTCCAATGGTGGACATCTTCAACAATCAAGAACCACCTCCATCTAAGAGCATTTATCCATTGAATGAGCTTGGGATTGAAGGCGTGTGACTGGCGCGATGAACGTCGACAACTTCAACTTCTCTCTTTGACGTCAACAATCAAACAAGGTAGGGAGGGTGTTTGAATTATTTTTCCTTACCCATTCATGATATTCTTTTCATTCAAGTATTATCACTGCTCGAAACCACTCTAATGTGGAGACTGCGGGCCAAACAAACATGGCATGTCCTCTCCGAATTTCTCGGGATAATTCTGGTGTTCTTCATTATGGAGGAGAATGATGACCAACCACGGTGGGGCACAAGAACGGTGGTCGGCACCATTGCCTGCCGCGACGTAGGTGCCGACGCAACAGCACCACCCCGTGGCCACCGCCGCCTGCACCCTCCGCTGGCCCACGACATGCCACCCCATGACCACCACTTCTCGTGGCTTCCGTCGCCCCGTGACACTTCCTCATGAGGCCTCCATGCCCCGCGACTGAGCCTCCTTGCGACCGAGCTGCCCTAGGACCTTATGGAACTCCCGTAGCCGAGCCACCCCCACGGCACCCCCGCGGCCGAGCCACCCTCACGGTACCCCCCGTGACCGTGCCACCCTCGCACAACCCCCCCTCCCCCCCCACCCCATGATGGCCGACCCACCCTCGTGGCACCCTCACGGCTGAGCCGCCCCGCGCATTCATGGAACCTCCCGCAGCCAAGCCACCCCATGACCTCGCGTCGTCTGTGGCCTGCTGGACCACCCAACGGGCTGGGCCATCCAGCATGGGCCGGGCCGCCCATCACGGCCCGGGCCAGACCCAGCGGGTCGGTATAGACCTAGCGGGTCGGGACAGATCTAGCGGGTTGGGCCGGACTCAGTGGGTCAGGTCGGGTCTTCCCAGGCCGGATTGGACCGAACTCGGACCCACTTCGACACGTTTATGCTGTTTTGGCCATTACTTTGGCACCAGACGTCCATTTGACGAACCATCAGCAGCATTGGAAATCTATGAGTGATAAGGTCACATTGAGTATACCCCACTGGTGATTTAGATTATGATGGGGTACAGTTAGGTTGGAACAAGCACTAATCCAACCAGGCCCTTGGGACTAAAACGCTAATAACTCACAGGCCGAGCGTCTGATTGATGCACTGCCTATTGTGTTGAGACCCATATGATGTGGTTGTCCTTTGAGATACTTCTTCATGAAACATAATGGAAGTTGGAGTATCGACCAGTGGCTTGGGGATAGGACCCTCCTAGAGACGAGCAAGCCTAGTGTGGGAACCCAATAGCTGGCAGTGACGAGAAGAGTGACTACCAATCCTCTATGGGTCAAATCCTTGCGATCATGTGTGGGTCAACTCCTAGCGATCATGTGTGGGTCACCTCCTAGAGATCATGTGTGGGTCAGCTGCTAGTGATCCAGTGTGGGTCATCTCCTAGCAATCCTGTGTGGGTCAGCTCCTAGCGATCCTGTGTGGGTCAGCTCGTAGTGATCCTATGTGTATCAGCTCCTAGTGATTCTATGTAGGTCAGTAGTAGAGCCTCTTAATGAAGTAAGATGATTCAGTAGCTATAACTAATCATCTCTACTACCATACCAAAGTTATACATGGTTTGACTTGAGTCCGTACCTGTGTGGTACTTTCCTTCGTGGTAACACCTTGGTGGTGTTCTTCTGTGTGGAATACCTATGTGGTACTTGCCTTCATGGTTTCCCTTCCTTTGAAAAATAGTTGATCATTGGGATTTCAGTTGGACTCTGTGTTTTCCTCATGATTTAGATTGATTTACTTGATAAATTAGGTATAAGTATAAGCATATACCTAAGTCGAGTTGTCACTGGTTTACAAGGTTTTTGGTTTATCATTTGTGGATTTTGTCAGACCTTGAGGGTCTTGGGGTCCCTACTGAGTATCGTTATACTCACCCCTGCACATGTTATGCCCGCACCTCATTGTGTTGGATGCAAACGATGGACATCGCTGATCAGGGTTGAGAGTACCAGGACTGGATGGTGCTCAGAGGTGGACCATACGACGTGTCAGTACGCAGAGGAGATGGGTGGAAGTGGAGTGCTGTAGAGGCGATCTGTACCTACCCTTCAGATAGTAACCTAGAGGACGAACCAATAGCTGCCTTTCATTTTCTTCAGTTGTATTGTATTTCAGTTGTAATTGTACTATTACTGTTGGGCTAGTATTTCGGCCCCTTTTTACTTCTAGCACTCTTTTTGCTATACAATTGACTTGTGATCATATCTTGTTGTGTGCTTGGTTGTGTGTGTTTATAGGTTATAAAGGCAATGACTTCCCAGTTTTAGGGAATACACCTTTAGTTCTAGTCATCAGCCCCGGGCCTATGGAAGGCGGGCTTGGGGTTAGTCACGACACAGTCCCTGGGGAACGGGTCGTGACAAATACCCAAGACCAGAACACCTAAATCTGGTGCTATAAACCCTTACTTTACATACTTCCAATGATACTAGTTATATATTCCTAGACATAACCATTATTAATTACAAAACATATAATGATAATTACATAAACTATATCCCAATGATCATTTTATGTTTAAAGATTAATTAAATTATAATAAAACATAAACTAAAAAAATCATGTCTTTCACAACTAATGGATATTTTCCCCACTACATAATGAACTACTAAAACCATTAGGATTCTTCAACATATCCCATAAATTCATCAGAAAACTTATCCAATTATACATATCATGTGTAATTATTTTCTATATAACCTAGGGAAATGGAAACATAAGATGGGGTGATATCAAGTATGTAGTAAGGGAAAAAATTTAATGAATCTATCAAAAAAATCATGGTACAAATAATATGATAGCAATAAATAATCTAAAAAATTAGAAAAATTAATTAAAACCAGAAAAATTATATGTTACAATCCAATATAAAATAGTAATATTTGTTTCCTAAATAAATGTGTATTGTAGTATACTATATAACACTATACACATAAAAATTATAGAGAACCCAAAAAAACATTATTTAATTAATAAATATTATCAAATTAGTCTCAGTAAAACAATAAAAATTCAAAACATTATAATTAAACCAAAAAAAAAAAAATCTAAAATAGGAAAATATGGATCACTGTAATAAGCTATGATCATTTTCCCCATTACCAACACTATAGAAATGAAGAAAAATATTAGTAAACCAATAAAATTCATAAAAAATTATAATATATAACCTTGGGATGAATTTTACGATATATTTTGTGAAATAATTAATTGTTATATATATGAGGTAATATGACTATTGAAATATTAATGTGACTTTTGACTTGTAACCTGACCATTGGGAATAGTAACCTAACCCTTGGAATACAAATTTTACCTAAAAATATTAAATAGTGATATAAATAACATTTTTAAGGATTATTTTATGTAAATATTAATATTATAATTCAAAAAAATAAATTTCATGATTAAAAACTCAAGGAAAATAAAAGACCTTATTTTTAAAAATTATTTTGTCGTATTTCTAAAAAACAAAATTTTTATTTTAAAATTTAAAATTAATTATAGTCAAAAATTTTATTTATAAAATTAATATAATTTTTGAAATCACCACTTCTATATTTTCAAATTTTTTGTAGGTAATTTTCTAAAATACTTAAATTTTTAATGTGAATAGTAAATATAGTCTTTTTGAGATTACTGAAGAATCTTAAATCACATCATTCAAGATGTAATAATGAAAAAATCCATTATTGGACTTGAATTCAATATATTAGATACTTAATTTAATAAATGTGTTATTAATATAATGTAATTTAAATTCAAAACCTAAAATCATATTCCAAAACCAATAGTTAAAAGTTTTCCTTTAAAATAAAAATTTTTCTTTCTTTCCACTTTTATTTTCAATAAAATAATAAATCAGAATTATAATATGTTTTAATGTCTTAAACCCAATATATTATATTTATATATGATTTATATTATAAAAAAATTCAGTATTACATGTTTTGCCTTGGACATATTGTTTAATTTAATATTTCTTTCAAAAAATACCCCACTCCTCTCGTATACATAGTCTCAACCCCTCCCCTTAGAAAGCCACTAATAACCCACAATAAAAAGTATAAAATATTCCAAAATAAATCCTTAAAATCCTCTTATAATTCTTATGCATGTTCCAAAATAATCCAACATCACACATCAAATGAGTTTTTGTGTCATACAGGAGATGTTACATTGAGGATTAAGTATATTTGAATTAACACTTCCGTTTTTTCTTCTTCCCGTTCATTTTTTCACCACCCCTTACAAAAAATAAACCATAAAAGATTAATCAGGTAGTAATTTAACATTATATTAACAATTTTATCCTACTTTAATTATGTATATATATATATATAAATTTTCAAATCCCATTTCCCGTTCTCCCGACAATATTTCGTCAAAGGTCGTTTAACCACATATGAAGACATTTCCATTGAAAAACATATAACCATCATCATGGATATATATTATGAATTATATATAATATATAAAAATTTAATTACATGTATTATAAGATTATAAAATTAATTCTACTCGTGTATAATTACTTTGACAAGAATTATCAAAATACAAAAAAAAATTAATGAAAACAATGTATCAAAACAATTCATGATAAATAATTATGTTATAATATATAATATAATATTTATAATGGTTAATTAGTGGAAACTATTAATATAATTAACTTATATAATAACATTTTAATAATCCTTGGTTTATTATTCATGTGGTGAATAATCGATGAAATGAAGTGGGAGTTAAGCTATGGTGATTCTCGCACCCAACTCCATTTCATTCAGTTTTACCTTATTTCAAATCAACTTTTTTATGGATATTTTATTAATGTTTCTTATATAAAATTTAATTATTATTCCATTTTTATTCAAATATATTTATGTTTCCACTCTGATTATTAATCCAAATACAATGATTTTCTAAAATGAATTTTCATTCTAAAGAAAATATTTTACTACTCATGTGTTGTTTCTTACCCAATGGAAAATGATATTTTATTATAAAATATGATATAACTATTTAATATATGAACCCCATAGTTTTTTCATGAATTTATGATATATGAAATCATTATAAGACTCATTAATTTTGATGTGTTATTTCATTACAATGATTGTTATAGGTTTGGTGTGGCATGCATGATTATGTAAATATTATGATGTGATGGGTGTGAATAGAATTATATATCTCTCCAATAAATTAGGTAATTTGATGTGTATTATTAGGTAATGTTTATTAAATATGAACATTATGTTATCTTTTTTCACAATGGTGATGTTATCATTATGCACATATATTATGCATGAACATGATGCTAGATTTTTTGTCAACTATGTGTTGCATTTGAACACTATGACGTGGTGTTTTATTTTTATTATTTTCCACTATCAATGATATTATAAAATGTGTTCCTAATGATTTTTATGTTGATACTGTTGGTATAATAATATTATAATGATTATGATCATCCATGTTATATTGATTCAAGTCCCATATTTCTACTCTTACTAGGATTTTAACTCTCCCCTTTCTTTGATGTAAATACTTAGATGAAAAACATGTGCTAATGATAAAATAATCTTTTATTGATAATGTTGAATGAATTAAGTAAATATTTATGTTCTATTATGTAATAGTGATGTATGATCTGAATTTTCCTAAGATAATAATCCTTTCAGTCCGTGAATGTACAACTATAATTTTATTATCATTAAAAGTTATGTAATAGTTATGTAATGGAAAAGACAGGTTTCCATAGTTGGTATCAAAGAACAGTTTAGTTAATTTGGGAATTATTATTAGATTAATTTAGTCAAAATGCCTAAGGGTAAGTTTATGTAAAGAGAAAAGTCCGTTCTTTATCAAAGAATATGAGTTCATTGTTTTTATGAAATGAATTCCATGTCTGGATACTACAATTGAATGTGGCTCTGGAAATGATATACCTATGGGTAATAACCCCAAAAACACTATATCTAGCTTGAATTGATCAATAAGTGCTTTATGACAATGGATCTTTTTGAACACTTTCTTTGAAACTATCAAGGGATATGCTTTGGTTAATCAAAAACTGTATTACAAAACATAATAAATGATATATATATATATTGTAATTATTTCTTTATTAATTATAGGAAAATATTAATGTACCTGATCATAGAAGTATCTATTATGGAAAAATATAAACAAAGTAACCTCATTAGATATGTCATTATAACTAATTTCAAAAACATAATAAATTATAAATTCATGGTTTGTGGAATTGTGGTCAAAACATTTCTAATTTAAAAAATGGATACAACCATGAGAAACTAGGATGACAACCCATGTGAGGTAAAATACAATGATTTCTAGAAGGACACTCCCAAAGAAATGGGAGGTGGAGTTCAAAACATCCTGGTGATTCTTACCCAGCTATCTCAATCTATGTGAAATAACCTAAATAATTTGAAATTACCTCCGTCACCTAAGAAGGAGAAAATTTGTATCGAATCCTATATGGAGAAACGATCACCAATTTTTAGTGGATCTTCTGATCTAGTATTTATAGAATTGTGGTTTAACTCAATGGAGATGATCTTTTATGTGTTACACTTTTCTAGTAAGGATATGTTTACTCTATTTTTCTATAATTTATATGGAGGGGTTAATAAATGGTGGTCTTTAATAAAGAATACTAAGTCTAAGGATGAAATTGAATAAATGGAGTAGGTTTAATTTAGGATGTTATTTCTTAAAAATTATTTCATAAAAATTATTTCCCTCAAATTCATTGAACAAATATTAGGAGGGAGTTCCAAGAGCTTAATAAATGTTACGGAGTATATATAACATCTTATGTGGTAACTTTTATAGCTATTTAAATATATGTATATGGTTTGGTTATCCAAAACATATCCAAATTGATAGATTATTTATTTTTCTATAACCACTTATATGAAATGATATAGATATCTGAGACCTTGGGAATTATTTGGAGGTATTTTGATTTTCTCTCCAAGAAGAGATAAAGTTCATAGAATTATATAATGGAAATGTATAAAATAATAAAAAGTTAGATTTTAAAGCTATAGGTTCTATTGACAAATGTGTAAATAAGGCTCGACCACCCACATGTAAAAAATAATGAATGAAGGAACATGGGAACTACCTCAAAGAGATAAGGAAATTCTACATGTTTGGGAGAGAAGGCCCCTAAGCTCACTCTTGTAAAAGAAGCATGTAGAAAGAGGAAAACATAATAAAGGAAAGGAAGGAAACTCGTAATTCACCACCCATGGATAAATGCATCCACTATTGGGAGAAACTGTAATATGAAATCACATGCACTAAAAAATGAGACCTTACTGGTAATCACTTTTATGAACTACCAAAAAAACGCCAAAGGGAAAGATAATGATATCACTAATTCTAATGTAGACCATGAAAATAAATTCATAAAAGGTACACTTCCTATTCACTAAAGAAGGGGAAATGTTTTATTTTATTCTAGTTTATTGAATTTCTTTATATGTTGCATGTTTTCTAGAAGTGTTGAATAAAATCCAATATTCCATAAAGATGAGATATCTATAAATACATCTATTGGTGAGATAATTGAAAACGAAGTGCTAGTCTCTTATCCTCATAGTATATGTGGGAATATCCTTTTAGTGAATATATTAATCCTTTCCATTGTGTAATTAAATGATTTTTTGAGAATGGATTGGATCTTGTTATATACAGAAAAAATTATCTATGAGGAATAACAAATCTATTTTCATATTCAAAACCATCCCACATCACTCTCAAAATTCAAGGAAGATCAAGAATCTAGTTTGTAAAATCCAACAATAATGTGGGTATTGATACCCTATGAAGAAGCATACCTTTACCAAATGGTTGAGTCAAAGTATGGTATCAACTATGAGGGAATTAAAATTAACAGGGAATAAAATTATGTATTTCTCAAATAATTACCTAGACATACCCTATATTGTGAGGTAGATTTTTTAATAGAACTTATATTTGGAGGTGTCCATGTTTCAAAATTCCCCTAAAAGGATTGATCAATGCGATTGTGTTGAAATTATCATTATCTCAATAAGATAACCATTTTAAAAATTATCCTCCACCAATAGTTGATGACTAGTTTTATCGAAATCAATGACCTTATTTTTTCTCATAAGTGGATCTTCGTTTGAGATATCATCTACTAAAGGTAAAGAATGAAGATATTCATAATAAGGCCTTCTTTACTAGGTATGGACACTATTTGATCATAATAATTCCCTTCAGACTTACTAATTCCCAAGATATATTCTCTGATTTGATGAAGAGTCTATATAGACTGTCTTGAAAAATATGTAATACTCTTCATCAATGATATTATCAAATACACCATGTGAGAGGAGGAACATGAAGATAATCTAATGATTGTTATAGGGACATTAATGACAAATTAATTGTATTCTACATTCATAAAGTGTGACATTTGGATGTAGTATCTCACTATCTCTAGGAACATGGTCACAAGTGAGGGAATTTCTATTGACACATAAAACAAAAAAGAAATTGATAAATGGAACAGACCCACCAGTGTCACGAAAATACATAGTTCTCTTGGAATATCAAGATACTAATAATTTTTTTGAGGAATTTCTCAGGATTTTATAGACTGTTAACTAAGATAAAAGAAAAGGATTAATGTAAGTTATATGGAATAATGTGAGGAAACATTTAAGGAAATCACAAAGAGGCTAATCTTTTATCTTGTAGTCACACTACAAGAAGTGGAAAAGGTTTTGTGATACAAAATTATTCTTAAAATAATGGATTGAGTTGTCTACTCATGCAGTATGATAATTAGATAGCATATCCCTCGAAATAATATATGATCTTTGAGAATATTTGATCAAAACATGATTTGAAGTTAGCAGATGTGATCTTTACTATGATTTTTTGAAATAACTACCTATATGGTGAAGTGTTTTATATATATAATGATTATAAGATTATAAATTATATATTCTCATAGAAGGAGTTCAACATGAATTATCAACGATCATTGGAGATGATCAAAGACCATAATTTCTTTATTCACTATCATCATAGAAATAAAAATAAGGTATCTAATTAAATAAGAAGAAAAGGACCCACTTCTCCATCCACGATACAGATTGATAAAGACCATATATTCAATAATATTAAAAGTATGGATTTAAAAATCAACACAATAGGGAATACATCATTCCACGAACAAATTATTTCACAACCATCAATTCATGTGAAGATAAATGAGGCACAAAGGATATTTTTTAGCTTTAAAAGAGGGTAAAATATTAATGGAAGGAAATTTTAATGTTTTTCATATAAATTAAAATGGTTTCATTTTTTTTAAATAAGGATTTATATTCCTTCATCACCAAAGATTAATAAGGATCTATTGGGAAATGCATATATGTCATATTTCTCTATCTATCATATAAGTACAAAGATGAACTATGATATTCATGAAAAATTATGGCGGTAAAACATGAAGAAGGAGATTTCAAAGTATATATCATGGTGATTGGTATGATATCAAGTAAGCGAAGAGTGAATGAAGTCTAAAAGGATGATGCAACTAATTCCTATAGTCACGTGGAAATGGTAGGATGTCACCATTGACATCTTCTATGTTCTTTGGAGGACATCCAAAATTAATAATAAGATATTTTTTATGGTGGATTTACATACTAAGAATTTCCAAATTAACTCCATTCCGTAATATTTATTTCAAGAAATATTTTCCATGACATACGTCAAGGAAGTGGTGAGGCTGCTTGGGGTTCCACATTCAATAATTTCTAAACATGATCCAAGGTTCACATCAAAATTTCATATAATTCCTCAACATTATTTGAGTACTTAATTGAATTTCAGTAACACCTATCACCCCACAATTTATTTCCAATAATAAAGGACTATTTAAGTACTTTTGGACATGATTAGGGACAACATGATGGAATTTAAAAAAGGATAAGATCAAAATCTCCTATTAATTGAGTTCTCATATAAAAACATATTCCAATCATGTATTCAAATCGATCTATATGAAACTCTGTATGAGAACCAATGAAGAACTCTAACTTTATGGGATGAATCTGGGGAATGAAATCTACTTGGACCAGATCTTATAAAGATATGAAATATAATTTTCAATCCATACAACAATATATAAAAGCATATTATAGTCAGAAAAAAGGGAGATGCTGGTAACTATAAAAGGTACAAGGAGTTCGATGTGGTAAAGAAGGTTTTCCATCAAATATAACCACAGAAGAGATTCATTTGGTTTGGAAATAATGGAATGCTCATCCTGAAATAAATTGGGCCCTTTGATATCATGGATCACATAAGAGTAGTGGACTATCATCTAGAACATCCACTGAATATGGCTTAGGTTCATGACATGTTTCATGTATCTATCCTAAGGAAGTAAATATTAGATCCCTCACATGTACTGAATCTGTAGGTGGTATAACTGGAGAATGACCTCAATTATGAGGAGTAGTGAGTAAAGATATTGGACTATATAGACAATGTTATATGCAACAAGACAACTCACAATGTATTATTATTTTAGCAGAATCATAATTATGAAGAGATGTGGGAGCTAGAGGAAACAATGATACAAAAGTACCCCCCATATATTCTAAATCAATAATATAAATTGATATTTTAGGGAAAGAATTTCCAATAGGGAGAAGAATGTAACAACCGAGTGTTTATTCATAATATTTTTTATCATGAATAGATTTGTGTTGTATTATAATACATAATATTATAAAAATAAAAAATATCGAGAAACCAAAACAACATTATCTCGTTGCTAAATATAATTACATTAGTAAACTATGAAAACAATTAAAATTTCATAATTTTCATTGGGAAAAAATATAATATAAAAAATGTAAAATGGGAAAATTATGATCGCCCAAATCATCTAGGATCAACGCCCCCAAGAAAAACACTTTAGAAATGAAACTAAATATTTCTAAATCAAAAAAATCTTAGAAAATGAAAACATATAACCTTGGGATAAATTGTATTTAATATTGACTAAAATAATGATGTGGTATATATAATTGGTAATTTGACCATTGGAATAGTAATATGACTATCAGAATGGTGATTTTAACATTGGTAATCGTAACATGACCAATGGAATTGTAATTTTACTTCAAAATAATAAATTTTGATAAAAATAATATTTTATTATGATTAATAAATGTAAATATAAATATTATAATTCCAATAAAAATTAAATATCATGATTAAAAAAATCAAAGAAAATATAATCTCCATTTTGATAAACAATATATTAAACAATTTTATAAATATGTATAATTTTTATATTAAAAATAAAAATTATTTATGTTAGAAATTTATTTGGATAAAATTAATATCATTTTTGAAATGATCTTGTCAAAATTTTTAAAGGGTTATTTTTTTGTAAGGTTTATGAAATACTTCAATTTTCGAGTGAATAGTAACAATACAGTTTTTCACATAAAATGTGTATCTTAAATTACAACATTAAAGATGTAATAATGAAAAAATAATTTCTATAAATTTATGTTCTGCAATGATATATTTAATATCATAAATGAGTCATTAATATAAAATAAACTAAAATTCCAAACCTAAAAAGAGTTTTCCAAAACCAAAAGTCAAAAGCGATCCCTTAAAATAAAAATTATTTTTTCCCTTAACTTTTTAATAAAATAATTAATTATACTTATAAATAAATTTAAATTCATTATATTATATTTATATATGATTTATATTGTAAAAAATTCATTATTGAATGTTTTACATTTGTTATATTATTTTATTTAATATTTTATTCTAAAAATACACCTATCCTAACATATAAATAACCCCCTCTATCCCCTTGGAAAAGAACTCATACCCTGCTTCCCAAAGCCTAACATCATCAAAAATACTTCCTCTAAATTCCATTATAATCCACATGGATTCATTGAAATAATCCAACTCCAAAAATCAGTCGAATTTTAGTGTCGTACATGACAAGCTACAATGTGGATTAAGTATGTTTCGATTAACTCTTCTATTTTTTCCCAAAAAATTAAAAACCAAACCTTATATGATTAATTAGACAATAATTTATCATTTTATTAATGAGTTTAACATAATATAAGTATCATATTTACTATATATATAAATTTCAAACATCTCGTTCACATTCTCCCAACAATGTAAACAAATAGAGAATATCACATAATAAATCAAAGCACATAATGCACCAAAAATATGTGATACAAGTAAAAGTGACTGATGATAAATAAATAAATGAAAACTGAGTTTTCCAAAACTCTTATGATTGGGGAAACACATGATTCAAAAATACATTGGAATTAATGAAGTTTATTTTTCATAGTTTATACCATGAATTACTAAGAAATAAATTATAGAACATAAAAGGAATATTAAATTATTGAAATACCATAAAATGTAAACATGGTTTAAAACATGTCAAATGTATTAAAAATCATAATTGAGATAAATAAATCCCTTGTGGATTGAGTAACATTTTAATCAACCTCCTCACAAGATAGATATTTCAATTAAACAAAAATTTATATTATTAAAATTCAATTAATGAAATCATATATCAAATAGATATTACATACAAAAAATAAATGAAAATTGATTCATAATACCAAACATGTACAAAAGAGATAAATTTAAACCAGAAGCCTTCCTTTGGTCCAAATTCATTGTGGACATGAACAAAAAATCTTGAATAATTAAATTACAATCATTAAATAAATAATAAATAACCTTATTGACCCAATTGTCCTTGAAATCAATTAAATGTTAAAAAATTTATGTTTTTGTTATAGTACAATATAGTGTCTAGTAGGGTCGAACCCACGGGGAATGATGAATAACCAATTTTCTTTTAAAAAGCCCCAATGTAGCCAGCAGTGGGTGAACTCTTCTATTTTATAAACATTTTACATTTTTTCTATTTTGTGTATTTTTTCAATCATCAGTAAATAGAAACAAATATTTTATATAGAAACATTTTTTTACCAGAGTAATGATGAACTATAGGAAAACTTTTAACATAGATAGAAAATCAATAACTGAGATGCAACATGTCATGACCCATCCCACAGGGTCCGTGCCGTGACTACCCCAAGCCCGCCTTCCATAGGCTAGTGGCAGGAAACTAGCACCAAAGGTGTAATTCACTAAAACTGGGAAGGCATTGCCTTTATAACCTGTAACACACACAAGAAATCACACAGCTGGACGAAACACCAATTAAACTATATAACAAAAGAGTACTGAAAGTAAAAGGGACTAGAATACAAGACCAAATGGAAAGTACAAGTATAACTAAAATTCAATACAACTGAACAAAAAGAAAAGATAGCTACTGGATCATCCTCTGAGGTTCCAACCTAAAGGGTACGTACAGATCGTCTCCTCATCACTCCACATCCTTCCATCTCCTCCATGTACCGATAAGTCGTATGGTCCACCTCCAGGTACCGTCCAGTCCTGGTACTCTAATCCTCAGTCAATATTTTCTGTCATCTGCATCCAACAAAACAAGGTGTGAGCATAGCCCATCCATGGGTGAGTATAATGATACTCAGCAGGGACCCCAAGACCCTCAAGGTCTCACAAAATCCAACATGGATAAACCACAAAGTATGAAATCAACAGATAACCCTACTCAGGTATATGCCCATACATATACCTAAGTTATTAATTAATCCATATGAATCATAAAGAAAACACAGAAGTACAATCTCATCTCAACCACGATTTTATTTTTGGGGTAGTATCTAGTAACATCCCCAGTCACATTATCGAAACCTTTGATGCTGGAGAACTCCTGGTCAATAGAGTACAGTGGGCCTACCGTGACACCAAGAGCACTTCCCACTAACCATGGACTGCTGATGTAGTCCACCTATCGAGTACTGTGGGTCTACCGTACCACACAGAGGTGCTCCCCACCACGGGTCTGCTGCGTCACCAAGCATGATCCTCCTCATAGCCTACTGAGGTACACCTCCTATTGAGTACCGTGGGTTTTCCACGTCACCATGTGTGATCCTCCTCCGTGGGTCTGCTGCGACACCAAGGCGCTCCCCATTGGGCTAGAAGAGTCACTCAGAGTCAAATGGTCAACAGTCATCTGGTCTCAGCCAGCTACTAGGTCTTCACAATATGCTCTCTCATCTCCGAAAGGATCCACTCCATGAGCTACTGGTCGATACTCCATCTATCACGAAGTCCCACGAAGAAGTATCTCAATGTTCATCCATGTCTAGGGGTCTCAACGTAACAGGCGGTACATCAATTGGACGCCCGGTCTGTGAGTTATTAGCCTTTTAGTTTTGGGGGACCAGATGGATTCGTTCACAATCCAAACTAACTGTATCTCAAATGTACCCCAAATATCAGTGGGGTAAGCT
Source organism: Viscum album (assembly GCA_963277665.1). Classification (NCBI taxonomy): domain Eukaryota; kingdom Viridiplantae; phylum Streptophyta; class Magnoliopsida; order Santalales; family Viscaceae; genus Viscum; species Viscum album. The sequence goes on along the minus strand of OY728145.1, from coordinate 1,445,986,484 downwards.
CAAAGGGACCTTCATTCTCCAAGGCTACCAGCGTTGTTGATGGTTCGTCCAACGGATGTCTGGTGCCAAAGTTATGGCCAAATGAATGTAAAGGGTCGTAGTGGGCCCGGGTCCGGTCTGGGCTGACCCAGTTTGGGTCGACCTAGCCAGACCCGTTGGGTTCGGTGCGACCCGCAGAGCCTAGACCAGCCGGCCGCGAGGGGCTACGGAGGGCCGTGAACGTGCGGTCCAACCTCAAGGGCACAAACCGGCCATGAGTTGGCACGAAGGCAGTTCTACCCGGAGGGTGCCGCATCAGCGGCTCAGCCTGGAGGGTGCCGTGTGGGTGGCTCGGCCTGGAGGGTGTCGTGTGGGGCTGGTTCAGTAGGGGCACTACAAGGGCGCGTGCGGTTGGGAGTCGATTCGACCAGGAGGCCGGGGCAGCTCGAGAGGGCGTCGAGAGGCCGGTTCGTCCAAGAGGATGTGGGTGGCTCTGGATAGCGCCGCGAGGCGGGTTCAGTCGGGAGGGCGTGGGTGGCTGGGAGCCTGTTCGGCCAGGAGGCTGGGGTGGCCGGGGCCGGTTCAGCCGGCGGATGGCACGGCTAGGGCGGCTCAGCCCAGCCTGGGGCACCACGAGGGGGTTCAACCAATTTAGCCAGGGCGCCGCGAGGGGGCATGTCCGGTTCGGCCGGTGATGGCCCGGAAGGCCCTGGGGACGGTGCGGGTCACGGAGGCCGTGGGTGGCTCGGTCGTTGCCTTTTTTTCCTTCGTCGTAGTTGTCACTTTACTCCATTATGAGGAACACCGCAAAATAAAACAATGGAGGGGTCGAGCCATGTTTGTTTGGTTCGCACCCTCCACGTTTAGGGTGGTAGCATTTGGCTCACAAGAACGAAGCACAACAAACCCTCCCACAATGTTCAATCCCAAAACAAGAAAAAGGAAAAATATATGTGAATCGACCAGTTAGAAATTTTTCCGCATTCTATATTTTAAAAGGAAATAGTCATCGGAAAATAATATCATTCACAAAAATCCCCTACCTTGTTCATTTTTCGTCGACTTCGGTGTGAGAATGCGGACATCGATTATTTGTAGACGAACAAGTCCTACGTCGAAGGAGGTTCCAAGGAAGAAAGTCTAAGTCGAGGTCGTTCTTCGTCGGTGGAGCATTTTTTGTCGGGAGATGAAGTTCTTCTTCGGAGAACATTATTTCTCCCATGCTCTCTCATATCCCAATTCCACCCATTTTCCTAGTGATCCCCAAAATAATATATTAAGAAAACTATTATTTTCTTAGATAAAAATTCAAAAAGGATAATTAATCACTTGGTTGGCACATTAAATGTCATATGTGTTGGAAAAATAAAGGTAGAGGAGGTCAAGAGGCTCTCCCTCATGTATGAGGGAGTTGAGAGGTTTTTCTCTCCCACCATTGTTAGGGGGGTCGGGTGGTCCCCACTCCAAAATTCAAATTGGGAGGTTTTGAATTCTCGGGTGGTCCCCACCACAATTAAATATGTAGAGGAGGTTTAGGCCTTGGTTTGTCCCCACCACCATAACTCCTCATGGTAGGTTATGGTGTGGTGGTCCCCAACTCCAACTTCCACATGGGTAGTTACAACAGATAAAATAAAATAAAACATGTGCTTATTTATTTTATTATTTCCACATAAACCCCAAAAACTAAATTTCAACCTTGACCAACTATCATCGAGGTGAAAGTCATAGTAAGTGAAAACTGGTGTTGTGAGTTCAATGGTGCCCTCTAATTTCAATTCTTAGCACCAGTTCAAATGTTATAAAAACTCACTTGTACGTTTACTGAATGTACCCGAAAAAAAAAATCAGAAAATGATTTTGGGCACTCCGTGCCTCAGAATCAAACGCTGTCAGTTTTTGTAGACTCGTAAAATTCCCACATAATTTAAAAAATTACGTGGAAATTCTGGTCTTTACATTCTCCCCACCTAAGGGATCTTTTTCCCCGTAAGCCACAACACAACTAAGGGAACAAGTGGGGGTACTGAGCACACATCTAAGCCTCCGGCTCCCATGTGCTCTCCTAGAGGATCCCATGCTGACAACGAATGCACACCCGAGGTGTCGACCCTCTATGAAGAACATTCTCATGTTGATCCCCATTCTCTACTAGAACCTCCATAAAAGTCGCCTCTTCATCGACACCCATCTTATCATGGTTGATGATGTGAGATGGGTCATGAAAATATTTCCTCAACTGGGATATGTGGAAGAAGTCATGAACTTAGTGCAACTGAGGTGAAAGAGCTAAGAGGTATTCCAACTCGCCCTCTCTGTTGAGGACCTGAAAAGGTCTGATAAATCTCAGAGATAACTTTTTGCCTCGGCCAAATCTCCGTAGACCTCGTTGAGGTGAGACCCATCGAAAGATGTGGTCACGATCCTCGATCTCCAAAGGTCTCTGTTTCCTATCGCCATGTGAATTTTTCCTGCTCTATGCAGTCTTCATCTGCTCCTGGATGATCTGCACCTTCTCTGTGGTAGCTCGGACCATATCTGGTCCCAACTAGTGCTGACTCCCCATGGTCATTCCAGCACAAAGGTGATCTGGAAGGTTTCCCGTATAATGCCTCAAAAGGTTCTATCCAAATGGTGTAGTGACATCTTTTGTTTTATGCAAACTCCACCAAAGGTAAGTGATCCTCCCAGCTACGACTGAAGTTGGGGATACATGCACAGAGAATGTCCTCGAGGGTCCAAATGGTCTTCTCAGTCTAGCAATCCCTCTAAGGATGGAAGGAAGTTCTCAAACGAAGCTATAACCCGAAAGCCTCTTGTGAACCCTTCCACTGCTGGGATGTAAAACATGTGTCACGATCGGAGACAATCGTCAAAGTTACTCCATGTAGCCGCACAATCTCTTGCACGTAGAGGAATCCAAAGATCTCTATTGAACCCTACTCTCTGATTGGTAGGAAGTTGGCCGACATGGTGAGTTGGTTGATGATCACCTAGATAGAGTCATGACACGATGATGTACGTGGAAGTCCTGTAACGAAATCCATGGATATCCCATCCCACTTTCACTCTAAGACCTCTACAGGATGAACCAAGCTAGCTGGTACCTGATTCTCCACCTTCACTTGCGGACAAGTGAGGCATTGAGAGATAAAATCAACAACTTCTTTCTTCATTACCGGCCACCAGTGTTCTCGTCGAAGGTCTTGGTACATCTTCGACACTCATGGATATACTTATAGAGGGGATGTGTGGAACTCCTTCAACACATCCTCTTAAAGTTACACTAGTACCATGGTACATCCTCTGAAGTGGATGACATGCTCCCCAACATTAGAAAATAAATTGGGTGCCTGTCTTGTAAATATATGAGCACATCGTGTCTCACAGTCAGTGTCCCCACATTGTGCCTCTCTGACTCGCTGATGAAGTGGGGGAGTGACTATAAGAGAATGTAGAAATTATTCTCCATCTCTGTCTATAAAGGATATCTACAAAGCATCCAACTTCTCTGTCGCCTCACCTATAAGTTGTATACCAGATCTCCTGCTGAGTGAATCAACAAAAATTTTCCCCATACCAGATATATAGACTATCTAAAATTCATAGTCTTGTTGGAACTCAAGCCAACGTTGTTGTCTTCAGTTCAGGTTATTCTGAGAGAAGATATACTTGAGACCCTTGTGATCAGAGTACACAGTAAAATGCTCACCCATCAGATAGTATCGCTAAATCTTCAAAGAGAAGACCACTACTTCTAACTCCAGGTCATGGGTAGTGTAGTTATGCTCATATTGTCTCAGCTTCCGAGAACCATATGTGATCACTGCTCACTCCTTCTTCAGGACACACCCGATTTTAGTCCCTGTCGTGTCGCAGTAGAATACATACCCTATGCCTTCCTCTGGAAGCCTCAAGATGGGTGAACTAGTCAACCTCTGACTCAGATCCCAAAAGATTATTTGTCATTTCTCTGACCAAACGAAGGGTTGCCTCTTCTTCGTCAAGCCTGATGATGGTGCAGCAACTCTGGAGAAATCTAGCATAAGCCTCATGTAATAACCAGCCAAACTGATGAATCTTCGTACCTCTGTCATAGTCTTGGGTGGCTCCCATGCAAGTACCGCCTCAATATTTGTTGGATCCACTGAAACTCCAGCCTCTGAGATGTCATGTCTCTGAAAGTGAACCTCTAGGATCTAGAACTAGCACTTCGAGAGATTACCATAAAGTTGGTGCTCTTAGAGTGTGCCCAGTACTACCTGAAAATGATAGGCATGCTCCTCCTCAGTAGATGAGTAGATCAGAATGTCGTCAATGAATACTATGACAAAACGATCAAGTTTTGGCTGAAAGATTATGTTCATGAGTCCCATGGACTCTTATGGAGTATTGTTTATGCTGAATGGAATAACCAAGAACTTGTAGTGGCTGTACTGACATCCAAATTCCATTTTATACAAATCCTCATCTCGAACTCTGAGCTGGTGATAGCCTGATCTACGATCTATCTTTGAGGACCATCGTGCCCCCTTCAACTGATCAAAGTGTTCGTCAATCCTCAGGAGTGGTTACATGTTATTAATTGTCACCTGGTTCAGATGCCGATGGTCAACACGAAGCCTCAATATCTCATCCGTTTTTTTAGAGAACAGAATCAGGGCTACCCAGGGAGAAATACTGGGCCGAATGAGTCCATTCCCTTGAATGTCCTCTAGATGTACCCACATCTCGCAATGCTCCGTGGGAGCCATCTGATACACAGGTGCAGATATCGGTGTCTTCCCAAGATACAATTCAATGTAAAAGTCTACCTATCGGTGAGGGGGTAGACCTAAGACATTATCAGGGAAAACATCTGAGTACTAGACCCCCAGTATAGGATAGATTGGACTCTACATGTCAACTGCTCTGAGGGTAATGCTAGAAAACTGATGAGTGATTGGCTACACTCTCCTCCGAGTAAGTCCATCCTGTGCTGCAAAGGCTCCCTTCTTACTGGTGAAGGTAAACCAGGTCCCATCCGTGTGGACACACCACACATTGCACCTAATACAGTCCATCTGAGCATGGACTATAGATAACCAGTCCATACCCAAGATGATTTCGTAAGGCATTGATGCCACTACTAGGAGATCTCAACTAAAGATCTCGCCTCCTAGAGTAATATCGCACTGCCGGCACCAGTTCGTAATCATCGAATCTACTATCAAAGGAGTCTCTAGCAGTAAGGATCGAGCCAATGGCTCCGTCATAATATCTGAGCTCTGAACGAGGGCAAGGTAAATGAAAGAATGACTAGAACATGTGTCTATATGTAATGGAGTTATGGTGGAGTAGTCAAAGATCGTACCTCATATCATCTCCGAAGCACCGTGATTGTAGGCCTCAGATTCCTGGAGATGAGCTCTCCCATGTCCTCTTGCTCCCTGTAGTCGGGGGTGGACCTCCTAGTACTGGTGGCAGTAATACCTTGAAACTTCGCCCACCACCAGCTGCATGACCAGCTCCTTTGCCATGTCCACCTGCTCCCTGCGGACCTCCTTGATCAAATATTTGTCTCTGCCTGGGTGGTCCTTTAACCGTCTGCTGATCATTCGTGTGATGGGTTAGACAGTCACGAGCCATGTGACCCTACCCGCCACATGAGTAACACTGCCTGCTCCTGGCTTGTCTGTCTCTACTTCGGGTGCCCTGCACAACCGATCCTTAGTCATGCGGTTGTCCACCTGTAGGTTTGGTCCTATTGCACCTCTGTGACATCTTTCTGCTGCTTGCTGTAGAAGAATCCGCTACGAGTCAACTAGTGGTGGATCTTGCTGCAAGAGACTGCTCAGCAAGGAAACTCTCCACCAAGAGGGCTCCCTCTAACACCGCTGCCTGCTTCGAGATGTTGAGTGAGACCATCGAAGTGCTAATCTCCCGTCTGAGCCGCTGCTCGAAGGTCTGTTCCCTGAAGAATGGGTCATGCACCATATCGGTGGAGTAGTGTGGGAGGTATGTGAACCTCGCTAAGTATTGAGCTACAATCATGTTTCCCTACTGCAGATGAAGTAGCTCATGTATGTGTACTGCGTGAAGATTCACTAGAACAGACTCCGCCTGAAACAGGCTCTCAAATTCTTCCCAGGGAAGTGCCACCTCATCGTGAACTTAAGGCATCAAGCTCCACCATCTGCCCGCAGCTGCCTGTACATGTTTTGAAATAAGAATGACCATGATATAGGCTGGTGTCCCTACTAGTCAAAAAACTCTAACAATATCCTACATCCAATCCTCAGCCGCCTGTGGGTCCATCTCTCCCCGAAACTAGGGTACCCTCTGGTGCTAGTACTCATGTAACACACTCAAGCGGCGTGCACCATCTGCTGATGGGGCTGGTGGCATCAGTGGCCAAATGGGGAGTGGTATTGCTGCTGCCTCCACTAGTGCCTCTACTGGAAGAGGGCCCTGCACCTAAGCCTCATCGCATAGTGGGCTATCAGTGTGTACAACTCTCGGAAATCTTGCGGCCTATTTGCGTAGAGGCATCCTGAGAAGAAATAGGTGCGCTACGGTTAATATGTTTTACTTGGTGAGATGACCTAGTGAAATGACATAAATAAAACATTTGAAAACACACACGCAATCAGTTTTTTCGTGAACTGATTCAGAAATCAAAAGTCAGGGTCCTGGTGTATGGATACGTCGACCATTGCACCAACACTAGACTCCCTAAACTGAAAACCACACCCACTACACTTAACACTATTTCTTCATAGAAAATATTAGAGTCTTAGGTCTTACGGTATAACTGACTCCATTGATACCAATCTTTCATGACCCATCCTCCGGGGCCCATGCCATGACTACCCCAAGCCATCCTTCCATAGGCCAGGGGCTGGCGACTTTCACCAAAGGCGTATTTCCCTAAAACTGGGAAGGCATTGCCTTTATAACCAATAACACACACATAAGGAATCACACAGCTAGAAGAAACACCAAGTAAACTGTATAACGAAAGAGTGATGAAAGTAAAAGGGGCCAGAATACATGCCCTACTGGAAAGTACATGTACAAGTGAAATTCAATAAAACTGAAAAAAAGAAAAGACTGATGTTAGATCATCCTCCTAGGTTCCTACCTGAAGTGTAGGTACAAATTGTCTCCCCAGCACTCCACATCCGTCTGTCTCCTCTGTGTACCGACAATCCGTACGTTCCACCTCCGGGTACCATCCAACCCTAGTAATCTCAGCCTCAAACAGCATTAGCCTTTATCTACATCCAATATAATAATGTGCGGGAATAACCCGTGAAGGGGTGAGTGTAACGATACTCAGTAGAGACCCCAAGACCCTCAAGGTCTCACAAAATCCAACAAGGATAAACCACAATGTATGAAATCAACAGATAACCCTACTTATGTATATGCTCATACATATACCTATGTTATTATGTAATCCATCGCAATCATGAGGAAAACACAAATGTATTGACTCAGGTCAACCAGAATTTTATTTTAGAGGTATTATTTACTGACATCCTCAGTCACATTATCGAAACCTCGGCTGCTAGAGAACTCATGATCAATCGAGTACAGTGGGCCTGCCATGACACCAAGTGGACTTGCCACTAACTTTTGACTGTTGAGGTACACCTCCTGTCGAGTATCGTGGGTCTGATGCGTCACACATAGGCGCTCCCCACCGTGGGTCTACCGTGTCACCAAGCACGCTCCCCCTCATAGCCTACTGAGGTAATCCACCTATTGAGTACCATGGGTCTTCCATATCAACAAGAACGCTCCTCCACCATGGGTCTGCCACCACACCATGACACTCCCAACATGTCTAGTAGAGTCACTCCGAGTCAAATGGTCAGCAGTCGTCAGGTCTCAGTCAGCTACTAGGTCTCCGCACTACGCTCGCTAGTCTCCAGGAGGATCTGATCCATGATCTACTAGTCGATACGACTCCTTTCTTGAGTTCCCACGAATAATTATCTCAAAGGTCCTCCACGTCAAAGGGGTCTCAACGCAATAGACGGTACGTCAATCGGATGCTCGGTCTATGAGTTATTAGCCTTTTAGTTCCGAGGGCCCGGTTGGATTCGTGCACGATCCGACCTGACTAAATCCCATCTATACCCCAAACTTCAGTGGGATAAGATCAAAGGGACCTTCATTCTCTATGATTAGCATCACTGTTGACGGTTCGTCAAACGGATGATCGATGCAAAAGTTATTTCCAAAATAAAGTAAAGGGTCGTAGTGGGCCCGGGTCCGGTCCGACCCAGCATGACCGACCCCTCCCGACCCAGTCAGGGCCAACCCGGTTCGGGTTGACCCGTCCTAACCCATTGGGTCTAGCCTAGCCCATTTGGTGGGCCATCCCATTGAGTTCATCTCGGGCCGCTGGGCCCAGCCCAGCAGGCCGCGGGGGGCCGTAGAGGGCCACGAGGGCGCGGATCGACCGTGAGTTGGCGCGAGGATGGTTTGGCATGGAGGTTGCCTCCTAGGTGGATCGGCCTGGATGCCGCAGCGTAGTCGGTTCGGCCCTGAGGGCGCTGCCTGGGCGGCTCGGCCCGAAGGGCGCCACATGGGGCCGGTTCGGTAGGGGTGCCGCGAGGGAGCGGGCGGCCGGGATAGAGTTCGACCCGAAGGTCAAGGCCGCTCGGGAGGGCGCTGCGAGACCAGTTCGGCCAGGAGGGCGCATGCCGCTCGGGAGGGTTCTGCGAGGCCGGTTCGGACGGGAGGGCATGAGCGGCCAGGAGCCGGTTCGACCAGAAGGTCGGGGTGGCTGGGGCCGGTTCGGCCGGCGGACGGTGGGACCATGGTGGCTCAGCCTGGCCCTAGGTGCAGCGTGGGGGTGTGGCCGGTTCGGCCGGGGTGCCGCAAGGGCGCACAACCTGTTCGGTCGGCGACGGCGCAAAACACCGCAGGGGCGGCGTGTTTCGCGGAGGCCACGGGGGGTGCAGTCATTGCCTTCGTCGTCGTTGTCACCTTCCTCTGTTTCGAAGAACACTACAAAAGATAATGGCGGAGGGGTCGGGACATGTCGGTTTGGTCCGCACCCTCCGCGTTTAGGGTGGTAGAATTTGGCAGACAAGAATGAAGCACAACAAACCCTCCCGCAATGATCAATGCCAAAACCCGAAAAAGGATAAAAAATATGCGGATCAACTAGTTAAATGTTGATCCACATTCTTTGTTTTAGAAGGAATGAATGATGGGAATATAAAATAATTCACAAAAATCCCCTACCTTATTCGTTGTTCATCGAAATTGGCGCGAGAAGGCGGACGTCAATTCGTTGTAGAAGAGCACATCGTACGTCGAAGGAGGTTCCAAGGAAGAAAGTCGAAGTCAATGTTGTTTTTCGTTGGTGGTGTGTTCTTCGTCAGGAGATGAAGATCTTCGTTGGAGAACATTATTTCTCCCAAGATTTCTCCTTTCCCAATTCCTACCAATTTCCAAGTGAGCCCTAAAATAATAGATTAAGTAAACTATTATTTTTTTGGAAAAAAATTAGATAAGGATAATTAATCACTTTGTTGTCACATTAAATGGTGCATGTGTTGGCACAATAAAGGTGGAGGAGGTCTAGAGGCTCTCCCTCATTTATGAGGGAGTTGTGAGTTTTTCCTCTCCCACCATTATTAGGGGGGTCGGGTGGTCTCTGCTCCCAAATTCAAATTGGGAGGTTTTGAATTATCAGGTGGTCCCCACTAAAATTAAACATGAAGAGGAGGTTTAGGCCCCAGGTGGTCCCCACCAGCATAACCTCTCATTGTAGGTTAAGGTGTGGTGGTCCCCACCTCCAACTTCCACATGGGTAGTTACAACAGATAAAATAAAATAAAACATGTGTTTATTATATGTTATTATTTCCAGGAAAAACCCAAAAACTAACATTCACCCTCGACCAACTGTCGTCGTGGTGAAAGTATTCTTAACCGAAAATCAGTGTTGTGAGTTCAAAGGTGCCCTCGAATTTCATTTCTAAGTACCGGTTCAAAAGTTAGAAAAACCCACTCGTATGTTTACTAAACATACCCGAAAAAAACTTCAAAAATTGATTCCGGGCACTCCTTGCCTCAGAATCATGCATCATCAATTTTCGCAGACTCATGAAATTCCCACTTAATTAAAAAAATACATGGAAATCCTGGTCTTTACACAACATATCAAGATATGAACTCGGGGATTTTTAATATACTTTTATAAGAGGATTACTGATTCGTTACATTTTATTGAAACAATCCTCATGGAAATTATGAATAATCTCCCTCTCTAGGAAATTCAACAGACATAGGATTGAGACATAGAGTTCAACACTCCAAAAATCAATTGAATTACTAATTTTTTTTTTGAAAAGAAAGAAATTGTAAGTTTACTCACTTTAAAACTCCACCCCATCAGGACAATAAAAGCATCAAAAAAATTCATTCAAGATTAATCTCGCCGATTGGTCTTGAAATTGGAAATTAAAAACATTGAGGTTTAAAAAACAAAAAAGAGAATTAGAATCTGTCTCACCAACTAATTCTAATTATGTAAAAAATAGAGAACATGAAGAAGTATAAAAGAAAATACAGTAGTTTTGAATTCTCAAGATAGAAAATTTACCCTAAATCATATTTATTAAATACATAAAAAACATCTGATTATAGAGTACATGAATTTATAAGAAATGAGAAAAGTAGAACTCCTCAAGTGCTCCTTCTCTCTAGGACTCTGTCTTCACATGGATTTCTGGAAATTTTTTCTGCTCCAAGATCTGCTCTACCCTCATGGTCTCATTTAATCATAAGTGAATATCTACGAAATCTTTTTGATGATCTATTTTAATTAAAATTTCATCTTTTTCCAATTACTATCATTCTCCACCGATGTTGATAAGTTCATTCCTTCTTCACTGCACACGTGCATTTTTTCAATGCATTATTTGTCATTTTAATATTTCCCTCATTATTTAATTCTTAAAGTTATTTAGAATGTATCTAGATGTATTTTGAGTTCCTTCATGCATCTCCAAAGAAAAATTGATAAAACAGCTAATAATTTAATAAAACATTCGTAATTTGTTTACAGAAGTAATTAATTATTATTAATTTAATGCTATAATATTATTTAAACGTTATTTAATGTAAATTCTTATTAACTAATAAATTTTTTACTTGATTATTTTATTGAATTCATTTAATGTTGTTATATGCTATTACTATTTAATAGATGTAATATTATTATAGAAGTTATTTATTAATTTATTAAGGTTTTTATTTATAATTATGTGTTATTAATATGTTTTTAATTTAATGTTTATTTATTTATTATTATTTTAAATTAATATTAATAGTAATTAGTTATTATAATTTAAAATTAGTTTATAATTAATTGAAATATTTTTTTTCTTTGATTAATATTTTTATTAAAAAATATAATTATTTCATTTAAATATAATTTAAATTATAATTACATTATTTATTAAATTATTTAATTAAATTTATTTATTTTACTTTTTGTTTATAATTTATTATTAGTTTTTTAGATTTTAAAAAGATATTTTATTTTTATTAAATAGTTTTATATTTTATTTTTTTATTATTAGTTATTTAATTATATTAATTATTAATTATTATAATTATTAATTTTGTTATTATTATTATTATTTATTTAGTCTTATTTATTATATTTTTTTTATTATTATTATTTTAATTAGTTAATTAAGTTTATTTTATTTATTTTTTAATATCTTATACCCCACTAATTTCTTCTCCACTATTCATGATGCAGGGGGGTTGAGCATATGTGATAAGCGTCCACGATGAATCTCCCTTTAAGACGTGACAAATCCTGGTCCAACAACGACCCTCCTCTTCCTGCTCGGTGTAGTGAAAATAGATGGTGGCTTCCTCAAATCTTCTCTAGAGGCTTGGATTCAATCTCTATCGGTAACAAGATAGGATTTTATTTAGCGGTTGTAGACAACTTCCCTAGGTGGCGCATTGCACACCTCTCCAACTTTTATTTAGATCATCTGGTGGCTCTACTTATCATGTACGATCTCAAGATGGCTCACAATTATTCTCCAAATCTCGCTCATAGATGCTAGGTGGTGAGCTAAACTTATCCACAGTGGTGCATCAGATTAGTTCGGCTCACCGGTCATGGGTTTACCGAGAAAAAGATTTCTGATATGGAGATTTGGGATCAGTTCTGTGAATAGACTTTTGGTGCGAATATGCAGGTTGGAGGTCCATCAGTAGATCAGTGAAAGAATGTCTCATTGGTGCATTGTTCGTGAGTTGGTAGATTAAGATTGGGAAAGCGTCAGTTTGATCTGTCTCATCGACACGGGTCGATGATTCATGTGGAACCTGTCGGTGGGTCTATGGATGGGGATGCTTTGGTGAGAAGAGTTGCAATGATTATCAATAGATGAAATACCCACATGAGGGAAAGGGGTGTATTGGTGACACACGAGTAACCGATAGAGGGAAGGGGTATCAGTAACTAAAATCGCCGGTGACCCTAAAACATTAAAAAAATGAAGAATTAACACATTAAATTTATAAAAGTAAAAGGTTAAAAAAATAGAAATTAAAATCTTAAAAAAACTAAAAAAATTGAATTAATAAAGTAAAGTGTATTAACTAACAAAAAAGAAATTAAATCTAATTTATCAACTATTTTAATGTATTAATAAATGAAAACTATCTGAATTGATTCTAGATAATAAAATTGATTTTAAGAAATAAATTAAAGTAAATAAATTTAATAAATGAAATCAAAATAAAAATGGATGATTCATGGGTTATAAATGGACGTTCATCATTAACTCATTGAGTCACTAACAGTGGCAAAGGGAAGTGATGGTGGGATGAGCTACCGATGTAGTGCTGTTAAGACATTGTGTTTGTGAATTATTTGAAATAGAAGTGTATGTGATTAAAACTTCGAAGAGTTATTGAACCACTGTCACTAAGGAACAGTGTGTCATCTTCAAATATAAAATAATGACAAATCTTAATTTATTAACTTACAAAGATAAACATAGTTAATTAATAATCTATTTAAAAAAATTAATAATAAAATATATTAAATAAAAAATAAAGACTTGACTTATATTAAAAATTAACTATGTTTTAAAATAGATTAATTAAATTGTAAAAATGAGTTGTTAGATTAAAATTTTAAAGGATAAAATTAATAAATAAAATCAAATCAAGTTAAACAATTAGACGTGAAATTAGAAAACAAGTTATGTTATTTTTAATCGATCAAAATTAAAAGCTAACATTTTATGTTAAAGACTAAGTTAATTAATTATAAATAAGAAGATTAAAAGGTTAATTAATAAAATTTTCATTATTTTTAAAAAGTCAAGAAGATTCATAATTCAATTTTAAATTAATAATTTTAATTAAATGATTAAATATGAAGAAATAATTTATTTTTTTAAATCTAAAAACAAAATATATTGCGATTAAAAATAATAAAATAAAAAATAAGTTGATTTTTAATTTAAATAAAGGATTTTTATTGATTATTTAATTAATTAATAACCAGAAAACACCAAAAATTAATAAAGCATCATGTCAAAATATATGAAATAAATAGAAAAAGAATAATGAACCAAAAAAATATGTTTGAAAAACATAATTAATAAAGAAAACATAAATAAAAAAATAGTAATAAAAACATATTAAATTAAAAATTTAGTTATAAAATTACAAAATCTCATATAATTAATGAAAAATGTAAAAAAAAAATTAAAATTTAAAAATTTAAATAAATTATGTGAAAAATAATGTGATTTAGAGAGGAATCAAATTACCCCACACTCAAATAATGTTTTCCCCAAAAAAATTTCATGATTTATTATCTTTGAAAAATATAGCAGTGTTTTATTAATGAACCAAAAATCTAACATATTAATTATTAAAAAAATAGGGAAAACTATACGGATTCTGAAATAAAATTTATAAAATATTTCGTTCCAAATTTAAAATACTCACTGGGAATTTAAAGACCAAAGAATCTTCCATTTTTAAGGATGTCCTGCCTCATTTATGAAACTGCATGATGAATTATTTCTATTCAAGTCTATAATCTAAATCCAAGGGTGATAATAGGTTAAAAGTAAATCGATTTAAAAACATAAAAAAAGAACTTCACACTTTGACTTTCTCATAAGTTCTAAAATTAAATATTTTTCTGAATCACCTTATTGATACAACATAATTGATTCTATACATACCTAATGAACCCTTCTTCATATGGTGTTCATTATTCCCATTACCAAAATGAACTAATTTTTGACCGCAGTCAATTTATTTCATTTTTCCCTGACATATTAATTATTAAAATAATTGTCAATTAACAGTTATTCAAATTAAATACAGGGCTTTTATTAGTATATTCACACCCAATGCCTAGTGTCTTAGAGAATCACCGTGGGATCCCAAATTTCCAAATCACTCCCATTCAAATATATTCATATGAAAAACATTCAACTTGGCTCACTAAGGTGATTATTATTATTTAAATAGTATAATGAATTTGATTCCCTTGGGATAGATTCAATTTTTCAATTCCTAATGTTATGATCTCAACTCCACAAACAAGTATCATATATCACTCCAAAACATAGTTCGTAAAACAATTTCAAAGAAATCACTAAGCATTGTCATTCAGAAATCATCCATCCTCCCTAATTATAGATTCAAGTGTCTTTTAACTATGAATATGATATTATACTTATAATGGACTCATTCGATGTATAGTTTACAACCTAAAGAATCTAAAAAATGTGTATGAATTTTGACAAAAATATAACATTATTTTAACAAAAATTGTGAAGAGGAGTTGGAATTGATGGGATTTCATTAATCACATTTTAGATTACTCATGAATTGACTACCTCTCCTACACTTTAAACCCATATTTTTTCCAAAATATGAATTAAAATATATAGAAGATATTTAGATAATTAAATTTCAAGGTATATCTTGAATTAAGTAGATTAATCACATTTATAAGGATCTCAGTGAAGTTCAGATAAACTTTGTTTTCAACAAACACTACATTACAATAGATAAAAATGTATTATTATTTATGGTAGTGAAAAATATTTACATTTTAGTTCAATAAATTAAATGTAAAGTATTAAAGAAAACAGTAAAAATGGTATAGCATTTTGACAGATTTTATTTAAATATATTATCAATATGGAAGAAGAAAATATTTATAAACACCCTTCAAACTAAATAAGATTAAAGAATATTTTCATACAAAAAACAACATTCAACCAGCATGTCCCCACCCCACATAGTTTCTAAAAATAAGTTGTTTTAAAAATATTGAAATTCAGTTTTCCGTAAAGAGTCACGTACATAATTTTTAAATGAATAATACCTCAAGAATTAATAAATTTCTATAAGAAAAAAAATGAACTATAATATCACTAACTTACCAACACTACCATTAGCGAGTAACTAACAGTAGTGTATCGGTGGATTAGGTGCATCGGTGAGTCAATGACTCCCTGATAGTAGCAAAAGTGTGACAAAGTAGTGATGTTTTTAAAATTGAATTGAGTAGAAAATAAATGAAAATGTAAAATGAAGGTACATAGCTATTAAATTTGTCATTAATTCTCCAACATAGGAATTCCAATCATATATGACACCAATAACATCATAATTATTTACCTAAAAATACAGACCAAGAAGACCAAGAAAAAACTAGAAGAAATAGAGAGTACAAAAATTGAATTACTAAGACATTATTCAAAAGAAATAACAAGAAAATATTAAAAGTAAAAACAAAAAATGATCCATGTATTGACTTTCATGCAACACTGAGTTTTAAGTCTTCAACTGTACTTTAATCATAATCACTTTTCCAGCACTTTGAATGCATCCAATCCCTTTTGACGTCCTTTAAAATATTTCTTAACTCTCCACCCAATAACCAGAATGGTCTTATTTTCTTATCCTACAGTCTCAATAAATCCATTATTTAAAACTCTAACAATAGTAAAAGGACCTGACCACTTGGATTTTATATTTTCAAGAATGATTTTAAGTCTTGATTTTATGAGAAAGAGTTTATTTCTAGGTTTAAACTCTATATTTTGTATGAAATAATCATGAACGGTTTTTACCTCTCTTTTTGTATCCTAGAATTTTTATATGACTCCCTCCTTATCTCATCAAATTCACTCTGCCCAAGTAGTCTTCTCTCACCAGTACTATTTAAATCAAAATTCAAGGCCTTAACTACTCAATATGAATTGTGCTTTGACTCCAATGACAAATGAAAACAATTTAAAAAGAAAATATTATATGTAGACATATCTATTGGTGTCTTACAACCTATTATTTATTCCCATAAAGAATTATCTAAAATCGACAACCCCAATTTTCAAGAGTGTGAGATAGGTTTCTCTAGGATTTCTTTTAAATCCCCTTTATAAATTTCAACCTGTATACTAGACTATGGATGGTAAGAAGTAATATTTTTATAGGTGCATCCATATTTATCCTTTAAATACATAAACATATAGTTCTAAAACTTTTTTCCATTATCAATTATTAACTAATTTTGTAATTAAAATCTTGGGATGATATTCTTTTTAACAAACGTGCAAACACTATTGGCCTTTTTATTGGGATGAGCTATTACCTCAACAAATTTATAATCATAGTCTAAAACAACAAGAATATACTAATTCCTATGATATGATGGAAATATACCCATGAAATATAAACCCCATAAATAAAAAATATCAACTTCCAAAATACCTTCTGAGTTAACTCCTCCTTCTTCCAAACATTTCCCAAACTTTGCCATTTATCACATCCAAAAACATAAATCCTATTATCCTAGAATAATGCTGTCCAACAAAATCCATATTCAAGGACCTTCTAATATGTCTTCTCACCACCATGATGACCTCCACAAGGAGTGGTGTGACCACTCTCTAGAATTGTAAACAATTCTTCCTCTAGCACACACCTTTTAAGTATTCCATCAGCACACCTCCTAAACAATAATGGGGTATCCTAATAGTAAAACATAAGCTCCCAAGTGAATTTATTCCTTTGGTTATTTGATAGATTTTTGGGAAATACACCTACTTCTAGAACATTAGAAAAATATGAAAACCGTGTAGGTTTCCTGATTGATATAATTAGTATCTTTTTCATTAGTAAAGGAAACGTTAATATCCCTTAGGTCATTATAATTGGTATGGGGAATCCTTGAAATATGGTCCGCAACTAATCGTTATTCTCCATTATTATATCTTATCTCCAAATAAAATTATTAGAACAAAAATATCCATTTAATCAACATGGGTTTCTCTTATTTTATAGTTATCAAGAATTTTAAGGCGGAATGGTTAGTAATGATAATGAAATTAGAACCTAAAAGATACTACTAATGATTATCAAGAGAAAAGACCATAACTAATAACACCTTTTCAGTAGAGGTATAGTTTTGTTGAGTCTTTTCTTGTAGTCTACTAGCATAATAAACTAAATTAATATTTTTATCACATATCTATCATAATAAATCTCTATCAACTATATCACTAGCATCACACATTAATTCAAATTGTATTTTCCAATCAGGTTCAGTGATAATAGGTTATGTAGTGTGTTTTTCTTTAAGTAGACTGAAAGAATCAAAACCGTTTTTATCTAAATTAAATGGGGAATCCTTGGAAAGAAGGGAACATAAGGGCATAGGGATCTTTGAAATGTCTTTGATAAACCTATTGTACAAATTAGAATTCCATAAAAATATTCGAACACCTTTAAAATTTTTAGGAGTTGGTAATTTTTGAATGACTTCAATTTTCGCACTGTCAACCTTCAAATATCTATTGGACACTTTATGTCTGAAAAAAATTCCCTCAGTGATCGTAAATTCACATTTTTCCTAGTTGATTACAAGTTTGGTCTATATACACCTCTCTACCACTAACTCGAGATTCATTAAACAAGTATGAAATTTGTTTCCCATAGTCGATAAGTCATCCATGAAAACCACTATGATCCTCTCTATCATATCAGAGAATATGGACATCCTACACCTTTTAAAGGTAACCTGAGCTCCAAAAAACCCAAATTGAATCCTCCAATAAGAAAATGTCCCAAAAGGTCATGTAATGGTAGTCATCTTCTAATCATTGGAACAACTGGAATTTGGTTGTAACCAGAATACACATCTAGGAAACAAAAAAATTCATTCCCCAGAAGCCTTTAAATAATTTGGTTAAGGAAGGGCATTGTAAAATGGTCATTAATAGTGGATGAATTGAGATTTCAATAGTATATACAGACACTCCATTTGGTGGATTTTCTAACTTCAATTTCTTCATTTTTCATATTTTTTATAATAGTGAAACTTCATTTCTTAGGGAGGTTATAGACCATGCTAACACACGAACTATCGTAGATTCTTCTCTAAAACACTTTTTCATGTTGGGATTCAATATTACATAACACTTTAACATATTCTTATGGTCAACCTCCATAAGAATTTTATTCAAGAAGAATTAGGGGATAATTATTTTAATATCAGTTATGGTACAGCCTAGGGATGATTTTCTTTAATAACAATAAATTGTATTTCTTCTTGATTTTCATTCATCTCATCAGATATGATTACAATCAGGGGGATATTTTCATCCAATAACAAATATTTTAGATGTTTATGAAGTGGTTTCAGTTCAAGGACAGGTTCTTTTTCACTTAATGGATAAATCTTGGGCCTATGAGGAATAAGATCTACAACATATCGCTTTTAGTGAGTTAGTAATGATGAAAAATATTCAATTTCATGGCTAGTAACAAAAATGACAGTACTTCTGTCAAATGTGGACATCTCACTATCCATCTTTTCTATACATGAATTTAACAGATTTATCAAGGAATAGTCATCATGTTTCCTTAACATATCTCCCTCTACCTCATAAATTTTTTCCTATAATGTTGGTGACCGTAGAGTTAGCCTAAAATTCACTCAAAATTTTTTTATGTTCGGAAATAGATTACACATGTTTTTTAAAAGTAGAAACTGGATAGTTTTCCAGTTCTGGAAAATTTTACCGATTATCTATTTGATCAAATTCAACACATTATGAAATAGGAAAATCATGACATTTAAATTCCAAATTTATTACTTCAATATAGGATTGTTTTTTAAATTCTTCAAAATTATCAAGTTGATTTTCAGATTCCAATGATTTTATCCTTGAATAGTTTTTATGGAATGTTGATCCATTGAAAATTTTAAAGTAATTAAACTCCTAATATTATTGTCTAATTTTTAAAATAATCTAACCCTTATAAACATCAATAACAGCGTCGTCAGTGCCCAAAAGGGCCTACCCTAAATAATAGGAACCTCTGTGTCACATTCCATATCTATGACCAAGAAGTCTGCAAGTAAAAATATCACCCCAACTCAAAATAACATGTGATATACCCTATACACATGATGAGTGAAAGAACGGGCATCCAAATGAAAGATGACTGGGGGTTGACGATCACCCAATCTCTACTATTTTAATAGTAAGTATGGGAGAAGATTGATACTAGAACCTAATTCACACAGGTAGTTGAGTGGACTAGAATATTCTAAACCAAAAGGAATGACAAAGTTAGCTCAATCTCTGAGTTTTGGGTGGGATTTTCTTTTGGATGACATCACTACACTCTTCAATGAGGCAGTAGGTAGAAAATTATTCAAGTGTATTTTTGTCTGTAATAATATTTTTATGTGATTTCAAATAATATGGGATTTTAATTAATTCTTAAATGAATGGGATGTTCACATGGAGATTGGTCAAAAGACTATGGAACTGAAGGAGTTCTGCTTTAGTATTTCTTTGATGTTTGAGTTTATCAGAGAAAGTAATGGGTGGGGAAATTGTTTTCAAAACAGTTTGTGTATCCCTTATTTCATAAAATAAACTTTTTCTTTTCCTTTATTTTTTTTTATTTTTAGAAACATTTTTAGCATGAATTCCAGGTGAAAATGTTAAATTTTTTTCATTTTCAACATATTTCTCATGATTTCTAGATTGTGTACAGAGAATATTATTCTTTCTATATTAAAACAGTTTTTTAGTTTGGTCATTTTGAATGTATTTTTCAGATATTGTTTGAGTATTAAGATAACTTCAAGTAACGACATCCATGGATTTTTCTCTAGGGTTTAGTTCAGTTGTGCTAGGTAATCTACCATTACCCCATGAAGTAAAGTCTCTACCTATTTTTTCCAATTGAGTTTCCTTGTTTTCCATTCTAACATCATTTTTTATTTTATTAGATTAATATTGGGATTGATGTTTATTCAGTTGAGTTTTGAGCCTTTTCTCTTCAAATTCCATTCTATTTAAAATTTTATATTATTTGGAAGTCACATGACCATCATAATTTCCTTAATAATTTAAAGATTTACCCAACTATTGATTTTGAATTTTTTTTCAAGGATGATTTTGTTAATTTAGGGAAGCGGATTGCTTGATTAGACATGGGTATTTCCATGATAGATTGGGATGGTTCATATAGACATGGTTATAATTTTTTGAAAATGGATCTTCTTTAACAAGATTCCTAGAACCATAATTGTGAGTGTTAGAATTTTCTTATTGTTGGGATGGCATGTCAACTTTGGTATATGAGTTTTATTTGTGAGCGAACATCCCAAATTTTTGACATTATTCCCTAAGTCATTGGTTTGTGTTTCGTAGCCAATTTGTCTTATAGATTTCTTGGAATTCTAGTTCATTAAATTCTAATGTTGGTTGGTTATTTCAGCTAGTTCAACATTAGTGTTAATTTCAATTCAAGAACCAGTGTTAGGATTTCTATAAGATCTTTTTATTCTTGATTTTTTTATGTTACAAATTTAAATCAATGTTATCGAAAATGTGTCTTAACTCCTCATATGTATTATAATTATAGTTTTCCCTAGTATCTTAGTCTACTACGTTCTGACTAGAGGAGGATAACACTTCATATAAGGTGTCTATGAGAATATGGGATGAGATTTGATGATGGGGATAATTCCTAAGTAGGCCCCTGAATCTATCACAAGCCTCATGAAAGGATTCTCCATCTTCTTGATAAAATCTGGCGATCTTAGTTCTTATTTCTATTTTATGTATTTGGGGATATAATTTAATGATGAATGAGTTATAAACAAGGTTCCAATTCTCAAATTTATTCTCATCTAGACTAAAAAACTAGTGTCTATAATTCCCTTTAAGGAAAAAGGGTAATACTATCATTCAAAGATCATTTTTAGTGAGTAATAAGAGAGGAAATTAATGTAATGTATTGTAGGAATATCTAATTATGGTAAAGGATTCCTCATTAGATAGTCCATTAAACGAAGTAAGTAGAGAAATGTGAGATTGTTTTAGTTCATAGTTTCTTTCTCTAGGAGTAAGTTGGATTGAAGAATGATTACTTGACACTTGAGGCAGTTGGAACTCCCTAATCCTAGGCCTCTAATTCTCCCCCAATAGTTCATAATTAATGTTTTGGTCATTAGGGGAAGGAAATCTGTCATCTAAATTCTACATTTCAATTTTACTTTTCTTTTTATGAAAATATAGATGCATCTCTAGTTTATAGTTTAAAGGCTCTAATATAATAGTATAATATATAGTGTTTATACATTGGGTGAAAATAGGTGAAATTCAGTACAAACAAGTTCAAAAATAGTAATAAATATGTTATAAAACTGAAAAAATTATTAAAAAAAAGTCAGTGAATCAATGTTGATTTTTTACATAGTTTTGAAATTTTTCAATTTTTTGGAGTTTTTTATTTGTGATTTTTATCTGTTTTTTGGAAATGTGTATTGGTTAATCAAATCCTTCCCCAATAGCACAACAATAGACTTGAACCAATTTTCATTGAAATATATACAAATATTAAAAATTTATGTTTTTATAATACTACTATATTGTAGCTAGTAGTGTCAAACCCACAATGATGGATGAACAACCAAATTTTCATTTAAAACAGCCCCACTATTGTCAGCAATTGGTGAAATATTCTGTTTTTTTAACATTTTCTATAATATTTTTAATATTTTTTCTATTTTTTTAGTAATTAGGAAAATGAAACAATGGGTTTGACTAGAAAACTAATACTTTAACCACATCAATGATGAACGATAGGAAAAATTGAACTAAGACATCGAAGCATGAACTGAGAATCAATGGATCAAGATAAGGACTTGGGGATTCTTAATCTACTACTTTAAGAGTATGACTTCTTCACTAATTTTTACAAAAACACACCTCATGTAAAAGCTTTATAATCTCCCTAATAGGGAAATTAAATAGATAGAGGATTGAGTCCTGGAGTTCATCTCTCCAAAAATCAATCGAAATGCTAAAAAATATGAAAAGAAAGCAATAAGAATTTAACTCGTCATAAAACTCCAACCGCTCATGATAGTAACAGATTCAATGAATAAATTCAAGATCAATCTCACCTATTATTCTCTAAATTTTAAATTGAATACTTTAGTGTATGAACAATTAAAAAGAGAACAAGAATCTGTCTTTTTGACTGATTCTAATTCTTTAAAAAGAAGAGCACGTGAAAAAGTATAGAAGAAAAACAAGTAGTTTTGAATTCCCGAGAGAGAAAATTTATCCTAAGATCATATTATTTAAATACATAAAAACATATGATTACAGAGTACATGAATTTAGAACATAAAAGGGTGGAATAACTCCCCTAGGGATCCTTCTCTCTCAGACACTGTCTCCGGGTGGATTCATGGAAATCTACTACTCTCTGGGATCTACTCTACTCTCATGGTATTGGATGATTGTAATTGAATCTCTCCTTGATTTTGATTCTTCTCTATTTTAATAGAATTTTCATCTGCTTCCAATCACCATTGTTCTCCAAAGACTTTGATAAGTCCATTTCTTTGGCTCTGAACACATGCATTTTTTCAGTTCAGATATGACATTCTATCCTTTCCCTCGTAACTAAAACCATAGAGTTTGTTGGAATGTATATATATGTATTTTGAATTCCTGTATGGATCCGTAAAAGAAAAAAAGTTAAAACATTTAGTAATTTAATAAAAAATTTGTAATAATGCTCCAATATTATTTAAATGTTATTTAATGTTATTTTTTATAAGTTAATAATTTTTTCAATTGGTTATTTTATTTTATTTATTTAATGTTGTTATATGTTATTATTATTTAATTTAATTCATATTATTAATAAAATTATTATTTTATTTTGTATGTTTTTAATTTATAAGAAGATAAGATTATTAATTTTATAATTTAATAATTATTTATATATTATTTTATTATATTAATATTATTAGTAATTAACTATTATATTTTAAAATTATATTATTATTATTATTTCAATTAATTATTTTTATTTTATTAATTTTCATATTATCATTATAATTAGTTTTTTTTGAAAAATATTATATTTATTAAATTTATTAATGCATTTAATTAAATTTATTTATTTTAATTTTATTGATATGTTATTTTTAATTTTTTTTCAAAAATATTTTTCTTTATCAAATAGTTTTATATTTTATTATATTATTATTAATTGTTTAATTAGATTCTTTATTATTTATTATAATTATTATTTCAATTATTTTAATTATTTATTTAGATGTATTTATTATATTATATTTATTTTTCTTTTCTTGTGATTAAATAATTTTGTTTATTATATAATTTTAATCTCTTCTCCCCCCAAATTTCTTCTCCACTGTGCACGGCGCATGGGGGGGGTTGAGCTTCTCTAGGAAGCATCCATATCCCTTCAAAATGCGGCGAATCATGGTCCAGCAGCCTTTGACGGTGGAAAGATGGGCTCCTATTCAGCGGCTGCGGAAAGATTCCATAGGAGGTGTCTTGTACACCACTCTAGATTTGCTTCAAATTCTTGAGTTGATCTACTTCTCTAGTACTAGCTCGCGATAGCTCACAGTTCTTCTCCATATCCGCCTCATAGACGTAAGGTGATGATCTCGGTTTCTCCATAGATTACATAGATAAAATATTAGTTATAAAATCATATTAATTAATGAGATTAGTTATAACATCAGAAAAGTCTGAATAATTAATGAAATGTGTAAAAATTATTTATTAAAACATTAGATACCTAAATAAATTATGTGAAAAAATCATGTGAGTTATATCCACATCACTTATCGACAACTATAAATATTTATACTCCTAACCTAAAATAATTATGTATATAAGTTTGTTTTTTTACCAATTTACAACACTTGGTGTAAGTAATGTTATCACTTTGAACTTGTTTTGTAAAAGTGAGGTGGGTATCTATTATATTTATAAATCCCTTCTCTAGTAGATAATATATGGTTATTTAATAGATATTTCATGATATTTAATATAGATTCAATTTTATTTCATGGAAATTTGTGTTATGATTCATGGGGATGAAATCAGGGATGAACATATTCTCGTGATACTTAATGAACAAATCGTGATTTCTAAATTAATGAGTGAAATTTTTCTATAAAATGACCAAAACCAATAAAAACATGTATTCTCATGTTTATATCATTTGATATAACTAAATAAGTTATCTTTTTCATACATGATACAGATGTAGGTTCTGGGCACAACAGAAGCGCCATATGGGGCATTCCTAACTAACCATTTCTCTCAAATGGGGATTATTATGATATTTACATGATGATATACACCCTGATTAATGGAAGAGAATAAAAAAATAATTGAATATTAAAAGATAGAACCAAGACACATGATCATCAAATATTATTTATATTTAATATAATTTATTAATTAATTACATTGTGATTAATTTTTTCTTCATTGAAGAATCATAAGATTTCTCTATGTTATATAATCATCACATTTTATAAATCTAGAGTAAATTACTTCTATTTGTGATCCAAATGTGTTCAATTAACCTCTAAACATCATTATTTGAAGTTATGTCTCTAGCACAATAGATCCTAATGCTTGAATTAGTAACATTTGATCTCCTCGAGAATCGCTTGAAGAAGGACTTTTATTGATCTCTCTATAATAGAGAGTGGTGGCGGTGGAGGATATATCTTCATTCTTGAGACCATTCATAAAGTGGTATCTCTCTTTGTATTTTAGGGAATTATCTCTGGATTTCATTGTACTCAATAAAAGCAAATTGGTCACTATAAGAAAAGAATATAAATGGTTTCATATATATTTAGGGTTAGAAAATTATAATTTCACATACACGCATTTTTGGTTTTCTTAATTCTAACATAACCCCATGTAAACAATAACAATATTATAATTATTTCATATTATTCACTAAAATCATGAATTAAATTAATTATTCTTTATCAAAAAAATATTTAATTTTTTTTCTCACAAGACCTCTAAACTCGGTCTGTCATTCCTCCACAATATTTATCAGAACATTAATAATAACTATTTATTATTTAAATAAATATCACATCATTATTATCCAATAAAAAAATAAATATTATATTCACTGAATAAAAAAAAATTTATTTAATATTCTTCCCAAAAATATAGTATTGAATAACTAATGACATATTATATTAGATCCATCAAACAAGAATAATTATTAAACCACAGGTGGGAAGAATATTTATTCAACTTTTAAAAAAATAAATAACATTAGTATTAATTTGAAGTTCTGGATACACTTAATATTTGGCCCACTGTGCCTATTTCTTAGTGGTATTGGGAGAAACAACACACAATACAATGTTAGTGTCTAGATACACACAAAATAATCCAAATAGAAAGTCATAAATGTTGAAAAAGTATAAAACCTCATATATAGACTTACTGTGATATATAATCCCTTTATCTCGATATCTCTAATATTTAAATTTTCATTATGATGCGATCAAAATATGTTCTCAATGTATCATTGTTTGACTTTTTGAAAATTAAACATCCCTATCGAGCACAATGTCTATGGATTTAATTAGGCAATATCATATCCATAAAATAATCCAATATATCAACTTACATTAAATAACAGAAGATACAAATACCTTATCTCATTATTCATTAATGGAATATTAATCATGATGCACCCATCATATACTACTTCACCATGAACACTTATTATCATGGTTTTCCTCAATACATCAAATTCGTGACCAATATCATATATTAATAATAATTTTAAAGTATACGTACCAATACAATAATCCCAAGATATGAACATCCAATGAAACATATAAATTTGTATTTCCTACTATCAGGTCACATTCTCATAATTTCACACACTAGAAATATTAAAAGAACTATAACATGAGAATGTGCCTTAATTTCATTTGAGTATCATCCCTTAATAGCCTGTATAAAATGTGTCCCTCAAATGATTTCATATAATTATTTAACATGTATTTAAGAATAATATTGTGGAATTTCTATGTTATCATAATATTAGGGAACTACTATTCCATTTATTTGAGTTAGCAAGTGTTAGGATATTATTACATATTATGTAAGATATAAGAACAATCTTGATTTTACAATGATTTTATTAAAATTAATAACAATTAATACATGTTATGATAAGGTACATAAAATTTCCTTGTAGGGGACCAACTCAGTAGACACCCACTTAATTTATTGCCAAATGATAACATTATTTATACAACTAACTGTCATATGATACTCATTCTTCAATTGACATTGTCATTTAGTCGATGGGTCTACCACATTTTCTTCCATGTAAAATATTCTTACTGCAACTTGACCCCTATGAGAAAAATCCCTCAATATATGATACATATTGAGTATATTCTTTTCTCATTGGTTTTACCTTGTCCCTTTGGAAAATTCAACCACCATTTTATTATCATAATACAATGTGATTGTGTCTTTACTTCTAGGTACAAAATAAATAACTGAGTAATTTTTTGTATCCCAATGGATTGTTTGAATGCATCAGAAGCTGGTATATATTCAGACTCTACCGTTGAATTGGAAAAAACTATCTACATTGATCTCATTCAACACAAAAATCCTCAATTGATACATAAAATATTTCTAAAATATGACTTCATATCATTATGATATATTTGAAAACTAGTATTAGTATAACCCCTAATGACTGGATCTCTATCTCTTAAAAACACAATGAACATATACACAGTTCTTATCAAGTACTGAAGGATATCCTTAACATGAGGCCACTGATGTTATATCGCATTATCTTGATATCTAATTACCATGTTCAATGTGTAGAAATAATCAAGTATAGAAAAAAACATGTAATATATGATTGATATTTTCACTGATGTGTAAGGGATATTACTTACTCAATCATTCTCCTATTGTGTTTTTTCAAACAAATTTTGGAAATATGTAAACCATGTTATACTAGAACCAATACCTTAAGGGATATTTCAATACTAAATACCTTTAATATTTGTTCAATGTATGTCCCATGACATATTCTCTGTAACCCCTTCGATCTATCACAAATTATCTTGATCCCTAGAATATAGGCTACTTCACCAATTTCATTGACTGAGAAACACTTTTTTAACTAGTCATTAATAGACTCTATGAATGGTATTTCATTTATAATTAATAATATTAAATAAAAAACTATTAGGATAATGAATGGATTACCACTCAAATTATTTTAAACACACGAATCTCATTCAATCTCAATGACTCCAAAATATTTTATAGCATCATCGAATCGAATGTTCTATGACCAGGATTCTTGATTCAATCCATAAATAGATCTTTTCTACCTCCATATCATTTTGTCATCACCTAGAATCACATACCCTTTTGTTCATGTCATGCAGAAATCCTCTTAAAGGTGACCATTAAGGAATGATATTTTTGAAACCATCTTCCAAATTTCACAGTCAAGGTAACCTACCATTGAAAGTTGAATTCCAATGGATTTAACCATTAAAACATGTGGAAAGGATTAATTATAGATAATGACTTATTATTTTTTAAACCCTTTATACACTATCCTTTCCTTGTAGGTACTTAATATACCATTAGTATATTGTTTTCTCTTGACTAAAAATTTTCACATAAAATTAATTTCATCAACTAGTGGATCATCCAGAACCAAAACATGGTTCTAATATATGGAATCCTGTTTAGAAGTCATGGATTCTTACCATATTACAGATTTTGATCTCTCTAATAACTCTTTATAGGATAGTTCATTATTTTTAACCAATAATTATCTTCTATGTTTTTAGTGAATAGAAACCCTTATAACACCAGTTATCCTACCTCTTAGGTGATTCTACAAAACACTTATGTCTCATGATCAACTTCTTTCATGATGGACTATCGAATATGTACCTGTAATAAATCTTCTATATCTTGAGTATTAAAATTATTGAAATCAACCATACCACCACTATCCTTATTGAGGATGTTATCTCTCTCAAGAAATTCAATTTTTCTAGTCACATCAATTTTCTTTTCTGAGAGGGTTTATAGGTAGTATCCTTTTCGTCCTTGGGACACCCAATAAAGATAAACTATTTTATGTGGGATTATATTTTGATGTGGGATAAGGCCTTAAAAAATTTCTCACAACCCCATACATGTGTATGTTCCAAAAAAGTTTCCTTCCAGTCTATAACTTCAAGGATATACCATTTTATTCTTTAGTTAGTACTCGGTTTATTTTTTATACCAATGTTTTTAATTAATATCCCCAAAATGATAATGGATGATCTACTTGACCCATCATTAACCATACCATGTCAATAAATTTATGGTTCCACATTCACTAAAACCATTCCATTGTGGTTTATAATTTTGAGTGATATGATTTTGAATCCCAATATCTCATAGATAGTGGATAACTCTTGGTTATGATATTCACCACTTCGATATAATAAAATAATATTTATCTTCGTTCCAATTAGATTATCTACTTTATTCTAAAATTCATTGAATTTATGAAAGTAATAAAACTTATACCTCCTCACATAGACATATCCATATCTACTCAAGTCACCAGTAAATGTTATGTAGTAAAACTATCCACATCTAGATTCTACAAGAAATGGAACACACATATCAGTGTGTATAAATCCTTGTATATATGCAGCCCTTTATCCTGTCCACTTAATGTATTTTAGTCATTTTTACTTATAAAAAATCATGAAATATTTTAATTTGTTGTAGATCAAATATTATAAATAATAAAATTTATAGATATTTTTCAAAAGCTTCTTGTTTTTATAACCGATATAGTGATGCCACTACTGGGTGTTATATGAGTCATGCGAACATGATTTTTTTTATCAAATTGAAATACATGGTATTTATAATTTAACATAAATATTGCTATTGTGATTTTCTATACCATAACATATTTCATATTTATAAAAGAAACAAATTTTATTTCCAAATCATAAAATAAAACCATTTGTATCTAGGAATGATACAAAGATTATTTTCTCTGTAACATTAGGTATATAATAATAATATCTTGAATCAATTTTATTTTTTATTGGAAATGAATGGTGGTAATATACAATGGACAGAGAAGATAACCTCACACCATTGGAAGACCTAAAATCTATCTGTCCTATGTAAATATTTCAAAATTTACTTGCTTCCTGCATTTGGATACATATGTGACCACTAAAAGCTATATCTAATACCCAATGATTAGATATTACAAGATTACACTTGATAACAAACACACCTTTAGGATACCATTTCTTCTGGGTGTAATAATTCTTATGGTTTCAATGATTACCACATAAATAACATACTACACCCATTTCCTTTCCCTACCTCTATATCTTTCTCTTCTTGGATGGGTGAAGCTACAGATCTTTAGACTTGAGATGAGTATTGGGACCCTTTTCCTAGATCTTCATTTTCTGATTCACCATAAAGACAACAAGTTTATCTTTTAACATGTCATTTTCAACTTGGAAAATCAAATTAATAATTTTTGAAAGACTCTGCTCATAATTAATCAAGTTATAATTAACAATATGACTTGAGAAGGTCTTGGGTATTGAGGAAAGTATGTTATTAGTGTACAAATAATCTAGAAATTTAATCCCTAATATTTTTAAGTGTTTAATGTAACTAATAATCATGACTACATAAGGCCCAAATAGTGTCGAATCTTTATGATTTTGTTGTAAATAGAGAATTGGATATCTCTTATCTCTATTACATATACTTATCTAGATAGAGATCCTAAAGATGGGACACCGTGTTATACTTATCCATGTCTTTATGTTTCTTTAAATGCTCATTAGTCATAGATAATGGCATGGAATACTAAACATATGTGAAATCATTCAAATGTTTCTTATAGATATATAACTCTTCCTCACTATCATTTTACCAACCACTTCAGGAATAGGTTCATCTAGGGAATAAAATTTCCTTCCATGGTGTGGGATAATATATATGCGCTTTTTCCACACTTGGAAATTAGTCCTAGTGAGATGGTTATCTTCAAAAGTATAGATCATAGTAAAATATTAGAAGTTATATTTATTTATATTTCTAAAAATAATAAAAATATAGTTTTAGTACTTTATCCATTAAAATTCGATAAATAAATAAATATTATATTTATTAATCTCCCAATATTTTATCAAAACCAAATAGACCTCACCATTATCTTTCAAATATCTTATTTCATGGAAATTATAGTGAAAGGATCCATATTCCCTTTCTCATCACCCTAGAATTTTCCAATTAATAAATTTGGCGGGTTTTAGGTAGGATCCCAAATTCCAACGACATTAACTCATGGTTCCTTAATCTATTGGGTGAACACCCCAATCCTAAAATACTTAAATTTTATTTCCTCAACCTCTTCCACTTAGTTACTTCAGGCACCAGTTTTAAGTCAACCATTTATGTAAAATAATTTATGTCAACCCAAAACATAATGTTATAATTACGAACTAATCGAAAGAACACCACCTTTGGCTTGTCAATCAATTTAAACTATGGTACGATTTTAACTTATGTAGTTGATGTCTGTACCGAATTAATATATTTAATTACAAAATTTAATCTTTATGTGTTAATTTCAAATTTTACATTTATTTCATGAATCATAATATTAAGTGTATTTGTTTAAGTGATTAACTATTTATTAATTAAAATGGAATAATTATCCAATTGTTTGTAGTTCTATCTTTCCTTCTCAGTAATTCATTAATTTATGTGATTATAATAAAAAAACCATAATTAAGTAACTATAAAACTTGAAAAAAAATAAAATAATAAAGTGATCTGATCGTGAGTTTTTACTTGTGTCATGTTTATATTGAAAATGTAATACTGGCTATTGACCTATGGGGAAAATATTTTGAACCATTTTATGGTTTTGGGTGGTAGCTTTCCAAATTTATTCCCATGTACCCCTTGAATTGGTTTATCCTTAACCCGAAAAATTAGAATACTCCACTAGATTTAGAGATATATCCATTACATAAGGTTTAACTCACTTGTAGGTGAGGGGAACCAAATGATAAGTTAATGGGATTACATAAATGAAAACATGGGTTTTAAGGCCCTTTCATAATGTGAGGATAGATGATACACATTCCAAAACATTAGTTGAATTATAAATTAAAAGGAAACCGGTAACATTCAATGTTATGGTCTATTCTTGTGACCATCCAGATAGATGAAATGAATTACACATTTACCAAAAACAAAATTCCACTATAATAGTTATTATTTAACAAAAATCGTGCCCAAATAAATTAACAATTATCTTTAATTAATCAACTCTTTTATCTAAATTATCATCAAAATATTTCCTAATATTCTCATCAATCATAATTTAAAATAATATTTACAATTAACTATGTACAAAAATGTACCTTGGAGGTAACATGGTGAGTATCCATCTGAACTACCCAATATGTATTATATCATAATACTATTTACTCTTGTGGCATGTGGAATAGACATTTTAAGAAATAATTTCATTGTATGTACAATCAATATAATTGCCACATATAATACAGGGTATTTACATAGTGAGTTATGTTTCAATGCATATAGGGTAATTAATATATCAAAAATTATATTTTATATGATGTTTTGAACATTATGTATAAACTAAATAAACATTTAATATATACATATAACCCATTACATGTTATTTATTGTCAAATTAAATACCATCAGAAATATATGTTGATAATTTTCTAGTGGTGTAACAAAATAATTTTAAATCTTCATAATTTGGTAATATACACTATGTGTATAATCCAGTTACACTGTGTGAATTTTTCTCAATGTCTATACGTGGTACATTAGCAAGTACAAGGAATGTTACTATGACATGGAGAATAGTTGAGTACATAGAATATTCTTGTTCAACATTGTATAAAGTATATGAGTTACCTGACCACAAATCATGTAGTTCATGTATGTAAATAGAAAACACTTCTTTTAGTAATGGAAAATACATTATTTATGAATGTTATACTATAAATTTTCTAACTAATCCTACGACCGACTGGTTTGGTCAAAAATTGGTGAACTTAAATACAAACTTCATAAAATAAATACACTTGTCTTCAATTTATTCCAAATTAATTATTTGGGCAATGAACACAAGTACATGGAATTTTCCAATGGGATACACATCATGTACCCTAGTTCTATCATTCCAAAATCCATTTCAACTCATGGTGAGTTATGTAAATATATTTCAATCATAAAAATAATCAATTTGATTATATTTTCAATAAATAAGAAGAATGTATGATCTCATGATTGATATTAAATAATGATTAAATTAGAATTGAAAACAAATTAAAAATGTGTACGTTAATAAATGGTAATTAAATAATTATTAATAGTTATGTGACCCTTCTGATACAACTTATTAGTTCTAAACATAGCGGATATTCTGGATGGAGAATTCCTAATTAATATTTTTCAGGATCGATGATTAATCAGATATTTTCATGGAAATAACTTCCATTAACAATATAACTGAAATAAATAACAATTGAATATTTAACTCTAGACCATAGATACATGATCATCACAAGTTATTTTAATTAATTTAAATAACCTAAGAATTATCTTTTGGTTAATTATTTCTTTGTTGATGGATTAGAAAACATTTCTACATTATACTATCATTGTGTTGAAGGAATCAAGAGGTTATTCCCCCCTACTATGATCCATATATGTTCCATGAGGCTCTAAATGTGATTGTGGGGTTCTCCAAGTGCTAGCCCAATAGATAATGAAATATTCCTCAGTCGTATTCGATGTCCATAAGAATCGTTTGATGAAGGATTATCTTTGATCGCTCTAGAAACAAGAGTGGTGGATTAGGAGGATCTCTTTCCATTCATGAGATATTTCTTAGATAGGGAGCTCTTTAGGTATTTTATGTGGGGGTTTTAGTCACAAAACTCCAATAGAAAATTTATACCGTATAGAAATAAAATATAAAGGCCCCTATATTGTCTCTTGATGAGGTTTTAATTTGAGTTACAAAAATTAAACTTATTATTTTTTTGATTTCATTATTTGATTAAAATTTTTATACATAAAACAAATTAAAAATAGAATTCATGAAAATTCAATAACAAAAAAAAATTGATTAAAATAATTTATTTGAAAGTTGAATTGAATCATTAATTGTGGACAAGCTTAAAGCTTTGAAAAACTCTCCTATTTATCAATTAAAATGATTTCCCATTTGAATGTTTCAATTACCACCCAAAATATCTCTACATAAGCACCCTAATTTCATGGGATATCATATATATAAATCAATTGTATTTTTCTCCTCCTATATAAGTGATTCAATTACATGAATACCTTTACGAAATAAAACAAAATTGAAATGACTATGGTCTACCATAGGGCCTCACTAAAGAAATTTCAATAGTGAAATCAATTAAATTACTCTCTAGGTTGAAAAAATAACTAAAAAAGTAAATTAAAATGTATTCAATAATGGGAAAAAACGATTACATTGTG
Source organism: Viscum album (assembly GCA_963277665.1). Lineage (NCBI taxonomy): Eukaryota > Viridiplantae > Streptophyta > Magnoliopsida > Santalales > Viscaceae > Viscum > Viscum album. Next base: position 1,445,952,472 of record OY728145.1, on the reverse strand, counting down.
AAAAATATGTTAATGTGATATTAACAAATGATTACGCACGATAACCAAATCTCATAAGAGTGTGTCCTTATGTTGTCTCCATCCACGACTACTTGGTGTTTAGCTTCACATAAAATGAGTATCCTATTTGATATCTATTTCTTCCTTCCCAAAATGAATTCATATAAAATACAGAAACATATTTATTAAACTCTTATCTTTTCTCTCTATAATAATTATAACCCCTTGAAATGATGTTGATATGAAAATATAAATATTAGGGGTGAAATATCTCTAGTGCAGTTTATGTCCATCCAATGTTATATCGATTTAGTCCCTCCTCCTAGATGAATATCAACCAGATTTATTGTTAATATTAGTTTAAAAGTGTGTTTTATTTTGATTCCTATAATTTCAAACCATTTTGTGTAACATCCTCCAATACAACATTCTCTCACATTGCCAAAATTGGTTGGTTATAGGAGAGAGTGACATATCGGGTGATATTACAAAGTGGTAAAATGGATCACCAATATAAATTTCTATTTATTTAATATTTGGGAAAGTTATAAAATAGACAAGGATGTTCTGTGACTGTTAATGAGCTTGTGCGTGGGAGTATTTAACCCATTTATAGGGGAAAATCCAAGTTCCATGAAATGTGATTCTTGTTTATGTTGTCTGCTTGTTAATGTTTATTTTATTTCACCTTGGGTGATTGACATATTGTGTGACATTATTACTTCATGATGTTATTGGTTTTTAAAATTTATACTCACAGCCTGGTATGGTTTGATATGACTATGAATGTGTCATGATAGGCACATAGGTATATATACTGACAGACATTGTTCATTATTGGAAAATATTTTTTGAATGAGTTCTATACCTACCTATATATACTGTGATATGAGATACTTTTTAGGTCTAATAAATGAAATAAACTATTATGACATACTAATACACTAGTAAGACATCCCTAGAGAGTCCAGAAGAATTTTTTCTCTTTTGTTGTCAGCTATTAAGGATGAACCAATTTTTATAGAAAGTTTTATATTGATTGTGTTTTTCTTACAGAGAAAATTCCTTCTCATAGTATTGAAATTGAGTTTCAGGATAATGGAAATCATCATGCTCCTAACATAGTTGAGATGAAGCTTCCTATTTCTCATAAGGATCCTATGGATGTTTATCTTTAAGGTGTATTCTAGAGGGTCTTGTGATCTAAGTAATGGGATACTATCTAAATGATACATTTTATATATGTGCTGATGAGAGAGTTCTAGATGTAGCAACTATCTACGTTCACTAGGGTGGTAAGACCGCAAGAATCCATGCTCTATAGAAAGTTAGTCCTAAGGGTGTTTAAACATCTTGAGAAAACCTAAGATAATATTTTGAAGCATGATGCATTTATTCTACATGGACCTTCCTAGAATTAGCATGATATTTTGAAGAAATAATGTCAACAAGACGAGTTATCTTGGAAGTAATTTGAGGTAATGTTCATGGCCTTATTTAATCCTGATTTGTTAAGGGATGAGATTTATCACGACTTCATGCACCTGACATAGGTGGGCCTGTTAGATACTGACTATGACAAATGTTTCACTGACATGTAGTGATTTATTCCATCTTTACAAGATGATGACAAACCTATAGTTAGAAATCTTCAGAATGGTATTTTCTATGAGATAATGTCACAGGTGAACAAGATCCTTCTGAGAAGTTTTGTGTTTGTGATGAGTCTTGCAATCATAATAAAAGTTAATTTGACGGGGGAGCTAAGTAGTGGATGTGCTGTTTCAACATGGAAAACTGGGAGATCATCATCTTGTGTGAAGAAAAGATTCTATGACGGTTTTCACCAAGGATATATTAGAAATATCATTTAGGGTAGTGGGAATCCATTCCAAGATTGTGTTCTATTATGGAGATATCAGTGTTGAAATATGGGACAAAATGGGGTTAGTATCTGTAACCCACCTTAGAGTTTTGTACTTGGGGAAAGTTGAGCCACCTATAGAGGGATTTTAAGGGAATTCTAAAGTAGATCAGTGGAAGGGGATTATTTTATGTAACAGAGTATTGTAAGGAATCAACTACTCCTCAGGAAACTGTTTTCTAGAGTTCCATAGGATTCTATGGTTGATTAAGGAGTTGTGGTACCCCCAAACAAGAAAAGTAGTACCAACGAGATGGAATAGAACATGGGAGTCAGACTTGAGCTAAAGAAAGATGTTCTAGTCAGATGTATTCTGTGTAGACTACTATAGCTATTTTGGATGTTAGAAAATATACTATTAGAGGAATGATTCCTTTATCCTCTACCCTTACTTATTTTTTTTTTATAAAATAGTTTCTCATTTATTTTTATCCACTTTTTTGTTAATGTTTTTCTCTTGGAGGTGGAAACATATGATGGTGTTTTAAACATTGATACAACTATGAGAGTGCATTTACAGAATGTAAAATGTTCCAAGGTGTTTTCTCTAGTTACATGTGGTTACTATTTCATTTGGGAACTATTTTTGATGGAAATAATAGGTTTTGATTTGATTATTGGTATAGATTCTCTAGTTCTATACAGGGCTCAAATCGTGTGTTCCCATAGGACGGTTACTGTTCTATCTCGAAGAGGAGCTATTCATTGTCACTAGGGGAGTGAGATCAGCAGGCTGGTTAGGAATGAACAACTCATTGGAAATTGGATTTTCTCATGATTCAGATAGCTGGTAATGCTTTAAATGAACGTGTAATGTAGTATGATTCTTTTACTCTAGTGGAAGAACATTTTCAGGATTTATTTCTTAATTTGTTTGATGATTTTTCTCCCAATTGAGAAATCGAGTCTGTGATCTATTTGGTTTTGGGAAATGAGACAATTTATACAACACCTTATAGAATGGAACCATCAAAGATTATAGGGTTGAATGATCAATTGAAATATCTATAAGATAAAGGTTTCATAAGGCCTAGTATATCTTTATTGGGTTCTATAGTTCTCATTACTAAGAAGGATGATGGGAATTTGTGATTATATGTGGATTATATAATATTGAACCAGATCATGGCCAAGAACCAATATCCGTTTTCATGCATCTATATTCTTTTAGACTATGTGAGAGTTTCTAATATCTTCATTAATATTGACATGAGATTTGGATAGCATGAGATTAGGGCGAGGCCTTCAAAAATTCCTTAGACTGATTTTAGGAGAAATAATGACTTGTATCACTACAAAGTATTTATATTTTTTCAACTGGGGTAAATTGTTTTCATAAAAGTTCATTTTATATTTGTAAATTTTTTAAAAAATATATATGTGCCTATCACAAAACTGTTGGTAAAAACATTTTCGCTAACTTTTTTTACAATAAATAATATATTTAGGTTATAATTATAATAATTCAAATTGATTATATAATTTTTGGATAATGTTTTTAGAATCAAATTCTTATGAAAATATTTTTGTTGGTAATAATATTATCAACATATAATATATTTTTTGTAATTACATTGGAATAACCATTTATTTTTTATTCCTAGTCAAATATCATATTATATTTATTAATTCGTCATATAAAATAATCACACATATTCAAACATAGTAAAAAATTAATTTTATTAATAAATAAATTAAATAAAAAATTAATCAATATAAAAATATAAGATCAATATTATTCATCAAACTAGCTGACCACCACCCCATCCCCCACCCAGGTGACCCATCCATTCCCATTTAGGCCCTAGTAATAGCGAGCCAGCTCCGAGAGACCCCCCATTCCCATCTAGGTGAGCCAAATCTACGTGACCACCCATCACCCTAGGTGACTCTTCCATTCCCATCTAGGCATACTAATAGTGAGCCTTATACAACATCATCGCATCTATGCCCCATTAACATAGAGTAGCTCTAGAAATATGCACCACTAAGTAGCTCCAATACCAAAATCAAAGATCCATCAGTGCTTTGGTAATAGTGATATGTCACCAGGAAAAATAAGCCATCCATTCCACATGACCAGTTATCAAGACCTCAGACTATCTAACAGATCCAACACCAGTAACTTGTCCATGCCCCAATAATAGTGAGTCATCCATTCCTTAGTACTAGAAACACAAAACCAAGACATGTGATCCATTCATGCCCCCAAACCAGTAATCCATCTCTAACAACTGGGAGAAACCAAATTTCACTTCTATACCACATCCATCAAGTTCCAAGATCTCAATAACACATAAAAAAATAGCATACAAAAAAGGTTCCATCTCTAGTACCAATGAGAAACTAATCGAGATATCTCCAATACCAGTTGGAAACCATAACTTTCTATTCCACACCCTTAATCTCCAAGATCTGCATCACAAAAAATCAAAGTGAAAACCCAAAAATTAATGAAAAATTCATTCATGAATTGAAAACAAAATATAAATAAATGGATGTACAAAAAATTGATTCCCATAGTGAGTATTTTTTGTCATCCTGGTTGACATATCAATGATCGATAGTCCAAATGACTCAAAATAATAAGTTTTAATTTGATTATTGGTATGGATTCACTAGTTCTATACTGGGCTCATATCATGTGTTCCCAGTGGAGGGTTACCATTCTATATCCAAGAAGAGGTATTCAATGTCACTAGGGTAGTGATATCTTCAGGCTAGTAAGGAATGACCAACTCTATCCAGATTGGATTGTCTCATTATTCAGATTGCTGGAAATACTCTAGATGATAGCATAATGTAGTATGATTATTTTCCTCTAGTGGAATACCATTTTCATGATTTCTTTCTAAATGAGTTGATTTATCTCTCATGTGGGACATTGAGTTTTTGATATTTTTTTTGGAAACTGATACAATTTATACTATACCTTATATAATGGGACCAACATAGATTTTGGGGTTGAATGATCAACTAAAATATCTATAAGCTAAAGGTTTCATATGGACTAGTATATCTTCATTGGGTTCTATAGTTCTCTTCACCATGAATGATGATGGTAATTTGTGATTATGCGTGGATTATTGGAGATTGAACCAGATCATGGTCAAGAACTAGTATCTGCTTCCATGTATCTATTTTCTATTATATTAGTTGAGAGTTGTTAAGATCTTTATCAATATTATCCTGAGATTTGGATTCCATGAGTTTAGGTTGAGGCCTTAAAACATATATTAGACTTCTTTTAGGATAAATAATGACTTGTATCACTAAAAATTATTTATATTTTTTAAATTGGGTCATATTGTTTTCAATAAAAGTACATTTTATGTTGGTAAAACTTTTAACCAATATATATGTCCATATCACTAAACTGTTGGTAAAAACATTTTCGCTAAATTTTTTTACAATAGATAATATGGTTATGTTATAATTTTAATAATTCAAACTGATTATATATATTTTGTCATTGTCTTTATAAATAATGTCTTATGACAATATATAGTGTTTGTAAAAATATTATCAACATATAATATAATTTTATGAATTAAATTAGAATAAACATTTAATTTGTATTTCTAGTAAAATATCATATTATATTTTTTTGTTCATCATATAAAATAATCACACATATTCAGACTTAATAAAAAATTAAATATATTAATAAATAAATTTAATAAAAAATTAATCAATAAAAAAACATAAGATCAACATGATTTGTCAATATAGACGACCACCACCCCCTCCCCCCACCTAGGAGACCCATCCATGCCCATCTGGGCCCTAGTACTAGCGAGCCAACTCTTAGAGACCCTCCCATGCCAATATGGGTGAGCCAAATCTAGGGGACCACCCATCCCCCAAGGTGACCCATCCATTACCATCCAGGCATAATACAAGTGAGCCTACTCCAACATCATCCCATCAATGCCCCATCACCATTGAGTAGCACTATAAATATGCACCGGTGAGTAGCTCCAGTACCAACATCAATGATCTATCCATTCCTTGGTACTAGTGATCTATCACCTGAAAAAATGAGACATCCATTCCCTAGGACCAGGGATACAGCCCCTGAAACAGCTAGCAGCTCCAACACTATCAACTCATCCATTCCCCAATAATAGTGAGTCAACTATTCCTCAGTACGAGAAAGAAAACACAAAGACTAGTGAGCCATCCATGCCCCAAGAACAGAAAAGTCGTCTCCAACAATAGGGAGAAACCTTATTTCACTTCTATACCACATCCTTCATGATCCAAGATCTCAACCACACAAAACCAAATAGAATACAAAAAATGATCCATATCTAGTACCAATGAGAAGAAAATCAAGATATCTCCAATACCAGTGGGAAACCACAGGTTTCTATTACACACCCTTCATGAATTTAAACCCAAATATAAATAAATAGATTTATAAAAAAATTATTCCCATAGTGAGTATTTTTCATCATCCTGGTTGACATCTCACGGATCGATAGTCCAAATTACCCAAACATATGCACCATTCTCCTAAAAAGATTCCAATATCATACCACACTATCCCATCACACAATATAATTTCCACCTTAACTAGTCAGTGATATAATTGATTAAAAATGTTTTCTTCTTATCATCAAAATAATAGTAAAACTTTAGAAAACATACCATATAATAAAATATATGCACAAATATAGGATTTAAAACAATCATTCCAAAACGACATTATATATTATAAAAGTTCACAGGACAATAAAAAATCCAACAAACATGAATGAGGAAAATAAAAAATAAATCCTATACACAAATGCAGGGAATATGCGTAAAAAAAATCATGATTTCCACTAAGAGAACCGGAAGAAAAGTTTATCTATTAATATCTGTTGGTAGTGTTACTTAGCCAAACAAACTCAAAATTTCCACAAAAAATAATACCATTTCATAAGGAATTAGTCAACTATGAAATCATCATGGCACACGATTGTGAATAGATCTAATAAAATAGATATATTCTAAAAAAATAAATGGTGATCATCTGTTTTTTCATTAGAAGAATAACCCTAACATTTATGATGGAATGTCTAAAATTAATGGGAAACACATAATCTAGTACTAATACGGGTCATGAATGCACACATTATAAATCCCAAATTAATGGATGCCAAAGGGAAAAAACCAAGTAAATATAAAAATAGGACAACACCCTCAACTATTCAAAGAAGACATAGATTGAATAGTAAATGAAAGAACGTAATGAAAAACCTAAGGATAACCCATGTTATATAAAAATAGAGATACTCCCTATAAAATCCAAGGATATTCCAAAATTACAATTTTCCTATATTTTAGTGGATGATTTTTCTCTATGGAGAAGGAGATAAACTACGTTTGGAGACAATAATACTTACACATCATTCCCAAAACTTATTTGGAAAAGTTATAGAAAATATGAGAGAGAAAATATTTCTTGGAAAACTATCTTACTATGTCTTTGAGGAAAGGATATAACTTCACCAAATTGGTACTCAAATAGTGAATTTGGTCGATCCAGTGCATGTTTTTCAATGAAATAATAAACCAAAAAAGGGAAGGCTCATAATAACTAAGATCAATACAAAAAATTACCTTTTTTCAATAATTTAATTCATCTAGTACTGATAATGGCCATCTCTTGGAAGCTTTCAATAATTTACTATATGATCATATATTGATGGATGAATGAGATTCCCATATTTCTAGATTTATCCTTGAACACCTTTGTGAGGATAAAATGTTATATCATCTAGAAACCATTTAAGAGTGGGATGGATGCTACTAAAAATTATAATGAATGTATGGGTAATTTTTTTAATGAATTGGTAATATTTTAATAATAAATATTTCATTACCCTAAAGTAAAAGGGGTCCATATGGATTAATATGATATTATAATGTAGAATAATAAGTTGAAATAAAAATATATCTAATTAAACAATGCTCAATTTTTTTATTCGTGGGAATATACCCATATTTACAAAAGTAACATATTTTTCTTTGTTCCCAATACTTCCCAACTATTTATTTTTATAGTTTCTCATTATAATAATATATTTTATATGTAATATAAAATCATTATTAAACAACATAATGATAGGAATGTTTATCTTTATCACCCTATTACCTCAAAGAAAGTGTATATTGTTCTTAATGGTTTGAGTATTTATGGTATGGTAGTATTATCATAAGAGATATTGATACATATATATTACAAGGTATTGGGTATAAATGGTACGGTTATGATTGATATTTTAATAAAATATTAAAAGTCTGAGTGGGGGTTAATTCTTAATGATCTAAGGAGGATGGGATTTATTAAAAGGAATTTTGGACATTTCTTTTCTATCCATCTCGTTAACCGAGTATTCAATTTTTCTTATTAGCTAATCATATGGATTCTATAAATAAATTTTATTTATATGTTTGGTGGACCCTCGATCTCTTATCTTGTAAATTATTTTTAAAAAATTGATCAGTATAAACCCTATTTATCACCTATAAAACAACATAGTTTGTCACTTTAAGGGGTATTATGGTTTACCTAGTGTCTCTCAACTCCTCCTCATTTATAATCTTCTAGTTTTCTTTAATGTAAGAAAAATAGTTTAAATATTCCCTCTTATTTACACAAATTAAATTAGGATGTCAGAAAAATTATATAATTTAAATATTCTAGTAACAAATATTTTTTATAGTGTGAAGATTTTTATCAATGAAATCTATTCAAGGATCTTTGATAATTAATTTTAATTATTATTAGTTGAGTTTTCCTCTAACAAAATACAGAGTTCATATATAGTATTTTGATAATATTCTAGGTAACGTTACAATATTTTCTCAAGATTGAAAAGATAAATTCTGTTGTAGTGAAGATATTTCCACCTTTATCAAATGTGTAATGTGATCAATTTATAATCATTTCTTATTTATTTATGTAGTGTCCAAATCACTTACTATGATATCGAAGAGGTTTTTTAATATTTTTTCTATAATATGTTTCCCCTATGAAAATTCAAGAGTGTGTTATAGTATAAGAAAACTTTATCTCTTTACTGAAGGATGATTTATCAACACGCATCAGTTAGGTTGAACTATAAATCCTTTGAATGCTCTGATTATACAGAACATCATGGAATAATCCACTCTCTGGGTGTAGTTCCCAGACATAAAATAATTAAATATCTTTAATTTTGTAGAGAGAAAAATTAGATTATTATTTTTACATTTATGAAAATAACCATTCGATATTCTCAATCGTGAAAAACTATAAGTAGTTCATTAGACCATGATGTAGTAGTTTCATTGTAGATAAGCAGTATGAAGAGTTTTTTCTCTTCCATATGTTCCTCATCCAACATATTAATTCTAGTAATTATTTTTTTAGTGTTTTTCTATTAATTATATTCTAAAAACTCCTTAATATAGTTTTGTTAAAAACGTTTTTTAGTGAAAAATATGATGACAACGTGAAAATTTAATGTTTTATAAGTTCATTCCAAATTTCTCAGCTCCATACTTTACGTATGGAATAATTTTATAATATAATGTAGGGATCCTTAATTTAGAATCCATTTATATTAAAGATGATTAATTTTATTACATTGATAATCAGAAAGAATGATATTCTAACATAATTAACTATTAAATGATGGGTTATAGTGTTATTATCATGAAACCATTTTTTAGATAATTAAATGGAAAATTCTTGTATAAAAAATATTAACGAAACAAGCATTATGAATAATGGTATGTAATATAATGAACATCAAGTGGATAATTTATAGTAATAATTTTCTTTATTTTTTTATGATTAATTTGGTTTTACTAAATATAGAAAAGGATTTATGTGTTGAAAACCAATTATTGGTAATTATTATTAATATCAATGGCATAGAACAATCTATTACTTGTAAAATTAAAGGAAATCTGTATAAAAAATTCTATTACTTAGGAAAACATAATATTTAATAATTTTAAATTAATTTAATGAATTGAATATACATCAATTTCATTATATGACATCAAATTGTGAGACCTCATATTCCTATGTCACTGTTGAATGTCTGATCAGAGTTATCTCCACCATGTCACTAAAAAAATCCTATTTGGATGAAAGAAAAAACAGAAGTCATCCACATGCATCTGAACATAGGTTTTTAGTCACATGATTACAAAAATATAAGCATGTTTTACATAAATATGGTGTGAAATTTTATATATCTTATTTTTTTATTTCAAGAATAGTTCCATTGAACCAACTAATAGTTTTTCATGGTTGTATTTAATTGTTTTTTGAATTTTTTTTGGTCCCATTCAGAAACTCCTTCCATATAGGGTAGTTGATGTAGAATAATTTAGAGGTTGAATAACTATTAGTGGGTTCAACTATGGAGGACTCCTCCATTGGGTACTTCTCAACTATTTATTTTTTAGGGGATAGACCAAAAGAACTCAAAAAACATCTTTAATTAACCATAATCCTATTTTATATAAATCATATCCATGATTTAAAAAAAATATATTGTTTTTTTACAAGTAAATTAAAACATACCAATAAAGTCATTATATTACCCAGTAGTTTGAATTCTAGGTAAATATAAAAATAATTAATCTTAAACTCATAGAAAATTATAAATTAACAATTTCTTGGGGATATACAAGATCAAATAGCTAAATATATTAGATGAAAAGATAAAACTGTAATGAAATTTGATCTTGTGAAAGAAATAATGATGATACATTGTGCATTTTTGATTTTTTGATTTAATTATAAAAACCACTAGTGGAAAAATATTAAATAAAAAATTCACATTTTCATGTGACTGTTAGTCCATTGTAGATGTGTGGACTTAATGATCCCTTCATGATAAAATATTTTCATCATTATCATATCAACCCATTTTATAAAGGTCTATGTAATAAACATATAGAACATGGATATTTACTATAATAAAAACAAAATATATACATAATATTAGGGTTTAACTTGATTCATCATTCTAAACATATATAACATGTCGATTTCCAAAAATCATAAGAAAAACCGGACATAAGATGCATGTAAAACTTGATATCCTATTTTCTAGAACCTTAAATATAGTTTAATCACATAAACACAACCATTTAAAAATCAAAAAATGAATTATAAAACATCAAATAAAAAATATTAAATAATTAGGAAAACATTGAAATACCTTTTGTCTCGAGGCAGACCAATGATAAAGTGAAAAGAAAACATGAGAAACCTCAATATGTAATATCATAGTTCCTGAAACAGAAAACCAATGATGATTTTAATAATCATTCAAAAATCATAAACTTTACAAAGAAATATCATTTTAAAAAGTCATGTTTAACAAAAAATAAAACAAAATTAAACAAAACATGATCATTTTTTTCTCAGCATGGACTTCCAATCTAAATAAATACAATTTTTATACATTGGAAATTCATGGTAATTATAGACTTGAATGTAATATTATTTATTATCCTTGAAGAAAATAAAAATTCTAATAAACCTAAATAAGGTGTATTTGACATTGTTGATAAAATCCAAAACAAAACACTTACTCAATCCCCTATGAACTCATGATGATGAGTCATATGTCTAGAACCGACATTTAAAATTCTTATTATGTACTGATAAAAAATGAGGCCTAAAATTAATTGACTTATAATAATATAAACATGAAATATAATGTGTGAGGTTCAATAAATTAGTAAATTTATTAAACAAAAATTGATTTAGTAGGTGGCCTTAGATTTTTTCCATTCAATGGTCATTTAGGATAATGTGATTCAAAAATTATATTTTTATTAACTAATGAAAATCATAAATACACATTTATAAATAAATACATTTTAAGATCCTATTTAACTATCATTTTTTATTATTGAAGCATCACGTAGTGGTTATATACTAATCAAAATAATACAATTTCTAAATAAATTTATAGCTATATTAAAATTACTTTTATAGAGACTAACCATTCCAAACTAGATATTGTGTATTCTAAATCTAACTATACATTTTTTTGTGGAAGAATATATTATCATCAGACACTTTAGAGGATACCTAAAAATATAATTTAATTTTAACCCAATAGAAGATAGTTGTATCGAGAAAAAATTCTTATTAAATTGGAATGTGTATCTACATTCATATGTAAGTTTATATTCTCACCTTTTACAATCCACTTATATAACTAATGAAAAAATTATTCCTCTTTCAACCCAAAACAGTAGGGGTCTTGCCTGTGTAATTTAGAATTAATATAGATAATGTGTGATGAATATTATATCATGATGTCAAAATATTTTCACAATACATGAATGATGATATGAAATCCAATAATATTGATAGTCGTCATATGTATTGAGAAGAAAGAAATCTTTCTGATAATAAAAAGGTAGATAAAAGATGAACAAATAACTTACCTATCATTTAATACTATGTTTTCTCTAGTGATAACAATGTAAGATAATCCCAAGCCCAAATGTTTAATCATAAATTTAAAAATAACGTAAAATATAAACAATTATTTATTAATGGAAAGGAAATAGGAATTAAAAATGGATTGAAATGGATGGTAAGGGAGGAAATTAATATTAAGGACATTCATTCATTTAATAGAATATACGATCCCTTGATACATAAAATTCATAAGATTCAGTAATCTCATACAGAGGAAATATAAATAAAAATGATAAATAGAAAAAAAATGGATGACAATTTACTTCCAAAAACAAAATTTATTATATTTCACATGGAATTATAAATTACATACTAGTGAATAAAGAAATAAGATAAAATAAGATTCTATGCCTAGAAATTAAAACAGTATAAAAACTTCTTTGTGTTATGGAAAAATTTATGACAAGAATATTTTTTGTCAAAATCAGGGAGAAAGTCCCAAAAACGCATCTTTAATTCGCACCCCGAATGCTGCAGAAATATTGAAACCCATGGGGAGAGTTATTTCTGTGAAAACCCTTCAAATCTATTAAAAGTATAAAGGATTCAAACTAGGGGGAATTACTGTGTTCTATAGTGTGAGGGATTGGATGACCATAGGAAATGTGATGGTATTCCAAGGATGGATAGGGTTGATATAGGGAACTACATATTGAGAATTCATTTGGGGACACTGGTCTAAAACACTTTAGATAATGGCGGTCAAGCTGGGATGATAACATGGAACACCTGGTATGTCAAGGTATACGAGGGGTTTTACAAGAGTATGTTGTATGAGAATAAGGAGGTGCTTCATGTGAGGATGTTGGTGGAGAACAAGGAGATGGTTTTCATGAGGATATCATTCAGAAATAGGCAGAAGCTCTGTGGATGATGTCAGTAGGGGACGTCGATCAGGAAATGTGGGGGGGTTCTTTTTATGAAGATAACAAGGAACAATAGCTAGGAATAGAGATTGGATCCATACGACCCATGAGGAACACATATGGGAACAATATATCAGGTTGTGGGAGGGGGATTGCGTGGAATCGGGGTGGAAGGGTGGAGTGGGTACATTATATTATATATATATATATGTATAATTAAAAAATTTATGAATTTATATATATTTTATATAATAAATATACACACACACACATATATATATATTATCAAAAAATATTTATAAAATATAGATATTTTATTTAATAATATTTTTTTTTATAAAAAATTATTTGTTTGTAATGGGTAATATATATATCTAAACACTCATTTTTTTAAAAAGATATATTATTAAATAATTTATTTTGATAGAATTTATAATGGTAAATGATTTGTTGGTAATAATAATTCATAACAATGAATTTATTTATTAGTAAATCAATTATCTCTATTGTTATGATAATGAATCAAATTTCAATATCGATAAAATATTTTTTAGTTTTCAAATAGTAATATAAAATGATATATATATGTCGGTAAAAAATAGTGGTGCCTATTATTAATATCAATAAAATTTAATATCTATTATAATTCAAGATTTTTGAGTTATATATATATATATTATCTTTTAGTAATTTTATATTCATAAATGTCACATTTTCTGTAATGAATGGATTCATAGTGAAACCATTTGGGTTGACTAACACATAAGCAATATTTATGTCTTGGAAAAACGGTTCATTCATCAATTTTTAGGCTTTTTTGGTGTTTTTTGTTGATAAAATATTAGTGTCATCCCAGTTAGTATATGATCATGACAAACATCTTGAAATCATATTAATTACATTGGGAGAGCATCAACTTTACACCAATCTAACGAAATAGAAATTCTGGAATGATATAGTGCACTTCTTGGGCCATGTTATCATAGAGTCTGGAGTGTCAGTGGACCTAATGAAAGTTGAATCCATAGTATGATGGGAGAAACCCAAGAAAGTATTAAATAATCCGAGTTCTTTATGTTTAGTTGGTTATTATCAATTCTTTATTTAGTAATTCTTCTGTTCTGTAGCATTGATGTCTTGGTTAATTAAAAAAGGGGTGAATTTGGTTTGGATAAATAATTGGGAGATATATTTTCAGGATTTGAATGGAAGGATGACCATGAAACCTATCCTCACATTACCTATTTTAGTTAAATAATATACCGTGTACTTTGAAAAATCAAGATTTGTACTTAGATAATTTCTAATGTAGGAGGATTTACAGGTTTTTTATAGATCAAGAGAGTTGAGACTGCATGAGAGGAATTTTCTTTCTTTTGATATGGATTTAGAAATTGTGGTAAAAGACCTAAGATATTAGATAAATTGTCTCCTAGATGAGAGGTTTTTGGTATAAAAGTTCCCCAAGATCCTTAGGTACATATCTTCTCAATGGGACATAAATTTTCAGCAGAGGAGATAGGTAAAGAATCCATAGTATTTCAAATTTGAATTGGATTATATGTCAGGCAAGGGAAACATTGTTACCAATGAATTAAGATGAAAGATGCATACAAAGGTAGTGAAGGGGTCTTGAAATGAGTTGAATATGATGTACCTCTTTATAAACATGCATCTAGATTTTGAGGGGTCCCAGGGATGGGTAGCTATGATTTCAACATCTATTATACTCTTGATTTTGTACCAGGTATAGTCTATGTAGTTATCTAATTTATAGGATTAGTTCAAAGAGATATTATATATGGTTGGAAGACACCATGAGGATGGTCTATAGGAATTGTAAATTCTAATATTTTCTATAGAAGATTATGGCTTCCTATGGGATTTCATGAGAAGATGATGAGAGTGTTTCAAGATTCTAGATATGTAGTAAATCATAGTCTAAGAAATATGTATCATGATCTCCATGTAAAATAATTGTGGTTAGGAATAAATAAGGATGTTAGAGGATTTGTAAGAAGATGGTTCCCATTGGGGTAGGTGTATAGTGACCCAGCCTTTTCATACATTACTATTACATCATTTCAAAGATAAACCACATAATAGTTTTACACATGTAGGATCCATAGGTTTAGTGTCTTGGGAAAACTAGGACCACACATAACAAGTACAACATCAAGCATAAACATTCATTTAATTTCTTCTTCTATAGCTTCTTATTAGCTATTGTCCTCTCCATAGTACATGTAGCCACCTAGGGATATACATAAAAAGGGGTGAGCTAAAATCCCAGTAAGAGGATAGATAAGAACAATACATCATTGGGTGAGCATAGTCATAACATAGGAAAAAGATCATAAATATGAGATGAGCATAAATAAAAGACTTGAAATGTGGCAATGCATAAAAATGAAACATAATATCTTAGTGGTTAACTACCACAAATACTTTTGAACCAAGATAGAATCTTTTTCACACATAATATCACATTTACTCATGAGATTCATCACTTTACCCAATGCATTGGAGCACTATATAATTATGGGCTCACCCGTCATATTTAAACATTTATATTGCGCTATATAATTTCGGGCGCACCCGTCACATCATAACATTATCATTATCATGCTTTCCACATAGAACACATATCAAACATGTACATAAATAACCCATGGAATGGAATGGGTTTCATCTCATAATTACACATTCATAAGCTTTGGGTTCCCAAAAGAAAGAGGGAACAACATACTTTATACAAGAACCATCAACCTTGAATGGGAGGTAAAAGGTGAGTTCTTGAAAGAATAGTTCTTTTGGAAAACATTTTGATGGACATAAAAACCAGTTACATACATGTATATCCTAGAAAAGAAAATTCAATGATGAAAAAATGATCTTTGAGGAGTAACCATATCAAAAATGGAGTGAAAGAGGGAGAACCCGAAGGAAGACAATTGGGTTCGAGATTTCCCCTTAACTTGTACCCGAATGATTCCTTCTCATTAATGTCATGTATAATGACATTATATTAATTAGTTAGAAATAAAAGACCATGTGTACATTAATATGGTTCATTATCGTTTTATTATGTTATATTATGTTCCTTTGGATGACTTATAGAGTTTAAAAACATTGTTCGGGGATGTTCTTTTTACGGTTTTCTTGAGTGGTTCACTTGTATTCTTAAATAGATGTTTTGGTAGATCATGGGTAAACATACAGAACTGATATTACATGTTATTAATGATATTAAAGTAGCTTTAATAAGTGTATAATTAATTATATTAGATCCAAGTGGACAAATCATTAGATAAGAATTTAATGAAGGTTATTTGGGTTAATTTGTTCGGTTTTTGGATCACAACGAACTTTTTTTAACATTTAACTTTGTAATATGGCCATAGGTTATTTACAGAACATAAAATAGAACATAATACATATAAAATATTATGGTTCAACCATAAAACTAGTTTCATGGCCAGATCTGAACGTAGAAATGGAAGAGGAGAGCATGTCATTTTTGAAGGTGATAAATTAACACCTCATGAACAACGTTCTCTTTAATAAAATAAAAGGAAGAGGGAAAGGGTGTGGGGTGATATTATAATCATACAATTTACCTTATGTGTATAATACTGGTGTTAAAAAACAATTTTAATGAATATAAGTGGGTATAGATCAAGAAAGGAACTTGAACATGAAAGGAAATTAAAGGAGAAGAGGGAGGGAAATTACCTCTAGAATCTTCCTCTTGAGATCCTCCTTAAGGAATCTTGGATTGGTATTTTGATGAGACCAGTAGCTTTTAGATGTGGTGGAGGGGCTAGGGAAGGTGTTTGGGAAGAGTATAGAGATGTCTTGGAGCTTGAGAGGTGTGAGGGAAAGAGGGAGTGAAGGGTGGCTTTTATAGTGGAGGGGAGAGGGGTTTCCTTAATATAAAATTCATTAGTTTATTATTTTCCCCTAAGACAAAGAATAGTGAGTCTTGGATGACCAAGAATAGAAAAAAAACATGTGAGTTCGGGATTTGGGTGCTTACATCACTTGTGATGTCATGAATAGTGGGATTTAATTAAATTTATTTATATGGTAATTTAATGTATTCTATTATTCACTAAAAAATAAAGTATCTTAGAAAAATCCAAAAATTTTATCCCAGCCATTTTTCAACATGTAGAATCCAAAAATGAAGTCCATTTTTGAAAAATAATTTTCTAAATATTATTAATTTATTATTTAAATAAAATCACAGTTTACTTAAAAAACAGTTTTTGAGATTAAAACTGATTTTATTGTTCTTTCAAAAATTACGTGGGGTATTATAAAATTATCTAAAAACTATTAGACAATTATTAAAGGATTTATGACTAAATTTTAGGGAAATAAATATTCTTTTAATTTAATTAATTAATTATAATTAATTATTTATGACTTATAAAATACAAAAAATGTTTAATAAGGTCAAATTGTCACTTTCTAAGATGTCTAAATGTTATTTTATTATTCATAGGTAATAAATATATTATTTACTATTCATAAGGTCATATTACTATTCATAAGGGTAGGTTACTATTCACAAATAATTATTATTTTTTCATTAGACTCCAAAAACCATCTTGAACACAACCGTGTATGTCAGATTTTCAAAATTCCAAACATAGAAGTGACAAAATTATGTTTGAAGGTTACTTATCACTTAGTATATTAATTTTTTGTATCTTCATGTTATTTTATGAAATATTTATGAGAAGGAAATTTACATTTAAAAACATTGGGTCGTTACATTCTTCCCCCCTTAAGAATTTTCGCCCCCGAAATTTCACTTTACACAAACAGGTGATAGTACTTCTCCTTCATTACCTCTTCTGGTTCCCAAGTTGCTTCCTTAAACTTATGGTTCTTCCACAACACATTTACTAGGCAGGTTGTCTTGTTGCGTAGAACCTTATCACTTCGGTACAGAATTTTTACCGGCTGCTCCTCATAGGAGAGATCATCTTCTAGATGCACCACCTCTGAGTTTAGTACATGTGAGGGGTCTGGTATGTACTTTCTCAGTAATGATACATGAAACACATCATGAACGTGAGCCATATTCAGTGTAATTTCCAGATGATAGGCCACAACTCTGATACGGTCAAGGATCTCAAAGGGGCCAATGTACCTTGGGCTTAGCTTCCCTTTCTTCTCGAATCGCATGACTCTTTTCCATGGAGATATTCGAAGGAACACTTTATATCCAACGTCGAACTCCAAGTCCCTTCGACGGTTGTCAGCATAACTCTTTTACCGAATTGGAGCAGCTTTGATGTGTTTCTGGATGACTTGAACCTTCTTGGTCATTTCTTGAACTAGATCGGGACCAAGTATCTTTCGTTCTCCAACATCATCCCACTAAGTTTGAGTTCTACATCGCTTCCCATAAAGAGCTTCATACGGAGCCATCTAAATACTCGTGTGGAAACTATTATTGTATGTGAAGTCAACCAATGGGAGATGCTGATCCAAACCACCCTTGAATTCAAGAGAACAGACTCTTAGCATATCTTCAAGAGTCTAAATAGTCCTTTCAGACTGGCCATCAGTTTGTGGGTGATAGGTCGTGATGAAATTTAATTTAGTACTCAAAGATTGTTGAAGGCTCCTCCAGAACATAGATGTGAACCTTGGATCACAGTCAGAGACAATTGAGAGTGGAACACCGTGCAGTCTCACCACTTCCTTAACATATATCCTTGCAAGTTGTTCAATCAAGAAGTCTTCCTGAATAGTGATAAAATGGATAGTCTTGGTGAGACGGTCAACCACAACCCATATCGCATTATTCCCCTCTGATGTCTTCAGGAGTCCCGTGAAAAAGTCAATAGTAACATTTCCCCATTTCCACATGGGTATAGGAAATGGCTACATCATACCTTTGGACTTTTTCTGCTCAGCTTTAACTTGCTGACATACCAAGCACCTTGATATATATTCCACAATCTGCTTCTTCATTTTATCCCGCCAGAAGTGTTCTCGGAGATCACGGTACATCTTGGTACTCCCAGGATGGATAGAGAGAGTTGAGATATGTGCATTATCCAAGAGCTCCTTCTTTATCCCGGGTGATAAAGGCACACAAAGCCGCGTTCCAAACCAAATCACACCATCATCGTCGATATGGAACTCTTGTAGCTTCCCTTTACTTCATTCCCCATCTATTGTATCTCCACATCATCCCTTTGAACTTACTTAATCTTCTCCTAGATGGATGGTTGCGCAATCATTTGGGAAAGGTAGTATGTATCCCCTGCCCTTATGATTTCCAAATCCATCCTTTGCATATCCATGAAGATATGGTCATTCTCAATCCGCAACATGGATAGAGTATCAAGTTCTTTTTTACTTAGAGAATAAGCTACCTTGTTCTCCTTTCCAGGATGATAATGAATAGAGAAATCGTAATCCTTTATTATCTCTAACCATATCTTTTTATGCATGTTGAGCTCCTTTTGTGTGAATATATACTTTAGGCTCTTCTGGTTGGTGTATATGTCACACTTCTCACCATAATGGTAGTGACGCTAGATTTTCAAGGAAAAAATCACGGATGCCAGCTCCAGATCATGCGTCGGGTAGTTCTGCTCATGGATCTTTAACTATCGTGAGGCGTAGGCTATCACAATATCATTTTTCATGAGTACACAACCCAAGACTTTATTTGAATCATCACTGTATATCACAAAACGTTCTCCACTTTTCGGTAGTGTGAGTACAGGTGCAGTGATCATCCTTCTCTTTAGATCCTTGAATCTTGCCTCACATTCTTCCGTCCAGACATACTTTACCTCTTTCCTTGTTAACTTAGTTAGAGGGCATGACAATCGTGAGAAGTTTCTCACAAAACTCGGTAGTACCCAACTAATCCAAGAAAACTACGGATTTCTAGGACACTAAAGGGCCTGGGCCATTCCTCAATCACCTTTGTCATTGAAGGATCTACAGAAATTCCCTCACTTGTGATCACATGTCCCAAGAACATGACTTGATTCATCCAAAAGTCACACTTTCTAAACTTGGCGTACAACTTCTCCTTTCTCAATGTCTCCAACACAGGTCTTAGATGTGCTTCATGCTCCTCCTTTCTCTTGGAGTATATGAGAATATCATCGACAAAAACTACCAAAAATTTGTTGAGGTAATGTCTGAAGACTCTATTCATCAAATCCATGAATATTTCAAGGGCCTTAGTAAGTCCAAAGGGCATCACCAAAAACTCATAGTGCCCACACCTTGTACGGAAGGCAGTCTTCTGAATATCTTCCTTATTCACCTTTAATTGATGATATCCAGAATGAAGATCCACCATTGAGAAGTATTGAGATCCTCTAAAATGATCAAACTAGTCATCAATCCTTGGGAGAGGATACTTTTCTTTATGGTGATCTTGTTGAGTTCCCGATAATCGATACACAGCCGCATGGTCCAATCCTTCTTCTTCACAAAGAGCACTGGTGAACCACAAGGTGATGCACTAGGGAATAAAAACCCTTTGTCCAAATTCTCTTGCAGCTGCTTCTTTAACTCCTCCAGTTCGATAGGAGCCATCTTATAGGGGCACTTTGAGATAGGAGTAGCTCCAGGTATGAGTTCAATTGAGAACTTTACGTCACGATCCGGGGGAATTCCAGGTAACTCTTTGGGAAATAAATCACTGTATTCCCTCACGATGGGCATTTCCTCAATGTTGGAACTTTCCTTCGAATCAACCTTTTGGGCGAGGTATGCTTCTTCATAGGGAATCAACACCCACACCATTGAAGGATTTTTCAAAGGAGATTCATGATCTTCCTTGAATTTGTAGAGGAGCATGGGATGGTTCAAAATATGAAAATACATTTCCTTTTCCCGACAGTTGATATGTGCTCTATATAACGAGAACCAATCCATTCCCATTATTGCATCGAATTCCACCAAGGGAAGTATTACGAGGTTTTCCGGAAGAATATTCCCACATACGCCAACAGGAGAAGAGTCAAACACTTGGTTTGCAATGATTGCACCACTTGGTGTTTTTACAGATGTATCTACTTCAAGGTTTCGGGGCTTCAATTCTATAGTTCTAGAAAACTTGAAACATATAAAGGAATGCATAGAACTAGAATCAAATAAGACTTTTGCCATTATTGAGTGAATAGGAAGTGTACCTTGTACAACTTCATTATCATGCTCCAACTCCATAGTAGTGATGGCAGAAGCCTTCCCTTGTTCCATTGGCTTTGGTGGTTGCTGGCACTGATTACCCTCGAGAGCTCGAGGTTTAGTGCACTGGTTTGAATAGTGCCCTAGCTCTCTATAGTTGTAGCATTGAACCACGAGTGGTGATGTACTTTCATCGGCTACATTCTCCTTCCTTTTCATGTCCTTTCAACACTCTTGAGCATGGTTTCCTTCTTTCCCACACATGAAGCATTTCCCCGTCCCTTTGAGGCAGTTCCCATTGTGAAAATTCCCACATTTTTGGCATGTGGGTCATTGTGTTTTCTTCCCACCTTTTTCATTAGATCCACCGACTTGAAACTCCATCATTCGTTTCTAATCCCCATAGCCATGGGACCATTCTCCAAACTACATCTCCACTATGAGAGCACACCGAACAACTTATTCATAACTCCCAAAGTCTCTAAGTGCAAGAGCCTTTCGAAGGTGTGGTTTTAATCCACAAAGAATATATCAATTTTTCTATCATTTTTTATAACAAAACGCAAATCATACCTTGTGAGCCTTGTGAACTTTGCTTCATAGGTTGTGACAGATTCTCCTTCTTTTTGCTTAAGCTCTATTATTTCTCTCTCCATCTTCATGCAAAGAGTTCGTGGGAAGTACTTATTAAGAAAAATTATCTTAGAGTCTTCCCATTTCATTTCTTCAATTTCCTCCCTTGGCTTGGTGTTCTTAATAAAATACCACCATTGATCAGCTTCTCCATCTAGATGATAAATTGCTAGAGTAACCTTCTCCATCTCAAAACAGTGAAGCAGAAAAAAGATCTTCTCTATGGAGTTGACCCATTGTTCCGCAACTAGTGGATCAGATGATCCACAAAACATCAGTGGTTGTTGCCACATAAAACATTCATTAGCCAGTTCATCCCACTTTGGTGAAGGATGATGTTCCCCATTATTATGGTTATTATTCATAACCTGGGATAATTGGGTAAGCATCACCATGAAGTTTTTAATTCCACCACCCAAATCATTGGGGATGTTGTTCGGGCAATCATTGCATTGGCCCTCACATGAGTTGTTGGCCTGATTTCTCCTAGTTCCCACCATTTTCTAAAATAGAAAATTTTAGAATAAAACATAAGTAAACAAGTCATGAGTATCTTATTCATTTAAACAATTTATACCAAAAACATAATATATGGGATACCTAGGTAAATACTCTTGTGTGCATATTTTTTACTTAGTCTCGTACTAGAGGTTTTCTATAGGGTTCACTAATACTAATTCCCAAATTAACTAAACATTTGCTCTGATACCAACTATAGTGACCCGGCCTTTTCTTAAATTACTATTACATCATTTCAAAGGTAAACAACATAATAGTATTACACATGGAGGATCCAGAGGTTTAGTGTCCTAAGAATACTAGGACCACACATAACAAGTACAACATCAAGCATAAACATTCATTTAATTTCTTCTTCTATAGATTCTTATTAACACTTGTACTCTCCTTAGTACATGTAGCCACCTGAGGATATACATCAAAAGGGGTGAGCTAAAATCCCAGTAAGAGGATAGATAAGAACAATACATCATGGGGTGATCTTAATCATAACATAGGCAAAAGATCATGAACATGAGAGGAGCATAAATAAAATACTTGAAATGTGGCAATGCATAAAAATGAAACATCAAGTCTTAGTGGTTAACTAACACACATACTTGTGAACCAAGATAGCAACTTGTTCACACATAATTTCACATTTACTCATGAGATTCATCACTTTATGCAATGCATTTGAGCTCTATATAATTCCGGGCGCACCCCTCACATTTAAACATTCATATTGCGCTATATAATTCCAGCCGCACCCGTCACATCATAACATTATAATTATCTTTCTTTCCAAATAGAACAAAAATAAAACATGTACATAAATAAACCATGTAAATTAATGGTTTTAATCTCATTATAACACA
Source organism: Viscum album (assembly GCA_963277665.1). NCBI lineage: Eukaryota > Viridiplantae > Streptophyta > Magnoliopsida > Santalales > Viscaceae > Viscum > Viscum album. Next base: position 1,445,928,997 of record OY728145.1, on the reverse strand, counting down.
TTTATAAGCATTGGGATCCCAAAAGAAAGAGGGAACAACATACTTGATACAAGAACCATCAACCTTGAATGAGAGGTAAAAGGTGAGTTCTTGAAAGAAGAGTTCTTTTGGAAAAAATTTTGATGGACATAAAAACCAGTGACATACATGTATATCCCATAAAATAAAATTCAATGATGAAGAAATGATCTTTGAGGAGTAATCATATCAAAATGGAGTGAAAGAGGGAGAACCCGAAGGAAGAAAATTGGGTTCGAGATTTCCCCGTACCTTGTACCCGAATGCTTCCTTCTCTTTAATGTCCTGTATAATGACATTATATTAATTAATTAGAAATCTAGAACCATTTGTACATTAATAGGGTTCATTCTGGTTTCATTATTTTATATTATGTTCCTTTGGATGACTTATAGAGTCTAAAAACATTTTTCGGGGATGTTCGTTTTTATGGTTTTCTTGAGTGGTTCACTTGTATTCTTAAATTGATGTTTGGGTAGATCATGGGTAAAAATCAAGAACTAATATTACATGTTATTAATGATATTACAGCATCGTTAATAATTTTATAATGAATTATATTAGATCCAAGTGGACGAATAATTAGATAAGAATTTAATGATGGTTATTTGGGTTAATTTGGGCGGTTTTTGGATCACAACGAACTTTTTTTAACATTTAACTTAGTAATACGGCCATAGTTTATTTAAAGAACATAAAATAGAACATAATACATACAAAATATTCTGGTTCAACCATAAAAATGGTTTCATGACCATATCTTAATGTATAAATTAAATAAGAGAGCATGCAGTTTTTGAAGGTGATAAATTAACACCTCATGAACAACGTTCTCTTTAATAATGAAAATGGAAGAGGGAAATGGTGTGGGGTGATATTAGAATCATAAAAATTACAGTATTTGTATAATACTGGAGTTAAAAAATAATTTTAATAAATATTGGTGGGGAGAGATCAAGAAAGGAACATGAACATGAAAGGAAATTGAAGGAGAAGAGGGAGGGAAATTACCTCTAGAATCATCCTCTTGAGATCCTACTTAAGGAAGATAGGTGTGGTATTTTGATGAGACCAGCAGATTTTGGACGTGGAGGAGGGGCTAGGGAAGTTGTTTGGGTAGATTTTAGCGAAGTATTGGAGCTTGAGAGGTGTGAGGAAAAGAGGTAGTGAAGGGTGGCTTTTATAGTGGAGGGGAGAGGGGTTTCCTTAATATAAAATTCATTAGTTTATTATTTTCCCCTAAGATAAGGAATAGTGAGTCTTGGATGACCAAGAATAGTAAAAAACATGTGTGTTTGGTATTTGGGTGCTTACATCACCTGTGATGTCATGAATAGTTGTATTTAATTAAAATGTATTTATATTGTAAATTAATGTATTCTACTATTCACCGAAAATTCAAGTATCTCAGAAAAATCCAAAAAATTTACCCCAACCATTTTTCGACATGTAGAATCCAAAAATGAAGTCCATTTTTGAAAAATAATTTTCTAAATATTATTAATTTAATATTTAAATAAAATCAAAATTTACATAAAATAATAGTTTTTTAGATTAAAACTGATTTTATTGTTCTTTCAAAAATTACTTGGGGTCATATAAAATTATCTAAAAACTATTAGACATTGATTCAATAATTTATGAATACATTTTAGGGAAATAAATATTATTTTAAAATAATTAATTATTTATGAATTATAAAATACCAAAAACGTTTACTAATGTCAAATTGTCACTTTCTAAGATGTCAAAAATTTATTTTATTATTCATAGGTAATGCTACTCTTATTTAATATTCATAAGGGTCATATTACTATTCATAAGGGTAGGTTACTATTCACCAAAAATTATTTTTGATTCATTAGACTCCAAAAACCATCTTGAACACAACTGTGTATGTCCGTTTTTCAAAATTACAAACATAGAAGTGACAAACTTATGTTTAAAGGTTACTTATCACTTAGTACTTCAATTTGTTCTGTTATCATGTTATTTTATGATATATTTATAAGAAGGGAATTTCCATTGAAAAACATTGGGTCATTACAAGGTGAATGCTGAGCATCAGATCCCAGCTAGAATTTTACAACTGTTTCCCATTCTAGAGTAGAAGTGTGATGATTTCACTATGTATTTTATGGTAGAATTACCTAGGGAAACCCATAAAAATGTTGTTTTATGGGGGATTTCAGATCAACTAGAAAAGGGATCACACATCATACCTATCAGGGAGACCTTCAGAATTGATTATATGGATAGTATTTATGTGCGTGAGGTAGTTCTACTCCAAATTGTTCCTAGTAGTACCATTGCATTCAATGATCATTGTTTGACATCATGGTTATGGTAGGGTAGTGAGAAGTATCTAGGATCATATGTAATTTTTTGTAAGACTCATCATACTAAGAATGATCGTAAATATGGGAAGAATGTGCATGTTCTATAGGATATGTTGTGATCCTATGTATTTTATTTTAGTGGATTTTGGGAGCATAATATGTAAATCTTGAAGTTTTCATATAATAAGAACATCCAATAATTGATCAAAATGGAACCTTTTGAGAATTTTTATGGTGGAATATGTTTTTTTCCACTTTTTTTGTTTGATGTAGGTTAGTTAGAGCTTGTCGGACCTAGTATCATGCAGAAGACATATGAGTAGGTTCAATTGACCATGATGTGGTTGGATATTGTGCAAAGTAGAAAGAAATCATATGCTGACCATTAGAGACAACCACTGGAGTTTGTGTTTTTTCATTGTGTATTCCATATGGTGTCACCTAGGTTACGGAAATTTCGTATCAGAAAAGAGGGAATGATAAAACCCATGTTTGTTAGGTTTTTTGATATAGTGGTTTGGGTAGGTCATGTATCATACTGATTGTCCCACCACAACACTACAGTTCCATGGAAAACATGTTTCACGTGTTGCAACATCAAAGATATTATCCTAACCCTGCACACATAGTGGACGTTAATTAAATTCATATTATTACTGATGAATCCTTTGAGGAGAATCTGATACAGATTTTGGTCTTGATTGAGAAGTATATATAGGGTTGGACTATACCTATGGCATGAGTGTAGTGGAAACATTGGTGTGTTTAGGAGGAGACCTGGGAGAGGGAGTCTGATAAGCAAGAATAGTGTCAAGACTTGTTTTTTGATCCCCAAAAGTGATTTTTAGAGTAGATCATTGAGGATATATTATGTAGTGGGTGGTTTTAAGATACTATCTTTTTTTCAGGTATATCCCTCTTTATTTTTATTATAAATGTATTTCATTGGGGTTTCCTTTGACTTTGAGCCTTAGTTCTTATGTCCTGCTAAGAGATGGATATAATTTACTGGGGAAAATGACATAATTCTTAAGGATGTATGTTTATATGAGAATATAGAATCTTGATATAAATGTGAAAAGGGAGTTGAAAGGGTTTTACAAGGGATTGGAAGATGTTGGAGGTGGTTCAGGTACATTTTGAGAAAACCAGGATGCATGTTTTCAATAGGGGTTTTGAACATCATGTAATGGTATTACCTGACATGTAAACTCTTAAAAAAACATGTCATGAAACAAAAATAGGATGCGAAGTGGTTACACATTGTCTAAGTACTTCACATTGTGTAACAATCATGTAGAACAAAATTATTATGAGATGATGTGTTTTTTGGCATAACCCTCAAAAATAAATACACAAATTGTAGAATAATTATTTGTCATGTAATATACCAACCATATATTTAATGGTTATATATTGTTGATTTTGGGTTCAATCCACTTTATCATTATTTATGAAAACCCTAGGGTGTTTCCCATGTATGTTTGGAGAACCATCCTCCCTTTCAGACATCCTATTTCTGTGATCGATCCCTAGTAAGTCTTTGGCCTTGGATTCTCCTCCCTCTTATATTTTTTCGCCTAAGGGAAGTGGGATCCTTGGACCACATTCGGTTTTGATGTTAATATTTATATTATTTTATCTAGGTTTCATATTTTACTGTTCTTAAAATTTATCCTAGTTGGCGCAACCCTTTAGAAGTGTTGTGTTAATCATCAGTTAATATTATGGGATCTACACATTAATCCTATGGTCTTTTATATTGAAAGTATGTGAAATATTGTGATTTAACCAACATAACATGAATATTAAATAATTAAATGATGAATTTTTTTACTCCTTGGAATACATTTGGATTCAATTTCTTATCGAAATATCATATGGATACCGTTCAAGTATGAGAACCCTTGATTATAAATGGATCAAGTAATGTAATAAGTGTGTTTCTCATGGAATGGGATTGGGTGACTTCTTGATACAAATTCACCTTGGCTTGGATTGATTATTGATATGACTATAATGTAATTAGTTAATAACCAAATAAAAAATTGAATGTAAGACTGAAAAATAAATTTTAAGTTTAATAATTAACCATTATTCTTTATAATGTGATATTGTGATAGCCTTAATATTATTAATTATTGTGATATATGTTTTACTACTTATGTTGTGGGATATTTCTAGTGATTCATGTTGTAATGCTTATATATAGGGCTATCCCAAGTGATTCACGATGTGATTCTCATATAGGGGGTTATTCCTAGTGATTCATGTTGTAATTCTCATATAGTTGGATATTCATATTAATTTATGATGCAATAATTATATTTTGGGATTTTAGTTAGTACATGTTTAAATGATTATACATCCAGATTGGCCCAGATACAATATAAAATTATTATATAACACTATTGACCATGATTGATTAATGAAATGATTATATAGTAGGATTGACCTAGATTTTTGTGATTTATACCTTGGATAAATGGTTATGGTTTCCATGATCATGATACACGCTCATAGAAATTCTAGCATGGAACTGAAGTAGTTTTTTATACCAAGGTTATATGGTTATAATTGGCATTGTTGTGAGACATGATTAGATATATTCTGTACGGTGCTGAAGGAGGTTGATATTGTATTAATTTAATTGTTTAATTAATTAATATAAAATTACACTACATTATTTTAAACACTTATTACTAGACTTGTTAAGAATAAGAATAGTGGTGCCGACCTACTGAGTTAAACTGACACCCCGCATGGGCCACCATTTTGTACCTGGTCAGATTACATGGGTGGGGGTGTTAAAATGGAAAGGGACCTTGCTGTTTATTTTTTCTTATTGGATGGCCTGGAAATTGTGGATGGGATCGACATGGAACTCATGACCAGGTAATTTTGAGTCACTATTTGATTCCTATATTAATTTATTTTTATTACTTCTATAATGGAATTAATTTTCCTTACATCTGGTCATTATATAATTAATTTTATTATTATTGGAATATTCAGTTAGATTTTATTGTTTGGTTTTGCATATATTTTTATTGCTTCAATTAAATATGATACTAAAATATTTATTATATTATGATTATTCCTCTATGATGAAACTGTGTAACCAGAAGGTATTATAATATCCCTAGACCCTTACTCCTAAATCCTATGATGAAATCATGAACATTACACTTCCATCTTGAATTCTGATAACTGTGACCCAAATTTTTCATCTAAACCTTACCACGTAAAAAATAAAACTTGGATCACTTATAGTTAGGAGTAGATTTTAGGTTTAGTGTTTTCAATAATTTGCAAAAACTTCTACATATACAATTCACATTCCATTAAATGAGTATTTCACCCACTGAACCCCATTTTTTATCATTGATACATCATCATCATCCATATGAAATCCCTTTTTTAAATAACTCATTGAAAATATTTCATCAAAATTTTAGGAAAAATAAACATAATAAGGGTGATCTAAGATTATAAGAATGGCTAAGAATAAGAATTAACAACTGAACTTCATCATTGATCATAATAGTTCATATTGGTATGATGACATAATCAAGATGCATGAGTGAATTAAAAAAGAACTCACACCCATAATACTTGTATAATAAAATATGAAAACATAGGAATGACTAGAGTCATCCAAGTCAATAATCATGATCCATGTGACATAAATATCGATCATTAGAATCATTATAAACCCATATAAATAATAAATAAAATGTATATGTACTTGGGTCATTATTTTCACTTCACTCTTATAATAACTCATAAAAATTGAATAATCATATGATCAACTTCTATACCCAAGGAGTTGGAGGGATATAAAGAATCCACCCATCAATAGATTATCGTGTAACAAACCATCATCAGATTATCAGAAAACCACCCATTATTGGTTTATCACATAACTACACATCGTTGGTTTTTCATAGAACAACTTGTCATCTATTTATCACATAACCACCCATTAAATGTACAAGTAACAATACATAAAAATATCACATAAAAGTTTTAATTTCACCATTATCTAATAGGAACAACCATTTCCTCTTTCAAAACATTATAGAATCCCACCATTTTATTACATATCTTTTAATTACATTTTACAATCATAGTATCTGTAATGTTTAGTATCTTGAAATAAGGTAAATAATACATGAAAAAACATAACATTTTTTTAACCCTATTGAATGTCTAATTGAAATTTTCATCCTATGTACAATTAATAGATCTCATAACCTTGGTACATAAATCAAAGGGTGAGAATAATTCCATGTAAGGGAATATAGGGAAAATGGTTTACATTCGAACTTTATGGAATACAATAAGAAAATTAGGAAATATCATAAATGCATGATAAGATATATATCATGATAATATAAACATGAATCGTAACATGAAAATGTAGCTACCAAATTTAATTTAGAAAATCATAAGTATATCACCATGTTCCATCCCCAATGTGTCATAAAATTTACCAATGTTATTCCCCATGGCATCACAAAACTTGTCATCTAGAGAGATTAATTTTATTACCCAATGTATTGGAGCACTATAAGGGAGAACCCTTAATATGTATTTATTTTGGATTTTATCCACATATATCATAGTCAAAATTTTCATAAATAACCCATAGATAATTAATGAAATGGGTTTTATATCAAAATCATGACATTTTAAAAAGTGCTTAAAACATTATCATTATATCAATTATAACCCCCATAAAGGGGAATGAAGGTTTTATACATGTTAATTCCAGAAAAATACATAATTTTTATGTATTTTTGAATACCCATAGTAATGAATTTTTTTTGTTTTCATAGAAAAAAAATTCAATAATTTCATGAGAAAAAAGAGGGAGATTTTGAGACGAAACTTTTGCACCACAATGACTATGAAACATGGTTTTAGAAAAAAAAGGGAGGTGACATAGGTGAAAAATTCATAAATTAATCATAAAATATTATATGGAATGAATAAAATGTAAATTATAACATGGTATGGAAACATGAAATAAAAACCGCATAGTGGAGATCTTGAATGGAAAAAAAGATGTTGAGAATTCCCTTGCCTTGAAGTGTTACTTTTAAAACTCTAGTATCGGGACTTTGAGGGCTTGTGGACACTTTTGGTGGACTCATAGGGAGGAAAAACTATTATATAATCAAGTAAAATGAATTTTTAATGAATAAAAATGAAGGAATGGATTGGTATTTATAGTAAAATATAGGGAGTTTTTTTTATTAATTTTCAAGGACACCTCGTCTGTGGTATTTGAAAAACCATTGGAATGACCATGGTATTTCCCATGGTTTTGAACTCATGGGAAATCTTATGTAATATTTTAATCAAAATGAGTAGAACAGAATTTTAAATTACATATTAAATCATTGTGATGTCATAAAATACATTGAGAACTCAAAAAAGTATATTTTTATTATTCACAGAAAAACAAAACATTTTATATAAATCACACAAATTTAGCCTAACCTAAAATTGATGTTATCGATTCAAAAATGAAATCCATTTTATGAGATAAATTTCTAAATCATAGAAATTTAATTCTTTTTTAAAATCACTATTTACCTGAATAAAATACTAATACCTAACTAATAATATCTAAAATAGTTATTTACATATACTATTAAATCACATTACTAATCATGATGTCGAAGTTATATTTATACATAATTAAGTGAGGTTACTACTCCATTGGTCATATTACTATTCATAAGGGTAATACTACTATTCATAATTTACTATTCACCAGAAAAATAAGTTGATCTTATTATACTATTAATTTATTTCTGATCACAACTCTATATATCTATTTCATTAAAATCATTTAACATTATCAATTATTTAAATTATTAAAAATATTTCAAAATACTCATCTTTTTAAAAAAAATTCAATAATATAGAACTTCTTATAAAAAACCTAAAAATACATCATATATTAATTTTGACATATGATTTTCAAAAATTATGGTTATTTTACAATAATAAGAAAAAAAATATTATTTATGGAAATTGATTACTCAATGTAACTAAGGTCTCATTATATAGCCCCTTATAACACCTACATAGTACCTAAGTGATAGGTGTGCAATATTGATATAATCTTGGGGTGGCTCGTTTAATATTCCCCAAGTGGTGATTTTTGTCAACTTGAACTTCTCCCGTAGGCGATTATTTTCAATATTAAAATGTTGAAGCTCGTCTTTGTCTTGGTCCAAAGGAAGGTCTAGTTATACTACCTCCTTCCCAAGCTCCGAAAGATGGGCTCTGTACGACCCAAGTCTATTGGATGATCCCATCAAATATTCTTTCATTATTTATTATCCATTGTTATTTCTATTTTAAACAAAAATTTTAATATTAAAAGAATATTATTGTTTCCAACGATCATATTGACCAGTGGTCATATAAAGGTAAAAAATTAATGGTTACATTTCATTTATAATTATAATTTTTTTAGTGATTATGACATAGTAATATATACATTTCTAGGAAAAAAATATTATAAAAATGTTACAGTCATTACATTATTCCCCCATTAAGAAATTTTATCCCTGAAATTTCAACTCGTAACCTCATATGAGAAAAGGTGTGGGTACATCTACCTAACAAGCTCCTCTGGTTCCCACGTGGCTTCTTCATATTTTTGGTTCATCCACAACACCTAAACAAGGTGGGTAGTCATGTTGCATAGAACCTTGTCTCTACAATCCAAGATCTCCCCGTACTGCACGTCAAAAGATAGGTATTTTTCTAGTTGTACCACCTATAGATTTAGTAAATTTTATGGTTTAGGTATGTACTTCCTCAAGATGGATACATGAAAGATATCATGAATTTTTTTCTATATTTTGAGGAAGTTAAAGCCGACAGGCCACTACACCTATGTGATCAAGGATTTCATAGGGGCCAATGTACCATGGGAGGAGCTTTCATTTCTTCCCAAACCTCATGACCCACTTCGAAGGTGAAACTCTAAAAAATACTTTTTCACCAACATCAAACTCCAAGTCCCTTTGACGGTTGTTGGCGGACCTCTTCTGCTGACTCTATGCAGCATTAATGTGTTGTTGGATGACATGAACCTTTTATCTCATCTCTTACACAATATTAAAACCATTATGCTTTATCTCACTAGCTTCATCCCAACATTTATGTGTTCTACATTTATTACCATATAGATCTTCATAGGGTTCCATTTTAATGATCGAGTGAAAGCTGTTGTTGAAACCAAACTCAACTAATGGGAGATGTTGATCCCATAAACCATTAAATTCCATTGAGAATGTTCTTAGAATTTCCGAAAGTGTTTTAATAGTTCTTTCTTATTTTCCACCAATTTGGGGGAGATAGGCCGTACCAAAATTCAATTCGGCACTCAACGTATGTTGAGGAATTCTCTATAATTTTTAAGTGATCCTTGGATTATGGTCATATATGATAGAAAGAGGAACTCCATTCATCCTTACATATTCCTTCATGTAAATCATTGCAAGTTAATCAAGATATGAATCTTTCCAAATATAGATAAAATGGAAAATCTTGGTGAGAAGGCACAATATAACCCATATCGTATTGTTTCCATTTGAAGTTCTCAGGAGACTAGTGAAAAATTCCATAGTGATATTGTACCACTTCCATGATGGTATGGGTAGTGGTTTTAATATCCCTCTATGAATTTTTCCCTCTAACTTCACTTGCTGACATACCAAGAACCTTGTAGTGTAGTGAGTATTCTCCATTTTTCATAATATCCCACCAATAATGATCATGAATGTCCCTATACACTTTTGTGGCTCCATGATATATAGAGAAAGTAGAACTATGAGATTCATCCATTAGATCATTATTTATTTTTGGAATAGATGGAGCACATAGTCTTGTATGAAATTTCAGTACACTTTCTTGAACAATATTGGACTCAAGAAACTTCCCAACATTCACAGCTTCAAACATCCTCTGAAACAAAGGATATTCTTTCTAAGATTTCTTGATCTTCTATAATAATTATTGTTGATAAATCATTTGGGATAGGGGTGATGATGTCCCTTCCCTTACAATTCCCATGCCCAGTTTTACTAGGTCTTTGATCATGTGATATCTTTGAATACTCATCATGGATATAATGATATGGTATTTTTTACCTAATACATCAATGATATTGTTTTGTCTTCTGAGATGATAATGAATTCAATGATAAAAGTCTATGGGAAGTTCCAATCGTCTCTTCTATATCACGTTCAATTCATTTTGTGTGAAAATATACATAAAACATTTATGGTATGTGTTTATATCACACTCTCCCCAAAACTATAGTGCCACCATATATTTAGATAAAATACAATAGTATCTTACTCCATATCATGTGTAGGATAATCTTCAACTGTCGAGATGCATAAGCAATCACCTTTTCATTTTGAATAAGGATGTACCCAAGCCCTTTCAAAGATTCATCGCTAAAAATAATGAAGCCCTCTCTGCTTGAGAGAAGAGTTTTCATGGGTGTAGTAACCAATATCTTCTTCATCTCATGAAAATATTTCTCACAGTCCTTTGTCCAGCTATACATAATCCATTTTCGAGTTAACTTGGTTATTGGATTAGAAATCCATGAAAAGATTTTCACAATCCACCTATAACATCATTCTAATCCATAAAAATTGTGTATCTATGTTATTATTGTAGGCTGAGGCCACTCCTCTACATCCTTTGTCTTTGCAGGGTCAACTTTGATTCCTTCATTGGTTACAATGTTCCCCAAGAAAGTGAATTTTTCAAACCCAAACTCAAAATTACTGAACATTCCAAAAATAATACGCTTCCATGGAGTTTTAAAAATAACCCTTAGTTTATCCACATGCTCCTCAGGACAGTTAGAATATATTAGAATATCATCAATATAAACTACCAAAAATTATCAAGTTAGTCCTTAAAGGCTCTATTCTTAAAATCCATTAAAATAACTAGTGCATTAGTCAGTCTCAAGAGCATTACAACTAACACATAATGCCCATATTTTGATTGGAAGGTGGTTTTAGGAATATCTTCTTTCATCAACCTCAATTGATGGAAACTAGATTGAAGATCAATCATGGATAATAATTGATCCCCATGAATTTGGTCAAAAATTCATCAATTCATGGAAGAGGGTATTTGTTCTTCATTGTGATCTCGTTCAGTTCTCTATAATCAATGAATAGATGTATTGATACATCCTTCTTCATCACAAATAGAACAGGTGATCCCCAAGGAGACACACTTGTTCGGATAAAAAAATTCTCTATAAGATAATGGATTTGATAATTTAATTCACATATCTCTACATTTCACATCTTATGGGGTTATTGATATCAGATGAGATCCTGGTATGAGTTAAATAGAGAACTCTACATCACTTTATGGGTGAGGTCTGGGTAACCCCTCAGGAAATACGTTAATGTATTGCTAGACGATGGGGAAATTTTCTATCCTTATACTCTCATTTCCTTGTTCTTCTTCCCTAATAATCTTCATATAGAAGGATATAGAAGATTCTTCTAAACAAAGATCAGGTTTTATATATCTCTCATTAGAAGATATTTGTAGGTCGTCCATTCAAGACTACTAATATTACTATTCTTCTACATTTTATCTTAGCATTATACCTTGAGATCATGTGTAACCATATTATAATATTGAATTCTATAATGGGAATGAGCACTATATTTGTGATACTATTATGCTCACTAAAGTAAATACTATCTTTTTTAAACATGGATGATTCTTGGATAATCTTACAAGGAGTCCTGACTAATAACTCTACTTTTAGAAATTTAGGCGTTGAATCTAAATTCTTTGCAAACATAGAGGAAATAAAGGAATGAGTAGAACCAGAATAAAAAAAATTACTTAATATATTTGAGAGAACAATAAGAGTACCTTCCACCCCATCATTTGGAGCTTCAACATCAACTACCATTATTGAATAATCAAGACCTTTCTCCCTTTTAATTTTCTAAGGTTAATGGTGATTCCTCTCCACTACCCTCAGATTTGGGCAGTCATTGAAAAAATGCATATGATTTTCACACTTGATGCATTGGACTTCAGGTAGGACCGGAAACATATTCCCCTTGTAATTAGTGTTTGGAAGTTGAGGATCACCTCACTATGACAATTTCGTATGATATAGCCATCTCTTCCAGACATGAAACGCTTCTCAATCCCGAGAAGGAGTTTCTCCGGATTATTCTTCCCAATTTATTTTACAAATGGGAAGTTTAAAATTTATTCAAACTATTACATGATCAAATATCTTCTCCAATATTGGATCTATTTATATCTTCTTTTCATTATATTTATGAGGCCAATACGTCATACCAAACCCCAATTCAACTTTCATAGCACTCTTCACAATATCCTCATAGCTATAATAGTCTCAGTTGGATAGATTCTTCCACATATGAGGTTATAGTACAACAATAAATATATCCACCAACCCATTAGGATCCATAAAAAAGCTTAAGGTGTAACGGGAAATCCTTGTGAAGTTCATCTCATAACTTCTAAAAGATTCATTCTCCTTCTACTTCAGCTCGAAAAACTCCTTGTCCATTTATGTTCTCATCGAACGTGGGAAATAATTATTGAAGAAGATATATCCGAACACATAACACTACATAGCGTAAATATCCCCGCTTTTCCTCATGTTTTTAGTTAGTTATCACCACTGATAAGATTCTACCTCTAAGAAGTAAACAACCAAGGTGACATTCTTTTGTTCTGAACAGTGGAGCACATAAAAGATATTTTTGATAGAGCTAATCCACTATTCAGAAATCAATGGTTCAGTAGATCCCCTGATGGTTGGTGTTTATTTAAGCATAAAGGAATAAATATAAAGTTCTTCCATTTATAATGAATTTTCTCTCTCATCTTGATTCAATTCATTTCCCATAACTTGTGTTAGTTAGATCATCATTCTCATGAAATCTTCCATTCCATCTTCCATCGTAGGGTCGTCTATCCATAGTCTATTACGGCCACCATTTTAAAAGTGCCGCATATTTCCTACCATTTTATAAGGGGAAAAAACCTTAGTGTGAAACATATTTCATTTTTTAGTCTTTTATCTACAATTTTTTTATGTCTTAACACTTCATGAATAAACATATTATTCTCTAACAACATTTAAAATTATTTAAAAAATCTACATAATGAATCATAAAAATATTGTGAATAACCAAACATATACCCTTGGCGTGTCAAACCTGAGTGTAGCAAGGCCCATTGTCATGCAACAGTTCCCATATGAGTCTAGCTCAAATGGGTGTTTTCAGGTTTTACCCCTAGATACTTTTTTTCAATTGCTACAACCACATGTTCGTATTAAGACATGGATCTATTTGTCCGAAAATAACTTAATTAATATTTCACCAAAATACATGAAATTTTTCCTATATTGAAACATTTATATAAGGTTCTTCTTAATGTTTTAATATCCTAATTTTCACAAATAACTAAACTATACTTCTATACTGACTATATAATCTCTTCTTTTTATTATATAACATTTCATTACATTTTACAAACAGAGGATTTTTAAGTCCAGTGTCTTGGAAAAAAGATACATAACACATGAAAGCATATAAAATTATTTTAATCTTGTCTAAAGACTTCTTGAAATGATCACCCTATGTAAAATTACTAATTCTCATAACCTTGGGACATACATCAAATGAAAGGGTGAGCATAAGACCCAGTAAAGGAAACTAGGGAACACATTTTACATGTGAAGTTGAGAGAATACAATAAAACATGAGTAAATATAATAAAGGAATCGGAAGATACATATAATGATAATAATAAAATGAATAATATCTTGAAAATTTGGATAAAATTTTATTTTAGACATTCATAAGCATATCACCAAGGTCTATCCCCAAGGTGTCGAAAATATTTCCACGGTTATTCAAAAATGAATCACAAAACATGTCATCCCTAAAGATTAATTTATTTACCAAATTAATTAGACAAATATAATAGAACACCCTTAATATGCCTTTATTTTCATTTGATTCACATAAATCATAATAAACAATTTCTTAAATAATCCAATGAGAATAAAATAAATGGGATTCGTATCAAAATCATGGTGTTATAAAAGTGATGAAAACAAGAGCATTATGTTATTTATAACCCAAAGAAATGGAGTGAGGGTTTTATATATGTCAATTTCAGAATGAAACATATCATTTTTATTCCTTTATGAATACCCCTAGATATTATATAGGTTTCAATATTCACATAAATAAAATAAGATAATTTCATGTGAAAAAAGAGTGATTTTGAGACGCAAAATTCAACAATAAACCGCTATGAAAGATTATTTTAGAAAACATTAAAAAGATTGGGGATAGAGGTAAACCATTCATAAAAGACTCATAAAATAGTATTGGGAAATAATAACATATAAATAATAAAATGGTATGAAAACATTAATGAAAAACTATATTGAAGAGATCATGAATGAAAAAAGAGACATTGATAATTCCCCTACCTTGAAGAGTAACTTCTAAAACTATAGGAACGAGACCTTGAAGGATTGGGGAAACATTGGGAGGACTAATTATGAGGTATTAATATCAAATATTTGGGGGAGATGAATTTTGAATGAATGAAAATAAAGGTATGAATTGGTATTTATAATAAAGTAGAAAGAGTTTTTTATTAATTTTCAGACACACCTCATCGGTGGTATTAAATAATCCATGGTCTTTCCCATGTTATTTTACCATGGTAATGGCCTATTGGTACACCTCATAAAATATTTTAATCCAAATGAGTAGACTAGAATTTTAAATTACATGTTACATCATTATTATGTCATAAAACACACTGAAAGCTAAAGAACTGTATTTTTACTATTCACTGGAAAACAAAACATTTTATAAAAATCTCATAAATTAACTCTAACCTAAAATCTATGTTATGAAATAAAAAACGAACACCATTTTATGAGAATAATTATCTAAATATGCAAAATTTATTTTTTTTGTAAAATCACTATTTACCTGAAAAAATTAATACAACTAAATAATAATTTCTAAAACCGTTATTTACATATACTATTATATCACATTACAATTCAAGATTCCAAAATTATATTTATAATTACATAAGTGGTTTATTATTCCATTGGTCATATTACTGTTCATAATGGTAATATTACTATTCATAATTTACTATTCACCAAAAATATGTTGATCTTTTTAGACTCGATATTTCTTACTAATCACAACTATAAATTACCATTTCTTTAAATTGATCTGACATTATAAAATATTTAAAGTATAGAAAATATTTTAAAATAATATTTTTTCTAATATTCCTCAATAATAATTAACGTCTTAGATGAAACATTCATCCTATATTAATTTTGAAATTTGAAATTAAAAAATAATGGTTATTTTTCTAAAATATGAAAAAAAAACATTTATTTATAAAAATGGATTATACAAAGTAACTATGGACTCATTACATATCCCCTTATATCACCTGCATTGGACCTACGTTTATGGTGTGAAATGGAGATAGAATCGTGGGGATTCCTAGAAAACATTACCCGAGTGGTGATTTATATAGACTTGAACCTCTTGCGTAGGTGATTAAATTCAAGCTTAATATGTTGATTCTCAACATGGGCTTGGTCAAAAGAAAATTCTAGTGATGCAAACCCCTTCCCATGCATCGACAGATTGGATTCATGCGGCTTGAGTCTACTAGATGAGGCCATCGACTATTCATTATGCATTAATTATCTATTATTATTTATATTTTAAACAACAATTAAAATGTTGAAAAAATATTATTATCTCCAACGATCATATTGAAACATTTTCATATAATGACCAATACCCGATTGTCACATTTCATTTATACTTATATATTTTTTAATAATTATGACATAGTATGTCATACATTCTTTAGGGAACAAAATATTAATCAAAATGTTGGGTAATTACATTATTCCCTCTTTAGAAATTTTGGCCCGGAAATTTCAACTCGTACCCTTAGAAGAGAAAAGGTTTGGGTACTTCTACCTCATAGACTCCTCTGGTTCCCACATGGCTTATTCATATTTGTGGTTCCTCTATACCAGTTTATCAAGGTTGGTAGTGTTGTTGTGTAGAACCTTGTCTCTATGATCCAAGATCTCCAATAGATACTCTGCATAAGATTGTTCATGTTCTACTTGTACCACATATGGATTTAGAACAATTTAAGGGTCAAATATATACTTCCTCAAGAGGGATTCATGAAAGACATCATGATCTTGTGCTAGATTTGGAGGAAGTTCAATTTTATGGGACACTAATCCTACGTGATCAAGGATTTCAAAGGGGCCAATGTACCTAGGGCTGTGATTTCCTTTATTACCTAACATCATGACTCTCTTCCAAGGTGAAATTCGAAGAATTAATTTTTCACCAACATCAAACTCCAAATCCCTTCGATGGTTGTTGTCATAGCACATCTATAGACACTGAGCATCCTTAATATGTTTCTGGAGGGAATGAACCTTTTCTATCATCTCTTGCATAAGATCAGGCCCAATAATATTTCATTCATATGGTTTATCCCATCAAGTATTAGTTCCACACCATCTATCATATAGAGCTTAATATGGTTCCATTTGAATTCTCGAGTGGAAGGTTCTGTTATAAGAAAAATCAACTAATGGCAGATGTTGATACCAACCACCTTTAAATTCCATTTATCATATTCTCATCATGTCCTCGAGTGTTTGAATAGTCCTTTCATATTGGTCATCATTCTGGGTGTGCTAGGCTATACTGAAATTCAATTTGGTAAACAAAGAATGTTGAAGACTTATATAGAATTTTGGTGTGAACCTTGGATCCAGATCATATATTATATAAAATCGAACTCCATGAAACCTTACCACTTCATGAAAATCTAGTAAAGTTGACAAGGAGAAGAATATTCATAAATAGAGATAAAATGGGCAGTCTTAGTGAGATGTTCCACTATAACCCATCTCAAATTGTTTCCATCGGAAGTTCTCCAGAGATGAGTGACATAGTCCATAGTGATATTGTCCCACTTCCATGCTAGTAAGGGTAGTGGTTTTCATAACCCTTTAGGAATATTTCCCTCTTCCTTCACTTGCTATCTGACTAGGCACCTTGTAGTGTAGTCAGAAATCTCCCATTACAAATTATACCACCAATAATGATGATGAAGGTCCTTATAAATATCCTTACACCTTCACGATCAATATTGAACTTAGGAAACTTCCCATCCTTCACAACCTCAAACTTATTCTATAAAAAAGGACCTTCTTTCTAAGCATTCTTGATCTTCTTAGGTAATGACGTTAGAGAAATAATTTGGGATAGGGTTAATGATGTTCCTTCCATTAAATTCCCATGTCCATTTTAACTAGGTCTTTGATCAAGGTAACAATTTGAATCCTCATCATGGACAGAACAACATGGTATTTTCTACCTAATACATCAATAACATTGTTTGATCTTATGGAATGATAATGAATTGAACAATCATAAACATTAATAAGTTCCAAAAACCTCCTCTATATCATCTTCAATTAATTTTGGGTGAAAATATTCTTCAATTTGTTTTGTCTACATATATATCACAATTCTCTCCATAATGATAGTGCCTCTATATCTTCATAGAAAATACAGTAGCATCCCTCTCTAGATCATACATAGGATATTTTTTCTCACTAGTCTTCAACTATCAAGATGCATAATCAATCTCCTTGTAATTTTTCATAAGGACCCACCCAACCCATTTAAAAGATGAATGACTAAAAATATCGCTTCCTTATCTTCTTGAGGCAAGAGTTAGCACGGGTGTTGTAACCAATCGCTTGCTTATCCCTTAGAAAAATTCCTCACAATCCTTCATCCAGATGAAAATAACCCCTTTTCGAGATAACATGGTTAGTGGATTAGAATTCCATGATTTTTTTCACAATCCTTTTATAATATCCAATTAATCCAATGAAGCTATGAATATCAGTTATTATTGTAGGATGATGCCACTCTTCTAAAACCTTTTTCTTTTGAGGGTTTACTGTGACTCCTTCTTTTGTTACAATGCACCCCAAGAACGAAACTTTTTATAATAAAAATTTAAAATTTCTTAACATTACAAAAAGCCTCTCATTCCATATAATTTTCAAAATAACCTTTAGATGATTCTCATGATCATTCAGTCTTTTAGAAGATATTATAATATCATCAATAAAAACAACCACAAATTATCATGGTAGTCTCTAAAAACACTATTCATCAAATCGTTAAAATTTTCATGTTCATTAGTTAGTCTAAAAGGCATAACAAGAAACTCATAATTCCCATATATTGATTAGAAGGAAGTTTCTAAAATATAATCTTTATTCACCCTCAATTAATGATAACCAGATCTAAAATCAATCTTAGAGAAGAATTGGGCCCCAAAAATTTGGTCAAATAGGTCATCAATTCTTGAAAGAGGTTATTTGTTCTTCACTATTATCTCATTCAGTTCTCTACAATCAATTCAAAGCTTCATTGATCTATCATTATTATTTATAATGAGAAACGGTTCTCCCCAAGGAGACACACGTGGTCAAATAAACCCCTTCCACAAAATATCTTGGAGTTTCTTCTTTAATTCCTCTAGACCACATTTTTTCATCCTATATGAGGTATTTGATATCTGATGATATCCAGGTATGAGTTCAATGGATAACTCTACCACTATTTCTGGGGGAGATTTGGGTAACTCCTTCGGAAACATGTCAATGTGTTATTGGATTACGGGGACATTTTCTATCCGGATAAACACTTCTTCTTCTCCTTCACTGTTCAACTTCATTAGAAGGCTATAAAAGGTACTTATAGACAAAAATCAGGTTGAGATATCTCTCCTTAGAAGAGAGCTATATATCCTCCATTCAATACTACTTCTATTTTCTTACTTCTACATTTAATCATATTATTATACCTTGCGAGCCGGTCCATCCGTAGTATAATATCGAATTTCAACATGGGAATGACTACTAGACTTGCGATTATATTTTGATCACTAATGTAAATACAAGAGCTACTAAACATAGATGATTCTTGGATAATCCCACAATAAGTCATTACTAATAACTCTAATTTGAGTAATTCAGTGGTTAATTATAAATTCTTTGTAAACAATAAGGAAATAAAGGAATGTGTAGAACCAGATTCAAAAAATTTACATTCTAGATTTGATAGAACAACATGATTTATTTCCTCCACATCATTTAGAGATTCAGAAAAAGTTTTCTTGATATAAAAAGAATCATCTTTATCCCTTGTCCTTTGATGAGGATGATGGTGATTCCCCTCCACTGCCCTTAGATTGGGACAATGATTAGAAAAGTGCCCATGTTTTCCACACATGATACATTGGACTTCAGGTAGGGAATGCACCATCTTACCCTTATAATTATTTTTGAGAATTTGAGGCATCACCTCACAATGGAAATTCCATGTTATATGGAAATCTCTTCCACAATTGTAACACTTCCAGCTGCCGAGAAGGTAGTTCCACAAATTATTCTTCCCACATTTATTACAAATGGTATGTTTCAATTGCTTTAATCATCTTCAATGATCAATGATCTTACCTAATCTTCAATCCATTTATCTCTTCTTTTCATTGGATTTATGTGACTATTTCATCTCAAGGAACTAATGTTTGACTTTCATAGCATTCTTCACGATCTCCCCAGAGATATCATAGTCTGAATTGGATAGATTCTTCGGCAGATGGGGTCTTAGTCCAACAATGAATCTATGAACCTTCCGATTAGGATCTAGAACAAATCTTCAGCTCTAATGGGAATGTTGTGTGAAGTACATCTCATAGATTCCAATTTATTCATTCTACGTCTTATTTAGATTGAGAAACTCCTTCCCTATTTTCATTCTCATCGAACGAAGGAAATACTTATTAAAGAAGATCCCTCCGAACTATTCCCACTCCAAAGAATCAATCTCCTATATTGTCCTCATGTTTTTAATTATTTACCACCCCTAATCAGCTTCTCCCTCTAAATGGTAAATATACAGCGTGGCCTTCTCTTTTTCTTTACAATAGAGCACAAAAAATATCTTTCGAAAGAGTTGATCCACTTTTCAGAAGTAAATGGGTTGATAGATCCACTAAAGGTTGGTGGTCATTGACACATAATGTACTCAATAGAAATTTGTTCCCTTCATGGTGAAATTAGTCTCTCATCTTGAATCAAGATATTTCTCATAACTTGAGTCAGTTGGTTCATCATTCTCATGAAAGCTTCAATTATGACTTCTATCAGAGTGCCCACAGTGCTTGGTCCATTGCGGTCACCATTTTCATAGTTCCTCCTATTTCCTACAATTTTATAAAATAATAAAACCTTAGTGAGAAACATATTTCATTTATAAATGCTTATTCTTTAAAATATTTTTTTTCTGAAAACTTAATGCTTAAACATATTATTCTTTAACAAAAATTACATTTCCCTACAAATCATTAATAATGATTCATAAAAATATTGAGATTAACCAAACATATACCCTGGGAGTGTCAAACAAGGAGTTTTCAAGGACCGTTTTCATGCACCAATTCCCATTCAAGTCTAGCTAAATGCAGTGTTTTTAGGTTTTACCCCTAGATATAACTGTTCCAAAGCGACATCGCCTAGTTCATATCCATACATGGATCTATTTGATCAAAAACCACTTACTTAATATTTCACCAACATAATAGGAATTTTTTTCTATTTTTAAACGTTTCTATAAGGTTATTCCTAAATTTTTCGTATCCTAATTTCTATAAATAACTAAACAATCCTTTTATACCAACTATTTCATCCCACCTTTTTGTTACATAACATTTCATTACATTTTTCAAACAGAGGATCATTTAATTCTAGTGTCTCGAATAAATGTACATAATACATGAAAACATATAACATTATTTTAATCCTCTCAAATATAGTCTTGAAATTTTCATCCTATGTATGGTGACTGTATCTCATAACCTGTTAAAATACATCAATGGAAAGGGTGAGCATATGTCCTGGTAAGGGAATACATGGAAAACAATTTACATGTGAACATTAGAGAATATAATAAGAACACGAGGAAATATCATAAAGGAATGAGAAGAGACTTGTAATGATAATAATAAATTGAAAAAGAACTTGAAAATGTGGTTAAAAATTTAATTTAGACATTCATAAGCATATCACTATGGTCTATCTCCAAGGTTTCATAAATATTACCATTGTTATTCACCAAGGTATCATAAAACATGTCTTCTCTAGACATTAATTTTTTACCAAAGGAATTAGAGAACTATTACGGTGAACCATTAACATTAATTTATTTTCATGTTATCCAAATTGATCATAATAAATCATTTCATAAATAAACCAAAGAGAATAAAATAAATGGGTTTCAAATCAAAATCATGGAATTTTAAAATGCGCTTAAAAACATGATTATTATGTCATTTATAACCCATAGAAAGGGAAAGAGGGTTTTATGTATGACAATTCAAGAATAAAATATATCATTTTACTAACTTGATAAATACCCATATAAATTAAATAGATTTGGTTATTCACATAAATAATAAAAGAGAATTTCTTGAGAAAAAAGACTGATATTTTGAGAAAACAATTCTACAGCATAACGGTGATGCAACGTGGTATTAGAAAACATTAGAAAGATAGGAGAAATAGATTAACCATTCATTGAAGTCTCATAAAATAGTATATGGATAGAATAAAATTAAAATAATAACATTGTATGGAAACTTTAAATATAAACAATATAGAAGAGATTTTGAATGGAAAAAGAGACATTGAGAATTCCCATACCTTGAAGAGTGACATCTAAAACACTAGGATAAATACATTTAGGACTTGGGGAAACTTTTTTAGGACACATTATAAGGTATAAATATCATATATTTGGGTAAAATGAACCTAGAATGAATGAAAACGATGTAATGGCTTTGTATTTATAATAACAAAGAGAGTGTTTTTTATTAATTTTCTATGACAACTAATCAGTGGTATTTGAAAACCCATGGTCTTAGAAATGGTATTTTACCAAGTATTTGACCAATTTAGACACCTCATATAATATATTAATCCAAATTAGTCGACCAACATTTTAAATTATGTAATACATCAATATAATGTCAAAAAAACACTACAAACTGAAAAACTGTATTTTTACTATTAACTGAAAAAAAACATTTTATAAAAATATCATAAATTCACCCTAACCTAAAATAGATTTTATGATGAAAAAAATAAACTCCATTTTATGAAAATGATTTTCTAAATATCTGAAATTTAGTTTTTAATTAAAAAATTATTTACCTGAAAGAATACTAATACTTAACTAATATTTTCTAAAACAGTTATTTACATATACTATTATATCACAATACCATTAAAGATTCCCAAATTATATTTATAATTTCTTAAATTAGGGTATTTTACCATTGTCCATATTAATATTCATATGGGTAATATTATTATTCATAATTTATTATTCAAAAGAAATTATATCTATCTCATCAGACTCTATATTTCTTACTGATCATACCATTATATGTCAATTTCTTGAAAATTATTTCACGTTATTAAATATTTAAATTATAAAAAAAATTTCAAACTAATCTATTTTTCAATATTCATCATTAATATGAAACTATTAGAAAAATATAACACTTCATCCTATATTAATTTTGACATTTGAAATTCAAAAATGATGGTTCTTTTACCATAAAAAGAAATTAAAATTTTATTTATACAAATGGATTAAAAAAGTAACTAAGGTCCTGTTAAATTTCCCCTTATAACACCGACATATGACCTAATAGTACGGTGTGAAATGGTGATAAACTATTGGGGCGGCTGAGACAACTTTTCCCGAGTTGTGTTTTCTATAAACATGAACTTATCCTATAAGCAATTATGTTCTAGATTAACATATTATATCTTGTCTTGGGCTTGGTCCAGATAAAATTCTTGTGATGCTACCTCCTTCCCATGCTCTTATAGATGGGCTTCGTATGACCCGAGTCTACTCGATGAGGTCGTCAACTCTTCTGTTTTTATTAATTATCCATTATTTTTACCATTTTAATCAATAATTATAAATTTTAAAAAATATTGTTTCCAATGATCATATTAACCAATGGTCATATAACGATAAAAACCCAATGATCACATTCAATTTAAACATATATTTTTTATTTATTATGAAATAGAAAGACATAAATTTTGAGGAAAGAAGTATTATTCAAATGTTCAGTTCATTACAAACATGGTTATGTAATGAAAAATAATTAGTCTCTATAAATATCTCTTTGAAACATTATTGACCTCTATAAAAGAAATGAGTTCTCTAACAATATATGTGGAACATGATTTAACAAATAAAACTAAATTGGTTCAATAAAAATAACTTTCAAACTTGATTAACAATTACAAATGAAATGGGTTCCATAACAATATCTTTAGATCATGATTAACCCATGTAATTGAAATAGGTTCAATAAAAAACCCATTAAAACATGATTAACCAATAGAAGATAAAATATTTCCATACAAATTATTTTGTAATGTTATTAATCCATGGAAAAAGAATGGTTTCAATAACAATCTCTTTGAAACATGATTAACCCATGGAAAATAAATTGGATTCATAACAATATCAATGTAACTTAATTAACCAATATGAAAGAAATGGGTTTAATAAAAATATATTTTAAACATGATTAAATAATATAAAAGAAATGGGCTACATAAAAATATCTTCATAACATGATTAAAAAATGAAAAAATGGGTTCAATAATAATTTATTTGAAATATGATTAACCAATAGAAAATAAACGATTTCCATAAAAATATATTTGGAACATGATTAATCCATGAAAATAAAATTTATTGAATAAAAATATCATTGAAAAAAATATTAACCCATGTGAAATAAATTTGTTCCATAAAAATATATTAGGAACATGATTAACACATGAAAAATAAATGAGTTCAATAACAATATCATAGAAAATTGTTACCCATGGAAAATGAATGGGTTCCATAAAAACATATTTTAAAAATTATTAATTTCTCAAAAAAGGAAGGAGGATGATATCAATAAATAATATCCTCAATAGAGTATAAGTAAAAAAGTGTTTTTGATTTTGATTAATGTAAATACTGTTAAAATATAATAAAAATAATTCTTGATTAAAATAATAATTAAACATTCCAAAGTGTTTTATCCCACAATGAAATATTTGAATTATAAGACCGATGACGAAATAAAATTTAATTAGAAATATAATATAATGAGAATACAGATATTAATGATATAAAAATTTAAATAGGAAATGTATACAGAACATAAATAAGTTAAGTGTATAACATAACAAATGTATCAAAGTAGGAAAATTGGGACAAAAATCTATTACCACATTGGTAACATTGAAACTGTAAACTGTATGAAAGTAAAATAATAAAATTTATATATAAATCCCCATAAATTCTGATATAATAATATTATAATACATTCATCATCACTATATATATCACACAACAAAAATAATTTGTGAATGTGTTATAGGTTTCATATATATATATATAAGTGAGACTAGAAATCCCCTTACAATTGTGGTAACAGCTAAATCAGATGCCCCAAAACTAATAATCATCAATTGAAAAATTTCAATAAAATTATGATAAAATAATTTATGATATAATAAATCAAAATGTGTAGTATATGCACCACACAAAATAAATATGTTTTGAATATTACATTTATCTCAAAGATGTAAAAAGTTAAATGAAAATCTTTTACCTTGAGTCTAATTTATCATTATTGTCCTATGTATTCTTTAATAATAAATTTATTATAAATTTTTACCTTCTAAAAAAACATCTAAATTTTTATTATTAATTTTATTTCACTTATAAACAAGTTATATACTATTAATTAAACAATAATTATTAATTCATATGTTTTAACCATATTCGATTTATCTTCAAAAATGGAATTTGATGGCTCGAATAAGGAAAATGAGGTAATTATATTAAAATAGTCATAAAAAATGATATTTTTATCAAATTTTAACATCAATTATAAATTTAATATTAATAATCTAATACGGTTATGAAAAATGAATATGTGTTACAATTAGGGAAATGGTAGGTCGTACACATGCGTGAGTAACGTTCTCATTTTTCAATGATCAATATAGAAAATAGGTAAGTAAGATTAATCATTACATAATGGTAATTAAATATTATATAAAAATATTATATAATTATATATACTGGTGTTGAAACGCATGACCGATTGTCTCTTATTTACCGGTCAATGTTTCGATGCTATGCTAATGTGTATAGCAGCACTCGGGTCGAATCCTCGGTGATGATACTTTTTAAATAGTCAATTGTTTTTAGTTGATTATATTTTGATTAGGGGGGTTTGTTTGTAGAGATGAATTGAAATGATTGATTGATTATGATTGATTTAACAAATTGATAAAGATTGGGGTGAGTTCATTTTTAGGGAGTTAAGCTTGTAATATCCTTGAGCTTCTCTTTATATTGCATTTAAATTAACACCCACTTCACAAGATAACGTTGATTGGAATTCCTAAGTGTTAAGGCTTTAATCCATGAATTAACATAACTTAAGGTTCTAGTCTCAATTAGATATTGTCAATGGTGGTGTATTTATGGTTCCAATAATCCATGGAAAACACACATTAAACAAAACAAGTCATTAATCTATGACATGTTAAGTCCAACATACACAATGTTAATTCAAAGAATAATCATCGAGCTAATAATCGCAATCACTTAGCATCCCTAAATTTCTACTCACCCAAATAATGGATTTACTCTTCCATTTTGGTGTTTAATAATCTGGTTATAATTATTATGATGATAAATTGAGAATAGAAGAAAAAGAAAGGGATAATAAAATAGAGGTGTGTTGAACACAAACACACGAAGAACGATGAGAATTAAGAACATAATTTCGATTGAATATAGAAGCAAAAGAAAGGGAATGGTATTTAACTGTATTTAAACTATTTTAAGAATATTAATATTAAACTACATAAGGTGGATGAGAATAAGAGATATTGAAGAAAAAACTTTCATTAAAACAAAATTACAAATAAAAAGACTTACACGATTACAAAAATATAGAACACAAAATTAAATGAAAAAAAGAGAGGTGGAAAGGTCTCTCAAGTGAAAACATGAGTATTAAAGTTCCTCAAAATCCTTTTATAAGGCTTTGGTCGTGCCAATTGATTCTCCTCTCTTTTGAAATGCCAACTCCTTTGAAGGGGAGGAGGGGGATGCATTTATAGCCCAAGGAAGATAATTATTTTCATTCCCAATCATTACCTCCAATTTTATAGACTATTTTGACATCCCGACATAAGAATCTCAAGATATCTCCTTATTCAATGTTTTTGTGAATAATGTTGGTCAACCTATCTCAAAATTTGGAGTCATTTGGACCTATGGAACCAAAGTTATGGTCGTTTGATTAAACAATTTAAATATGTCCATTTCAATCCAATATTTTTGAAGTCCAAAATGTGAAAGTGTATTTGAATATGAGGATGCCTTCAAAGCCGAATTTTTTATTCAACACAGTCGGCCATCTATATCTCCTCTTTCAGATTGCAAAATCTCAGCTCTATGTGATGATTACATCATGACATATTTCATGAATAATAACTGAATTTTAATTCCCAACCAGAATGGTGGTCTGAACTTCAAGGCATTAGTTTGGCCCCTTGTTCTTGTAGTTGGACCTCAAAATTTCATCCATTATTCCTTTGAATAATATAGAACACATGGTGATGTTTCATAAAATTTGGGATTCTGGATTTAGACTAGTAACTCAATCATTATTTATAGTCCAGTTTCATCACAAATTATTTGGGTCTTCTTTTGTTGACCATATGAGCCTTCAAATGGCAGAATTGGCCCATGATTCCTTCTAATGATATGTGATAAATTGAATATTAAATCCTAAAAATCAAGAACCATGCAATATAAATCAGTATGTCGAGAGTTATAAATACAATAGTAAACTGAATCAATTGGGGAACTTCAAAAAATGCTCAAAAATTATACTTAGAATTAAAACATTAATATTTCACAAAAATTATGCACATTTACTATAAAATAAGTAAACGGGGTATATAATAAGTAATGAAAATATTAATAACATCAACTCCCCCACACTTAGTCTTTTGCATGTCCTCATGTGAAACAAATATAAAAACATAAGAAAATCATTTTCACTCACCAACAAATATTAAAATTTTGTTTTCTCCAATCAAGGGAGGTTTAGAATATTTCATTCAACCATTTTGAATTCCACCACAAGTTGTTACAGAAATAATGTTCCAAAACTAATTCATTTTTTCATGCTCAATTTTAGAAATGGAAAATGTGGACACTCAAATCTCAAACCTCTCAAGATGATAAAATTTATTTGTGAAGGTTCACTCTTTCACCAACAAAAGGTGAAAATATTAGAGTTTGAAAGAGCTCATAGATTCCATTTCATATCCTAAAGTGCTCAAAAATCAAGTGGTGTTTTAGGGGGGTTTTCTGTTGCTATGAGATGGTAGGAATATAATGTCTAAGAGAGATAATAAGTGGGGTAAAACACCAACATTGAAAAAGCAATGCACACATTTTTTCGAAATGGGACATGAAAGGAGATGGATACACATCTTTATGAGGGAATTAAAATATGGAATAAGACACCAAAGTGGAAGGAAATCTGAAGGGAATGAGATGATGGAATATTTACACAACACAAAACTTCTCCCAATAACATAATAATATAATGAATGTGCTGTTTTTTTACTTTTTTTTGAAAGTTGAAGTTGAAATAGATCTCAAACTCATATCCCAACCCATGATTGATCTCATAACGACACTAATTTTAATAGTTATAAAAAGATAAAATTCTGAGAAATAGTGATTTTTGACCTACCTATGACATAACCCATTCTTATTTTCATTTTTTTATTTTTTTTATTTTTTTTATTTTTTTAACACTTTTCAATTCTACATGATTAACATATATATATTCCCAAACCCCACTGAAGGAAAAACTCTCCCCCACACATAAAATTATGCTTTCCCATAATCATAAGTTAATATAGTGACCTCAAAAAAGGGTACCCAAAATGAAATCCATTCCCCCACACTCAAATTTCAAAAAATTATGCAAAGAAAATCGATATTGATATTGGGTGGGATACAGAATTGGGATTGTAATGTGCCTATCAACAAAAAGGTTTTCATAGGCTCAAAGGGGCTCTCAAAATGAGGATTAATGTATGGTTAATGGGAGGTTATTTTTCTATTATAATTCTCATGGGGTTCAAAAAATGACTGAATCATATTAATGCACACTAAAGTATGAAATTCAGCTTGAAGGTCCACAAACTCAAGACACACAAATGGGGGTGGAAACACACATTTTTAAAAGATGGACATAGGTGGCCTTGTCATGAAAGAAAATGTTGTTCTTCATGGGTTGGGAAAATAATTTTCCAAATCAAAAATTGAGCATTAAAAATGTGTTTCTTTTGACACAAAATTCTATATCCAAAGTCATGATGAAAAAAATTGTATTATATTTTTTGTTATGATTCTTATTTTTTTGTTTTTTGTTTTATATTTTTTTAGTTTTTAAAAATTACATACTCACAAAAAAATGAAAAAGAAAAATATAGGGTTAGAAAAAGAAAGTGGTAAAAACGAAACACATAGGAAGAAGTAGAAAGAGGTAGAGGAAGAGAGAGAGAGTTAAAGAGAAATAGGTGCCCCCTGGTTTGGATTTGATGGGTTGCCATCTCCATCTAGTGGTGGGTCGACTACAGAAGTTGGGGATCCAATGGGATTTGATGTTGATCTATGATTGTGCGTCCTCTCATGATGATGCTTTAACCGATGTCCATTAACCATGAATGTCCTTTTGGAAGAGGGGTCTTGGACTTGCACTACACCAAATGGGTAAACATTAATAATAACAAAAGGAAATTCCCAACGAGAATTAACCTTACCTGGGTGAATCCAAAATAGAGAAATAAAGAGCACTACCGTCTCAACATCATGGGATACCTTTCTCAGGATATGTTTTTCATGGAGTGCGTTGGATTTTTCTTTGTAGAGATTATAATTCTTGTAAGAATCAAGGCTAATCTCCTCCAGTTCATCCAATTGAAAGAATATTTCTTCACTATATTTTTCACAATCAAAATTACAGGTTATCACAGCCCAAAAAGGCTTATGTTGGATTTAAACTAGTAGATGACACGCTTTACCAAAAACTACCCTAAAAGGAGACATCCCAATGGGTGTTTTATAAGCAGTGTGATAAGCCCAAAGTACTTCACCAAGTCTTTCAAGCCAGTCTTTTCTGGTGGGTTTTAAAATTTTCTCAAGCACTCTTTTCACTTCTCTATTAGAAAGTTCATCCATGCCATTTGTTTGGGAGTGATTTGTAGTTGAAGTTTTATGTACAATGTCGTTATTTGTCAAAATATATTCCATGGTTTTGTTACAAAAATGGGTTCCTAAGTCACTTATCAAGGCACAATGTGTGCCAAATCGGTGGAAGATGTGTGCCTTTAGGAACTCACTAATATTATTTGAATCATCCTTTCTAGTGGGTTTGGACTCAACCTACGTAGAAACATAATCAACTGTAATTAGAATGTATGAAAATCCATTGGAAGGGGGGAATGGTCCCATGAAACCGATTCCCCAAACATCAAAAATTTCAAAAAAAATTAAAGCCTTTTGGGACTTTTCATTTCTCTTTTAAATTGGGCCAAACTTTTGGCAAGTGGGACATGATTGAAAAAACAAATGTGAGTCCTTGAACAGTGAAGGCCAGAAGAATCTAGAGTCTAGAACCTTTTGGGAGGTCCATTGTGGTCTAAAGTGGACACCATCGGGCATTGAGTAACAAAATTCTAAAATAGAAGAATGTTCATTTTCATCGACACATCTCCTTATTACCATGTCATCCCTAGTTCTCCAAAGATTATTTTCTTCTCAAAAATAGTATTTTGAATCACTTTTCAACTACATTTTTTGTTCTTTTGAAAAATTTTCCAAATAAAAACTAGAAACCAAGTAATTTACAATTGTGGCATACCATGGTATTTTTGGAGTGAGATATGAATGGTGCTCAGTTGGAAATTCGGGATCAATTATTTTAAAATGAGAATAATTAGAAATTCTACTCATGTGATCATCCACATGGTTTTCTTTTCCTAGTCTATCTTTTATTTCAAGGTCAAACTCTTGGAGCATTAGGATCCATCATTTTTGGATTGGATTGGAATCACTTTTCTTGAGTAAGAACTTCATAACAGAATGGTCTGTGATGTTAATGAATTTGGCACCTAAGATATAGGGTCAGAATTTATCTAAGGCAAAAGCAATTGTTAAATGTTCTTTTTCAGTGATATTGTAGTGAAATTGAGTTTCATCCAATGTTTTTGAGGCATAATAGATGACATGAGGAATTTTTTCTCTTCTTTGACCAAGAATATCCCCAACATCTCTATCATAAGAATCACACATCAACTCAAAGGGTAAGGACCAATCTGGGGGTTGGATTATGAGGGAAGATGTAAGAGACGTTTTGAGTTCAATGAAGGCTCTCTTGCAAACCTCATCGAAATGGAAAGTGACATCATTTTGGAGAAACCGAGTGAGTGGGAGGGAAATTTTACTGATGTTATGGATGAATCTATGATAGAAACCGGTATGAACAAAAAATGAATGAATGTATCGAACAGATTTGGGTTGAGGAAGTGATTGGATCACTTCAATTTTGGAAGGATCGACTTCAATGCCATATTTTAATACTATATGCCCTAGAACAATCCCATTTTCAACAATGAAGTGTCATTTTTCAAAATTTAACACCAGGTTACACTTGACACACTCTTTAAGGACTAGAGTGAGTGAATTCAAGCAAGATTCAAATTACTCACCATAAATGGTAAAATCATCCATGAATAATTCCATGTTGTGTTCACTGAATTTGGAAAAGATACTCATCATACACATCTGGAATGTTGCAGGAACATTGAAAAGGCCAAAAGGCATTCTTCTATATGCATATGTCCCAAAGGGGCATGTGAAAGTAGTCTTTTCTTGGTCCTGAGGTGGGATTGCAATTTGGAAGTAGCTGGTGTATCCATCAAGAAAGAAATAGTGTGAATTTCCAACTAATCATTATAGCATTTAATCAAGGAATAAAAGAGGGGAGTGATCTTTTCATGTTTCAACATTCAATTTACTATAGTCGATTAACAAATGCCAATTTTTCATCACTCGAGTTGTGACTACCTCCCCATGTTCATTTGTGATATAGTTATCCCACCCTTCTTAGGTACCACTTTAATTGGACTAACCCATTCACTATCAGAGATTGGTTAGATAATACCGGCTTGAAGAAGCTTGGTGATCTCTTCCCTAACTACCTCAAGTATGAGTGGATTGATTCTTCTTTGTGGTTTTATAATTGGTTTCGATGATTCCTCAAGAAGGATGTGATACATGAAAAGGGAAGAGTTGATTCCTGGTATGCCATGTAGGGTACAACCTAGGGACTTATTGATTTCCTATAACACTTGAAAAAGTTTGGAATCCCCAGTTTTGGTAAGTGAAGAAGAGATAATGACAGGATAAGAGTGATTATGGAAAAGGAATGCATATTTAAGGTGTTCAGGAAGATGTTTTAGATCATTATCATCTCTCATTTGGGGGTTACACATCTCTGGAATGGAAGAAGGGACTTCAGTTGCCTCAGATTCATTTTCCTTAATACTGTCCAAGGTGGAGCAGTAGAGATTAGAGTTGATGTGGGATTCAAGAGAGTTTTCAAGTTCCTCTATGTTGATGGAGTCTATGAATGGGAGGACCACATCAACATCACCATTTGTGAATTGGTTAATCATGTGGCATATTTCACAAGATCCATTATCATCATAACAAGATCAACATGATGGAATGATTTTCAATTGACACTTAGAAGTGTCTTTGGAAGCATGGATTGAGAATGCAGAGTAATTCTTATATGGGTATCACATGGCTTGTAAAATGTTGAATTTGACTATTTGGTCACTAAATTACCTAGATAAAATGCCTGAATGAACATCAATTTTGGTTCTAGCCGTCATGTAGAATGGTCTTCCTATAATTCAGGGAGATCGAGAAGAGTTCGTCTCACCTTTCGTGTCAAGGACATAGAAATCAGTTTGGAAGATAAGATCATTAACACAAACAAGGACATCGTCAATTATACCCTCAGGACTAGCAGTGCTTTGATTGGCTACCTTAATGACAACACCTGTTGGATTTAAGGGACCTAGACCAATGTTAGGGAAGATGGATTTGGGCATGACATTAATTGAGGCTCCTAAGTCTATTAGTTCATCATCGAAGTTATAACTTCCAATTTGGCATGGAACCGTAAAGATCCCTAGATCATTGCACTTTATGGGAATATACTGCTGGGTGGAAACATTTTCAAAGGTCCTAAGTTTCCTCTTGTGGGTGCACAATTACTTGAGTAACTTGGCATACTTAGGAATTCTTTATGGCATCTAAGAGAGGAATTTTGACTTCAACACATCTAAACCTATCAAGCATTTTAGGATCATGTTCAAATTACTTATTTTCCTTAGAGATAGCTTGTGGAAAAGGAATTAGATTCCTAATTATAATGGAAGATGGTGAGGGAATGGATTCAGATTCCTTTTTAAGATTCATTTTCTTTTCATTTTCTAGTTCAACATTCAAAGGAGGGTTGGAGGAATTATCTTGAGGCATAGAAATTTTCTTTCTCGATCTAAGTGAAATTGCACTTACAATACCCTTGGGGTTGGGTAATGGTTGATCTTGGAGTTGGAAATAATTGGATGGTTGTGGCTGACTAAGGTGGGATGCATGTTGACCAATTTGGTTTTCAATGTTCTTGAGACTAGAACAGGTGAAGGAGGTAAGATCTTCAGTAGTTCTTTCCCATGGTTGCTTGGAAGAAGAGGCTTGTCCTGGATTGAGATTACCTTGATTTTTGTTCTTGGAAAAGTGATTGTATTTGATTTGGAATTGGGAAGGATCAATAGGATAATGGAATCTAGGAGGAGGATTATTCCTTTGAGGTTGAGGAACAAAAGGACAAGGTTGTTGGAAGTTACCAACACCTAGACCATATTGGAATTGGTTTGGGTTTTGTGGAGGGAATTTAGGGGGATGATATACAGGATTCCCATATATCAATTTAGGGTTATATTTAGAAGAGAAAGGCTCAGAATGGGGTTGGATTAAGTTTCTAACAAACTGACCTCATTGTTGAGGGTTGGTGCTCCTCTGAGAATATGCTGCACTGAGCTTCATTGGTCCAGAAGAATCAGATTGATCCCCTTGAAGTTGTGGACATTTGTCAGTTGGATGAGATAGAGAGTTTTAGATTCCATAGTTTTTGAAAGGTCCAGGAAACATTGATTGTGGAGAAGATGATTTTGGGGATTTGGATGCCACAACTAGTTGCTGCACAAGACCTATAAGTTCACTCGTCCTCTCTGTCATCTTGTTCGGCTCTATGGATTGATTATCTTGGGCTTTTTTTACTTGAGCTTGTGCTCGAGTATGGAATTGTTGTGTGTTTTCATCCATGTTGATTATAAGATCTCTTGCAGCTGCAGGAGTTTTATCAACAAGAGCACCACCACTTGCGGCATCAATGAGAGTTCTATCAAAACTCAATAACCCCTCATAGAAGTATTGGATCAAGAGTTGGTCAGGGATTTGGTGGTGTGGGAAGGTTGCAACAATATTTTTGAACCTCTACTAGTATTCATGGAGTGATTCACTTGGGAACTGGCTGATACTACTTATTTCATTTTGGATAGAAGCATTACGAGAAGCAGGAAAGAATTTCTCTAAGAAGAGTTTCTTCATGTCATTCCATGTGGTTATGGAACATGGAGGTAGGTAGTAAATCCATGACATAGAAGTGTCAGCTAGGGATAAAGGTAATTCTTGGTGTTTGATTTGTTCCTCAGAACCCCCTTGAGGTTTCATGGAAGAGCACACCACTTTGAACTATTTAAGGTGGAGATGTGGATCCTCACCGGCATGCCCGTGAAAATGAGGGAGAAGATGAATCAATCCCGATTTCAGTTCGAAGTCATCTTCTCTGTTTGGATATTGAATACTAAGAGGTTGGTAATTCCTATCAATAACAGCATGTTCTTTTAGTGTTTTTTCCCTAGGATTGGCCATATCTAATTCAACTGGTTGGATGAGGACTGAGTCTTGAATTATTTGATTTTCTCTTATGTTCCGCCTAAGTTGGCGAAGTTTTCTCTCAATTTCATGGTCAAAAAAATCCGAGGGATTGTTTGGGAGGATACAGGGCATTCATAGTGATGTTGGAAGGAAAAGGAAGATGGGGTTTTCTGTGTGTTTTTTCTATTTATGATTTTTATGTGAAGAAGGGTTTTTCTTTGTATTTTTTAATCATTTTTTTAAATTTTGTTTTTATTTATTTTTACAATAACCAGAAACTAATGACTAATTAAAGCAGTTTCTCCAGAAACAGAGCCATTTTAAATTCATGGAAAATTGTCTCTTATAGACCATTCAATGTTTTGATGCTCTGCTAATGTGTATATCATCACTCGTATAGAATCCTCTGTGATGATACTTTTTAAATAGTCGATTGTTTTTAGTTGATATTATTTTGATTAGGGGTTTTTTTCAGAGATTAATTTAAATGATTGATTTATTCTGATTAATTTAACAAATTGATAAAGATTGGGGTGAGTTCATTTTTAGGGATTTAAGCATGTGATATCCTGGAGCATTGATTTATATTAAATTTAAATTAACACACAATTCACAAGATAACATTGATTATAATTCCTAACTGTTAAGGATTTAATCCAAGCCTTATCTTAACTTAAGGTTCTAATATCAATCATAGATTATTGATGGTGGTGTATTTATGGTTCCAATAATCCATGGAAGCGACACATTAAATAAAACAAGTCATTAATCCATGACATGTTAAGTCCAACATACACAATGTTAATTCAAAGAATATTCATCGAGCAAATACTCTCAATCACTTAACATCCCTAAGTTTTGACTCACTCCAATAATGGATTTATTCAAACATTTGGGTGTTTAATAATCTGGTAATAATGATAATGATGATAAATTTATAATAGAAGAAAAAGAAAGGGATTAGAAAAGAGTGGTGCGTCGAACACACACACATGAACAACGATGAGAATTAAAAATGGAATTTAGATTGAATAAAGAAGAAAAATAAAGGAAAGAGGATTCAATTGTATTTAAACTATTTCAAGAAAATTAAAATTAAACTATATAAGGTGGATGAGGATAAGAGATACTGAAGAAGAAACTTTCATTAAATTGGAATTACAAAGAAAAAGACTTACAAGATTACAAAAATGAAGAACACAAAAGTAAATGAAATCAAAGAGAGGGGGAATGGTCTATCAATTGGAAAATTGAGTATGTTAGGTCCTCCCAAGCCTTTTTCAAGGCTTTGTTCATGCCAATTGATGCTCCTCTCTTATTAAATTCCATCTCCTTTGAAGGAGAGGAGGGGGATGCATTTATAGGGCAATGAAGTAGACTCTTTGCATTCCCAACTTGTCCCTCCACTTCGATTGACTATTTTGACATCCAGAAAGAATAATATAGAGATATCTCCTTCTTTAGAGTTGTAGATATCAATTTTTTCTGACCTCTATCAAAATTTTGAGTCATTTGGACCTATGTATCCAATTTTATGGTCGGTTGATTAAACAATCTAAATCTGTCCATTTCAATCCAGTATTTTTAAATTCCAAAATGTGAAAGGGTTTTAGAATAGGAATATGCCTTCCAATATGAATTATTTCTTCAAAAAAGTATGCCAGCTATATATCTTATTTCAAACTGAAAAATCTCATCTCTATTTGGTGAATACATCATGAGATATGTCATTAATAGTGTCCTTATTTTAATTCCCGACCAGAATGGTGGGCTGAACTTCAAGGCATTAGTTTGGACCCTTGTTCTTGTAGTTGGAACTTAAAATTGTTATCCCTGATTCCTTTGGATAATATCAAACATGTGGTGGAGTTTCATAAAATATGGTCCTCGGGATTTATACCAGTAACCCAATCATCATTGATGGTCTGGTTTCATCACAAATTATTTGGGTTTTCTTGTGTTGACCATATGAGCCTTCAAATAGAAAAATTGGTGCATGAATACTTCTAATGATATGTGATAAATTGAATAATGAATCCTAAAAAAAGAATAAACACACAATTTAAATCAGTAGGATGAGAGTTATAAATAAAATAGTAAACTAACTCAATTGGACTACTTCAAAAAATGATAAAACAAATTATACATAGTATTGAATCATTAATATTTCACAAAAATTATGAACATTTCATATAAAATCAGTAAATGGGGTATATAATATATGAAGAAAATATTAATAACATCAGGTATATAACATTATTTTTAAGTGGTGGTGAAAATAGATGAATCACATTGCATTGAGGAGGTGGTAGTCCACATGTCCACAAATGATGGTATTACTTTTCCAGTGGGTGAAAAGGTAAAAAATAATGTGATATATTAAATTTAAAAAAGGTAATTATGTCATTAATATCATATATATTTCATTCATATGACATATTTTTATTAAACACATCCTTAATAAATTTCATGTGAAGCATGAATGTAATGCCCCGACCCTAGTTACCCAGAGTCGGTGCATTATCGCGTAACATTGGCATGATCACAAAGATCACGTCTCGAAAGACCAATTAGTTTAGTAGCCTTGGAAACACTAGATACATTCATAAATGTTACATTACATCATAAAGTGAAAAATCACAATAACATAGTCTCCATAGTCCACACTTTTATCCTCTTCAGACTATCCCTGTAGGCCAGTCATAAAATATTTCATCACATCCTGGGAAAAATAAAATACTGAAAGGGGTGAGCTCAGATGCTCAGTAAGGATAACAATATAGCCGAAGCTTTCATAAATACACATAAAAATTTAAGGAAATGTATAACTAAAACAAAAGCCTTTTAAACATGAACTTAAACATAATATGGAAAAAGTAAAATGAGATAATTCCATTTACTTCTTCACATGGATATTCTACTGGTCGAATAATCACATTTAATATCAATAACCACTTTCATAATGAAGAAATTCATAATGCCAGACTATCATAACCACATAGCCAAGGCCTCGTGCCAAGACCACAAATAAGATTTTTTCAACGCCTCATGCCAAGACACTAGTTTGTCTCATGAGACCTGCCGATGAAATTTTTTTAGAATATAATTACATTTAAAATTTCTCAAATATACTCTAGTGTTTTTCTGAAAACATTATGAAAGCTTATGAAAACAAAATAAATAATTCTGAGACTGCTCGACTAACTACAGGCCATGATGGGTCCACGCCCAATCCCTTCCTATCTACCAAACTCGAGAGTCATGTTTTCTGAAAAAAAAAATTATGCTTGCGTTAAATATGTATACATTTTCACTGTATTTTCATAAATTTGAGAGAAATATCTCGGTCTTTTTTTAAATCATTTAAAAAAAGTTATGGCTTGCAGAGGAAGCTGAAACTAAAATAAAGGTCATGGCGGCGGAGAAGTCATTGTCGCCGCATACGTACGACATAAAAAAAATTCCTTTTTTTCATTTAGTAAAATGCTTCGTATAAAAATATTCCTTTTGAAGAAAAGTAAAAGTCAATGGGGTTTATAAATCGTATAAATGAAAGCTGTGTATAAAACCAAATATGCATCAATGAAACGGGATTGAGATGAAGTCCTTACAAAGATCATTTTTAAAATAAAATAGATCTGTTATGTGTATTCCCTATAATTACACATAAATACAGTACAAATACAAGATAGGACATAATAATATCATGACATAATTTGAAAGTAGGAGATTAACCCAATGAATGGAAATTGGGTTAAGAAGTTCCCTTACCTTGTGTCCGACTTGACTCGACCGTTATTTACCCTCCCGAATAATAAACTAGATTTAATTTATAATTTCTTAATAACATTTTTCAAGTTTATTATTACTTTTAAATCACTTATTACCATGTTATTAACATTATGTAATTATTTATGTTAATAATGGTCATTTCGTCGATCTTTGGTACTTGAGTCAAAAATAGGCTTCTTAAAATTACAATTTTTTCATGTGGTAAAATAACCACTATATCCATAATTATATTCATTATTTAGATATAATATACTTAATATATATCTAGTATATACATTCATTTATAATATTACATTACTTTTATAGGTAAGAAATGAAATGCACCGTTCATTGAGACGGTAAGTCGTACGTACGCAGGAACGCTACTTTCATTTATATTTCTTATTTAATGGAATGAATGTATAATTATATAAAGTTATAATATAATTCCAGTATAATATAATGTATAATACCATTTACTCCATCCATTATACATCCCACATATGGCATTAACGATTCAAATCACTTTGAGGGGGTGATAGTCCGCACTCTCTCAAATGAAAATATCGTGTTTACCCATAATGGAAACCATAAAGGTATGCCATAAATGAAAAATAAAGAAGCTTAAGTAAAACATAAACATATTATATATCATATTTAAATATAGTGACATCTTAATGTCCACCTTTTAAGGTGTTATATGAGTGTTGAACAATCATCATTTCGTGAGGAAGAAATTCGCCATCCACAGAAAAAGTATGTTCTTTAACCATTAGATTTATGTGTATGTAAGTGTAGCTAGAATAATTATTATAACAAAATCCTAGTATATTTATATTACTGGTGTTGTCACAAACTAAATTAATAAAAAGAGCTTAGGGGGTTGGAGAAGCAAAATAAAACATAAGAACACAAGAGAGAACACTACATTTAAAACGTGTAACTCTTTTTGATTTGAGCTCAAAGGATTCCTTGGGAAAACTTCTACCTAAAGTGAGGCTTCTAAGAGTAAGAGTGGGATGTGGAGAGAGTATTTTGTCAGTGGTGGTCCGAGCCAAAAGGCTTTGATGGTTTGACTAAGGTGGTAGTGGTGGGGGCCTTTTATAAGAGGGGAGAAGGGGCACTCCTATAAAGATTGAAATGTTACTTTATTATGAAATGATTTTTTCGGATTCTAAAGGACCCAAACTTATATATTTCGAGGTTAAGGTGATAGGGGTTCGAAATATACTCATCCAATAGGTTTTTGAGAATTTTTAGTCTTAGATTTTACATTATATTTTGATTTTATTAAAATCATTAATTAATGAGGTAATCGCTGCAACATCATGGTGTCAAAAAAAATTTAATTTATTTAATGTTTAAAAATTATAAAAAAAATATCATGATGTAGTAAATAATCTTAGATTTCTAATTAATATTTATAGTAAAAAATATGACTTGTATAATACCATTTAAAAATTGTTTTAGTAAAACAACTCATGTTTGTGACATTTTTATTTTAACATTAAATAAAATGTTTTTAATGTCATTTTCCTAACAATGTGGCTCCATGGGGACCCCATGTTGACCCATGGATTTTCTTGGTCGGCCATGACTCATCCAATAGGGGTAGGATAAGTGTAAAGGTATTTTCATATTTTTATAACATTATCATTACCTTAAATTATACTAATTACCTTTAATCTCGATTAATTAAACTTAAATGTTACTATTCACCAAAAAATTATTTTAATCCCATTGAACAAAATTTTACTTCCTAATGACAACCATGAATGTCGTATTTTTGAAAATCAAATCACAGAAGTGGTAATGTTTCATTTAAACGAAAAACCAGTTTTTTAACTACCACTTAGTGGTTTCACTATTCATAAAAAATTGATGTTTTTCAGAACAATGCCAAAATTTAACCCTAAGCAATAATTGATATTACGAATTAAAAAATGATGTATTTTTTACAAAATTCCAAACATATAAGTTGCATTAATTAATTTTATAATTAATTCACGCTGTCACAACAAATAGTGTGTTTTTAAGAAACAATATATATCAAAAGATTGACAATTGTTTATGTCCAATTTCAAAGTGAAATTAATTCTAATGACTACCATTGGATAAAACGGTAAAAATATTTTCTAATTATAATTTAAAACCACTAAATAGTATAAATTATTACTATAAATTATTTGGATTAAAAAAGTTATTTTTAAGTATTTTTCACTATTCATAAAAAATTGGAAGTTCTCAGAAAAATACCAAAAATTCAACATAGGCTAATTTCGATATTCCGAATCAAAAAATGAAGTCCATTTTGAAATATAAAATATATATAATTTCAAAATGTGGGTATTACTATTCATAATGGCTATTTTGATTGGTCGTAGTGTGTTATAATCTCGAACTTGCGTACAATGCATGCTATTGCATTATTGAAAGAGAAGTGTATCATGAAAGCTCGGGGTGTTACATTCTCCCATCCTTCAATAAATTGTGTCCTCACAATTTGAAATTTTTCTTTGAAAATAAAAGGTTGAAAATAGAAAATACGTTTGTGGAAACCCCACATGGAAATAAGGTTAATAAAATTTAGCCTTAATAAGAGGGAAAGGGAAATGAAAAAGTAAACACCAAATTATGATCTCGATAAGGAAAACATTGGTGGGAATTAGAGACATATAATAGGAGGAAAACGTAAATATTTGCAGGTAGTGATTGAGGTCATCAATCACAAAAAATTGTAAAATTGAGGGCCTCGAAGCCTTCAATCTATGTTGATTAAAAATTTTATAAGTTCAACAAGACATACGGTATTAGGATAACACATTTTTTTGTTTCAATATCCCTTCACTAAAGTTTAAGAATTAATTTATTCATAGAATAAGATATAGTTATATATATATTAATGCTTGACAAGTAGAGTTTCAACCTTCATATAATTTCGACTTCAAACTCATCTTTCACTCAAAAAGATAATAGAACTCACAAATATTCTATTTATCCTAATTGTATAAGGTTCTAAATATTACCACATACCATTTAGATTAGGAAAACGATTTTTTAATAACCAGGGTCTTCCTGTAGGATAGTGGTATGTAATAATGGCATGTCGCACTATGATTGTGCGTTCGATTCCTACTGCCCTTTCCGACGTGACGAGTTATCCCCCAACCTTCAGTTGTCCTTTTCCTAAAACGATAGTATTATATTATTCCAAAAATAATCTTCAGAAATGTTTTAACCTTAAACAATACTATCCAACGTTCAACTTAATCCATTCCAAACTTTATTGTTATCCAAAATACCTCTGTCCAGACTTTCCCAAAACGGTCTCTAAATTCCAAAATCAATTGTAACATCAGATTCCCCAGACAATGTAATGTTTCTCTTATTATCAGATACTAAAAATATGATTACCTTAATCATATTAAAACCTTAATGAAATAAAAAAGTACTATAGTACAATCCTTATATATATCACATTATTCTTATAACCAAAATATAATCCTTGAGTCCAAAATCACCAATACATTAATTATTCCACTTTAACTGTACTAACATCATAAGATTGTCCTTGATCCCTTGGACTTTTCTGAGGTAAGTTTCCCTGACGCTTAGGACATTCATTTTCATAATGCCCCATTTCTCTACAATTGTAGCATTCAACATTGATAGCCACATTCTTTCCATTGCAATCACGATCCTGGTGACCTTTTTCTCCACATTTATAACAAACTCCCATTCCTTTTAGGCATGTACTGAGGTGATTATTCCCACAATTATCGCATTATGGAAAATAATTCTTTT
This sequence comes from Viscum album, assembly GCA_963277665.1. Lineage (NCBI taxonomy): Eukaryota > Viridiplantae > Streptophyta > Magnoliopsida > Santalales > Viscaceae > Viscum > Viscum album. Next base: position 1,445,886,603 of record OY728145.1, on the reverse strand, counting down.
CCTTTTTCCGTTTATCTGTCTCTTGTTCAAACATTCTCTTCTTCTCATGATTTACTTTATTGTCATAGGACTTAGAGAATTCCTTTTCTGTCTTGATAGAAATGTGACTATATATTCGTACGTTTAGAAAGTATGTGATACTAGTTCTCGATGGAGAAACGGTTTAAACCCATCAAAGAAACGATCGATCTTACTTCTTGGGTTACATATATAATCTGGAGCATGCCTCTCTAACCTTGTAAAGTTAGCCTCATACTTTGTGACATTCTCATCCTCCTTCTGCCTCAGACTCAGAAATTGCCTTTACATATCTACTTGATGTTCATAAGGAAAGTATTTTTCTAATAAATGCACTTTGAACTCCTTCCATTCCATATTAGATACTTCTTCATCTTCTTTCGTGTTTTGAATCAGTGACCACCATTGATCGGCATATCCAGTGATCCGGTAAACTGCCATGACAACCTTATCCCTTTCGTAACTCCCCAAGGCGTGGAATATTTTATCTAAGGATTTTATCCATTGCTCAGCTAGTAATGGATTTATACCCCCATTAAATGTTGGCAGTTTTTTCCACATTAAAATGATCTAACATTGATCCTCCACGTTGTGGATCAGGGTGCTCCATACGAGTAAGGTTATTATTAATAACCTGAGTGAGTTGTCCCAGTATGGTGATAAGGTGATCAACACCAGTTGTATCTCCATCTCCATAATAATTATCTTGAGCATGAAGGAAATCCCTACCCGGAGTGCGTGCATTGATACGGTTTCCATTCCTTCCACTAGGCTCCATTTCTAAACAATGTCATAAACTAGATTAGTTTATGAATAAAAATACATAATTCCCTACTTATAAAACACTTAACATAAATTGAACAATTTAGGGATATAATCCATATTATTAAAAAGAAATGTTTTCTTTGAGAAAGTATATACTCATAAGCCCTTCATAATGGTTTGTAAAGAAAATGATAATTATCCTAAGCATATCGCCCAGGAGTGTCGTAACCAAGAGTGCAGCAAGGCCCGTTGTCGTGCACCAATTCCCATTCAAGTATAGATCAAAGCGGTGTTTTTGGGTTTTACCCCTAGGTACATCTGTGCCAGAGCCGCCTCTACCAGCTTGTATCCAGACAGGGATGTATTTCTCAGAAAACTCACAAAATCTCTATAATACCAATATTCTAGGAATTTCTTCTATACTAATCCTCAAAGTCTATCTTCGGGCTATGTGCTCTAATCAGAGATTATCTAAATATATATTCCACGGTTCGTACTAAACTGCCTCTAATACCAACTATAATGCCCCGCCCCCAGTTACACAGAGTTAGTGCATTATTGCGTAACATTGGCATGATCACAAAGATCAAGTCTCGAATGACCGATTAGTTTAGTAGCTTTGGAAACACTAGATACATTATTAAATGTTACATTACATCATAAAGTGAAAAATCACAATAACATAGTCTCCATAGTCCACACTTCTAACCCCTTCAGACTATCCCGGTAGGTCAGTCATAAATTATTTATTCACATCCTGGGAAAAATAAAACATTGAAAGGGGTGAGCTCAGATGCTCAGTAAGGATAACAATATAGCAGAATTTTTTATAAATACACATAAACATTTAAGGAAATGTATAAATAAAATAGAAGCCTTTTAAACATGAACTTCAACATAATATGGAAAAAGTAAAATGAGATAATGCCATTTACTTCTTCACATGGATATTCTACTGGTCGAATAATCACATTCAATATCAATAACCACTTTCATAATAAATGAATGCGTAATTCCAGACTATCATAACCACATAGCCAAGGCCTCTTACCAAGACCACAAATAAGATTTTGTCAAGGCCTCGTGCCAAGACACTAGTTTGTCTCATGAGACCTGCTGATGCAATTTTTTTAGAATATAATTACACTTAAAATTGCTTAAATATACTCTAGTGTTTTTCTGAAAACATTATCCAAGATTCGGAAAACAAAATAACTAATTCTGAGGCTTCTCGACTAATTACAGGCCATGATGGGTCCACACCCAATCCCTTCCTATCTACCAAACTCGAGAGTCAGGTTTTCTAAAAACATATTTATGCTTTCATTAAATACGTATACATTTTCATTGGATTTTCATAAATTTGAGAGAAATATCTCTATCTTTTTTTTAAATCATTTAAAAAAAGTTATGGCTTGCAGAGGAAGCCGAAACTCAAATAATGGTCATGGCGGTGAAGAATTCATTGTCACCGCATACGTATGACATGAAAAACATTCCTTTTTTTCATTTAGTAAAAACGCTTCATATAGAAAGATTCCTTTTGAATAAAAGTAAAAGTCAAAGGGGTTTATACATTGTATAAATGAAAGTTGTGTATAAAACCAAATATGCCTCAATGAAACGAGATTGAGACGAAGTCCTTACAAAGATCATTTTTAAAATAAAATAGATATATTATGTGTATTCCATATAAGTACACATAAATATAGTACACATACAAGATATGACATAATAATATCATGACATAATCTGAATGTAGGAGATTAACCCAAAGAATGGAAATTGAGTTAAGAAGTTCCCTTACCTTGTGTCCGACTTGACTTGACCGTTCATTAACCTCCTGAATAATAAACTAGAGTTAATTTATAATTGCTTAATAACCTTTTCCAAGTTTAGTATTCCTTTTATGTCAATTATTACCATGTTATGAACATTATGTAATTATTTATGTTAATAACGGTCGTTTCGTCGATCTTTGGTACTTGAGTGAAAAATAGACTTCTTAAAATTACAAGTTATTCATGTGGTAAGATATCCATTATATAAATAATTATATTCATGATGTAGATATCATATACATAATATATATCCAGTATATACATTCATTTATAATATTACATAACATTTAGAGATAAGAAATGAAATGCACAGTTCATGGAGACGGAAAGTCGTACGTACGCATGAACGCTACTTTCATATATATTTCTTATTTAATGGAATGAATATATAATTATATAAAGGTATAATATAATTAGAGTATAATATAATGTATAATACCATTTACTCCATCCTTTATACATCCCACATATGGAATTAACGATTCAAATCACTTTGAGGGGGCGGTAGTCCGCACTTCCTCAAATGAAAATTTCGCGTTTACCCATAATGGAAACAATAATGGTATTCCATAAATGAAAAATACAGAAGCTTAGGTAAAACATAAAAATATTATATATCATATGTAAATATAGTGACATCTTAATGGCCACCTTTGAAGGTGTTATATGAGTGTTGAACAATCATCGTTTCGTGAGGAAGAAATTCTTCATCCACAGAAACCGTATGTTCTTTATCCATTAGATGTATGTGTATGCAAGTTTAGCTCAAATACTTCTTATAAAGACATCCTAGTATATTTCGGACACTGTTTTTGTTACAAAAGAAGTGAATAAAAATATTTCAGGGGGTTAGAGAAGCAAACTAAAACATACGATCACAATAGAGAACACTACCTTTAAAACGGGTCACTCTTTTTGATTTGAGCTCAAAGGCTTCCTTGGGAAATCTTCAGCCCAACGTGAGGCTTCTAGGGGTAAGATTGGGATGTGGAGAGAGTATTTGGGCAGATGTTGGCCGAGCCAAAAGGCTTTGAAGGTGTGAGAAAGGTGGTATTGGTGGGGGCCTTTTATAAGAGGAGAGAAGAGGCACTCTTGGAAAGATTGAAATGTTACTTTATTCTGAAATTCTTTTTTGGATTTTAATGGTCCCAAACTTATATATTTCGAATTTAAGGTGATAAGGGGTCGAAATCTACTCATACAATATGTTTTTGACAAGTTTAAGGCTTAGATTTTACATTATCTTTTCATTTTATTTAAATCGTTAATTAATGAGGTAATCGTTGCATCATCATGGGGTTATAAATAATTTAATTTATTTAATGTTTAAAAATTATAAAAAAAATATCAAGATGTAAGAAATAGTTTTAGATTTATAATGAATATTTATAATAAAATATATGACTTGTATAACCCCATTTAAAATTTTTTTAGTAAAACAACTCATGTTTGTGACATTTTTATTTTAACATTAAATTAAAAGATTTTCATGTCATTTTACTATCAAAGTGGCTCCATGGGGTCCCCAAGTTTACCCATGGATTTTATTGGTCGGAAATGACTCATCCAATAGGGGTAGGACAAGTGTAAAGTTATTTTCATATTTTTATAACATTATCATTACCTTAAATTATACTAATTTCCTTTAATCGCGATTAATTCAACTTAAAAGTTACTATTCACCAAAAAAAATTATTTTAATCCCATTGAACCACATTTTAATTCCTAATGACAACCATGAATGTCGGATTTTTGAAAATCAAATCACAGAAGTGTTAATGTTTCATTTAAACGAAAAATCAGTTTTTTAACTACCACTTAGTGGTTTCACTATTCATCAAAAATTGATGTTTTTCAGAACAATGCAAAAATTTAACCCTAAGATATAATTGATATTCCAAATTCAAAAATGATGAATTTTTTACAAAATTCCAGACATATAAGTTGCATTAATTAATTTTTAATTAATTCCCACTGTCACAACAAATAGAGTGTTTTTAAGAAACAATATATATCAAAAGAATGACAATTGTTTATGTCCAATTTCAAAGTGAAATTAATTCTAGTGACCACCATTGGATAAAATGGTAAAAATGTATTCTAATTATACTTTAAAACCACTAAATAGTATAATTTATCACTATAAATTATTATTATTAAAAAAGTGGTTTTTAAGTATTTTTCACTATTCATAAAAATTGGAAGTTCTCAGAAAAATACCAAAAATTCAACATAGGCTAATTTCGATATTCCGAATCAAAAATTGAACTCCATTTTGAAATATAAAATATATATAATTTCAAAAAGCGGGTATTACAATTCATAATGGCTATTTTGATTGGTCGTGGTGTGTTAGAATCTCGAACTTGCGTACAATGCAAGCTATTGCATTATTGAAAGAGAAGCGTATCGTGAAAGATTAGGGTGTTACTATGAACGAATCACATCGCTTTGAGGAAGCGGTAGTCCAAAAATCCAAAAATGATATTATCATTTTTCCACAAAATAGAAAGCATGAAGGTATGTGTAATACAATAATTATATAAGAATAAGAAAATTATTAATATAATTTATATCAATTATAAACTATAAATCCATAACTATTAGAACACTTTAAAAGAGTTAATGGAAGAACTAATTACATCGGTTCGTGAGGCGGTAGTCCGCCGCACACGTGGATGATGATTTTTTATCCCATTTGATGGAAGTGTGTTTGGTTGTAGGTCAAAAACTTAAAATAAAAACATATAAGTTTATTTACGATACTTTTGATATTATATAATCAAGTATATAGTGGAATTAAAGGAGTGGAGAAAGAAATAAAATTAAAGTTCTTGTTCAAGAATGTTACCACTTCTTTGGGTAACACTTTTTGGATTGCACTAATGGACATCATTGGTTTGATTTATTCCAAGTTTGAGGGTCCTAGGATGTGATTAAGGTTGTTTTATGTTAATTTAATATGGTTTTTGGATATCCAAAATTCACTATAGGTGTGAAGATAGGGGAATATCTGGAGACCTTTTATTAGTGGGGGAGAGGACACATTATGTATTATGGAAGACAATTATGTGATCCCCATGATTTAATTGCAAAATGGGTAAAAATTGTCTTATTATAGAAACATATACGTTTAATTGTATATATATTCCCCTAAAATTATTTTTATGCAACTGTAGGGTCAATTTTATACCTTATTCTCTACGTTTAATCATTAAGTAAGATCACTTTTACTTAAATCACAATAATTATTTTTAATTTATTTCAATAATAACATTATTAAAAAATAATTTTAAATTGCTATAAATTATAAATTATTTTTATTAATAATATTTAATTAATTTATTTCTAATTTAAAAATAATCTATATTAGAAATTAAATTAAAACTAATCCCGTAGACGGTATGAGACAACATTCTTTTAAAGAGAAAAGTTCAAGAGTTTGAAAATTTTCCATCCAATTTTAGTGTAAAATTGTTTCAAATGAAAAAAAATTTCTTTATTTATATAAAATTGAACATATTATTCATTGAAACCAATTTAAAATATAATTTTACTATATACATAATTCTTAAGAATATTCAGTTTTTAATTAAAATTCAATATTTTTTAGTATTCATTAAAAAATAAAACATCTTCGAAAAATAAAAAAAATCACCTAATGTAAATTTGTATATTCTACTTAATAAAATGAATTCAATTTTTTCATATGAAATTTATAAAACTGTCAAAATTTAGTTTTAGGACAAGTGCGCCATTAAAAGACGGTAAAAATTCATTTTAAAAAAATTAAATATTTCAGGACTAAATTTGGATTTAGTATTATCTTGATCTTATCAATATTATCAGATGAATATCAATTTTATTGATTATATAACATATAATTTTTATTAATATATTTCACTAATAGTGATTATTAAATTTATTAATATAAAACTCCTTTCAATTCATAAAAATATTTTTTTTCATAAAAACGCATCTTTTATATTTAATTGGTATTTATTTTCATTTAAAATTAATTAATAACAAAATAATTAACTATATAAACATTTGTAAACCATATATTCATAATATTTTTATACGATAATTTCCTTCCATTCCAATGGTTATTGATAAAAATCATTATTAATTATAATATTAAATGTATATTGTTTTCTAGTAAGACTTGGCATTATGTGTAACACATGTTATCAAAGAAACTCAATTTTATGTTAAATGAAGGAGAAACATGGTTCTACAAATAACAAAAAAAAAATCATTACATTTAACATAATCTGTCAATGAATTTAATTTAATTTGAAATAATATAATACATAAAATATTGAGATGTTACAACCTACCCCCATTAAAATGATTTTCCCTAAAAAATCATCTTTAGTATCAATGGATTAACAATTTTAGAATATCTTTATTAAAAACCACATCATATATAGGATTAATTTTTTCCTAAAAGTTCATGCTTCAATAGTACTATTCAATCCTTGTAACAAATTCTCAATGAACTCGTCAAGATCAATGCCTAGAAGGAGGAGGTGTTTAGAATATGTGATAGAACAGTCTAATTTGATACTAATGAGGACCAAATGGCCTGGATCAATGAACAAGACCATATATTGGATCGAGTATTTAACAAAATGAATATCAACGCGGATGCATATATCCAAACATGGGATAGTATAGATTATTGTATCTAAGATCTTATCAAGGATGATCTGTACATATAGGTAACCACACATCATTGGGAGTTATATTGGGTGTTTATATCCAATCTTCTATGTCTCATATTTAATAATTTTATGATTTCTTTATGTGTCTGAAACCTTTGTTATGTCTTGAGTTATTTCTTACATTTTCCAAAAAGTGTTTTTGAAATAAAAAATTTAATTTGTTGTCACTAGTGGTCACCATAATTTAAGCATAACTATGATTTCATATAAGGAGAACATATGTGGGAATTAACGAAACTTGTAAATAATTATTGGGAGTTATTTAATTCATCTATCACAAATAAGTGAAAGATAAATGAAAATTTAATTTTCTAAAAGTCATAAATGTGTGATGACCGAATAGAAAATCATATCATCATAATTGAAGATATTTGGATAATATTTTTGTTTCAATACCATTTTCCTAGAGTTAAAAAATTACTCTTACCATTTATACCAAGGGAAAAAAATATACCTAAATAATGAGCATAATTTCATCATTTAATAAATTTCTTCCAAAATATGATATTTTTATACAGATGATTAGTATTCAAGGTGATTTTTTTAATTACAAAACATTTAAAATCACATTTAAAGGACATGTAACCATAAAAGGGTTATTCAATATATTACAATAGTAAATAAACAATAACTAAAACAATTGTTATAACATGGTAAAATATATCATAAAATGAAAAAATCTTCTTATGATACAATAATATTAAAAATAAATTAGTAATAACCAATATTAAACCTAAATTATTCCATAAATTAATATCCTTAAAATTCTGCAAGCATTTCCTAAATAAGTTCAAAACCATATGATTTAAAGGATTTGATCATATATTCTTCTATGATTAATCAAAGATTATTATTCAATTAAAATCCCATGTGTTTTCTAAATAAACATAGTCTTAATCTATAAAAATTTAATACTATCAAATAAATCACCTAGCCTAGTGGTAGGTGTTATTACCTATTCTCCCTTTGGTTGTGGGTTCATGTCCCACAACCTTTTCAGATACGACAAGTTTTCACCCATCCTTTAGGTTGTCCCTTTTGTTTCCATTAAATATAAAGAAACATTATTCACTTAAAACACTTCATGTTGATTCAAGGGTTTATTAATACCCCAACTCAATAAAACATCTCCAAAAAAAATTCATTAATGATTTTATGTTCTCATTTCCCAAAATCCAAAAAGGGTTGTATTATTATTTTAAATTAGGATCATCCTTAATCATATAGAACTATTATATTATCCATAACTCTTATGATAAACTCACATGAAAATATTATAATATACAAAGTTATCTAAAACTACCATTTATACCATCTATAATAGAATCAAACCAACACTCCCATATCCTATGATGAAATCATGGATATTGTATTTATCACTTGAATCCAGATAATTATGGCCCAAATTTTTCATCTAAACCTTACTGAATCAAAAGGATAACATAGATCAATTAACCTTTTGAAGACCATTAGTATTTACAGTTATATATTATTAGGAAAACTTCTACATATACAATTCTCATGAATTTAAATTATACTTTCTCCCACTTAAGTTACATTTCGTTTTTTACATTTCTATATCATCATAATCCATATTAATTTTATTCTAGAAATAACTCATTCAAAATCCTAATTTAAAACCATGGGAAATGGAAACATAAGAATGTAAATCGTAGATTCTCAGTAAGAGTATGAATAAGAATAAACAACTGAATTACATTAATGACCATAAGATTGCATAAGTGTATGAATACATAATCAATGTACATGAGTGAATCATAAAGTAACTCAAACACATCAGTACATGGATAATAGAATATGAAATCATGGAATGGGAAAGAGTCCTAAAAATCAATCATCATGATCCATGTGATATCAATCTCAATCTGTAGAAACTTTATAAACCCATTATAAGAATTATGAAAACAAGTATATACTTCAGAAATCATTTTGACATCTCTCCTACAATCAATCATACAAATGGAATAAACATATGGTCAACTTCTATACCCATGGAATTGGAGGGATATCATGGACCCACCCTAGGATTATCGTGTAACCACCCATCATTGGGTTATTATGCAACCACCCATTATTTGATTATCACATAACCACAAAACATTGGTTTATTATAGAAGCACCCATCAATGGTTTATCACATAACCATCCAAAAAATGTCCAAGTACCATTACATAATCATAACACATGAAAGATTTTATTTCATTATAAAATCATACGAACAACCATTATCCCATCAATATCATAGTTATCCCAGGATAAAGAAACAAGTTCTATAATAATATAATTGATACATGACTAACCCATGGAAAAACGATTTCAATAACAATGACTTTCAAAAATTATTAACCAATTGATAATAAATAGGATCAATAAAAATATCCTTACAACAAAATTTACACATTGAATAAAATGGGTTCAAGAAACATCATTTTGGACGATTATTAACCCTTGTAAAAGAAATGGGTTAAATAATAGTCTCTTTGATACATGATTAACCCATATAAATGAAATGGGATTTATAATAATATATTTAGAATATTATAAACCCATTTAAAATAAATGGGTTAAATAAAAAAAAACATTTAAACATGATTAAAACATAGAAAAGAGTTTGTTTCCATAACATTATATTTGGAACATGATTATCACATGGAAAATAAATTGGATCAATAACAATCTCTGTGAAAAATTGATTTACCAATGTAAAGGAAATGGGTTCCTATTGGAACATTATTAACCCATGAAGAACAAATGGATTCAAAAAAAATATATTTGAAACATAATTAAAACATCTAAAGGAAATGGGTTCCATAAAAATATTGTTGTAACGTGATTAACCCAAAAAAAGAAATGGGTTTACTAAAAATCTATTTGAAACATGGTTACCCATGGAAAACGAACGGGTTGCATAATAATCTATTTCAAACTATATTAATCCATACAAAAAATAATGAGGATTGAATCAATAAAAAAATATCCCTAGGTGAGGATAAGTAAAATTAATAGTTGTTTCGGTTTATAAATGAAAATACCATTTAAATATCATTAAAAACATTCCTGAGGAAAATAATCTTTAAACATTCCAAATTGTCCCACACCACATTGAAACCTTTGAATCATTATCCATAGGTAGGGAAAAAAATAAATGAAACCTAGAATATCATATGATTTTTTAGATTCATTATATAACATGTAAAATGATAATTATTTACATCTTATAAATAAGATAGGTGTGTAACACAACAATCCTATCAAAGAAGGAAAATTGTGATAATAATCCATTACCACTTTGGTAACATTTAAACTGTAAACCCCATCAATTAGAGATAAAAAAATCTATATGTAAATCCTTATAAAATCAGGTATTATAGTTTTTTATATATTCTTGGGAAGTATATTCCCAAATAACACATACAACTATTTAATTTTTTATAATTCTCTCAAAAATAAAAGTGAGACAAAATTCCCCTTACAACTGTGGTAAAATTTGAATAAGAATCCATAGAAGTAAAATAATCAAATGAAAATTTTAAATATCATTAAGATAAAATATTTTATGATAATATATATATAATGTGGTGGTACATATACCACATAAAATACGTATGAGGTGAATATGAAATTTATCTCATAGATGTAAAAAATGAGATGAAATTATCATACTTTCGGTCTGATTTGTCTTGATTTTCCTCTATATTAATGAATAATAAACTTATGTTATCTATTTAAATTATATAGAACCTTTTAAATGTTTTATATTATTTTTGTTTTACTTATAAATAATTTATATTCTCTTACTTAATCAAAAAAAATTCAGTTATATGTTTTGACCATATTCGGCTTAGGTGTCCCAACAGACATTGATATATCGACTAAGGTCAATGAGGTAAATATTTAAACATATAAAAAATAATAAACAATAAATAATTATCAAATTTTTACATCAATTATTTTTTTATATGAACCATGTAATATTGTTATGAAAAATTAACAAACGTTACAATTATGGATACATTAGGTCGTACATATACATACGTAACACTATCATCATTCAATGCTCATTATAGAAATAATGTAACATTTATCATTTAATAATGATAATCGTATCATAAATAAAATATTATATAATATTATATAATTTTATATATCATTATCATGATGTGGTGGTTAGAAAATAAAAGTCACATTGCGTTGAGGAGGCGATAGTCCACATGTTAAAAAATTACATTATAAAATTTTGTCGTGTGTCAAAAGGTAGAAAAGAAATTGATATATTAAATTTTTAGAAATATATGTTTGTAATTAATAAATTGTTGATTTAATTTATATAACATATTTTAATTAAAAAAATCCTTAATACATTCCTTGTAAAGTGTAAATGAACGACAACACTTTGAGGATTCGGTAGTCCGCACATTCACAAATGAAGTTATCATATTCCCAAAAAGCATAAATCATAAAGTTATGTGTTATATAATATTTAAATAATAATAAATACATTATCAATATCATATATATCAAATATAAACTGTAAATATATATTTATTTCCAACCATTAAACGTTATAATGGAAGAACTAATGACATCAGTTGATAAGGTAGTAATCTTTTGTACACACAAAAATTGATTATGCATCCCATATTATAGAAGTGTCTATGGGTGTAATTCATAAAAATAAAATAACAGTGTTTTAGTATATATAATATTTTAAGGTTATTATATAATCATGTAATATGTATAATAAAAGGGGGCTAGAATGAAATAAATCAAAATTTCTTGTTGAAAAATGTTACCTATTTTTCTGGAAACTCTATTTGATTGGCACCAATAGACTTCATTAGATTTAGTAATTACCAATTTGAGGATTCAATGATGATTATTTTTATTTTTATATTTTATTTGGGTGGGTTTTTTATGACACAAAATTCTTGAGATGTTTGAATAGAGTGTTAGAGGTGGTGTCCTATTATAAGTGGGGGATATGGCACACATGGTATTCTTGAAAACAATTGTGTTATCCCTACGTTTTACATGTCTCCAAAGAGTAAAATGTGGAATATTACATAAAATTAAGGGTTTAATTCTATAGATATTTCAATTCAATAGTTTTTATATAATTATAGAGTCATTTTTAAACCTTATACTCTTTGTTTTATCATTAAGTAAGCTTGTTTTTACATTAACCACTATAATTAATATCAATTGATTTAACTAATATTTGTGTTGAAAAACTATGTTTACATTATTAGAAATTATAAATTAATATGATTCTAAATATGGAATAAAATTTTCCAAATTCAATGCACAAATGTGACAGAATGTAATTTAAATTTTATCCTATATATGGGATGAGAAAATATGGTTTTAAAGAGAAAACTTCAAAGGTTTGAAATTTTTTTATATCCAATTTAATTGGGAAATTCATTAAAATTAAATCATATGGGTTTATGGATAAAAATTTTAACTAATTATAATTTATACACAAGTTAAAATATAATTAAAAAATACAAATAATTTATAAGATAATTGTTTTTTTTTGATTAAAATTATGAAATTTTCACTACCCATCAAAAAACAAAACTTCTCATAAAAATAAGAAATAATAACCAAACATAAATTTTTATATGCATATTCCAGAAATTAGGTTTTTTGTATTATAAAATTTATTAATGTTTCATGATTTATTTTGAAAACAAGTATTCCCTTAAATGGAAGCAAAATAATCTTTTATAAAAATAAAACCGTTTGTTCTTAAAATTAGTATTTTTCTTATCATAATCCTATTAAACATATTAGATTAATTTCAGAAAAAAATTAAATATATAAAATATAAATTTCTTGAATATCTTTCTAGGATAGTGATTAATATAATTTATTAAGATAAAATTCCTTCGAGGTCATAAAAACACATCGTTTATATTCAATTGGTTTTTATTTTCATTTATAATTAATTGGTAACCAAATAATTCTGTATATAGACATCCGTAAACCATATATTCATAATTTAGTTAATATTATACATTCTAAAAATTCCAACATCTTGGTGATAACTATCATGTTAAACAATAATATTAATTGTATATTGTTTTCTTGTATGAATCGAAATTGCGTATAACACAAGTTATCTATGAAACTAAATGTTATGTCAAACTAAGATAAACATGTTAATATGTATAATGAAATTTCAAATTTCAATTGTTTGTAACACAAGATATCAAATAATTTAAATTAATTTAAATAAATATATTTCATAAAATCTCAGGATGTTATAGGAATAGTAACTACACTATAATTATCACACCCTCATTGTTAGTTGGTAGCCTCTACCATATGGGGTGGCATTATTTAGGTCGCATAATGAACCAATTTCATCCACATCATAGAGTTTGAGATCATGGGATGTTATATTTTGGAATGTGTAATAAATGTTATGACTGAATTACTAATTATATCTTTTTTTATCCGAAGCGATTCCACTAATTCCTCTAATTTGATGCAAGAAACAGGTACCTTAATGAGAGATATTCTCCAAAAAATTGAATTTGATTATGAAACAATGAGTTCAACTTCATATAAAAATGTAATAAACCCAATCGGGTTATTTTAAATTAGGTATACCTCATTTTATGAGGACTGTTCAATTCTATTGAAAAATATTATTTTCCACCATGATTGATTTATTTGGGACTCTAATTTTTTGAATCTGCACTGATTCCAGTTAAATAAGCTGTATCCAAAAAAAATTAACCCTGTAAAAAAAATATTTGCTGAATTTTTATAAATATGTAAATATTTATGTTCGTAATATAGAAGTTTTTTAAAACAAATGAAATTACAAAATTTTGAATTTTTCACTTTTTATCTCAACACATCCCTAGTCAAAATATAAATAAATTAATATAAAGTTTGAAAATTAGAAAATAATAAATAATATAAATATAGAAGAAAAATAATGAAAATATTATCTCTACTTATTCTTCCAGACATTTCACATGGAATCTTGTAAAAGTAATAATTAAAATAAAATGAAGGAAAATTTAAAATACATACCCTTGAGATGCACCAATTTAGAATAATGAAACAAAAGATATCAGACATCCCCAAAAACCATCATTTCAAGTTATTTATTCATATAATTCAATCTATGTATTATTTATTTTTCATCCCATTCATAGAAAACAGTTATATCACATCTATTTTATCTCAATACACACATATAGATTTTCCACAAGTATTTTCACATCCAAAAACATGCATGAGTCACCAAAGGCTTGATAAATTTCTAAATATACAGCTTATGGGAGACATGAACATGTGATAATCATGAGTAATTTCTAGGATTATTCAGTGGAACTCCTTTGATGGGTTTAGATGTAACAAATTATTTGTATGAATAATGAGGGTTTGGATTTTTTAATAGAAAAAAGTGAAAGATTTTAATTTTCACCCATGTATGATCTTCCCGACTTGGATTTTTTTTAAATATCTAGAATTTCATAGATTTTTCTTCAGGACATTTCTAGAAAATAATGTCTTATACTTATTATAATATTTATAATGTCACATATTTTAGAAGAAAAATTTTTTCAGTAGAAAATTCACACCTTCATAATTTAATTTTCATCCCAAATAAGCACTAAATAATACATCACAACACAGGTAAGTTTTTTCCCACACTAAAGATAATTAATATCATCAACTTTCACGTCCATGTAAAATTCAAAAATGAAAATTTTCCTATAATGTATCCAACCTAAGATGTTTTCCATGGATACTAGGGGATATAAAGATAAAATTTATAGGGAAATAAAAAAAAATCTCTTGAATGGGCCGCATTAAAATTGAAAGAAAGCATTCAATCATTAATACAACATGTAACTCAAAAACCACATTTTTATATACATAAATCAAATTATAGTTAAAAAAATAATGTATCTTTTATCTCATGAAATGAGGTTCATGTAATGAATATATCAAAAGACGGTTGAGAAGACCCTTGGTATTGTGAATTTAAAAACAAATACAGTGATATTTGGCATGAGTTTAAAATATATAAGGTATTTTAATTAAATTATAAATGTTGTAACAACAAAAAAATTCATTTTGAACATTAATTTTCATATAGTTTTATGGGTTAAATTTTTTACTCAATGAAATTGGTTTCATAGATTAAAAAGATACGAATTTAAGCTTACAAGTTTCAAAAATGCAAATATTGAAAAAAACACTACAATATTAAAAGAAAACACAAGGACTGTTTTTTAAAAGAAAAAAACATATTCTAAAATGTATATTCCTCCCCTCACACTTATTTTGTGAAATTGTAACATTTTGTAATAGTTTTATATGATAATATGATTTTAAATAATTAAATACAGAACAAAAATTAATTGATATGGAAATGAAAACCTAGATTCAATTGTATTCATCTTCTCGAATATAGATCTCCTCACCTTATGGCCCTGAAAAATCACCCTAGAAAACTTCAAGATGTGCCAAATGAATTTTAAGGGGGTCCCATGGTTGAGTTCTCTTATCTAGGGAAAACATAAATCTAGATTCAAATAAAACACTATATCACCTTATATTGAGAATTATTCCATCATGAAATTATTTGGTTAATTCATTGTATAACCTGGTGCTTTTATATGCATTATTCATGATCACATATACCTCTTATGAACAATTTTTTTCTTTACAAATAAAAAATATATTCACATTACATGTTTTAACAACCCATAAATTATTGTGTTATAAATAAAAATTCATGATACAATCCTTTCTATAGACAAATATAAATAGTGACAAGCCAATTTGGTATTTGAATGTAGTCCAATAAGACCAAAGTGTATTACCTAGTCTCAAAATCCAATCCTTTTATTTGGGTTATTGTATTTTTCCAGAATATTTTTATTTATCTATTTGAAAATTTATCCATTCCATTTTTTTAAGAGTGATAGGGTCTATATTCCCTTTTATTAACTCTATATTTATTCAAAATAGATTCCAATTTATTATTATAAATTTATTTCCTAGAAAATGATTATAAATTTAAGGAAATATCTTTAATAATTACATATTCAAGTTATTTTAATCTAAAATTTATATTATTAAAATCTCAAGGAACTTTTAGTTTTAGAGTTTTATTGAAATAGGACAGAATCATAATTATTAATATTATACAATACAAGTTTACACTTATTCAAATTACCCATTTCATCTACAAAAACATCTTAAATTAAATACATGGTCTCTTTTCGAGATATATATTCATAATTTTCAAATTAACTTCATCTTTTATCATACCCATCCTTATACCTTGTGAAAAAAATAATACTTGGTATGGGAGAAAAAACATAGTAAGGGACATATAGAAATAAAATCCCTAACTTATTGAAAGCACGATAAACTATTAAAACCCTTTTCATAAACAATTTATATGGACTATATTATGAATAAAAACCTTGAAAACTCTATTAAACCCATTTTGTAAAACACTATTGGATATTAAAATATCAATTTTATTTTTAAAATAACTTTTAAAATCTATAAACCATGCATGTAATAGTTAAACGATATTCATTGAAAATAAATTTATAAAATTTTATATGAGACATTAAATAATTAAAGTTTCATGAATTCAATAAAATCCACACAATTCTTATAAGTTAAAAAATTGTCCATTCCATACATTTTTTCATAAAACTCACAAAGAACCACTTTTAGAAAATGACAAAAAGAATACATTATCTTTTTTGTAAAGAGTCAAACATGAAAATAAAATACGTTAAAAAATAATAGAGGAATAGTAATAATTTTTTTAAAATACTCTTATAATTCATGGACATGTAATAAAAAGATATTTTTACATGTAACTTTTAAAAAAAATTATTAAAGGAAAGTCCCTTATAAATATCATATCGTTGATGTGGGAATTAATAAAATAAAAAGAATATGTGTATAATATATAAGTCCCCAAAAAAAATTAGGAATAGAACATAATATATTAAAAATTAATTTCACAATTTATCTTATAATGACATTATAAGGAAGTAGATGATTAACCTAAAGAATAGAAATTGGGATAAGAATTGCCTTAAAATTAATTTAACTTAACTAAAATGTGATTAATGCTATTTAATAATTTTATAAATAATATTATTATTTTATTAAATATCAATATCCATGTTTATAATACCTTTTTTAACTTTTAATAACATCTTTACACACATAATTAATAATATTTCATTATTTTCATTGTTTTTGAGTGTTTTCGCTTCATGGATTCATGGTCGGTTCACTTGTGTAATATTATTCATATTTTTATAAAATGAGATTACAACTCCAAAAGAAGACAAAATTGTATTAATGAACTTAAAAAAGTATTAATAGTCCTAGATATCATTTTTATTCCTTTTATGTTGATTATTCAGTTGATATAATGTTAATGATACATGTTTTGTTTGTTTTGGAAATTTTTCCAAACACCATGAACTAGATTTGCATTATTTAGTATTATATGTGAATATTAGTTAAAACATGAAATACGTTATAATATAGATATTTATATCATAATTCTACATAATTATCCATTTATGGACATTCTTTGAAGGCTATAATGGAAAACAATAAATTATTATCCACAGAGATGGTAAACCGCCATAATTTGGGAAATGGTTTCTTTTCTTTGAATAAGAGGAGATTAGAAATGAAATAGATATGATATATCAAATTATTTAAATAAAAATAAATTAAATAAATTATTCTAGAATTTTTATTACTTGATGGTGGGTGAGGATAAAATAGAAGATAGAAGTAAAATAAGAGAGATTCTTTGAGAAAATTACCTATGGAATATGATCTCCTTTAAGAACCCATTAATGGCCTTTGATTAGGTATTTTGGTGAGACCATAATTAAATGTACATTTTCATAGTGAGTATGAGATGGTATGGTATATATTTGAGTATATTCAAGGTTTTTGTAGGGAAATGGCATGGTTGTGTGATATTTATACTTGAGGAGGGGTGGTTTTAAGTGTCAAAATAATGATTATTTTATTATTAAATCCAAAGACATTGATGTGGTGTCAATTTACATAAATTTAGATGATGATAAATGTTTTATAATATTTTTATCATCAATAAACAAAGAAAAAGCTATTAAATTTTGAAATATTTTGGTAATTTAAGCCTGTATGTTTTAACTTTAACATGTTTCATTATTTTACCTATACCACGCAAAATATTGATTTTTACCATATTAACTTTTTTAATACTACAAATTGAAATAAAATTTATACCTAATTCACAACTTATAATTAAAAATATGGAATCCATTTTAACAAATTAAATATAAATAATTGAAAAAATTATAGTATAAAAATAATCCTGTAGACGCAATAAGAAAGATGGTTTTTATAGTGAACGGTTCAAAAGATTGAAATGTTTTTATATCCAATTTTATGTGAAATTGATTTAAATGGCCTCAATTGGATTTATAGATGTATAATTTAAAAAAGTTCAGTTTAACCCTAATTCAAAATATAATTTTTCTATATAAATAAATTATACACAAATTAGTTTTCAATCAAAATACATTATTTTTCACTATTCATCAAAAAATGAACCTTTTCTAAAAAATAAAAAAATCACCATAAAAAACATTGATATTCCACTATATAAAATTAATTTTATTTTTTCAAAAAAAAATATATAATTCTCCAACAATAGTATTAAAATTGGTGGGCCATTAAAATGAGACAAAATTGCCTTTTAGAGAAATACAGATGTTTTTCTCAAAATTGTATTCACATCTATCTTAAGCCTACCAAAATTATTTGATGAATTTAAAAATATTCATTTGAATATATAATGTATAAATTTCATTCATATATTTCAACAATAGTTATTAATTTAATATTTATAAAAATAAATATGTAAAATATTAGTCTATCAGTATCTGGGTTATTACATTGTCCTCCTTCTGAAAATTTCGACTATATAATTTTATTCACTTACTAAATGTGGTGTGATATTTCTCCCTCATAAAATATTTATATTACCATGTTCTTTATTCAACCATATGATCTGTCCATGAAACATTATCCTGGTTAATTGACATTGCATTGCAAAACTTTCTCTCTATAATCAATAATATGAAGTGGTTGTTCCTCATATGAAACGATTTCTTCCAACCAAAGTAATTTAGGGATATAAACATGAGATAAATCTGGAATATAATTTATTAACAAAAAAACATGAACGAAATTGTGTACTTGGGATAAAAATAGAGGACATGACACTTAGTAGGAAACTAACCAATTTTAACCATAATTTTATATTGTTTAATGGACCTTTGACATAACATCCCCTTCTTAAAAAAATGCATAAAACATTTCCAATAAGATATATGAAGAAGAAAATAATTACCTACCTTTAAATAAATATATTTCCTCATATTATCTACATAATTTTTCTATATATTTTAAGTTAAATTCATATATTGTAGTATTAGATTCACCTTCGCTACCATTTCCTATACCAATTTTGGTCCCAAAAACATTATTTCACATAATTTATAAAAAACATGAAAGAGGTTGACACTAATTTACATATAATTTATCAAAAGGTTTCATATTTATACTATAATAAAAACGTTATTATAAGAAAAGACAACCAAATAAAGATGTTGATCCCAACGTCCATAGAAATCTATTAAACAAACCCGAAGCATATCCTCCAATGTCTAAACTATTCGCTCGATTTTCATCAGATTAAGGATGAAAAAAAATTGCTGAAATTTAATTAAGTTCCAAAAAACATTTTAGTCTTTTTTTTAAATTAGAGGTGAATCTAGGGAATTGATCAGATTCAATTGAGAGTGGAACTACATGTATCTAAAAATTATCCATGACATATAGTTAGGAACATTAATTTAATGAAATTGAATCATAGATAGGAAGAAAATGTGATGATTTATTTAGTCGATAAAAAATATCACAAATAAAACTAATATGTCAAGAAGTCATTGGTAATATCACTATGAAATCCAATGATACATTTTCTCATTTCAACCCCAATATTGAAAATGGTTGAAGCAACCCCTTTAGTAATTTTCGTTATGCTTTAACCTGTTGACAAGTAAAGACATCATGAAAATATAAACAATATCTCTTTTTATTCCATCCAACTAGTAATACTCTTGAATGAATCAGTACATATTTGTGCTATCTAAAAGAATGAAAAATATTGAACTATAATCATCAGTTAACAACCCATTCCTCAGCTAAGAATCATAAGAAACACAAATTATTTTTCTGAATGATAAAACACATTTTCCCTCAAAATTATAATTAGTCAACTTACTATTCTTAACAGATTCTACATTTTCATGAAAATATTGATCCTTTTACTAAGGATGCATAATTAATTGAAAACAATTATAGGACGCTGAAACTTGAAACAAAACAGTGGTCTTCCCTACATCTAAAACTTCTAGGTTTAAATTTAATAAATCATTAACCAAAGGGTCAAATTATGAATGTAACATAGTTAATGTAGAATATTTTTACTCTAATACTTGGCCATGTTTTTTGATTTTCTATGGTGATATTAAATCATTCATTCATAATCATAGATTATTTCTATCATTATTTTTTGGGTCAAGTTCAATTATTTTTGAGTTAATATATACTTAAATTTATTTACCAATATATATTACACACTTTAATCTATAAAAATGATTCCTCTAAAATTTAAATGCAAAACAAACATCACATATTTCCAAATCATGTGTAGGATAACTTTTCTCATGATGTTTTAATTTTCTTGAATGATAAGAAATCACCTTATCATTC
Source organism: Viscum album (assembly GCA_963277665.1). Lineage (NCBI taxonomy): Eukaryota > Viridiplantae > Streptophyta > Magnoliopsida > Santalales > Viscaceae > Viscum > Viscum album. The sequence continues at coordinate 1,445,865,374 of OY728145.1, read as the reverse complement.
TATATCATAACTCAACCAAATCCCTTTAATAATCATCACTATAGATAAAAAATCACAATTTCTCGAGGGTAGATTCAAAACTAGATCATCTACCAATATTAATTTCAATTCATGAAAATAATCATCATATTATTTTTATTAGATAAAATTAACTCATTTATGTGATAAATTATTTAGTGGGTTAGATAACCATGAAATGTTTTCAAAAAAGCCATTGGTAATAGCCTTCAGATCCCTAAGAACATCGATTCTCAGTATTATTTGTTTGTTCTGAACATTCATCAACCAATGTTTTTTGTTGGATCAACTATAATTCTCTATTTACATATAATATGAACATGAAAATAAATCCATTATAAACACAATTCAAATTTTATAAACTTTTCGTATAACTTTTCTCCTTTAAGGGTTTTAAGAAAAATCATTTGATGTTTTTAATGATCCTCATAAATATTTGAATAAACCAAAAATATCAGCTATAAAAAAAACCAAAAAAGTATACAAATATACATGGAATACCATATTTATAAGATATATAAATAGAGATGGGGTATTTTTCAAACTAATGGGTATAAAATAACTCATAATTCATATATCTTGTATAAAATTAAGTATTCATAACATCTACCTCATTCACTTATAGATAATGGCACCTCTATCTGATAACAATCATTAAAATGTACAATACTCCCTTAAGCTAATCAAAAAATGAATTGACATGATGAATAGGGTTCTTTTTTTACAGTGATATTATTCAAATCCCTATAATCAATAAAATGTCTCATTGAACCATTTTTTTAACAAATAAAATAGGATAACCCCATGTTTATGTTTTAGGTTTAATAAAACATTTATCTAACAAATCTTTCAATTTATTTATGAGTTCCAAATTTTCTAATTGTTCTATTTCATAGAAATGATGAATTGGTAGACCATGAATCAAAAAACACATTAGAATATTTTTTAAATACAATAAATGTACCCAAGACCACTTTTTTGATGGACCAAAATCTTTTAAATTAGATGTAAAGGATTTTAACACACCATTTTATTTCCAATATTGTTGATTTTCCCCTTGAGTGACTAACTTTGCAAACATGTTATCAAAATAGCCTAACTAATTATAGTAAAAGTATCATACCATTAGTTTCTCATTATTATTTTTTGATTGTTTTACTTGAACACATCCACAAAATATCAAAACCTTCCACATCAGTAGAATTTCCTAAAATTTACAAGACAATATATAATATTTTTTACCACACATTTTAAAATAAGGGAATTTGATTTTTTTACCTCTAAATTTGTTTCTTTAATTCTTAACGAATTAAATCCATCCTAAATAATTATTATTGTTTTCATAAAAAGGAAAATATATGCTAAAAAACTCCATCAGATCTTTTTTGACACAATGAATTTGTTTATCATAAATTTTAAACACCCCAAAAGCTATTTCTCTTCATAAAATTGGTTTCCAAATAGAGTATAATATTATAATTTTCTATCAATGTCATAATTAAAATGTTTTATGTACCTAGGTAATATCCAGTAATTAGATTCCTTTGTATTTATAGAATCATCATCTTTCTGACTCAGTTCAATGAATTTTTTTTATTATGAGTTGAAATTTTTTTAGAAAATTTTTTTACTGAAAAAGAACCATAAAATTATCCCATTATTGAGTATCATGATCATATTTATCTTTTATATTTTATACAGTAGACCAAAATCAATCAGATTCACATTCAGAACCAATAATGGATATGGTTAACTCTTTGCATTCCAAACATCACATGAATTCAAATATCTTTTCCAAACTGTTGATCCGACCTTCGGTTATGAGTTGATTTTAGGTTCCACTAAATGCTAGAGGGTGTTTCCTTATAAAATAATCCACTACTATCATATTCCACTATGGTTGATATGGGTTCTCCCTTACATGTATACTAACACCATTCATATATTTTATCAACTAATCCATCACTGTGAAAAACTTTTTTTCATCTGATTGTAACCATAATGTGGTGCCAATTTCGAAGGGTGTTTTCCTCTCAATACCTTCCCGCCACAACTGCTATATTTACTCAATGGAAAACCATTATTAATAGATATATATTATAAAATACGACATTTAAATCTTTTAAGTATATATCATTTCAACTTAACCATAAATTAAAACTCATTTATGTGTATTCTATTGACATTATCCAAACCCCTAATGTTATGTAATCAATTATTTGATATAAAATCTAATGTACCGACCTTGATTTTTATATATTATTTGGATTTTAAAATATAATTTACGTTGTTAAAATTTTTATGATATTTTATGGTTTGAGTATTAGAGAAGTAGGACTAACTCATATATATTAAACCCATACAATATAAGTGGATACCTATACTAAGTATCCATTTATTTTATAGAAAAAGACTTAAATTAAAAACATGATTTCATTTTATGATCAGTCTTTACAATTTTTTAAATTGACTTCATTATTTATCTTTCCCATAATTATACACTATGAAAATCATTTTATGAAATTATAGGAGAAAAAAAAGTATTATTAATTGACAAAAAAAATTTATTAGTCTAATGATAACATTAAAACCCATTAAAAACATTTTGATAAAAATTTATTTGAAATAATATAAAAATAATGTAGGTTCATTAGGACATCATTATCATATCACACATATGTTAACCCTTAAAAATTGAATAACTAAATATTCAACTTCCTCTTTTAGAGTATTTAATTAATTAGAGAGCTATAATCATGCTCCCCCAGCATATATTGATCTATAATGGGGCTCAAAAGATCATATATTAAGCCATAGTGGGGATAAACTAGTCATATCTTAAGTTATAGTGGTATAATATAATAATAAACAATTTCCAAGGACCATATAATGAATTAAAACCATGAAATCTCATTTAAACATGCTTGTAAAACACTTGTAGATATTAAAATATCCCTCCATTTTAAAAATCCCTTTTAAATCAGATAAACCGTGAATATAATAATGAAACCATTTTCAATGAAAATAAATTTAATGACTCATAAAATATAAATTAAATAATTAAAGAATCCTGAAGGCATGAATATACACTCATTCTATATAAGTTATAAAAACATTATTTCTAAATTTGTGTCGAAAAATTCACAAATAACTACTTTTAGAAAAAGAAATAAAAAATACATTAAAAACATTTTCTAAAGAGTAATAAAAATTTATAAATTAATTTGAAATTTATATGTTAGTAATAAAAACAATTGGACATAATTTTAGAACACCTGGAAAAAAATGAAAGAGAATTTTAAGGGAAGCATTTTAAAAAACAATTAAAAGAATGTCTGTTATAAATATCGTATTGTTGAAGTGGGAATTAATAAATTGACTAAAATATGTATATCGACTATTAATAAAAATAAAAAAGCTTAAATAAAACATTATATATTCATAATTCATTTCTCACGTGGTGTTTCACTTGTTCCTCTTCTTGTCAATTGTCTATAGCCTAGAGAGCCCTTTCTCAAGGGGCTTGCGCTATGATCAACACCCAGTGTATATGGTTACTTAGCCATGATCCTTCCTCCTACATATCTTCTTATTGGTCTCCCTAAAGTTCCTACTCTGAGGTTTCTCCCCTTAATGGGGATATTCCTGAAGAACTTTAGTTTGCCTATTTTCAGGGCCCCTCCCAGGATCTTTTATCGGGCTTGCCAGTTTATAGGAGAAGAAATATGGGGAATCCCGATCTCGTGTCCTCCAGTGATCTGTCTAAGCTGCCCCTCTAGTCCTTAAGAAACCCCCACCCCTCCAGTTAAGATACCATTAAAATTCTAAAAGGGTTTTTAAGTGTTCGAGATCAAAAAGATTAAAGGGGAGTTCTACCTCACATTTCGAGAAGGATATTATCTCTAGAGCCATCTTCAGAGATATCATTGATAAATTATTCCTATCATTATTTGGAATACTTGTAGACTTAGTGCCTTGGTCAAAATGAACTTCAGGACCATAGATATTTCTATACACAAGGTGTCCATCATTGGAATTCTTGAGCATAAAAAACCATTCCAAGATTGATGATTTCAAGAGGAAACTCAATATTTATTATTCAATGCACGTAGAACCATCTAACAAGAATATCTTGATTTTAGGGCACAATAGAGACTCTATGGAGTTGGTCCAAGTGGCGATCAGATCATCACTACTAAGGTGATTTTAATGTTATTAAAACCCTAGAAGAGTAGAGAGGAAGAGCACATTTTCTAAAGAAATCTAGTATATACATTACTCAATTTATGGAAGGTAATGGTCTCACGGAACTCATATTATTGGGTGACCGGTTCACTTGGGGTAACAACCAAAGTGGGAACCACCACTCTTGCAGTCTCCTAGATTGGTGTTTGGATAATCTTCAAGATATCTCCATGTTTGTTTATGGTAATGTTAGTCGCCTGGTTCATGTAATATCTGACCATTCTCTGATTCTGGTCTCTCTCGCAGCTGGACATGATTTCTAGGATTGGTTCAGATTCTACCAATAGTGGGACAATGTTCAGGGGTATCCTGAGCTGGTGAGGTATTTATTGAATGAAACCTCTTCAGGACATACATGGGTGGATTTTAAAAAAAACTGATAAGGATTATGTTGAGACTTTAGACTTGGGAGAAATATGTTTCCTCTTCCAAAATAGACATAGATATCTTCATGTATGATGATAATCACCTTTAACGTATCCCAGAAGAGGTATAGAATGAAATCATATTTGATGAGATCTCAAAAATTATTGATTATTTGGAAGACATGATTCTAATACAAGAATGTTTTTCCAATGAAAAATCGAGGATCAAATGTATTAGGGAGGGGGAAAATAACACCACACAATTTAATGCTTTTATTAAGGATAGGAAACGTCTGACCAAGCCAAATATTCAGATTTATGATGGTTCATGCATAGAAGATTGGGATGTGGTGGGAATCATGGCCTATGATTCATTTAAATAGATTAATTCTCTCCCCAACACTCGCATGGCAGATAGTTATCTGAGAAGTGAAGAGGGGTTATTTGATATCATTCCAAACCTAGTATCAATCCAGGACAATGAAGGCCTTGTGGATATGAATAGTGAGAAAACAATATTTGAATCTATGATGAATCTTTACCCTGAATGAGTGCTGGGTCTTGATAGATTTCTTAGATAATTTTACAGTGCCTCGTGTGACATGGTGAAATATGATCTTATTGCATCAATTCAAGACTTCTTTTTGGGGATGGTACATTACGTGAGCAGCATGTGCTACCACCATTATGCCCCTACCCAAATCCAAGAATCCTTCCTCTATTACTCATTACCAACCTATGAGCTTATCCAATTTCCCCTAAAAAATCTTGGTCAGTATCATTAATTCCAGGAATTCAATCCATTTCCCTAATTGGGTTTCCATAGAATAACACAACTTTGTGAAGGGGAGCTCAACCTGGGGGGGCTATTGCTTTGTTTCAATAAATGATCAGATATATTAACTTAAAATATTCTGGCTCAAACATGTCCATAATGTTTGATATGAAGAAAGTGTATGACCGAGTTGAATGGAGCATCATCAACAAAGTATAGGTAGGTAAGGACTTAACCCCTGGAATATTGACCTCATTTTTAAATGTTTCAGCTCCTCATGGCTAGTGGTTACATTCATGGGGAAGACTTATGGGTTATTCAAGGAAACTCGTGGCTTATGTAAAAGAGATACACTATATCTGGGCATCTCTATTCTTACTCAGGAAGTCCTTAACCACCTCACATCTAGAATCATCAGCAATAGTGAGTGTCTTTAATATCGAAGAAGAATGAGATATCCCTCCATCTCCCGCATAATTTTCGGGGACAATACCATCATTTTCATGAATGTGAGCTATCGATTGATTCAAGGAATCAACAAAGTGATGATATATTACTACTATTAGAGTGGCCAGGTGATCAACAAGAATAAAAGAATCTTTTTTCTCTCTAATAAATGTTCACCTATAAGGATTTTTTATGTTGGAAATAGTATAGACATGCTCAGATGTAATCTTACTATGGTTTACCTAGGGGATCCCATTTCATCAAGCATGATACACATAAATGAATTTGAATCTCTTCTTATCAAGATCATGGATCATTGTATTAACTGGAAAAATAGATATCTTTCATTTGGTGGGTGGATAGAACTGGTTAATAGAGTCATGTTGGAAACTCTGGTCCATGCTATTTCTATTATCAATGTCTCAAAAGGTTCCATTGAGAACATTTATAAAATCTTGGAACATTTCATATGGGACCCCCAATCATAAGGAAAAAGACATTGGGTAGCCTGTAGAAAGATGGCTTGGCCTGTCAGGGATGGAGTTATTAACGTCCGAATTCTTGAAGATACTCCTCTGTGCATTCATGTGGAACATTCCTGGGACGTTAGGGAAAACCATTCCATGTGTGGGATCACCATGTAAAAGAATATATCAAACAAAAAAGATCATGTGGATATCCATAGCTCTCTGATTTGGTTAGTAATATATCCCCTCCTCGATACACTTCAACCCAATGCTCACTAGATATTAGGAAAGGGGATATTTCTTTTTGGCACCTAATCTAGTCTGGAGGGATTATTAGTTTCTCAGGCTATCCAGTCATCGATAACTCTCTTAGGTAGGCTCACTATTACCCTACATTCATCAAAGAGGATATGGAAAAGGATCACCTAGACCACCTCAATCTCATTGATCTCAACTCAGACACTAAGCATTGTGTGTTTCCTCTATCTACATCGTGGACATTCAATTCAAGGAACTTCCACTAGATTACGAACCTAAAGAATAAAATTGAGGATTGGAAAGAAGTGCTCTAGGCCAAAAAAATCCGCCAAACTTCTTCTTTCTCACATAGAGGGTCAGAAGTAAGGTCATTCCCATGGATGATAAAATTCAACATTGTGGTATAAACACCGTCTCTTGATTCCCCTATAGTAAAAATCATGGGGAGGAGATCTCAGGATATCTATTCATTAAGGACCACTGGGCGCGTGATGTGTGGTCCTCATTAGGTGAGTTAATTATTTTCTACTCTACTAACATGTTAAACTCCACTTTCTTGGTCATATGGTAAGATGGTGTGGGTGATAAGGGCATGGAGATGATTTCCCATTCAATGGTCCTTCTATCCGGAGGTTGGGGAATTTGGTAGGCATGAAACCAAGGGAGGCACGAGGGGTTTCATCCTTCGTGTAGAACCATAATCACTAGAACTAATAATATACAACTTAATATAAAAAATGGTAGAAGTTGTTGGGAATCCCCAGCTCTTCAATAGATTCATGCATGTACCTCTATTTCCCCCTATTAGCAATCGTTCAGATAGAGATTGTGTCTATTAGCACCCACCTTCAAGGGGTCTGAATATGAACAAAGAAGGGTCCTGTAATCTGGGAAACATTAGTAGAAGTGGGGTTGTCTAAGATACAAGGGGCTTGGTTATTTTAGCATTTACTATCCACCTGGGTTAGGGAACCTCTCCTCAAGCGGAGGGCATCAAATTTTTTACAGGTCTATGCTTCTATATTCAGAAAGAGATGGATATCCTGTAAGGTGAAATTGACTCCATGATTTTGAAAAATGCATTGTATGGAATTGGCTCTACCCCATGGTTGATTTCTTAAATCCTAAAAAATTCCAAGGGATCCTAAATAGAAACATCAAAGTGGTCCAAACATTGTATGATGGAAACAAAGTCACAGATCATTTATCCTCGCTTTATGTATGTGGAACAGATAAATAATGCTTTCCTGATCTGGTCAGTTTGAGGCCAGAGGGGGTCAATCTTATTAGAGGTTATTCCATCGGCCTCTAATACAATAGGCCTCCTAGGCCCATGCCTCTTATGCTTTCAATGACCTACAATATCTTGTATGTTATTCTCCTTTACCTTTAATAAAAAATCACATGATGATGATGATGATGTGCTTTCGTTTCATAGTTTCATGGTCAATTCACTTCAATAATATTATGGATGTTCTTATAAAATGGGATTAAAACTCTTGAAGTGTAATTAAATAGTATTTATTAACATATATAATTATTAATTGTCACAAATATCATTTTTTATTCATGTTTGGCGATGATTAATTAGATAAAATGTTAAAGATAAATGACTAGTTTATTTTGGGGATTTTTTTAAACACCACGAAAGAGTTTCATATTATTTAATATTTGATATGTATATTAGTTCCAGAACATAAAAGATGATATAATTTACATATTTAAAACATATTTAACCATATTTTTACTTTTATTACTAGATATAAATGTGGTAAAGGAAAGTAAATAACCATTATCCAAATAGATAATAAACTGAAATAATTTGGGAAATGGTTCTATTTATTTGAATAATAGGCAATGATAAATGAAATGTAAATGATATATTCCATTAGAAACATAAAAATCTAGTAAATAAATAATTCTACATTAATTATTCCTTGATAGATGAAATAGGTGAGGATAAAAATGATAATAAAATAAAATAATGGAGGTGCTTTGTGAAAATTACTTCTTGAAAATCAACTCCTTGACAGATCCCTCGAGGACCTTGGATCTGGTATTTTGGTGAGACAAAAAAAATTAGATGTTCGTATAGTAAGTAAGATATGATTTTTAGAAATATATTAGGATCTTAAAGTCATGTGAGTAAAATTTTGGTTGTGATGAGTGGTATTTATACATGACGAGAGGTTATTTTAGGTGATTAAATAATGATTATTGTATAATTAAAGCCAACCACATTGATTTGGAATTAATTTACCAGAATTTGGATGATAAATAATATTATAAAGGATAGATAGGGTCTGTTCATAGATTAAAAAACCATTCAATGCTTTAATATATAGGTATTTTAATCCTTTATCTTTTAACATTAATAAGTTTCATAATTTTACTTATACGGTGACAAATCATACATTTAACGACATTATTTTTTTTGATTAAATTGAAAATGAAATTTCTACGTAATTTGGAAATTAAAATATAAAATTTGGAATCCATTCTACAAAATTTAATTCACATAGTATTAAAAATTATATTTAAAAAATAATTCCATAGACCCAATAATAAAGCATGTTTCTAAAGAGAAAAATTTCAAATGTTTGGAATGTTTTTATGTAAACATTCAATGTGAAATTCAGTCTAATGAACTAAATTTGATTTGTTTAAGTATAATTGAACTAATTATTATTTAAAAAATTAAAATATAACTTATATATATAAATAATGATTATGAAAATGGTGTTTTCAATTTAAATTCACTATTTTTCACTATTAATAAAAAAATGAATATTCTCTGAAAAATAACAACATTTTACACTAAGATAACATTGATATTATTTTTTTAAAAATGTGGTTTTTTTTCAAATAAAATTTAGGATATTTTAAAATTTTATTTTTAAAATAGGTGCACCACTAAAAGAGGTAAAATTGCCTCATAGAAAAATATACCTTTTATGCTTTAAATTGGATTTATTCATATATTAATCCTATAAAACATATTAGAATAATTGACAAACATAGTTTTGAACATATAACATATAAATTTTATTCAAATATTTCACTCATACTGATTAATTTAATTAAAATATAGTAATAAATATGAAATCAAAATATGTTATTGGTACCTTGGTTATTTCAAGAAACAATGGAATTAAAAATATAGAAAAAATATTTCTTTTCAAAACCATGGATAAGGATATGTAATCATCAAATATAAAGAGAATACCTTCAACCTACCTGTACAAATAATAAATAGAAAATAGTATATAAATATATCTAAAATTATTGGGAAATGTTCCCATGAATCCCATATGGCATTCATAAAGAAATCACAATACAAAAGTAATTTCAGAGGAATCTCATTATTTTTTAGAAACAATTCAATGAAATTTGAAATGTTTATATTGTCTACAAAGTTCAATGGAACCAATAAAAATGGTGGGTAAATATATACAATAATAATTCTCTTTTATTACATTTTTTGGGGGTTCAAAGTCTCCACAATAGCTTAAAGTGTGACAAGAAATGTTATACTGGTCGAAATTTAGAATTATAAATTCATATATTAATCATTTAATCACTACCAACTTATCATAGGTAAGGTTTTTTCTAAATGTATTTATTTTAATAACTCAAGAGTTTACCAATTTTTTTTATAAAACTATTAGGAACTACATTAGTAGCCAAATAATTTATAAGATCATCAATCCATGTTCACTCACTCTTAGAGTCCTTAAACTTCTCATTTGGAATGGATTCTTTAACTAGTATACAAATCTATAAGCTTGCAATAAAAATATGTTGTATCATTATAAAATAGTATGAAATAAGGTTATTACTCCCATTCTTATCCTTTATTTCAATATCAAACTCTTGCAACAACAATATCCATTTCAAAAGTCTTGGCTTTGCATCATGTTTCGTCATGGAATGTGTGATTATGTACTAGTATATGAAATTAATAACTTTGAATCCCATTATATAACATCTATATTTGTTTAAATAGAATACAAAAGTCAAAAAAAATTATGTTATTGTGTTGTTTTATATGGTATGATATAAATTTATTTAATTATAATCAATCACATGAGATTTATAATCCAGTGTTTCACCCAAAACTACCCCATGAGAACATTTAGATCCAGCAGTCAAGATTTAAAAGGCAATGTTATATACCGGTGGTAGGAAAATCGGAGTGATTATAGGTTTTTTGTTTCATATACCTTAATCCTTATTTAACAGGTCCATCAAAGAAACAATCAATGTATTTTTGAAGCAACCTAGATAAGGTGAGTTCAAACTTACTAATATATATATATATATATATATATATATATATGTGGAAAACCATCATGTCCAAATAAATACTTCACATATCTCATTTTTAAGGTATGTAAATGGAGAATTGTCCTCAAAATTAGATTTAACTGCTTGAATTCAATATAGAGATACAACTTAACAAAAAATGATTCCATTATTTACCATGAAATGGATTCTTTCAAAATTTAGACTTATATTCTTTTTAATTAATGATTCAATAACATGATTCACTCATTTCAAATAAAATTTAAATGATGATCAATAAATAGTGAATTTATTGATAAAATATTACATGAAAGTTTCTAAAAAATTAGTTAAAATTCTTATCATAACGCATTGAAAATTTCTTGAAGCATTACATAATACAATGGGAATTCACATATAATAGAATGATTAAAAGGGGCCTGAAAATGTGGTTTATCGTGATCATCTGGTGCAATATAAATCATTAAATAATAAACAATACATCAAGAAGAAGATAGTGGTTTCCCAAAATATAATTTTAAGAACATGATCATGAAATAATATTTAGAAGTGATATTTCCTTGTCACATTATTGATTTTTCTATAATTAATGCACATTTCCATTTATTTACAAACCTTATTTTAGGAAATCTCCACAAATACATTCCTTTTGAACGTTAATCCAACTTATCTAGGCAACTTTTATAGGTATCTTCCATTGACTATCTGATTAAGGAAATGTAATTACGGTAGATAATAAGGTGGTGAATTATTTCTTAACAAAAAATAAATGTTTTGGGTACAATATTCTATGATATTTTCTCAATGTTTTAGTACTCTCATCCAATAGAATTCTATTCATGAAAAATGTAGGAATAATTCCATTAAAATTAGATAATGTCCGTCTTATATACATATTCAGGGTTTTAAGGACTCATAACAATTCGTTGTCTTGTTTTTTTAGAGGTATTTTGAAACTTTGGTAGGGAATTTATCATTTTCTCCTAAAGAAATCATATTTGAGGTTTGTAGGATGTTTTTTCGGGTCTACCTATTGTGGGGAATTTTCATTGATCTTGGAACACTACACATAGGTGTGGTTGTTTAGATAAGTGAAATATTTTAAGGTCCATTCTACATCTATATCATATTTTTCTATTCCCATTTTATTAGGATTTATTTCATTTAAAAAATACTTATTTTCTTCATTAAAACCTCTTCATGGTTCAAAATTTTCGATAAAGTCATCTACATTAATTCTATGATCAAAAAAATATTTTATATACATTTCAACTTTCAAAGAATCATCAAAAGGTTTATTTTTTTCTATATTGTTCATTGTATTCATCAACAAACAAATGAATATTTTTTAAAAATTCATTTTGTTGTTCATGATATAAAAAATAAAGAAACAAATCTGTGGAATACCAATAAATAATATTTAATTGTGGGGATAAATGATCATCGGTTGGATGGTTCAGGGACTGAAAATATTTAGGAGGAAAATTTATCCTCCAAATTCAATTGAATTGGTCACATTGGGAACATTAATGATTTCTTTAGAAAATTTGAGAAACATTCTCCAAAAAATGTGAGGTTCATGGGTACTAAACTGATAAAATTATATATCTAAGACATAAAGATCAACATGAAAGTTCATTTCCCTTACATAAATGAGAAAATACTGTACAGCTTGATAAATATTTGTGTTAAATCATTTTATAATTTTAGGGATAACTCTAGATTGTTTTATCTCCCCAACCTCTAATGACAAGTAAAAATATTATGGAATGAAATTAGTGGAATGTCCTAAATCAAGCATGAAACCCGTGAATATTCATTATCTTATTTTTTAGGTAATGTTAATGGATCTTGGTTCTTTATATTTGATAAGGAGAGCATATTTAATCATGTATTAAATGTTCGTACCTCTGTTTACTTTTTCACATCCTTTTAATTTTCATATGTGGATACACATATATTAAAAAATATATTTCATTTCATAGAATCTATTTCATAGAATAAATATGTAGCATATTGAATTTAACATTATTAAATTATTCTAATACCTATATATCCAATTATTTTTATCACTATACATTACTGGTGGATCAATACTAGGATAAAAAAATGGTTTTTCAAATGGTTCTGGAATAATTTGAATACTTCATTAAGAAAAATAAGAACCACATGTCCGTCTAAAATATTTATTGGTTATTTAAAACAAATATTTTACTAATTAATTTGTTTTTTCATTGAATGAAAATTAAATTTATTTTTAATCTTCATTATTGGTAGGATTATCTTTAATAGTGGGTTCTCCAAATAGAAGTGGTTTGTAAAGATCTTAATCATTTTTAGGTTTAATTTTTTTCTAGATTCTCCTTTTGAGGTAGTCAATCTAATTCCACTCCTATGTTTTATAGAGCTAAAATTTTATTCACTTTGTCTCTTGTATTAACCTATGGTTATGGTGGTAAACATCCACTCATTTTATTTCTCATGCTACTAAGATCAGAGGCTAGTTCAACCACTTGATTCATCAATTTATTCATTTGGTTTTTTTGTTGGTTCATTGACTATTCATGGTTACTTTTTATATTTTGAGTGGGATATTAGAGATGAATTTTTATTCCATAGAGACCATTATATTTATCATTAAAATATCTTGGTTGAGAATGACTTATCTAACCTTTTAAAAATAATCTTTTGATCGTGTTGTTGGAATATTCCATTTGAGTGGTTATTCAAGATTTTGATTGAAATTTTGGTAGGATTAAAAAGGAATTTGTTAAATTCATTTAGTGATATGTCTAGGTAAAAAATCAATTCAATTATAAAAAGTTTCATTCATTTTTGGAAATTTGTCACTAAAATGTTCAGTGGAAGAAAACATTCCATGGTGGAATTTCATTTGAAAAGTTGTTTTAGGTTTCTGTGGGGTTTTTTTGGGGTGTTGAAAAATGTAATTGACCTAACCATGGTTATAATATCATTATGGTGGCTTACTATCATGTTGTGTTTATAACATGTAATGGGTACTTATTTGAAGAAATTCAAATAAAGAAGGACACTTGTTCTAAATTTTTGAGAATCATGGGCTATGTTTGCACATAAAGTCCTATAAATAGTTGGTGTTTTTAAACTAAATTCCCTATCAAGAAACATCAATCATACTCTAATTAGTTAAGAAAAATCTTTTATAAAAAAATTGAATCTATATTTGAATACTGATTTTATGGTGGGTATAGCTAAAATAGTCTTTTGAATTATTATCAATACTCATCAATGTTTCAACATGATTTTTCATCACCCTACATATTTTTTTCAAATGGATGAAATTCTAGAATAAGGTGAAATCAATTCCAGGAATTTATTCTTTAACTCATTCTAAATATTAATGAATGTAAAATGTGAATAGAAAAACCATTATTTGGATCCACCTTAGAATGAAAAAGAAAATTCACTTTATTCCCTTTGATTTACAAAAAAACATTGAGGTTTTATATTAAACAAAATATAAATGAATTATTTAACATGTTTATATAGATATTCACCTATAAATACATTAAATGTTGGTAGTTTTTGAATAAAATTGTATACAAAATCAAACTTAGAAGGTGCATTCGCATATTCAGTAGTGTTTTGTGGATTTATATCATAAGATTATAAAAATTATTTAAAAGTTTTTTTATAAAATTGAATATTTATTTAAACTAAATTCCTTAAAAGTGTGTTAATAAAAGATTTAGAACTAGAGATATGTGGATTTATAATAGATAAAACCCTATAGTTTTTAGTTCATTCTATTTCAGAATCAAACAGTTACAAGTTAGGGTTAGATTTTCAAGACATGAAATGAATTATACAAATCAACAGGAGAAACCTCATTCTAAATGGAACCGGTTGATGTGAGGGATTTATTTCATGAAAAAAAATCATAAAATTATTACCCAAGATAATTTCCACATATAATCCCGTATATTTCATATTAATGAGGTTATAATATACTTAGAAAACCAAAAAAATTTATTTATTTTTGAAAGAAGAAAAATTTGGGTATTGGATTTGAGGTTCTAAAAAAATAAATGTAATATCAAATCCAATAAAATTAAATGATGAAAATGAAGTATAATTGAAAATAAAAAGGTTTTTGAAAAAATAATTTTAACAGTTGTTGTGGATAATAATAGACATTCGAGACACTCCCCTATTACTTCTTTAAGTTGATTTAACAAATAAATTTCTCAATTCCCACCCATAGACCTCTATATGAGAATATTAATATATTAATTTTATTGTACATTATATCAAGAAATAGAAATGATTTTTTCCTCTTAAATAAGTGATTCAGTTAATTAAAGATGTAAAATAAATCAAACATAATCCTAATAACTATACTCAGTGGAAATGCAACACTGAAGAAATATAAATAGTTAAATTGATTATTTTACACCATGGGATGGGAAAACATTAAAAAATATCTAAAAAATATATTCAAGAAATAAATTTACTTCTTTTAATATTAAATATATTTTAAATATCGATTAAAAATATTCTACACATCAATATCAAAAAACCGTGATGGAGTGTCCATTGGTATTGACCATCCACAACCAGTCGGTGCTTACCCTCCCATCAATTGAGTAGATTTGTTCATCTATATTTATTTCATCAAAAAATTAATAAATAAAAAATATCTAAACTTCTCTAGCATAACCCTATCGTTTCTATTTTTACCCAACAACCCCCTTGAAAAATGTGGAGATCGAAATATCAAGAAAAAGGGAGGAAAATATATTGTACAGTTTTTTCGGTAATGTTTTTCTCTATATAGTCCCACTTCCAGGTTGAATATAGATCAATGTAATTGTCAATAATTTTAATAAATGAAGTTTTTTTTTGTTTCAAAAAAATTCAAGCCATTTGAAAAAATGTAGGAAAAGTGATGCATAAATTACTAAAGCCCTCTTCTTGAGTACACAGAGACTCTCTTTATTCCTCTAATTTGATAAATCAAATGGATAACTTACTAAATTAATTTCTCTATGTAATGTAATTTTATTTTAGGACATGAAGCAAATTTTCATATCCAATTGTAATGAACTCAATTGTTTCCTTTTATCCAATATATACCTCATATAATAAAGATTATTCGATTATATTAGCTAAAATGATTTTCCTCGTTGAATACTTTATTTGGGATGTAGGAATATCAAATCAGCACTGGGTCTAGCAGAAGTAGTCTTATCTCATAAAAATTGAATCCTTAAAAATGATCAACACTATTTGGGTACATATTTAAAATGTTACCCTTGAAATATAGAAGTTATTGAAAATATATAAAATTATAGAATTACAAATTTTTCACTTTTTATCTCCAAACATCCATGATGTCCAAAACTAATGAAATTAAACTAAAATTAGAAAATTAGAAGGCATTTAATAAATTAAATAGAAATGAAAAATAATTGATATATTATCTCTATCAGGATACAAGAAAATTCTCTCTGAATTTAATTGTGCATAATGAAATGAAATTTTCCACCCTAAGGAAATAAAATAAGTGGGTTTATATACAAAAAGTGTTATACTATAATAATTTGACAAGTTATATTATTATTATTCATAACTCATGTGTAACCCCATGTTAATAATAGTAATAATAATGTTTTTTCATGGTATGTGGTTAACTTAAAAATTAAAATAAATATTATTTATTTATATAATATTCAATATATATTATTTATAATTTGATAATTAAACTATGTTTTTCATTCCTCAACAATATTTATCAGACATTGAATGATGACTAAATATTTAAAAATAAAACAAACTTCATTATTCTCTAATAAATAAATACTATATTCACTAAATATCATATAAATATTTATTAAATATTCTATTGAATTAATGGTGAAATAATATATGTTACCATGTAAACTTAAATAATTACTGAACTACTTGTGGGGATAATAATTATTCAACTTATTAAATAATAAATAAAAATATTACTTAATAGAGGTTCTGGATACACTTAGTGTGTGGCCCTCTAGGACTAATTCTTGATGGTATTTGAGGAAATAGTCTAAATTACAAGGATACCATCTAGAAATATGCTAATGAACCCATAGAGAAAGAATTTAACTTCATTAAAAAATAAAACCTCAAACAAACACATTCTATGTTATATAATACCTTTATATTGATATCTCTAATCAAGAATGTTGCATGATGGTTACACCATCCTATGTGTCCAATATCTCTTTTTCATTCCCTAAAATGAACATACCTACAGAACACTATAGACAAGGATTTATTTAGGATATGTAATTATCATCAAATATCATGAGATATCATCTTTAATTGAATTACATAAGAGACAAATCCTTTCCCACATTTTTCATTAATGAATATTGCTCACGATTCACCCAATGTATCATGCTTCTCTATGAACATATATGATAATTCTTTTCATAAACCCATAAATGTAAGGGACTCACAATATCCATTAATAATAATATTAATGTCTAATGAAAAATATACACATTTTTAGATAGGAACATTCAATGACACATATAATTGTGTATTTCCAATGGCCGATTCATGTTCTCATAAATTAATGTATTAGAAGTTACCATAGTTGTACACAAGGGGAAGGTGTCTCAATGTCATATGAGTATCCATAACAAGTATACTATTTTCTATATGCACCTCAAAAGATATCATCCAACTATATAACATATATTTATGAATACATTAATGGAACCTGTGGGTTTTCTTCATAGAAGGAAACTACAACGACTATTCAGTGCACCGGTTACTCTTAAGACGTTATCAAAAATAATTTCACGGAGAAGAAAAATCATTATATTAAAAAGAGTTTATTAATAATATTTAACAATTAATACATTTTATCATATAATGAATATAAATTTTTCCTAGGGAACCAACACCAATAATAAATTCATATTAATGATCAACTAGGGGTTTAAATCATCCCAAACATGAACCTACCACGATTAATGGATGGTTGTTAGGTGTTTTAGTTGTAATATATTTTTAACAAATTTTTTTATCATATAAGGATGTTATTAGTGTTATATATCAAAATTTAACATAATTTTAGTGATCATATAATTTATATAATTTCATAACATAAAAATAATAGACCATTTTCCTCATAATACACTTGTTTTTAAATGATTGAATTAATGATAATAATATTTGAACATATAATAAATATGTTCTATAATTTTTCATTACATAACCTTAATTATATTATAAAAATAATATTTATACTTATAATACCATCCTTATATCCAGACATGAATGGTGATAACGAAAAAAACACCTTTCCATAGAGGTTGTAGTCTGCACATACACATGGATATTGATTTCATCATCATATAATAAAAATAAGGAGTAAAATCGTTTATTATTTAGTATAATATAAATTATATATATTTTATATTTATTTTTTAAATACTAATTCTATTCTAGCCTTATATAGTGGTGAATGAAAACTAAACATGTTTCTTCATGGAGGAGGTATTCCACACAATGCACAAATGACAGTTCCATTTTTCTTAATAAAAAAGGAAATATTTGATTAATTATTTTACAAAATGAATACTAAATTTCATTATATAAAAAATATTTTTATTTTTACATATGGATTTGGAAATTATAATTTCTTGAATGGCATCATGTCCTTATATTTTTAATCACCTTTGATATTCCTTTTTGTGGTTGAGGAGGTACTCTTACATGGCCCATAGGCTTAGTGACATGTTACATGGCCTTGAGTTCATAGAGGAATTCATCCCACTCTATGAATACATGGAACCACCACTCCCCTATGTCTACATAATGATGTTAGCACTCTAACAATGCATGGATGTTCATATAGTTGACCTATGTAGTGGTGCACAAGATTAGCACCAATGGAGATTGTCATACCCTCTCATTATCCTGTATCTAGATAGATCTGCTCTAGATAATGTGCCTTATTTAAATCCTCATCAGGAGCCTTGTTTCTTGAAGAGTCTTTTTGGTTTCATCTACATTTCTTGTCACCCAAAGGTCTTGAGGTGGACTGAAGTCATTGAGGTGTCCATAAGGCCTTACAAGCTAAAAGACCTTATCAGCCCGAAATCCAGGGGTGGCCCAAAGGCCTAAAGGACTTGAGGACCAACCCTATGGCCCAAAGGTTGACATAGATGAATAGTTTCGGGTGATATAGTACTAAATAATAACTAAAGAATTAACCTCTATAGTACATCGATAATAACCCAGAAATATTTCTCCACCTAGAGTTGATCATGTGTCTCTTCGATGCCCATGATGATTCCCCACAAACTAGGATAAGGCTGATGTAATTGTAAATTATAATTTGAAAATAAAAAATAAAAAATAAATAAGTGAAGTTAAAATGATTACACACATTGATCACTTTGATATTTCCATATATGATCCCATTGAAATGGGTAACAGAGGCTAATATCATATGATAATAAGCAAAAAAATAGATAAAAAAATATTCAAGGGGATTGAAAAATTGTTGGGTTTTAGGATGAAATAATAATTTACAGTGTTCTTTGCAGGTATGCTGATAGACCCCTTTATAAATGGTTAAAATCACATTTTTTTTAAAATATTTCAACTTAATATAATTAGAGAACATTTCAATCATGTAATGTGATTAAAAAATATAAAATAATGGATTTTAGGGACTGATAAGTTCAATAATATCATAACCACTCAATTAGAAACAAATTTTTAAAATTTTCAATGCCTTTTATCAATTAAATTATTATTATTTTCATTAAATATTTTACCACGATAATTATTTTTTACTTATGGTAACTTAATCATTATGATTAAAAACAAAGTGGTCCTTTTTAGATAATTTTTAATCAATGATTCTGAATTTGAAATTAATTTATTTTTTATTAAATATTTAAAAGTGATAAAAAAATAATTTTAATACAATAATATTAATTTATTAATTTATTAATTTTTTTAGAAAATATTACTTAACTTCTAAAATATCAGATATGGTTTAGTTAATGAAAACTAAAAAAATTAAAATAAATAAGTTTGATATAAAATATATTTTTTTTCATAATTTTTTTAAATGAAATTATAATTCATACTAATATACTAATAATTTCATAAATTTCATGTTATTTGTAATAAATTATTTTTTCTCTATTCACCTAAAAATCACTCTCTTTAAAAAAACCCCCCAAAAGTCATATTAAAAAAATATTTCTATGATGAATAATAAAATAATTTTTTTTTAAAATTAAAATTATATAATTTTCAAATTTTACATTCAAATAAAAGGTGAGATATAATGAAAAAGTGTTTTTATAGAAAATTAACTTTTTCCAGAATATTAAACGTTCTCATAAATATTTACTATAATTTTGGAATTAAACTAATATTAAAAAATATTCATATCAAATATGTTTTATCATTATTAACAACATGTTTCTTTAAATATAAATTCATATCACATAAAAGAGGAAATATTATGAAAAATACATTTTTAAGCATTAAATGACTGTATTAGTCATTTTAGCTATAACTATTGAATTTCATTCATATTAAATATATCATTCATTTTCATCATATAAATTTTTCTTAAATTTGAAACTCATATTAATTCATAAAAATCCAAAATCTAGGATTTAATATTCCAAACATATCATAGTTTCATTTTATTTAGGTATTGTATGTAGAGAAAGTTGTAGAAAACATTGAGTTATTTAAATCTAATCATATATTAAAATATTTGTGTGTTATAATATCTCCCATTATATAAATTACATCATCACAATATCAATCACTACACATTGAAGAAATTAATGGTATTCTTAACATATTCATCATTTGTGATATAACCTCTAATATGATATCAACCTGACACTCTTAGGCTATATCAAGTTACTTTTCTTTCTTCAAACAACAATATCTATAAATTAAATGATATTTCCAAGATTGTGTATACCCTAATTATAAATTATGTATAAAATAATTTTCCCTAAACCATTTGAATCATCATGTTATTAAACCAAAAGGAGATTATAAATTCTCCCATAAATTAACTCTGTCTTTATTACTTGAATATACTAATCACTAATTCATAATGTATCAAACTATTAAAAATATATCATAATCCCATAAAATGATATAAATTTCACTAAAAATATCATGGATCTATTTTTCATGAAATCAATAATTAATTCCAATGCTATTAATACTATATAACTAAATTTTATGAAAATGAATCATCCATTTAAACCTAATATTTAGATATCCCCAATCATGTGTTCTTAAATAGTTATAACAAAAATATAATCAAGTCACAAAATCACTTTTCTAGGATATTAATGACATTTAATAGATCTTTCAAACACTTTATTCCAATACTAATGATGAATAGTCTGTTAAAGTTTTACATATTCCTTATAATGTATTAGAATACACTCCAATATCAATGATAAATTTGAATCACTTGTGAAAATAGCAAAGAGTATCATGATTTATATTATATTAAAATTCTTACCTCTATTCCTTAGGTAATAAAGGTAAACTCAAACTTTTTTCATCATAAATATTATAAACTACAATTTTTATCCATTTAAATTTGCTAACTTGTTCAATTATAAGGCATAGTGGTTTATTGTTAAATACCATTATTATCATTATTCATGTGATCTTATTTCAACCAAATAATAAAACATGGTTATTATAATGTCATAAATATTAATATGAAAACATTAATCCAAATATGTATTCCCAAATGACTTCATCATGTTTAATATATGATACTTTTGGTCAACCTATGAGTTGTTCAATCAATGGTTATATAAGGTATTTTTCCTATTAGGTTACCAAACCTATGTAATTAAAATAATAATCAAATCATTTGTAATGATTCATTGGAGAGAATTCTAATTAACCATATCATATCCCTATATACTGTCAACCCATGTGTGGAGTTAGGCCACTTTATCTTGAACTAGGTGGTGATCGATATAATACATAATCCTCCCTTTTTAAGGGTTATTACACAAAGGAAACTCTATTACAAAGTATGAATACACATGTAGAATAAATAAATGATGTTTTTGACCTTATAACCACATAATCTCTATATTACGAAAACATTAGGGTGTAATACTATATATTTAAATCACACATAAACTTATCACTAGGGTTTTCAAATCATTCCTCTTATCCTAATCCCCAGACAATAGTTGCATTAGTACTTTATTATCAAATAATATAGTATCCCAAAGGATTATCTATAACTTTTAAATTATTATAAAATTAACATATAAAAAATTAAATTTTACTCAAAAAACATCCTAATCACCAATGTTATGTAACCTTGATATGGTATCTACTATGATGTCTGGCCTCACACTCTCGTATGACTTCCCCTAAACGTGTACCTTACTTAATTATTTTTATTCATGTTGTAAAATACTATATATAACAAAACGTAATTAAAAATATATATATGTATTATTTAATATCTTACATCCCAAGAATCTTATTAGTTTTATTGATATATGAAATTAGTAAAAAACATAATCTAGAAAAACCCATGTTTTTTTCAACTATGGATATTGTTTTCCACTATATAAGAAACTACCTAAATTATATGGAGACTTAATCAACTCTTGTAAATTATTTATACAAGATATCCTATTAGAAATATCAAGAGTAATTATTTTATTCATAAACTGTGGAAATGGAAACATTGGAATTGGTGAACTCAAATTCTTAGTAAGGGAAACATATAATCTATGCTCTCGAAAACATAAGCATGGTATACATAATATGAAATGAAAAAAAAATTAATAATGTCATAAAAATTGAAAATAATAGAATTATATATCATTTAAAATAAATAAAAACATTTATATCGATCATGATGATCTCATATAGATGGAATGAATATTGTCGTACTTCAAAAACATGTTTTCAAGGTCTTGTTCCATGACATTATAATGATATGGGGAGAGGTATAAACAAAAAACCTATCTATTTTTTATAATAAAATATATTTATGAATCATGGGGATATATAATTATGGTCCCCACATATCACTTTTTAAGTCAAATTCATCCATCATAAATGTCAAAATGTTATTTTATACCATTACCTAAGGATATTCTACCTGAAAAATACAGGGCTAATTGTATAATGAAAAATATTTACTTTTAAAACATAATTATCCTAGGTTAGTTGTAAATAATCATCAAGAATGTCAATACTTTTCACCATATTAATAAAATAGACAACATGATTACAACCCATCCATTAAAATAATAAGGATTGTCAAATAATAAAAAGTCAACATGCAAATAATCATCCATATTAGAATAAAAGTATGCAGACTGCCAATAACATTTATGATGTTAATAAAAGAGAGAACATGATCAAAAACCATCTATAATAATAATATGGATGGTTAAATAATACATATCTAAATTTCAAGAGTAATTCATAATGATCCACATTTAAATGAAAATTATATGGATTTTCAATACTTCCCTAATCATTAAATGGAATATATTTCTATGTAAGAAGCCCTCAAGATTAAACTGTATGGAGTAGTGTTATAATATTAAGTAAATAAATGTATAAAATTATTATAATCCATCCATAGGAGGAATTTTTATAGTTTAAAAATAATGTAACCCTAGTTCAACAAAGGAAAAAATAAAGATGTTTCTATAAATGAAATACCCCTTCAGAAAAATGATTCTTGAAAAAGTAATAAAAATAAGGATCAAGAATCAAATTGAATAATACTATAGCTCTAATCCAAAAAATGATAATATATATATATATATATATATATATATTAGGATATATTATGAAATATTACCCTTATCATAGTAAATCATTTTGATAATGATAATTGAAATAGAAGTGAATACATAAAAGAGGTTTTAGAAATAATTTTTAACATTGATTTAAAATAATTCTTTACATGTCACATTTAAAGGTAGATTTAGAAATGGAGATATAAAATTTTTGAAAATACTTATTTAAAAAAATATAATACCTAATAATGGATCCATTAAAAGGCATACAGTTTATATTGGATAAATGATGAGATGAAGACAAAACATTTGACAGTGAAGGAAGTAAACCCCCCTTTTTATTATTTATATCATACCTTTGTTCAAAACACACATTTTAAGAAGGGTAACAAAAAATTAATGTTAATTAAAACTTAATTTCACTAAAGTGGGTTATATCATATAATATAATGTAATATTAGGGTGGGATAACAAATGAAAAGAAAATATATGTTCAAGATGAAACATTATAACTCAATGAAAAGAGATTTTTGTTATAAATATCCTTTATGGAAAACTAAATCGCTGAATAATGGAAAATATAAAAATTAGATTAAGTTGTAAAATTTTAAAAATTGATATAATACCACATAATAAAATAAAATTTTATAATGTAAATAACTTATATTAAATATGTTCAGGTGAATGATCATAACATAATTAAAAAAATCGGTTTTACTAAAAAAACACTTATAACAGGCGTAATACTTTAGCCAAAAGACATAAAAATGAAAGAAATTGATTTATATTATATAATAACATAAATTACCAGGAAATAATATATATATAATTCATGATATATTAAATAAATTTATCACTAAAAATGAAACATGGTTCACAAAATGTAACATATACCAAGGAATCAAAATTGAGACCAAGAAAACCCTTATAATTTGAGAAACATTTAACTAAAAACCCCATGATAGAGATGGATTGTAATTGAACACAAAATAAAATTATTAAAATATAATTCATGATATGATTTATAAAAATGGATGTGTATACACCACATGAATTAACTTATTTTTATAGTACCAAACATATCTCAAATATAGGAATTTGTGACGAAAACTCTTACCTCGGTGTTTATTCATTCTAAAGTTGCACCAATCATAAAAAATAATTAAATTAAATTCATTAATTTCATACACAATAACATTATTAATTACTATAAAAACTTATAAATATCATTTATAATCATTCTGTAAACACACACACACAAACACATACACACACCAATATATATATATATATATATATATATTGGTGTGAAATTTAACAAATTTTCAATAATGTGTGTTTGTAATCATTAAATATTTGAAAAGTAATAAAAAATAATTATTGGTATCTATTATTTTTCCAATTTAAATAACTATTAGATCATATATGTTATTTTAATTTATGTTTCAATATAGGATATATAGATATAATTTCATTTTATGATAATAATTGTTATGATCCCCAGGGATTAAAATAGCGAAGAGAAAGTTTTGGTGTTTTTAATGAATGAAGGGATATTTCATTATTAATGAGTTAAATGTTGATATAACCATAATATAAACAAAAAATCATTATATTTATATTTATATCATTCTAGATACTAAAATTATTTCCCATATTCATTAGTGATATACATACACAGTATTATTCAAGTAGTTGGCTAATCCAACCCACACATGAACCATCCAAGATTAATGGATGATTATGAGGCGGTTTATTTTTAATATAATTTTAGAATAAGAATAATTATATTATTCATTTTTTAGTGTGATATATAATATTTTTAAATAATTATAATAAAAATATAAATTATATAAAGTCATTAATTAGAAAGAATATATCATTTTCAACTTAGTACACTCATATTAAATGATTGAATGAAAAATGTTAATTATTTGTTCATAAAAATATTAGTTCATAAAATTCATCATAAATTAAACATTAATATATCATAAATATTATATTAATCCTTTAATACTAACCGAAGATCCATCCCTTAATGATGGTATTGAAAAACATAATATACTGTTCAATGGAGGCAGTATTCTGCATGTACGAATAGATGGTGATTTCATTTTAATAGAATAGACATAAGGTAGAGCATAATTTTTTACATAATAATCATAAATATAATTTAATTATCATTATTATTTATTAAATTAACCTTTTAGACCTTTCATTTAATGTGGTTTAGGAAAATGATACTTGTTGGATCATGGAGGTGGTAGTCTGCACACCACATGAATGACGATATAATTTCTCTTCATAAAAAACAAAAATATAAATAATTATTTCTACCATAACATAGTGAAATTAATTATATAATAAATAATGACTTCATTACATATTTATTTTAATATTATAGTTGTAAAATAAAATTAGAAAGAGTAAAGTTACGTAAAAATCATTACCCCTGTTGAGCAATTTTAAATCTCCATGGATGATTGATGGCACTACTTTAGAACAAAAAATTACTATGAGTATATCCTTAGATATTTCAAAATTACTTAGTGTGGATCGAAGAATTAAAATCAAATTCAAACCCTCCAAAGATATCTGTGGCATACCTGCATGGAAGACCTATGCGACAGACCTGTGCGGTAGTATATTTTCTATACCCCTACACAACTGACCTATGCGGGGGACCTACACGGAAGACCTAGGCAGTGGACCTATGTGTACCACTTTCCATAGATTAGGTACCATCCATACCTATAAATCGGACCCTTGGCCTTCCCATTTCAATGACTGAAAAAGTTGTAGACTCCTTGAAACTCCCATTGCGTAGCTCTTTCACCCATATCCCTCAAATTGTAACAAGTAACACTCTAAAGTATCAGAGAAGAGATAATTATACAAGATAAGAATGTTTTTAAAGTATTTCAAAAAAATTACATATGTTTGGTTCCCCTATATTAAATATATTCTTCAGTCGTCATACAATCATGCGTGGTACTCCTGCACGGCACAACTGCACGGTATAGCTGCACGACGCATCAACGCGGGGTACCTACATGAAACACTTGCGCATAGTACCTACGCAGGAGAGTTTGGTATATGTACTACATACCAACTTTAGTACACTCTTTAAATCCATTCATGGATGGGTATCTATTTCCTTGGTTCTTGTATCTAAAAGGGACTAAGTTGAACCCTCCACCAAATCCTCCTGACTTATCAAGACTTTGGGAAAGGCACATCAACATGTCACTTATTTTGGGTTTGTATATCTGTACTCAGAGGTTTCCCACATTTGTTCCATAATGAAGTTATAATTAATGGAGTTTCTGTGGGTTTTTATATCCATAGTCACATAGACGTTTCTCTCAGGAATAGTGCTTGGAAGTTCCCGATTCTGAGAATAAGGGTTTGGTTCCTAACCTCTCCCATCTCGAAGAGCCGAAACCTCAAATTTCTGGTAGGGAAGGTAAAGTTATTTCTTTATTTTCCATTGAAGAAAATGAAAAGTCTCCCTCCCCTTCCAGGACCAATTTTAGGGAATCCATCCTATTATTATCCCCTAACCTTCATAACTTCTTCCTTTCATTGGACCCTTGTCCAATGTAAAGTGAATCGTGGGAAGTCTTGTTGCCTCTCCCTCATCTACCATCGTCACCGTAGGTGAACCCTATTCCATAAGAGGGGGAGGAATAGTGTGTTTCATGGTTGAATAATTGACATACTCTTTTTTCTCACACCGAGAATGACTCATGTGGGCTTATAGATTTGTGATTATTACAGCATTTGTAAAAACACCCACAGTGAAAGAACTACAAGAAGTCTGATTCCCACCATAATCGGGATATGTAGGAAGCCTTCTTAGGGCTCAAGCTCACTGGACATTCTATTCAGAAATCCAACACTAAATCCTTTACTTTGAGAATCCACCTAAAGAATACGCCCCAAATTAAACCACCAAATCATCAAGGTGTCCTTTTGAGGAAGTAAGTCCAAACTCATTTCTCTCAGAGGTCTATTCTCTCATATGAGACTTATAAAACTATGTGGGATTTGATTCTTATCCACATGGGATGTGTAGAAATCCTCCTTGAGGTTAAAACCTAACATTTTCAAATCAACTTTGTTCTCCTTAGTTCATATTTTAAATAGGGTCTAATCTTACTTGGAAACCCATATTCCTTCCAAGTTCCTTTGGATGAATGGGCATAATTCCCACACCAAACTTTGTCTAAGAACCTTTCACTTAGGTTTCCATACCACATGAAATTAAATTTTATGGCTAGGTCCATATCATATGACATTAAAATGAATTATGTGTCCCATTAAGTGTCATCGAACTACTAGGGTTTTAATTCCTTTCACAAGGATACGTAGATTACCCATTTCATGGGTACGATCCCAATATCAAAACAGAAATTTGTCTTCCTGTATGACTATAAATTCTAGAGTGCCTCAATGAGTGGATTAAAAACTAGTTTCATCATAATGATGATTAAAAGAATCTTTAAACAGTATATGAGAGGATACCATTGATGGAGAACCATGAATACATACAAGAATCTTCATTAATGAAGAGCATTGAATACATACTGATGATTATATATTTTTACAATGTTAATAAGTGATTGAAAATTCTGAGGAAAACTTATGTTATACGTGGTGAATTAACAAGGATTCATAAAAATATATTAAATTTTAATGAGAGTCCCAAAGTTGACAATAATTCCCCTCAAAAGGGTTTGATGAGTCCGACCTCCAATCCTCTCGACCAATGATTGTTCCTAAGAATTGTGAAGTGAAAACATGATTAACGCCTACCTTTGGAAGGACAGTCCCTTTTATATAAATAAATGTTATTTGTTTTTGGTTCCATGAATAAATCCAATGGAAACCTCTTGGAAGAAGTGATTATTAAAACTAGAACACATGATTCAAGAAACGAAGAAACAAAAATGGTGAACCTGACCTGAATCCTTAACCAAGTTAATAAT
This sequence comes from Viscum album, assembly GCA_963277665.1. NCBI lineage: Eukaryota > Viridiplantae > Streptophyta > Magnoliopsida > Santalales > Viscaceae > Viscum > Viscum album. The sequence continues at coordinate 1,445,836,673 of OY728145.1, read as the reverse complement.
TTTTACCCACATGTCAGGCCCCTATAAATTGATAAAGGAAGTCTAGAAAAAGTAGTCAATCATGCATGTATCCATCTAAAAGATGTTTCTTTAATGGAGTTTATTGTTGTTTTCAGTTCTTTCCGAGAACACCCTTCAGTCCGAAATGGATTTCTTCAAGACGACATCTGTGAAGTTCTTTACTGCTACTCAGGCTGGATACTCATACACAGGATGGAATTTATCACCCACCCATCATCTTAAAAACTGGTTCACCAACATTTTGGTAAAGGATTATCTTCGTCACGGTACAATTCCAAATTTGAATGTTGCCAGATAGGACATGCAGGTCAATAAAATTCCCTACTCATCTAGCCAACGATGACCAATGATCAAGAAGAAGATGGTTCCAACCAACATATTCAACCATTTTGGGTCCCTATCCCTAAAACGAAACAACCATACACTCTCATACTATATTTAGGAAGATCAAGAGGTCACTCCTGGACTCAATCCAAGGATGCATGGGTCCTTCCTGAGGACTCCCACAAATAATCGCTGCCAGTAGAATCCCACAGTAGTGAACCCCTAACATGATGGGGTTGTTTACTCTCAAAGTTTTTACCTAGTCTCTTAGAACCAAGAAAGAAAGAAAAACTACCAGGGACAATGATGGTCTATATGGAGTATCTTCTTACCTTTTTCCCCTCCGAAGGAGTCCATCAACCTAACTTGATGGCGAGCAACGAGGGGGAAAATACACCCATCTATCCTAATTCTGCTACCCAGCTGACTCATCTAGAAGCAACCCACCAATCCCACCAGGAAAATCTAGTGGAGTATTGTGTACAAGCACATACACCTGTTTACAAATTATCAACTAGTCATTTGGCTCGTATGACTACATCTAAAGAAGCCTGTCAATCCAATTTGGTGGAAACTAGTTAACAGGAATACACACATGATTAAAATCACTAATTATACAAGCACTCTTGTCTGCCCTTAATGAAGGAAGTCCTTCAACCATACTTGATGAAAAATACCTAGTAGAAACATAAAATTTTCATTGTTCATCAAGCCTGTGAATAGTCTCATTTTGCAAAACCAAGAGAAGTCATTCGAAAATCTCTGACGACAAATCTGTGGCAGAGAAAACTCTCTGCCCCCATGCATAAGTACTATCAATACCAATTGAAAGGGAAATGAGGACAACATCAGGAACATACACCAAATCCCAATACTAAATGTACGTATATTCTCAATCCAGCCACATAATTCCTCGAAAACATCTTATAAATGGTGAAAGGGATAACACAAATTCCTTCCCCTATTTTGGAAGCATGTCAGGATATTACAACAACTACTTTAGTAGTACCAGGGGAACATACACATAAATATTTCCACACACCTAGTATGGCACATAATAATTATATCTCGGAGAAGATACACTCCTCCGTTCTAGTCCAGGAGGTTCATGGGGCATACTCCCCCTATCATACAGACAACAGGATCAAGAACATACACCCTTTCCCATTGGAGGTAATCGGTACGTACTAGTGACCACTCCAAGGCAGGCACATACACCTTCCCATGATAACCACTCCTCTAAGCATGTGGCCACAACTAAGTTTAATATAATATCCAATAAGATGTCTCTCTAAAAACTACTGGAAAATAATGAGTCAAGATGCAATTTGGCACCTCATAATGTTGGAGTTCATAAATCCCTCAGACATTTATTTGTTGTACATCAATATCTCACCCTCTAATTACCAAATTAACAGATTAGTAGAAGTAATTATGAAGTTCCACATTGTAAAAATCATCATAAAGTCTTTCTTCCTGAAAATTCTTTCAATATAGAGAGGATATCTCCGGATGAGAGCTATAACAACCCTCTGTGGGGCCAAAAGACCAAGGAGCAATAGGGTTTATCCCTTGTTGTAATCCACCATGGTGGCCTCCTAATTATGGAATTCACTACGAAAGTCTTCTCCACGGTGTTATTTTACATTTTTAAGATAATTTTATAATTGATAATGTAGTGGTGAGAAATACCTATTATCTCAAGGCATTTTCCAATACAAGGCTAGTCATGTTTGATGGCTTGTTATTAAAAGGTGAAATATGTTCCCAACCAGAATACATATTATGGGAACAATCATTCTCCGAAGCTTCCTTGAGTCATTTTTATCTTAATACAGAGCGTCCCATTTAGTCAAACCAATTAGAGGAATATCTAGTGAAAGACAATGAATATATGTTAAAAATGTGAAATCAATTGGCTATATAAGAAAACCCAGTCAAGTTCTGGCCTTTGAAAAATTCTAAATATAACATTCCAAAATTGATGGCATAAGATTGTATTCATGATATCCGCCTCAATTTATGGAAGACACTTAGTTATTTGAAAACCCAATTATTACCATATGATGGATATAAAAATCATATCAATGTAATATAAGGGTTGAAGTTCAAAATTGACATGGAATATCTCTCAGGTTCCCAACATCCCAAAGTTTAAAATCAGCAGAGAACCCTACAACATTCATGCTTCAATTCTCTAAAGAGGTTGTGCTAGTTAATTTATAATTCCCCATCTAGTGTTTGTATCACAGGATGAGGTGAACATGGAGAATTGCATTTCACTACACTCCAGAATCAGCAATGTTTACCAAATGTGGTCTCAGGTAATGTTATTACCCACGGTCGGCCATTACGAATAGATTTTGTACGTATTCAAATGTACTCTCAAGAACATGCCTCAAATAGATATCATCAGAGTTAGGTCCAAAGAAAATAAGTTGTTAAGTTACTTTTACATCAGGCATTTGAGAATATTGAGCAGGCCACCCACTTCGAGGACATAAGTTTTCAAATAATTCAAATTTCTGAAATAGCACAATGATCTTCATAAACAGGTGATTTGAGTAGTTTTCGGAAGATGTACCCAGCTAATGTCCAAAATAGAAATCATAAAATCAGAAGAACATATGCACGAATCTCATCCATATCAGTTCAAGAGACACCCTAGCTTATTGAGATGTGGGATCATTTAATTCATCATTCAAATTCATTAAACAAAGTTAAATGGTTTGAATAAGAAGAACATGAACAACCCAAACCTACATGGCTGGGGAAATTTTCACATCTGCAATATCCTCCTCAATGGAAGTCATATTTCTACTGATTAATGAAGAAGCCACAAATACAATGCACAACTAAACTATCTAAGGATTCCCTTCAGATTAATGTCTTCCAAAAAGTTCTTGTGAATCCATTATATAGGATAGCAGTGTAACATGGAAGATACAGTGGGATAAGATCTTACAAATATACTGATAGAATTCCATCAATTCATTATACGTCAGTAAATATCATTAACACTATTACATAAGATCCTCCAGAAAGTGAGTCTAGTTCAGGGGAATCAGAATATGATGTTCTTATCCATAATATGGTACACATCGAGGGAAATGAAGAAGGTGTATGTACTCGAAATCAAAGGCTTACCCAGAATCTAGGTATACCTTTAAATAACCATCTCCCACCCGTGTAAAAGGAATTTAATAATGGGAAAGGTAAAATTATAAGGCCCCATCATTAATCATTACATAATCTTGAGTTATTTCAAGAATACATGTTGAGGATATTTTCAGGATTGGAGTTTTATAAAATTAGATCATAAATCATGCATTACATTCTATATTTAAACAAAGTGGGTACATAAAAGATAGTACTCATTTTTACCATCAACTGAAACATATTTAAAATAGAACATGGACTCTTTATTGATACTTCCTTTACACTATCATCACATCATGTACCTTTCCCTTGACCTGTGAAAAACATTTAAAAAACATGGGATGAGCATAAAGAGCTCAGTAAGGGATATAAAAGTACGAAATGAAAACATTTTTCCATGTATGAAATCATACATTACTCATAAAACATAATAATTTTAACATACCTTATCAAATCATGAATAAATCATAGAAATCATAAGACATAAAGGTAACTTGAGACATTCATAACATTCTTACGTAGTGACTAACCCTCATGGTTACGTTTGGAATACCCATCAGAGTATATTCCCTAAATCTCTTCGGAGAAACCTTAACGTTTAACTCCTTCTCATTAACTAATGCATTGGAGAGCTATATCTGGCATACCCTTCCATAGTTTATCACGGAACCACCCATCTTCATAACAATGCACAAGTACCATAACATAATCGTATCTCATAAAACATACATAAAGGAAACATAACATTTCCACATTTAAATCACAAGATATCACTATAACACATTAATATAATGAAAACATTATGAAAACCATTTTCAATACCAAAATAAAAGAAAAGTAAAACATGGTATTTATTTTTCATTTACAAAAAGTTATATCTTGTAGGAGGAAGCCGAAACTCAAATATTGGTCACAGCGGTGGAGAAGTCGTTGTCGCCGCATACGCACGACAAAAAAAACATTCCTTTTGTCATTTAGTAAAACGTTTCATATAAAACATATTCCATTTGAATAGATTTAAATGTAAAAGGGGTTTATACACCGTATAAAAGAAAGTTGTGTATAAAAAATATGCCTCAATGAAAGGAGATTGAGAAGACGTCCCTTACCTCGGGTCCGACTTGACTCGATCGTTCATTAACCTCCTGAATAATAAACTTGAGATAATTTCAACTACATTAAGTACCTTTTTCAAGCTCATAATTTATTTTATATCACTTATTACAATGTTATGAACACTTTGTAAATATTTAGGTTAATAATGGTCATTTTGTCGATCATTGATACTTGAGTCAAAAATAAACTCCTTATAATTACAAGTTGTTCATGTGGTAAAATATCCATTATATCCAGAATTATATTCATGATGTAGATATCATATATATCATATAAATCTAGTATATACATGTATTTATAATATTACATAACATTTAGATGTAAGAAATGAAATGCACCATTCATGGAGACGGTAAGACGTATGTACGCGTGAACGCTACTTTCATTTCTATTTCTTATTTTATTGAATAGAATCATAATTATGTAAATTTTTATTATAATTATAGTATAATAACTTATTTAATATCATTATCTTCATCCTTTATACGTCCCACATATGGCATTAACGAATCAAATCACTTTGAGGGGGTGGTAGTCCGCACTTCCTAAAATGAAGATATCGCGTTTACCCATAATGGAAACCATAAAGGAATTCCATATGAAAAATACAGAAGCTTAAGTAAAACATAAACATATTATATATCATATATAAATATAGTGACATCTTAATGGCCACCTTTGAAGGTGTTAATAGAATATTGAACAATCATCATTTCATGAGGCAGAAATTCACCATCCACGGAAACAGTATGTTCATTAACCATTAGATGTATGTGTGTGTAAGTGTAGCTTGAATCCTTCTTATAAAACATATTAGTATATTTATGATATTGGTTTTATTACAAAAGAAAGTAATAAAAAGTGTTTAGGGGGTTGGAGTAGCAAAAAAACAAAAGAACACAAGTGAAGACATTACCTTTAAATCAAGTAACTCCCTTTGGTTTGAACCAAAAGGGTTTCTTGAAGAGATTCATGCATATAGTAAGGCTTCTAGGATGAGGAGAGGGATGTGGAGAGATAAAATGAGTTGATCTTGTCTGATCCAAAGGTTTGAGTGGTGTGGGTAAGGTGGTAGAGGTTGGGTCCTTTTATAAGAGGAGAGGAGGGGCACTCTTCGAAAGTTATAAAATGTCACTTTATTATATAATGAGTTTCGGTTTTTAAAGGTTCCAAAATTATATATTTCTAGGATAAGGTTATAAGAGTTCGATATACACCCATATAATAGGTTTTTGACAAGTTTAGGTCTTATATTTTTCCTTATCTTTTCATTTTATTTAAATCGTTATATAATGAGGTAATTGATGCATCATCATGGTGTCATAAATAATATAATTTATTTAATTTATAAAAATTATAAAAAATACTATGATGTATGAAATCTTTTTATATTTCCAATGAATATTTACAGTCAAAATTAATACTTGTATAACCCCATGTAAAAATTGATTTATTAAAATAATACATGTTTGTGACATTTTTACTTTAACTTTAAATAAAAAGTTATTAATGTCAATTTCTTACCCACATGGCTACATGGGGTCCCCAAATTTACCCACGGATTTTTTTGGTCAGCCATGATACATCCAATAAAGGTAGGACATGTGTCAAGGTAATTTCATATTATTATAACATTATTCTTACCTTAAATTACACTAATTACCTTTAATCGTGATTAATAAAACTTAAAAGTTACTAATCACCAAAATTTTATTTTAATCCCATTGAACAACATTTTACATTATAATGACAACTGTTTATGTCATATTTTTTAAATTCAATTCACAAAAGTCGTAAAGTTTCATTAAAATGAAAAATCATTTTTTTAACTACCACTTAGTGGTTTCACTATTCATCAAAAATTGAAATTTTTCAGAAAAATGCCAAATATTCACCCTAAGTTATATTTGATATTCCGAATTCAAAAATGATTTCTATTTTACAAAATTCCAAACATATAATTTTCATTAATTAATTTAATAATTAATTTCTGTTGTCAAAACAAATAGCATGTTTTTATGAAATAATATATATATCAAAACTTTGACACTAGTTTAAGTCCAAATTCAAAGTGAAATAAATTACAATGACCACCATTGGATTAAATGGTAAAAATATATTCTAATTATACTTTAAAACCAATTGAAAACATCATATAACCATATAATTAAATTAGATGAAAAAGTAGTTTTAATGTAAAACGCAGTATTTTTCACTATTTGTTAAAAAAATGAACATTGTCAGAAAAATACCCAAAATTAATCCAAAGTAAATTTCAATATCCCAATAATAACGAATATGTTTATTTTGACAAATAGAGCTTATAAAATTATCAAAATATATATTTAAAATGGTTCTCCATCAAAAGGCGGTAAAACAATCTTTTAAAAATATTTGAGAATTTTATGCTTAAGATTGGATTTATTCTCATTTTAAGTCTTTGAAACAATATCTAATTCATAAATAGACATAGATAATAATATCTATTATTCGTTACTTACTTGGGATGTTACATCCTTCCCCCCTTTAGAAGATTGCATCCCTACAATTTATTTACTTATCAAATATGTGGGGTTATTTATCCCTCATGGAATTTTCATATTCCCATGTTGCCTCTTATCTCATCAAGTTTTTCCAAAAAAAACCTTTACTTGATGAATCAACTTATTCCGCAACACTTGCTCCCTGTGTTCAAGAATCTAGACCGGTTGTTCCTCATAAGATAGATTCTCTTCCAACTGAACTACCTCTGGATTCAAAACATGATATGGATCTTGCATGTACTTCTTTAACATTGAGACAAGAAAAAAATTGTGTACCTGAGATAAGCTTGGAGGTAAAGCCACTTGGTATGCAACTGATCCAAATTTCTCCAAAATTTCATATGGTTCAATGAACCTTGGACTCAGCTTTCCTTTCTTAACAAATCACATTACAATTTTCCATAGAGATACTTTGAGAAAAACATGATAACCTACCTCAAAAGAGAGATCCTTCCCCCGGTTGTCTGCATACTCTTCTGCCGGCTCTAAGCTATTCTCATGTGTCTCTATATTAGCTGAATATTTTCTGCCAACTCTTCAACCAATTCTGGTCCCATCAACTTCCTTTCACCCACTTCATCCTAGAAAGTTGTAGTTCGACACCGCTTCCCATATAATGCCTCAAATGGTGCCATTTGTATACTAGAATGAAAACTGTTATTATAAGAAAACTCAAACAAAGAATGATGTTGGTCCCAACTTCCCTGATAATCCATCAAACATGAACGTATCATATCCTCCAAAGTCTGAATCATTTGTACTGAATACCCTTCTGATTGAGGATGAAAAGTTGTATTGAAATTTAATTCAGTACCCAACGACTTCTGAAGGCCTTTCCAAAAGTTAAAAGTGAACCTGGGATCCCGATCAGATACAATGGAGAGGGGAACTTCATGTAACCTGACTATCTCTTTAAGACACAAATGAAAAAGTGGATCTAGGGAAAGAGTATCTCGTATAGCAAGTAAATGAGCAGATTTAGTCAATCGATCAACAATATTCTAGATTGCATTATTACCACATGGTGTCTTCGCCAATCCCACAATGAAGTCCAGGGATATATTCTCCCATTTCCACTCTGGCACTGGTAAAGTCTGAAGCATACCTTTCGGTAACTAGTACTCTGCTTTAACCTATTGAAAATCCAAACACTTCACAGTAAAATCAGAAATATCTCTTTTCATTCTGTCCCAGCAGTAATACTCATGAGGATCTCTATACATCTTAGTACTGCCTAGATGAACTGAAAACGGAGAACTATGAGCTCCACAAAACAACTCTCTCTTCAACTGTGAATCATAAGGCACACACAATATCTTCCCAAATCTCAAAACACAATCATTAATAATGTTGAATTCATGAAACTTACCCTTATGAACTAGATCTACCTTTTTCTGCAACTTACTGTCTTGCTTCTGTGCTTGTTAATTCTGTCTGATAAAGAAGTTTTCACTGATACCTAAAACAAAACAGAAGTAAATCCTGCACCAACAACTTCTATGGAAACTTTCAACAAATCCTTAACCAAAGGATCACATTCCAAATGCAACATTGTTAATGAAGCATTACTTTTTCGACTCAAATCATCAGCCACTTTATTTTCTTTTCCCGGATGGTAATGAATTGTACAATAATAATCATTGATTTATTCTAGCCATCTATTCTGTCTAATGATCAATTATTTCTAAGTGAATATATACTTTTAACTTTTGTGATAGGTATATATTTCACACTTTACTACATTAAAATGATTCCTCCAAATTTTTAAAGTGAAAACAACAGCAGCTAATTCCAAATCATGTGTAGGGTAATTTAACTCATGAATTTTCAACTGATGTGAAGCATAAGAAGTTACCTGATCATTCTGCATTAGGACGAAACCAAATCCCTTCAACGAAGCATCACTGTAGATAAAAAACTCACTACTCCTGGAAAGAAGTACCAAAACTGGAGCATTCACAAATCTTCATTTCAGTTCCTAAAAACAATCATCACATTCTTTTGTCTAGATAAACATAACACCCTTCCGAGTTAGCTTAGTCATTGGACTATATAACTGTGAAAAATTTCTAACAAACCTTCGGTAATAGCCTGCCAAACCAAGGAAGCTACGAATATTAGTTACATTTGTGGGTCTTGACCATTCTTCCACAACCGTTGTTTTTGCAGGATCAACAGTTATCCCATCCTTAGAAACAATATGACCAAGGAAAGGAATTTATTACAACCAGAACTCACACTTGCTAAATTTACCATACAATTTCTTTTCTTTTAAGGTTTGAAAAATGACCCTTAAATTTATTTCATGCTCCTATTTACTTTTAGAAAACACCAAAATATCATCAATGAAAACAACCACAAACTTATCGAAGAACACAAGTAAAATTCTATTCATAAGGTCCATGAATATAGCAGGTGAATTGGTTATCCCAAAAGGCATAATTACAAATTCATAATGTCCATATCTTGTACAAAACACGGTCTCCAATATATCTTCTTCTTTTACCTTCAACTGATAGTACACCGATCTCAGGTCAATCTTTGAAAAAGAATGAGCTCCCTGGAGTTGATCAAACAACTCATCGATATGAGGAAAAGGATATTTCTTCTATAACAGTGATGTTATTCAAATCTCTATAATCAATGAAAAGTCTCATTGAACCATCTTTCTTTTTATCAAATAAAACAGGAGCACCCCATGGTGATGTGCTAGGTCGAATGAATCCTTTCTCTAATAAATCTTGTAATTTCTCCTTCAACTCTAAAACTACAATTTGCGCCATTCGTTAAGGGGGTTTTGAAATTGGATTAGCATCAGGAACTAAGTCAACAGTAAATTCAACTTCCCGATCTGGTATTATTCTAGGAAACTCATCAGGAAAAGCATCAGCATACTCATTTACCACTAGCACATCATTAATATGAACAGTTCCTTTTTTTTCAACAATATGTGCAAGGTAACATTCATTTCCATCTTTTATATGTTTCTCATCCTCTTGATATTTTATCAGCAATAAGGGTTCATTCTTGTACACAAACTGAAAGCCTTTTTGAAATGAATCTTCTTTAGCTCTACAGTCAACCTTAGGATGGTAAATAGAGACCCAGTCCATACCCAGGATAACATCAAACTCTACTAGAGGTAAAAAAAATAAGGTTTTCAAGTAGTTTCCTTCCACGGATAAGGACAGGAAGATTCTTATAAATTATTTTTTCCTCAACATTCCCCCCAGGTGTTTTTACCACAAGTTCAGGAGTCATTTCTTGAGATGGTATTCCCATTTTACTAGGAATGTTTTTAGAGATGAAAGAATGTGTAGACCCTAAATCAAAAAACACACTGGAATAATCTGAAAAAACAAACAAAGTACCTGATACCACTTCATTTGATGGCCCAACATCTATTGAAGTAGTTGCAAAGGATTTCACCACCCCTTTCTGCTAGTAGTCTAATTCTTCCCATCACTCGAGCTCTTTTTCGGACACTCGTTTTAATAATGACCTGTCTCATTTCACTTGAAACATTCCACTAACTGTAAATCAAATTTGGTCTTACCATCACCCCGATCTTTTTCAGCGTAATCACGAGCCTTATGTCCCATCTTACCACATCGGTAGCACTTTCCAAGAATTCAGAAGACATTCCCCACCATGCCTTTTACCACATTTATCACAACCTAGAAACTTAGGTTTCTTACCACCATAACTTTTTTAAGAATTCTTCCCATTCTCCTGCAACCTCGGTCTCTTCTTCTGTTGGTTGTTATAGAACACTTGATCATAGGCAAACTCTATTTCCACCTTCTCAGTACATCAAACAAGCTTTTCATAACATTGGAACTAACGAGAAACCAATGCCCTTTGATGTTTTAGCTTTAATACTGAGTAAAAATGATTAATTTTACTATCAAGGTATTGGATAAAATTTGGAGAATACCTTGCCAATCAAGTGAACCTTTATTCATAAGCAGCCACTATGTCGTTCTCTTTCCTCAATTCCATGAATTTTTTTTCCATCCTAAGTCGATCATCCTTAAGAAAATATTTCTCAAGAAACATACCTTTTAATTCATCCTAGTCGATAGAATCAATCTCATCAGCGTCCCTGATATTTTTAACCATCGACCACCATTGATCTGATTCACCCTCCAAACAGTAAATTTCAAGACTAACCTTTTGATTTTATGAACATCCCATGACATCGAAAATCTTCTCTAGTGATTTAATCCACCCTTAAACTAGCACATGGTCAGATGATCCTCTGAATGATGGGGGATGTTTCCTCATGAAATGTTCCACCACTGACATGTTCCTCTGCGGTTGATCTGGCTGATCTCTTGCATGGATACCACCACCATTTATCGCTTCAGTCAACTGTGCCATTACAGCAACAAACTGTTCAGTTCCAATTCTGACCATTTCAGGATGCTGATTCGGAAGGTCATTTCCTTCTGTATGACTTCCTAGCACTGCTTCGCTGTTTCCTCTGTGGAAAACCATTCTGAAAAAACATTTCTTAGCTGATGCAACATGGAAATCTTCAAAAGCTATATAATTTCAATTTGACCATATAAAAAATATTTTTGGATAATTATTTAATAGAATTCTAACTCCTAAAGTTCTCTAAAATGACCTTTGTAACCAACAATAAGGCCTCAGTCTTAAACATTACATAATCTTGAGTTATTTCAAGAATACACGTTGAGGATCTTTTCGGGTTTAGAGTTTTAGAGAATTAGATCATAAATCATGCATTACTTTCCACATTTAAACAAATTGGTTACATAAAAGATAGTACTCGTTTATCCCATCAATGGAAACATATTTAAAATAAAACATGGACTCTTTCTTGACACATCCTTGACACTATCATCGCATCATGTACCATTCCCTTGACCTATTAAACACATTTCAAAAACTTGGGATGAGCATAAAGAGCTCAGTAAGGGATATAAAAGTACGAAATGAAAAGATTGGTCCATGTATGAAATCATACATTACTCATAAAACAAAATCAATTTAACATACCTCATCAAATCATGAATAAATCATAGAAATCATAATACATAAAGGTAACTTGAGGCATTAATAACATTCTTGTGTAGGGAGTAACCCTCATCGTTACGTTTGGAATACCCATCACAGTATATTCCCTAAATCTCTTCGGTTAAAACTATATGTTTAATTCCTTCATGTTACCCATTGCATTTGAGATCTATATCGGTCTCACCTGCCCTTAGTTTATCATGAAACCACCCATCTTCATAATAATTCCCAAGAACCATAACATAATCGTATCATATAAAACATGCATAAAAGAAATATATCATTTCCACATTTCAATCACAAGATATCAATACAAGACATTGATATAATAAAAACATTAGGAAAACCATTTTCAATACCAAAATTAATGAAAAGTAAAACATGGTACTTATTTTTCATTAAAAAAAGTTATGGCTTATATAGGAAGCCGAAACTCAAATAATTCTCATGGCGGCGGAGAAGTCGTTGTCGCCGCATACGTACGACAAAAAAACATTCCTTTTGACATTTAGTAAAAAGATTCGTATAAAAAAGATTCCTTTTGAATATATTTAATAGTAAAAGGGTTTTATACACCATATAAAATAAATTTGTGTATAAAACAAAATATGCCTCAATGAAAGAAGATTGAGACGAAGTCCCTCACCTCGGGTCCGACTTGGCTCGATCATTCTTAAAACTCCTGAATAATAAACTTGAGTTAATTTCTACTAGATTAAGAGCCTTTTTAAAGTTCATTATTTCTTTTATATAACTTATTACCATGTTATTAAAACTTTTTAATTATTTAGGTTAATAACGGTAGTTTTGTCGATCATTGATACTTTAGTGAAAAATAAACTCCTTATAATTACAAGTTGTTAATGTGGTAAAATATCCATTATATCAAGAATTATATTCGTGATTTAGATATCATATATATCATATATATCTAGTATATACATGTATTTATAATATTACATTACATTTAGAGGTAAGAAATGAAATGCACCGTTCATGGAGACGGTAAGCCGTGCGTACGCATGAACGCTACTTTCATTTATATTTCGTATTTTATGGATTGGAATCATAATGATATAATGGTATATTAGAATTCCAGTATAATATATTATATAATACCATTAACTCCATCCTTTATACATCCCACATATGGCATTAACGAATCAAATCACTTTGAGGGGGTGGTAGTCCGCACTTCCAAAAATGAAGATATCATGTTTACCCATAATGGAAACCATAAAGGAACGCCATAAATGAAAAATACAGAAGTATAAGTAAAAAATAAACATATTATATATCATATATAAATATAGTGACATATTAATGGCCACCTTTGAATGTGTTAAAAAAATATTGAACAATCATCGTTTCGTGATGCAGAAATTCGCCATCCACGGAAACAGTATGTTCTTTAACCATTAGATGTAGGTGTGTGTAAGTGTAGTTCGAATCCATATTATAAAAACATACTAGTATATTAAAGCTAGAGGTTTTGTTACAAAATAATGTAATAAAATGAGGATAGGGTGTTGGAGAAGCAAAAAAAATCAAAAGAACACAAGTGAAGATATTACCTTTAAATCGGGTTACTCTCTTTGGTTTGAACCAAAAGGGTTTCTTGAAGACATTCCTGCCTAAGGTATGGCTTCTAGGATGAGGAGAGGTATGTGGAGAGATCAAATGTGTAGAGATTGGATGATCCAAAGGCTTGAGAGGTGTGGGTAAGGTGGTAGAGGTGGGGTCCTTTTATAAGAGGAGAGGAGGGGAACTCTAGGAACGTTATAAACTTTTACTTTATTATTTAATGAGTTTCGGTTATTAAAGGTCCCAAAATTATATATATCGAGGATATGGTTATAAGAGTTATAAATAGACCCCTACAATAGGTTTTTGACAAGTATATGTCTTAGATTTTACATTATATGTTCATTTTATTTAAATCGTTAAATAATGAGGTAATCGCTGCATCATCATGGTGTCAAAAATAATATAATTTATTTAATGTATAAAAATTATAAAAAAATACTATTAGGTAGAAAATCTTTTTATCTTTCTAATCAATACTTACAGTCAAAATTATGACTTGTATAACCCCATGTAAAAATTGTTTTAGTAAAACAATACATGTTTGTGACATTTTTACTTTATCATTAAATAAAAAGTTATTAATGTCATTTTCTTACCCAAGATGCTCCATGGGGTCCCCATGTTGACCCTTGGATTTTTGTTTGTCATACATGACACATCCAATAAGAGTAGTACATGTGTCAAGGTAATTTCATATTATTATAACATTATTTTTATCTTAAATTACACTAATTACCTTTAATCGTGATTAATAAAACTTAAAAGTTACTATTTACCAAAAATTTATTTTAACCCCATTGAACCACATTTTACTTCCTAATGGAAACTATTTATGTTGGAGTTTTGAAATTCAATTTTAAAAAGTGGTAATGTTTCATTAAAATGAAAAATCAGTTTTTTAACTACCACTTAGTGGTTTCACTATTCATCAAAAATTGAAGCTTTTCAGAAAAATACCAAAAATTCACCCTAATCTATATTTGATATTCAGAATTCATAAATGATGTCTATTTTACAAAATTCAAAACATATAAGATTAATTAATTAATTTAATAATTAATTCTTGTTGTCAAAACAAATAGCGTGTTTTTATGAAACAATATATATCAAAATATTGACACTAGTTTAAGTCCATATTCAAAGTGAAATCAATTCCAATGAACACCATTGGATTAAATGGTAAAAATAAATTCTAATTTAACTTTAAAACCAATTAAAAAGATAATAGAACCATATAATTAAATTAAATGAAAAGGAAGTTTTGATGTAAAATGCAGTATTTTTCACTATTTATTAAAAAATGAACATTGTCAGAAAAATACCAAAAATTAATACAATGTAAATTTCAATGTCCCAATAATAAAGAATAATTTTATTTTTAAAAATAGAGCTTATAAAATTTTCAACAGATATATTTAAAAATGGTTCGCCATCAAAAGGTGGTAAAACAATCTTTTAAAAATATTAGAGAATTCTTTGCTTATGATTGGATTTATTCTCATTTTAAGTCTTTAAAACACTATATAATTCATAAATAGACATAGATAAGAATATAAATTATTCATTACTTACTTGGGATGTTACAAAAAGTCATATTTCATCTCACTTTTCCACTGGATAAGGTAAAAATATTTCTCTTGATGAGAGATTTTCACAGCAAGAAGAGGAAATAAAAGAGTTGAAAGTACTCAATATAGAGTTACATAAAAGCTTCATTTATTCTAGACATACTCCCTAGGAAGATCCTCAATATGAAAATCCTGTAGAATATCCTCAGAAAAAAAAAGATTTTTGGAAACTACATATACAGATAATGAATTCCCTATATTAAGTTCACAACTATGAAAAGATCAAAAAGATCCTTATAGGCCTATTCCCATTGGTTATCCAAGGAAAATATCAACACCACCACCAGTGGTTTTTCTAGTTGTTTTACCATCTCAAACTCCATTTTTTGTACCTGTATAGGTGCTAGCTCATCCAGATATTCCGGAAATTCTTATAAACACAATTGAGGCATTAACATCTTGATTGGAAGCTATGGTGGAATGATGTGCACCAGTTCAGACTAAAAAGAGAGCATACATTGAATGGGTTGGTCCAATACCTCCACCTACAATTTTTTTGAATACCACATTTCCAATATTTAATGGTTTGGGAGATTTGGAACAAAACTTAACACATTTTTTTTCACATTGTCATCCCATGATGGGGACTCCCCAACAACAAGAAGCAGTATATCATAGGTGTTTTGTGCATTCATTACAGGGAAAATATTTTGTCTGGTATAATAGTTTTCAATCTCAATCAATTACTAGATGGGAACATCTTTGTCAGAAATTACTTCTTCAAATTGACTAAACTTTACTGAATATGGCCGTTTTTATCATAAAAATTGTAAACAAAGGGAAAATGAAAGAGTCTCAAATTTCATTGGTAGATGGAAAGTGTTAACATATTCCTTAAATCTGGTGCTCCCTTAGGAATGTGTGGAAAATTTGTGTGATGAATTTCGTACACCCCTGATCCCTATGAAATACATAGAAGGGTTTCGAGACCTGGCTTCAATTTCCCAGTAGGTGGAGAATTACATTCTTGAAGCTAAAGATAAATATCGTTTAATTCCATCATCTCTAGGAGGGAGAACGGGGAACGTAGAGGCTATTATAGTTACACTAAATCAAGAACATATACCTACTTCCACTTCAAAACCATCATCACATCACTGGGCTTCTCCTCCAGAGCCTCAGCAAAAACGACCGCCTCATAAAGATGATCAGAGAGATAAAAGGATTAAAATGTTTGAGGAGTTAATGAAAATTGTTTATTCCTTTCAGAATGAATTTTTTTTCAGTTACTTCATCTCAGCTCTCGAAAATTATTTGGTTTAGTTTCCATGGCCGAAGAAACCAAACAAAGTAGGAGATGAAGATATTCTGAACTATTTCCCCTTTCATATAATATTAGGGCATCCCATTGAGAAGTGATCTATTTTCAAGGACCTTCTGAAAACAATTTTAGACTCTAGACAGGTGAAACTGAAAATTTCATCAGCTCAAGTAAAATGTGTTATTGGTACTGATCCAGAGGAAGAAGGTGAGTAGAAGAAAGACAAGAGTAAAAATGTGTCGAAATATGATGATTGGATGATAAGAAAAATGATAAAAAAAACTCATGACATTCTACAAACACATTTGAAACAAACGATTATGTATTTTGATACTCTTTCCACAGCAAAACCACCTTAATAAAAAGGTCAATCCTTAAAGAAGCAACATGATCATAAGGATAAAGAGCAGTCAGAAGAAGATGATCTCGTATCAAGGCCAAATTTTTCCTTGACCATGGAATATTTCATGCTATTTGCTTCAATATCACATAAACCTCGCCACCAAACAACACAACCAAAACTATCATGTCAAGTATAATATTGAAAGGTACTGTTGTATGTGCTTTCAAATGATGTTTGGTTTCGGGTTACTTAGGTGCAAAATAGTGGCAGATCAAGGTCCTCTCCCAAAGGAGGAAGCAAGTTATAACAACTTCTTAAAGGTATTATAAAAATAAAATAAAAGAGAATAAAAACACTACTTGTAAGGATGGGGGGTTGTTTATCCTTTACAAAACTAGAAGAAGTTTTTTGGAAGAATATTCCATTTTTTTGTTTTTATTTTTGAAATGAGGTTTGGATAAAAATACACAACAAGAAGATGTTTTTTAGACAATATTTAAAAGGTGTAATCGATCTAACTCTACCTCTTCACTTGATTATTTATCACTATAATTTAAATTAACATTAACATAATTATTATCCCTTAATTTTTTAAATCCCAAACCCTATGAGAATTAACATTAACAAAAAGATGAAGGGATTTTCACCCTATGCTAATTTCAGAACATGAAATCGTAGCACCCTGCTTTGATTGATGTCCTAAGGTTAGCTTACGGTCAGTGGTAAATTAAGGCCCATTTAAATTATGTATAATGAGAATGAATTGTTTTTAGGTAATATATTTGAACTCTACAAACTTATCCTCTGTTGTCTTGTATTACCGATTATGTTTGCGCTCTCACAATTTAAACAAAACCTCAACCTCGCCTACTTTTTGTGTTAATTGTTCAATTTCGTTCTTATTTTATTTTAATTTAAGAAAAAAATTCATGGATCATATTATTTTAATTACAGTATCTCAATGATTCAAAATAATTAAATGAAGAGGGTAGAAGATATATTGATCAATAGAAAACTACTCTTCCATTGGTGGTGTCGTCATCGTGGAGACGTTTTGCATGAGAAATGGATTGAAAGGGTAGAACCTAATATCATCTCTACTATTTATTCAAACCCAATTATACATTTTAATAAATGAATAAATTATAAAAAAACTGAATAAAAGATATTATATAAAAGAAGAAGAAATAATTTTATTACAAAAATGAAAACATTACAACTTGATGAAGAGAAGAAGGCTTCGATGATGGGATCATTGTTTCAAGAACTACCCCTCTTAAAATGATAGGATAATTTTGGTTAATCCAATTATACTCTTCCTCCCATATCTTAATGCTCGTACCGACCCCTACAAATGAGAAATAAACTAATTTATAGAGTGAAGGGGAGGATTTGTTACAAGTGGTTTCAAGTGTGAATGGCAAAATTCGGCTAAATATTTTAATCCATTTTGAACCACCCATTTGACCACAAAAAGCGTGAATATTCTCTCCTTCTAGAAGGATGATTTGTGATAAATTGAATCCTTGGGCTCCTATAAAACATTGGTCTTAATCCAAGCATGGAGGAATATGTTATGACCCAAATACAGAACTCGTGTCCATTCTGGCGAGTCCATCCAACAATTAAATTAATGACCCATTTACTCCATCCAAATGCCTTATTTATCTCTAGTGTCCATAAAACAATTTGTAGAAAAATAAGTTATTAAAATTGTTACAAAATATTAAGTTCAAATAAGTCATATTAAAATATTTAGGTGCGAAATACTAAAGTTAATTTTTAATGGGTAAAACTAAAAGTTTCATCAAATTTTAAAATGAATGATCTAATCCAAAATATTTCATAAATGAATATATATTTAGCACAATATGAGGAAATTATGTCATTTATTATCAATAAAATATTTAACAAAATAGTGTTTTATCAACTCCCACAAACTTATCCTTTTGCGCACCTGGGAAAAACCTCATATCAAGTAATCATTAATATCAGATCAAAAAAAATTAAAACACATATCATTGAGATCGAACAATTACACACCAAGAAACAAAAGATATAATTCCTCATAAAAAAATTATTTCAGGTTTTCCATTTATATAATTCAATATGTTTATATTTCATTTCTCCTCCCATGCAAAAAACAATTACCTCACTATAATTTTCTCTTATCACACAAATATAAATTTTTTAGCAATGTCTTTCTCATCCAAACTCATACAAGGGTCACCATAGGGTTGATAAATTCCTACATCACCACCCAATATGAGTAATGGACATATGTTTATCCTGAGGAATTTTCAGGGTTTTTCTGTGGCTTTCGGTTGGTAGTATTATGATGTGAAAAATTCTAAGGCTGAATAAGGGGGGCTTGACTCGTTTTGAAGAAAAATTGAATTAATCTAATTTTAACTTAAATATGGTCTCCTCATCAATACCCATAGTATCAATTCATGTTCATCATAATGAAAAATAAATGAATGTTCAAACCAGTTAACATTTCAGTAGTAAAAATTTCAATCTTCTCAAGAATGATTTTCTTGAAAGCTCCAGATAGGCACAAATTTCTTCCTCTATTAGAAGCTCTAGAAAGGCACATATTCAGTTATCATGAAAGATATAGAAATGGAATAGGTTCCAATATAATGATTTTCTTCAGTATAAAACACATATATTTATAATTTAATTTTCCAACCGAAGTATCCCAAAATTTGGTAGCACAACACAAGGCATCTTCCCCCACACTTAAGTTCAACTAGATTATGCAATTTCACTTCAAGAGTTGGTTGGATAGGGAAATTTGGCTTGTAATGTGGATAAACTAACAGGATGTTCATGTCTTATATAGCCTAAATGGATTAATTGTTCAAGGTAGGCCATTATAAAAAAAGTATTCTTTGAAATAGGGGCTTTAATACCAAACAAATGCCTTAATCATTTAAAACATAAGTACCTCAAACCCTCAAGTTTTGACAGGAATAAATCAAATTCTCGTTACATCATGCATGGTTTGGTTCTCTAAATAAGTGAGGTGAATGTGAAGAATATGAAAATAATGGTTTAGAAGCCTCATAGTAAAGTGATTTCAAATATAAAGACAGTAAGATGTCGCATGGGATTCAAAATTTAGAGTACTTTTCATGAAAATACTAAATATTTGAACTTGAAACAAAGTTATTTTTAGCATTCATTTAAGCTTGGATTCATGGGAAAAATATATTAACTTATTTATATGGATTTAAAAATTGTTATGAGAATCATTTTAACTCAAAATTTTAAAAAAAACACAAAATTTTAAAAACACAATTTTTTTTGAAAATCAATGAAAAATAGGAAAACAATTGAAATTACAAAACTGAAAGGTTCCCTCCCCCATACATAAAATATTGAATTGTCCACAATGTGAACCCATTAGATGATATATTAACATAAAATGTATAATTTCATAGAGGAAAAAGAATAAAAAAGTGAAAGGGTTAGGAACATCCTGATATGCACAAGTGATGATGGGGTCATGCAGTGTGATGAAATCCACTGCATCAGTAGGAAGTCCCTCAATGTATTTCTTCAAAATCTGCCCATTTATTGTAAATCTCCTTCCCGTGTCTTCTTGTGTGATCTCAACTGCACCATAAGGAAAAACATTAGTCACAACATAAGGACCTAACCACCTGGAACACAACATACCATGCATTAGGTTCAGTCATGAACTATAGAGAAAAACGTTATCTCTAACATGAAATTATCTTTTCTGGATCATTTTTTAATGAGCTTATTTTGACCATTTCATGTAGAATCCTGAGTTCTCATATAAAGTCAATTGAATCTCCTCAAGCTCTTCAATTTGCATCTTTCTTTGGATTCTAGCTTGGGCCAAATCCATGTTTCATTTCTTTATAGCACAATATGCTCAATGCTCATCTTCCACAGGGAGATGCAACACATTCCCAAAAACAATTCTAAATGGGGACATACCTATGAGAGTTTTGTATACTGTTCTATATTACCATAGTGCATCTTCCAAGCACTTGCTCCAATATTTCTTATTTGGTAGCACATTTTTCTCTAAAATTTGTTTCAACTCACGTTTTGAAACCTCAACCTGGCCATTTGTTTTGGAGTGGTATAGAGTTGACGTTTTGTGTGTCACTGCATACTTCAGAATGAGGGAAGCCAGATTCCAATTATAGATATGTGTCCATTGGTCACTGATGATGACCTTCGGTACTCCAAACCTGCAAAAAATCTGCGCTTTGACAAATTCTACAACAACATGAGAATCATCATTCCTTATAGCCTTAGCCTCCATCCATTTTCTCACATAATCAATGACAACCAAAATATATAAGAAATCAAATGAATTAGGAAAATGACTCATAAAATCGATGCCCCATACATCATAAATATCATAGAATATTATGGGTTGGTGGGGCATCTCGTGTCTCCTAGAAATGTTTCCTGTGTGTTGGAAATGTGGGCATGAATTACAAAACACATGGGCATCATGGAATAAGCTAGGAAAAAATAATTTAGAGTCTAAAACATTCCTAGCTGTCCATTGGGGTCCAAAGTGTTCACCATAAGAAATTGTATGATAGAATTGCGGAATAGACTCAAACTCATGACCATGTACACACCTCCTAATAACATGGTCACTACACATGCGCCATAAGTAGGTATCATCCCAAACATAAAATCTAGACTCAATATTTAACTTTTGGACTTGATGTTTCTTTAAATTTTCAGGGATTTCAGTTTCAACATATAGTTCACTACTAAGGATGCATACCTGAGATGGAATAAAGATGCTCATCAGGGAAAGTGTCCCAAAGTGGTACCAGGTTCTAGGTGTCATCCTCTCTCATGTGAGTAAGCCTTTTCATGTGGTCTTCCCCCATTTTTTTGACCCCTTCTTTTCCTTTATCTTAATATAAAATTCTTTAAGAAGGAGCATCCATCGGATTATCTTGGGCTTTGCGTCTGGCTTCTTCAAGAGGTACCTCAGAGCTGCATGGTTTGAAAAAAACTACTTTAGAGACCAATAAATATCAACATAATATATCTAAAGTGAATATAACAACAAGAAACTCATTTTCCGTGGTTTTTTAGTTTTATTGGGCTGAATCCAGTTTCCGCGATGCATAGAAAATCACATGTGAACATCCCTCCACCATTGGATATAAGACAACTCCAACCGTGAAGTTGGAGGCATCACACATAAGCTCAAAAGGAATTTCCCACCATGGGGGCTGTGTGATCTATGGAGTGGTCAGACACTTCATTATCTCATCAAAGGAAGTCCCACAAGAATCATTAAACACAAAATCAGAATCCTTTTGAAGTAATCATGTCATAGGAAGATCAATCTTACTAAAATCTTTGATGAAGCGCTGATAAAATCATGAATTCCCTAGGAAATATCTAACATCACGAACACATGAACGATATGGTAATTATGAAATAATACCTACCTTATATCTATCAACCTCTATCTCATGTTTTGACACTACATTCCCTAAGACAATTCCATGCTCTACCATGAAACGACACTTTTCAAAGTTCAAGATCATATTATTCCCAATACATCGATTCAACACCTTTACCAAACTACGTAGACATTTATCAAATGAATACCCATACGCTGTAAAATCATCCATGAATACCTCCATGAAAGTCTTAATAAAATCAGAAAATATACTCACCATGCATCTCTGTAAGGTACCTGGGGCGTTGCAAAGTTCAAATGGAATCCTTCGGTAGGTAAAAGTTTTGATTGGGAAAGTGAATGTTGTCTTATATTGATCCTATGAAGTAATTGGAACCTGAAAATATCCATAAAATCTATCCAAGAAATAGTAGTGTATTTTCCCAGCTATTCTCTCAAGCATCTGATCAATAAATTGGAGGGGGGAAATGGTCTTTGCGAGTGGAATGCTTTAGTTTCCTATAATAAATACACACATGCCAACTGTTTTTTACCCTCATCAGAAGTAACTCCTCTTTATCATTTTTTACAACTGTAACACCACTTTTCTTAGGCAAAACCTAAATTGGTCTCACACACTGGGATTTTGAAAAGGGATAGATTATACCTGCCTCGAGCAATTTTTAACCTCTTTTTTAACAACCTCCAAAAGTATTGGATTGAGTATCCTTTGTGGCTGCCTACATGATTTATCCCCACCCTCGAAAAGAATCCTATGCGTGAAAATGGAGGGGCTAATACCTTATATTTCTTCCGAGGTCCACCCAATTTCCCTGATGTTCTCCTTCAAAATATTCAAATGTTTTTATTCATGTTCAAAAGGGATATTTTTAGCAATTATAACATGTAATTTCTCACCAAATAAAATGTATGAGTATTTGGGATTTGGTGGAAATGGCTTGAGTTCCAATGTAGGGGGGTGGTGTATTGATGGAGACATAGAAGGAACTAAAATATGTGCACAAAGTGCATCAGTATCGGAATATACATCGTAAAAATCATAGAATAAATCAACAAATCCATCATCATACTCAACGGCCATGTCATAATTAGAGCTCACATGATCAAAATTAGAATATGGATCTAGTTTAAAATCAAATATAAGAGAGTATTTTGCATTATAAATAGGTGTGGAAGTACTATTAGACATCAAAATATAAAAAATAATCATAATCTCTCTAAGCATAGAACAATCAAATTCCATGGGGTTTTTATTTAGTGGTTCAAAATGAGAGATAGAAAATGCAGAATGAAACTATGAGGAGTACTTCATGGAATCAATAACATTAAATATCACAACTTCATCCCCAAATTCCATGGAAAGTGTACCCTTGTTAACATTTATGATTGTTTTTGCAGTTTTAAGGAAAGTTCTACCTAAGATAATGGGGGAATGATAACTTACCTGATCATCCAACATGTTAAGTATGTAGAAATATACTAGAATGATCTTGTATCTTACCCGGACAAGTACATACTCAAGAACTACCGCTGGAGATGCCGTATCTCTTTTCACCAACTTCACCACTACTCTCGTGGTATTCAACTCACCAACCTTGAAAGAAGATAATATAGAGTGAGGCATCATATTTATGGAAGTTCCAAAATCCCAAAGTGTATTAGAAAAGTGAAACTCCCCTATGGTGAATGGGATGATGAATGTCCCTGGATCCTTGCACTTTGTCGGCATTTCTAGACTTGGTGTAATGAGTTCTAACACATTCTTTACAAGATTGATCCTCTCATTTACCTTGAGCCCTCTTTGATTGGTACAATGTTCTTTTAAGAATTTGGCATACCATGGGATTTTCATGGTGGCTTCAAGTAAAGGGATGTTGATCTCTACATGCTTGAATGTATCTAAAACTTCTTTTTTCATCACCTCTTTAGTTATCTTGTTGGTTTTTAAACACTATTTGGATATGGAAGGGGTTTAGGAGGGACATCATCAATCTTTTTATTACATTTATATTTCTCATTGGATTTCTCATCAGTTGGTATGGAATGTGACTTCTCCAGATTTGAGGTGAATCCCAGTTGAACGATAGGTGCAGATGTATTAGTTGTTTTCTTCCCACTTCTCAATGTAATGGATCTGACATTACCCTTGGGATTTGGAGTAGGTTGCAATTGTAGTTTTCTAGAATTCTTACTTTACAGTTCATGGAGTGAAGTGGTAATTTGGCTCATTTGAGTCCTCAACTCCCTCAGCTCCAACCCATGACTCTTCAGCTCATTCTGTTGATTAAGAACAATTTGACTCAAAAGGTCATCAGTGTTAGAATCTACCTTGGTTGGGGATTCCCTTGTTGTTTTCTTCTTGACAATTGGGTTTCAAATATCCTTTGGGGTTGTTGGAAACCATACTGGAAATGAAGAGGCTATTGCAAGTTTTGTTGAAAATGGGGCCTTTGTTATTTTCCAGTACCATACCTCATGTATGATTAATCCTTCAACCCTTGGTTGTATGTTGTAGAAAAGGAATCAAGCTTCTTTTGGTGATATGGTTGTTTTTGTTACTGATATGGTCTCCTAGGAAACACTGCTGCACAAACTTCTGTTTCTAGTAGTTGGGGGAAACAATCAGTTGGGTGGCTTGTCTTAGTGAAAATTCCATAAGGCCTTGACGGAGGGGGTTGAGTTGTCTTTTGATCCAATGCAATCTATCTCACCATATTTTTCAACTCTTCCAACTTCGTATCAATCAAATGGCTCTCAAGAGAAGAGGGACTTACCTGATGTACTCCCCAGACATGTGGCGTACCTCGATCACCAAATTGTTGGGAGTTTTGGGCCATATTTTCAATAAACTCACATTTTGTTGCTGGTGTCTTGTTCACCAATGATCCTCCAGCTGTAGCATCCACCATGATCCTCTCCATAGGTGTGATTCCTTCGTAGAAGTACTTGATGAGGATTTTCTCACTAATTTAGTGATGTGGGTATCTTGCACACAACTTCTTGAATCACTCCCAGTACTCGTACATTGTCTCCGCTTGGGTTTTCTTGATCCCAGATATCTCCTTACAAATGGAAGTGGTCCTTGATTCTGGAAATAATCTCTATAAGAAAAGACTTTTCAAATCATTCCAATAAGTTACATCTTTGGGTTATAAGTAATACATCCAATCTATCGTAGCTCTATTAAGTGAAAATGGGAATGCTATTAAATTTATTTGTTCTTTAGAAAAAAAATTGTATTTAAGGTTGAGAAAACCACATTAAATTATTTATGGTGTTTATTTGGATCCTCACCAGATAATCCATGAAATTTTGGAAGAAGGTGAATTAATCCAGATTTTATTTCAAAGTCTGATTCGAGATTTGGGAATGCAATACAATTTACGTGATAGTTAATATCAGGTGAATCCAATTATTGAATAGTTATATTAAGTTAATTTCCATTATATTCATCCATTGTTTCTTTTGTTATGTTGGAATTATAAGTGTTGCCAATTTCAATGTTCTTGGTGTGGAGAAATTATCCAACAGTTTGAATGTTCAAACTTCCCATAGACCGAGAATGTTTGATTTGATCCCAAAGGCTATGTTCAATCTCAGGGTCTAGATCTAAGAGATCTTCTGGATAAGTTCATGTCATAAATCAGAAATAAAATTAAAAGAAGGAATGTATAACATAGTAAAATAAACATGATACTTTTTATTTGATTGTTCAAAAAGAAGTAGAATAAAATAAAAGAAGAAGAAGAAAACAAATTTTATATTGGGTAAATAAGGAATAAAGAAGAGTGGAAGAGAATAAAATGTAACATAAATTAAATACCTCTTATTGGTTTGAATAATTACTTACATCCCCAACAATGGTGCCAATTTGAAAGGCTCTGTTGTGGTAGCTTTCAAATTATGTTCGGTTTTGGGTTACTTAGGTGCAGCAGAGTGGCTGACCAAGGTCGTCTATCGAAGGAGGAAGCAAATTATAACAACTTACTAAAGGTATTCTAAAAATTAAATAAAAGAGAATAAAAACAATACTTGTAATAATGTGGGGTTTTTTTATCATTTATAAAAATAAAAGAAGTTTTCTGGAAGAAGAATTCATTTTTTTTTGTTTTATTTTTGGAATGAAGTTCAATAAAAATACACAACAAGAAGATGTTTTTTAGACAATATTTAAAAGGAATAATTGATCTAACTCTACATATTCACTAAATTATTTATCATTATCATTTAAATTAACATTAAATTAATTATTATCCCTTAATTTTTTAAATCTATTACCCTATGAGAATTAACTTTACCATAAAGAAGAAGTGAATTTAACCCTACGCTAACCTCGGAACAAGCAATCGCATCACCCTTCTTTTATTGTTTTTCTAGGGTTAGCTTATGGTCAGTGATAAATTAAGGAACATTTTCATTCCGTAGAATGAGGATGAATTGTTTTTAAGGAATATATTTTAACTCTACAAACTTATCTAGAGTGGTCTTGTATTACCGATTCAGTTTGCGCTCTCACAATTTAAACAAAACCTCGACCTCACGTGTTTTAATGTTAATTGTTCAATTGCTTTCTTAGATTATTATAATTTAAGATCAAAATTCATGGATCATATTAGGTTGATTACAATATCTCAATGATTCAAAATATTTAAATGAATAGCGTATAAGATAGATCGATCACTAGAAAACTACTCTTCCATGGACGGTGTGGTCATCGTGGAATCATTTTGCATGAGAAAAGAATTGAAAGGGTAGAACACAATCTCATCTACACTATTGATTACTACCCAATTAGTAATATTAAGATAAGAATAAATTTGAACAAAACAGAAGAAAATAGAAGAAAAAAAGAAGAACAAATAATTTTATTACACAAATGAAAACATTACAACTTGATGAAGAGAAGAAGGCTCCGATGAGGAGATCCTTGCTTCAAGAGATACTCCTATTACAATTGTTTTAGAATTTGGATGAAACCAATTCTCCTCTGCCTCCAATCTCTTAATTCACGTATAAACCCCTCCAAATAAGAAAAAAAACTAATTTATAGAGTGGAGGGGAGGCTAGGTCACAAGTTGTTTCAAGTGTGAATGGGAAAATTCGGCCAAATATTTTAATGAAAATTACATTGCCCATTTGGACACCAAAACATGTGAATGTGCTCTCCTTACAGAGGGGTGATTTGTGAATAATTGAATCCTAGAGCTCCTACAAATCTTTGGGCCTAATCCACGCACTGGGGAAAAAGTTATGGCCCAAATACAGCACCCATGTTCATTTTGGAGACTCCAGCCCACCATTGACTTAATGGCTCATTGACTCCATCCAAATGCACTCTTTAGATCTAGTGTTCGGAATAAAAGTTATAGAAAATTATGTTTGGAACATGATTAAAAACATTACGTTCAAATCAGTTATATTAAAATATATATGTTCGAAATACTATAGTACATTTTAAAAGGGTAAAACTGGAATTTTCATCAAATCTTCAAATGAATGATCTAATCCCAAATATTTCATAAATGAATATATTTAGCATAATGTGAGGAAATTATTTTATTTATTATCAATAAAATATGCAACAAAATAGTGTTTTATCAAATATTCATTAGAAAATGAATTGATCATTGGTTCTGTCAACGTTATCCAATTAATGGATCATTAGGCCTATGGTGATTCTGAATATAATGAGTCAGAATTCCTTGTACCTAACTAGGGAACTAGAGGAAGAGTCCAAGGTCAGGGATATAAGGGAATATGAGGGAATTTTAGAAGCCACTATTTTAACTCTACCCATGCTCGAACCGTATATGCAGCAGAAACTTGTGGGAGATCCCTTTCGTGAGCTCAACAAGAAAAAGGAGATTCTTCCACGCAAGACATGGTCAGTCGTGGCATGATTTTTTTGGAGGATCGATTATAAGTCACACCATCTTCCTCTCCACAAGTAGATAGTTTTTTTCAGTCTAATATACCGAATCGTGGAGTATTTATTGTATCTTCTATGATAGGTGGTACATCTACATCAGGAGCGTCAACTTCCAAGGTACCTACAAAATCGCATTTCCATGCTGGAAAACGCAGACCTCTATACCAAAAGTATGATGTTTTGAAATAGTTGGTCCATGTACTAACAAATTTATCGATTTTTGATTCCTTGAGTCTATCAAAATATCTTCATGAATCACTTATTGAGGCTTTGTTAAGTCCTCAAGAGTTTGAAATTGATGTTTCTGCTACCGAGGTATACTTTATAGATAATATTCCTACAGAATTTCCTGTAGTCATATCTTTTATGGATGATGATGATGTTGTTGTTGTACATGGACATATTAGGCCCTTGTATCTATCTAACAACTTCAATGACATAGAAATCCTATGTGCCTTCATTGATACTGAATATGGAGTCAACCTCATTCCCATTCATACACTCTGAAGATTAGACCTGACTGAATCTGACTTATCTCATTCAACATTAATGTTTCAAGTATATGCAAATAATGAGAATGAACCTCTAAGATAGATTAAACTCAGAACTCAGTTTGGAGATTTTTTGTCTAATTCAGATTTCATGGTTGTTTGTCAGGACATAGCCTTCAACATTCTGCATTGGTGGCCTTAGCTACATCAACATGTATCCATACCTTCATCATACCCCCAATGTCTTAAATATTGTTTCAATGGTCAAATCAAGACAATTTATTTTGACAAGGCATCATTCAAAAAATATTAATCTCAATATATTGAGGCAGGGTTTTATCATACAAAGGGAACAAGTCCCATAACAATGAAGGTAACCGAAATTAATGCCCTAAATGGTTTGGAAAAGATCCCATCAAATCCATTCATACATTTTAGTACATATTATGTGTTACATATCAATAAAATTGAAAGGGTAAAACCAAATCCAAACAATCATCCAATAACTTCCATAATGTCAATTGTGGCAATCGAGCATGGAAATATAGGAGAAATTATTGATTCACCGAGCAGTGATGGATGTTTAAATGGAGATGTCAGTATTTCATCTGATGAACTACGAAAAGACTCTACTTCATCGATCAGAATATAAGACATTGTAGAAATGCTAGAGGAAGAAAAGGATGTTGATTACCAATCCATCATCTCCTCTTTATTACCCCAGGAAGACCCTTCATCATCAGTAGGGTCCGAAATGGTGGCCTCTTCTTCAGGATGATCAAATACAGAATCCTCTCCTAACTCTGGAAGTTTTTATCCATAATCTATAATGAATGCAGAAATAAAATAAGTAACATGTGATGAATAATAATTATAATAAGATATCAGGGACGATCCTCCAGCATTTGAGGAAGGTATCTTTACCACTTTGGATGATCTTAGAGAAATAAATTTGGGTACATAAGAAGATCCACACCCCACTCTAATTAGTGTTTCAATGAATTATTAAGAGCCAGAGGTGTATAATTTATTTCTAATGAAACATAGAGATATATTTTCTTGTAATTATATAGAAATCCAAGGACATAATCTTGATGTAGCCACTCATCATTTGGGTTTTCCTAAAGAACATCATAGATTCAAGTAGGCAACAAGAAGAACACACCCAACTCATGCCTCTAAAATTGAATCTAAAGTTGATAAGATTACAAAGGATAACTTTGTCAGGGAATTTCAATATCCCAAATGGATGGCCAAAATTTTCCCAGTGGAAAATATTAATGGGAAAATTATATTTGTCATTGATTTCAGAGATATCAACCGGCATTTTCCTAAATATGACTTTCCAGTTCCGATCACAGAACTTTTAATTGATCCAAAAGCTAGCTATAAAGCTCTTTTTTTCATGGATGGTTACTATGGGTACAATAAAATCTATGGGGCCCCAGAGGATAAAGAATCTACAGCCTTTAGATCCCCTCAAGGTGTGTTTTTCCATTGAGTAATTCACTATGCCTTAAATAATGCAGGTGCTATGTATCAACGTGTCGTGCACCATATCTTAAAACCCATATTAAGAAATTTTTTTGAATATTATGTGGATGATTTGGTAGTTAAATATAGACAATTTTCCAATCACATGGCTGATCTAGAGACCATATTAAATAAACATCATCAACACAATTTGAAGATGAACTCCTTGGAATGTGATTTCAGGGTACCATCTAGAAAGTTTTTTAGATTCATTGTACACCATCATGGTATCGAAGTTGACCCTGAGAAAACAAAAACAAACCTCAACATGTCACCTCCTCTAAATTTGATAGAATTAAGAGGAATCCAGGGACACTTGGCCTATTTTCGGTTCTTTATCACCAATTTGGTAGTCAAGTGTTTGCCTTTAACTAGATTAATGAATAAGGGAGTCACCTATCAATGGACCAAAGACTTCCAAGAAGCACTTGATACTCTAAAGAAATATCTTTCAAGTCCACCAGTATTAATGACACCTATTGATGTAATACCACTTATTATCTATGTGATAGCTTTAGAGCGACCACTAGGTGCCTTCCTTTCCCAGATGAATGATGCTAGGAATAAAAACATATTTTACTATCTTAGTGGAACTATGCTTGATGCCGGAACATGGTATTAATGTATTGAAAAGTGCTTCCTAGAATTAATCCTTACAGTTCAAAAATTGAGGCACTACCTACATCATCATGCTGTCCAATTATTGTCCCTCAATAACCCAGTCAAATTTATCCTCACTCGTCCTATGCTTACAGGTCATCTGGCACAGTGGGAAGTTATTTTGTAACAGTTTGGTATCTATATTGTGCCTCATAAGTCAATAAAGATCCAAGATTTGGCCTACATCCTTGAAGAACACCCATCTGAAGATCATACATCATTGAATACTGAACATCCTAATGAAGGGGTATTATCTATTCAAAATAATCCCGAAACATGGGAGATGTACATTGATGGTGCCTCTAGAAGTCCAACAGGGAAGATAATGGAAAAAACTAAAATAAAAAACGTTGGGTTTGGAATTGTACTTATATCCTTAGAAAAGTAAGTGTTGCATTATTCCTTCCTGTTGTCAGATGTCGGTACAAACAATGATGCCGAATATTAAGCTCTCATTGCAGGAATGGAATTGGAACATCAGGTGCCAGTGAATCACTTTAAAGTGAAAGGTGATTCATAATTGGTAATCAAACAAATCAATGGGAAATATTATATCAGAAAACAAGAGTTAATACCTTTGTGTTATTATGTCAGAGGGTTAATTACTGAATTTTCTTCAAATATGAAATTTTCTTATGTGTTTCGATCACAAAATTCCCATGTTGATGAACTGGATAATGCACATACAGCCTTGGGAAATCCAAATTGGAAGGAGATAGTCATCAGCATATCCCATCTTCGTGTGGTCTCACCATTTTTTCAAACTGAAATGGAGGAAATTAATGAAATTATCCCTAGCTCTGAGCCATATTATCATACCATGTAATAGAGAACACCCAACATGGAATACCTTCAAGATGGAGTACTTCCACCTGATTGGGATGAAAAAGAACAGATCTGACACTGAGTGGACAGTTTTACTTTTGATGATAGTCCAGATCATCATAAAATCCTCTACAAACGAGGATTTGATGGAATACTCATCAGAATTATTGATGGAGAAGAAACTGTAATAGTCATGAAAGAAGTAAATACAGGAGATTATGGTGCTCACCAGTCTGGGCATATGGTTTCTGATCAAATATAAATTCTTGGATACTTTTGGACTTCAATGATGTAGTATTTATCAAATTTCACTAAGAAATGTCATCTCTGCCAAGTGTATGCCAACTTCATTAATCAACCCTCAAGGTTTCTACATATAGATAAATACTTTTGGCCATTTTCCACATGGAGAATGGATATAATAAGACCTTATCGTCCAGCTACGGCTAAGAAGTTCAAGTACATTCTTACTGCTATTGACTTCTTCTCCAAATGGGCTGAGGAAATACCTTTCAAATAAGTCAAATAAAAAAGAATTGTTAGTTTTTTCCAAATTGACATCATCACTAGATTTTGGGTCCCTCATACTATATTAATGAACAATGACACCAATTTTTGTTAGGTTGAGGTAATCAAGTTATATTAGGAGAACAATATTAAGTAAACCATTCAACCCACTGTCATGAGGTAGTGAATGGACCGATAGAGGCTTTCAATAAGACTAAATAAAATATACTCCAGAAGATGGTGATGAATGTAATAAAAATAATCTTTGTAAACTTTTGTATGTTTTATGGGATTATTGGACTACTACCCGTACTTCCACCCAGGAAACCCCATATTATTTTGTGCATGGAAGATGTGTATTTGTTCCAATTAAAATGAAATTTCCTTCACTTAGAGTTGAAATCTATGATCATTTCTCTATAGAAGAGAGGTATCAGAAATGGTTTGATGATAAGGAATGATTAGATAAGAAAATATTACATTCCTTGCATTATTTGGAATTCTATCAGAATAGAATAGTGTGAGTATTTAACAAGACAGTTTTCCTCCATTCATTTATTCAAGGAGAATTGGTATTGGTCCTTAGGACTCTAATGATACCCAGAAAGAAACCTCCAAATCTTGAGACTAAGTGGTACAGACTTTATTCCATACATAAGGTATACTGAAATGCATCTTATTCCTTATCTTAAATGGATGGAGAGCTTATTAAAACTCCTTCCAATATGAGAGTCTTGAAGAAATACTTTGTGTACTAGAACACATCATCCTTACCACAAGACTGAAAACTGCATAGCCCCTATTTCCTCACTTAAATACTTATAAGTGTATAGTAAAAAGTCCTATTTGCAAGACATTAAACTACATAACAACCATAAACGTCCATGTTGCCTGATGTTAAAATGTGTATCACTATTTTTCCTCATTACATGACATTAAAGTGTATGGTTAATGTCTTCTCTACTTAAAGTTAGGTGATTCCATAAGAAAGCATCATTGAAATCATTAATACTCCATAGTGGCACATGAGTCCCTCTATTCCTTATGTCTAAGTCAGTTCTGCATAAGGACCTTGTTTGAAGAACTATGTATGGCATGATTCTCATCTATTTGAGATATGTACAGATGCCTGGATCTCCAATATTGGGTTGAGCAGCAACCATAAAATTTTTTATTTCATTTTTATACTCATGTATTTGAATCATATCTATACAGAGTGTTCCCTTAAGATACACAGTCTGATCTTTATACCATTTCGTGTCTTAAATTTAACTGTTCTTCGAGAACGTGTCAAAATAACCCACGTCTCCCATGTCAAACTCGATTGGTGTGGGAAATTATTATTTAAAGAAATATCTGTGGCTTTATTCTCATATATATGAGATATGTAGAGAGGCCTAGATTTCCAATCTTGGGCCCAGCCACGATATAACCCACCCCTTATTCCTTATATAATAATAAAACATACAAAGGGAATTTTTAAAACAACAATGTATGGATTGATTCTTTCCCCTAGTAATACACATACTAACACTTCTATTTTATCCCTTAATATATCTATGATATGTCTTTCATTTCACGTTGGTTCATCTTCATCCTTAATGCATGACGTTAAACTGAATAGAAATCTAAGAACTACATTAGGATTGATTCATTATCCAACTAGATACATAGTGATACCGGGTCCTACACTATGGCTCAGCCATCACTTCATTATAGTACTCCTCTTCCTCATGTGTGTCGCCTTTTGTGTAACAGAAGAAACCTTATACTAATCCTTGCTTCTCACACTGAGCATAGCTCACAAGGGATTATTTATTGGGTAAAAGAATTTTCTGTATAAATTAGGTGTCTTAATTCCTTTTGGGGTTATCAATGTCCTCACCACATGACTTAAAACTGCACAGTTCAATGTCCTCACTACATGACATAAAACTGTACAGTACCATGTCCTCACTAGATGGCTTAAAACTACACAGTACCATGTCCTCACTGCATGACTTAAAACTGCATATTACAATGTCATCACTGCATGACTTAAAATTACACAGTTCCATGTCCTCACTGCATGAATTTAAAATTCACATCACAATGTCAACTCAAAAGGAAATAAAGAATTTACCCATTTTACATATTAGTCAGATCTATGTAAAGGACATCAAGCTCATGGCCAATATTGATTCAAATATTTCTCATGTGCATTGAGTATAACCACCATCCATATTTTACACTCTTAATCTTGAATATTTCCATATCTTCATAATCTTTCTTATGATTTTTTGTAATAGAGTTTCTCATATCTGAGAACTCATTCGTCTGACTATGCAGTATGTGCCCCTAGGTGGCCTTGCAGAGAATTTGCCTACATAATAGGCCTATTTGTCAAAAGATTACACTATTTTGATATGCAACATATGCCCTAGTTGTCCCAATACAATATAGCCCCCATAACAAGTTTGTCAAATGATGGTAATTTCATTCATGGTTATATTATCTTTTTCCCCTTCAATCTTTGATGACAATATACAAGAATCTATATATTAAAATAGTCATTCATGTATATTTTCTCTATTATATTTCTATCGATCTGAAATTCTTCAAGACCATGGTTTACACATATCTCTGTCCATGTGTTCAATTTAATAAGAAATGACCTTGGATCACATGACCCCATATCATATAATGTTTCAATTTCTGGTCTTCGTTGTTTGAACTAAAACTACAGACACCATACTCCCTATGTTTGGGTCAGACCTTCATAGAAACCCTATTCCTTCGATTCTTTGGAAATCATGATTGGAAATACCCTCTCTATATTCAGGTACATTTCTCTATAAACCAAACATTGTTCTTCGGAAAATCTGAATCTTCATAAAGATTCATCAGATTTCTTAATAGAATGTCATACTTTTGGTAACTCTTTTTCCTGACTATGCAGTACATTCCCTCAGGTGGCCTTGCATAAAATTTTCCAACATAATAGGCATATCTGTCAAAAGATGACACTATTTGGATATGCATCATATGCCCTAGTTGGACCTACATTATAAAGCCCATATAACGGGTTTGTCAAATAATGGTATATTTGTTTTTGGAGAAGACTTCCTCTAATGACTTTAGCCATTTTTCCATTTCCTTCTTTAGATCTAGAAGTTCCCAATTCCCAGTTTACAATTTTTCCTTCTATACCTGAATATGGTATTCTGTTTCCCAGAAAATATCATGAAGTTGGGAGAATATCATACCTTTGGTCAAAGATAAGTACCTTAAATTAACATTACATAATGTACTCACTGGATGACTTAAAACTAAATAGTACCATTTCTTCACTGCTTGACATAAAACTACATAGTACCATGTCCTCACTGCATGAAATAAAACTGCATAGTATCATGTCCTCACTGCATGACATAAAAGTTCATAGTATCATTTCCTCACCCCATGACTTAAAAATACATAGTACCATGTCCTCAATGCATTATATAAAACTCCACAATACCATGTCCCTACTGCCTGACTTAAAACTGCACAATACCATGTCCTCACTACATGACTTAAAACTGCACAATATGATGTTATAAATTCCTTTTTATGATTAAATTTAACCATTCCTAATACACCTAATTTTAAAAGAATTTTATTTCCTATTGAAGACATATGTCGGAATAAAATAACCCTTTATTCTCAAAATTCCTTTCCTTGAAAAAACAACCCACTGTGGTCTTGAGTCACCCAAATATTATTTTCTCTTGTCTATCATCAGTAAATTGTTAAATTCTTAAGTACTCTTTTTATTGACAATGAATTATGTTACATTCGGTGTATTTTCATAAGTTTCCTACAAAATGATTCTTTTAGTCAAAAGATGTCACTATTTGGATATATAGAATATGCCCTAGTTGGCCCTGCATAATAAAAATACCATAAAAAGTTTGTAAAATAATGGTCAGATTGTTCTTGGAGGAGACTCCCCTTATGTTGATACAATTTTTAAATTTGGTGACCATAAATAACATAGCTCAATATTCCACATGGAAATATTTAAATAATATTAAAGAAATTATTAGCCACTGAGTTTTTTTGGGGATATAATTTCAAAATTTTTGGTCAATGTTATTCGACCTTAAAAATTATCCATTTATAGTACAAATTGCATGACTCTAAACTGCCAACAACTAGATATGTGGTACTCACCAGACTAATAACCCACAAAGGGAAATTTGAACAAAATTCGAGTCCCAGCTCACTAAATATACATTTTTTTATGATTTAGGTAATAATGAATAGTAGAAAGCCAAAATATACAAACTTTTTAGTGTTTTCCATATAACCCTATTGAAAATAAAACTATACTAATTAGGCACATCGACATAATAAAAAAATTCTATGTACCCCATTCTTATTATGGTAATCATGATTATCTAACATAAATGTTTTATCTTTAAAAAATTCATCATCATCATTACCTTTAATATTGAAATAAAAAAACAAATAATAAGAACATATATGATTGAATAAAAAAAATATTTCATTCATATGAAATTAGAGGGAGATACCCAAAATGGATCCTCTCTATCATGTTTTAAAATAAGATCTCAAAAATAATCCTCATTTGTTGAACATCTTCCTGAGCCCTATCATCCACCTGCTGATGTTGATACAATTGAGAAATTACTACCTCCTCTGATTGACGAAGTGCTTCCTTAGTAGTTGAAATAGCTATTATCCCATACAATTGGGTTTCTCCTAGTGTCTAGTTCAATTGATCATGTTTTCTATGAACAACATATAGTTTTGTAGATGATATAATAAATATTTCATGTCTTGTTTAATTTTTTGGCTGATTTAGATAGACTTATTGTTATGATCTACCTCTTCCCCAGCTACTGCTGCATGGAAGTTCTAAATATTGATAAGCCATTTCCCTTTTAAAAATATTACCGTAGCTTATACACTTATTCTCGTTAGTGAATGGTATCTTTAATTTCATCGTTTACTAGATGATAATTAATCCCACCAAATCCCAATATGCATATTAATGTTGGGAGTTTGAAAAAATGGGACAAAAATTCATCTAAAGGCTTCTCAGCAATTATGCTCCAGATATGCCACCATGTCTTCTTATGTTCCATGCCAAGAGAACATTATATCTCTATGTCTAAATCTGAGTCACTACCATGAGGTAAAATGTACTTTGGAAATAGATCACTTAAATAGTTTCCTTGCTCAGTTTTTCTTAGAACAGTAGAATCTTCACCCCCCCCCCCCACATGCTGATGCCCGAACGAACACAAAAGCTTCACCTTCCAATATAACTGTGGGAGCTGATAACTCTAAATGATAAATCAATTTAATTGTCAGTTTCATAAAAATGGAAGAAATAGAGTATGATCCAGACAGCCGATGACATTTACCCAATAATAAGTCGGCCACTTGATTGGATTCATCCATGGTCTTCTAAGGTTTAGCAGCTTGAGTAGATGTTTCTTGAGAAGGGGAACTGTCCTGTGTTTTCCCAATTTTCATAATTGAAGGCTCTGGAACATCTCTTGAGAGGGGGTCCTCTATAGGTATTCCTCCAGCATCAACAGAAGATGTATAGAGTGGAATTCCCCATTCTCGAAGATCCTTTGCAACATTTTCTACAAATAAAGATACATAAGGTGAAAATTTATGTGAATTATAATGCAAAAGAAGAACAATTATATATATAAGGTGCAAAAACTAGAATTTATATCCTTGAAATTCGTTATGAAAATCCCAAATCTCTTTGATGGAACCTGGAATATCAATATTTGGATTAAGGGCTTCCATCATTTCAGTGTATGCGACTTAGAATGTTATTGCATCCTCACCATTTAAGGTATCAAACAAATATTGTTTGATACCCAAATGATCTCTGCTGACATTCTGTTACATTTGTCCTTAAATTGGTAAAACATTATCAGAACTTTCCAGGTTTGGGTAAATATCAGCATTTATCTAAGACTACCCTAAGTCTTCATTCCTTTCTTCCAAAGAAATATGAATACCAGCATAGGTATTGCATGATCCATTCACGAAGGAAACTGATCTGAAATATGTTGAAAAGAATAATATTAGTAAAAAATTTAATATTAATGGGAAATGTATTTGATATTACCATGACTTATCTCTCTCTCAATATATCCAAGAGCAGGAATAGGTGAATCTTTTGATGTTTTATCTTCTAAAGAAGAAGATCCATCAACATGAACCTGGGTATCTCCTGAAGCATCACTCTCTGGTCTTGAGGAATCAGCTCTTAGTCCCTTGAGAGAGGAAAGAGAAATAGATCTTGCAAGATGGTAAATGGGATCACCAGAGTATATTGAGAAAATGATAATTCCCTAAAGACAGTATAAATACTTACTCATTTAGTGAACACTTAAAACTAATGACATTTCTCTCTTACATTTCTTTTCATAAGCTCGAGGAGAAATCAAAACACTATTCCTGGCTGGAGAAACTTGCGATAATGGTTGAGGATTATCCATCTCCATTACCCTAGTCAGGATTCTCACTCCTGGATAAAGTACTAGAGTCTTGGGTGGATCATTCAAAGTGCTGATGGAAGAACCTTCCGACCCATACATTGGTGATTCAAGAACTGTTCTAGAGTTTCCTTCCCTACACTGAAGCTAAAAAATAAATTTCATCAAGATTAATTATGATGAATGGTAATGAATAGTTGACACCAAAGAAAAGGAAAATACATTATAAGTATTAACATAAATGTCTCACTCATCCTCGGGGTCATTAATTACCCCTTAATGTATTCTTAATTCCATCATATAAGATACTCATTTAGAGGCTTGGATTTGTTCATTTGTTTCATATATAAAGGCCTCCAGCTCCATAATACACTCATGTACTTCATCCAGGTTATTATCTAGATTGAAATAAAAATATGACCTAATGTCACCCACATCTGGTATTCAAATTCCATGGTGGATTAATTCCTATGAATCCCTAAGATCACGCGTCACACTCTCTTAATGGATAATGGATGAAGGTCTCACATAACTCAATCTCAGTATGGTTGATTGTGGAGGAGATTCAACACCTACTAACTGGTGAGACTCTTCAGGCCTCCCTTAATCTTTAGAAAGTTCAACATATGAAATATGAACTGCTTTTTGATGGTGGAGACTGGATCACCTTGGCGTTAGAGGTATTGCTTCTCTAGCCCTAGTTTTCCAAGTATTCCTCCTACAAAGATGTTTTCATGGATCAGAAACCTATGAAACTTCTGCATAATATCTTCCCTTGGACTTCTTACCTTTATTTCCATGCAAAATAGTCGTTGTAGCTCCCACTCTATATATTCCTTTTGTAAAACCCCCTTGGGGATATGAAGAAGCCCACGATTTGGCATATCCGGCTTCTAATCCAATTGACGCATCCGATAGAGGTAATGTAATCGACAATTTGGACACCTCTAAATATATTAGAATCTATAATTGTCTCACTACCATTGGGTTTTTCTCATGTCTAACATACATGGGTGTAAAATTGTTTGATTGTTGATGACATTTTAATTGACTAGAAAAATTATAAGGGACATAAGACTCACAGATAATTTCACCATCAATCCTGGTCAATAATACACCATCTTTGAATCCCATCTTATAAGAACTAAGCTCGTAAATCTTTTCATTAACATCATCAATAAATGTTCTTCATTGTGGGTTACGAAAAGGAAAGAAATTGAATTCTCTGGAGACATTACATGCCTTTATCACTACATCAGGTCTCAATTTTTGAGGTTGAATACAAGAAACCTTCAGTAAAAATGGATTGAATCAACCATTTGGAAAACTAAATGAATTTAACACTGAGTATGAAGAAAAGGGTGCCACAATATATCCCCACAACTCTTGGAATGACCCATAAATTATAAATGCAGCCTTCCCATTTTAGAAATGTAGTAGGGAATATAATATTCTTTCCAATACAGATGTTGCTAACCAAATATAATTCCCTTCTACCAATTTGGATACAATGACAAAAGACTCTGGCCCTACACCGCCTCCGGACTCATGAACTGGATGCAAGTAAATGCATAGCTACATGGAAAGGAAGGTGGGTAAGAATATCTTTGCATCAATATAAGATTTTTCATTGTATCCCCAGTGCTTATAGTCACCTCATTCCAATGTAGAAAAATATGTGCCTAAAATATCCAAGTTATTTTCAGAATGACAATTAGTAGGAAGTCCACAGGTGGAACATTTATTTGTTGTAGGTTATAAAAAGGCTTCTATCCACACCATGGAATGAATATATTTCTTTTGATTGTGTAATTTCATTTCTATTTTGAATAGTTCTTGATCCAAAGATGGTGTTCTAGTAACATAAACCCATGTTTTATCTGGTGGAATGAACTCATCATACATTTCCCTTAGAATGGGAACCCTAGCTATTTAGTAGATATCTCACAAACTAATTCAAACTTCACCGTGTGTCAAATGGAAATAATTTGTCTGTGGAACCCTTTTCCTAAAAAATTCATGAATGAAACCATTTTTATAAACATAAGTTTGTCACATCTAGATAGAATCATAAATATAAACATTTGATAACTCTTTCTGGAATTCTGTACAAGTCCAGCACACCCAAAATTATCACATCCATTCAGGTTTCACACCTCCTCCTGAATAAAGATCCCAATATTCCTTCCATCCATTAGAATGATCTATCTCATAAGCCCAAAAAAATGAATCATATAAATGTGGCCTTTTTTCTACAACATGATCCTTCATATCAGGAGTACAACCACTGTGATGTAGTATGAAACCAATAGGGATTGTTCCTTCATGTAATGAAAGCCCCTTGCACTAATATTAATCTAGTTACAGTTGGAGAATTGAAGAAACCAATTCTTTGGGAAGTAAATATTAATATATGGAACATGGTCATATTGTAAAAGGTCATGACCAAACAGGGATAAATAAGTACATTTTGGATATTTACATTGATATGGAATTAAACCTTTCCATTGCCTATTAAGAGTACTTTTAACAACATCTAATAGTCTGGTCCGACAATCTTCATCATTTTATTTTGAGGAGCTTTAGCTTCTTTAGTAGAGGTTATCAAATGATCCATTTATAATACAAAGTAATTACTAAACTCCCACATTTAGGTTTGAATATATACTTGATAAAAAAAATCCAATTTCAACTTAAAGGAAAAGAAAATCAATAATTTGGCAAACGAAATTGTTTGCGTAGGTCCTTCGACATGGTCCGTCGTGTAGGTCCCTTGACAAGGGTCATAGAGCAACTCATTTGACGTAGTCCTTCCACATATCTCCATTGATAATGTATTTTCACCTTGAGAAAATTTCCATGATAATGCGTGAGAGCACAAAGGATTGATGATAGATGAATAAGCTATGCAACGAGAGCCAAAAACTTTGGAGGTATAAATGAAGAAAATCAAAAAGGATTGAACCTATGTATAGCCAGTTGCAGATCTTTATGGAATAACTATGAGAACTATGAATCATACCTAAGAGAATTATTTCCATGAAAAATATTTGATGTCCAACACTTAGTCCATATTCCTTTCCCCGTAATTTTACCTCAGGACTTGACCCTGTTTCTAATGAAATCCAATCCTGAGGGGGGGGGGATTTGTTGACACTACATAAGAATACAAAAAAAAATGGGTATTTCAAAATTCCAAAGTGAGGTTTGAATAATTCAAGGGAAATCCAAACCCTCAAAAGAGTTGTGTGACATACCAGTGTGGAAGACCTACATGGAAGACCTGCGCAATAGTATATTTTATGTTCCCCTATGCTGCCGACCTACACAGAGGACCTACGTGGAGGAACCACGCGAACAAAATACCTTCAACCACAACCCATTAGTACCTATAAATAGGAGCCTTGGGCTCCCCATTTAAAGAACAAATAAAGTTAAAAGACTCCTTAATGCTTCAATTGCTTAACTCTTTCACCCAGATCCATCAAATTGTCTCAGTTATCTCTCTAAAGTACGAGAGAATAGATAATTAAACAGGACAAGCCTCTTTTGAAAGTCTTTGACAATTTTTACATAGGTTTGGTTCTCGTATGTGAAATATATTCTTCATTTATTATACAAAATTGTGCAGTACACCTACTTGGCACACCTGCATGGTACATCTGTGCGGCACTGCAACATAAGGTACCTACACAGCACACTTGCGCACAATACATATGAGGAAGAGCTCGGTATACCGCCTACATACCAACTTAAGTAACCTTTTTAAATCCATTAGTGGAAGGGTATCTATTTCCATGGGTCCCTTATCTAAAAGGGGCTATGTTGAAGACTCCACCAAAACCTCCTAATTTATCAAACCTTTGGGAAAGGCACATTAACGTGTCTTTTATTTAGGGTTTGTATATTTGTAGTTAGAGGTTTCCCACATTTGTTTCACAATGGGGGTAGGGTACATTGGGTTTCTGTGGGTTTTTATATCGGTAGTCACATGAACCATTCTCCTAGGAATAGTTTTGGGATGTTTCTAGTTCTGAGAATAAGGGTTTGGGTCTTGACCTATCCCTTCTCAAAGAGCTGGAATCTCAAATTTCTGGTAGTGAAGGTAAAGTTCATTCTTTCTTTTCCATTAAAGTGAATGAAAAGTCTCCCTCCCATACCAGGATAAATTTTAGGTTAGACTTTCTGGAATAAGACCTAAACTTAATCCTTTCTTCATGTAATTTAACCCTTGTCCAATGTAATGTGAATAAAGAGAAAGCTCGTCTTCTTGCCCTTATCCACTGTCGCTGCTGTAGGTGCGCCCTCTTCCACCGGCAGAGGAGGAAAAGTGTGTTTGTCATTGTTGAATTATTCACATATTTTTATTTCTCACACTGATCATGAATCACGTGGTATTAGAGATTTTTGATGATTACAACATTTTTACAAACACCCATAGTGAATGAACTATGAGAACTCTGATTCCCAGCATAATCGGGATATGTTGGAAGCCTTCTCAGAGCTAGAGCTCACTAGATATCTTCTTCTGGAATCCAACCCTAATTCCTTTAATATGGGAATATCCATAAGAATAATCCCCAAATTAAACCCCCAAATCATCAAGGCATCCTTTTTAGGAAGTAATTATAA
The DNA here is from genome assembly GCA_963277665.1 of Viscum album. Classification (NCBI taxonomy): domain Eukaryota; kingdom Viridiplantae; phylum Streptophyta; class Magnoliopsida; order Santalales; family Viscaceae; genus Viscum; species Viscum album. Next base: position 1,445,793,110 of record OY728145.1, on the reverse strand, counting down.
ACTCATTTCTCTCAGTAAACTATACTCTCTTATGAGACTTATCAAACTACACGGGCTTTGTTTACCATCCACATGGGATATGTAGGAAGCCTCCTTGAAGTTCAAACCTAACATTTCAAATCAACTGTATTATCTTTTTTCCATATTCCCAATAAAGGCTAATATTACTTGGAAATCCATATTCCCTCCAAGGTCCTTGGGCTGATGAGGAATAATTCCCACACCAAACATTGACTAAGCACCTTTCTCTTAGATGTCCATACCACATGACATTAAACTGTACGAAAAGGACCTTATCAAATGACCTAAAAAAGGTATGATGTGTCCCATTAAGTGGCACTAAACTAAAAGGGTTATGATTCCTTTCACAAGGATACATAGTTATCCTATTTCATGGGTACGATCCCAATATCAAATCAATCATTCATCTCCCTGGATGACAGTAATTTCCAAAGTGCACCACTAAGTGGCTTAAAAACTAGTATCATCATAATGATGATTAAAATGATATTTAAATATTATATGAGAGGATACTATTTATGAATAACCTCGAATACACATAAATATCTCTATTAATGAAGAACCTTGAATACATACTGGTTATTCAAAATTTTACACATGTTAATAAGTGATTGAAAATTTTGAGGGACGGTTATGTTATTATTGGTGAATTTATAAGGATTCATAAAATTTATCTTAAATTTTAAATAGATTCCCATAGTAGAAAATAATTCCCCCCAAAAGGGTGTGATGAGTCCGACCTACCATCCTCTCAACCAATGCACATTCCTAAGTATCATAAAGTTTAAACATGATGAACGCCAACCTGGGGAGAGTAGGTCCCTTTTGAATAAAAAACTATTGTAATTTTTCAATTCCATGAATATATCCAATGGAACCACCTGGAAGTATTTGTTCGTAAATCTAGAACACGAGTTTCATGGAACTACGAAACAACAATCACTTGGAAATTGATAAAATAAGACAATTTATTTAAATGAAATGATAAAAACGGATAAATAAGATTATTTTGAAAGGAGAAAAGGGAATGGATTTAAATTTGAACAATATTTCAATGTGTTCTGAAAGGGTGTGGTGAGAAGTCCATTTTATAAGTGGTTAGAATGAAATTTTGGTTAATATTTCAAATTAATACAAATGGTGAACATGTTAAACATATCACATGGATATAAAAATATATAATAATTGAGTGTAGTTTGAGATAGTGTTTATAATACCTCAACGATAAAATTTTAATTATGTTTCAAACATGTTTATTTCTATTTACCCCTTCAAATATTACTTTTTCCATTAAATATTTTACCAAAATAACTATTCTTTACCAAAGGTAACTTAATATTTATGCCTAATATTAAAGTTCTAATTATTAGATAGTTTGTAACAAAAAATTTATAAATTTAAAATCTATTTAATTTAATTTAATTTAAAAAGTGATAAAAATAAATTTTTATATAAAAACATATAATATATCAAAAATATTTTTTGAGAAATTTTTTCTTATATTATAAAATTTAATATATGAATTTGTAAATTATAGAAAAAATTAAAAATTATAAAGGCCTGTATAAAATAAATATTTCGACCCTGAAAAATATTTCATTATACTAAATTTCAAGCTTTTATACTAATAATTTCATAAAATTCATGTTATTTGTAAAAATTTTATTTTGCAGTATTCAGCTAAAAAAATATTTTTTTTAAATCCCAAAAATTAATATAAATAAAATATTTATATATTAAATTAAAATTATGTTTTAATTTTTAAAATGTAAATTTATGAATTTTTTATATTTATCGTTTAAATAAACAGGTTAGATGTAATGACAACTGTTTTTATGGGAAATACTTTTTTTAGAATAGTAACCATTCTCATTCAATACTACATCCAATTTAATAATTAAATTGGTTGTAAAAAAGTATCCATATAAAATATATATTTTATAATTATTCAAAAGTTCCATGAAATATAAATTCTTATCGCATAAAAACCAATATTTTGAAATATACATTTCTCACCATAAAATGATTATATTAGTAATTTTAGCTATACCAGTTGAATTTCATTCATATTAAAAGTATAATTTAATTTAATTATATAAATATTTCATAAAAAATTTACCCTTATTAATTCCTACTAATTCAATGGCTAGTTTTTAATGATCTAAATATAACAAAGCTTCATTTTATATTGGTGTTTCAGTTTGAGAATTATATTAAACAAACTTATTTATATAAAGGTAATAATATATAAAAATTTCTTTTGTTAATGTTTTTGTGGGTTTCCATATGGAAAATTCTCATGGTTGTATAAAATAAACTCCATTAGTTGACTAAAATAGGTTGTCACGTAGCATGTCAGACTACACATCAAGTAATTTGGTTACACATTGTGTAGTCCATGTGTTCTTATTATGAAAAAGAATTTTCAAATATGAATCATGTAGTAATTACATGATGTGTTCAGACTAATAGTTTTCTTATAAGGAGGATTCATGGTGTGTACCAGTTATAAAATTCCTATACGTCATAATTTTACATGTCTAAATACATTCCAAAACCAAAGACATGTATCACAGACATACAGTGAGTAAGATAAAATACATATATTTAGATGTGGATGTCAGTTACCTAACCTGTTGATGAAAAATATTAGAAAAAAAATATTACTCTATAAAAAATCATCATTGTGCGTTTCATGTGTAATTTATTTAAAAAACAGCTCATATGGTAGATTTTATATGATATTATATGCTTAATTTCATTCTGTATAAAATACATAACTATAAGGCATGTACTTCTATTACATATTGTATACTCTAAATGCAGTAAATTCATAAATGTATAGTAGTTTTCTAATGTTCTATGTTTCATTTATTGATATCACACACTATTAAAAATATTCATATGTTTTGTATGTGATACCTTGTCCGTATTCACTGTATGAAATGAAAAATATTTCATATTTTTCGAACATGTACACACTGAGTCTCTCTCATGTGAAAGTTGTGTACTTATTTTATAAAATTTTAAATATTATTAAATTATTTAGTTTATTTAAAATCATAGGGGATAAGTATCTCTAGGGAAGAAAGGATGGACATTAAGATAAAATGTATTAATTGGATAATCATATAATTACATGTATTAATTCATAGATTATTGTTTTTAAGGATTGATTTTAAATGAATACAAGATAATTATTTTAACGTCTATTCATTGAAAAATTAGATGATAATGATATTATACTTACCTTTTTATGTGTTTGGTTTCTTTTAATTTAATAATTGCATGGCTTTTTATATTCATTATTATTATATTCAAATGATGGAATGAGTGCCCTCACCGCCTCCATATTTTGTATGGGGCCTTCATTCCCATGATTTAATTTCTGTAAAACCCTATTTTTGTTCCAATGACTAGATTTTAAAGTAAATTAATATATGGATCAATAATTGAGGTTTATGGTGTTTGTTTAAGATGGAGATCGGTTGAAACTAAACCTTGTAGATACACATGAAAGAGGTATAATGGAATAACAAAATCCCAAACTAACTCCAGGAGTGTTTCCCTTAGGGATAATTTTTTGTTTGTTATCCACTCTATAAACAAAACACTAGTTAATGATAATGATTATGGAATATTTTATTTATTTTATTGTTTTCGATTCCATTATTTATTTAATTAATTTAAGATTTTGATCACATAAATACATAGATTAAAGTGAAAGTAAGGAATTAAAATAAAATTATTATGAGTAAAACATGTATTAACACAAGGTTAATGACTTAATTAAAATAAATTTAATATTAAAAAGTCATGAAAATTTATGAAATGAAAAATTTTAAAAACAAAAAAACTATTCAATCAAATATTAAGTCATATTATCATTTCTATATTTAGAATAAAACAGGAAAACTAATTGTTTGATTGGACCTTTTCATTAAACATAATTTTATCGAGGAAAACTAATGACGGTTTTGGGTAAACATATTCAAGATGTTATCAAGAGAAGTAAGACATTCAAAACATGATTTTTCTTATAAGAAAGTTATTCTAAAATCCAACATAGAGAATTCATGATCAGGGAGTCCACTAAATAGATCTAGAAATTTCATGCCAGTAGTTGGAAAGACCGCCTACCTAAATAACATTGACTAATTAACCAATCCATTTTTATGATATAATAAAGGAAATAAATGTCTTATCCATTAGAATTTAACCATGATAATATGTTAAGTGTTCCACGGTTATGATATAAGAAATTGATAAAAAATGATAGACATAATAATAATTAAAATATTTTTTCTCACATATTTTTTAATCATGTTAATTACTAATAATATATTTTAATTATGAACAAAAATGGAAAGAAAAACCAAAATAACACTCTACCCATTCTATAACTCATGTAATTACCTTAGAGGATTAAATTTAATGGAGTAGAAGATATGTTTTAAACTGCTTTGCTATCAATAAATTTATTCAATGTGTTCAAATTAATATTTTCGATCCACTACCTTAGTAAGTGTGTGGTGGTGATAAGGATTTATATATGATAATCATGGAGTGCTCTATTTATGTTTATTACAATATACTATTAGTTATGTATAGAGATATGATAATGTTATATAAGTTTATGAAATCATACACCATTAATTCTATTCTCCTTGATCTGAAAAGAAAAAAAATATAATTTAGAAAAATAAAATTTTCACTGCACTTTATCAGTGTAAACTGGAAGAATGAAAACATGGAACTTATCACATCTTTAAAATGATGGATTAAATAGATAATATAGTAATTTTTAGATTCAATTGGGATAATAAATTATCCATTAATGTCATATTATCATCATCACTATTGTGTTTATCCTTATATTCATGTGGGATGGATAGTATGGATAAATCACTATGGAATATTTTGAATTTACTTTGATTGAAAGATATGTTTCTATGAAACTTGTTCCGTCATCCATTAATAATGATAAAAATAACAAGTTTGAGAATCCCTTGTCGAATTCATAGTCAATGGTTTATTTACAACATTGTTTAAATAAAAAAAATTTAAATTGGGAAATTAGTAAATATAAGGTTATATTCTTATCATGTGGAAATAAATGGTACATAAGTAATAATTTTTATTGGAGAACAAGCCATCAAAAGATTATAATTCAATTATATTACTAATTATATATAATTTCTTCCATATAATTCTTGTGTATATGTTTTCATATAGATACACATTTGAAATGTTGGAACCAATTAAATATAGAAATATTGAAGGAAGTAAGGTTCATTATTAGAGGATGTATATAAGGGAGATTCTTAGAATAGTAAAGAGAATTGCACAACTTTTATATTACACTTTGGAATTATTTAAGTTCAGCTATTATTTATTATTTAGAATTACTAAAAAAATTATCTCAGTGTATATTTTAGACATAATTTTAATTATTACAGGATTAAAATATATTTTTATGGTATTTTATAGTATAAGAATTGTTTAGTAATTTTAGAATCGTTAATATATAACCCAGAAAAATTAAGAAAAATATAAGACTTAAAAACATGATTATGGAAAGATAAATATTTTAAAGATAAACTAATATAATCAGATTTTTTATATCTAGATAATCATTTTAGTATCTACTAACGTGAGATAATATGAATAATAAAAAACTATATATCATTACATAGACAAATTTACCTTTATAAATAAAGGTATTTAGCATATATTTTATTGTTATTTCAACAAGGCCATATGAATAATTCAAATTAAATAGGTAAATTCATATACTTTTTGAAATTCCATTATGAAATTATAAAAATTCATAGTGAATTTAAAGAGAGAACATAGTGAAGATAGGGGATTCTATGATCTTTATGTGAGGAAAAATATTATCCAAGTATCATTGATTATATACAAGTTGAGTAAACATATTCTAAATCTCACATTAACTTATATACTAAAATATATTGATGACAGTAAAATGTAGATCAATGAGGAGTCTTATATTTGTTTAATGTATTTAAATAAATTCAAAAGAATATTCTTAAAATATAATTGAAAATACAAAACTATATGAAAGAAATTTTTAATAATGGATATCAGAATTTGGATATGAAAAAATCTATTAAGTCACAGACTCCAGTGTTTATTGAAATATATTTGTTAAAATCTAGTATTTTCTATAAACTAACACCATTCACTTAGTTAATCCTGGTTAAAAATCCGATTACCAATAAGGATATCATCATTTACTTAATAATTGATATGTTTGTATGATAGAACCATATATATTATAGAATATAAGGATAAAACATAACATTAAGGGATTCAATTGTAAATTTACAAAAGTTGGTATTGAAATGTTGGATTCCATAAAGATCATTGGGAGGAGTGGTTCTAGAGACACATAATATATCATAATTCATCAAAAAATAGGTGGTTTAGGTTCACCATAGTGGGTGAAACATATATTCTTCATCACGAATAATTTTTACTATAAATAATAATTAAATAGAAATATGCTAATATTGAAGATTATGTATGAATATACTAATAGATTACACGAATCAAGATTTGGGGACACTGTATTTTGGACGATTATATGACTTGATATAGTTCCTAAGTATTCAATAAGATATATAACAAGGATGGTATAAGCTCGTACTATTAATTTATGATTGATTATTAAAAGGATTAATCTATAAAAAATCATATATATCATTCATAATGGTTAAAATGATTTTGAATTATACTTTTCCAAGTATAATTCCATGATCATCATATTGGTACATTGAATATCAAGGACACCACCTTTATGAGAAACCTTACTAAATATTTTATATGATGTAATATGAGGCCTTGTGGTATATTTATTTATCGAATAACTAAAAAGGGTTAGTGAAATACAAAAATACCATTAATATATACTTATTATATAAATTAAAGGCTAAATCATGGGTTGTGATCATATAATAGTCATTGCGAGATGAATGAGTTATATATATCTAATATTTAAATGGAGAACTATTGTTTTCAAGATAGATACTTCGATAACAAATGAGAAATAATTTATATTTTACGTGTTTGTCAACACTATGGAAAGAATTTCTCTAAGAATGACATAAAGTATAAACCATGTTCTAGGAAAAATATCTTCATAATGATATCCATGGGTTTTATAAATATATTTATCATTTATATATTGATAATCTATTGAAAATTACAAGTTGAAACAATTAAAGACCAAATTAATTTTGGCATAAAATCTTTCCAGTAGAACATGCATGTGTGTAAAAAGATATTGTTGAGATTATAATAATTTAAAAAGATAAACTGCTAGAAATTTATCTTATATTATTTGATATATATTGGTGTTTTATATCATAGATTCATTATAAATATGAGGTAAATATCATGTATATCCAATATAAGTACAATGGATTTCAGTTAGAACTATCTAAAACTACTTGAAAACATATAACTAGATTATTTCTGGGATTCTATAGTAGTAGGCCTACTAGTGATCAAGTAATTAAAAATTTATATAAATTTATTTCCATTTTTCTAGAATTTTAGTAAGGATAATTTAATATGAAATAAAATATTATTACAACTAATGGTTTTGATATCTACAATATCTGATTTTTTCGCAGCTTCAAATGTTTCTAAATAAATAGTCAAGAAATATATCTTTCCATTTTTTGGATATATAAAATGTACGTGTTTTATCATTATTGTGATACTCTTTGAATATAGACTTAATAAATATGTCAGGTTTGTAACAAATGAACAAGATGTGGATACTCATTTATAATAGTAATTGTGGGTTTTTCTCAATGTAGTGATGTTTCATATATTCTTTACATTGTCATGCTATTATACAAACCATATAAAAACACATCATGATATTTGTAGCTATACCCATACATAGTAGAATCATATTTGATATGTGAGAACTAATCAGTCGTTAACAATTCGCTCTAGTGAATGTTATATTTTTTTGGAGTTATTTCCCTATCGAAAAATAAGTTATACTTTAAATTTACTATATATTCATAGATTATAATATTATCAAATACCTTATAATATATTGATTGTCATTATGTGTAACATTAATATGATAATGTCTAAAAATATAGATTGCATTGAATGGTTGATAGGTATTTCCCTATAATCATGTGAACCTTGATATAGAATGATAAAATTATTAAACTTATTTGTAAGTTAGGATAGCATTTAATGAAGGTACACATAGTATGTTGATTTTAAAGTGTAATTACTCATAGGTGGATGAGACTTCATTTTAATATGTTTTCACATGGTTATATTTAAGATAATTGAATATGAAAGTAGATCCACCTGTTAGAATCCCACAGGTTTTTATGTCATTAAAAATTCATGTTTTCGAGCATTTTTAATGTCCCTTATAAATTAATTTTATTATTAATTCTTATCATGAATCAAAAACATTTATATTCTAACCAAAACAGTGATGTCATATGTTCTTAGGAAGTAGGTTACAATGGCTGTGTCATGGATGATATGTTATTAATGAATAAGTTGTGGAACAATTTCTCCCTTCCATATTTGTGAAATTTGTTATCTCATCCAATTTATTGAAATGGAACCATCACATTAAATTCCATTTTCATGATTCCCGGGTAGGTTTATTTTAAATATTCCTTGAAAGTTGTATCAAGAATATTGGTCAATGACATAGGTGTGTGGACTTCATGAAGAGATATCATGACAAAGAGATTATATTATGTAGTGAGTGTCATCACATGGTTGTTTTCATTGAAATATATGTTCTTCCTATGTAGGTATCTTGACTTATTTCTAGACCATAATATTGGGCATTATATAAGATTGCCTATTGCCATTGAGGATGCAGCCTAGATGGTCATTGACAAAATGTTTCTTTTGATCATAGTTAAATATTATATATATTTAGTTGTTATAATAAATATTATTTTCTATAATGAAAAATTATATTTAATCAGAATTTATCGATATACAATTTTATAAAAATATTTATTCTCAAAGAAATAGTTTGATTATGTGGATAAGTAAAATATTTATTTATCTATTTTTATTCAAATGGTATTAAATATTTATTTTCTCATTAATAAATAATTTATTTCATTATTTGAATATAAAAATAAAAATTTAATTCTCAAACTACACATATAGTACTTATTTAATGATTGATTATAATATATTTAATTTTTATTATTTTTTGGGAAATAAATAATTTTTATTAATAAATAATTTATTTAATTATGTGAATATTAAAATAACTATTTTATTATTCATACTTTAAATATTATATTTATTTATTATATATAAATATATATTTGGGAATTAAATAAATTTCAATGTAGAGGAGTGAACCTAGTTATTCATTTGGTGCTAGAACTTTATTTATCCGACCAAAAATAATATTTACCATTGCACGGGATAACATATGACATGGAATAAAATAATATTATAATTATTTTACTTGTATTGTGGTTAATTGTGGGTTCAACATATTAATAAGATCTTTTATAAAATTAATTGATATGAACCATAACAGTAGTTATATAAATAGATTATTATAATAATTATCATTCTATTGTCAAAGCTTAAAAATAACCTCCCCATAAAATTCTCTACAATTGTAGAAAAACTCTATGGTTTTCTCTCAATATAGAGAGATTCACTATTCCTCGCTCCTTCCTCTTAAGAATAAGTTATTTTTAGACGATATTTTTAGACCAAAGGAATCGTTATAGTAATCAAGGTAGCTATTAATGATGATCTGTACCATCATGCTAGAACCTGAAGTACCATCGATGATATTCCATGATTAAATGATCACATGTGTATCACCACTATAGGTTATCTAATTTGGGACCTCATAAACATAATTAAAGTAATTATTAATGGAATTATTTTGATAAACACCTTTAATAATAAGAGAAATAAAGATGAAGGAATTATTTTATGTTATTAAATTAATTATAAATTAAAACGAAAATGACCCTCTCTCTTGGTTCTGGTGATTTTTTAAAATATTATTTTGAAAAAAAATATAATTTTTCATAATTTTCATTTCATGTGAATTATGAACTATCCTTTAAAAATGACTAAAATCATATTTTCTATAGGCCCAAAAAGAACATCCATTGTATCTGGAACCATCATAAAAGTATGTAAACATTTCTTTAAATCATTCACATTGTTGAATCATTTAAAATGATGATTCCAAAATGAATTCATAAATAGAGTATGATTTAAAGGTTATCTCCAAATTCTCTAAGAATTTTAAACCTAATTATATTGAGTATATAAGAAAAGAATAACTTTCCTTAGGTTATATTTCATCTAATTACTTTTAAATATTATGTGAACCCTTATATGGTTTACATAATCATCTAGATTTAATTGTTCAATAAACTCAAAACTAGCTTTATCTAGAATGTATTCTTCTTAAGACATGTTATTTTATTTTCTTATATATCAACATTTCCTAAGTTTTATACCATTCTATGTGAAAACCAATTTTCTTAGGAATCGGAATGTAATTATATAAAGGTTACCTATTATTTTATTTCCTTATATAAGATAATATAGGGGTACCAAATAATGGCCAAAACTACCTATTTAGATGAGTGAGATCCTAAAAAATTCTCACTTTAGAAGATATTTGACACATAGTATGTTAAATATTATTTTATCTCGTTATCTTATCTATTGTATTCCATTATTTATGCATTATTATAATTATTTAGTTTGGAATCATATTCCATCAACCAAATCAATAAGTTCAAGCCATATTTATGTGTAAATCATCACCTAACTAATATTATTTGTTACTAACCAAAATTAAAATCCACCTATATCCATACAGATACAAATTCATGCCATGAATGAGGAACATTAATTTAATGTTAACGAGTCATATAAAATCTAAACATCCCACAAGATTATGCTTGGGGTGATTGATACCACTGAGCTATTTTGATGATATATCTAACATCCTAAACACAACATAATAATCACTCCAAAAAACCATTATGCATAGAATATATCAATACATTTTTTTATTATTATAAATGAATACAAATAATAACTACATACACCAATCTATCTAGTTTTTCAAATATTTTCACTATAATTTTACCAATATCTATAATAAGTAGATGAAATAATCCTTCCACTGATGGTATCCAAATATCATAAGAATCACTCAAAACCCAGGTAGGGTGTATCTTAACAACAAAATAATTTCTAATTTCTTTTAATGGTTTGAGATAATTTTAGTAATAAAATTTAGTATTTAAGGACTTCTTAATAATGTGACAACTCACTTGAGGAATGATCCACATTATACTTTCCTTGCAGAGCATTGAATTGTTGGACTTTATTGATTGGCCATTCAATAAACTCCACTAATTTTTTTGTTATTCAAAAATTTTTCTCAATCAAATTAAAATCCATTTAACACTTAAATTATTATTAGTGATAATGAATCTCTTCAAATCTACCATAATATTAAGAATAATTGAACATGATATTATTCTGAGAAATAGAACAAGGAATACAATATGCTATTATGTATTATTATAATACCACCAATGTAAACCATGATATAGTGATACTCACTTTGTCATGGTGTATCAATTTTTAGACCATGATGTTTTCTAAACAACCATTCCCTAGTGGTTCTTTTTGTATGAAATCTGATAAGAAGATATGAATCACATTACATTTATATGAGTTCATTTCATAAGTATATATTGATTTTTTTATTTTTATTTATAATATTAAAGTGTTTGATTTTCCATCCTTAATTGGATAAAAATTTAATGTTTCTAATAAAATGATAGCATTGATTCATGTAATTATATAGTTGTTTTTCATGATTGTGAATCTCAATTATTATGAATGTTTGATAAAAATAGGAATTGATTGATATAGTTGGTATTGGTTTTTTGTTGGTTGTTTCTAGTTTTTTGTGTTATCTTTTGTTTTTGGAATTGTTGGGGATTGTGGTTGTTGGTAATGATGGTGATATTGTGACATAGCTATTGTGGCATAGGTTTGGTTTTTTCAGACGATATTATGGTTATGGGATGGATGGGTTGTGTGCGAAAAGATGTGATATTTTTTTATAGTAGTTTCTGGATTTTGTTGATGAAAGGGTTGGTGTTGAATTAGGCGTAGGTTGTGTGATTGTGTGGTAGTTTCCTAGTGTCATGGGAGAGGAATAGAATTAATTAAATAAGTAGTTGAAATTGGATAGGAATGATAAATAATGACTGTTAAATGAATTATAATGATTTTTATGTAAGTGTAATGGCGTGAAATATGTGTATAATGCTTAATAAATTGGTTTCCATTAAATATATTAATTTTGGTGGCTGTTTTAAAATGATAATGGTTATTAAAAATGTAGTAAAATGATAAGTAGTGTGTGTAAAAAATATAATTACATGATAATGGTGTGATTAGTGGAATTTAATAGTATTTTAATGAAGATATGATAAAATGGGAAGTTATAAATATTATTATCGATGTAATTTATGAATAGATAGGGTTGATTTTAGTAATAGTGATGAAATTGATCATTAATAATTATGTGTAATTATGAAATGGTTTTTGTGGGTGATTGTAGGGTTGGTTTCATTTAGAACCATATGTTTGTCTTGTGGGTGATGATTATATAACTTATATTTTCTTTATATATTTTACGCACCATTATCTTAGTTATATTTCCCTACTAACACCTATATAGACCTGGGTTCCTGGTGTTTTCCAAAATTTTAATCTTATAGTCATAATATATAGTTGATTGATCCTTTTTCCAAGATATCCCTTAAGATTTAGTATGGGATATGATGACTCATGATAGGTATATATATACAGGTTGTAATGGATATTGGTTTTTGTGTTTATATATAAAATCTTACTTGTAAATTAGGTTGGTGTGTGGATATAGGGTGTGGGATTGTTCATGTTGAAAAGCCCAATGGATCATCAAGGTACAAAAATAGGGGTGAATCAGTGAACCCAATTTTTTTGAATTTGTTTCACTTTTTAATCCATTTTAAATTCAAATCTCTATATCCATTAGGATGAATAAATCTTCACTGTTAATAAGAAATCACACCACATGCAATATATAATGTAAATGAATAAAAAAACATAATATTTTACATGTTTTTTTACCAATATGGATGACTAAAACATTTCTTTTTTTGAGTTAATTTTGAGACATAGATTCACCACTTATAATAATTAAATCATTTACAGTGGGGTGGTACAGATCAACATCCACTTCCCTGAATTATAAAACCATTCCAATAGTGTTATTTATACTAGAATCCCACTAGTTTTCTTTATATTTTAATCCCACCTATGTATACAAACACAATTTAAAAAATGAGAAATGTCACAAAATCTCTCTATATCAACAAAAATATAAAACTAATCTCCATATTTGATCAACTGTGATATGTTGGTTTTGAACATAATCACTTCCACTTATTTTTTTTGAATTCCAATAAATTTTATAAACAATACTATATTAATTTCATCCCCGTAATATTCATAATCAGTAAAATATTACAATTCCCCTACAACTCTATATAATAATAGAATGAACAACTGATGATTCGTCAACACACAACAGTTTGTATTGTTACTTAAATATCTGAATATATGGAAGCTATAAAATTCCAATACAACCCATTAAATTATGTTTTAAATATTTCACATGAAAATAATGCTTTTATTATTTTCCATCATTTTTCAATTTATATTTTACGGCATTCATATATTTTTATCTTCAAGTGTCACTTCATGAATGCAGATAAAATGTTCTGCATGAAGTCATTATTTCATGCCTGGTTATCATTAACATCATAGGTATGTACACTGCCTTCACATGATTATTCAAATATATTTTGAAGAAAATAAAATCTTTCCCTCAATCTCCTTTTCACGGGTTAGTTGTATTCATTCAGTTATCATATAAAGAAAAGTATTTTTACCCATTTTTCTCCCATGCGTATATCATATTTCAAAATAAGCTCCAATTTCAATTTTTATTAATCTCTAATCATGGAACTAACCTAAAATTCATAGAATTATTAAAATTCATGAATATATAATTTATTTATTTTTAATTCACTCAAATTATATGATATTTATCTCTTAAAAACTCCTTCAAATCACACTGATTCACAAAAATATTTATGAAGAAACATTGTTCTTCACAAAACATTTATATATAAATATTATTCTCTATTATTATCTTAATCTTATGGAACAACACTGCTTCTTTGTATAACTTATGTTATATTAGTTATCTATTTCTTTTATTATTTTCCTATTAGTATTTGTGGGATTTTCACTTCATGAATATTTAAATATAATGAAATATGTTCACATTTATCTCAGTCAGATTATTGAATGTGTTTCATATAAGCACATGCTCACTAATCTGACCAAGTAATATGTGGTTTCAAAGGTTGAGGCACAACACAACAATACATATAATCCTCTTGGGAAATTAGAGTGTTTTATATTTTATGTTTCAGTCTACCAACTCTCACTCATATTATTATTGAGACTACTTATTACGAATGGATTGTTTGATAGTATTTAAAGTTTTTATCTATATACATACCTCACATACATGTACATCCACATATATATGTGAAATTACTAACCATATACAATACAATTTCCAAAAATCAAACTCTATAAAAAACATATCACACTTCATGGACTTATCCATTTCTCAATTAGACTTCTCTCATTCATAAAACAAATTCCACATATGAATCGATAAGGTTCATATTTCTTGGTCTATCAAATGGAAATATAATAATCAATTTGATCATCGAATGTTAAGGTATAAACTAATTTTGGCATATAGTATCCATGTAATTACTCAATGTGAAGATGATGTTGATGTAGATTTGATGACCTACATTATATATCTATCTTTTTTAAAAAATATACAATATATCACATAGTAAAATACCACATTGATTTTTTTTCTTCTAAGAACAACTTAATAATTCAAAGTGAACCATAGTCTCAGAAGGTGTGAAGAATCAATTCCTCTCTTATCTTCCTCTACCTCTCTCCATGTTTTTCCCATAGTAGGTTATTTACCTCATATATGTACCTACAATTGAAAACACCATCCAACCATATGCAAGAACCCATCTCTATGTAAGGTGTGTGATCTGGATTTCTCACATGGTTGAGTTATCATCCCACACATGTGAGATTGATTAGATTCTTCCCCTTTTAGTGTTGGAATATATTTTTTTCTATCACTTATAACAAATATCTATTTAATATATTCAATTTTGAAATTCCAAATTTAAATTTCAAACCATAATATCATCTTCAAGTCCCATTTTTAAAACATGTAATTAAATCTTATAAAAATCAAGACATTTTTAATCATAGAAATTTTTAATTTCAATTACAATGGATTTTATCATCAAATTATCCCCACATATAATATTTCTTCAATAATAATGACTATTGAAAAAAATGTCATTACAATATATTATTCAAATGTTTTAAATAATTTGAGTTATCCTAATAAATTTGAAACATGTCTCGGATATTAGGAAAAAATATAAAAACATAACAATAAATTTTTATTTTTTCAATGACACGGCTCTTCATGTAACCCCGTCATTGATAAATTATGAATAATTCTCATAAATAATTCAGTTGAATTAACTCCACACTTCAATACCTATATTATTGAATTTATATCTTAAAAACACATTGATAAAAAATTAAATATAATTACTTCAATCAATTTCAGTTGTTCACATGGATTTTGTAGGCCATGAGGCTGATTCATTTCATTTTCATAATATCCTACAATACTGAAGATTTGATGTATGAAGTGAAGTGATTTTTTTTGTGTAGTATGTGGTTATGATATGAGGATATGCGGTTATATGGTCATATAAAAGGATTTGAATCATGAGACATATGTCATGGGGGAAGGAGAGATACTAGATAAGTGAATAAGTGGCTTTGGGGTACCTTATTGATATAAATTCATTTTATTCTATTTTATTGTACTTGGATACATTATTGTGCGGGGGAGCCTTGGTGAGGGTGGGTGTTAGTGGCTCATTTGTGGGCGGTAGTTAATTATGATGTTTATTTACTATGTTATTATTATAATTTAACTATAATTTAATAAGTGGTTTTGGGGTTATCATATTAAGTATTAATATATCATATCCCATTTCTACATATATATATATTTATTTATGTATTTCTAGGAAGGTGTTTTTGATCAATTTTTATTGTACAAGTGTAAGGGGATCACGATTGGTTTTGGTGTTTCTACCATAGGAGTTTCATTTTGGTATTTTATATTTCAGAATGATTTTATGTGAAACATTTACATATATTGTCAAGACCCGTCCCATGGGGCCAATGTCATGAATACCCCAAGCCCGCCATCCATAGGCCATGGGTTGGCGACTAGCACCAGAAAGGCATTTCCTTAAAATGGGAATGTATTACCTTTAAACCTATACAACCACATGGTGAAAGAACAAAATAAGATGCAACTACGAAGTAAAATTGTTTTAGGAATAGTGTGTACTGAATGTAAAGGTGTCAGAATACAAGTTGAACTGAAATTAACAACTACAATATAAAACAATAAAAATCTATTGAGATTGTCCACCAAGGATCCTACATAAAGAGTAGGTACAACTCGTCTGTACAAATCTCCATGTCAACCACCACTGTTGTCTATCGTCAGGTCCTAGCTCCCTGAGTCTTAGTCAAGGTAGCTCGTCATCTGTAAAAGACACAACAAGGTGTGGGAAACTCCTGTCCATGGGTGATTTTAAAAATACCCAATAGGGACCCTGAGACCCCCGAAGGTCTCTCATACGTCCACAAAGGAAACCCACAAAGCCTGATATCAATCGCAAAGCAGAAATAAAAAGACTCAGCTCAAACCAGGTATAACATAACTATATTTGTAAAAAAGATTAGTCATAAGACTAGATCAATTTATCCTATTAAGAGGAACTACTGTTGACCCACACATGATTGATAAGTACTAACACCCACTGAATCACATAGGATCGATAGGTACTAACCCCCCCTGACCCACACAGGATCGATAGGTACTAACCCGCAGCGACACAAATAGGACTTGACCCACATAGGATCGGTATGCACTAACCCACTATGGATCATTTGGCATTGACCCACACAGGATATTCCCCACATGGGATCAGCATGTGCTGAGCCACATAGGATCGCTAAGTGCTGACCCACACATGATCTGAACCACATAGGATCGGTCGGTGCTGATCCACGTAGGATAGCTAAGTGTTGATCCAAATAAGATCATGAGGTTCCGAGTCACATAGGACGGCTAGGTACTGATGCACACAGGATCACTAGGTGAAGATCCAAACAGGATCGTTGTTCATTCTTCAAATCTCAGCTAGCCACTGGATTCATGTACATTTTATTCTTTATTTAGAGAGAATCCTCTTCTCAATATATCAGTCATACATCAACCAAAATGAATTCCCATGAAGAAGTAACCTAATGATCAGTCATGTCATAAGGATTCCAACACAAGAGACTGTGCATCAATCAGACGCCTAGTCTGAGAGTTATATGCGTTTTTTTGTCGAAGGCCCGATTGGATTCAAGTACGATCCAACCCAGATATATCACAAATTTCTCCAAAACTCAGGTGGAGTGTCTCAAAAATACCGTCTTGTTCCATGGATTTCGTCATATGGTCTGTCAAACGGATATCTGGTTTTTTAGTTATGGATCTTTTTGTAAAACGGTGTCGAAGTGGGTTTGGGGCCAGTCTGACCTGGCCAGGCCGACCCGACTAGACCCGGTTTGGCCCAACCCGACCTGATTTGATCCGACCCAGCGCATCCCAAACCCGCTAGGCTAGGCTGTGGCGTGCTCGGCCTGTTGGGCAGCGGACTGACATGGCTCATTGGGCAGCGGACTGGCATTGCCTGTTGGTTGGTGCGACCTGTGCGAGGGGTCGTGTGGCCCCTCGTTCCCGAACAGCTCAATGAGTCATTCAGCTCTTTAACCAACAGTGCCACGTGGTTCTGCCTCAGTTGGCAATGGGAACCATGGGGTGTGGGTCCCCTTAGTTGTAGCTTCGAAGCCGCAACCACCTCCCGGGTTGCGCGATGGTGTGCTTCTCTCCGCCAACATGGTCATCCTAGGGTCGACTACCTGTCTGGTCCGCCGAGGTGCCGCCTCCTTCTGCGGATGGCGAGTGCTAGACACCGCCCTCTCCTACCAATGTAGGTTTCCGGTGTTACACTGACACACCTTTCGTAGGGCTCCGTCGACACTTTGGAGCTCCGTTTCCACTTTCTAATACGCCTACAGGTCACCTGGGATGCCACCGTCATTGCATGACCCTCTAATTTTCATTACTGTCAAATTCAAAATTCACCCGCGAAGAACGCAAGAATAAATCAAGCGGTGGAGGGTTCATGAATTGTTCATTTGGACCGCGCCCTCCATTTTTGCATCCTAACAAGCATGTATCAAATAAAAACATCACTTAGATATTGATTAAGTCCCATTCAAAACTCCCGCAACAAACACCCACAAATTCAAGAATGAGGTAAAGACATTAAAGTTTCTTGTATTTAATAACAACCACTACCTAGAGAATTGTTCAAGGTGTCGCAGTTGGGGTGAGAGAAGAGTCCTTGTTGGTTGAAGTCGTCGGTGATCATCGATACCAGATCGTTGCCTCCAGAGCTTCCGTCCTCTGTCGGTGGAAGTTTCCATAGTACATCGCCAGAGTTCCTCGCATGATGAAGTCGTGTCAAAAACCCCAACCCGAGCTCCATTTAAAAAGATGGGGAGTGTGAGTAATACATAAAAAGAATAGATGATGTTCATTAATGAGTTTTTAATTAATGAAACTCTTCATTCCCAGTGGTATGGTTACACAATTGAAGATTCAATCCATTGAATGGCTTGGAAACCTATTGGTCCCACCACCGCCGCACAATAGGTGGTAGGATAATAAAATAATAATTTTTGTTATTTTATTATTTCATTAAAAGTTGCTAAAACTAAATTTTTTACCTGACCTACTGTGTTCAATGTTATGCCTCCCTTAAGTGAATCCCAGCACTGCGGATTTAACGGTGCCCTTAGATTTTGAATCCGAGCACTGGTTCAAAAGATAGAAAATGTTCTCGTGCGTTTAATGAACGTACCTTATAAAAGTTCAAAAATCCGTTCCGGGCACACTGGGCCTCGGAATCAAGCGCTGTTAATTTTCGCAGATTGGTAATAATCCCAAATAATTAAAAATATTATATGTAATTTATGGGTCTTTACATTCTCCCCATCCTAGGTATTTTCATCCCCAAAATCTATAACAAAACTAGGGGAACAAATGGGGTACTGAGAACATAACTAACCCTCCGCTCCCATGTGCTCTCCTGGAGAATCTCGTGCTTCCAAAGAACTTTAACCAGAGGAATCGACCACCCATGAAAGACAAACTCTAGACAATTCTCTATCTCTACTGAGAAATCCACAAACATCTCCCCATCGATGAGGTCTAGCTTTCCCCAGTCGATAGCGTGCGATGGATCATGCACGTACCACCTCAGTTGGGACACATGGAAAACATTATGCACTCTGTGCATCTATGGGGGAAGAGATAGATGGCACGCCACCTCTCCTAGTCTGCTGAGGATCTGGAAAGGTCATATAAACCTCGGAGATAGCTTTTTTCCTTTACCAAACCTCTATAATCCTCGTTATGGTGAGACCCATAAGAAGACATGGTCTCCTTTTTCAAACTCTAAGGGTCTTTGTCTCCTATAGGCATAATACTTCTACCAGATCTATGTAGTCTTCATCTTCTATTGGATGATTTGAACCTACTCCATGGTAGCCTATACCAACTCTGGACCCATAGGTGCTAACTCCCAGAGGTATGTCCTACATAGAGGTGATCTACATCGTTGACCATACATGGCCTCAAACGGATCCATGACGATGGTGGTGTGATAATTGTTGTTCTATGAAAACTCCACCAGTGGTAGGTGGTCCTCCCAACTACAGCCAAAATCGAGGAAAAAAGCACAAAGCATGTCCTCGAGTTTATGTATGGTCCTCTCTGTCTGACCATATGTTTGAGGGTGAAGGGTGGTTCTCAAGCATAGCTGATTCATGAACACGTATTGAAATACCTTCCACAAATAAGATGTAAAATGTGCATCACAATATGATACGATCACTGATGGAAACCAGTGAAGCCGTACAATATCTTGAACATAGAGGCGTACCAAGCTCTCTATTAATCCCTACTCTCTGATGGGTAAAAAGAGGGCTGACTTATTGAGTCGATCAACAATCACCTAGATGGAATTGTGGCCCCTGGATGTATGTGGTAGTACTGTCGTGACATTCATGTAGATACATAACACTTCCACTCTAGTACCTCAAGTGGATGAGCTACGCCTACTGGTACTTGATGCTCAGCCTTCAATTTCTGACAAGTGAGGCATTGTGATATGAACTCTACCACTGCATTCTTCATCCATGTCGTGCATGAGGTCTTGGTACATCTTTTCCACTCCATGATGTACCTCCAAACATGATGTATGAATCTTCCTCAACACCTCATCTCATAGCATCAAAGTTATCATGGTGCGTCCTCTGATGAAAATGATGTGCTACCCACCTTTATAAAATCTATCAAGAGCATGTCCGGAGGATATCTGAGCACTTCAGGACTCACAGTCTATATCTCCATGTTGTTCCTCCTTGACTCTATGAAGTAGTGGGGGAGTAACAGTCATAGACTGGAGGTAAGATGCTCCATCACTATCCACGAAGGATAACTGCAACGTGGCTAGTTGCTCTGTCACCTCACTCAAAAGTTGTAGACCAGACCTCCTGCTGAGTGTGTCTGCTACTATGTTCCCCTTCCCAAGAGTGTAGACTACCACAAATTCATAGTCTTGGAGGAACTCCAACCATCGTCGTTGTCTTAGGTTCAAGTCCTTCTGTTGGAAGATACACCTGAGACTCTTGTGGTCAGAGTAAACAGTAAATCGTTCACCCATCAAGTAGTGCCACCACATCTTATACACAAAGAACACTACTGCTAACTCCAAATCATTGGTATAGCAGTTATACTCAGGATTTCTCAACTTCCATGAGCCGTAGGCGATCACTACTCACTACTGCATCAGGAAACAACCTAGTCTGGTCCATGATGTGTCTCAGTAGACTAAAAAATCAACACCATCTTCTGGTATCCTCAAGATGGGGGCACTCATCAATCTCTTTCTCAGTACCTGAAAACTCTAAAGGAATCTCTCCGTCCTCACAGAGGGTTGTCTCTCATTTTTCAAAGATTAAAAGGGTGCTGAATCTCGGTAACATTTGGGTATGAATCCCCGGTAGTACCCAGAAATTCCCAACAAACTCCACACCTTGGTCATACACATGGGTGGATCTTAAGGAACCACTGCCTCTATCCATTCCAGATCCACGTCAACTCTAGCCTCAGAGATAACTTTCCCAAGGAAGTGGAATTCTCGTATCCATAACTAGAACTTCGAGAGTTTACCTTAAAGATGGTACTCTTGGAGTGTATCCAGAACGATATATAGGTGCATGGCATGATCCTCCTCAAACGCTGAGTATATCAATATGTTGTCAACGAAGACCACCAAAAAGTGATTGAGGTATGTATAGAAGATCATGTTCATGATCCCTGTGAACACATCCTAAGTGTTGGTCATTCCTAAGGAAATTTCCATGAACTACTAATAGCCATACCAAAATCTAAAGGGTGTCTTCGGTATGTCCTTGTCCCGTACCCTGAGTTGAGGATAGCCTGATCTGAGGTCTATCTTTGAAAACCACTGTTCTCCCTTCAGTTTGTTGAAGAGATCATTAATCCTTAGGAGTGGATACTTTTTCTTCATGGTAACCTAGTTAAGGGACTGATAATGCACACAATGCCTCAGACTACCATCTTCCATCATGGCGGACAAAATCGGGGATTTCCATTGAGAAAAACTGAGCCTTATGAACCTTTTCCCCAAGAAGTCCACCAAATGTACCTAATACTCAGGATGATCCATCGGCGCCATCTGATATGCCGGTGTAGATATCAGTGTTTTCTTGGGATACTAGTTGATGTGTAATTCTAACTCCCTATGAGGAGGTAGTCAGAGTACATCATTAGGGAAGACATCAGCATAATGGTCCACCACTACAGGATAAATCAGACTCCTCATGCCAACATCTCCGAGGGTTAGTCTAGCCAACTAATGAGTGGCCGGCTGCACCCTCCTCCGATTATGTTCATCCTGTGCTATAAAGGTTCCCTTCTCACTAGTGAAGAAAAACCTAGTCCCATCCTCGTGGTCACACAACACATTGCGCCTAAAGAATTCGATCTGAGCATGAACTATGGATAACCAGTACATACACAATATGAAATTATAAGGCATCGAAGATACTTCAAGGAGATCCCAGCCAAAGATCTCACCTCCTAGATTGAGCTCAAACTGTCATCACCAGTGTGTAATCATTGAAACTTTTCCCATAGGAGTCTCAAATCGTATGGATTGAGCCAATGGATCCATCAGAATCTCTAAGCTCTGAACAAGAGTCATGTCAATAAAAGAGTGACTAGAACCTGTTTCTATAAGATCATTATCTAGGGTGGAATAGACACTGATCATACCTCCAATCATCTCTGAAGCACCGTGGTCATAGGCCTCTGCTGCATGAAGCTGAGCTCGCCCATGTCCACCTACTTCCTAATGTCAGGGTGGAGCACCTGGGGGTGGTGGTGGTAGAACCTCAAATTGTCATCCACCACCTACTGCATGAAATGCAGCTCTTCCACGTCTGTTTCCCAATGTAACCCCTCGCTCGAACCTCAACCGCTACCTCAACGGTCCCTCGATCATCTAATGATCGTCGGTATAGCGGGTCAGGCAGTCGCGAGCCATGTGGCCCTACCCACCACACATGAATCACAGTCTTCTCTTCTGAAGGCGTGCATCACCTCTTAAGCTCCACACCTCCGACCCTACATCATAGGTTCATCCCCCAGAAGGACTAGCCCACATTGACCTCTACGTCATCTACCAACTGCCTGCTATAGATGAATCTTCTACCTTTCGTCTTGTGGTGTCTCTCACTGTTGGTGCCTACTCAGCTAAAATTCTCTCCACCAATAATTCTCGCTCGAACACTCCAGGTTATGTCGTGATATTTATTGATATCATCAACGCTCTAATCTCTCATCGGAGACCCGACTTGAAGGTTGATGCCCTGAAGAGAGGGTCACATACCATGTCGGTGGAGTGGCGTGAGAGGTCAGTGAATCTTACCGAGTACTATGTCACTAATTGGTTTCCCTACTGTAAGTGTCGCATCTCCTAGATACTCTATGAGTGTAATTTTTCTTGTATGAATTCCACCCAGAGGAGGGTCTCAAAGTACAACCAGGTGAGTTTATCCTCCTCATGCATCTATAATTTCAGACTCTACCATCCCCCTGTTGTGACCTATAATAGTCTAGCAGCTAGGATCTCCATCAGATTTGCTGACATCTAAACCAAGAGAATATCCTATGTCACAACATCCATCCAGTCCTCAGCTGCCTAGGGATCTGTCTCGCCTCAAATCCTTGGAGGTCGTTGTCTCATGAACTCGTGCAATGTGATCAGTCGGTGTGCATGTTATACGAGTGGGGTTGGTGTAAAATGGTTCCCTCCAAGTGGTGGTGCTGCTGGTATACCACCCAAAGGTTCCAACACAGTAAGAGGGCCCTACACCGAAGCCTGATCACTCGGTGGACCATCATCATGTACTCTCTCTAAAATCCTGACTGGCTATATGTGAGGTGAGATCATAAAAGGAAATAGGTTCACCACTGTTAAAAAGTTATACATAGTGTTCATAATCAAAAGAGATCTTCCAAAACACACGAAATTAGTTTTCCCATGCATTGAGTCTGAAATTATAATTCCAGATCTTGGTGTATGGATACTTCAGTCGATGCACCAACATTGGACTCCCTGAACTGAAAACTGGACTCAAAACACATAATACAATTACTCCATTGGAATGATTAGAGTCCTAGTTATATGGTAGAATTGACTCCTCTAATACCACTTTGTCATGACCTGTCCCTTGGGGCTCGTACCATGACTACCCCCAGAACGCCTTCCATTGGCCAGGGGATGGTGACTAGAACTGGAAAGGCATATCCCTAAAATGAGAATACACTGTCTTTAAACCTGTACAAACACATAGTCCAAGAACACAACATGTTGAAACCACAAAGGAATACTGCATTAGTAAAAGTGTGTACTGAAAGTAAAGGGGTTAGAATACAATCCCAACTAAAAGATACAACTATAATTGAAAATAGTAAACATCTCATGAGATCTTCCACCATGGATCCTACCTGAACTGTAGATAAAGCTCACATCTATATCTCTCCACGTCAATCATCACCGCCATCCACCATTAGGTCCTAGCTCCCCGAGTCTCAGTAAAGGCATACCATCATCAACACAAGACACAACAAGGTGCGGATGAAGCCCGTGCAGGGGTGAGAATAACAATACACAGTAGGGACCCCGAGACACCGGAAGGTCTCTAAGAATTCCACAAAGGAAAACCAAAAAACATTATCTCAATCACAAAGCACAAATAAAAAGAATCATCTCAATGTAGGTATAACTTAAGTAAAAAATTACATATGATTAGTCGTAAGACATGATCATCTTATTCTATTAAGAGGCACTACTGCTGACCCACACAGGATCGATAGGTAATAACCCCCAGTGACCACATAGAATGCATAGGTATTAACCCCCGCTGACCCATATAGGATCAATAGGTAATAACCCCAAGGAACCACAAACTATCTGACCCATATTTGGTTTTTATGAGTAGAACCACATAGGATTGCTGAGAACTGAACCACATAGGATCTGACCCACACATGATCAGTATGTGCTGACCCACACACGATCGATGAGCGCTGACCCAAACAGATGCTGACCCACACTTGATCAGTAGATGCTGATACACACATGATCAGTATGTGATGATCCACACAATATTTCTAGGTTTTTATCCACACAATATCACTAGGTTCTGATATATAGAGGATCGCTAGGTGTTGATCCACACTGGATCATTATTCACTCTTCACTTCTCATCCAACCAGCGGATTCCCATACATAGTACGTTTGATTATGTGAGGATCTGCTCCTCAATCGATCTGTCATACTTAAACTATCACTAAGTACCCGTAATATGTAACCTAATGATCTTTTATGTCATAAGGGTTCCAACGCAATTGAGGGTGCGTCAATCAGATGCCCTATCTGAGAGTTATAAGCATTTTAGTGTCAAGGTCCCAGTTAGATTTAGGTACAATCCAACCCGGTTGTACTCTAACATTCTCAAAAACTCAAGTGGAGTATCTAAAAAGGATCAACTTGTCACAAGGATCCCATATCTATAGATATTTCATCAAATAGACGTCTTGTTTGTTATTTTCGATCCATTTTACGAAACGGTGTCGAAGTGGGAACGAGTCTAGTTTGACCCATCCTGGCCAGCCCGGCCCGAACCGGCTAGGTTGGGCCCCGGAGGGCTCAGCCCACTGGGCAGGGGACTGACCTGGCCCACTGACTGTCATGAACCACTTGAGGGTTCACACATCCCCTTGTTCTCAAACATCTCAAAGAGCCATTCAGCTCTTTAATCGTAGGCACAATGTGGTGTCACGTCGGTTGGAACCGGGACCCATGGGGCATGGGTCTCCTTCGCCACAACTTCGAAGCTACTGCCACCTCACGGGGTGCGCAACAAAGAGTCTCTCTCTGCCAATGCTGTTGTTCGAGGCCCGCCTGCCCGTCTAGTCCACGAGGGAGTCAAGTGGCACCACCTCCTACCACGGATGGAGAACACCAGCCACTTCCCTTGCCCATCGATGCCATTCTCTGGCACCAATGCACCAGTGCTGCACTGATGCCTCTTCTGCAGGGATCTGGAGACACTCTAGAGCTCCATTTTCACTCTCGTCTTCAGCTACGTGCCTCTTGGGAAGCCGTCGTCACTCTGTGACCCTCTGATTCTCATTGCCACCAAATTCAAAATTCTCCCATGAAGAACGCAATGAGAAATCATGTGGTGGAGGGTCCGGGCCTTGTTAGTTTGGCATGCACCCTCTGGGTTAGTATCATAAAAAGCGGGTATCAAATAAAAACATCACATAGATATTGATTATGCCCCGTTAAAAACTCCCACAACAAACACCACCAAATTCAAGAACGAGGTAATGAAATGAAGGTTTATTGAATTTAATAACAACCCCTACCATAAGAATCATTGGAGGTGTCACGGTTGTGGCAGGAGAAGATTCCTCAATGGATCAATTCATCCGTGTTTTTCAGTATCATATCGTTGTTATCCAATATTTTCTCCTCCTTCGGTATGAGTTCTCGTAGTACTTCGCCAGAGGTTCCTCACTTGATGAAGTAGTTTCAAAATCGCATCCCGATCTCCATTTAAATATAGTGAGAGGGTGAGTAAAACATTGAAAGAATTAATGAAGATCGTTAATGATTTTTTAATTAATGAACCTCTTAATTACTAACATTTTTGTTACAAAAATGAAGTGTCAAGATATTGAATAGCTTGAAAACCCGTCAGTCCCACAACCACCACTCAACAGAAGGTAGGATAATAAAATAACAATTTTTGTTATTTTATTATTTCTTTTACTGTGGAAAAATTAACTTTTTCACCCAAACTACTATGATCGATGTTAAGACTCCCTTAATAAAATCCCAACACTACGGATTCAATGGTTCCCTTAGATTTGTAATCTGATCACCAGTTCAAAATATAGAAAACATCACCCACACATTTATTGAATGTGCCTAAAAAGGGTTCAAAAATCTATTTCAGGCACACTGAGCATCAGAATCAAGTGTTGTCAATTTTCGAAGACTTGTAATAATCCCAAATAATTAAAAAAATATTGGGAATTTCTAGGTCTTTACATATATTATTGATTGTTTTTACTAAATTATATGTATTTTATTGGTGTTTTACCATATATTATAGGGATTTTGAAGGAATTTCCACTCATATTTGGGTGGTTATACATTTGGTTCTAGTCATCAACCCATGGCCTATTTGAGCCAGTCATAAGGGGTCACTCTCTTCTTCACTTAATTATTTATAAGGGTTTCTTATATGGTTGGGTCATGAAAAAATATCCTTACATCAAAATGAAATAAGAAAAGGAAAATGAGGGAAAAGAATCTCAATAATAAGGATATACCAATTAATGTATGTGTTGTTGGTTTAGTGGATAATTATAGTAATTACAATGTCATGTAATAAACATTAAAATATCGAAATGAAAATACCCCCATGAAGATTAAATAAGACGTCGATTCCATGGAAGAAGAATACATTAAGGTCAAGTCATAGATCTGGAGGACGTTTTTTAGTACCTATGGTGAGAACAAAGCCGTGTAAGATTATGTCGATAAAATGGAAATCATTCACAAGTTGTAGTATGAATTCACCGTGTATTTGGAATTGTAGAATCAAATATTTATGAAATAAGAGCTACAATTGAATAAAGAAAATATAAAAATGCATTTAAATTTGAAGGTTTGAAGTATTTTACTCAAATAAAAATACATGATCAATAACAGGGTATACCAAAGTATCACTTAACGAAGTATTTCATCATTTAAAGTGAATACTCGTCACATATAACAATAACATATTCCCGATAAATATAATGTATTAGTGAATGTAGATACTAAAAAACATAATTAACATATTTCAAAAAAAGATATTTAATACCTCCCATAAAATTCTTCTCATGTAGTAACCTTCTTTAAAATATCGTACTTAAAACCAATCTTCAAAACTTTGGAAAATATAAACCTAAGAAAGGGTAATATTAGAAACGTAGTAAGGGTAAACATGTAATATATAAATCAATAAACAAAAGTTATCATTATATAATAATTATTATATGAGAAGATGATATTGACATATTAAAATCATATATAGTTTGTTAAAGAACAAAAATCATAACCCATGGAAGAAGTATTTTCCTTGTCAAAATGCATGATTCATAAGTGTATGGAAGAATGAATAATAAATCATGATCCATGAGAGAATATCATAATCATACAAAATAATTTTTTATAATATATATATCAAGAGAAAATCATTTACTTATTTAAGTCTCACTAATAAGAATATCGTGGTGCACAGAGTCACATGGTGGATTGGGTTTACTTCCCATTCCAATTACATCCTTATTCTAGGCTCATTTCCAATACTATTATGGTGGATAAACATCACTACTAGACTAGGTTCACACCCTTTTCTAGTTCATATTATCTTAGGGGGAAAAATATTTACCAAAATCATTTGTGGGATATGTAATTCTAGTACCACATATCACATAATACAAACCATCACTACTAGAAAGGAACCCAATACCCATGGTTTAAACCAATGGGTATAGCCCCTAAAACCATAGGTATAGCATATACCCACAGTTTTAAGAAATATGCCATTGGGAGGTGCCTTTATAGCCTGAAGAAATATAAGCTTTTTAAAAATGATTTTTCCACAGTTATGAACTATTCAAATAGGTTCATTGGAAATAGTCAAAGTCTCAATAACCCTATACTCACAGTACAGAAACCATGGCTATAGGATTTGAAAAAAAGGATTCCATAATATTATAACCCCGAACCACCTCTATAGAATATAAACTCCCAAACACTTCCCCATACACCATTATCAATATATAAAATATATATCTAGTTATATATTTTTATTTAAACAGTGACTAATGGTTGAAAACTGTGGAATTTGGTTTTCCCATAGGATTTGGTTTTTTCTTTGCTTACATGGTAAAGTTATAGCCATGGTTTACAAAAACCATAGATATAGGGATGACATATACCCACAATTCTTTGATATTTATTGGTACATATTTTTGAGCCAGACCCTTTACCCATACTTTTTGGAAAATCGGGCATCTATATCCTATACCAATCCCTATACACAAGGGTTTTTAAACCAATGGGTATAATTGTGACTTATACACATAGGTTTTTCAAAACTATGGATATTGGGGTGACTTATACCCTCGGTTGTTAGAAAATATATGGGTATAGGTCTTGATCAAAATGTAATACCAATAATTTTTAAAAATGGTGGGTATTGTTCACAACCTAACCATATACCCATATTTGTTTTATAAACATTGAGTATAGGTCTAAACCAAACCCTATACCCATTGTTTTTGGAAAACTATGGATATATGTGGAACATATACCCATGATTTTTTTCCAAAACCCTTGGTATACACTTTTTTCCCATAGTGCATACAAAAGTGTTCCATTAGATCATAAAAACATTAATCATTTCAACATATCCTAATTTACGCTTGAAAAGGGTTTAATTTCACGAAAATTTCCTCAAAATTTTATCATCATAATCCATCAATAGAAATAGGGTGGATGGAATCAGAAAATTATATCCCCAGCAAAGTATAAAGATCCATAAATGGTGCTGACATAGATGAAAATTACATTAAAAAATATTTTGAAATATGGTTAGGAAAACAAGAAAAAGGATTATTTTATATTGGTACATTTAAAAACAAAAAAATATAGAATAATGGAAATATATTTTTCGTTGAAAAAACATGGAAAATTATAATGAAAGATTTTTTATGAATAAAATACATGATTGTGGGAAAATTATTTCATATCATGTGCATTAAAATCAAACATTCCATTTACATTCTTGTAAAATGGGAAAAGTGAGTCGTACAAAAAACATTTGAAAATAGTCTTTTAATTACATTGAAAATAAATTTAAAAAGAGTATCAAATATCTTTTTCAAGATTTATAATATAGATAAAAACATTTATACATTAATTTGAATAATATGGGAAAGGAGGATAAATATTCCAACTAGAAGAAGGGTAATAAGGTCCGATATTCATAAGAAAATCTTTTAAGTATTTCTAAGTACCAAATATTGAAAAATGTTACTAGTCCTTGAAAAACCCAAAAATAGCCATATTAGATAAAATATGTTGGATTAATGGTTAAAATTTTTTAATTATCTAAAGAGAAAATCAATTGTAAACAATCCTTATTTAAAATGAGATTGAGGAAAAAAACCCTTACCTCAAGTCTAATATTACTTAGTACATGTTTGAAACTGATATATAATAAATCTGTATTTATTATAAAACATTTATTGAACTATATTAATATTAATAATACTATATATTATTCCATTATAATTTAAAATCACACATTTATTAATAATACTTCATTAAAATCATTATTTGGCTGTTAACTCATCTATTTTCCATACAAGTTTCGGACTCAGAGTTATGGTCTATAAACATTAATCAAGGATCTATAATGTCAATAATATCATAAATATCATATTTATTCATTATATAAACATTTATCAATATCTAAATAAGGCTGTGATGGAAAATTAATTACATCACTTCGTGGAGGAGGTAGTCTGCACGTACACATGGGTGATGTATTCACTTTTCAATGTATATATTAAAAAAATGTTAAACGATAATTCAATATTCAATATTCATAATTATATGAAATATAATAAATAAACATACAATTATGACTATATATACAATTCATAAATGTAAAAAATAATCAAATCACTTTGTTGAGGTTGTAGTCCCCAAGTATGTATGAGTGACGTTATCATTTTCCAACAGATGTGAGGGAAAAATAGTAGACAATATTTTTTCTTTATGAAATACAAATAATTTCATAAAAATCATATATACCCACTAAATCCATTTATTTAATCATCCAAAAGATACAATTATGAAAAAAAAAATTCATTGCTTCTTGGAGATGGTAGTCCATACGTACACATGAGAGATGTTTTCATTTTTCATTTTACCTAACAGAGATAACAAATGGTTCTTCCATTAACATGAAAAAACTTATTTATAGTAAATATTATTATTTCATCATGTTAATGTTTATAGAAAAATTTTACGATGTTATGGAAAATGTAAATCGAAATAAATTGGTAAAGACAATTAGATCTTTTTCAGGTATATTCATTTGGATTGAAATTGAGGCCCTTACAAAAGAAGATTATGGAAAATCAAATAGGAATGGAATATTCTATGATAGGTTTTTATAGTTGTTTGTGTAGAGTTTTTGGAGAAAAGTTAACTCACATATGTATAATAAAGGGTTTTATTATTCCCTTTTTATAAGAAAAAGTTAGTGGAATTTTCACAAACATCAAATATTTAATGATTTTGAATGTAGTTATTCACATCCCGATCATGATATATTTTTTCCATGCTAATGACCTAGGTTGTGGTGGACACTGCTATAAATCGGCCCTCTCAACTAGAGTAGAGGGAAGTTATTCATTTTCCATCATTAGATTCTCATTCATGTACCTTTCTTCTATTCTGCAATACATACTTTATTCCACTATTCCTGACTATCTCGATCAAACCGATTGTTCCATATTTTTATGATGGATCACCACAACATGTTCTATTGATAGATTAGTTCACAAAATCTTTTGTTCTTATTAACCTATCATTGGTCACAATATTCTGAAACCACTTTCCTTTGGTAGACTCTTTTGATAGGTGCATATTTGGATCTTTGGGTTTACAGGATCCGATGATGGTGGGACACCTCAACAAATGACACATGATGATTCATTTTTCTATAATTGTTAACTTGATTGTTTTTTGATCTAGAGATCCATAATTTTGTAGTATTGTATCAGGAATTATAGAAGCACTGTACACTGTATAGGTACTGTAGCAGATTGTACATCGTATAGGCACTCTAGTAGACTGTACACTGTGTGGTTACTGTAGCAGGCTCTGTAGCAGTTACTATAGCACGTACTGTTCAGTACTATAATAGCTGGAACTATTCTACTTGGGCCACCGGTTTGGGATTGGAGACCTTAAGAATTTCGGGCCACCCAGGCCTTCGGGTCAGTAGGGATTTCGGGCCACCTTTAAGGCATTTGGGCCACCTCAAGGCCTTCGGGCCACATGCTGTTTCCCCAGACACACTACAAAAAAAGGAGCATCCCCAAAAGAGGATTCAGAGTAGGTGCACTCACCAGAGAAAAGCCAAATGGATTTTTCATAATGAGAGGGTATGGCTATGCCATCGGGACTAGCTTGTGCTTGCCCTGGAAGCCTCTCCAGAAGTCCATTTGAAGGTGGAGAGCTACTATTATGATGTAGATATTGGGGAGGGGCAGTTCCTTGTAGATAGTCTGGTTGAATTCCCTAAGACCTTGGGGTCATGAAATCTCCAACACCTATGGGCCATTTAATCTATGTTCCTACAGGCCTTGTAAGGGTTCCACCTCATCCCATGAAAGAGGGTTTATCAAAAATCAATAAAAATGAAGGCCTTCGGGCCATTCAGGCTATTATATATATAATTGGGAATCTTGAGGGTTGATTTTTTATTCTGACAATAGTAATGATTATGTTTTTCACATGATATCTCCACATATCTGTGTCGATGTGTGTCTCAAAACCTCTGATGTAGTGGATTTGGATTGTAGCTATGGAAGAATTCCAATGCAAAACAAACGGTGGACATTGAATCATGGTCTGATTTTTGTTCATCCTAAATAGTTTTGGTTAACCAATCCTCCTCATGTCATTATGTTTACAAGGTTTAACAAAGGGTTTTAGATATAATTTCTAGATAGATATAAGAGCTGGTGAATTTGGATTCCCTAGATGTATATTAAGCGAGTAGTGAGGATGGAACATTTGTTTTTTACAATTTCAAAGAGGCATGACCATTAAACTATGATATGAAGGTGGTGGACATATTTTAATGGATAAGAAGTGATTTGGCCAAACATAATTTGATAATAAATAATATTTCATGGTCAAGAGGAACTTTGGGGATTCAAGAAATTAATTCTATTGAACAAAACATAAATATTACAAAGGATTCATCCCATGATAATGTTGTTCAACTTGGAGACCTAACTTCCTTTGAGGTGGTCATCCAAGCAGAACGTTAGTGAGGTTAATTAGCCTGAATGGGAAATGAGAATTTAATTCATGTCTCAAATATTGTACTTGGGGTTTGATTAATATAGTTATAAGGTCACGTTTTAGAAGGAACATTCCAACCATTTATTTCAGTAACCGCTGGGAAGGTCTAGTAATGGAAGGGCATGGTCAGGATCAAAGAGATGCAATATGGGAAGAGAACTACAATGAAGGAAAATGTTTCTTTTGGAATATTCAAGAGGGGATATATTGAGATAACTCTCTTTTTACAGTGGTAATGGATGTAATGGTAGAGGTATTGACAACCTAATGAGAAAACTGGTAAGAAGGAAAACAATGATTAGAGGAGTTACATTGTAAAAAAAGGGAGAAATATAAAGGGATTAAGGACTACTATCACTTAAATAAATTAATGTGGACAAGGTTGGCCAAAAACCATTAGTCCATGGTGATGGATTTTCATATCACTATGAATTATTAGGATTAGAGGAAGAGATTGAACTTATTGAGTGAAATTCAAATGGCTAATGATGGTGATTCCAAGGAACAAGAACAAGAGTAGCTAGTTGGAACGATATATGTTCTATCTTATATGAAGGGTGATTCTATGCCTATAGAGGATATATTGGCCATCCATTAGGGCCATAAATAAATGATGCTACAAATAATGATAAAACAATATAGATTATTTATACCACATAGTGGGTAGCTGGTGAGGAGGATAGGAAAAATGAAAAGGTTTGGGAGATTATCATTCACTCCAATGTAGAAATATTCGAGGAGTCATTTTTTATTTATAATTATCAGTAGGATGAAGACATGATAGATTATATAATGATTCTTTTGGACACCAATAAGTATCATTGTTTGTGTATCCACAAGAATGCTCAGATTTTGACAATAGGCTTCAACGAAAGGAAGATAATCATGGAAGAATTCATCCAAGCGTCAAACAAGATGTCTTATCATTTTAAGGATCACATCAACGATAATTCAAGTAAAAAGGTTATTAATCCTAAAAGGAAATTATATAAGGATAATGATTTTAAAAAATTAATCTTTATTCAAATTATTTTTGAAGTTTATTTTGGAGTATGATGTTTTTGGGTGGAAGTTATGATGTTTCCATCTTTTTCCTTAAATATTCTTCTAAATAGAAAATCCAATTTTCTGTCAAATGTTTTGAATTTAATTTTAAAAATTAATAGAAGAACATACATGGAACATGAATGATATTATTATAAATTTCTCAAAAACAAGAATCAAGATATTATTTTTATGATAAACTAATGATTTGAAAATTATTTTTATATATTAAATACCATTTAAATTCATTTTCATGAAGATTAACATAATTCAACATTAAACACATCAAGATAATAATGGATTTAGAATTAGAATATTTAAACAATACATAGATTTTATTTTTATCCAAAAAATATTCATGGCTATAAATTATTAAAAAAACATCACTTTTAATTTTTTTAGAACTTTTTAACATGATTTTCCACCTGTATAGACAACTATTACATCAGTGATGCAAAAGCGATCTAGGTAGATATATCATCATGAAAAAAATTAAAATATACTACTATAATACATATAATATAATTTTCATAAGTTTTATCATTTTAATCTGTAATATATTATATTTATCTATAAAAATATCATGGAAAAAATAAGTGGGAGAGTAAAGTGACCCATAAATTTCAAACATTTAAATTAAATCATATTGAAAAAAATACTCATTATAAAAACATTATTACCCACACCAAAATAATATAGATTTAGTGAATTTATATACTTGGATATATAAATTTTTTTATCAGAACATATCTAAAACATATCCTACTAATTTCTTCATAAATATAACCCTTCTTTGACATATCATATTTAAAATAATTATTCAAATCATAGAGAGATAATACTTATAAAATGTTGAGATGACTTTCTTAGTAAGTGTAAAAAATTAAGATTTCAATGATCATATAAGTATAACATAAGAATAAAGATATAATAAAAATAGATTAAAATTTTAAAACCTTACCCAGCATATCATTTAACATAATCATGAATCAAGTCATAAATATTAGCAGATCATATGGAGTGAATAATAATGGAATAAATAGAAGAATTTCCCTTTGATAATAATATTGGAATATGATATAACTATTTGGAATATAAATTAGCAAAAAAATAATTTATTTAGTATTCAAGGCTTACATCAAAGACTAGAATAGTATAAAGAGTCCCTTACTGAACTGGGCTCACTCCCCATTCTAGTGTTGTTTATCTCTTGAGACATCTATCATTAAAAAATTTATTAGAGGTATATAAAATTATAGAACCATATGTGAAATAATTAAAACCATACATATGTTTTCCAATATATCTTTAAAGATTAATCATATTATAACTATGCAAAAAGACAATCATTTTATAAACATTTCATCATAGCATAACCCATGAAAGATAAATTAGTTTCATAAAAATATTTTCATCATAAAAAAATTACATATATAGAAATAAAAATAATTTTCTCATTGGATTATATACTCAATAATGATTAAGTAAAATCAAAGGGTGTTATCTTAAATGATAAATTGATTTTAAAGATCACTTGTAACATTTCATGGGGAAAATACCATATTCTCATTCAAATCGCTTATTTAAAATCTCAAAAAATTACAAATATTAACGAAATTTTTCATTTTAAATAGAAATTAAAAAAATTAATTTATCATAAAATAATAGAGTTATCTTAACAGTGGTAAATTTCATCCATGTTATAAATGTTAAAAAATCATTCATTTCACAATTTTGTAAAAAAACCCAAAAGTACCTTCTTTAGAAAATGGAAACAAGATTCCTTTTAAACCGTCGTGTAAAAAATCAATAATGGGTAAAAATGACATTAGAAATTCATGGGTTAATATTAAAAAAATTCTTCATAATACTGTTAGAAAACATTGATATGTAATAAAAATACATTTTTGATAGAATAGAGAAATAGAGTTTGTTTTTCTTTAAAGCAATATTTTAGACTAATTAGAAAATAAAGTGAGAAACATAAAAGTAATACAAGAAATATATAGACATAACCATATGAGGATAAAAATAATTATTTTATTGAAAACTTTATCATAATATTTCTTCATCGAAAACATGATCTTAACATACATGATATGTAATGAGATTGTAACATCAAACCCTTAACAGATTAATTTTTTCTGAATCGTAAGCCCCATGAAATAATAAAATCAAATGAAACATAACGTTTTTTGTAATAAAATGATTCATGATATAATATAGAAAAATTTATGTATAAAAACATCATTAAAAATATTCATTCATAATAAAACATATATTCTAAAGAAGACAATATGAGATTATAAACCCTTAACTCAAGTTCAACATTCTTCGAAAGTGCTCTGACCTCCTATAAAATAAATTTAAATATTTTATAATTATATAAAATTATAATTTAAATACTTATATTATTTTATATTTTCCACTTATAATATTTTAAAAACCATTAATTAATAATTCCATAATAATATCATCATTTTCGGGTGTTAACTATTTTATTTTTAATGATAATTTTGGGTCAGTATATCAATTAAATATAAATTGATCATTGTTAAAAATAATTTAGAAATTTAATAATGGTATAAATATAATATATATTCATTTTATATATATTAATATATATATATTTATTTAAATTAACCCCTAAATTATTGATATATTAAAATGGATTACACACTTTATGGTGATCGTAAGCTATATGTATGCATGAATGATGTTTTCACTTTTCTATGGATGGAACCAAAGAATATTACATAATAATTAAACTTTATCTAATTATTATATCATAAATATTATATATATATATATTAATTAAATATATCCTTATTAACATCCATGTAAATTTAAAATGAAAAAAACACATCACTTTTTAGAGGTGGTAGTCCACACATACCGACGAGCGACATTATCATTTTCCAATGTTTTGAATGATAAAAATGTAGATGTGATATATAATTACAAAATTATAATTATTCCATAAATATAATTATTAATTATTAATCATGTAATAATAAATATCCAGAAAATATGGTAATGAAAAATTAATTGTATTGTTAGGTGGTGTTGGTCTTCTATACATACACACAGGCGATACACTCACTTAAATTTTATGGAATGGATGGTGGATAATGGTGATAAAATAATTTAAATAATATTTTAGTATATTTAAAATACTTATGTAATAATTTATAATGAATACCATTTAATTTGATGAGTTATAAGAATAAATAAATTTTCAGAGTTCGTGTAAGGTTACTAACTCTTCTTTAGTTGGGATCATTTTGGTTATCTGTTAATGAATTTTGGAATGGTATCAATAATTAAAGAACATAAAATTATAGTATATAGAATTTTAAAATATAATTTCTTAGTATTTATTAAATATATATGGATATCTTTGGTGTAAAGAAAAGAATTAATGAGTTTCCTTTTGTAAGGAAGGGAAATGGAACACTTAGAATTACATGAAGAATAAAATATAATTAAGTAATTCTAAAATGAAATGATTTGAAATGAACATAGATTAAAAAAAAGATTCTATTATTGAAATATAATAATAATATAATATTTATAATGGTTATGGTTTAATTTATAACATTATCATCTGGTTTAATGTAATACCCTAAGCTTCTATGGTATGCTTCCTTTTTAAATAATTCAATAGCGTGCGATGTACTAAACACTGAATTCAAGTGAAACATAACCTATAAAACTAACCATTTAAAAAATGTTTATGAAAAATACTAACATAATTTTGATTTTTATATATCCCATATAATTTTAACATTCAAATAATGTGTTTATCAGACATAATATAAGGATAATAGAAACATTTAAGTTAAAAAAAGTATTTTTCAAAAAAATGTTGGATTCCTCATTTTAATGGAGAACACTTTTTAAATCCAATATTTGAAACTTTTATATATTAAATTTTAGGAATGTTTTTTAATCGGTTCATAAAATTTTAGTTTGGATGAATTTTTGTTATTTTTCTAATAACATTAATATTTTTATGAATAATGAAAAACACTAATGGTTAATTGAAATAATTTATAGTGTTAAATTATACATTTGAGTGGATTCAAAGTATAATTAGATTATAATTTTATCATTTAGTTCAATTTTGGTCAGTAGATGTAATTTCACATTTAAATTTAACATAAACAAATATCAATCTTTTGATAGTGTTTACTTCTTAAAACCCCTCTTTCTGGTTTTGACAATGGGAATTAATTTTAAATTAATTACTCAAACATATATATTTTTTATTTTGAAAAATTTAATCCTTATTTGGATTTAGAGGGTAAAAATTTTGTAAATAGGTACCTTTTATTTTTTCACATTATGAATAGTGACTTCTGTAATTATTTTTATTTACCATGGGGAAATGGTAAATTAGGTAAATAAGGGTAAAAAATAATATTATAATATATAAAACTACCCTAACACATATTTTAATTCTATTGGATGAGATATTTCTGACCATGGAAATCCCTACGTCAATTTTAGGGCCCTGTGGGACCACGTCGGTGTGAAAACGACATTTTAGAATATTTAATTTTAAGGAAGAGGAAATATAGAGTAAACTTGTATCTTTTTCTAAATCAATTTTAATATAAGACTATATAACTGATATATATGACTAAAAATAATAATTTATAATCAAAAAATATTTCCTATATAATTTTAATTTATTTTTAACTTTTATACATTAGATATATATATTTATTTATGAGACAATGTTGATGTAGTGATTACCTTATTAATGAATGATTCATATAATTGAATTTTTAAATATTCAAATAATTGCAATTTGAACATTTTTACGCCATAAATGAATTTTTTAGATTACATTGAATGATTATGGATGATTTAATTCCATTGTTTCAAAGTAATCAAGTCGTTATGACTTTAAAAAAAATCAATTACCAAATATTGTCAAAAGTGACATAAATGAGTTTAAAAAAACTATTTTATTAAATGATATAAATATCCTAAAAGTTTAAGATTTGGAAAATGACTTAGATAATGTTAAAATTTTTATTAATGATCCGCTTGTGATTCTCCTGTCATTTTATCAAAATAAATTAACCCTATGGTATAAAAATACAAGAAGACATTATAAGTGTTAATCTATAAAACAAAGAGATAATCCCAAAAGATAAAGTTAATTTCATAAAATAAACTTGTCTAAAAATTATATTCGAAGTGTATTTTGACCCATCCTCATCTTATCCATGAAATAAATTACTTTTGAGCTATTAGAATCTGAATATAAATTTATAATAAATTAATATTTCAAGATTTTCTTTATGAGACCCCCGCCTCTCTTATAAAAAGGAACTTATCATTCTCTTTAATTCCCACATTCAAAGCCCTTTTTCTCAGCCAAAACCTTCCCATTTACAATCTCAAAATTCCTAATATCATTCTAGAGGATAAAACTTGGGAATAGATCCATCTTATAGAGCCATTTTATGCAAATCAAACTGAGACACTTGATAAGAGGTAATTATTTTATAACCTCTTTCAAATTTCATTCCTTCGTCAACCTCCTATTTCCCTATTGTTTCCATTTAAAATAATAAATCATGTACCTTTAACATGTGGAGATTTTATTATAATTATGAAAAAACCATATACCTCCTTTTACCCATCCTATGAAAAACAATATCACCATGCGTTTGTGCGTACGACTTACCGTCTCCAAGCCATGATGTAAACTGTGTTTCATGTAACTTTTTTATGTGGGTGTAATTATGAATATAATGAATGTAAATAATATATATATAATGATATTTCTTTTGTAAAATTAATATTATGTCCAATTTCATACTATTTTATCTTTAATAAAATGATATTTTTGCTCGTGCATATGTATGACTTACCGTCTCCAAGATGCGAGGAAACTCATCTTCCATGTTATCCATCCAAGAATGATTATAAGAATAAATATTATTAATAAGTATGAAATAAATGACATAATAATGATACTATGTTGATATATATATATATATATAAATTCCATTCCCTTAATTCCATTCAATATGATAAGAAAATGGAAACGATGTTCATGTGTACGTACGACCTACCATCTTAATGAATGGTGTGTTCTATTTTATTTATCAATTTATTATATATATTTATATACAGAAAACATAAGATATATAAATCATATATTATATTCTAGAAGCCATTAAACTGTTATCTATGTAATACGATCATGAATAATAAGTCAAAACACATACGATAAATAAAGAAATTATTGATTGAAATGTTGCATTAACATGGAATTGTTAACAAATAGGTAATATAAAGTCATAAAAGAATCATATATGATATCATAAATATTATTATGATTCTTTTATCAGTTAGAAATATTTTTAAAAACATTATACTGGAGTTTTAGACTCGTATAGAGAGTATCAGACCTAGGGTAAGGGTTAATGTCATAATTTCATTATTATCTGAGATTGTTTATGAATAAATATATATTGGGAAAAAAATTTCATACATGTAAATTTTTCATAAAATTTTTTTTCAAAAGGAAAATTTTATGATTTTATGGAAGTTTCTCTTTAACAATATCATGATTTTAATCCTTTTAATGATTTATTTTTCCAAATCTAATAAATTAATATCCATGTTTTCAAATTGATTTTAAGGATTTATTTATATAGATATGATTGTTTTAAAATGTTAATTCCATTAAAAAGAGTCAAATTGGTTCGAGAAATGTTGATACAAAATTATATTTTAAATGAATTCATTTATAAATTTTGTGACTTTTAAATGATTTGATGAAAAATGGGTATTTCTCTCAAAGTGGTTTACTGATTATTTTCAACTATATCAACATCCTTTAATGGATATTATTCTTGATTAAGGTTTATTTATTATAATATAGTATTATATATTTTTTTGGATGGGTTATGATATATTAACCTGCAGATGTGTTATTTTTATACCATTCATGGTTTTTGGTTGATGCATTAACATTTCATATGCTAGTTTTAATATGAATGATTATGTTATGTTTCACCCTTTTCATTTGAAGAATTCATTAGACATAGAATGTGATGTGTGGGGCCCTCTGTATCCCCTCGATGATTAGGTATGTCTTGTTAGACAAAGTATTGTCTTGGAACAAGGCCTTGACAAAATATTTATGAATGTTCTTGGCACAAGGCCTTGACATATAGGTTATGATGTCCAAAATTATGCATTCCCTCATTACGAGATTAGTTATTGAGTTTAAATTTTTTTATTCGACTAGTAAAATATCAATGTGCATTTTTATTTGCTAATTTTTTATTTAATCTTGCCATATTATGTGGAATGTAATCTTCTAAAAGGATTGTGTTTCAATTTTGTACCTTCCCTTAAACATTTATTATTATTTATGATAGCTTATGCTATATTGTCTATCATTACTGAGCTTCTAAGCTCACCCCTTTTTTGTGATTTATTTTTCCTTGGATTCCAAGAAGAGTTTTATGACTGATATGTAGGGTTATGCTACAAGAATAATGGTGTTCTATAAGGATTATCTATTCTCTTTTTTATATTATAAATTGTAATGTATAGTTCATGTATGTGATCTATTTTCCATGACTGCTAAACTGATCAGTCCATCAGGACATGATCCCTTCTATCATGCCAATGAACTAAAATAATGTACCAACTATGGGCTTCTAGGGTTGGGGTGTTACAGTTGTTACCATAGGAAGTTTAGAAACAACTATGGAAATATATTTTGAAAACAATGAATATGAATCATAAACCTAAGATAGAATCTGAGGATAAGTATAGATAAACTGCCCACAATTTTGGTAATGATCACAGATTACATAGGATTAAACCTATGGTGTTATAGATTTAAGTCACCTTCCCTTTATTATGTGGTTTTCTTCAATGAGATTTTTTTCTCACCTTATTATTTTTGGTCTTAGTTGATGGAGGAAACCAGAAGGAATTGGATTAACATTGGGTTTTTTGGAAAATCTAGTGATTTTTACCAACAATAATGGATAATGACTGGAGAGAAGGATATTGTGATTATGTTGAATTAGTTATCATGATATATGATTAACAATGTTATCTTTGATGAATTTCCTAACAAATTTCGTAAGAGAAAGATGAACATTTATAAATTTTCAAATCTTTAGAATCATAGAGGAAAGAAGATTCAGTTTCTCACATATCAAGAGGAAGGGAAGAAGAACTATTAGAAATACCTAAATTGAGGGGAAGAAGATATATTTGTGGGAAGAATTGTCATATAGTTACCAATTTTTATGGAGTTCAATGTATCGTCTATGGAAATCATGGGCATTACCCAACTGAATGCTTAGTCATAAGAATCTACCTTTAAACCAAGGATGGAAATATTCCATGCCAATAATTATGTTATAAGGATTAAAGTATTTATTTATTTGAATCTATGAATTATAAATAAGTGAATTACATAAGGAGTATTCAGTTTAAGTTATTTTCTAAGGATTTTCAATAATAATTTTAATAGTTATAATGGAAAAGAAATTTGATTTAAGGGTAATATTATATTTGGAGAAAATATTATTAAGGTAAATATAATCCTTAATATGTTTCTTATGTTAAGATAATAATGTTTGGATAAATATATGTTGGATTTGAATACATAAATTCAATGACTATGGTTTCTTGATA
The DNA here is from genome assembly GCA_963277665.1 of Viscum album. Lineage (NCBI taxonomy): Eukaryota > Viridiplantae > Streptophyta > Magnoliopsida > Santalales > Viscaceae > Viscum > Viscum album. Next base: position 1,445,750,091 of record OY728145.1, on the reverse strand, counting down.
ACTAATTTTGGATTTGTCGTCAAGAGGGTTATACTATCAATGATGAGGTGTAAAATTTTTGGGACATAAGAAATAATTAACTACATTTTGGAACAATGAAACATTCATGTTTTCAATAAGGATAACTAATAATTCAGGTTGTTACTGTGACTCAAGATAATTCATGATGGAGTGTTTCACATGTTTGGAATGTGACAACCAAGAACTTCCCTAAGAGATATGGGAGATAAATGCTTTTCTAATTTGGTTCACCTCTTTCTAATGTTGTATATTTTTAGTTTTAGTAAAGATTGTATGTTTATCCATTTTTGGATTGTATAAGTTATACTCCATTTTTAGTTCATTATATTAATGTATTATATTACTATAGGTGAACTTATGAATATTTTATAACTTGTACTATCACTTTTGTTGAGACAGATGTAATGACCCATCATTCTATTTATGGAGCGTATGATCTTCCAACATTTCAAAAATGAAATATTCAACTTCATTTCCTTGAATAAGAGATGAAGTGGAAATTGTTCAAGTCTTGACCAATGAGAAAATTTTATTGGAATAAATTAATAATTTTTTCTCATGTTCTTCAACTTTAGGGAAATAATCTTGAAAACTAAAATTTTTTCCTTGTACTTTATTTTGCAATGAATCAAATGGTCACTTGGATCATCACAAATTATTTGATTTTAGATTGTTAACATTATATTAATAATTTTCTCTATCAGTCTCCATCTGAAAATGATGGCTATTCTTTTCTTCTATAACCATTTTTTCCAACATGGGACTCTAGTATGTGTTATTTCTAGTATCCTTCATACTTACCTTTATTTATTTTGAAATAGGTTCCTAATTAATCAATTACTCTATGTGGGATTTCAATAAAGATATTTTGAAATGTCAAAACCATAGTTTTCAATCACAAGTTTAAATTTTGAGGATAGAAGTTATTGAAGTAAGGTATGATGTAACACCCCATGCTTCCATGATATACCTCCTTTTTAAATAATTCAATAGCATGTGATGTATACAACACCGAGTTCAAGCACACCACGACATATCAAACGATACATTTAAAAAGTGTTTATGAATAGTATTAACCAAATTCTGAATTATTTTAATTACATATAATTTTGACATTCATTATATGCATTTCTTGGAAATAATATAAGGACGAGTTAAAATTTTCAAATAAAAGTAGTGTTTTTCAAAAAAAATACATTTTTTCCTTTTAATGGATAACCATTTTGAAATCTAATATGTTAAAATTTGATATATTAAATTTTAGGAAATGAAATTTACCTTTATAATCATAACAGAAAAATTTATTATGGTTGAATTTTTGGTATTTTTATGATAACTATAATATTTTGATGAATAGGGAAAAATACTAAATTTTAATTGAAAACAACATTATTTTTCGAAATATTTTAATGTGGTAAATTATATATTTTAGTGGTTTCAAAGTATATTTATGTAATATTTTTATCATTTAATATAATCTAGGTCATTTGAAGTAATTTTGAAATATAAAGTGAACATAATCACATGTTAATCTTTTGATAGTTTTTACTTCTAAAAATTCCACTTTCAGGTTTTGACAACGAGAATTAATTTTAAATTAATTTCTAAAAATACTCTATTTTTAATTTTTTATAATTGATTACATATTTGGAATATTAAGCTCCAAATTTTGTAAATAGGAACTTTTTAGTTTTGAACATTATGAATAGTAACTTTAGTAAATTTTATTATTTTTCGTGGTTAAAAGGTAAATATGGTAAATAAGGGTAAAAATAATATCATAATAATATAATACTTCCCTAACACGTGTACAAATCTTATGTTATGAGATATTTCCTGAAATTTCCATCCTTAGTAAGATTTTAGGGCCCCATGGGGCCACTTGGGTGTGAAAATTTTATTTTAGAATATTTAATTTAATGAAAAGGGAAATATAACATAAACATGTATCTTCTACTAAATAAATTTTAATATAGGTCTATGTAACTGATCTCTATAACTATAGATATTTATTTAAAAGATAAAAATATTTTATACATTATTGTATTTTATTTATAATTTTTAGAAATTAGATAAATATTTTTATTTGTTACACAATGATGATGTAATGATTACATTATTAATGAATGATTCAAATAAATTAATTTATAAATATTAAAATAAATTTTATTTTAAATTTTTATGCCATAAAGTAATTTTTATGATTACATTGACATATTAGAGTTTATTTAATACATTTATTTCGAATTAATCAAGTTGTTATGACTTTATCAAAAATCAATTACTAAATAGTGTCAAACGTGACATAAATGTGTTTTTAAAAAAACATTATTTTATTAAATGATATTAAAATCCAAAAAATATATGATTCAGAAAAAATAAAAATATATTGTTAAAAATGTAATTAATTATCCACTTGATTGTTTATTATAATTTTATAGTAACTAAATTAACCCTATAGTAAAAAATACAAGAACACACGGTATGTGTTAAACTATTTCACTAAGGGTTAATCCCAAAAGATAAGGTTTATTTGATGAACTAAATTTTTTTTTAAAAAAATTTCTAAGATTATTTTGAACCATACTCATCGTATCCTCTATATTAATTACTTTATAGATATTAGAAACTGATAATAAATTTATAATAAATTAATATTTCAAGCTTTTCCAAAAGTTCCTCTGAACTTTCTTATAAAATGGCACTTATCCTTCTCTCCAATTCATACCACAAAATACCTTTAGACCTGACATACCCTAACCTTTTCCTCTCCCAACATACCTTATATCACTATAGAGGCTACATATTTGGCATAAATCCAGCATATGGAGTCATTTTTAGTAAATCAATAGGAGACACCTGAAAATAGGTAATTGTTTTATCACCTCTTTCAAAGTGTTTTTATTTTTCTAGCCCCTATTTCTATGTCGTTTCCAGAAAAGAAATAATAGTACCTTCTACATTATTAGATGTTATTATAAACTTGATGTATCAATATTCCTCCTTTTACCCATCCTATAAAAAACAATATCACCATGCGTGCATACGTACAACTTACCATCTCCACGCCACAGTGTAAATTGTTTTTCATGTAAAATTTATTTCTATGCATATAAAGATGAATATAATGGATTTAAATAATACATATAACAAGTTATTTATTATATAAAAATATTATTCCATATAATTCCATATTATTTGATCATTAAGGAAATGATTCCATCACTCGTGTGTAAGTATGACTTGTCGTCTCCACGACACGATGAAACTCATCTTCCATGTTCACCATCGAAAAATGATTATAATAATAAAAATTATTAATAAGTATGAAATATATAAAATAATAATTCTATTGTGATGATATATATATATATAGACACACACACACACACATATATATTACATTCACTTACTTCCATTCAATACGATATGAAAATGGAAACTGCGTTCATGCGTACGTACGACATACTATCTCCATGAACTGTGTGATGCATTTTATTTATCTATCTATTAAATATATTTATATAAATAATATATATTATATAAAAATAGTATTTTATATTCTGAAATTAAGTAAATTATTATCTAATTAATATGATCAATAATAACAATTCAAAACATATACAATAAATAAAGCAATTATTACCTGAAATATTGCATTAACATGGAATTATTAATAAATAGGGAATATAAAGTTATAAAAGAATACAATATGATATCATAAATTTTATTATGATCTTGATACAAGTTAATAATATTTTTAAAATCAATATACAAGATATTCAGACATGTTCGGAGAGTATCAGACCTATGGAAAGGGTTAATTTCAAAATCTCTTTATTATCCAAGAGTGTATATACATAAGTATCTACATGGAAAAATATATATAATCCATGTCAATATTTCATAAAAATGTTTTTAGAAGGAATATATTAAGATTTTATGGAATGGTATCTTTATCTATATCACCATTTTAAATGTTTTAAATATTTATTCTTCTAAATCTATTTAATTAATGTCCATGTTTTCTAAATTATTTTAAGGATTTATTTATATGGACATGATTGTTTTAAAATGATAATTGATTTTAAAAGTTTCAAAATGGTATGGGACACTTTAATTCAAAAATTTATTTTAAATGGATTCCTTTATAAATTTTCTGAATTTGGAATGATTTCATGAAAAAGGGATATTTCTATCAAATAGTTTTACAGATCTTTTTCAACAATTTCAATGTCTTTTATTAGTTTTTATTGTTGATTGATGTTGATTTATTATAATATAGTATTCCATATTATATTTCATGGGTTATGATATGTTTTATTGTGGATGTTCTATTTTTATACAAGTCATTGGTTATGTTTAAAGTATTGACAGTTTTTATAATCATATTATTACAAATTATTATGATATATTTCATCCTTTTCATATGATGAATGCATTGGACTTAGTAAGTGATGGGTGGGGCCAACTATAGCCCTGCGATACATTGGTAGGTCACATGAGACAAACTAGTGTCTTGGCATAGGGACTTGACAGAATATTTGTGAATAGTCTTGGCACAAGGCTTTGAAATAGTGGTTATGATGTCTGACATTATGCATTCCCTCGTTATGAGATTAGTTATTAACATTACATGTGATTATTCTACTAGTAAAATATCTATGTGAATATATATATTGTAATTTTTGATTTATTCCTAGTTTATTATGATGAAGATACTGTTTTAAAAGGATTTTGATTAAATTTTGTAGATTTACTTAAATTTTATAGTTATTTATGATTGCTTTTAGTATATTGTTTATCCTTACTGGGCATCTGAGATGACCCCTTTTTATATTTTATTTTACAAGGATTCCAAGAAGTGTTTTATGATTGATATAAAGGGTCATTATAGGGGAATAATTGTGTTCTCAATGGATTGTATATACTGTGTATTATTTTAAAAATTGTAATGTAATTTTCATGTTTGTAATCTATTTTCCAAGACTAATAAACTAATCTATCTTTCAGGACATGATTTTTTTATTTCATGCCAATGTATTGAAATAACTTATGGAATCCGTGATTTTGGGATCAGGGCATTGCAGTTGTTACTATAGGAAGTTTATAAACAACCATGGATATAGATTTAGAAAACATAGATTACGGATCATAACCCTAAGATAGACATTGAGGATAAGTATAGAAGAACCCTATATAATTTTGGTAATGATCATTGATAACCTAGGATTAAACCTAAGGTGTTATAGATTGAGAGAACCTTCCCTTGATTGAGTGGTTTTCATAAATGAGATGTTTTTCCCACCCAGTGATTTTAGGTCTTAGGTAGAGGTGGAATCCTGAAAATTTTGGATTAACATTGAGTTTGTTAGAAAATCTGGTGATTTTGAGCCACAAAATTGTATAATGACTGGAGAGAAAGATATTTTGATTATGGTGAATAAGTTATCACAATATATTATTAACAATGTGACCTTTTATAACTTTCCTAAGACATTACATAAGGGGAAGATGAAAGTATATAAATGATCAAATTTTAAGATGTATAGAAGAAATAAGATTTGGTTTGGTACATATCCAGAAGATAAGAAGAAGAACCTTTCGGGACACCTCAAATAGAGGGGAAGAGTTATCACAAGGGTAAAATGGTCATAGAGTGACCAATATTTATGAATTTTAATGCCTCTTCTTTGGAAATCATGGGAATTACCATACTCAATACACACACATAAGAATATACCTCTAAACCATGGAAGGACACATTCCATTCCTACCATTAAATTTGAATGATTGAAGTATTTATGTATTTGCATCCAAGAATTATGAATAAGTGAATTATATCAGAAGTATTTAGTTTTTTTTGGAAAATGATTTTCAAGAATATGTTAGATAGTTATAATTTATAAGAAAATTGATTTATGGGTAAGAATATATTTGGTGAACATATGATTAGGGTAAATATAACCCTTAATATGTTCCTTATGTTAAGATATTAATGTTTGGATAAAGATATGTTGGAATTGAATAATTAAATTGATGATGGTTTGTTGAGAACTAATTTTGGATTTTTTGACAAGAGGTTTATGCTATCATATATTATGTGCATCAGTTTTTGGTACATAAGAAATAATCCACTATATTTTGAAACAAGGAAACATGCATGTTTTCAATAAGGATATTTGAAAATTAATGTTGTTACTGTGACTCAAGAGAATAAATGATGAAAGTGTTCACATGTTTGGAATTTGATAACCAAGAATTTCCCTATGAGATATGGGAGATAAATTCTATGCCAATTTGGTTCATATATTTCTAGAGTTGTAGATATTTAGTTTTTGGATGGAATGTATGGTTATCCATTAATGGATAGTATATGTTATACTCCAATTTAATTTTTTTAGATTAATATATTATCTCACTATATGTGGACCTATTTATATGTGATAACCTACGCTAACACCTTTGTTGATACAGTTGGAATGACCCACCATTATATTTATGGATGACATGATCTTCCAACACTTCAGAAATGAAAAATTCAACTTCTTTATTTGAATATGAAATGAAGTGGAAATTGTTCAAGGCCTGACCAATGAAGATATTTTGTTGAAATCAAGTAATAATTTCTTCTCATGTTCTTCATATTTATGGAACGGATCTTGAAAACCAAAAATGTTTTCCTAGTACTTTCTTTTATGATGAATCAATTGGTCGCTTGTATCATCACAGATTTATGGGTTTCAGATTGTTAAATATCTCCAAATAATATTCTCTCTCAATATTCATCAGAACATTATGGTCAGTATTCTCTTCAATATCCATGATTTCCTACATAAAACGCTAGTAAGTGTTATTTCTAGTATCCTTCATACATACCTTTCTTTATTTTTAAATAAATGCCTCATTAATCCATTTTTCGATGTGTGATTTCAACTATGATATTTTGAAATGTCAAACCCCTAGTTTTAAATCCCATGTTTAAATTGAAAGGAAAAAATTTATTGAAGGAGAGGATAATGTTACACCTTAATCTTCCATGATACACTTCCATTTTAAATAATTCAATAGCATGTGATGTACGTAACAATGAGTTCAAGCGCACCACAACCTACCAAACTAGCTGTTTTAAACGTAGTTTTGAATTGTATTAACTTATTTTTGAATTTTATTTATGAAATATAATTTTAACATTCATATGATGTGTTTCTTGGACATAATATAAGGAATAAATCAATTTTTCACATAAAAGAAATATTTTTTTAAAAATGCACTTTTCCTCCTTTTATTGGAGAACCATTTTAAGTCCTATATTTGGCACTTTTATATATTCAATTTGATGAAATAAAATTCTTTATTTTTAAATGGGATGAAAAAAATTAGTTTGGGTTAATTGGTATTAATTTGATAACATTCATATTTTGACGAATAGTAAAAAAACTAAACTTGAACTGATTTTTTAATCGAAATAATTTATTTTGTAAAAGTATTAATTTGGGTGGTTTTAAAATATAATTATATTTTATTATTATCATTTAATATAATTTAGTCCATTTTAAGTAATTTCACATTTGAATTGAACATTAACACATGACAATTTTGTAATAGTTTTTATTTCTTAAAAATCAACTTTCTCATTTTAAAAATGAGAACTAATTTTAAATTAATTAATTATAATTTTTTGTTTTGAAATTTAAAAAATTGAATCTATATTTGGAATCATAAGGTACAAATTTTTTTAACAGTTACCTTTTATTTTTGGACATTATGAATAGTAACTTCCGTAATTAGTTTTATTCACCATGGTTAAAGGGTATATCAGGTAAACAAGGATAAAAAAAATATTATATTAATATAAAACTACCGTAATATATGTCTTCATCCTATTTTATAAGATATTTTTGACCATCAGAATCATTAGGAAGATTTTAAGACTCCATGGGACCACATGACTCTAAAAAAGACATTTTATAATATTTAACTTAATGAAAAAGGAAATATAAAATAAATGTGTATCTGTTAGTAAATAAATTTTAAAATAGGGACATATAAAGGATCTATATGAATATAAATACTCAATTAAAATAAATAAATATTTCTTACATCATTTTATTTGAATTAGAAATTTTAGACATTATATAAATGTATTTATTTATGACACAATGATGATGAAATGATCACCTTACTAAGAAACATTGAAATAAATGAATCTATAGATGTTAAAATAAATGTAATTTGAACATTTTTATGCCATAAATGAATTTTTTGGATGAGTTTGACAAATTAGGGATGATTTAATGCCTTTTTTTTGAATTTACCAATTTCTCATGAATTGAACAGAAATAAATTACGAAATAGTTTCAAAATTGACATAAATGAGATGTTTAAAAAAAATTAATTTAATAAATGATATAAAAATCCTAAAATAATAATATTTGGATAACTGAATTAGATAATATTAAAAATGTCATTAATTTTCCACTTGAGGTTCTCTGGTCTTTTTATAGTAATTAAATTAACTCTATAGTGTAAAAATACAAGAATAAACGGTAAGTGTTAAAGTATTTAACTAAGGGTTAATCCAAAAAGATAAGGTTAATTTAATGAACTAAAATTGTCTAAAAATAATTGGATGTTAGTATTTTGAACCATCGTCGTCTTATCCTAGAGAAATTTACTTTGGCAGTATTAGAAACTAAAAATAAATTTATAATAAATTAATATTTCAAATTTTCCTTAAGTTCCCATCACCTCTCTTATAAAAGGGAACTTCTCCTTCTCTTTAATTCACTCCTAAAAATCCCTTTTATGTGCCAAACCCATCCCATTTCTTCTTCCAACATGCCCCATATCATTATAGAGGCTAAAATCTATGCATAAATCCAACCTATGGAGTCCTTTTCTGCAAATCAAAAAGAGAGTGCCAAAAAGAGGTAATTGTTTTATCACCACTTTCAAAGTTCTTTTCATCTTCATCCTCATTTTTCTATGTTGTTTCCATATAAAAAAATAAATAAATTACCTTCCAAATTCGGATATGTTATTATAAATATGGTACAACTATATTCCTCTTTTTACCAATCCTACAAAAAACAATATCGCCATGCGTGCGTACGTACGACTTATCGTCTCCATGTTGTGGTGTGTATTGTTTTTAATGTACAATTTATTTCCATTGGTATAATGATGAATATAATGGATGTAAATAATAGATATATCTACATATTTCTTCTTTCAAATTCATATTCCATCGAATTTCATACTATTTGACCATTATCGAAATGATATCGTCTCTCATCCGTACATACGGCTTACGGTCTCCACGACGTGATGAGACTCATTTTCCATGTTCACCATCAAAGAATGATTATAAGATAATTTTTTTCAAAAGTATGATATATATGACATAATATTTTTAATGGGATGATTAATATATATATATATATACATATATTTCATTCACATACCTCTATTCAATAGGATAAGAATACGGAAACAACGTTTATGTGTACTTGGAGCCTACCATCTCCATGAATGGTGTGTTGCATTTTATTTATCAATTTATTATATATATTTATATACAGAATATATAATATATATAAATAATATTTTATATTATGAAATTAATTAAATTATTATATATGTAATATGATCAAGACTAACAAGTCAAAACACATATGATAAATAAACCAATTATTACCGGAAATGTTACATCAACAAGGAATTGTTAATAAACGGGTAATATAAAGTCATAAAAGAATCATATATGATATCATAAATATTATTATGATTCTAATATATGTTTAAAATATGTTTAATATATTATAGAAGAGTTTGTGACATGTACGAAGAGTATCAGACCTAAGGTAATGGTTAATTTCACAATCTCTTTATTATCCAAGATTGTTTATACATAAGTATCTGCTGGGAAAACTTTATCATCCATGCCCATTTTTAATAATAAATGTTTTCAAAAGGAATATTTTACAAGTTTATGTAAGGGTATCTTTAAGTATATTGTCATTTTAAATATTTTAAATATTTATTTTTCTAAATCTATTTAATTAATTTCAACGTTTTCAAAATTATTTTAAGGAATTATTTATATGGAAATTATTTTTTTAAATGACAATTACATTAAAAAAATTAAAAGTTGTATGGGAAACTTTTATTAAAAAATATATTTTAGATTACTTCCTTTATAAATTTTATATCTTTTAAATGATTTCATGAAAAGGGATATTTATCTCCAAGATTTTTACTGATAATTTTCAACTATGTCAGTATCCTTTATTAGATTTTATTCTTGATTGAAGTTGACTTATTATAATATATTATTCCATATTGTATTTAATGGGTTATCATATGTTTGACTGTAGATCTTCTATTTTTATACCATTTCTGTTTTCTGGTTAAAATATTTCCATTTCATATGCCAGTTTTAATATGAATGATTATGATATGTTTCAACCTTTTCATATGGGGAATTAATTAGACTTAGTATGTGATGATAGGGGCCCTCTATATCCCCTCATTTCGTTGGTAGGTCTCATGATACAAACTAGTGTCTTAGAACAAGGCCTTGAAAGAATATTTCTGAATGTTCTTAGTATAAGGTCTTGACATAGTGCTTATGATGTTTGGAATTATGCATTACATCATTATAAGATTAGTTATTGTTTTTACATGTGATTATTCGACCTGTACAATATTCATGTGCATGTTTATATTGTAATTTTTGATTCATTATTTCTATATTATGCTGAACACAATGTTTTAAAAGGCTTGTGTTTCAATTTTGTACTTTGCCTTAAATGTTTATAATTATTTATAATAGCTTCCGCTATATTGTTTATCCTTACTGAGAATTTGAGGTCACCCCTTTATTATGTTGTATTTTTATAGGATGACAATATGTGTTTTATGATTGATATTCAGGATTAATCTAGTAGAATAATGGCATTCACTAAGGATTATCAATGTTATGTTTTATATTAGAAATCATAATGTAATGTTCATGTATGTAATACATTTCCCAAAACTGCTAACCTGATCGGTCCTTTAGGACATAATTCCCTGTATCATGCCAATTTATTAACATAATGTACCAACATTGGTCTTCTGGGGTTGGGTTGTTACATTTAATCCCATGGATTACCAATTTTAACTTTAACCACAATAACTAATTTATAATACTAAAGGGTTATAATTTTTATTATAAGGTGAAATTGGATCATAAATGTAAAAGGGATAATATTATAGAACATGTATTGTATTAATTTTTCTTTTTTTCTATTTTTATAAATTTTAAATAATTTAATAAAATATTATTTTTATAAAATATCATTGGTGTCGTTTTTTGATATTATTAATTTAATTTGACAATATGAACACAAATAAAAAATTATAATTTGAATATATTCCATTAAAATGTCCCTAATTAGTGATAAATATATACTAAATTCATGGAACATGATAATTCATCCAATTGTTTCACTTTTATTATTTTTAAAATTATTTATTTTATTTTACAATTAATTTAGTAAATATCATGTCAGTGTGGCATAAGAAATTAAGGTAATTATTGAATCAAAAAAATTATAAATATATTACACTAGTAAAAAAATTAAATTGTATTTAACATAAAAACTGAAAACATAACTTATCAACTTTTTATTAATATAATAAAAATATTGAGTTATTAATCTTAAGAGACTGAATTTTTTTATAAATATTTTTATTAAAATAATACAAAGGGAATAATAAAATAAAAATGGAACCCAGTGGAAATATATTGTATAATTTTATAGATATTTCTATTCCATTCCTATGAAATACACTTACAAAGGTGATGGGTTGATTTTGATACCTTATCTCTTAGTTTTAAAGGTATTTCACAGATTTTACCCTTAATAAGAAGAAAAATATTTTCCAAGGTTACTATCCATATGAACCTACGTAAAAGGTATCTATTTAAAAAAATTGAACCTCATGTTTCTAAATATGGTATAAATTTTCAATATTAAATATCTATAAGTGGTAAAAAATATTTTACGTTAAAAGTAGAAAACACATTAAAAAATTGTTTTTTCGAAAATGTCTTTTAATGTATAAAAATGATTTTACACCAAATTCAATCATAAACTATATTCCAATAAAAATAATTATATTATTTATAAAATAATTTAAATAATTTAAATTTTAATTAATTTTAATAGAAAATGGAATATTTATCAAGATTGAAGAATAAAATATAGTTTTCAATAAAAATATGTATTTTTACCCATTCACTAAAAAATGAATCTTTTCAGAAAAAATGAAAAAATTTACAGTAAGATAATTTTGATATGATTATTTAAAAAATTAATTTAATTTATCAAACAAATTTTATAAAATTTTCAAAAAATAAATATAATAGTTTTTCACAAAAAAACAAAAAATTATCATTCTTCAAAGAAATATATTTTTTAAGAATACCATAACATTGAAAAAAATTGAATGATTATTTCCTAAAAATCAATCAATACAATATTATTTAGTAGTAAATATATATATATATCATGATGTGTTTATACATATTCATACCCTCTAAATCAATGTCTATTTTATAATGGCCCTATTTAAATAATAATATGTTTTTGATTCGTTTAAGCTAGGTGTTATTTTTCTTATATGAAATTGAACATAATGTTATTTTTTTAGAACTTCTGGTATTACATTCCAAACCCTTTAATATAATTCACCCTCATATTTTATCTTCTTCTCGATAATCCTTGGTTTTATATTTGAAAATTCTATTATTGAAAACCCACATCATAATAAGCGTTAATAAAACTTACTCATGGAAAAGGTAAATAGAAATATGTCAGTCATATAGAAAAATAGATATATGAGTTTATAAATAGTATAACATTAGTGATAAGAGAAAATATGGAGATGGAGGAACAAATAATTTCCAAATAATGATAGATAGTGATAGGGAACATTTTTCATAAGAAAGTGAATGGTCATGAGAACGTTAACAACCACAAAACTATAAATCAATAATGTGTGAAAAAGAAAATCAAATCATTGAAATGAGTATAATAGAACAAATTTTAATTCTAAGATCCTTTTTTCTATATTTTAGTAATTCTTTTTCTATTTAAATGAAAAATCATATGGAAATACACTTACTTGACAGGCGTAATTTCATCCCTTAATCAACTCCTACCAAAAACATATATTTTTCTACAAACAATGAGTTTTTTAGATGGTTTTTTTATTCCTCAATAATAATTATAAACTACAAAATTTTCAAAAGAATATTATATTACTCCTCCTTTAATTAAATATTATCCAAAAATGAATGAATCAAACAAGTTAATATAACATCCAAAGAGTATAAACCATCATATTGTTCTTCAAAATTTCCACAATAACCACAATTATTCCATATATATAATTTCATAAATAACCCCGATTCCCAAATAACCTTAATAACATAAACAATAAATTATGTTTTATCCTCAATGGTGACATAATAACATTCATCATATATCCCCAAAAATTTAAATTGAATCTTAAAAAAAATTCATGTTAAATCATATGGTAAACCTAAGGGTTATATATACATAAACCTAATGAAACATCTCCATAACTATAATTAATAACCATGATTAATTTTATAATTTAGAGAACATCACGAAAATATCATAAATCAAATTTGTATACTAACCTTAAAGGTACTCCTTATATTGACCATAAGTATCTCCAAAAATGTTTCGTTTTCTATTAATAAAAATTCATCCATCATGATTACCTATATCCCAATATCCAATTGACCATAATTAACTTAACAACAAAAAATATACTATCCTAAAGTTTTATTTAATAATAAGTAGTGTATTCTTCCTAAAACCAAATAAAATTTTCAAATAATCTCAAAATCCAATAACATAAAACATCAACAGGGGTATCTACGATTTTTAACTTTTCATCAACCTTAAATGCTTATATACCCATGTTGGCATCCAAAACTCATAAGTTATTCTCACATGAAAACAGATATTCTACTGATAATTATGAAAATCCATATTCATAAAAAAATCATAGACTAGAAAATAAATTATATAATTTTTTTTTGTAAACATCATCAAAGATAACTCTAACCACATCATCATCATATCACTAAAAAGATTCAATGTCACCAATAATATCCCATTTACTTCATTAATCTCAAAATCTCAACTAAGCACTATCACATTACAAAAAATATATATTCTTGATTATCGATACTATAGCGACCCTAGCCTTTTACATATGAAATTAGATGATTCTTCGAATAATTATACATCATAATACAAGACAATGATCGTGAAGTTTAGTTTCTTGAAAGAATAGGTACATAAAACTGATAACATGGAACTGAATATAAAATTTCTTTATTTATTATTCATAAAAAACCCATAGAATCCATTTTTCTCATACATATTTGTAGCATAACATAGGAATAACATGAAAAAAGGTGTGATCATAATGCACAGTAAGGGAAGAAGAATAAGAATAAATCCTTAGCACATAGGTTAGAATACATGACATAAAGATTTAAAAATGAATATAACATAAGGAATAATAACACATAAACATGTAGTCATATAAACATGGGATCATAGTAATGTGGTAAAAACATAAAACTTTTATTTATATGATTCAAGGCTAACCGCCAAGAACATTTCCCATAGTATCACAATCCATGTCTTACTGTTAATACCATTGCACATAATAGCACAAGTCAAGGCGAACATCCAAGATTGTTTCATATAAAATCCCATGAGACTCAACTTTGACCAATGAATTGGAGTGATATCTGGGAAAACACATATTACATTTCATGAATATGTTTTCCACATAAAAAATCATACACAATCAATCTTAAATAAATATATGTTTTACCTGTGGAACGAATTGGATATTATAATCCAGACATAAATCATAACAATTGAGAGTATCATGAAAGTGTCTATGAAATAAAGGAATTAAAACATACATGGTTGTTCATAAGTTAAAAAAATAATATAACATGGTAAGTGATTTCAAACTGAAGTGATAATATATAAGAAATGTATTTGAGAAATTTTAGCATTAAAAAAGTTTTGTGCGATTTTAATGAAAATACTATAGGGATTTTAAAATTGAAAAGAGAACAATGTTTTATACAAAACCAGAAGTGAACAAGGATGGTTTTCACGATAAAAACGCTGATTTATTCAGAAAATGGTGACTTAAAACAAAGTATGTAGTTCACATCAAATTGGGTAAAAATTTGGTCAGTTCCCCTAAAACAAGTTTTCTTATTGGAAAGTATCGAGGATGGAATCACTTAAATGCATATATACACCCGAAAAAAATTGAGGGATGGATCCTAAAACCTATGTTTGGAGAATATAAACATAATTTAGATGTTTTACAAATAAAATAAATGACTGGTTCATTTATTCAAAAATAAAGATAGAGAAACCTGAAAGAATAAAGGCAGATGAGGTAGAATTCCTCAGGGATTATTAGCCAGATATCAGGTACACTTAATAGAGATTAATGAGAGAGAAAGGGATTTATAATATTTTATAAATAATGAGGAAAATATGAGGAAGGTTCTTAATCATACCCCATCACTAGGAATTACACATAAAGGGGAATAATATAGAGGACAATCTTGAATAAAAGTGAAATAGAGAGGATCCCATACTTTAAGTCTGTCGGTGTTCTCCACTTGTTATTAATGACCAGAATAAACAAATTAAGGTTATTAATTAATATGTACCAATAAAATTATATATATATAATATTGATTATAAACTTTTAATGTAAATTCAAGACCTTTTTGATTGGTTATAAGGTTCAATTTCATTGTTTGGGTTTGTTTACTTACTGGTTTTAATGATCAGTTCATATTCGAATTAACATGAATGAGGAAGGTGTTTGTATAGAATGGTAGTTATATTTTTTTATTGATCATGAATAAGTTTATATGGTTGAAAATTTAATCTTGATACTTGAATTGAAGCTGAATCATTATATAAAACTTCACTGACATCTTTTTTCTTTAATTAGGAGTTTTTTACCACAAAGAACACATTTTGTTTTATAAACCAAAAACATGCTTACAAAATGTTTCCTGAAAAATATATGAAGCATAATACATATATTATGGTATGATTCAACCATGATAACAGTTTAATTGACATTATTTAATACAGTAATGGAAATTAATAACTCGTTGTCCTTGATTGTGCTAAATTAATACATCTCAAACAGCGTATCCATTTATTTAAAATAATATATAGGGAATGGAGAGTGAAGGTTGGTGAGGTAATAAACATGAAATTAAAATAACTTAAAATAAATAAACGAATTGGAAATTGGATTTTATCTATTGAGTTTAATTCATTTGAGAGCCTCTTAAGCGGAGATGATTTTTTATTTTAAAGAGAATAAGGGATAATGGATGCGGGGAAAAATATTTGGAGGATATTTGGGAATAATATTAGAATGGAACAAGTCTTGAGAGGAGGGAAGAGAAGCAGGAGTTAGAGGGTTTATAGTCGAGGAGAGGAGGGTTTTCATAATTCCTTAATCATTAGTTTATTAATTTCCTTTAAGACCATCAATAGTGATGATTCCAGGAAACAAATAGTAAATGGGTCAGCTGAATTAGAACTAAGGGTGGTGAAATCATCCATGATGCTAGGAAGAGTCTATTTAGATTATAATGTTTATATATGGTAAATTATCGTATTTTAGTATTCATAAAAAATTCATGTATTTCAAAAAAAACACAGAAATTCACCCAAAACATTTTTCGACATCTAAAATGAAAAAATGAAATCCATTTTCCTAAAATATTATTATTAATATGATTAATTTAATAATGAATTAAAATCACAATTTACATGAAAAATAGAATTCTTAAAACATTTATTTTTTTATTCCAAGATATAGGTATATTGAACTCCCATTTGAATCTTATTTATATACTATCATAAGTAAGGTTACTATTCATTTGGGTAGGTCACTATTCATAAGGGTTACATTACTATTCATAATATTATGTTACTTTTTCCCAAAAACTATGTTGGTCATATTACAATCAAAATAAATTAGTGATCACAACCGTGTATGTCAGATTTTCGAAATTCAAATCACAGAAGTGACAGACTTCTGTTTAAAGTTCACATAACACTTAGTAGTTCATTATATTGTGATTTTATTTAATTAGATGAAATAATTATAAGAAGAAAATTTTCAATTAATAATATTGGGTTGTTAAATTCTTCTTCCCTTATGAAATTTGGCCCTTTAAATTTCAGTTTACATTCAAGACCATAAACAGGTGCAGGTACTTTTCCTTATTTCTTTTTCTAGTTCCCATGTTTCCTCTTCATACATATGGTTCCACCATAGTATAATGACCATGTGAGTATTCTTGATACATAGAAAATTATCTCTATGATCCAAGATATTCACTGGTTCTCCTCGTAATAACGATCATCCTCTAACTGTACCACCTATGAAGAGAGTACATGTGAAGGATCTAGTATGTACATACATAATAGGGATACATGAAAGATTTAATGTACTTTGTCCATGGTAGGTGTATGTTCTTGTTGGTAGGACACAAATCTGACATGATCGAGGATATCAAAGTGGTCAATGTATCTGGGACTTAACTTCCCTTTCTTTCCTAACCTCATTACCTTCCTCTACAGAGATATGCGCAGAAATTACATGTATCTGACTTTAAACTCAAGGTCTCATTAATGATTGTCTGCATAACTCTTCTGTCGACTTTTGGATTACCTGATATGCTACTTACTGGTTTTCACCATCTCCACCATTTATTAGACCATTCTAGTTCCTAGTATCTTATGCTCACCAAATTCATTCCAACACACAGGTGTTCTTCACCTTTTCCCATAAAGGGATTCATATGGTTCCATTCATATGATTGAGTGGAAAATAATATTATATGAGAATTAAACAAGTAGAAGATATCGGTACCATCCTCCTTTGAATTCCATAGAACACACTACCAGCATATCTTCTAGTGTCTAAATAGTTTTCTTAGATTGGCCATCAGTTTGAGGATGATAGGCCGTAATGATTTTCAGTTTTGTTCTTAGAGAATACGGGAGACTTTTCCAGAACATTTAGGTTATTATTCCATAAAAATTGGATATAATATATACAGGAACTAAATTATTCTTTACCACTTGTTATATGTAAATCCTTGATAGATGATCCATCAAGTAGTCGTCCCGAACTGCAATAAAGCGAGGTTTCTTCATAAGATGATCAACAATGACCCATATAGCATTGTTTCATTAGGATGTCCATGGAAGTCCTATGAAAAAGACTATGGTAATGTTATCCCACTACATGTTGGTATGGGTAGTGGTTACATCATTCCCTTATACATTTTCTTATTAGCTTTCACATGGTGAAATACCAGGCACTTTGATGTATATTCAACTATCTCCCTTTTCATATTGTCCCACCAAAAGTTTTCTCGAAGATCTAGATATATCTTTGTGCTCCATGGGTGAATAGAGAAGTTTGAGCAATGTGTGTAATTAAAAATCTCCATATTTATCTCTAGAAATCATGTTACACATAATCGAGACCCAAATCTTACAAATCATTCCTTTTTAATCATGAACTCAGAGGATTTCCCATTTCTGAGAGCTTCCACACTTTTCTAAATTTCTACATGTTTTCTTTGAGAAATATTTATTTTCTCCTTGAGGGATGGTTGAGAAATAATTTGATAAAGTATTGATGATGTTCCTCCCTTAATGATTCCCATGTACATCCTCTGCAAATCTATGAAGATTAGATCCCTTTGAATTCGGATCATTGATAAAGATGTAGGATTTTTTCTACTTAGAACATCTACCACTTTAATTTCCTTACCAGGATGGAAGTGGATTGAGTAGTCATAATCCTAAATGATCTCTATCCATACTTTATAGAACATATTAAGCAATTTTTGTCTGAATATATATTTTATACTCTTGTGGTCATTATATATCACACACTTCTACCCATAACGATAATGCCACCGGATTTTCAACGCAAATATCACTACAGCCAGCTCCAGATCATGCGTAGTATAGTTTTGCCCAGGAATTTTCAGGTTCCTTGTAAAATAATCTATAAATTTATCATTTTTCATCAAAAAAACATCCTAATCCCATCTTTGAAGCATCACTTTACACCACAAATAGTTCTCAACTTGTTGGTATTGTCAGTACTAGCGCAGTGGTAAGCCTATTTTAAAACTCCTTGAAACAGTCTTCATAGTCCTGAGTCCAGAAAAAATTCACTCCCTTCAATGTTAGCTTGGTCATTGGGTTTAAAAATCTGGATAATTTCTTCATAAATCATAGATAATACCAAGCTAGACCCAGAAAGTTGAGGATCTATGTTACAGATGTTGTCATGGCCTGCTCTTAAATTGCATTTTTCTTGGAAGAGTCTATAGATATCCATTTACTTGTGATAACATACCCCAAGAATTATACTTCCTCAATCCAGAAATCACATTTACTATACATTTCATAAAACATCTCCCATCACAATGTCTTTAACACATTATTCAAATTCTCCACATCTTCCTCCTTGTTGTTGGAGTATATCAGAATATCGTCAGTAAAGACTACTACAAATTTGTCGAGGAAATCTACAAAGACCCTATTAATTAAATTGATGATAATTTCTGTATCATTAGTGAAATTTTAGTGAATCACTATAAAATCATAGTTTCCATACCTCATTCAAGAGGAAATCTTGGAAATATTTTCTATCCTCACCTTTAATCAGAGATATCCTACCCGAAGGTCCACCTTAGAGAAATAAATTTCCCCACAACGCTGATCAAACAAGTAAACTATACCTGGAAGGGGATACTTGTTCTTTATTGTGATTTTATTTAGATCATGATAATCAATGCAGAGACGCATTGATCCATCCTTCTTCTTGATGAAGTGGACTAGCGCACCCCATTGTGAAGCACTCGGACGTATAAAACACTTCTCCAGATTATATTGTAACATATTATTTAGCTCTTCCAGCTCTATGGGGGCCATTATGTAATGTGTATTTTATATAGGTAGAGATCTAGGAATAATTTCAATTGAGAAATCAACCACTCAGTCAGAAGGAAGACAAAGCAACTCTTCAGGTAATATATCAGGGTAATCTATCACGATGGGCATGTCTTCAATCATGATTATCTCTTTTATCTCAATAATTTTGGCTAGATATGCTTGATCATAAGGAATAAAAAACCACACATTAGATAATGATTCTAAAATAAATTCATCTTCCTCCTTACACTTGTAAAGAATTGGAGGATGCTTAAGGATGTGAAGAGTGATCTCCCTTTCTCGATAGTTGATGTTGGATTTGTATAATGATAGCCAATCCATGCCCAATATAGTGTCGAAGTCTACTAAGAGAAGTATGATGAGATTTTTAGGGAAGTTCAGTCCAAAATCATTATCCGAGAGGAGTTATAAACCATGGACACAGTAATTTCTACATTTTTCTGTTCTCATAGATAACTTTTCTTCCAAATTTTTAGGTGGTGTTTGAATAGTTCTACTAAACATGAAAGATATGAAACAATTATTAGAACTAGAATCAAATAGCATGTTTCCTATTCTTGAATGAATAACTAGAGTACATGTCTCCACATTTTTTACTGGCTCCTCCACACCATTAGTTATAGCACAATCCCTTCCTTGTTGACTTGAATGTTTTTGTTGATATCCTCTAATACCCCTTGGCATAGGGAAATTTTTTACATAACGTCCATGCTCCTTACAGTTTTAACACTACATCACTAGATGGGGATTGATCTGAACCTTCCTCTCTTCATCCACATTAGTGGGATTTTTCATATCCCTTCAACAATTCTTTTCCAGAAGTCTCAGCTTTCAATATTTGATGAAATTTCTGGTTCCCTTTAAAAAGATTGTAGGATTCTTCTTCCCAAAACATTTATGAGTGGGATATTCAGGCTTCCTTCCATCATGGTATTTGTTTGTTGAACAACCCATGGAGTTCTCCATTTTTCAATTCTTCTCACGGGGACCATGAGGCCACTTGAGTCTCCAATTTTCATTTAAACCTTCATGGAACAACAGACAATCTCCTCATAACTAGCGAATTCTTATATCACTAACACCATTAGTATATTCCGTTGTACCCAAATAAAGAAGTGATCCAACTTGATTTAATTGATCATGAAAATTCCAGAGGAATACCTTTCAAGCCTTGTAATGTTTGCTTCATACACCCAGATGGACTCATCTTCCTTCTTCTTGAGATGAGGAACTCACATTCCATCTTGAGACGGAGGTTTCATGGAAAATATTTATTGAAAAACATATTCTTGAATTCCTACCAATCCATGGAATTAATTTCTTCTTGGGACATTGTATTCTTGATCAGTGTACACCACTGATCAGCTTCCCCATTAAAATGATAGACCAACGGTACAAATTTCACTTATTCCGAGCATAGGAGGATAGAAAATATCTTTTCAATGGAGTTAATCCATTGTTCCATGAGGAAGGGGTCAGAATATCTGCTAAACATGGGAGGCCATTTCCACATGAAGTATTCTACGATGACTTTCTCTTTCCATGGAGGAGGAGGGTGTTCCACATGATTCACGTTATTATTAATAACATGAGCCAGCTGAGAATGTACGGTCACGATGTTTTTAGCACCCACTCTCATCATATCAAGTATATCATTAGGGAAATCATTACATTGACTATCACATTGGTTGTTAAAACATGTTATTCAATTTCCTGCAATTAATTAATAAAAATAACATACAATTAGAGGGCTTGAATACCTATTTATTAAACAAAAAAAGGAAACATTTGAACATAATAGGATAAAATTGAAAAAGGAGAAGTATATCCTAACTTGTGATTCCTTTGGATTAAATCAAGGTTATCCTCAATCTATTTATTATCTTATATTCTTATGGTATTTTTTTACTCCCATAATAATATTTTGTAATATGATTATGAATTTAACAAAGAATATCCCCTAGGACTGTAAATACCAATAGCGAAGCAAGGCCCATTCTCATGTACCATGATACCCCTGGTCAAGCCTGATACTCCTTGTCGGAGTTTTCACTCATAGGTACATATTTTCCAGAACCGCCTATACCTATTTGTATCTAGACAGGGAAGTATTTTCTTAATAAACCAATTACTTTATACTTCCCAAAACATAGGGGAGTTTTCTAATACTTTGTATCATGATTTATGTTCCCTCTAAGGTGCTCTATTACTCATATCTGAAAATAACTAAAATATCCCTTGAAAACAACTATAGCCACCCTAGCCTTTTACATATTACATTACATGATTCTTATAATAATTATACATCAGAGTACAAGCCAAGGATTGTGAAGTCTAGTGTCATGAAAGACTATTTATATTAAACTGAAAACATAGAACTATATATAACATTTGTTTATTTAGTATTCATAAAAAACCCCCAACTTACATTGTGATCATACGTATTCATAGGATAACCTAGGGATAACACGAACAAAGGGATGCACTAAATGCCTAGTAAGGGATAAGAATAAGAACAAAATACTTAGAACCTGAGTTAGAGGGCATGACATAATGATATAAAAAGGAAGGTAATATAAGGATTCATAACATATAACCATATATTTATATAAATTTAGAACCATCAAATTGTGGAAGAAACATAAAACATGAAATTAGTGCAATTCAAGACTAATCCCCAAGAGTGTTTCCCATAGTAGCATAAGAAAAGTCCAACTGCTGAGACTGTTCCACATATTAGCACAAGCCAAGGAAAACCGCCAAGACCATCACACATAAAGTCTCATGAGACTCAACTTTACCCAATTCATTAGAGCGTTATCTGGCACACACATATTACATTTCTTGAATATGTTTTCCACATAAAGAATCATACATAATAAATCTTATATAAACATAAGGGTTACCCATGGAATGAGTTTGGTACCACATTCATGAAATAAAGCATATCCAATGGGCGTATCATGCATGTTTCCATGAAACAAAGGAATTAGAACATACATGGACATTCATAAGGTAAAACAATCATATATCCTGCTAAGTGATTTTAAATGTATGTGACCACATGTAATACACGTATTTGAGATATTTTAGCATTAAAACATTTATGTGTGGTTTTATGAATAATACTATAAGGAATTAAAAATATAAAAGGGAAAAATATTTTATATAAAATTATAAGTGAACAAAGAACGTTTTCGTGATAGAAATACTGATTTTATATATAAAATGGTGTCTTAAAACACAAGATATAGTGAACATGATATTGGGTAACAATATGGGGAGTTCCTTTAAAACGAGTTTTCTTATAGGGAAGTATTCAGGAGGGAATCACCTAAAAGAATATATATCCATAAAAAGGAACCAAGGATGGATATTGAATAATGATTTTTTAAAATATAAACAAAATAAATATGTTTCACATAAAAATAAAATACAATTTTATTAGGGTAAAAAGAATGATAGAGCAACCCGAAAGAATAAAGTTGGTTCGGGTAGAATTCTTTACAGATTATCAGCATGATATATGGTGTACTTAAGAGGGAATAATGATAGAGAAATGGATTTATAGGATCTTATAAATAATAAGGATATTATTGGGGAGGTTTTTAATCAAACCCCATTTTAATTATTTACCCATAAAATGGAATAATATATAGGTCAATCTTGAATAAAAGTGAAACGGAAAGGATCCCTTACCTAAAGTTTGTTGGTGTTATCCACCTGTTATTAATGACCTGAATAAAAAAAATAGGTTTATTAATTAATAATTATATAACCTCTTCTTTACGTAAAATATTTAGTATAAATTTTTCAAGTTTATTCAAGACCATTTTGATTGGTTATATGGTTCAACTTAATTGTTCGGGTTTGTTTGCTTCCTTGGTTTTATTGATTGGTTCACATTCGGATAAACAAGTATGATGAATGTGGTTGTCTATAATTGATATTATATTTTATTATTTAACATACAGAAGGTTATATGGTTGATAACTTTATTTGGTTACTCTATGTGATGTTGAATCATTATATGAATCTTTAGTGAAATCCTTTTTGGTTAATTGGCGGGTTTTGACCACAAAGAACACATTTTGTTTTATAAACCAAAACCATGTTTAAAAAAAGATTCCAAAACCATAGATGAGGAATAATTCATATATTATGGTCTGGTTCAACCCTAAAAATAGTTTCATAACCAGAATTTATGATGTTATTGGAAATAGATAACCTATCGTTGCTGATTGTGCTAAATTAATACATGTCAAACAGTGTTTCAATTTCTTTAAAATAAAAGATGGTGAAAGAAGAGAGGATACTGAATTATACCATTAGAATAATATTATTCCATTAAAATTTTCTTTCTGGAGTTATCATACCATTTGGATGAAGATAGGTGAGTAAATAAACAATAAAATAAAACAACATAAATGAAATAAAATAATTTGAAAGAGGAATTTACCTCTTGAGGTTAACTCCTTTGAGAGCCTCTTAAGAATAGAGTATTTGGTATCTAGAAGAGGCTAGAGGATTTTGTATGTGGATATGGAGCTTGGGATGAGATTTGGGAAGAATATTTTCATGTCACAAGTTTTGAGAAGAGTGAAGAGAAGAAAAAGTTAGGGGGGTTGTAGTGGAGGAGAGGAGGGTTTTCATAATGTTCTAATAATTAGTTTATTAATATTCCTCAAGACCAGAAATAGTGAAGATTCCATTATACTAAATAGTAAACGGGTCATGTTAATTCTATCCAAGGGTGGTTAGATCATCCATGATTCTAGTAATAGACTATTTAGCTTATAATGTATATATACAGTAAATTACCGTATTTTACAATTCACAAAAAATTCATGTGTTTTAGAAAACTCTTAAAAAATAACCCTAATCAATTTTTTACATGTATAATCCAAAAATGATATCCATATTCCAAAAATAATTTTCTAAATATGATTAATTTAATATTTAATTAAAATCACAATTTACTCAAAAAATAATAATTTTTAAAAATTAATTTTCTTATTATAAGATTTAGGTATATTGTATTCCTACTTGAATCTTATTTTTATAATATCATAGGTAAGGTTACTATACATTAGGTTAGGTCACTATTCATAAAGTAAAAATTACTATTCATAAGGGTATGTTACTATTCACTGAAAAATATGTTTGTCATATTAGACTCCAAATAACTTACTGATCGTAACCGTGTATGTCATATTTTCATAATTCAAATCACAGAAGTGACAAACGTATGTTTAAAGGTCATATAAAATATAGTAGTTCATTATGTTGTTATTTAATGTGGTTATATGACATAATTAGATGAAGTGAATTTCCATGAAAAAATAACTGGTCGTTATATATATTTTTTATCATATGTTTTAAATTACATAAAGATATTCTACTGTGGAACATCCTTAGATGTCTCAGGATTCAAATATCAAAAATATAATTGATATAATACTTATAAAAAATAATTTGAAAATATTGATACGTAAAACCAGCAATCCATCCACTTCATCAAATGGAATAACATTGTTTCTTCATTGGTATATGAGTTAACTATTATTAGGACTTTAAAGAAACTATCCCATGTTGATATTGTTAGTCATATAATAAGATAGTTGATTAAGAATAATCATAAGGTTTTTAGATCCATCACCAATTTCATTTGGTTGATCATGAGGAAAATAATTCCATTTTCCTTCACATTTTTCATTAACAAAAATCCTCCTATTTTCATATATTAACTTAAACAAAAATATTTAGTGTAAATAATCATTGTCGGAAACCAAAACAATATGAAAAATAATTTAAGGGATGTCTAAATCATGAAAACTTAATTTAAATCCATATCACCATTGTTTTAACCTAGGATATGCATGATCCTAATATATTCAAATAATTCATGATGGTCTATGAATAAAATGTTAACTAACCAACTAATTTCCTTTGGAGTGTGAAACCATGTGTTCAGTAAGGGAACACTCATCATGCACCTAAATAATGGATGAGATATACTTGACTAACTCCTTTCAGGGTTATAACCCCAAGATGCATCTGTTCCAAAACCATGTACATGTGTATTTTCAAGACAAGTCTATATTTATTTTAAAATCACATAATCTATTCATTAAAAAAAATTGGATGTTATCTTATACATAGCCTTTTCCCAAGGGTTCTCTGTAAACATTTTTCATCCAAAATTTTTAAGGTAACTAATCCTTTCCTTGATACCAACTATGTGACCGAAATATTTCATAGATTGATATTACAACTTTTTAGATGAATATTCATTTCATAACATAATGATACCATGATATAATAGTACATGATTACTGTATTTAGAAATATGGATATAAAAAAACTTTTTTGTTAGAGATATGCATCATTGATGACATTGTTCTTTAAAACTAGCATCATTATTAGATATTTCATATTAAAAAAAATTATAACATGGGGAAACGAAACATAAGAATGGGGGGTATAAATTCTTAGTAAGGGTTAAAAAAAGAGATATCAATTATCATATAAGAATAAAATAAGACTAATAGTATAATAACATGTGTATAATATTTGGAAACTAAACTCAGTATTTCATATATTATAATAATGAATTGTGGAATAAATCACGGATAATAAAAAGATATAAATCATAACGGAATCAAATAATAAGGGCTTTGAGGGAATAATATTAGCATAAGATATAGGTTTGTCATATACACATAAAAATATAAATTCATTCACATAATATTAAAGGATCAGTGCCAATATTATCATAGTTGTTGGGTTAACTCAACGGTCCATCGTATTAGTCAACATTCACTTCCAAGACTATTATAGTGGACAGAGTCCCTTAGTGAACTGGGATCACTCCACATTGTAGTGTTATTTATCTCATGAGATATCCATATTTAACCATTGAATTGGAGAGAAATATAATTTTGGATCATCCTATCATGTAATGAAAACCATATATATGTGTACCACAAAATAATAAAAAATCTTCATATAATAAACCATGAAAAAGAAACAGGTATCATAAACATTTTATCACTGCGTAAACAATGTAAAAGAAAGTAGTTCCATTAATATCATGCCACAATAATATTAAACCATATGGAGAAAGAATAAGGATATTATAATTGGATTATATCCCCAATAATTCTTATATAACATCAAAGGATGTCATCTTAGATATATAATTCCTTTAAAATATCACTTGGACCGCTTCATGAGAAAATACATTTTTCTCTTTATAATAACATATTTAAAATCTATTTTTCCCAAATTGTAATGAAATAAATTTCATTGAAATGATACTTGGAAACATTAAAATTAATATTTAAATAATATAGTTATAATTATTTCTTTAAATTCTATTCATTTCATTTATGTTTAAAGAAAATATCCGTGTTGGGATTTTGGAAAAAATAAAAAATTTCTTCATTCGGATAATGATAAGATGATTTCTTTAATATTTTTTGTAAAAAATAAATAATTGGAAAAAATTTAATTTAAAAACATAGAAGAATATTATAAACATTATTTAAAATATTTTTTTAAAACATGGATATAAAATAGAAAGGAATTTTGACTGAAGAGTGAAATAAAATTATTTTTTCCTTAAAGCATTATTTCAATATCTTGTGTACTGAATATAAAGTAAATGAAAGGATAAAATGAAAAAACCATAAATAACTAGTGTATGAAAATATTTATGAGTTTATTTATAGTCTTATCATTATATCACATCATTGAAAATATAATCATAAATTATTAAGAAAAACAATGAGATTGTACTATAAAACCCTTGCATCGATGGTAACATTTGAGTCATAATGACCATGAAAGAAATAACGTCCAATAGAAATTTTTGTTTCATGATCATAATGATATTCATGATATAACCTGAAATTTTTCTATATATACACCACTAAAAATAAGATAAGTGCATACCATAACATGTTTTTCAAAGAAGTATAATTGATGATAAACCATTACCTCATGTTTTCATTTCTTTGAATGCTCTCTATCCTCTTGTGTAATAATTTAAAATTTTATGATAATAATATAATAAAACAATTTACTTATTTATATTATAATATATTCTCCACTTATAACATTTTAACACCAATTTATTAATAATTATTTATTAAAACTGTCATTTTGGGTGTTTACTAATTTGTTTTTTCATGAAACATTTTGTTTAATAGTTCCAGTCATTATACATTTAGAGTTATTAAATATTACCTAGAATTTTAATAATTATATAAATATCATATATAGTATATATATATATTCATCTATAATGGATTTAGATACAACAATTAATTACATCATTCACGGTGACAGTATGTCGTATGTATGAATGAACGATGTTTTCACTTTTCGATAGAAAAAAGAAATAAATATTAAAAAATAAATATCCTTTATATAATTATTATATCTTACATATTTATTAAATATATCCATATTACCTTCTATTTAAATCAAAAATTAAAAAATGAATCAAATCGATTAGTTAAGGTGGTAGTCTACATGAATGCATGAGAGACATAATCATTTTCCAATGGATTTGGAGGTAATAAGGTATATGATATATTATAATAAATAAGAATAACTATTTCCAAGATATCTTGTATAATTATTCATCCTATAAGTACCAATTTTTTTCATAAAAAAATATCACATTTTTTTATATGAATATTCAATACTTTTCATAAACACATAACTGAGGACCCTAGTAGTCTAGGGTCATTAGCGACTAGTAGCACAATATTTTTACTTTAAAAAAGATATTCAATATAGACCAAAAATATCTTCTCAAAATTTAATCCTTTTAGTCATACCCGACATAAAACATTATTCATAACCTGGGAAAGGAAACATAAAAAGGGTGAGCTTATATGATCCATAAGTGTAAACAGAAGAGATATCAATATATGATTATATGGTCACATAAGATAATAATAAGGGAATGTGATACTAAAAATAACTTACGAAGTTCATAAAACACATTTCTTATATCATAAACATGAGTCATGGTATTGAACATTATCATTAAATATAATATTGTCCATAATATTGAGAAATCATCATAAATCAATCATGAGACATAATCCCGTGTCATAAAATTATAGAACCATCATAAATATAGAAACAAATTTCATATTTCAAGGATCAAAATCAAGGACATCATCATAGTTGATCAGGACATATCACATGTTTCCCATGGGGGTCAGGAAGCACAAGTTTCCCATAGTGGATCCAAACTCACATGTTTCCCATAGGAGTTCCAGACCATCAACTTAATTACAAATGGTATTTGATGGGATATAAATACTTACCAATTAATTGTAGGAAAATATTGTTCCACCAATATCATAATGAAAACCATTCTTATATGTTCCATAATATCATAAACACTCATCATATCACTACATCAAAAATCGTGTAAATAAAATAGGTTTCATAAACATTTCGTCAATTCATCATAGCATAACCCCTGAGGAATAAGTGGGTTTAATAAAAATTTCATCAAAACATATATATAGATATATTAAACATATAGGAAAATAATAAATATGTAATCATTCAATTGTATCTCTGTTAATGATTAGGTAACATCAATGGATGTCATATTATATGGAAAAATATTTTGAAAGATCATACGAATTTTTTTTGAGGAAAATACCATTTCTATTTTGAAAAAAAACTTCTTAAAACATAAATTGTTTTGAAAACAATTTCCTTGGAAATATAATTGGAAACCTATAAATGAATCTTTAAAACATTAATTCATCATGATGATGGGGAATTCCACACACATTAATTCAAATATTCCTTTCACATTTTTTAATAGTACAACATGTATTATATTTAAAATGACATAAATATTCATTCTAAACCGTTTTTTAAACAACCAAAAAAGCATGAAATTACTATGAAATATAATATTGGAACAGTAAATAATCTTTTGAAATTTTTTTAAGAAAACATGGATATGGAAGAGAAAGGGTTTTTTGATCGAAGAGAGAAATAAATTCGGTTTACATTAAGAAAACATTATTTTTTGATTCTTGAGTTCATAGAGAGTGAAAATGAAACTAAAACAATTATTCTCAAGGAATAATAATAGGATAATATATTTTAGTAATTCTTCGTATATAGTTTAAAATAATTTATTATTATAATGATAAATATAAACAATCATAGATAAAAAATGAGATTGAATCAAAATACACTTTCAAATTTTGTGACATTTAATTGAAAGACCCATGAAAGAATAAATTTAATTAAAACATAAAATTTCATGATAATTAAAAATTTCATGATATTACATGTCAAATATCATATATATAAACCTCATAAAAGAAGACAGGTGCATAACAAAACATATGTATCAAAGAAGCATAATTGAGACAAGAAACTATAGCCTTAATTCTTGACATCCTTCATACATGTTAGAACCTCATGTAGAAATATAATTTTATTATAAATATATTAATTAACCATTATTATATATATCATACAATATATTTGATTTACTTATCACCATTTATTAGCTATTTGTTAAGAATTCCATGTTAAAATCCCATATGTCGTACGTACACATGAACGGTGATTCCATTTTATTTATGGATGAAATGAAATAAAGATTAATAATATATTACAATTAATGAATAATTTTCATGTCATATATATCACATATATATATATATTAAATTTACAATAATTACCTTCTATGCAATGTATCAGTAAATAATGAATCACATCTCTTCGCGAGGCGGTTGTATGCCGTAAACACGAACAACGTTATAACATACCCTATGAATTGGAATGTAAGAAGATATACAAGATATAATAATTAAAAATGTTAAAAAAATTTACAAATGAAATATGTATTTATTTAATCAATCCATTTTACCATTTTTGTAAAATATAAATTAAAAACACAACACATCAGTTCGTGAGGTTGCAATCATCGTATGCATGAGCTATGATGTTGTTTTCCAATAGGTTTGGAGGTAAAAAGGTGGATGTGTTATTATAAATTTATAATTATAATAATATAAAAAATAAAATATATATTCATTGAATACATCATTATATCCATCTGTTAGACGTGGTGATAGAATATAAAGAACACTGGTTAGTGAGCTAGCAATTTATCGTACACGTGATCTATAATTTGGAATCCCATTTGATGGAAGTGGAGTTGGAAATATGTTATTAAATTAAAATAATAAAGTTATATTTATTTAATATAATATTTTTTTGTATCATCATATATAAAGAATATTCGAAAGAGTAATTGGAAAAAATAAAACAAAACACAATGTTTAAAATGTTACCTCTACTTTGGATAACCTCTTTAGGATTATACCTAAAGCCTTGATAGGATTTGTTACTAAAATAAATATGTCTT
The DNA here is from genome assembly GCA_963277665.1 of Viscum album. Taxonomy (NCBI): domain Eukaryota; kingdom Viridiplantae; phylum Streptophyta; class Magnoliopsida; order Santalales; family Viscaceae; genus Viscum; species Viscum album. The sequence continues at coordinate 1,445,718,495 of OY728145.1, read as the reverse complement.
ATAGGAATTGGATATGTAATAAGGGATTATATTTTTTTAGGTATTTTCTAAAATAAAGGGTTTATTTTAACGATGGGAGGAGTGGGGTGGCCTTTTATAAATGTGCGAGATGACACTAATGAAATTTTCAAAAACAATAAAGTGTAATAAAATTTTTCATAGGAAAAAATGATCCAAATGGGTAATTTTGGAAAAATAGAAATGATAGGGTCAAAATGTTTCTATAAAATTCGTTTTTTATAGTTTTCAATGTCATTTCACCCCTTATATATTCATTTTAACCACAAGATAATCACATTTTAACCTTAACAGTGGTAAATAATGTTTTACTATTTTAACTATTAATTTTGAAAAAATATATGCTGAAATTATTATATAATATTAATTATTATAACTAATAATACAGAATTAAATTTTTTATATATCATTCATGATGGTGGAAAATTTTAATTTAGAATTTATCGCACAAGCAAGATGAAAAAGCGGTTTTCTAAAGATAATGGATTCCAAAGATTAAAAAGATTTTATATGAAAATTAAGTATGAAATTAATAAAAATATACTATATTGTTTTAATTATAATATTATTGTACTAATTTATCTTTTTAAACCATTTTAAAACTAAAATTTAACCTTATAAATTCGTTAAATGAAAAGAATATTCTCAACAAAACTAGTATTTTCACTAGTCATTAAGAAATTAATATTTTTAGAAAGACCCGAAAAGTCACCGTAAGATAGTGTTAAAATGTTCATTCAAAAAATGAAGTCAATTTTTTTAAATTAATATTCTAAAAGTTTCAAAAAAATTATTTGGTAAAAAAAGCAATAAATGTTTTCTTAAAGTTGAATTTTAAAAATATATAGAAATTACCAAAAATTAAGTACATTTTTATCAACATGGTTTCATACATAAAACCATTAAAATTAATATATTTTAAAAAATTATTCTTACTAATAATATGATGTTTAACGAATATATCATAATAAACAAGTTAAATTTTAATATAAATAGTATATTTCAGTTCATCTCGATGTTTCGTGTAGCGCTAACTAATGATGAAATTTAATTTATTAAATAAAATTATTTCAAAAAGTATAATGTTATTACAAAACTCTTCATAATTATTATCCATTAAATAATTTTTGAAACATGTATTTTATCTCTATGTGGTTGCGGAAGACAATACGTATACACAATAGATACTTTCACTTCCCATTTGATAGAATTAAGAGCCGATAATGGTGATACGATAATCATTATAAAATTTTAGTATATTTGGGATGGCTAATTTATTATTCTATTATTAATAACATATGATAAAATTAGGTATAATTAAAAATGTAATAAAATTTGCTCAATAAGAATATTACCTCTTTTTGGTAAGCCCCCTCCAGATCCTTTCTTAAGGACTTCTACAATGCAATTTTAAGAAGAAATAAACATGTAATTCTTATATAGGTATGTTTATAAGATACTTTTTTAGGTTTTTCTCGATCTATATGGATCATATTGGTTTAAGGAAAATATAGAAGGGGTTTCCTTTTATAGATAAGGGAAAAGACACACATAGAAAAGATAAAAAATATAATATAATTATGTTATTTTCAATCCAAATGATTTCAAATGACTATATATTTGAATAAAAAATGGATGAAGTATAAATATCATTAGAGAATATAATTTCTAGATGTTTTTTAATCATTTTAAAATTTCTCATTTGGTTTAATCCATTGGTTTACCAAGTTTAACATTAACTGTGGTAATGACTTTATCAATATTAAAGGATTATATTTTTAATTATATGATGAAAATTTGATCATAATTTTCCATGGGATGAAATTTTATACAATATATAATACAAGTTTTCTTATTTAATGGATTTTTGATATTTTATATTTTAATAATTTTTTTTTTCATAATATATAATTAATGTCATTTTTAACCCTATTCATTTTATTAGACACTATATATACAAAACAAACATGGGATTAGAATAAAATAATTTAAAAAATCAAAAATATCTCATATTTATCTAATAAATTATTGAAACCCAATAATTCATTCAAATTTTATTGGATTTAATATTTTTAAAATGAATTATTTCATTTTTCTAATAATTGAATATATATTTTGTCAGCATCGCACAAGAATTTAAGGTAATTATTCAATCAATAAGAATTAAAAATAAATTCACATGATAAAAAAATTAATCTATATTTCAAATTAACATTTAGAACTATAATTGGAATATTTTATCATTATAATACAAATTTAGAGTTATTTATGACAAGAGAGTTATCCATTGTATTTATCCATTTCTTAAGGAAATATAAAGACCATAATTAACGAAAATGGAAAAAAGTGGAAATATATTTTATAATTGGATGTAAATGGAAAAAACCCATACATTAGGAAAATTAATTTTTTTAAGTTGATTTGGAGACCTCATCGTGCGGTCGTGACTCTATTTTACTCATTTTTACCTTTCCGAGGTGAAAATGTTTTACCAATGTTACTATTTACAATAACAAAAAAATATAAGGGACATATTTTCCTAATTTGAACCTCATAGTTCCTAATATTCTACACATTTTTCAAAATTAAAAAATTTTAAGTTGATGAAATAATTTTAAGAGAAAACCCCAAAACATAACTCAAAACAGTTCTCAAAAAATTGGTTTTTAAGTATAATATTTTTTACACAAAATTCTACCATAAAAAATGATTAAAATTAAATTAATTGTACTATTTATTACATAATAACAATAATTATAATTATAAAAAATTTAATTCAATATTGAATATTGTACATTATTGAAGCATAAAATATTGTTTTCAATAAAAATTAGTTCTTTTCATTGCTCACTAGAAAATCAAACATTTCAGAAAAATCAAAAAAAAATTGACCCTATGAAAAATTTGATATGACGTTTTTAATAAATAGCATTATTTTATTAAAATTAATTTTATAAAACTGGTAAAAATTAAATATAAAATTTTATCAAAAAAGGAAATAAAAATCATTTTTGAATGAATTTTTTTTAAAGCATAATATACCTTTACTAAAAATTAAATGCATATTTTCTAAAAATTGGAAAATAAATTTATATTGTGTAGTAACTTTATATATATATATATATCATAATGTTGATATTACTATTTAGGTCTGCCAATTCAATAGTTATGTTATAAGGGTCATATTTAAATAATTATATTTTATTATTTGATTAATCTTGATATTACATTCAATATAAATTATTGAACATAATGATATTATTTTAAAAAATAAGGGTGTTAAAAAGAGATTGAAATTTTATATTTACTCTTAACCTAAAATAATATAAAGGTCATAATCAATTCCAATTGGCACCAAATTGACATTTTTAGAAAGATAATATTATGATAGTCTAATTACACTCATTAAATGAAATAAAGGAAATTATTCAAGAGATTTTAATATAATACACCATAATTTAAACCATAACTAACTTATATAACCATTTAATGTGGTACCAATAGTTTTTCATGGTAACTCATCATTATGGATAAATATTATATGCTAATTATTAAATATTTTGAATACAAAGCTCCAAAAATATAGAATCTATTATATAATATTCAATATCATTAAGTGGTAAAAATTACTTTAAAAAAAGTATGTGTAACATAGTGAAAAATAGTTTATTGAATATGTTCTGTTTTATGTATAAAATTCATTTTATTCCAAAATAATGTATAATGTTTATTAACAAGGAATTAATTGTACTGGGGTTAATAAAAGAAAACTTATCTGAAATTAGAAGAAAACCAAAATTGAATGTTACCTTGAAATTACATAATTAATACAAAAGAACATAAAAAATATTTTATTTGATTAAAAACATTACTTAGATTTCATAAAGTAAAACAAATATTTCAAATATCAAAAATACAAAATATTTTAAGGAATTATAATAATTTTTAAAAATTCATTTTCCCTTGAAAAATGTTTTATAATATTTTTATGTGTTCTTATGGTAATGTTATAAATGTGATATTAAGTTTAATATTAGTATTTTTCACAAATAACCTAAAAATTAATTATTTCTAAATAAAATATCAAAAAATCACACAAAGATAACTTTGAAATTTTGAAATTTAAAATTAAAAACTTTTTATCAAATTTAATTACCGAATTTTTGAAATTAAATTTTAAATGAAAATATCAAATATAAAATAAAACCACTTTAAGCTATTCATAAACTTGTATTATATCTTTCATATCATTAAAACGTGAGTTCTAATTTCATACAAACTAATAAAAAAATTTGAATAAGAAAATAAATTTGACATATATTTCCTAATATGGTTATTCATATTAATTACATCTAAACAATAAACTATGTTATAAAATCTATATTTTAATAATAAAATTCCTATAGTATATCATAGTTCACATAAGATCGCTGCTATATTTACTATCACTAGTAGAATAATTGGGTTTGAAGCCCCCCTGACATGGGCGGCCTCCTTTGGTAGTCTCTTGGTTTTGCAAAAAAAAATCAGGGAGGCTTCATCCCCCCCTCCCCTGCCCCCCTCCCCTCGCAAAACCCTATCGTTCCCCCTCGCCCTCGCCGCCCTCCACCCTCGCCTCCCTCACCACCCTCTGCCCACCCTCCTCCCTCCGTCCACCCTCTTCCCTCTACCCCCTCCGCCCTCCATCCCATCCGGCCACCGATCTCCGCCCTCCGACCTCCGCCCTTTGGCCTCCACCCCCTCCAGCCACAGCCCCCTCTTCCCTTCATCCGGTCTCTGTCATCCAGCCTCCCCCCTCCTGCCACCACCCTCTACCCCCTCGGCCCTCCGCCCCCTCATCCCTCGGCCCTCTGCCCCCTTGCTGTCCATTCCCTCGTCCCCTCACTGCCCTACGCTCCGGCTCCCCGCTATCCCCTGTCCCCTACCTCTTCATCCCCCTCCCTCACTGCACCACCGCTACCCATCCCCTCCCTTGCTGCACCACTACCACCCATTCCCCTCCCTCCCCGCATGGCCTCTACTCGTCCCCTCGCCGCTACCGCCCTCTGACTCCCTGTTTTCATCGGTCACCTCCCTCGTCGTCCCACCCTCACTGCACCGTCACCACCTCCCCGCCTCCTCTCCTCCATCTCACCACTGCTGCTGGTGCCCATCCCCTTACTCATCGCGCCGCCTCCAGCTTCATCTCCCCTCCCCTGCCTCTCCTCTCCCTTGCAGCACTACCTTCGGCTCCCCTCCCTTCCAGGTTTGTAGTGCAATCTGGTATGACATTATCTTTCACTTACATTCCATTATATATTCTCTTGTTTATTACTCAGTGATATAATTTGATTACTTTATCAACGGTCCACAAAAAATTGATTAGTATTTATTTTAATTATATTTGATATGAAAAATTAATATGTTATAAGTCTCATGTAAATGTTTTTTTATACATATATTATTATAGATAATATTTGGATTGATCTTCCAAATCGAATATCTAGAGAATATTTAAATGGAATTATGCAGTTTATTGACATCACAAGAGGATTTGAAATTGACTATATTTGTTTTCCATGTATAAAATGTGCTCATAGATATCAATTCACATGAGATACTGTGAGGTAACACCTAATCTTTAATGGATTTCTGAAAAATTATATGATTTGGACTTGTCATGGAGAAGAATATGTATGTTGTCAAAATACGGATGCAGTTCATATGGATGTTGATGCAAGGATGAATGATCCAATGCATGAAATGCATACTGAAATGGTACATGGGTTGGATCCTGAAGGCGTTGAAATCTAGAATATTGAGACCAGTGAGATAAATCTTCGCTCTGGTGCAGATCATGATTCGATGAGGTTTTATGAATCACTTGATGATGCAAAAATAAAATTATATCTTGGATGTAATTCTTACAATAAATTGCCATTTATTTTAGATTTGTTGCATTTGAAGACTTTGAATCAGTGGTGAGACACATCATTCGAAATGTTGTTGGTGTTATTTAAAAAGGTTCTTCCTATCGACGCTATGATTCCTGAGTCGTATTACTATGCTCGTAAGTTGACAGGGAACTTAGGTTTTACATATGAGACCATAGATTCATGTGAAGAAAACTATATGTTGTTTATAAAGGAAACTTCTCACATGGATATGTGTATGGTTTGTGGCACTTCTAGGTGGAAAGAGAATAGTGGAAATCAGACTCATCAAAGTTATATTATGATAAATGGGAAACCGATTGCCGTAAAGAAAATGCGTTACTTTCCCCTTAAACCGAGGTTGAAAAGATTTTTTATGTTATCTAAAGTTTCTAATTTAATGAGATGGCATGGAAAAAGTGTTCATGAAAGTGATATGTTAAGCCACTCAGCAGACTTTCATGCATGGAAGGATTTTGATTAGAGACATCCTGACTTTTCTAAAGATGATTGTAATTTCCGATTGGTGTTAGCAGTAGATGGTTTCAATCCATTAAAATATATGGTTGGTTCAACTCAAAGCACATGGCCCATGATGTTGGTTCCATATAATCTTCCTCCTTGGCTTTGTATGAAGCAACAATTTATATTACTTTTTACTCTTATTGATAGACCAAGAAGTCCGGGGTATAAGATTGATGTTTACCTTCAGCCATTGATTGATGAGTTAAATGAATTTTGGGGTGATGGTGTGATGACTTATGACTGTGAAACGAATGAAATGTTAAAACTGTAGGCTGCCTTATTGTGGACAATCAATGACTTCCCAGCTTATGAAAATTTATCAAGATGGAGTACAAAAGAGGAATTTTATTTCCCTTAGTACAATAAAAGTAAAAAATCTATATGGCTTAAACATTCCAAAAAATGGGAATACATGGTTCAAATACGTTTTCTTCCCCCTCAGCATAGGTTCAGAAAGGACAGAGTGTCATTTGATGGTTCTAGAGAGTTCATCCCAACACCAAATATCATGAAATGAGTCGAAATGTTATTTCATATTGATGAATAAATAATCCGCATGGTATATGAAATTCAGGATTTGGTGGCTCATCCAGTATGTAATATTCATGTTGCGGGTAGGTAGTGCAGACACAATTGGAAAAAGAAAAGTATTTTTTATAGAATTTTGTATTGGAAAACTAACATGCTAAGGAAAAATTTGGATGTCATAAACATTGAAAAAAATGTTTGTGATAACATATTGTGGACCATTTTCGGTGTCAGTGGAAAATCAAAGGACCATGTTAATTCACATCGTGATTTGGAAGAAATAGGTTTATGGAAACAGTTGCATTTATAGTTAGATGTGGGAAACAAGGTATATATTCTTGTGGAACAATATAGTATTACAAAAAAGATAAAGATACATTTCTTTCCATTTTAAAGATGCTCAAGGTGCCTGATGGTAACTCTTCTAATATTTCAAAGTTTGTGAATCTAACGATCAGTACATTGCAAGGGTTGAAAATTCAAGAGAATCACATTCTACTTTAGCAGTTGATTCCAATCACAATTTGTGATTGTTTATCCCCCAATGTTATTCATCCATTGATTGAGATGGGTAATTTTTTAGATAGATTTTTTAAGAAATCAATAAATTAGTGATTTAAAAAGTTTTTAGGACCGAATTGTACATATGCATTATCACATTGAGAAACTATTTCCCCCCTCATTTTTCGATGTTATGGTCTACTTGACATTGCACCTAACTGATGAAGTAATGGCTGCTGGTCCAATGCAATTTAGGCAGATGTATCCTATTGAGCCGTATTTGAGTACATTGAAATGATTTGTACGCAACAGAGATCATCTGAAGGCATCAACAACCAATGGTTATTTGATGGATTAGTGCACAACTTTTTGTGAAAAATATCTTACGGATTTTGAAACAAAATTAGATAAGCCCTCTTGGATTCATGATGGTCTAGTTAGAGAAGGAACCATATTTTATATGGACAACATCGAGTGGATACAAGCGCATTGATATATCTTGTTCAATACTCCATCTGTTGCGCCATTAATGCAGTAAGTGTCTTATTACTTTTATTGTTTAACATTTACATTTTTTGTTTGCATAAGTTGATCATTTAAACATCGTGTTATCATTTTCGGGAAACACATTAATGAGATAAAAGAAGAGATGTATCATGCAACTGTGTATCAAATTCAACAATCTCATTATGCATCCTTTCATGATTCTTTCAAGGATTATGTACGTATAAATTAATTTTCATTATGAGTGAAGTATTATACTAATTTCATTCTTCAAAAATAATTATTGAATTCTATTAATTATGTAGGTTCATAAGCAGAGGGAGTTAGGGAAACCCACACTAACTGATGAATTTATCCAACTAGATGAGGGTCCATCTATAACGGCTCATTATTATAAAGCTATAGATGCTAATGGTTTTCAATTTCACATTAAAGATGTTGACGAAAAATGAGAAACACAAAATTGTGGCATTGGTTTTCCATTCGTCAATTCTGGTTATTACTATGGTCAATTGATAGACATCATTGAAGTTGTATACACACTCATGTTGAAGTACATATTGTTAAAGTGTAATTGGGTTGATCTAGTGTGTTGACGTAAAGTCGATAAATATTAGTTTTCATTGGTCAATTTTAACTATATGTTATACAGAAATGAACGATTTGACAATGAACCTTTTATTTTGACATCACAAGCGGAATGATTATTCTTCTTTACGTTGCCTTCGAATCCATGTTGGAATGTTGTTTTCAAAAACTCTCGACGATTACTGTTTTTATTTGAACAAGATGAACCCATGACTATTCTGTTTGTTTCCCAACAACTTGATCAACATACCATAGTTCAGTGTGAAAAATATATGTATTGGGTCAGAGCGGCCATTGAAGAAGAAATGGTCGATTTGCATGCATAATGAAAGGTATAATTTTTTTCCCGCTATTTAGTATTGAATTTCCTAGGATATCATAAATTATATAACCATTTTATAAATCCTTTTATGATTTAATCCTCACTTTTGGAAGTTTATTAATTTATAAATATTTAGGTTGATTTCTCTTTTGGTATCTTCATGTTGTTGTCAGTGTATATTTCCATTGAGGTATTCTTCATTTGGTTCATGTGCTTCTTGAATTTTTATTAATTCAATCTGAAATTGGGCTATGCATTGATTGGTTTTCTAAATAATTTGTATATCTATTTTGTTAATTTTATGATTTTTTAAAATTCATTCACGACTAATTATTAAATCCATTTTTTTTATTAACAACTATACATGTTTTATTTTTTAAAAAACAATCCAATTTATCATTTGGACACTTTGGATAGTCCTCTTACTAATGTTTTCTTTGACTGCAGTCATGTCAGGGGAAGAGACAGCAAATCCACATCATCCATCTGAACCATCTACGTCTCAGGGTCGAGGTATGTTTGATTGTCATTGTCTGTATTTTTTATGAAATTGATAAACACACACACACACACATATATATATATATAAAATCTGTCAAATTATATATTAAATTGTTTTCAACAGGATTAGACTCGACTGCTTCTTCCTCTCTCAAGAGAGGCCCTGATCGTGGCATTTTTTCATGGAATCCCGACGCAATGTTTGATGTTTCCTTTGATGAGGTATTTCATCCTGTGGGACTAAATGCCCTTGTATTTATTCATCATCTGGGTCAAATCATATATGACCCACATCGATTTCCATTGACCACACGGTACTATGCTTCTATCCCTCAGGACACACTAGATCATCTTTGGAGGGAGGTTCAGGTAAGAAGACCATTTTACTTTCATACCTATGTATAAAAATACTAACATATGTGATTTGTTTCTTTAATAGAAAATTTTGAAATTATGACCAAATGAGTTTCACCCCGTGTGTATGAGAAAATGCCGCAAGATGTGGAAATATTATAAAGACAAAGTCAAGATGGGTTGTTGGGTACCAAATGTGCATGCCCCAGTCATTCTGGAGAAAGTCCCGAGAGGTGTCCTCCCTACTCAGTGGCATGACTTAGTTGCATATTGGTATAATGATGGTGTTGTGGTTTGTATATTTATTTTGGAATATATATTTTCAAGAATGTGTGATTTGTTCTAAATTAGAATTATTGAATGTTGGAGGTGTCAACACACCAGTTTGAGAATCGAGCGTTGCAGGGACCACCTCACAGGATCGGGAAATGTCACGTGTCTCAGATCTGACCTGAGGTATTAATTATTAATTTTTTAATTTTTTAATTAATATGGTTATGTGTTTATATTCTATTCGTATACATTTATGGGAGAAAAGTTCACTGACTGATAAAATGTCGGTGTGGATGAGGACTCGTGATTGAAATGATGCAGAGGCTGCAGCATTGAAAGTAAGTGCTTGTACTCATTAACAATACTTACATAAATCTATATATTAACATATATATGTATATATATTGAAATATTTCATATGATCAATTTGTATTTGAGTTAGAACAACTGCCATAGGACCACCGATAGCTTCCCATGCGAAGGGATGATATCTTTCAACAGATTATTGGTCAGGATAGGAATGGATATAGTTCGACCTATCGAACAGGGATTCATTATTCTATAGTATCACGTTCTGCGGTTGTCGGTCCTTCTCTTTCTTATATGACACAGTAGTTGTCAGATTTTGAGGCACGGCTGCGCGCTTCCGAGGAGGTAAATGCACAATTGATCGCGGAGGTTAGAGAACTATAGGAATATGTGCATCCAGGTGATGGTGCAGGGGATCATACGACACAGGTCTATACCAAATTTATTTATTTAATTTATATTATTTTTGTTATGAAAATATTCATAATTTTTATTTGTTTTAGTCCCCTGGACCTCCTGATGGAGGTAGTATTCATGACCATGCATGACACATCATATTCATGAGGTGTGTTTCTTTTTTTATTGGTGGGGTCGTTATTGATGTTTAAGTTGGGTTTGTAGTGATATTTTTTGAAATTTGGGGTTATAATGTGTCTTTTGGCTTCATGCATTGTTTGTGTGCACGAATTGAGAATTAACAATGAAACTGATTAATGAATTGGATATATTTAGTTAATTTAATTATTTAATGATTTCAATTTCATGTTCTGTAATAGATTTCAAAAAACCATTGGATTCCTAATAAAAACCGTGATATTTTTTTGGTAACTGAGCTCATGTTCACTATTTTTAGGCCCCGGATAGCCCCTCCCCCCCCCCCCCCCGAACCCCGGGACGCCCCTCCCCACCCCTCAGATATCCCCCCCCCACACCCCGAACATGCCACCCCGCACCGCAAACAGCCACCCCCCCCCCCTCCACCCCCCGCACCCTGGACAGCCCCCCCCCCCCCCCCACACCTCGGACAACCCTCCCCGCACACTAGAGAGCCCTCTGCACACCCCGGATAGCACCCCCCCCCCCCCCCGCCCCACGCACCCCAGACAGTCCCCCCATACATCCCCCCGAGGCAGACCCCCCCACCCCGGATAGCCCTCCCCACCATTGAAACCCCCCCCCCCTCACACCCCCGACATCCCCCCCCCCCCCCCCCGCACCCCGAACATCCCTCCCCGCACCTCAGATAGTCCTCCCGGGCCCCCGCACCCCGTACAGCCCTCCCCCCCTCGGACAGCCCCACCGCACACCAAACAGCCCCCCTCCCCCTCACACCCCAGATAGCCCCCGGCCCCTGGACAGCCTTCCCCGCCCCTAGTGTGAATTGTGAAATGGTCGGGTAGACGACACGCCAATCGGGGGTGTCGTTTGACCGTGGTGAATAGAAACACATTTCCGGAGTCATAAAACACCAAAATGGTGTCTACAGCTCGAATTCTGAGAAAATGTTCTCAAAATGACTTAAAATCACATGAAAAAATTATTAATATTATTCGCGACATGTAGGAGTAGACAACATGCCAATAGGATGTGCGGTGTGCGCGGTATGACCGAATATGTCATTTTCAGCAGTTTGGCACGCTCTAAAAGCGCACGTTGGGTGGTAATAACCATCCGAACGACCTCGGAATTCTAGGACATCATATGAAAATAAACGTGGAGTCAATTTGGAAATGGATGGGAAGACAGCATGTCAATCGGGGGCGTCGTTTTACCGCGGTGACCAGAAACGCATTTATGGAGGCATAAAACACCGAAACGGCGTCTAACAAGTGAATTCAGATAAAACGTGATCAGAATGACATTAAACCACACAAAAAAATAATATTATTATTCATGACAAGTATGAGGAGACGGAAAGCCCATCGGACGTGTGGTGTGTGCGGTACTTCCGAATATGCCATTTTCAGCAGTTCGGCACGCTCTAAAAGGGCGCGTTGGGTGGTCAAAACCAGGCGAAAAACCTCTGAATTCCATGAAATCGTACTAAAACAATCACGGAGTGAATTGTAAAATGTACAGGCAGACGACATGTTAATTGGGGGTGTCGTTTGACCCGGTGATAGGAAACACATTTCCGGAGTCATAAAACACTGAAACGGCGTCTAATGGTTGAATTCAGAGAAAACATTCTCAGAATGACTTTAAATCACATGAAAACATTAGGAATATTATTTGTGACATGTTGGAGGAGACGCCATTCCAATCGGATGTGCGGTGAGCCCAGTACGACCGAATATGTCGTTTTCATCAGTTTGGAGCACTCTAAAAGGGTTCATTTGTTGGTCAAAACCAGCTAACACCCGCAGAATTCCATGAAATCATATGACAACAACCACGGTTTGAATTGTGAAATGGGTGGGTACACGACACGTCTATCGGGGGTGTCGTTTGACCATGGTGATCGGTAACACATTTCTGAAGTCATTAAACACTGAAACGGCGTCTAACGGTCGAATTAAGAGAACACGTACTCAAAATGACTTGAAATCACACGAAAAAAATATGAATATTATTCGTGACATGTAGGAGGAGACATAACTCCCATCGGACATGCGGTGTGTGCGGTAAAACTGAATATATCATTTTCAACAGTTCAACGCGCTCTAAAAGAGTGCGTTGGGAGGTCAAAACCAGCCGAACGACCACAGAATGCCATGAAATCATACGACAAGAATCTCCGTGTGAATTATGAAATGGTCGGGCAGATGGTACATCAATTGTTGGTGTCGTTTGACCGCGGTGACTAGAAACACATTTCCAAAGTCAAAAAACACCGAAACGGAGTCTAATGGTCGAATTCAGAGAGAATGTGCTCACAATGTCTCGAAATCACATGAAAAAATAGGAATATTATTCATTACATTAGGAGGAGACATCATGCCCATCAGACGTGTGATGTGCACGGTACGACCTAATATGTCATTTTCAGCAATTCAGTGTGCTCTAAAAGGAAGCGTTGGGTGGTCAAACCCAACCAAATGACCTCAAAATGCCATGAAATCATACGACAACAACCGTGGTGTGAGTTGTGAAATGGTCGGGTAGACGGAATGTCAATTGATTGTTTCGTTTGACAGTGGTGACCAGAAACACATTTCTGGAGTCATCAAACACCGAAACGGCGTCTAACAGTTGAATTCAGAGAAAACATTCTCAAAATGACTTTAAATCACACAAAGACAATAGTAATATTATTCTTGACATGTAGGATGAGACCACATTCCCATCGGACATGTGGTGTGCATGGTACGTCCGAATATGCTGTTTTCAGCAGTTCTGCGCGCTCTAAAAGGGCTCGTTGGGTGGTCAAAACCTACTGAATGACCACCGAATTCCATGAAATGATACGAAAACAACTGTGGATTGAATTGTGAAATGGTCGGGTCGAAGGCACGTCAATAGAGGGTGTCGTTTGACCGTGGTGACTGGATTTTCATTTCAGGATTCATAAAACACTAAAATGGCGTCTAACGGTCGAATTCAAAGAAAATGTGCTCAGAATGACTTAAAATCACACAAAAACAATAGGAATATAATTCTTGACATGTATGAGGAGATTACGTGACAATCGGACGTGCGGTGTCTATGGTACGACTAAATATGTCATTTTCAGCAGTTCGGTGCGCTCTAAAAGGGCGCGTTGGGTGGTCAAAACCAGCCGAATGACCACGGAATGACCTGAAATCATACAAAAACAACTGCAGTCTAAATTGTGAAATGTTCGGGTAGACGACACATCAGTCGGGATGTCTTTTTACCACGGTGACTGGAAACGCATTTCTGAAGTCATAAAACACCGAAACGGTGTCTAATGGTCGAATTCAAAGAAAACATGCTTAGAATGACTTGAAATCACATGAAAACAATAGGAATATTATTCATGACATTTAGGAGGAGACGAAACACCCATAAGATGTGTGGTGTGCGTGGTAAAACTGTATATGTTGTTTTCTGTAGTTTGGCGTGCTCTAAAAGGGCGCGTTGGGTGGCCAAAACCAGCCGAACAACCTTGGAATGCCATGAAATCATATGAAAACAACCATGGTGTACATTGTGAAATGGTTGAGTAGACAGAACATCAATCGGGGGTGTCACTTGACCGCGGTGACCAGAAACACATTTCCGGAGGCATTAAACACTTAAACAGCGTCTAACGGTAGAATTCAGAGAAAACGTGCTCAGAATGACATGAAATCACACAAGGATAATAGGAATATCATTTTTGACATGTAGGAGGAGATGGAATTCCCATCAGACATGCGATATGCACGGTATGACCAAATATGTCGTTTTCAGCAATTCAGCACGTTCTAAAAGGGCACGTTGGATGGTCAAAACCAGCCAAATAGCCTCTTAATGCCATGAAATAATACGACAACAACCATGGTTTGAATTTTGAAATGGTGGGTCAAACGGCACGTCCATCGTGGGTGTCGTTTGACAGTAGTGACCAAAACCATATTTCCGGAGGTATAAAACACTGAAACGGCGTCTAACGGATGAATTCAGAGAAAACATGCTCAGAATGACTTAGAATTACACGAAAACAATAGGAATATTATTCGTGACATGTAGGATAAGACAACATGAAAATTGAACATGCGGTGTGCATGGTACGACCGAATATGTCATTTTCAGTAGTTCGGTGTGATCTAAAAGGGCGCGTTGGGTGGTCAAAAATAGCCGAACGACCTCGGAATGCCATAAAATCATACGACAAAAACTGTGGTGTGAATTTTGAAAGGTTCGAGCAGATGACACGTCAATCAAGGGTGTCATTTGAGCGTGGTGACCACAAATGCATTTTCAGAGGCATAAAACACTGAAACGGCATCTAGAGGTCGAATTTAGAGAAGACATACTCAGAATGATTTGGAATCACACGAAAAAATAGGAATATTATTTGTGACATGTAATAGGTGACGACATGCCCATCAGACGTGCGATGTGCGCGGTACATCGGAATATGTCGTTTTCAGCAGTTCAACGCGCTCTATAAGGGCGTGTTGGACGGTCAAAACCTGTTGAACGACCTCGGAATTCCATGTAATCATACGAAAAAAACCGTGGTGTGAGTTGTGAAATGATCGAGAATATGACATGTCAATCACGGGTGTCGTTTGACCGTGGTGACCGGAAACACATTTCCGGAGTCATAAAACACAAAAATAGCCTCTAATGGTCTAATTCAGAGCAAACATGCTTAGAATGAGTTTAAATCACACAAAAACAATAATAATATTTTTCATGACATGTACGAGGAGGAGGAACACCCATCGGACGTGCGGTGTGCGCGGTACGACTGAATATTACATTTTCAGCAGTTCGGCGTCCTCTAAAAGGGCCCCTTGGGTGGTCAAAACCAGCTGAAGGACAGAATAATGCTATAAAATCATAAGACAACAACTGCGGTGTGAATTGTGAAATGGTCGGGCAGACGGCACGTCAATCGGGGGTGTCATTTGACCACTGTGACCGGAAACGCATTTCGGCTGTCACAAAACACCGAAACGGAGTCTAACAATCAAATTCATGGAAAACATGCTCAGAATGACTTGAAATCACATGAAAACAATATTAATATTATTCGTGACATGTAGGAGGAGACGACATGCACATCGGACATGTGTTGTGCGCGGTACAACCGAATATGTTGTTTTCAGCAGTTCAGCGCGCTCTAAAAGGGCACGTTGGGTGGTCAAAACCAGTAAAATTACCTCAGAATGCCATAAAATCATATGACAACAACTGTGATATGAATTTTGAAATGGGTGGGTAGAAATCACGTCAATCGGGGGTATCGTTTGAAATCGGTGACCAGAAATGCATTTCCGGAGGCATAAAACACAAAAACAGCGTCTAACAGTTGAATTCAGAGTAAACGGGCTTAGAATGACTTGAAATCAAATGAAAACAATAGGAATGTTATTTTTGACATGTACTATGATACAACATGCCCATTTAACATGTAGTGTGTGCGGTACGATCAAATATTTCATTTTCAGCAGTTCAGCACGCTCTAAAAGGGCGCGTTGGGTGGTCAAAACCAGGTGAACGTCCTCGGAATGCCATGAAATCTTTCAACAACAACCTTGGTGTGAATTTTAAAAGTTTCGGGTAGACAGCAAATCAATTTGGTGTGTCTTTTGATAGCGGTGATCAGAAATGCATTTTCGGAGTCATAAAACACCAAAACGGCATCTAACGGTCCAATTCAGAGAAAACGTTCTCAGAATGGCTTTAAATCACACGAAAACAATAAAAATATTATTTTTTACATATATTATAAGGCAGAACGCCCATCGGACGTGCGGTGTGCATGGTACGACCGAATATGTCGTTTTTAGCAGTTCGACGTGCTCTAAAAGGGCGCGTTGGGTGGTCAAACAAGCCGAATGATCGTAGAATGTGATGAAATCGTACGACAACTACTTGGTGTGAATTGTGACATGTTCAGGTAGATAGCACATCAATCATGGGTGTCGTTTGACCGAGTTGACCGAAAACCCATTTCTAGAGTCATAAAACACCGAAGTGGCGTCTAACGGTAAAATTCAGAGAAAATGTGCTCAGAATAAATTGAAATCACACAAAAACAATAGTAATATTATTCGTGACATGTAGATGGAGACGACACACCCATTGGATGTGCGGTGTGCGTGGTACGAATGAATATGTCTTTTTCTGTAGTTCAGTGCACTCTTAAAGGGCGCATTGCGTGGTCAAAACTAGCCGAATGACCTTTGAATACCACGAAATCATTCGAAAACAACCGCAGTGTGAATGTTGAAATGTCCAGGTAGAAGGCACGTCAATCGGGGTTTTCGTTTGACCGTGGTGACTTGAAACACATTTCTGGAGTCATAAAACACAGAAACAGCGTCTAACGGTATAATTTAAAGAAAACGTGCTCAAAATGACTTGAAATTACACAAAAACAATAGGAATATTATTTACGACATGTAGGAGGAGATAGAGTGCCCATCGGACATGCGGTGTGCGCAGTACGACCAAATATGTCGTTTTCAATAGTTCGGTGTGCTCTAAAAGGGCACGTTGGGTGGTTAAAACCATCCGAACGACCTCAGAATACCATGAAATCATACGACAACAACCGTGGTGTGAATTATGAAATGTTCGAGTAGACAGCATGTCAATCAGGGGTTTCGTTTGTCCAAAGTGACTGGAAACGCATTTCTGGAGTCATAAAAGACCAAAATGGTGTCTAACAGTTGAATTCATAGCAAACATGCTCAGAATGACTTGAAATCACACTAAAACAATTGGAATATTATTCGTGACGTGTAGGAGGATAGGGCACACCCATTGGGCATGCGGTGTGTGCGGTGTGACTGAATATGTCATTTTGATTAGTTTTACGTGGTGTGCGCGGAGAGAATTCTTTTTTAGACAACAAAACACTTTCACAAAATAATCCAAAGAATCCAAAACAAGGAAAAAATCCTAGAATGAGAAGAATTATTACATTGGGGGTTTTAAATTATTATAGCACCCATGATTTGATGCCAGATTTAATTTTATTATATGTATATAATAACTGAATATATATGTCTGATTTACGTTTGTTTTGTTTAGTTGTTTTCATTGTATCTTATTGTAGGTTTATTGAAGCAGGATTGAAATGGATGGACTTGTTTGGATCATGGAAGCACATCTATCATTTATTGTTTATGAATATTTTGATGTTTTTGCTATTTAGAATTGTTTTCTATTTGTTATGAAATTTACCATGTTTTTTCATATGGGGTACCGTGAATTGTTTTTTAAAATTTTTTTTCCTGGATAGCGACTGCCATTGGCAGTCGCTATAGCCCGTTGGAGATCTTTCGAGCATCAGTACAATGACCGACATTATCAGTCACTAATGCTAGGCCGAGTAATCCTTTAGCGGCCGCTATTGGATGTAGCTGTAGGCCGCAATTTCAGCCACCTTCAGCGCCCACCATTAGTGGTCACTGTAGGCCTACAGCGTTGGGCCTAAAGCGACCGCTAATGGCAGTCGCTGGGCGGTCTCTATAGGCCTTTAGTGACCGCCAATGGTGTCCACTAAAGGTTTATTTTTTAGTAATGTATACAATATAAAACATAGTTTTATTTAGTTGAAAATATAATCTAAAATCATTGGGTGTTATCAGAAAAGAAAATAACCATAGATAAGTAGTTGAATGAAAGTGTCATTCCACTAGAAACTATACCTGAGGAAGGGATGGAATATATAAATTAAACTATAATATGTATTGAATGTGTGGATTCACAAATAAAGGATAATGAATTTCAGATCATATATCCTTAAAATTATGGAAACATCAATTGGAATGATGGAAATTCTACCTAATGTGGCCTCAGCAAATGGATTTCATAATGGTGGAAATATGGAATAAAAATGTAGATATAAGGTTTATGATAAATATGTGAGTGAAAGATCTCAATGGAAGGTATCCATAAAGTGATACTATTATTGAGTTATAAAACATACCATGGATGTGTGCTAATATTATCAAGGTCCCAATAGTAGAAGAAAATAGGTTAAGATATCTCAATCATGGAATAACTATATGTGGTATGACTTTAATGGGAAATGTTTTATTATCACAAAAATTAGAAATATAAGAATAAATTATACTAGTGATTTGGTAAACAATATGAGAGGAAGACCATCAATCCAATTATGTCGATGAGGCAAGAACTAAAAGAATAATATTTTTTTGTTTTGAAAAATAGATGTAATAATTTAGAACAATGGGATGATGGAGGGAAATGAAGTGTGAATCATAAAAAATGATTTATTATTCCCAAAATAATTCATAAAGAGAAATAAAATAAAATATTAATATAAATAAATCAATTATTTAATATAAATAAGGATGACTTTGTGAAGAGAGACTCACAAATAATCGAAAATTATCACATCAATTTAATGGATACAGAGGATTAATAAGATGAATCATGCCATAGTGATTTCAAAAATTATACCTTAGGGAAATAGAAGAAGATCAATGGAGGACCCCTCATATGGTAGTAGAATCATGAGTGTAAGAACCTAGTTAATCAATATGGCATAGATCCTTAACGTTTCCGTCTAAATCATAACTTTGGACCTAATATGGATTCTTAATGAGGTAGTTATGGTCATAGTGGTGTCTAGGGAATGTTCGGAGCCCCAAAACCCATCTTTTGGGGAAAACTGGACATGTATCACAGTTAACACATGATTGTTTCATAGATTTGTTAACCATGGGGATGGAAATTTCTGAACATAACCCTCTTACATGGTTTGCACATGGTCGTGTAACCAAAACATGTATGTACCCCTTCTTCCTAGGTAATCGTGCATTGTTTCCATAATATTTGTATAATCGTGCAGATAAACCACACACATGCTATTTTCTAGGTAAAATTTTAATATTTTTCTTAATGATCTAGTTAGATCCCTGCTTCTTCCATAATATAAGAACTAGATGGATTAACGCCTTTTCCTCTAAAATTTGAGCTCTTTGAAGGAAAAATCTCAAGATGGTATGATCTCCTTCATATGGGATCTAATATAGCTTACATTATTCAGGTTGGATGCACAATTCTAACTACACAAGTCTGTTTCAGTGTTTCCCCGTCTATATTGCTCTCGACCTAGTTATCATGGTGTGAGTATTTTTCATCTTTTCTTAGATATAATCCGATCTGATTCAAATCAAGGGATGATACTAGAGGAGGATAGTCTTAAATCAAAAAGAATGGTGGTCTATAGATCATCCCCCATGTTTTTTGATTTTGAAATTGTCGTGTGGGGCCCACCGATTTCATCAGGTTTCATTTATTGAATTTAAATGCCATGATTATATTCATTAGAACAGTATGGATATGATCTTTTTATAAATGTGATTAATTTTTGTAGGTAATGGCCACAACTCCATCCATCGCATATAGGATGTTATTCCATAGTTTGGTTTTTTGTATTTGACAAGTTTGATCCACCATTAGGGTGTGACTTTTCTTGACCCTTATAAGGTTATTATTTTCTATATTAAATGGATTGATTTATATTGTGAATTTCATAATGGAATGTACAATGTATTCTCACCACTTGACCCACCTAATGTAAGTTATTCAATTCATAATTCAATGTGAAATGGAAATTGAGAAGTATACCATGTGTATGACATGATCAGATTTATTTTGAAATAATAAAAGGTTCCATATCTATAGAACCCCTTACCATATTAATGTAAGGTAGAGGAATGAACCAAAATCATTGAATATGATTTAAATAGAATTAATAAAGGTTACATGTTGCTTGGCCTTATCAAACTAATGAAAGTCAAGGCTTGAACCAAATAGAATTATAGAATAATTATGACATGATTAAAAGGTTGAATGCTACATGGACTTGTCACACTAATTAAATTAGAGTATTGGAAAAAATAAAATATTATATGACTTAATAATAAAATAAGAGTGTCCTAACATGATATCTCCTTGTATTCATATTGAGGAATCCCTTGAGCACTCGGGAACCCCACTCAGATTCAAGGATACAACTTTTTTAGGTTGTGACCCACCTAGATCCCAATCCTAGTCAAATATTTGGATACCAGTATTACACTATAATATCCCTTAGATATTATTATAGGATTCCTTGGATACACTCCTTGGATCTAGCTTTGACAAGTGGGTTCCATGTTTAAATACCATCAGGGACAGTCATTGTTTTTTCACATTTTACATTTGATGAAATCCTTTGACTCATTAGGTTTCTCATTATAGAATGCCTTAGATTATGATCCTTGGATAACACTCATACCGTTTACTAGGATATATTTATTACTAAGTTAGATACCCTTGATGTCTACGTTGCCTTGGTTATTACCTTGGAACTTTATTAGTAAATGTCATTACAGGTTGCCTTGTTATAAATTGGAACCATCACCTTTGTTAACAAGTGACTTATTTATAAACTAGTAAATATTAATTAATAGACTAGTTATTTTCAGACTAAGAATGAAGGCTGAATATGTTACTTGGGTATTTAGTAACATTTCACCACTTTACTTTATATATGAATTCTTTTACAGTGTTACATTTCCATTACATGAGTCTGATGTTATAGACACTATAGGTGGTAGAACCCTGAGATTTATCTCACACCCTCTCCGAGTGCAGTTTGGTACACAGAGTATATTACATGAATTAAATTGTTGATAAAGTGAATTATATGTCTTCAAACACTTAATTGATTGCTCTTTAGGATGGATAATGATAGAAGAGGACCGAGTTGGATCTCAGGATTCTTAAGATAGTATTTTTATTTCCTTTATAATTTTTGGGAACATGTTATGCATGTTGTCTTTTATACATGTCTTCCAGTTTTCTAGTGACATGGAACATCATTAGCTGTTGAGTGGCATTCTAGTTATTTCGGTTATTATTATAGTTTTCTAAATTTTTCCATTACGCCACCTGTTTACTTATATAGATTCCACTATTTAACTCTTTTTATATTAATTTGATGCACTACACTTTACTAATGAGGGAATAGTCTCCCCATGGACAAACCCAGGGCCATTATCATTGGTCGGTAGCCTCTGGAGTTCTAGGAGATGTGCATGAGTTCATGTGACCCACCGACCTCGGGGCACCTGTTAAGTGGTATCAAGGTCCAGGACATCACGAAGTGGATCAGAGTAGTTTCTTTTCTTTCTTTACTATTTGGAGACCACATATTAAAAATTAGGAATTCTTAGAATATGGTTATAATCCATGTATAGGTTTCGTGAAACCATGTTCGGGGTTAAAACCAAGATGTCTAAATTATAAATTTTTTTCTAAATTTCCCTATTACAGTTGATGTTATTTCATCATTGGGAGGTCCACATGTAGTGTAGAGTTGTATATCATTATTAAGATTGAGGATTTATATATTATAATTTTTCTGATGATATGAGGGAAATGAGTGTTGTTACATGAATCATTATAGGCACATATAATTCGCATGTTATGCATATTTCCATACCATAAAGGTGTGTGTCACTTCTTTTCATTGCTTGATATGATTGTGATTATTAAGTGATGATATGATAGTTAGTTTATTCTTATATTACTCTTGGTTGTAGTTGAGTGACTGTCTATCTAAATTCATGATGTTTATGGGCCCTCATGGGTTAGGATGAGTAATTTACTAGGTCGATCCCTTGTGTTATAAATAAATGGGTGTTATTTCTAGTGATTAGTGTATGGGAACTGATTCACCAAAAATGACTATCCATTATAATGTTATTTATAAAATATAAAATGAATTTTTTTCACATCCTTTTACCACCATATCCTGATTATGGCAGGTAAATTAGTGAACTTGGTAATTCAGTGGAAAATGAAATCAACATTATACTTGAGAACTTACTGATACACAACTTTCTATGTGGGTAGTTTGGGTTGTATACCTTTGGTATAGAGTTTTATTACGTTCAACATTAACTAGTGATGATATCTTCATTATTATGGTTTTTCATAGGTGTGTGCTTGGAATTTCGAGACCAATTCCACCATGATGTCCTCGTATTGTATTCCATGAGGGTGGTCAAGACCATTATCTAGGCATGGTGGGACCTGAGCCACTAATCTTACCTCCAGGAGTGCCACTCGCAGAACCACTTATTGAACCTGGTCTGGGAAATGATGCATATGTTCATGATAGTTTCTTTTTCCCGATGTATTCCATGAATGGTGCTCCACTACTTGCACCCATAATGGATGATCTTAATTGAGAGTTCTAGTAGGCACAACATCCTACCTTTTTAAGGGATAGTGGTCTATAGGATACCGGTCCATGTGTAGGAGCCACACTATTTATCTTTGAGAATTTGGAATCACCTCTAAATTAGAGAGTCAATCTTGATACATACATACTTCAAGATTCTTCTAAGCACTAGTGGGATGTGATTACCTTTTTCGATCATCATTAGGGTATGTTATGGGAGGATTTCTAGAATACCTTTCATGATCAGTGGTTTTATCATATACTAAGAGCTGGCATAACCAAAGAGTCCATACATCTCGAGAAAGGTTCAGTGTCGTTCACGGAGTATTCTGCACGTTTCACTAAATTTCAATGATTTGAACCACTTTTAGATGGTGGTGTGATTTTACATACTATAATCTTTAGGGATGGTCTCTAGTATGCTATCCATACACAAGTCAATGTCTTTAACCTACGTAATTTGTTTTAGAGATTCAATTAGTCGTTTATCACTAACTGTATTTTGAGGTACAACAATAGTACTGAGCATAGAGGACTAGTGCCACACCAATCTATTAGTTCTTCTAGTGGAAGGAAACATTCCCATGAGGTTTCTTCTTACGGAAGTGAGAACTTGTGTTCTTGTCTTAATAACTCTATGGTTTTCATCAGTGTGGACGATGAGGTATTTCAAAGACTCAGTGTAATAGAGACCCACTAGAGTGTCGGGCTTGTGTCCGTATGGGAAATCTCCATCATTTCTACATGACCTTTCCACCAGCTTTGAGTGGAAAAGGATCAATCCTAGCTTCACCTTTAGGAGTAGGTTATTTTATTCCATATCAGGAGGGGATTTGGAATAGCATTGAAAGGTATGTCCAAGGAGGAGGTCATGGTTGTGTTAGCCAAACCTCTAATCACCAGCAACGCCAGCATAGTAGTTTTGATCATGGTAGTCTATCTGGTGCACATGGTCATAGATCAGGCTAACTGCACGCACTAAAACCAATACCTGATTATCAGCCTGTGGGACCATCTATAGTATGATGTACTATTCTTGTGTCATCTACTATAGTATCTACATTATTTGATACAGGTTCTTCAACCTCTTTTTTCTATGTATCTATCATAGAAGGTCTCATAATAGAGATATAGTATCACTGCTGTGTAATGACCCTTGATAAGTCATCAGGGGTATGAAAATAGTGTATAAACTAGTGTATGGACCGTATCCTTGAGATAGGTAGGTACACATTCTTATGAACCTATTTATTCTCAAGATGGAGGGATTCAATTTCATACTCAGGATAGACAAGCTGGTTTACTATCACACTTTTGTAGCCTATTAACATTGTAGAGTATTTTTTACATCACTAGAAGTTAGAAGTTATCTACATAAGAGTGTGTATAATGTCTATGATTTTAGATATAGACTAAAGTATCATGGGATTGGTGGAGTGACTGACTATTTTTAAAATCTATTCATCAATAATAAGGGTTTACAACAAGATGATTTCCCTCCAATAGTATTTCATTTCAGGGACATCTTTCCAGAATAATTTTATGGACTACCTAATAAGAGAGAGGTAGAGTTTATAATAATGCTTATTTTGGGAGAAACATTATTTTCCATTCCTCCATACAATATTTCACTAATAAAGATTCATGATCTGAATCAAGAGTTAGAGGATTTAGAGGCCAATGGATTTATACATCCCAGTATGTCATCTTGGGGTTTGACTGTGCTTTACACCAAGAAGGTAGATAGAACCAGACATCTATGTGTGGATTACATAATGTTGAACCAGATTATGGTCAAGAAATGATATCCACTTCCTCAAATCAATTATCTCTTCTACTAGCTCTGATAAGAAAAATGTATTCTCCAAGATCGACATGAGATCGAGTTATCATTAGGTATGATTCAAGCCATTAGACATACCTCTTACATCTTTATATAGTAGGAATAGTCTGTATAAGTACCTTGTTATTCCATTTGGTCTTATAAACATGCCTCCCATTTTCATGACTATGATAATCAGTGTGTTCCACCCCTATTTAGAAACATTTTCTACCATCATTGTGGAAAACATCATAGTTTATTCTCATACTCATAGCAGAAATGCAAACATCTTGAGATCATTATCATTACACTAAGAGAGCATCAACATTATTCCAATATCTGTAATTTCCACTACTAGATCGACAAAGTAAAAATCTAGGGTAATATATTATTGAAATCCGGAGTATATTTTGGCATAAAAAAGTTTATTTTTGTAGATTTTTGAGAGCATCCCAATAACGTGTTTGACATAAAGATTTTCTTGGTGAAAGTTGGATATTACATGAATTACATATAGGACTTATCATTTCTTGATTCCCCTCTAAATGGTCATACAATGAAGTTTTTCCTAGTCATCTGCTCATTAGAATGTGAGTATTCATTTTAGGAGTTGAAATGGAGGCATGTATCGGCATCTATTTAGAATCCTTCAGATCCAGGAATAGGTTACACCATCTTATGTAATGCATTAGGTATTGGCCTAGGAGAAGTTTTAAAGAAGGAAGAAAAGGTTATTATGTATGGATCTCAGAATTTAAAGCATGATGATAGAAATTACCCAATGAAAAACCTTGATCTAGCATCATTTTGCCATTACTTACCTTGTTGGAGACACTATCTTTTGGGTGAGCACTTTTTAGTGTACACAAACCACATGAGACTCAAATATATCTTTTCACATCATAAATTAAACCAAAAACAATGTATATGGGTCGGATATCTATAATACTTTGATTTTGACCTTTCCTATATGTCTAGGATGGGCAGTGTGGTTGTAGATGCATTGAGTCAGAAAACTCAGGAACCAGTAGTACATAAAGCCGATGATGAATGAAAGTTAATGGTCTTTTTTTAGAGCTAGATCTATAGTTTTATGATTGTCATGAGTAGACATTCCTCACATATTTTATTTTTACCTATTCCCTCCTTGAGATGGTGAAGCTTACATTGTTTTTTATCCTATAGTCTAGGTTATCAGTGATAGTATATCAAGAGATAACCCAACTCTGTATTGGTTTGTGGATCGAGATGACATCATTCATATTCATGAATGTGTCTAGGTTCCTACAGACATTTGATAGAAGTTGATAAAAGAGGACCAATCTTCTCAATGGTCATTTCATCCAGGAATCTCGAAGATTTATCGTGACATTCAACGCCAATATTGGTGGAAAGAGGTTATACATAAGATAACATGGTTTATCAATAGGTTTTCCACCTCTCAGTAGGTTAAGGCAGAGCACCAAATACCTACACACATGTTATAAACACTTCTTGTCTCACAATGGAATTGGAAAGATGTTGATACAGACTTTTTAGTGGGTTTACCTAGGTCACCTATAGGTAGAGACGATGTATGGGTGGTCATTGACATAGTGATGAAATTATCCCACATCATTCCTATTCGAAATACTTTCTCAGTCTATGATATAAGAAGAATGTATGTCCATGAGATAATATAACTATATGTGGTCCATTTTCCTATCATTTAAGGTAGGGTTTCCCATTTTATGTCACAGTTTTGGTAGGGATTGTAGAATTCTATGGGTACATATGTGCCTATAAGAATACCTTTTCAACCTTATACTAATGGAAAATTAGAACTAACAATACAAGTTCTAGAGGATATGCTTCGAGTAAGTGTCCCTGATTTTGGCGGTTCTTGGGATAAGCACATATTACTCATTGAGTTCTCCTATAATAAAAAATTCTTGGAGACAATTAAAATTTCTCATTTTTAGGCCTTATATGGTAGGTTGTGTCATTCACCTGTGTGTTGGCTAGAGGCAGGTGAGGCAACCCTACAAGGTCCTCATCTCATTTAGGAGAATTTAGATCAGGTTCAACTGGTGAGAAAGCATGTTACTAATTCTCAATCTAGACATAAATCTTATTCTGATCACCATATATGGAATCTTCAGTTCAAGGTTGGGGATCATGTTTTTTTTGGTATCTTCCATCTAGAGCATAGATGGTTACAAAATATGGGAGAGTTTTTGCCTTGTTACGTAGGGATATTTGAGATTCTGGAGAGAGTCGGGATGGTAGTACATTGGTTCCTTATACCTCAAAAGTACCATTCCATGAAGGATTTTTTCATTCTTTACAGCTTCCCCAATATCATATAGATCTATCTCATACCTTTTATCAGGGGAAATGTGAGTTAGATGCTGATGCTACCATTGAGTAGTATCTAGTACACATTTTATACTAGAGCATGAAGGTTCTCTAAGGCCATTAATTCTCTATAGTACGAGTGATATATAATAATCACCACATGCATAATGATACATGGGAGAAAGAGGTCGATTTATGTCCCTAATGGCCATAGTTTTTCTTAGAGGGTGTTTCTACACCATTGGAAGGTGAACTGAGGGATGATTTCATTTAAGGGGGTAAGACGGCAAGAACCCGGTTATTCCCTAAAGTATGGATTAAAAAAAATTGAGTCTAAATATTTACATTGGACCTAAAATGGATTCATGATGAGTTAGTAAAGGTATCAGGTGTATCTGGGGAATGTTCACATCTTGGAACCCATCTTTTGTGGAAAACTGAACATGTCACATGATTAGAGCATGGTTGGAACATGATTTTTATAACTATGAAGGTGAAAATTTCTATAAAGAACCATCTTTCATGGTTTATGCACATCCATGCACACTAACCATGCATGTTACCCTTATTAACATGTAACCATGCATGTTTTGCGAACAAATTTTCAAAATGATTGGAAAAACTGTGCACGGGTTATTTTATGCATAATTTTTTTATCTTAATGATCTAATTAAATCCCTCCTTATTCCATAATCCATGAACTAGTGGAATTAACCTCTTTTCCTCACTAATTGGAGATAATTAATGGGAAAATCTAAGGATTAGAAGATATACTTCATCTGTTTTTTGATTGAGCTTCCATTATTCACATTGGATGTGAAACAGTAAGTACTCAATTCCATTTAATCCTTTCTCCATCTCTTTTTCTCCAAACCTAGTTATTGAGGTGTGAGTTTTTTTTCTCTTTTATTACATATACTATGATTCAAGCCAAATCAAGGGATGATATCAAAGGAGGAGATTTGTAAAATCCTATGGAGTGTATTCTATAATTCTTCCCTCATGTTTTTTGATTTTGGAATAGTCTGGTGGGGTCCACTGAATTCATCGGGTGTCATTTAGAGAATATATATGAAATTATTATAATCATTAGAAGCATATGGATATTAAATTTCCATAAATGTGATTAATTTTTGGGGGTTATGACCATAAATTCATCCATCCCATGTTGGATGTTATGTCATAGTTGGGTTTTCTGTATTTGACATGTTTGAGCCATCATTCAGGTGTGATTATTCTTGGACATTGTAAGGGTAAGATTTTATATATTAAATATATTTATTTATATTGTGAATTTAATAATGGAAACTACCATGTATGATCACCACTTGACATTCCTATGGAAAGTTATTTAATTGATAATTATATGTTCAATGGGAATTGGTAAGTATACCATGTAGATGAGTTTTCTATATTAATTGTGAATGATTAATAGTTTGCATATCCATAGCACCCCTAACAACAATAATGGATGGTATCAAAATGAATTTTAATTACTAAATAGGATTTCAATGTAGTTAATAATGGTTTCATTCTACTGGGACTGGTCATAATAATGAAAGGATAGGCATAGAACAAATAGACATGTGGATTAATTATGACTTGATTAAAAGGTTACATGCTACATGACCTTGTCACACTAATGAATGGAAAGGCTTGGACCAAATGAAATATTATATGACTTCATAATCATATAGGAGTGGCCTGACTCAATATCACCTTGTATTATTATTGGGGAATGTATTTAGAAATCAAGAACCCCATTCTGATTCAATGATACAACATTCATAGGTTGGGATCCACCTAGATCTCGATCTTTTTCTATTAGTCGGATGCCCAATATGACACATTAATATCTCTTCAATATTATTGTAGGATTCCATGGATAATCTCCTTGGATCCATCATTGAAAAAAAGGTTCCATGGTTAAATCCCATTGAGCCCAGTATTTACTTATCCCCATTTTACCTTGGATTAACTCCATGGACTCAGTAGGAATCTCATTGTGGAATGACATTGACTATGATCCTTGGATTACACTCTTACCCCATGGTAGGGTACAATTATTATAGAGTTGGAAACCCTTAAGGTCTACGTTTCCTTGTTTATTTCCTTGGAACTTCAGTATTAAATGTCATTATTAATTTCCATGTTATAACTTGGAACCATCACTTTTGTTAACATTTGAATTATTTATAAACTTGTAAAAATCAATTGATGTACTGGTTAGGATTAGATGCCAGCTAAGGACTGAATCAGTTACTTGGGTACTTAGTAACATTATATAGTTTTACATTATCTATGCATGCTTACACACTATTACATTTATATTACATGGTCTAGAAGTTATTGAAATTGTTGGTGGTGGCCCACTGAGATTTATATCACACCCTCTCTAGGTGAATTTTGTTACTCGGGGTATATTACATTATTGTAGGTATTGATAAAGTGAAGAATATAACTTCAAAAAATTTATTTCATGATGTTTAGGATACTGCTTGATAACAAAGGACCAATTGGGATCTTGGTATTCTTGGGATAGTATAATTATTTCCTGTATTCTTTTATGGAACATGTTATTCATGATTTCTTGTATAAATGTTTTCAAGTTTTCTTATGACATGACATATCATTAGTTGTTGAATTTTATTCTAGTGATTTTAGTTATTGTTACTATTGTCTCTATTTTTCAGTTGTGCCTTCTGTTTACTAATTCTTATTCCACTATTTACCTCTTTTTTTCATCGAATATACTAAACTTTAGTAATGCTGAATAGTATTCCCATAGAAACATCCTAGGAACTTTCTAATAGTCTTTAGCCTCTGGAATTTTGGGAGATGTGCTTGAGTCCATGTGTCTCACTAGTCTTAGGGAACCTATTATGTGGCATCTGGCTCCAGGACATCACAATAAAGAATGATGCAATGAAAATGAATCAAAATATAGAAAATTTACAAGTTTAATTAATCACACAATGTAATTAAATCCCATGAAAAATAATATTGATCAAATATATATATATATATTGATGTTTTTATAAGTGATATTATCAGTAGAATCCCAGAAATGTCTTGGAATAATGTTGGAAGTAATGGTTTGGTTCACTAAGAAAAACCACATTCCTCTAATTGAGTATGATTTGTATGTACCTCATCTCATCTTGTAATTAAATATTTTAACTATTTTTTAGAAGTGATGCCGATTTAAGTGGATGATATTATATATGGGTTTTTTACATTCTGAAATAAGATACCTGAAACAATTTGTGTATAAAAAACCAAAAATGGTATTAAGGGCAACTATATATCAATAATGGTTTCAAAGAATACACTATGAATTTCAAAATCACAATATAGAAAACTTAAGTTAAACTATTTGAATGTTCAAATACAAGAAATGTTTGAGTAATTAATTATTAATAAAAAATAATAAATATTCCAAATGGCATCAAGAAAAATATGTGGCTTAATAACTAATACCATTTCCTAATCCAAGTTGTATTTTACTAATAATAAATAGAATGAATATTATTGTAGAAGAAATTAAAATAATAGAAAAATGTCATATTATTTACTTCTGATCATACAATGTTGTATCATTGGATGTTATTTCCGAATTCAATATTCTAAAGAAATTTGAATATTATGATGTATATAAAAATATGGTGTAATATTTTATAAATGGGTACATATCTAAATGAATTCACGGGTGGGAAGATTCTTAAATTTCAAATTATAATTACCTCATTTGGTATTGAGTAAGTACCATATATTAGTTGATGATCATGTATATCATATGGTATCATGATTTTATTTTAACATGAAATATCAATTGATTCAATATATGGAATTACACACACACTTGGTAGTATAATTTTTATTAATTAATGTCTTGTATAATTTTGATTATGATCATATGTAGAAATGGTGAAATATTGGATGAAATTAATATTTTAAGTTGTATGTGCTTATGGAATATTTTTAGTCGTATGGAAGGAAATGATGTTGCAAACCTAGATTCTTGTGAAGTTCCCAAACATTTATTGGTTTTCCTTTTTTCAATAAGTGACTTTATTTATGTCTTAGAGAAGATTGAGAAATAGAAATTATCAATATAATATAAAAAATGAAGATGCTTCACATGTACTTGGGTGAAGAACAATGAAGATTTGTTTCTTCTAATGACTATTGGGATCGACATATCCCAATGGGATTAGCTAAATAAATAAAATATTGTGCTATTATACATGATATAAAAAGAAATTTATTGATGGAATAATTACAATTATATGAAAAATAATTTGAAGAAGTTGGAAAACATTTCATGATGATGACTTCTTTAAAGGATGTAGTAAAATGACTCAGAAAACTAATAGAGTTATTGACAATCCAGCCATGTTGAATCAATCGTAAAGGATGACTGAATCAATTAAAAATATCATTTAGATGAATGTTTTAGGAAGATAGGATAATAATATGAATATTAAGGTAGTGGAATAAAATTTAACTATATGTTTTAAATTACTTTATAATGAGATAAATACATTTGGAATTGTTTTGAAAATTCCTGGAATAATTTTAAGCCATTATAAGGTGATTGGATGTTCTTGAGAAGGGTCTTGGTTGATTTGAAAACATTCTAAATTATGTTTGATATAATTTCAAAGATTTTAATTTGTATGTCATTTTTTACTGTATGTGACTCATTTGAATAGATACATATCCCTTCGTATGATTCATTTACTAAAGTGTTAATGAATATTATGGAAATTTGACCAAGTTTATATCAAATTATGAATGACTAGGAGTCTCCATACAAGTCACTTGTTAGAATATGAATCTATATACAAGTCATTATTGACTACATATGTGTCACTCAATTTCTTTTTATGTTTCATTCCACCCTAATTATTTGTAATTTCAAGATGCATATAAGTGATATACATTAATTTTCAATTAAAGATAGTGTATGATTAATTATATTATATGTACGAATCAAAAGTATGATTTATAGGAGTCATTCCTTAGAGAAATTTTTAGAATGTAGTTGACTAAAAATATATGTTTTCAAAATTCGTTTATTTCGAATTAAAAGAGATATGCGATGATGTTAAAGTTTTTATTTATTTTTTGAAAAATCATAAATCTCTATTAATCCATTATTTAAGATATTTCTGAATGATATTAAATGATAATATCATTTTTCTATAAATTATTTATGATTTCCAAATGATAATATTTTTATGCCAATATTGGTGGAAAATATAGATTTAAATAAACTGATACATTCAATGATATTCATTTATTAAATCATCACCATGTAAGTTGTGATTTTTTTAGATGATTTGAGAAGTAGATTTGAAGTGCTATCTAAAGAGTAAAAACTTAATATTGAGTCTGTAATAGTTTTATTTTCCTTATCACACTATAAATAATCTATTACAAGCTTCAAGATGATACTATATATATAAATCTATGATGATTATTTGAATTTTTATTAATGGTGGAACGTTTTTTATAATATGATCCTTAATCCTGTTGGAAAAAATTGATTGGATGATATATTTATTCAAGTGTAAATAAATAATTAAAAGGGATATTATTTTAATTTTATTCAGGAAAAGAAGTTCTAAAATGTATAGACAATATTGAGAAAAATGAATTTAGAGGATAATAGAGATATAGTTCCTTTCATGGGTTTTTCTTCTTTTGTTTAACAACTACATAATTTACAACTAAAGAAACTAATAAATGACCATAAAAACAAAAGGGAGGATCTTGTATAGGTATAGGTAAGGATCCTTTAATTTTTTTTTACTATCCTATAAAAAATATATTCCTTGAGAAGAATATGAATCATAATAATAAATTTATTATGCGAGTGATAAAGTGTTTATAGAGTAAATCAGATTTAGCATATTTCCTCTTTATTTGGAAGTCTATAGGGTACCGCATGCGCTACTCGAACCTTTGACCCCCTCCACACCTAAGGGGGATGGAGTATATGGAATCAATACATATTATATTGTTATAAATTCTAACAAAATTTCAAATTGAACCAACTCAACGATAAACCAGACATTACCTAGTATCGAGTTAGCCTCAATGTTTTCGGGTTTGGGAAATAGAGGCCCTTCAATTCTGATATGACTCAAAGATTTCTCAGAATATTTTTCCTTGCACCAACTAATATTGGGTTCCCAATAAAAAGTCTATCTATATTATATTGATGTCATTGATAGATTCTCCAATACACAATGGTCTCTCTATCATCACACAGTGGTTGGATTTACCGATTCTAGAAAATTGATGATTTTTTTGTAATTTGAATAATATATGAATCTTGCATAGTCCATTGACTCATTAAACATCAAAATAATCATTTAATTAACATATTATTTTCATTTTCGCATCACTTGAATCATGAACTAGAGACTATGGATATTTGGATTCATATGTCTTTCCAAAATACATCTATTTCTGAGATTCGTGCTAATCTAATTTGTTTCTTCCTAGTTGTGGATCTTAGAACATGAGTGGGATTTCATTCCATTGATACTAGACTTTTAATTGAGGTTATAATATCTAAAATCCCATAATATTTAATCTAGGTTGATATTTACTAAGAATATATACATGAACAATCTATTTTTTTATGTGTCGTATATTCAATATTTTTCCTACTTCTATATGTAAGGGAATTCAACATAGAGACATCATCATAGGGTCACCAATCCTCTTGGGTCAAATATTACGAAATAATCTATATCATATAAAAATGAGGGTACCTATGGATAATATAACATTACTTAAGAAGTTAATCCTCTATAGAGTATTAATCGGATTGAAGTTATTCATCCTTCTTATTCAGAAATAATGACGTAGTCTCACCTCTCAAAAACAAGATTGGGAGAAAAGTCCGCTGAGTTAAGACATGAAATGATGTTAGAATTTACTCCCTTTATTTACATGATATTTAATAATAATATGGTATTGGGAATTATGGGTATTTCTAAGCTTGATTAATTAAATTATGACATGGTCTAGTCTACTAAGAAGTTCAAGAAGACATCCACTCAAGTTTAAATATAGAAGAGATTTGAATTCTTGGGTAATGGTGAGTCTATATCACTCAAAGGAGGAAATATAGAGGATGTAGTTAATAAATTTAATTATTCTCTAAGATGTATTATATATGATAAGGGATCTATGAAGGAATAAAAAACCAAAAAAAATTATACGAACAAGAAGGAAGTGGAGAAAGCATAAGAGTACATTCAGCCCTCTACAATGAAAGGTAATAAGAACCTTTCAGATTTAGAGGGTTTCCTCATTCCTATTAGGTTCTTGTGTAAAATTTAAAATCTAATTTACCCATAACTTTGGTTACATGTTCATCTATTAAAATATCATTATTTTAAAATACATTTCTTATTGTTGTGGGTACTCCCACAAAAAGTGGTATTGGAAAGGGCTAGTATGATATTGGAGGTAAATGATTCATAGAACCTAAAGAAATTATGAATCAGGGTCTTGAATTCCAATAGGATCTTGAAACACATCCATGGGATGTGGTTATAGAGATTAAAGGTGATATGATCCATTCGTTATTATAAGTTAGAACTATTTGATATGTTTCTAAGGGTTTAGATAAGGAGGAAGTCTATAGAGAATAATTTATAGGATATTCTCATCCATTTCAATGAAGATATTCTTGAGGAGTCTTTACCAATAAATTATTCAATGTAGGATACCCCAAAATGTTCAAAATAACACTACGAGTTAATCTAAATGAAGAACATGATATTTCGATCAAAAAATGTTATCATATTTTGATATGTGGATTCAACGAGGGGAGAGTAATTTTGGCGGAACATGTACAAAATAATGACGATATGGCCTACCACTTCCTGAATATCATCATGGAAAATACTATGGTTATGGTAACCTCAATCAAATAGTGATTATATAGGGTTAAACATTCCAACTCATTTAAAATTTTCTAAAATGTTCTGGAGATCTTGAATGTGGTTTTATGTTTCTTTTGGTATCCAATATTTTGTAGTTTTCTCACATTCCATTAATATTTAATCTTCATAGAGTTTTGAGAGTACTAAAAGACCTCTTGAGTAATAATATTATAAAATTATATAGTTTTTAAGTAAAAAAATCATCAGGGAATCAAAGAGGAGAATAAGAAAAAGGATTAAAAGCTAGATGACATGGTAGTTCCTACAAAATATATTGTTGAGAATGTTTAAAAACCAAGAAGAAAAATGAAAATAGAGACAGAAAAACATTCATGTGTCTCTACATAATATTTCTTTATTGATTAAGACCACCATTTATATGTCAAATAATTATATAAAATAGAATCAAAAAATATCTATGAATATTTTTAGTCAGTAGAGACAGATTTTTTAAGAGGATCAGTATATTATATCATGTAATTGAAAGAGTTAGTTTGAGATGAATGAGATCATATTATTAGATGTGGTTATATCACTAGATAAAGTGATGATCGACTTTAACAGGGTGGAATAAATTTGTAAAATTATTTGGAAGACTGAAGACCATGGGTTATAGTTTAAAAAACCTTCACTTTTTTCCTATGCTGAAGAATTGTGGGATGCACTATCGGTGCTAGATTTTGACTCCCCTTCAACCATTTTAATTGATAATAAGGTTATAGTAGATAATATATAACTATAATATATCAATAAAAAATGGAGTTGGTTTATTGGTAGGGTAATAAACATGTAAAAACCTGTATATTGGTCATTATTTAATATAATAAAATGTATATGTGTGTGTGTTCTAGGTGAAAGAAGAAAATATATATTTTTATTAACTATAAAAAATTTTAAAATTATAAATGATGTAAAAAATTTAAATGAAAATTTAAATTTCATAAGAAGTTAACAACATCTAATTCAACATATTTCATAGGTTTCTACACTAGACCTAATGGGAAATTCAATTAGTATCAGAGAAATGGTTTTCAATGATTAGATTAATGTTTTCTTACCCACTATTTTTTATAAGAATATATGAAGTAAACATTTTAAGTGATTCATTAAGAGCATCAAATGGATAACTCTTTCTACAAACATGACATTTTATAATTGAAGTTTTAAACCAAGTCCTTCCGAAATATGGAAAATAAAGATGAATAAAGTTGATAAATAACATAAAAGTTGATGATGAGCAACTAGTAGCTAAAAGAAATAATATTTATAAATGTTATATTAAATTTTTTTAATGTTAGTATCCAGATAAGTCATGTTCTTGTTGTGATGGTCTTGTGGTTATTGAATAACAAAGTGTTTTTATCCAAAAATAAATGAAAATATTGAAATATTCCCCATTTATATTGTCGCATACATACTTACACATATCGAGGAACTATGGGATAAAAATACATAGTAGGACCAAGAAGATGATTCAATAGAAATGAATTGGTTAGAAATATGGGTAAATGTGACACCCTCAAAAACCATGTGAAAACTATAGGTGAGTCAATTTTACTCTAAAATGAAAGATTTTACTTATTTTAAGATAAATTAAAAATATTTATTTTGTTTAAATTTATATTAAGGATGTTGTTTCAGAAGTGATCTATGCATTATAAAAGTTACTTCAAGTCCCTATGAATATCATATATGTTTAGATAGAAGTTAAAATAAAGTAAATAAATATACTAGATGATTCTATTCTATTGATAATAAAATTGTATTTGGAAAAAATAAATAAGGTGAAAAGTGATTGTAATGAATGAGTGGAAACACATGAAGGTTATAAGTGCATTATGAATGTGAAATTTTTGGAGTTGGACATTATGTTGAGAAATCAAGAAAATTCCCAAGATAGGTATTCATAATATGATGAAAAAAATAATGTTTCCACACAATAATATTAAAGTATTATTACTTACAAAAAGATTTATACTGGTGGATAATGGATTGATATCTTCTCATGATCTATTTACTAAAATCTCATGGAATAAGGTATCTCATTATCCTTATAAATGAACTTTCACTAAATATATTATATCTATAAGTATAGAAATAGATTAAAATTATAGATATATGTAGAGGGGGAGAATATTAAGAGACCAAGAACATTATCAAGGGTTTATGTGTGTGTATTTAAGATAATAATTTCCATTAATAGATCCTAAATGAGTGGGGTTTACAGGAAAATAGAAAGTAATACCATATAGACATAACAACATATTTTATAAAATTAAAGATATATATTGGAAAATATATGGGATATATAAGGGTTAGACACACATTAATTTATTTCTAGAACAATAAATCACTAAATGGTTGTTTCATAATTATTGATGATAGGGGAGAAAATATAAAACCCAGAAGAAACCAATTGAATATATGCATAATTCATTGAAAATATGAAATATACAAATGAAAATTAGTATTATAATATTATTAAATTTCTATGAGTATTTTAAAACAAAATTTAAATTCTCTAAATAATTTTGGATTGTAGAAATCCATATTAGATCTTATGTCACTGAGAAAATAAGGCCAAAATGGAAGAAAGAACATGTTATGGAAGAAGAAAATTATTCCTTGAGTAAACAAATAATGATAGTTAAATGAACTAGTCCCAATAATTCAGTCAAGAATGATGAAGAGGATTTCATACAAAAAAAAAGAAATAATTAATATATTAATGAAGTGGTAGGATTGTTTAAGGGGTTGAAAATATAAATTACGAAAAAAAAATTCATGAGAAGTTTTGTAAGATGAACAAGATAATGATTCTTGGAGAGGTGTGTGGTAGGTGAAAAATGGTTGGAAACATTTCCACTAAGTTGATTTATTAGATTCAATAACAAGATACGTTTTTTAAATACAATGAGAAGGAACTGATTAATTATAGTTCTATAAGTGTTACTAGTATAAAATAACCCATCTTCAATTGGAAGAATGATTTTATACC
Organism: Viscum album; assembly: GCA_963277665.1. Lineage (NCBI taxonomy): Eukaryota > Viridiplantae > Streptophyta > Magnoliopsida > Santalales > Viscaceae > Viscum > Viscum album. The sequence goes on along the minus strand of OY728145.1, from coordinate 1,445,680,201 downwards.
CAAGGATTATTTATCCATATGGCCAAATCAGTAAGAAAATGCTAACAACATTGAGCAAGCATAATGGAATGAAATTTCTCTATTATGTCATGTTTTAATTCAAATATAATCTAAAATAAAAACTAAAATAAATACAAATACATGATTCCTAAAGAATTTCATATATATAAATAAATGGGAAAATAAACATAAAGTGTTCCAAATATTTTAGAACCTTAAATAAATGTTATTTTGTATTAAGATCCAATAATTAAGTTGATATCTCTCAAAAAAGATACAATGAAATATTACATTATCCACATGCCTATCTATTTGTTCGACATTATATAAGTAATTTTAGTTGAAGGGTCAAAGAGGACAAATACTGAGTGATGTGATGGTTTTATAGATAAAATATTTGTCCCTTAAGAATAATATTTCATTTGACATCTTGATGTCTCCATGTAATAAATTTATATTAAAATCACAAAAGGTATTTGATATATGTAATGGTATCAAAATTATTTGAACTAATTTCTTGATAATAAACTTATCCATGATAAAGCACATTAAAGGAAATCTCTTGTGGGGGATATGAGGAAGGTAAATCTGGTAGAGATTTAGTGTTTCTTATAAAATATGATTTCCAGATAGCCCCTACAAAAGATTAAGATGAGGTATGATATTCACTATCTCATAACTTTTTTAACTTATTATAAATCTGAATATAAAATTGTAGTGATTATGTTAAATAATGAGGGAGAAAAATAAATTTCACTTTACTTTTTTTATGTGAGTTCAAGTTTATTATATGTTAGAAAAATTCTTGAAAATATATTTGATCATCCCTTATGAATTGAAAAAATAGTTGGAATAATATTTATGAATTCTTATGGATAGAATTCTTTTCTAGATTAGTCACCATTTTCATATAAACTGATATATCCCATGTAAATTATAGTTTATTAGTTGATGGTGATTTTCTATGTAAAATTTGGTATTATACTTCTGAAAGAGAATTTCCCAAATCTCTCGAAAAAAGTGATTTGAATAAAAAAATGGAGAAAACTTTTTCTCAAATGTTTTAAGATTAAATGGGGAATATCTTCCACTTGTAATCCTTCCCCTTATATTCATCACACCTCAATAATGGGAATATGACCCTGCATTAAACCTTTAAATTTATTATCAATAATGGGGAAAATAAAGATTAACATACATTGATGTTTTAATTAGTTTATTAGTATTGAAAATAAATTAAGAGGGGAATATTGAAGTGACTAAAGGATTAATTATTGTATTTTATATCAAATAGTTTGAGTAGGTATGTCATGGAGAATATGGGGGGTGGAGGAAGTATCCACACAATAAATAATGTGATGATGCTTCACATGTACTTAGTTAAAGAAGGATAAAGTGTTGTTTGTACCCTTGAATAGTTGAGAGGATATATTTACACAGGAAACTAAAAATCCAATTATTGATGTGATATTCTTCCTAATATATAATGATAAGGGTTGATGAAATGATTTAGGTATTTAAAATAGTCTGGAGTAGATGAGAAGGTTTCCCTATTGTAATCATCTTTAAGAGTTATAGTGAAAATAATAAAAATCTAGATACATTATTGTGAATCCATCCCTATTGAATCAATCTTAAAACATTATTGAATAAATAAAAAAAATATCCCATTGATGACTGTTGTGAGAAAAAAAAGAATAAATAATGAATATTAAGGAAATGGAATAATATTTAATTAAATTCAATAGAGATATTTATAAAAATATAGCACAGATTAAATTTATTTTTATAATTCCTAAAAAAAATTTATTGTGTTATGAGATGATTTAAATGGATTGAGAAGGCCCTGAGATAATTTGATAGAATCTTGAATTGATTTAGATATAATTATGTATTATTTAGTTCTAGACATAAGAATGGATAAGTATGTATATCATTGTATGGTCAATTTCATTTTCAAAGGTGTAACACCATGATATTTAATTATATAGATCTCTATAAATAAATTTTATTTCTTTGATTGTTGATCATACATGAAATACTGAGTTTAAACGAACCTCCATATACTATTAAAATAATATTTTTTATTATGACAGTTATCATCTAGCCATTGGAGTGGAGAGAGTGAATAAAAATAAATAAATTGTGAAAAAATATGGTTTATATATGTTTAAAATAATTTCATTTATTATCAATTTTTTATAAATGAAAATAAATAAAATCATTTTAAAGTAAAATAGATTTTTTTTCTAAATATCTATTTTTATATGTTCAATGGGTTTTTATATTAAAAAATTAAATTAATCACTATTATTTAACTAAATTAATTAAATATATATACTTTAAACAAATGTTTTTAACATTCATCTAATTCATTTTTTTAATAATTGGATAAAAACAAATTTAGTTTCAGGCTAAAAATGAATTTTTCTACAAAATGGATTTCCTCATGTTTTGCACGATTATTTTGAATTGAATTTATACCGATTAATGAAATTGAATATTGAAAAAATTATAACACATTAAGAATAAGGATATTTTAATTTGGTAAATATATCCCTTATATATATTTGTTATTATCAATAGTAACATTGGTAAAACATTCTCACCTCTGTAAGGGTAAAATATGTAAAACCAGGCTAAAAACATTGGTTAAGACATTAAAATTCCTAAAAGATTCCATTATCTTATTAGATGATTTTATTTTGACCATTCTCATCCAATTATAAAATCTATGTCCAATTTTTTTTTCATTTTTAGTATGTTATGATTCTTATATTATTTTATAAAAAGGATAAATACAAAATGTGACGCTACTGAGTACAGTATTTATTAATTTTTATTATAAGAATGAAATGATGATATGTTCGATTAAAATATTTATTTAAGAAATGAATAAATTTATACTTTCATTTGTTTTAGTTCTAATTTTTTTTATTTAATAATTACTTTAAATTCTTACCCAATGATGATAAAACATTTAATCAATTAATAAAAAAATAAAGTAAACTATTTTATAAATATTAGATGTAATAAAATTAGGGTGAATTATCATGCTTTAAAAAAAGTTCTTGATAAAGAAAACATTTTAGGAATATGTGAAAGGTTTATATTTTAATTAGTTTTCATTCATGTTGTCTTTAAATTCTAATTAAATGAATAATGTAAAAAATGAAATTAATGATATTTTATTTTAAAAAAAATTTATAAAACTTTTTAAAACTAAAAATATATATTAATTGGCGACATTTATTATTATAAATGGGATAAAATTCCATACATTTTCCATTTATGATCTAATTGTTACCCTATAAGTAAAATTATAACCCTTTAATATTAATTAATCTTTATAAAAATTAAGATTAAAATTTGATAAGCAAGTTGTTAAAGGAAAAGATAATATTTAAGATGATCGAAAAACCTTTATAGTTATCCTTTTATGGTTATATATAAACCTTATACAATTTTTATTTTAATTTATGTCCATTTCAAGGCATTTTTTGGTGAGAATGACTTAATTATATTTTGATATTTTTTGTAATTCCATGTGTGTCATTTATATCCATTATAAAACCAAATCCCCTTATATATTTTAATTACACACCAATGTAGAAAATAGATATTTGAAACCCATGAAAATTATTTTATAAACATACATATCCAAAAATAATAGGTTATATTATTCTTAAATGTATATTCCATGTGTCTTCAAGAATGGACCTAAAAGAAGTATCTTAAAGAAGAGATAATCATCTTACCTAACCTATTTCAATTTATATATTCATTTAACTCTAAATTTAATGTATTCATTTTAAATATATAAATTAAGTATCTTAAATATATTAAAATTTTATTATGATCATTAAACTACCATTATCAACCCTCTTTTCTGCAAAATGGGAAGTGAACATATAGATCATGTGTATGTGTGGACAACCACATCAACATAATGATCTAATTAATTTTTCATCAACATCATTCATGGATTGACATTATTTTGTTATTTTTAAACATTATATTTATAGAATAATATTTATTATAGAATCATAATATCATATATACATTCTTTTGACCATGTTTATTGGATAACAATAACATCACTCACACATATGTGTGGGATACGACCTCCACAAAGAGATTTGATTCATTTTTCATTTACACATTAAATATATGGTAATATGTATTTATTTAACAAATATATATTATATATATGATAGAATAATGATTTTTTAATGTTTAATTATTATTTATCTTACTTTTTTCCCATATTGTAGAATGTTAAAATTGTATTTAGTCATTCGAAATGTCTACCATCTGTATGAAAATTTTAATTCATTTTTTGATCTCTAATATTTTTTGATTATTATGAATACATATAATTAATATATATGATATTTATTTCATTATTTAAATTATATATAAAATGGAACCATTGTCTATGTATAAGTAGAAAATCTACCAAAACAAAACATACAAGAAATGCAATGTAATTATCACCCAGAAGAGTTAATTTGACAAATATTTTTTTAATAACAAGGTGATAGAAGGTTATAAGTAATCATATATGGTGTTAAATATTTGTTATTATGATTATATAATATATTTACAATAAATATATAGGCATTATCTAGGATTATTGACAGATAAAAGGAATTCAGACCTGATCTAAGGGTTTACTTTGCAATCTCATCACTATTTGGGATTTTTTATATTTTAGCCTCTGTTAGAAAAAATATTTAATAATTAAATATGAAAACAAAATATATATTTTTATTCTATGGCTATTTCAATTAATTTGTTTTTTTCCTTTCATTTTCCTCTCTTTTATTAATAAAGATACAAATATAATGTTTTAAAGGAAAACATACTTTGTTTTTCTACTCGATCAGGAGTACATTCCTTACATGTCCATATTTCACATAAAATGTTATTAATTTTTTTTAATATTATAAATTTATTGATTAATGATATTCTTACCGATGTTTTACGTTTAAATGAATTATTTAAAATGAATTTTCTTTTCATTTTCTGAATAATGATCTATTGAATTTTTATCAAAAATATGTATGGATTATTTTCTAACAAACACAACATGAATGAAATTTTTTAACATTAAAAAATATAAATTATTTGAATATTACACTATACTTTTCAATTTTTAATTTCTTAGAAAATGATTTCTATAATATTTTTGATATTTTTTAGATTTTAAATTACTTATTTCAATGTAAAAATTGTATTTTCCTCCTGAGAATTTCGAGAGATATTTATAATGTATTTCTATATATATAAAAATTCTTTGTTTAGTATTATTATATATATAGTATAAAATATAAATTTATAATCCAACATATTTCCATTAATGGTTAATATTTAGTGTGAATGGGGAAAGTATTAAAATTCCATATTCTAAATCTTCCATAATTTACAATTATTGATTATTAATGTATGTTGGTTATATTTTATATTTATTAATGTCATAAATGAGTTGTGTTTTTATGTCAGGGTTTGGGGAAGAAATACATATCCTTGATGAATTAGTAGGTATCATAAAACAAAATAGGATAGGTATTTGGATGATAACATTCCCCTTTATGTAGATGTATTTGCGTGAGTATTAGATGGTAAGTTTAAGATGTTTGATACCATGAATTCAGTTATTAAGAAATAATGCATAGATTTATAAGTGATTATTTAAATAATAATGATATCCATGTATAAGTTTCAAAATTATTTGAATATTTATATTAAATTATCTAACTATCATTTATTCCTGTCATATTTTTCATTACTTATTTACCATCTATTTTATTCATACCCTTACTAAGAATATGAGATCACGAGATTATCGTTTTTCCTTTTCATAAGATTTTAAGAATGATATTATGATTTATTTATAAGGATATTCTATAGGTAATTTTAATGTTTCAATTAAAATCATATATTTTATTTTATGTTTTAAAATGTACTATGATTTTCTTGTATGTATCTATTTTTAAAATTCTAATAAACTTTTTGGTTCTTTGGGATGTGATCTTATATATCTAGTACAAATTTAATAATTATATCATTTTATATATGCTAATTGGGTTGGGGTATTTACATAAGGAATCACTGTTTGAGTCATTTTTGACTTTTTATATGTCTTTTACAAAGACACCTATATCTTTGGATGAGTTATTCTCAATTTTGATTATGGGTCCTTTACACATATGATGATTATTCTATCTAAAATTTATCTAGGGAAATATATATTTATTTTTTTCTAACATTCTACATATGAGTTATATATGAGTAAATTCATCAATGTATGAGTTATTCAAGTCTTCACATGTGTTATTAAAATATATGTACGAGTCATTTCACATTGTATTTGAGTCATATAAAGTTGTGTATCAGTGATATATATGTTTCATTTGATTACATCATATGAGTCAGTGGAATATACATATGATTCTTACACATGGTTAATATGATCCATTCCTTAGATAATTTTGTAAAGGCTATAGAATAAAAATATGAGTTTTCTATAATTAACTATTATAAAAAACAGAGAAATGTGGTGATTCAAAATATATTCTATTTTGTTCTAATCATCATGAATATTTTTTAATCCGTGATCCAATTTTTGGTTGAATGATATGATATAATTATATAACTATTAAATGAATTCATTATTATTTCCAAATTGGAATATTTATAAATCAGTATTTGTGATCAAAATAGACATTTAAATAGGATAATAATTTATTAGTTCTTCATTGTGTAAAAAATCTAAAACGGATTTCAGATTGGAACTGAATTATTTGAGACCTAGGTTGTAGTATTAGATAATGTGTATAAACTCATTCTTGAGTCTCTAATACTTTTATTTTAGCTCTCATTATACAATAGAATTTTCCATTCAATAAGATCATGTTTTATATTTATATAGGTATGGTGATTATTTATATGAGTATTTCAAGGGGAATGTTTTCTAAAATACCAACATTGATCCGACTATAATAAATAAAATAATATATGTATTTAGTTTGAGATTAAATAAGAATAAATAGGTGATATGAGCATTTTTTTAATACTACTGGAGATAAATAGTTTTAAAATATATAAAAAAAGTTTAGAAAGAGGGATATTAAGGATCATTGGGATTCAATTTGTCACATATAATATTTTTCTTATTTCTTGTAACATCATAATTATTTAAATATATAGTAATCGAGAAATGAACCTAATAAAAGAGAGGATCTTATACAGGTATAGGTAGAGAAACTATCCAAAAATGATTTTTCTTTTTTATAGAACATATATATCTCTCAAGAAGAAGAATAGTATTAAGTGTGTGTTAGCATACCGAGAGAACCAAAAGTTCCCTTGAGAAAGAAAAATAGAAAACAATCTTTTGTTGTAAAATAAAACTATATTTTATCAATGAAGTGAATAAGATAAAGAATTATAATAAGAATAAGAACAAGTATTTAATGACATAAAGAAATACATAGTGTGTTATAAGTTACTGAAAAATTTGAAATAAGAAGATATGAGAGAAAATAAATATTTTAGACATCTCAAAATAATATTTTTTTAGTTATTCAAGACCTTGTTTTTCGGTGATAAAATCCTAGATAGTAGAATTTAAAATAGATATGGGGTTTTTGTAGTCATCAGTGATTTAGTAGACAGATATTTAACAAACTATTTGAAGGAATTTTAAATATTTGTTTGAGAATAAGTACTTAAAATTTTTTGATGTAGTGAAATCCCCGGATATAGTGTTTATCTACTTCAATAAGATAAATAAAAGTTTTTATAACATTATTAGACTGGAGATTATATGACAAAATATATATATCCTTCACTTATTTTTTATAATTAATAAGTGTGGAATACACTATGTTTGTGGAAATATAACTATTTATGCCGATTAAAATTGATAAAAAATATTAGATTAGTGAATTTTTTACTCAAACACCCAAAAAATAATAATGAGTAAGTTTCAAAAGAGGGGTTGAACTATGTAAAAAAATTACATATATTTATATACTATAAATAATTACATATATTTATGTGTTCTAGGTTAACTAAGAAAATATCCATTTTTATTAACTAAAACACAGGTTCAAAGACCAGAGGGTGTAAATACTTAAAAGAACATTTGGAATTTGATAAAAAGTAAGAAAAACTTGATCCACCTACCTAAACATGGTCTTAAGAATAATTTAATCTTGACTCTTACATATAATTTGGAATAAGTGATCTTAGATTGTTTTTTAAATTACTCTTCATCATGTGGTAAATTTAAAATATAAAATATTTGATGGAACACAACTATAGTGGAAAGAGTTTTAAGTGTAAAATACGATCTTGGGATATTTATTAGATAATTCACTCAACCAAATATAGAAATTAAATTCAAAAAGTTGATAAACCTAATTTATTTTATCGTGTGAATTAGTTATTGTAAGAGATGGATACTACAAGAATTGTGATAAAAATATAAAAATAGGGAACAAAATTGGAAGGTCCATGAAACAAGAGGAATAAAGTAGTGGTTAATTTTCACTTAATATTTTGAAGAATAAAATGATATATAAGTGGTTAAAAGTTCTCAAATGTATTAAAAATTATCTATTAGTGGTTGAGAAATCATTTAGTTTTTTATGTTATGTGGTCTTACAAAAATGACGACAAAGTGCTAACTCCCAAAATATGGAAAGGGGTGATTTAGAAAGAAACTGATTGAGTTTATATTATATACAAATAATGTATATTCATCTTTATATATCTTCTAATTTATATAGACCTAAAAAGTTTGAAGGTTTAATGAGTAAATGCGGAGTACAAGTCGTATTTGACTAAAAATCTAGAGAAAATATTCATGTTAATGAGGTGGAATTAAAAAATTGAAAAAGGTAACCATTATATTTTATTTTCAAATGGAAAGAATAAAATAAATCATAATTCCATTAATTTATTTCTTATATTATGGAAGTATATATATGGTTCAATGGGAAAATATGTATAATGTTACATTCAAATGATCAAGAGGTTGTGAGATGGATTTTTTGTCAACTATAATTTGATACATTATAAATTTATTAGATAATGATTTATCTTTTTAGATAAATATTTTTACGATCTGTGTTGACCTAATAGCCATATCAAGGATATGGAATGTAAAGCGTGATGATTAATAAGTATGGATGTAGAAGAAATGTAACAATTCATGGAGGAATTTGGATAATTATGAGAGACGTTTGGTGAAGTAAATGAATATAATGATGAAAAAACGTAATTTTTTACATGAAGATGGATGTTTACCATAATAGAGACATGATATAATACTATTTTGGGATTCATGATCAAAATATAATTTTCATAAAACCTAAAATTTATGTAGAGAATCTAACCAGGGGTTTTTTACTGATGAGGGGTTGCTCATCCATGTTATTTAGATTTATTCCAATTTAATTATTGATTTTATTTTGTAATGAATGGAAGTAAATGGGAGAAAATGTGTATGAATATATAAATGGAAATAAATTTAAATTTAATAAAAGGATATAATAGAAATGGAGCATGTTTTGAACCTTGTATTATCTCATAGAAACTCTTTGATAATCCTTAAGTGAATATCGTCACTCTTGAATTTACTCAATAACTGATCTATGACAAAACAACCACTCACCTCTCCTTACTGGATTTGGTTAATAAAAGAGCATTTTATTTATGCTACATTCTCTTTTCTAATCCTTCTATACGTAACACATAACCCTTGATCACCCCTCATCCATCCTCACACCATTCCATCATTTATGTAATGAGAAAGGATGAGGGAGGTAAAATATAAACTAAATAAAAGGAAAATAATCATGATAGGTACACATGAGAATAATGATAACCATATAATATCTCATGAATATTCATGAGTTCCATTAAAACTGAATAAAATGTGATGAATTCAAAATGAACATAATTGGATTCAATAATGCGAATGGGGTCACTCCATAGCTAGGCTATAAAAACCAAAATCCTATCACTAAAGCTTATATATAAATAAGGAATAAAAAAGGTTGAACCCTTCCCCAAATGAGAAAAACTCCTTTCAAAGACATCAATGAACTATATTGGGATTATTCACTATTTCTCAATGATCTCTACATGAATTTCCTAGTTCGGTGATTTACACACATGTATTCTTCTAGAATATACATGCCACATTTCTTTCTCTTGTAACGAGTTTACGATCTATCCATGATCCTTGTGGAAGATTTATATCTACCATATGAAGCTTCCCATACTACTTTCATGATTTATAAAGACAAAAAATATGAGAATATGTTTTTTAGATGTGAAATCCTATACATGGGTGCTATATTTTTTTGGGATTCATTAAGGGATTCAAAAAAAAAATTGACCCTTCTTACTGTATATGGACTTGTCCACAGACCCATGTATGATAATTCTATTGTTTTTTGGGTTTTAAGCCATGGAGTATCATATAATGGTATAGAAATACCCATTCATATAATGTTATTATTATGTTAGAATGATCTCCCTAAGTTAATATGATATATTCCATAGAGCTCACTGATTAATCTCACACCTGTGGGGTTATGTCCTAGTTCCTATCATATATCTAGTGATGGAAAATGATTCAATTTAAAGAGGTCTCGTTTTTGTCAAATAAATGTTATAAGTTCTCTAGGTGGATCAATTTCCCCTTATTTGAGTTTGTGGGGGGTGTCTATTTTTATTCTGATGTGTAATGTCACATCCTAGATGACACACACTGGTGCATTGAGCTGGTCAGTTACATGTCCTCAGGAATGCCTCATCGTCTTCTATAGGATTCCTACTAGTAGAAAGTGTATAATATCGATTATGGGGAGACTATAACATATTTTATCATCATAGTAATACACCATCAGAAATAATATAAGTAACCAAATTATATGAAAAAACTAAAACAAGACCAATATCTCATGATAAACAATTAAAGAAATACAATATCAAATAAAAAATAGTATATATTTCATACTAATGTATTTGTAAAGTGTCAAAAAAACAACTCAAAAGTAAAGATAATAACAACTCCCTAGAGGGTCCCAAAATACGGCATGTTCCCTTAACAATTAAATATCCCAATCATCCATCTATCTCTAGGCCTTTTGGCTTGATTTATCTTGTAATCATGTAATTTATTCAGGTACCTATTATGAAACCCGAGTATGGAGTTATTTTAACACGGTATGAAACAACCAACTATCTCTAAAACAAATCCAACTAGTAATAGTGTATGTAGTTGTATAAGGAAATGTACAATGCCTAAATAAAATTTTTTCACATTTATCTGTTACTCTTTAATTAAACACATAAAGAAACGTGTTCATAAGGTCACCCAAATATCAATACCTGCTTTAACATATTTCAGAGACTGAACTATATCACATATTCAATTAATAATTCATTATCAAATGGGATTTCCTTATCTATTCAAATTAAATTTATAATGTGGATAATTGGAACCATAGTCCAATGTCAACATCATTGGTCTAAATCACCATGCCAATGACCCCGTGAGCTTTGGAAGCAGCAGACCTTGTCTCACACATGTTCAACTAATAATTTACCACTACATGCTTTTGAAGCATCAGACCATGTCCCACACACGTTTATTATATACATTATCACTGTGATATTTAGAATCAGAAAAATATGCCTCAAAAATGTTTATCAGAAGAACAGATATATTTCATTGATTTTATAAATCTAGGTTAATCAACATTAACCATATTTTCAAAATTTACAATCAAATATCCATTAATTAATTTAACAATTTATTAATTAATTTCAATCAATTTCAACATCAAAATTATTACATAAATTAATTTAACAATTAACTAATCAATTCACAATCCCCATATCCCACAATTAATTCATTAACTAGTAATTCAATCCCGATATCCCATAGTTAATTAATTAAAGTATTATTCAATCCACAATATCAATATCCCATAAATAATTCATAAAATAATTATTCAATCAAAAATCTCAATATCCCGTATTTAATTCACCAATTAATTATTTAATCCACAATCTCAATACCCCATAATTAATTCATCAGTTAATTAATCCAAATTTTCACAATACTTTAAATAATTAACATCCATAAATTAATTAATTCAATTAGAAAATTAAATTGGAAAAAACCTATAAATTATAAAATTACATACACATAATTGAAATCATGACTATGAGATTTTTATAATAGATCACATACCTAAAAATTGATGAAGAACCATCACCCATGGAAATTAGAAAATTTCATCTGGCACAATGATGTAGAATGAGATATGGATCTAAACCCCTAAATCAAAATCGCAAAAAATATCCATCAATTATAGATCTAGATCCACGATCATAGATATAGATCCACAAAAACATATATGAATTTAATTAAATGGTGAGAAATAATCTTTTCTAGAATAAGACAAGGAATGAAGTGGAATGGGAAACTAAACGGAATATAATTCACATAATAATATAGGTGAAAATCTTCGATCCTTGATTCAAATCACAAATAAAAGGGATCAAAATGGCATGTATTCTGTCTAGAGGGATCCAAAATTGTGAATGAAATGTGAAGGTTGAATAAGGTTTTATTTGGGAATAAAATGAGGGCTCAGGTAATTTAAAAACAAAATTCATGATAATTATATTCCCATGAGCTGTGTGCTACATGGGGAGCATGGATTCCCCTAACTGGGTGCCTTAACCATGAGCCTCCATAAATTTCCATGATCTTATGATATCTAAAACTTATAATATCTTATCCTAGAGCTATACTCATGTGTGTATCAATATTTTGAGTTAAAATTATTGGGCCATTGAGCCCTTATATATGCTTCTCTCTCTCGTTTCCTCCAACACACATCCATGTTTCCATAATATGCTAACTCATAGAGAAATCCTACCCTGGAAGACATTCTCACTCTAATCTGACATACGTATCAAATTATCCTCAAAGGAAACATCTATCTCATGCTCAAAAACATCCACATAGATCACAAGATAAGGGTTGGAGTGGTATCTTCATAGTTGTGACAAATGAAAAATGTCATGCATATCACTGTATCTATAAAGAAGATCCAATCTGTAAATTGTCAGCAAGATTCACTCCATGACCTCAAAGAGTCCAAAAAACATGGGAGCCATATTTCCCTGTCTCTATATCCTCTGGTGACCCAAACATTGAAGAAACCGAAGGAATACATGATCACCCTATGTAAACTTTAGGGTTCATCATATTCTATTAGCATACAACTTCTGTCTACTTTGATCTATACCGACACACTTCTGAATCATATGTACCTTGCTCATACATAACCTAAAAAAGACTCTATCTGAAAAACTCTAATTCACCTGCTTCCATCCATCATAGAGGTGATCTTCATGGCCTTCCATAAATACCCTTGTATGGTTCCATCTATATAGTTTCCTAGTAACTAAAATTATAGGTGAACACTACTAAATCTAGGATTTTCACCCAATACCCACCAATTTTGAGAAAATATTATTGCATAATATCCTTAAGGACCTATATAGTACGCTATGATTGTCCATAGATCTATGACTGGAAAACCGTAATCAACAAAACATGTATACCAAGTTCCTTCTTGTAAGGCCTTCCAGAAGCACAATGTGAAACTAGAGTCATAGTCTAGAACTATAGTCTATAGAATCCTATACATATGGATTATCTATCGAACATTAAATTTTCCCATATTCTCCACTGAGAAGGTCTCCTGTATAGGAAAGAAATGCGCTATGATTTTCAAATGGTGTACAATAACCCAAATAGCATCATTAATCCAATGAATCCTCAAGAGTCTTGCTACAAAATCCATGGTACTATGGTCCCACATCCATTTCATAATAAGAAAAGACTAAAATAAATCTCTAGTTCATTAATGATTATCATTCACATGCTGAAAGGTGTTGCATAGTGTCACGAACAATACTATCTTATTTTTCGTTCTTGACCACCAAAACTGTCAATGTTGGTTATGGTACATTTTGGTCATACCTAGACGCACTACCCACATCAAGACATGCGATTATTGAATCAACTCCTCCCACATAATCATACGCACAACTACTCAATTCTTAACAAAGATGATCTCATACTCATCTGTCGACCAGTCTGAAGGTGTATCTCCACCATCAAAGATTTCCCTCAAAGATAAATATTCTGGACCATTATAATGAATATATATGATATGACTCAAGATCGTAGAATACACTGAAACAGATACGAGAACCATCTGCACTTGACTCTCTGGAACCAAAACATATATCTTATCCATTAACCTCGTTATCTTCCACTAAGAACTCGACTCTTGGATTGATTGAGTCTAATTTTTAATACTCAAAGTGTCAGACCCACTATTTCACATCATAGAAATATATGCTAGTTCAAAATAAAATGAATAGATATACTCAATACAACTCTACTACCATAGATTCCAATCTCAGTGATAAAATATATACATAAAGATCTTATAAATTGTATACATAGTAATGTTTTCCCAATAGGTAATGATTCTAACGCATCAAGGCATAAACCTCTATTTACAAATAGAAATAATGTGTAGGGTAATTACATAAATGTGGCCACATTTGTTGATATTCATACAAAATAACTTGATCTCCCTAAATCAACACTACCCCAAGTCTGATCCTAGAAGTTTCACAAAACACAATACACTCCCCACATGGCTTAATAGGGATTAATATTGGTTCCAATTTTAACTGCTTCTTCAAATCCTATATTGAATTCTTACATTATTTTAACCTTTCAAAATCTACCCTTCTTGTTCAATACTGAAATCAATACTTCAGAATAGTAAAAATCATGAATAAACCTCCAGTAATATCCTGATAACCCCCAGAAATATATGGATATAAAATATGTTCTTGGGATTCCCCCAAGAAATAATATCTTGGAACTTTTATGGGCCCACATACACACCTTCCTATGATATTATGTGACCCATGTAGTGTACCTAGTAAATAAAATATTGAAACTTATATAGATTGGCATATAGATGATGCTCTCTTAGTGTAATCAGGTAGATGTCAATACCTGGGGAATGATCATCCTGAGACTTGGAATACACCAATATGTTAATGACACACTATACCACAAACTAATCATGGTATTAATGTAATGTTTTTTTATTAAGTCCATAAACATTTATGTTGTGTTCATCAACCCAAAAAACATTACAATGAACTCATATAGGCCATACACTCTTATAAAGGAAATCCTCGGTATATCAGATTTTGGAACTCTCAGCTGATGATACCCTGACCTCAATTCAATCTTTGAGAAAACAAAATCTCCCCAAAACTAGTCAAATAGATTGGTAATATGTGGACGTGGATACCAGTTCCTCACAGTTATCTAGTTCTTGTTCAAGTAGTCAACAAAAAATCACAGATTATCATAGACCATCTTAGAAAATAATACTTTTTCTCCACGAGGAAATGTACTTGGATGGATTAATCCATTCTCCTCAAACTCTTCATGAATATTCATGAGCTATTGAAGATATGTTAGTAACATTCGATAAGGCGGAATAAAAACTGGATCTTCCCTTATAATGAGCTCAATGCTAAATTCAACATCTCTCTTAGGTGCCTGCGGTAAGAATTATTCATGAAAAAATCCAGAATCATGTCCTCTATCAGTGGAAAGTCATCATGATTTACACCTAGATCATCCAAAAAATACTATAAACCTAGGTTGTGAGCTCTCCCATTGGTTTAATAATTATCCATTATTGGCCCACCTAGACATCTCACTCTCCATGGTTAATATAATTATCACCCTCATGAGATGTAAAGTTCAGTCTATCGTGGTAAAAATTGATGAGGGCTCCGAATTATTCTTACCACTCCATACCCAAAATTAGGTCAAATCCCAACATGTATAGGATATAAATATCCCACCGAAAACAATGCTTCCTAACATTGAGAGAACATTCCTCAATCAAGTATTTGACTCTAGATCATACTCACAGGGGTGTTTCTATCCCTAACACCCCACTTCATGAACTCCACTTCCATGCTCAAAATGTTCACAAGTTGTGTAGAAATAGAAGAATCAAAGGAAAAAGTATAAAATATGACAATAGTTACTATATAATCTACAATAATAGTACATATCACTATTGATGGTCCAGCCTCACTATCCACAAGTGTAATCTGAACTACATGAAAATTTCCAACCCCTCTTCATAGTGACACTTTTTGAGTCCCCTGAGCTCCAATTATCTATTAATACAGGTATTATTTTATTGAAGTTCCATGTGCACTTCCTCTACTAGCATGATCTATAAAACACTAGCTTCCATACTGATATGGTAAAGATGATACCCTTCTCAAACTCCAGTTATTTTTACCTCCTCCATTATTACCTATCTGTCATAGGTTCTTGTAGAAATTCTATATGTGTCCTATCTTTCCACAATATCTTCACTCTATGGGTGGTCAGGGGCACTATCATTGATAGTGTCCTGACATACCACACTGGTGAAAAATCACATGTTTATGTTCCTATGTACCTAATCCCTATTTTTTCCACTCTCTCTTCCACTTAACATACATACACTCTTGTGGAAAAGCATCCTAAATTGGGATGCTTCACTTCCTGAAAATACAACTAGAACCATATATTCTCCATTAAGAGGCTCTTCTAGGATTCCCTCAGAAACAAGATCTTGATTCGTGCCCTCCAAAATCTGCCCCATCCTGATGATATATACTTGGGACTTAATTAAAAATATAATTACATCATGGATTCATTTTTCTATATTATACTCATCTCCTTATAGTAATAGAACAATGTGTTTCAGTTCTATAAAGCATCCAGCATAGTCCATCATGGACATACACACCTGAGTCAGCCATATTAACTCATCTAATCTCTCCTACCTATTTGTATCATGATAAAAGTTGTCCAATAATATATCCTAAACTTCCTTCCAATCCATGTTCTCTAGATATCTAGATCTAGTTTGGATGTCCCATCATCTCTAATCATGGCCACATAACATGTAAAAATCCAATTTGACTATATTAGCAGTATTATTATCCAAGGGGTAAAGTATCATACTCAATCTAGAACTCAACTCCATCATTCCCTCCTTATCTAGTAAAAGTCAGAGGTTGGTGAAACTAAAACTCCATCGTGAGAAAAAAAATTCTCTTCAAAACCCACCATGGGTATCATTTCATAAACTTCATGATGTGAGAGAAGTAATCTCAGAACAACTCCCTAAATTACTCACCTAGAATTAAGAATGCCTCCAGTTCTACCACTGGAGGATCATCCTTATCCATGACCACTTTTCATCCTCTCAATAAGAATCATCTTGGAATAATTTCACTAAAATTCCAAATCATTTGTCTCAATACACATAACAAAACCTTATAACATTAATATATGAAGAAAATCAAAATAATCCACAATAACTATTTTCCCCAAACCTCACCACGCTGTCAGAACTAAGGTGAAATCAATAAAGATACATATCCTACACCTACATCCTAGTTAATAAGGGTAAACACACTCTCATATGAAGCTTCTCATTATACATCCATTTATTCTAATCTCGCATCATCTTATTATATAACTCAATTACATGTTAGGAACCATTTTTCTTTTAAATTTTTTCCATGAAGGGAAAATATTTATGCTCAACAACCTTCCCAAAACCTGTTTCCTTTTGAATTACTAAAATGATGCTTGTAACAAAATAATGAAAAGTTCCTATAATGATTCATGCATTCTCAATCCTCATTCCATGCTAGGTCATATGTCAATTATCGAGAATTTTCAAAAACAATAATCACATCACACAATAAGTGTGTCACCCAAGGTAAAATAATATTCAACTATAATAGGAATCAACAATAACAACAATCCCACCATATAAATTTGGGTTTTCCCTCTTACATGGGTTTATATCTCTCATTAATGAGCTTATAATCAAGGCTTTACTCTCATTACTCTCATGTCGATCTTTCCCAAAAATTAACACAAAAGAAAAATAAATGAAAACCCGACTCTATTACAACTTTATAATGCACCATCCAATAATCAACGCATAGATTCTCCAAGACAGTCTCTCACATGACCTCATGAATGGATCCCAATGTACTAGAGGCTGTTGAGTAACTTACATGGTCTAATATAGATCATGGGGAGACTATACACTCTTTTAGAATCATAGTAATACTCTAGATGAAATAATAAAAATAATCAAATTATATGAGATAACCAAAAAAAATTAATATCTCATGATAACCCATGTAGGATATATAATATAAAAAATAAACAGTATATATGTCATGTTAAAGTGTATTCTAAGTGAAAAAAATGAAAATCTGAATTAAAGAAAATGATAACAACCAAGGGGATCCTAAACCGCATCTCGTCCCCTCATTCATGCTCTATCACAGTCATCCATCTAACATTGGTAATTTATCCATGACATGACCTATAATCGTGTAATCCATTTAGTTCTGGATTAGGAATCCTACGTAGTGTGAAAGTTAAATATAGTTGGCCACAACAAATGATGTCTAAAACTAATTCAGTCAATAACTATGTATGTTTTTTATAAGGAAATGCATAATGCATAAATAAATAATTATCACTTTTATCAGTTATTCATTAATTAACCAAATAAACCACCTGTTACCCATAGACACCCAAATCTAAATACCTTCTTCGACCCAGGTCAGAATCTGGAACATATCACATATTCAATTTATAATTAATTATCCAATGTTTTTTCAATATCCATTTATTTTAAAATTACAACATGGAAAATTAGAACCATACTCCAATGTCAAAATTGTGGGTGTAGGTCACCATTCCTAGGACACCATGATCATTTGAAGTACCAGACCATGTCATACACATGTTCAACAAACAATTTATCACTACAGTCTTTGGAAGTAGTAGAATATGTCCCACACACATTTATCATTCACTTTGTTACTATGGTAATTATAAGTATCAGACCATATCCATACACACATTTATCGCAATCACACATATATTTCATTTATCTCATCAATCTAGGTTAATCAAAATTATCCATATTATCATATTTAAAAATCATTGTTCCATTAATTAATTCATCAACTAATTAATTTATTTCAATCAATTACAAGATCACAATGATTACCATTATTTATTTCAAAAATTAATTAATCAATTCAATATCCCAATATACTATAATTAATTAATAAATCCATAATGTTAATATACCTTAATTAATTTGTCAATTAATTATTCAATGAAAATATCAATATCGAATAACTATATCACTGATTAATTTTCAATCCACAATCTCAATATCCCATAATTAATTCATCAATTAATTATCCCCTATTTTCACAATCTCGTTATTAATTAACTTCCTCAAATTAATTAATTCAATTAAGAAATTGAATTTCTAAAAAAAACCTAGAAAATATATAATTACATATATGTAATTGAAATCATGACAATAGGATTTAAATAATAAACAACCTACCTCAAAATTTATGAAGGACACCTGCCAATGGAAATATACAAAATTTGAGTGATATAATGAAGTATACTGTGATATTGATCTAAAACCCTAAATCCTAAGAGAACGAAAAAAATCCTTCAATTAGTGATCTAGATCCATGATCCAAGATATAGATACAAAAATTCATATCAAGATCTAATAAAATGGGGATAAACAATACTTTCTTGAATAAGAGACGGAAGGAAGGGGAATGAAGAAGAAAGTGGAATATGATTCTCTTACCAGGATAATTGTATATCATTGATCTATGATTCATATAATGAATAGAGATGGTTTGAATGGCTTGGAATCCGTAAGGAGGGATCCATAAAATGGGGATAAGCAATACTTTCTTGAATAAGAGATGTAAGGAAGGGGAATGAGGAAGCAAGTGGAATATGATTCACTTACCCGAAGAACTGTAGATCTTTTATTGCGGAGGCTTGTGATTGATTTTCGTTCAATCAGGGAAGGATTTCATTTTTGCGGGATAGTGGTGGAGGTTCTCCTACGTTATGTTCTTGTGGATATTTGGGTGATGATGTAGGTTGTGTGCTCTAACGTCGGGATTTCTCTCTGACGGTGATGGTAATGTCTCTCGCCGGTGTTGCTTGCCGGAGCTCCAGTCAGATGCGGATAGGAATGAAGATGCACCTGATCGAGATCTGACGTTACGCAGCAATCAAGTGGATTCCGTTGTCGAGGTTGGTGCGTGATGTCTCAGTTCGCGTGCCAGGGCACGTGTCTCAAGGTGATGATGGCGGTGGAGATGAAATTTGAATTTTGAATGATTACATTTAAATATTGAGGATCTGTATGGTTACCGGTTTTCCTTAAACAGTATTTGATAAATACAAGAAAAATGATTTTCGGGAATGGGGGTTAATTTGGGATTTAAATAGGTCTTCTGAAATGTAAATATAATTTTTTGGGTTAATTAAATTTCCCTACATGATTATCTACTCAGTGTACATGATTTCCCCAAATCGTACGCCTTAATTATGAAATTATACTATTGGGGCGTTAATGGTTTCTACATTTATGGAATATGGTTTGAAAACCATGGAACATCCATGGAAAACCCTTCTATTAATGATTGGATGGTTTTCTAGGCCAGGGCACATAATTATGGAAAACTATGCACTAACCATTCACTACCCCTTTTTCCATTTTTCTCAAACATTCACCCAGTCACACCCCAAAGTAATACCCAAATGAAAACTACTCATAATAAGGAAAACATAGTACGTTTAAATGACCTATATAAACCACCAAAAATGGTTGGGATCATACATGATATATGGTCCTCGACTGATTCAATCAAACATGATGTGTAGACAATTCATTTGAATTTGACAAAATGATATGGACAAGAGATTATTCCTGCACAATAAAAATGGATTTAATATCACATGAGCATGTGTCTAATACTAGTTCTCTATATTTAGTGAATACATCTTATATTTTATATCAAAAAATACAGGGGTTTAATCCTATGTTTGACCCCTCTTGTTATGGTCATTCTTAAGTGACTGCTTGGCTATGTGTCGATTTTCACATGATCTATTGGGAAATGGATTTAATTACTTCTTTTCAATATCCTATCCATGTTCAAATTACATGAGGATATTTATAATTAGGTTATATTTATGTATTTATTGGAGAAAAAGTTTTCATATGCAATCTTATTCTATGGTTGATTCATTATTCTATTTTGATTAAGGACACAAAATTATTATATAGTTCCTAAATCACTTTTTTAATCTAACATGTCATCCCAAAATCCATCTTACTTATACATAATAAAAAACTACTATAAATTAATTATAATATCTATCATTTTTTCATTTAAATCACGAAAATTAAAATAATAAAAAATAACCTTTTAGGACAATTTCCAAATTAAGTAGAAAAAACTCCATAAAATGAAAATGTTAAAATATATAATATTATGAACTATTATTTATATTAACATTAATAAAAATATACCAAAAATATCTATTGATCAAGAGCCTATAATATTTTTGTATGTTGAAATCTGGATATGTAAGAGACATTTTTCCGTGAAGAATACAACATTGTGATAACCATGTGAGGCCTAATGAAGAGAAACACACGAGCACACTAAAAATCTACTTTCATTGTGAATATGGTATTTATGTCATGAAAAATGTTCCATAGAAATTTTATATGTCACTAATTTTTAATGGCTATTTGGTTTAGGATGCAGTAGATACACGGCATTGTAACCATCCAAGAGTTAGGAAGTCTCATGCCACAAACATGTTGGTTACGATGTAAAGTGGTAACTATTAAAAAATGGATTGAACACTTGGATGATTCAAAAATATAGTTGCATTCCAGAGGTATTGGACCATACCAAAAAATAGGTTTGAATTTGAAAAATATTTGAGAGTATCAGGTCATTATCTTCCTGAAATTTGAAATGTGATACAAATGGATTTTTTGTATCTAAATTTTGATTTATGGTTTCCCCACAACAAATACTGTCACACCAAAAAATTATTAAAATAAATTAATGTCATGATAAATTACTAGATATATTTCTGTAACCCAATGATTTCAAAAAATTAATGAAAATTCTAGTGTAATTTAATAGTTTTATCATTTGGATCAATGTTTTAATGATTGAATGTTCTTATAAAGTCATGTTTGGACCACTCAAAATGGGTTGTATACATGTATTAGTATTGGTGAATAAGAGGATTAGTATTGATATCAACCATTTTATTAAGTTTTATAGTCTTATAATAAGTCTATAAAACCACTCATAGTAGTTCTTTAAAAGGGTGATAGGTGAATGAAACTGAAAATCCCATTTAAGAGAGAGTGGTATTGATATATTTAGTTTCAATATAGGAATTAGTGAGGAGATATATAATCGAGTTTCAATGGTCATATATGTTTTATTTAAGGAATATGTCTCAAGGATAATGGATTTTTATTTATACATATAGTTTATTGAATAATTGAAAAAATAACATAAAAAAGATAGTTCAAGTGGGGAACTATCTTAATATAAAAATATTTTGACATTTTAGTGATTATTTTGTATTTAAAAGAGTTTAATCTCACTGTAATATGCCATCATAATCTATATTTGGAAGTAAAATACATAAATCTATAATTTTAGTTAATCTTATATTGATTTCGATATTTGATATAAATAATAAAAAAATAAAAATATAACATCAAACATAGATATCATGTTTTAAGGTGTTTCAAAAGACTGTATATATATAAGAGACCCACACATATTTATAATATTGGGGAGAACATCATGTCTATAAAATAAAAAATCCTCCCATGAAGATGATTACAATGTGTAAGAAGATGGAGTTCCCCTTATGTGAGCAGTGAGTGATTCCCAAACATTTCTAAAGGTCGTGATACTTATTATGGAATAACCATAACGATACATGAATACACCGAACATGGTTATAGTATATTTTTTCACATAGACTAATTGTCAGTGTAGATTGTTTTTTGTATCCCAATGTGGGATAACAATATGAAATACCTTTTTGTTATGTGTTTTAATTTCCTTCATATTCATGACTAATGTAGAAAGATCCCCATAAATAGTTTGAGAGATTTAACATTTTATTTCCTAAAATGGAACAAGACTATACAAAGGTCAGACCATAAAAAAGATAATTTTTTAATTAGGAAACACCCTGATATTTCCTCATGGTGTATACATTCACCTTGGTCTCACCATAGGGTAAAGACATTCGTACAACATTTAATAGTACACTACTAGTATAATATATGTGAAAGTATTAATCAATAATAAACCAAAATATTATCATTTAAATGGAATCATTTAGTGATTTATATAAACCATGTAGATAATAATAAATATATAGAAATATTTTATTTAGTTGTTTTCTGTGATTACACTAATATGAGTCATCAATTGATTTCAACAATAATATAAATAAATAAAATAAAATAAAGGGAATGTAATGTGATCATACATGTAAAATAATAACAATTTCTAAAATATGATATGTTTCTCTGGGATAAATGAATCACTTAGTGGAGGAATTGGAAAAATATTTCACTAAACTTTTTGAATTGATATTCCACCAAAATTATTCTAAAAAGAATATTTATGGTTTACTTATAGTGTTTTTAAAACCCATTCTTCTAGATAATAACTTGTCTCATATCCTTGTTCACTTTTTGTAGGCTCTAAATTTATTTTTTAAAACTTTTTTCTCAAGTATCGGCATGACACTTAGGTTATGCCACCACAACACCTTACGCACAACTCCTAATCATCGATGGCTAGCTTAAATTATTCAGGAAGAATGGAAAATGTATAGGAGTATTTTTTTTACTCTACACAAAACCTAATAAACTATACATGATAATAACTTATATTTTATTGTACTCAGATGAACGTTTATCCTACTATAGTATACTGAGTAACAACACTGAAGTATATGAACCATGAAAAAGTGTTAAAATAAAAAGAAAAATTGTATTATAAATTTCCACAAATATTAAAGACCCAAAACAACTATACAACTCATAACTATGTGAGGATAAAAAATCAACCAATATATATATAAAGATCCAACTACAAAGGGATTTATACTTCAAGAGCTCCACAAGAACTCAACAAAGACACCACTCGAACTCTTAAACCACTATCAAACTGTCTCCAAATCTTATGTTTATTCCCATTTACTATAAAATGAAAAAAAAATTATCTACACATCTCCTAGGGGTTTATGTAAGGAGAAATCATATCATACATAGTGGGAGGTAAATACCTACCCATAGTACCCTATCATAAAATGGGTATATTAAAACAATATAAGGCTTTAATGAATAAAAAATACAATAGATATTATAATTGAAGATATATTTTAATAATTATAAAAATTAAGTAATATATATCCAAATACCAAGAGTATTCACAACTGATATACCTTCCTCGATCATTATATTTGAATATATATCATAACACTGGTTCTATACTCAAAAGCAGTTGGATCACCCAGTTAGAAATACCACACTCAAGTACATATTTGCACCAACATATATGTGTAGATGTTTTTATACCAAGTCAAAGTACAAAGGCTTGTCCCATGGAAATAGAATCATGTATGCTTAGTCTAACCACTCTAGAAGCTAGTTCCTTTTGTAATGGAGGAATGTGTATACAAAGTGAGGGTGTTGTGAGCTTATCCAATTACATATACTTATTGATCAACACATAAATACCTTTAAATGTAAATATATAGTAATATAATGTTTTACCATCATGCCTAAAAATTATATATTACCAAGAGATAAACTATAAAAAATGGTTATTAATCAAATAATGTAATATAAGATAAAATATGATATAATTCTTGGTGGATATTATGACTTATTATATTTATTCCCCTTTCTGTGTATCATTAAACATTGAAAAAAAATTATCATGATAAATCCCTAAAACATGAAGAATATCACATAATAGTTTTTAATCAAAGAGTATTAACCATAAAAACATCATTCATATTATCCATTCATCAAATTCCCTTAGTAAAATAATGATTTGAATAAATTTAATTGGAAAACACAAAAATAGGTTTGAATTTACTCATCCCAAAAGAGTTCTCATTTAAACCCACTATGAGTATGATAAGATGAAGGGGTTCACCTATGAGAATACATATATATAAAAAATTTAATTCCCAAAAGAAGTGAATATTCCACCACTCAAATATATATTATAACATCAGAAAAGAGGATATCATGGCTTGATATGCTTCAATGAAAAAAATAGATTCTGGAAAGGGAAGGCTTAATAATTCCTTTATCTTTCATAGTCTTAACCTATGGGATAACAAATTTAGATAATAATGGAGAAAAGAGGAAGATTGATACATTACCTTTCCAAAGGCTAGATCACATTGATAAATAGAGGCTAATTGAACAAATATTGGGGATAAATCCAAGATGGATGATTGGGAGGAGTGGGAGAAACAATAAGATACTCAAAAGGATGATTTTGAGGTATAAATATTAGTGTATAGGAATTAAGGGGATACAATTTTGTTTTAAAAAGACTAAAATATCCTTTTGGAGGGTTTTGACCAAGTGTCTATTAGGTACCTAGTTCAAGCCTATCAGCTACCTAGTGGATCAAAAAAAATATGTATCAGAACATGTGATCTAGTAGGAACTGAGTACTAAACCACCATATATACCATATTATTTCTTCACCACACTCAACGTATCATTCACACTCAAACCCCTTCATGAAAAACTCTAATTTCCTTTGAAATTGATAATTATACAAGAAAATTTATTTAAAACATTGAAATTGTAATGAATAACTAACCTAGAAATATTATGGTACTTATGATTTATGTCCTAAAAGAGTGTAGGGTATGTTGTTAAGGAATATAAATCTTAAGAGTAACAATTATTTATCAAAATGATTTCATAAAAACATTAAATGGAATGGTTTCTGAAAATATAATGATGATGAACCTAGAAATATTTCCAAAAAATATTTAAAGTTATTAATATCATAACATTTTATTTTGAGAATAAAATGAGTTTTAATTCATTCTTTAAAGAGTAAACAATATTGATTTTATTTCTACATCATATCCTTACTCAAACAAACATTAATCATAGATATACCTCACTAAAAGAGATTCATGGCAGGTTTTCACCAGATGTTCACATGGATATATGTAAAAAGCATATAGAGATATAATCATTTTATAAAAACACCAAAAGGTCTACAATAATATGTCTAAACTAGTGTTTTATCATTTTGATTATTATGATATGGACATTTATATATGGTTTTGTTAATATTTTTAAAGGAGGTGGAAACATAATATATATCATGTTATATAGAAGGTAGTATTCACCTTATCATTATTTCACATTGGATACATAGATTATATGAAGTGTAATGATAATGAACCTTTCAATGTACGACTTCAAGTTATCCCTAACCGATGTTCATTGTAAAGTATGATATGTTTTGATGAATTATTATTGTTTTCATGGGTATATTTTTTATATATTAATAAAATATACTAATAAGATTCAAAATTATTTTTTTGTAATGAATTACACACCATGTATACCATATGGAGTGTTATGCACTATTTATTTATTATAATATCAAGTATAGGATTCATATTGAATCTTCATACCAAAGGTTGGAAAGATAAATAAAACAACAAGAATAATACTTTAATATATTTATAATTCCATTCCTAAGGTTGATCTAATCATGGTTGGTTTGGTATGGTGTTGCTCAAGTGGTTTCTTGAGGCTTAACAAATATCAAAATTTTCCTCTCACATGATAAGAATTACATATGGTCCATCAATTGAGATAGATAAATTATGCTAATAAGAATTACTATATAAGTCACATGTGATATCATCATTTATTTAGATGAGGTTCATATAATTTTATAATATTCTTTGGAATAAATCATGTCACATTTCTATTAATCTGTCTAATCTATACTTAGAAAATCTAGAATGTATGTGATGGTTATATAGTATTGGCATACTTTGTGACCCATTGTCACATGATTTCATAGAAAAATGGATTATATGAATATGAATAAATTCTTATTATAAAATTAGTGGAAACATGAATGAAATACATGTGTTAGATTGGGATTACAATCGATCTCTTTTTATCTCAAATATCATTAATTATTCTCTAGATGATATTTTTTCATAGAATTGGGACTTAGGGAATTCCATATCATTTTCAATTCTAAAAAGGTTCATGGGGTCACTAATGAGAACGAAATTTTCAGAATTTTATTCTAGTTTTTCATTATAAATATACCGCATAATTAATATAAATCTTATGAAAACAAATCATGGTTGATACATTCAAATAATTTGGGTTTAACTAAAAAACATAATTTCATTGATATTATTGTTTTATTCTTTTTGAATATTAATATAAAAAATACATACATTGATTTTCATTTTTTAACTTTGGTGTTATTTTGTATTTTTGTGTAAGTGGATAAAATTGATTTTGTAATTAATTTTGAATAATATAAAATTTTATCAAAGTGATTATATAAACTTCTTGGAGAAAACATTCATTACAGCAGATTAAACATGAATTTTTGTAGCTATATGATATTAAATAACAATTATAAATGGTTGTGTGTGATTAATATATAAAAAAATATGTTAAAATGGTTAGGAAAATACTAAAATGTGATATATTATAAGTGAAGGTGAATAAAATTCCTTAACATAGGATTAAAAAACTAGATTCAATGGGTGTGTATGAATAACCAAGCTGATCAATGCTCACATTTGAATAAAATAGTGACCAGGTAAGATTAAATATTCTCACCCCAAAACCACATGAGAATAATTTTGTTTCCAAGAAACTCCATAATAATAACACCCAACAATATGTTCATGACATTAAAACCAATATAAAATAATATGTGTAATATTAAACATGGGAATGTATGTTTATTGTTAGAATAATACTATGCATGTATGAATAAAACCCCAACTCTAAAAACACATGTAAGATTAATTTGGTTAAAAAAATAATCACAAAAGATTAAATCCCTCCTTTAAGATCTACATAAAATAAACACCAATATATCTATGTCTTCCAAGTCTCCCTATGGGACTCAACCAATTTCCTTGATTCGTATTAAAATATAAATTTCTATAAGGCATGAGATTAAAATAAAAATTGCACCATAGATATTAGAGATCGACCTAAAATAAAACTTCAACTTCTCATTGTCCACCCAATTCATGTAATCACATAAAAGATCCCATGTTACATCAATACAGTGTGGAATATATAATAATATAATCATGAAAGAATTTGAAATAAGTTAATATTTTATAGATGTACATACATAGATAAACCCGACCCCATGAATGACCCAAATGTAAGAAATCTATGGTATTATAATGTGAGTGTTGATTTTCATTACTATTTTGGGGATATATATATATATATAAGTGGATTCCTATTTTAATAGAGATACATATAGGGTATTAAAATAAGTGTTTTAATTCTATATTTAGTTATTTGATGAAATTAAAATTGAATTCTATTCATCTATTCATGAATTTCATTCTTCTTATATTTTCAATTTTTCATACCAATGACCTCTCATGCACTCACCAATGGTGAGTGGATAACCCAAGGATTACTCCCTTGATGAAATTTAATTAATTCATATGTCTCTTTTTGTTTAGTTTCATTAGTTTAATTAAACAATTTTAGGAATTCAAGGGGAAATAATGTAGGGGTTGGTGATACTTCTTATCATCATGGTTTACCTTAGTCTTCCATTTTTTTGTGCAAATTTTTTATGTTTATATTTTCTAGATTACATAGTGAAACTATTTATTTGGTGATGAACAAGTGATAGTGCTAACCAGAGAAGGTTTAGTGATTCTTTATACTCTATATTTATGTGTTTTCCTCTCCTTGAATTGTGGGACAATAGCATGTAGTGTGATATTTGTGTATATGATGTGAATTCACACTTTTTTAGTAGTAATCATGATTGTCAATATGGTGTGCACATGATTATGCAATTATATTATGGTGGAATAAGAGAGATATTTAAGGATACATTTGGTTAATCTTTGGGGTAGTATCCTTTAATTTGTGTCTTTCATTTTGTTGCTTAAATGTATCATATGCGGGTTTCCATACATTTTACTTCTCCATGATTCTATTTTATTTTTCAGTATTATTAATTTTTTTAATCCTGTTAATAAGAACAATAAGATATAATTGTTTTTTAGGTGAACTAATTGGGATAAAATCTTGATTTTCATTTTATTGCATTGTAGGAGTAATGTAAAGTCATTGATGAGGATTTCATGGAAAAATGATGGTTACACATTGTGGTCATGTGAATCAAGATTAGTTGTTTTTAAAAAACATTAAATAATGATTTCACAGATACCAAAAATGTGTTTTGGAGCTTATCGAAAACAATTTTCAATGCATTTTCAATATTTATTACATTTTATGTAAAATTTGGTGGAAATTAATGATATATTTGTTTAAATTTTTTTTTGTAAGATATAAAAAATAATTTTTGGGAATGGTTTCTCAAATTTTAAAGATAATGTGACATAATTTTAATGTGTACTATGTATATCAGGGTTTAGTGTGATTAGGATATTGATGGATTTTTAGACTAAAAAATACACCGTGATGTTGTTGTAAAAACCACATCGTGTTCTATCTAGGGATTCCCCATGGTGTAGTGAATGTCACTATGTCAGGGTATTATTAATGGAATTATAATATAAAACATTATTCAACCATATTATCCACCGCAATTTTATCTTTCTAAGTTAATTATCATGCGTTGATAATCTATAGGATTATGAATATCATATATTTTTTAAAATGTTTAAAACATGAATTAAAAATGAAGAGTTATAAGTTACAAACATTTTGACATATGAAGTATCATGGAATATTTATTTTAATAAAATATACATTGAGCTTCCAAGAACAATACATGGATTACTTATATAAAGTGTCTCATTATTTTTGAATTGGGTGTGGGGAACTATTATTTGATATATAAAACTCCTCTAACTAAATATCATTCTATCTCAGTCTCTTCTAATTTAAACATAAGTTTAAGAAGATATTGAGGAAGAGAGAATCCTTACTATGTGTTTGTATATTCATTTATCCCAAATATAAAACGTATTAAAGAGTCATTTTCTTCTTATTTTTTTATTTCAAATAAGTTTGTGCAATGAATATTGGGTAGGATGGATCTTTAGAGGTGTAAAGTCATAATTTTTTATTATTTTTATTCGATCCATTATGAATCGAATTACATATAATCATTTCAATTTTTGGTTGAAGTTTAAACAACAATTAGATAAATGTTATAGAATTAATAAAAATACATTATAAAATGTATTACATTGTAATCATTGAAAAAATATGGATATTAGAATATATAACATTTCATATTATGGATTTTTGATGAAAATTGGTTGATAATATGAGGGCAGTTAAAATCAACAGATCTAAATTATTGAAAATGATTCCTTTCATGAAGTATGAATGTGTTTATTGATACATATTTTATTTAAATATATTATTTTTTTTAATGGTTTATGAAAATTGATTTTATAAAACACTAAACATACTGATTCACCCCTCCCAATGTTGTTACACTAATGCATTCGTAACTTTAAGTCATAACAAATAAAATGTTATTTATTTTATTAGATACATTTTGCTTCCCAATTATTTTTATCTATAGTATATAAACATTGTATTTGATGAATTTTGTGAGTTACTTATTAAATATAACATGAGGAGTGTATTTTCCATGACATTGATGAATGGGTAGAAAAAAGAAGTTATGTAGATGAGAAAGATCACTTATATGAGATAAGATAGAGATGAATCAACACTAGTAGAATGTATTAAATATGTAGAAATTATTTTTTATCCATTGATAATTATCCTTCAAAATAATCGTGTTTATATTGTAATGAGTATGTGTATATTGTATTAGTTGGGGGTTTTATTCTGAAGATAAAAATTATCCAAAAAATGTACATTTTGAACTTTATTCATATACATATTTGAGTTCATAAAGGGATAAATGAAGATGAAACATAGTAATGTGTGAAGAAATATTATTTGGAAAATATATTGGTTTAGAATTTGAATATATTAAATAATCTTATCGAATATGTGAAATATATGAAAAACAATTCATTTCACTAGAATAGAAGAAACACCCTGGATAAAAATGAATTAGAAATTTAATAAGATTACTAAGATAATTAATATTTTTTTAAAGGATCTATAAATTATAATAATTAATTTAGGTCAATAATTATCAATAATATATCAATTCTAAAATAGTATAAGAAAAATATCCCCAACATGTTATGTCTTGAGTAAGAAGTGAATTGATAAATATGGACGTGAGACATGCTAAGAATTCCCAAACTATTGATAGAATATATTCTTCCATGGTGGTACATAATAAATGTATCATTTAAAAAAGATATTATCATTATGGAAATAAGTTATTGAAATCATATAAATTTATCTCTACTATAGGCTCAATTAAATAAGAAAACATTATTCCTAAATATTTTGGGTTTATATGAAAATACATGTTTAAATTCAAAATAAAGAAAAATATGGGAAAATAAAAAATGAGAGAAATTCACAATTATATAAAGTCTGTGTTTGTGAAATAGTAGAAATTAATGTTCCCCAAATGGTACTCAAACTAAGGGTTGTTTATCTAGAAAATATCATGGTTATAAATCAATTCATACTGAGATCGAAATAAAATGATGATAGTTTTTTGTTATTATTATTGATGTGGAAATTTTTGGTATACATCTATTCATATTTTGGAAAATGGTTCAATCATTTGGAGGAAATAATAATATTATATAAAGGAGATGAAGATCTAAATTGGATGAAAATATATTATGATTAAGAAAAGTATATAGAATATGGGTTTCAATTTTTCCACAAAAAGAAGGCTTGAAGTCATGGAGAATTTATATGGAAATAAAATAAAAGTTTTCATTATGATGAATAATTTTGGTTCATAGATAATAATTATGATTCATATATTGTTAAATAAATAATACCATACATGATGATAAAAAATTAATATAGAATTGTAGATGGGTTTACCATGGGGCGTGTAAAAAAGGATTGTTTTGAATAAATAACACCAAAAAAACATTATGAAATGCGATACACCAAATAGAAAATAATTATACATTGAATAAAAAGTCTACATTATCTATCATTCTATGAAATACGTGAACACTAGTTATAAAGGAAGCATGAAAGTTTTAAAAAGAAAAAATAAGGAACAGATAAAAATAATTAGTTTGGTAGAAGGAATCTATAAAGAATAATTAAAAATTATTGAGAGGATTCCAATAGAGGGTATCCTGAAAAAATTCCAAAAGCCATCTTTAAAAGAAAATAAACATGGTAATAGGTCTAAGGAATGCATGATAATATTGTTAGAAAATATAGAGATGAAAAAATCAATGAATGAATCATAAAATAATTCATATTCTTTGAGGGATGATGTAAAAAACCAGTTCCATCTTTTTATAAAGTTTAAAAAAGTATCAATAACATGTTTACCAAGTATTTTACCATTTTGATAGTAATAGGAGAAATCAATAATTATTCTCTAAAACTTTTCGATGAAAATAAATTATTATCTAGGTTGAGAATAAACTCTCATCCTCATTTCTCTCATTAAAAATAAAATGTTGAAACCAACTTAATCTCATATATGTTATTTTTTTTTGCAAGGAATTAAATGTGATGCATTTAGGGGGTGAATTGAGATATTGTGGACATATTACAGAAGGAGGATATCTATAACATGGAATTATTTATATCATTTTTCATTAGTTCTTGAATGCTCCTCATGGTTTGGGTACTACATGTTTCTAAAACCAAATCAATTGAAACCTAAGGCGGTAATTCTTGTTAGAGGGGACACCCTCAATTTTAATTATTTTTGGATCCTAGGTCTTTTCTTTTATTGTGTCCCCTATATTTCTATCATAACTTTTATAAATAAATAATCATAATGATGATTAAATCTACTTATGGATAATATTCATGGTGTTATTATGAAAAATCGATCAACCATAATGATGATTTTATGGGGTTTACATTCTTATAAAGGGATTTGTCTAGAAAATATGTCTGAAATTATTATTTAATTTAAATATGGAATTTCCTTAAAATTAATTTGATGTTTTTAATTGATGATTTTGTTTATAAAACTTTGCATATATTATTTCTATATAATAAATTTGGATTGTAATGGGGCAATATTTTTTATCTCGTTAAGAAAAAAGGAAATATATAGGGGGATAAACCTTATATTCATGAATGGTTTAAGTTTTTTATTGGATTGAGTGTAATATATTACTTTATAATGTTATTGAACAACCCCTACAAGAAACATTCTACATTAAAATCACATAATGAATTGTTTTATTGAAAACCATGATGTCTAAGTTAATCTATCTTATTTTCAACACAAAGATAGATCAAGTATATTTAAAGGTGATTAATTCATGATTACTTGATTTATTAAAAGCTATATAACCCTTATTTAATGAGCCTTGGAATTGTTAATAATGTTTATAACATATATATTTAATTTAGATAAGATATTTTTATTAAAAATAGGTTGAAGAAAATCAATGGGGGGATCGTAGTCCCCATTATATTATAATGAATAGTTTTGTATTTATTTTTAATAATATGATATTTTAATAAAATCTAAGAGAATATTAGAATCGATAAGATGTAAAATAAATAGCAAAAAATATTGAAGTACCCCAGGATAGATGCCGTGTTTTATGTAGATGGAGATTGAACATTTCATTAGATAATATATTCATATACATCTTTGAGTTATTATGGAACAAAATTGGTATTAAAATCTACCATTTTACATGTTGATGATTATAAATTCATATATTCAAAAATATGAGTGAGACAAAAATACTGAGTTACTTCCAAGATGTTGATTAGAAAAAAATATAATTATAGTAATGTTAATTGGTACTTTGTGATATGAATGTTTTAGGAAGAATGTTGTATATGTTTTGACTATAAAGATTATATTATATTGAAAAAAATATATGTGATTCTATTATTAATATATAGTTAAATAATTTCCAACTATAGTTTATTGCTAAATTTGAGTCGCTAGATAAGTATTCTAATGGGATATCATCCTTATATTACCTATTTTAAGGGTTTTTTTATATATGGACTTACACTCTTATATATTGGTTAAGGAAACAGATACATAGTATGAGTTGAGATAGGTGTTTCTTTCTCTGATAATGAGTTAATACAATGTTATTTTGAATATTTAAATAACATGGAGGCTAGATTTTGAGGCAATGTAGGGTCCTTGAATTACTCAAAACGAGAATTTATATGTAGTATTTACTTTATGAATTGTGATGAAAAACATTATGGAAGTCTAATTCATTCCTAATGTTTTTAGTAGTTTTGTGATAAATTGAATAGTTTGGAGATGTTTAAAAATATTGAGTTGATTTGAATAATTTTAATGATCAGATATAATATCTTTGAGAAAGTAGGAAAATGTAAATGAAATACACAAGTTGTGTCATAATTGAATAATGTATAAGTATTTAGGAGTTAAAATATAAATATAAAATATCAATTTTATTAATCCTATGATTAACTATGGAATTTTAAATGATAGGTAATATCTCCTATAGTATATAGAAGTGTAAATCATGAGTCCAAACTGAGATATAGAAAAGGAAATATTGTACTAAAATAAATAAGAGTAAATTGAATATTGAAAAGATTAACCCTATGATATGTATCATCCCAAAGATTATTAATAACATTAATTTTGAAGTTCCTCAAAGTTGAAGATATATATGAGTAAATTTTTTGTTTCCATAGAAATATATAAAAAAATGATTAAATAGGCGATACATAATATTAAACTGAGAACGTGTTAGAGTAACCTATGGATTTATATTGACATGCAAGATCAATTTATAGACCACAAAAGATTAATATATTTTCTCAAGAGACATGTATTATAAATATTATGATATTGTATTGTTCTTATTGATTAAATATCATAATCATTTAAAGATTGATTCATTATTCAACATAAGATTGGTTATAATATATTTTCAAGATTACAGCACCATGATATAAATCTTTTCACTAAAATTATATTGGTATTTGTGAGAATGCATATATAATGAAAATAATATTTATTTTTGGTGGTTTTTTTATGAAAATAAGAACATGAAATATGTGGAATATTTGAGGTGAATATTTGAGAAGATATTTTTGTAAAAATTTTAGAGATTTATAAGGAAGTATTTGGTCTATTTATATAGATCTAATGATGAGGATTTCAAGTTCATTATTTTAAAAGTTCCAGTTATAAGAAAAACATGATGGAAAAATTCATGGGGTTACCGATTTCAAATATTGGAAAATATCCATGTGATTTATTAATGATTCGATAAAAAAATATGAGTCAAAGAAAACATTCAAAAATATTTTTTCTGTTCTGTGACTGAATATTGTAAGGTTTGAAGAAAATATGAGTGATGGATCAAATTCTACTATAACATATTACATTGGGATTTGATTAAGGATAAAAAAAGAAGTGGGAGGTTAATGTACAAAAAATATTACTACTAATTATCTATATTGAGGTGAGATTCTAATTTCTATTAACATTAGAAGGATCATTGGGTTAGAAGAAGAAGAATATTAATATACTCCTATCATATGTATGTGTTTATAATAATAAAGATTGAAAAAAAATTCTTATGTGTATATTGTGGTTGTTGATTATTATTTAGAGGTTTAATTAGGTTGACTACGGAAGATGATATTTCATTATGATTACTTGAAGTGTTGAAGTATATTGAAGGTATTATTCAAGATTGATATAGAGAAAACTATTGTAAACTAGTTAGATCTAGTATAAATAACCTATTGAGAGAAAAAAAATATTTTACAATATTACATTTAGTTTAACAAAGATTCCTTACTCATGTTTATACACATTATGATATTAGTGAATTACCTTCTCCAAAACATGACCTGAACACAACAAGGGATTAGTCACCCATATAATGGGAGAAACTTATAAGATTATGATGTTTTGTTCCATTTTTTATTTTCTATTATTCGAGGTACAAATTTTTTTATTGATAAATAAAATATCTATACCTACTAATGGCCAAAGAGGATAAAATGATATAAAGTGAAAAGAATTTTTTAGAACACTAGACAGTTAAATTAACCCCACCCCTATTAGTGTGGATTCACTGATCCCTTTGAAATATCAATAGAGTATTTAGAATGATTTTTTCTTGAATACGTCATAGGAAAGCTAAGGGAAATTCCAAACCCCACCCAACATCTTTATATGAAAACATCATACCAAGAAATGTTTATGGGTTTCGTTATCCATAATGATGAGAATTTATTTTAGTTCCATTGTGAATTATTTAAATTAATATTTTAATACATGTATAAATTACTTTTCATTATAAAAATTAATGTTTTAAACAGTAATGGATTGAAAAAATGAATAATTTATATTGAAACCAACATACCCACACTATAGAGTAAGGATGGGGTATATTATACTTGAAAAATAAAATTTATTTATTTTAAATATTAATGAAAAACATTATGTGGTAAAAAAACAAAGGATTTATGTTTATATGATTATATGATAAATGATTATTCAATATATACAAGTACATGAATCCCATGTCTTGCTCTTTGGAAAAAATCACATATAAAAAATATGGGATAAATTATAGATGAAAAAACATAGAACATGTGAAAATAATGTTTAAGTATGGAATTCCTAAAATTTATACTAGATTAATATATTAGAAAATAACCCTGAATAAATATTTTCCGTTATTTTTATTTGGTTTTGAAACATGAATATGTATCCTCCATAACTGAAGAACAACTAAATATAGGTACTAATAAACACCTAGAAAATTATGTTTTCATTTGTGGTATGGGTTTTAGAGCCTCTCCTTGAGAATAATTTAGTAACTAAAAATATATATATGAAATATATGAATTGTTATATTTAAATTTTTATAAAAATATAAAATAGGAATAACAAATAAATAGGGAATATCATATAAAGGGATCAACAACAATAACTAAAACAAAAATAAACACACAATATATAGTCACACCCCACCCTCACCGCCTCAGATTTTGAGTCCTATAATTCTTATAAAATTCCTTACTCACATAAGGACATCACTTCATTCATGAAAATATATAATTATGTTCAAACAATCATTGATAATTTTCTTATATTATATTATTTCATGGTTAAATTTAATGTAATTTATTTCTTTCATCACCCATTTGTTTAATTGATGCGAGAGACACAACATAACATATCCATGGTGATAACATATACCATAAATAACCAAAAATAGATCATTTTAGAGGATAGGATCCAATAACTCATTAGTGGTGAGGTACGTTATATATTCCACTTGATGATATTAGTATTTACAAGTTAAAACATTGTAAAATCAAACTCCAACTCATTGGATTGAGAGGTGTTAGGGGTGACACTAACCATAGGTGACATCCCAAATGCACTAAATTATTGAAATAAATCCCTACAGTTACGTAGAATGTTAGTATATTATTTTTCATTAATAAAAATCACAAAAAACAATACAAAATAAAAACAACCAAAAATACTCTATGATTCATGAGTAATAACTATACATATAAAAATTAAACAAATAGATGAAGACATAAAATTAAGAGTGACAATGTAATAAAATATGATACATAAAACAAAATTATAAATAAAAATTGTTATACCAATGTGGAATCAATCCAATAATAATAAGAGAGAACTCCCAAATCTAAACAAGAAAAAATTGAAGAAGAATCAGGTTGCAGAAATAAAGAAATGTGACACCATTATGTTACTTGTATATATATAATATCTAAGAATTATCCAATGTAACCATGAACGGGGTTAGCATAAAATAAATTGGAATTCCACTAAAAGACATCTCAACACATTCCACTTGGACAATAACATTTTATGTAATTTTATATAAAACAAAAGCGAAGCTGATAAATAGTTTCTTGAATATCCATATAAATGTTCCACGAAAAAACATTAATCAAATATTCATAACCATTTCATACAACATGGCATAATAATCCCATGTTCACACCCACACACACACACACATAGAGACACATGAAGTTATACCATGGACAACCATATACTAGAGTGTGGTGAGTCATCCTTTTAAAAACCCATTTAGTGGTGAACTAATTTGACCTTGAAAAATCGTGGCATGATATGTCCCATGATTTGCTTATTGATGGTGGAACCTCCAACCATGATCAATCCAATATGAACATGACCAAACACCACCTTGTATTCAATGTTCCCTTATGAAATTATTACATATAAAAAAATATCTTTTGAAACCCACATCCTTTAATGAATTTTATCAAACACCATATGTGTTTCACTCCAAAAAAGAATTTAAGTATTTCAAAAATGATAAATTTAAAAAAACTCATAGACAATTTAATTTAAAACTGATACCTTCAACTTATAGAATTAGTGGAATGAGAGAGAATCCACTTACCATACAGTAGTTAAAGAAATACCGGAAAGGAAGGTAAAACCTCAATATGAAGCCCTAAATATTCTTTATTTCATTAGATCTAACATGATCTTACTAAGAACACATCAAGGATCTTATATATATCTGTAACAGAATAGATATAATGTTTTGGGTGAGATAATATGAGGATATATATGAAAAAATAATGAATATGAGTACCTACTATTGATTTTGGATATCCAATGCACATTGATTTATCAAAAGTTGATTCTGAATCGATGGGAATCACCAAGGGAAACTAGGAGGGGATAAGAGTTTGGGAGATTCATATAATAGAAGATCAATGAGGGTATTGGGTCCTTAATTATAATTAAATATTACTTTATGAATCATTAACTGTATGTTACATGGTTTGAATAGTTTGTTCCCATGGTTTATCAAACAGTGATCCAACCATATACGTGCTACTAGAAAACATCCGGTGAACCACACGATTTGTGATGCATGGTTTACTAAATAGTGTAAAAACTATGTGGTGCTACTATCTCATTTTCACCCCTTAACATGGTCTAATTTAACAATTGGACAAATCATATGCTAACCATACTTATCCCACTACCATAACCTATAGAGTTTCTCTTGATATAAACATTGTTTGGAATTTTTTCCATCCATGTCCCTACTCAGTATATCCTTGCATGTTTTTTTTGGAAATAATGTATGGTTTTCCACAACCACGCTCAAACCATGAAACCATAAAAAAACATAAAAACAATGCTTTTAAAACACAACCCAATTATTATATAATCTCGTAATACATTGTAAAAGGTAAATGAACCTAAAATCAGGGGTGTTACATTCTCCCAACCATTGGCCTTCCATCCTTGGAAAGTGAGTGACTAACATTACTTTGGAAGAGCTAATTCCACTATTCTAAAAATCTCACTCTCACATTTCCAAGTCTATTCCTATATATTACTGTGACTCCATAAAGCTCATACCAAATAGATTCTTTTCCCTCAAAAAAGAATCTCTAGCCTATCAAAAATCTATGTCATCAGGTGAATGAAAATAGAAAATGGATCTTGATCTTCATGGTACTTTTGAATTACAATGTTCAGATCAGGCTGGTACCACCTATATGGAGATACACATAACACATTTTGAATAAAAAACAATAGTGTTAGAGATAATCAATAAACCACACCACCAACTCATTCATGTATCTAAGAAGGTCCAATATACTAAGGAGACAACATCCCATACTTACCAAAATCGAATTTCATATCCATTGATATATTCTCAAGATAATATTGTCACCCACCATAAATGATAATTATCACTAACAGTGATATTCATTTGATTTATGATGACTCTAATCCATGTTCATTATTTTTCTATTCATCCAAATCTTCTCGGTTATCTAATATACAAGGCTAGTTTTGACATTTGAATTCTCACTTACATCCACCCAACATAGTCATGAATGAAAATGATGGCCATGCAATGCTACAAAACGATCCATATATATGAATTATTGATAAATTTTATTGTTTAATAACTCTACTAATGGTTAATGATCCCCCAATGAGCCACTAAAATCCATAATACATGATTTAAGATTGTATACCAGTGTTTGGATAATCTATTTTAAATTACCCTCCATTGGAGAATGATAAGTTATTCTCATGATTGAATTGGATCATATGGATTTTTGTAAGGAATTATAAAAATGAGATATACACATGGGATCCCGGTTGTCCTCAAGTAAATATGTAATTCCATGAATCTTTTCAACTTCACAAATGTATATCTTTGACTATACCTCCACCATATTTGTGTGGTGAATAGGGATAATGTTTGTTGAAATTAAGAGTTATTCGACAATCACACAAATTCAATCATGTTTATGAACAATTATTGGTAGATCTATGAAGATATCAATATTTATCTACTTCTATTTTCACATGGTTACAAGAAAATATTATAACATACCAACTGTTCATTATTACACCACCATGAACTACTAATATATGTGGCATATCGAGACAAACATCAACATCATTATTTTCATTTAATCCAACAAAAAAATTTTCTCTCAACATAGAATACTTTTTTTAATTTCAATACTAACTACCCATATTTAATTATATTGGGTATAATGAAGATATCCCAAATAACACAGAGGAACCACAATCAGATCTTGAAAATGTAACATAGAATTCCCATATACTCTCCATGCTTCAATGGAAACCCATCCATTGATTTTTTACCTCAAAAGTATACATTTAGGTCATATTTAACCACATAATTAATATTATTAACCAAATCAGGAATAAAAGATACTATAGAGAAAAATGCAATGTCACCTTGTCCCGTACAATCAAAATGCATATCAGCATTGACAATCATTACCTTCCACTTATCTTATGCTTTTTTCGAAATATGAATATATGAATTCATATTCAATTCATAATCTATAGATTTTCCATTACACATTTTATAAATCAACTCAATTTGAAAAATATGAATGTATTACATCCATCTTCATTTTCATAAATTTAAATTTATTTGTTATACAATGTGTTTCAAACTCATATGAATCATGGAAATTGTGAATTTCTCACCTAAAATATAATAAAACATCATTTTCAAGGAATAGAAAACAAAATCTAAATCTAAATATTCTATTAGGTTATTACTCTCATGTACCTGTAATTTTTTTAAGTCATAATCCATAATATGATATTCCTTCGAGAGAACACATCCCAACATAGAACCTCCTGTGTCACGGTAAACCCTATAGACTTGTCCTAATTTTAGCAACATAAGGATAGGTAATAATGTAATACAAACATTAATATCACAAATATATTTTGGGAAATAATCAATCCAATTGAAAGTAACATAATTTTTTGTTAAATTTTCTATTGGTGAGGCAAGGTATAAAACATCACTAACAAAGTGCCGACAATATCTACCTATGAGAGGAAACATCATATCAAAAAATTCTTTGATGGTTTCCAATGTATAATAGTATTCTCCTTTTCAAGATCATTCATGAATCCCAATGTATATGTTTTATGTCCTTGGAAACGTACAACATGAATCCAAAAATTTTAATTTGAAATTATAGCATGAAGGCAATGATCCTGAATAATAACCAACCCTATGGCCAAGTTTTTTTATGATCGATTTTAGTATTAGAATATAAAATAATATCATTAGTTAATTTTAATACAAAAGAAACTATATGAATTTAAAATATTATATTACTCATTTCCATAGATAATTTTTTTAAAATTTATAAGACTAAAGGGAATAACCACATATTCATAATGAATCTATTGACTCTAGAATGATGTTTTCAGAATATCCTCCTTTTAAAGGTGAAGTGGATGGTACATTAATTATAAATAAATCATAGAGAACCATTTGAACCTTCTGAATTGATCAAATGGATAATAAATCCATTTAATATTATAAGTATTATTTATTTATACTTTGTTTTTCTTATGATAATCAACACAAAGATGAAGTGTTTCAATAACTTTATTTACATAAAGAAACTGGTCTTCCCATGTAGATTTAATATGTTTAATGAACACTTTTCTTTACAAATATTCTGACAAAAAATTTATTTTTTTAATTAATGTGGTTCCGTAATATTTGATATAAGTTAAATAGGATTTGTCCTTAGTATAATACCACTTGTAAATTCTACTTCACATTTTTGTTGTAATCAAGATAAATTATTTGGGGATACATTTGGAAATTGATCCAAAATAGGTGGAAAATAACTATGTTCCATTGAATAAAAAAATCTAGAGTACTTTTTTCAACTAATAAGTGATAGTCTCAGCCACTGGTACCAATGTTCATTTTCATCTTGCATTCAGATC
Source organism: Viscum album (assembly GCA_963277665.1). Lineage (NCBI taxonomy): Eukaryota > Viridiplantae > Streptophyta > Magnoliopsida > Santalales > Viscaceae > Viscum > Viscum album. Next base: position 1,445,637,424 of record OY728145.1, on the reverse strand, counting down.
TCAATATCCTTTAAAGAGAGGATTATCACCATCAGATGATGTAAAACTAACCTTTCAAAAAAATATTCAATATGAGACAAAAATGATATCAAAAATTCCACCCCCCATATCAAGTCAAAAAAATTTATATATTAAGAATAGATAAATCCCAATAAATCCTACCCTTATAGATATTTATAGAAAAAAATTCACATGTAAAGGTTAGACACTCACATTGGATGAGAGGTGTTTAAAGTTTCAAGACATAAGGAATAATCTCCATATGTAATCCCATATTATCAACTACCTAATAAGAAATAAAATAGTGGGAATAACATGAATCAAATAAATATTCAATATGAATTTAATTCAAGAGAATAGTACCTCACACCAATGAAGGATCAGATTAATCCTTCATGATCATATACTCTATAAAATATAATTTATTACTCACTCCCCATTGTTCCTTACTTTAGTGATATTATTTAATTTCTTAAGGATACATGGTGTTCTTAGATTCTCCTTGTCTTACTCAATTCAGAGGTTGACAGTTTTTCTACGAACTAGGTTTTCCCCTCGTCGTCGCTGCTTCCATCACCTTGGGTTGATGTGGAATCCCTCCTCGCATTTGGCCATCTTGTTTCATTTTCCCTCATCGCCAGATAGGGTTCCATGGCGGTGCGATGATGGTCTATGGTTGTGGGTTTCATCATGGAGGGTTTCTTAGTTGGCGGCGGCGAGATCTGCAGCGGGGCTTCCTTCCAGCGTTCTGGTGATGGTTTTCTGCCTTCGATATTTGCTATTATTTTGATTTTGGATGTGGGTTTGTTGTTGTGATGTTGAGATCTTGATTTTGGTGATGGGATGGTCTGGATCTTGTTGATTTTTTGGTGTGTTGAGGATTTTATGTTAGTTGGGGCATGGCTCCTTGAGGATGGTATTGTAACTGTGAATTTGTGTTTCTTTGAGTTTTTTATGCAAACTGAGAGACCAATTCTTCAACAAGGAGGATCGGATCTGAAGTGTGTTTTGTAAAAGTCAGGAGGTGAAATGGTGGAGTTTAAGAGGTGTGTGGACTGGTTTTTTCTGATCCAGTGGTTCAAGATGAATTTTTCTATTGAGTTGAGTTGCTGAAGGCACTGTTGAATAAGGGACTATAGGTTTGTGAATCCTTTTAGTGATGTCGTCGATGTTGCTCGGGTCTTTACTGGTGATAGGGTTTGGGATGACCATGATGGTGACTGGTGTTTTGGGTGCACTGCTCAAGGGACTCATAGTGATGATGTTGATGTGTGCTGGCTTGATTTTTTTGAATTTTTATGTGCGTGATATGCGCTTTGGTTTGACGCCTCCTACTTTTCGTATGGTGTAATCTGTGGTTTGGATAGTGTTATATGTTTTGTATGTTCTTTCCATGGTAGAATTTTTAGGGTTCCCACTTAGCCAAAAGTGGTTCTTTATTCTAAAAATGAAAAAAATATTTGGTTGTTATCCTACTGAATCATGATATGTTTGATAAACATAAAATGTATCTCCAACATTGGACTTTGGAGACTAACAACAATAATGATGGAGATGTCTCACCTAATTATAGTTGTTATATTATATAGGTTTTATCGTATTGTATCTCTTCATATGATTAAAAGAATCAAATTATAACTAAATAGGTTGGATATTGGGTTTTTTAGGATGGTTAACATATTTAGTGGTCTTTGTTTGAGGTGTTACAGCTCCTTGAGAATTGGTGTCCATCTTCCACTTTTTCCCAACATTAGAGTTGCCACTTCTTCTCAAGGATAAAAACATACCTCTCCCCACAGAATTCCTTGAAATATCATTTTCCACCATATTTTCCTTCTTAAATATCTTTCTAAAGTTATTAATATATAGTACAAAATTTTTAACTAGAATATTCAATAATAATTATATTTAAATTGTGTGTGCATTATAGGACACACTAAAAGTTACCTCTGAAGAAAAATGAACTATATTTATAAATTTAATTGTACACTCCATCAATAATTTCTTATATTTATCTAGGTTGAATAAATATGTTTTAGCTAACATAAATTTGTTGGGATATAATTTTTTGTTTAAAAATTCCTCATAGTCCTCCCACATTATACCATGGTTGACGCTATCTTTTATAACTACATCCCACCTTTAACATGAAATATCCTATAGCATATACACCACTAATGTGACATATTATCTATCAGAGTACCAAGGAAATCAATGATTCAATTCATTATATCAATGCAAACTTCTACCTTTTAGGTTTTTTATTCCCCTAAATGATCAGTGGGTTTTTATGTATCTATATAGAATGATCTACTTACCGTGGTTCATTTTCTAGATATCATTAATCAATAAATTCAAAATATTTCATAGTTCCCTATGAAAAATATTGGCTCACTTTTGGCTCAGGTGTAACCACATTTTCTCTTGCATTTTCATTCGAATTTCTATAATATGTACTTGGTTCCATTTTATATAGCCCAAAAAACACAATGTAATCATCACTCTGTAGAAATTGAAGTCTTGGAGAATTCCAAATCACCATATGAAAAAATAATTATACACTTATTTCTGAAAATCATGCATTTCTACCATTTCCATTAATTATAAAACATAAAATTACCAATTTAGTCATAGTGGGAAGTTTCTCTATCAATGCATAATATGAAAAACTCATCATTAGACCCCAAAAATAATGGAACCAAAGCTGTTTGTTGATAATAATGGAGTTTGGTTTGTGTTTTTTGTCAATCTGCACGCTGATGACTAGGGAGATTGCAAGGAATGAGGTTCTACTATTAAGGCTGAAAGTCATATTGAAGGAATCACAGTTTCCCAATGTTTTACATATTTTTTAGACCTCAAAAATCTAGAGTTTGGAAATGGTATGTGGTGAAGGTGCATGGTATGCAGTGAAGGCGCTCGGTATGCATTGAAGGTGCACGGTACGTGGTGGAGGCAGTGGGAATGGTATACGGAGTGATGCGCAGAACCAAAATATAGTTCACAACAAAGTTACGCGGTAAAGGAATGTTGTATGTGTAATGATGAAGGTTGAAACGAAAAATGGTTCATAGAGACGGTAATAAGTGAAGGCATGTGGTATGCGGAATGAAGAAGGCTGGAGGGATTTTTGTGGTTCACAGAAGTGGAGTGGTACGCAGTGGAGACAAACCATACATAGATGGAGTTAAGATTGTACCATATTCAATGTTTGGGTAAATCGGTTATGATAAATTCATGGAGTTACGTGTGTATTTAAAGAACAGTAATCCCCTTTGTTAAAAGATGAAATTGGAGATAAAAATTTCAGGGAGAAATCCAAAGTAGTCCGAAGTGGTTCGCAGAGGAGAAGATGGTACATGGAGAGACTCATCCGCGTAAGGAAAATAGTTCGTGGAAGATTGTGTGGTTCACACAGAAATATTTTGCAGTACGTAGTGGAGCAAGGTAGTACGTAGAGTAGGATGGTACGTGGAGGTGTTGAGTAGTAAATGGAGTGTTGAGGGACTTTGAGAAGTGTAGTTCACGGAGGAGCTAGACGGTACACTGAGGAGATGCACGGTACACAGAAACAACAGTAGTACGTGGAACACCAAAAAAATCCTAAAATTGGCCAAATAAGTTTGAAAAATAATTCTTCATAACATATCAGTGTATGGGAAAATAAATCACATCTATTCGTGATTATGTGGATTCAACTGAGAATTCATTCATTGTTTAGGATGCATGAATTAATGCTAAACAATTGAAGTGAACTTCAAGTCGTTAAACTGAGTAAAGATTCTTCCAACATAGTGAGCAAAGGGGGAGCTAGTGGATGTTATCCGAGGGATGTAGTGTTCTATCCCTGAAACTTGTAAAGTCAGTTCGCCTACCATAGATTGACTCTAGTAAAATATTATATTCTGCAACTTGTGAAGATTAGTGTACTGACGCACTATCGGTATATTCTCCTTGGATGTAGACCTTTGTGGTGAACCATGTAAAATTGTTGTGTCATTACTTTGTATGTGATTTTTTATTTTCTGCACTTCCTCTTCAGACTGGTTTAACAGGTTCCTACCAATGTGGGAACAAGATCCATCAGTTTAAAAGAAAAATTTGACATTGTGATTTACCACTCCCCTCTCAGGGTGTTCCGGGGTCCTTCAAGTGGTATCAGAGGGAGGTTTCTAGTTTTTAATTTGTATTCTTCTATCATGGAGAATCCAGTCACCGTTAGGCGAGGTCCCCTGTTCGATACAAGTAATTTTCAAGTATTGAAAAACAGGATGAGATCTCACCTAAGATCTCTTGTAATGGAAATATTATTTTCTACTTTTATGGGAATACAAGCCACTGATCCTACAGAACTATCAATGACAGATATAAATAAGAAATGTCTTGATGCTCATGACAAAGCACAAAATGCTATCAATGAATCCATTTTTGATCAAATTTATCTAAAGGTAATGAGTTGCACATCTTCCATGTTAATGTGGGATAAAATGGAGAATATTTATCAAGGAGATAACAATGTTAAGGAAGAAAAACATCAAGTACTACACAACAGGTTTGATGATCTAATGATTTACCTTGATGAGAATAAATAATCCTTTTTCAATCGAATTACTGAAGTTGTAGGAGAAATTCGAGGTCTGGGAGAAGAAATCAAAGACATTGACATAGTGATGAAAATATTGAGAAGACTTCCACCCATTTAAAATTCAAAGTTGTCACCCCTTGAGGAAATATATCTCACCAAAATCACATTGGATGATCATCTAAGAAATCTATGAGCTTATGAAATGTGAATCAAAACAGAAGAATCTATGACTCAAGTGAGAAAGGAAATGGCATTCAGATCCATGGACAAACTAAATGTTTCAGGAGATAGTAGTGATAACGATAATGAGGAAAATGAGGCTCTCTATCTCACTACCAAGAAGCTCAATAAGGAAATAGGTAAATTTGAAGGCAAGATACCTATCACTTTTTTTCGCCGTGGAAGAGTTGGTCACATAGCCTCTCAGTGATCAGGAAAATTTGATGATAAAGATAGAAAATTTTAAAATACGTAGAAAATATTTTTCAAAAAGGTAAACATCAAATTTTCAAAGAAATATAGAAAACGAGTTTTTCCTATTAGGAGGAAGATGAAGATAATGAATTTTGTGAGCAAGATGAATCAAAATATAAGACTGGAAACCATTCCCCCATGATGACTACCATAGATAAAGGTGGAGATAATCAGTTGACTACTAATGTCGATCCCAAGTTGCATCTTAAGGATGATTTTGGTAAGCTTGAGATTAAATGTAAGAGATATAATAAATGGAATGAAATGGTGGATAAATAACCTTATTATATTTAACTTCTAGAAGAACTGGTGAATGTTCAATCATAAATCCTTGAAATCATTGATGATGTTGTGGAACTAAAACTCAGAAATTATGAACATGAAAAGGTCATCAATGACCTTACCTAGAGATAGGTTGAGGAGTCCAAAACAGTTGAAGTAATCAAAAAAAATTTTAATATGAGAAGTAAACTAGAAATTGAATCAATTTTAAAAGAAGAAAATAAGAGAATACAATTTCGAAGGTTCTCAGAAACTGAGATGCTAGAGAGAGAAAATTGATTTTCTAATGGAGTTTAAAAAATATTGAGTGATCAAAGACCCACATTCATAGGAATTAGTGGAATTGGTTGTGATGTTGAAACGTGAAATGCTACAAATAAAGTGAACCATAATAAAGGCAAGATGAAAGTCGGTCATGTTGAAAAGACAACAGAAGTGCTGAAAAAGAATCTCTTAAATCAAACTGAAAGGAGAACTGAAGATTATCCTCAACTTAAAAAAATGATAGGTAATCAAGATTTATACCTAAAGAAGATGGCATGAGAAGAAATCGAAGTGGGATGACATATCATTTTGTGACATTTCATTTTTGTGGCTATTTGAGTCATACCATGTCATACTATGATGATGTAAGGTGATATGTGAATGAGAAAGAGTTAGGAGTTCAGAAAAAGAGAAAATATTCATATCCTACTTCTTATTGAAGAAATAACTTCTATGGATATTGTTTTTACTGTTATAACTTTGGTCAGAAAGTTGTGTATTGCAGGCAGAGGTATGGTAGGATAAATTCTTTCAATACTCATAGACGAGTAAATACACATCAACCAAATGGTGTTTCTATTTCGAATAAGTTTTCTTTTATGGAAGAAGATTTTTAATATGAAGAACCAATGTACATAGAAAAGATAATTGAAAGGCCATCCACTTCCTAAATACAATCCAATATTTCATGGGAGGAAAAGAAGAAAATTCAAAAGTCCAATTTTTCAGAAGTATCCCTCAAAGAAACAAAGATTAAAAGCAACTGGATTCTTGATAGTGGATATTCATCCCACATGACAGGTAATGCAGACCTTTTAACGAATGTCATGAAAAAATTATATGGAACAATGAGGTTCGGTAATGATGGTTCTTTAATGATTATAGGTATTGGAAGTACTTTCCTAGATAATGGAGAACTAAAGGAAAAAAAGTCATTTATGTGGACAGTCGACATCAAAATCTTTTTACTATGAGTCAACTATGTGACTCGGGTCTTATTGTGACATTCAATCAGAATGGTTGTACTATAAGTGGAAATTCTAGGATTTATCTCATGAAAGGATGTAGAATAGATGTAAATTTATATGAAGTTGACAACAAAAAGAACATTTTCTACTCAACAGTTGAAGAGGAAAAAACATATGACATAGAGTATTAGGGCAAAACAATCAGTAAGACATGGAAAAGATATCTAAACTATAGAGATTCATGGATATCCCTAAATTAAACCATGAACGAGAAAAGTCGTGTGATGCATTCATGCGAGGGAAACGGGTCTGTGGTTCCAACCAGACAAAGAAGAAAATAGCATAAAATATCCTTGAACCCATCCCTACATATGTATGTGGCCCTATAAATGATGCTTAAACACATGGAAAAAGGTACTTTGTCTTTTTAATAAATGATTACAGTAGAATATCATGTTTCATCATTATACATAGGAAGCGACAAGTTCTTGATTGCATGAAAACCTATCGTTGAATCGCCAAGAATGATACTAGACATAATATCAAAGTCCTACGGTCTGAAAATGGAGGTAAATACACATCCATTGAATTTGAAAATTACCTAGAGAATCATGGGATACAACATGAGGTGGATACTGTGAGAACTCCACAACAAAATAGAGATGTTGAGCGCATGAATTTATGGGTAAACAACATGGCAAAACTATGCTGATCGAGAGTCATATTCCTTAACATTACTGGAAAGAGGCAGTAACAGAAGTTTTTTATATTCAAAATCGAATAGGGAAATATATGGGTGAGACAACAACACCATACAAAATGTGGCATGGAAGTAAGCCCTCGTTGAAATATTTTGGTGTCTTTGGAAGAAATTTTTTTATACGAAACAAAGAAGGAAATCAAAGGTTGTATGGACACAATGGAGACGAAGAAATATTTCTGGGATACTCAATGAACAAAAAATCCTACAAGTGTTTCAATAAACTCTTGGGAATAATTTTGGAAAAGAGTGATATAAATATCATTGAAGAGAAAAACATGAATGCTTCAATGAATTATTATGCTGATGTGATATAAAATGAAGAAGGATGTGAAAATGGAAAAAAAATATAATATAAAGGTAGAGGAAGGTGTGAAAAACTCTCAAGATTCACATCATTATGTTGACTATGAAGAAGAATCCTAAGAGGAATCCATAGTTGGAGAGAATTCAGTTAAACTACAAAGGAGAAATCGAAGATCATATATTGATCGGACCAACATTATTGGGGATTGGATGGTACCAAAACTGACATGGAGAATGTGTAATAAAGCACATTTATCATTTATATCAGTTTTGGAACCATCCTCATTTTAAGTGGCTACAAAGGATGGGTCATGGTTAAAATCAATGAATGAAGAGTTAGATCAGATTGAAAAAAATCAGACTTGGGATATTATAAAATGACATGAAGATCATATTGTGATTGGTAAAAGGTTGGTTTTCAAGAGAAAATTTGATGAACACGGAAATGTGATCATAAATAAGGCGCACTTGGTCTGTAAAGGGTATTCAAAAATCGAAGGCAATGGTGTTAAGGATACATTTTTTCCTGTAGCAAGACTGGAGTAAATCATGTTATTTCTGGCCATAGAAATCCATTGATGTTATGAAGTTGTGAAAATGTATTTCAAGGAATCTTTATTAAATGGAGTATTGGAAGAAAAAGTGTACACTGAAAAACCCGTAGGTTTCTTGCTTAGTAATGATGAATTGAAGTTTTGCAAATTAAATAAATCTCTTTATGGCCTAAAATAGGAACAACGGTCGTGGTACTCTCGGTTGGACTCTTATATGAGAAATCTTGTGTTTAAAAGAGGAGGAGTGGATCACAATATCTATGTGAAAAACTCTCAATATGATCAGTTCATTGTATTAGTATACGTGGATAATATTATTTTTTGTGGAAGCATACATGAATCAGTGGATGGATTTGATAGTCACATGAAATACGAATTTGAAATGTCTATGATTAGTGAGCTCACATACTTTTTACAGTTGTAGGTACTTCAGAATATGGATTACACTTTCATTTCTCAAGAAAATTATGTATGATATCTATTGAATAAATTCAATATGTATGACTAAAAAACTCTCTCACTCGTTGCTTCGGTGGCACATGGTTCTCTGACGATCAGTGGTGGATCGGCTTGTCCCCCTCATCACTCCTTTAAGAAGGTTCTTCGGCGTTCTACCTAGGCCTTTGAGTAGGTCCAAGAAGCTTCTTTGGTTGGTCCAGTGGCTTTCTCTTCCTTCTTAGAGAACGAAGCTATCGTTATTGAGGTTTCGGTAGAAACCATCACAGCGGCATATTTGGATCTTTAGTGGAACATGGTAGCTTGATTTGGTTCTGATAATCCTCTTATTGGGGTTTTTCAAGATTTTGTTAGGAGTTGGGGTTTGGACCTGCTAGAGGTAGTTTCTAATTGGGATCTGAAGGCATTCTACATGGTCTTGGATTCTAAGGAAGATTCCGTGAAGGCTTGGTGCTGGAGTGTACGCTCCGTGGGGCGCTGGAGGTTCACCCTCTCTTGTTGGTCGATGAATTCCCATTTTGGTCATGAATGATCCAAGGCAGAAGTTTGGATCTCACCTCTAGGGTTTCCTTTTCCCCACATGAATGGGTATTTCTTTAAAGTAATTAGGGTTTCACTGGGATATTTATTGTGTGCTGATGATCGGACTTCTTGCTTGGTGGTCGCTTCAGTTGCAAGAATTTGTGTTGAGTGTGATATTTCTCAGCTGCTCTAGGATCATGTCATTATTAGGATTTAAGGAATGAAGGATTTTCACAAGCCTCTGTTCAATCAATCTTTTCCCAGGTTTTTCTCTATTTTCTATATCTCTGGTCATACCTAACAAGTTTTCTGCAAAGATCACTGGGAAGATTTAATTTGGGGTGGGGGGGGGGGGGGTCCGAGGTCCTTTCCTCTGCATTCTCTCACACGGGTCCCTTTCAGGGCTTGAGGGTCATGATCGGAGAAAAGGAATTTCTTTGGTTCCCCTTGTTCAGATGTCAGAGGCCACTTCTTCTAGGCCTTTTGTCTTTAGTGATGGGCGGGCTACCCCTTCTCGTGATCTGATTCCTGTCTACATTGTAAGGTGTGATTCCTCTTGGGTTCGGGTTCCTGAGAAGGATCCCTATCCTATGGGGCTGACCCTCAACAATTCTTATTTTCTGTGATCTCTGTCTGTGGGGGATTGGGTTCCATCCCACATTTGTTTATCAGAGATCACCATGATGGAATACTCGAGTGATCATGAAGACTACTCGCTCCCCTCGAATAGGAAGCTTCCTCTTCTATCCTGGATACCTCCTCTATTGGTTTCCTCCCCTTCGTCTTCCCCACCACCAGTTTTGTTTCCTTCCCCTCTTCACTCTCCTTCATCGCCTCTGATGTCGGTTGATGTTTCATTGGAAGGGAAGGATTTTATTTCTCCAGAAGTTTGTATAAAGGTGTCTTCCAGAGGATTGGTCTCTTCAGGGGAAATTTTCTCATAGGTGCATGCTGGTGTTCGAACAAGATCTCAATCAAAATTTGGTGTCATGGTATGTTCAATCTCACCTCATACTGTAGAGGGCCATGAGTATAGGGCCAAATCTAGATGTGCCCGATTCAATTTCTAATGTTTTAATTTGGAACTCACATGGTCTTAAGGACAGGGAGAAGTCTGAATTCATCATCAATGAGCTCAGTAACAATCATGTTTCTATGGTTGCGATCCTGGAACCAAAAAATTATTCTAATAGGATAAATGAGTATTCGCATAGGCTCAAGGTTCGAGTATTTTTTGCACGGGGATCCTCCTAACTCCCATATTTTTCAGTTTTGGAAGGATCATGTTATTGTTGATCTATTGAGTGTGTCAGATCAGTCTTTGAACACCAGGATCACAGTTGGGAATCATGTGATTATTTTCTCCTAAATCTATTCAAAGTGTGATGATCAGGTCAGTGAATCATTGTGGTGTGAGTTAGATAATGTTAACCTAGATGATGTTCCTAGGCTTTTCTAGGGTGATTTCAATATTATCGCAAGTCCATAGGATACGAAAGGGGGAGGTGATTTTCCTAGGAATGACAGTCACACATTTGTTTCCTTCATGGCTAGGAATGGCCTTCTGGATGCCAGATTTGAGGGAAGAAGATATACATGGTGTAATAACCAACGTCGAGGGAGACATACCTATTGTCGTATTGATTGATACTTGATGAATGAGGCTTCTATTTCAACATTTCAAGACTCTAGAGTCATTAATGTAGTCTGGTTTTTATCGAATCACTCCCTTTTTCTTGTTTCTCTGGGTGGAGGGCCAGGTAGCAAAGTCTGTGTTGTATTTTCCAAAATTTGGATGGAGGAACTGGGTTTCTTAGATTTTTCAGTGAAGCTTGGGATATTTACCTCGGGAGAACCCATGGATCACTCTTAATAACAAGTTGATATAGCTCAAAAATCATCTCCGCGCCTAGAAAAAAAAGATACATGCTCGTGAGCACGACCTGGTCAAGATCAGTAAAGAGGTGGAACTTTTGGAGAATCATCTGGAGCAGGACTTTGATGACTCTCTATTTAAAAAACTGATAATTAAAAAGGATCATCTTACTAATAGTCTTCTAAGACAGGAGAGGTTGGCCAGAGAGGGTGTTAGAGTCAGATGGATTTAGGAGGGAGATCAGAACTCTAGATATTTTCATGCCTGCATTAGAGAATTTCGTCGTGTTCAGTAGCCTAATATTTGTAGAGAATATGGTTCCTTCACTAGTTATCATGACTAGGTAGGGTTCATGGTTAATGGGTACCTCAAATCCCTATTTACTACACCCAATTCAAGTATGGAATGGGGTATCCGAGCGATGTTGATGAAATATTAGAGAGAATTCCAAGATGTGTTTCAGAGGTTTTTGTTGAGGCCTTGAGGAGGACTCCATATGAGGCTGAAGTTCATGAGGTGATTTGGTGTTTGATCCTGGATAGTGCACCAGGGCCTGATGGATTCCCTGGATATTTCTACAGGGCGATGTGGGACATTGTTAATGGGGACATGGTGAGATTTATTTCGGATTTCTTCCAGGCTGGGGACTTGTCGCGTATTGCTTGTGCAACCAAGATGGTTCTTATTATAATGGCGGGTAATCCTCAGTCTATTAATCAGTATTGGCCCATTAGTATGTGCTATATACCATACAATACCTTGGCTATCATTCTAAATAAAAGAATGGCTATTCACCTGGATTCTTGGATGGCCTCAGAATAGCATGAGTTCATTAAAGGGAGGTCAATTCATGGTAAAATAAGAGTTGTCTAGGAAATGGTTAGTGGAATCAACAACAGGTACTTTGGGGGAAGTTTGATGGTGAATCTAGAAATGAGAAAGGCATATGATTGGGTGTAATGTGTCTTTGTTCACAGATTCTTGACAAGCATGGGTTTTTCTAATTGGACTAGTGACTTTCTTTTCCATTTTTTCAGCTTGACGTGGATTTAAACCTCTTTTATGGGTAAGCAATTTGGTTTTTTTTAAGATGGGTCATTGTCTTTGGTAAGGGGATCCTTTGTCCCCTAATATTTTCATTCTCTCTCAAAACTCTTTTAGCTACTTTATTAATCAAGGCCTCAACATGGGTAAGATTCTCCCTTATCGTAATATGAATAATACAAGGGGTATATCACACTTGATGTTTGCAGATGACTCAATTTTCTTTATCAATGGTAGTATAAGTTCTGTCAGGGGTTGAATGGTTTTATAGGGGGATACTATAAGTGGATTGGGAAGGTGGGGAACAAAGAGAACTGTTCTTTTTATATAACCAGGAATTGATCTGATAAGAGGGTGAGGGATGTGGGTGAAATTTTGAATATGGAAAGAGGCTCTTTTCCCATGGAGTACCTTGGGGCCCTGGTTAGTCCCTACTCTCTTAGGGTCCATCATTTTGATAAACATATCAGCAAAATATTTGGGTAGATCTATTACTGGAAAAATAGATTCCTTCCCTTCAGATGTCGTATAAACTTAGTGAATAGTGTCTTGGTCTCCATTACCATGCATATTCTCTTTACCCTGAAGGTTCCCGAAAGTGTAATTTCTAAACTGGATAAAAGTATGGTGTCCTTTATATTGGATGGGAAAATGGAGGGTAGACATAATTGGGATTTGGGTAAATGTCTTCCAAGACCTCTCTATGAAGGGGGTATCAACCGGAGGAGTGTCTCGTCAACCATGTAGGGGATTCATGAAAATATTATGTGGGAAGCTCTGGAAGGTCGGTCCCTTTGGGAAAGTACAATTCAATACATATACGGTTATAATATGTGGGAGCAGAGACTGGGTTCTTCTAGGATATGGAATTTCTTTCATCCTTTCATGGAGGTTTTGCATCATCACTCTCAGTGGTTTGTGGGAATAGGGAACATCAATTTATGGAAGAATGATTGGGGGTGGGCAGGTAGTATTTCCTAGGCTGCCCCATCCTAGATATATCTCTTAGCGAGGCTTGTGGTTATCCTAATTTTCTTCAGTCCATCCTGGATGAGAATAAACTTGCTATTTTTAACAGTATTGTTATCAGTGATGATCCGGATAAACTTATATTCACTGGTTCAATATCGGGTATATTTGTCTATTAAGGATTACATTCATGTGACAAGGGACACATCAAATGTAGACCCATAGGGAGCCACTCTGTGGTGTAAGGAGATTCTATCAAAATTTAATTTTATGGTGTGGCATGTGTGGAACAAATAATTTCCTACTAATGAAAATATGCAGCGTATGGGTCTGAATATGGCCTCTAGGTGCTGGTGTTGCAGATATTCAGATCAAGAAATAGTGTCCCATATCTTCTATGATAGTGGGTGGTCTTGGGGGATCTGAAAGACCTTTGGGGGGTTCCTGGCTGGGAGGCGTCTGGAGGGGTGCAGGAAGATTTTTTAAGCTCGTGGTGTAGGGGTACAGATACCTATGGGGCTGAGAGGATGGCCATGACCATCATCCTTGTTGCTAGTTGTTGGATTATATGACAATTCCAAAACATGGTAATCCATAACCATGTCTTCAGTTATCACATAAGTGTATTTTTTCAAATGAATAGAATCATGATGTATTTATTTCGATTGTGCCCAGATTGTCATTCAGCTCCCTCGGTGAATTATAACTTTCTGAATCTCTCAAATGACAACCAGGTGGACCTTCCAGGGCATGGAAGGTTGGTTTGAAGGAATCTTCCATCAAATGGTTTCAATATTAACATAAATGGGTAACTTTTCATGGGGGAGGAGTGATGGGGTGGTGTTGTGAGAGACTATATTGGGCATGTCATTACAGCGTTTGCTGCTTCTTATGGAAGAGGAGATGTATTGCAGGCAGAGGCAATGACCATGGTGACTGGGCTAGAGGTATGCAAGAAAAAGAAGATCAATCTTAAGATGGAGGAGACAGATTCCATGGTTCTGTGTAAAGCTCTGTTGGGTAAGGGCGGTATCCCATTGAATGTCGCATATACTATCATAAAGTGAAATTGGCTAATGGGTAACCACATGGAAGTCTCACATACATGGAGGGAGGGGAACATGGTTTTAGAATTTTTGGCATCTATGAGACCATCATATCAACGTAATTTTTTTTTCTTGGGTTATTTTCCTAATTAGGGGATGAAATTGGATCTCTATGATGATTTGGGTCTACATTACTTTTGACCACCATGAGGTTTCATCTTTTGGGGTTTTCTATATGGTGATCTTTTCAAAAATCAATAAAAATTTTAATTCTCACTCAAAGATCAGAAATCACGAGGAAGGGACTTCTGTGCAGCCCACCATGTATAGATGAATCATTGGAATCCTACTATACCTGAAAGGGACACAACCATATATTCTCTTTGAAACATGCATTGCAGCCCGCTTTTAGAGTAATATGAAGGAAGAACATATGGAATTCATGAAAATATTCATTAGATACATTCAAGGTACACAAAATTATGGGCTACACATTTTCGTAGGAATAGATCGTAATCTATAATCATTTTATGATGCTGACTGGGATGGAGATTTATTGGAAGAAAATTATATCATTGGTGGAGCATTCTATATTGGAAATAAATGTGTTGGATGGTTAAACATGAAATAGAAGAGTAATTCACGTAGTATAGATGAAGGTGAATATGCATCATCTACGAAGGCCTACACTCAATTATTCTGGATGATGTAGCAAGAGAGTGACATAGGTGATGAGGTGAAACAACCAATGGTGATTTAATATGATGACAAAAACACAATTTATCTTACAAAGAATGTTGTTTAGAACTCTCTTATAAAACATATTGAGATAAGATATCACTTCATTATGGAAATGGTTTAACAAGGCATGATCAAAATGGACCATGTGGGAACTGATGAGCATGTGGATGGTATTATGACCAAGCCATTATCAGTAGCTGTGTTTGAGAAACATCAGTTGAACCTTGGTGTTCAGCCACGTCCTAGTGTATAATAAGGTCACGAGATTCCCCTCTCCCCAGTAGTTTTAACTATGGAAATATATTTTTGGATGTTTTGAATATTTTTGGGGGTGATATGGTCTTGGGGGAGTATATTATGAGCTCTAAAATGGTAATTTACCGGTCTTTGGGTTTATTTCCAGTGGGAGAGAATGGATAAATTCAAAGGAATGTGATCTTTTTTTTGGATACATGAAAAATCCAAAAATAAAACAATGATGGTGGGAAAAGAAAAGAATGAGAACTCAATTTATGTCATATATCTTGTTTTATTCACTAAGCATTGCTCGCCTAGTATTAGAGTGATGGCTGGGTTGTTTTTTGGAGATTCTATTTTTGATCGTGGCTATCACATAAGTGAATTTATATGGAGATTTCCAACAAAACCAAAGGGTGAGATTGTGGGAATCAAAGATTTTGTTGATAATAATGGAGTTTTTTTTGTGTTTCTTATCAATATTCACTAGGATAACTGGGGATTTTGTAAGGAATGCGGTAATATGATTGAGGATGAAATAATTGTTGAAGGTGACAATGTTTCCCAGTGTTTTCCATATTTTTGGGCCTAAAAAATTGGGAGTTTTGAAACAGTACATGATGAAGAAACATGGTACATGGTGAAGGTGCGTGGTACGTGATAAAGGTTCATGGTACGCAGCGGAGGCAGCGGGAATGGTATGAGGAGTAGTGCACAGAACTGAAAAACAACTCACAACAATAGTATGTGGTGAAGGAATGTGGTAAGAAGAATGTTGAAGGTTGAAATGAAAAATGATTCGTAGTGACAGTACGCAGTAAAGGTATGTGGTATGCGGAATGATGAAGGTCGTTGGGATTGCAGTGGTTTGCGAAATAGGAGCGTTATGTTGTAGAGGATAACTGTATGCAGATAGAGTTAAGATTATACCAAATTGAAAGTTTTGGTAAATCAGTTTAGTGAAATTAATGGATTTACATGACTATTCACAAAACAATAATCCCCATTATTATGAGAGGAGATAGGAAATTAAAATTTCAGGGAGAAATCTGGAGAAGTTCAAAGTGGTTCGCATAGGAGAATATGGTACGTGGAGAGACACGTTTTCATAAGGAAAATAGTCCATGGAAGAGTGTGTGGTTCACACATAAATCTCTCGTAGTACGTGGAGAAGAAAGGAAGTACACAGAGAAGGATGGTACACGGAGGTGTGGAGCAGTACACAGTTTGGGGAGGAATGTGGAGTAATGCATTTCACGGAGGAGTTGGATGGTACGCGGAGGATTTTGACGATGTGCAGAAACAACATCAGTAGGCAGAACGCCTAAGGAATCCTCAAATTGGACAAATAAGTTTGTGAAATTAATCTTCATAATATATCAGTGTATGGGAAAATAAATTAAATTTTTTCGTGATTATGGGGATTCAATAGAGAATCCATTTAAATTTGAGGATTTATGAATTAATTCTAAACAATTGAAGATCCTTCAAGTTGTTGAACTGAGTGAAGATTCTTCCAATTCAGTGAGAAGGGGGGATTCATCGGAAGCGATTTGAGGGACATAGTGTGCTATCTGTGAACCATTTTAAGGCATTGCGCCTAGAACATAGTGACTATGCTAAAATATTATATTCCACAACTTGTGAAGAGTAGTGTTTTTGGTTTGACTGAAACACTGTCAACATATGATTCTTGGACCTAGACCATAGTGGTGAACCAAGTAAAATTGATGTGTCTTTTCTTTAAATGTGATTTTTTATTTTATACACTTCCTCTTAAAAAAGTTTTAACTGGTTTCTAACAATGTGGGAATAAGATCCATTTATTTAAAAAAAAAATTTGACACCCGGATTCACCCCTCCTCTCTCAGGGTGTTATGGGGTCCTTCAAAATAATGAGACAAAACACACATAAAAGGTTAATAGAACATGTTTTATACCTAGGCCTCCTAGGTGGATGGATATTTAGTATAAATAGGTTAGTTACATCAGTTATTACTATCAATCCCAATTTCTTACATTCTTATCTCGTTTATAACATCCCCATGATACATATAGACTGATTGAGACGGATACCATTTGTGACATCCTTCTCCAAATCATTGGCTTGAAAAGAGTCAGAGTGCCACTAACACTAAGTAACATTCCAATGACACAAAAGTCTAGAAATAATGATGAGGGATTATCATAAATTTGGGTGATTATATTCCTAGATGAACAAACTCAAAAAAAAACTAGACTAGGTATAAATAAAAAAATATACTATATGATTCATGAGTAATAAGATGAAAACACAAAAGGAATCAAATAAATGACAACATCAGATTAGTTGTAAAAATATATTAAAATATGATATATGAACCCTATGGGAAGCCTAAAATATTAATTCCAATGTGGCGTCACTCCAATCAAACAATTAGATAACCCCAACTTATAAATACCAAACTGATAAGGAATCATCATGATACACCACTAGATAAATAAAACACCATTCTTTTACCAATATCTTGGTAAAATTTATCTATTAACATGCCAAATTCCCTGAAAATAGGGAGAGTGTTAACTCATTTGGAATTACCCAAGGAATTCCTACCACATTCTACTAGGATAAGAACATATTAGAATATTCTATATAATATAAATGAGACATAGATAAACATTTTTTCCCAAATACATAAATAAGTTCCATGAAAAAACAATTAAAAATGTCTAATAACCATCTCAAACCACTTGGGATAGACACCCCATGTTCATCCCCCCAACACAAAAATATTTATGTATACCATAGACCTCTCAATAATCATTAGTAATGAATAATCCTTTCACCAAACCATCACTTGGTAAACCAATTTTATAGTGGGACAAGTGACTATGATTTGTCCCATGTTTTTCATATTAATGGTTTCACTTGTATTTTTGATACATCATAAATGTACTTGAACACATGACACCATGTATTAAGTGTTCTCATATAAAATTATATTATATAAAACATTTAATTTGAAAACCACTTTCTATCAATAAAATTAGCAATCACTCATTATATTCTATTCTAAAATAATGGATTTAGATACTGAACCCATGTATTTAGATAATAAAACAAATAAAATATTCTAAAAAATTAGATAGAAATAAATCTAAACATAAATCCCTCATGTTATAGGACACATAGAAGGGAATAGGATCCACCAACCTTTCAATGGTTAAAGAAACCAAGGAATGGAACATAAATCCCCTATATTCAGCCATAAATATTATTTCCTTCATTGTATCTAACAAAATATCATTATAAAAACATAAAGGATCATATATCTATACATTAAATAATATATCTATTAATATGGGTGATAAAGTATGAGTATATATAAGGGAAATGGAAGAAAATAAGGACATATTGTTGACTCTGGATCTCTAATGTAATTTGATTTGACAAATGTTGCTTATGGATCAAAGGGAATCACCAAGGGAGCTTAGGGGGGATGGGAGTCTGATAAACTGAGATAATATGAGATATATTATGGTCACATGGACATAATATAAGTTAAATGTTATTTTTTGGAACATTAACTACATGTTGCATGGGTAGGATACATCCTTTATCAAACTTAGCACCAACTATGTAGTGTTATAATCTCATAGCCACACCTTTACAAGGTTTGAACACATGCTTCAATAAATTATGTTAAAAGTTTTATTCTTTTAATACCATCATATGTACATTTTTCTATTGTGCACTAACAATTTGGAAAAACCAAGTTCTAATTCTCCACTTTCCTAGTGACTCCCAGTATCACCTTACATGGCATCCTATAGATAGTTCATGGAATTCCATAATCATTATCAAGCCATAAAACCTTAAAAACACTTTCAAGGCACTTCAAAACTATCGAAAAACTCATAAATAACAAGTTTAGTTTTATATAATCTCAAAATACATAATAAATGTGTAATGTACTTCAAATTGGTGGTGTTACAAACGAGCTATTGGAACTCTCGTCACATCAAAGTTTAATTTTAAAAATAAACCTTATGATAAAAGGTATTTTAATTTTCAATTTTTGATAAATTAAAAAACATTTATAATGATTTAAAATAGTCAAAAAATATGTATGAAATGTCATAAGGTGAAATAGAAAATTGGATTTTTACAATCTACGTGACCAACTATTGTCTTAAAAAAATTCTAATTATATCATTACACGATCACCATTTGTTCCCCTTTTATTTATATTACAAGTGTTTAAAAAGTAAATGATACCAAATAATATTACTTTTGAAATTTAATTTTATGAATAAATATATGTCACAACCTCTCAGGACATTGTTAGTCTTGAGAGTGTAAATGAATTTCTCAAGCATTAATAGTCAGGATCCTCAATTCAAAATGTATATATATGAAACATTTTTATAATATTTATGTCTTATAATTGATGTAAAATATTCATTACCATTTCATCATAGTAACATTTTTGAATTTATTTATATAACAACTACATAAGTGAAAAAAGTTTATAATATTTTTGAATTTTCTAATCCTCAGGTTTCTAATATACAAAAAAACATCAATAGATCGATATGAAATCAGACTAGGAGAACACCATGTAGTTGAAGTATTTAAAATAAATTAATTGATGTAGGGATCTTGTTAATAAAAATTATGAAATAGTATAACTTTACACTCTAATATTTATTTGTATAATTTTATTTTGAAACCTTAATTACATATAAATGTTTAATTTTTGTAGGTATGAGAATGTGATCATTTTCATCACTCTATATTGTCTAAAAATATTTTTTGATATAATTCATGGAAATCTAAAAAATCAACCCACATGATATTCCTTAGGAATTATAAATTCACTAACATTAATGTGTTATAAAATATATTATAATCCTATGTTTTACATGATTTTCTATGATATTATTCTTTTTATTTATCATCAATAATGTGGTATGAGGAAATTTTTTACACACAAGATTCCAATGGATTTCTACAAGTGGGTATGAAATGGGATATATATAAAAACTTTCTCTATAAAAATATATATCATAACAAATTATTAAAATTTCCCAAAAAAAATTCATTGTCCAAAATAAATAAATGCATGAAATTTTGGTTATTATGTATATAAATTTTAAAAAATATGTCATAACTCATCCCTAAGCACACATTTCCAAAGAGTTATTTATGAGGGTAAATACAATTTATTTAAAAATATTTATTAACTATTTATATACATGTCCATTGGTATGAGGACTGTATATAAATAACATATTCATAACAGAAAATATATTTGTTCAAGAATAAGTGGGAAGCTTACATGGTGTTAGAATTTTTATTTGCATCATAAAGAGGTGGGCTCCTATCACTTCGGAATTTTTTTATTTTTTTATTTGACATGTGTTTTTTCATTATCATCATTCACCATATTTATAATTCATTTTGTTTCAATTTTTTAACTTATATAGTAATCTTTTTGTTCCATGGCCACAAAAAGACTTTCTAAAAAAATTAATAATAAAACAATGATATTAAGTATAGAAATGGAATTGAACACAGTTAAAAAATTGTAAATATTTCATGTATTTTGCAACTGAGGACATTCTGAACCATCATAATTTCATTATACTAATTAATAAAACATCAATATGAATAGTTTTTTATATTAAATTGTATATAAATACAACCAAAAAGAAATAGATCATTGTTCTTAATATTTATAGAGGAATTGATGAGAATTACATTATCATAAGAGATAGATTTAGAAAATAAATAGGCATTGTCATGAAGTATTTTCATGGTGGATTTTTATGAAAAGGAACATCAATCTTCAAAACAAGTTTCTATTATGTCTCAATCAAGGATTCTTGCTGATTGGCAGTATAAAATTCCCCAATATATTTTTCATATAAAATTTTTATATCTACCCTAAATGTTTTATTACCTTTAAAGTAATTTCTAGAAATAATAAATAAGAATATAAATTTATTTATATAGTTAAATTTCATTATAGTTCTACAAAAATTCATCTATGTCTAATAGATTTTGAAATTAATTTTGATTATCATAAAATTATTGGTCATTGATTGTAGATTTATTTTAGGCATATAAATAAAACCCACAAATAAATCCAATGTGATATATAATATTAATTAATCATAATGTGTTTTTATGTTCTATAAACATTCCTAAAATGATTAAAATAGAGTAATGGACATCGAATTATCAATAAATAGGAATAATATCAATGAATTATTTGTGATCGTAGAAATAACTAAACATTAAACCAATTTATGATCAATATAGAATGATAAAATTGTTATTTAGTACTAAAAGTATCTAAAATTCTATAAATATGCTTCAAAAATTAATAATTTATTAACTGAACTCATATTTTCTTAATATTTTGGGACAATATTTGTCAAGTAATCTATCTTAAATAAGAGAATACTACACATCAATACAACCAAGGATATAAAATTAATGTTCCAATGCCATTTTTATAAATTTTAACAACTTTTTCGTTTTAAAAAAAAATTTCAAACTACCAAATTTGAAAAAAAACAATATTTTAGATTATTTTGAAAATTTATCGTAACAATTTTTATTTATTTATGAATTTTTGAAATAAATTGCATTCCAATCCAAGTTGTGACATTTTTTAAATTATTTGATGTTAATTTTTCATGTACAATTTGTATTTCTCATGATTGTTATATATTACATTCTAGTTTTTTATGTATTATTTTATCATTTTTAATTATATATAATATCTTATAAATAAATATACTGTGAGTTATTTTAAATTTATCACAAATTATAAAATATATAAATTATAATTGAATTTTTTTTTTATTAATATAAGAATTTTTTATTAATAAAATTTGATTCATTGGTATTATTTTGATTAATCCTTGGTCAATATCTACTAAGAGATAAATTATTATTATTTATATATTTTAGTTGGTTTTGTTTATAAGTTTTTTATATCAACATTATTGTTATAATAATTGTTTTTGAAATTTATCAATGTAAATATATTTATACTTAAATTATATAATGTAACTATAATTTTTAAATTATGAATATAATTTTATGATATTGAAATTTTTGAATCCAAATTTTTTTATTTGAATTTTATTCTCATAGTTTTATCTTTATAATTCAGAAGTTTATGTAGGATTTTCTCATCAGTTTTTTTAACCCTGATAAGGGTGATAATTGTTTTTCATTGAAATTGGTAGATATTTAAAAAAATGATTTAATATTTTTAAGAACTAATAAAGTACCTTTTATAGTAGTGAATAAAATTATGTTTTTTAGGGTACAATATTTATATGTCTTAACTATTCATTTTCTCATAGGATGATAGTTTTAAATATATGAGTATTCTATTTTATAAGAACCCACATTATTGAATTTTAATGTGATTGATAATGAGGACTTTATATAAAGGATAACATGTTAGGAAATGCTCATCATTCTTATTAACATTAAACCATAGCTTATTATTAGGTGTGTGTTTCATTTTCAAATGAATGATACACTCTAATGAGTTTTGGAAAAACTCCTTTAGAGTGTTTTGTTGTTTTCTTATTATACTATAATATATTACAACTTAGATTCCATCTATAAAGGATACTAATACTGTGGTTTTATGTTCTATAGTCATCTATGAAGATTAGATAGTTATAGAGTTTAGGTATTCCTCTGTGAGATATTATGTGTCTATTCAATGATCCTCTATATATTATTTTTTGGATTTGAATATTTGTTTACCCAGATCTAGTTCAAGGGATCTTGATCATACTCATAAACATAGTTAGTTATGGAATTACTCTACATGATAATGGGTTTTTTACTATGTGTTCCTTCATAATTGGGTTTTGAAATTTTTTATTCAAGCATATATAGATGGGTTTAATGTGATCCACCTATAGTCTGATGAGACCGTCTAAAGGATAATGACAATATAGTGGGGTAAATATTTTTGAAATATGTATCTATGTATGTTTAACATTTTTAAAATTGGTGTTGGGAGTGAAAACACAATATCATGGTTTATTTTGTTTCTATTTTTTTATCAAACATGAAAAATATAAAGTTTTCAATTTTGAATACTTGTGTGATGTCAAGACCCAGGTACCAATCAATGTTATCACAAAGATGGTGGGCCACATGTCCCCAAGTCCACCTCCCCATATGCTAGAGGTAGCTGACTAGAATTGAGATCCTTGGGAGTATATGTTGGGAGATTATGCCTATAGTTCAGAGAAGATCATAATAGATAAGTAATAAGAGATAAATATCTAAAGCATATGTAAATTGATGGAACAATGGACATTGACACAGTAACAATAGGACCAATAAAATACCAAGGAGGAACAAAACATAAAAATCCAATAAATAGATAAGAATCAAAGTATTGAAACTGAATCATATATAAAAAATGATGATAATGTATGTTAGGTCTCTAAAAAACTAGAAAACATGTATAAATGGAAGTAGAAAATACATGATATACAATGGAATAAAATAGAATCCAAAACTATCATGAATACTAATCATGATCCCAATCATCTACTACCAAGTTCTATCCTAATAAAGTAACCCAGATCAAGTGTCTAGATTAGCATGCTTCCCCATTTCGACACTTGCATACATATAATCATCCTAAGTACCAAAATTTACTTTAATATGGTGTGTTATAAATCTGTTTATTCCACCAAAAAGTATATATATACCATATAGTCTACCAATATAAACTAAAATAGTTCATATGTACATATGAATGTAAATACAACACAATAATATAAATAACATGATACCTGCTTTAGCCTCTGTTGGTGTCTGAACATATAATCATTAATTATTTATCTTCCAGTTCATAATAAGTTAACTAAGAGGATCTAAGGTATTAATAATGCATCCAATAATGAACATAATATTAAATGATCAAATATAATAATCAATGTATCCCAGATGATGATAATAATGAAAGAGGGGCCAATGTAATAACAAAGGAATCTTTGACCTCAAGGATTAATCTAACTAAATAATAACTTATTGAATGGATAAAATGGTCTCAATGTAATCCAAGTTAGATATCAAAATTAATTACACTATATATAATTCTAATTGAGACCATGTGTCTCAAGAAGGGGAAAATGGTGTAAGTATGACTGGGCCCAATGGGGTGAATCCATGGAACCACATTCCTAAAGACATCAAGTTGTATCCAAGGATTATATCCAAGGAATCCTAATAGTTGTAAGATAGTTAAGGGGTATTATGGTGTCATTTTGAGAATCGTCTAGTAGATATGGACCATGTTCTAAGGTGGGTATCTCCCTTGGAAATCAGCTCCATCAACTTGAATGGGTTCCTCTAAGTGCTCAAGGCAATCCCTTAGGAATACAAGACTGGATCAAGTATGAACACTCTTATAAAAGGGAAAAGATTCATATTAAATAGGCACCTCCTAAATATAAACTATTCATTTAAGTCTATGTAATACCTAGTACTTTTAATAATTCTATAGGTTCATTTCATTGCCTTTCATACTAGGTTACAATGTTAATTAAGACATACTATGGATTACAAATTTAGTTATAAAAATTTTGTGGGTTCATTCCATAGAGGACATGCAACAATTTAATACTTTTATTCCATGTTAAATTATAAGGTTCATTCCTTGACCTTTCATAATAAAAAAATGTTAGGTAATTACATTAAACATTTTACAATTCATTTATAATTAACTAGGCCAAGTGATATACGTACATACATACCATTTAACAATTTAAAGATTCATCAATTAATTGGAACACCTAACTTATAATGGTAAAGTGATAACTATACATGTTCAAGAATTGAAAAATTCATTATTTTAATTAAAACATTTATCTTTTTCAAATCCATGTCATAGAACATTGGTACGATGGTACAGATAGACATAAAAACTAGTAAATGGATAATAAATAGCAAACCCTAAATGGGGTGAATAGACTTGATGTTCCATCATACATTGGAATGAAAACAAATTATGAACAATGATCTTGAATATTATAATTATGATTATAATAAATAAATATGATTTTATCATGAAATGTTCTATAAATTCAGTGTACGGAAACTGATGATTATTTACAAAATAGAGAGACATGTTGGATGACTCATAGACCACAAACCTCAAGCCTATAATACTCTCATAATATAATGTTGGCCCTTATTTTGGATTGGATCAATAGAAAATTGAATAATGGATCAATGTACTAAAATTAGATAATATTATTTTTCACCAAAATAGTTAATATAATAGGATGAAAATGATGAAAAGATAATAAGGGTTAAATATCTTACATTGGGGAATTTTATGAGTCAACTGACTCTTAATTCTAAGTCTTCATGGAAGAGTTATAAATGAACCTATCTAAAATCTATGGGAGGAGCTCTCTACAAGAAGGGGAATATCATATTGTAAAATGAAAAATTAAAAGAAAGAAAGAGTGATGTTAAATTGTAATTGTTAGGTAAAAGTTTTATTTTACCCAAAAATACAAGATCTGACTGTTTGGCCACAAAGTTGTCCAAACCTTGTTCTAATTGTGTGCATGGAACTGAATTAAGGGGACACCACATGGTTAGGTCGTACAGTCACAGAAACCATGTTTCAACCATTCTCAGTGGATCTTCTAGAAACTATAGATCAACCGCACGTGTGTGACCACTTGGGGGGCATGGTTTCCATAAATATTGTGGCCTCATTCACCCAATTGTTCATCCCTTGCATGGTTAGGGAAACTATGTACACTGGATCACATAGTTTCTACTAACTATACAACCCAGTCCTTTTCTCCACTAGCATGGGTTTTGAGCTAAAAAGGCATGGAAAACCTCAAAATGACTGTAAGATTCATATGCATCCATATTAAGCCTAACATAAAAAATTAGACAAAAATTTAAAGGATACATGCCTAATAGAAAAAGGGTTCTTATAGTCTTCAACCCTTTACAGGATCTCATCCACAAGTACACCTTCCAAGGGTATAGAAACACTATCTGAGAAGAAATCTATCCATTGGGAATGTACATCAGCCTCCCACTTCAAGTATAATCCTATTCAAGTATGTGCATCCATAGAACCCATAATAATTGTGCAAACCAACCTTGGAGATACATGAAACTCCATTCAGTGATGTTTATAGGATAATCCTCAAAAGAGTAATCTACATCTAACTCATTTCTTCATGATCAAAATTATGAGACAGGACGACAATAATAATGGAAAGGCTATGAAATTTTGGATACATTATGGATGAAAAAATAACTATGAGGTAATAGAAACTGATAGGATACCAGTGATACTCAATCTAACATCTTAAACGACATGAAAAAGTGTGGTGGCAGTTTCCCATACCTCTATGTCAATATATTACCAGCCTATGTGATAATTATAGGAAATAATAATCTCCAACATCAAACTCTAGAGGCCATTTATGGAAATCGACATAATATTTCTATCAATAATAAATAGGATACATACACTTAATAATTAGTTAAACCTGCTCTGATGTCTTCTACATGAGATGATGACCTAGTAGTGTTTCTGCACCTACCTCTATCCAATATATGGTTGAATGAAATGGCTGGCATTACAGGTCCTCATAATGAGCCATCTAAATCGTCACCTAGATGCTATTATTATAATAAAACTAAATGATATGGAAATTCATCACCCAATAACCAATGAAATCAATGACACATGCTTGAAGCATGTCCTTTAAACCCCGTATTGTCTGTTCCAACTGATTGTTAGTCTAGGGGTGAAAATATTTACTAATATGTACCTATGTACCAATAGATATATGTAACTACTACCATATCCTTAATGTGAAATGAGCATCCCTATCTAAAATAATATCAAAAGGACCTTTTATATTCATAAAATCTAATAGACATAGAGTCTTCCAAGTTTATCAACTATGAAAGAATCTTGAATATGAAATAATTGGGAATCCTCCATCAATAAATTAATGACTACCCAAACTATGTCTCTACCTCGAGGTAACCTTGATAATTCAATTAAAATTTATAGAAATAACTTAATATTTCTATTTTGGGATTGTTAGTGGCTGTAACAAGCCCGCATGTCACTAGTGATCCACCTTTACCTACTGATAGGTGGATCCCCTGGTGATAATTCCTGAAATTTGAAATTCCATCTGAGGGCACATATATTTTCATTTGATATCTCAATACATATTGGAGATTCCCAGATGAATTTTCTAGTGAAGGCATGCGACTCTTTCATTAGTACATCTCTCATATCTGTAGAAATGAAAACAAGTCCTTGTATATGTAGGAAATTATCACCATCAATAGAAAAATCTAGAGGTGGGTCCTCTCCTACAATACATTATTGGAGAACCAAGCCTTCAGGATATGAAAATATCTTTCTCTTTACCCTATCATGGAGAGAAGAGGTAATTAGAAAGTCTATAAAACAATATTTATCATGACTCTCATGAATCTTTATATTCATCTTAGAGATGAGTGTAATCAAATTTTATTCATCACTAGCTTCATGTATGAACTGTGCTTTAGTTTTTCAGTTTAGAACATCAGTTATCGTATTTCCCTTTCCAGGCATAATGGTAAGGTCAAAGTCAAATTAATGGAGGTATTTGACCCATATACACTATCTCAGATTAAATTCACATTGGGTAAAGTTTTATTTGAGGCTCTTGTGGTCTGTATACACCAAAAACTCATCACCCTATAGATATTATCTCCGACAACATAAGGCATGGATAATAGATGCTAGCTCAAGGTCATGAATTAGGTAATTTTTCTCATGAGGCCACATTTATTGAGATCCTTATGAAATTAATATACATTCCTATATCATAAATACACCCAGTCTAATTCATAATGCATCACATAACACCAAATTTCCTCTTCTGGGATCCAAAATAATCATAAATTCGTACCGAAACAAGCCTTCCATTAAAATCATAAAAGTGTTTTCCACACGCTTCTGACCAATGTAACATCACACCCTTCATTATAATAATAATAATAATAGGGTTAGAAATTCATGATAATTATTGTATGAAATTATTGTAATATCTATCCATACCCATGAAACTTTGAATATAAAACACTCTCTTGGGATAGTTCTATGAATCTATAACCCTCACAATCTCAATGTCAATTGATACTCTAGATTTTGATATTATGTTTCCCAATAAGATAAAACTTTCATCCCAGAATTGGTACTTAACATTTTTGTCATAAAATTTTTTATATATCAGGGTTTTAATGATATCATTTTCAAGCAAGGAAAATAAGATGTTCATTTTCACAAAAATGTATGTATTATATTAGTAACCCTAAGTCGTATCTTAACCGAGACTTAGATCATTAGTTTCTAAAGAATGTTTTTATTATAAAAAATGTTGAAATGGGTTTTACAAAACATTGTTTTTTATTATTAAAAATAGAAATTGAAACTATTTTTCAATGTGTGAGAAACAGGTTGGAGAAACCATGATCAACCTGGGTAAGTGTTCCTTGATGCTCAATCCATTATCACTATCATGGGAATGGTAAGGATAATTGATTACTTGATTTTATAAACACTAAAACCAGTTTTGTTATGTGTGTTCTTACTAGGTTACCACATAGGATTTTATTGATCAATGATATTCATTATCAGTGACCGCTCACAATCAAAAAACTTGAATCGATTGTAAACACAAAACTCAATCAGGGAATCACATCAACAAGGTGATGAGATGACCATATTTGTGTCAATGAAAAATCATTCCACAAGACAAGAACATGAATATTCATGGGTTTATGATCATGGAATTTATCAACAAACATAATCCATTCTCACCCTCAATAAAGGGAAGGGATGAGAAAAGAGGCAACCACACTCATATCATCACAGGATCTAGGTTATGCATAGAAGCATGGGGATTATTGTTCCTTTGATTTTTATTTGATCATAGTAGAATAAACACAGTTTCAAAATATAATAGTGTAAAATAGTATACTACCAACCTA
Organism: Viscum album; assembly: GCA_963277665.1. Lineage (NCBI taxonomy): Eukaryota > Viridiplantae > Streptophyta > Magnoliopsida > Santalales > Viscaceae > Viscum > Viscum album. The sequence goes on along the minus strand of OY728145.1, from coordinate 1,445,608,266 downwards.
TAAATTCAATTATCTTATAAAGACTACAAGTGTGGATCTCAGAATTACAAAAATAGACACCCCAAAATTGATCATTAAGAATTTAAGAGGTACATAAAAAAGAAGAGGAATAAAAGGGTGATGTGTGCTCCCAACATCGATTCACCCTTACCCTTGGTAGTAAAACATGAGATTAATAGGGGAGTTTGTGATTTTATTGACAATTACCTCGAACATTCCATAAATAGTGGTCAAGTATCTAAGGTTCTAGGTCACTATTAATGGTATAATTTTTACTCCTTTGTAATCTGAATGGTTGAATAAACAATGTTTTTAATTATCCTTAAATTTGGTGGAGAGGTGGGACATAGAGTCATATGTCCAATGAGTTGTAATCAGACCAATTGGTTGTTTGAGGCTCGAGTTATGGCCTAAATAAAGAAGGGTGGTCCAATATGGGCATCCTAGAATATCATCACCTATATACCATGTTTGGCCCCCTTCTGTTCTCATTCATCCTTTGGAATAGTTATTTGAATTAAATCTCCATGACTATAGAATTTTGAAAAAGGGAGTTTTAACATTTGGTTCAATGTAGTTATTGATATGATAGAAACATTGTACTTCTATCAAATTGTTCCATTGTGAAATTGCATCTTTTAATCATGTTTTTGAAAAAATGAATTCAAAATAAATATTTAGTGAAAAATGATTTAATAATGGGATTCTTAAATCCATAAAAAAATTTAAACCAGAAGTATAAGGGTGATAAAATACGTCATATCACTATTTTATCACACACCTACACCTATAACATTGTTCTTTTAGACAAATTCTAATATCTTAATCATGTACCATTCCTAAATAAATGGTGTGAAGCCACAAAGATTATTTTGAAATGACATTCATCATGTATTTTTTGTGGGATAAATTTTCCTATCATTTTTCTTCTCTCAAATTTGAATTTGTTCAACATTATTTTATCACCCATGCAACAGGTCACAACCTACCTCACAAATAAGTTTTCCTTCTTCACTCAAGGAACATTTTAATGTTGAGTTATGAACTTTTCCCAAATTTCATGTGATATTAACATGTACTTTACAAGATTATATGTTTTCTATCATCATAATCTAGTGTTCTGCTCAAGAGTAATTTCAATAGGTTGTTCTGAGGATTATGGTTTGGTGGGATTTAATTTTTTATAATATGCGGTAGAAAATAATTGTTTAGTATCTTATGTACAAAATATGTCAAAACTCAAAAATGATCATAATTAATGCACACAATTAACCCCTCATAATGTGTATCACCAGTAACTCACTATCCACATTGTCCATTTGTGTTGGTCAAAACCAATTAGTGAGTAATAATGAGTAAACATCCTTTTTTCTCGATTTTTTATTTTGATTTATTTTTCTTGATGTACAAAACTAATTTTTTTTATACATTTTTTATATAAAGATGGAAAAATGTGTAAAACATTGATTTAATATATCTTTTGAACCCACTACACAAGGAAAATATAGGCACCCTCAATATCAACCTATAATAATGATTCTATCCCCAAAATTTCCATAGAAACACCCACTCTGCCACACTTTCTGGAAATAAAATAACATTATAAATAAAATATGGGTAGGCAGGGAAAGTTATTTTGTAATGAGACTACCTAATAATACTTTCATGGTATCTATGGGTTAATAATGGAAAAATTCCAAGGTGGTTGAAAATATAGGTTAATAGTAAAAAGGTATTTTCAATGAATGGTTTCCTCTATCTTGAATGTAGCATACTAAAATATTATGTCTTAAAATTGAATCAAGGAAAGTTATAGTTTCTTGAAATGACTTGAGACTCCTAATAAAATGATTAAAAGTAATAATATGAGATAAAAGTCTTAGAAAATATCTTGAGTAAAGGATTAAAATATTGGCCAGTGCTAATGAGGCATGGGATCAAAAATCCTTTAAATACCTAAGACTGATTTGAAAATAAAAAATATTGAAAATTATACCATATCAACATTCATTTGAAAAACATTTTCCAACAAAATAGGATTTTCCACATAATCAACTCATTCATGAAAAATGATTTTGGATATTCTTTCTAAGAACAATTTTTTTCTAAAAACACAAAATAAAGAAAAATAAATAAATAATGAAAACACATTTTTTGTTGTTGTTTTTTTATTATATTATTTTTTTAATCCTATCTATGAAATGTAACTCTCCCCTACATATAAAATTAACATTATACTCAATAAAAGTATTTGAAAAAAATGGACAAGTAAATAATGTAGGAAAAAGGGACAACCTGCTATATGGTGTCATACATGGAATTCATTAGATGGATTTCCTCCACGATGAGCTTTGGAAAATAATCATAGAAGTGTTTGATCCTCTTCCCCTTGATAGTAAAACTATGTCCACTATTCTCATGAAAAACCTAAATGGGTAAACATCAGTAACAGTATATGGACCATGTCATCGGGAATAAATCTTACCTAGGTCGAGCTTCATAATAGAATTATTCATGAGGACCTTCTCACAAATATGAAACATCCCCTGATGAATCATCCAATCATGGATATCCTTTAACCTTTCTTTATAGATTCAGTTGTTCTAATATTAATCATGCCAAATTTTGTCCAAATCCTGAAATTTTAACTTTTTATGCTCACATACATATGAGAGACACATATTACAATATTTCATGACCCAATACGGATGGTGAACTACCACCACTAGGAGTTGAAAAACCATTAGAAACACAATCCTATATGTTGACGTTTCAATAGAGGTTTTAAAATATATATGGTATGCCCAAAGTGCATCATCAAAGTGAAAACACCAATATTTCTTATTGAGTTGTATAGATTTTTTACAAGATTCACTTATCTTCTCAATTTGAGATTTCAGATTGTCAATTATTTTGGGGGTGATATAAATTGGAGACATTCTGAACAACCCCATACTTAAGGATCATATTTTCATGTTATAATTGAAAAAAAATTAAACCCTGGTCACTAATGATAAATCTTAGAAAACCAATACTGTTGAAAATCTGAGACCTCACAAAATCAACAATCACTCAAGAGTCATTAATCCAGGTAGCCTTATCATCCACCCATTTAGAGACACAATCCGCTGAAAAAAAATATGTACACATATAGAATTGAATTTGGAAAAGACCCCATGAATTCATTACCCCATTCTTCAAATATCTCACAAAATAACATGGGTTGTTGGGGCATTTCCTTACCCTAGGAGTTATTCCCTATGAATTGAAATTAAATACACAACATAAAAACTGATGGGAATCTCTATACAATGTTGGCCAATAAACTCTGGAGTCAATGTCCATTCGATCTTTACATTGAGCGCCAAAGTGGACCCCACATTCCAAAGCATGACATAAGGAAAAAAACAGAGGTGGGCTCATGGTCAGGGACACACCGACAAACAACAAGGTCACCAAACATTCTTCATAATTATGGGTTATACCAAATGTACCATCTTGAATTATTCATAAACCTATGGGACTGGGAATTGATGAAATTAATGGGGACCCTATATATTTCAATAAAATTAACAATGTCTGTATACCCGGGGTTAAGGTACACAACAACACAAAGTTTCTCATGAGGGAAGAACTCTCTGATGGGGAGGGGTGAGTCAACCTGATGGTTCAGTGGTGGGGAAATCCTACTAATGTGGTATGCTACAACATTTTCCACTACACTCTTATCAATAATCTCATGGTCAAACTCTTGGAGGAGGAGCATCCACAAAATGAGGTGGGTCTTACCTTTAGGTTTCACTTGGAAAAAACAAAGGTGGTCAGGATTAGAAAACAAAATGATTTTTGAAAAAATAAGATATGAATAAAATGTTTCCATGGAAAACATAATATAAATTAGTTCTTTTTCAGTGGTTGGGTAGTTATCCTAGGTGGGGTCAAGGGTACATGGGGCATATGCAATGACATGAGGATCCTTCTCATCCCTTTGTGATAAAACTACAACAACTTGAAAGTTAGATCCATCACACATATGTTTTAAGTGTGGATACCACATTGGTGGTTGGATTATGGGAGGTGATGTGAGATTCCTTTTTAGTGAATTGAATGCATCATCAGCTTTTTTTTGAAAAAAAAATCAGAATCATTTTTCAAATAATTGAGACAAGGGAAGTAAAATATTACTACATTATTTAATGAATTAGTGGTAAAAACTCAAATGATCAATGAAATATCGCACCTCATGAACACATTTTGGCTATGGAAGGTTTGAACTAAATTCAAATTTTGAGTTATCCACTTAAAATCCCTCATTTTAAACAACATTCCCATGAACAATCCCCCACTCCACCATGAAATGAAATTTACCATAATTTAATATGAGATATTTTTTAGTGCAATGGTCGATGATAGAACCTTGGGGTGCCAAAAATTAATCAAAATAAAATCCATATACCATGAAATAATTCATTAATAATTCCATTAAATTCATAAGGTACTCATAAAAAATACTAAATAAACATCATTGAAAAGTACCAGGAAGGTATATAGATTATAAGGCATCCTTCTGTATTAAAATGTTCCAAATATATATGTAATTGTTTTCTTTTCTAGATCCTCATGTTGTGCAGCTTGATTCAGTCGATGGTATCCAACATAGACTCACCAATTGGGTTGAAGACATGTTGGAACCAATTCATTCAGTTTATTTGACCCAGATGTTATTCTGGGTTTTTAGACACAATTTGTACTGGGATGACCCATTTACTATAATATATAGGATAAATTATCCCAAAAAATTAATTTAATGACTTCCAAATTTACCACTTAAATGAGAGAGGGGCTCAACCAATGTTGAGCTTCCCTTAGGGACTTAGCCTCATTGTCTATAAGTATACTTTGCATACAAATAGATGTTATAATCCCAGTAATATCCACTAATGTCAATACTATCACCTTTTTATACTCTATCAAATGATCAAGTTGTTTTTATTCCTGATGACGAGAGATTTTATTTGAAATAATGATGATAAATTGGTAAATATCCTCAATATAGGAATATTTTATATTACATGGAAGTGGTTTTAATTTCATCAATTGTGGTTTTTTGATTGAGGGGGTGGATTTAGAAGGAGAGATGTCTATGACACTATATATATCCTTATGTTTGTTCTCTATAGAAAGAGAATATATGGAAATGAGATTTTAAGAATCATTAATGGTCACAGGTACCTCAGAATGAACACACTCATAAATTAAGGCACAAAATTTACACTTTTCTGATCACAGAAAGCACTCAAAAAACGAATCCAAAATCAAATCATCCAAGGGAGAAGATGAAGAAAATGAATCATAGTCTAGGTAAATTATAAAATTTTGTTTGTGTGATTCATTAGAGATAAATTCCATTGAATAAATAGGAAGAGTCGGGTGATCTTAAATGGGGTGTTTCATAGCTTCAAGGATATTAAAACTTACCATTTCTCCAAATAACTCCATGGAAAGCATACCATTGTGAACATTGATGAGCGTATTTTTTATTTTAAAGAATGTACATACATGTATGGGAAGGGAATATTCATGGTTTTGGGTATCCTCTATCTTAACAATGTAGAAGTCAGTTGGTAAGATGATATTCCCCACTTTTATGAGGACATCCTCAACCACTCTTGATTGGTGTGTTGTGCTCTGATTGGAAAGTTGCGCTATAATTCTTATCGATTGAACCTCTAAAACCTATAGGGAAGTTTACAAAAAGTATGTTATTACATTATTTGAATCACCTTAATCTAGCATAGCATCTTAAAAGAATGTCTCCCATATAATGAAAGGTATCATGAAAGTTCTCAGATCCTTGCATTTGGTTATCATTTCTATTTGAATCTTGGTTGAGATATTCCTTCCTAGTTTGACTCTCTCATTCCCCTTCAGAATTTATCTTGGGGTTCAATGTTCTTTGATAAATATGGAATAACAATATATTTTCTAAACTGCATCCAATAATGAAATGTTATGATTAACTTTTTAAAATGTATCCATTATTTCATTTTCAATCTCATTATAAGAATTTTTCATAGGTTTATATAGTCTTTGGAGGAAATTAAGTGGAATGGATTGTTCATGGGTATCCTCAATGATAATTTTTTTAAAAAATTTTGTTTTGTTTAGATTCATTGGAATCATTTATGGATGGGGAAAGAGTGTTTTCAAGAGGGGGAATACCTTTTGGGTTGGATCGTTGGATGGAGAAACTTTTTTACCACTACAAAGTGTGAATAAACAAACATTACCTTTTTCATTTGGATTAAGAATAGGTTAGAAATGTAGTTGTCTAGAACATTGTATATTTATCTCCCCGATGGTGTCTATTAGTTGTCCCACTTGTGTTTTTAGGTCTTGAATTACCAATTGTGTTGTCAATTGGAAGTGGAGGTTTTGGGTTACCATTTTCTTCACCATTTTCTCGAGGTTTGGTTCATATTTGGTTGGAAGAGTATTGTTCAATGAAGTTTAAGGATAATAAGGTTTCATACCTTTACATTAATTGTAATAGTTCTACATGGGGTATCTTGAGTTTCCTCCTTGTCGGTACCATGGTTTTTCTTTCCACACAGGTTTTGAATTTGGACTAAATGGATTATTCTTGAAGGAAGGTTATTGTTGTAATGGATGCCTAAGGTATACTTCTATAGAAGACTCATATGAATCCTGAAGGTGTGGTCACTGGTCATAAAATTGAGTGTTATCAGATCAAATAAAACAATTTAATGGAACGTTATTTGATTGTGAGTTACCTTGTGATTTAGTTAATTTCCTTAGAAGGGTATATATATCATAAATCTTGTTTTCTTCCTTTTTTTCTAGATATGAATGTCTTTTCTCATGAACTCCTTTGGTTACTAAAATTGGTCGTGTAGAAAATTATTTTGCATTTTGAGCCATGTTTTCTATTAAATTAGAAGTGGAGGAAGGAGTTTTTTAAAAATTGGAACCAACTACTACATCATTTATCATTCCACAATACATTGGAATATGTCCCTCCTTGAATTATTTAATTGTAAGTTTTTCACTTATTTTGTGGTGGGAGAAACATGTGAAAAGTATTTTAAATCTCTCCCATTTTTCTTGAAGGGTTTCCCATATCATTTTCTAATTCTACTAATTTATTTTCTAATTGAAATAGTTTGGGAGGTAGGTAAGAACATATATTAGAAGAGATATTTAAGGTCATTCCATCCACCAATTATCTTATACAGATAGTATAGCTAGTATTTGGTTAAACCCTAAAAGGAGAAATGGAATTCCATAAGCATAATTAGGTCCTCATATAAATTATTGGGTTTCATGGTGGATCACACAATGTGAAACACTTTGAGATGTTTATGATGGTCCTCACCATGAAGTCTATTGAATTTAGGGAGGTGGTGGATGAGGCCTAATCTCAGCTAAAAGTTGGGTAATTCCTTAGGATACTGAATATACACTGGTTGTTACTCTGCATCTGGGGTGTGGTTATTTTATGGTTTGATTATTTGAAACCATTATTTCAAGGGATTGGTTTTGTTTACTTTTTTATTATCTTGGGAAAAGTTGAGGTTCCACAAGGGTTTATTCATTGTTACATTATTTTACTACTCTAGATGACGTAATTTTTTAGTGAATTTCCTTTTAAATATATGGTTCAAATTCATATAGTTTTCCTTTTTCTGATCGTGTCTACAATATAAGTTTTGATTTTTTTAGGATTCAATATTACTAAAATGAGAGAAATTAAGAAGAATATAATGTTAAAAGAAATGATAATTTAATATTATATAATTATATAGAGATAAATAGAGGAAGAAGATGGAGAGAGAGAGAGAGAAAACACACACAAATAGAAAAAAACAATAAAGAAAAAAAAAACCAAAAGGAAAGGGTTAAAGATTTAAATGGGTAATAATAAAATAAAATAATATAAATAAAGGAAAAATGATATTGGATCACCATAAATAGTGCCAAAATTTGATTGCATTCCCGATCACATCAAATTAGTTGTTCAGTTTTACTAGAATTTCTACAGTATAGCAGTAACCCTAGGACATCTCTCGATAGAGCCCTAGATCATTAATTCCAAAAGAAGGTTCTGATTATGAAAATAAAAATGGGGAATGTTTTTTTATAAAATTTGTGTTTTTAAGATTAAAAAATGAAAAGGAAACTATATTACAATGTAAGATAAACTGGTTGGAGAAATCGTGATCAACCCAGGTAAGTATCCGTTGATGCTTAATCCGTCATTTCTCTCGAGGGAATGGAAGAGATAATTGATTCCCTGATTTTATACACACTGAAACTAGTAATTTTATGTTATTTATTACTAGGTTTCCAACAAAGATTTAATTGATCAATTTTATTTATTATCGGATACCGCACATAATCAACAAACATGAATCAATTTTAAAAACATAACTCAATAAAAGTATCTCATCAATAAGGTGATTAGATTACCAAATTATTGTTAATGAAAAAGTATTCCAAAAGACAATAATATTCATATTCATTGGTTCAGGATCCTAATATTTATTAACCAACACAATCCATTCACACACTCATCATAGGGAAGGGGTGAGGAAAGAGGCAACCACTCTCAAATCATCACAAGATCCATGTTATGAATGGAAGCATGTAGACTATTGTTCCTTTGTTTTTTATTTGATCATACATGAATAATCTTAAATTATAAAGGTTTACAACAATGGACACCACCCAAATTGATCACTAAGAAGTTTAGAAGTACACGATGAAGAAAATAACAAAAATTGATAAAGGTAACTCTTAACATAGTATCACCTTTACCCATGGTCTTGTAACATGAGATAATGAGGGGGATGAGTGATTTTATGGAAAATTATAACAAAAGTTCCATGTATAGTGGTCAAGTATCTAATGGGATAGGTCACTATTCATGGAAGTCTTTTTACACCATCATTATCCAGATGGTAGACATACCAAAACAGGTTCAATTATCTTGAAATTAGGTGGAGAGGTGGCCCTTTGTGATATATGTCCAATGGATAATGAATCATCCAAATTTTTAGATTGACACCCATGTTATGGCCCAAATACAGAAGTGTGTTCCAATCTATCTGTCCCATATTATCTTCACTTGTATGAAAAAATTTGGCCCCTTAAGATATCATTCAACCTTTGGCCTAATTATATAAATTGAATCCCTATGATCATTGAATCATAAAGAAACTAAATTTAAGATTTATATCAGTGTAGTTAATGATAAGATAGAAACAATGAACTATTATCAAATTGGGACATTTTAAAATTGCATATTTTAATAATGTTTTGAAAAAATGAATTCAATACAAATATTTATTGAAAAATTATTTATTAATGGGATGATTAAGTCTATATATAATGAAATTCACTCGTATAAGGGTGATACAATATGTTATGTCATTGTACGATCAGTTAAAAATGATATCAGGATTTCTAGTATAGTCGATAAAAGTATATGAATACACTAATATTCCATCCACAAAGACAATGTTAAAAGAATATAGATTCGGATGGAAAAACTTATTAATCAAGTCCATGAAAATAGAGGGTGCATTCATAAGACAGAATGACATAATGAGATACTCATAAAGATCATACGTACTCAGAAAAGCTGTATTGGTTATGTATGAAGGCCTGAATTGCACCTAATGAAAAACAGATCTCATGTCGATCTATGAGAATACCCTAGCTCCTCAATAATGGTCAAATAGATCATCTATCTGAAGAAGGTGATACCAGTTCTTAACTATATATTGGTTTAATCATAAGTAATCCATGTATAAATAAAGGGTCTCATCCACCTTCTTATAGGAAATCATAGGAAAACCCTATACAGATGTCCTGGACAATAGATCATTCAACTACCACTTATAATCTTTAATATTAGTAGGTTTCATCCTATATTGAGGAATGGACACTGAAGATACTCCATGAATCAGATCAATCGCAAACTCAAGCCCTCTATCATGAGGTATGCTTGAAAAATCATTGGAATGACATACCTAAAATGAACTACTATGGGAGGAAAAAAATTTCATATGTATTCCTTGCTCTTCCATGAATATACTACCAATCTAATTGGTCATTACATCTAGCCCATGATGTTGTGGTACAAATATACTAGCCTAAAAATTTCACCCACCGTTTTTTAGATTACTAATTCCCTATGGTGAGGTAACTGACACCCTATAGAAATTGCAACCCACAATGGTTTGATATGGAACAAGCCAGTCCATTATGAGAATGATGTAAAAAACTCTCACCACAAGTATTAAAATGCCTAAAAATAAGGGATAACTTCCTACCTCAAGGGGAAGTCCCTACATTTTTGTATTCCCTCTGAATGTACTCTCATCTATATATCTATGGTCATCACATCAAATAATTATTGATTCTCAAACCTGAGACATTACATGTGTGATAAAATGATAAATAAGTATGAATCACCTATATAGTGAGAATAAATAATAGTATATGATAATATAATAGTACCTCATATAGTAGATGGTCATGCATGTTGATCCTCAAGTATCAGCTATAAAGAATGAAACTGACTTGTTCCACATTCATGTGCCATAGATATACTACCCTAATCATGTTCATTCTACTAGAACTGATAATAAAAATGTTAGTCTTCTATATCTATGACCTTCTCCTCAACCAATCCTACCAATGCTACTCCAACTCCTTGTTGGGTGTGATGTAACAGACCCTACTATTGTGGGTGGAGTTGGTGTGAAGAATCTTCTACATGAAGTATATAGAAATGTTTGATAGAATATTAGATGATTCCCCATACAACTACAATCACAGAACTAAAAAGGATATGTATCACACTGAGCCTCAAAATTCCAATGATGTCCAAACTAATGGCATATAACAGATATGTTAGTTTTTTTACTCTATATGACACTACTATGTTGAAAAACATCAAGGAATTTATTCCTAATATGGGAAGAAATAATGTCCTACATCGACACTAAACTTATATGCCCAAAACGATCACCTTTCATTTTGTTGAGATCAATAATATAGTCCTGGCTAATGATCCTAGAAAATGTAGATAGGAAAAACACATTCACCTGAGTATGGATGCCATACCTAATCTCATCCTTGAAGCCTCTAGCATGTGATAGATAATCATATTACAGAAGAGGTTTTAAGATCTACAACATATAAAAATTCACTTAATAGTCAGTAACAAACATAGCACCATACTATGGGTGAATGAACTCTCTAGCACAGTCAGATGATAATGTATGTGGAATGAATCAATTATAGAAGGAAGTTATAAAACCCCATGGCCATTCCCTCGTGATGAACAGTCTAGGTTATCACATCCCACCATTTCTTGGATGAATCATGTTTCCTTTTGGTGTAAATTTTGACCCTCCTATCTAAAGCCATATATATATATTCTCAAATATAGATAATGTGGCATCTATCCTAGACTATATAGCCTTTATACCATCATCCTAGAAATGATGGGAGGATGCTGCTGTTGGATATCACAAGTCGGATTATCCATAGTAGGTATAGGACATTGAGAAACCTACATGGAATGAATCAGAAATATAAAACCCTTACATTTTTTTTTGATTAAAAGCATATATCATTAATGAAAAAGATCAGTAGAAGTACATGTGCAAATCCATGAAGGGAAATTGTCCAACCAGAACTGGTTGGTATCGAATGGGTCTGAGGCCACATCCTAATGGGCCACGTTGTTTCCTTCCCTTTTGGTGAAGGAGAAGGTGCATAATGAAAAGCATTGGCTATGTGAGAGAATTATCAGGATTATGATACCATATGACTGGAGTTCACCTCCATTGTGATTAATAGCATTTATTACGGTAAGACAATCAAACTCAATGATGATATCACCCCATCCACGTTCTATAGGAATCATCATACCAGTAAGGATTGTCATGGCTTCAGAAACTCTCGGTTCCCAGAATGCCTAATGTGGTTCATATTTAGCAGCAAGGATTTGCCTCAGATGATTTCGGGGAAGGAGGTCGAGGGCAAAAGCCCATCCTTTGGAAGAGACGTTTCCACGATAATCTTAAGAATCCCTTTCGTTGGGGAATTCCAATGAGCGGGATGGGAGGGGGTAACAATGCGAATAGAATGCCCGTTGTGGCCTTTCCAACCCTCAATCCAAGAAGTGTCTTAATCTAACTAGAATTTGGGGGGTCTGTGAGATTGATGAAAAACAACATCGTTATGCTTGACCCAAATAATCCAATCCAAAGTGAAAAGTGAACCTAAATTTGCCGAAGAGGGAGAGGATCACCAATGCGTCAGAAGAGCGGGAAGGTCAGACGCCAATGCCTGTGAAACAACTGATGTCGGGCCCCATTTATTCCAAATTTCCTTAGCTCCCGGGCAGTTAATGATAGCCTACTGATGAGTTTCTAGAATTTTTGGGCAAAAAGGGAAAAAACGGTACTGGACATATGTCGATAAACGAGAAGGATAATTGTTGGGAGAGTGGACATACAAACCTACCACAAAAATTGATGAATTTGTGCGGGGACATTGAGCGTCCAAATCGATTTCCATGGTCCCTCATCCTGGCCGACTGAGTAGATTACAAGAGCAAGTCTGTAGCTGGATCTCACCGTGTAGTCGCACGATATGTCATTTATCTAGAAGAGATGGTCAGGGACTGCATATGGTACCTAGGGAATTCTAAGGATAATTTATTGATCTCTTTTGTTAAACCATTCAAGGATATTTTCCAAACACCACCCCCATCCCTGGTCGGAATGGAGGCAGCTGAAAGTGGAATCTTCAAGACCTGGTTGGGTGGGGGATGTAGCATGTATACCTTTATTATCAATAAGCCAGGGATTAGTCCAGATTGTGACAGATGATCATATCCCAATCCTCTAGCCCAGTCCTTTATCCAGGATCTTTTTAGCCCCCCAAATGCTTCTTCAGAGGAAGCTAGGATGGGGACCAAGAGAGGAAGCAAGAAATTCTACGTGGGCAAAGTACTTAGCTCATAGAACTCGCACACATAGAGATGATGGACATTTAATAAGGTGTCATCCTTTCTTCACCAATAGCACGTAATTGAAGAGAGGAAGATTTTAGAACCCCATCCCACCCTCTGATTTGGGTTTTCATAGTATCTCTTATTCCATCTAGTGGGGTCGATTCCTTCCATCATTCTTTCCCTGCTAGAAATTGGAAGTGCGTGTGTCGATCTGGTCGATGATGGGCTCCAGGAGATTAAAAAGGGACATAAAGTATCTAGGGATAGATTGAGTGACATCATTGATGAGGGTCTCTTTTCCACCTTTAGAAATTTGTTTTGGGGTCCAGCCTTGAATTTTTTTCTCAATCCTATCCACTAGAGATGCGAAGATTTATTTTTTCGACTGGCCAATCACCGTGGGAATCCTGAGACACATCAGTAGTTTATCAACCATATGGATTCCAACTGATGCACAAAGTTCACCCCTCTTTGAAAGAGGCACCCCTACACTAAAGGATATTTCAGATTTTCCATGATTTATTGTTTGGCGAGACACCCTCTCATGCTGGTGGATCGCTTGGAAGATCATCCAGCATTCATTAATAGTTGCTCTGGAAAAAAGGAGGCAGTATTCAGCAAAGAAGAGATGCGACACTGGAGGCCTAACTCAGAAGACTTTTTCCCTATGAATATATTTAGAAGATACAGCCCTGGAAATAAGATTAGAAAAAACATCAGCCACCATTATGAAGAGAAAAGGGGAGAGGGGGTCTCCCTGGCGAAGGCCTTAGGATGGGGTGAATTCTATGGTAAGCTCTCAATTGACCTTGATTTTGAATGTGATGGTTGAGACATAGTTCATGAACATATTTCTACATTTAGCACAAAAACCAATTTTCTACATAATAAATCTTAAGAAGTGACATTCTACTCTATCGTAGGCCTTGGACATATTCGATTTATAGGCCATGGTTCATCTTTTCACAGTGGAGTGTGATTTCATGGAATGGAACACTTCATGGGCCACAATTGCATTATCAGTGATCAGTCTCTTGGCCATGAAGGTGCTCTGATTTTAAGAGATAATATCAGGTAGACAAGGTCATAGCCAATTCACAAGGATCTTTGAGAAGATCTTGTAAGAGAAATTGCAGAGGCTTATAGGTCGAAATTCAGGGATCACCAGAGGTTTCTTGATTTTGGGGATGAGGATGAGGACAGTTTCATTGATGGTTGCAATGCTGGTAATACCAGCCCAGATATTTTTAATCATATTGTAGAAGTCAGGATCGACAATGTGCCAGTATTTCTTAAAAAGTAGGTCGTGGAACCCATCTGGTCTCGGGGCCTTAATGGGATGAATATGTTTCAGATCCATGCTTGTCTCCTCATCTGTCACATCTTTGGTGAGCTTCCTATTGATCTCTTCAGTGATCACAAGTCTGATATATTCTTCCACCTCAGCAGACATGAAAGGGGTTCCCACAGAGAAGATGTTCTAGAAAAAGCCTGTCAAGGACTCGTGGATACTATTGGTGTCAGAAACTTTGCTTCCATCGAGTTGTGAGATGCAAATAATAGAGTTTTTCCGACGCCTGGCTGATGATTTCTGGTGAAAATACCAGCTGTTAGCGTCCCCTTCATTAATATGGTTGTCCTGCACACCCTAGCCCAGAACATTTCCTTGATATGCAGGGTCGTGTCCAGCTCTCTTTATGAGGCTCCAATCTTAGAGCGATTGCAATTGAATGTGGGTTGTTTGAGGAGATTGTTCAGTCTCTTTTCAAGGACGCCACAGTACCAGTCGGGGTGGAGGAATTTCAAATTACTCCAAGACCTCAGATCGGATGCGACCTGTTAGAGGTTGAGGAAAACATCCTTGTGAGTACTTTTCCAGCTTGATCTGATCACCTCTTTAAATTTATGATCTTTTGACAAAAAGATCTCAAATCTAAAGTGTCTGATGAATTGTCTATTTTGTTCTCCTTGGGTACAGTCAATGAGAATTGGATAGTGGTCCAAGAAGTTGAGGGCCATGTGGTCGATATGAAACATGGTGAATAGATTAATCCCATCAGTAGAGCCCAGAAATCTATCAAGACGCTCAGTGATATAGGTGCGTTGTGTATTACCGTAGAACCATGTAAAAGGATTACCTGTGTATCCTAGATCGACCAGGTCCTCCCTAGAGACTGCATCTTTGATGTATGACATCGATGCTGAGGGTCGGATGGTTCCGACCCTCTTCTCCTTATGGATCATAATCTCATTGAAGTCTACTCTGAATAGAATAGGGCTCGGTAAGTAATGTCGCAGCTTGCATAGAAGATCACATGACTTCACGTTATCATTGTGGTATGGCTAGCCATAGAAACCCACAAAGTTCCATGGTGGGTGAGAGTCTGTTTGAATAGTCACTGCCACATGGTGCGAGGTAATGGACAAAAATTTGATGTCGATATTGTCCTTCCAAAGGAGACATATTCCCCCGGAATGGCCTTGTCTAGGCACTGGAAAGCAGCCTTGGAAGCCGCACTTCAGAAAAATACCATTAGGGTCCTTGTTTTCCAGTATGGTTTCAGACATGAAAACCACATCGGGGTGACTTTGAGTGAAATTGCGCTGAAGCATACGAACCGTTCGTGGGTTTCCAAGACCACGATAGTTCCAACATAAGGCAATCATTTCTCTACGTGGGGCTGGGTCTCGCCCGCTGCCGCCTTTGGTTCCTCTAAACTTTCTTCTCCATTTGTCATTTTACATATTTTGGTGAGGTTCCTTCCTGATTTACATGTTTCATTTTTTCTTTTCCTTAACCTGAGTTTTGGGTCTTCCGTGTACCCATCACTCTCTCCTCATTGCACCCTTTTCCACGTTCAGCGGGTGATTGGGCCTAGTATTGGAGATCCCAACATACCATGGTCCTCCATTGTTAGAATGCTTCAGGCGGTCGATTTTGGTTCAGGATCCAGATCTGGTTGTTTGACGTGCATCAGCATTGGCTTTCAGCAATGTGACGATGATTCTTGTTGCATCGTTACTAACTTTTTTGATGCTGGAGAATTTTCCTTCAGGTGTTTAGGGTGAACTCTAGCTTCTATCTGAGTGGTAGGGCGAGCCTTTTGGAAATCGGTTGGTCCTAGAATTAGGGACTTTTCAGTTATGGGTTTTGTCGGACTGGAATGTGCCATCGTGATATGGTCACGGTCCTTTTGTTTTTTCATCTCAGGAATGAAATCATATTTATTCGTTTTGGGACGGAGCCAAGGGTCGTATTGGAGGGTAATGTTACCTGAACCACTCTAGTGTTTAGTGGTTCACATTCTTTCCAGATGGCCAAGGTGACCATAGTAAAAGAAAAAGATTGGAAGTTTCTCGAACTCGGATGATATCCAAGTGTTGGTATCATAAATCTTTAAGAACATTCCCCTCATCAGTGGCTCTGACACATCAATATTTACCTTGATACGATCCTCGGGGCCCTATTGTATTTGGTCTGAACTATCCCAGTCAACAAAGTGAGAAAAAATGTCACCAATTCCCCTCATGCTACGTTCTGTTTTTTAATAAAAGGGGATTCCCTAAATTTTTATCCAAAAGGGGGAACGGGTTAAATTCACTCACTGGATATCATCCCCCCATTTGAATTCTTCCATGAGGTGGAGTTGATTGTCAAAGGACCACGGTCTACCATGCAATATTTTTCTCTATATTTCTTGTTAAAGAACTCAACAACAAAGTGATTGAACCCCGCTTCCCCAATAGCCACTCCAACATCAAGTTTCCAGATGTGCTGTAGAGTGTTTTTGAGAGCCCCTTGATTTACCGATATGTTTTCCATGAAATTTCCCACCATTAGCAGAGAAAATCACTTTTCCAATAGTGCTTCTTCGTTTCTTCGTGCCTCAATCGTCGCCTTTTCTTTGTTCGTCAAGGACAACCTCTTCCATTGATTTACCAAATCCGCATCCCTAGTTGGAAAAAAAGATTTTGCAATCCTCCTAAAGGACAAATGCCCTTGAAATCCCCAAGGCCCTCACTTGAGTCAAGGCCCGATCCAACAAGAGAGTCCCTGGACTGGATGCCCCAACATGGCCTCTAACCATGATCCACACAACTGGGACCAGCTCCACAGCCTTCACAGTCAATTGTGCCTCTTAAGTGGTCGCGCCCAAGAACCCACATCGTGGTGCACACCAGTCTTCATGGAGAAGCACCCCTGGCGGGCCTTCACAGCTTCACAACACCACAAGTTCTTTGAGGATAAACATTTTCAATAGTTCTGCATCAATCGACTTCGCAGTTGAGCTTCGCAGTAATGAGGAGATGGCCTTTCACCCACAGGTCACCACCTTTAACACAGAACACACCCCGCCACTGCAAAACCGCACCCTACGGCTAAATCTTCATAGGGGCCGATTCACGATCTCACAACGCAGTGAAACCACATGGAAGGTGCTTCGCAGGTCAAGCTACTTCGTGTCGGCCGCTTCGCAATACCTTAGCACGGTGATACACCGCAAAAGGAGCTTTTCGAGTCAACCACGTCATAGAGAAAACTTTGTGAAACAAGGAGACGGCTTCTGCCAGCAGATCATTTCCTGACTTCTCGGAAGTAGGGGAAAAATGAAAAAGGAAATGAATCCTCAGACTCAAGTATGCCTCGATCCACTAAGCTCTCGGATCTGAAGGGGATCTGAAGTGCCGAAGAAGAAAGAAAAAATAGTATAGAGAACTAGCGCCGTGTTTTCTCAGATACAGATCTGACGATGACGACGGTTGATAGCTCTGAAAGGAACTTCAAGACCCCATGCAAGGAAAGGTACAATGCTTGAGGTGGAAGTCGCGTGAAAAGAAGAAGAAACCTGACCCCAATGGAACCCATGGGACGGGATTTGGGAATAGGGGAGGGGAACATGAGGCAAATAACACGGATTCCTCACCACCGAGGGTCGGGGAGTGAAACAGATAGGAAGAAGCGAACCCCAGGCACTGGATCTGAAGAAGGGAGTATAACGCAGACCTGGAGCAGGGTGCGCGGAGGGAGACGGCGCCGCCGGAAACCGATCGGACATGATAACTGAAAACCTAAGATTCCCTAAGAGAGAGGCACTCTCCTACGGGAGAGACTTTTGATATATGAAACCCTTACATTATTGAGTGACAGTGCCTTGATTAGGTACAATTGTTGGTGCCTCACGTGGAACTCCTGGTTGTAATATTTGGGGCATATGTCCCATCATCTCTATTGCATGGTCATTATCACCCTCCTGGAACATGGAAACATGACTTCATGGTGGTACGACTCTAAAAATGACAATCACACACATCAAAACAAGATTTATAAGTAGCTTGAATAAATAATGGAAGAAGAAAATAAGAATAATGGATCACTACCCAAGATACTACCCAACATACTGTTTAGAAGGCCAAGGTATTGGTAAGTGTTCAAGTTGATTTATAGAGGTACCAATAGTCAAAAAGGTAAATTGCATTTTTCCAATTCATTTACGAGAAGACATTTCATTTGATAAGTAAATATTTACAATTTATGTTTGCATTTTTTTTATACACATATATTATGGTTCGATAAATTTCATCACTATTCCCAATGAATATGGTCACATACAACTTATCACTGAAACCGACACCCAGTTAATTTCAATTTTACCCCATCTACACTTGGTATAAAAATTTAATGGGTAATACACAAAGGATCTACATATTATATTACACATTCCAATCCATGAGGTCCCTAACACCTCATTAATAGAAATAGTAAATCACTAAATAATAGAGAAAGAGTAGCTCATGTAGACAAAGGTACATTGCTGACATGGATAGAAACAAGATATTTAATACGCCATGATCAACCAATTTCATAATAAACTGTTAATATTGATGTTCACACTTTAATGAACCAAATATCATCCTTGTATTAAAATTTTATTAGCATTAAAATATATAAAAATCATGGATCAATTAATAATAGTATGTAGTACAGAAAAATAGACGTTGTAAAATGGACCTATATGGAATGGAATATACCTAGAATATGAATTCATGGTTCCAATAATGATTCTTTATTGATGATTAATTTCCATTATTTCATTAGGCCAACGATAAAGTGGAATACTTAACCACAATAATAATAATCATTACATAGTGCCTAACCCAATGGTGAAAAGGATTCAACTATAATATGTAAAATACAGAAAAATAATTAGTATTTCAGGAAACATATCATGTACCCTAGTCGTGGGTTAGCTACACCCAAGAATAGCTTATAACCATGTTTTTAAGCATTCCTAATCTCTTTTCTATTGTCTCCAAAAAGTAAATCGTGGTAAAAAAACATATGATACCAGTTTATGACTTCCCAACCCAGGTTCTACTAAAAGGTGTCCTATAAAAAATATGCCACTTGGCCTTAGGCATACATCTCCATATTATAGAGGATTTTGAATAGAAACATGTGTCTAGGATGTTTATGTGGGTAGACTATTCCCTCATTTCATAGTAGTTCAAAACATATAAGTAATAATAGATAAATAGTAAAAGCACGTGTAAACAAATGGCATTGTAGAAATAGATACTATAATAATATGAACGGTAACTCGTTGCGGAAGAAGAACAAATAATAATATATATAATATATAATAATCAAAATATGAAAACTAAATAATATAAAAATATAAAAAAGGTATTTTAAGTCCGTATAAAACATCAATACAAGGATACTTGGAAGCAAGAAATACATGTTACACTATTGAATAAAAAAGAAACCAAATCTATACAATATACCAAGAACAAGATATGTCACCTACTACCAAGATCAATCCTATGCAAGAAATCAAGATTAGGATTCCAAAGTAGGATGATTCCCCTTTTTAACACCTACACACATATAATCTTAACAGGCACCAATGACAGCCTAAATAAGGTGTGAGATAAGTCTCAGTAGGTCACTACCAAAGGCATATATACCATTTTATATGTGAAAATAAATAGAAATATTGTGCGGGTGCATATGAAATTAAAGAAAAAATAATAATTTTAATACCTTGATACCTTCTTCATCCTCAACTAGTGTCTGAACATGTGATCATGTAATAAATTTTGTTCCTATTTATAATAACTAATGTAATACTATCCACGGTATGATTAATGTATCATATAATTATAAAAATAATAATAGTTGATATAAGGTAATAAATAAGGAATCCTTGATGATGATAATAATTAAAAAGGATCCAAGGTAATAAAAAAGGAATCCTTGACCTCATTGGTCAATCCAACTTAGTAATAGATTTCATCCAAGATAAAGGTGAATGATTGTAATCCATGGGGTATCACCCAAGGCATTACACAATAATTAGTTCTAACCAAGTCTAGGGGTATCATCCAAGGTTAAGATGGATTATAATTACTAGGACTAATGAGGTGATATTATGGCCCTAGTTGTCTGAAGACATCATGCTGGATATATGTATTATATCCAAGGCATCCCAATATCTTAAAGATAGTGAAGGGAACCTACTGTATCATGTCACGAATCCTCTTGAAGACAATTACAATAATCCAAGGTTGGTATCTCTCGTGGAAACTGATTCCTTGAATCAGAATAGCGCCCTCTGAGTTCTTAAGGAATTCCCTAAAAAATCGATGTCTTTCTCAAGTATGACCATTCCAATAAATGTTAAAAGGTCTATATAAAATAAGAACCATGTACAAATATATTATTCATTTAACTCCCTGAAATACTCAATCCATTTAATAATTTTATAGATTAATTCCATTACCACTCTTACTAAGTGAAATGGATAATGTTAAAATTAAACCAATTTCTAATTCAGTTATAAACATTTAGTGGGATCATTCTATAGAGGACATGAAACCATTAAATACTATGATTCCATTATAAATTATTACATTCCTTCCTTTACATTTCATAAACACGACATGGTAGGATAAGAACATTAAACCATGTAAAATTTATTTAAAATTACCTATGCCAAGTGAAATCTATATATGATTTTCATTTAACAATTTACATATTCGTTCATTAATTGGAAAACCTTCTTTAGTTGGGTCAATAGAAAAAAATACATGTGAAATCCATTACTAATTTGTAATTTTAATGAAAACACTTACCATTATCAAGGAAAAGTCATAGAAAGCCCAAAAAGTGGAACAAATATTCCTAACAAACAATTAATGGAATAATAAATATCACAACCTATATGGGGTGAACTGAATTGAGGCTCTATACTCAAATTACATGAAAAAAATATTATGAACCCAAATATATAATAAGAGCATGATGACTATAAGACATGCAGATAAATTTAATAGAAACCTCTTGATGAAATTATCATTCAAAAAATGATGACAGATAATAGAAAGATGATAATTGAGGGATGATTCGTAGACCACTTACATGGATACTATAACACTATCTTAATCCAATATTGACCCTTAAAATGGATTTGATTGATAGAAAATAGAATAATAGATCAATTCCCTAAAAATTAGTCATATTAGCTCACACAAAATTAGAATAGCTAATAGGATGAATAAAAAAATGAGCTTGAGGATTTTATATCTTACCTGAAGGAATCCAACAAGACAAAGAAATATTTATTCTAAATCTGGATGGAAGATTTATAGATGATCTTAGCATAGATCCCGAGGCGGATCTCTCTATGATAGGAGGAAGCTCATTCAATCCACTAGAAAACTAAAAGAGATGAAGGGTGAGTTTTAGTTATAGTTTAAAGGATAAAATGGATGTTTTTTGGAAAAATACAGCATTGTAAGGTTTGGCTACATATTTGGCCAAACCATGCGCTAATTGTATACATGGAACTTCCTGAAGGATTTTCCCACATGGTTAGGTCACATGGTCTAAGAAACTGTTCAACAACAATGATTGATTGATTTGTTAAAAAACATAGACAAACCAAAATGTTGTGCACCCATGGATGCATTTTTTCATAAAATAGTGAAGCCTCCTTGAGCCCACCATCTAGACCTCTCATGGTTAGGTAAACCATATGGATTATCTCAAAATATTTCAACTAACTATGCGACCCAATCATTTTCTCCACGGGTCGAGGTTCCCTACTCTTAACAAACCTTGAAATAATGCCTTAAACCCATTACACATACATATTATATCCAAAGTAAATAATTAGAATAAAATTTTGATGAATCATACATCATAGAAAAACTGAGATAAAATAACTTGGATGTCCTACTAGGTTATTCTACTCACCCCATCATGGTCATTAGTATGGTTACATGATTATGGGGTTTCATGAGTTAAATTTTTTTATAGGAGATAAAATTTGTAATAACCCCTTATTTTATTTTATATTTTCTTTTTAAAGAATGGTATATTAAATAGTGTACACCATAGGAAACACAAAGTTTAAATGAACCACAAAAGAATATTATTTAAATATGACTATTATAATATATTTCTTGGATTGGTGGGTATGAATATAAATAATTGTATTATGAAATATGTCTAGAAATTTTTTAAATAGAAAATTTAATAATAAATAACAAATTGATTATTAATTGGTTGGAAATGACTAATATATATTTTTATGCAAAAATGTGATATTTTTTATAAAGCAGTATTTATGTGGGAACTATATTTTGTTATTAATAGATTAAATTAGTTATTATTGATTAATAATCCTAATTAAATTTTTATACTATAAATATAATTTAAATTATTAACATTAAATAAATTATTTTTCTTATTAATGTAATGTGATCAATTTCATTTTATTCTATATAAATGCAATTTCTTCAAAAAAAAATGAATTATTTCATGGATATTGTAATTAATTTATAACACCATTATAAATTAAATTTCAAAAAATTAATATCACTTTTTAATTAAACATTTCGTGATAGTATTATAGTATTTTTTTATATTTTTATGAAAATATTTATTTTTGAGTAAATAGTGAAAATTTCATATTTTTGTAAAACTATCATTTCTTTACTTTAAATCAAGTAATTTAACAGCCCCATGATATTTTGGATTTGGTTCTAAATTAAAATAAAATACATTTGAATAAAAATAAATAAATTAAATAGGAATCTGTATTATATATTTTTTAGTATAAGTTATTATTTATGCATAAAACGACTTTTTAGCAACAATTTTTTATGCATCTTTGATAATTATATTAAAATAAATTTCTAAAAATTATAAGAATTTAAACATGAAAATGGATTTTATATTCATAACTATGAGGTTCAAAAATTTTATTTAGGTCAATTAAAATTTAAGTTATAATTAATAGTAACCATGTGTTGACACTCCGTTGCATCAAAGAGTCTAAAAAATGAAAAGGGGAAATACCATAGAAAAAAGTGGAGAAAATACATGATGAAAATCAAGATTTTCAATTTCACGAGCATTGGGTCACCCTAGTCAGACCAAAAGGGCGTCGATCCATAGTCCACTCGTGCGCCCCCATCTTTCGCACATTCTACTTGTGCACCCACACTATTTTCTCCCATGGTCCTATTTTTGCCTATAAAGAGACCATTGGGGTCTTTATTTTTACGGAAAAATTTCCCTAAATCCCAATTGATGCTCTGGTCGGCCTAGTGCTTCTAACAAGACCTCTGAATCATTCAAGGTTTTTATTTAACACCTAAATCAAAGGAATTGAGGGAGGAGAATAGAACATAAGTCCTTTTAGTTTTTGAACTCCATAACACATGCGGGCCTAAAGCACCCAACCTCCCAAAATCTGAAAAACTTGTGCACCACCTATTCCATTCCTAGGAACTTGAGCGCCCCACTTCTGGGATCACTTGTGAATACTTCTGAAGGCTTGAGCTAGTTCTCGCCCAATTATTACTATAGAGTTTGTTCATCGCTTAAGTGAACGTCAGGTTTCCCAATCCTACTTGTGCACCCATTCTTGTGGGACCTTCTCTACTTGGGCACCCCTCTTTGATTTACAAACTCTCCTGACACTAAGATCCATCAATCCCTCTTCAAATCCATTCATGGAATGGATTCTACTTCATTGGATCAATTGTTTAAATGGGATTATATTGATACCTCCACTAAAATCTCCTAACCTATCAAACCATTGGGAAAGGAACATCAGTGTGCCTCATATTTTGGGTTTTTATATTCACAGTCATAGGTTTCCCACATTTGTTTCACAATGGGATTAGGATTCATGGAGTTTTTTGGGATTTTTATATCCACATTCACAAGGAACTTTCTCCCATGAATAGTGCAAGGATGTTCTGAGTATTGAGAATTAGGGTTTAGGTCTTGACCTCCCCCTTCTCAAAGAGATGGAACCTCATATCTCTGGTAGGGAAGGTAAAGTTCACTCTTTCTTTTCCGTGCAAGAAAAAAAAATCTCCCTCGCCTGCCAGTATCAATTTCAGGCCTGCCATCCTGCTATAAGGCCCTAAATCTTCAACCCTTCTTTCTTTCGTTGGACCCTTGTCTAATATGAAGAGAATAGAGGTAGGGCTCATCACCTCACCCTCATCCACCCAGACCACCATAGGTGTGCCCTCTTCCGCCAGCGAAGGAGGAGAAGTGTTTGTTTCATTGTTGAATCTTTCAAATCCTCTTGTTTCTTACACCAAGAATAACTCATGCGGTCGTATAGATTTGTGATGGTTACAACATGTGTACAAACACACACATTGAATGAACTACAAGAACTCTGATTCCCACCATAATCGGGATACGTAGGAATCCCTCTCAATGCCTGAGCTCACTCGATATCCTCTTCAAAAATCCAACCAAAATTCCCTTAATTTTGGAATCATCCTTAAGAATAAGCCCCTAATTAAACCCCAAAGTCATCAAAGAATCCTTTTTGGGAATTAATCTCAAACTCATCTCTCTCAAAGGACTATACTCTCATGTGAGACATATCGAACTATGGGGTATTTGATTCCCATTCACCTGGGATGTGTAGGAAGCCTCCCTGAGGTTCAAACCCGATACCTTAAATCAACCTTTTTCTCCTTGGGCCATATTCCCAATAGGCTCTAATAAAAAATTGAAACCCATATCCATTCCATGTTCATTGGGCTATTTTGGCGTAAGTACCACACCAATCTCTGAGTAAGCACCTTTTGAATAGTTGTCCATACCACATGACATTAAACTATATGGCAAGGTCCTTATCACATGACCTTAAAAGGTATGATATGTCCCTTTGATCAGCACTAAACTTTAAGGGTTCTGATTCCGTTCAGAAGGATACGTAGGTAACCCATTTCATGTGTACGATCCTAATATCAAAACAAACCATTGTCTCCTTGGATGATAATAAATTCCAGAGTGCCCCACTGAGTGGATTAAATACCAGTATCATCATAAAGATGATTAAAATAATCTCTAAGTAGTACATGAGAGGATACCATTGATAAAGAATCTCAAATACATATGGATATATCTGTTAATGAAGAACCTCGAATACATATGGATGATTATAATTTTTACACATGTTAATAAGTGATTTAAATATCCAAGGGAAACATATGTTATACTTGGTGAATTAATTAGGATTCAAGAAAATATCATAAATTTATAAAGAGAGTCCTGGAGTAGACAATAATTCCTCCCAAAAGGGTGTGATGAGTCCAACCTCCCATCCTCTTGACTAATGAACATTCCTATGTATCATAAAGTTCAATCTTAATGAATGCATACCTTTGGAAAGTAGGTCCCCATTTGATAAATAACTATTGGATGTTTCTGGTTCCATGAATAAATCCAATGGAAATTTCCTAGAAGCATTGATTTCTAAAACTAGAACACACGTTTCAAGGAACTACAAAACAAAATTGGTGAACGCGACTTGAATTATTAACCAAGTTCACAGTGATACCCACCTATCATGCCCCTATCAATTGATAAAGGATGGCCATACAAAGGAATAAATCATGCATATATCCATATAAATATATGTCTCTTTAAGGGAGTTTATTTTTGTTGTTTTCACGTTTTTTCATAGAACTCCCTTTAGTCCAAAATGGATTTCTTAAAGATGAAATCTGTGAACATTCCGACTACTGCTCAAGCTTGATCCTCATCCATAGGAAAGACTTTATCACCCACCCAGCGTCTTCAACATAGGGTCTCAAATGTGTTGGTAATGGAGTACCTTCATCACGATACAATATCAGCTTTGGAGGCTTCCCAACAGGCCCTCCCGGTCAATAACAATCCTTGATCATTTGGCCAATGATGACCAATGATTAAGAAGAAGATGGTTTCAACCACCGTTTTCAACCATTTTGGGTCCTTATACCCAAACCACAACTACTAGTCCATGTCATACTATATGGAGGTGGATCAAGAGGTCACTTAGGGCCTCAATTCAAAGATGCATGGATCCTTCCTGAGGATTCCCACCAACAATTTCCGCCAGCAGGATTGCACTATAGGGATCCCCCAACATGATGGGGGTGTTGCCTCTGGACAATCGAACCAGGACATTCAGACCCGATAACGCAAGAAGAACCACTAGGGGCAACATCTAGTTAATAGGGAGTAGTTTCTTACATCTTTACCCTTCTAATATGTCCATAATCCTAACATGGTGGAGAACAACGACCGAGCACATACACATGTCTGTCCAAATATTTATGTCCAGCAAACTCATATTACAGCAACCCACCAATCCCACCAAATAAATCTATTTGAGTACTATGAACAGGCTCACACACCTTCATACAAGTTATCATCCAGTTAGTAGGCTCGTCTGACTGCATTTGAATAAGCCCCCCAATCCAATGTTGTGGCAACTGTTAAATTAGAACATACACCAACTCACAATCCTCAATTAGGCCAGCAGTATCATCTACCAGAATTGAAGGAAGTCCATTAACCTTACCTGATGGGAAAAATCTATTAGGCACATACACCTTATTGTTTTCATCAATATTTCCAATAGTATCATTTGGGAGGACCTAGAGAAGTCAGTCGGAAAACTCCTATGAAAAATATGGGGTAGACCCAACTCTCTCTCCCATACATGAGTACTGTCAATACCCATCGACGGAAAAAGGAGTACAAGAGCAGGCACATACGCCTACTCCAGGTACGGAATGGATTTATATTCCCATTTCGGCTGCTGGATTCATGAAAAAGATCTTATAAATGGTTAATGTGTATACCCAAATTCATTCACATATTCTTGAATCATGTCAGGATATTATAACAACAACTTTAGTAGTAAGAGTGGAACAGACACACAAATATGTCCCCACACATGGGATGACACATCAGCATGCCATCCCGGAGAAGATACACCCCTCTATTCCAGTCGAGGAGGGTCATGGGGCATACTCTTCCATATCATACAAAAAACATGATCGAGAAAACACACTATTTCCAATTGGAGGTAATTGGTCCTTTCTGGTGACAAATCCAAGGAAGGCACATACACCTGACCATGATACCCAATTCTCCCAAAAACTGGCTCCAATTAAGTGTAAGAGAACATCCAGGAAGAAGACTCTCCAAAAACGGTTGGAAAATCAAGAGTAAAAATACAATTTGGATTCTCTTAATGCTAGAGTTATTGAATCCCTCAGTCACATATCTGTTGTAGCTCAAGAACCCACCCTCTCATTACCATCTTATGCTAGTAGTATTAGTAAATATGAAGTTTCCCATTAGACACTTCATCATGAAGGCTTACTTCATGAAAATTCCGTCAATCCAGAGAGCCTATCATCATATTAGAACAACATAAACCCTCAGTGTGGCCAGCAGACCAAAGAGCAAGAGGATTTATCCCTTGCTGTAATCCACCATGGTGGCCCTACCTGTGAGGGAATTCACTGCAAAAGTCCTCTCCATAGTAGTATTTTTCCTTTTCATGATAATTTTATAATTGATAATGTAGCGATGAAAAAGCCCTACTATCTTGATACAATTTCAAACACAAGGCCAGTCATGTCATATGCCTTGTCATTGATGAGTGAAACACTTTATCAACAAAAATACATATTAAGGGAAAAATCATTCTTTGAACCTCCCTTGGTTCATTTATCTTCAAATACAGAGCAGCCACTTTGGTCAGACCAAGTTGAGGAAACTATTGTGAATGATGATGAAGATATGTTAAACATGAGAAAACAATTGGGTAAATTAGAAATACTAGTCATGTTCTGGACATTGAAAAATTCTCAATATAACATTCAAAAATTGATAACAGAATATTTCCTTCATGATATTCGCCTCAGCTTATGGAAGACTCTTTATCATTTGAAAACCAAAGTATTAACGTGTAATGGATATCAAAATCATGTATTGTAAATAGAGGGGCTGTAACGCCAAATTAACATGGCATCTCTCTCTGTTTCCGAACATCCAATGGTTGAAAAGCAGCAGATAACTCTTTCACATCCATGAATCAATGTTCTGAAGAGGCTACACAAATTAATTTCGGATTCCCCATCGGGTGTTCGTATCAGAGGATGGGGTTCACATAGAGAATAGCATTTTACTGCACTCCAATATCAAAAAATTCCTCCAAAAGTGTTCTCATAAAATGTTATTTCCCATGACCAGCTGCAATCAACATATTTTTTATGTAACTAAATGTAGTGTCAAGAACAGGCATCAACTAGATCTAATCAGAGTCAGGCCCAAACAAAAAACGTTTTGAGTTAATTTTACATTAAGCAACTGAGAGTCTTGAGCAGGCCTCCTGCTTAGAGGATGTCATCTATAAGATAACACAAATTTCTGAAATATAATAGCAATCTTCTAAAACAGGTGATTTTAGTGGTTGTCAAATAATGCATCCAGCTAATGTCCAAACCAAAATTTTCATAATCCGAAGAGAAGCTGTGTAAATCTCAGCCATAAAAGTTCAAGAACCACCCCAACATGCAGGGTTGGGGGGGATCGTTTCATTCAACCTTCAAATTCAGTAAAACACTTTCAGAAGTTTGATGAAGAAGAACAGGAACAACCCCAACCTGTAAGGAGGGGGGGCTTTTTCATATCTACAATCCCCTCCTCAATAGAATTCAGTTTTCTCCCGATTAGGGAAGAAGAGACAAAGAATGAGCACAACTGAACTATCTGAGGATTCCCTTCAGGTTACTCTTCGTCAAACATATCCTGAGAATCCATCATATTGGTGAGCATAGTCTCATGGAAGATATAGAGGTAGACGATCTTACAAAGATACTGACATAATTCTGTCAATGCATTATGCATCACAAAATGTAATTAAAACCATTACATAAGATCCTAAAGAAAATTATTGTAGTTTAGGGGACTCATAAGATGATGTGAATATCCATAATACGGTATATACTGAAGAAAATGAAGAAGGTTTACATACCCAAAATCAGAGGCTTACCAAGAATCTAGGTATTCCTTCATATGACCAACTCTCAACCCTCTGAAAGGAATCTAATAAGGGAAAATGTAAAAGTAAAATTACATATCACTTTTAAACTAGAGATGGTCAATCTCTTTCTCTTGAAGAGATATTTTCATAGCAAGTAGAGGAGATAAAAGAGTTAAAAATAATCAATACAGATTTACTTCGAAGCAGCATTTATGCTAGACATACTCCCCAGGAAGATCATCAACTTTCACATCCTATAAGAACTTCTCAGAAAAGAGGATTTGTGGTAACTAAAGATGTGGATAATGAATTACCTCAATTGGGTACACAACCAAGGTAGGATAAAACACATCCTGATAATCATGTTCTTGTGGGTTATTCAAGGATAATAATAGCACCATCAAGAGTGTTTTTCCCATCATTTCACTATCTCAAGATTCATTTGTTGTAAATGAAAAGGTTACAGTTCATACAGATATTCCTCAAATGCTTATGAACACAATTGAGGAATTAATGACAAGATTGGAAGTGATGGAGGAATGAGGTGGGCTAGTTCATCCGAAAAATAAAGCATACCCCAATGGGTGGAACTGATTCCTCCCCCAACAATTTTTTTGAATACCACATTTCCAATCTGCAATGGTTCATGACATCCAGAAGAACACATAATGTGTTTCATTTCTCATTTTTATCCCATTATGGGAACTCCTCAACAACAAGAATTAGTAAAGATTAGGTGATTTTTGCAGTCATTACAAGGAATTTCTTTTGTATTCTATACAAGTTTTCAATATTGATCAATTACTATATGGTAAGATCTCTATCAGAAATTCCTTCTTGAATTAAGCTCAGCATTACTGAAGAAAACATTTTTTTATCTTAAAAATTGCAAACAAAGGGAGCATGAAAGGGCTTCAAATTTTGTTGATCGATGGAAAGTATTAACGTATTATTTATGTTTGGAACTCCCTTAAGAAGATTTTCTGCCAATTTTTGTGGAAAATCTGCATGATGAGTTGTGCACACCACGCATCCCTATAAAACACACAGGAGGTTTTTGAGGCCATACTTCAACTACTCACCAGAGAGAAGATTCTATTATAGAAACTAAGGCTAAAACTCATGTAATTCCATCAGCTCTGTGAAGGAGAACATGAAAAGCAAAGGTTATTACCCTTACACTCAAGCAAGAACCTTTATCTACTTCCACATCAAAACATTCATCGTATCGAAGGGATCTACCTTCAAAACATCAGAATCAAAGACCGCCTCATTAAGATGATAATAGAGATCAAAGATGGAAAAAGTATAAGGAATTAAAGAGAAACGTTTATTCCTTCAAAAATAAACAAGTTTCTTGTTACTTCATCTCAGATCTGGAAAACAATTTGGTTCAGTTTCCAAGCCCAAAAAAACCAAACAATGAAATAGATAAAGATATTACGAATTATTGTCCCTTCCACCAATTTTTCTGGCATCCCCTTTAGGAGTGGTCTGATTTTAAGGATCTCCTGTAAAAAATGGTAGACTCTAGAAAAGTGAAAATGAAATGTCCATCATCTCATGTAGCATGTGTTACAACTAATGATACAGAAGAAGAAGGTGAAGGTATGAAGTTAAATGTAAAAATATGGTAAAATATGATGAACAGATGATCAGGAAAATGATCAACTGAACTCATCAAATTCTAAAAAATAGTTGAACAAACTGATGGTGTCTTCTAACACTCTTTCCATAGAAAACCACCTTTATAAAAAGGTCATTCCTCAAAAAAAATGAGGTGATCATAGTGACAATGACCATTTAGAAGAAGACAAGCTCATGTTAAGGCCAATTTTGTCCTTGAACATGGAAGATTTCATGCCATAGGCTTCAACAGTACATGCACCGCACTACCAAATGGTACAACTAGAACAAACCTTTCAGGTATAATCTTCATCAAATGAAGAATTGATCTTTTGTTCTATCAACATCATCCACTTAAAGGATCCTTATTCATATGGTGACTCTAACTATAATGAGCCTTGGTTCCTTGTACCTAATTGGATAATCAGAGGAAGAGGCCAAGGTCAAGGATATAGGGGAAGACATGGGTATTCAAGAATCCACTATTTTAACTCTACCCCTACTCAAACCGTGTATGTGGAAGAAACTTGGTGAAGAGCCACTCAATGGGCTCCATAAGAACAAGGATATTCTTCCATGCAAGATAGGTTCAGTCCTGACATGATTATTTTGGAGGACCAATTAGAAGTCACACCATCTTCATCACAACATCTAAATAGACCTAGTCAGTCTAATCTACCAAAGCCTATAGTATTTCTATCTTCTGCTCCGACACAAGGTTCATTTACATTAGATGCATCAACTTCCATGGCACCTACAAAACCTCATATTTAATCTA
The DNA here is from genome assembly GCA_963277665.1 of Viscum album. Lineage (NCBI taxonomy): Eukaryota > Viridiplantae > Streptophyta > Magnoliopsida > Santalales > Viscaceae > Viscum > Viscum album. The sequence continues at coordinate 1,445,576,435 of OY728145.1, read as the reverse complement.
GAAAACACAGACATTTGGACCAAAAGTATGACATATTAAAACAATTGGCCCAAGTACCGGCCAAGTTATCTTTTTTGGATGCCTTAAAACTATCAAACGTCCTCTGAGAAAAATAAATTCAGGATTTTTCAAGTCCTCAATAGTTTGAAATCGATGTTTCTACTACTGAGGTTTACCGTATAGAGAACTATCCTACATAATGTCATGCCGCCATATCTTTTATAGATGATGATGATGATGATGTCATACATTGACATATTATACCCTTTTATCTATCTGGAAAGGTCAAAGGAATAGACATCTGATGATCCTTCATTGATAATGGCTCTGGAGTCAACCTCATCCTCATTCGTACACTTCATCGATTGGGCCTTACCGAATCTGACCTATATCCTTCTATATTAACATTGTAATGATATGACAATAATGAGAAAGAACCCCTGGGCAAGATTACAATAAGAACTCAGTTTGGAGATCTTGTGTCTAATTATTATTTCATTGTTGTTCGTCATAACATATCCTTCAACATTCTGCTTGAAAGGCCTTGGAAACATCAACAAGCGGTCATACCTTCATTATACCACCAATTTCTCAGGTACCATTTTAATGGTCAAATTGGGACATTGAATGGTGACAAGGCTCCATTAAAAACATGTGAATCTCAATACATTTTGGCAGAGTTTTATCACACAAAAGGAATGATCTCCATGATAAAGCAGATAAACAGAGGTAATTGTCAAAATAGTCTTGAAAAGATCCAAGGAAACCCATTCATACATTTGAGTACAAATTATGTGTTACCAATTAATCAAATTGAAATGATAAACCCAAATAAAAGAACTCAGCCAGTAACTTCCATCATGTCAATCATGGCAATCGAGCCTGGCAGTATGAGCAAGATTGTTGATTCACCAAGCATTGATGGAAGTTTAAATGGAGATGTCTTTATTTCATCCATTGAACTACATAAAGTCTCTAATTCATAAATAATAATAGAAGTAGTTATAGATATGATATAGTAAGACAAATATTTTTATTCCCAATCCACCATCTCCTCTTAATTACCCCAGAAAGACCCTTCATCGTTAATAGGGTCAGAAATGATGGACTCTTCTTCAGGATGTTCAAATACTAACTCCCTGTAGAAGTTTTGTTTCATTATCTACTATGCAACTAGAAACAGAAGAATTAACACATAATGAAGAAGAAGAGGAAGATCTCAGGGACTCTGCTCCATCATTTAAGCAATGTTCCTCTACCCCTGTGGATGAGCTCCCATAAATATACCTAGGTATAAAAGAAGATCCAATCCCCACTTTAATTAGTGTTTCCATGACTTATGAAAAGAAAGAGGTGTATACATCATTTTTAAAGAAACATTGAAGTATATTTTCTTAGAATTATATAGAAACTCCATGTCTTAATCCCGATGTAACCACTCATCATTTGGGTTTTCCAGAAGAACTTCTAGGATTCAAGTAGGTCGCAAGAAGAACACAACCAACTCATGCCTTTAAAGTTGAAGTTTAATTTGATAAGATTATAAAGGATAAATTTTTCTGGGAAGTTCAATATCCTAAATGAATATCCAACATTGTCCCAGTGAAAAAGAAGAATGGGAAAATTAGAGTTCGAATTGATTTCATAGATCTTAACAGATATTATCCTAATGATTATTTTCCAGTTTCGATCATAGCGAATTTAATTGATACAATAGTTGGCTATGATGATTTTTCCTTCATGGATGGATACTATGGGTATAATAAAATCTATATGGCCCCATTGGATTGGAATATATAGATTTCAGATCCCCTCAAGGATTATTTTTCTATTGGGTAATTCCCTTTTTCTTAAAGAATGTAGGTGAAATGTATCAACGTGCCATGTACCATATATTCAATCCTTTCTTAAGGAAATTTTTTGAATGTTATGTGGAAGATTTGGTGTTCAAATATTGACAAAATTCTAATCACTTGGATGATATGGAGACCACATCCAATAAACTTCGGGAATATAGTTTGAAGATGAACCCCATGAAATGTGATTTTGGGGTAACCACATGAATGTTTCTTGGCTTCGTTGTATTCCATCAAGGTATCGATGTTGCTCCTGGGAAAACAAACTCAATCCTTGGCATGTCACCTCCTCAAAATTTGAAAGAATTAAGAGGAATCCAAGGAAACTTGTCCTATATTCAGTGCGTTATCTCCAATTTGGAAATTAAGTGTTTTCCCTTCACTAGATTAATGAAGAAGGGAGTCACCATTAAATTGACTAAAGACTTACAAGAATAATTTTCTACCCTCAAGATTTATCTCTTATGTCCACCAGTTTTAATGAAACCTGTTGAAGGTAGATCACTTATTCTCTATGTGGCTTCTTTAGAGTGATCACGGGGTGCCTTCCTTTCCCAAAAGAACAATATTGGGAATGAGAACGAGTTTTAATATCTCAGTCAAACTATGTTTGATATAGAAACTCAATATTCATGTATTGAAAAATGATGCCTGGAATTAATCTTTTTGGTCTAGAAATTTAGGCACTACTTGTAACATCATGAGGTCCAATTGGTATCTCACAATAACACACTCAAATTTATCCTCAGTTATCCTATGCTTACAGGGAGTCTGGCATGGTGAGAAGTTATTTTGCAATAGTTTGATATCTAATTTTTTTCGAAGAAGGCAATAAAAGGCCAAGCTATGACTGACTTCCTTGTTGATCATCCATCTGTGGAAGATATATCATTGAATTCTGAACTTCCTGATGAAGAGGTCTTCTCTATTCAAGACAATTCTCAATAATGGGAAATGTACTTTAATGGGGCCTCCAGAAGTTCAACAAGGATGAGAAGGGAAAACCATAAACTCAACAAAGATGGGTTAGTAATTGTACTTATATCTCTAAAAACAGTATTACCTTATTCCCTCCTGTTATCATAAGGTGGTACCAACAATGAATCAAAATATCAAGCTCTCGTTACAGTCTTTGAATTGGCAGATCAGGTGCAAGTGAAACACTTGAAAGTGAAAGGTGATTTTTAATTGGTAATAAAACTGATCAATGGGGAATATTCTATCAAAAAAGAAGAGTTAATCCCTATATGTTATTATATCATAAGATTAATGGCTGAATTTCCTTCAATGTTAACATTGTGTTATGTCCCGCGATCACAAAATTCCCAAGCTGATGCATTGGCTAATGTATTTAAAGCCTTCTCATATCCAAATCGGGATGAGACAGTCATCAACATAGCTCATTGTCTCATGGTCTCGCATTTTTTTCAAACCAGAATAGAGGAAATTAATTAAATTATCCCTATTTCTGAGTCGTATGGTCATACCATGGGATGGAGAACACACATCATGGAATATCTTCAAAATAGAGTACTTCCACCAAATAGGGATGAAAAAGAATAGATCTGATGTCAAGAAGCCAATTTTACTCTTTACGATAGTCCAGATCAACAGAAGATCCTCTACAAATGAGGCTTTGCTGTAATCCTCTTAATCTGTACTGATGGAGAAGAATTTATAGTTGTCATGAAAGAAGTACATTCAAGAGCTTGTGGTGTTCACCAATCTGGGCATAATCTTTCTGATCAAATCTGAAAGCTTGGATATTCTTGGCCTTCAATGACATAGGATTTCACAGATTTCACTAGGATATGTCATCCTTGTCATGTACATTCCAACTTCATTCATAAATCCCCAAAGTTCCTATATACAGCTAAATACTCCAATCCATTTTCCACATGGGGAATGGATGTAGTAGTACCTTATCCTCCAGCTATAGCCAAGAAGTTCAGGTATATTCTTACTGCTACTTAATTATTTTCTAAATGGGCTGAGGAAATTCCTCTCAAAGAAGTCGGATCCAAAATAATTTTTAGCTTTTTCAAAACTAACATCATCACAAGATTTAGTTTCCCTCATACTATATTAATGGAAAATGGAACCAATTTTTGTTTTTTTGAGATAATAAAGTTATATCTGGAGCACAAGTCAAATCAAACTATTCATATCGCTCTCATACGGTGTCCAATGGATAGATAGAGGCTTTCATTAAGACTCTATAATGTATACTCTAGAAAATTGTGGATAAAGATATTAAATATTGGCCTGATAAAATTTTGCATGCTTTATGGGCTTATCAGACTACTATCCATACTACTGCCCAGGAAACACCTTATTCATTGGTATACAGAATATAAGAAGATTTTCCAATTGAAATGAAATTTCCTTCACTAATAGTTTCAAACTGTGATTAGTTTTTTACAGATGAAAGGTCTTATAAATAGTTTAATGAGTTGGAACATTTAGAATAAAAATTATTTCAAATGTTGCATTATTTAGAATTATATCAAAATAGAATAGCATGACCCTTTGACAAGAAATTTCACCTCTGTTCATTTTTTCATGAAAAATTGGTATTGGCCCTCAGGACTACAATGATACCAGGAAAGAAACCTCAAAAGCTTGATCCAAAGAGAGAATGACATTATTTCATATGCATGTTTTACTCAAATGGTTCTTATGTGTTAATATAAATGGATGGAGAGCTTATTATGACTCCAACTAATGTGAGATTCGTAAAGAAATACTTTTTGTAGTTGCACACTTCATCCTTACTACATGACTGAAAACAGCATAGCCCCCAACGTCCTTACTACAAGACATAAAACTATACAATAAAAAGTCATAGTCTCTAGATGTTAAACTTTTTAACAACCATAATCTTCCACACCGCTTGAAGATAAAATGCATAGAATTTTTGTCCTTGTAGCATGACATAAAACCGCATGACACCATTTTTACTAGTTACATGACATTAAACCATACAGTTAACGTCTTCTCTACTTGACATTATGAGATTCTCTATAAAAGTATCATTGATAACATTGCTACTCCATAGTGATACATGAGTCCTTTTCTTCCCTGTGACTAAATGAGATCTGCATAGGGCCCTCATTTCAAGAATTAAGTGTGGCTTGATTCTCATCTATTTGAGATATGTAGAGATGCCAGGATCTCCAATCTTGGGCCTAGGTGCAAGCAAAAAAAAATTATTTCTCTTTTTCTTCTCTTTTATATGAACTATATCTATACAGTGTGTAGTATTAAGATATATGATATTATTTTCATACCATTTTGTGAGATAAATTTAATCATTCTTCTAGAATGTGTTAAAGCCACCCGTCTCCCATGTCAAACACAGTTGGTGTTGGAAATTAATGTTTAAATAACTAAGTATGGGTTGATTCTCATCTATATGATATATGTAGAGATTCCTAGATCTCCAATCGTGGGACCAACCATGATATAACCCCCCCCCCCTTATTACTTATATAAGAATCATACCAACATTGGGAATGTTTAAAGAACTATGTATGGATTGATTCATTCCCCTAGAAAGACACATAGTGACACTTTGTTTTTATCCCTTAGAACAGCTACAATATGTATTTATTTTCACACCCTTTCATCTTCATCCTTACCACAGGATGTTAAACTACATGGGAATCTAACACCCCTCTTATTCACTTGTGTCACCTTTGTGTTATAGAATAAACCCTTACTACTCCATGTTTCTCACACCGAGAATAGATCACCTGGTCTTAGGAATCGGGTAAAAGGATTATTTATATAAATAAGGTGTCTCAATTTCTTATGGGTCTATCAGGGTCCTCACTGCATAACTTAAAACTACACAGTATAATGTCCCCACTGCATGACTTAATAATGCACAGTATAATTTCCTCGCTGCATGAATTTATACTACACATCATAATGTCAATTCAAAGAGAAACAAAGAAAGTCTCCATTTTATATATGAGTCAAATATATGTAAAAGAAATTAAACTCTTTTCCAATATTGATTCAAATATTTATTATGTGCATTGAGCACAACCAACTTCTATATTTCACACACTTAATCTTGAATATTTCTAGATCTTAATAATATTTCTTATAGTTTTTGGTGATATAATTTATAATACCTGAGAACACTTTTTACTGACAATACAGTATGTGAACTTAAGTGGCCTTGCATAATTTTCCTACATAATGCGCTTGTCAGTCAAAAGATGACACTATTTGGATATGCAACGTATGCCTCAGTTTGACCTTCATAATATAGCCCCCATAACAGTTTTTTCAAATGATGATAATTTTTTTCTTACTTATAATTTCTTTGTCCAATTCAAACTTTGATGAAAATTTACATGAATCTATATTTTAAAACAATCATTAATGTATATTTGTCCCATTACCTTTATCTAGATCTAAAAGTCTTCAAGTACATGGTTTACAAATTTATCTCTCCACATGTTCAAATCAATATAAAATAACCTCGAATCATCTGACCACTTATCAAAAAATGTTTCCATCTATTCTCCTAGTTGTATGACCTTAAACTGCAGACACCATAACTCCTACGTTTGGGCCAGTCCTTCTTAAAAATCATATTCCTCTGATTCTATGGAAATCTTGATTAGAAATACCCCCTCCATATTCAGGTACCTTTCTCCATATATCAGACTCTGTGATTCAAAAAATATGAATCTCCATAATCTTTCTTCATCTTTTATCAATAGAATGTCAAATTCTTAGGATCTCTTTTTCGGACTATGCAGTATGTGACCTTAGGTGGCCTTGAATAAAATTTCCGTACATAACGAGAATGTCAGTCCAAAGATGACACTATTTGGCTATGCAGCATTTTCCCTAGTTGTCCCTATATAACATAACCCCCATAATGGGTTTGTCAAATAATGGTAACATCGTTCTTGGAAAAGACTTCCTATAATATATTTAGCCCTTTTTCAATATGACTCTTCAGATTTAGAAATTCCAAAATCAAAATTTACAATTTTACCTTCCATACCTGAATATGGTAGTATGTTTTCAAACCAAATATCAAGAAATTGGGAGTCTCATACCATTGGTCAGAGCTAAATACCTTAAATTAATGATATATTATTTCCTCACCGCATGACATAAAACTGTATAGTATATTATCGTCATTGCATGACTCAAAACTACACAGTATAATATCCTCACTGTATGAATTAAAATTACACAATATGATATCCTTAATTCTCCTTTATGAAAAAATTTAACCATTCTTCATAATTTTTTATGGAAATATTTTTTCTATTCATGATATATTTCGGTATAAAACAACCCTTTCATTGTTAAAATCTATTTCCTTGGAAAAACACCCATTGTGGCCTTGATTCACCCAAATCTTATTTTCCCCTATCTATCAGCATTAAAATGTTAAATTCCTAAGAGATACTTTTCTTAACTATGCAGTACGTGCCCTTAGGTGGACTTGCATAAGTTTCCTACAGAATGGGCATGTCAGTCAAAAGATGCCACTATTTGGCTATGTAGCATATGCCCCAGTTTGTCCTGTATAACACAAATCTCATAACAGGTTTGTAAAATAATGGATTCTTCGTTCATAGAATAGACCCCACTTATGTTGATATAAGATATAAATTTGGTGACCATAAAAATCATGGCTCTAGACTCCCCTTGGAGATATCTAAATAATATTAATGCAATTCTTAGCCACTGAGTCTTGTTTGGGATCTAATTTCAAATTTTATGGTCAAAGATATTTTCACCATAAACATTATCCCTTTATAGTCCAACATGCATGAATCTAAATTTCCAACAACAAGAGACATGGTACACACTATATTGAGAACCCGCAAAGGGAACTATAAACAAAAGTTGAGCCCCAGATCACTAAATGTACATTTTGTATGATTTAGGTAATATTGAGGAATAAAAAGTAAAAAGATACAAAGTTTTTGGGGTTTTCTATATAACCCTAGGAAAAATTAAACTATCCTTACTAAGCCTAGTGGCTTAGGTAAAAAAAAATCAGCTAGCGAGAATGAAAACACAAATGATTTAAGAAAAAATGATTTTCATTTATGAAAAACTTTTCATATAGGGGCATCCAAAAATTGGAGTCTCTCTCTTATCCAAAATCACAAAAGGTTTTCTACATGACACCTTATTTGGTTAACAACCTCTTGAACCCTGGTAACTACCCATTGAAGCTTTTTTATTTGACTAGATCCGCTCTCTTTAGCATGATAAAACGTTTCTATAGCATATGAAATGGATTTTTCACCATATTTTTGACTTCTCTTAATGAGTTGTGAATCTGGTCAATATCTCTTGTAATGATATCTAATTCCTATAGAAGGTGTAGCTGCTTAACAGTATTTTCTTTGATTTTCTGCTTCAGTACCTTCATCTTTGCAGTGTGATCAGCCTCATCCCAGGATAGTGCTGCTTCGAATTATTCAGTGTTGATAAATAATTTTCATTTTATCAAGTCTTATCAAATCATTTTCTCTTGTTCCCTCCATTTGATAATTTATTTCACCATGATATGAATTTCGTGGTAATCAAAACTATCAAATACCATCCTGATAAATAGATATGAATGTAGTGAAATTCATGAATGCATTTCCTCATGGGGTATCTCAAATATTATCTTCCATATATTATGTGATGCTTTGTGACGTGCAAGGTGAATATCCTTTTGCAGTTCTGGTTCTGATTTATAATCACTGTCATAAAGAGAAATGTATTCTAAGATTAGTGCACTTAAATAAGTGCCATGTACTACTCCTTCATGAACAATGGATGCTTCACCTTCTAATACCATTTGGGCTGATGTAGAGGATTCACCTCTAGACATAGCAATTGATGTTGATATCCCTATAAGGTAAATCAAAAATTATTGTTGCGGTTTTCTTCAAAGAATAACAAAATTGAGTACAATCACAATATCAGAATATCTTACCTAATAGTAGGTTAGAAATTTGAGAAGACTCCATCCCAATATTCTCAGTTTGAACATTTTTTTTGATGTTTCTGGGTGAGTTGTTCTATCTTTAATTGGATCAAGATCTTATGAATGAATCTTAGGAAGAATTGATATCTCAATATTCACCTGAGACAATGTCTCCACAATGATGGGATTGGCATTAATATAAATAATTCGTTCAATTATCGTTGTGGCAGTAGTTTCATTAGTTGGATCTGCATATCTCAACCATCCATGGTTAGAAATTTAATCATAATAAGATTAACAACATGAATAAAGAAAACTCACATCTAGTTGATTCTATACGAGGATCTCCAAAATCATCTAAAGAATTTGGTATATTAACATGTTCTAATACTTCTTCAAAAGACATGCCAAGGTTCATCATTTCATCCAATGAAATCGAATATACTAGGTTAGTCTCACCCATTGGAGTGCTCTGTGTGTTTTCTTCTCAACATTCCTCAGACAACTTTTGACCCCGAATAGTTTTATCAGCAACAGTTTTGGGATCAGTATCAATCATTGCCGGATGATCTGGTGCATGTGAAGAACTTAAGCACCACAAGAGGGAATTCAATTGTTGTTACATTTTATGTTCTATAAAGCATTGATGATTTACCAGAAGCCTCATCTCCTCTGATAGTTGGTATCGGAGCAATGCTGGTAACAAACATTATTTCCTCTGGCCTCAATGCCTCTTCGGGAACCATTGGATTAGCAAGATTTTGTGCCTGTTCAGAAACACCCTCCATGGTTCATTTAAACTTATCAGTAGTTTCTTTCCAAAATGAAATTGAAGAACCCCTATAATTCTAAGATGTTTAAACACTTTTTTATGAATAAAAGGATAAATTTGATGATTATCAAGAAGACATGAAAATACCAATAAAATGCTTTACTATGGATCTATTTCATAGTTGATTTTGCTTCTTCACCTTCCGTGGAGGGATTTCATCATCATCTCCAAATATAGGTATTGGAGATTGCAATACCCTTTCCATTTCATCGTCCATGGATTGTTGGCCCATAGATATTTCTCCCGATTCAAGAGGTGATCTGATAGCTTCACGAGTAGTTCCTCTAGGGATATAATTTAGTTATGTGACATCAATTATTCTTCCTTTAACCAGTTTCAAGTTAATATGACACTTCCCCATAGTGACAATGCTTTGACTAAAATTCAAATTTGAAAGAAGAATAAAATGTGAGAAAAAGGAATCTTACATCCTCATGGTCCAAAAATCACACCATTATTCATCTAATGAAAGACTAGTCTCTTTGGTGGAACCAAGATCTATAATTTCCATCACCCACTTCATGGTGGGAATGGATTGATCAGTTTCATATATGAGAATTTATATCTCTTGAATTTATTTCCTCACCTCATTGGGATTGTCCTTAAAAATAATGTTAGAAGAAGCCTATAAGTCCCCCACTCCTAGAATATGCATCCCTTCACGTAGATCCATCCACATGGTTTCAGCATCACAGTATAAACATTGCCATATTTGAACAGCCTCTAGTCATATATATTCATATTGTATATCAGCGTGTTTTGAATAGGATCCTACATCCATGGATTTGAGTTTCTTCTGAACCCCTATAGTCATGAGTGGGGGATTAGAAAATGGAACTCATCGCTCTTCAAAATGATGGTGACAAGATCATCTTGATATATCTTCGGTAGGGATCAATGGGGTGGCTCTCTTAACTCTGGAAGGGGGTTATATATGGAAAGATGTCTCTTTGGTGAATTTTATTCATCTTAACCTTCACCCTTTGACTCTCATGAGTCGGCCCCTAATGATGAAGATTTACCTTCCAAACGAAGGGGTTCCCTTCCACTACTTTTCTTTACCCCCACTCGGGGGGAAACATGATTTAATACCCCTTCAAGTTAAGATGCGTCCTAGTTTTTGGAATACCATATATTTAATCTTCATAATGCATTAGAGACATGTAAATTAAATATTTCCTCAGTCTTCTCTACAGATGTCAAGAAGCATAGTTATCGGGAAACTATTAGATGTTGCTTTAATCTAACATGTATAGGAGGGGATACAATAATTTTTTACAGACATTTTAATTGATGCACAAATATATATAGAGCATAGGGCTCACATATGATTTCACCATTAATCCTAGTGGCCAGTACACCATCTCTGAAAGGGAGAATATATGCCCTTAACTCTATACCGATTGTCCCATCATCAATAAATTGCCTTGTAGGCGGGTTCCCATAAGTAAAATGTTGAAACTCTTTATGCATACTTAATCTGGACTTGATGTCTTATGTGTATAGAGATAAGGGTGAAATACAAGAAAAATACTGAATAGATGGTCTAAAAGAACTTCCATAAACATGTACCCCACTTTTTACTACATATGTTTAGAAGTGAGTAGAGATCCATCAACACAACACTTGGAATGATTCAAATATTCTAAAAGAAGACTTCCCTCTATAAATGTGTAGTACATTCCTATGAATCTGGGCCAAAATGAGAGTATCTAACCATACCATCATTTTCTCAACCAGCTTGGCCGCAATAATAATAGTACATATCCTCATGCCTTTTTTAGTGTCTCAGACTGGTAACAAATACACGCTAAGCCACATGGCCAAGAAACATTCCAAAAGTGTCTTTGTAGAAATTATTTGGTTGAATTCATATACCCATATATCAAATTATCCTTTCTCTAATGTTGTCCAAAAAGTTTCAAGGGTACCACTCCTCTCTTCACCAGGAAAAATTTTCGAACACATGAAGATGGTACCCTTTTCCTTCTTCTTTATCAAAAATATTTCCATCCATTCCTCTGGATGAATATCCCTCCTATTGTGATACTTCATGGTGGTCGTGTTCTTGAGTTTTTTAAATATTTTTATCAACTCACGAACCAAATATGGTGTATTCTTTGAGTCATTCCAATTCACCTTGGGAGGAATAAACTCATCATACATGTCTCCAAGGATTGGAGATTCGGAAATCTTGTAAACATCCCACAAGCTGATGCCTACCTCTCCATGTGTTAAATGGATGGAGTTGGTCTCTGGGATCCATAGACTTAATAATTACGACATGAAATAATCACTCTTATGCATATAAGTTTTCCCTAACAAGAAAAACTCATAAATACCAATGCCTTTCAAATCATCTTTAAATTCTACACAGGTCATGTAAACCCAATATTCAAACATCCATGCGGGTTTTTCACCTCCTTCTAGGCGGAAATCCAACTTTTCTTCAAATCCTTGGTCTAATCTATCTGAGAATATTGAAAGATGGATTAATAATAATGTGGATGTTGCTCGGGTGTGTGTGCATTCAAATATGTAGCACATAGGCTGTGATGCATGATATGAGCGTTCTATGTTGTCCCACCATTAGAAAATGAGCGCCCAATAGAAACATTTCCAAATGAAATGTTGGTATGATCTTGAAACCAAGAATGTGGGAAACAGTTCTTTGGATCTGGAATATTAACATCCTACAAATTCCTATAGGCTATACAATGGATGTTTGGTTATTTGGGGATAGTTGAAATAGTACTTCTTCAAATATTTTTCAATGTTTGTAAGGGTGGTGTTGCAAATGTCAAAGTAGTTGTGACCGACAACATTCATCGTGTACTAATCCTCTTAAAGGCTAGTTAATCAGCTGTTCCACTTCTTTTGGGAGACATTAAACCTTCAAAAGGACAGGAAACAATATTTTATGTAAATTCGTTTTTGATATTTGACTAGAGAATTGAAAAAAATAAGCAAAGGCATTAATGTGTGAAAGTATAAAACTTTGGGCGCAAGTGAAAAATGACGTGTAAGTGTCGCACCCCAATTATAGTGTGTAACTAAAAACATATGAAAGAAGTGTGGAGAAATAGAATCGTCTGAGTGAAAGAAGACTTGTGCCCCGAGAGATAAAATTACAGAAGTTGTGAGGCTTTTCACGGAATTGAAGCTGCTATATATAAGCGATAGACATTACCATGTGCGCCTGAATCCTGCGTGTTTCTAGCTTGCATGACCAGTTGTTCTACTCACATAAAGCATTCACACCTTTGTACTATTTTCATTCTCCTTAATTAATTTACCTCAGTATACGATACTCTTTTAATTCTGGATCCAATTATGAAGGGGGGGGGTTTGTTGAAAGTTTGTTCCATCAAAGTGTCTTGAAAATGACTAAGGGAAATACATTAGAATGGAGAAGGGAAAATACATGAATAAAATCAAGATTTACAAAGGAATAAGATTTGGTTTTCTCTAATCAGACCAAAAGGGTGTCTGTGTGTAGCCTACTTGCATGCCCCCATCTTTCATGCAACCTACATTCGCTCTAAAACTCCTTTCACCCAAGGTCCTATTTTTTCCTATAAATAGACCCCTAGGTTCTTCAATTTTATAGATGAATTTTCCTGAAGCCCAATTGATGCTCTCGTCACCATAGTGCTTCACCCAAGTCCTCCAAAACATTCAAGGTAGTTATATAACACCTCAGGTGGAGGAATTTATGGAGGATCATATGACTTATGTCTATTTAGTGTTTGAAATCCATAACAATTGCTCTCCTATGGCGCCCAACCTCATAAAATCAGAAAAAAATTGTGTGCCACCTGTTCCTTTGATAGGATCATGAGCACCCCACATTTGGATCACCAGTGAATACTCTTGAAATCTTGAGCCAGGTCTCACCCATGTATTACCATTCTAGTTTTTCATCACTTAAGTGAAAATTAGGTCACCCAAGCCTACTTATGTCACCATACTTGCACGCCCTTCTCTACTTTGGTTCCCATATTTGATTCACATACTCTCTTCAGTCTAAAAGACATAAAAATCTATTCAAACCCATTCATGGAAAGTCTTCTTCTTCATTGGATCCACTGTTAGAAACTAATTTAGTAGAGACCTCCACAGAACCTCCTGACTTATCAACCCTTTGGGAAAGGAAGATCAGCGTGCCTCCTATATCGGGTTTGTATATCTACTATCAGAGGTTTCCCATATTAGATTCACAATGGGGTTAGTATTCTTGGAGTGATGGTGGGTTTTTATATTCATATTCACTTGGACCATTATCCCAGGAACATGTTTGGATGTTATGGGTTTTGAGAATTAGGGTTTAGGTATTGACCTCTCACTTCTCAAAGATATGGAACCTCGTATCTCTGTTAGGCAAGGTATAGTCCATGCTTGCTTTTCCATACAAGCAATAGAAAAATCTCCCTCCCCTACCAGGATAAATTTTAGGGCATCCATCCTAGTGTAATCCCCTAAAATTCATCCATTCTTCCTTTCATTGGACCCTTGTCCAATGTGAAGAGAACAAAGGGAGGGCTCTTCACCTCGCCCTCATCAACCCTGACCACTATAGGTGTACCCTCATTCACCAGTAGAGGACGAAAAGTGTTTTTTTCATTGCTGAATCTTTTACATCCTCTTGTTTCTCACACTGAGCATGACTCTTGTGGGCTTAGAGATTCGTGATGATTACAACATTTGAACAAACACTCACATTACATGAACAATGAGAACTATGATTCCCACCATAATCAGGATACATAGGAATCCCGTATAAGGACTCAATCTCACTAGATATCCCCTTCAGGAATCCAACCCTAATTTCCTTAATCTGGGCATCCTCCTTAAGAATAAGCCCCGAATTAGACACCCATTCCATCAAGGCATTCTTTTCTGAAGTAAGCACAAAATTATCTCTCTCAAAGGACTATACTCTCATATGAGACTTATCGAACTATGTGGGATTTTATTTCTATTAACATGGGTTACATAAGAAGCCTCCTTGAGGTTCAAACCAGATACCTTAAATCAACCCTATTCTCCTTGGTCCATATTCCCAAAACGGTCTAATCTATATTGGAAACCCATATCCTTTCCAAGTTCATTGGTCTGTTTCGGCATAAGTCCCATAGAAAACACGGACTAATCCCCTTTTGCTTAGATTCCATACCACATGACATTAAATTGTATGACTAGGTTATTATAATATGGCCTTAAAAGGTATGATGTGTCCCATTGAGAAGTGCTGAACTGCGAGTGTTATGATTCCATTCACAAGGATATGTTGGTAACCCATTTCATGGGTATGATCCCAATATCAAGACAAAACTTCGTCTACCTAGATGAGAATAAATTCCATAGTACCCCAATGAGTGGCTTCAAAATCATTATTATCATATAGATGATTAAAAGAGTCTCTAAATAGTATATGAGAGGATCCCATTGACTGAGAATGTTGAATACATATGGATATCTCTGTAAATGAAGAACCTCAAATAAAAACGGATGATTCAAATTTTTACAAATGTTATTAAGTTATTGCAAATTCCAAGGGAAAATTATTTTATACTAGGATAATTAAAAAGGATTAATGAAAACATCTTAAATTTATAAAGAGAGTCTTCGAGTAGATAATAATTCCCCCCCATAAGGGTATTATGAGTCTATCCTTCCATCCTCTCTACCAATGAACGTTCCTAAGTATCATAATGTTCAATATTAACAAACGCCTAACTTTGGAAAGTATATCCCCTTTGGGTAAAGAACTCTTAGAAGTTTCCAGTTCCATGAATAAATCCAATGGAAACTGTCTGGAAGTAGTGATTTTTAAAACTATAACACACATTTCAAGGAACTAAGAAACACCATGGTAAAATTCTATCACTACAGTAATGAGTAAAATAGGTTAATTAATATTAAAATTATAGGATAATCTATCAAAATCATCTCAATAATTTTATTTTTTTTCATTTTATGATATTTATTTTACTATATCCTTCATAAATTAAAATATATGTAAATTTGTTCATATTTTCCATTAATAATGGAATTTATATTCCTTCATGTAAATAATTCATAAAATATTTCACTATAATTATTTTAATATTTATAATAGGTTTTCTTTGGAATAAAAATATGTTATGAACATAGATAAATGGTTATTTTGACCAAGAATAAATTATTTTTTTGATATTAATTTATTTTTAAATTTTTGGTAATGGTATAGTTACCTAAAATTATTACTCATCATCAATGCAATTCCTGTTAAAGTGAGTGATAAATCAGGATAAATAAATTTTATAATATTAAAATTGATGTATTTTTTCATACATTAATGTGTTTCAATTTTACTATGGATGAAAATTTAATTTATTGTAACACCCCAAAATTCTAAAATAAAAATCATGTAATGTATAACATGTGTGACATAAGGCACCAAGCATGTAAGGAAATATAATATCAAGAGAATTTATAATATATTTAATATTTTAAATAGATTCAATTTATTATATATATTTAAATTCACTCAATAATGAGTTATCTTTCATTACACATAAGAGAGAACTCCTTTGATAGATTGCATTACATGTAAGACTGAGTTTTATTGAACAAGAATTTATTATTAAAATATTATTTAATATAATAAGATATAAAATAAAAGTTATGAATATTATTAACTAAATTATTATTATAAATAGTTTACACAAATATAAAATTAATTCACTAGTTTCAAATTAATTATAGATCAATATAAGAACCAATTGAATTTTGAAACAATATTTTTATAGAAAACTATTTTTAGGCTCACACAGATATTTTAAAAAATATCAATTCAGTTGCTGAGTGATATAAATGAAATATATATATTATATTTCTAATATAATATTTTCGATACTAATCGAATAGATTTTATAATCATAGGATAATAACAAACCCAATATTACACATAAAATACTATATTGCTTTTAAAAAAATTTACCCCCTTTTAATGGAAACCCCATTTAAATCCAATTTTGACCCTTTTATAAATTTAATATGTGAAAATAATTTATCTTTGAAATATAAACCTAAAAATTATGATAGGTTAATTTTGGGTATATTTCTGTGGTTTTTCATTTTTTTAATTAACAGTGAAAAATACTGAATTTTAGTTCAAAAAAATCTTTTTCATCTATTTTATTTAGAATGTTAAATTGTATTTATGATTCGTTTTAAAGATTAATTATATAATATTTTTATTAATTAATACAATACTAGTCATTGGGATGAATTTTAGTTTTAATATGACTATGAAAATATAGCAAATGTTTGATGGTTTTTACATTAAAAACATGTATTTTCATCTCATATACGAGATTAAATTTAAATTACATTGTAATACTTCTATGATTTGAATTTGGATAAATTTATTCCAAATTTGGAATCATAATAATTTATATTATATTATAATTTGAACTTATTTTTTGACCAAATATATTAGGGGTTGTAATTAAAATTATTTACAATGATTAGGGTAAAATTAAACTTAACAAGGGACTAAACCTTTTTATCAGGGGTCCAAATGACTTATATACTTGTCCAAAATCCATTTTATGGACATATTTATAACGTATATTCACTTTGAAAAAATATATATATTATGGGATCCACATGAAATATGAAAAATGTGGGTGGAATTCCTTTTTCAAAATATTAAAAGATCACTACTCCTCCACTATCAAAAGGCCTCCTCTCCTCACACTTCCTCACACCTATCATTGCCCATTATATTGAACAATATCTAAAAAAAATATCACATAAAAATACATCCCCTCATACTAGAATACTCTCCTTGGTTATAATGCAATCCAAGGAAGCCCCTTTTTGCAAACCAAAAGGAGTTACCCAAATAAGTGGTAACAAACTTCTTCAATATATTTATTTTTATTCCCGTTATCCAATCTATAAAATAATATTATTTAATAATTTTAAGAAAAACCAATATAATTAACATAATGGTATGTTGTGATGATAATGTTTTGACCTACACATACACAAACCTCCATCTAATGGGTGACACACATATTGTTTATGTGTCTGTTGAACAACCACCTCAAAAAAACCATGATTGATCTTTCTTCCTTTATCGCCTATCATGGTTGTAATTATGATGAAAAATATGGTTATATATGTTATATGTCATATTTATTATTTCTTTGTGATTATTTATTTACATAATAACACATACCATTATGCTATCCATTTTTTAAATACAATAACATTATCTGTGGAAGCATAGACTATCACCCCTAAAAGTGATGTGATTCATTCACAGTATACACGGAACACATAAAGGATTATTTCAATTTATCACATGTAACATAAATTAAATTTAAGTAATATTCATGTCATAATTACCATTATGGAAATATTATATATCATTTTCATTATTACCCTTTTCACACACTAAAAAGTGGTAAGGCCAGTCGTGGATGTGTACACTACCGCCTCCTCAACACGATGTGATTCCTTTTTCATCACAAGAATCCTATGTATCAGTATATATGATTAAATAACATGGTATTTATGATATAATGATCGTTATGAACATATATAGTTTTACTTATCTTCTTTCCATAATGGTAACTAAAAATGGGAATGTTACTCATGGGTACGTACGACCTATGGTCTCTATGATTTTAAAATTGGTTCAATTTTCATCACCATCATTCGTGATTGGTTTTAAAAGAATAATTGATCTATAAATATGAGAATTATTTAATTTTTATTATTATTGTTATTAATATGTTTATATGATGACCCATTTTACCATAGTTGATCTACCAAAGATGTCTTCGATACATAATCTGAATATGGTCAAAACACCTGATGTAAATTTAGTCATTTAGGTATTAGTTAGAAACATTGTAATAAGTTAACTAAAATTAATAATAAATATTAAAAAAAATCAATAAAGTTAATAATTAACATAATATACTTATTCAAAAATATAAAGGCACACATGACAAGATGGACTCAAGGTAAGTTATTTTTATCTAGCTTTATACATCTGTGAGATAAATGTCATATTCACCACTTACTTATTTTATGTTTTGTACCAACTACCACATGGGATATAATATATCATGAATTATTTCATCTTTGTGTTATTTAAATGTTTCATTTGATTATTATTACTATTGGCTCTTCCAATTCATTTATTACCTAAATTTTAAGGGATTTCAACTCAATTTACATTTCATTTAGTCTTATGTGTTATTATGCACCAATTCACTTTTTTAAGTTGTATATACTTACCTTTTATGTTTAATATCATCAATATCCTTATTATAATTATATTAAATATTTATTTTAATGTTATTAATTCAGGGGGATTATGATTTAAATGTTTTAATGTTTTATTGAACACTTTGGAATGTTTAAATAATATTATCCTTAAGAACGTTCTTAAAAATTATCTTAGTAATATCACTTCCTTTTTCGATTGTTAATTTTATCTTAAAAAATAAATTTATTTTAATAATTATTTTTTGGTAATTTAATTAAATATCATATTATCATGCAATGGATATTAGTATTTCTTAAATTGTATATCATTTTATATATAGTGTCTACATTGACAGTAGTTTAATTATTTGGGGAGTTATTTATAATTCCTTACTCTATATTCAACAAAAATATTTGATAAGTCATATTTGTTATTTATATTATTCAATATGAAAAATTATTTGGACTAGAAATGAATATTGGGGCCTATAATTTATATAGCGCCTTGATGCATCAATATATTATCATGATGTGAATAATTTAACCTAATTTAACGGGCTTCTATCCATAGTTTTAAAAAGTCTTGTGAAAGGTCTTGAAGGTATAGGTTTTCATGTGCCTCAGACACGACATCCATTAAGAAATAATTTCCCTAATTAAGATTCATTTATTTTTCA
Source organism: Viscum album (assembly GCA_963277665.1). Lineage (NCBI taxonomy): Eukaryota > Viridiplantae > Streptophyta > Magnoliopsida > Santalales > Viscaceae > Viscum > Viscum album. Next base: position 1,445,556,830 of record OY728145.1, on the reverse strand, counting down.
TTCATGATATTTTTTTAAAATATCTATGATAAATTTCATTTTAATTTCATTGATTAAATAGAATACATTTTAGTTCTTAACTTGGTTTATTTATTTTTCCTTATCTAGTAATTTTAGTAGCATATATTATCAGTTAGATACATATCATGTTTATTATTCTCATAAAATCATGATTTATTTCATTTTACATACCCTTACTATGCATTTGATCTCACACTTATTATGTTTTCTACCCCTAGATTGTGAAGAAAATATCTTCAAATAATCGTTCAAGGATGCAATTTATTTCATTGTATTATATATCATGTTTGTATATTCTATTTCCAAATGTATTATGGGTATCATTAATATAATTTGGATTTCTATGACTATTATATTAGTCTGTACTAAGGGATTTGATTCCTTGTAATCATGATAATGTAATAAAATTGGGCATAGAATCTTGGCTTCTGTGGTCACGGCATTACAGTTGGTGTCATAGGAAGTCGAGCATCAACCATGGAAACTATATTTAGAAAACGTAGATTAAGAAACATAACTCTAAGATCGAAATTCTGGATAAGTATAGTAAAACGTCCTCTAATTTTGTTAAGGTAAATATTATGTGGTTATTTCTAGAAATACATCCTTAGCCGGATATTACAAGTGGATGTGGTTCTGGAATAAATGTACCTAGGAGTAATAACTGTAACAAGTTGTGTTGGGACAGACACATTGTAACCAGGTACATGACAATGGTCCTTACTATGAACCTTGTTTTACACACCCAGGGGATACACATAAGATAATTAATGTTTTATTGACAAACCATATTGAATGAATTTAATATAATGATATCCCTAAAGTAACCATGAATATTATTATGAGATTATCTATGAATAAATTTTATAAATTATGTTAAGTGATTCACTAGTTTTGGATTGTATATTATGTTATGATTTAATATAGTAAATTCCACTATTTATAAATGGTTCCAAGTATAAGGAATGGGAACTCCACTAATTCACATGATCCAAAGTATAAGAATGATCATATCTTTTTTTGTCTTAATAAAACATTTCGAAGGGATATAATGTCACAAGTATTCTAACCATATAAAGAATAATATCATGTGGTAATGAGATAGAAAATAATTTCATGATTCATATGGCTTTGAAGGGAATCAAGAGTAGAGGAGGATGGAATAGAAAAAGTTAGATGAAGATATGATTTGAAATAATTACTTTCGCATATGTGATAATTGTGGATAGAAACAACATTTTATTTTCATAAAAGGAATGTCAGTTTTCTGCAAGTGTGGAATGAGTGACCACCATGATTGTTATTAAAAGGGTATGAAAATGGTTCCCAATGTATACAGCTTCAACTGTAATGAAATAGTAAACTATGAAAATCATTGTATCAAGCGTCAAATTAATATTTCAAAAATGATGATATTAGATAATGGTCATGTTATAAAACTACCTTAGATGAAGAGTAATGATTAATATAACTATTCAAGAATTATTTTATTTGATTATTTTCATAGTTATGTACTAGTAATATGACTTATGTAATATATGAGGATTGTACAATTGTACTTCTTTATTATGGATTTGAGATCAATTGTTTAATGGTACCAAGATAATTTATTTAGTAAAAAAGTCAAATTTTTTAAAACACCAGATTGAGGGAAATAAAACCCTTAATTTTTTCATGATGTTTTGATAATAAAGATGAAATTATTTATATGATAATTTCTAACTACCCTAGAATTGATTAATGACTTGTAGAAAAGTGTTATATTCTATTATTGATGGAGTTTACAACACTTTTGGATTTAAGTAATATATCCAATAATATGTATCTTACATAAGGAATAAGAAAAAATATAGGATTCCAATAAGGTTTTATGGTTAATTGAGTAATTACCCTATTTCAAGAAGATGTATGATGATGTTATTCACATGTTTGGATTCTGAAAATTTTTAGCTACTCCATAATGATTAAAGGATAATTATAATTTAATTTTTCAAAATCCAGTTTCTTTTCTAAATTATTCAATCATAATATTTTGTAATGATTACCCACATATAATGAATTTTGTTCTTAGAGATGAAATATAATTAGTTCAAGGAATAATCAATGTAAAATATTATGTTTGTAGACACATATATTTACATACCTTTATAGGTAGTAAATGAATTCTTCAATGGGGTTTTGAAACAAAAATGTTGTCCTAATACCTTAATCTTTGTTGAACTCATGGCCTTATAAATCATCATAGATTTATGGAATTGTATCCATCATAATTTCATTGATCATTCACACATTTTTTATTTAGGTCCTAAATCACTCCCTATAAATATTTACTCTTCATTTAAGTACATATATCTATTTTCCACTAATGTTATCATACATAGAGATCTGGTTTTATGTTAGTCCATGTGACCTTTGTACTTTTCCTTTTATCTTATCTATATGATGTTTTATGAACCGTTCTCATGATGTGGGATTTCAAAACATGAATGATCAAAAAATATATTTAACTAATAAAGACTAAATTTCAGGGACAAAATTTAATTATGATGGGGAGAATGTAACACCTTGAAATTCTAAAGTAAGAACCTTGTACTCGATATCTTGTATAACATGCGGCACCAAGTGAATAAGGGAATATAATATATAGGTAATTTATAAAATATTAACTATTTTAAATGGCTTCAATATATTATATATATTGAAATGAATGGAACACCGAGTTATCATGTGTTACACACAAGAGATACATTTTACTATGGCTTGAATTACATGCAAGACCGAGTTTTACTGAATAGTAATATAATATTAAAATTTTATTTAATATAATACGATATAAACTTTAAGATATGAATAGTATTAAAAAAATATGAAAATACAAGGTTTACAAAAATATAAAAATTAATAATTTATTTTAAATTATTAAAAAATAAATATAAGTTTCAATTGAATATAAAAATAGTAATTTTATACACAGCTATTTTTATGCTCACAATGTTTTTTACCAAAATAAATAAAATTAATTATAATTAATGAGTTTTATTAATGTAATATATATTATATATTTAATATAATATTTATTATATTCATCCAATATATTTGATAAGAATAATAGAGTAACACACTTGATTTTACACATAAAATACTATTTTTTTATAAAACCAATTTTAAAATCTTTTAATGAAGAACCCATTTTAAATAGAATTTTCTACCCTTTTAGAAATTTAATATATCAAAATCAAAATCATATTTTAAATAAAAACATAAAAAATAGGTTATGGTGTTTATTTATTTCTATGAAGTTTCATTTTTCAATAAATACTAACCAGTTCTGACTTTTAGATCAAAAATGCTTCTTTATCTAATATATTTATAAGGTTAATATATAATTTATATTGATTTTAAAGTTTAATTATATCATATTTTTATTAATTAATAAATTTAAAGTAATATTATTTAATATCACTATAAAATTGACTATGAAAACATTGAAATCATTTGAAGGATTTTACATTCAAATCCACATTGTTGTCATGTCTGCGTGATTAAATTTAAATTAATTTCTAACACTCCTATTATTGGAATTTATAAAATTGGAATAAATATTTTTAATGATATAAATTTATAATATTTATTAATTTAAATTTTGTTTTTCACAAAAAATATTAGTGAAAGTAATTAAAATTAATTACAATTATTAGGGTAAAATTAGGTTGAATAAGGGAATAAACCTTAATCTTAAGGGTCCAAATGACCTATCAACATGTAAAATATCCATTGTATGGCTATATTAATACCATATACTCACTTTTATATACTTTTTTCGATTATGGTATCCACTTACAAAATAAAAACATGGCTTGAATTCCATTTTAAAAATATTTAAAGAGTTCCACACCTCCCCCAACTATAAAAGGCCTCCTCTCCTCCCACATCCTCACATCCCTCAAGACACTTTTACCCAACCTAGATTTTCCCAAATAGATCTAGAAATACCTCCCCTAACCCTAGAAGCCCCTAATTATGTAGAAATAAATCCATGTATTCCCTCTACTACGGAAGAAAAGGAGTTACCTAAATAAGAGGTAATAAGCTTCCTCAAGATTTTTAGTTTTATTTATATTATAGAATCCCTCAAATATTATTATTTCATTATTGTATAAAAAAACAATATCCTTAATATACTAAGTTGTTTTTATGATATTTTATTTACATACACTTACACGTACAACCATCTAATGGGTGACGAACATAATTTTTATGTGTACGGTGAACTACCACCTCACGAAATTATAATTGTTCATTTTTCCTTTACCACCCCTCATTGCGGTCATTATTATAGAAACTATGTTTCTATATGTTATATATGATATTTTTATATCTTTAAGATTCATTAATTATTTTATAATAAATAAAAATAAACATTCCATTTTGTGTAAATATGATTACATCGTTTGTGGAAGTGTGGACACCCGCCCCTTCAAAGAGATTTGATTCATTCACACTCTACATGGAACCTATAAAGGATGATTTTAATTTAAAATATGTAACATAAATGAAATTTGTATAAAATTCATGGTATAATTACAATTATGGAAATATTATATCTCATTTTTTTAAAACACTTTTCACACAATAAAAATTGATAAATTCGGTTTGGACATGTGTATTACCCCCTCCTCGACATGATGTGATTCCCTTTAAATCCCAAAAAACCTATTGAAAAGTATATATGATTAAATAAAATTTTATTTATGATATAATGATAATTGTGGAAATATATAGTGTTACTTAACTTCTTTGATAATGTTCACTGAAAAATGGGAATGTTACTCATGTGTACGCATGACATATCGTCTCTATGATTGTAATATTGGTTCAATTTTCATTGAAATAATTTATTATTGTTTTTAATAGTATAATTTATCTTTAATTATGATAATTATTTCATTATTATTATTATTTAGATTTTTATATACAGACCCCTTTGACCATTGTCAATCTACCAATGTTTTTTTGAGATATAAATTGAATATGGTAAAAACACCTGATGTAAACTTACTAGTTTAAGAAGTTGTTCTCAAAATTTTAATAAGTGAATTAAAATGAAAAATAAACTTCAAGAATTTTCTAAATCAAGTAAATAATTAAAATAAATTTATTATTTTAGAAAATAAAAATCGACGTGAAAAGGTGGACTCAGGGTAAGTGATTTGCATATCGCTTTTTACATCTGTGAGATAAATGCCATATTCACCACTTACTTATTTTATTTGGTGTACCTACAGGACTATTGGATATAATATATCATGAATTATTTTATATTCATGGTATTTAAATGTTTCATTTTATGATTATTACTTTTGGTTCTTCCAATTCAAATGTTATTATAGTTGTACTGTATTTATTCTCAATATTCATTTAGTTGAGAATTATTTATTGTTATGGACCAATACATTTTTGTATGTGGTATATACTACCCTTTGAAATGTAATATAATTAATATCCTTATTCTATAGATATTATCAGTTTCATTTAATGTCATTACTTCATGGGGATTTAGATTTAAATGTTTAAATGTGGCGTGGAACACTTTGGAATGTCTAAATATTATTCTCCTCGAGAATGTTGTAAACATTTATTGTTGAAATATCACATAATTTTGTGACTGTTAAATCTATTTTGAGACAATAACTTTGTAGTAATAATTATATGTTGAAAATTTTCTGGAATATAAATATTCTCAAACAATTGATTTTATTATTTCCCAAACTATATACAATTTTACAAATGATGTCTACATTGACAGTTATTTGATTATTTGGGGAGATATTAATAATTTTGTATTCTTTATTAAATATGGAAGATTGATAAGGAATGTCATTTATTTTGATTATTCAACATGAGTAAAGATTTAGAGTGGAAATTATGTGTGGGGACCGGACTTTATATTTCCCCTCAATACATCGATATGTTCTCATGAGAAGAGTAATTTGGAAAAATTATATGTGTTTTTAACCATAGTACAAATAATATTGTGAAAGGTTGTGATGAAATATGTTTTAAAGTGCATCAGACATGAATTACATTATGAAATAATTTTTCATATCTAGTATTATTTATTATTCTTCCATGAGATTTTGTATCAAAAAAATCATTGGAAACATTTCATTTTCATTTCATTGATTAAATTTAATGTGTTTCAATTTCTCAGCATTCCATATTTATTTTTCCTTATCTAGTTATTTTCAAGTAATTTTTTATGAGTTATATACCTTTCCATGTTCATTATTCTCATCAATTAATTATTATTTCCATGTTACCTCACCGTATTGAGTATTTGAGCTCAAACTTATTATGTTTTCTTTCCCTATGTTATAATGAAGAAATCATTAAATAAGTGTAAAAGGATGAACTTTACTCCATTTTATTATTTATCATGTTTGTATTTTATATATCCCAATGTATTATCGGTATCATGTATGTAATATTTATTTCCAAGAGTTCAAAACTAGTCAATCCTTCGGGATTTGATTTCTTGTAATCATGCTAATATAATAAAATAATACATTGGCTCTGTCCTTCTCAGGTCAAGGCATCACATTTTATTAATTTTTTAAGTATTTAAATTAGAAATCAATAACAGTATTTCTGTTTTTAAATTAAAATTATTTGAATAGTACTGAAAATGGGTTTATGGTTTTTTTATGTTAAATAATATTTATTTAATTGTTTTAAAAACATAAAAAAATTATCTTTTGTCAAGGCAAATGGAAATAACATCGAATATAGAAAATATTTCAAATTATGAGCCACTTATACTTTTGTAATGAAATTATTAAACCTTAATGACGAAGTATCATGTTACAGATTTAAGGATTAAACATTGGTAATGAGGGGATAAAATAAGTTATTAAATTTAAAATAACCTCCAAATTTGTATAACTAATATATTTTTAATTCTTTTAGACCCTATATCATCCATCATTAAAAATTGATACTAATTTTTTATAAAAATAAAATAATATTATTTTAATGTCTAAAATAATTATAATTGTTCTGTTCACTCACATATAAAAGGAAACCACGTCTCTTATAGTCCTATAAAATCATGTGACATTTAGTTCAGCCAATCTTAACCAAAATACATTCTTATATTCCTTATCCAACTCCCATAGATTGAATTCATCCCCTAATACTGTCTTAATAAGGCCTAATTTGTAATCCAAATGAGAATTATTAAATTATAGGTATAACTCTTATCCAAGTTCTTTCAATTTCTTTCTTAATTTAACTCATTCAATTATATTCTAACCATGGTGATATAATAACATCAGTATTTTTTAAATACTTAAATATAATTATTTTATGGAAAAACAGTACTCATATCCTTTTCCATAAAATGGGAAATGAAAACTTAACTCATTTCTTTTTTTGGACTACCACATCCATGAATGGATGTTTTTTTCTCATCACAGCCACACATGGCTAGTAATTTTGATAGATTTTATGAATATATATGATATTTATGAAGAAAACTATAATTATGAAAAGATAATGTATTACATAACATCTTACCATTCCGTCAGTTTGAAATTGATAATGCCATTCATGTATACGTTTAGAATATAACATCTTAGATGTGATGTTTTTACACTAGTAAAAATATAGGCTCTGTCGTCAGGGTTTTAATACTTGTTTTTATAAAAAAAGCAATAATATAGTTATGGAAAAAATTTAAGCTTAGTTTTTCCTAAAATCATAATTAATGGTTCTTTATATTTAATTTTAATGTTAGTTTTAGTAAAAAGTAATTTTAATAGTTTTTAAAAAAATATCGACCACCTAAAACCCACATGGGTGTTTTCTATTGAAACCGTATTCTATCAACCGAAACTGGAACCCGACGACACTCGACGATCTAAACATTCATCAATATTATTTTATAGACAATTTTCATCATAGTATCCCATTTTTTCAACTCAATATTCAATTATTCATCCATATTTCATGATTATAGATGTATTCTAGCTGAATAATAATTGTGGTTCATGTTTTTTGGTTGTTTCTTTACTTTATTTGTACACGTTTTTTCTTCAATTATGCAGTGCTAACATTGTTTCCATGAAGTTTGAGTGATTTCATCATAATTCGTGATCTATTTTGGATTATAAACCTATATGTAACACCCCGCGTCTACCTCATTGGCTTGAGGAGGCTGTGAGGGCTACATGGCCTTAGGCGACGTTCCCAAGGCGCCAAAGGCTGGCAATAAATGGTGAGGGCCTCTAGAAGAATTTTGGGAACTATTTTCCCTTAAGACCAAACCAACCAACAATCCAATAACAACCACTATATGATGCATGGCAATACAATATTCAAGCATGAATTCTCAAAAGACAACCAAGTTGTTCCATAATAAAACCAAAAACCAAAACACCCAGACACGTCTACACCACATTAGAGTACAATCGGAAACCAACCCATAATAACTACAAGCCATGACCCCACCACATCTCCACACCAAGCTCCAAGCTCCAAGCTCCACCAAGACATCATGATGAACCACTAAATGAGGGTGATGCCTTACATTTTCCCACATCATGATACAAAACATCTGCAAAGACACCAACGTGCCAAAGCAGGGGGTGAGTACTAAAACTCAGTAGGTTTTCCCCAAATGACATCCCTACACATGCCACTAAGATAAAACAGTTATCACAATTATATAAAACCATTTATATAAAATAATCACAAGTGCAACCATTTCCATAAGCCAAACATGCCTTTACCAAGCCATCACACCCAAACCAAGCTACCAAGGGAAATCCAAAGAAACATACCACAATCCATTTCATCATTACACACTCGTAAAATAATTTCCAACTTGCAACAAAATTCATAACAAACAACCAAACGGTGGAACTTCCGCCCAACCCGTTCACCCATGCACACCAAAACAACCAAAATGGTGGGACTTCTTCCCAACCTATTCACCAATTCACAACTAGCGGTACTTCCTGACAACTACCCACATGGTGGTTCTTCTGACCACTATCCATCACGTTTTATAGTGTGACATCCCACCCACTTCCACACAACATTTCAACTAATCACAACCATGAATATAACCCACCAATGTCACAACAACATGCAATCAACTAATTCCATTGTGTACCAATCCACGTCAATAAATCATCCATTTATTGAAAACCATTTTCCCTGAAAAACCACATTTCAATAAAAGAAACATATTTATTGAAAACCGTTTTTCATCAACCATTTTCCCAAATCAATCTCAACAAGCCATTTTAAAATCTCTATTTTAAAATCCACAACAATAATATTTCACCATGAAACCCCCTTTTTCCCAAAAATCCCCACATGGATTTCCAACCAATTTTGCATAACAAATCACAATTAATTTTCAGAAAAACAATTAATTGTAACAAAGAACCACTAGTTCTAATCAAGTGGATTCAAGTGAAAAGACACCTACCTTTAGGGTTCCCGAGAAATAGACCCACGAACAACCGAACCTCAAATCCGGCGAACGCACCACAGAAACCTCTCAATATCCCTTTCCCTAACATCCACAGACCTTAATATTAACATCCAAGGCAACCAAAACCCTATATCTACACAAAAAAACTTTAGATCTAGAAAACCACAAAATAGAGGGATGTAGATCTTGAGGAAAACACAAGGGAAACAAGAGGAGAGACTTACCTAGGAGAAACCACCTTCAAACCACCTAGAAACCTTTTCAAAATCCTTCCAAACCAAGTGGGATAGCCCCTCCAACACCTGAGAAGCTGGAATCCCGAGTGAGGCTCGAGTGGGTGGAAGATTGGAGTGTTTTAGGTCAAGCCTGAGGGAGCCTGGACTTAAAAACACCAACTTTAAGTGGTCGCACGGTTAGCCCGCACGGTTTGGAAATCCGTGTTCTAACCATGCGCACGCTACTACCTAGAGAGCAAGGGTATGTACGGTTTCCTTTCACGGTTTGGAAAACTGTGCAAAGGCCATGAAAATCCTACTTTCCCCTCCTACACGGCTTCCTGGAACATCCGCATGGTTTCCCTTAACCATTCTCAAACCGCACACCCATTTAAAAGCCTCCAAACTCATCCAAAACCCTTCCAAACTCTCCCAACCTCTTCCCAAATCATTCCATGCACTTTAAACACATAAAAATTCATAAAGAAATGCCACATACCTCAAACCGAGGTTACTATATTCTCCCCACCATTGGACATTCCGTCCTCAAGAACTAGTGAACCCACCCTTTGCCGAAAGATCTCGGGCCACTGCTCGATCATCTCTTTCTCCCACTCCCATGTTTCCTCTTGAATCTTAACATGCTGCCACAAAACATGAAATAAACTGATGATTTTCCCACATAAGAATTTCTCTTTCCTGTCCACAACCTGCACTGGCACATACACCAATAAATCATCTGGTTCTAGCTCAATATGATCCCATCGAATCACATGGCCATGATCCGACTAATACTTTTTCAACTACAACACATGAAACACATTGTGCACCATAGTGAACCTAGGTGGAAAATCCAAATGATAAGACACCTCACCAACCTGTTCAAGAATCTCAAAAGATCCAATATACCTCGAAGATAACATTCCCTGCTTCCCAAACCGACGATGTCCCAACCTAGGATAGATCCTCAAGAAAACATGATCAATCACCTCGAATGACAATGGCCATCGATGATGATCCACATATAATTTCTGATGACTCTGAGCCATCTCTATTCTCTTCCTTATCAACTTGATCTTATCTGTAGTCTCATGGAAAAGGCTCAGTCCAACCATAGAGGACTCACCCGTTTCCACCAAAGATAGTGGAGAACGACATGGCCGCCAATACAATGCTTCAAATAGAGCCAACTGTATGGATTACTGATAACTGTTATTGTACGGGAACTCAAACAATGAAAAGTTCTCCTCCTACGAGCCACCAAAATCCATGACACAAGCCTGCAAAAAATCCTCCCGAGTTTGTATCGTCCTCTCAGATTGACCATCTGTCTGAGGGTGATACACCATACTCATGGTCAACTTAGTTCCAAGGGCTTGCTATAAGGATTTCTAGAAATGAGATGTAAACCTCGGATCCTTATCTAATATAATAAAAACTGTAACACCATGCCTCTTTACCACCTCACGGATATAGATTTTGGACAGATCCTCCATCGTATGAGATTCACGAATCGGGATGAAATGGGCCGACTTCATTAGCTGATCCATTATCACCCAAATGGCATCGTGCTTTCTGACCTCTCTTGGGAGACCAGTGAAAAAATACATCACTATGTGATCCCACTTCCAAACATGGATTGGTTAAGACTACAACATTCCTACTGGCGTCTAATGCTTTTCCTTGACCTGCAGACAAGTCAAGCATCTCGAAAAAAACTCAACCACACTTCTTTTCATACTAGGCCACCAAAACTATGCCTTCAGCGCTCTGTACATTTTCTGAATTCTACGATGAACAGCCCACCAGGAATGATGATACACCTTGAGAAGATCCTCCAGAAAAGAAACTGGTATAACCATCTGATTTCAAAAACACAAAAATGAATCTCCATTCCGTTTCCAAGACTCAATGGTCTCCCCACCATTGAGTCTGGACCCCATGGTCACACACTCAGAATCGGATATTTGTGCCTTTCTAACCAGGAAAACCAAGTCAGGAAATAACAAAACCGGAAGGAAGATCGCTCTATCACTCTGGTCCTCACATTCTAACCGCATATCACCTATAACCGACATCAACTGCCACTGTTCTGATGTTTGTTTTACCACCTGAGCATATTATTTTCTACTTAATGCATTTGACACTGAATTTCCATTACCCGGTGTTTACATCAAGTCAAAGTCAAACATCTAGAGATATTTCAACCATCTCTTTTTCCTCATGTTCAAATCCCTTTGTGAGAAAATATGCTTCAAGCTCTTATGATCTGTATATAACATGAATTTCCCATCGAAGAGATAATGACCCCACACTTTCAAAGCATGGACCACTGCTGCCAACTCCAAATCATGAGTTGGGTAGTTCTTCTGATGCACCCTCAACTGCCATGATCCATAAGCAACCACCTGATTCCCATGAAAGAGAACACACCCCAACACTGATCCCAATGCATCGCAATACACCATGTACCCTTTTGCTGGTTCTGAAAAAACAAAGATTGGTGTTGATGTATGACGACACATTAGCTCTTCAAAACGATGCTGACCCTATTCATTCCACTATAATGGAACATTCTTCCTTGTCAAAGCTTTCATCGGTGAAGCCAAACATGAAACATTATGAACAAAATGCTGATAATACCCAACTAGACTAAGAAAACTCTGTATCTCAAACACATTCTTTGGTGGTTGCCACGAGATATCAGCCTCTATCTTTTCTGGATCAACTTAAACACCACTTTCAGAAATAACATGGCCAATAAAACGAACCTCCTGTATCCAAAAGACACACTTTGACAATTTGGCATACAACCGATGATCCCTCAAGATCCCTAGAACTGTATCTAAGTGCTGCTCATGCTCCACACTTGTCTTTTAATACACCAAAATATCATCAACAAACACCACCACAAATGAATACAGATATCTCTAAAATACCTGATTCATCACTTCCATGAACACTGTTGGCACATTTGTTAGACCAAAGGGCATAACCACATATTTCTAATGGCCATATCTACTTCTGAAATCTGTTTTAGGATTACCATCCTTCCTCACCCACAATTGACGATATCTAGACCTCATGTTGATCTTGGAGAACCACTGGGATTCCGTCAACGGGTTAAACAAATCATCAATTCGTGGAAGTGGATATATGTTCTTTATCGTAACTTGGTTAAGTCTGTGATAATCAACACAGAGTCGCATTGTTCCATCCGCCATTTTCACAAACAACACTGGTGCTTCCCATAGAGATATGCTAGGTCGGATAAACACTTTTCTTTTTAAATCTTCCAACTGGACTTCCAATTCTCGTAATTCAGCTCATGCCATCCGATAAGACGGAAGTGAGATAGGACTTGTCCCCGATAGGAGATCAATCGTATACTCCACTTCTCTTACAAGTGGTAACCCATATAATTATTCAGGAAAAACATCCATGAACTGATCTACCACTGCCGGAAGAACTCTCTGCTCAACACCCACTACCGATTCCTACAACAAACCCACCAACTGATACGATAACGTACCCACTGCTGGTGCCAATAAACCCGTTGCACCCTGCCTTTCGTGCCTCTCTCCTCTAAAGAGATTTACAACACCATTATGTGTCATAAAATCCATTGTTCGCACATCACAATCAATGTGGGCCTTAAATTCCACCATCCAATCCATTCCCAAGATTACATCATACCCATCCATATCAAGAATTGAGAAATTCCACATTAGCTCAACCTCACCCACAATAATATAACAATAACTACACAAGAAGTCTCGACACTCTCTTTGACCTATATGATTTTTATGTTTTAGAAACCGAGGGCATCATCTCTACCCATAAACCCAGCAAACCAACCACACATGCATCAATAAAAGAGTGTGAAGTACCTGTATCAAACAACACTTGCATCAAGGTAGAATTCAAAAGAATTGTACCTCACACCATGGATGGTCCCAACTAATCATCCACCAACACCTACTCATCTTCAAACACATGTTTTCTTTCCACACTCTACTCTTTATTGCCCTGTTGAGGCATTGTGGTATTCTAAGAATCACCTTGACCCACTTTACCCTGCTGCCCAGGGGTATGTTGCTTCCCCCGTCCCGTTGAAGCATACGCCGTCTGTGATCCCTGAGAAGTATCACCCGCACCTGACCTCGAAGCATTCTAACAATAACGCTGCAGATTCCCCCATATGCTTACAATTATGACATGATCGAGGTTGTGTCGTATAGTCTCGATTGATGTGGCTAGTCGAACCACACTGAAAACATCCCGGCTTGCTCTGGGGATTTAGAGGAAGATTCATAGATCCTTCCGTCGGATTATATGGCATACTCCCGCCTTGGGAATAAGTTTCCCTACTCTGATTGAACCCAGTGTTAGATTTCCCACTATTCCCCATGGGTACCACCATGATTCCTCCACCCGGAGCGCCCAACAGATCCAGCTCAGCCACCGAGGCTCTATTCACCATCTCTGTGTAATAATCTATACACAGTACTGCTATCTTTGAACCGATTTCTTAACTTAACCCTTTTTCAAAGATCCTTGACTTCAATGACGTGCTACCCACCACCTCGGGTGCAAACCTCACTATGTTCATAAACTTAGCAGCATACTCTGTTACAGACAAAAGCTCTTGCTTCAAAATAACGAAATCATTCTTACTCTGAATTATGAACGTATGTGGGTAGAATTGTTTATTATACAATTCATCAATGCCTTCCCACATCATACCCTGGTCCATCCCCACTTGGACTACCAACTCCCACCACTGAAGGAAAAGATCTTCCAACATATACGTGGACAACTTCACTTTTAACTCTACCGGTGTTCCCAAGAACTCAAAGACCTTGTTCATTCTTTTCAACCATGATTCTGCCCTATCTACCTCTGAATCACCCCTTAAGATGGGTATATTCTTCTTTTGAAACTGAACCATATGATCCAAATGCCTTGGTTCATCCATTTTATTTCTACTTTCCATAGCTTGGAAAGCTTGCACTATGCTTTTCACTAGCTGCGGGTTCACCTGAGGCTCAGGTGCTACCACATTCTCAGTAGCCTCCCCCGGTTGGTCTCTACGACGCCTAACCCGTTCCATTTCTATAAACAAAAAAATATACAACCATGAGTCTCACTTCTATACATATCACAAAATCCCATTTCAAATGACATTACACAACACTATCACAACAAGGTTTTCCACCAGTTCACACTTTACATGTTTCACCATTTTGAAAACCAAACCATTTTCAAAATACCAAATTTATTCACATTACAATTTCAAACATTCATATCACACCATAAATCATTATACCCAAATGAAATATGCATCCAGTTGGAAGTGATTTCTACCATGCATGTCATACTCATCTCACTGGCTACACCCACGACAATGAGATTTCCAATGCCTATAAGTGTCTCCAAACCACTCATGTACCCAACTCCCTGGTAACATGAATTTCAGCATAAAAGGGATAACTACGTCCTTTTATGCTATAAATTCCAGGTTTTGACAATCCTATGCCTTGATACCATCCCAACTCAAGGAATATATCACAACGATTATCTAGTTCAAAACCAAGGATCAACTCCAATGGACCGAGAAAACTGATACCACTTGTAACACTCCGCACCTAACTCATTGGCTTGAGGAGTCGGTGAGGGATACATGTCCTTAAGTGATGTTCCCAAGGCAACAAAGGCTGGAAAAAAATTACGAGGGCTTCTAGAACAAATTGGGGAACGATTTTTCCATAAGACAAAACCAACCAACAATCCAACAACAACCACTATATGATGCATGTCAATACAATATTCAAGCATGTATTCTCAAAAGAAAACCATGTTTTTCCATAATACAACCCAAAACCAAAAACACCCAGACATGTCTACGCCAAATCAGAGTAAAAGCGGAAACCAAGAAACAACAACTACAAGCCATGACCCCACCACAGCTCCACACCAAGCTCCATGCTCCAAGCTCCACCAAGACATCACGATGCACCACTAATGAAGGGAGATGCCTTACCTTTTCCCATGTCACGATACACAACACCTGCAAAGACACCAATGTGCCAAAGAAGGGGGTGAGTACTAAAACTCAGAAGGTTTTCCCCAAATGAATTACCTACACACGCCACTAGGATTAAACCATTAGCACATTTATATAAAACCATTTATATAAAATAATCACAAGTGCAACCATTTCCATAAGCCAAACATGCCCTTACCAAGCCATCACACCAAAACCATGCAACCAAGGGGAAGCCAACCAAACATACCACAAGCCATTTCATCATTACACACTCGCACAACAATTTCCAACTTGCAAAGCAATGCACAACAAACAACCAAACGGTGGGACTTCCGCCCAACCCGTTCACCCACGAACACCAAAATAACCAAAACGGTGGGACTTCCGCCCAACACATTCACCCATTCACAACTAGCGGTACTTACAGACCACTACCCACAAGGTGGTTCTTCTGACCACTATCCACCACATTTTATAGTGACACTTCCCGCCCACTTCCACATAACATTTCAACCAATCACAACCAGGAATACAACCCACCAATGTGACAACAACATGCAATCAACCAATTCCATTGCATACCAATCCACTTCAATAAATCATCCATTTATTGAAACCCATTTTTCATACCAAACCACATTTCAATAAAAGAAACATCTTTAATGAAAACCATTTTTCATCAACTATTTTCCCAAATTAATCACAACAACCCATTTTAAAATCTCTATTTTAAAATTCACAACAATAACATTTCACCACGAAACCCCCTTTTTCCCAAAAATCCCCAAATGGATTTCCAAACAATTTCGTATAACAAATCACAATTATTTTTAAGCACAACAATTAATTGTAACAAAGAATTACTAGTTCCAACCAAGTGGAGTCAAGAGGGAAGCCACCTACCTTTAGGGTTCCCGAGAAATCGACCCACAAACAATCGCGCCTCAAATCTGGCAAACGGACCACCAAAACCTCTATAGATCTTTTCCCCTAACATCCACATGCCTTAAAATTAACATCTAAGGAAACCACAACCATATATCTACACAAAAAAAGTGTAGATCTAGAAAACCACAAAAGGTTGGGATGTAGATCAAGAGGAAAACACAAGAGAAACCAGAGGAGAGACTTACCCAGAAGAAACCACCTTCAAACCACCAAGAATCCTCTTCAAAATCCTTCTAAACCAAGTGGGAGAGCCCCTCCAACCCTTGAGAACCTGAAATCCCAAGGGAGGATAGAGTGAGAGGAAGATTGTAGTGTTTTATGACAAGCCTGAGGGATCCCAGACATTAAAATACCATCATTAAGTGGCTGCATGGTTAGCCCGCACGGTTTGGAAAACCGTGCACAGGCCGTACGCAGCCAACTGTCTCCTCCGACATGATTTCCTGGAACATCTACACGGTTTCCCTTAACTTTCCTCAATCTGTGCTTCTATTTAAAATCCTCCAAACTCATCCAAAACCATTCAAAACTCTATTAACCTCTTCCCAACTCATTCCATGCACTTTAAACACATAAAAATGCATAAAAAGGCTACATACATCAATCCAGGGGTACTACACTCTATCTATTGTAATTTATTTTCTTATTTTAAATATAAATTAATTATTTAGAATTTATAAATTTCATTCATTGATTCATTTATTTTTATGCATTTTATTTTCAATTATAAATTTTTTCATTTAAAACTAATTTAAGGTTATAATTTTTTTTATAATTATATGTTGTTTTTCTATGTAATTTATTTTCAAATTCTATTTATTTATAATTTTTGTTTATTTATAAACTTTTTATCATTATATTTTCTTGAATTTAAAATCATTTATTTTTATCCAATTTTTTCATTTAGAAATATTTTTTCAATATAATGAATTTTGAATAATTTTCTTATTCTAATTTTTTTTTCATTTATTTTAATAATACATTTAATTTTTGAAAATTTAGGAATATTTAAATAATCTGAATTTATATATACTTAATCAGTTGTATTTAAATTTTTTAATGATATGTTTGGATCATTATATATTATTGTTTCTTATGGTCAAATAGTTATTAGTAATTGGTTGATTTATTAAATGTATTTTTTTAAAATTTTATCTATTTATATATATTTTTCAATTTTTGTTACTTTTAATATATTCATATGTTATATTTTGATCATCAGTAATTAATAGATTTTATATATATAAATTTACAAATAACTATTGATGAATACGATAAAGGAGTTGATGATTTCATCACATTTTCTAAATAAAATCATCAAAAAGAGATTGGGTTTTCTATCCATGTGTGAATTTTTTGAATATAAGGATATTAAATTTTGTTGAAATCAAATATCATCTCATTTTCTATGGTTCTATCCATAATTATACACTTTTGATTAAACCTGGTAAAATAAAAAAAAATTCAACACCTAATGTTGATGAAAATATTCACCATCAAACCAAATATTATATTGAATAATTAATTCATGATGTGGAAATTTAACCCATAAAAAATAGAAATTATAAAAAAAATTATGGAAATTATGAGAAACCACTATTCTAATATTTTATTATCTCTAAAGTGTTATCTATTGTTATCAGATTAATTCAATAGAATCATGATGTGAGTGGAGTGCTAAAAGTTTCTCTGAATTTCTTGAACTTTTAAAAGTGATACATCCTGAAAGAAACGAGGTTTCATATTTTAACCATGATGTTATGAAAATTATAGGAATAATGTGATTGGTGTATTAAAAAACATGTTTTCCCCATTGATAGTGTGTTGTATTGGAAGGAATTTTAATCTTTATCAAAATTCCTTTATTTTGGGACATCACAATATAATATGGGTGAAACTTTCGCACTAATTCATTCCTAGGTACCAATTTGAAACAATCTATTAATGAAATTTAGTATCTTATATTAATTTCTCCTTTAAATAATTTATTTTAAAATTTAAATAATGATAAAAGTTTATGATGGAATAAAATTGAGTGCATATTTAATTGAAACGTATGTTACACAGATGATTCACCATAGTGGAAGAGATTTTATAACAAATATGTATTTGAAAAGTAAAAACTAGGATAACATATTAGGGCTATAAATAGATGAAATAAATCCATATCAAATCCTTAGTAGCTAGTATAGTTAATTGAATTTTTTTTGATAGTTTAAGTCTTCTCCCTATAGAATTCTGTGATGAAAAAAATATGATATAATGACCTTGAATATTTTTGGAGAAAAAAATCTAGGAAATGATATTAATGTGTATATTTGTCCATCAAATATTCAATTTAAAATTTTATGGGACGTAGGTGTTAAATTTTTTCATCAATATAAGAAAGAGTTATTTCTTTTTCTTGTTATGATAACGTTCACTATAATTTCCTTTCAGACATATGGAAACTTATTTTGATAGAGTTTGAGGGGACATTAATCAAAGAATTTTTTATAAAAAAACATTATATTATTAATTCAATAATGGAAGAAAGACAATGTGCATTATAAATTGATGATTTTTTTGAAATTATCATCCTTAAAATAGATTTAAAAATGAATTTAATAGTTTACAGAATTATAATCTACCCCATAACAATTGTCAACTGAATAATTGTAAAATAGTTTTAAAACAATATAGATTTCACATTTTCAAATAAAGGATGCTCTAGTCATCAAAAAAATATATATAAGAAACATTCTATCTTGTTCAAACCTCGTTATTAGATATTATTAGAGTTAAAAAATAACATTGATGTTATGTAGGTTGAAAAAAACATATGTGGGTGTTTTATTGTGACTTTTTTAGTCATTAAATAAAATCCTAAAGATGGATTACTTTATAGATTGGACTTCATATCCATGGGAATATTTTTACAGTTATCTCTCACTATGAAAGTAAAAAATATATATACCTCTAACATTTCATACAATAAGAATGACAGAGATTATGAATTCTTTTAGTGTGATTATTGTATTAAACTACCCAGTGGAGATTCATCAAATGTGATGAATTTTATATCATTAAAGGATTTAAAAATTATAGTTATTAAATATCATGGCTATGATCTATTGGTACAACAACTACTAAAGTTTCAATAAATAGTATATTGATAAAACCTATCAGAGAAACTATCTTTAGGTTCTATAATTTATTAAATCCATTTTTAGAAGAAAAAAAATTGTTCCAAATTTTTTATATTTTTTTGAGAATAAATCTTTGATCATAATTTCTCAACTATAAATGTATTTTCAAAAAATGTAGTATGATATAATGGTGCATTTAGTTATTCATTTTCTTTATGAAATACGAATAGGTGAGCCTATTTATTTAGAGTGGATATACCCTTTTGAAATATATATATGATAATTTTGATGTGATATGTTGAAAATCATCAACTATTAGATGCTTCTATTGTTCAAAAATATGTATCAGAAGAGGTGACTTATTTATATACCAATATCTCGAAATTTGACATTTGATAGTGAATGTAGATGAAATCATGTATTAATGGAATTGTACATTCCACGTGATGAAGTGATTGAAGATTGTCTATACATTTTGAACAAAAAAGATGAGGTTTAACCAGATATATCATCACATAATGTTGGATTTATGTTATGATATCTGAAAATAAATGAAACTTAGTACATGATTAATAATAAAAATACAAGTTTATAGTTTAATAATAAATTAAACCTATATTTATCTAAATAATATGTGTTTAAACCATCTCTTTATATGATCACATGGGATGGTTTTGGTATTAATGGTTTCACATTTAACACAAAAAACCTAGATGACAAGGTACTCTTCAAAATAGTTTGACAATGGTCATAATTGAAGCACTTCATTTTTCAATTGTAATAGATAAAAAATCAATTTCTATATCAATGAAATGTTTTTGAGTTCTTGAGGATATATGAGAAATTTATTATACTAAATTTCGAGTAAAATTTCTTATGTGTAACTATGTTGAATGTAAAATTAGTGTTAGACATGATGATTATAGATTTACACACATTTATTTGAAAATATTTAGCTCCTAATAGGAATAATTTATCATAGTGACACTTGAAAAGTACATATTTTGTTTGTTATTAATCCATTAAATGATTAGTGGTACAACGTTATTCCTGGAAAAAATTTCATTTGGGTGATGAGGATGATGATGATGTAAAAGATATATGTGTATGTTCTTCGTTTATTTTATGATTTCTAAATTATAACAATGACTATAATTCTGATATAGTCCATGTTGAATGAAATGATCATGTTGAAGGGATATGTAAAAGCAGTAAATTACTCTCCTAATTAGTTAGAAAAATAGTTTTAATCTATTTATTCAATGTTGATCACTAATTTTTTTAAATTATTTATTCTTTAATATTATTAAATTGTAAATTATTTTTTCATTATAATGATTTTTTATTATTTTTTATTATTTTTTATTATAACATGTATTTAATTTTTAAATTTCTTTTATGATATAAATTATTTTTTCAAAACGTGTGCCTTATCATATTATGTGTTTTTGTGTGTGCTTATAAGATTCCCTAAAATCATGTGCAATTAAACCAATTTTCACCATCTTTCACTGATTTCAATGGGATTTATGATCTATTTATGACCAAATTTTGTAAGTTGATTATTTTATTTTTTGAAGATAAATTTATTTTCTTTGTGTTATAAATTATATCCATCAAATCATTTTTGGACATTTTATTATAACATATAGTTTATTTTTAATTTTTTTTTAATTTTTTGAATTTATTTATGAATATAAAAGATTTGATTTTATTATTATAAAAATGTGTATTTCTAATTTTATATATTTATACTTTTTTTCTTTTTATAATATGTTTTTGGTAGAAATTATTTTTTATCTTTATTTTATTTATAGTTTTCTTGTTATATATTATGAAAAATAATTTTTTTATTATAGAACATAAATTTAATAAAATAATATAATAGGTAATTTTTTTGAGGTGACATAAAACATTCAAAATGAGAGACATTTAGGCAGCAGAGATGAGGTACGCACAATTTTTCATTTAAATAAATATATATATATAGTAATAAAATTATTTTAATGAATTAAACATATATTTCATACAATTATTTATAGCTCTTATTCTTATCCATATAGAATGATACCTAAATATTGTAGACTTGGGATTAAACATTTACTAAAACATTCAGTCAATCATAGAGAGAAAGGGGTGATTGTTGACATTGATGGGAACCGCTTCCCAACTAGATCATGTTCCAAAAAAAATAAGACATGCCAATTTATATAGTTTTGTTGTAGGATAAGAATTTTATAAACTAATTGGAGGAGAATTGACCAGTTGAAGAATGAACTATTATAGGTGTACCTAAAGGTAAAATTTATAAACATATTTATTTATTTTTCTAATGGATTCAATATTATACATTTCCTAATATTTTATTTATTCAATTAAAGATCACATGTAACATTCAAGATAAAAATAGAAGAAAACATTTTCAATCCTTTCTCAAAAATTATATAAATTTTATGAAAAAGTAGAATTCAAATTATATATTTAGGAGTAAAAAGGAAAAATATGAATACCATAAATATAAATTTATAAATAGAGAGACATGTAGGGGTTTTCTCTAGTCAGTAGGATGAAGCTTTTATATTATGTTTTTTTATTTTTAAAATTTGATTGTTTAATTTATTTTAATGACATTATAACTTGATTATTATTTCTTAGTTAATATACCTTTATAAAAGTCATGAAGGGATACCTTCTCATAATTTATACCCTCGTGCATTCTCATGAGGAGTGTATCCTTTATTAGAGGATAAAATGATTACTGAAAAACATAGTAAATATAGAACCATGTCATGTAGTGGATATGAAGATGTTCCAATCAACCCATTATACCCTCCAAGTCATTAATAAAAAATGGAAATGGTATAGAACATCAAAACATAGAATTGTAACACCCCGTGTTTTTATGATTTTTGTTTTTAGAATAATTAAAATTCATTGAAGGCTTACATTGAATGCTACACCATGTTTTTATTTCTTTATATGAAAAATCATGATATTATTTCTCTACATGAATAACTGATTTTAGTATGTGTTATATGAAAATCTATGTTTTTCTTATTTTACACACAATAGCGTGTTCATTTTAGATCTTTTGTTACACATAATTCTAAATTTTACCAAAAAAAATGTACTATTAATATTATTTTTAAATAATTATTATAAGTAATCACCTATATTTTGGAATGGTATTTATGAATAACTATAATTAAATTATAGAAATATAGTTTATATATGTATATAAGATGAATTATTTTGTGACCAACTGACTAGAAACAAAAATAAAAACAAATTGAAAATATAGGAAATCATTTTCTAGAAAACTATTTAAGTAAATTAAATAAACCATATTGGATAAATTATTTTAATGATATATGAATATATATGTACTATTCAATATACTATTTAATATTCAAAATAAGTGTTTTCTACATTAGATATATGTAGATATCCAATTTTAGGCACAAATAAATGAATTTCTCTAGAATATAAGTTTACCTCCTTTTAATAGTGAATCTATTTTAAAAATAATCATTGACAATTATATATATTATATTTGAAAATAAATCATTTTTGAAATTATAATGTTAAAATTATTTTAGGTTTATCTTTTGGTATTGTTCAGAGATGTTTCATTTTTTTGACGCATTGTGAAAAACACAAAATTTTAATTGAAAACTACATTTTCATATAATCTATTTATATACCTAAATAATATTTTAATTTTTTTTAAAGTATAATTATTCCAATTATACATAATTCAATTCAATTTTTTCCATTGTAATCAATTTCATTGTAAAATTGGCTATACAGAGATTTCAAACTATTAAAAAAAATTACTTTATTAACATGTTATTCCATCCCATCTACAAGGTTAATTTTTTATTAATTTATTCCACTTCTATGATTTTAATTTTTTAAAATGGATTAAATATTTTTTATTTTTTTAATTTTTATTTCAGAAAAAATATTTGTGAAATAAATTAAAATTAATTAAAGTGAATAAGGTAAAAATGAGTCTAGTTTGAGGTTAAACTTCAATATTAAGGATATAAATAACCTAATAACTTGTCCAAAATAAATTCTATGTAGATATTTAGACCATATAACCTATTTATCTTTTTTATATTGTTTTAATAATATTATTTATTAGATACCTACCAAAAGTGTTTACCGTTTTGATATTTACATGTTTTCCACTCACCTCCCTTATAAAAGGCCACCACCCCTCCCCCGCTCATCACACCAATAAATCCATTTGGATCATAAAAACACTTCCCAAATAAACTATTAAAATACATCCTCTCATTATAGAAACCATACTTTTATAATAAATAAAATGATTGATGTCCTTTGTTGTAAACCAAAAGGAGTTATTCAAAGAAGACTTAATGTTCCTCAACGGGCACTTTTATTTTATTTATTTATCCACCCCTTAAATTATTTTTATATAATTATTATATAATATATAAGTTTATTTAATATACTAAAATTTAATTATATTATGTTTAGGGACTATAAATTAACACACTTTTATCAAATGGGATACACAATCGTCATTTGTGTGTATGGAGGACAATAGCCTTTCGAAACGATGACATTTGTTCTTACATTAAGAACACTCAAGGTTGGTAATAATGATGGAAATACTATTTTTTATTATATATATGATATTTATGATTAGTTTATTGCTATGACGGTATTATAAAACACATAACTTCATTCATTTCATTTTGTGGGAATACGATGACATCGTTTGTGGACATGTGGACTACCACCTCCTCAAAGAAATGTCATTTTTTTGTGATTTATATTGAATGTTTAATGTATTTTTTATTAAACATATTTTATGTTAATGATATAATATTCTAATAAAATTATAATATATATATACATAATTTAATTTTCATTATTTCAGTCTGACAATAAAATGGAAATAGTGGTCATACGTATATATGACCTATCGTCTCCATGAATGGTGTGTTTTTTACTATTTCTATGTTTTATAGATTATTGAAAATATATTTATATGGATTATATCTGATATTTATGTCACTTTTTATATTCTATAAAAAATTAAGTCATGATCTATGTAAAAGGACCAATACTAATAACTCAAAAATGTGTACGAAAAATAAAGCGGTTATTACTCGAAACAATACATTAACATGGATGTTTTACTAATGAGTAATATAATGTAATAATTAAATAATATATGTTATTATATAATAGAATATGGTTCTGTTATGTATTTATAATTAACTTATATTTATTTTACTAGAGGTTTTTACAAGTACGATGGGAGTTAAGACTTAAGGTAAGGGGATTTCTAGTCTCACTTTTATTTCTTTGATATTTATGCCTTATTCACCACTAATTTATATTCTGTTGCTTATATAATTACCTATGAAATCTTAAATCAAGAAATTAATTGATTTTATGATATTAAATTTTTAAATTTATTTTATTATTTCATGTGTAATAAAATTAGAAAGTTACTCAAGTGGTAAGGTCTTTCTGTCTCACCATTATTTTCGGTGAGTCACAAGCCATTTTATCCCTCTATTTCTCAATTGTTGGTTGTATTTTACCTATCGATATATTTTGTTATTACTCTACTGATAATTATTAGTATTTACCTATCCATATTATGATCTATCCTTCATGGGGTTTACAATTAAAATTTTACCGAATCTGTAATGTATTTTTGTCATAATTTTCCTTCTCTTATACGAATGTTATGATATGTACCTATATTCATTCATGAGGTCTATATAAAACACATTTAAAATTAATTACCCTGAATATTTTCGTACTCATTATATTTTATGCTTTATTTTATGTTTTTTCCGTCGTGGGTTTTATAATTCTAATTTACCTAAGTTGTATGAGTTTATTGATATAATCTCATCGTTTATCAGGATTGGTTATGATTAAAAATCCATTGACGAAATATTATAAAATATATTTCAAGAATTATCTTGAATATAATTGTTATATAGTTATTAATGATTATATTCATTTAATTTTACCATTTTTTTTCTTCTTTGTTACTTAAGATAAATATGATTTCGTTTTTAAAAAAATTTAAACATTATTTCTCTATACGATCAAAAATATGTTTTATTCATAAACCATCTCTTCTAAAAAATCAAAAAAGTTTTAAAAGATATTTTGAGATCATTTTTAATAAATATTATTTTAAAATTCTTTATGTTTTAAAAAGTTTTTTAAATGGTTTTCAAAGATTCATTTAATATTTCTCAATGTCATTTTCAAAGAATATGGTTTTCACAATGTTTTATGATTTAAATATTGTTTTTCAAAGAAGAGCGTATATTTTTCCTCAAGAAATTTCTAAAATTATTTTGAAGAGTTTCTTTCTAATCTTTCAAATTTATTTTCAAAATAAAAATATTTTTTAAAATATTTTATTTCGTAAAAAATGATTTACAAAGAAATGCTATTTATCATAAGAAATAATTCAAGGGATCTTTCAAAATCCATCTCCAACTAAGATGACATCCTTTGATAGATTTTATGATTTAATAGGGATATAATCAAATTACACCCTTCATATTATTTATTTGAATGTTTTATATTTAATATGAATATTGGTTTATGAAACCTGTTTATCTACAATGGGTTATACCATGATAACATGATTATAAAACTTGATTCCCTTCAAGGTTTATCCTATTATGAAATTATAATGTCGCATGTTTCTTTTCCATTGGTTATGATATGATGATATTTTTTGGATATACATTTTATTTCAAGAGTGAGGATATGATACTTATCTCTTTTTGTGGTTCAGGATGTCATGAATGTTTTATTGTCTTATAGAACACATATATATGATTTCATTATTTGAAAGGTGGTACCTATATCAACCTCCAATAAATTGGTTAATAATAAATTTTATATGATCTCAGAGGGTACATGGGTTGTCATACCATGTCTATAAAAGAGGGTACATAGGTGGCCATCCCAATCTTGTAAAGGAGGGTAGATTGGTGGTCATATCAAGTGTATAAAGTAGGGTAAATGGGTTTCTTAACCATGCCTAAAAAGGAAGATACATGGGTGGTCAAACCAATATTTCAAAGGAGGGTACACAGGTTGTCATCCTAATCTCAAAATAGGTACATAAGTGGTCAGGAAAATCATAAAATGTTATTAAGGTCATGGTGCCTATCCTTGACAAAATATTTTATATGATTGTGAGTACACCCAAAATATATGTTTTATGCCTATGTTTTCCTATCAGGGAACATTTCTTATAATACCTTATGATTGATGTATTATGATCAACTAAACATTATTCCAGGAATTCTATAAATGATCTTTTTATATTACAGATATGATCTTTAAATGTCAATCTCTTATTCTCATACCCTTATATTCATGTTATTATTATATATCTCATTTATTTTGCATTACTAAGCATATGAGTGCACCCTTTCTTTTGTTTCCTTTACCTAGGCTTGCATCATATTGAGATAAACTCGATTAGGAATGGGTGTATGACAACGGTCCTTGATGCACACCTAGTTTTGACACTCACAGGGCAAATACTTTGGAAATTCACAAACAATTTATGAACCAGTCCGAAGGATTTAAATTGATAATGATCATAGAGTAATATGTTTAATTATAAGTTGTCATATATTTAAAATAGGGTTTAATTATTTAGACATCCTATAAGTTAATTATCCTGGTTATGTAGTTTTCAACTAAGAATTATGATTCTTACAATATGTATTCATTAGTTTTAATCAGTGGTGTGAACTAGAAGGAATTTGGTTATAATTGAATGTGATAGAAAATTTTCTAATTATATTACAAATGGTATGATGAATGGACTAATGTATTTTTTGATTTTTAAAATTCCGTTTTCACATAACATGACTAATAGTGTGTACCTTAATAGACTCTGAGATTCACCAAATAAGAGAAGGAATGATTTCTCTAAGAGATCATGTGATGATAATAATAGACTAATGAACATTTAGTTTCCTATATGTCAAAACCATGGGAAAAATAATTAAATTTAATCTCTTAGATGAATTAAAATATGTCTTATGTGTGGTGAATAAGGAAACATATTAAGTAATTTCTAAGATAAAATTAAGAGTTTAGTGGGTTAAAGGATGGAAAATTGTTCCCCCTAAGGTATTATCAATAGTAGAATATTTTTAGTGTTGAAATTATTTTTGTAATTCAAATAAATGACTTCTTTCAAAATGGCATGAAATAAATTACCAATGTTGTAATATTAAATGATTTTTTTATGATGAAGAACCGAGAATGACATATGAAAGTTATGTGAAATTTTTTATAATCATGATTAAAATGAATTTGAGGAATGTCAATAAATTATTTATATTTCATATTATAGGAAAGGGGTATTAATAAATAAATTGATGAATCCGAGTTAATTTTTTTATAAATATGTTGGATGGTTTAAGAGTTTTTATATTATAATTCAAGAATTATGTTATATGAACTATTAAGTATATTTTTTCCATTAAAAATGGGTAAAAACATATTTAAAAGATATGATGACATAGAAAAGGGATTTAAAGGAAAGGTGATATTTTGATCAGAGGAATGTAACCCTTAATGTGTTCATAATGATGAGAAAATTGTTTTTATCTTGGATAAAAAGATGATTCATATAGATAATTTAACATTTATAGTATTTATGACTGGAAAAAATGTAACGGTTTTGTTGAAAAAGTGGTATACGTTATCATTGATGAAGTTTGCATCATTTTTGGAATTAAGAAATATATCCAATAATATTTTTTAATAAGGAATAAAACTTTTTTAATAAGTAATTATGGTAATTCAAGTTATTACCATGTTTCAAGAGAATACATGATGAACGTATTGACATGTTTGGTATGTGACAACTAATAACTACTTTAGGATATATGGGGGATTTTTGTTAATCTGATTTTGAAAAATTTAGTGATATTCATTAAATTTTTTGTATGATAAACTTTCCAAAGAATAAAAAGGAATAACCATTTATTAAATTTCATATATTGAACATTGAATGAGGTTTTATAGATTAATTTATTATTTCAACATATGAAGAATTATCAATATTAGATAACATGTGTTATCCATCTTGTTATGATGATACATAAAGATAGTTGGAATGACTTATTAGTCTATCTATGGGTCTTATGATCCATTATTCATTCAAGGATAATAGATTCACTTTAATTTCATAGAATAAGAGACGAGGATGAAATAAATAAAGGAAAAACTAAAGGGTGAGATTGTGCATATGAAATGGATTGGAATCAATTTATTATATCTTCATTAGAAAAATTATTCATATTTATAAAAAGGGTCTTGAAATAAAATGGGGTCCAGTTATAATCAATTTTAATTATATATATGATCTTTTTCAAGACCCTTTGGCTTGTGTATGTGTTATCATTAACTTTCTCCTGACTATGTTCTCTATCACTCTTCATTAGTATTTGAGTGTATTTTTTCCCTTCAATATACATGTTTTCACTTTACATATATGATTTCTTATTTGAAAACCTAATTATGAGTTACATTGTCAAACCATTATGTTTTCAACTTAATTTTCTAAGGAAAGGTTTAGTGTTCAATTTTTATGATGTTTTTTTTCATTTTATTCATCTTTTACATATTAAAAAAATCGTAACCAAGATTAATTTCTAGGGAGAAATTAATTTTAAATGGGTAGAATGTAACAAACTGAGTTTTTATGAATTTTTTTTATAATAAATTAAAATTATTTGAAGGCTTTAATTCTAGGATACACCAAGTTAATATTTCATTATATGAAACACCAAGACAATATTTCACTACACACTTCAATGATTTTGGATTGTGATATATGCATCACTAATTTTTTTATGTGTTAGACACAATAGTATGTTCCTTCAATATCTTACATTACATGTATGATTGATCTTTACCAAGCCAAAATATATTATTATTATTATTATGAAAATATTTCTATATTTATAACCTATCCATTTTAATGGAACTTGTGACTAATATGAATTAAATTACAAAAATATGTTCTATATATGTATAAAATAGGAATTCTTTGGTTACCAATTATCTAGAAATGAAAATAGAAATCTTTTGAAAATATAGGAAATAATTTAGTGAAAAAATATTTTTATAAATTAATTATACAATTATTGATCAATTATTTTAATTAAATGTATATATATTACATTCAATTAACTATTAATTATTTAGGTTATGTGTTTTCTAGAAAATATATAAGAATAGATCCAATTTTACACATTAATATATAGATTTCAAAAAAGGGTAATTTTACTGCCATTTAATACAATTCTTATTTTAAATATATATTTTGACATTTTAATGAATTATATTTCAAAAATTAAACTTCATTTTTTAAATTTTAAATTTAAAAAAAAATTCATGGGAATTTGTATTTTTTTTTTGAAAAGTTTCAATTCATTCATGAATACTAAAAAACACTAAATTTTAATTGAAATATGTCTTTTCATATAATTCATTAATATAGTTAAATTATATTTTCAATTGGTTTTAAAGTATAATTATTTTAATTATACATAAATAAATAAAATTTAGGTTGGTGTAATCAATTTCACATTGACATTGGAAGTAAACACATTTCAATATTTTTGACGTTTTTTTAATGTAAATACTTGTTGTCTCATCCTGAATGTGGAATTAATTTTAAATTAATTTCTACCAATTCTATGATTAGAATTTTATAAAATGTATTAAATATTTTTAATCATAATAATTTATAATTTCTAATAATTTAAAATTATTTTTTCCAATTTTTTTTACTAAAACCTATAAAAATTAATTACAACGATTAAGGTACAAATATTTTTACTTAGTGGTTAAACATTGAAAATAATGGGAAAATCACCTATACAATTGTAAAAAAAACCCATTTAATATAAATATTTCTACCATATCTATTCATTGGTAAAAATGGTTCATTATTGGAGGAAAATTATATAAGGATGACCTCTCAATTATGTTTACCTTTTTTGTATTTCCAAGTTTTCCACTCACCTCCCTTATAAAAGGCCAACATCCCTCTCACTCTCATTACACATCTAAATAATTATAAATCATCTCAAACCTAAAAAACTAAACTCTGAGCATACCTAATATCATCCTTTAATCCTCATTTTTTCTAGAAATAAACCCATGGATGTCATTTAGTGAAAACCAAAAGGAGTTACCCGAGTAAGATGTAATGTTCTTCAATAGGAACTTTTATTTTATTTCTTTATTCACCCCTTAAATTTTTTTAAATTATTATTATATAATAACATCATTACATTAAATATAATTGATTATTTCATGTTAAGTTTAAAACCCATAAATTCTCAAACATCTATAAAATGGGTTACACAATCATCATATGTGTGTACGGTAGACTACTTACTCACAAACAGATGTCATTAGTTCTTCCATTACCACCTAAAATGTCTAGTAATAATGTTTGAAATACTATTTTTATATTATATATTTTTTATATTATTTACCAACTCTTTTTTAATTATTATTCAACATATACATTCATGATTTCCATTTTGTGGGAATACGATAACATCGTTTTATGATGTGTGGGCTACCGCCTCCTCAAAGAGATATGATTTGTTCATTATTTACATGGAATTTATTAAGTGTGGGTTTATTAAAAATACTTGATATTTATGGCATAATAGTTATACTATAATAATAACAATATATATATATATATTCTTTATTTACCCTTCATTGTTTCAATACCATATGAAAATGGAAACAATGTCCATGCATAAGTAAGACATATCGTCTCCATTAATGGTGTGTTCAATTCCCAATTTCTATATTTTATTTATTATTATATATAAATATACATTGTGTATAAATTATTTTTATATCATTTTTTTCATTCTTGAAATAAAAATATCATGATATATATAATATTAACCAGAATAGAAAGTGAAAACATGTATGAAAAATAAATCTTTCATTACACAAAACATAAAATTTACGTGGAATTGTTGATAAACAAGTAATATATAAGAGGTTTGAACTAGTACGATGTGACTCATGACTTAAGGTAAGGGGATTTCTCGCCACACATTTAATTCTTTGGGACTTATTCCTTATTCAAAAATCATTAATTCTATGTGGTGTATATAATTCCATATGAAATTTTATATTATTAATTTAATTTATTTACTTATTTTTAAATTTTTAATTTATTTTTTTGATCCATGTGGCTCAGGATTCAAAAGTTACTCATGTAATAGAGGATTTTTCTCTCAACTTTATTTTCCATGAGACACAAGCCATCTTCACCATCTATTTATTGTGTGTGGTGTGTATACTGCCCGTGGATTTATTTTATTATTATTATATAGATAATTATTTGCATTCAAATATCTATTTTAGTATATCTCCTTCATGTGTTTAATGATTACAACATTACCAAATATGTAATGAATCTTTTTTACAATTTTCCTTCTTTCAGATATATGTTATAATATGAACCTATATTTTTTCATGAGGTGTATATAAAATTTATATGACATTTATTGTGATGAATTTTTTTATCATAATGATATTTTATGTTTCATTTTATTTTATTCCTTCATGGTTTTTATGATTTAACATCACAAAAGTAGTAAGAGTTTATTACTACAATATCATTTTTTATTAAGACTATTTATGATTATACATCAATTGATGAAAT
The DNA here is from genome assembly GCA_963277665.1 of Viscum album. Classification (NCBI taxonomy): domain Eukaryota; kingdom Viridiplantae; phylum Streptophyta; class Magnoliopsida; order Santalales; family Viscaceae; genus Viscum; species Viscum album. The sequence goes on along the minus strand of OY728145.1, from coordinate 1,445,524,207 downwards.
ATTATTATCCATATCTAAATAATTTTCATGAATATTGTGATCATATAGTTATTAATGAATATATTCATGTAATGGTACCATTTTTACACTCTCTAGTACTTCAGATAATTAAGTGTTTTTTACAAAATCCAATATTATTTCTCTCCGTGGTCGGAAATATTTTTTATTCAAAATCCATGTATTTTAAAATGTTTTCAAAAATATTTTAAATTATATCTAAGTTCAATTTAAGGTAAAATTATTTTTCAAATTCATATTCTTATGTTTTTCTAAATTTTTTTCAAATATTACATTATAATTTTTCAAGGTTATTATCAATGAAACAGTTTTCAAATTGTTTTAGGATAAAAAACATGTTTTTAAAAGAGGAAAGGTTATTTTACTGAAGAAATGTTTTAAATTATTTTTTAATATTAAATAATATGTTTTCAATGTTATTTTAAAAATAAATTGATTTTAATTTTTTTTGTCTTAAAATTTTTTTTTCAAATAAAGGTTATTTTCTTTAAGAAATGACCCAAGTCATATTTCAAAATCCTTCTCTATTTAAGATGAAATCCTTTGATGTAAATTATTATTTAAAAGGAATATGATCCAAGGAAAAAATTCTTATTATTCATTGAATGGTTTATGTTTTATATAAAAAGTTTTTTTTGAATCCTATTTCTCATCCATGGACTATACTATGATAAGATGATTATTAAAATGGATTCCCATCACAGGTTATTATACAATAAAATAATTATGAAGCCTATATCTTTTCCCAAGGTTATGATATAATGAAATTTTTATGATACCCATTTTATTTCATGGGTTTTGATACAATTTTTATGAAACCCATCACTTTTTATGGTTCATGATATGATGAACTTCTTATTATATTATAGCACACATATTTATGATTTAATTATGTGTTGGGTAGGACCTATATCTCCCTCGAATAAATTAGTTAATGATAAATGTTATATAATATTTTTTGATATAAAAGTGGTCATCAAAATACTCTAAATGATATAAGATGGTTATTTATCCCAATATTGTAAAGGATGGAATATTGGTGGTCAGCCCATTCCTATAAAGGAGGGTACATGGGTGGTCATCCAAAGCCTATATTGCAGGGTCCCTGAGTAGTCATCCAAAGATTGAATAGTAGGTTATGTAGTCATCCCTATCCCAGAGTAGGTATATGGTTGAGCATCCCAATCCTAACATATTATGAAGGTCTTGGTGGATAGCCTTGACATAGGATTTTCTATGATTGTGTCTATAAAAAAACAAATGTATTATGAATGTGATATGATCTCATAGAACATGTCCTTTTATTTCCTTCTTATCCATGTCTTATGGTCTTAAAAAATTTATTCCACAACACACTTATATGATCTTTCATACCAAAGATATGATCTTCCAATATTATTATCATGTTTTCATACCCTTATGTTCATATTATGCTTATATGTCTTCTTTATTTAACATTAATTATCATCATATCTCACTATTTCTTATGTTTACTTTACCTAGGTTATGAGGATAGGTTTTAATTAGGAGTCCTAAAATGGTTGATATTTGGGGAAAACAACAAATATCTGCCTCCAAGTTATAATATTTTGTCTCGTGTTTCCAAAGACATTATGTTATTGTGGTCATCAAGAATTTACATTTTCAATGTGATGAATATACATCATAATTGATGTAATATCCATGTATGTTAAGTGTGGGTTTCTATAATAATGTATATTACTAATAATGCAATGGAATTTACTGATATTATTGTGAGTAATTAATTTTAAATTTTCATCAATACTACTATTTTGTAAATTTATCTCACTAATATTACGCTTAAAAATATTACATCAGGGAATTCTTTAGGAGAAAATGACATAGGGGATCATTACCCCTAAGGGTAGGAAGGATATTCTTATAACTGTTTTAGGAAATCTGAAACACCCTGGCCATATTGGAGGGTATAAAGAGATTATCAAATTAAAAAATGTTTTTGGTCGCACCCCTAGTGCGGAAATGATGGTGGTAGAATTAATGGTTTTGTTTATAGAAATAGTATGGGATGGGATATGACCATATAATTTTTTTACTAAATTGATGATTAATATGAAATTTTCATGATACTAAATGTAGTGTTCAAAAAAAATTATCAAATAATAACCAATGATTGAACATTGGAACCGTGATGCAAGATCATCACAAATTATTTTTATTAATCTAAACAATTAAATATTTACGAAGAAAATATTTCCTTCTTTGTTTATGGATCTTTTAATTAATAAACTTCACATTGTCATTTCATCATAGTAATAATGATTCGATTCTATCTATTAATGATCCAAAAATGATCCATGAACCTTCAAATAACAAGGTAGGAATCTCTGATTGCTAGCACGGTATATCCTAAAACTTATGTTGTTCTACATTGATCACCCTATGAATATTTTGAAGAAGTATTATATTTGATTTCGCTATACTCAAGATTCATTATTAAGGAGTAATTATCTCCATTATATAGATAATTCATTGATAGGGATCTCTCTATGACTTTGTGTGACATCTCGGACCTAGTTTTCCCATAACCCATGCCCCCAGACTGGTTGGTCACATGACCCATGTCGCATCTCCCCATAATACAGGGGTTTCCAACTAGCAATAGGGGTGTAATGGTAATGTAGTAGGGATACTATATCCCCATGTCAGAGTACACAATAGATGTAGTATAAATAACCATTAGGGGAAATATATATAATCATAAGGATAACGTAAATTGTAGAAGAATAAAAAATAAAGTGGAAGACTGAATAATATTACTAAAATCCATAAAGGAAATGTCTGATATATATATATATATATATGCATGTATGTAATGATAATTTATAATGGGAACAAAAGATCCATGAACTAGGAAAGTGGTGATTTCCTATATCCATACCTACTTGAAAACCATCTACTCAGATGCCAAAGGTGGGCCGAATAGGGTGTGAGATAAATCTCAGTAGGCCACCACCAATGGTGTCTACATGTAATTTGGGTGGTGTTTATAAGTAAATAGTTTGGAGCTAATAGAAGGAAATTAAAGAAGTATAGAATAAACAATTACCCTTCCACTCAGGTTCTAAGTGGACACATAGAGGATCTACCTACTTTATCTCAGTACTAGAATATCTGAATAAGTAACTAGAAATATGTGTGTGTGTGTGTTTGTGTGAAGATATAGTTGGAATGGGGTAAGATTTCCTCCCACCCATATATGATTGTGGAATGGGGTAATAATGCTTCCCTCCAATATAATATAATGGCATATGGTAGTTATTCCTCTCCCCCATATGTAAATAATGGACTGAGGTTGTTATGTCTCCCTCCAACATTTATATAATGGTATGGGGTAGTGATGCCTCCCGCCCTACTATAAATAATGGAATGGGGTAGTGATGCCTTCTTCCCACATGTAAATAATGGAACGAGGTAGTGATGCCTCCTGACTATGTGTAAATAATCATATACGAAGTCAAATTTTATATTATGTATGGAAAACCATATTACACAATTTAATGAATAGAAAAAAGCCAATGTTGAAATGAATTTATAATAAAACCCAATTCATGGTCATGACCATGTCATCCCTTGAAAAAATTCATTTAAGGAGTTTCATTTTAATGGTTCAAGATATCTGATCCTAGACAACCCATTCGAGCTAACCATCAAATTTTCATAATATTCCATGTTCATATACAAGGGTAAGAACTAAGGGAAAAGTAGTATCAAATTTTTTATAGGGTCAAGTTTTCAATACCAAGACTATGAGCTCCAAACACCCCTAGGGTGTCTTGTATTAGCCAAAATACACATGGAACCAAGTCTATTTCTATTAAAACCCAAGTCCATGAACATAAACCATAATTCCCCATTTTGAGATGATATCTTAAAATGGTCAATTTAGTTTTAACAACCTTTGGGCGTCCATATAGTGAAAGGATGATCAAAAACCCCAAAAAGTGATTCAATTAACCTATTCATCACACTATGGTCAACTAGAAATGAAGGAATCAACATAATAAGGGAGCTAGGAAGAGGCTGGACCACATAACAATGTGATTAAATATGAAATTCCCAATTCTAAAATAGAAAACTATGTGAGCACCTACCTTGGTCTCATAGACGATGAATCACTGAGTATCGGACTTAGATTCAGATCATGTTGGAGTAGATTTGAGATTCTGTCAAATGCCCATAATATAGGTAAAATGATCCTTCATATAAATAGAACAATAGATGTGAAGATTAAGTGAGGAAGGATGAGTTCATGAGGTTATCCTAATGTAACGCCCCGACCCCAGTTACCCAGAGTCGGTGCATTATTGCGTAACATTGGCATGATCACAAATGATCATGTCTCGAAAGACCGATTAGTTTAGTAGCCTTGGAAACACTAGATACATTCATAAATGTTACATTACATCATAAATTGAAATAATAAAATAACAAAGTCTCTGTATTCCACACTCATATCCTCTTCTGACTCTCCCGGCAGGTCATTCATAAAATACTTCTTCACATCCTGGAAAACATTAAAACATTGAAAGGGGTGAGCTCAGATGCTCAGTAAGGTTAAAAATATTGCGGAAGCTTTCATAAATAAACACTAACATTTAAGGCAATGTATAACTAAAACAAAATCTTTTTTAAACTTGATCTTCAACATAATATGGCGAAAATAAGATTATATAATTTCATTTACTTACTCAAATGGATATTCTACTAGTCGAATAATCCCATGCAATATCAATAACCACTTTCATAATGATGGAATGCATAATGCCATACTTTCATAACCACGTAGCCAAGAACTCATGCCAAGACCACAAATAAGATTTTTTCAAAGCCTCGTGCCAAGACACTAGTTTGTCTCATGAGACCTACCGATGCATCGAGGAGATATAGCGGGCTCCACCCGTCACTTATTAAGTCCAATGCATTCCTCATATGAATAGGTTTAAACATATCATATAACATAATCGTATCACATAAAACATGCATAAAGGAAACATAACATTTCCACATTTAAATCACAAGATATCAATACAACACATTTTATATAATAAAAACACTTTCCAAACCATTTTCAATATCAAAATAAAAGAAAATTAAAACTTGTATTTATTTTTCTTTTTAAAAAAAGTTATGGCTTGTAGAGGAAGCCAATAATCAACTAATGGTCACGGCGGTGGAGAAGTCATTGTCATCGCATACGTTAGAAAAACATTCCTTTTTGTCGTTTAGTAAAAACGCTTCGTATAAAAGATTCCTTTTTGAATAAACATAAAATTCAAAGGGGTTTATACACCGTATAAATGAATGTTGTGTATAAAACCAAATATGCCTCAATGACAGGAAATTGAGACGAAGTCCATACAAAGATCATTTTTAAAATAAAATTGATCTATTATGTGTATTCATTATAAGTACAAATAAAGAAAGTACAAATACAAGATATGACATAATAATATCATGACATAATTTGAAAGTAGGATATTAACCCAAAGAATGGAAATTGGGTTAAGAAATTCCCTTACCTCATGTCCGACTTGACTCAACCACTATTTAACCTCCTGAATAATAAACTAGAGTTAATATCTACCTTCTTAAGAACCTTTTTCAAGTTCATTATTCCTTTTATATCACTTATTACCATGTCACGAACATTATGTAATTATTTATGTTTATAACGGTTGTTTTGTCGATCTTAGGTACATGAGTCAAAAATAAACTTCTTATAATTACACTTTGTTGATGTGGTAATATATCCATTATATACATAATTATATTAATGATTTATATATCATATACATCATATATATCCAGTATATACATTCATTTATAATATTACATAACATTTAGAGGTAAGAAATGAAATGCACGGTTCATGGAGACGGTAAGCCGTACGTACGCATGAATGCTACTTTCATTTCTATGTTGTATTTAATGGAACGAAGTTATAATTATATAAAGGTACAATTTACTTCCAGTATAATATAATGTATAATACCATTTAATCCATACTTTATGCATCCCACATATGGCATTAACGATTCAAATCACTTTGAGGGGGCGGTAGTCCGCACTTCCTAAAATGAAATTATCGCGTTTACCCATAATGGAAATGATAATGTATGCCACAAATGAGAAATAAAGAATCATATTAAAAACATAAACATAATATATATATCATATATGAAACTAGTGTCATCAAAATGTCCACCATTTGAGGTGTTAAAAGAATATTGAACAATCATCATTTCGTGAGGCAATATTTCGCCACCCACAGAAACAGTATGTTCGTTAACCATTAGACGAAGGTGTGTGTAAGTGTAAACCAAATTCTTATCATAACAAAATCCTAGTATATTTTAGATACTTTTTTTGTTTCAAAATAAAGGAATAAAAATAGTTTAAGGGGTTGGATGAGCAAAATAAAACAAAACAACATTAGAGAAGACATTACCTTAAAATCGGGTAACTCTTTTTGATTTGAGCCAAAGGCTTCCTTGAGAATAGTTCTGCCAAAAGTGAGGATTCTAGGAGTAAGAGAGGGATGTTGGGAGAGTATTTGGGTAGAGGTTGGCCGACCCAATTGGCTTGATGGTGTGAATAAGGTGGTAGAGGTGGGGGCCTTTTATAAGAGGAGAGAAGGCTCACTCTTGGAATGATTGAAATGTTACTTTATTATGAAATGATTTTCGGATTCTAAAGGTCCCACAATGATATATTTAGAGTCTAAGGTGATAATGGTTCGAAATATACTCATAAAATAGGTTTTTTACAAGATTAAACTTTATATTTTACATTATCTTTTCATTTTATTTAAATCGTTAATTAATGAGGTAATCACTGCATCATCATTGTGACATATAACATTTAATTTATTTAATGTCTAAAAATTATAAAACAAATATCATAATTTAGGAAATCTTTTTATCTTTATAATTAATATTTATAGTCGAAAATATGACTGGTATATCCCCATTTAAAAATTGTTTTAGTAATACAACTCATGTTTGTGACATTTTTATTTTAACATTAAATAAAAAGTTTTTATTGTCATTTTCCTACCAAAGTGGCTCCATGGGGTCCCCAAGTTGAGCCATGGATTTTCTTGGTCGTCCATGACTCATCCAATAGGGGTAGTACAAGTGTAAAGATATTCTGATATTTTTATAATATCATTTTTACCTTAAATTTCACTAATTACCTTTAATCGCGATTAATTAAACTTAAAAGTTACTATTCACCAAAAACTATTTTAATCCCATTGAACCACATTTTACTTCCTAATGACAACTATGTATGTCGGATTTTTGAAATTAAAATCACAGAAGTGGTAATGTTTCATTTAAACGAAAAATCAGTTTTTAACTACCACTTAGTGGTTTCACTATTCATCAAAAATTGAAGTTTTTCAGAACAATGCCAAAATTTCACCCTAAGATATAACTGATATTCCAAATTCAAAAATGAGGTCTATTTTAGAAAATTCAAAACATATAAGTTGCATTAATTAATTTTATAATTAATTCCCGATGTCACAACAAATAGCGTGTTTTTAAGAAACAGTATATATCAAAAGATTGACAATTGTTTATGTCCAATTTCAAAGTGAAATTAATTCTAATGACCACCATTGGATAAAATGGTAAAAATATATTCTAATTATTCATTAAAACTACTCAATAGTATAATTTATCACTATAAATTATTTTGATTAAAAAGGTTGTTTTTAAGTATTTTTCACTATTCATAAAAAATAGGAAGTTCTCAGAAAGTTACAAAAAATTCAACTTAGGATAATTTCGATACTACAAATACAAAAATGAAGTCCATTTTGAAATATAAAATTTTTATAATTTTAATAAGTGGGTATTACTATTCATAACGACTACTTTTATTAGTCGCGGTGTGTTAGAACTCAAACTTGCGTACAATGCAAGCTATTGCATTATTGAAAGAGAAGCGTATCATGGAAGCTTGGGGTGTTACATTCTCCCCTCCTTCAATAAATTGCATCCTCACAATTTGAAATTTTTCTTTGAAAATAAAATGTTGAAAATATAAACTACATTTGTGAAAAACCCACATTGAAAATAAGGTTAATAAAAATATAACTTTAAAAGAAAGAAAGATAAGTACAAAGGTCACCCGAGATAGCCCATACTAGGATTATATGAAAATATGGATATAGAAGAAAAACAAACCATCAAGGTCTGATGGAAAGTTGTAGAAAACTGGATTATGAGAATGTTAACCATAAGAAAATCACAAACTTGTGATTGGTTAAACGGTCATTGAATCCCCAGTTGGAAAAGTTAATCGGAAACATTTTTTTTAAGTTACCTTTTATAAAGTTGAGGAATTTATTTTGGAGATTTACTAAGAATGTAAGGAAATACACTAACTTGTCGTGTAGAATTTCATTCTTTAATAAATTTTTACCACAAACCCATCTTTCACTCCAAATGGTAATAGAACTCAAAAATATTCTATTTATCCTAATTTTATAAGGTTATAAATATTACCACATACCATTTTTATTAGGAAAACTATTTTTTAATAACTAAGGACATCCTATAGGCTAGTGGTAGGTAATAAAGGCATGTCGCACTGTGGTTGTGGTTTCGATTCCTGCAGCTTTCTCCGACGCGACGGGTTATGCCCCACCCAACTGGTTGTCCTTTTCCTAAAACTATAGAATTATAGTATTCCAAAAATAATCTTCAGAAATGTTTTAACCTTAAACAATACTATCTAATGTTCATCTTAATTCATTCCAACCTTTATAGTTATCCAAAATACCTCTATCCAGACTTTCTCTAAAAGGTATCTTAATTCCAAAATCAATTTATCAGATTCACCAAACAAAGTAAAGTTTCTCTTATTGTCACATACTAAAAATATGATTACCTTCATCATATTAAAACCTTAATGAAAAGAAAAAGTACTGTAGTACAATCCTTATATATATCACATTATTCTTATAACCAGAATATAATCCATGAGTCCAAAAGTACCAATACATTAATTATTCCACTTCAACTTTAGTAACAGCATAAGATTGTCCTTGATCCCTTGGCCTTTTCTGAATTAAGTTTCCCTGATTCTTAGGACATTCATTTTCATAATGACTCATTTCCCTACAATTGTAGCATTCAACATTGATAGCCCCTTTCTTTCCATTGTAATCACGATCCTGGTGACCTTTTTATCCACATTTATAACAAACTCCCATTCCTTTTAGGCAAGCACCAGGGTGATTCTTCCCACAATTATCACATAATGGAAAATCATTCTTTCCCTTTTTCCCTTTATTCGTCTCTTGTTCCACCGTTCTCATCTTCTCATGCTTTATACTGTTGTCATAAGATTTAGAGAATTCCTTTTATATCATGATAGAACACGAGGCTATATCTTTGTACGTTGAGAAAGATTGTGATACTAAATCATGATGGAGAAATGGTTTTAAACCATCAAATAAACGATCAATATTACTTCTTGGGTTACGTATATAATCTACAGCATGCCTTGCTAACCTTGTAAAGTTGGCCTCATACTTTGCGACATTCTAATCCTCCTTTTGCCTCAGACTCAGAAATTGCCTCTCCATATCTGCTCGATGGTCACGAGTAAAGTATTTTTCTAAGAAATGTTATTTGAACTCTCTCCATTCCATACTTGATGCTTTTTCATCTTACTTTGTATTTTGAATCAGCGACCACCATTGATTGGCATCTCCAGTGAGGCGGTAGACTGCCATGACAACCTTCTCCTTTTCTCTACTCCCTAAGGCAAGGAATATTTTTCTCTAAGGAGTTAATCCATTTATCAGCTACTAATGGATTTATACCCCCATTAAATGTTGGCGGTTTTTTCCACATTAAAACGATCTAACATTGATCCTCCACGTTGTGGATCAGGGTGCTCCATACGAGTAAGGTTATTATTCATAACCTGAGTGAGTTGTCCCAGTATGGTGATAAGGTGATCAACACCAGTTGTATCTCCAGCTCCACAATAATTATCTTGAGCATGAGGGAAATCCCTACCCGGAGTGCGTGCATTGATACAGTTTTCATTCCTTCCACTAGGCGCCATTTCTAAACAATGGCATAATCTAGATTAGTTTATGAATAAAAATACATAATTCCGTACTTATAAAACACTTAACATAAATTGAACAGTTTAGGGATATAATCCATATTAATAAAAATAAATGTTCTCTTTGAGGAAGTATATAATCATAAGCCCTTCATAATGGTTTGTAAAGAAAATGATAATTATCCTAAGCATATCGCCCGGGAGGGTCGTAACCAAGAGTACAGCAAGGCCCGTTGTCGTGCACCAATTCCCGTTCGAGTATAGATCAAAGCAGTGTTTTTGGGTTTTACCCCTAGGTACATCTGTTCCAGAGCCGCCTCTAACAGCTCGTATCTAGACAGGGATGTATTGCTCAGAAAACTCACAAAATATCTATAATACCAAAATTCTAGGAGGTTCTTCTATACTAATCCTCAAAGTCTATCTTTGGGATATGTTGTGGATCAGGGTGCTCCATACGAGTAAGGTTATTATTCATAACCTGAGTGAGTTGTCCCAGTATGGTAATAAGTTGATCACCACCAGTTGTATCTCCAGATCCACAATAATTATCTTGGGCATGAGGGAAATCCCTACACGGAGGGCGTGCATTGATACAGTTTCCATTCCTTCCACTAGGCGCCATTTCTAAACAATGGCATAAACTAGATTTGTTTATGAATCAAAATACATAATTCCATACTTGTAAAATACTTTACATAAATTGAACTATTTATGGATATAATCAAAAATCGTAAAAATGTTTTCTTTAAGGAAGTATATAGTCATAACCCTTCATAGTGGGTTGTAAAGAAAATGAGAATTATCCTAAGCATATCCCCTGGGAGTGTCGTAACCAAGAGTGTAGCAAGGCTCGTTGTCGTGCACCAGTTCCCTTTCCAGTCTAGCTCAAAGTGGTGTTTTCGGGTTTTACCCCTAGGTACATCTGTGCTAGAGCCGCCTCTACCTGCTCGTATCTAGACAGGGATGTATTGCTCGGAAAACTCACAAAATCTCTATAATACCAAAATTCTAGGAAGTTATTCTATATTAATCCTCAAAGTCTATATTTGGGATATGTGCTCTAATCATAGTTTATCTAAATCTAGCTTCCAAGGTTAGTACTAAACTGCCTCTGATACCACTTGTAACGCCCCAACCCCAGTTACCCAGAGTCAGTGCATTATTGCGTAACATTGGCATGATCACAAAAGATCAAGTCTCAAACGACCGATTAGTTTAGGAGCCTTGGAAACACTAGATACATTCATAAATGTTACATTACATCATAAAGTGAAATACTAAAATAACAAAGTCTCCATAGTCCACACTCATATCCTCTTCTGACTATCCCTGCAGGTCATTCATAAAATACTTCTTCACATCCTGGAAAACATTAAAACATTGAAAGGGGTGAGCTCAGATGCTCAGTAAGGATAAAAATATTGCGGAAGCATTCATAAATAAACACTAACATTTAAGGCAATTTATAACAAAAACAAAAGCCTTTTTAAACTTTAACTTCAGCATAATATGGAAAAAATAAAATTAAATAATGCCATATACTTACTCACATGGATATTCTACTAGTCTAATAATCCCATGAAATATCAATAACCACTTTCATAATGATGGAATTCATAATGCCAGACTATCATAACCACGTATCCAAGGCCTCGTGCCAAGACTAAAAATAAGATTTTGTCAAGGCCTCGTGCCAAGACACTAGTTTGTCTCATGAGACCTACCGATGCATCGATGAGTTATAGCGGGCTCCACTCGTCACTTATTAAGTCCAATGCATTCCTCATATGAATAGGTTTAAACATAACATATAACATAATCCTATCACATAAAACATGCATAAAGGAAACCTAACATTTCAAAATTTCAATCACAAGATATCAATACAACACACTGATATAATAAAAACACTTTCAAAACCATTTTCAATATCAAAATAAAAGAAAATTAAAACTTGTATTTATTTTTCATTTTAAAAATAGTTATGGCCTGTAGAGGAATCTGAAACTCAACTAATGGTCATGGAGGCGGAGAAGTCGTTGTCTCCGCATACGTAAATAGAACATTCCTTTTTGTCGTTTAGTAAAAACGCTTCGTATAAAATATTCCTTTTTGAATAAATGTAAAATTCAAAGGGGTTTATACACCGTATAAATGAAAGTTGGGTATAAAACCAAATATGCCTCAATGAAAGGAGATTGAGATGAAGTCCTTAAAAAGATCATTTTTAAAATAAAATTGATCTATTATGTGATTTCATTATAAGTACACATAAAGAGAGTACAAATACAAGATATGACATAATAATATCATGACATAATTTGAAAGTAGGAGATTAACCCATAGAATGGAAATTGGGTTAAGAAATTTCCGTACCTCGTGTCCGACTTGACTTGACCACTCTTTAACCTCCTGAAGAATAAACTAGAGTTAATCTCTACCTTCTTAAGAACCTTTTTCAAGTTCATTATTACTTTTATATCACTTATTACCATGTCATGAACATTATGTAATTATATATGTTTATAACAGTCGTTTTGTCGATCTTAGGTACTTGAGTCAAAAATAAAATTCATATAATTACACTTTGCTCATGTGGTAAAATATCCATTATATCCATAATTATGTTCATGATGTATATATCATATACATAATATATATCCAGTATATACATTCATTTATAATATTACATAAAATTTTGAGGTAAGAAATGAAATGCACCGTTCATGGAGACGGTAAGCCGTACGTACGCATGAACGCTACTTTCATTTCTATTTCATATTTAATGGAATGAAGTTATAATTATATAAAGGTATAATATAATTCCAGTATAATATAATTTATAATACCATTTACTCCATCCTTTATACATCCCACATATGGCATTAACGATTCAAATCACTTTGTGGGGGTGGTAGTCTGCACTTCCTAAAATGAAATTATCGCGTTTACCAATAATGGAAATGATAAAGTATGCGATAAATGAGAAATAAAGAAGCATAAAGAAAACATAAACATAATATATACATCATATATGAAAACATTTTCATCAAAATGGCCACCATTAGAGGTGTTAAAAGAATATTGAACAATCATCGCTTCGTGAGGCTGTATTTCGCCACCCACAGAAACAGTATGTTCTATAACCATTAGACGAAGGTAGGTGTAAGTGTAAACCAAATCGTTTTCATAATAACATCCTATTATATTTTAGTTACTGTTTTCGTTACAAAAGAAAGGAATAAAAAGAGTTTAAGGGGTTGGAGGAGCAAAATAAAACAAAACAACATTAGAGAAGACATTACCTTAAAATCAGGTAACTCTTTTCGATTTGAGACAAAGGATTCCTTGGGAAGACTTCTGCCCAAAGTGAGGCTTGTAGGAGTAATAGAGGGATTTTGGGAGAGTATTTGGGTAGAGTTTGGCCGAGACAAATGGATTAATGTGTGAATAAGGTGGTAGAGGTGGGGGCCTTTTATAAGAGGAGAGAAGGGGAACTCTTGGAAAGATTGAAATGTTACTTTATTATGAAATGATTTTCGGATTCTAAAGGTCCCACAATGATATATTTAGAGGATACGGTGATAAGGGTTCTAAATATACTCACCAAATAGATTTTTGACAAGTGTAAACCTTAGATTTTACATTATCTTTTTATTTTGTTTAAATTGTTAATTAATGAGGTAATAGCTGCATCATCATTGTGTCATAACAATTTTAATTTATTTAATGTATAAAAATTATAAAACAAATATAATGATGTAGGAAATCATTTTAGCTTTCTAATTAATATTTATAGTCGAAAATATGACTTTTATAACCCCATTTAAAAATTGTTTTAGTAAAACAACTCATGTTTGTGACATTTTTATTTTAACATTAAATAAAAAGTTTTTATTGTCATCTTCCTACCAAAGTGGCTCCATGGGGTCCCCAATTTGACCCATGGATTTTCTTGGTCGTCCATGAATCATCCAATAGGGGTAGGACAAGTGTAATGGTATTTTCATATTTTTATAATATCATTTTTACCTTAAATTTCACTAATTACCTTTAATCGCGATTAATTAAACTTAGAAGTTACTATTCACCAAAAATTATTTTAATCCCGTTGAACAACATTTTACTTCCTAATGAAAACCATATATATCGGATTTTTGAAATTAAAATCCCATAAGGGGTAATGTTTCATTTAAAAAAAAATCTGTTTTTTAACTACCACTTAGTGGTTTCAGTATTCATCAAAAATTGAAGTTTTTCAGAACAATGCCAAAATTTCACCCTAAGCTATAATTGATATTCCAAAATCAAAAATGATGTCTATTTTACAAAATTCAAAACATATAAGTTGAATTAATTAATTTTATAATTAATTCCCACTGTCACAACAAATAGCGTGTTTTTAAGAAATAATATATATCAAAAGATTGACAATTGTTTATGTCCAATTTTAAAGTGAAATTAATTCTAATGAAGACCATTGGATAAAATGGTAAAAATATATTCTAATTATACTTTAAAACCACTCAATAGTATAATTTATCACTATAAATTATTTTGATTAAAAAGGTTTTTTTTAAATATTTTTCACTATTCATAAAAAATTGGAAGTTCTCAGAAAGTTACAAAAATTTCAACTTAGGATAATTTCGATATTAAAAATAAAAAAATGAAGTCCATTTTGAAATATAAAATTTTTATAATTTTAAAAATTGGGTATTACTATTCATAATGACTACATTGATTAGCTGCGGTGTGTTAGAACTTGAACTTGCGTATAATGAAAACCATTACATTATTGAAAGAGAAGTGTATCGTGGAAGCTCGGGGTGTTACACCTAACCTAAAGTGATCTGATGCATTCGACAGATCAAGAAACGGTCATCAGACGAAGGATTTACACGAGATTAAAGAAGTATAAGGCATGAGAGATCAAGGCAGAGGAATGAGGGGGGTATTTCCTGCATAAGGGATGAGAAATGAAACATAGAACTTAATAGGGGAGGAGAGAAAATTGGAAATGTTCCACTTAAAACATAATCATGTGTTTTCTGCATACAGTTTGAAAAACCATGTGTAAACTGTGGGAAAGGTTCTTCCCCTTTTCTGTAAGTCCTTATAATCTATGCAAACAGTTTTTCCAAGCTGTGCACACACTATGCATAACCCACTGCCTCATTGTGCACACTGCTTGGAATTTTCACCCAGCTTCACTAACCACATGAATAACAGGCATATGGTCTCTATGACCATCATCAACTAGCCACATGACCGTGCACATGGGTCTCATAGTTGTATAAAAATTGTGCGGCCCAACCTATATTCCACTATTAGGAGCATCGGGCTCTCGATGTTCCAAAGATGTTCCTGTGACCTCCTTATATTTTTTAGTATATTTCAGTAGTACCATTAATGAAATAAAAAAAGAAAAAACTAATGATTTGTACATGGTCAGTGATTCACGTTGTTACAACATCCCCTTCTTAAAGCAACTCATCCCTGAGTTTAACTTCTATGCATAGATTAGTACTATCAGAAAAGCGTTCTGGCCATTGAGATTGTGCATGGGATTCCCATTCTCATGTTTCTTAATTTACCCATTTGTGCTTCCATATCAACCATACAAGAGGAACATACCTTCCTCAGTGTGTATTCCGGCTTCGGTAAACAATATGAATTGGATAATCCTTAAAGGAAGTATCCATATCACATTCAACCTCATCAGGATAAAAGATGTCAGAAGGTTCTAGATAATATTGGTGAAGCTGAGATACATGAATGAAAATTTGCATGGAATGATATCTCTGAGGAAGTGATAACTGGAAATCCACTAGTCCAATATGATTCATAATCTCAAAGGGTCCAAAGAATCTTGGTAATAGCTTACCCTACTTTCGAATTAGCTATGGACCAAATTGGGAGAGAATTTCAAGAAAAACTGGTCTCCAGACATGGACTCAAGAGGTCTCTAACATATATTAGAAAAATATTGTTTTCTAGAATGAGTTGTCAATATACACTTCTGAATCAGCTTCACTGCTAAAAATTATCATGTACAAGATGAATCCCAAGCACAAATGCTTCCCCTCCCTCTAACTAACATAGTGTTAAGGAATATGGACTACCATAAAGCAATACATATAGATCCATATCAATGGTAGCCTATAATATTTTGTTACAAGAAAAATAACTAAGGGGGGATGTGTTTCTCCTAAGAACCCTAAAGATGAAAAAGCATGAAGGGAGAATATCCTCTAGAACCTCTACTGTACACTCTTTCTTCCCAACGGTCTATGGGTGATATTCCATTCTTAAAAGTATGTGAATACTGAAGTAATTCCACAAAACTTTCCCGAACCATGATGTGAAATTATCATCTCAGTCAGAAATAATAGAATGAGGTGCACCATGAAGATATACCACCTCCAGGATGTACATTCTTCCCATCACATTAAAAAATGTCTCTCGCACAGGTAAAAAATGTGTGACCTTCATCAAAAAAATCAACGACAACCCACATCGTGTTGTTTCCCCAAGGTAAAATGGGTAGTCTAGCTACAAACTCCATCGAAAAATCATCCAATTTCTACTCAAGAATGGACAATAACAAAATAATTTGTGTTAGATGACGGTGTTCCACCTTCACCAGGTGACTGGTGGAACATCGCAGAATGAAACTGGTTATCTCATGTTTCATTCTAGGATAAAAATATTGAATTCGTTGATCTCAATAAATTTAAGTGACAAAATGTTGAATTTCCCATATGAAGGCATGGATGTCCATCATCATATCCTCTCTAATGTCTATTGGGAACCATACACACCCATGAACGAAAAGAGTATCATCCCTTTCAACTATCTAGACAGAAGATGTGTCATCATCTGAGACACTCTCTTGAATGAAAAGGCCTTCAGGATTAGATATCTATCTCGATCTTACTCATCCCAAAATAGTATAGGTCACTACTAAGGATGAGAGAATATTCTGACCATGGTCCTCCTAAACCTCAATCTTCATCTCTGAGAACAATTCCATATGCTTCCATTCATCGTTATACTCTTGAACTTCTTATGTCAATGTCTTTTATCAAAGAGCATCAACTAATGAATTCCATATCCCCGGAGTGTAGGAAAGCTCAAAATAAAAAATATTTTAGGTACTCAACTCATCTAAATTTCCTAATATTCATATCTCAGTGAGTGAAGATGTATTTGAGGTTTTTTCGGGCCAGTTAACACCATTGAGTGCTCTACTAATAAATAGTAAATCCAACAGTGTAAGAATGAATAACTGTTGTGATATTCAGGTCGTGTGTCAGGTAATTGCAATCCTGAGGCCCCAACTGAAGAGAACCATATGCATTGACTCACTCATCCTGCATCAGAACAAATCTATTCCCAATACCTGATGTTTCACAATAGACTGTATCAGTCCTTACTAGCTCTAGTTGAATCAGTATTGGTGTTGAATTATGTCTTCCCTTTATCTCATGAAAGCATACAACACTTGATTCTGATCATTTGAATTCCACACCCTTTTTGTCAAACTTGTAAGCGGCATTGCAAGGAATGATAAATCATTAATGATGGTTTTGTAGTATCTATAATTTCCCAAGAAACTACATATATCAAATACATTCTAGGTATTCTCATATGAAACCACAACCCGTACCTTCTCTAGATCAACAGAAACTCCAGGATCTAAGATTATATGAACAAGGAAGTGAACATTATTGATCCAAAATGGGAATTTACTTATCTTAGAGTAGATCTAATGCTCTCTATGAATATGCAGAATGATCCCTAGATGGGTTTCATGGTCATTTATAGAGAGTTAATACACTAAGATACCTATAATGAAGAAAAACAAAAATGAATCTTGATATGGGTGGAAAATACATTTCATAAAATCCATAAAGACAGAGGGTTCATTCTTGTGTCCAAAAGGAATAACCAGGTTCTTCTAGAGACTATACCTACTCCTAATTGTTTTTCGAGGTATGTATGAAGTCTTGACATGCACCTTATGATAGCCCGACATTAGATATATAATTGAAAACACCATTTCACCTTAGTGATGATCAAATATGATGTCTATTATTGGAAATGGGTATTGATTTTTGATATTAATGTGATTAAATTAATGAGAATCCACATAAATCCAAAGGGCATCGACTGCTTTCCTAGAAAAGAGGATAGTTCAACCCCAAGGAGAAGTTTTAGGGGTATGAAACCTTTCACCTCCAGATACTTTAACTGATTCTGGAGTTAAATAATCTCCTTATGATCCATTCTATATGAGGAAATGGTTACAGGTACTGATACTAGCATAAGATCAATAATAAACTATACCTCACTCACTAGAGTTAGACTAGAGAATTTGTTAGAAAAACTGGCTCTAAAATATCCACTACTAGAGAAAAAATGTATTGTTTCAACCCGTTATCGTCATGGTAAAGTATTGAAACCTTTATCGTAACACTACCGAACCTCTTCGGTTAGGGTCCTGCTCATTTTACAAAAACATCCCATTCTCCATTATGCAAGTCTGTACTTCCCTTTGGTGATGTAAATGTCACCCTTAGATGATAGCATTCAATATGGGATCTATAGAGATCTAGCGAGTTAATCCCGAGGATTATGTCAAAAACTATTATATCAGGAATGTATAGGTTCTATTAAAAAATGTAATTTCTTATTTCAAGGAGATAGTCCTAACAACGATGAACACCCTACAAATAGATACCTAAGGGTGTATCTAGAATTATAACACCATGATAATACTCAACATTGAGGCCTTTATTATTAGTGATTGCCTCAGATATGAATGAGTGAGAATTGAATATATCGAACAATGTAGATACTAAAGTGGAGGCTACTAGAATAGTACCTCATTCAGTAGATGGTTTGGTACTCTTATTATGTTGTGTAGACTGGACTACATGCATCTGGCCAATACTGCGGCCCTGAGTCACTATTTGACCACTCTGAATAGGCCTGCTCTGCTGGTACTGAGAATCAAATTTCTAATAGCCTCTAGCTGAACCACCACTTCAGGCTAATCGACTATTGGTATTCTAGCTTCCTGACTATCATGATCATACTAACCTCACTCCCGGCTGAGGAGTTGGTGAAGATCCTTTCTCACTAGACACTGGAGGGAATGATCTGTAGAAACGGTTGAGGTTACCAATCCTACCACAGCCTCTTCACTAACCTAGATTCCATGTTCACTAACCCATGTAGTGACTTGGAATTCTTCAGTGGTGACAGATATTAGAAATTCCAGTTGAAGGAGCCTAACCACCAACACTTCCACAAGATTCCCCAAAACGACACTTTTTCTAGGAAAAAGATCCACTATATGCTTTCGGTGTTGAACCGCCTTGGTGTGCACCCACATCATAATACAAATTTCACTCTGTAATTAGGTCCTGGTAGATGATTTTTGAAATATCCATCTGCCTAAAAACATTAACTTGTGACCGGATGTCGTAAAACTTCCCATCTGCAAGTCACCAAGTATTCATAAGTTCATCAGCAGTTAGAGAAGGAGAGAAATGATAAAGCTAAGTGAAATGGGACAAGTACTTAATAAATGAAATAGTCCCCTATTATAGATTCATAATCTCTCTAGCTCAGTCAACCCTCATTCTTTGGGTAAATAAGTAATCATAGAACACAGTCTGGAAGTTATCCCAAACCACTTCTTATGTTGTCCTACATGGTTGATGTAATCCCACCACCTCTTGGGTGAGTTGTGTAACACCCTGAGATTTTATGAGAAATTTTTTTATGCCTTATGTTATATGCAACACCAATGGAATCTTTCACAACACACAATACTGACATGGCTTGCATTACACGCAATCACGACCTTCCTCTATAGCGTGTGTAGTACGCAATATCGAGATTCACTAAACAACGATATATTATTATGGACTAGCCGTTATGAATAGTATTAACAAAATTTTGAATTTTATAACATTATTATTCATCTTACACATTTTCTAGAACACGTTAAGAGAACAAAATAAATTTTCTGGTAAAATAAATATTTTTAAAAAAATTCAGTTTTGCCGCCTTTTGATGGCGCACCCACATTAAATCTTGTTTTTGACATGTTTATAAGTTCAATTTGACAAAATATAATTCTTCTTTGAAATAATGATATAAAAATTTACTTTGGATAAATTTTTGATATTTTTCTGATAACTTTCATATTTCGATGAATAGTAAAAATACGCTGACTTTTAATTAAAAACAATTTTTTTTCATTGATATAATTTATATGGTTAAATTATAATATTGAATGGTTTTAAAGTATATATAGAATATATTTTTACCATTTAATATAATATATGTCATTATAATTTATTTCACAATGAATTCATAGGTAAAACCATTTCAATCTTTGGCAATTTTTTACCTTCTAAAACCCGTTTTCTTAACAAAAGGATTAATTTTAAATTAATTACTGGGACTTATGTGTTTTTATGTTTAAAAAATGGATTCCATATTTGGAATAAGTGGGTCAAAATTAAGTTAATAGGCTACTTTTTTTGGCATTATGAATAGTAATTGCGGTAAATTTTATTTACTATAGTTAAAGGTAAATCAGGTAATTAAGGGTAAATATAATATTATAAAATTACCCTAACACCTGAAAAAATCATATTGGATGACTAAAGGACGACCCATATCACCTAAGGGTGGGATTGGATTCATTTAATGGACTTTTTTCTATGAAAATAATTTAATTATTATTAAAACCAAAGAAAGTGACAACATGTCACTTTCTTAAATCTTATAAGTATAATAATTTTTATTTATTGATAAAATTAAATAAACTTCAAACATGAATAATATCCAGAAAGATAATAAAATTATATACATCATATTAATTTATTTATAATTTTTAGGTATTAAATAATTATCATTAAGTATGACACAATAGTGATGTTTAAATTATTTTTTTAATTAAAATATCAAATAAATGTATTTAAAAATATTAAAATAAATATTATATGAAAAATTTAATGTGCTCCACTAATTTTCTAGACACATATGACATTTTATGAATCTATTAAATATTTTATTTAGAACATCTCTTCTGTATATATTTTATTAAAATTCAAATAAATGAATAGTGTCAAAATTGATACTATTGTTATTTTATAAAAATAACATATTATAAAATTGTTTAAAAATCACAAAAATATTTAAAATTTATAAATTAAAATTTATATGGTCTAAAATGTTATAAAGTTTCAAATTATGGAAAATTCACAACACATATGTAATTATTTATAATAATTTAAATTTTACAATTTTATTACCACAAATAAATTTAAATTGATAAATAAGGATAAATCAAGTTGATAATGATTAAAATATATTCCTAACATGTCTAAATTTTATTGGTTGATAATATTAAAAACATATCTCATCTAATCTTCGGATATGAGTCATTTTGGAAGTTTTTATTTGGGGTTGGGATTTAATATAAACTAATATTTTTTATATTTCCAATGGTGCCCCTCTCCTCCCTTATAAAAGGGAACCTCCTCCCTCTCCTCCTACACCAATTTGAACCTTAAATATCGGAAACACCCTGCCCATTTTACTTCCCTACTTCCCTATAAACATCCTAGAGGTCCTGGTATTCTTCAAAGACCAATTTTATTTCCCTAAGAGGAAGTCTCAAAGAGGAACTTCAAAGAAGTGGTAATGTCCGTTACCGATTCTTTCAAAATTATTTCTTCTTCTACTTATTCTTCTTTAGTTGTTTTATTATTAAGTAATAAAAAAAGAATCACTAATATACTGATATGTTATTATAAGTATGAAACAACCCTATTTCACCATCTATCCATCCTACGGAAAACGAAATCACCGCGCGTGCGTACGTATGGAATACCGTCTTCATGCCGTGGTGTGATCTATTTTTCCACCAGCACCTTACTTGGATGGGTATAATGGTGTAAATAATGACTATATATGATTATTGTAAATTGATATTGATTCTGAAATAGTATACATACACTCCAATACAATTCCACAATCATGCGAACGATATCATCGCTCGTGCATACGTACGGAATACCGTCTCCACGAATTGATGTGACTCGTTCTACATGATATTCATTGCATAATGATTATATAAATTCATTGAATGAATAAATATGATATATATTACTCTAATACCATTCAAGAAATGTGGTGTCTATAACCTAAAAAGAGGAATAAGAATTTATTCGACAAAACACACATATGAACATAAAGCGATAATCACCCAAATAACAAGTAGCAATGAAATATTACAAATAAGAAGCTAAGAATATGACAATATATGATATCAAAAAAATAGATATGATTCTGGAATAAGTCAGTTCCATTATTTAAATCATTATACAAGAGGTTCAGACACTTACGAAGCAAATCAGACCTTAGGTAAGGGAAAATCACACAATCTCATTTTTATCCGAGATTGTTTATACTTCAGAATTTACTGGGGAATATTTATCATACACATCCATGATTACTCAATATTTAATATTATTTCCATCCAACTACAATTTTTTAAATCCAATTTTAACCTTCGGTGAGTTTTTATTAAAAGATATGAACGGAATCTGTTGTCGTTTTTTGTACGAGGTACTTTTTGACTTTTCTAGCGAAAGTACAGGAAGAATTATTTTTTAACTTATACGACATGAATGGATTTTTAGAACATTATTTCCATGAGTCTTCATTTAAAATTTTTCATGTTTATTTTTAATCAACTTCTTTTTGTTCAAAATTATATGACATGTTAAGAAAGGAAAATGTTTTTGAACTAGAAAGTATATTTTCCTCAAGAATGGAGTTCAAGTGTTTAATAAAAATTATTTTCCATCTAAGATAATATATGGTTATGTTTATATCCCTATTTTTACATTTATTTGATTATGTTATGATGGAATTATTCTTATGATATCCTTTTATGGATTATTTTATGATGACGTGATGTTTAAGAATCCCATTTTTATTATATGGGTTATGCAATGATGTATGGTTTATGATTTTGTGGCACACATAAGAATGGTATCATTATAAGATGGGTGGGACCTATATCTCCCTCCATTGCATTGGGTAAAGATTTATATCTCATGAAATAGACATTGATGGAATGGAAGGTTAAACCGGTTCAGTGAAACAGGACTGAAACGAGGAGTGAACTCGGTTCAGAAATGGACTTTGTCCTCTAAGATAGTCTTGGCTATGAGTCTTGACTACTAAGAAATGATTCTCTATGATTATGTGTGAATTCCACAATGCGTCATTTTTTATGTTATGATTATTGGAATTACATTTCACTTCTATTATTTATCCCATTTTATGATCTCTTTTACTGGATAAGATTTTCAAAATGTTATGTTCTTATAAATATGATATGTTTGACATTTTGTTTGTTTACCCTTACTGAGAATTTGATCTCACCCTTTTGTTTGTTTTCTTTTCCCTAGGACAAGAAGATGTATATTAAGTAGAATATTCAAAAAACAGACTCTAGATATGATGAAATAAATGGGAGACAACATAGGCAATTTATGAACCAGTTGTTTGTGTTTCCCAGTTTTTAATGACACTATACCTATACGGTCCTTTCATGGTTTTTTTTATATGTTGTAATAAGTATGCTTCAATTTTGATGTAATAACCATGTATGTAAAGTATGTGTCATTATAGTTGTTATCAGAGGAATGGTATAGTCAACCTTTGGAAACTCGGATGTGAAAGCCTTATTAAGAAACATAAGGATATGTTTAAGCATAGAACACAATTTTAGTGTTTTAGAAATGGCCACGAACAACCTCTGATAAGACCTTAAGTGTGAAATTTTATTCTTGATTATGTGGTTTTACTATTATAATTAGTGTTGAAAACACTATTCTTCTTGGTTTTAGTCAATGGCTGGAACCCGAAGGAACCGTGTTAATGAGGAATGCGACGGGCAATGCAATGATTGTCCCCCTGAGAAGCCAAATGTTATGGGATCTGGAATGCAGAATCTTGTAGCCATGCTCACACAAATTTCTCAAGCTATTAATCATGCAGGACTTCCAAACAATCAATGGAAGGAGCAACATTCTGTTGAATCCTTCATGAGGCAGCGTCCACCATCATTCAGTGGGTCTTTTGATCCATTAGTGGCAGAACAATGGATCAGTACCACTGAAAAGATATTTTCAGTTCTTCACTGTTCTGAACATGACAAAGTCATCTTAGTAGTGTATCGTTTGGAATGTGATGTTGATCAATGGTGGAATCTTATTAATAATTTGAGGCAAAGGGATGAAATTGAGTCCATGGAATGGGATAAGTTCAAGAACTTATTTTTCAATAATTATTTCCCTCGTATTCTTCGAACAAAGATGGAGAAGGAGTTTCTTGAACTGAAGAAAAAGGATGATGAATCTATTGGTACCTACGAAGCAAGTTTTACAAGACTTTCAAGGTATGCTTCCGGATTTATTATCCAACCTGAGAGTAAGATTGATTGATTCTTTAGTGGCTTAAAACCAAGTCTTCAAAGGGCATTAGCCATAAGGGACTTCAATATCTATGAAGAAATTGTTCAATGTGCTCTCAAGTTTGAGATAGAGATTGGGGTAACCCATCAGTCACATGGGTTTGATAAGAAGAGGAAAATGGAATTCAAAATAAAATCTAAAGACCACAATAAAAAGAAGATGAGTTTTCCCTTATGCTCAAAGTGTGGAAAGAAACATGGATAAAATTGCCTTAAGGGGACAAGAAAATGTTATAAGTGTGGAAAATAAGGTCATCAGGCAATTGAATATCGAAATAATGGGAAGAAGATGTCTAATGATGAAAACAAAGGAAGGGATAAAAAGAATGAACCTACTACACGTCAATGTTTCAAGTGTAAGGAGATAAGGCATTATGCCAATCAATTCCCAACTCCAAGGGTTGATGATGATGATCGACGTCAACAAACTCTTAAGGGCAAAGACAAAGGAATGTCACATGCAATTACTATCGATGATGTGGTGTACGACAATGAAGTGGTGAGAGGTACACTTACCATCCACTCTAAAGTAGAAAATGTTTTATTTGATTCTGGTTCCACCCACTCTTTTGTTTATGAAGAATTTTCTAAGGGTATCGCCATATTACCTCAACAATTAGATGTTGAGTTGGCTGTGACAACTCCTAATGGCACAACAGTCACATCAATAGTTTACCATTCTTCTCCGGTTGAAGTTTGTGGGAAAGTGCTTCCTAAAAATATTGTGATCCTTCCTATAGAAGAATTTGATGTGATTCTTGGGATGGATTGGATTTCTTTATATGGAGCTCATATCAATTGCCAAAGAAGGGAAGTCACATTTCAAATTCCAAATCAATATATGATCGTCTATCGATGCAAGGATGAACATAGCCTTCCAGTGGAAATTTCTTCCATCTTATGGGTCTTGATTCCACTAAATGAAGGTTAGTTATCTCAAATGGTTGTAGAGAAACACATGATTAATAATATGCCAATTGTACGAGAGTTTGATTATGTCTTTCCAGAGGAATTTCCTGGTCTTCCACCAAATCGTGAAGTTGAGTTTTCTATAGAACTCGTACCGAGTGCTTTACCTATTTCAAAGACATCTTATAGAATGGCCCCAATTGAGTTGAAGGAATTGAAGAAGAAACTCCAAGAGAATATTGATAAAGGGTTCATACACCCTAGAGCGTCAACTTGGGGATCACCTGTTCTGTTTTTTAAGAAGAAAGATGGATCAATGAGACTCTGCATTGATTATCGAGAACTTAACAAGATCACTATCAAGAACAAATATCCTCTCCCATGCATTGATGGCCTATTTCACCAACTACACGGAGCTCAATACTTTTCCAAGATTGATCTTCGTTCAGGGTATCATCAATTAAGGGTAAAAAGGGAGGATATACCAAACACGGCTTTTCGTACAAGGTATGGAAACTATGAATTTATAGTGATGCCATTTGGTCTTACTAATGCCACTGTTATCTTAATGGATCTGATGAATAGAGTCTTTAGAGACTATCTTGATCAGTTTGTGGTAGTATTTATAGATGATATTGTTGTCTATTCAAGGAGCCAGGAAGATCAAGAAGATCATTTGAGAATTTTATTAAAGACCCTTAGAAAGGAGAAGCCTTATGCCAAATTTACCAAGTGTGAATTTCAGATTCAAAAAGATTCATTCTTGGGTCACATAATTTCAAAAGAGGTGATATCTGTGGATCTAGCAAAGATAGAGGTTATCGAAAGATGGTCGAGACCAACAACAGTAACTGAGATCTGATGTTTTCTTGGTGTGGATATATATTACTGACGTTTTGTGAAATATTTTTCAAGGTTATCTAACCCACTCAACAAGTTGACTCAGAATGGAGTTAAGTTTGTTTAGACGGAGGAATGTGAAGAGAATTTCAAAGAGCTAAAAAGAAGGTTAGCCAGTGCCCCTGTGCTTACACTACCTTGCAGTGGAGAAAGGTTTGTGATCTATAGTGATGTATCCTAGAAGGTACTGGGGTGTCTTCTCATGCAAAATGATATGTTGATAGCTTATGCCTCACGACAGTTGAAAATACATGAGCAAAGTTACCCCACTCATGATTTGGAGATATCTGCGGTAATCTTTGCATTAATGATTTGGAGGCATTACCTTTATGGTGAAAGGTGTGATATTTATACTGATCGTAAAAGTTTAAAGTATATTTTCACAGAAAAAGAGCTGAATATGGGTCAAAGAAGGTGGTTGGAGATGATTAAGGATTACTACTGCTCCATTCATTACCACCATGGGAAAGCAAACAAGGTAGCAGACGCATTAAGTCGACAAGACCATGCTAGCTTATCCATGATGAGTATCACAAAAGATCCAATATTTATGGATTTACAAAGGATGGATCTTGGAATTATAATGGAAATAGAAAAAATCATATCTTTCCCAAATGAATGTTGAACCATCTATACACGTGAAGATTAAAGAGGCACAAAACAAATATGTAGAGTTACAAAAGAATGTGACAAAATGTTCCTGAATTCAACCTTGATTATAATGGGATAATAAGGTTCAGGAATTGGGTTTGTGTTCCTACCATCCCAGGATTAAAGAAGGAGCTACTGGACGAGGCTCATAGTTCTTCATTTTCAATTCATCCTAGAAGTACAAAGATGATTAGGGACCTGAAAGTGTACTTCTGGAGGGATGGAATGAAAAGAGGTGTTGCGGAATATCTCTCTCGATGCTTGGTTTGTCAGCATGTTAAATCTGAGAGACAAAAGTATCAGGGGATGTTACAACCATTACCTATACCTGAATGGAAATGGGAAAACATCATTATGGACTTTGTCCCTAGACTTCCTAAAACATCCAAAGGCAATAATGCTATCTGAGTTGTAGTTGATCATCTTACGAAGTCGACACACATCATTTCTATTAGAGAAGATTTTTCTCTTGATCATGTTTTCAGGATATATGTAAAGGAAGTGGAAAGATTATATGGAGTACCACTTTCCATTATATCTGATCGGGATCCGATGTTTTCCTCAAAATTCCGGCGATGTCTTCAGCATGCTCTAGATACAGAGTTGAGTTTCAACACTGCATACCATCCTCATAAAGACGTTCAGTTTGAGAGGAAAATTAAATCTCTAGAATACATGTTGAGAGCTTACTCTATGGATTTCAAAGGTGGTTGGGATAAACACCTATCTTTGGTGGAATTTTATTATAATAATAGCTTTCAATCCAGTATTCAGATGGCTCCTTATGAAGCCCTCTATGGAAAGAAATACAGAACTCCAACATGCTAGGATAAAGTTAGGGAAAGAAAGCTATTAGGACCTGATCTTGTTGATGAGATGGCAGAAAAGGTCAGATCTATTCAACAACACATAATAGCAGCTCAGATTCAACAGAAAAGTTATACCAACAACCGAAAAAAAGACCTAGAGGTTGAAGTGGGTGATAAAGTGTTCTTACAAATATCTCCCAGGAAAAGGGTCATGAGATTTGCAAAGAAGGGAAAGTTGAGCCCTAGCTATATCGATCCATTTGAAATTCTAGATCATGTTGGGAAGGTAGCTTACCGATTGGCGCTTCCACCAAATCTATCTCCAGTTCAAGATGTGTTCCTTGTATCTCTCCGGAGAAAGTACATACCCGATCTTTCACAAGTACTCAGTTCAGAAGTTGTACCATTGGAGAAAGATCTTTCTTATGAAGAACAACCGTTAGAGATTCTGGATTGTAGAGAAAAAGTCTTGTGGAACAAGACCACTCTCTTGGTGAATGTTTTATGGAGGAACCACCAATTAGAAGAAGCTACATGAGAACTTGAGGATATGATGAGGGAGAGGTATCTTCATCTGTTTGTAATGAAGTGACGAATTTCAAGGGAGAAATTCATTTTAAGGGGGGTAGAATGTAAAACCCTGAGAGTTTATGAGAATTTTATTTATGTCTTATGTTATATGCAACACCAATGGAATCTTTCACAACACACAATACTGACTTGGCTTGCATTCCACGCAATTGCGACCTTCCTCGATAGCGTGTGTAGTACGCAATACCGGGTTTCACTAAACAACGATATACTATTATGGACTAGCCGTTATGAATAGTATTAACTAAAATTTTAATTTTATAACATTATTATTCATCTTACACATTTACTAGAACATTGTAAGAGAACAAAATAATTTTTTCGGGTAAAATAATTATTTTTCAAAAAATGCAGTTTTGCCGCCTTTTGATGGCGCACCCACATTAAATCTAGTTTTTGACATTTTTATAAGTTAAATTTGACAAAATAAAATTCTTCTTTGGAATCAGGATATAAATATTTACTTTGGTTAAATTTTTGATATTTTTCTGATAACTTTCATTTTTTTATGAATAGTAAAAATACACCAATTTTTAATTACAAACAACTTTTTTTCATTGAGATAATATATATGGTAAAATTATAATATTGAATGGTTCTAAAGTATAAATAAAATATATTTTTACCATTTAATATAATAGATGTCATTAGCATTAATTTAACATTGAATTCATAGGTAAAAACATTTCATTCTTTTGGCAATGTTTTAACTTCTAAAACCCGTTTTATTAACAACGGGATTAATTATAAGTTATTTACTGCAAATTATGCCTTTTGAATTTTAAAAAATGGATTCCATATTTGGAATAAGTGGGTCCAAATTATGTTAATATGCTACTTTTTTTTGGCATTATGAATAGTAACTACTATAAATTTTATTTTCCATAGTTAAAGTTAAATCCGGCAATTAAGGGTAAATATAAGATTATAAAATTACAATAAAACCTGCCAAAATCCTATTGGATGACTAAAAGTCGACCCAAATCACCTATTTGTCAGATTATATTCATTTAATGGACTTTTTTCCATGAAAATAATTTAATTATTATTAAAACCAAAGAAAGTGACAACATGTCACTTTCTTAAATCTTATAAGTATAATAATTTTAATTTAGTGATAAACTAAATGAAACTTCGAACATGATTAGTATCCAGAAATCTAATACAACTATATACATCATATTAATTTATTTATAATTTTTATGGATTAAATAATAATCATTAAATATGACACAATAGTGATGTTGAAATTATTTTATTAATTAAAATATCAAATAAATGGTTTTAAAAATATTAAAATAAATATTATATGAACATATTTAATGTTCTCAACTAATTTTATTGATACATATGACATTTTATAAATCTATTAATGCTTTTATTTCGAACATATTTTCTGTATATATTTTATTTAAATTAAAATAAATGTATATTGTCAAAATTGGCACTATTGTTATTTTATAAAAATAACATATTATCAAATTTTTTAAAAATCACAAAAATATTTAAAAATTATAAATTGAAATTTATATAGTCGAAAATGTCATAAAGTGTAAAATTATGGAAAATTCACTACACATATGTAATTATTTTTAATAATTTAAAATTTATAATATTATTACCCAAATAAAATTATATTGATAAATAAGGATAAATCAAGTTGATAATGTTTAAAATAAATTCCTAACATGACTAAATTTTATTGGTTTATAATATCACAACTCTATCTCATCTAATATTCAGATATCAGTCATTTTGGATGTTTTTAAGTTGGGTTGGGATTTAATATAAACTAATATTTCTTATATTTCCAAATGTTCCCCTCTCCTCCCTTATAAAAGGGCACCTCCTCCCTCTCCTCCTCACACCAATTATAGCCTTCAAGCTTAGCCAACCCTTGTCCATTTCACTTACACACTTCCCTAGAAAAATCCTAGAGGTCCTGGTCTTCTTCAAAGACCAATTTTAGTGCCCTAAGAGGAGGTCTCAAAGAGGAACTTCAAAGAAGAGGTAATGTCTGTTACCGATTCTTTCAAATTTATTTCTTATTCTACTTCTGTTTATTTATTTGTTTCATTATGAATTAATAACATCAGTATCACTCATATACTGATATGTTATTATAAGTATGAAACAAACCTATTTCACTATCTATCCATCCTATAGAAAACAAAATCACCGCGCGTGCGTACGTTTGGAATACCGTCTCCACGCCGTGGTGTAATTTATTTTCCACCCCCACCTTACTTGGATGTGTATAATGGTGTAAATAATGACTATATATGATTATTTTAAAGTTATATTGATTCTGAAATAGTATACATACAATCCAATACAATTCCACAATCATGAGAATGATATCATCGCTCGTGCGTAGGTACGGAATACCGTCTCCACGATGTGATGCGACTCGTTCTACATGATCTTCATTGCATAATTATTATATAAATGAATTTAATGAATAAATATGATATATATTACACTAATACCTTTATGTATATGAGGTGTCTATAACCTAAAAAGAGTAATAAGAATTTATTCGACAAAACACACATACGAACATAAAGCAATAAACACCCGAATAACAAGTAGCAATGAAATATTACTAATAAGATGATAAGAATATGACCATATATGATATCATAAAAATAGGTATGATTCTGGAATAATTCAATGACATTATTTATATCATTATACAAGAGTTTCGGACACTTACAATGCAAATCAGACCTAAGGTTAGGGAAAATCTCACAATCTCATTTTTACCCGATATTGTTTATACTTCAGAATTTACTGGGGAATATTTATCATCCACATCCATGTTTCCTCAATATGTAATATTATTTCCATCCACATACAATTTTTAAAATCCAATTTTACCCTTAGGTGAGTTTTTAGTAAAGGATATGAAAGGAATCTTTTGTCGTTTTTCGTACGAGGTACTTTTTGACTATTCCGACCAAAGTACGGGAAGAATGTTTTTTTAAACATAGACGACATGAATGGATTTTTACAACATTATTTCCATGAATCTTCCTTTACAGGTTTTCAAGTTTATTTTTAATCAACTTCTTTTAGTTCAAAATTATATGACATGTTAAGAAAAGAAAAAAAATTGAAGTAGAATGGATATTTTCCTCAAGAATGGAGTTCAAGTGTTTAATCAAAATTATTTTCCATATAAGATAATATAGGGTTCTGTTTATATCCCTATTTTTACATTGATTTTATTATGTTATGATGGAATTATTCTTACGATATCCTTTTATGGATTATGTTATGATGACGTGATGTTTAAGAATCCCATTTTTTTACATGGGTTATTCTATGATGTATGGTTTATGATTTTGTGGCACACATAATAATTGTATCATTATGATATGTGTGGGACCTATATCTCCCTCCAATGCATTGGGTAAAGATTTATATCTCATGAGATAGACATGGCTGGAACGGAAGGTTAAACCGGTTCAGTGAAACAGGACTGAAACGAGGAGTGAACTCGGTTCAGAAATGGACTTTGTCCGCCACGATAGTCTTGGCTATGAGTCTTGACTACTAAGAAATTATTCTCTATGATTATGTGGGTATGCCACAAAGATTCATGTTTTAAGTTATGATTATTGGAATTACATTTCACTTCTATGAATTATCCCATGTTATGATCTCTTTTGCAGGATAAGATTTTCAAAATGTTATGTTCTTATAAATATGATATGTTGGATATTTCGTTTGTTTACCCTTACTGATCATTTGAGCTCACCCTTTTGTATGTTTTATTTTCCCCAGGTCGGGAAGAAGGATATTAAGTAGGATATACCAAAAAGGGACTCTAGAAATGATGAAATAAATGGGAGACAACGTAGATGATTTATGAACCAGTTATTTGTGTTTCTGAGTTTCTAAAGACACTATACCTATACGGTCCATTCATGGTTTTGTTATATGTTATAGTATGTATGCATAAATTCTGAAGTAATAACCATATATGTAAAGTATGGGTCGTTATAAGTTGTGTAGCATATATGCAGGTATCTTGACACTCCTCTCTAGAGGCGACTCTTCATGTTCAAAGATATAAAGTATTTCTTCAATCTAGGACTTCACAGAAAATGGTCTTACATCCCCTATGAAAGTAAGAGGATGATGCTGCTGAAACTCGCTGGAAAACTCTACCATGCTTGGGGAAGTTCTCACTCTACCTTTTATATTCGACATCATACAAAATAATCCTTTAGTAAACTAGGTGTCAGCACCCCATTCGGTTATAGACGGATGGACCACAAGTGGCTTGACGGGATGAAAAATAGGAAAATTCAGGTCAGCCACCTCAGGAACATGATTTTTGCCACCTTCAGGGCATGCGACTCGAGGACATCATGGTGTAATAATGCAATAATTCCAAACATACTTCTAATAAGGGGTAGAATAAATTTACAGGATTTCATTTTAGTCACTATGATAGGTGCTAATGAACTCCTATAATAATGAACACACCTCTCTACCTACTTCTAAATTCATGGCTAGATTTTATAACCGACCGTAACTGGCCTGAAAATGTCGAAAACCCCCTACCCACAGCTAAGTTTGGGTTCTGGTCAGGATTATACATTAGGCATGTTTAGAAAGGGGTTTCCCAAATTACAATCCATTTTGAACAATTACATTAAATGATATGTAATTTTCTAGCATATAAGGGCCCATGAAGCTTTTGATTCAAAATATGACACTCACAATAATTACATTTTCATTTTTAATTTTTCATATTCATGTAAATATAAAATTCATCAAATTGTTCAACTATTTGGAATTCCATTTTACGATCCATAAGGACCCATACACCTTATGAATCAAATAGTGGAACCCACTAAAACCATTCCATAGAATGATCTAAAACCCAAAAAAAGGTGTCAATGAAATTGTATCCATGTAACATGGAACAAAAATATACAACATGTAATGCTCACTATAAATCTAAATGTAGCATGGAAAAATTCATGGTTGATCCATAGTGTGCCTTTTTTGATGCATGTTTTAACAGTTAACTATTATCTCATCGAGTTGGAAAATGAAGTCAAAATTCTAACATCATCAATAGAAAAAACATCTGAAAACATGTAATGCACCCTAAATCAAAATGATATCAATAGTAATGGGGAAATAAACAACAGAAATATTTAAGGAAGATTTCTTTTTACCCCGTACATGGGTTTGTGACACCCATACATAGCTTGTGTCCATGTCCCATGTGATCCCATTCTCAATTAAATTATCTCCAAATTGTAAATCAAGAAAGGAACTCTTATGATACAACATTGTGACATCTCGGACCTGACTTCCACATAACTTGTGCCCCTATCCCGGTTGTCCACATAACTCCTAGAACATCTCCCTATAATCTAGGGGTTGCTGACTAGAATTGTGGGAGTAATGGTAAAGAATAAAGGAGACTATACCCCCATTTCAGAGTACATAGAGGATGAAATAAAAATATGTAGTAGAGGAAACATAAACAATTAGACAGATCACATAAACAATGGAATAATATGAAATACAATAGAAGGATAATAAAAAATTTTAAAAATGGAAAAAGAAAGTTTATGATACAAATATGCATGCATTTCATAAAAATTTAGTACTAAAAAAGTAATACAAAATCTAAAAAACTACTCCATGGTAGCTCGAGCCAAAGCACGGTCCTCTGATCCAAAGATCAATCTAAGAAAAATAGTTAACATTCAAATGGTCGGTGGTTGAGTCTATCCATACCTATAGTAAAATAGTCTACTAAGGTTCTAATGGTGGCATCAATAGGGTGTGAGATTAATCTCATTAGGCCTCCAACAATGATGTCTATGTGTAATATGAGTGGCACTCGTAACTAAACATCACACATCTAATAGTAGTAAAGTGACAAAAAACATAATAAACAGTTACCCTCTTTCTCAGGTTCCAAGAGGACACCTGGTGGGTCTACCTGCTTCAGCTCTGTGCTGGAATGTTTAAATATGTCACTAGAAATATATATATACTTGGCATGGTGTATTAAGTCCTCCCATCAGTAAAAAGATAGTGGAATGGGGTATGGATTCTTACCACCAATAGGAAATAATGTCACAGAGTAGTAATACCTCCCGCCCAAATGTAAATAATGGTTCTGGGTAGTGATTCATCCTTCCCACATGTAAACAATGGAACGGGGTAGTGATGTCTCCCACCCACATGTAAATAATTTCATAAGGTATTGATTCCTCTTACACACCTTTAAATAATTATATAGTCATTCACATCATATATACTATAAGGAAACCCATCTTACTCTATTTTAAGTAATGAAAACATGCCAAAGATACATTGCATTTATAATGAAACCAAGGCATGGGAATGTCAATTACATCCCTTAAAAATACCCATTTAAGGAATTTACTTTTAATGGTTCAATCTATCTAATCCTAGACAACCCATTAAAACTCACAATCCCATTTTCCTAACATGCCATGTTCATATACAATGGCACAAGCCAAGGTAAAATCTGTTTCAAAATAGTCATAGGGTAAAATAAGTAATTCCAAGCCTAAGAGGACTAAACACCTATGGTGTGTCTTGGATTAGTTAAAATAAACATGGAATCAAGGCCAATTAAATTAAAACTCATACTAGGAAACATAAACAACAATTCCCCAAATTGAAAAATTTTCTTAAAATGGCCAATTTAGGCGGAAGCCCCTGGGGGGTACACACAATGCAAGGGTGATGAAAAAAAACCCTAAAAAGAATCAATTATCCTATGTCATCACACTAACGTCATTTATACATGATTTAATCAAAATAATAAGGGAGACAGAAACAATATGGACAAAAAACCATGGGATTAAATATGAAATGGCCAAATATGAAATTGAAAAGTACGTGACCACCTACTTTATGACCGTGGACAATGACTCACTGAGTATCGACTTCAGATTCAGAGCATGTTGGAGTAGATTCTTGTTTTCATCCAACTCCTTGAGAAAAGGTAAAATGATCCTACATCTAAATAGTGCAACAACTGTAAATATTAAGCATGTAATGAGGATTTCATGAGTTTAACCTTACCTCAAGGAACCTTATGCTTCTAACAGATTGAGAAACGACCATCAGATGAAGGAGTTTCAATAGATTGAAGAAGTAGAAGGATTGAGAGGTCAATGAGGAGGAATGAGGGAGTGACTACCCACATTAGGGGGGGATAAACTTATAACATATGTTGGGATAGGGTTAAATGGTAATTTTTTTCCTAAAATCCAGTTTTCACTCTTTTTATACAAGGTTCTTCCCCTTTCCTACAAGTTCACATGGGGCATGTGCATGGTTTGGCATAACCATGCACACACCATACATAACCCACATCCTCACTGAGCACACCACACAACCAATGCACATATTTTCACTAACTGTGCATAGACCATGCAGATGGATGATGCAACCATCTGCAACTGGCTGCACAACCATGTTTCTGGGTCACACGGTTCCAGAAAAACCATATAGCCCATCCTACTTTCCACTTTTTGAAGCTCTAGGATTCAATAGTTCCCTGAACACCCTTGTTACCTCATTATCTTATATAGAATACATCATTAAGACTATTCAGAATGCCTAAAAAGAAAAACTAACGATCCATACATTGGTCAAAGTGTCAGTTCATTACACATCCAGAGAATTTACTCTGAATGTCATTGTTCACAACTAAATGTAATTTTAAACCATAAAAATAATATAATTTAGTTTATATACCACTGGTATTATAAAATAATAATTGTTCAGGTGACCTTATTATTTTTCTTAATTCCAATGGGACACCATTTCAATAATAATAATATTATTAATATTATTATTTCATTACATACACTAAACTTGTGAATTAAATTTAATATTATTTATTCAAAAAATATTGAATATTTATTATTTCCAAGTAGACTAAATATTTTTCATCCATTCCTACACAATATTTATCAAACCATTAATAAAGGCTATTTTTTAAAAAATTAAATATCACTACATTATTCTCCAATATGTATATAAATAATATATTTTCTAAAAATAAAATAAATATTTATTAAATATTCTTCTCAAAAAAAAATATTCTCTAGAATAACTCTTGAAAAATTATATGGGATCAAGAAATCATGAATAATTTTTAATCCATGTACATGAATAATATTTATTCAACTTTTTATATTATTAATAATATAACACTTTAAATGAGGTTCTGAATAAAATTAGTGTGTGACCATATGGGCCTCTTTCTCAGTGGCATTAGGTGAATTTGACCAATGTTCAAGGATAAAGCCTTGATGTATGAAAATTTACTCATAGTTGAAGATGTTAATGTCACAATGACATAAAATCATATACAAACACATACTATGTAACAAAATCTCATGACCATGACATCTCTAAGCATGCAAGTTTTATGTTTGTTTCATCAAACTAGGGTATAGATGTATCTTCTTTGACTTATTTTGGAATTGAACTTTCCTAAAGAACACCATGTCCTAGGATTTATTTAATCTATAATATTTCAAAAAAATGGGTTTAAGATATTATCTTCTATTATATAAATAAATATAAAAATCCATTCATACAATATTCATTAATGAAATTGTATTCGTTATACACCCAACATATCCTAATTCACCATGAGTATATATCTTTATATTTTTCATCTATACATAGAAGTACATGACTCATTAATTTAATTAATAATAGGATTAACAATAAGGACCAAAAAACACATCTTTATATAAGATCATCCAATGAATCATATAAATATGGATTTCCTTCTAGCAGTTCTCAATATCAAAACATCCTACAATGTAAATTACAAAGGGTGTAAAACATGAGATGGCTCCTCGAAGTTCTATGAGAATTAAAACATAATTTTATATTTCATTTTTTTCCTGTAAATTATTTCATCCATATATAGAATATATATTTTACAATACTAAATGGGACTTCGGGGTTCCCATCATAGCTGGGAATTGTTATGAACATTCAGTATGACAAAAAGTCTTAGTAAATTATCACATTCTATGTCACATAGAAAAACAATCATTATTTTATCAGGAGTTTATTGATATTTTATAAAATGAATTTAGGTTATCATAAATTAATCATAATTTTTTTTTTATAGAACCAACTCCAATATAATGTCACTTTCACTAGATCCAACTACTAACAACCTATATTCCATTATCTCTCACATGATACTCAAGCTTCTACTGATAAAGGAATTTATTCATGTGTTCCACCATGATTTCTTACTTGGGAACTTTTATTTATAAAACATCAACCCTATAAAAAATCCCTTAAGCGGACATACTTTCGGAGTATATGTTATAACTATTGTTGTGATGTTCGATCTTCTGGAAGAGTCACTGCTTTAGTATTATAAAAATACAGCATGAAAGGGTATTTAATATTAGGTATCATATCATTTTCTTGAAAAAAAATATTTCATATGAAAACAACATCATTGGCTGTATCAGAAGCTGGTAAATATTGAAACTCCACTACATAATTAGAAAATACAAGCTGATTTGAACTCTTCCAACTCAAAGCTCTTCCATTGAGAAAAGAACATATTGTGATAAAAATTTCAAAACATTATAATCTATTTTAAAACTAGTATTAGTATAACCCCTAATGACTAACTCCTTATCTCCACCATACAATAGGAACATATGATTAGTTCTTCTCAAATACTTAAGCATATACATAACATCAGACCAATGTTTTTCTCCTAGATCCTCTTGATATCTTACCACCGTACTCAATACATAAGAAACATTAATTTTAGTACATAACATGACATTCATGATTGATCATATAGCTTAATTTTCTAGGTTCATACTCATCATCTCTTTCACCAATTGTGACTGAGGACACAGTTTCATAGAAATATATATACCATGCGACATCAGAACCAATACCCTCTCGTATTGTTCTATAATAAATATATTTAGAATCTAGTCAATGTATATGCCTTTATGTATTCCAACTAACCTCCTGGATCGATCAAAAATAATATTAATCACTATAATGTAATCTATTTCACTTATGCCCTTAATAGAGAAACACTTGATTAAGTAAACTTAAACAGACTATAATATTGGTATCTAATTTCCTTTATGTAATATTCCATAAATATATACAACTAGGATGATGGCCACGTTCCCACTAAAACACTTATAAACACATGGATAAAATTAATTATTAATGAAACCAGAATATTTTATAGTTTCATTGAATCAAATATTCCATGACGTGAATGGTTACTCCAATCTATAAATGGATATATCCAACTTGATTAACTTTCTAGCATCACCTTTAATTACAACCCAATCTGGTTGTGTCATGTTGACATCTTCCCAATGTCTTATATTAAGGAAGGTCATTTTTATATCAATTTGTCGAATTTTATAGTCTAGGTATGCTAATATAGTAATAAATTGGTGTAATTTTTTCATAGTAAATGATTTGATATTTTTTAAACCCTTTAAACGCTATCCTTTCATTATAGGTACTAACTATACCTTAAATATTATTTTTTTTAATACCCAGTTTCACCCCAAAAATCATTACATCAATAGGAAGATCAATCAGTACCCAAACATAGTACTCATATATCGAATCCAATTCAAAATTCGTGGCATATTTCCATATTTCATATTATGAGATCTATAATTTCTATTTTTAGGGAAGAGGCTCATTTTTTTCACCAATAATTATTCACCATCTTGAGTGACTAGAAAAAAATATCTCTATGTTTATCTTACATCTCTAGTGATTTTTTGTTGTAATTTTGTTTCAAGAATAAATTCATCTGTATGTACGTATGGAATATGTTCATGTATCAACTCTTAGCTGTCTCCAGCATAAACTTCATAAAAATCAGTATTTCTCCCAAATTCCTTATTGGGAATGTTCTCCCTCTCATTAAATATTTCTTTTCTGGAGATAATGAATTTATTATCTGAGTTTTAATATAGGTAGTATTCATTTGTTTCATTATGATATCCAATAAACAAACACCTTTTCCCCATGGTTCTAGTTTGTTATTTTATAAACCATAACATACACCTTATTAACCCATAATCTTTTATATGACACAATAAGTTTATTTACACTCTGTAACTCGAATTGAATTCTATTTTTTAATTTAGTTGGTACTCAATTTAGTGTGTATTCCACATTTTGTAATAAATTCCCCCAAATGATAATGGGATATCTTCATGGATCATCATTAACCTTTTCATGTTTGTAAAATTATGGATCCTTCTTTAATTAACACTATTCTACTATGGTATGTAACATGGAGTGAGTACTAATAGAATACCAAACTCATATAGAAATTTGATAAACTCTTCAATAAGTTATTCACCACCTCTATCTGATAAATGATTTTATATCTTCTTTAGGAGTTGATTATATACTCCATTATTAAATTCTATGAATTTCTCAAAGGACTCTGACTTATACCACATCAAGTAGAAATATCCATATATACTCATTTCATAAATAAAATTTATGATGTATGAATACCCACTTCTAATTTATACTTGAGTTGGTCCACACACATTAGTTTGTACCAATCCTAGAAGCTTTGTTTTCCTTTTTCCATATCCATCTAATTATGGTTCGTCTATTTTTCCTTATAAACAATCCTGAAATATTTAAATTTGGTTTATCTCAAAATATTATAAATAACCATATTTATTGATCTTGTTAAAACACTTATCAATTACATGACCAAAATGGTGATTCCATAGATGGGAGGTATATGAGACATTCAAATATGATTGGTCATCAATTTCCAATTTTTTTTTGATAATTTAATATTTAAAGACCATTGTTTAAATTTCATATACTATATCATATGTTTTATTTATAAAATAAACAAATTTTATTTCAAAATTTGAAAATTAAACAATTTGATACATAGAAAGATGTGGATATTATGTTCTTTGTAATAATAAGTACATAATAACAATATCTTAAACCAATATCATTCGTGTTTTAAATAAATGGTTGTGATATCCAATGGATAGAGAAGCCATCCACATACCATTGGAAGCTAAAAAATACATATATCCTTAGGAAATCTCTTGTAATCTACTTGTTTCCTATATTTAGATACAGTTTTGAGAACAAAATGATGTATATAAAACCCAATGAGTATATATTGTATGATTACCCTTGATAATGAATATACAATTATATCCCCCTTGCTT
The DNA here is from genome assembly GCA_963277665.1 of Viscum album. Lineage (NCBI taxonomy): Eukaryota > Viridiplantae > Streptophyta > Magnoliopsida > Santalales > Viscaceae > Viscum > Viscum album. Next base: position 1,445,483,345 of record OY728145.1, on the reverse strand, counting down.
CGGGGTATAGTTTCACTTCCATTTTCCTTTCTTTCCACATCAAAAATATACTTATTACTGTTCCTTTCCCAGCATATGAATATTCCCTTTCTTTGAAGGATAATGATCAAGAGCTTTAGATTTTTTTAATTCATGGGCCCCTTTTCCTTGTTCTTCCTTTTCTTATTAACTATACGTAATTCATGTTTTTCAGGCACCATGACCTTGTCAACATAGAAAATCATATTAATATATATATTTAATGATTATTATTGTTATTTTTCATGTTATAAGTGACAATAAAAATAGATAAGGTATTTGGTAGTTGGGAAATTATGAGATATATGAAAACAATATCTTTGAATTAAATCCATATGATGTATAACCATTCAATGTATCCTATAATATTCAATTTAGGAGGCCCCATTATCACTTACCCTCTACTCGAGGTTGTAAATAGAGAATTGGAGATCTCATGTCTCTCATGTATCTCTTTCTTTCTATGGAGATCCCAAAGAGAAGACATAATCTTATATGCATCCACCTTTTAATGTTGCTTCAAAATCATATTGGTCATGTATGATAGAATGGAACACTGATCATCTATGTAATCATTTAAATGTTTTTCATTAACAGATGACTACTTCTCTCTAGCTTCACTATTAGGCACCTTATGAATAAGATCTTCCAGAACCTAAAATTTTCTTTCATGGAGTAACATATCACTTAAGAACATTTAATATTGTTATAGATTGGTGACATGTATAATTTTATCCTTCTCTAGTATAGATAAAAGTGATATGTTTCAAGTCATATATATTTTTATAAATAATATAAATTTAATTTTTATACATATTCTGAAAAAATTATATAAATATATAAATATTGTTTTTATTAATCTCCCACTACTTTATAAAAACCCAATGAGCCTCTCCATTTGTTTGAAATATATTATCTCTTAGACATTCTAGTTGAAAGGATCAATATTCCCATTCTTTTTACCCTAAAATTATATAATCAAGAAATTTTAAGGATTTTAGGTAGGCATTCCAAATTCCAACTACATTAACTAACAGTTCCTTGATCTATTTAGTGGACTCTCTAATATAGAAATAATTAAATTTTATTTTCCAATGAATTTCTTTTTAGTTACACCATGTACAATTTTGGAACCCATCCCTTCATGTGAACTATTTTAAGTTTACATAAAACAACAAGTTAGAATTCCATGCTAATTGAAAGCACCCTCAATTTGGGTCACCAAAAACATTAAACTATGGTTTGATTTTAACATAAATAGTGGAAGGATATACTGACACAATATATAATATTGATATATTTTATCATTATTTCATTATTGATATTATTAAATATATATACTTAACTAGTTAACTAGTTTATAGACATAATTTATTCATAATCCAATTTATTTTAGTTCTATCTTGCATGCTCATTAATTCATGTGATCATAAAAAAACCACAATGGAGTAACCATTATAATTGAAAGAGATAAAATAATAAAGTTGTATAGCCATGATATTTTACTAGAGGATATTTTATCTAGTGAATGATTAACTAACCATCAACCAAGGATAAAAACAAATGGATCTATTTTATGGGTTTTGTTGTATCTTTCCACCTATCCACCCATGTGCCACTTAGATTGGTTTTCCACATCTCAAAACATGAACTACCATAACTATATTGATAACTCCATCCATTATATATAAATTAACTCAATCATAGGTAAGGGGAATAAAAGGATTGGTTAAGGGGTTTACATAAAGTAAACATCAACCCTAAATAATGGGATGAGGTATGATGCACATACCAAAAATTAAATTTAATAAAAAATTAAAAGAAAAATAACCATATTAAATGGTATAGTCTATTCTCATGATCATCCACATACATGTAATGAAATATGCCTTTAATAAAATAGTTTTTAATTATAATATTTCTTATTTATGAAAAATTATTCTTGAATCAATTAATTATCTTCTTTAATTAATCAAATTATATCTTATTTGTCATCCAAATTTTCATGAGATTCCCACACATCATAATATTTAAAAAAATTAAATAAATTTATTTAAAATTGAAAATCATAAAAAAATGTACCTTAGAGGTAAAACAATGAGTACCCTTCCAAACTACACAATTTGTATCATATTTTTATGTTTTTTACTCATGTGGAGTTTGACATACACATCTTGACACATCATTTTAGGGCATGTATGGTCAACTTACTGAACACAGGGAAAACATGGTATTTATATATCATGTTATGTTTCAATGCACATAGATTAATTATTGTATTACAACGTATACATGATGTGTATTTTAAAACATTAATAGAAATTAATCATACTTATATATATAACCCCTTAAATGGACTGTACAATCAATATAATAACTTCATAGAACACATTTTGATAAGGATTAATCCATATAATAATATAATTTTAATTCTTTATAATTTTTTAATAGACAGTACATGTACTATGCAGATACTGGGTGTATATATTTCACACCATCGATATGCGACATGATCCTTGTGACTCACCGTGTATCCATTCAATGAAAAATAAGGGAGTTCATAACATGTACACGTGTTACAAAGTGTGTAATCTATGACTTACACAGTCAGCAGCCTTGTATGTCCTGTAGAGAACACATGGCCCCATATTTGACTAATGGACAACATGTCATGTATATATATCAAATGTTATAAACTCCATAAGACTGTTTTATAGCAAAGACCGATCAACACATAGTGTATTTTAATACACACTACATGTAATAAATGTAAATGGATGGAATTAATTCAAAATTAACTCTTTTTTCCGTAGAACATTTGTATACAACACATAATAGTAGGATACATGGAGCCTATTCTAATTTTATCCATCCAGAATCCTCATAACCACTTAATTACTTCTTCAAATGTATTTTTTTTATAAAATTAATCTATTTAATTCTATTTTCAAGATAAAATAAGAATAACTAGAGTATTTATCATAATTAGAAATATATAATGATTAAATTAGAACTGAAAACTATATATAAATGTGTAAACCAATCAATTATATTTGAATAATTATTTACCCCTCTGATACCAATTGAAGGTTACAGGCATAGTAGAAGCACCGAATGGGGCATGAATAATTTGTATTTTTTCATAATATATGAGTAGTTCGAGATTTACATGATAATAAACATCATGATCTAAAAAAATTAATAAAATTATAATTAAATATTGAACTCTAAAACCAAGTTGTAGGATCATCATAAATTATATATAATTAATTTAAAAAATTGGCGAATTACCTTGTGATTAATTCTTTATTCATTGATTGATTTGTAAAACGAACTACATTGTACAATAATTGCATTTTAGAAATCCAGAGTATATTCCCTGCAATGGTGATCCACCCATGTTCCATAAACATATAAAAATCATCATACAAATCATTGGGTGATATCATGGTAGATCTTGACTCATTCGATATTTTCCTTTGATTTCCCAATGAATCACTTAAAGAAGGACTATCGTTGATCTATATTTAATTGAGAGTGGTGGTGGAGGGGTATCACTCTACTTTCTTGAGTGCATTATTAGAGATAGAACTCTCTAGGTATTTGAGAGAATTATCTCTAGATGTCATTGTACACATCCAACAGAAATTGTCAACCCTATATAAAATAACATAATTGGGTTTGTATACTGCTAGAATTAGAGAAGAATAATTATGTTTGTGTCGTTATAATCTTTATTATTTCTTTAAGGACCGCATATCAATAATAATAAAATTATTATCATTTCTTGATATGACATAAACTCACAAATTAAATTCGATGTCATTAATTCAATAATTTTTTATATATATTTTATCTCAAGAGACTAATAATCTTCATCTTCCATTCCTTCATTTTATTTATTAGACCCTAAATAATGATTATTTATTTAATATATCAATAAAACTCTACTATTCTCCTATAAATAACAAAATATTATATTCACTGAATAGAAAATAAATCAAATTTATATATTATTCTCACAAAATATTATCTTGAAAAAATGGTGAGGAAATATAGGTGATCAAGAAACATGAATAATTATTAAACCAAGAATAAATATTATTAAAATTAAACATAGGTTTTGTACACACTTAGTGTGTCCCCTTTTGGCCTCTTTCTCAATAGCATTAGGTGAAGAAGCCCAAAGTCCAAGGTTAATGTCTAGAAAGACGTCGAGGCATCCAAAAGGAAATAATTTAATGTCACAATGATATAAAACCACATACGGACATTACTATATAGTATCACCCCTTTATCCTGATCTCTATAATAAATTAGGTTGCATACTAGTGCAATATACCTCTGTTCTTGATGTCTCTTTCATTGCCTTTTCAGAAATTAAAATCGAATAGGGAACACAATGAACATAGATTTATTTATTCTATATAATTTCCATAAGGTTATTGAGATATCAAATTCCTTTAATGAATAGAATAAAAAATCATTTATTACAATACTATTTAGTGAAATATTACTTATAACACACCGAACATGTCATACATCATAACGAACATATGTTTATGTGTTTTTTATCAATAAATCAATGAATAAAACTCATATCAGGATTTCATAATAATTTTAATGTCTAACGACTAATACACATGAACAGATTAAGGAACATTCAATGACACATATAAATTTTGATTTCATACTAGTGGGTTCCATTCTCATAATTTCCTACGCTAGAAATTAATAAGGACAAACACCATGAGAAGGTGCCTAAAAATATTATGAGTATCCATTCCTGATAGCCTATATCTTCATCATCCCTAAAATGTTCTCATCTGGATATAGAACATATATTTAAAAACTATAACATTGAACTTCTTGGTTCCAATCATAGAGGGGAACTACTATGACCTTTCAGTATGACAACTACTCATATGACATTATCACATATTCATTATTGTAGAAGAAAAATCATGATGTGATAAGGAGTTTATTAATATTCAAAAAAATTAATATAGGATATCATAAAGTACACATAAGTTTGTTCTATGGATCCTACTCCAGCAAGAATATTGGGAAGAAATAGATTTTTTAAAGGTTTTGTTGTGACACTTGAATCAGTTGATGGAGGATAAGAATAAATCAATTATATCATCTATTCTTTCAGAAGTGATGAGACATATATAGCCTCTACAGCATTTCTACCCAAATCTACCACCTCCTCATTCAGAAATGGCCATCTACTATGAGTTTCATTTAGGGGATCCCCATGTACATATATTATAATATATTGTAATTTTTATCATTTTAGGGATTTTATACATCATAATCTTATGAAATTGAGTTAGGTAAGAGTATAGAAACCTGATATTATTGATCCTTCTACTCTAGTGTCACTGCCTACTGAGAAGGTGTCCATATTTGGACTATGTATTGGCTATTTTTTATATTGTTCATCTGATCATTTCCATCAACTAACATATGAGTTATGAGTTTCCTTTCGGTTTTTATTTATCATTTAATACAAAATTTATTATAATTTTTTCTTAAACATACCTTATATGTAAGAAACTAATATCAAAGGAATCTATACAAAGTAATGGAAAATTTCAGGTTTGGAAACCTTTATATAATCCTTATGAATATGATTGTGTATCAAAAGTATTACATCATTTTCCTATATTAGATAATTGTTATAATTTTCCCATGAGTATTGATATATGTTGACGTAGTTATACATTAAATATTTTTAAAACTGACAATATGGATTTTGTAAATGGTGATCATCTCAGTGATCCTATCTTGTATTAGATTTCTATATATGTAAATTTCAATTATTAATTTATTTTCATTAAGTAAACATATTTTATATCAAATTAATTAATTAATGTTTTAGTCATGTATCATGAAGTTATTTTCATTCATCATTATTTTACTTATTTTTATTATTTTATCGACCCAAGATATATTTCAATTGAAGTGAATTATATATACCAAGAAACTAAAATTACACATGCATTTAAAATATTAAAAAATATAGAGATAAAATGTGTGTTTTTTCCAATTCATGATGCATAAAAAATATATAATTATAAATAACAATTCATTATAATATTATTAATGGTATATATTTTCATTTTTTAGCAGACATTGGATTATATATATATATATATATCCCCAAATAATCTAGAGGATATTTTTTATGCCCCTTAGTGGGTGGTGATGAAATTAGATTTATAAAAATATTAAAGAAGTCAGTTTCATTCCATTACATTAGTTATTAAGTTATTACTTTTTAATTTTACTTCTTTTTTTGTAATTAATATTAGAAATTTCAAGTGGTCATTTAATGAGTTCATTAGGGTTTAATATCATACAATAAAACCAATAAAAATTGATTCTATGAATGTTTAGGTAAATAATTATTATATATGGGAATAAATAGTTTTCCAAATATATATTATGTTTTAATTATCTAAATATTATTTAATTAATTTTCTTTCATCATTAACATGGGAATTTGGAATATAGATATTATATTTTGAAATTCATTTATGAGATAATCAGGACCTAAACAATAATAGATTTTCAAAAGAATAGTTTTATTATATCACTTATAATTCTATTAAATAAATTATTTTTTAAATTCATAACACATTATTTTTTAATTTTTAAATCGTGTTTCTTCTTATGAATCAAAAAATAAGAAACCCCATCTAAATTTATCTGATTCTTTTTCTACGTTTGAAAATTTTTGAAATTTTGTTTCATTTATTTTTATATTTATAAAATTTGTTGTAAAATATATCAATATGTTTTGTTAATGTTGAAATGCTTATTCTAATTTTTCTATATTTGGATCTTCATTTTGATCTTGAAGGTGTGGGATTTTGGAATTTATAATATTTTTTTCGAAAATAAATCAAATTTCAGAATTATTTTTTTATAAAACCTACTTTGAAATTTCTGCGGATATTTGTAGGCATTCAACATTGATTTTTTATAAAATTGATGTTGAAATCAAAATAATATGCATTTTTATGTTGGTTTCTTATAAAAGAAACATCAAAAGTTCTATTGGGATTCTATGAAATCCATTTTTATAAAAAAAATAGCATTGAAATACCCCACCCACAAAATGGTTTTCAACATCAATGTATGGAAACTGATATGGAAATTTCCACTTTCAATTACGCCTAGATTAATGTTAGTTATAAGTTGATATTTAAAGGTAAAAAACTAACATTAATGGAATTTTTACACTACAGGTAATTTATCATTTATTCCTTTATTTAATCATTATAAATTATTTTATAATTTATAAAATAATAATTATTTAATGATTAATTTTATGGATATGATAAAACTATTACCAAGATTCAAGTATCAAAAATAAAGAACCAAAACTTGTATAAAGACAAACAGTTAACACCTAGTATAGTGCTGTAAATAATGAATTCTTAAAAATTATTGATGGAATATTTTAAGGGAATCATATGTGGATTTATAAAAAAACTATAGTTTTTTATAGATAAATAATAAATCATCATTTATTATATAATAGGTTAAGAGGTTATACAAAGAAATTTCAACATCATGTAAGGGTAATTTCATCTTATTTCCACATAAATGAGACATGTTTTATGTTATGAAACTAATTTATTTTCTTTTTTGGAAATACTACCCCCTGAAAGTATTATATCCTGAATTCCTCTTTATTCAAAGTATTCAGAGTATTTCATTTATGTTTTCTCTTTTATGTGATTTTTATTCAATCATTACTAATGTAGTAATGATTTATTAAAAGTCACATTATTTACATGAGATTATTTATGTTTAAATTATTATTGAATTATTTATATGATATATTCTTCATAAACACCATATATTTTAATCTATTCTATTTATTTCTATGTTTTTAGGTTTTTAACCAATTCATCATCTCTTTAGTACTTAAAACAATCGATAAAATGTTTGTAATTAAATTTGAACATTTTTCAACTTAGGTCAAGAAACATTTCATTCCATGCCTATTTTATTTAAATGTTTTCATGAATGTTATTTTCTTTTATAAAATGATAATTTAATGTCATTTTAAACCATATTTATAATTATATTGAATGTTCTAAAATGATACCTCTTTTCATTATATTAATGAGGTAGTTTTGGAATATTTACCAAATGTGTGAAAGGAATCATTATTTTTAACATTTACAGTATGAACATATTTCTTTCATCAACATTACTATTAATTAGATGGAATATTAATTTAGAAGTTTCTTTATTATTTTTAAATAAAATATTTTTCTCAATATTTTTCTAATTTTTAACGATACAAAAAGAAAAGTGTTTTATTTATCATAAATAATAATAAAAATGAATGTGATTTATAACTTAATTATCAAAAAAAGTAATAGGGATATTATTTTTATTTTTTCTTTCTATATATATAATATTTTATATAACATAATGTCTTGGTTTTAATAAAAATCATTATTTTTCATCAATTCGTGGTTTTTTTCGTCTTTTACTCATTTATAAATTAAACATTGTTTTGGGATCATTCAATTTCTTGAGATCGTGTTCTATATCACTCTTACTTATTCATTGGAAATTATTTTTCTCCATCATGTCTATATTATTAGTTTAATGGATGTATTTAGTTTCATTTGTTCCATATTGATATTATATTTACTATATAACATTTCAATGTATTGTTTTAGTTTATTTAAACTTATTAAAAAGGTAATATCATTTGTTGGGGAAATATTGTCATCCCCAATTCTTGACTCAATATATATATTTTTTGACTTATAAGCCATTTAGAAAATTAATTTTATAGATAATTAAATATATGAGGAATTAATAGGATATGAAAGTGACATGTGGGTCCTGGTTATAGATGGCCCCTCTTAACATCGCCATGTATCATGAGACAAAATAGGTTTCCACATTAGTTGTTTAATTAGTATAAAACTAACCATTGGATAAAATTATCTTGTCCATGGTCTTAATAGTATGATTCATGATAACTCGGATATGGTCGTGATTTTTTTAAAGGTTGGGGCTGAAGCCTCAATTTATAATTAAAGCAAAGAACCCTTTATACTGGGTAGAGGGTGACCCATTATATAGCCCGAAGTCCCAAGGCCAAGTGGCCTGCATACAGGGCTAGAAAGCCCATTTTTTGGCCAAAAGGACCCCTCAGTGAATAGTACAGCTACAGTGCATGCCCTGCTACAACCCCTGCTACAGTACCGCCGCCGCTACAGTGCGTGCAACAGTCCATCCGTCTCTAGAGTGCTTCCGCTGCTACAATCTGCCGCTATTGTAGTTCTGCTACATTGACCTACTACAGTGCTGCTACAGTACCCTGCTATAGTTCTCAGGAATTCTCCCTTTCCCGGATTTGATCCTGGGTCTTTTGGATGCCAAGAAAAAGCCTGAGCCACTAGGGTATAGGATCTTTGGCATGGATATGGCCATGATAAAAAGTGCATGAATTTATATGTTTAAAATGTTTATTTATTGAAAATTTAGTTTTTATTATACATGTGATTACTATGTTGATATTATCAATATATGGGTTTCAAAATCAAGTTATTAATTAAAAATGATTTTTTTGATTATCCACTCTTCCATATTTATTATACCATATTTAATCATGATAGTTTCTATTGTAAAAAACCTTATTGGTTATTTTATCACAACATTTATTTTTTGTTCTTATCCATATGATTTAAAGATGAAATGTTTAAATTATCATCAAGGATAAAATAATTGTTTTTAATATTTGTATGATTTTTCCAACGTAATATTGAAATCATGTATGTATCTAGTCTACCAATGATAATAAATTGATTGACCCTTTTTGGTGTGACCCCATGCATCTTGTACCACTGTAATAAGTAAGCATCAATATTGGGTTACTGGAGTAAGGGAGTTATGGTTGGTATCAAAGTTTAGTATGACCTTTGGGAAATAAATTTTATATTAACATAACTATCAGGAGCATTATAATAAAACCTTATATTATTTGAGATAATTTTAGTAATTTATATACATTGGATCAATATTAATGATTAATTTGGTATAACTAAGTTAGTCTCATTGTTTAGGTATGGGCCCAAGAGTAATGAAGGGAATCAATACCTTTGGTCAATGTATGTGATTCCATAAATTTTTTTATTATGGTATTTATTGATTATAACATAATATACACTATGTATTATGAAGATAATGTGAATAAATTGAGAATCATTCTTGAATACTTTAGAGTAAAATGGGTTTTCTAAGAAATTTAGATAGTGTGAAAGTTTATTTCAGGATGTTTATTTTCATAGTAACATTTTGTTTAGCAATGTAATATCTATTGATTTTTCTAAGACAAAATAAAATCAATGAATAGCCCTCATGGATGAATATAACCATTAAAGATTGGAATTTCGGGAAATTATGGTAAACATAGAGAATATAATATCATGATGTGGTGGTATTTATCATTGGGAGATTTATATAAGAATAAATATAAAACACCCATGTATTATTCTAAGGATATTTCGTTTTATGTAAAATTTAGAAAATTTTCATTCTGGAAACGTATGTTAAATGGTATGAATCACCTTAAAAATTCATATTAATTAAAATATGATATGTTTTTAGATATATATTGAATAATTTATATATTTAATTTAAGGTTATTAGGTGAGATTACATTTTTATCCTTGGTGAATTTTACCACATTTTTTTAGACTATTGATTGAAATTTATATTTTGAAATATTTAATTTTAGAATATAAATATTTATATTATAATGGATATTTGGGTATAAAAAATAATATTATTTTGTAATAATAATTGATTAAAACATTTGGATTTTTGGTTCAAATTTAATCCAGAATATTTAAGGAGTTTTAAATTGATATATGGTTACTATTAATGTTTTCGAGATTAATTTTTAGGAATGTTCATTCATATTGGTCATTATTTTAGATGGTGTTAACCACATAGTTTTTAGATGAGTGGAGTAACTTTTCATAATTTTGTGTATCTTATATTAGATTAGAATTTATTTTAGTGATTTGGGAATGTAAAATTTGACATGATCATAATAATACACATCAAGTAATGAATCCATACTAATATAATGGGAAAAAACGATGTAGGTAAGTTTTATCATATTTTTCTATTCCAATGTTGATGTAATTTCTCAAACTCATGAAAATTGGGGATAAATTTATCAATTCAGAAGTATAAAGTAATACCCAAATACCAATGTGTTTTTCAGAAAATAATTTTCATGTATAAGTGTTATAAAGGTACATGAAAAATAATTTTCTTCGGTATAACCTAGAAATTAATGTTTATGAAATATCTATCTCTGATTTCATTAATATGTTATGATATATTCTATTTATAAAAATAGGAACTAAAATAGAGAGGGTAAAAATATTTACAACGAGGTTATAATGTAAAACCCTAATATTTTAGTATATATTGTTTTTTTAATAACACTACATTTGATAGAATACACCACACTCAATACAAGGTGGGGAGCTAGGAGATCAATTATGCAAAAGCTGTCGAGGGGCAGTTCTAGTGGGTCGGGCCTTCTGGTTATGTAATGGGCATATATGCCACTGGGCCTTCAGGTTATGTATTGCGGGTCATGTTGGGCTTTTTGCCTTGGGCCTACGGGTCATGTACGGGTTCTCCTTCAACACTTAAAAAGGGGGATTATCCATAATAAAATAAAAATAAGTCCTTCAGTCCATTTGAAAAATCAATCATTGGTTATTAATTAGTTGAAAATAAAGATAAAATATTTTAAAGAAGAAAAATATATTTTTCATAAAATTGTTTTTGGTGTGCAATGTAATTTCATATTAACAGATTAAAATAGTTTCTATTGATAAATTTATAAAATAATTATATTATATATCTAACAAAATGAATTAAAAATAAATTATTTATGGGTATTATGCATATTATGATAATAAAGTCATTTTATGCTTCAAAAATACATTGTCTTCAAAATTAGTATTTATTACATTCTTTACATGGAATTTATAATTAACTTCTAAAAACATTATAAATTTTATTTGATAAAATAGATATAAATTTTTAAATCAAAATTTAATAATAGCATTATAATGAATGGTTTATATTTAATCTAAAAGGATTTAATTTTTACTAAATTGTTAAAATTACATATTTTTTCAAAACTATCATTTTCGTACATAAAATAATGTAATGTAAATGTACCATTATGTAATTCATTGTGTTTTAAAGAAAAATAATTCCCATTTGATTAAAAATAATCTAATTATTTCCATATAAATCATCATTATATTTGATCTTGTTATAAGTTTATTTTTGTGCTTTAAACACACTTTTCTAGAACCGTTTTTTGATTTTTTTTATGTATTTATATTAAAACAAATTCTAAAAAATATATGAATTGAGTATCTAAAGTAATAATTCATATTTATTTTCAATATTATAATAAACTAAACTATTATAAATAAAATTAAAATTCTTTTCATTTAATTAAATGTCATATGGGTATAGAAAACAAAACCACTAATTTTCTATAATTATATCCAATTAGATTTAAATGATTATAAAGTATATTTACGGTTGATAATATATCTATTTAAGGGTGATCACATGACCAATATAAATATATAGTTTTAAAAAATCATTTTTGACACATACAAAGGAAGTGATGGCCTAAACTAGTCAGATCATATCCCATGAAGCCCATTTATCAGAGCTTCGGAGGGATATTGCATTTATTGTCTTTGACATAGATCAATCTCAATGTGAGATCCAACAAAATATGTATGAGTGAACCTATTTATGGGAGATGTTCAAGATCATTGAGATCACGACCAAACCCATGTTCACTAAATGGCCCCATGAAATCCCTACCATCGGACACCTTACACTTCTGGTGTATACTGGTGTAATAAAGGGATATGTATCATGACTATAGGACTAGGAATATGTACATTATTTTTTATATCATAATGAATACATTCTATTATTTTTGTTTTTTCATTGTTAATGATTTTTAATGCACAAATATTATTTTTGATTAATATTCAAATTCAATTAAAAAATCCATTTTTATGAATTAAAGGATTTTTAAATAATTTTTATTTTAATAAATTTTTATTATTTTAATTTTTAAATATAAATTATCATATATTTTTTACAAAGTCAATGTAATTTTCATTAGGGTTTAAAAACCGTTATTCTCAAAAAGTGGTGATTTTCCGTAAATATCATTTTTTTCTTTTAAAAGTGGAAATTAACAAATTCATAACCTTATTTATTTAAAATGAATATAATTTTTTAAATTAGGAATACAAAATTATTTAATGGTGAATTTTACATAATTTCCTAAGATAGTCAAATTTTGGGTAAAAATGAAATACTGTATACATAAACTATGTGTTTTATGACACCATAATGGTCCAATAGTGATGTAATAAATACTATAAATGATATAATAGGACAAATATATGTTTTTAATTTAATATAATGTTATTTCACGTATATTGGATTTATTTTATAATTCCTTAAATAATACTCCAAGACTTATAATATATTTTTTGATTTTAAAATCACTTCATTAGGATTGTGACTCACCTCCACATAATAAAGGGAAAAAAATTAATATTTTCAGATCATGGACATATAAAATAATTTAAAACACTTCCATTTGTAAATCCACATGGGCAAAAACCATGGTATGGTTTCTGGTTTTGAATATTTTATTATACAGTATCCAAAACCTAAATAATAAAGAAATACATCTCCTTTCCTATATAATCCCACCCAATCTCCCATTTATATTCACTAATACTCCTTTAATCATAAAAACATTCTTTTATTTACTCACTATATTCCTCTCAAGGCACTCCAAATCTCCCAAGAAACCTCTCCCCAGCCTTTTGGGTCACACATCCAAGTAAGGGATTCTCTCTCTCCAACTTTTATCAAGCATTCTATTTATGATATGCCTTTTAATTTACATTATCTTATGTTGGGATGCCTTCTTAACTGCCGCCCTAATTTATAATTGATTTATAAATTATTATATTCCATTTCACTCTCATTTAACCCTTGTAGTATCCTTTATGTACCCCCACTACTATGATGAAATTTTGTAAGTGTTGTTTTTCTTTCTACTCTTTCTTCAAGTTTCTTTATCATGATATTCCTTCTATTTGAAAATCCTTATGTTTGGGAATGACTTTACATGTCCTTAATAATTTCCATTTCGTGTCTAAATTATGATAGACCCATTTATCTCTCATAAACCCATTTTTATAAATTTATATAAGATGTCGTTTTGCTGGAGAAATTGCACCATGATTCTCCTTTCCAAAATAATTGTATTGTAAATACCAAACACATTCCCCTATTAATGGTATTCACCATTATGAACATATAATTATTGATTTGGGTACTTAAATGTATGTATTCCACATTACTTAATCATGGAATAAATTATGATATTTAATGAATCCATGTTATATGATCTATCTGGCGCAATTTAGCATGAGAATGAAAAGATTATGAAGGGTGTTCCCTAATAGCGACTCAATGGTTTGGGTAAGGGTTAGTATCATGATATGTCATTTTGGGATATGGGATCTACCGGTTTACATTATTTTACTTTATCCACAATTTTTTATTGGAAGATTTTGACTTGATTTATTTATGATCTAGTGTTTTAAGTTGTTTCTACATTTCCCATGTGATGATTGTCATACTATATCTTATCATGTTGTTAATGATCCCTTTATTCTCCATTGATATTCCTATTGTCTAATATTTATTTCTTTATATATGTTAATCCTTTTTTATCCCCTTACTATGTCTTATATATCACCCATTTCTTATGTTTTTAAGGGATATCCCATGATGTTTTAAGCTAGATGTTTTGAAAGAAGTTTTCAATAAATATGTTATATTGCGTGTTATAAGTTAGTATGTAATATACCTATTTCCCAAATACAGTAGACCTACCGATCATTAGGGCGGTAAAAATTTTGATTCTATGTAATAAACCATGTATTAATGTGTAATAAATATTTGGGATGTTATATTTGGTAGCATAGAATATGTTTAGTTATTTTTTGTAATAGGACTAGAAAAATCTAGTGAAACCCATTAGGGATAATACTAGCTATAAGAAGACATACCAAAATATTCGGGAGTAGAGAATATGTGGATTATCAAGAATATACATCCCTATATCGATAATACAAGTTGATGTGATTCTGGCATAGATGTACCAAGGTGTAAAAACTCCAACAAGGTGTTCTGGACCAGACTAGTGGTAACTTGGTATGCAAAAATAGTCCTTACTATGCACTTGGTGTGACACTCCTGGGTGATAGCTTAGGTAAATTCATAATATCATTATAATTAATAATTAATATATCAAAATTAAATTCCCATAAGAATATATATTTTTAGATAGATTGTGAATAACAAAAATTGAATCCTAGGAATTCATAAGTTAATGAAATAAATCTAATTTATATGGTATCCCTTTATTATCATTGGATTCCCCTTTATGTTTTTAATTGTTTAAGATACTAATACATTTGTCTATAATGTATGAAGTAGAACCAGAATCAAAAAGTTAATGTTGAGGTTATCATCTATAGTTCTACTAATTATTTTATATCATGAAAGTTTAGTATAACTATCCAAACACCACCATAAAGCATGAATATAGAGATGTTAGTGAAAACACCAAATGGGGAAATTGTTCCATCCCATTTATATCTCTGCTCCCTTATTAGTATTTGTGTGATGAATATCTCAGTGAATCTTATCATACTCCCTTTAACCTAATTTTATACAATTATGTGCATGGATTGGGTTTTTTTATATAGAGACAACATAAATTGCTAAGAGAATTAAATCACCCTCTATATCACGAATCATTATCTGATTCTATACCAATACAAGGAGATGGGTGAATATTGTTTGGAACCATCATCTCAAGCATGGATATTATTTCCTTATAAGAAAACATGTGAGATTAAATGATTTATTCTAAGGAAGTAATCATATTTTAACACATGCCCATTGTAAGGGAATTCCCTAACGTGTTTCCTGGTCTTCCACCTAGCAGAGAGG
Organism: Viscum album; assembly: GCA_963277665.1. Taxonomy (NCBI): domain Eukaryota; kingdom Viridiplantae; phylum Streptophyta; class Magnoliopsida; order Santalales; family Viscaceae; genus Viscum; species Viscum album. The sequence goes on along the minus strand of OY728145.1, from coordinate 1,445,467,169 downwards.
TTGAATTTTAAATCGAGCATATACCTAGGGAGTTTCCAATTTCTTAGGATCCATATAAAATGACTATTGTGGAACATTAAAAGATAAAGCAACAACTATAGCATAATTTGGATAAAGGGGTTATATGACAAACTGCTTCACCATGGGGTGCACTAGTACTCTTTATCATGTATAAGGATAGGTCAATGTACCTTTTCATTGATTATTAGCAGCTTAAAAAATCACCATTAAGTACATGTATCATTTTCAAAAAATTTATTACATGTTCTATTAGCTACATGGATCACAATACTTATTCAATGTGGATATGTGGTCAATATATTACCAAGTATGGGTGAAGAAGGAGGATATCCCCAAGACTTCATTTTGTACATGTTATGAGCATTATGACTTTATTTTGATTCCATTCAGACTCACTAATTCTCTATAAATATTCATGGATCTAATTAATAGTTTCAATAGATATTATCTCAACAAATTTGTGTAGTATTTATAGATTAGATTCTAATATAATCTAAAACAAAGTAGGTAAAGGAATATAATCTAATCAATATGGTGAAGGACATTCGAAATGAGAAGCTATATGCAATGTTCATCAAGTGTGATTTTTGGTTGAAAAAATAATCATTCATGGGGTATATCATAACAAAAAGTGAGATATCTATGGATCCTTTAAAGACAAAATAAATTGATGAATGGTCAATGCCAACATCAATTATAGATATATATAGTTTTGTTGGGTTATCCAGATATTACTTCTGATTTCAAATAAATTTCTCATGATTGTAAAACCCTATTAAAAATATTACTCAGAAGGGATTCAAATTTTTTTGGAATGATTAATGTGAATAAAGATTCTAGGAGATTAAAACTAGGTTTATCACTGCCCCTGTTCTCATACTACGAACATGTGGGGAGCATTATGTAATTTTTAGTGATGATTCAAAGAGGTATTACGATGTGTTCTAATGAAAAATTACAAATTCATTACCAATTACTCAAGGATGTTTAAAACTAATTTGTAAAACTATCCAATACCTGATCTAGAGTTACTAGTGAGATTATTGCATTGAAATTTTGGAAGAATTATCTCTTGGGATAGAATTTTGATATATATGTGGATCACAAAATCCTTAAAAATATATTCACACAAAAATAGATAAATATAATCCAATGAATATGGTTACAGATCATAAAAGATTACAAATACTCAATACACCACTATCTTAGGATTGTGAACAAGGTGGTAGATTCTCTAAGTAGAAAAGAACCAATTATTCTATCATTGATTATAATTGACAAGGATTCAGTCTTCTTAGATTTGAAGAAGATGGACATGGGAATCATAAAGAGGGAAACACCATTAATCCTTTTCACAAATGATTGCCCAACCATATTTTCTAAAGATTTTACAAGACGATCAATGAGATGATTTGTGAATATAGAAGAATGTGGAAACTATAATAAAAGAAAAATCATTGGAGTTCAATGTTAATGGTAAAGGTATTGTAATATTTGGTTTAAGACTATGTGTACTACCAAATCCTGATTTAAAGAATGATCTTTTGGATAATGCACATAGTTAGAATTTCTCCATTCACCCCGGAAACACCAATATGTATCGGGATATCTAGGAGATCTATAGGTGGGATAAAATGAAGAATGAGATCATAGAATATATATTATAGTGTCTAGTATGTCATCATGGGAAGTATGAATGACATAAGTCTAAGGGGATGATGCAAACGTTACCCATACTGACCTGAAAATGGGAAAACATCACCATGGTCATTGTCACTGGACATCCAAAGACATCCAAGGTAAATAAGTCTATCTCTTTTGTTGTGGATTGTCTTAATGGACTACACATTTTATTTTGATTTGAGAGGATTTGTCACCAGATAAACAGTCATGGATATAAATCAGAGAAATGGTAAGGATTCATAGAGTACCACTATACATTGCTTCTATTCATGATCGATAATTCACCTATGTGGTTTGGAGAAGTCTCTATCATCGTATAAACATGAGCTTAACTTTAGTACAGATTATCACTATCAAAATAATGTACATTATGAGCAAACTATCCAATCACTTGAGGACATTTTGAGATCATTCGCAATAGACGTAAAAGATAGATGGGACCAACATCTTCCTTTGGTGGAGTTATCTTACAACAATAGTTTCTACTCTATCATCCAAATGTACCCTATGAATCCCTTTACGGGAATAGGTAAAGAACACTTGAAATTTGAGATAAAGTTTGAGAATGAAGCATCTTGGTTCAGAAATGGTCACAAAAATTGTAGAGAACGTTAAGACCATTTAGCACCACATTAAAGTTTCTCAAAGTTGACATAAGAGCTATGTTGAAAATCGTTGATGAGACCTAGATTTAGATGATGGAGACATTTTATTCCTCCTAATGTCACCATGGAAGAATGTGATGAGATTTTGGATGAAGGGAAATATTATTCCATGATACATCATTCCCTTTTATATCCTTGATCACATCAGAGCATTGATATACCTACAATAACTCCCATAGAACATATATCAGGTACATGATGTATTCCATGTATCCCTCATGATAATTTAAATACATGAACCCTCACATATAAGCAATCTAGAGTTTTTACCATTGGAGAATGAACTCTCATATGAAGAGAAACTGATGAAGATATTATTTCCTAGAAAAATGTTCTACGGAATAAGAAAATTCCATCATCATAGTGTTGCAAAGAAACCACAAGTTTGAAGATGAAATATAGGAACCAGAGGAGGTGATGAAGTAGAGTTACCCTGAATATTATAATTAACAAAATTATTATAAATAAAATTCCATTTATTTTGATTTAATTAAATGTATTATGGGTTTAGAAAATCCATCCACTAATTTTGTGTTATTATATCCAATTGGATTTAAATGATCATTAAGTATCATTATCGTTGATAATATATCCATTAAATATTGATCGTATGAACAGAATAAATTTAGGGTTTTAACAAATCCTTTTTGATATAGATATAGGATGTGATGGCCTCAACCAGTAGGATCATACTCTATAGAGCCCATTTATTAGATCTTATAAGGGAGTTATCATTTCTAGTGTTTACCCAAGGCCACGACCAAGATGATATGAAACAAATTAAGTATGATTGAAACTGTTTATGGTAGAATTTCAAGCTCATTGAAATCATGGCCCAAACAATATTCACTGAACAACCCCATAAATATCTCACCATCATGAAAATTACACTCAGGTAATATGTGTGTGTAATAAAGGGATATGTATCAAGACCATATAATTATGAATATGTAAAATAATGTTTATTGATTAATTAATATATTTTCTTCATATTATTGTTACTTTTTAATGATTTTTAAAGAAAAAATTGTATATTTGGTTAATATTTATATTTAATTAAGAAAACTAGTTTGATGAATTAACATATTTTTGAAATTATTAATATTTTAATATGGTATTATTATGAACAAATTAATTTTAAATATAAATGACAATATAATTTTTATGAACTCAGATGTTATTTTTAGTAGGACTCAAAATCTGTTATTGTCAAAAACCCGTCATTTTCAATAACTGTTAATTTTTTTAAAATGTATAAATTGATATTTTTTAGAAAATTATATAATTAAAATTAAAATTATTTTTTATTTAGGACATAAAAATTATACAACAGTGAATTTTCATAATTTTAGGAGATAGTCAAGTTTTTGGGTAATAATAAAATACTATATAAACATACAGTGTGTTTTGTGACATCATAATGGCCCGATAGAGATGTAATAAATACTATAAAATGTATCCTCAGTAAAATGTATCTATTTTACATTTAAATAACTTGATTTTATGTTTTTTTAATTTATTTTATAAATCCTTAATGAATACTCCATGACTTATAATATATTTTAAAATTTTAAAATCATTTCTTTAGGAGTGTGACTGACCTCCATATAATCTGGGAAATATTTTAATATATTCTTTCCTTTTCCCTATAAAATAATTTTAATAACACCCCATTGGTAGAAAACATGGGTAAAAACTATGTTATGTTTTTTGGATTGGAATATTTTATTATGCAGCATTCAAAACCTAAATAATTAAGAAATCCTACTCATTTCCTATATAAACCAACCCAATATCCCATTTATATTCACTAAAACATCATAAAGGATGACTAAGATCTGGATTCTACTCCCTAGGGTCCTCCCAAGGTGCCTCAAATCTCTCAATAATCCTCTCACAAGCCTTTTAAGTCACACATCTATGTAAGTTATTCTCTCTCTTCTATTTTTATCAAGCACTTCATTTATGATATGCCTTTTAATTTACATTTTCATATGTTAGGATACATTCTTAACTATACCCCATACTATCCACCTAATTTATAAAAACTTATAGACCATTTCAATCTCATTTAACCATCCTAAAAAGTTTTTTTACACCCATTACTATGCTGATGTTTTCTAATGTTTTTTTGATTTCCCCTATTTCTTCAAGTTTTCTTATCATGTTATGCCTTTTATTTACAATTAATTATTTTGGGGAATGAACTTACTTGTCCATAATAACTTCAATTTCATGTATAAATTATAACATAACCATTTCACCCTAATCAACCCATTTTTGTTAATTTATATATGATGTCGTTATGCTGCCATAATTGCACCATGTTTTTCCATGCCAAAATAATTTTGTAGTGAATACCATGCCCATTCCATTAAAAAGTTTATTCAACTTTATACACATATTATTATTTACTAGGGTACTTGATTTTGTGTGTTGAAAATTAATTAATATTGTAATAAATTATGATTTTGAATGAATCCTTATTATATTATTTATGTGGCACACTTAAGCATGAGAATGAAATGATTATGGAGGGTGTTCCCTGAAAATTTTCCAATGAATTGGGTAATGGTTAGTATTAGGATAATTAATATTGGGATAGGGGATTTAACTAATTCGTTTATGGGACTTTTTATACAATGGGTTCTACATAGATTTATCCTTGATCTATTTTTAATGTAGTTTTTTATGTTGTTTCCTCATTTCCCTTATTATGATTTTCATGCTATATCATGCATTACTGGTCATCTTTTTTTTATAATCCATTGATATGACTATTGTCTAACATGTATTACCTTCTTAATTTTATGCCTTATTTATACCCTTACTATGATTTATAGCTCAATCATTTCTTATGTTTTTCCTTATGATATCCCTTGAATTTTTAAGCTCGATATTGTTAAAGATGTTTTCAATAAAGATTTTTCATTTCATGATATAAGTTGTTATGTTATGTACCTAATTTGCAATGAAAATATACCTACTGATCTATCAGGTTGTACTAAGTTTACTTTTATGTAATAAATAAAGTATTAATGTGTAATAAATGGAAGGTATGTTATAAAGTTCTGCAAATTTGGTAAATAAATCATTTCAATTTTTTGCATAATGAATAGTAACTGTTGTAAAAGTTTTGTCACCAACGTAATGGGTAAAACATGTTAATTATGGTTGATACTATTGAATAGTCACAAAATCATCCTAAAACGTTAATTTGTTTATTTATATGACATTAATTACACCATATCCATTCAATAATCTAATATATAGAACTTTGGTACCATTTTCCATTGATAATGAAATTTATATTACATTAAGTCTAGAATAAATTCAAAATTTCATCATTATTTTAATACCTCTAATATTTATTCATAGGAATAAAATGATGTTATCAATAGATCCAAATGGTAATTTTAAATAGAAATAAATTGTTTTTTTGATAGTAATTTATATTAATTTTTTTATTAGAATAAGTACCTAAAAAAGAATACTAGTCGATAATACACCACCTGTGAAAGCAGGTGAAAATATGAAGTAAGAAAGTTATAAAATATTAAAATTTATGTTTTTTGGATAATCTAAAGCCCTAAATTATTTTATAGATCATAATTAAATTAAATTAATTTTTTAAAATTTTAAAATTTTAACTCCATATTAATATTTATGTTTTAAATTCAAATTATGTGAATAATCTTGAAAGTGACATTAAAGATATTTTATATTATAAAATATTTAATTAATTTCATAAAAAATAATATCAAACATAACCCACATATGATCTAATTTATCTTTTGGACTAAAATTATTTACCCTCAATGACTAACTATTTTATTACAATAGTAGGGGTTAAAATGTAGTAATGGGGGGTTAAATAAAGTGATATGTGATAAAGTATCGTAAAAACATATCTAAATCCTACTATTTTTATGTATTTAAACTGTATATCATAAAAAATTTTAAAGTGATCCAATCTGGATCCAATTTTCCATGAAAGTAACTTTATATTATTTTAATGTTTTGAGTAATTACAAGTGTGCCACCCACCCCACATATAAAATGGATCCACTTATCCTCTCTCCCTCACAAATCATGAGTAATTTATTTCAACAAATATCTTCTAAAATTTCTCAATTTCTTCCTTCTACACTTCATATATCTTATTTTATTCCCCTAAGTCCATCCTAAGAATGATCAAGTTGTAATCCAAAGTAGAATATCCAAAAATTAGGTATAACTCTAAACCAAGTTCTTTCATTTTATTTCCTCTTATGCCTACATAACTTATATTTTACCCTTAATTATATAGTAACATCAGTATATTTTATATACATAAATTTTATTAGTTTTTGTCATAACACTTCTTCATCGTGTTTTCCATCCAATGTGAAATGAAAAAAACACTCGTGCGTACATGAAGACTATAACCTCTATAAAGCGATGTGTATCATTTATAATCACCACATCACATAGTTGGATATTATTATTGATTTAATGAATATATTTAATATTAGTTAAAATGTAATTTTTCTTAAAAGATAATATATCACTTTCCTTCTTACACAACCATGTATTGTAAAATGATAGCGTCGTTCATGCATACGTGTGGACAACCACCTCCTCGAAGTGATGTGATTAATTACTCATATCAGAATTTCATGAATGATTATAAATTTTATTTAATGTATAGAAATCAAAATTATTTAATCATTAATATTATTCAAATTATGAAACCATGACCATGATATATGAACTAAAACTACCAAACTGAAACATGTATGAAAAACGGAGCTATTAACACCTAGGAAAATGATATTAAATAATTTATTAATAAAAATGTGATATAATGTTTTAAGTGAATCATATATGTTATTATAAATAGGAATATGGTTATATTATACTATTATAATAAATATAATTTTATTATAAATGTGTTTATGAGTGCACATTTTTAATGTTTTACTTATGATACTCGTAATTTCATCTCATTCCCACATTAATGAGACATGTTTTACATTATGAACCTAACTTATTTTATCTAGTGTATATACTAACCATTTGACATATTTTATCTTTATTTCATATATATTCACTATAATAAATGTTTTTTGTTCAATTTTTTTATTTTAAGGGGTTATCATTCAAAATTTACAAAATAAATAATGTATGTTTTCATGGTCTAATTTTTAACCTCAATTATTTATGTTGAAATTTTTACCGAAATAATTTTATGTTTTATTCTATTTAAACCCTGTAAATATTCTTATTTATTTGTTATTTATGAGGTTTACATTTTTTAAATATATGTTTCCCTACCTTTTGGACTTAAAACAATAAGAAAAATGTTTTTTTAAAAAAATTGACCTTATTTTATCTGTGGTCAATGAAATTTTTTCTTCCATGTACATTTTCATTAAAATATTTTCATAATTGTTTTTTTATTAATTGATTATTTAATGTCATTTCCAACAATATTTTAATTTATTTTTTATTTCTTAAAAGGTAACATTGCATTGTTTCGAATATGTGGATATTTTTTAATTTTTACCAAATGCGTGAAATGAATTTTCATTTTTAGTGGTTACTGTAAGAATGGATTTCCTACATTCATGACTATTCATTGCATGGAATTTTCTATTAAAATTTTCCATGGTTGTTTTCAAAGAAAATATTATCTCAGTGTTATATAAATTTTTTGTTTTAAAATATTCCCTATGAAAAGGGAATTAATTTATTAAATTAAAAAAAATGTGATTTATATAATCATTCTTAAAAAATTTACAAGTAAGATATTTTAAATTTGTACTCTTAATTTTTTTTATTTTTCTAAAACTAATATTTTCACTACATGAACCTTTATTTATTATTAACTATTTTTGTTATTTCACCATTTAAAGATTTACGATTTAAACCTTGTTTTTTGATCATTTATGCTCTATGATCATATTTTCTATCACTTTCCATTATTCTGTATACATTATTTTTCTTCATTATGTATATATATTCAGAATCATGGATCTATTCAATACCATTTATACTAATTTTATATTTTCTTAAACTTGTAACATTTCAATATAGATTATAATTTTCATTAAAATTTAGAAAAGTTATTTAATTTACAAGGTAAATATCAATGTATTGTATTCTCAATTCGATACAGATAGTTTTTGATTTATATCATATTTTGATAAAAATGTTTTTTATCATTAAAATACATAATTATGCAATAGGATATGGAAATGATGGGTGGGGCCCCGTAATAGATATCTCCTTTATGCATAAATAAGAATCATGTGGAAAAATAGGATGCCAAATTAGTCTGGTAATTGGTGTATACCTACTCATTCAATGAATGTGTCTTGTCCAAGGCCTTTATGGTGGGATTCATTATAACAAGGAAGAGGCCTTGCAGTAAATATCAAGAAGTAATGGATTAATTAATCTACATTACTGAGGATTTACTTTTAATTATCCATGATATTTTTATGTTAATATTACCCATGGGTGACCTTTGACCTCTTATTGTTGATTGACAGGGATGTGTTATTTTTATACACTCTTCCATATTTATTATTCTATGTTTAATCATGATATATTTTGTTATACTAAACCCTTACTATCCATTTGAGCTCAAACTTAATTTTTCTTTCCATTACCCAAGATATGAAGAAGAAATCATTGAATGATGTTGAAGGATTAAATAAATGTGTCCATGATATGTTTTATTTTTCTACTGTAATTTATAAATCATATATGTATCTAGTTTACCAAGTCATATAAACTAATATATTCTTAATGGTTTGGTCCATTGTAGATTATACACATATTTAAAGTAATCATTAAAACTATTTTTCTGGAGTTAGGGTGTTAAAATAGTGTTTTATGATTTTGTTAAGTTGATCCTCCGTGAACTAGTCAGGTGATGACGTAAGATATTACGTTGTGGATTTATCATATCTTAGTTATTATTTATGTTTTGTTTGTGAGATACACACATTTATATAATATGGGAAATGTTTTCTTATTGATTAATTAATATTATATCACATGTTATGTTTTAATCATTTTTGTTTATATATGACTGATTCATATTTTTCATATATAATGGTTTTAAGATGTATATTTATACTTGTTTTGGGTGAATGTATCAAATTCATGTTTGTGAATCCTCTTGGAATTATTCATCAGTCCCTAAATTATATAAATTTGTCTAAGGTAGGAAGTATAAGCTTTACCGCTATTCCAATTTGTGTTACAGGGAAGTTTGGTCATGCTATTATCTATTTCTAAGATGGAAAATCTTCATTATAATGTTTAACAGGAGAAAGAAATTATATTAGTTCCTAATAGAATGTGTAATTGATAATAAATAGTTTCTAAAACTTTGGATATCTTCTCTACACTATATAACAAGCAATACATTATAGAAGATTTATAATTTTTGAAAATAGTTTGGATTTTGATGGAGAATATTTTTTCATGGGAGGTGTTATGAAAATATCATATATATATTCATTAAATATGTCTTGAAAAAAAAACTACATTTATTTTCAAAAGATTAAAAATATTATTAAATACCACCTAAAATATATGATTTATCATCATGAAAATTTCCTTTTTATCCTTACTTTGAAACAGCTAATGATTAATGTGTTGTTATAAACCTACAGATTTAATCATAAGTGAAAAATAATTTATAATTGACTCATTTTATATCTCTAAAAGTAGTACTAATTAAAGAAGTTTTTCATCAGTGATATATTTATAACTGTTTAATAATACCATATCATTTCTTTTTAATATTGATATAACATCACTTCTATCATCACTAAAACAATCACTCATAAAACTCATGACATCTGTTACAACATTTTTTCTAATAAGCATGAAACTGAAGCATTTGATAATAGTTGAAAACAATTATATTATAAAAAATAAAATATTTTCATATAATAAATGATATATTTACATTTCACCAATCAGACCTATGTTCAATAATTAGTGGTGATAAATTTACATGGTACTATAGAAATACAATACCATTGTCATGATGTGGGTTCTATAGTATGTACATCAGTGGGGTATTGTAGTAATTGTATTATTATTAAAAAATGGGATTTTGGGCCACTAAAGAGGGCCTTTAGGACCTATGAATATGGTATAAAAAAAATATAAGCCTTTGGTATGGTACTGGAGAAAATTATGACACATAGATTTCAAAACAGTGCAAGGGAAGTCTACTATGAAGTAGTTATACATAGAATGACTGCAGACCGAGAAGCAGTTTATAGATGATAATTTAGGGTGATAGATGGAACAAGGATATGGTAGGATGGTTGGAGGTGTTGTTTTAGTTATATTTGTCCATTTGGGACATAATAATGTCTTTCATTCCACTTGGAATTTGATCGATAAAATTTTAACCAGCCTTCAGGCCACAAGTCCTTTGGGTAATGTCAGGGATCCCTCTTAACTCATAAAAGAGGGTTTATCATGAAATAAAAAAATGGAAATTGTGGTGTATAATTCATTAAACAAATTAAAATTTTTAAACAATTAAAAATGGACCCATCACATAGGAGAACATATCCACATATCAATCCAAACCTATAAAAAATAAGAGTATACCAGTAATAAGAAAAATATTTTTTGTAATATTAAATAATGAGACAAATAAAACCTAAAAATTATAAAATAATTCCCAAATAAAACATAAATTAATAGGATAAAATATTTGAAGAAATAGATTACATAAATAAAAAGGTTCAAAAACATACATAAAACATACTATAAAGTATGTGATTCTTTTTTTGAAAAACAAATTCAACTATTAAATTAAAAACACACTCTTTCAGTAAAACTGATCACACCATGTATCATATTAACTTGAAACTGATTTATAAAAATCAAAAATAAGTTATTAATAATTTTATTAAAGTATTATGATAATATGAGAATGTGTTCTTTTTTTTTTGTATTTTCCACATCTTTTGAACTAAAATGTCCCTTTTAAATGAAAAAATCCTCTTTCCATCAAACTAGACACACCACATGGTGAATTATTGTTTGATTAATTCCTATATATAAAAAATTAATTTCCAATAATTTTTCTTATGTATCATGGAAATTCTATTACATTTTCTTTTTTAGCATGTGATGTTCATTTTGATCTAAATTGTCACTCTAAAAAGAAAACATGTAATTTTAGTAATAATGACCTCAGCATGAGTCAGATTAATGTATAGTAAATTTCTATATGCCAAAAATGAATCACAGATAATTTTATTAATTTATTAAGAGAATCCAAGTGTATGTGTTTTTTAGTATGTGAATTTTGTTTTGAACTAAAATTTAACTTTTAAACTGAAAACGCATTTATTCATTCATACTGATCACACTATGTTTTAGATTAATATATGGGAAATTCCTATACATCCCAAATGATTTACACTTATTTTTTATATGGTATAATGTTAATATCATCATTTTTCTGGTTTTTAGTATGTGGTATTATTTTTAATGTAAGATGTTATCTTAAAACTGAAAACATTCACTTTGAGTCATACCAACCAAATCATGTGTCATATTAACAAACGATTGGTTTTTACAGGTCAAAATTAAATATGGATCATTTTTCTAAATTATCATGACAATGTGAGTATGTTTTCTTGTTTTTAGTAGGTTATGTTCATTTTGAGATAAATTTCAATTTTATGCTAAAAATACTATATTTTTTTCATATCAGACACACCATGTCAGATTAATGAGTAGTTAATTCTTACAAATCAAAAATTACATATTAAAAAATATCTAAAGTATCAAGATAATATGAGAATGTTTTCATAGTATTTAGTTTTTGACACATGGTCTAAACTAAAGTTTCACCTTTAAACTAAAAAACATACACTTTCACTCAGACCAACCATAACACGTATAAAATTGATGTGTGGTTGATTAATACATGACAAAAATTAATTAGGGATATTTTTTACAATTTATCAAAAAACATTTGATAATTTTTTCTTATTTTTTCATATGTGATATATTTTTGAAATAAAATGTCACTTTTTAATGAAAACATGTACTTTCAGTCATATCAAACACTCCACACATCAAATTTATGATTATTTAATTGAGAAATTTAAAATAATATATTTCAATAATTTCCCAAAATTATAAAAAATACACGAATATTTTCATATCCTTGTGTATGTGAAATGTGTTTTAAACTAAAATGTCACTTTTAAATAGAAAACATGAATATACAATCATACAGAACACACTGTGTGTTAGATTTATGTCTGATTATTTTATGCACATCAAAAACTATATGGATATATATATATATATTAGAACATATTAAGACAATCCAATCTTATTCTTCTCTATTTTAGTATGTGGCATTTTTCATGAACTAAATTGTTACTTTTAAACTAACAACACACACTTCCAATATAATATCCAAATCATGTGTTATATTCATATATAATTCATTACTATATTTTAAAATTTAATTATGGATCCTTTCCCTAAAGTATCCTGGAAATTGTAGCATGTTTTCTTATATACAACATATTTATTGAACTAAATTATTGCTTTAAAATTAAAATAATATCTTTTAGTAAAATTGGTTACAACATGTATTCAATTGATGTGAAGTTAATTTATATACATAAATATTAGATTATTAATATTTTTTATAAATTATCAAGATAATATGTATTTATTTTTTTTATTATGAGACAAGAATTTCGATCGAAAATGACCAAACACCCACTTTCAGGGATAAAGGAACTCACTATGTGTTAGATTTATGTACGGTTTATTATTACATGTAAAAAATGAATTATAAATCATTTTCCAAAATCATCTTCTCAATCCAAGCATATTTTCTTTATTTTCCCTATATGAAGCATGTTATTTAATAAAAAATATAACATTTAAATTGAAAAGTCATAATTGGTGTACCCATTTTATCCAAAAATAATCCTTTAATTTTATAATGAAATCAATGATCTTGATCATATCAATATTTTAAAATCACATAAAAATAAAATAAAAGTCAACAATAATTATATTTGATGTCAAAACACCCACTAAATAGGCATTTGATAAACCAACTATTATTGATCTTTATGAAATAAGAAAATTAGAAATGTGATCGGAATCCTCCTCTTCATAATTTATTCAAACATTTTGACATCATGTCATATTTATAATAATTTTGAAATAAATTTATTTCCTCTTTTGAATATGTGGGTTGTAAAATGTTCTATTACAATATAAAAAAATGTTAAACAAATAATATATAAATATTTTAAATAAAATTGAAACTACCTTTAGAAACACCACTTTTAAGATCCTAGAATATGGATGTTATATGATATCTTTTAACAAATTTACTAATGTAATATCCATAATGGATGTGATTACGTTGTTTAAAACATTTTAAAAACATAGATATAAATATATGATTTGTTTTTATATATGTTTTTAGGGTGAATTATTATTTTTTATACCTTAATAATTATCCAAACATGGTCATTCATTGGTTCCATATGCGAACTAACCATCCTCAGACCATGGTTGTGAAGATATATAAATATCACGCTATCCTAAAACAACTTATTAAAACATAATATAAAGAAATTAATTTGATATCTATTTATAAAATGTTTAATATAGTATATTTAAAATTTAAAATTGATATCATACGTGGTTGATTGATGGATATCCATGAATTCAATCCAAAAAATTTATCTTTTCAGTATCTAAATTGATCACAATTAGAATAAAATGTTTCCAAAAGATAAAAAAATGAATAAATAATGGAAAAAATGAAAATATATTTTATACAATTATAGTTTATAGCTCTACCCAGACATTGTATGTATTAAGATGAAAATTTCTTCTATTATTGTATATTCTGACGTTGTAGCTACATGGTGTGCTCTTGAAAACATTTCAACTTCATCCATTTGTGTTTCTTTTGTAGAAGTTACATGAAGACTTATAAATTTAATATTATATTTAAAATTTCCTCCAATTATATTAGTGTGACATAAAAAATCATAAAAAAATATGAAAAAATTTAAACTATAATAAATAGTGTATATCAATTATTTTTTAAAAAATTTCAAAAAATTTCCTAATATATACATTCAAAATTGAGTCTCCTTACCATTCATAATTTGAAATTTTATTTTAATTCTCATGATCAATGACATAATAAATAACCTCTATACATTTTCTCTTATTATTCATTGTAGACCATATTTGTATTTTGGAATATTGAATCTATAAGAACTTTTTAAATTAATAAATACATCAACACAATTGGTTCGGTAAAGCAATCCTATAGAGGTTATTTTGATATATTATTTGATCACTTGGATTATATTGGATTGACCATTCATTTCCACTTATGCTTCACTTTATGTAATAACATACCGTAGTTCATAAAAGTTTTCATTAATTATACATTTTTTATATAATATAAATTATAAAGGTAATAACTCTTTATCTATATGTATCAAGATAAGATTAAATGGTCATTATTCAAAATTTCAAATATCATGTCTAATCATTTGATCATCAAATTCATCTAGGGGAACATATATCTCAATACTCGGATCATGAGCTATGTGAACCCCTGCTTTCATAGTAACTTTAGGAAGTTGATTACTGTGTGTAATGTTATTGAAACCCATACATTTCATAGAAAGATATTATATTATAATAGACGAATATTTAAGACCTAACATTTTGATACATTCTATAATTGTTTAAGTATATTATCATTAGAAACATAAAAGAATAAAAAATGTCTCATTAAATATATTCATCATTTCCCACTAATGTCTTTATAATTATCAACCTTCTTAGCAATATCATACTTAATACTTTTATCACAACCTATCGAAAGGAAACATAATAAAAGATTGAGATAAAATTCTATCACTCTGAAATTTTGGGAAATAGTTATCCAATAAATTTAATATTTTTTATATTGTTTATTATACACAACACTAATTTTACCTTGCATGACATGCAACACTGAGTTTATCTTGTCTTACACAAAATAATGAGTTTAAACAAAATTTGACTAATTATTAAAATACTATTATTTAATATGATAGTGATCACAAAACATTTGTAATGGAATGTATATATATGATTATTTAAATAAAGTAAATATATGGTGTACACATGTATATAGAATTAATTATTTTCGAACTTTTAATTAAAAATAAAAATATTTTTTTTTTGCAAAAAATAGATATCCTTTTCTAAAAAACAATTTTATGAAAATAAACATATTTTTCTTCAATAAATTAATTAAAACATATATTATGAATAATTGTTTTTAAATTTATATTTTATATTCAAAAAAAGTATTAAAATTCATCTTTTTTAGAAAATATATAAAAATAAATAAAATTTTACACATAAAAATTACATATTTATAAAAACAATTGTTGTCATATTTTAACACTTATTTGAATTATAGTTTATAAATATTGAATAAATTTTTTGGAAAATATAAACCTAATTTTTTAAATCATTATATTAAAATTATCTTATGTTTCATTTTTAGTAATTTTCCAAAAAAGATTAATTCTTTGACAAATAGTGAAAAATATTTATTTTTAATTGAAAAAATCATTTTCATTCAAACAATTTATAAATATATGGTATATTTTATGTTGTTAATAAAGTAAAATTATATCATCTATATATTTATTTATCTAATTATGGCCATTTGAAACAATTTCATATTAAAATTGGATAAAAAAACATTGTAAACTTTAGATTGTTTTCCCATTGAAAACTTGTTTTCTCATCGCATCTACGAGATTAATTTCAAATAATATTTTTATTCTTACATGAATTGAATTTAGAAAATAGTATTACATATTAGGAATTAAAATAATATATATAATCTAATATGTCCAAAATAATTTTTCACCAAAATGAATATTGAAAACATTAAAAATTAATTACCACGATTAAGGTATAAATGGGTTTATCAGGGGTCAATTTAAACATTTATGGCTTAGAATGACATAAAAACTTATCTAAAATTTATTTACACGAAATGTTTTTACCATAAAATTTATAAGGCTCAGTAATGCTCCATCTTGGAGCCTTCTAGTGTGGGAAAAATGTAATTAAACCTTTTTCTTTTCAAAATTTATGAGTGTTCTACTTGCCTCACTTATAAAAGGCCACCCATATCGTATATTATTTACACCTTAAAACCAATTTTTTCTAATTCTAGACCAAATAACATCCCAATATACCTAAAATCATCATATAATCCTTATTTTTGGCATAAATGAAACCTTGGAAGGCTTTTAGTGAAAAACTAAGGTGGTTACCTAAAAAACATTATCGTTCTTCATTGAGTTTTTTTATTTTCTTTCTTCCTCAACATAGTTAAATTAATATTAAAAAATTATAATATAATATAATCAATATCCTAAATAAATTTATATGATTTAATTTTAATGTAATGACCTACAACCATATCTACGTCCTTCAAATGGGCTATGAAATCGTTGTTTATGAGTATGACGGTCTACCACCTATCATGGTTGGGAATAATGATAGATCTAAAATATATATATAATATTTATAACATAATAATACCTATAGAGTTTAGATATCAAATATAAAATTTTTAATTTCCATTCAATATTGGATATGATAACTTCTCTTGTGTGTATAATGAACTACCACCTTGAGTAACGTTGTGATTCGTCATTCACTAAATATTTACAAGGAAGATAATAGGAATAAATATATATTGTATACATGACATTAGTCTGATAAAATTTATATATATATCTGTAGACCCCGGAAAACGCATCACCAAAATTTTCCAATTGCTTCCATACATGATCCAAGATCGTAGTCCATTTCGCAAGCTTCGATTTGGTAGGTCGTAGAGCCCAAACAGAGATATGGATTAGGAGTTTGGGACATTTGATGTTGGGTTGAAAAAACGGTTCGCAAAGCCCATTCGCGAAGCCCCATCTGTGATCGCGGAGTGCCGCCGCGAAGCAATGAGGTGGGATGCTCCGCGAACCCGGATGACGTTCGCGACGCGCTGCGAAGACCCGATGTGAAGCAAATGAGGCGGTCACTCACCGTGAATGTGCTGACGTTCACGAACCCGCCGCGAATCTCCGGGGGCGGTACCTCTCCGCAAATGAATTTAACGTTCACGGGCCCGCCGTGAAGCTTCGGAGGCGGTACCTCTCCGCGAACGAATTTGACGTTCGCGAGCTCACCACGAAGCTCCAGAGGCGGTACCTCTCCGCGAATGAATTTGAAGTTCACGATCCCACCACGAAGCTCCAGAGGCGGTACCTCTCCACGAACGAATTTGACGTTCACGAGCCCACCGCCAAGCAACTGCCACCCTTTTGCACCGAGTGAGCTCTGCTTCATGGCCCCCCTTGCCTATAAATACCCAGCTCACCCCCCATCTCCAGGGGATGACGACGGCCACTTCTCCCCTTGGGCGACCGAGTGGAGCTCCGCATTGCGGCTTCGCGAGGCCATGCTCGGCGAGCAGCTTCCTTCGCATTGATGCTTCGCGAGCTGAGGCTCCGTGAGTCTATGATCCGCAAGTCGATGCTCTACGATGCTGCTCTGTGAGACCATCCTCCGTGAGTCCATGCTCCACGAGCCAATGCTCCGCGATGCGGCTCCGCGAGACCGAGCTCCGTGAGACCCCTTTTCTCTGCGAGACCCCTTTGCTCCGCGAGAGACCATTGCTCCGCAAGGCCATACTCCGCGAAGCTACTTCGTGAAGACCTATCCTTTGCGATGCTCCTACCTTCACGCCCACCGGTTCATATCGCAGGGGCTGCACCCCCCACCCCCGTTCGGGGTCAGTGTCGGGCTGCAGTCCCGGCCCTCCGACCCGGTCCCTTCACTACAGTCACAGACCCCCATTAAAAATGGAGAGTCGCACCGTGAACTTTTCGGGTCGGGGCGTCAGGATTTTCTATTGCGCACTTATGTGCTCCCGCCTTCCACCTATGGAACACCATGATTTGAGATACTCCTCCACATACCATGAAATGTCGTGAGGTGACATATTCCTCTTGGTTTCATTCTCATGTCGTGAGTTGAGATTCTCATCACCAATTCCCCGAGTACCTTGAGACAAACCATTACTCAGGTAACTCCTCCAAACCCAACCACTTGGCTCCCATGCCAGCTTGAACTAAAAAGGGCCGCCGTTGCGTAAGTCCCAACACCAACCATTTCTAGGAACCTTCTGCCTAACAGTCCTCTCTACATGACTATAAACAGTACTTCACCATATTTCCCAGAAATAGGATGCCTCTTCATCTAGATAAGATATGCCTTGTGCTCCAAGCATGATATGCTAACAGCCCTTTCTACATGACTCTAAACTGTAGTAATCCTTATGTGCCAGACATAGGATGCCTCTTCCTCTAGATAAGAGATTCCTTGTGCTCCAAGCATGAGATGCTAATAGTCCTTTTTACATGACTCTAAACTGTATTAATCCCAATGTTCCAAACATAGGATGCCTCTTTCCCTATACGAGAGATGCCTTATGCTCCTAGCATGAGATGCCAACAGTCCTATCTATATGACTTTAAACTGTAGTACTCCCCATCTAACAAATGACAGGATGCCTCTTACTCTATATGAGAGATTTCTTATTCTCCGAGCATGAGATGCCAACAATCCTACCTATATGACTCTAAACTGTAGTTCCCCCTGTCTAACAGATGATAGGATGCCTCTTGCCCTATACGAGAGATGCATTGTGCTCCAAGCATGAGATGCTAACAATCCTTTCTAAATGACTATAAACTGTAGTAATCCCTATGTTCCAAACATAGGGTGCCTCTTGATCTAGACAAGAGATGTCTTATGCTCCAAGCATGACACGCCTAAAGCCATGATTACAGTGGCATGATTCCAACGCCCCATGGCATTATCCCGTTTGTGCACTAGCGCATAGGTAAATGCCTCAACCCACCAGCGAGTTGGGATTCCCACATGGCCAGACATGAGGAAGACATTATGGGCTGCTTCCTAGCATAAGCCCCATTCACCGTTGTCGCTCCATAGCGGCACCCGAGTAGCTCCTTGCGTAAGCCCCATTCACCTTTTCCACTCCTTATCCGCACCCGGGCAGCTTCTTGCGTAAGCCCCATTCACCTTTGCCGCTCCTTAGCGGCACCCGAGCAGCTCCTTGCGTAAGCCCCATTCACCTTTTCCGCTCCTTAGCGGCACCCGGGAAGCTTCCCTGCGTAAACCCCCATTTACCATTTTTGGTCCATAGCGGCACTCGGGCAGCTTCCTACCGTAATCACCATTCACCATTGCCGCTCCATAGCGGCACCCGAGCAGCTTCATAGCATATGCCCCATTCACCATTGCCACTCCGTAGCGGCACCCGGGTAGCTTCCTAGCGTATGCACCATTCACCATTGTCATTCCATAACGGCACTCGGGCAGCATCCTTGCGTAAGACCCATTCACCATTGCTGCTCCATAGCGGCACTCGGGCAGCATCCTTGCGTAAGCGCCATTCACCATTGCCCCTCCATAGCGGCACCCGGGCAGCATCCACGCGTAAGCCCCATCAACTATTGTGATCCTATTCAGCGGTAAGCCGTTGACACCCATTCAGCGGTAAGCCATTGACTCCCAATCCAGCGGTAAGCCATTGCGATCCTATTCAGTGGTAAGCCGTTGACACCCAATCCAGCGGTAAGCCGTTGCGACCCCATTTAGCGGTAAGCCGTTCACATCCTTAGGAGAACTACGTGGACTTTGATTCCCTGACACGGGGATACGTAGGAAGCCTCTTCAAGGCTCAAGCCCAAAACTATCGTCATCCTTTTCCTCGGGCCTCCATCCTGGAGTAAGTCCCAGTACTAATGGGTCGCCTAATGCGTAATCCCCTCTTCGCTTCTCATGGACGCACCCTTCGCGGTGTGATCGTTAGGTCCTTGCTATCTCTTGTTTCTCACACCGAGCATGACTCACATGGGCTTAGAGTTGGCATTGGCCATGCCAATACTTCGTCCATCATGACGTTAAACTGCATGTCCTCATCCAGCATGACGTTAAACTGCATGCCCTCGTCCAGCATGACGTTAAACTGCATGCCCTCATCCAGCATGCCGTTAAACTGCATGCCCTCGTCCAGCATGACGTTAAACTGCATGCCGTCGTCCAGCATGACATTAAACTGCATGCCCTCGTCCTACATGAAGTTAAACTGCATGCCCTCATCTAGCATGATGTTAAACTGCATGCCCTCATCCAGCATGACGTTAAACTTCATGCCCTCGTCCAGCATGACGTTAAACTGTATGCCCTTGTCCGGCATGATGTTAAACTGCACACCCATTTGAACTACGAGGTCTTTGATAAATGTCAAGGTATTCTACATAGGAAGCCTCCATGAGGTTCAAGCCCACCCATCATCCAATTCACGTCGAGTTCTACCTTCGTCCATCAGGACATTAAACTGCATTCCAGTCCGACGACAAGCCGTTGTCACCACCCGAACTGTGAGGACTTTGATCCATGTCAAGGCATGGTATGTAGGAAGACTCTCTGAGGTTCAATCCCATCCCCCATTGGACCAAGGTCCCTCCTTCTGCACGTCGGTTCACTGACACCCACCATCCTAACTACGAGGACTTTGATCCATGTCAAGGCATTGTACGTAGGAAGCCTACATGAGGATCAATCCCACCACTAGTACACCCCAGGGTCTACTTTCACGTCGGTTCATCGATTAAACCCCCCGAACTACGAGGACATCGATCCATGTCAAGGCATGGTACGTAGGAAGCCTTCACGAGGTTCAATCCCACCACTAGCGGACCCCTGGTTCTACTTTCACGTCGGTTCACTGATGAAACCCTTTGAACTACGAGGTATTTGATCCATGTCAAGGCATGGTACGTAGGAAGCCTCCCCGAGGTTCAAGACCATCTCTCATTGGACCAAGGTCCACCTTCACGTCGGTTCGCTGACGACTTCCACCATTTGAACTATGAGGTCTTTGATCCATGTCAAGGCACGGTATGTAGGAAGCCTCCCTGGGGTTTAAGCCCACCACCCATCGGACCAAGTTCCACCTCCACGCCGGTTCGCAGAAGAATCCCCCTTTTAACTACGAAGTCTTTGATCCATGTCACGACATGGTACTTAGGAAGCCTCCCATAGGTTCAAGCCCCCCATCCGTTGGTCATCCCGACCCACCTTCATGTCGGTTCACCAGCACCCGGGCAGCCTAGTGTGGAAGCCCCACACCATCCGGATCGAGGTCCTCGCTCACGTCGGCCTTCCGGCGTCCACACCGGAACTACGTGGTCTCTGATCCGTGTCATGGCATTGTACGTAGGAATCCTCATGAGGTTCAAGCCCACCACCATTGGACCAAGGTCCACCTTCACGTCGGTTTGCTGATGATGTCCATCGGACCAAGGTCCACCTTCACGTCGGTTTGCTGACGCATCGGACCGAGGTCCACCTTCACATTGGTTCACTGACGACATCCATCGGGCCAAGGTCCACCATCACGTCGGTTCACCAGCACTATCACGAACTATGAAAACATTGATTCCCTGCCATGGGGATACGTAGGAAGCATCTTCAAGGCTCAACCCAACTTTACTGTCACCCCTGCGATGGTCCCATTTCATTCCCCCTCCACTTCATTCATCCATCCATCACCCATCCTGATTCTCACCCGGGCCGCCACATCCCTGTGGGATCATGCCATCCACCTCCTCGCTGATCCTAGCGGCGCATGGGCCGCTTTCCACATCTAAGCCCCATCATATATCTAGGTCGTTGTCCTCTTTGTACACCCCGATTCATCACCCTTTCGAACTACATGGGTTTTGATGCCTGTCCTCTCCACAGGGTACGTAGGAATCCTCCAAGAGGTTCAATCCCAACTAATGGTAATCCATGGTGTCCCCCATCCTGGGGCACACTTCCCCTGATCCACCCTTAGTGGTGTTCAGATCAGCCATTACGGTGTGACATCTCCCCTCTACGGGGCACACCACCATCGATCTGTCTCTATGGGACGTTCTGATCACCCTTATTTTGTCTCCGCAAGATGATAAACTCACGGCCTACCTCGTGATAAACATGAGATTCCTGAGGAAAACCTCGGACGGAACGCCATTGGCGTAACCGTCTTCGCAAGACGTTAAACATGCTGCATACCCTGTGTTAAACATGGGAAGCTGAGGAAAACCTCATGTACATGCCTATGGAATATGATTCCCCGCACTCGACGCGGGATGCATCGGGTTATGCACCCTTGAGATGCCCTATCGTGAGGAAGAATACAGGTTCCCCAATGTCTATGCACCCATAGAAGCCCTAACATGCCTGATGTTGCCGTCTACTCCGACCGAAGGTCGCTACCATGTCAAGACCCTATGGAAAGTCTTGACGGAAGTACTGTAATTAACCGGCATCCATGAAGATATGGCACCGGGAATGAGATTCACGAACAACGTATTAAATCTATGAGGGAGACCCAGACTAGGTGACGAGTTCCGAGGAGGAATCCACTGATGGAAGAACCGACATCCCATCATCCCGTTTCGATCAAGGAGTAGACGTACCTGAACAAGGAACGAACGTTGCCCGCCTCTGGAAAGCGGGAATGTGGGGAAACAGCTGTGCGTCCTCCACAGACGGATGTGTGTGCCCCGGAGAAAGGATCGGAAACAATATCATTATAAAATGTTAATATATAAAATTTTTTCTATCCTTTTCACTCACTGAAATATGATAACAGCATTTTTTTATGTGTGGACTACCGCCTTCACAAAATGATGTGACTATCTTTTAATCACTACATCACAAGGATAATATGTATAAGTTTATTTAACAAAATAATATATTATTTATGATATAATAATATTTATGGAAAGATAAATATTACATTCCTTTTTTTATAATGATCTTTGAAAAATGGTAATGTTAACCATTTGTACGTACATCGTACCATCTACCTATTTGTAATGTACTTTATTTATCATAAATAAATTTCATGATTGGTATTAAAAGTATTATTTTGGTAAAATATGATAATTAATTCATTATTATTATTATTTAGATGAAGGAACATATAGAAAGGTACGGGGACCGAAAATAACAAATGAAAAAATATTCGATGAACAAATAGGTTATTACAAAAAATGTGATTTTATTAAAGAATTGGTAATAAAAGGGTAATTAAAGGTCAAAAGATAATCATATATGAAATAATATATATACTTATTTCTCTATAATATATTTATATTAAACTTTTATTTATAATATTGGAGGTTCAAATGTGTATAATGTATTTTGAGACTTATGGTAATGG
This sequence comes from Viscum album, assembly GCA_963277665.1. Classification (NCBI taxonomy): domain Eukaryota; kingdom Viridiplantae; phylum Streptophyta; class Magnoliopsida; order Santalales; family Viscaceae; genus Viscum; species Viscum album. The sequence goes on along the minus strand of OY728145.1, from coordinate 1,445,443,388 downwards.
ATTTCTAGTCTCTCTTTTATTTTGGGGAGATATATAGAAATTCATCAGTCATTTATTTTGTGTAGAATATATATTTAAGCTTAGAAAATTAATATCATGAATCTTCTAATTTTTATTATATGAAAATTTTCATTTGATTTTCTTCATTAGGGATTATAATTCAAGAGATTACAAAAGTGGTGAGTGATTCATGTCACTTTTATTTTCTCTAATAATAATTTCATATTCCCCACAAGTTTTCATTTTCAAGTGTATATACTACACATTAATTTATTTAATGATTATTCTCTTGATCATTAATGATATCCATTTTATTACCCCTCTTTCATGGTTTTTTTGGTTTGAAATTTAACAAATTGATAAAGGATTCTTGTCTCAATTTTTCTTGTTCCAGACATAATATTATGTAACACATGTATCTTCTTTTAAAAAGTGTATATACATAACCTTTCGTCATGTAATATCAAAATTTTATTTATCATGATGATATTTTATGTTTAATTTAATTATTTTCATTCTTAGATCTTACATTCCAAAATTACTAATGTGTTAATGATTTTATGTTAAAATCTCATCGTTTAATCTGGATTGTCTATGATTATTTCATCAATGATAAAATCTAATTATACATCTCTCAAGAAACTCTTGAATATTCATCTTCTCTAGTTATTTAGGGTAAATACATATTTTTAATTATTTTTCTTATCTTTATGTACTCATTATTACAAAAATAATGTTTTGAATAAAAATATAAATTTCAATCGAAAACCAATTTTCAAAAAAAATCTATGTTTTCTAAAAAACATAATTTTTTCATAATACTCAAAATTATTTATTAAAGGAATTTTTATCATTTTTTTAATTTTTAATTTTTTTTAATTAATATTCATGTTGTTTTCCAAATAAAATGAATATTTATCTTTAACCAAAAATGTGAAAGGAATATATACTTTAATATGTATGGAATGAACAGAATATCCTTCCATCATGAATATTATTTTCCTGGAATCTTAATTTAAAAATTTCCAATTTTATTTTCAAAAAAAATGATTTTTATCATGTTTTATGTTTTGAAATTTTTTTGTAATGCAAAAATTATATTTCCTGAATAAATTTTTAAATGATTTTAAATTCATTGTCTATAATTTTCCAATGTTATTTTCAAAATAATGAATTTAGAAAAATATTTTTGGATTAAAATATTCCTTTTCAAAGAAATATTATATTTCTCATGAAATATTCTGAGTGATTTATCTTTCAAATTCATTTTATATCTAATATGGGATCCTTTGACATAACTTATTATTTACTAGAGATATTAACTAAGGATGACATTATTATTATTTATATGAATTGTTTATGATGACAATATGTTTATAAAACCCATTTCCCTTCTATGGGTTATAATAGGAGAAAATATTTAAGAAAATCATTTCACATTCAAGGGATATAAAATGATATAACTCTCTAAAAACTCACATATTTTCATGTGTCATTATATAATGAAAAGATTCAATGATTATGAAACTTGTCACTTTTACATATGCTATGATATGATGAAATATTTATCAATCCAATTTCATTTCATGGGTTAAGACATGATCAATGTTTTATAATATCATTTCACACATAAATATGGTCTTCATTATGAGATGTGGTGGACCTATATATCTATCTAATCCATTTGGTTGATATTTATATCTCATGAGATAGAAAGGATTGGAATGGGAAGTGAATATGGTTTAGTGAGGGACTTTGTCTGCTATGATGGTTTTGGGAGTGAACCTTGAATAATATGATGGTTTTTGGAGTGAACCAATTACACTATTATAGTCATGGTACTGCTCCTTTATTAAAATGGAAATTATTTTCAATTATTATGTATATTCCATAATTCCATGTATTATGAAAATGTTATGCTCTTATAACTCCTGTTATTTTATTTCCTTATGATTCATGTCATATAAACTACCAATATTTATGACATGAATAAATATTCTGACCTTTGATATATATGGTATGGTTTTCATAGGTTATAATATTATTCTTATACACTTATTTTCATGTTATACTTATGTATCTTTATTTTTTACCCTTACTGAGCATATGAACTCACCCTGTCATATTTGTCCCTTCCCTAGGTTGTGAAGAATGGTTTTAAGTAGGGTATCTTTTGGAATTGTACTAAAAGAGAAGATATTTAGAGGATATATTGAATATATTTCACCAAATTAGAATAATGTGTACCTAGTATTCAATGTAAATTAACTTTTACGTTATTCAGACATATTTTTGTTTAATATTTTGAATATTCATCCTAAAATACTTAATATCTACTTATGAAAGGTCTAGTTTACTATAGTTGGTATCGGAGGAAATTTTTAGTTAACCTTTGTAATTTTGGATGATAAATCATTTATGAGATCCCAAAGGATATTTCTATAGATACATATATGGATAATTATAAGGATGAATCCATGTATAAGAAAATGACCTAGAATTTTGGTAAAGGATTGACCGATTGGTTTCCAAGAAATTTCATCTCTATCTAGATACTACAATTGGATGTGGATTAAGAACAAAGGTACCTAGGGGAAATAATTTAAAAAATGGTGCATTAAACTAGACTCGATCATTACTTGGTGCATGATAGATGGCCATGTTTCACACCCAGTTTTACACTCCTAGGAGTAATTCATTGAAAATTACCAAACACTATTTAAACCATCATGAAATATTTAAATATATGATGGACATGAATGTCATAAATTTATCTTAAAGTGTCATAGATTTAAAGTAATGTGTCATTATTTAGGCACCCTAAAAGTTATTTTTCATTATTATGTGGCTCTCCACTATGATTACTGTTTCTTACACTAGGATTTCGTTTTATTCAATGGATGGAACCCAAAGGATCTATTTATATACTGATTTTGATGGAAAATTAAAGGATATTCCGCCTAATAAAACAATATTAATGAGATATGTAATGAAAAATCTTATTTCTAGGCTCACATAACATTCTCATGCTATGAATTGTGTTGTACTTCCAATGATCAAAGGAGGGAACAACATTCTGTTGAGTCCTTCATGAGGAAACATTCACCTTTTTTTAGTAGGTCTTCAGATCTACTAGTTATTGAGTAATGGATCAACACCACTGAAAATATATTTTCAATCTTCTAGTGTATGATGCCTGAGAAATTAAATTTTTGTAGTCTACATTTTTGAAGTTAAATATAATCGATGATGTACTCTTATAAGAAATATAAGGAAATAATATGGAATTGACTACATGGATTGGGACAAGTTCAAGAACATTTTGAATAAGTAATTTCTTTATATTATTCATAAGAATATTTATAAGTATTTACTTGAGATAAATCAAATTGATAATTAATCTATTATTATGTATAAGGGAAATTTTACTAGACTTGTGAGGTATGTTTCCAGAATTATCATCCAACTAGAAAGTAAGATAGATCTATTACTTAGTGGCATAAAACCATGTCACTATAGGGAGTTATCCATAAGAAACCTCATTAGATATTATGATATATTTTTATTTTCAATCATGATGGAAATGGATGTTTGAGTTATGTATAAATCTCGGGTTTTTTATAAGAAGAGAAAAATTGAATTCCATGAAAATTTAAAACGCCATGGGGAGAATAAGATGATATTTCCTTTATGTAAACTGTGTGGGATGAAACAAGGAGTAAATTTTACAAATTAAACTAGAAAATTATTTAAGTGTGGAATATATTTTCATCAAAAAATTGATAACCAAGTTGTTGGGATGAATTTAGATAATGATGAAAATAGAGAGAAAGCTACAGATGTCATGACCCCCTCCCCACAAGGTGTACCCCTCCGGGTCCAACATTGTGATAAGGGAGATAATGACCCCCAGATCCCCACATCTATTAGGCCCCAGGTTGGAGACTAGCACTGAGGGTATAGTAAACACACAAATGGGAGGCATTTCCCTATAAGAGAACTCATGCGAAAGAGATCAACAAGATAGACACCAACCAACTCCAACTCAAAAAAAATATAAATAAAATACCAAGTACACATATGTAATGTCATGAAAAAAATACTACAAATAAATGGGGAAAACTGCAAATACCCAAAAGAAAGTAAAAATAGAAGAAACTGCAAGCCTGAACTGCTCCTGCAACCCCAAGCTAGTAGAAACCAGCTTGATGTCCAACCTTCTCAAAGTGGCCTGAAAAATAGTTTATACATACAAAGGGTGAGTATAAGAGTATACTCAGTAGGATCCTCCCCAAAGCCTCTCTTGAAAAGGTAATGAAACCATGCTAAAGCACAATGAACATCAAATGAAACTAACTCGTCACTTAAACATGTATACTATATTCTCAGCCTCACCATGGATACTCTCACCAAGTAACGCATATAAGAGTATATAATATAATAAATAATATCACGGGTACCTCCCTACTACTTCCCCACTAGTTTGCGGCTTTGACCTAATGTTGCACGTCCTAAGCATCTCTCTCCAAAAATTCATGCACACAGACACCTGGTAAAATCACCACAACATGCACCTCATGCTAAAAAACCACCACGTCCATGTAAGAAAAGAAACCCGGTAGTTTTTGGGAGCCACCACAGCTCGCATAATGTGCATCATACATCAGGTATTAAAACTCAATCCATTATAGCATATACACTGAGTAAGGATCCTCAAGACATCATAGCCTAAACATGTTACACATCTAGTACTCCATAGAAAACTATATCCAGAATATATGTGGGTTAATAACCACAAGCCATTACAGCCCTCTACACACATATATGGGGAAAACTAACTGATGTGCCTACCAGTACAAGTAAATAACATGAAAAGATAGTGGGCCGAAGGGGGTAGTCAACCATCCATCCTCCCACTAAAATGATGGGGAAAACACCCCCCCAGGGATAAGAATCCCTGGGGTGTTAGTTTCCTTAACTGAAAGGGTGGAGTAGCGTAAATAAACACAAAATTTATAGAATATACTATATCTCACAACCACACTATGGGAATAACCTAGTCTTAGAATCAACTCAGACTCTCAGTTTCCACTTCTAAGACTAGGTTTCCTATAAGAACACAACCATTGAAAAATATTTATCAAATTACTACATTCCCTTTTTATCAATTTCACTTTATGTTAATTAATTATTTAAACATTAATTAACCATTAACAATTCCACATTATATCTCATTAGCATCACACCCAAAGTCCAATGTCCTTAGTATTGTGTCCCAGTAAGCTCCAACCCTATGGGTTAACATTATTTATTCAATTATTTATTTACATCATTAATTTCCCATATTCCCAGGCATTCTAGGAAAACATTCTATGCTATTAAACACAAGGGGGCTCAACACGATGAGTAGATAAACTACCCGTTGGGTATTTTCCACCTATAGAAAGAGTGTAAACCCATCCTCCATTGAGAAGCTAAACACAGAAAGCATGTGGTATACCCTTCCCGTCTTCGCCCCTTTCAAAAGAATGGTAAGCAAGACTAGTTGCCTTGAGCAGTGAGTAATGTAAAGTAGATAAACAAACAATAAGAATCAGAAAGAATCCAAACATTAACATCCAATCCATTTCATCATCACTGGTGTCCTACCCAAAACCCACATGCATAAACTGATGCATCTCGCTACTCTAGGCATCAACTTCTCCCATAACCAGTAGGTCTCTCTACCCCTACATATAATAACAGCCATCCATGCTCACATCACAACACTAGCAGTAGGAAAACAAACATCATACCAATTAGTCTCTTGGAACTTAAACAAGAAATAGGGTAACTAAAACCCCTATAAAGAATTATATTTTATCCAACAACTATTTCTTTAATCTATATTGGATTAACCAATTTATTATTTATAGGTTCCAACATTGGGAAACCTAAATATTAATCTATCACAAATAATTAAACATGATTACTGCACCAATTTGTTTAAAATAAAATTACAGCAAGAAGAACCAGATTTATTTACATTCCTCTTTATATTTGTCAAAAAAATTATCAATTAATTCTAGCTTAACGTTCTTTACCAATTTCCGTCAAGAATGAAAATTTAAACAAAGAAATCATAGATATCACACTATCTAGAAAAACAAGATGCAATAACATATGATTGATATCAATTTATTTATCTGGTTCAAATATTTATTATGTCAATTCCATTGTGATCTAGTGGGATAAAAGATGCTAACTCTATAGTTTCACATAAAAGAAAAGAAAAGTTGTGAATCCTCTACGTCAAATGGTTCTTGAAGCTCTTTATATGAGAACAATACTCACAACGGGTTACGATCTCCCCCCCCCCCTTGAAAACTATATCCACTCGAGGATACAGAGACACCACCACACTAGTCAACACCCAAGAAAATTACATTAGGAATAGGTAGATAACATTCCATAAAAGGGTGAGGGGAAACAGAATGAGATGAACCCAAAATAATGACGATAGAACATACCTTATATCGGAGATCGATCGACACTGCTAGTTTGAACCAAAAAAACTAGAGAGGAACTAATACAAGGAAGAAATATTGATCACACAACTCCTATAGAAAGGAATGGAAGGTCTGAACGTCTCACACTTGAGAACAAGGAGGAAGAATTAGGGAGGAAGATATCACGTCCCTTTAGATGATTTAACATAGCGGTGGTTTAAGATACGCTGGATTTTCCATTAAACTTTTATCGCATTAAACCACATGATTTGACCAAGTAAAATCATCCAGAGCCTTAGGAAAAATTAATATTGGAGTTATGGCCTTTGAATCGGCCTTAGATTCCTTAAAACGAGGCTTTAAATGCATTTTACATCAAAGTGGAAAAACTATAGGATGCTAGAAACACTGTTCATCAACACAACATTTGGAAGATGAAAGAGGTGATACCATTGGAACCTCACCAATGGAACTATTCACATCAACCCCACCGATGGAATTGTTCACATTGACCTCCCTGATGGAACTGTTCACATCAACCTCACTGATGGAACCGTTCATATCGACCTCACTGATGGAACTGTTCACATCGACCTCAGCAATGGAACTGTTCACATCGACCTCACTGATGGAACTGTTCACATCGACCTCACTGATGGAACTATTCACTTTGACCTCACTTATGGAACTACTAACATAACTAGAAATTTGGACAAGTGTTGGGGATATGTCACCTTCACTACGGGAAAAGGGGTTTTTGTGACGGGTTATTTGCGATGGGGATAAATCCCGTCGTAAATAGTCCCGTTAGAAACATATTTGCGACGGGGGAATTTTCCCATCGCAAATAAGTTGTTATTTGCTACGGGGTAATCTCAACCGTCGGAAAAGGTTTGGCGCGCAATGCGCGCCAAACCACGGGAATGTTATTTGCGACGGGGGGTTACCACCCATCGCAAATAAGTGGCAGAGGTAAAAAATATTTGCGACGGGAATATACCCCCATCGCAAATAGTATATTGGTAGGTTATTATTTGCGACGGGACCCGTCACAAATAACTGTTTAACAGTTGAGCGTGATAAATGCGGGCTAAATTATTTGCGACGGGTACCGTCACAAATAAGCTAACCTATAAATTCCCACATCCGTATTTTTTTCATTCATTCTCAAACTCTATCTTCTACTTCTCTCAAAACTCTATTTTTAGAGTTCACAGTTTTTTAAATTTCATTTTTATTTCTGGAGTTGACATTTAAGTCTTCAACAACTATTAGAGATCAACCTCAAGTCAATTTTAAAGGAATTTATGTTCATTTTAATTTAATAATTATTTTAAATTTTTTATTAGTTTTAATTATTCTTAATTAGTTATAATTTAATTATGTGTAGATTGTTTTGTTATTTAATAAATTCAAATTATTAGTATTAATTGTTCATAGTTAATGGTAATTTGGAATAATTAATAATAATTAAAAATAATTAATAATAAATATGAATAATTAATAATAATTAGTCATAATTAAGAATAATTATTAATAATTAGTTATAATTAAGAATAAATACTAATAATTAGTAATAAATACTAATAATTAGGAATAAATAAAAATAAATAGTTATAATTAGTAAAAATTTAGAATAATTTTGATAATTAAAAAATAATTACGAACAATTACAAAAAATAAGAAAAAATACGAATAATTACTAATAATTACTAATAATTATAAATAATTATTAATAAACCTCCTTCTTGCGTGCATTAACCTTTACAACTAAGCCATTTCATTCTTTATTCATTTAATGATCTATCTATATATATATAGTTATATTTATTCGTATATTAATATATATTCATATATATTTATATATATATATATATATATGTAGATATAACTTTTTATTCGTATATTTATTTGTATATTAATATATATTTATAAACATAGTTTTAAATAAATTGATAAAATATGTTTTTTATATGTATGTATAAATAAATAAATACATACATACATACATACATATATACAATACACACACACACACATATATATATATATATATGTATAGTTATGAATGAATACATAGAAATGAGGGGGTTAAAATCCATCAATAATGTTAAAACAGATATAACTTCTAATCCGTGAGTCCATTTCAACTCCACAACCAGTTAAATCGAAGAACATGAAATGATATTCGATATGATATGTGGTACAGGCCAAACGGACATCCGGATCGAAAGTTATAGCCATTTCAATGTTAAAACGACCATAACTTCTAATCCCGGAGTCCATTTCAGCTTTAAAATCAGTCAAATCGAAGAACATGAAACGATCATCAATATTATATATGGTACATCTTTATCAAACATCGGGATCATAATTTATAGCTATTTGAATGGTAAAAAATTGGGGCACCACGACTAAAAACTCAGTTTTGTAGGCCTTCTGGGCCTTTTTTTTCTCGCATAAACTTTGGACGGGTTCCACCAATATACAGGGCTGTAGAGCTCGTCGCAGGATTCGATTTGATATGTTGTAGAGCTCAAATGGAGTCTCGGATCAATAGATACGGACGTTTGACGTCTGGGTTTCATTTTCAAATTATTTTTGATCTTTCATTATTTTTTTTTATATTCAAAGAGTTATTAAATGACTATTAATTGATAAAAATTACATAATTACTAATTAAAAATATTTTTAAATTTATTTTATAATCCTATTTTATTAAATATCTTATAAATAAATATTATATTTCCATAGATTCATTCAAAAACATATTTATAAAATAAATATTATATTTATATCAATATAAATAGATTAATATATTTAAATATTAATAAATAATTTTTTAAATTTTTTAAATTTTTTTTATTATTATTTGTGATGGGCCCGTCGCAAATAGGCTCTTCAAAGTAACTATCTGCAATGGGAAAAGGGCCCGTCGCAAATACATTGTTGTGACGGGCCCGTCGCAAAATTGTTTTTTTTTTAAACCAGAAAACTATTTGTGACGGTCCCATTTTCCGTCGCAAAAAAATTTATTTGCGACGGGCCCGTCTCAAAAAAAATTAGTTGCGACGCCATTTTTTTCAATGGGTCATTTGAGATGGGGCCCCATCGCAAAGGGCCATTTGCGACGGGATCCCGTCGCAAATACCTGTATTTCTATTTGTGTTGACATCCTGGAACACCTCAAAGACCTGATTTCATCAATGGAACGGACCTGAGAGGTCCAGGGAATTACAACAGAAAATTCACCACCCACATTGTAACGATTCAAATAAATGGAGTATGGGAATATTGAAAATTGATGACCCGGTCTAATGGATAATGTGGATGACAAGCCAGAAAAACCTCTAAAGGAAAAGGATAATGAGAAATATTATGAAATCACGATGGTTTAAGTGTATCATTATAATTAGGGAACTCTAATCCTCCCGCCCCCCATAGTTTGTAATTTCAAAGTTGATTTTTTTAATGAGCCGAATGAAAATCATATTGATCATCCTTTGTTGAAATTTCATGTGATTATCTCCCTCTACATTGACCAACCAAGACATTTTTTTATTAATAACGAGGGATGAGCAAGACGAGCAAGAACAAAAAAGGGGAAAAAGTCGGGAAAATAGTGCAGTCCAAGGGCGTCAGCCCTCACAAAAATAGATCCATCCGATGTAAATGATATGAGACCTAAAAACTAACAATTTATCATTCGTTGTAGCTTTAGCAGCTAGAAAATCGGCCACCATATTCCCTTCCCGCCATGTGTGGATGATGGATGTGTGACTATACTGAAGAAGCTTGCATCTTCTAATAGAGTGCTCAATGCTCCAAGGGATTGAGCCTTTACTGGAAAAGGCCTTGATGATGATGTGTGAGTCAACCTCCTCCTCTTGAATTATAATTTCCCTCTGTTTACAAAGAATCAAACCAGTGAGTAAGTCTTGAGACTCCGCTTGAAGAGAATCTCCGTTTCCAAAAAAAGCCGAGAAAGACACCACCACATATCCATGATATTCACGAAAAACTCAATATTCATGCATCAAGACCGAGAGGCATGATCCATCAGTGTTAGGTTTGAATCCCCTCTTAGGTGGCTACCATTTGACCCACATTCATTGAATGGACCTTCTAGTGGTAGGAGAGGAATCCACAGAAGAAGATCCCTTGACCACATCATTACATAGACTACCTGAATCTAGAAGGAGCAATCCAGCTCTAAAAATAGTTTCAACTATCAACACAGGCATGGATTTATGTCGTACCCTATTCCTGGACATCCATAGAAGCCAACACCATGCAATAAAACATAGAGCTCTAACCTTTTATTCGGGGCTAGGCCTAATCACTCCCTAGAATCAGCTTCTAAGAAAGTCTGAAATAGTCTCCACACCAAACAGACACCCCGCAATCTAGCCTAAGAAACTCCAAACCTCCGTAGCCCTCTCTCTATCAAAGAATAAGTGAAATAGATACTCATTATACACTTGTATGCAACAAAATAATTTAGAGGCCATATTTATCGCCCTCCACTGTAAGTTATCCTCTGTTGGTAGTGCAATATATCGACCACGCCATACTAGGAAATAGTACTTCACTTGTAGCTCCTTGCACCATATGATATCACCACAAGGGTCCTAATGAGACACCACATTATGAACATTGAGAAAATATTTAATATTAAACTTATTTGAAGCTGATTCTGTGAAAACAGATTGATCTTGGTCATTACTCGTCTGAATGCTGTCAAAAGTGATCTATTGTGCGTCATCCAAAGTAGAGTTGATGAGAACTGGAAAAACACAATCTTCTCTGAAGCTGATATATGGTGAGGGATAGTATGGGTAACCCAGAACTAACTCTAACAAGTTTTGATACCAGAATCTCACATCACCATTGCGAATGAACCACATAGAGCATTGCTGGAGAAAGGAAATGTAGGGATGGACCAGCTTCTGCACACAATATGTCTTAACTTTAGGAATGTTTCCATCAAAATCATAGACATTTTTCATGTAACTACCCTAAAGGGATTTTCCATCAATGTTATCCAAGGACATTTTGGTATACAGGCTAGAAATAGATCTTGAAATACTCATAAGGTTCATACATTCATCATGCACATGTTTAGCCAGTTTATCCCAACAAGCCCAGTGGCAATTTCCTTCTAAGTGACCATCACATAAGAAGGAGTTCAAAATTTTCTCTAAGATGGTGATCAACTTCCTTGTAACCTTAGTGGTTGAAAGAATATGCATTGAATATAATCTAGGAATGAGTTGATCAATGTTATTCATCTGCAAAAAGAATGGAACATGTTTTTCCAATTGAGAATTCTGCCCACAATTCTTTAAGAAACCCCGTCATAGTGTTTAATTTAGTGAGATTTCATAGACACTCGAGCACCCAGGTAAATCAACAAGAAGGTACCTCTTTACATGATGAGACTATATTTCAATAGCCTTAGCCTCTGCTCTGAATAGCTGGTAGGAGCATAAAATAAACTTTTCTCAAGATTCACTACTTTCCAACTCAATCTTGGTCATTGCTTATAATGGAAATTATTTTGTATAAGATAATATCATATTAAGGAATAAAGGGTGAATTATCATTTGGAATCATATATGTATCCTGATAATATTAACATAAGTATTATGGATACCAAAATCGGTTTATTATTTTAAGGTTGATTATATTTTCAAATTCATTGACACCAATTTTAATGTTTTTTGTTATGTGTTGTTATCAAGGTTAAGGTTATTATATGATATATTTATTTAAATGAGAGCTATTAGTTTTTTATATAGTGACAAATTTATTTGAGGAGGAATTCTTTTACACATTGTGGACATATAATTAAAGGTGATGATAACATTTACTGTTTAAATTATCTTTCATGTTAAGGTAATTATGGGTTGTAGATGATCACATTACAATGTCAAGACATTTCATTTCCATCAGAGATAATTTCTATTTGGATCTAAATTCCATAATATACATTAATGAAATGTTAAGGTTTAATGGGGTACCACATTCAATTATATTTAATTGGGATATGAATTTTACCTCATAGTTTTTTGCGAAGTCTTCAAAATTATCTGGATATAGAGTTGAGTTTCATCACTGCATATGGTCAATCTGGGAGAAAAATTCAAACCCTATAGGTTATGCTGAGATCTTTTACTATGAATTTCAAAGGAATTTGGGATCAATAACTAACTCATGTAGAGTTTTCCATCAAAAATAGATTTCAATCAAGAATTTATATGTATTTTTTTTTAATCCATTTACATATACTGTAATGAAGTTATAGAAATAAATTTATTGGGACCTAAGGCAGTTGATGAGATGGATGATAATGTTAGTTCCACTCAGCAACATGTATTTACTACCAAAATTTGACAAATATACTAGGATGATAATCATTGATGGTATCTAAAATATGATGTTGACAAGAGTTATTTTCTATGAATTAATATGTCGACTAAATAATTTAATGTAATTCCTAGATATATCAATACAATTGAAACACATGATCATGTTGGGACAATAGCTTATCATTTGGAACTTCCACTAGTACTATCTAAGGTTCATTATGTGTTCCACGTCTCACTCCGAATGAATTACATACATGATCCATCACATGTACTAAACTCATAGGTTACATATCTAGAGTATCATTTCTCTTATTAGAAATTTCCAATATATATTCTTGATAAAAAAGGGAAATTTCCATTAAATAAGACCAGTAACCAGGAAAATGTTTTCTGAAAAAAAAAACACCATCATGAAGAAGTTATGTGGGAAACTAAAGTCATAATGAGACAGAAGTATCCTAGGTTTTTATTACCAAAGTGATGTATTTTAAAGGAGAAATTAATTTTAATGGGGATTGGATATAAGTCCCTATGATTTCATGAATTTTTTTTCAAATTAAGTTAACATTTTCTATATTTTTTAGATCAAAAAACACTTATTTTAGCTTGAGTGACACACAATAATGAGTTTATCTCACATTACACACAAAACTATGTTTGAATGAAACTTGTATAGTTTTTAAAATATTTTTACATAAAATGGTAGTCATCACATAGCCATTGTAATGGAATGTATGAATATTATTAACTAAATTAAAAATATATATGGTTTAACATATATATAGAATTAGTTCTTTAGTGAAAAGTTTATTAAAAAATAAAAATCAATAATTTTTTAGAATAAAATAAAATGTTTTCCTAAGAAATATTTTTCTAAAAAAAACAAGTTGTAGCGAAATAAATTAAACAACCCACTATTGGAGAATTATTTTAATAATATTTATGAAGTATATATTAAATCAATGGTTTAAAATTCATTTTATGTGTCTTTTGTTCAAGAGATAAGAATAAATTGAATTTTACGATTAAAATAGAATTTTTCAAAAAAAGTTGATTTGTTACATTTTTGCACACATATTTTAAAACAATTTTCTTTACTTTTATAAAATTTATCAGAAAATATAAAACCCTATTTTGAAAACATAAGATCAAAATTATCATAGGGTAAGTTTTTTTCTGAGAAGATTAATTTTTTGATGCATAGTTAAAAATACTACATTTTAATTGAAAACTAACATTACAGTCAAATTAATTATAAACATAAATTAAAAAAAATTAATGTAAAAGTAGTTAAATTATAAATATTAATCTAATTTAGTTTTTTATAATCAATTTAAAAATAAAATTTTATTTTAAAATGTTTTAAACATTTGAATGTTTTCTCTTCCAAAAACGGTTATCTTGTCACGTCAGTGAGATTAATTTTAAATAATATTTTTCCAATTTGTAGAATTTATTTTTTAAAAATATATTCAGTATTTTTAATCAAAATAATTTGTATCAACTATTAATTTTAACATAATTTTTTACCAAAATGAATCGTTAAAATGGTAAAAATCAATTATTATGGTTAAGTTAAAAAAGAATTTATCAGGGGTTAAACTAATCTTATAAGAGTAAAAATGACCCAAAAACATTTCTAAGATATATTTTATTTCCATAATGATACCATATAATGTTTAATTCACCATAACAATCCATTTTTAATCCTTATGGAATGAGAAATATGTCGGTTCAACTTTTTCAGTTCAAAAATTTTAAGAGTGTCAATCGCCTCACAACTAAAAGGCCACCCCCTTTCCTATATTATTCAAACATTAATTATATATTTGTTCATCCAATTCCTAACCAAATTAATTTAATACATTCCTCACATAATCCTTGAATCATTGGTTACCCGAACAAGGTGTAATGTTTTTTAGTGAGCGTTTATTATTTTACTTATTATATAACCTCCATAAATTATTATTAAAACATGATGATATAATAAAAATAGTATAATAAATATAATTATGTTTTTATATGTTAAATTAATGACCTACAATTATCTTCTCTTCCATCAAACTCGTTCTGATATCATTGTTCATGTTTACAGCCGACTACCACCTCGAGAGCCGATGTCATTCATTTTCCCATTACCACCTCTCAGTATTTGGTATGACGATGGTTATAAATTATATGTATTATATTTATAAAATAATTATATCTATTGGGTAATCATATCATATATAACATTAAAATTTTAATTCCATAGGGGATGCAATTACGTCACTCGTGTGTACTGCGAAATACCACCTCACGAAATGATGTGATTCGTTTCTCACTAATGCTTTGAATGGAAGACACAATATTATCCTTTAATAAGGATGTTTTATGATAATGCTTTCAATGATACAATATTATGATAAATATCTCAAAAAACTCATGAATTCTTTTATCCTCTAATTATTTCATGTAGGTACATGTTTCACCTTCAATTTTACTCTCTTTATTTACTCAATAGTTCAGAAATTTTTTTTTAAGAAAAAATTGTTTTTCCGATCAAAACCCCATTTTCATCAAAATCCATGTTTTCTAAATATGTATTCAAAAATGTTTTCAGCATAATAAAAATGATTTATTAAATAATATTTTACCCATGATTGACATTTTTCAACAAAAAAAAAAGAATCTTAATGTCATTTTCCAAAAGAATTATAATTTATTTACTGAAAATCCTAAAGGAATAATTATTATAACTATTATTCCATTAATGGAATTTCCTACCATCCTTACCATTATTTTTATTTGAAGGTTACTTTTTAATTTTTCAATGTTCTTATTATTTTAAGGGATTTTAAAAAAAATGTTTTAAAATATGGGTTTTCATGGTTTAAAGGATATTTTCCTCATGTAAAGTTTCTAATTTTTTAAAATATTCCTCTATATGTTTTTAATATTATTTCCAAAGAAAATGATTTCAAAAAAATCATTCTTAATAACTTATTTTCAATGAAAATTTATATTCCCCAAGATTCATTCCAAATGATTTATCTTTCAAAATCATTTTCCATCTATGGTGAAAAACTTTTATGTAAGTTATGATTTAATGGGGATATGAACTAAGGATACTATTATTATTATTTATATTAATGGATTATGATAAAAATGTGTTTATGAAACCCTTTTCTCTTCTACAGGTTATATAATGAAAAAAATTATGAAATCCATTTCTCATCAATGATTTATATCATGATAGAATTATCCTGAAACCCATTTCATTTACAATGTTATTATTTGGTGAAATTATGAAATAATTATTAAAACTATCTCTTTTCTACATTTAATGATATGAATAAATTTTTATGAAACCCATTTCATTTCATGGGTTATGATATGATGAATATTTTCTGATCTTTTGGAATACATAAATATGGTTTTAATTATGAGATAAGTGTGACCTATATCTCCCTCCAATGCATTGGGTAATGATTTATATCTCATGATATAGATTTGACAATAATATAGAGTGATCCCAATTCTATATGGGACTTTTATCGTTATTATGGTCTTAGGAGTGAACCATGACTACTATGATGGTTTTTAGAGTAAACCCAATTCAAAAATATAGCATTTTATGTGTGCCTTGACTAATATCATTATGATTACATATTCTTATTTATATTCCAAAATTCAATGTCTAATGATAATGTTATGATCTCATATACGATATTATATTATTATCTTATGATTCATATCATACGAACAATCAATATTTATTCCATGACTAAATATTCAGATCTTTGATATGCAAGGTATGTTTTTAAAATGTGATGATCATGTTATCATACCCTTATGTTAATGTTATGACCAAGTATCTACCTTGTTTACGCTAACTAAACATTTGACCTAAAACATTATTATTTTTCATTTCCCTAAGTAATAAATACATGTTATAAGTATGGTATGTTTGAGAATAGTACTAAAGGAGAAGACCTTTAAAGGAGATATTGATGATCTTCCACCAAATTAGAAGATTGTGTACCTAGTCTCCAAAGACACTAAACTATTACAGTCCTCATGTGTGTGTTTGGGTAATCTATTTAATATTAATCTGAAAATATGTAACATCTATGTATGAAATGTTAAGGTCCCTATATAAATGCCTGGTAAGGGTAAATCAGGACAATATCAATGATCAATTAAAAATAACATGCACATAAGGGTATAATAACATGATATTAACATTTTAAAACCATTCCCCTCATATAAAATGTCTTAATATTATGTCAAGGAATAAATCCTAGTAGTTTATAGGCCATGAATCATAATTTAATCAATTATAAAGATCCATGAGAGTGTAACATTGACATAAGACATGGAATTGTGCATACACATGTGCATCAAAATTCATCTCCTTAGTAGTCAAGATTATTTTCCAAGACTATCCGTGTGTAATGAGTTCACTCCCCAAATAATTTAAACTTGTTAAATAATCTTCAAAGTAAAAAATTTATTTATTATGGTAGGAATGGTTGTTCATTACATAAGTTAAAAAACATTCATTCAATATAATTTTCAGAAAAGTCACAAAGTACCTCATTTGGAAAACAATAAAATATTCCATTCAAAACCTTTTTAAAATATTAATAAATGAGTAAAAATGAATTTAAAATATCATAGGGTAATATTAGAGACATTATTTAAAACATATTTAGAGAACATGGACATGGAAGAAAAAGGTGTTTTGAGTGAAGAGAGAAATGATTGTGATTTTACTTAAAAATATATTTTTTGTTTCTTGAGTACATAAGGTGAGTAAAATTAAAGGAAAAACGTTTTAACAATAAATAACCAATTTATAATCAAATTTATTAGTATGTTTAAAGGTTGATAATAATATTTTATCATCATAAATTAATCATAAAAAATCACAATAAATAATGATATTGTAACATAAAAAACTATAACCTTGAGTTCACCTAAATTAGAAAGAACTCTTACCTCCATTATAATAAAAATATATATATTATAATTGAATAACATTGGAAATTTAAGACCTATATTATCATTTATTACCCCTTTATAACATTTCAAAACCCCCTTTGATCAATAATTCATTATTAAAATTCTCATTTATAGCTGTTAATTGTTTCATTTATCATAAATATTCTAGTTCAGTAGTTTCAATACATAAACATTTATCTTGGTTCCATAATATAAATAATATTAATAAAGGTATAAATATCATATATATTAATTATATACCTATTTATATTCATCCATAAAATTTAGAGATTGAAAAATGAATTACACCGTTCTTGGAGATAGTAGGTCGTGCGTACGGATGAACGCTATTTTCATTTTTTCAATGATAAAATGAAATAAAGATAAATATTAGTTTACCTTGATAGGATCATTATTATATAATATATATTTTATATATTTATAAAAATATTTCTCAATACTATACATAAATAAAATAAATGAAAAATGAATCAAATCGTTTCGTATAGGAGGTAGTCCACACGTACGCACAAATGATGTTATCGTTTCCCAACGGATTGGATGGTAATTATGTAGAAGTTATATTATAATAAAAAAAATATTATCATTTCATAAATATTTTATATAAATATTAAACCCAACATAATACCCATCAATAAAATATGGCGATGAAAAATGAATTGTTTCCCTTTGTGGAGACAGTAAGTCATACCTAAGAAAGAGTGATAAATTCCCTTATTGTTTGTTGGGAAAGAGGATGTATAATGATGATTTCAGAATAATAATAACATTTAATAATATTTATTATTATTTATTTATTTTTTATTATAAATAACATATATTTGTGGAAGATAAATAAGAATGTGGAAGAATGTGATTGGTTTTAGTGATTACCACTTCTCTAAAATGACTCATTTAGTTCTCCTATAAAGGGCCCTAGGGTTGGAATTTTAAAAATCCCAAAACCTATATAATATTTATATAGATATTTATCACATAAATTTTTTTATTTTAGTAAATGTATATGGATAAAAGTGGTGTAAATATGTGAGATAGGGGGTTTGGTTTTATAATTGAGGTTAAGGGAACCTTTGGAATTTCTCAAAATATTAAATTTTAATAAATTAATTCTCTAGAAGAATGACTAAAATTGGAAATTTTTTAGTATATAATGATTTATACGGTTTTAATACCATCATCCAATATAATTTATACAAGTTTTGGTATCTTTTTAAACCTTATCATTTTGATGAAGAATTAGTTAACTAATTTTAACTTTAACTACAACAATAACATTTTCATTTTTAAAGGGATGTCATTTTTTATATATAAGGTGAAAATTGTCCCTTTAATTGAAAATTTATGACATTTTGGACCATATAATATCAAAATTGTATTATTTAAATATTTTAATATTTTTAAATAATTTAATAAAATATGTTTTTGATAAAATATCAATTTTATCAATTTTCTCACTATTCGTTTCATGTAACTTATTGGACAAAAATAAAATTTTGGAACTCAAATATAATACATTAAAATAAGAAAAATATCATATTGACCTATTAATTTTTTAACACTATAATGTTTTGAAATTATATCATTTTTAGTATTTAAAATATAATTTATATTATTTAATTCAATAATTGAATAAATAATTTTTTGGCGTTGAATAAGAATTTAAGATAATTATATAGTTTTTAAAAATTATAAATAAATTACCATAATGAATATAATTTTATTTTTCCCAAAGTATTCATTTATATTCGTTCATAAAAATATTTTTTCTCTATGAGTACACATAAGTAATATTAAAAACAAAGAGAGTGAGATTTAGTAAAATTTTTTGATTTAAATATATATAAATAATTTTCTTGTAAAATAGTAAATTAAATTAAAAAAATCAGATAATAAGCTGATTAGGGTCTAATTACCTTTATTAATTATGATATTTGTTGAACGTTTATGGCCTTTTAATTTATTTTTAATATTGATTTACCGGATTTACCCTATACCGAGGTGATAATTTTTACCACAGTCACTGTCTATTTTGACCAGAATTAAAATGGGATTATTTACCAAATTGTAACCGTATGATGATAAATATGTACTAAATTTTATCTAATTCAATTCCTAGAAAATTTATTAAAATTATTTTTATGTAAGTGTGAAAAATATGACGAAAATTTCTTTGTAGAAAAAAATCAAATTTTAAGCATAGAAATCAATTTATTATTATAATATAATTAGAAAAAAATGGTTGTCTAAAAAATATGATCAAGTAAATAATATATAAATTTAATTAAAATAATTCAACAAAAAAGGATTAATTTATTTTATTAATAAAAAATAAATTCTGTGCATAATAATGATTTCAGAAAAAATACCACTTTTATTTTCAAATATATTTTTTAATTATGATCATTGGAAAACTAAGGAATTCATTTTATAAATTTACAGATGGTATATTTTTAATAAATTATTTATTAAAAATTAAAAATTCCAATATAATGGATAGATGATAAATATAGAAACCCTAGCATTTCACTCATATTATTACATGTTTTTAAGCATAATTAACCATAAAATACAACCCAATGATCATAATTTATAGTGTTTATTGACGACTAGGTACATAAAAATGAAAACAGAGACAAAGAATAAAATATATTTAAATTAATCTTCCATAATAATCTAATAACATCATTTGATATCGTACATCTACATACGACAACATAGATAATACATGGACAAATGAGATGAGATAAAAAAACTATTAAGGGAATAAATATAGGAATAAATAATAGAACATGGGTTACAAGGCATTACATGATGACATAAAAATGCATGGTACACGAATAAAAATATAGAATAACAAAATATCGAACATGTGATTATGTGATCATGGAACCATTGAAATTTGGAAACATCATACAACATGACATAAACATTTGTCAAGGAAAACTACCAATACTATACATGGGGTAAAAAGTTATATAATGGATTTGGTTTACTCCATAATCCTAAACACGAAACCTTATGAGACTAAAAAATACAAAATTCATTGGATCTCTATCTCATTTCTCCCATTATAATATGTTCATGCATACGTGTCTCACATAAATAAGTATACAAGAGCTATAAACATAAGGGTTACCCACGGATGAAATGGGTATCGTAATAATGTTGTAAGGCATAACCAAAGGATGTATCATAATAGAGATAAAAAAAAAGAATGGATTTAAATCATAACTAGATATTAATAATGGAAAATAAATATATATCATGATAAATTATCTCCAAATTAATTGAAAAAAAAACTAAAAAATAGTTGTCAATAACATTATAAATAAGCTAGTTTAGTGCGATTTAAGGAAAAATATTGAAGATTCATTAAAGAGGATAAATGAATAATCATATGTATAAAATGAGAAATGAACTAATTTAGTTTTTAATTATTAAATTACTTATTTTATAAAAATAATGGTGACTTAAAATATATTATGAAGTACTCATGAAAATAGGTATGAAATAGAGAAGTTCTATTCAATCAGGCTTGCTTATCCAGAGCAGTTGATAAGGAAACTTGTTAAAACATGTATTTATCCATAAAATAAGGATGAATTGATCTAGGTATATAATTTCTGGAACTTAAAAACAAAATTTAGTATAAGTAAAAAAAATTAATTAATACATTTTGGGTAAAAGGAGAGGAACCACAACCCAAAGGTAATTTAGAGGTTTCGAGAGATCCCTTACCTTGTGTCCGAATGTGTTCTACATTTGCACTTAATATAAGAGATAATAAAATTAGTTTCATTAATTGAATAATTCATAACACTTTCCATATATATTTGATTTATTATAATTTTATTAAGTTCATTTATGGTCATTTTGATGAGTTATAAATTTTATTTTTTTCATTTTGAGAGTGTTCGTTTCTTAGTTTTCGGGTCGGTTCCCATGATTATAATTATCATATTTATTGTCAAATGGATGAAAAACAATAGATCTAGCATGATATGGTATTAATATAATTTCATAATTTTTAATGGTCCCATTATCTTTTTTCCTGTTATGAGGATGAATCATTTGATAAAATGTTAATTATAATAGTTTAGTTTTGTTTGGTGGGTTTTTTATCTTCGTGAATTTGTTTTGTTTTGTTATTTAATATTATTTATATAAATTAGTTCCAGAACATGAAAATAGTTCTAATAAGAATTTAAAAATATATATTAACCATTATAATGGTATTATAACCATCCATGAAGTCGGTAATGAAGAATGGAAAATCATCATCCATGAAGGTGGTGAATTGACATATTAGTGAGGATGTTATTTATTGTAATATAAGAAAAGAATAGAAGATATTTGATGATGTATATTTTATTAACACAATAAAAATACAGTATATTCATAATAATGTATTTTTTCATGTCACATTGGATAGGGTAAGTAGGGTAGGACAATAAAGGAATATAAATTAAAAGAGAAAGATGGAGGATTTTACCTCTTGAATAACCTATCATTGATAACCTTTTCAAGCCACTTGGGTTTGGTATTTTGTTGAGACCAAAAACATATTATGTGTTTAAGAGGCCTTAAAAGGTAATTTTTAATAATTAAAAATTCTAAAAGGACTTGGAGGTGTGAGGAGAAGGGATGGTGAGGGGCAGTATTTATAAGGGGATGAGGGGGGTGTTTTTGATTATTATATTCATTAGTTTATTATTATGGGTAAAGAAAATAAATAGTGCTAATTATTATGGCTAAGAATAGTAAATAGTTCATGTTATTTAAAACTAAGGGTCTCTTACATAATTCATTACTAAAAAGTTTGGATATTTTGCTTATAATGTTAAATACTCTAAATTACTGTATTTCACTATTCACCAAAAATTAAATTATTAAAATAAAATACAAAATTTATTTAAAAATTTTTCAATATTTAGATTTAAAAATACAATCCATTTTATTAAAATAATTTTCTAAATATTCTAAATTTAATTTTCATCTTAAAACATATTTTGTTCCAAAAATAAGGATTTTAAATTTATAACTCATTAGATGACACATTGAAAATTTAATAATGGTCACATAAAATTATATTATCATTAGAATAAAACCAAATATTAATTTATGAAATATTGAATGAAAGTAAATTATATTTTTTATCATTATATTTATTCTAAAATTATAAATACACATTTATATTTCACAAAACTACCAACACTTTCTTTATAATTTTAAAACACTTATTTTCTTATTCCATGAAATAATTATATCATAATTTAATTTACAAGATACCTAAATTTTATTTATAATCTAATGGGTGAGGTTACTATTCTAATGACCATATTAATGTTTTTAATGTTCACATTATTATTTCAATGGGCATGTTATTATTCCAATGATCAAGTTTCTAATGGTCATAAGGGTTTACTACATCCTATAAAAACTTATTATTTCATTCATCAATCACATATATTTTCTACCATGTTTATATATACATTCATATATTAAATGAATATTTTTTTATTAACATTATTTTTATTTTTAGGACTTTTTTCATGAGTGCATTCATTCTAGTGGATCGAGTCATTACAAATTTTCCTATTCTTGTAATCATATTTTATATTTATTTCCCCACTATACTTTTTGTAATTTTATTAGGTTTGATTATTGACTAAATTATCATTATTAATTTATAAGAATAATTTCATATTGGGTTATCTATGTGATGTGTGTGATTTATATGAGATGACATAATTATAATAAGGGAAATTTCCTTAAAATAATCCTTTACTATAACATTATTCCCCTGTTACGAAATTTCACCCTTAAGATTACAAGATACAAAATAAGGTGAAAACACGAGAGGGTATTTATCCTTCATTAACTCATTGAGTTCTAATTTTTCCTCTTCATATTTATGACTCCTCCATATAACTTTGAAAAATTGTGTAGACTTTTTTACATAGAAAATTATTTCTATAGTTCAAGATCTTCATAGGGTGATGCTCATAAGAGTGATCATTTTATTGTTGTACCACCTATGAATTTAGTACATGTAAGAGATATGGAATGAAATTCATTAAGAGGGGAACGTGGAACACTTCATCCACTTGATACATAGTTGGTGGAAGTTCTAGCTGATGGTCCACAGCTTTAACATTATCAAGAATCTCGAAGGGGTTGATGAACAACGGTATTAGATTTCATTTCATTCCAAATTTCATGAATATATTCCCAAGAGATATGCATATGAATACCTTATCTCTAAAATAAATCTCTATTTCATATTAATGATTATCTATATATCTTTTCTATTGAGTTTGGGATTCAATTATATGTTACTAAATATATTTCACATTTTCTACCATTTCATATACCATTTCAGGTCCCAGTGGATTATGTTCACTAACTTCATCCCATCATCTAGCTGTTCTTTATATTTTCTCATAATGGGATTTATATGGCTCCATTTTTATTATTTAGTGGAAGTTTTTTTTGTAATAGAATTCATCACGAGGTTGGTGATATTACCATTCTACTTTGAAGTCTATCAAGAATTATCTCAACATGTATTTCATTATCTGAATAGTTTGTCCATATTGGCCATTATGTTGAGGATGCTAAGCCATACTAAAGTACAACACAATTTTTATAGCATGTCATAGGATTTTTTAGATCTTGGAAGAAAATATCATTTTTCCATTGGTTACAACAGATAATGGTACTCCATAAAGCTTTACCACATCATAGATTTATATCCGTGAAAGTTATTCAGGTGAGAAGTCCTCTCAAATTGGGAAAAGGGGAGTTTTCTTTATTAGATGATCCACAAAAACCCATATAGAATTATTTCATAAAGATGTCTTTGAATGTCGAGTGACAATGTCTGTAGTGATTTATTCCCGTTTCCATGTTGGTATTGGTGTTGGTGGAATTATCCCCCAAGAAGTTTGTCTTTAAGCCTTCAATTACTGACATACCAGACAGTTTGATCTATATTCAGTGATCTCTTTCATTACATTTCCCTACTAACAGTTCTCATAGAGATCCTGATTCATCTTTTTTCTCCCTAGTCGATTGGATAAGGTTGAGTTATGTGTATCATTAAAAATTTCCTTATTTATCTCATGATTTTATTTTACAAGTATTGGTGACCCAAATATTACAACCCCTTCCTCATCAATTTGGGACTATGTGGATTTTCATCTTCTGACAACTTAAACCTTCTTCTTAATTTACACATCATCACTTTGAGCATCCTTTGTCTTTTCTAAAAGGGATGGTTGAGAAATTATTTTTTAAAGGAATTATGATGTGCCTTCTTTTACGATTCATAAAACCATCCTTTTCATGCCTATGAATATTTGATCCTTCTCAATTATAGTCATTAATAAAGTTATATGACCTTTTTTACATAGAGCATCTACAAATTTATTTACTCTACCAGGGTGATATTGGATTTAGAAGTCATAATTTAGGATAAGATCTAACTATCTTTATCGGTGAATATTATGCTCTTTCTATGTGAATATATATATTTTTGTGTGTCTTATGATCAACATATATCTCATAAATATCCTCATAGACAAAATGCCACAATATTTTTAAAGTGATGATCACAACTACCAACTCTATATCATATTTGGGATATATTTTCTAATGAAATTTCAATTTCCTTGAGGTGTACGTTGTCACATTATCAATTTTCATCAGTACACATCCTAATACCTTCTTTTAAGAATCAATGTATACCATAAAGTGTTCCCCATTTATTGTTAGTGTATGTACCGATGTAGTTATATGACTCTTTTCCATATACTTGATGTAGTATTCACATTCACTCTTGTAGATACAATTTACTTGCTTCTGAAACATCACGGTTAGTGGTTTTGACAATCATGAGAATTTCATTACCAATCATCGGTAATAACCAACTGAACCAAGGAAACAACAAATCTCAATTGTATATTTTGGTTTGGGCCGCTCCTTGATTTCCATTATTTTAGATGGTTCTACATATATTCCTTTATTGGTGATAACATTACCAATGAATGATATTTCCTATATCCAAAACACACATTTACTATACTTTTCATATAGTTTCTCCCTTCTAAATTCTTTTAGAATGGTATTAAAATTCTCCTCATGCCCCCCCCCCCATTTTTATATTATATCATAATAACATCTTTAAAGAATAACATGATTTTTTAAAGATAATCTCTAAATACTCTATTCATTATGTCCATGAAAATTGATAGACAATTAATTAAGTAAAAGGACATCATTGTAAAATCATAGTGTCCATACATTGTTCAAAAGGGAGTCTTGGGAATATCTTCCTTATTCACCTGTAATTGGGTATATCATGATCAATGGTCCTCCTTATAGAAAAACATGTCCCCACATATTTATCTAAAAAGTTATCTATTCATGGAAGTGTGTACATGTTCATTTTCATAATTTTTTTGATCTCATGATAAAAAAGGTAGAGGTGTATTGATCCATCTATCTTCTTCATGAAGAGGATTGGCTCACCCCATGGTGGACCACTTTTGAATTTGAAACCCTTTTCAATATTATCTTCTAACTACTTCTTAGTTATTTCAACATATTAGTATCCATTCACTAATGATTCATTGATATAAGCATGGATCCAGGTATAAAATCAATTGAGAACTCAACCACTTGGTTAGGAGGAAGACCATACAATTCTTCAGGGAACACTTCAGTCTAGCCCCTCAAAATGGGAATTTCATTGAGCATGATTCTACCATTTTTCTTAGTCATTTGATAAGGATACTATTTATCATCAGGAAATTTCATCCACAATTGAGATAATTATTCAAATTTGGATTCTATCTTCTCCTTACACATGTACAGAATTAGAGGATCCCTAGGGATGTGAAGAGTGACCTCCCTTTCTAGATAATTTATGTTTTATTTATATAAATATTTCCAATTCATTCCCAATATACAATAAAACACAATAAATATAAGTAAGACTTTATTTTTTGGGATGATCATTCCAAAAAATTTGAATATGAATGTGTTATATATTTTATATGAAATAATTTCCCCATTAATTGTTCTCATATCTAACTCAACCTTCATATTTTAAGGTGGTGTTTGAATAGTTCTAGTAAACTTATAGTATATGAATGAATGCATAGAATCGGAATAAAATAGTAAATTTTCTATTCCTAAATTAATAACTATTGTACCAGTCATGAAATCTTTAGCGCACACCACCATAATAGTAGTGATTTCATATACACCTCTTTATTACCTTATAGGATATTTTTGATTATTTCTTATGAAAACCCTTAGATTAAGAAATTGGCTCATATAATTCAAATTTTATATATAGTTAAAAAACTACACTATAGGCTAAGTGTTGATCTAAAACTTCCTTTATTCGTCCAAATTTTTGAGATTATTCATATCCCTTGAGTAATAAATATCTTGATTTCCTTCCCTTTTACATTTAAATCGTCTCATTATTACATTAAAATAGTTCCCCTGATGCTTTTTCCCAAACATTTGACATTTGGGATATTGAGTTTTCTTTCCATCATGGGATTTATATTTTTATCCTGCTATAGTAAAATATATTTCTATCTTTTTATCTTCAATCCGAAGAGACCACTGAGAGTATTTGATCTCCACTTCAACCTCAAGGAAAAAACAGACAATCACCTCATAACTGTGAAAGTCTCTTATATCAATGGATTTTATTGAGACATTAATTTAATACACTATATAAGATATCCACCTTTCTTTCATTGTTCATAACAAATCTAGAGGCATATAGTGTAATCCTTGTAATGTTTTCCTCAAACACCCATATAGACTCATCTTCCTTTTTCTTAAATATGATAAACTCCATTTTCATATTAAGATGAAAATTTCTGAGAAAATATTTATTGAATAATGTTTTATTGAATTATTATCATTAAATGGAATCATTTTCATCTTTATAATTCATATTTTTCACTATCCACCACTGATCATCTTCCCCATCAAACTGATAGAGCACCAGCACAACATTCTCTTCTTCTGAGCATTGTAGAATAGAGAATATCATCTCAAAGAAGTTAAAACATTTGTCTAAAATGAGGGGATCATAAGGTCCATAAAATATAAGAGGTATTTTTAATATAAATTATTATACTACATAATGAACATTATTAAGAGAAGGAGGGTATTCTATATGATTTAATTTATTATTTATAACTTGATCTAATTGAGCCAGTATTTTCATGATGTTTTGATCTCCCATTCCCATTACTTTTGGAATTTTATTATGGAAATCATAAAACATCCTTTAACATTTATTATTATCATTGGTTCTCTTTTTTTATAACGTTAAATAATAAAAATAAAATATTAGGGTCTTAAATACTTAGTGATTAAGCATAAAAAATGCAACATTTAACATGTAAGTTTAAACTTGTAAGAAAAATGTATATCCTAACATGTGATTCCTTATGTTTCAATATATTATATCCATGGTGATAGAATTATCCCAAGGGTTATTAATAAATTTTTTCAGTCCTAATCTCCAAAAATAAGAATATCACACTCTCATACAAACAATAGAGAACCTATCTTTTTATTCATATTATTACATGATTTTAACTATAATTAACCATAAAATACAAACCAATGATTGTAAATTATAATGTTTCTGGAAGAATATGTACATAAAATTGAAAATATGGAAGTAGAAGAAAATAAATTTATATTAATCTTACATAATTAGTTCCAAAAATCCTTTTGAGATCCTACATCTTTGTAGGATAACCAGGGGAATCCATAGACAAATGGGATGAGCTAAAAACCCCAATATGGGAATAGACATCGAAATAAAGTATATAACATGGGTTAGAAAGAATAACATGATGAAATAAAAATTCCGGGTACTGAATAAACATATGGATTCTTAAAATATAGAACATGGGATCATTTGATCATGGATATATAGGATTTCGGAAACATCATATAACATGGGATTAACATGAGTCAACGCTAACAACCAAGACTATATCACATGGTAGACAATGTCCTATAATGAATTAGGTTTACTCTCTAATCCCACACATGAAATCTCATGAGACTATACATTACCTAATGCATTGGAGAACTATCTGGGTGAACCCATCATAATATTTTATGCATATGTGTGACATAAAAATAATTAGACATATGTAATAAACATATGGGTTACCCATGGATTAAATTGGTATCGTAATCATGTAATCACACATTACCTAAGGGAATATCATAATGGAGTTAATAAAATAATGAATATAAAAAATAAATGGAAGTTATTAATGGAAAATAGGAATATATCATGATAAATAATTTTTAAATATATAGAAAACATGTAAATAGAGTGTTTAAGAAACCGTATAAATAATCCACTTTATTGTGGTTTAATGAAAAATATTAGAGTCTTCAAAGAGGATAAAAGAATAATTGTTTGTATAAAACCATAAATAAAAAAATATAGTAATTGATGATTAAATTAGTGATTTTTAAAATTTAATGGTGGCTTAAAAAATATTTTGGGGTGTACATGAAAATTGGTATGAAATGAAGAAGTTTCATTTAGTCAGAGTTGCTTATTAGGAGGAATTAAGAAGGAAACATCTTAAAACATATATTTCCCCTTAAAATAAGGACAAATAGACCTAGATACATAACTGATGAACATATAAATATAATTTTATATAATTAATAATAATGAGGTAATAAATTGGGGTAAAGATATCGAAATCACACGAAAAAGGTAAATTAGAGGTTTGGAAGGATCCCTTACCTTATGTCTGAATGTTTTCTTCACTTTCACATAATGTCCTGGATAATAAAATTAGATTTATTAAATACATAATTCATGAACTATTATATCTATATTTGATTTATTATAATATTATGTTCATTTATGTCAATGTTTATGAGTTATGATGTTGAATTTTTTCATTTTGGGAGCATTCATTGATTGGTTTTCTGCTCGGTTCCATTGAGTATAATTATGGGAGTTTATGTCAAATGGAATAAAAAATATTGATATGGAATGAAATGGTAGTAATATAAATAAATAATTTTTAATGTTCCTATATATCAATTTTTTAAGACATTATTATGGTTTATTTGAAAAAATGTTAAAGATAAACGTTTAGTTTAATTGGGAATTTTTTTAATCATCACGAACTAGTTTTTTTATTATTTAATATTATGTATATATATTAGTTCCAGAGCATGAAACAAGTTATAATATGAATTTTAAATTTTTTTAACCATTTAAATTGGTTTATGAACAACCATGATGGTGGTAATGTAAAATGAAAAAATATCGTCCACAAAGGTAGTGAGTCGACATATCAAGGATGATGATTTTGTTTTTATGATAAGAATGGATGAGAATAGCTTTTCTGATGGATATTAGTTTATAATAAAAAATATATTATATTTAACATACTATAGTAATCATGTCACTTTGGAATGAGGTGGTGTGGGGAGGATAAGAACTTAAAAGAAATTAAAAGATAAAGAATGAGGATTTTACCTCTTGAATATTGTTTATATGAGAACCGATTTGAGGCACTTGGGTTTGGTCTTTTATTCATACCAGAAGATTTAGTAGGTGTGTAATATGATTATTAATTCAATTTTCTATAATTTAGACATTATACAAGGCATATGAGGTGTGAGTATAAATAGTGGTGAGGGGTGGTATTTATAAGAGGAGGATAGAGGTGTTTTTTATTATTATATTCATTAGCTTATTATTTTGGATCAATATTATCAATTGTATTGATTAATTTCACTAAGTATAGTAAATAGTACATTTGGGTTCTAAATAATGGTTTATTACATCATTCATGACTCAGAAAATCATGTGTTTTGATAATAATGTTAAATACTGCAAATTCATATATTCCACTATTTAACAAAAATTCAATAATTTTAGAAAAATTCAAAAAATTTAACCTAAAAATTTTTTGCATGTAGATTTTAGAAATTGACTCCATTTTATAAAAATAACTTTCTAAATATGAGAAATTTAATTATTAATTAACATCCTCATTTATTCCAAAAATATTTATTTTAATATTATAATTGATTTTATGAAACATTG
The DNA here is from genome assembly GCA_963277665.1 of Viscum album. NCBI lineage: Eukaryota > Viridiplantae > Streptophyta > Magnoliopsida > Santalales > Viscaceae > Viscum > Viscum album. Next base: position 1,445,412,384 of record OY728145.1, on the reverse strand, counting down.
AAAAATTAATTAAGTTATCATAAAATTATATTATAATTTTAATACAAAAAAATATTAATTTATGAAATTATTTTATGAAAACAAATTATATTTTAAATGATTATATTAATTATTAAATTGTAAATAAATATTTATGTTTCACAAAAACACCAACAATTAATTTCTCATTTTTAAAACATTTGTTTATTTATTACATAAAATAAATATATCATATTTTTATTTATAAGATAACTAAATTTATTTATTATTTCATAGGTTATTTTTCAATTCGAATGGCTATATTACTATTCCAAATGGTAACATTACTATTTTAACTGTCGGTATGTTATTATAAGAGTTTGATTTCCAATGATCATAAGGGTTTACTATTTCTTTTAAATATCTTTTTTTACACTCATCATAAACTTCTATTTTCTCCAAAGAATATATATATATATATTAATATTTAAAATGTATTTTTTTCTATTAACATTACATTTTATTTCTAAATATTTCTACATTAAAGTGATCATTCTAGTAGATCGAGCATATCCAAATTTTCCAATTAATATTAAATTATATTCTATTTTTAGTATCAAAGTAATTTTCGGAATTATTATGGTTTTTTAATTTTCTATAGTTTCATTCTTCATTTATAAGAATAATTTTTTTATTGGGTTCTCAATGTGATATATGTGATATATATGATATGACATGACTATTATAAGAGAAATTTCATTGATAAAATTTTAGGTCGTTATAGTAACAGACAAATAATATTTTAATATTGTTACACAGTACATATAAACTAATTATTTCATGTAATGAAATTTATCGAAGAAATAAAGTTATGTAAGGAGAAATATTTCATAAAAATCTTTGGGTGTTAAATTACAACCCCCATAGAATGAATTTCAACCCTGACATTCTCACTTTGATAAAAATTATTGAGAATAATACTGTCTCACCACATCCCGTGGCTCCCACATTTCTTCCTTAAGATGGTGGTTTCACTTCAAAACATTTACTAGATGAGTTATCTTGTTTCATATCACATTATCTCGATAATATAGAATCTATACTAGTTTTTATTTATAAAAATTATCATTCTTCAGTGGTATGACCTTTGAGTTCAGTACATGTTATGGATCAGGTGTTTACATCCTCAAAATTGATATATGGAACACATCATGAACTTTAGGGACCTTTAATGGCAGGTACAATCGATAAGCTACCACCCTTATATGATAAATAATTGAAATAATGACTGATATGATTATGGATTAGTTATCCCTTATTTCCCAATATCATCATCCTCTTCCATGGAGATATTCTTATACATACCATTTAAAAAATATCAATATCTTCATATTTTTGATTATTTTCAGTATAATTATGCTTAGACTCTCAGAAGATCATATATGTTGTGGAATAGATCTAATCATCTCTTCTATTTCTTCAACAATATCAAGTTCCAATATCATTCTTTTTAAAACATCATTCATGACTTTTGGAGTTATAAATTTCCTCTCATAAAGGGATTCATAAGGATCCATATAAAATCATGATTGAAAAAATATATTTGTAAGAAAATTCAACAAAGGGAATGTATTGATCCAAACCACCTTTTAAATCCATAGAAAAATATACAAACATTTATTTATAATTTTTAATGGTATCCTCAAATTGACCATTTATTTGACGATGATATGAAGTGATAAAACATAACTCAGTATTCTAATCAAGCTAGTGACTTCTCCAAAACCATGAGGTAATCCTAAAATATCTATTTGATTACAATCGATAGCATTAAACTATGAAATACTACTACTTACATAATGTATAACAGAGTATGTATATCAATAGATAATTCTTGTATACTTTCAATGAAGTGTGATGAATTTATAAGGGGATCAACTACAACCCAAATATCACCATTCCCTTTATATGTTTGGGGATTCTAATGGAGAAATAAATGGTATTGTTTTACCACATCCATTTCGATATGAGTAGTGCTTGTAACATCTTCTTAAACTTGTATCTCTCATCTTTAACATGATGATATACCAAGTATTGAGAAAAACTCTGTAACATCTCTCTTTATGTCATCCCACTAGAAATAATCATTCAATTCCCTATACATATTAATACTTCTATGATGAAAAGAGAATGAATACCTATGAGATACATGAAATAAATCATTCTTTAAATTTGGTACTGAAGGGACACATGCATGTTTCCTAAATTTTATTATTCCATCACAATCAAGGTTGGACTCGGTAATATTTATCAACATATTTTTCAACTCTAAGTCATCCTTATTTGTCTCTTTAATTTTCATATCGATTGATGGTTGAACACTCATTTTAGAAAGATAATATTTCACACATTATTTATTTAATGATCCATAATTTTCACTTCATGAAATATTGGATCTTTTATGATACACGTCATAGAAAAGATATCATGACTCTTTTTACTTAGATAATTACCCACCCTGTTTTCTTTCAAAGGGAAGTAATTTATACAGAAGTCATAATCATTAATCATCTCTAACCAACATCTTTAATTCATGTTCATCTCTTTTTGGGTGAAAATGTAAATTAAACTTTTTGGTAAGTATATATTTCACTCCATTCTCTATATAGGTAATGCCTCGATGGCATTAATGAAAAAATTACCTTACCTAACCCCAAAATCATGAGTGGGGAAATTTTTCTCATGGACCTTTAATTTTTATAAGGAATAATATATAACTATATCAATTTACCTTATTTTATATCTCAATCCTTTCATTAATGCGTCATTATAGATTAAATACACTTATCCACTGCATGTTAGTGTAAGTATAGGTGCAGTGACTTAGATTATCTTCAGTTTCCTTAAAACATTCCTCAGATCCATCTATCCAAAGAAACATGGCTCACTTATGGGTTAACTTGTTGATTGGATTCTATATCCATCAAAAATTCTCCAAAAATCATCAAAAATATATATAAATCTAGTAAAACTATAGACATAAATAATAGTTTTTGGTCTGGTCTAATGTTCAATATCTTGTTTCTTTAAAGGGACCACTAATATACCCTCACATGCGTTTTTAAAGACCAATTATAAAACATTCTGACGCCAAAATTCACACATCCTAAATTTTTATTAAACATCCTCTCTCTTTGGAGTCTTCATCACAATTATAAAATGATCATCATGGACTTACTTTAAATTTGGATAAATAATAAAAATAACTATAAATACTACCACAAACTAATCAATGAAATCACTAAATACTCTATTCATTAGATCCATGAATATTTTGGGGAATTATTAAGAAAAAAAGTAAACATTATAAATTTATTATTTTAATAACTTTTATTGAATTTTTTCTTTGGTATATCATCTTTTTTGAACCTCAATTGATAATATCTATATTGAAGATCAATATTTGAAATTTATTGAGCTTTGTAACAGTTGGGGTCCAAGCCTAGTGGGTAAGGCTGCATTATAATCTGGCACCAAATAGGGTTCAATCCCTGGAATCCTCAAATTTGAGGATTTATGGGGTTTGTTTGTACTCATGGGAGCCTATCGGCATCCTCCAAGGTTAGGGTGGTCTACTTTGATAAATGGGTTTAGTAGGGGTGGCTCGGTTTGGATAGATGGGATGTGGCAGGGGAATCAGTGGCAATAAGAGGATATGGTGTAGGTCGTGTCATTGGCCTCCAATTGGCTGTTTTGTGGTCAAATTTGATGGATGGACCACCAGCATCCCTACAATGGTGTTTCGATTGATGACAGACATGTTCGGCGAGCTCATAGATGGAATCAAGTGGCACACATCGTGGAACAATAAGATGATATGGTAGTGTTTTGAAGTAGTGGAAGATGTACAGTGTATGGATGACTGGGAAAAAAATAATTTCTTCCTTCATAGCTGTAGATCTATATAGGGTTTAGGAAACAAGTCTTAGCTTTACAGGGCTACTAGAATGGACGTTTGTGAGGGTATGTTATCTTCCATTTAGACCAGGAACTGTGAAAGAATTGGGAAATTCTAGCAGTGCAGGTTTACTTGGTTAGGAGTTTTTTCAATATATATATATGTGTGTGTGTGTGTGTGTGTGTTGGGATGGTTTTATTGTGCTTTCAACACTCTTGGGTCTTCGGCTCATATTTTGGGCCTTTTTCCTCTGTGTCTATGGGACAAGTAAATTTTACCTCTCAACCTTGTTAAAGATAGGGTATTATCTACTAATAAATAAAAATATAATGCCTTCAGGACATTCAGAGTATTGAGCTTCACATATTTGATCAACCAGGTCATCAATACATGGTAGAGGATACTTTTTCTTGATAGTGATATCAATAAGTTATTAATTATTAATTTAGAGTCACATTGATCAATATTTATTCTTAAAAATAATATATGTGAACCCCCAATGTGAGGACTTGGATGAATGAATCCATCTTTAGGATTCTTCTAGAGTCGCATCTTCAATTATTTCAACTCAATTAGGTCTATTCAATATGGAGTCATGGAAAAATGAGTAGCACTAGGTATGATTTCTATTGAAAACTAAACCACTCTATTTAGTGGAAGACCAAAAATTTATTTCATATGGACATAAATAAACACCCTAATATTATGAATATATTTCATATTGTGTTTCTCCATTACCATCTAAGATAAACACCCCTTTTGAATAATAATCATAACCCATATGATGGATGTAATTTCCATCAGAAGTGTATTTTTTTCATAACACTGATATGATATCATAGTTTGATTAGGGATATCAAAAATAACTTACCTTCCACGTAAATTGATGCGGGATTTATGTAAAGAAAGATATTACATGCTGAAAATAATATTTATTTTAACTAGAGGAAGAATTAAAATATTTACAAAAATAATATTCACAAAAACTTCAACTAGAAAAGAATAATAAACATGTGATGCAGTCATTGTACCATTATAGATTTATACATATAACTCAACATCTAATTTTTGATCTGGTATAAGGATACCCTCAAAAAATATTTAGATATAAATAAGTTAGTAAATCCAAAATCAAATAATATATTTTTAGTTCTAGAGTGGATGGTTAATCTACCATTCCCCATATTGATATAATACACCTCATCAGATATTGTGATCATGTGAGATTTACCTTTTCTATGGGCTTAAGAGGTTTTATATTTCAATAAAATTCATTTACTTTCATATCTATGCACTAATTAGAAAAATTCCCATACTCCTTCCATCTAAAAAAGTAGAGAGTGGTTGGTGATTTCTATGGAGTTTTCTCTATATTCACATCATTATCTGACATATTCCTATCACATTGGTATTTTATTTTCATTTGTCTTTCTTATCCACACATGATAAATTCACCAGTTCTCTTTAGACAATTTCTCCCATGTTTCCTTCCACACTTTGATCATAAAAGAATGATCGTATTCTTCTATATATAGTTTATAGAATTTTCATTGAATTTTTGTAACGTCTTTACCCTAGTTACCCAGAGTCGGTGCATTATTTTAATACATTGGAATGATTACATGGAATCATGTCCCGAAGGACCGATCAGTTTAGCACTCTTGGAAAATAGATTACATATATGTACATTTCATTACAATTTATAAAATAAAACACAACATAAATAATCCTTTCAGAAATATATTATTACCCTAGCTTAACACTACATATCAGTCATAACACACTTCTTCACATCCTGGGAAAAATAAAATATAAGAAAGGGGTGAGCTCAGATGCTCAGTAAGGAAAATAATATAGCAGAAAATATCATAAATAATTATAAACATTTAAGACTATGTATAAGACTAAAAAAATCCTTTTAAACATAAAAATCAGCATAATATGGAAAATATAAATCAAATAGTTCCATTTACTTATTCACATGGATGTTCTATTAGTCGAATAATCACATGTAATATCAATAGCTAATTTCATAATGATAGAATGCATATTGTCGGACATCAAAACTACATAGTCAAGGAATCATAACAAGACTACAAATAAATAATTTGTCAAGTCCTTGTTCCATGACACAAGTTTGACTCATGAGACCTACTAATGCATCGTAGAGATATATCAGGCTCCACCAGTCTCTTACTAAGTCCAATGCATTCCTCATATAAAAATGTTGACACATAACATAAACATTCCTATTAAAACTGGCATACGAAATGTCAATACATTAACTATAAACCATGAATGGTATAAAAATATCAAATCCATGGTCAAACATATCATAACACATTCAATAAAATATGGAAGATTTTATTATAATAAATAAACCTCAATAAAGAATAATATCTAGTAATGGATGTTGATATAGTTAAAAATGATCAGTAAAACTCTTTCAGAGAAATATAGATTTTTGTGAAATAATTTAAAAGTCACAAATTTATAATGGAATTCAATTAAAAGATATTTTTGAATCAATGTTTCCCATACAAATTTGAAACATTTGAAATAAATTAACACTTTAAAACAATCATGTCTACATAAATAAATCCTTAAAATCATTTTGAAAACATGGACATTAATTAAAAAATTTAGAAAAGTAATTCGTTAAAAAAAATTAAATTGATTATCTAGTTAAATATTTCCTTCCAGAAAAATGTAAAATTTTACTTCTTTAAAAACATTTTAATGAAACAAGGAAATAAATTATAAATATGTCCAAATAGATACTTATAGATAAACAATCTCAGATAATAATGAGATTGAGGAAATAACCCTTACCTTGTACTTTCCTTTGGTCGAGGGTATGTTTAACATCCTGTATTATGACCATAGTATGTTATTAAATTTTAACATAACCATATTTATATTTATGATATCATAATTTATTCATTTATGACTTTATACTTCTCATTTAATAATAATTTCTATGTTAAAATAATATTTCATGTAATAATCACTTTCTCTATCGTACTTGTTTTAACTTGTTATTCTTGATTGTAACACCTATATCATGATTTAATTGCTTTAATAATATAAAACATTATTTATATATCTTATATATTCATAATATAAATATGTTTAATAGATAGATATATTAAATGGAAAACACTGTTTATGGAGAGGGTAGAACGTACGTACGCATAAACGTTGTTTCCATTTTCATATCATATTGAATGGAAGTAAGTGATTGGGATATATGTAAATACACACACAAACACATATATATATACTTACAATATAATTATTATGTCATATATTACATACTTATTAATAATATATATTTTTATAATCATTGTTGAATGGTGAACATGGAAATGAATCTCATCGTGTCGTAGAGACGGTAAGTCGTATGTACGCACGAGGGACAATATCGTTCTATTGATGGTGAAATCATATGTAATTGGATGTTATATTATATATAAATAATCACTAAAATGTTATATTTATTATTTACATCAATTATAGTCATCATTATACTCAACCAAATAATGAAGTGTTGAATAACAAACTACACCACGACGTGGAGACGGTAAGCCATACATATGCACGTATGGTGACTATTGTAATTCATAGGATGGATATAATATTGAATATGGTAGAATGATATTTATAATAACATCTCATAATGTATATGGTACTAGAGTTATTATGGAAAAAATCAAAGAAAGAGGAAGTGGATGAAGAAAATAACTTTGAATGAGGTGATGATGTAATTACCTCTTCTTCGGGTTCTTCCTTTTGATTTCATCAAAAGGGCTCCTTAGGTTGGATTATGATAAAATTAAGACCTATAGGTTGATTTCAGGGTATTTTCAGAGGATATTTGAGCATGGGTTTTCCGAGCTAAATGGAATTGGAGGTGTGATTTTTAGAGAAGGGAAAGTACCCTTTTATAAGAGCGGTCTGGGTCACTTTAGGAAAAGCTTGAAATATTATTTTATTATAAAATCATTTTCGGTTTATAATGGCTCAAAATGGATTTATTTCTAGGATAATGTGGGTATGGGTATAAATACTCTCAACAAATAGGTTTTAGACATGTTTAGGTTACTATATTAACCTTATCTTTTAGATTTATCTCTTAGTTAAATAGTTTAACTTTTACATTGTATTCTTGTATTTTTATATTACATGGTTAATAAACTTACAATAAAATGACAAGAGAAAATCATGTGGTTCATTAATGACATATATATCATTATATATGTCTTTTGGATGGACCATATACTTTTAGGAATATTATATCGTTTAATAATATAGTATTTGTTTTAAAAACTCATTTATATCAATTTTGACACTATTTAGTATTTGGTTTTTGTGAAAGTCAAAAAAAAAGGATATTAGATTGAAAAATTAAATTAATCCAACCCTAAAATGTCATATTAACCTATAAAATTAGTTTAATTCATCAAAAGGCTTAATTTAAATTTATTTTTCTATTTATAATATCAATTATTTAACCATTCATTAATAAGGATCATATTTTAGTCCTTAAATAAAATAATAATAAATGTCATAATCTAATAAAAGTGGACCAAAAGGATCATATTTTATTACTAAGGAGTATTTTGGTCGAAATACATTTATCCAATAGAATTAGGACATGTTTTAGGGTAATTATATTATAATGTTTACCTTTAATTACACTATTTACTTTTAACAGTGGTAAATAAAATTCAAAAGTTACTATTCACCAAAAATTATTTTTATTATATTGAACCACATTTTATTTACTAATTTCAACTCTGTCTCTTGTAATTTTTAAAATAAATTCATAAAATTGGTAAAATTACATTTTATGGAAATTTTTAAATGTGCCTAAAATGTGGGTAAAAGACGTTAAAAAATTCAATAAAATTTTATATATCTAATATTATTAGAAAATTACTCCAATGAATTAAAATGAACTAATATAGTTATTATGTATATATTTTTACTTTAAAATTATTTTAAATAAAAAATATATTATTTAAATAAATTTTAATTTTAAACAATAATGTAGTGTATTCACTATTCATCAAAAATAGGATGTTTTCAGAAAAATACCCAAAATTCACCCTAAGATAATTTTTATATACCGAATCCAAAAATTATTTCTATTTTACAAAATTGAAAACATATTAGTGGCATTAATTAATATAAAAAATTGATTTATTTGTCAAAACTAGAAATTGGGTTTTTAAGACGTAAAAACTATCAAAATATTGAAATGTGTTTATCTACAATTTAAATGTGAATTTACATCCAATGACCTAAATTATATTAAATTAAAAAAATATTATCTATTTATAATTTAAAACCACTCAAATTCATAATTTAACACTATAAATTATTTTGATGAAAAAAGTTGTTTTTAATTAAAATTTATTATTTTTCACTATTTATCAAATTATGAGAGTTGTCAAAAAAGTACCAAAAATTTATCAAAACTAATTTTTTATTTCCCTATTATAAGGAAAAATTTAATTTCATTAATTTTAATATATAAATGTCTCAAATATTGTATTTAAAAAGGGTTCTCTATTAAAAGGCGATAAAATTAAATTTTTTGAAAAATACTTATTTTATCTATAAAAAAAGAATTTATTCTTATATTATGTAGAAGAAACACATAATATAGATTCTAAAAGTATATGGAGTATATAAAATTCAATATTCAGTAAATACTATTCATAACTGCTTTCTGAACGGATTGTTTGGTAAGTCTTAATGTGCTTGAACTCGGTGTTGTGTGTAGCGCATGTTATTGAATTACATTAAAGAGAAAACGTACTATGAAATCATTGGGTGTCACATTCTCCAATACTTAAATAAATTGCATCCTCACAATTTGAAATTGTTCTTTGAAAATAAAATGTTAAAAATAGAAAATACCTTTGTGGAAAACCCACATTGTAAATAGGGTTAATTAAATATATTTATAATAAGAGGGAAAAGGAAATGAAAAAGTCACCACCAAATTATGATTTCAAATATGAGATCATTGGTGGAAATTTGAGACACCTAATTTGAGGAGACTTATATATTTATAGGGAGTTATTGAGGTCATCAATCACAAACAAGTGAACAATAAATAGAAAATTGAGGGCTTCAAAGCCATAAATCTATGTTGTCTTAAAATATTATGGGTTCATCAAAACATAAGGTATTAGGATAACATATTTTTGGTTTTAAGATCCTTTCATTAATGTTTATGTATTAATTTCTTCATAGAATAAGAAAAAAAACTTGATAAGTAGAGTTCCATCCTTTAACTAATTTCTACCACAAACTCATCTTTAACCCCCAAAAGATAATAGAACTAAAAAAATTTCTATTTATCATAATCGTATAGGGTTCCAAAAAAATGAATTTATAATTCATATGTCAGACCTTTTAAAAAACTACATTATACAATCCAATAAATCATGTTGGTCAGTGGTAGGTGATACACCCTTGCGGCCCTTCGGTTGCGGGTTCAAGTCTCACAGCCTTGCCAGACGCGACGGGTTGTCACCCGACCTCTGGGTTATCCATTTTATAACAATTCAAACATAAACATAAGAAATTATTCAACCTTAACAATATTATCCAATGTCAAACTAAATCCATTCCAACCTTTAGACTTATCCACAAAACTTTTGTCCGAACTCACTGTCTAAAATTTATTAGGAAGGTCACATAATATACATGTGAATACCTTCATTGTGTATTCTCTTAAAAGTGTGGTAACAAAATGAATTACTAGAAAACCATATTTGAATATTTATGTACTTCCATATTCCTTTTGTAAAACATAGAATACTTGATATAATCCATAAATCCAAAACTGTGGTAGTCTCCAACAATGATGGAATAACCAAACCATTAATTATTTACAAGTTAGTAAATAATATCCAATATAATTTATCCAAATCAATAATTTCTAATTTGAAAATCCAAACATTAGTATTACGACCATATTAATGTTTATCTTTTCATTAACCATGTATTTTCCATAAAATCTTAAGTTGCAATTGATTAATTGTTCTTGGTACCAAACAATCCCAAATCCTTAATGAAATAATACTTCAGTACAATATTTATATACTAAATAATTTTTATAATTGGTACATCATTGATAAAACACGTAAATGACATAATTCTTTAATATGAACATAAGAACACTAGTCATTCCTCTTCATCTGCGGTAGTATCATAACTTTATTATTATCCAACATCAACGTTTGCGGTATACTCTGATTATTAGGACATTGATTCGCGTAGTGTCCCAACTCATTACAAATGAATAATTGTACATTTGAAACCTTTTTCTTACCCTTGCAATCATGGACTTGGTGTCATTTTTCTACACACTTATAACAAACTCTTATTCCCTTCAATCATTTACCAAGGTCATTCTTTCCACAGTTATCACGTATGGGAAAATACTTCTTTCCCCTATTCCTTTTATCAATATTTCTCTCTACCATCCATTTATTCTCTGGATTCCCTTCAAAGCCATAAGACTCATATAATTATTTACTTATCTTATTAACACATGATACTATTTCTTAATATGATGAGAATATGTGGGAGACTATTTCCCTTCTAAATTTTGGCATAAGACCATGAAAGATATGACCCTTCTTACTCTTTGGATCATGCATATTGATGGAGTTCTCATTACTTATAGTTGGAACCATTTCTAAATAATGGAATACACTAGGTTAGTTTATGAATTTCAATGCATAATTACAAACTTGTAAAATACCGAACATAAAATGAACAGTTTATACATATAATCCATAATAATAATAAACATTCTTTGAGGAGGTATTTACTCATAAATATTTCATAATAGTTTGTAAAGAAAATGTTTATTATCCTAGGAATATCCACCGGGAGTGTCTTAACCAAGAGTGCAGTAAGGCTCATTATTGCTTACTATGATACCCCAATTCAATCCTGAAACTCCTTGTCAGAGTTTTCACTCCTAGGTACATCTGTGCCTGATCCGTCTCTACCTTCTTGTATCCAAGCAGGGATAAATTTCTAGAAAAATTTACAAAATATCTATATTTTCAAACATCTAGGAAGTTCTTCTATACTAATCCTCAAAGTCTATCTTATGGTAATTTTTCAAAATCAGAGTTTATCTAAATCTATTTCAATGGTTATTGTTAAACATCTTCTGATTCTAACTATAATACCCCAACCCCAGTTACCCTGAGTTGGTGCATTATTTTAATACATTTTCATGACTATGAGGAATTATATCCTTAAGGAATAATCAGTTTAGCAGTCTTGGAAAATAGATTATGTATATTAACGTTACATTAACATTTATAAAATAAAACACAACCTAAATTATCTGTTGAGAATGCCATTATTCCCCTAGATTAACCATTTATATCAGTCATAACACACTTCTTCGCAACCTGGAAAAAATAAAACATAAGAAAGGTGTGAACTCAGATGCGCAGTAAGGATAATAATATAGCATAAACTATCATAAATAAGCATAAACATTAAAGGAAAAGTATAATACTAAAACAAAAGCCTTTTAAACGTAAACTTCAGTATAATATGGAAAAGGTAAATCAAATAATTCCATCTACATATTCACAAGGATATTATACTTGTCAAATAATCACATGTAATATCAATAACTAATTTCATAATGATAGAATTCATAATGTCAGACATCATAACCACATAGTCACGACTTCATTCCAAGACTACAAATAAATATTTTTCCAAGTCCTTGTGCCAAGAAACTAGTTTTTCTCATGATACCTACAGATGCATCGAGAAGCTATATCAATCTCCACTCATCTCTTACTATGTCCAATGCATTCCTCATATAAAAATGTTGAAACATAACATAAACATTCACATTAAAACTAGCATATGAAATGCCAATACTTTAACCATTAACAATGAATGGTATAAAAATAGTACATCCACAATCAATCATATCATAACTCAATCAATACAATATAGAATATCATTTTATAAAAAATCATCCTCAATCAAGAATAATATCTAGTAAATGATGTTGACATAGTTGAAAATGATCAGTAAAACTCTTTGATAGAAATATATTTTTTGTGAAATAATTTAAAAGTCATGAATTTATAATAGAATTAATTTAAAAGATATTTTTGAATAAATGTTTCCCATACCACTTTGAATCTTTTGAAATAAATTAACACTTTAAAAAAATCATGTCTAAGTAAATAAATTCTTAAAATCATTTCGAAAATATGGACATTAATTAAAATATTTAGAAAAATAATTCCTTAAAATCATTAAAAATGATGATCTATTTAATGAGTCACGTCCGTAAAAACTTAAAATATTCCTTTTTAAAACATTTTAATTAAACATGGACATAGATGATAAATATTTCCATGTAGATACTTACAGATAAACAATCTCGGATTAAAATGAGATTGACTAAATAACTCTTACCTTGTACATTCCTTTGTTTTGATTTAATATTGATCTTTACTTGATATGAGGTTTTCCCAGGAGTGCAAAAGGGTAAGTGTGGGGGAGTTGATAAAAAAATATTTTGTTGAATATTTTATTGATAATAAATGAAATAATTTCCTCACATTGTGCTAAATATGTTCAATTATGAAATATTTGGGATTAGATCATTCATTTTCAAATTTAATGAAAAATCATGTTTTACCCTTTTAAATTTCACTGTAGTATTTTGAGCATAAATATTGTTATGTAAAATATTTTGACGTAAAATTTTGTAACTATGTTTCTGACTTAATGGGTTACAAATTCTATTCAGTACATGGGAGTTGGATCATGCATTTGTGGGGACTAAATGGTTCATGAAGACAAATGTGGACAGAACTATCCAGATTGGACATCACTTCACCATTTGGGTTTTATCTTTTTCATATAGGCTTGGATTGGGCGTAAATTTTGAGGTAATCTCGGGGACATGATTATGAATAAATAATCTGTCTATAAGGAAGGCCAATTCACGCTTTTTAGAGGTCAACTATGCATTAAAACATGGAAGATAATATTTTTCCGAGTTTTCATTTCAAAAATAAAAAGTATGTAACCCTAGACCTCAAAAAATATATTTAAAGGATATTTTCACTCTTTGGAAAGGATGGCCGAGGATTTGGGACGGTGTGGCTGAAATTTTCCCTCTTGGGAGCCTTTCAAAACTATTGGAATAATTAAGGCTTTGTGAAATCCTCTCTTTCAAAAAGGATCTCCTCTCCCACCTCCTCTTTGTATTTATTTTCTTTCATGTCTGTATCTTGAATTTTTCTTCCACTAATCTTATATGTTCTTAACTTTTATTATTCTATTAATCCTTCTAATTGGTTTGGAATCAATAGCAGAGACGATATTGGGTTCTACTCTTTCAATACTTTGCCCATTCAAAACGTCCCCATGATGACCACACCGCTCATGGAAGAGTGGTTTTCTTAGTGATCGATCTATTTTCTACCCTCTTCATTTAATTATTTTGAATAATTATGCTACTTTAATTCACATAATATGATCCATGATTTGTGTTTTTAAATTATAAGAAACTAAGAAAGCAATTGAAAAATTAACACAAAAACACACGAAGTCGAGATTTTGTGTAAATTGTGAGAGCGTGATCTTAATTGGTAATACAAGACCACACAGGATAAATTTGTAGAGTTCAAATATAATACATAAACAAAATTCATCCTCATTTACAGAATGGATATGTTCTCTAATTAACCACTGGCGATAAGCTAACTTTAGAACAACCTTCTAAGAAGGGTGTTGCGATTGCGTGTTCCGAAGCTAGCCTAGGGTTTAAGTAATTTCATCATTGTGGTTAAGTTAACTCTTGTGGGTCGTGAGGGTTAAAAAATTAGGGGATCATAATTAAGTGGATATTGATTTAAATGATAGTGATTAATAAGTATATTAAGGGGTAGAGTTAGATCTATTTCACTTTCCAAAAATAGTTTTCTAAAAAAACATCTTCTCATTGGGCTTTGTTAATCAACTTACATTTCAAAATTAAAAACAAAAAATATATAATATTCTTCCAGAAAACTTCTTATAGATTTGTAAACTATAAACAACCCCCATTATTTCATGTAGTGTTTTAATTCTATTCTATTTTATTTTTATAATACCTTTAAGAAGTTTTTTAATTTACTTCCTCCTTTGAGAAACGACCTTGGTCAGCCACTCTACTGTACATAAGTACCCCAAAAACCACTAATCATTTGAGGGCTCCCACAACAGAACTCTTTCAAATTGGTGTCGTTACTCGGGAGGCAAGTAATTATTTCAACCAATTATATGTATTTATTTTATTTTACATTTTATTCTCTTCCTCTCTTCTTTCATCCTTCTTTACCCAATCTGAGATTTTTCCTTCGTCATTTATATTCTTATACTTATTTTTGGACCATCAACTCAAAATTCTAATTTTTATTTTATTATGGTCCACATTATTTCATTTAATTTTTATTTGATTTATGACACAAAATAATCCTGATGATCTCTTAGTTCTTGACCTTGAGATTGATCATAGCCTTAGGGAATGAATCAGACATTCTCAGTCTATGGGAACTTTCAATATTCAACTAGTTGGAGAGGTCCACCAATTTCAGAACATTGAAAGTTTAAGAAATGAAAATTAAACCATAAAACAAGAACCAATGTCTGAAAAATAATGGAAATGAACTTAATAGAACAATTCGAGAATTTTCTGCACCCGATATTAATTATCAACCAAATTTCATTGCATACACGAATCTCGAATCGTACTTTGAACTGAAGTCTGTGATAATTCATCTTCTTCAAAAGTTTCATGGATTATCTGGTGAGGATCCAAAAAAACAGTTGAAAGAATTTAATGTGGTTTTCTCAACACTTAAACCCATAAATGTTTCTGAAGATCAAATCAAACTAAGAGAATTCCCATTCTCACTTGATGGAGCTGCGAAAGACTGGATGTATTATTTACAACCTGAATATGTAACTTGTTGGAATGATTTAAAACGTCTTTTATTATAGTGATTTTTTCTAGAATCAATGACCACTTCTATTCGTAAGGAAATATCGTGGATTATGCAAGCCTAAGGGGAGTCAATGTATGAGTACTGGGAGTGATTCAAGAAGTTGTGTGCAAGCCACCCACATCAACAAATCACTGAGAAACTCCTTATCCAATACTTCTATGAAGGACTCACATCTATGGAGAGGAGCATGGTGGATGCCGCAGCTGAAGGAGAAATGGTGGAAAATACACCAGCAGTTGCACGTGTGTTGATCGACAAAATGGCCCAAAACTCCCTACAATTTGGAGATCGAGGTACACCACATGTCAGGGGAGTACATCAGGTAAGTCCTACTTCTCATGAAAGTCATTTTATATATACTAAGATAGAAGAATTTATAAATATGGTAAGGTGGATTGTTTTGGCACAAAAGACATCCCAACCCCCTCCTTCAAGGCCTTATGGCATTTGCACTTAGACAAGCCACCCAACTGACTATAACCCACAACTACAAGAGACAGAGGATTGTGCAATGGTATTAATAGGGAGACCATATCATAGAAACAATAGACATACCCCCAAAATAAGTCTGATTCATTTGCTCCATCATACAACCAAGGGTGGAAGGATCAATCGGACATGAGGTATGGCTCTGGACAACAACAAAGGACCCCTTTTTAACAAAACTTCCAGTAGCCTTTTCCTTACCAGTAGGGATTCCAACAACCCCAAAGATGATTTGAAGCCCAAACATTAACAATCCAATAATAAGGGATTCCCCCATCAATGTTCTATTCTAATACTGATGATCTTTTGAATCAAATTGTTCGTAATAAACAGAATGAGCTGAAGAGTCAAGGTTCGGGGCTGAGGGAGTTGAAGAATCAAATGAGCCAGATTTCCACCGCCCTCCATGAACTTATAAGTAAGAATTCCAGAAATCTACCTTCACAACCCACTCCAAATCCAAAGGGGAATGTTAGTGCCATCTCATTGAGAAGTGGGAAGTAAACAACTGATGCTTCTCCACCTACCATTCCACTAGGATTCACCTCAAATCTGGAGAAACCTCATTCCATACCAACTGATGAGAAATCCAAGGAGAAATATAAAGGTATGAAAAAGATTGATGATCTTTTTCCTAAACCCCTTCCATTTATAAAAAGGTTTGTAGAAACCAAGAAGATGGCTGAGGAAGAAATACAAAAAGAATTTTTGGACACATTCAAGCATGTGGAGATTAACATTCCTCTACTTGAAGCCATTAAGAAAATTATAAGGTATGTGAAATTCTTAAAAGAACTTTGTACCAATGAAATAGGTCTCAAGGGAAATGAGAGGATAAATCTTGGAAGGAATGTGTCAGCACTCATTACACCAAATCTAGTAATGCTGACAAAGTGCAAGGATCTAGGGACATTCACCATCCCATTCACCATAGGGGTGTTGCTATTTTCTGATGCACTTTTTGATTTGGGAGCTTCCATAAATGTGATGCCTCACCTTGTATTCTCTTCTTTGCAGGTTGGTGAGCTGGAACCGATGAGAGTAGTGGTGGAGTTGGCAAATAGAGCTACCATATATCCCGTGGGAGTCCTTGAGGATATACTTGTTTGGGTAAGATACATGATCTTTCTAGCAGATTTCTATGTTCTTAACATGGAGGATGATCGGGTAAGTTCTCATGCTCCCATTATCTTAGGTAGACCCTTCCTCAAAACAGCAAAAATTATTATAAATGTCAATGAGGGTACACTTTCCATGGAATTTGGGGATGAAGTTTTGATATTTAATGTTACAGATTCCATGAAGTACCCCTTAGAGTATCGTTCTGCATTTGTTATCTCCCATTTTGAACCACCAAATAAAAACTCAATAAAATTTTATTGTTCTATGATTAGGGAGATTATGAGTATTAGTTCTATTTTGATGTCTATGTGTACTTACACGCCTATTTATAATGAACAAGACTCTCTTAGATTTGATTTTGAAATGGAATCATATTCATATTTTGATCATTTGAACTCTGATTATGACATGGCTGTTGAGTATGTTGTTGGATTTGATTCTTTATTCTCTGATTTTGATGATGTATATTCTGATATTGAGGATCTTTGTGCACATATTTCAGTTCCTTCTATGTCTTCATCCATAAACCACCCCCCTACACTAGAACACAAGCCATTTCCACCAAATCTCAAATACTCATACTTTTTGAGTGGTGAAAAATTAGCTGTTATCATTTCTAACAATCTCTCTTTTGAACATGAAGAATTTTTTTTGAATCTTTTGAGGGAGAACATTAGGGAAATCGGGTGGACCTTGGCGGACATATCAGGTATTAGCCCCTCCATTTTCATGCAAAGGATTCTTTTGGAGGATGGGTCTAAACTGGTGAGGCAACCACAAAGGATACTCAATCCAACACTTTTGGAGGTTGGTAAAAAAGAGGTTGAAAATTTTCTCGAGGTAGGTATAATCTATCCCATTTCAGATTCCCAGTGGGTGAGTCCTATTCATGTTGTTCCTAATAAAAGTGGTGTTACAGTTGTAAAAAATTATAAAGAGGAGTTAGTTATGATGGGGGTACAAAACAATTGGCGTGGGTATATTGATTATAGGAAACTAAACCAGTACACTTGGAAAGACCATTTCCCCCTCTCATTTACTGATCAGATGCTTGAGAGACTAGCTAGGAAGACACACTATTGTTTATTGGATGGATTTTATGGATATTTTCAGGTTCCTATAGCTCTAGAGGATCAAGAGAATACTACATTCACTTGTCCTTTCAGTACGTTTTCCTACCGAAGGATGCCATTTGGACTTTACAACGCCCCAGGTACCTTCTAGATAAGCATGGTGAGTATTTTTTCTAATTTTATTGAAACCTACATGGAGGTATTCATGGATGACTTTACAGTGTATGGGTCTCCATTTTCTGAATGTCTAAGTAGTTTGGGAAAGGTGTTGAATCGTTGTATTGATAAGAATATAGTCCTGAACTTTGAAAAGATTCATTTCATGGTAGAGCCTGGCATTGTCTTAGGGCATGTAGTGTCAAAACATAGGATAGATGTTGATAGATCTAAGGTAGATATTATTTCATACTTACCATATCCTTCATGTGTGTGTGATGTTAGATCTTTCCTAGGAATTGCAGGATTTTATCGGTGCTTCATCCAGGATTTTAGTAAGATTTATCTACCTATGTCACGATTACTACAAAAGGATTCTGATTTTGTGTTTAATGATTCTTGTCGGACTTCCTTTTATAATCTAAAGAAGTGTCTGACCACTCCACCAATCTTACAACCCCCACTGTGGGAGATTCCATTCGAGTTTATGTGTGATGCCTCCAACTTCACGGTTGGAGCTGTCTTATCTCAGAGGGTGGAGGGACCTTCACATGTGATCACATATGCTTCGAGGACATTAAATTTGGCCCAATCAAATTAAAAAACCTCAAAAAAAATATTTTCTTTCTGTTATATTTTCTTTTGATAAATTCCGTTCATATTTATTGGGATCTAAAATAGTTTTTTTTTCTAACCATGCAGCTCTGAGGTACCTCTTGAAGAAGCGAAATGAAAAGCCCAGGCTAATCCGATGGATGCTCCATCTTCAAGAATTTTACATTGAGATAAATGAAAAAAAAATGGGGATATAAAACTTGGTGGAAGACCACATGAGTAGGATTACTCACACACTAGAGGATGACACCTTGGACCAGGTACCACTTCGGGACACTTTCCCTGATGAGCATATTTATTCCATCTCAAGTATGCATCCTTGGTATGCGGATTTAGTGAACTACCTTGTTGCATCTGAAATCCCTACAAATTTAAAGAAACATCAAGTCCAAAAGTTAAAAAGAGAGTCTCGGTATTATGTTTGGGATGATCCATACCTCTGGCGCATGTGTAGTGATCATGTTATTAAGAGGTGTGTTCCTGATCATGAGTTGGAGTCTATTTTACATTTTTGTCATACACTTGATTGTGGTGGACACTTTGGACCCCAACGGATGGCTAGGAATGTTTTGGACTCTGGATTATATTGGCCTAGATTATTCCATGATGCCCATTTGTTTTGTAAGTCATGCTCTTGTTGCCAATACATAGGGAACATTTCTAGGAGACATGAGAAGCCCCTAATAACCCATACTATTCTGTGAGATTTTTTATGTATGGGGAATCAATTTTATCGGTCATTTTCCTTGTTACTTTTGTTTATTGTACATTATGGTTACTGTTTATTATGTGAGTAAATTGGTGGAGGCTAAGGCCAACAGGACTGATGATTCTTTTGTTGTTTTGTAATTTGTCAAACCGCAAATTTTCTGCAGGTTTGGAGTACCGAAGGACATCGTCAGTGACCAAGGGACACACTTATGCAATTGTAATTTGGCTTCCCTCCTTTGGAAGTATGGGGTCACACACAAAACATCAACACCATAACACCCCCAAACAAATATCCAAGCTGAGGTTTCAAATTGTGAGTTGAAATAGATTTTAGAGAAAATCATGCAGCCAAATAGGAAGGATTGAAGAAAGCACTTGGATGATGCATTGTTGGATTATAGGATAGCATTAAAGACACCCATTGGTATGTCCCCATTTCTTATTGTTTTTGGGAAAGCATGTCATCTCCCCGTGGAGGTTGAGCATCGAGCTTATTGGGATATAAAGAAATGCAACATGGATTTGTCCCAAGATGGAATCCAAAGGAAGCATCAAATTCAAGAGCTTGAAGAGATTCCATTGTATTCATATGAGAACTCAAGGCCATACAAGGAAAAATCAAAATCATCTCATGATAGAGTGATCCAACAAAAGGGGTTTCATGTTGGATACAAAGTCCTTCCCTACAGTTCACGACTGAAGCTAATGTATGGTAAGCTTCGTTCCAGGTGGTTAGGTCCTTATGTTGTAACAAATGTTTTTTCTTATGGTGTAGTGGAGATCACACAAGAGGTCAGAGGAAGGAGATTTACAGTCAATAGTAATATTTTTAAGAGATACATTGATGAACTTCCTACTAATACAGTGGATTTTATCACACTGCATGACCCCATCATCACTTGAGCATATCAGGCTGTTCCTAAACCTTTAACTTATTTATATTTTGTCCTATTTAGAATTATACATTTCATGTGCATATATCATCTCATGAGTTCACATTATGGACAATGCAATATTTTAAGTGTGGGGTAGGGAAACTTTTAGTTTAGTAATTCAAATTATTTTCCTAATTTTTTTTAATAGCAAACAAAACAAAAAAAACTGTGTGTTTTTCAAATTTTGTGAGTTTATTTTTCAATTTTCTAAGTTTTTTTTTAAATTTTTGAGCTGAAATGATTCTCATCACCATTTTTAAATCCATATCAATAAGTGAAACAATTTATCCCATAAAACTAAGCTAAAATGAATGATGAAAATAACTTTGTTTCAAGTTCAAATATTTAGTGATTTCATGAAAAGTAATCTACATTTTGAATCCCATGCCACATCTCACTATCTCTATATTTGAAATCACTTTCCTATGAGACTTCTGAACCATTATTTTCATATTCTTTAAATTCACCTACCTTCTTGAGGGAACCAAACCATTCCTGATTTAACCAGAATTTGATTTATTCCTGTCAAAACTTGCGGGTTTGAGGTACTTATGTTTAAATTATCATGGCATTTGTTTGTTATTAAAGACCCTATTTAAACGAAACCTTTTTTATAATGGCGTACCTTGAATATTTAATCCTTGTATCCCTTAGAAGCCATGAAAATCCTGTTAGGTTAGCCACATTACAAGCTAATTTTCCCTATCGAACCAACTCTTGAAGTGAATTTGCATAATCTAGTTGAGCATAAGTGTGTGGGAAGCTATCTTATGTTGTGACACAACATTCTGTGATACATTGGGTGAAAAATTAAATTCTGAAGAGATGTTTTTTCTACTGAAGAAAATTATTATATTGAAAGTTGTTCCTTTTCTAGAGCTTTCCTGATAAGTGAAGCTGTGCCTTTCATGGAGCTTCTAAGAGAGGTAGAAAGTTGTTCCTATCTGGAGATTTCAAGAAAATCATGTTTGAGAAGATTGACATTTTTTTTTTGAATGATGAATGGTGTAAACTTTCCATGAATTTTCATGATGATGGAGCTGAATTTTTGCTATCTCAATTGAGGAAGAGACCATATTTAAGTGAAAAATAAATTAATGCAATTTTGCTTCAAAAATAGTCAAGCCCTCCTCATTCAGCCTCAGAATTTTTCAAATCTAAATCCTACCATGTGAAAAACACAGAACAACCCTGGAATGTAATGATGATAAACATATGTCCTTGACTCACATCGGGTGGCGATGTAGGAATTTATCAAGCCTATGGTGACCCTTATATGAGTTTGGATAAGAAATACATTTCTAAAAAATTAACATATGTGTGATAAGAGAAAATTAAAGGGAGGTAAGTTTTTTGTGCATGGGAGGATAAATTAAGTGGAAATATATTGAATGATATAAATGGAAAACTTGAAATATGTTTTTTTATGAGTCATGATATGTTTTTATTCTTGGTGTGGAATTGATGGATCTCAATGATATGGGTTTCAAAATTGTTTTGATTTAATATTGATCTTTACCTGATATAAGGTTTTTCCCAGAAGTGAAAAAGGGTAAGTGTGTGGGAGTTGATAAAAAAATATTTTTTTGAATATTTTATTGATAATAAATGACATAATTTCCTCACATTGTGCTAAATATGTTCAATTATGAAATATTTCAGATTAGATCATTCATTTGAAAATTTGATGAAAAATCATATTTTACCCTTTCAAAATTCACTGTAGTATTTCGGGCATAAATAATGTTATGTAAAATATTTTTACATAAAATTTTTTAACTATGTTTCTGACTTAATGGATTATAAATTCTATTTAGGACATGGGAGATGTATCATGCATTTGAGGGGAGTAAATGGTTCATGACGACAAAGCTGTACAGAACTATCCAGATTGGACATCACTTCACCATTTGGGCCGTATCATTTTCATCCAGGCTTTTATTGGGACCAAATTTTGAGGGAAGCTCGAAGAAATGATTATGAATAAATCATCCTTCTATAAGTCTGGCCAATTCATGGGTTTTTGAGGTTAACTATGTGGTGAAACATGGAATAAAATGTTTGGCCGAGTTAATATTTCACACTTAAAAAAGTAATGTAACCATAGCCCTCAAAAATTATATTTAAAGAGGTTTTTCAATCTTTGGGAAGGATGTTCTAGGATTTGGGAAGGTGTTTCCTAAATGATGTCTCTTTGGAGCCCCTCACAACTCTTGGAAAAAGTATGGCTTTGTGGAATCCTCTCTTCCAAAAAGGCTCTCCTCTCCCACCTCCTATTTGTATTTCTTTTCTTTCATTTTTGTATCGTGAATTTTTATTCAATTATTATTCTATGTTCTTACCTTTTATTCTTATATTAATCTTTCTAATTGGGTTGGAATCAATAGTGGATATGAAATTGGGTTCTACCCTTTCAATCATTTGCTCATGCAAAACGTGTCCACGATGACCACACTGCCCATGGAAGAGTAGTTTTCTTAGTGATCGGTCTATCATCTACCCTCTTAATTTAATTATTTCTAATAATTGATCTAATGTAATTCACTTAATATGATACATGAATTGTGTTTTTAAATTATAAGAAACTAATCATGAAATTGAAAATTAACAAAAAAAACACACGAAGTCAAGATTTTGTGTAAATTGTGAGAGCGCGATCTTAATCAGTAATACAAGACCACACAGGATAAAATTGAAGAGTTTAAATATAATCTCTACACACATTTAATCTTCATTTCTTGAATGTATATGTGCTGTAATTATCCACTGACCATAAGCTAACCTTAGAACAACAATCAAAGCAGGGTGTTGCGATTGCGTGTTCCTAAGCTAGCTTAGGGTTTAAGTAATTTCATCTTTGTGGTTAAGTTAACTCTTATAGGGTTTGAGGGTTAACAAATTAGGAGATCATAATTAAGTGGATATTGATTTAAATGATAATGATTAATAATTAAATTAATAGTTAGAGTTAGATCGATTAAACATCATAAAAATTGTTTTCTAAAAAAAGATCTTCTCATTGTGCTTTGTTAATCAACTTACATTTCAAAATTAAAAACAAAAAAATTAAAATCTTCTTACAGAAAACTTCTTAAATATTTATAAACTATAAACACCCCCATTCTTTCAAGTAGTGTTTTAATTCTATTCTATTTTATTTTTAAAATACATTTAAGAAGTTGTTTCAATTTACATCCTCCTTTAAGAAACGACCTTGGTCAGCCACTCTACTGCACCTAAGTACCCCAAAAACCATTATTCATTTGAGGGCGCCCATGACATCACACTTTAAAAAACCATTTTTGAAATTGGAATCCCACAAAATTAGTTTGTTTTTTCAAAATTGTTTTGATCTGAAAAATTGTGTCATTTATTTATAATCCAATGGTTATATGGATATCTTTTTTTATGTATTAGAAGTTTTTTTTATTCAGTAATATTACATGTGATCTAGAATTCATACTCTTGTTTTATCATGATATGAGATCTTGTTGGTGGCTCGGCTTTGGAGTGATTTTTAGTTGGTTTCCACAGATGTGTTGGATATTGTGATGTGGTCACAAATAGTTATTTGTTTGCAATATTTCCAATTGTTAAACATAAGGGTTATTTCTCATGCTTCACAAGCTAGATCCACCTCCTCAAATAATTTCTCATCCTGTTAGTTGAAATAGAGAGCTATTTGGGATCGATTTAAAGTGCTTCCGGGTCGTGATAATTCTTTTGGGTATAGTAGTTGTGTTCGGTGATCTTGATGTGTTTCACCGTATTCCTTTCCCATTCTGCTCCTCATTTGGAGTGAGATATAATTTTGATATATATCTATGAGTTCCTATTTAGATGACGGTTTTTTGTTGAGAAAGTGATGTTTTTTTGAGTGGTTTGATTCTTAGAACCTGAGAGCATTTCAACAAATGCTTCAAGATTCAGGGCTCCATCCATAGGCCTTGGAATGAAGCTTTTCACGCAGTCCGGAAATATACAGAGGTGTGGGGAGCATGACCATGCTTCTGCCCCCACCATTGTGGTATAATAGTTTCTATGTATCTATTGTGGTTCCTCATTACTATGAATTTTCCTTTCTCACAACATGAATGGTGGACTTACCCCTCACACAGTGTCTATGGTTATGCCTTTATGGATATGGGTTTTTGATCAATGTCCATGTGCGGACTATCTGTGAAAATTGGATGCGGTCTTGGTGTTACATATTCATAGTTGGAGAATTTTGGGTAGTTAATTTGTTTCTTTTGTTGTTTCATTGGCCTAATTATTGGGTCCCCTTCTCTCCCCTCCCTGAGTGGTGGGGATCCGAATCTGTACCGAAAGGGTTGGACTAGTTCTTGTCCCCTCCATTCAATAGTGGGATGTTTAGATGTTCATGTTGTAACCATATTAACTTTGGTTTGTGGGTTATTATGGGAGAGTTTTGGTGTCCATGTGCTGGTGAGGCCCAAATCATGGTAATGTTTAATTCTTTTTTTTCGTTTCAAGTTGGTTTCTAAGGGTGGGGAGACCCACTATGGGTCTCGATGAGCGTTCCTTGGGATTTTTTGGATGGTAGTTGTGATTTAACAGTGGGGATCCCATTCCGGACACCACCCTAAGTAATTTTATTTAGTGATTGGACTATGGTTTGGGTGATTGTTGGGTTCATTTGGAGAAGTCAAAACAATCTAGTTCTTGGTTTGGTTGTGGAGGTGGTGGCTTGATAATTCAGTTAATTCTTCGTAAGTGGTTGTGAGTTGGTGTTTTTTTTGGCAAGAGTATTAAGGTAAATTGTTGGTGAATGATATTTCCTTAGCTTTAGAGGAGTAATTATGTTGATATGGAATCCTTAGGTGTACCTCGCTATGGGAAAGACAGTCAAATGCCTCGTAGGATGGTAGTAGTGATATGGTCTCCTACCGTCATCACTCCACCGGGCCACTCGTTCGGTCAATGCACAATCCTCTAACCTCATGAGTGACTAATATATTCTAATAGTTGGGAGTCACCAATTACACTATAGGAACAACCTGTTACTTATATATATGAAGTATTAATGCCATATCACAGATGGAGTCAGTCTTCTTACCATCATCGGATCAGTTCGGACTGGCGCACGACGCCCTCAGAGAAATAATCTTACTGGATATTACAGAAGAACTAAATCTTTTATCACGGATCAAGATGAAAAAATAGAGTAAAAAAGTTGAAGAAGTAGTCAACCAAGAGTAGACCCCTTTGATCCAGAAAAAGTGAATAGGACTAAATAATAAGAGAAAATACTGAAGGTGAGTCATTCTCGTCTTAGGGTAGGATATCCATAAACATTCAATCACATGAACTTCTACATGTGATGAAATAAAACTTACATCTCGAGGAAAATCAACACAAGTTATCCCTTTTTACTCTTCATGATAGACTGAGAAAACTAAGGAAAAAGAAAGAAAAAGTAGCATTGAAATATTTTTTTTATCAATCATAATTGTCTCCTAGGATCTATTCTATCAGTTGAAAAGTGTTATGGCTTTCCGACTGTGGAAAGCCATAATGGTGGGGAGAATTGTCACACCCGGTTTTTTCTTTTCATGTCATGGTTTTGATCCGGTACATTGAAAATATAGATCCTTTTATTGAGTGTTGGGTGAGACTAATTTTTAGTTTTTAACAACCATATATTTCTAATCACCTTAATTTGGGTTCCTCATTTCTTGTTTAAGAGTTTTTTGAGAGAGGCTGGTTACTTCATGATTTGGGCCAATCGTGAGCCCATTTCCAATTTTAAGAACAAAATTTGTTTCTATTTTAACTCCTTTGTTTTTCAAAAAAAAATTAGCCATTACACTTCATAATTTTCCTCCACATACATATTAAAACTTCCATATTATTTAAGACCCCTTAAGAATCCATAATCATGGTGAATTTGGGTTACTTATTTAGTTATTGGGCTACACCATGGGGCCACTTCCAATTTCAAAAAAATAAATTATTTATTTTATAGATTATTCTTTTTTTAATATTTTTTTGTGATTCCACCTCCCACTCGAAGAAAAAATACCTAGCCTCACCCCCATTATCTAGTGTACCTTTTTGGAGCTCATGTGAAGTGAATATTAGGGCGAAAGTTCTCAGGTTTCCTCAAATCTTTCAAAATTGAGAAGGTAAATTATTTCGTACATAAATCATTAAATTTTACTCTTTTCCCCATAAATATTATTTCCCTAGTTCTTCCAAAACATAGGAGCCTCTCCAATAATTTTCAACCCCTTATGTTTTCTCTAATGGTTCAGATCTAATGGAAGACGAAAAGTTCCCTAGTTGAAAAGGTGAGATTCTTTCTCCTTTATCCTCCCACTTCTTCCTCCTTTCATTATTTCTTGGATTTATAATCACCCCAGGTCATGATAGACCTAGGGTTATATTATCCCATGATTTTTTATGTGGGTTTTGTTAGATTGGGGCTGGTAAGCATAGGTTTTGGGTTTGTAAACCCTCGGATGGTGATATTGGGTGTGTGTTTCCATTACGCCAGGGATTTGAGGTAGGATATCCCTTGCACATGCCATTATCATTTAATTTTAATAATTTTATTATTGTTCACATATTATATATATGTTTATTATTGGTTTTAATCATTTATATAAATTTATTGGTGTAAAAATGGTTTTTTAAGCACTGTTTTGTGAAAGGTAGTGTCATTTTGTCAAAAAAGTGCACACCAAGTGTCTCTTCAAATGTTCCGCTATCTTTACCAACTATTTTGTGAGGTTTAGAAACCATTTTATGGTATTTTGAACATGTTAAATTATCTATAATAAAATATGGCATGAAATTAGTATTTTATTCCTAGTCATGTTCATAAAATAAATTGTTTTGTTTAAAAAGGGCATGTTATGTATTCGGTAAATTACCTTGTTGGATTTTATGTGTTATGTGTGATTTAAAAATTATTTTTTTTATTAATAAATTAATTTTAAGAATGAAAAATGTTATTTCTGGGTCCTTAAACGAATTTCCAATTTTTATTTGGTTTTAAAAACAAATGGGTTTTGGGTTACAACATGTTTTGGCCCGAGTTGTCGGAAAATGGACCGTTTCACATCCTTATGAAAATTGTTGTGTTTTGAGTATGTAACCATAGTATTTTAAGGGATTTATGAATGTGGTTTTCTTGTGTAAATGTTTTTTATACACCTCCTTAATAAACATTAAATTCATTTCTTTGTCAAATTTTAGTTTTGATAAAAACTTTAAAGAATCGTCTTGCCTTTCCTAAAAATAAAGAATTAGTGTTTTACATGTATATACCATGTTGCGTCAATTGGTATTTTTTTGTGGTCTATGAAATGATTTTATTAAATGTTTTTAGGTCTACCAAATATGGTTTTGTATGGTATTGTTGTGTTTTTATACTTAAAAGAGTGCTTTTGAATGAGTTTTATGTGAAACCCCTCAATACACTCCTTGAAATTGTTTTACGAATATTTTTAGTGGTTTATTGATTCATGAAAGAAATGTGAAGAATGTTTGTCAGATGTTTTTGTGTTTATGGTTTGGTAATTTGTTTTTTATGTGAAATTTTTTTTTATAATATGTGTTACTTAATTGACTAATAAAGGGAATCCTGAGTATCTAGGTGGGCGGACGTGTACTAGTATGTTAATGATCATGTGGGGTCTGGCCCCTATTTCACATAGTAAGTTTGACGATGACAACACAAAATAAACTATAATGATGATGTTTTTGGGGGACTATTGGGTTATTTTTATTCTCCCTACTAGTATCTCTTGTGCAGAAGAACATATATTTATTATAGTTACTTTCACCGAGATATGAGATACCTAGGGCTCACAAGAAACTAGTGCCTAGGGGTCTTCCTATGACTTGTTCTCATTGGATATTTTGTACTCACTGTTGGAATATGGTGTGTTTGGTTGGTAAATTCATCAGTTTGAGTTATTTATTTAAAATTTTAAATTCTTTAAAGCATCCCTCTTGAAAACTATTTCCATTTTTAAGTTACACCTCTTTGAAAATTGTTACTAGTATTCTTGTTTATAAAACATGAAAAAATATTTCTAGTAATTTTTTTTATAGCATGGGAACTCATTTAGAAAACATATATTTTTATTTTTATTTAAAACATTAAATTGATGTTTCTTTTATTTTAAATGATGTGCATTGGGAGTAGAATATCGGGCTAACATACTAAGTTTTAATACTCATGCCTATATTCTTCTTATGTTTTTATCCGTTTTCATGTTTTAGCTTGAGTTAGATCGCCTTGGGAGACATGTGATCATTGCGTTGGAGAGTGACCAGTGGGGTCACATGGAGTTAGTTCGTTATTTTTTCTAGTTATTTGAGATTTTGGATTATTTTTACTTTCAATTTCTTGTACAATTAATGTTCAGTTCAATATTTATATAAATGTATTTTTGGGCTGCCCATTTCTTTTCGTTGTTTGTTTTATATTTTATATGTGTGTGAAATCATTCCCGTGTGTACTCTATTGATTCCTTTGGTGCTTGTATCATTCCCAGGAGGATTGGAAATACCTCTCGGGACTTTTTGTGGGCTGGACAGGGTGACCGATTCAGGATCGACTCAGGCTGGTTCGTGAGATAATATATATTCATTATATACATATTCATAGTCATCCATAAAAGTTACAATTAGAAAAATTAATTGAGTCCTTTAAGGAGATGGTAGATCAAATGTAGGCATGAACATTGTTTTCATTTTTTAATGGATGGAAACAAATAAAAATAAATATTAATTAAACATTATAGGATCTTTATTATATCATATATATCATATATATTCATGAAATAATTCTTCGTAAAATCCATATAAAATATAAATGAAAAAACACATTGTTTTTTGGAGCTTGTAGTCCAAACGTACGAATGAATGACGTATACATTTCCCAGAGGATCAGATGGTATGTATGTAGATGTGATATTATAAACACAGAAGTATAATTATTTCATAAATATTATATATAAATATTAAAACCATTATAATACCCATCCATAAAATATGGTTATGGAAGATTAATTTTATCTCTACATGGATATGGTAAGTAATACATACGCACAAAGGAGTGTTAATTTTATTTATTTATAATGGTAAAGAGTGTATATAATGGTGTTTTCATAATACTAATATAATTTTAGTATATTTAGTATGATTAATTTATTATTTTAATATGATAAACACATACTTATAGGAGGTAAATAAACATAGTAAATAATGTTATTAATTAAGGTGATTACCAGTTATTTGAAACGACACCTTTAGATATCCTATAAAGGTCCCTAGGGATGATATTTTGGGAATAATTGAACCTATAAATATTGTATGTGGATGTTTATAATATAAATTTCTAGAGTTTGGTCTAGATATAAGGCTCAATGTGGAGAAAATAAATTAGGGGGAGGTGACCTTTTACAATTGAGGTGAGGGGAACTATTGGAATTTCTCAATATATTAAATTATAATAAATTCATTATCAAGAAATATTCCTACAAATTTATATTTATTATAAGATAAGGTATGATATCATTGTAATCCCATAAAAAATATGTGTTAAACATGTTTTGGTGTAATTTTGATTAACTCTTTGTTTACTAACATTAATTTTACCTACGATGACATCTTTTTCTATATTAAGGGGATTTAATTTTCAATCATAAGGATAAAATTTTGCCATAAATGGAAAATTAGGGACGTTTTATACCATATGATATCACCCATATCTTATTTAAATTTTTATATGATTTAAATGATTTAGTAATATATTATTTTTATAAAATGGCATTATTTTTAATTTAGACACATTTTCATTTAATTTGACATAAAATACATAAATAAAAAGATTGAATTAAAATATAAAATTTCAACATAAAAATAATATGCAATATTCACCAATATAAATAGTGTAACTCTATAAATTACTAAAATTATATTACTTGTAATATTTTCAATATCATTTATTTTAATTTTCCATTAATGGAATAAATATTTTTTTAGCATTTTTTTAGAATTTAGGTTGAATATATAATTTATAAAAAGTATAAATAAATTATAATCATGAATATAATTTAGTTATTCAAAAAAATTACTTTTATATTCATTATAACATTTTTCTTTATGTGGAAATCAATAGATATTTGAAACAAAGGTTCTGACATTTTGTAACTTTTGTTGACATAAATATATATAAATAATTTTCATGGAAAATTACCCATTAAACTAATAAATTTCAATACTAAGGTCATAAGAATAAAATTAAATTCATTAAATATTATTTTCGGTGAAAAATAATGAATTATTCACTTATTTTTAATCCTGATTAACCTGATTTACCCTTTACCAAGGTGATAAATTTTACCACGGTTACAATTCTTTTTGACCAAAACTAAAAGGGGTATTAATAAAATTGTAACAAAAAAATTATAAATTTTTAATTTATATTATCTAATTAAATATCTAAAAATGGTAGAAATTAATTTTAATATATTTACAGAAAATTTGAAAAAAAATTTATTTTTAGAAAAAAACATTTTTTAGCATAAAGATGGATTTACTGTTATGCTATTCTTAGAAAAATAATTATTAAATATTTAAAACCTTTTATTATGTAGACAATATAGAAATTTCCTTAAATTAAATCACCAATAGAGGTTAATATAATTTATTAATAAAAAAAATTTATAAAACAATTTTAGAGAGAACATCGGGTTTACATTCAAAAAAAAATTAATTATAATCACTAGATAACTAATTAAGAATTTTTATAAATGTGTATAAAATGTATTATTAATTATTTTGTTATTTCTGTTCATTCCCTCCATGTTAATGGCTATATGATAATAGAAATGTCAAATTTTGACAAAGTTATGTGGTTCATCTAAACTCACTCTTGGGTGTGATGAAAACTATCAAAGAAATAAAATTATTTAATGAAAAAATTTTCCTAAAAATCTCAGTGTGTTAAAAATATTGCATTGTATATTACATATTTTTTCTCTCACAACAAGGTAATTAATGTTTGCTGAGGTATTAGTAGTTTATCGATTCATAATTAACAAAAAATATTATGATGAAATCCATTACCCAGTGTAAGATATGACTTTAAGGGAATTGATAGATAAAAAATGGAGGTGTGTGTCACTTTATGATATAGTTGTTGTTGTGCTGATTCTTACCATTTATCTATTAAATGAATCTTTTTTCCCAAATTAGTCTTCCAACAAACAATTTCTATTAGATTATTTATTTTTTCTTGTATAATTTTTATTTTATCATCAATATCAATATTATCATTTTATTTCTCAATATATTTTCATAGTGTGACTCCCAAACATTCACCTTTAATGAAACTATACTATCTTGGATGATTTAAATCAACTAAAAGTTGTTTTAATTTTTCTAGAGTAGAAGAAAATTATTGTGCCTAGACTAGATAAAAAATATCATAAATTAAGTAGTCATTGTTTTGTATTAAATTTTAATATAGTACATATTTTTATTATGTCATACTTATACATGATTACCATAAATTATATGTTTTTTCATCATTTCTTTTTACCTTTTTATTTACATGATCCTTCTTCGATAAAACATGATATGGGATGGAAATTTTTGGAGATTTAGATTCCTAAATATTCATATAAATAAATGAATAAAATTATATTTTTGTTTCATATCACATGAAAATTTTGATGTATATTTCAAAAAACATAGTTTATCAAGTGCATTATACACTATCCTTGGATTATAGAAGCACTGTGATGGTTTTGATGTGTGTTATTTATTTTTTATACTCCTATTTCATTTCATATATTAAAAATTATGAATCAATGTGAATAATAAATTTAATTTCAAATAATATATTATAAATTATACTATACCTTAGATTATTCCTCCTCCTAAAGGAAAAAAAAGCATTCCAATTATCTTGGATTATGATGTGTGTTTATTTGGATTATGGGTGGGGTTTTTTATTCCCCTAATAATCCTTAAGATGATGTTTTATTATAAATTTATAAAATTCTCTATGAGCCTTTATAATGAATATCTATATGAATTTCATCAAACAATATTCTAATTTAAATTTATTATATAAGGGATAATGAAGGCTAAATCAAAATTTAATTTATTTATTTTGAGTAAAATATCAGAATTACATCATAATGTTTCCATAATTTATTACAAAATTAAAAATTTCAATACAAGACTAATATTTTTCATGCATCTATATAAATAATCACAAGATTTTGAATATTTTATTCAATGTATCTAATGAAAATGGGATTATTATGGCCCATATATTGGCTACATTCATTCCCACAAAAATTGAATTTTCTACCTCAACTTCCCACATTAATAAATAACATGATCATGCTATGATTCTCTTGTATTTTTCAACCTTATCAATGTTTCCCTTATTTGTCACATTTATGTTGTTTCTTACCTCTAAAATATTACTCACCTTATATTATTTCCATAATTTCAACACGAATGTTATTTTACCCTCAATATTATTATAATTAGTAGATATATAATCCATTATCAACAAAACTATTTAAACACATAATTTTTATTATTTGAATATAGTACTAAACACATAGTATTGTGAGGTTACACATTGTATATATAAAAAATTAATCATATACATTTTACTTATTAATTTAAATAATTTTCTTTCATTAATGATCTAATGGATTTAGTGCCTCTATAATTTATCCAAATCCTATCTGTGTGGTCCCCTATGACATACAAGATAACTTTTATATTGGGACCATCCAGAAATGATTTATAAATCCCAGTTAAAGGGTTATACTCAATGAAATTTTCATTTTATCCTCTTGTTTTTTTGGCCATATAAAAACAATTTGACAATTTTCAATTCAATGATTAGAGTCCAAAATAAATGTACTACTTATGATTTCATTATGGAAATTCCATCACAGTACCCTTCCTAACTGAAATTCACATTCAAAAATACTAATTCATTTATTTTAACTAAACTCTTATTATCAAACCATTTACATCAAAAAATTCCCACTTAAAATATTGAATAACAAAACATCCATATTTTTATAACAATGCAAACTAATGATATATTTTTATAAATTATTTTTATGACCTTGGTTCTAAATACATGTATTTATTCATCCATAAGAGTAACTCTAATATTTTTCATCATACAATGTTAAACCAATAATTTTTTCTATAATGTATATCATCTAACTAAATAAGAAAATTAAGAAATAAATGATCACTTGGTCCTTTGTATAGTCATAAAAGTTGTTTTGAAAATGATTTTATACTTACAGATAAATACTTAAAAATATTTTATCAAAACCATTATATAAATTATTGACTTTATGTATTTGATATCTATATTTTATCCATTGATAGATTCAAATACCTAATAATTACTTTATGAGTTTTAATAAATGGGGAAATCTATATAATATTATATAAAACCTAAAGGTGATCCATGTCCCCCTCGGTAATGATAATTGTGACAAAATCACTTTTAGAAATTCCTTCACCCATAAGCTTCTCATTTTGATGATGATTCAGGGGGGAAATATTTTACACTTAAAATAAGTTCTTAATATACAATTTAATGTTTAATTCAACAATATATCACTCTATTAAAAAAATATTCCAGTCAACTTGGATGTTTATTGTACCCTTTCAAGATATTCATACACCATCCAATCAGTTACATCCATAGGTAATGTACAAAAGCCCAAAGTAACATCTCTCTAACCAAGTGAACCATCATATCAAATAATGAAGTTGGTAAGACCAGATCTAATTTATATAATATGATATAAATTTTCGTTTAAATAATTAGAGCATTTTTTAGGTCTATAAGATTTTCATATCTAGATTTTAAAAGAAAAAAATATTGGTTAATGTGTGTAAGACAGTTTATGTAGTATTCAATTTAAATCCATTGGCTTTAAATATTTCATCAAAACATGATAGTCACGTGATTTTATTCAATTTCACTTCGAATCAGTCATCGACATGATATTCATTATATTTTATGAATAGTCCTCAAAAACATTATAACAATAAGAAATTAAAAATAAATAAAATCTCTCTTTCCAAGTATAACGACTAGGATCTAGTTATGTAACACAAAGAGATGGGGATTCAATGGTAGACACTTTTTATGAATTTTTTACCTTTTAATTCGACCTCTTGAACTTGTTATGGTTCATAATCCTTTCAATGATATCTCTTAACCCCACGAAACTTGTAGTAGTAATATAAAAGATAGAATCACATATTATTCACCAGGATCATGAACAAATCTTACTCTTTAACATATTGATTAGACACCACAACATGTTTTCTCCTCTATAATATTATTTTCAATAACAATTGTCTCCAGAGACTATAGATGTGTGATTGGTTACACTCGCATTCACTTGTCTTCAGGAACAACTAGTTATAGTCCCTGATAGTTAATCATCTAGTTTTTTGGTGATATACCCCATCCACTAACTCTTCTATCAAGATTAGTTATACACCCCAACCATATTTCCTCCAGACTGGTTTTACATCCCATAAAGTATTCCATTAATTATTTGATCCTTGAATATAAATTATTACATTGGATATATTTTTTATTTTATTCCAGTTATGAAAAATCTTCCACTGTGAGTGTAAAAGATCTAATTCACTAATATATAGTTATTCAAGATCTCAAATAGCTAAATTGAACTGGTTTTTTATACATGAAAATCCTTCCATATCTAGTAAAATATATATTCTTCTTGGTATTAAAATGTATAAGAGTGTATCCTAAATTGACACAATGTAACATCCTACCCAGCCTAATTAGATTGAAAATGTGTAAAGATATTACTTGGCCTTCAGAAACATCCCCAAGATGCCAAATATGGAAATAAAAGCAAAGGGCTTCATAAGTAATTAAGGGATGAATATTCCTTTCAAAGTAAAACAATCAAACCAAACAAACCATAACTAAACAACCAATGAATGATGAAGGAATATAAATTAATAGAAAAAATTTATATATAATCAAGAAAAGTATACTAGAGTACCAAGTAGAGACCATGATAAATAATATTTTCAAGGAATAAGATAATACAAAAAAATCTCATAGAATCCAAAACACCAACTCCACAATTATCAAAAATATATATGCTTCAACTCGACAATCCATTACTAGGATTAATGAACCACCAATGATAAAATGTGATACATTACCATTACATGTGTCCTGATAAACAATATCTAAAAACACACCAAAGTGAAGCTGGGGGTGAGTAATGAAACTCATTAGGTTTTTTCAAAAATACTATCCTACTCATTCCACTATGATAGAATATATTCGTACAATTATATAAAAATATAAATATACAACATTAAAAACTATTTATATAAAATCCAAAACATTTCTAAGAGAAATATTTTTAAACCAATACTGTTTTTCAATCCAAATACATTTCCAAAGAAAGAAACTAAAAATTCCATTATCCATTTCTCAAATTCATTTGGAATAATCCATTTTATATCAAATAACCACACATAAACACTAAACCACATAATCTTAGTGTTTACCATTGATGGGAGAACTTAACATCCATAACCCATACATTTGATGATGGTACATCATGACTATTATCCATCCTATTGAACTCATGATTAACCATTTAGTCCAATAACCACACCAAAACAATGTTTTCTAAATAATTCCAATAAAACGATAGATTTATTGAAAACACTTTTCCATATATAAAACCCAAAAAAGAATTTTAGAGTAGTTATTTTAAAATCATGTTACCATTTTAAATTTCCACAAAAACAACCAATTTTCACATTTTCATAAACCATCACAAAAGAGGGTTTCCTTCAAAAATTGAAAAAAAAATCACTATTAATTTCGATAAAAACAATAAATTTTAATTCAATCCTTAATGTTATAATAAGATGATCTGAGAGAGAATCCCCCTACATTGGATACTATAGAAGAAATAAATAATGACACAAATTCATCAACAAAATGGGGTTGAATATCCAAAAACCCACATTATATCTTATTCTCAGACATCAACACATCCAAATATCATCATGATTAGGATTAACCAATAATGATCTATCAAAAACAGATGAGATATATGAATCCAAGAGAGGAAAAAATAATATATCTAAGAAAATTACCAAGAACGAGGACTTACCAAGGAATACATACATCAATGGACTAGTATTTTCCAACGGATCTCTCTTATATCAAATGGGAATATCTCCACAACAGTTGGGTGGAGAAAAAACAATGTTAGGGTCATAAAAGAGGAAAACATAGTGTATTAGAGGTAATAATGAGTGATATAAAAAATTTAATTATTTAATTTTTAATCATTCATGGTTTAGGCGCACAGTTGGGAAAAATATGTGAAAATTTGAACTATCCACTTTCCTTAAAACACGATTTTCATAGTTGGATCATAAATTTAGACAAACCGTGTGTAAACCATGTTTCCTATATTCCAAATTGAATAGTTACTCTTGGTTTTCCACATATTTTGGATAAACCATGTGCCTAGCCATGAACCTAGCCAATAGCATCAAGATCAATTTTCATGGTTTTCTGTAGGAGTTGCATAGTTTCTTCTAACCATGATTAAACCATGAACCTCCATAAAAATCCCAAAACATTTCATAATTCCAATAAACCCTACCAAAATTCAACCAAACACTTTAAATACATAAAATATATAAATAATTTGTTACTTACTTGAGATAAGAGGGTCTTAATTCTCCCCACCATTTTTTTTTATATCCCCATATAGTAGAATACCACCATTTTCCTGAAATAGTTTAGGCCACTACCCAACTGTTTCCTTCTACCATTCCCATGACTCTTCCTGAATCATAACATGTTTTAACTAAACACACACTGGATTGATGTTCTTTCCACACACCACTTTCACATACCTATCCATAATCATTACCGTCGTATGACCAAAGAATCATTTGAATACAGGTCCATGTGATCCCATCGAATCACATTGTCATGATCAATATGATACTTTTTCAACTAAAACACATGAAACACATTATTCATTGTTGTTAACTATGGTGAAAATTTAAAACTATATTCCACCTCACCAACCCATTCAAATATGTCCAAATGGATTATGTATAAAGGAGGTAACTTTCCTTATATCCCAAAATCATGAAACCCATACATTTGATAGATTCATAGGAACAAATGATCAATAACGTTGAATGAAAAAAGTCATTAATGATGATATTCATATGATAACTAATGAATATAAGACATCTCCATTTTTTTGTATCAACTGAAGATTATATGTTGTCTCTCAGAAAAGGTTTGGCCCAACCCAGGAACTCACTACTTCACAACATGTCTTCTAACATTTTCATCATCCTTTCATATTATTTATACATATGAGGATGATAATATATACTTGTGGTTAGCTGAGTACCAAGGGCTTGAAATATAGATTTCTAGATATAATACTTAAACCTTATATATCAATCTGGTACTATCAAAATCGGAATTTCATGCCACTTTGTGACTTTTCAAATATTTTTTTTGACAAATCCTCAACCATATGATATTCACAAATAGGGATTAAATGGGAAAAATTTAGGAGTGGATCCACTATCACCCATATAGAATCATTTTTCTCATTCATCCTTGGGATACCTTTTAGAAAATCCATGGCTATGTTCTCCCTTTTCCATAAATTAATTGGTAATGACTGCAACATATCAATTGGTCCTTGATGCTATACCATAACTTGCTGGCAAGTTAATTATCTCAAAACAACTCATCCACCTTTAATTTCATTCCCAACAACAACAAAAAGTGCTTTAAAATCTTTATACATCTTCAGTGGTCCAGGATGCATATGTCTTCTCTAATGGTGGTATGCACGAAGATGTTATTCTTGAAAAGCCATAGGTATGACCATAAGATTTCTGAAACCACAATACTGAAATCCCATCAATTTTATATCCCTCAATGGTCTCCCCACAATTTATTTTTGACCTAATTATAGCAGATTATGAATTGGACTTCTACCCCTAGATAACCATCTCCATCGAATCAGGAAGAAAAGAACCTGGAATGAAAACCGCTACACTACCTCAGTATTTACAATCTAAGTGCATGTTTTCTAACACCAAAATCAGATTCCATTGATCTAAAGCCTTTTTCCAAAAAATAATATGTCTTTCTACTTAATTCATCTACCAATGAATTTTCTTTACCTTGTGTATACCTCTAAGTAGGGTAAAAAATTTATAGATAGTCCATTAATCTTATTTATCACATGTTCTAATATCTTTTTGAGAAAATATTATTTAATATCTTGTGATCACTAAACATAGTAAATTTCTCACCAAAGAGGTAATGATACCATCTCCTAAAAGCATGGACTACGACAACTAACTCCAAATCATGTATTGGGTAGTTATCATCTTGTAACTATAACATCCATGGGTTTTAAGAAATAACATGATCTCAATACATGAGAACACATCCCATCCCTAATCTTGAAGCATCACAATACACCATTTAACCTTTTTATTAATCTAGAAATATCAATATCTGTGTTTTTTTAGGATAACATTAAGCTTCTGAAAGCACTATTGAATGTCATAATTCCATTGAAATACAACAGTATTCCTTATGAAAGCTTCCATTCACGGAGATGGTCATGAAATCTCACGGAAAAATGATAATAACCTACTAAACTAAGGAAATGATGTTCCTAAAATAAACTCATTGGCAGTTTCAAATAGATAAAATCCTCTATCATTTCTATATCCATAAAAATTCTTCTTTTAGAGGAAACATGGCCAAGGAAACCTACCTCTTGTATAAAAAAATAAAACATTGAAATTTTTTCATGAAAGTGATGATCTATTACGATTCTAAACATTATATGTAGGTGTTTATCATGATTATCCCTTTTCCATGAATTCACTAGTATGTCATTCAAAAACACCACCCAAAATAATCTATATATATTTGAAATATCTTATTCATAAATTCCATAATGATTTATGCTTCATTCATAAGGCTGAAAGGAATCAACACATACTTATATTGTTCTTATATATTACTAAAATCTATATTTGGAATATGATTTTTTGATGATGAAAATAGTGATATCCTAGTCACACGTAAATTTTAGGGAACAATTGAGATCCCATAATAGATCATCTATGCATTGAAGTAGAAACTAATTCATTATCATAACTTGGTTAAGAATACTATAATCCACACACAATTGAAGAGTACCATTTGTATTTTCAAAATACAAGATTGGTGCTACTCACGGAAATGTTCTAGGTTGAATGAACCTTATTCTTTATATATCTTCCAACTATACATTAAATTACCTAATCTTTATTGGTGGAATTCAAGAAGATAGAAGTGAAATAAGACTGGTCCCCAGGAGGAGATCAATCCTAAACTCCACTTCTCCTATAGGTGGAAATCCTTAGAATATTTTAGGAAACATATTATAAATTAGAAAAAAAACTAATAGAAATTTTTTATTCAAGATTTATTCAATAAATTCTATAGTCAAATATTCCAAATAGTTTGATATTGTTACAACTTCTTATCCCAGCAAGAATGTTTCACCTGCCTTTACATTCTGGTCTCTTCTAAAGATATTCTCAATGCCATCCTTAGTCATAAAACTAACTTTTCACATATAGAAATCGATGAGAGCCTTGAACATTGTCAAATAATAAATACCTAGGATTATGTCATAGAAATACCTCTAAAGCATCAAGAAATCTCATATCAACTCACCTATATCAACAATTATAGAACATACACTAAAAATAAATTCCCAACATTCTCTTTAACCAATAGACGTTTGAAGTTTCAAAACAAAAGGCATCAACTCAATAATTAAACCAATAATATCATCAACACAAGAAGAAATAAATGAATGGTATTCACCTATATCAAACAATGATTTCATAAGGGTATAATTCAAAATAATCATACCTCTTTTCATCGATGGTCCATATTGATCATCCATAATTAATTACTCATCTCTATGTAACTGCATACTTGATAAACTTTGTTCTTTATTACCCTATTTAGAATAAACATGTTTAGGAGTTATGGTATTCCTAGAATACCCATGTATAACTCATATGTACTGATGATAGGTATTCTAATACCCTCATCTCATGAAATCATATGACATATGTGAAACAAGATATGATTCCAAAACACCTAAAATCTTTGAATTGTTATAAAATTTTAGAATATACCCCATCTGGTTTCAATTATGGAATTATCTAGGTGGTTTTCTATAATCTCTCTTTATGTGATCTAAATAACCACATTGTAAGAATCCTAGGAAGTTGTTAGGTCATGGAGGAATATTACCTGATCCATCCATCTGATTCTAGGTCATTCCACTTCCTTAGAAATAGGTGTCCATATTCCGCTTTCTCTTAGTATTATAGTTCCCATTATTTTCCATAGGTATCAATATTACTCATCCACAAATTACTCCAAATATGTCCCTTTATTCCATCGTCTCTCTATTAACCATCTCCATATAATTTTTTATACATATCATGATAATTTTTTATTGAATGTCCTACCTAATGCCCAATTCAAAAATGCATGCCTTCAAGGATTCACTTGTAGAAACTTCAAGTGAAAAGTGGACTAAATTCATAAATTTAGCTAAATAATATATCAATGTGATGTTCTCCTTCAATATAAAAATATATATCATTCATTAAATCTTGAATGTGTGGGGACAGAATTTTTTGATTCGCAATTCTTCGAAATGATCCCATGAAATGCCTTGGTCTAATTTAGTCGGAAATACTAAATTATACAACTATCAAGAAATACACTCCATTATTAATCTTTCCAAATTAAATTTTATCTTTTCAAGTGTACTATGGATTTTAAAGATTCAATTAATCCTATTTATGAACACCTCTGATTTCACTAGTTCTGAATCACCCCGAATGATGGGTGGATTCTACTTCTAGAACTGAATAGAATAATCCACTTTCCTTGGTTCATCACTCCTTTTCCATCTATTAATATCTTTAAGGGCTAAGAATATGCTCTAAACTATCTTTTTCGTCACCTATGGCTTAGGTGTAACCACATTTCCAATGGCCTCTTCCATTTGGTTTCCAAGATTCATATCGGGTTCCAAGTTCTATATCCCAAAACCAAATTCCACATGTCATGGTCTATAGAAATCAAAGTCTTAGAAATTTAAAATTTACCACGTATTAACTTATCACAATAAATATTTCCCAAAATTTCACACATATCATTCTCAACCCATTTTTGAAACGTCGAACATGATTTTGAAAATCAAACCATTTTCAAAAAACCATAACCATGTCATTTTTAAAATATCACATGTGAATACATTTTTCAATAATTTTAGAGATCTATATTTTTTCATCAAATCATAAATAATTACTCCAAATGAAATATGATCTCCTACGGGGAATTAATTTTCTATTAATTCATGTCATGATCTTCTCATTAGATAAACCTGTGATAATGAGATTAAAACTCATATAAGTGTCTCCAAAACACTAATCTACCCAACTCCCTAGTAACATTAAGTTCATCATAAATAGGTTATCTACACATTTTTATTCTCTACATTTCATGTCTTGATAATACTACTCCTTTTTACCATCCCAGCTCATTGACTAAACCAAAATTATTTTCAACTCTAAGACCGACATAACTGGTATCCAAGGATTGAAAAAATTGAAACTACATGAAATTAAAGGACATAACATGATAAAATTGATCAACCCTAATAAGACTTATATCATCCCTCCCCTATTCATTGGATTGAGAAGGTATAATAAATTTACTTGGACTTAGGCTATATCCCCAATAATTGAACAAATTGATCCCACTTGTAAGTTAAGGAAAGGACAAGATGAAATTGTGATCCTCTCATACCACTTGTAAAATTTATCCCCTCCTTAGTAAATTTAAAAGGTGTAAGAATATTACATGGTCATAATAGGAGCCTCCATGACATGAAAGGGAAGAAATAATTTACCAGGGATTTATAAGAAACAAAGTGTTTATTTCCCTTTAAAAGTAAAACACCTGACAAAACAAACCACAAAAAAACAACCACTAAATGATATATGGTCATAAAGTAAGAAAACCCAATATATAATAAATCAACCCAACTATATCAGAGTACCATGGGTAAACCAAAATCAGTATTTACTATAAAGCAGAAGATAAAACCAAAAAATCTCAAATAGTACAAAAACACCAACTCAAAAATTATCAACAAGATATATGATCCAACTCCACAATTCATTCCCAAGTATCATGAAGCACCGGTAATCAAATTTGATATTTTCGTTTACCAATATCTCAAAAAATTATATCTTAAATCATAAAAAAGATCCCAAGAAAGCAGTGAGTAATTAAACATGGTAGGTTTTCTCCAAATGAATTAACTAATATTGGCACTAGTATAAAACATGTTAAAACATTTATATAAAACAATTTCATATAGAATAATTAAAAATAATATTTATCAATTCCAACCATCTCTAAAAAACATTTTTCATACAAAAAAAATTCCAACCCAAAGTCATTTCCATGGAAATCAACAAAAACATTAATTAAACATTTCTAAACTTCATTTTTCATAACCCCTTTCATTTACTATAACCACACAAAGAAATCATAACCAAAAAATCATTTAAAAATCATAATTTTAGAAAAATGTTTTAAATGACACTTTCACCAAAACAACTAATATTCAAAATTCTACAAACTGTCATAAAATATGGTTTCAATCATTCAATTTACAACATTTCCAAAATAAATTTCAAGAAAAAAAAATTTAAATTTGTTCGTCACTTTCTAATAAATGATTTTGAGATTGAATCCACCTACCTCTAAAACTATGGTAAAAAAATAGAATGGAATGAATTCATTAATAAAACTGGGTTGAATCTAAAAAATACCAGCTTAGTTCTTATTTCATTACATCAATATAGAAAAATATATTCATTATTGGAATAAAATGACATATATCTGTCCCCAATGGATCATATATAAAAATAAAATTGAGGGAATAAGAATAAATCTAATAAAAACCACAAATAATGCAGACTTACCAAGGAATATGGCATTCAATGAACAATGATTTGTCAATAGATCACTCATACATCGAAGGGGGAGGAATCTACATGCTCTAGGAGGAGAAAAAACCAATTTAGGGTCATCAATGAAGAGAAATGATGGGT
The DNA here is from genome assembly GCA_963277665.1 of Viscum album. NCBI lineage: Eukaryota > Viridiplantae > Streptophyta > Magnoliopsida > Santalales > Viscaceae > Viscum > Viscum album. The sequence continues at coordinate 1,445,367,977 of OY728145.1, read as the reverse complement.
TTATAGGTAATCATGAATGATATCCACAATTTAGAGGTCTAATTTTTAACCATGCATGGTTTAAGTGCACAGCTAAGAAAACCATTCACAAATCATGCACCAACCACTATCTCCAAAACACCCTTCATATGGTTAGATTATACCGTTAGATAAACAATACTTCAACTTTGTATTTTCCTATATTCTAAATTTCATGGTTACTCTTGGGTGCCCACACAGTTTAGCCAAATCGTGTGCCTACCTAGTAGCCTCAGACTCACTATTCACGGTTTCCTCTAAGAGTTGAACTATTTATACTAACTATGATCAGACTGTACGTCTCCATAAAATCAAAAAATACATTTCAAATGTCAGGTAAACGATCCCAAACATCACTCAAATACATTAAATACTTAAAATACATAAATAAAGGGATACTTACATGAATCCAGGGGTGAAACGCTCTTAGTTTTCTCTTAACATCTCTCCTCAAAACATGATGTGTTGAACTATTAGAATTATCTTTCAGATATACATAGGAGCTCTCAAATCTTGAAAAAAATTATTGGATACCTATATTCCACTAAAATAGAGGTAACATAACAGTAATAATTATTTTCCATTATCCTTTTTTCTAATTTCTAGGATTTTTTTTAATTCAAAACAATTCATTATTATCACCATTAAAAGCATTTTAAACCCTCATCAAAACCTAGTAAAATATTCAATATTTAAACTTCATGAGAATTGGGCTTCTAATTCATTACACGATATTAATTATCATGAACTCAAAACCCCTTAAAATATCAATAATTTTATATATTATAACGGCTCAGGCTATCATGTTTTCCAGTTGACCCCTTCAATATTATGGAAGGAATATTTAATAATGCATGGACTATTTTATTTTATTAATTCATGATATATTTTATAAATATTGTATGCAATAGATTTTATAAACAAACATCAAACTTCTCACACTGCCTCTTTAATATTTTTTACAACTATACGTACTATACACATTATCATATATAAGTATAGTGATGTGGAATCTCCCACCGCACAATGGAACATGTCCAAATCCCTCAATAATCTCTTCTTCCCATTGTAATCCATGAGTTCACTGTGTATCATCATCTTGAAATAATATCTAACGAGGTTCAAAAATAATCATCGTCATTATTATAGAGACCGTCACTCACCTTGTATTATGATCATACATTCTTCATCGAATGATTGGTCATTACATTCATGGTAGGTCCATGTTACCCATGTGGTATCTCTATCTACCAGGCATAGAACTTATGGTCTATTAATCTCATGTTATGTCAATATAACATGATTCGTCACATTTGTTTGATCAAAAAATGGTCATGTGGTGGCTTCCTTTACTAATAGTAGGTCCTACTACCTTGTGGTATGTAAAATGTAACTCATAATGTAAACTAAAAATATTCATTATTTTAGGTTAAAAACTTCTTCATGTGGTATCTTTTCTTTTGTTAATGAAAAATCTAAACTCATAGGACAACATAATTTTGTTTTTTTGGTGGGTAGAAATTTCATGGTAATTCATATTATATTCATAGGGTAGCTTGAATGATCTCCATAATGTCATTTGGTAACATAGTATTAGTGAATCTATCATTCTTGGTGTTTGTGGTCAGCTATTCTAAGTAGGAATCTTACAAAGTAAACTCAGCGGAGGTGAGTGAATGGGTTTCTATGATGTAGAAGATGAATCCATGGCATCAGTTGATTCAAAATAGCTTCATGTACATATATTTAATGATTAATTAATAGTGTCTATATAAGTGACTATCCCAAATAGAATTTCCTCATGTCCTACATCCTCTTAATAAGGATGGACCTAGAAATCCACCTATAGTGACCCAAGATTTTAGACCTATTAAATTAAAACTATCTTCAATAGCTTCTATCACATAGAATATTGAACTAATTCAACACCCAACTATGATAAATTAATCCATATTAAATTTTCATGAATAATAAAACCATTAATAGATAAAAGCATAATAATTAATTAAAATAATTATATATTATTATTCTTATAGATATTCATTTTACAAAAATGCCTTTTGAAGAAGCATTTGAAATAGGGGTATTATATATTAACATAATAAAAAAATTGATAATAATTAAAATTTTATCATAATAGGTAATTTTAATTTTTATAAACTAATATATCAATATTAAATTATTTATAAATATATATGAAATAATATTAAAATTACTTGAAGTATAAAATGGGGTTTTAATGGAATTTTTTAATATATATTGTATTTTCATTTTTAAGATGATATATACATTTTATGTAACAGCCCAAGTAAATAAAGAATATAAAATTTTCATATTTATCCATATTTTTGAATAACATATTCATATTAATTTAAAGGGAATGCTATGCTCGGGGGCGTACCCAATACGCGACAACGAGTTTCTTTGAAATCTTACGTTGCACTCTGAAATGCCTGGATCGGTTGTGATCACTGAGAGGGGAGGGGTGAATCAGTGATAATTTTTTTCTTTTTATGAATTGTTCCCTTTGGATTATCAATTCAACCTCTGCAGCTGGTTAAAGCCTAGATCTACTCTTTTAGTTGGTGCAGTAATAATGAGAGCACAGAACACAAAGATTTACAAGGTTCGGTACAAAGACCTACTCCTTGCCGTGTTGGTTACACCCCCCAACACGGATTCTTCACTATGCCAAAAGATGATTACACAGTAATTGGTTATACCCCCCAATTACAAGTTGGTTAAACCCCCCAACTCCACAGCATCATCTTCATCATGCCTCCACTTCACTTCTTCAAAGGTGTTGTTCGAAACTTCATGTAGCCTCAACAGTCTTCAAAAGATCTCGTTGTTCTTGCTCACAGAAAAACCAATCACTTAGAATGATCAGTTCTTTTGCATTCACACACTTAAGTGTGTACTCTTCTTCTCAAGGTTGGTCTTCTTCACTTGTGCACACACAAGGGCTAAGCCTTGGCCTTCCACTTTGAACACCTACTGCCAGTAGAGAGTTCTTCTCTTCACTTGGCTCACACAAGGGTATTCCCTCGGGTTCTTCTCCACTTCTTCTCCATGCAAGGTTGCAAGAGTGTGGCCTCTACTGTCTTCAAATGCAGCGCAAGATGCACTGGCCGCGGGCGCGCAGGTGCTACTTCCGCGCAAGCACTCGGGTGTGCAAAGTGCAACACCGCGAGGCGAGCAAGCTACTCCTGCCGCGCAAGTATGCGGGCAGAGAGAGCTTCTTCCGGTCGCGCAAGGGAGACGCGCAGGGGACTTCTTCGGGGCCTCGAGTGGCTCCGGGATTCTCAGTCGCGCAAGAGGCTGCGCAGAGATACTTCGCGTAGCTTGGATGGCTTCGCGGGACTCTCGAGTTCTCAAAGGATCAGCAAGCTTCTCCAATGCCTCGGGTGCTCCTTTTATAGGCAGAGGAATGTGAATGTAGTCCGCGGAATCCAATACTCGAATGCCCGAAATCATCGGCGTTTTGAAAACTTCAAACGCGTTAAATATCTTCCGTGTATCTCGTTCTTCTTCTCTGTTTTAATGCGGGTTTTCCATTTTTCGGTTTCCTTCACGTGCATGCGACTTAGAACGCATGCACGGCCTTCGTTTAGGCTTATGCATGCAAAGCATACTCTACACGTGGCCTCGGCACCTTCGGTTGCTTCGGACGAACTTCAAATTCCCCATCCAACGTTTGCATGAATATTTTATTGCATGTATATGTTCAGTAGGTCCATACGATCACAATAGAGGTCTTACTTTGATCGGAGGTGGCCGGAATCTCGAATGCCGTCGTCGGGTGGCCTCTGGTTCAGCGGGAGACGTCGGGTGGCTTCGGGGTGGCTCGACGAAGGAGATGAGCCGGGAGCCGTTGGATCGGGCGATCGAAATACATCGGACGGCCTGGATCAGATCACCTCGCCGCGGATCAGATGTGCGGCCGAGATCTGGCGCGCGATCGATCGTGCGGCCAGGATCGCTCCCGCGGAAAAATTCTGCATCCCACATCCAAACGGGCTCCTGTTTTTCCGCGGTTTAACAACCAAGCGCTGCCGGGAAGCGCTCAGTTGAATCCTCTCCCTCCACGGTGCCGCCCCGCACCGTGTTCTCCCTGCGGGCGCGCTCTGCGCCCACTCTCGCCTTTGCGGGCGCGCTCCTAGCGCCCACTATGCACACTCGGGTGCGCGGGCTTCACCACCGCGTGCCCTCGGGGGCTTATACACGACCCCCTGTCGCGCTCCTCCGGGCGTGCCCCATGCTCCCATGCGGTGTCCTACGGGTGCGCCCCTGCCTCAAGGATGCTGCCCTGGCCTTGAGGGTTCCCCATGGGCGTGGTGACCTTGAGTCCCACATGTGCCTTGGGTGATGACCCTCGGCTGGCCTCCTTGGTGGCCTAATTTTTGGCAAAGTAAATATAGGGTACTTTGTATAAAAACAAAGTAACCACATACATAATGTGAAATGCCAAGAGCCACTCCAAGCCTTCTTCCTCGTTTCTCCTTCTTCCTTTCTTCTTCTTCATTTGAAATTCCTCCATTATCTTCAACATGTATTCATCACTTAGGAATGGAATTTCAAACGGTTTCTTCTTAATCAACCGAGCTCCTAAATCAAACATATTCTTCAAAGATCTTCATTGATCTAATCAGAGAGGTCGGAACAAATTTAAATCCTCATGCACTAAGAGATAGTGCATGGTCTTCTAATCATGTTGTGACAATGTATCTCCTTGATACACGTGCTTTGAACTTATGGATCAGCTCAACAATCGTCAGATGTGATGCTTCTGTAATCACCAATCTTCAAGATGTACTTAATCAGATGGCACACCATGACAAGTTATTGACAACAAATGCGATTACTTCACTTGGGCACAACAATCTCCCCCTTTGTATTTGGTTGTCAATACTCCGAAGCACACTGAGAGAATGTCGTGTGCCTGATGATTTCTCCCCCTTATTGGCCAAAAAATGCAAAGGGATGAATGAAAGCCATACTCAGAGTATAGAGCTTCTGGAACCTACACATCTTCAACTACCAATGCTCCCCCTCAGGGGATGCACTCATCTCCTTCAATTCCCTTCATGTAAGTACAAGAATACAAAAATTTAGGGAATAAGGAGGGACCTTCTTCTTCCTCAAGTGAGAGTAGAAGGCTGAACATGAAGTTTCAGCCTCAATTCAACAAATCTTTCCGTAGGCATAGCTTTGGTGAAAATGTCTGCCACCTGATCTTGAGTAGGAATGTAGTCTAGCTTGATGTCTCCACTGGAAACCCTTTCTTTGATGAAATGATATTTTATATCAATGTGCTTGGATATGGAGTGTTGGATAGGATTCTTAGACAACCCAATTGCACATTTATTATCACATAAGATCCTCAATGGGTTTTCAGCTTTAATCCTCAAATCTGCTAGCTGCACCTGCATCCAAATCATTTGAGTACATGCATGTGTAGCGGCCACATACTCTGCTTTAGCTGTGCTCAATGTTACAGAATTTTGTTTCTTGCTGTACCAGCTAACACATCCTTCTCCCAGAAAGAAGGTTCCACCAGATGTGGATCTTCTATCAGTGCAATCACCAGCCCAATCAGCATCTGTGAATCCCAACAACTGTATGTTTGCACTGTGTTTGTATAAGAGTCCATAGTTGAGGGTTCCTTTAACATATCTCAGGATTCTTTTGGCTGCAGTTAAATGAGATTCTTTTGGGTCACTTTGGAATCTGGCACACAAAGTCACTGCATATGCTATATCTGGCCTTGAAGCCGTGAGATAAAGTAGACTGCCAATAATTCTTCTGAACTCTTTCTGATCAACATTGTTTCCTTCTCCATCCTTGCATAGCTTGGTTCTGACAGAAATGGGTGTGGAGACTTCCTTTGAACTTTCCATTCCAAACCTTTTCAATAAGTCCCTTGCGTACTTCTCTTGTGAAAGAAATATGGAGTTTTGTCTTTGTTCCACCTGAAATCCTAGAAAATATGTCATTTGACCAAGCATCGACATTTCAAAAGTTCTTTTCATCTGCTCAGCAAATTCTTCACATAGTCCTTCCTTGTTACCAGCAAAAATGATATCATCTACATAAATAATGACTATGAGGGTACCATTGGCCATTTCTCTGACATAGAGGTTACTGTCAACTGTTCCTTTGACAAATTTCATGTTTTTAAGACAACCATCCAATTTTGAGTACCAGGCTCTAGGGGCCTGCTTCAATCCATACAAGGCTTTTCTCAATCTGCACACCATACTACCATCTTTGTCCAGCAAAAATCCCTCTGGTTGTTCAATATACACCTCTTCTTCAAGATCTCCATTCAGAAATGCAGATTTCACATCCATCTGATAGACCTTGTACTGCTTGTGTGCTGCAACTGCTAAGAACATTCTGATAGTTTCCAGTCTTGAAACTGGTGCAAAGGTTTCCTCAAAGTCGATTCCTTCCATTTGTGAATATCCTTTACATACAAGTCTGGCTTTGTTTCTGGAAACTTCTCCCTTTTCATTGAGTTTGTTTCTAAACACCCACTTTGTCCCAATAACATTTTTATTTTTGGGCCTTGTCACAAGATCGCAAGTGGAGTTCTTTTCAATTTGATTGAGTTCCTCATGCATATCTTGTATCCATTCCTCATGTACAACTGCTTCAGCCACTGTGTGAGGTTCAACTTGAGAAACCAGTGCAGTCTGATCTTCCAATCTCAATCTTCTTCTAGTTCTTACTGAGGACTCTAGGTCTCCAAGGACATTTTCTGTGTCAACATGTTTCTTCAATTTGTTGTATCTGATTCTTCCATTTTCATTACCTTCATCTTCATTACTGGTATATTCAGAGTTGATCTCACCAGCAGTTGGTGTTAGCTTAGGTAATTCTGCATTCTTCTGTTCCAAGGCTGTGTCATTCTTTGAGTCATCATCATCCACAGTGTATGGCTTGGTGTTGTTTTCAATTATTATTACATCACTGCAGTCAATCATTTTATTCAACCTCTTATTCCAGCATCTGTAGCCTTTTCCATCAGGTAGGTAACCCATAAAGATTACTTCTTCAGCTTTTTCTTCAAACTTTCCCAGATTGATGTTTTTAATCTTGATGATGCAGGGACTGCCAAAGACTTTGAAATATTTAAAAGTTGGTTTTCTGTTAAACCACATTTCATAGGCTATCGTTTGTGTTTCTGGTCTCAGGACACATCTGTTCTGTATGTGTATAGCAGTGCATACTGCTTCTCTCCAGAAAAACTTAGAGATATCATGCTCAGCTAACATAGTCCTCCCCATTTCAACTATGCTTCGATTCTTTCGTTCAGCCACTCCATTCTGTTGTGGAGTATATGGTGTACTATATTGATGTTTGATTCCATGCTTGACCAGATAGCTTTCAAAGACATCACCGGTATATTCTTTTCCATTGTCTGATCTTACTTTCTTGATGCAAAGCTCTAGTTCCTTCTCAGCCTACCTTCTGAAAGTCTTGAACATCGTGATTGCCTCTAACTTGTGTTTCATGAACATGACATTGGTCATCCGAGTGTAATCATCAATGAAGGTTATAAAATAGAAATCTCCTCTTGTAGACTTCTGTCTCATCGGTCCACATATGTCTGTATGGATGAGTTCAAGAGGCCTAGTAGACATGATATCAACTCCTTTGTGTGACCTATGGGTCAGTTTTCCCTTCTGACATGTGTCGCAGACTTCATCTCTTTCTCTCTTTAATTTGGGTAGATCTCGTACAACATTGTACTTCAGAATTTTACTCATACTCCTTTGACCAAGATGGCCAAGTCTTCTATGCCAGAGGTTGTTTTCATCTTTAGATCTAAGAAAACAAGAGTTGATGGGATCACCAATTTGAAATAGATTTCCAGTGGTTCTTCTTCCTTGAGTGATGATTTTTCCATCCTTTGAGCTCTTGATGATGCATGAGTCCTTCTGGAACAACACCTCATGTCCATCATCACATAATTGACTTACACTCAGTAGGTTGTGCTTTAATCCTTCAACAAACAACACATCATTGGATTTTAGATTTGTTGTTGCAATCATAGCCTTTCCAACTCCCTTGATTTTCAGAGAACGATCATTTCCAAACACCACGGTTCCTCCCTCATGACTTTCAATGTTGCTTAGAATTTTTGTATCACCAGTCATGTGGGATGAGCATCCACTATCGAGAATCCATGACTTAGTTTTACTGCTGGCTTTTAGAGCCACTTCAGCAAAGCATGTGATTTCATCATTGGTTTCTTGAATGCCTTTCCCTTTCATGTCTTTGTCTTTTTGTTTAGGAAGAGTTGTCATACATTTATCAGCTCTATGACCTTGTTGGTCACATCTTCCACAAGCTTCACTCAGGCAGTCAAATGTGTTCTGAGTTGGTGATTTTGATGCTTTCTGCAAAACACTCTGGGTTTCAGGATGTCTCCCCCTTGACTCATGCCTCATGTTTGGACGAGACATGTTATACCAGCATGCATAGGCCTTATGTCCAAACACACCACAACACCAGCAGTAGCCTCTGAACCTTGACCTTCTTTGTTGATAAGAGTCATGTTGTAATTTTCTGTCCAAGATTTGAGTAGTCCTTCCTGAGGATTTCCTTTCTTCCATTGAAGATGATTTTACACAGGTTGGTTCATGCCATGTTTGTCTCAATTTTATCTTTGAACCTGCATTGTTAGAAATAACAGATGTATTTAGAGATTTACTTAGTGGTAAATTGACCTTCCTCTGAGCACCAGCATAAGATGATTCTGCCTTGACCTCAACAGCCTTGTTGAAGTCTTCTCTCATCTTTGTTAAGTTATTCTGTGCTTCAATCCACTTGGAATGTGTCACTGATTTCTCTTCTTCTTTGAGGTGAAGTTTCTCCTCAAGATCTTTTGCTATCTTGTCCAGCTCAGCTACCTTCAGTTTGTTTCTCTTGATTTCATCAATGTACATTGTATCTTTCTTCATACATTCTTCCAACTCCTCAGTCATCCTTTTGGTTTCCTTTTGTAACAATCTCTTCTCTTTCTTGAGTTCAGTGTTCTGTTCAAGGCAAGCCACTAGTTCATCTTTCAATATGTGTTCGAGCTCTGTTCGTTCACTTTCATCATCTTCACTACTGCAGGTGTCAAACCCTTTTTCCACATGAGCCATAAAATTCGTTTCTTCTTCTGATTGACTGGCTGAAGTGAAGTCTGATTCTTCCTCTTTTCTTACATAGCTTCTTCTTTCACCAGGAACGATCCTTTTCTTTCTTGCACCAGATCCGTTTCCTTCTCTTGGGTATCTACTCCATTTCTTTTTTTGTGACTTATCATCTTCAATATCTGGAGTACTAGATCTTTTCTTAGGACAGTTAACAGCAAAGTGTCCGATGTTATTGCAATTGAAACATCTCGATGGTGATTTCCCTTTTCCCCTGAATTTAGTTTTTCCAAACCTTTTAGAAAAAAGAGAAATAATCGTGTTGAGATCTTCATCCTTTTCTTCATTGTTAGAATCACTTGATTCTAGGACATCGTCATCTTTTATCTTGAGTTGTCTCATGGCCTCAAAAGCCATCTCATCCATGATCTTTTTCTTGAATACTGGGATCTTCCTCATTTCATATGCAATGAGAATGTTGTGTAGTTCATCAAGAGAGAGATCATCTCTGTCTTCTAATGCTGAGACTTTGGGGTCAAACCTGTCAGGAAAATTTCTCATTAGTTTTTTAACAATAGTGGAGTCCTCCAACTTTTCTCCAAAGCCCCGAATGTTACTGACAATTTCATTGACTCTTGTGAAATAATCATCAATATTTTCTTCTTCTCCCATCTTGACATCTTCAAACTTGCTTCTCCAAATTTGTAATTTGGCTTCCTTGACTTTCATGTTGCCTTCATAACTACTTTCCAATTTGTCCCAAATTTCTTTAGCATTCTTGAGTCCCATGACTTTTGTGTATACCTTTTCTGAGAGTGACATAAGAATGGCATTTTGAGCTTTACCATCAACTTCCATATTTATTTTCTCGTCGAGTGTCATAGCAGCTTCATTAGCAAGAGGAGGGAATCCAAATAAGGCTGTATTTCTAACTTCAAGGCCGAGAGATAGAAGGTAGGGTAACATCCGATTCTTCCAGCTGTGGTAATTCTTTCCATCGAATGTAGGAACACCCCTACTATTAACAGAATTCAGATTGTCCATCTTCTCAGAAGTAGATCCTTACAGAGGGAACCTCCCTCTGATACCACTTGAAATGCCTGGATCGGTTGTGATCACTGAGAGGGGAGGGGTGAATCAGTGATAATTTTTTTCTTTTTATGAATTGTTCCCTTTGGATTATCAATTCAACCTCTGCAGCTGGTTAAAGCCTAGATCTACTCTTTTAGTTGGTGCAGTAATAATGAGAGCACAGAACACAAAGATTTACAAGGTTCGGTACAAAGACCTACTCCTTGCCGTGTTGGTTACACCCCCCAACACGGATTCTTCACTATGCCAAAAGATGATTACACAGTAATTTGTTATACCCCCCAATTACAAGTTGGTTAAACCCCCCAACTCCACAGAATCATCTTCATCATGCCTCCACTTCACTTCTTCAAAGGTGTTGTTCGAAACTTCAAGTAGCTTCAACAGTCTTCAAAAGATCTCGTTGGTCTTGCTCACAGAAAAACCAATCACTTAGAATGATCAGTTCTTTTGCATTCACACACTTAAGTGTGTACTCTTCTTCTCAAGGTTGGTCTTCTTCACTTGTGCACACACAAGGGCTAAGCCTTGGCCTTCCACATTGAACACCTACTGCCAGTAGAGAGTTCTTCTCTTCACTTGGCTCACACAAGGGTATGCCCTCGGGTTCTTCTCCACTTCTTCTCCATGCAAGGTTGCAAGAGTGCGGCCTCTACTGTCTTCAAATGCAGCGCAAGATGCACTGGCCGCGGGCGCGCAGGTGCTACTGCCGCGCAAGCACTCGGGTGTGCAAAGTGCAACACCGTGAGGCGTGCAAGCTACTCCTGCCGCGCAAGTATGCGGGAAGAGAGATCTTCTTCCTGTCGCGCAAGGGAGACGCGCAGGGGACTTCTTCGGGGCCTCGAGTGGCTCCGGGATTATCAGTCGCGCAAGAGGCTGCGCAGAGATACTTCGCATAGCTTGGATGGCTTCGCGGGACTCTCGAGTTCTTAAAGGATCAGCAAGCTTCTCCAATGCCTCGGGTGCTCCTTTTATATGCAGAGGAATGTGAACGGAGTCCGCGGAATCCAATACTCGAATGCCCGAAATCATCGGCGTTTTGAAAACTTCAAACGCATTAAATATCTTCCGCGTATCTCGTTCTTCTTCTCTGTTTTAATGCGGGTTTTCCATTTTTCGGTTTCCTTCACGTGCATGCGACTTAGAACGCATGCATGACCTTCGTTTAGGCTTATGCATGCAAAGCATACTCTACACGTGGCCTCGGCACCTTCGGTTGCTTCGGCCGAACTTCAAATTCCCCATCCAACGTTTGCATGCATATTTTATTGCATGTATATGTTCAGTAGGGCCAGACGATCACAATGGAGGTCTTACTTTGATCGGAGGTGGCCGGAATCTCGAATGCCGTCGTCGGGTGGCCTCTGGTTCAGCGGGAGACGTCGGGTGGCTTCGGGGTGGCTCGACGAAGGAGATGAGCCGGGAGCCGTTGGATCGGGCGATCGAAATACATCGGACGGCCTGGATCAGATCACCTCGTCGCCGATCAGATGTGCGGCCGAGATCTGGCGCGCGATCGATCGTGCGGCCAGGATCGCTCCCGCGGAAAAATTCCGCGTCCCACATCGAGACGGGCTCCTGTTTTTCCGCGGTTTAACAACCAAGCGCTGCCGGGAAGCGCTCAGTTGAATCCTCTCCCTCCACGGTGCCGCCCCGCACCGTGTTCTCCCTGCGGGCGCGCTTTGCGCCCACTCTTGCCTTCGCGGGCGCGCTCCTAGCGTCCACTATGCACACTCGGGTGCGTGGGCTTCACCACCGCGTGCCCTCGGGGGCTTATACACGGCCCCCTGCCGCGCTCCTCCGGGCGTGCCCCAGGCGCCCATGCGGTGTCCTACGGGTGCGCCCCTGCCTCAAGGATGCTTCCCTGGCCTTGAGGGTTCCCCATGGGCGTGGTGACCTTGAGTCCCACATGTGCCTTGGGTGATGACCCTCGGCTGGCCTCCTTGGTGGCCTAATTTTTGGCAAAGTAAATATAGGGTACTTTGTATAAAAACAAAGTAACCACATACATAATGTGAAATGCCAAGAGCCACTCCAAGCCTTCTTCCCCATTTCTCCTTCTTCCTTTCTTCTTCTTCATTTGAAATTCCTCCATTATCTTCAACATGTATTCATCACTTAGGAATGGAATTTCAAACGGTTTCTTCTTAATCAACCGAGCTCCTAAATCAAACATATTCTTCAAAGATCTTCATTGATCTAATCAGAGAGGTCGGAACAAATTTAAATCCTCATGCACTAAGAGATAGTGCATGGTCTTCTAATCATGTTGTGACAATGTATCTCTTTGATACACGTGCTTTGAACTTATGGATCAGCTCAACAATCATCAGATGTGATGCTTCTGTAATCACCAATCTTCAAGATGTACTTAATCAGATGGCACACCATGACAAGTTATTGACAACAAATGCAATTACTTCACTTGGGCACAACACACTCTAATAAAAAAATAATATTATTATTAAAGGTAGTTAACGTCTAGCCGTTGTAATGGAGGGAATGAATGGAACTAACTACAAAATGATTATATATGTTTGTCAAATATTTTTACTTTCATCCAATAAATTTTGGAGGCTTAAAATGCAAAAGAATCCAATTTTAAGCATAAATCTTCTAATATTCTTTAAAAGGTCGATTAACCGCCTTTTGATGGGGAACCCTTTTTAAATATACTTTTTAAAATTTTATATGTTTTATTTGAAAAAATAAAATCCTTCTTTAGAAACTGGACATCAAAATTTACTTTCTGTAAAATTTTGTTATTTTTCCGATAAAGATCATTTTTATTGAAAATGTGGCATTTTAATTCAAAACCTTCTTTTAATCTGATTTATTTATATGGATAGATTATATTTTTAATTCAGATTAGAGTTTATTTAGAATATATTTTTACCATTTAATTTAATGTTGGTCATTGTATTTAATATCACTTTGAAATTGGACTTAAACTAGTGTCAATCTTTTAATAGATATTGTTTCTTAAAAAGACTCTATTTGTTTTGACAGTGGGAATTAATAATTAAATTAATTAATTCAACATATATGTTTTGAATTTTTTTAAAATAGACATCATTTTTGAATTCGGAATATCAAATATAGCTTAGGGTGAATTTTTTGTATTTTTCTGAAAAAACATCAGTTTTTGATGAATAGTGAATCCACTAAGTGGTAGTTTAAAAACTGATTTTCCGTTTAAATTAAACTTTACCACTTCTATGATTTGAATTTCAAAAATCCGACATACATGGTTGTCATTAGGATGTAAAATTTGGTTCCATGGGATTAAAATAATTTTTTGGTGAATAGTAACTTTTAAGTTTTTAATCGCTATTAGAGGTAATTAGTGTAATTTAAGGTAAAAATAATGTTTTAATAATATGAAATGACCTATAAACATGTCCTACCCTCATTTTATGTGTCATGGCCGACCAAGAAAATCCATGGTTCAACTTGGGGACCCCATGGATCCACATTGGTTGGAAAATGACTTAAATAACTTTTTATTGAAAGTTAAAATAAAAATGTCACAAGCATGAGTTGTTTTACTAAAACAATTTTGAAATGGGGTCATAAAAGCCATTTTTTTACTATAAATTTTCATTAGAAATCTAAAAAGCTTTCCTAAATCATGATATTTTTTTTTAATTTTTATACATTAAATAAATTAAATTATTTTTGACATCATGATGATGAAGCGGTTACCTCATTAATAAAGGATTTAAATAAAATGAAAAGATAATGTTAAAACTATAACATACACTTGTCAAAGTCCTATTGGATGAGTATATTTAGAACCCTTACCACCTTATCCTTGAAATACATCAATGTTGGACCTTTAAAATCCGAAACCCATTTGAAAATAAAGTAACAATGTTTAACTTTCCCAAAATGCCCCTTCTCTCCTCTTATAAAAGGCTTCCACCTCTACCACCTTACCCACACCTCTCAAGCCTTTGTCTCGGCCAACCCCTTCTCATTTTATCTCTCCAAATCCCTCTATTACTCCTAGAATCATCACTTTGTGTAGAGGTCTTCCCATGTAAGCCTTTGAGCTCAAATAAAAGAGGGATACCTGATTTTAAGGTAATGTCTTCACTTGTGTTCTTTTGTTTTATTTTGCTTCTCCAACCCCCTAAAATCTTTTTATTCATTTATTTTGTAAAAAAATACAGTATCTTAAATATACTAGGATGTTTTTATTATAATTATTCGAGTTACACTTACACACACCTACATCTAATGGTTAAAGAACATACTGTTTCAATGGATGGTGAATTTCTGCCTCACGAAACGATGATTGTTCAATATTCTTTTAACACCCTCAAAGGTGTCCATTAAGATGTCACTATATTTATATATGATATATAATATGTTTATGTTTTACTTAATATTCTTTAATTTTCATCTATGGCATACCTTTATGGTTTCCATTATGGTTAAACACGATATCTTCATTTTAGGAAGTGCGGACTACCGCCCCCTCAAGGTGATTTGATACGTTAATACCATATGTGGTACGTATAAAGGATAGATTTAATGATATTATATATGATACCATACTGGAATTATAATTCTATTATGTATCATTATGTTTTAATTCCATTAAATAAGAAATAGAAATGGAAGTAGCGTTCATGCATACGTACGGTTTACCGTCTCCATTAACGGTGCATTTCATTTCTTACCTCTAAATGTTATGTAATATTATAAATGAATGTATATAATGGATATATATGACATATATTATATCTACATAATGAATATAATTCTGGATATAATATATATTTTACCACATGAACAACTTGTAATTATAAAGAGTTTATTTTTGACTCAAGTAGCAATGATCTACAAAACGACCATTATTAACTAAAATAATTACATAGTGTTCATAGATTGGTAGTAAGTGATATAAAAGTAATAATTAACTTTAAAATGTTATTAATCAAGTATAAATTTACCCAAGTTTATTATTCAGGAGGTTAAAGAACGATCGAGTCATGTCGGACCCGATGTAAGGGATCCTACCCCTCTCTTTCTTTTTAAGTACACTCTTTTATGTCATTCCTTTTAAGCTCATCTTTCTTATGATTGGGATGTTATTTTATTTTACACTTACTGTAATTTTTATGTTCATATGATGAGAGACACTATTTTCTCTTATCAATCCATTTTGGAAGTTTTAATTGGCGCCGTTAGGCTACTGAAATTTTGTAAGGGGATTTTTATCTCACGTTGTGTTTTCATGAGATTCATGCTACATTTGCAAATATTTCCTTTTGAGTGGTGTATGTACTGTCCATTATTCTACTCTTTGTGTAACATAATTTCGTTTATGAGTATTTACATCAATGTTGTATATTCCCTCTTGCATGGGGAGTACGTTTCGAAAGTTACCCAAATCGGTAAGGGAACATTTCACCCTCCTCTTTTTAAAAGACTTCTTTTGTTATGTCTTTTAATTTTCATCTTATTATGTGGGGATATGTTCTTATATATCCTTATTTCTGTAAAGTTTATGTCCAAGT
Organism: Viscum album; assembly: GCA_963277665.1. Taxonomy (NCBI): domain Eukaryota; kingdom Viridiplantae; phylum Streptophyta; class Magnoliopsida; order Santalales; family Viscaceae; genus Viscum; species Viscum album. The sequence continues at coordinate 1,445,352,190 of OY728145.1, read as the reverse complement.
GATTAGATACCCTTTATCTCTCTCATCAACCCTTTTTCTAAATTTGATGTGTCGCCGTTAGGATGTCAAGGGAACTTCTTAACCCAATTTCGATTTATTTGGGTTCAACATGTAGTTATTGAATATGTCATCCTTTGAATATGTTTGAATGACCTCTGATTATTTTAGACTTAATATCCACTTATATTGGGTGTATTTATATTTGAATCACATAATTATGAGAATTTATTTATCCTTAATTTAAGGATACCATCTTTATATTGGATTTCATCTCAATTTACATTTCCATTGAGACTTCATTGTTGTTTTGCACCAATTCACTCTTATATGGTGTATATACTATCATTTGGAATATTATATCATGAATCCCTTTATTCTCATGATATTATAAAGTTTTGATTAAATGTTATTCCTCAAGTATTGTATTCAGGTGTCTCTCATTTTTTTAAAATCCCTTTAACTAAAATGTCGTTTTAAATGTTTTAATGATTTAATCTTATAAATATTTTTCATTAATATCCTTTTTTTAAAAAGGGGTTTAAGGATTTGTTTATATGGATATTAATGGTTTAAAATGTTAAATTCTTCAATGTGGTATGGGACACTTTGATTTACAAATCTCATTATTAAATGTTTTAAATGTTTTTGAAAATGGTTTTTAGAATGGATTCATTATTTCAATATCATAAAATGTTATATTGTTATTACAATGTGGGAATGTTATCTTTACTTTATGCTTATGTTATGTGCTATGATTATGTTATGGTTCTTGGGCATTGTTATGAAGACGGGTGGTTCTGTGATAAACTAAGGGCGGGTGAGCCCAATATAGCTCTCCAATGCATGGGTAACGTGACGGAGTTAAACGTTAAGGTTTCTCCGAAGAGATTTAGGGAATATACTGTGATGGGTATTCCAAACATAACCAAGAGGGTTACTCCCTACGTAAGAATGTTATGAATGCCTCAACTTACCTTTATGTCTTGTTGTTTCTATGATTTATTCATGATTTTATGAGTTATGTTAAAGTGATTATGTTTTATGGGTAAATTATGATTTCATTCTTATGTATATATGTAATCATGTTTCGTTTCCATACTTTTTATAACCCTTACTAAGATTTTTATGATCATCCCAAGTTTTTGAAATGTTTTTCATAGGTCAAGGGAATGATACATGATATGATGATAGTGTTAAGGAAGTGTCAAGGAAGAATCCATGTTTTATTTTAAATATGTTTCCGTTGATGGGAAAAATGAATACTATCTTTTATGTAACCACTTTGATTAAATGTGGAATGTAATGCAAGTTTTATAATCTAATTCTCTAAAAATCTAAACCTGAAAATATCCTCAATGTGTACTCTTGTAATAACTCAAGATTAAGTAAATTTTAAGGCTGGGGCCTTATATTTGGTATCAGATGGAGGTTTAGATAACTTTAGATGATATAGTGTTGTTTAAGAAAAAGTGACAAGTTGTGTATAACCACAATGCTTAGTATATTAGATGGAGTCATCGTTTTTTTTAAGTTAGAATGAGTTTGAGATAACTTGGATAAGTATATATTGCTATTTATCTTCCTCTTTTTTATTTGATGATTTTACTGATATACTCACACTGACCTTTTTGGTTATAGTAAATGGCTGGATCTAGCAGGTACCAAAGTAACAGTGGATTTGAAGAAAACTGTGACGGTTTTATGAAAGAAAAACTGAATGATATGGGAGCTGCAATGAGAACTCTTGTGGTTATCCTCAACCAACTATCTGGAGTCATTATTGACCACTTGAACCTTAGTGATTTTTATAAGGCATGGTGTATGCGAGAAACAAATCCCTATGGAAGTTTAGGTACTAATCATAAAGGTAAGTATGTTCAAAAACCTATGTGTCAAATATGTGGAAAGGAACACATAGGAAAATGTTTCAAAGGGACAGGAAGATTCTATAGATGTGGAAATGAAGGTCGTAAAGCAAGAACCTGCCTTGGAAAAAGGAAGAATCTAGTTGACTCTATAAAAGGGAAAGAAGTTCTTTATGAAGGATCAATTGAATGTTTTAAATGTGGTGTGCATGGTCATTATTCAAACACATTTCCTACAAAGAAGTTTCAGGAATGGGGTCACCAAGATAGTACAAATATTCATTTACCAATACCTAATGCCATTCCAATTGAGGATGAAGAAACTGACAATGAAGAATGAAAGGTATGGATTATTTCTTATCATTTGTTTTCCTATTATTGGAATCTTAGGATATGATTCATGATTTTGTTTGTAGGAAAGAAGTATTTCAGAATAAGTTAAAAAGGAATGGTTAATGGATCATGAAGAATGTTGAATCAGTAAGAAGTCATCATATAAAGGATTCAAGGGTTATGGTAGATTTTAGGATGGTGAAATTCTTAGATGTATTAAGTCTATTTTGATGATGGAGTTACATTAGAAGACTTTTTATAGTAACCCTGATGTTTGATATACGAAAATTTTATTCAAGGAATAATTATCCTTTCTTTTGTGTATATAGTTATAAAGAACCATTTGGGTTTATATGATCCTTGAATTTGAGGAAACTACTGGTTAATACTTTTGGTGTTGCAAAATAGAAGATATCAAATAACCTTTGAGGTTAAAATATGTTATTGTTATTTTTGATGAATTTATCTCTTTTTTAAGAATGTTATAAAATTATATAGTATTTTAAAAGGGACAACACACAGACCGTGTGACAACCCGTCGCATCGGACGAAGTTGGGGGAATCGAACCCACAACCAAAGTGCAACAGGTATTTATCGCCTACCACTGGACTACGTGAAGTCCCTGGTTAGTTTGAATGATTCTTTTTTAGTTAGATGATTTTATGAATTAAGAGTAACTTTATTTTTTTTGGTTATCAATGGAAATGATTATCCTATCATGGAGGATATGTGATTAGGTTAATTACTTTTCAGTATGAGACTGTAATAGTAACTGATGTTATTTTGGAGAAAAATGTTAAAATTTATCTTAGAGACAATGTGATTAAATCCTTCAGAGAATTGGGTTTCAATCTTTGTTTGGTTTACTTTGTAGAATTTTATGGATAGATGTTTATTGAATGGTCTTTGTTGAACTTTGGGTTTTAGTTTTGTTTAAGGTCTAAATACATGGGAAGTATATAGTTCTCTTTTGTGGATTAGGTGATTCTCTAGAAGTTGATTATAGCTCTCTTAATGTGAACAAGTCATCCTAAATACTCATCTTTTGGAGAAAATATGAATTCGTGTAAGAAATATAGTAAAAGTTGAAAGTCAACATGAAAATTAAGTATGCTTCTTTATGTTTTAGTTAAGCTCATAAATAAATTCCTCAATGAAAAGTAACTTAAAACAAAAATGTTGTTTGTTAGTTTTTCCTATTGGGGAATCAAATACTGTTTAAGCCATTATAAGTTTGTGATTTTCTTATTGTTAAATTTCTCCTAGACATGTTTATTATCACTATCCATCATAACGTGTCCCTTTGTTTTTTCCTCCGTATCCATATTTTCATACTTGGAATCCTAGTATGGGTTAACTCAGGTGACATTTGTACTTCTCTCCCATTCTTTTAATGTGATAGTTTTACTAACTCTTGTTTCGATGTGGGATTTTCAATGAAGCTTCCAAACCCAATTTTGAAATTGCGAGGACACAATTCCCAAAAGGGGGGAAGGATATAACACCCCAGGTAAATAAAAAATATGGAATTTACATATTTATCCATATTTTTGAATAAAATATTAATATTACTTTAAAGAGAATGCTATGCTCGAGGGAATACCCAATACGGAACAACGAGTTTCATTGAAATCATACGTTGCAGTCTAATAATAAAATACTATTATTATAAAAGTTAGTTAACGCCTAGACGTTGTAATGGCAGGAATGAAAGGAACAAACTACAAAATTATTATATATGTTTTTCAAATATTTTTACATTTATCCAATAAATGTTGGAGGCTTAAAATGAAAATGAATCCAATTTTAAGCATAAATCTTCTAATATTCTTTAAAAGGTCGATTAACCACCTTTTGATGGAGAACCCTTTTTAAATATACTTTTAAACATTTTATATGTTGTATTTAACAAAATAAAATCCTTCTTTAGAATCTGGACATCAAAATTTACTTTGTGTAAAATTTTGTTATTTTTCCGATAAAGATCATTTTTATTAAAAATGATGCATTTTAATTCAAAAACTTATTTTAATATGATTTATTTATATGGATAGATTTTATTTTTAATTTATATTAGAGTGTATTTAGAATATATTTTTACCATTAAATCTAATGCTGGTCATTGGAATTAATTTCACTTTGAAATTGGACTTAAACTACTGTCAATCTTTTAAGAGATATTGTTTCTTAAAAACATGCTATTTGTTTTATCAGCGAGAATTAATTATTAAATTAATTAATTAAATATATATGTTTTGAAATTTGTAAAATAGGAATCATTTTTGAATTCGGAATATCAAATATAGCTTAGGGTGAATTTTTGGTATTTTTCTAAAAAACTTCAATTTTTGAAGAATAGCGAAACCACTAAGTGGTAGTTTAAAAACTGTTTTTTCATTTAAATTATACATTACCACTTCTGTGATTTTAATTTCAAAAATCTGACATACATGGTTGTCATTAGGATGTAAAATGTGGTTCAATGGGATTAAAATAATTTTTTTGGTGAATAGTAACTTTTATGTTTTTAATCGCGATTAGAGATAATTAGTGTAATTTAACATAAAAATAATGTTTTAATAATATTAAATGACCTATAAACATATTCTACACTCATTGGATGTATCACGTACGACCAAGAAAATCCATGGGTCAACTTGGGGACCCCATGGAGCCACATTGGTTGGAAAATGACATAAATAACTTTTTATTTATAGTTAAAATAAAAATGTCACAAGCATGAAATGTTTTACTGAAAAAAATTTTAAATGGGGTTATAATAGTCATATTTTTGAATATAAATATTCATTAGAAATCTAAAAAGAGTTCCTACATCATGATATTTTTTTATAATTTTTAGACATTAAATAAATTAAATTATTTATGACATCATGATGATGCAGCGATTACCTCATTAATAAAGGATTTAAATAAAATGAAAAGATAATGTTAACACTATAACATACACTTTTAAAAGACCTATTGGATGAGTATATTTAGAACCCTTACCACAGTATCCTCGAAATACATCAATGTGGGACCTTTAAAATCTGAAAATCATTTGAAAATAAAGTAACATTTTGTAACTTTCCCAGCGTGCCCCTTCTCTCTTCTTATAAAAAGCTTCCACCTCTACCACCTTACCCACACGTCTCAAGACTTTGGCTCATCCAAACCCTGTTCATTTTGTCTCTCCACATCCCTATCTTACTCCTAGAAGCCTCACTTTGGGAAAAAGTCTTCCCAATGAAGCCTTTGAGCTCAAATCAAAGAGAGATACCCGATTTTAAGGTAATGTCCTCACTTGTGTTCTTTTGTTTTATTTTGCTTCTCCTACCCCTTAAACTCTTTTTATTCATTTATTTTGTAAAAATACAGTATCTTCAATATACTAGTATGTTTTTATAAGAATTATTCGAGCTTCACTTACACACACCTACATCTAATTGTTAAAGAACATACTGTTTCTGTGGATGGTAAATTTCTGCCTCACGAAACGATGATTGTTCAATATTCTTTTAACACCCTAAAAGGTGGCCATTAAGATGTCACTATATTTATATATGATATATAATATTTTTATGTTTTACTTAAGCTTCTTTATTTTCCATTTATGTCATACCTTTATGGTTTCCATTATGGTTAAACGCGATATCTTTATTTTAGGAAGTGCGGAATACCGCCCCCTCAAAAGTGATTTGATTCGTTAATACCATATGTGGTACATATAAAGGATAGATTTAATGATATTATATATGATAACATACTAGAATTATAATACTATTATGTATCATTTTGTTTTAATTCCATTAAATAAGAAACAGAAATGGAAGTAGTGTTCATGCGTACGTATGGCTTACCGTCTCCATGAATAGTGCATTTCATTTCTTACCTCTAAATGTTATGTAATATTATAAATTCATGTATATAATGGATATATATGATATATATGATATATACATAATTAATATAATTCTGGATATAATATATATTTTACCACATGAAAAACTTGTAATTATAAAGAGTTTATTTTTGACTCAAGTAGGAATAATCTACAAAATGACCATTATTAACTTAAATAATTACATAGTTTTCAAAGCATGGTAGTAAGTGATATAAAGGAATAATGAACATGAAAAAGGTTCTTAAGAAAGTATAAATTAACTCAAGTTTATTATTCAAGAAGTTAAAGAAAGATCGAGTCAAGTCGGACCCGAGGTAATGGATCCTACCACTCTCTTTCTTTTTAAGTACACTCTTTTTTGTCATTCCCTTTATGCTAATCTTTCTTATGATTGGGATGTTCATTTATATTAATCTTACTTTACTTTTTATGTTAATATTATGAGAGACCCTATTTTCTCTCATCAATCCTTTTTGGATGTTTTAATTGGCGTCGTTAGGATGCCGAAATTTCGTAAGGGGCTTTTTATCTCACTTTGTGTTTTCGTGAGATTCATGCTACATTTGCCTATATTTCCTTTTGAGTGGTGTATGTACATTCCATTATTATACTATTTTTGTATCATAATTTATTTTATGAGTACTATCATCAATGTTTTATAGTTCTTCTTTCATGGGGAGTACGATTCAAAAGTTACCCAAATCGGTAAGGGAACCTTTCACCCTCCTCTTTTTAAAAGACTTCTTTTGTTATGTCTTTTAATTTTCATCTTATTATTTGGGGATATGTTATCATATATCCTTATTGCCGTAAATTTTATGTCCAAGTGATGAGATACCCTTTATCTCTCTCATCAACCCTTTTTCTAAATTTGATGTGATGTTGTTAGGATCTCAAGGGAACTTCTTAACCCAATTTCGATTTCTTTGAGTTCAACATGAAGTTATTGAATATTTCATCCTTTGAATATGTGTGAATGACCTTTGATTATTTTACACTTAATATCCACTTATATTGGGTTTATTTATATTTGTCTCACATAATTATGAGATTGATTTATCCTTAATTTAATGATACCATCTTTATAATGGATTTCATCTCAATTTACATTTCCATTGAGACTTCATTGTTGTTATGCACCAATTCACTCTTATATAGTGTATATACTGTCATTTGGAATTTTATATCATGAATCCCTTTATTCTCATGATATTATAAAGTTTTTATTAAATTGTAATCCTCAAGTATTGTATTGAAGTGTCTCTCAGTTTGTTAAAAATTCATTAACAAAAATATCATTTTAAATGTTTTAATGATTTAATCTTATAAATATTTCTCATTAATATCCATGTTTTCAAAATGGTTTTAAGGATTTATTTATGTGGATATTAATGGTTCAAAATGTTAAAAGCTTCAATGTTTTATGGGACACTTTGATTTAAAAATATCTTTATTAAATGTTTTAAATGGGTTTGAAAATGGTTTTTAAAATGGATTCATTATTTCTATATCTTAAAATGTTATATTGTTATTGAAATGTGGGAGTGTTATCTTTACTTTATGATTAAGTTATGTGCTATGATTATGTTATGGTTTTTGGGAATTGTTATGAAGAAGGGTGGTTCCATGATAATCTAAGGGCGGGTGAGCCCGATATAGCTCTCCCATGCGTTGGGTAACGCGAAGGAGTTAATCGGTAAGGTTTCTCCGAAGAGATTTAGGGAATATACTGTGATGGGTATTCCAAACGTAACCAAGTGGGTTAATCCCTATGTAATAATATTATGAATTTCTCATGTTACCTTTATGTCTTATGATTTCTATGATTTATTCATGATTTTATGAGGTATGTTAATGTGATTATGTTTTATGGGTAATGTATGATTTCATTATTATGTATATATGTACTCATGTTTCATTTCAATACTTTTTATAACCCTTACTGATCTTTTTAGGCTCATCCCAAGTTTTTGAAATGTTTTTCCTAGGTCAAGGTAATGGTACATGATATGGTGATAGTGTCAAGGAAGTGTCAAGAAAGAATCCATGTTTTATTTTAAATATGTTTCCATTGATGGGAAAAATGAATACTATCTTTTATGTAACCACTTTGTTTAAATGTGGAATGTAATGCAAGTTTTATGATCTAATTATCTAAAACTCTAAACCTGAAAAGATCCTCAATTTGTAATCTTGTAATAACTCAAGATTAAGTAAGGTTTAAGGCTGGGGCCTTATATTTTAGGATTTAAATTATACAAAAAAAAGAATCATTTTTTCTTTATAAAAATCAATATTATCTTAGGATCAATTTTTTGGATGATTCAAAATCATTTTCATTTAGGTTAATATTTGAAAATATGATTTTTATAAATAACATGACTTTTATGACACTAATAGTATATGAGATAGAATCTTAATTATTGAAACCCTTTTCAAAAACAAGATAAATATTTTAAAATTACCATTATAATTTAAAAAAAAATTATTTACAAAACCATATTTTCTATTTTAGAACATAAGTTATATTTTTTAGAAGAAACTTTATTTATAATAAATTTGACATTTAGTATTTTAAAATTAATTTTTATAAGTTTAAAAATAAAAATAAAAAAATGTATTTAAAATTTGTAATCATGAGTCCTAAATTATTTTATAAGGTCCAATTTATATATGATCATAATGGATAAATTACCTGGGTAAAAAAAATTTACCATTATAAAAACCAGATTGGAAAAATGAGTAATCTATGAGGTAAATGGCCTAACATGTAAGAAAAAAATGTTTTTAATTGAGTGTTTGAGGTTTTTATTGACCTTATATCTTCAAAACTCCATTATTTCTCTATTATGAATCCAATTTCCTTGGGAGTGACTTCCCATTATTGATAAGTTTTGGGTATTTTAAAAGATGTCACCACTTTTCACTTATGAAAGGGGAACTCCTCTCCTCAATTCATCATAAAAACACCAATTAGTTTAGAATAATATCTACCCAAAACACTCTTGATCATTTATATCCACCTTAAAGATGTTATTTTTGCTAAAAATACCATCCATTTATGGCATAACCAACTTTTTAAAGAAGATAATCTAAGAGGTGGGGTATAAATTTATAACTGCTCCATTCTAATTTCTATTTGTTTTTTTACAATTATTTTTCCTAAAACTGAATTAAAAAATTATGAAATTATATAATCAGTATAATCAGATGTTATTATTATTTTTTTATAATCATTAACCATCATTCCATTTTGAACTAGGAAAAATGAAAACGTGAATTGTGTGTGTGTGCGGAGTAAAACCACTACCAAAAAACTTATCTCACATCCATTCATCACCTAAAATGGATGGTCTAGAAGTATGATTTCATAAATAATTATGATATATATTACATTTTTAAGAGTTTCAAATAAATAATCATATTTCTACTTTCTCTTGTTCTATGAAAACTAAATCATCATCGATGCATACATGTGAACTACCCCCTCCCTGGATCAATGTATTTTTTTCATTTATACATTTCATGGATGGTCTTATGAATTGTTTTAATGGATAAATATGACATTTATCAAATTAATAATGTTATGGAAGTGAAAATTTAAAAACACGTTTATGATGTGAATTATAATTTTTTTTATAAATTTACTTCTTTAAATAAGTGAACTAAGAACCAAAACAATTTATTCATATGATGTAATTTTTTATACATATTACATATCATTATAATTCATTTTAATTAGAATATATCGCAGAAATAAAAAACTAAATGTGTTAATTATTCCTTTAGATTAATGATATTACAACCAAACTATCAGATAATCATCCATTAATCATGGCATGTTCATGTTTGGGTTGGTTTAACCACCTACTAGAATAATGTTATGAATTTTTATCAGGGATGGATATTAGAACTTAAGTATATCTATAATATGAAATAAATAAAAAAATTATTATTTTTTTATTTAAAGGTAATATTATTATTAAACTCATCAATTAATAAAACAGCTTTTGTTTCTCAAGAATTACTAAAACATGCTTCTTATCGATTTCATCTTTGAGGAAAAAGGCTAAAACACTAACGAAGGGAACATAAATAATTATAAATTATTGTCAATCATACATAAATATAACATTAATGACCTTTAATATATGAAGATATGGACAATAATTAATGAAAACATTATTACTATGAATCTTATTCAAAACGTCCAAGGCTACTCACACCCAATATTGAAAATAGATAATAAACCAACTAATACATGATGAGAATAATTATAAATGAATGTTATCAAAGGATATCTAATTGAAAAATTTTATTAAATATTTGATTAATATATATGTGTTTGTCATACAGGATCTTAGAGTGCATTATACTAAACAGGTAAACAAGGCAAGGATTCTCTTGGTCTCAATTATAATGCTTCGATACATGATACATGTTATGAACCTGTTTCCTTTGTATGATTCTCTATTAATTTAATATACCATGAATATTTTATAAATTATTTACTTGTAATTATTTTTATATACTAATACAATTAAATTTACATTTTTTAAATGACTTTTTAAACCACAATTACCTAAACTATAAGTTTTTAGGGAGTTTTTGGTAACTCAATTTTTATTCATATAGTTTTGATCATTCGATTGAAATTATTTCATAAAAGTGCATCATAGTTTGTCTTTCTATTCTATTATATTGTATTATGTAAATTTTTACATTTTTACCACAAAAAACCCCTTTTTTAACAATTTCACGTGTCATGGAGTATGTTTCTCGTAAGGGATATTAATAACTCAAATGATCATTATCTGAGTTATTAAGTTTTATCTTGAATATTTGGTCTTATATTCTTGGGTTCTCCCACCATAAAATCTTATTATATTTTATTTTAGAATACCTTTGGAAAAATTAAATTTTAGTAAAAATAAGGTTTTATTTCAATTTTTATAATGTGATTTTTAAATAAAGGTAATATAAAAGTAATAAAAAGGTTTATTTCATAATCAAATATTTTATCTTTGACTCTGTATTTCTGATAATATTTTTTTTCATTATCAAGGATCAATTATTGAATATATTTTATAAATGTAAAAGTGTCCAAAAAAAATCACATCAACTTTTCATACGTAAATTATGACATTGAACTGTATTTTTTTATTTTACATGAATTTACCAAACCAAATTTTAATACTCTTTTTACGATGTGGGTTTTCAAAAAAATATATATCAAAATATTCAGAAATAAATTTTTGTCCATCCTTTCAAAATCAAAATTTCTTTTTCTTCCCCTCCATCATTTTTGATAACCTTTTTTCATTTCAATGATCTATTTTTGGATTTTTTTCATAGGTATATGATTTCGATGTAATCACTTCATCCTTGAGAAAAATACCTTTTGAAAGTAACATGTAACCTATTTTTATTATAATATAAAACAATTATAAATATATTTTTTTACGTATATATGAGAACATATATTCATAGACTATATCATTTTATATGAATCTTTCCCCAAAAATTATCATGGATTCTAAGAAGAAATTGTTTTTGTCCAAGTTTAAAAAATATTCTTCTAAAATTCTATCAAATTATATTTCCAAAGTAGTTTTTATAAAAAACCATAAAAACTTTTTTTCATCAAAGGAACTTCTATTTAATATTTATTATGCGTGATTCAAGGATATTCATGAAATAGAGTAATCTAACACCTCCATATGGGTCGATTATGTTATATCCATCTCTTTTGGATGAATTATTTATCACTACCATTTTCTTTTGTAAGGGTCCTCAGTATATTCCCATAATTGTTTCTTACAATAACATTCTAATTTGAATAAAACAATTTTGATTGCTTTGATTGAATATTTTATTCAATATTCCATACACCAATTGATTATTGAAGTTATTAACATAACTATATTCCCCTTATATATACATTGTATATACCATATTCTCCATTATCATGATTGAATGGTATTTACAATGAATTTTACTAAATATCTGTGTGTACCTATTTATTATCTAGGGGTATATCATTTTATTAATATTTATATAAATATGAATTATTTTGTTACTTTATTCCATTTAAAAAGAATATAAAACCCATTTTCTATCCATGGGTTATTTACAATATGGGAATGATATATTTTATGTGGAATGCATGTGAATAATTGATCTTCAAGAAATGAGTGGGCCATATATTTCCCTCCATGTAATTTGGTAATGCTTTGCATATCATAAGATAATTATTAAAGGAGTAGTGATTCTTGATCCAAAATGGGAAATAGGCGAGGGATTACTAATCAACCAAGGGAAATAGGTGAGTGAATCCTAATCCACTAAGCTACATAGGTTGTGATACATGATCGATTATGTTATGATGTATATGCTTATTGATGTGCCAAAATTCTCAAGTATTCTTTGTTTCTGTAATATAAAGAATTTTTTTGATTTATTCTTAAGTTATTTCATGATTTGTTATATATTATTTCATGGGTACAATTTTATTTTTTATATTGATTATATTCACATCCTCATATTCTTCTCACTAATGGTATTTTATTGTAATCTATTATGTTTACCCTAAATAAAAATATTATTTCAAAACATACTGATTTCTCTATTCCCCTAGGTTATGAAGAAAATTAATACATAATATGGGTCTAGAATATTATATTTTATGGGGTATTTGGGGAATATTTTATGAAATTTTATGGATTAAGTAGTGGAAAATTCTCATTTGACATAAAGAACACGAGTTCAATTAGATAGATATTTTTTCCAAGTCTCTGAAATTTTATACCTAAAAAAGTTATATGGAATGTAAATATTATATTATTTGTGAAATTTATATAATTAATGATTTATATCAGATCCAATGTATACAATATGCTATTTTTATCACCAAATCTGGGAGTACGGGTCTGGGGGTCATTTTTTGTATTAAATCATTGTTTAGATAACATTTGATATTGTGATGTTATAATATGAGTATTATTTACAATTCAAAACTTCAATCAATGTTTTAAATGTTATGATTGATAATAATTTCAATGTTATAAATAACCCTTGAAGATTATTGTGGTAAAATTGAATATTTTTTGGATTTGGATAAGTGGAAATTACAAAAAACTCAATGAATAAGTTTAAGTATAGGATGACATCTCAATGTTTTTGAAAATTAGAAATTGTGTGGTTACATTAGAAATTAAATTACCATCTAGATAGTATAATGTGGATATGTATGTGAAATAGATTTACCTTGGGGTAATCACCATTAAGAGGTTAGTTGGAAAATAACTCGATCTTCACGCTGGTGTATGATGAGTGGGCCTAAGAATTCACACTTGGATAGACACTCATAGGGAATATACCCTGGTCAATCATTTTATATTTAAACAATATTATAAATAATTTATTTATTAATTACATTGTGGGATTAGGTGAAGAAGTTTGAGAGAACTTAGATTAAAGTAACCATAGTAGAACCAAACTCTTTATCAGATGAATAAATAGTGAAATAGGTAAAGTAAATGTATCATAGGTTTAAATAATGTTTTTATTTGACAATTAAACATAGTATTAAGATTTAATATTCATATTTTAATTTACTCTATTTTTACTGATGACTATTTTGGGATTAATTTTTAAATAGGATAAAGAAAACGATGCTGAGAACGGTATATATCTAGAGAACACTTAATCTTATAACTGAATAAGGTAGAAAATTGAAATGGTTATGAATTTTAGTATAGTCATGATATGATTGAAAATTTTATATTCTTTATCAAAATAAAGGAATTTATTTTTATATATTAATATAAATTAAATCTTGTCACTCATATATATTTTCATTAGTGATTTATATTTTTTATCGTAGTCTCGTATATTCTAAAATTTATAAGGATTATTTGAAATGACTAATGATTTTTCTTATGTAGAATTCCTTTAAATTGATGGAAACATATATTAAATTATATTAATATCCTTGAAAAATTATTTTATGTAAAGGTTATATTTTTTAGGGACAATTACTGGAGAACCTATGATTGAGGTGTGGATAACTCTTAGGTTTAATATAAGCTAGATGATGAGTAATAAATGTTTGGTTTATTTTGAAAAAATTAATTTATATGACTTTGATATAAGTGGAATTGATTGACTATTTAATGAAAATTGGATCCATGATATTTTTTCGGGATGTTTATCTCATTTTTTGGGTTTTGATATATATAGTATAGTGTGTGACTTTATAAACAAGTGGATAGAATATAAGAGTTAATTTTTAAAGAAGTATATTATTTATCTATAGTTAACCATCTTGGATAATCAAAAGGTTTTCATAAAGGTATCTAATGGACAATATAATATTCTACTATATATAAATATACAAGAGTGTATGATTATAAGAATGATTAGTAGTTTTTTATGAATTATAAGTAACTTGATATAGCTTAAGAAAGTAAGTTACATGTCACATTAGAAATTATAACCTAAATGATGAATATGTTAAGAATATCCAAACCTACATTCATTACAATGTAATAATTAAAGTTGCAAGTATTTAATTTATTTAAGGGGTTACAATGTAATGACTAGATATTTTAGTACCTTTAAATTAATATTATCTTCAATAACTTGCATCACACAAAACACTTAACTAATGAAACAACTAAATAAAATGAACAATGAAATATTAAAATTACATCAATAATATAAAAAATAGAATATAAATGGATAATAAAAAATTTAAAAAATTATATATAATTATTCACATTGATTAATATTTTAAATTTACATCCTTTCAAATAAATATTTAACAATAAGGTATTCTATTTTACCTTAATAAATTTAAATGTTCATATTTAAAAGATTTTCATAATATGTAATATTATATTAATAAACTAATATATCAATATTCGGCCATTTCTAAATCTATATGAAATAATATTAAAAGTACTTAAAGTTTAAAATGGTCTTTTTATAGTTATACTTTCTTTATGTATTATATTTTCATTTCAAAACTAATTTATAAATTTTTTTATTTTAATAAGAAAAAAATAACACCATTTTATTATTAAATATTTTGATATTATATCTGGATTCATTTTTGGTATTTTTATAAAATGATTGATTTTTATGTTAATAGTGTGAAATATTACTTCTACAAATAATATTAATTTTATGAAAATATTATTATATAAATATTAATTATAAATTCATAAACATTTTTATTAGACAAAATACATATTTTATAACTAAATTTATAATTTTAAAAATGTTTTTCTAATTTATAAACAAATATTTAACATTTTAGAACATAATTTATATTTTTAAAAAAAATTATTTTTAATAAATTATAGTATTAGTATTTTAAATATAATTTTTATTGATTTTAGAAAATTTATCAAAAAGAATAAATTTAATAAAATTAATAATTAGTTCCAAATTATATAATAAGTTTTATTTTATTTTTTATCATAATAGATAAATTATATATGTAAATATGTTTACCATGGTACAAACAAAAATGGTAAAATTAATAACTAAATAGGAAAATGACCTAATATGTTAAAAATTTGTTTTTAATTGATATTTTGAGGTTTCTATCTACCTTAAAATTTCCCACTGCATTATTAATCCATTTTGGAACCACAATCCTTTAGAGTAAATTTCCATTATTGAAATGTTTTGAGTATTTACAAAAATGTCATCCCTTTTGACTTATAAAAGGGTCACTCCCCTCCTCACTTCCACTCACACCACGACACACTTAGTTCTCTCCAAAATCTACCCAATACACTACTAAAAATTAAGATACACCATTAATAGGTTATTGGTTCTCAGAAAAACATCCATTAGATGCTTAATCCAGTTTCAAAAGAGGATAATCAAAAAAGTGAGGTATAAATTTGTTACCTCCCCTTTCTCATTACTATTTCTTTATGTGCGTTTCTAGTTATAAAACTTCAATTACACCATCTTAAAATTATAATATAATTATCATTAGCATAATTTTATGTCATTATAAATATGGTTCATTTATTAATCTCCTTTCCTTTTCTTGTTACTTAAAATGAAAACATAAATCATGTTTGTGTGCAGACTATCAGTTCTACAAATAAACATGATTCATTTTTCTTTATCACCTAACATGGATGCTCTAAAATTATAATTTTATAAATTATTATGATTTATATTATATGAATAATATTTTTAAGTAAATAATCCTATTTCTTATTTCCCTTTTTCTATGATAATTAAATCATCACTCATGAGTATGTGGAGACTACAACCTCCATGGACTAGTGTATTCCATTTTTCATTGCGACATTTCATGGATGGTTATAAGAATGGTTTTAAATAATAGATATTATTTGTGATATTGATAATTTTATGGAAATAAAAATTAAATATCATATTGATTATATTAATGATAAACAATAATTATAATATTAATCACCTTAAAAAGTGGACTATGAAGAAGAAAAATATTTTATTCATATTCTGTAATATTTTAATATCCATTAATTGTTCTTATAATTCCTCAAAATTATTATATAACCCACTAATAAATAATAAATTTTATAATTATTCTTCTGGTATAATTCTGTCAAAAAAACACAACATAATCATCCATTAATCAAGGCATGTTCAGGTTTGGATTAGTTTAACCTCCTACTTGAACAATGCTATTAATTTATTTTAGGGATGACTATGGGAATGTAATTACTAAAATAAAATGATATAAAAACTTAAATAATTATTTTATGTAGGTTTTGGAATGGAAACATTATTATTATACTCATTAATTTGGAAAACACATTTTTTCTTCAAGAATCACAAAAAAATCTTATTATCAATTTCATATTCAAGGATAAAGGAAGAAAACTCTTGAAATGAATTTAAAAAATCATAATTTTTTATATATAACCTCTAAAAGTAAATTTATTTTCATTTTAATGTTGTCACTTTTTATAAAAAAGATTAAAACACATTATTATGAAACTAGTTAAAACGTCCAAGGTTACTCACACCCGATATTGAAAATAGATAATAAACTAACTAGTATTAATGGAGAGAATAATTATAAATGAAATTTATAAAAGTTAATTGATATTAAAACGGTTTATAAATTGGTTTTTGAGATATTTATTTTTATATAAATGATCTTATATCGAACTGGACTAATTATGGAAACATATTAAGGGTTTATTTGTTTCATTATCACCCTCATTGGACATGTTTGATATTCTACACCATAATTTATTTTTAACATGTATTAAATACCCAAAGTTAATTCACATATTAATATATTTTTGATTTAATTATAATTTAATTTTTATTTCAAGATCATACTATCAATATCATTTGATCCATACATTACTAATTCTATAAGAGTTTTATTGACTCAGTTTCTGATTCACTAGGAATATAATTTTTAATCATCCATTGATCCTACCATTCCGTTTTTTTATTTGACATTTCATTTTTTTCTCTCGGAAAAATTACTTCTCATTTCCAATAAAAAATCATTGATTATATTTTTTATGAAATAAAAGTGTATCATTAGTAAGAATAACTGACATTCTTACAAATGAATCTTTTCTACCTCATCTATAATTTTATTCTCACCAATGTTCTCCTCTATTTTTTGGAAAGATAATATGGATTATTTTGTATGATTAATATAAATCTCTTTTAAAATTTTCAAATGTAAAATATAATACTATTTTTATGATATTATTTTTCAAAAAAAGTTATTTTTAAATATTTAAAAATATTTTTTTCATCCTTTATAAATAAAATATTTTATCTTCCACTACACATTTCATACAATCTTTTTATATTTTCAATAATATAACATTATATTTTTTTCAAAGATAATTTATTTTCAATGTTTACACTTGAACTTTTAGAAAATAGTTTTTTAATATAACTCATAATATATTATTTTTATAATAATATTAAAAAAAGTCTACAAATTCTTTTTTACGTTTTCCTTCATGTGAACAACCTTTTTCTGACTATATCATTTTATATGAAACTTTCCCCCAAAAGTTTCATAGGTTATAAAAGAAATTATTTTTACTAGTTTTAAAAAATTGTTTCTTTTAAAATTATTTCAAAAGATCAATGACATTTCATATTTCAAATAGGGTTTTTATAAAACATTGAAATTTATTTTTCATCTAAGTGATTTTACTTTGATATATATTATGATTAATTCAAGTATATTCTTAAAATATTACTATCCACATTCTCTATATGGATGTATTATGTTTTATTTATATAAATTTGAGTTCATATATAATTGAAGAATGGTGCATAATTGACATTGACTTGCCTAATCATTTTTGATGTATAACTATAATTTTTTCTTCAAAAACATTTCCTTTATTAATACCCTATTTTTTATTCCCTTTGTTGAATGGTGTTCACAAAGATTATATATATAAATTTATTAGAAAAATAATTTAATTAAGTGTATACCATTATTTAATATGGTTTAAATATCATTTTCTCTATTATCATTGTTAGATATTATTTACATATAAAGTTACTGAATATATTTCAATACCTTTTTATTTTCCATGGGTATATCATGTTATGATTATTGATGTAATTATTAATTTTTCACTTATGTGATCCCATTTAAAAGTATAATAAATCCATTTTCTATTCGGGGTTTCTTTATGATATGAGTATAATATATTTTATGAGGAATACAAGTGTATAATTAATCATTCTGTCATGGGTGGTCCCTATATATTACTCTAATGTATTTGGTAATGCATTATATATCATGAGGTAATGGTGAAATTGGTGGAGATACATGATCCAAAATGTAAAATATGTGATTGAAGATGATTCCACCAAGGGAAATAGGTCATTGAAGCTTGGCCCACTAAGGGAAATAGGTTGTAATTCCTGATTTAATATTTTATTATTTATATACTTATGGATATTCCACAATTCTAAAGTATGCCTTATTTCTATGATATGTATAATATTTATGATTTATTCTTATTTTATGACATGATTTATTTTCTATGATTTTTTGGTATAATTTTCTTATATATATATATATATATTACACACATTCTAATATTATACTCACAAATAATATTCAATATTTATCTCTTATGTTTTCCCTTACTGAGAATTTAATATCCCTATTTTCTTATTTTCCCATTTCCATAGGTTGTAAAGAAAAATATAAATTAATATGTGTTTAGAAGAGTGTCTTTTTTAAAAAATTTATGGGACATGTTGGAGAATTATTAAGGATTATGTAGTGGTAAAAATGTCAGTTTGAAACAAAGAACATGGGTTCTATTGGATAAATATTTTTCCTAAATATTTAAAACTCTAAACCCAAAACGTTCCTCAAAATTTAAATGTTACATTTTTTTGGAATATATTTTAATTAAGGATATATATAAAAAATATTGTTTAAAGTATGTTTTTAGAACATGATATAGGAGTGTGGCCATGGGGTTTTATTCCACTATCATCCATTGAGGAGAAATTATCTTCTAGTCACACTCACACAATCCCCCAAGATTAACACCACATCATATTCACCTTAATCCTCATATTCCACCTAAATGTGTGTTCCCATTCACTATGAGTACACACCATTTAATTATTGTGCCTATAAAGTGATCTTATATTGAGAAAAATGGAGATACTCCCGAATATACATATCTATAGATTTTAGATACAACTTAGAAAAATTGAAGTAATGTATATGTAAGTAATTTTTATAATATTTCAAACATAGATGAAGATACAAAACTAACTAAAGGTAATAATAGTGGTACAATTATTAATAATTATATTGATTATAATTCTTCTAAATAAGCATGTTGAATCTGTGATGATTATATATCACTTAATGATCTTCACTCCAAAATTAAATATCCTCTAAAGGTTCACAAATAAGTTGTGAATTGTGAAATTACTTCAATCAATGGACTTATTTTTGATAAATCATAGATAGAAAAAGGAGTTGAATAATTAGAGACCATGTTATTTAAGAAGTTAAAAAAGTGAATTTCTCTCACACACCAACTAGAATAGTGGAATAAATTAGTGTAACTTAGTAATACAATTTTCCTCCCATATAAATAATAATTATAAACTTATTCTTCTATGAAATTTGTTTCAAGGATTTTTTTTTGGAATTATTCCTTTCACTTAAAAAAAGTTATAGAACCTCTATGGATATCAAAAATTCTCAAATAGTGGTTAAGAAAAAAATAATAATTGATCTTGAAAATTATTTACAAGAGAAAGTTTTATGAAGAGAAATAAAGACGATAAAAGAGGATTATGAGTAAAATAAAATATTTATTGACGATGATAAAAACTACCTCAATATAAAGTTCATTAATCCTGAAGTGAGGATGAGATCTCTAGATTCCACAAAAGCAAGGAATTCCCAGGTTGTTAAAAATAAAGATACTACCACACATTTTCCCAATAAAATTTATGTCTCCATGATAACTAATAGAAGTATAAACAAGATAATTATATCATACTCTCATCAAATGAAAACATACTCCAAGAAAAACGAATCCAATAACTTATAAACATTATTTTCACTAATGTAGTTTCACTTTCCAATACAATTTCAAAACACATTTTGGGAAAATATATATGGAAATAATTACTAAAAAACATACCAAATCATCAGGGTAGTATGTGAGAAGATATAGGATGATAGTTTCCCCTAAAAAGTTTCTAAAATGGTTATAAATTCACTCAAAAATAGAAAAGTAGTTATGGAGGTTCATATGATACTATTGGTGTTGTTTGAAGTTCGGTCACAAAGAATTGTAATATTGTCCTAACATGCAAATTATTGAAAATCATATAAAGACACAATAAATGGGGATAAAACCATAATATGGGAGAAAACCTACAAAGATAAATAAAGTGATTAAAGAAGAGGAACATGATTATTCCTTAAGAAGAAAAAAATACTTTAAATATAAAAAATACACAAAATAAATCTAAAAGAAAAGAAGATGGGTGTATTATCATCCTGAATGAAATAGTAGAAAATAATATAATAATTAACAAATTAATGGTTTTTGAGTTCCTAATTGTGAGGTTCATTATATCTATAAATACAACTAATATCTTCTTAACATGGTTTCTTGGGTAGCTAAATCTATTTAAGAACACAATAAAAGCTCCAAAAACACCATGGTCTCAAATGACTATAGTAGGAAAGGAGGCTATACACAATGTAAATGTTGAGATATAAAGGAAAGAGTGTTCAAGGATAAGAGTAAGTTTTCAACCTTAGTTTTACTTCTAATAAACCAAGAGAACCTTCTTTATTCCTTTATTTTTTAAAAAATTTACTAAAATAAAAGGAATTTAAGGAGTATATTGAGTCTGTCAATTTAGTAAATTAACTTTCTCATAACATTGTGGAGTTTATAAACTAACAGGAAAAGGATTAGATAAGTGAATCTATTTAGGGAGAGCTAACATGAGGATTTGTTCACATATTTCAAACTTCTAGTGAATGTGGAATTTCTATAAGGATTTGAAAAAATGACTATTAGGGTATGGAAAACACACATTAAACCCTTAATATGATTATATTAACAGCATTTCTTAAGGGGGATTTTATATTGAAGGAAAGATGAGATAAAGGGGAAGTTATTTATCTTACAGATCAACTCTTTCTATTGCTTTGTTGAGTTCTATAGTGTTTATAGGTTTCCCAAGATTAAATTTTTTTTATAAGGATACTATTTGAGAAATGAGAATTTTTTTATCATGGTATCACATGTATGGTAGTATATGGAAAACATAGACAACCTTGGTTGCATATTTCTTGTTGAGTACAATATATTTTTCTACGTAGCCTTAGATTAGATAAACAAAGGGCTCTTTGTAATATCTCAAACACAAGAATCCCATAACCCATAAATCTATTCTATTATTGGAAGATAATTTAATAGTTATAATAATGTAGAATAACTTTATTGACTTGTAAAACTATATACATACATAAATTAAATATGAAAACATTATATTAATATGAAAACATTGTGCTAACATAATTAGACCTTCCATCATATCCTGAATGATAACACAATTTCCTCCTCTAGTTTTCCTATATAAAGTAAAAAATAAGGCTGAGTTTTGGTAATTAGTAAATAATAGAATACACTAAAATATATCATAAAATAAATAAGGAATAAGTGATATGATAATAATAAATGAATATCATGAATCCTCAATCAACTGAAACTAACATCATGTTGTTTTTATGATAATAACTGTAAATATAGACAATAAAAAAATTGATCTCATACATATTGAATAAAAAATGAATGATATTAAAAAATTCGTTCAAGGACTTGTGCTAAGACACTATAATGTTATGGGGAGTTGTGTGTAGAAAAACATAACCAATTTTTTCTCAAGAAGCCTATTTATTCATCGATTGGCTATATAAATCTGAACCCCACCTGTCACATGATTTAGTCCAATGCATTTTCTATAAGAGTCAACAACACTTTTCATACCAGTCCCTAGGAAAACAATTTCTAAATAAAACATGGTTATCCATATAATAATAATTCATAAATAAAATACTTACCCAAAAAAATAATAATTTTTATTACTCTGATAATATCCCTTAATTAAAATAAAAGTCATGGGGTGTCGTTAAATTAATATGTAGTGCCCTTATTAAGAAAATATAGTGGTGAGGAAAATTTTAATGTGGTGGGTTTTCAATAGGATATAGTAATTGGGTTCCATAATATGTATTAGTGGGATACAAAGGTAATATTTATAAAAAATCTTCATAGTGGTTCATAAATAGTATCTGAATATTCCAAAGGATATCCCACAGGAGTGTCCATCTAGGTGATTATTTATAGACCTCCTCATTGTGCATTAAAGTAATGCTTGATTCAATTCTCAAACAATAAAATTAGGTTTTGTTAGCCCTATGTGATTTTATGACATATTCATATCCACTTTCCTATATCTATATTGTAATGTATTTACTTGGTAACTACACACACATTTAATTTATTAAAACATAAGATGGTTTTTCCACCATGGAAAATATTGATTATTAAAATAATTTTGGTAAATATTGAGTCAAAACAAATAATGGAGGGATTATTATATTGACATTTATATCCATTAAAATTAATGATTAATATGGTAAAATTATTTCTTTTTAATGAATTAAACATGTAATATGAAATATGTGATGAATATAACATGAGTCCAAGAGAATGAAAATTGAGATGGAAAAATCCCACATATGGACTGGGTAGCATTTTAATCAAATAAAATTAAAATAGATATCTTAAAATTTATCTTCAACTAATTATAATTAATATATTTCATAATATAACATCTAAAATAATCAAAATATTCACCATATAATGAAAATTAGGAGAATAATAAAAATATTAACTCGATTAGAGGAATTTGAGATGGATAACACTGACTTGTTGTCATGAATACCAAAAATGTACATTAACCACTTGTAATATAAATATACTTGTTTTAAAATCATAATTATAAACATTAATATTAACTATTTTCCTTTATACTCATCATAAAAAGTCATTCTCTATATAAATTCAACCTATTTTCTTGTCTAGTGCTTAATGTTTTGATTATTTGTACTATTTTCATAATGGTGATGTCTATATTGATTATTCTTCCAATGATCATTATTATTAGGTTATTAAATTTACTATTACGGATTATTTATAATTATTTATGATGTTTTAAATTCTATTCAATAATGTTTTAGTATTATCTATGAAGATTAAATCTATAAAAATAATGTTTCGGTGATTCTTATCGATCGAAGGGAGTTTTCTTAATTGCTGAATTATATATAGATATAAAATCTCCAAAATAAAAAAACATTATTTACACATTTATAATATATTATAACATTATTTATTTTTCTATTTTAATTCACAATATAAATTCATTGTATTTTTCAAGTAGGTGATTAAACTGTCCCAAACAAAAAAATACCCTAATTTAATGAATGATTTTGATGTGTTATTCTTATTATATAGTTATAAAATAATTATAATGGTATTATTTAGTCCTTATTAGTGTGATATATCATAATTTTAATTTAATTGAAGAATATGTAGTGGATATGAAAATATTACATAATTTGAATAAAATATTTGCCTATTATCACACATATTTTAGAGGGTTGAATTAATGATTATTATTTATTGATAAAATAATTAATATGTTCTCAACTATTTCATACTAGAAACATAATTATATCATAAAAATAATATTTCATCATTAAATCATTATAGGAACCATAAATTATGGGTGGTGGTGAAAAATATTTTATGCTTGTAGTGGTCCCAGTAGTCTGTATAAAAGAAAGAATGATGATTTTGTTTTTATTAAGGGATGGGATAGATAAGTATAAAATTATAATAACATTAATATGGTAATTATAATATATATAAATTATACTAATATCATTATATTACTATATTTAGATTAAATTTTATTGAATATAATTAATAAGAAAATAAAAGTAGTTGATAATACTCACATCGAGGGCTTGATTTTCCTTATATGTATACTTTGAAATGAAGGCCTTATGATAACTAATGGAGACCATAACCTTCTAAAAATTGGATATGGTAATATGAGGAGAATTAATATTCTCAATGAGAACTTATATGGATATGTATGTATATTGTGGGACTGTTACCTAATTATATGTGGAGGGAAGGGTATATTTGGAAGTAACAATTACATTTTCAATAATATAAATTTACTATTCAATATTAAATGGACAAAAAATTGAACAAATATAAGTATATAGTAAGTTTGGTTTGAAAATAACATCATCCACTCATTTTTTAGAATTTTTTTATTTTATGGATTTTTATTTTAACTTTTTACCATTTTCCATGATTTACTTTTACATTGGTAACTAATTTTTATCCATAGTAATATATTATAATAAAAAAATTAAGATTATCTAATTTTCTTAATTTTTTACTTGTGATTTAAAATTTTCAGATCATTTTACCAAATAAAATT
The DNA here is from genome assembly GCA_963277665.1 of Viscum album. NCBI lineage: Eukaryota > Viridiplantae > Streptophyta > Magnoliopsida > Santalales > Viscaceae > Viscum > Viscum album. The sequence continues at coordinate 1,445,326,989 of OY728145.1, read as the reverse complement.
TATAATTTTTTTAAATATTAATTTTTAAACAAACACACATTATCATGAATTTTGAAAATAAAATTGTAATTATTTATATATATAGTATAAAATTAGCTCATATATTGATTTTAATTACATAAATTGAATTATTATTAAAACATAATGTGTTATTATTTCTAGGTAATCCAAAATGGAATCCCAATTCAAAATAATTCATTCAAAGAAACGATTGAAAATATTTTTTTTATTAATGTGACATTTTAATTAGTTTTAATAATGTTAGATATAGAATTTATAAGTTTAAATTATATTTTAAAATAAATATTTTAATTCCATATATTCCTATTTTAATACATAAATGTATCTGTAAACTATTCGGTAATTCTCATATAATATTAAATCCACACAAATAAATAGTTTCACTAAAACCATATATTTCAACTAAAACCCATCTTTTTCAGAAAAATCTACAAAATTAATTCTAATATAGTTATGATTTGATGTATTAAAAAAATTTATTTATTTAGTTTAAAATTTTAAAATTTAAATTTGAATAACTTATTGAATAAATACACTTTAATGTATGCATTGTGTGATAGTTAAGGATATGGTGTTTACATGCTACAGTGGGGTCTCAAGTTTTACATTAACCCAATATTAAATAATTTTATACTCAAAATTGGTTTATATATTAGATATTGAACAAATTTAGATATTTATTCCATTTGGATAATTCTATATCTCATGTTTCCTCTTATAGTTTTTGATTTCACCAAAGTACTTTCACAGATCAAGACGTTCAATTCTACAACACATTCTCTCTAGTGTTAGGAATATGGATAGGGTCCTTTTTATAGTATAAGTCAGGATCTAGTTTTATTCTTTCATATGTGAGAACAAGTGTTTCATACTAAATTTATTTTCTTAGTAATGAAACATAGAAGAAACTGTGTACTTTAGAAAGGTAAGGTATGATAGTCAATCTGTATGATTCAACTCCAATTCATTATAGTATTTCAAAATCCCTAATGTAAATTGGTCATTACTCCCCCCATATACCAAATCATACAAATCCCATCCATGTTGAAACATTCATGAATACCTGGTCCTAACTTAAAATCCCATATCATTACTTCGATTATTTATGTTGATATTTTTTCTTCTCTAAACTATATTAATATGATCCTGAATAGTTTTTTCTCTAATGGTTATCTCTTATAAAAACTTATGATCAACTAGAAATAATTCACTAAAATGTTCCCAAAATATTTCAGAAGGAAAAAATTTCACATACAATGCTTCCTATAGTGACATATGGATACTCTACAAAATGAAATTTTTATTTTCATAACACTTTTAAGGGGGAAAGTGAGAACCCTGACAGAAAAATAATTTAACCACCAAAATTTACAACATTTTTTTATAGAAAATCTTGAGCCGATTCGAGTTAATCTCCCTGAATAGTATCAGGGGAATATGATTTACCTTGGAGTCATGATCATCCTTCAGGATGTCTTCATACTATTTATCCTCGATGACCCAAGATTTCATGTATTCCTCCATGTTGATCTTTCCCATGTTAAAGCCTCTCTTCAAAATATGGTTCTTCATATCAATACATTTATGTTTCTCCTTTGTAGTTTCCATACGAAGCAATCTTTCAATCATTTGGTTAATCACTTCCTTTGGTGCTTTAATATCCAGAACTTTCTCCACCATTTCTTCATCTGAGTGCGAATGAAGTTCCATGTGATGTAGCAGCGATTCTATCTAACGTTGTAGGTCAGTATGGAATCCTGCTTCATGTTTCTGCACTGGATGAAGAGAAGACTCCACCCATCAAACCTTCTCAAACTTAAGAAGCCCCTCCCCTAGCTATCCCTTAGTCAGCTCTTCTTCCTCCCCTTAAGGAGACGTGGCCTTAGTCGCAAGTGTGGAGTTAGGACCCCTGCAGGTAGCCAACTCTTGATCTCCCCCAACATGAGATCTAGACTCCTTAGAGTTGGAAACCCCCACATGATTTCCAGCACCTTTTCACCCCTTCGAATGAATTTTGACTTTACTAGAGGACCTGGTCACAAGAGGGATTGGTAAGTAAGAGTAGTCTTTCCATTGTTTCAGCCTCCTGGTATGTTTGATAAATCCATTTGAATATGTAATGGTGTTATTTCCCTTCCTTGAATTGGCTCTGAAAAAATCCTCTATAATGCCCGCTTCCTTTGATTCGGCAGGGGAGTCTGAAGCTGACTTCGAAACCACTTGGCTAGCCTCCTCTCCCAAAAAAAGGATCACCACCAAGGACATCCTCCATCACATTTACATCCCCAAGAGCATGGACCTCAACTTTACACAGCACTACAAAACAATTATGAGAATTATTAAAACTCCCTCCTGATTGAACCTTCTCAGCATAGAAAGGATTGATCTGCAAGGCCTGTGCAGGAAAATCATGTCCACTTGGTTGTTCAAAGCCATGTCCCATGTATTGAAAATGGAGATATCCTGAGAGAAGACTAATGGGATGCTCACCCATGGCTCTATCCACTCCAACTTTCTCATTCACCATCACTGCATTGAGTGAAGCCAGCTGCATACCCTTAACTACATCCTTGATAACATCCAGGTGCACCTCCACCTCCGCTTGTCCAACCTATTCCTCAACTATACCTGCATTCATGCTGGTTCCAGCACCCGCTTTATAAAGAACAAAAAATGAACAGGGAATTCCCAAATCCCTTTTAGGTTATTAAAAACCTCTAAAGATTTTGGATTGAAATGAGTATCCTTTGAATACAACTGGGAAGCCACCACCTCTCCAGGGGGTAGAATCAGTGGGGACTGGATTGTGATGTTGACCTTCATCAGCACCAGAAAGGCCACCCTAGCCAGTCCCATTGGACCTCTCCCCATGAAGATTCTCCCTTACTCACATGCAAGAAGAAGGCAGATGTACAAGATGAAAGGAAAGCGAGCAGAAATGCGTCTAGGACTCAAACACAATAGGTTTCTTCCACCAAAACTCCTCACCAACCGGGATCCAAATCCATTCGACTGGAGGTTTAGAGACATCAAATTCGACATAGATGTGGGTAGATATTGGATGATATACCACACTAGTTCTCAAGTCCAAACATAGATATCTATAGAACATGTTCCAAAGGATGATAATAACAAAGGGGTTCTAGAAGGGGAGAGGGAGTTATGATAAACTTACCCACAGAGACGCCATCAGAGCAACCTGATTCATATGCAGATCAAAGGACTATGTTATCATATGAAAGTGGCTGTTGTTGTAGGAATGAGGAGCCTGAGACCACACATAGATCATATCTTCCAAAGACGCAAAACAAATCATGATGTTCTAGTTTCTAAGGAGACCCACCGTCACTCATTCTGAATTCCCCAAGAGTCAAATACAAAATAGTCGAAGACGTCAACCGATGTGCTCCGCAAGCTGAATCGGGTGACCAAGGTCTGGTTATGGAGAGCCGAAGAATATTAAAATTCATAAATAAAAAGTTCAAGCTGAGGGAGACCCTCATGAAGAAACAGGACCTTAGGGAAAATCAAAATTTTGGGAAATGGAGTGAAGCATTCAGGAAAAGAGAAGGAGGTTAAAGGAAAAGGGAGCTCCACATTAGTAGGGTGGTTCTCCTCCCCTGGTGATGGGGGAGGGGCGGTGGTGACATCCATCTCCACCTAGGTCATGGTCGGGGACTAGATTTTCCTAAGAGAATCCTTAATCTTGGGATTGGCCTATGACATATGGATACTGAAATCGAATCTATTATTGTATGCAATTCCACTAATGTTAAATACTGATCCCATGTACCTTGGGAGTCAAAATAAGAAGATCCACACATGCATTATAATTTATGTATAGTCATTTATGACTACTAATACTTTTGGGGATGATATGTGGTTTTAAAATGTATCTCAGTGTCGAGATCCCCTTAAAAATACATTTAAAATATTAATGTGAATTTATGGTCATGGTAAGATACAATCGATAGAGGTTCCCCCTAACACCTTACAATTTCATTGATATAATGTTTGGAAAGTAATTTAAGGGCTAAATCTCAACTTATTAATCATAATTGATAAGACTTAGTGAGATGATAAATGATTACCTATATAGTATCAGTGTTCCTTAGAGTCATTGGGAGTCCATTGAAAAAGTTAATTTTAATATTATCCCATTTTCATATAGTTATATGATGAGGTTTCATGAATCTATAAGGATGTTTTCTTTAATACATTACTTGTTTTCATTATTTGACATTATGCACATAATTCAAAACTTCACACTTCATACCATCCAACAAAAAATATTTTCTTGAATCCCTATACATATTTCTATTACCATGCTGTATAGAAATATTTTAACTATGTTCTTTATATAGAAGTTCCCTTTTTAACTCTAGTATTAATATAATAAATAACTTCTTACACAACATCATCACTCCATATATATTACTGAATTTTTTCTATTTAACATCATTTATAGCTTTAATATTCCTTTGTAAGTTCTCATCATCCTTCTAAGACTTATTTTTCTTTTAATATAATTATGGTTTATGAATTTATTGAAAAAATAAATACGGAAACCCTTGCATAAAAATCATCATATCCATATTTACTATACCTTTGTATAATGGATCCTTCTTTATCATTATCATGGTATGAACACCATGATCAATCCTACTCAATGAATATTCCACCTTATTTTCCTTCTTAAGGTAGTAGTGTGTCATAAAATCATATTCATTGAGTAGTTCTAATCATCTTCACTTCCTCATGTTGAGATCTTTCTAAGAGAATACATACTTGAAACTCATATGGTCCATATATATAATGTATCTTTCACTATAGAGGTTTTTTATCCATATTTTCAAATAAAATATTTTTTCTTCCATATCAAATTCAAGAGTTGGATAGTTTTATTCACTTATTTTTAGTTGCCTTGATACATAGGAAATCACTCTATCATTAATAAAAGGGACACAACCAAATCTTTTCTTCAATTCATAACTATAAATTTAAAATCTTTCCCTACCCAAATGGTAGATTTAATACATGTAAATGGATCTTCCTACTCTTAAAATAATGAAAAAATTACTCACATTACTCTAACCATTCGAATTTATCCTTTTTTTCAAGTTAACATGGTCAACAGGTTGGCCAATTATGATTTTTTTGAAAAAACTACCCATAGTAACCTGTTGAACCTAGTATAAATTAAATCTTAGATATATTAATTATAGTAAGAAATTAATTAAATACCTTTTTCTCTAAAGGGTCAGTAGATATTCAATTCATATATACAATATGTCCCAGAAAAGAAACTTTGTTGATCAAAAAATCAAACTTAATATGTTTCCCATATAATTCCTTTTTCATTGGATCCTGGGAATTATTTACAAATGAGTTGCATTCTATTCATTGATCTTATATTATATCCACATATTCTAAATAAATGACACCAAAAAGTTTTCATGATAATACTTGAATAATATATACACCATATCTATAAATACATAGGGTTGATTTTTCAATCTTAAAGGCAATAATGTAAACTCAAAAAGTTCATAACTTGTTCAAAATTTTATCTTCTGTATATCATCATTATTCACTATTTACTGATGATTTCTATATGGGAAAACATTTTAAAGTATTGGTCTTCTTAATTTTAATAATATAAGTCATCAATGTGTGGTAACAGATAATTATTATTTATTGTAATGGCATTGATCTCCCTATAGTGAAGGTGTAGTCTTAAATACCCATCATTGTTTTTCATGAATAAAATAGTGGCTCCCTATAGTGAAACACTAGGGTGTATAAATCCATTATCACTCCAATATTGTAGATATTTATTCACCTCCAACAACACTATCGATTCAATTCTATGTGGTGTAGTTGATATAGGTCATACATCATTAAAGAATTCAATGGATAAAATAACTTCACACTCAAGTGGATGACTATGTTTTTCTTCTAAAAACACGTCAATTAATTTATTCATCATTGCTACATCCTCCATTCTAAGGTTATCTTACATATTCATAGATCACACTTTATCATCCTTTATTCCTAGAATCTCATTAAGAAGAGCTACTATGTGAGTTTACAAACAAGATTAATATGACAAATGTTCCCTCTAAACATAAGATATTCCCCCTCACCTTCATGAGTCATAATCTGCTTCCCCTAGAAATAAATTTTTGAATTATACTTTCAATCACACGACTTAACAACGATCATATCAAATTCAACCATATGTATAATAACTAGTTTTTAAAATAGGGTGCACCAAAGTATCATAATAATAATTATCTGACAAGTCTTTGTTATAGTTGGATTTATCATCACCATCTTAATTAACTCTATTAATTGGATTCTAGTGATATATCAACTATTTTTGTAAAATATTGGAGATATAAAAGAGTGAAAAAATCTAGAGTAAAATAAAAAATTAGCTAACTTTGAGGCTATAATCAAAGTACCTTCAACCATTTCATTAAGGACTTAGACTTAAATTGTCGTAACCACATAATCATGGTCATTCTACCTTATCTATTTCTAAGGAAAATTCCATTTATGTTTGGGAAATTGGTTTACATAATGTCCCCTATCCTTATCAATAAATAATATAATATCAATTATATATTCAATGACTTTACATTTTGTGATCATAATGGAATTCTCCTCCATGATTGAACAAAATATTGTTCCCTTTTTGTAATCCCCAAGTTATTTCTTACCATAGTTATCAAATATAGGAAATATCATCATTTTTTACCATTTTATCCATTATTATTCCTATGATTCTCAGTCATATTATACTAATCCGGATTTCTATTGAATACATGTGTCCTGGATGACTCCTTTTTTATCTTAATGGAACTTGAAACGATATCCTCATGTGATGAAATGTGATGAGAGATCAATTCACATTAATGTATTTTATTTAACCCATAAAAGAAATGATCAACCTATATTTATAGTCCTTGTACATATTTTTTATAATTTCTAGTTAACCATGTATATTTATCCTCATACTCCACAACATTTCCCTCCAACTATTTTCTATGGTATAGAGGATATATTTAAATTTATACTATTTTTTCACATGAATAGTATTTTTTTATAGAATTCCTCCATCATATATCCTTGTTCAAGGTTATTTATATCATATTATTCCTTAGTTTTTTGAATTAGTGACCACCATTGGTTAGTATCGCCCATAAAATGATAGATATGTGTAATGAATTACTTATTTTCACTACTTCCCAATGAAAAAACAATCTTCTCTATGGACCTGATCAATTTTTTAGCTACCAATCTATTCATAGTTCCATTAAATAATGGAGTTTGTTTTAAAATGAAGTAGTCCAACACAATTACACCATTTTTTGGAATATTATTACAATATATACTGGAAAGATTATTTTTCATAACTAATGTTAACTTTTCTAATATATTTATAAATAGGTTGGACTCAAATCCAACCTCATTAACATGTTTAGAAGGCATATCCAAAAATTTAATATTTGAGATGACATGGTTACCAATTCTATTGTCATTCACCATATTTCTATAATGCAATACACATAATAAGCTATTAATGTTGAATTTTAAATTACAATCCCTATTGAGTTTTCTAAAGTGTTCCCTATAAATCTTGAGTTTTTTAATATTACTTTTGATATTTCACTAATATACTCTAAATTTTTTCCCAAAGGTTCCTAATAAACATCCTTTAATACCAACTATAACATCCTAAACTCGAGAAACCTATATCATATTGTTATATTACATTATTGGTGTAGAATAAAATAGTTCCCATTAGATCGGTCAACTTAGTAGTTGTAGAAGTATATAAGAATAAATAAATAAATTTGAAAAGATAATATAAAACCTAAATAAATTATGAGAACATAATTATGTCATCCATGATATCATTGAAAATTATACATTGTCCTTCTATAGGTTTCTTAAGTAAATGAATGAAAATAAGGGTGAGATTAGTTTATCCATAAGGACTATCATATAGTGGAATCTATCTTGAAATAAACATGGTATTTTTGATATGGATGGAGTAAATTAATAAAATGAATCAAACATCAAATGAAATTAAGGTAATTATATATCCATGAAAATATATTGAAGCATAGATAATAATAATCCTTGATCTCTTAATGATGGAATGTAAAATTCCCGACACCAATATATGGTGTAAATGCCTTTTTCCAAGAAACATTCCTATTATGGGAACTGGTATACACCGAGACCTAGCTTATTTTGTCCCATAAGACTGTTTGATACATCAAGTAGATATATAATTATTGGGCCATCCTAATAACCAATTAAGTCCAATGAAATCAATATAATATTCAAGAAGACATTTCATATAATCCCTTAAGGAACCTCTTACTGAATAAAACATCGTTATTTTCAAAATGAGAAATATGAAAATAAAATACTTCCATATTCAACAAAATAATGCCTATTTATTGGATAATATCCCTTAATTATCTTATAAATCGTGGAGTGTCATAAAAGTAACATGTAGTACCCTTATCAAGGATATATATTGGTTATGGTACTTTTAATGTGATGGGTTATCCATGGAAGATAGTAATTGTGTACAATAGTACGAATAAGTATGATATCAAGGAAATGGTTGGAAAAATAATTCATCATGTTTCATGAAGAAAGTGTAGATATTCCAAAGAAAATCACATGGGAGTGTACGGCTAGGTGTATAGTCTAAGGCCCCCTAATTGTTCATCAGAGTGATGACTGTGTCAATGATCAAAAAACCCTTTTTAGGGTGATTTACATTATGTTGATATATTACAAAATGTAATCTAATAGTAATTATCCATATAAGGATGTTTTTTTAGGTAACTACACTAATTATAACTTTTCCAAAACATAGGATAGTTTTTCCCCCATGGAAAATATTACATTTCATAAATATTTTTCGAAACTCTTGAAATAAAAGAGCACATGGGAGGGATAAAAATATATACTTTTAAATATATTAAATTTAATTATTAAAATGATAAAATTATTCTATTTCAATTTATTAACCACACAAATGGAAATTTTTGGTTAATATAACATGAGTCCAAAATAATGACAACTGAGACAAAATACCAACACTTATAGACTGGGTTGAATTTAAATCAAACTCCACTTTAATATTGGGGTTTAAAATGATATTAAAATACCATAATTAAATACATTTCATGATGTGACATCTAAATAAGGTAGTATATACACTATATAAATGAAATTAGGTGCATGGTATGAAACTTATCTCAGAGAGAGGAATTTGAGATGGAAAAACATTACCTCTTATCCTGAATTCAAATAATATAAATTAACCATAGGTATCATAAACACATATATCTAATTAAATTAATTCATAAAATTACTCATATAAATTTTCATTTACACTCTTCATAAATATTCATTCTTTGTAATAATTCCACTTATTTTTCACATTCGGTGTTTGTAGTTTTCATTTTTTGAACTAGTTTCGTAATAATGGAATTTGTATTCATTGTTATTACTAATTTCATTACTAATAAGTCTCTAATTTAAATATTATATATGATTTATAATTATTTATGATGTTTTAAATTCCATTCAATATGGTTTTAGTATTTATCCTTGAAGATGAAATCAATAACAGCAACGTTTCGATAATTCTGGTCGGTCATAGGGTGATTTCTTAATTGAAGAATTGAATATTGATATAAAAATTAAAAATATAAAAAAATAATTATTTAAAAATTTACATAATATTATAATTTCAATTATATTCCCAGAGTCAATCATAATTTAAATTCAAAGTTTTTTTCAAGTAGGTTGTTAAACCAACCCAAACATGAACGTAACCTAATTTAATGAATGATTTGACATAGTTTTAATATAATATGGTTATAATAAAAGAATAATAATAAAATTTGTTTTTTATTACTGTTATATATTATAATTATAAAGTAATTATAAGAATAAGAAGTTGTAATGGGTATGAAAATATTACATATTTTGAATAAAATATTTTCCTCCTAACATGCTTGTTTTAGAGGATTGAATTAGTTGTGATCATTTATTGATAATTTAATTAATAAGAAAACATAATTTTCATACCATAACAACAATGATATAATGAAAATTGTATTTCATAATTATATCATCTTAGGCACCATCAATTATATGTGGTGATGAAAAATGAATGTCGTTACTTATGGTTGTAGTAATATGCATGTACACACGATCGATGGTTTTATTTTTCTAAATGGGGGGTATAGATAAATATAAAGTTTTAATACCCATATTATTGTAACATTAAATTATATAAATTATACTAATATCATTATATTAGTGTGGATAAAATAAATTTTAATGGGGATAATTATGAAAATAAGTTAAGTAATATATAATACTCATGTCAGGGAATTGAATTAACACCCGATGTCTCCTTGGAAATGAATCTGTTTTGATGGAAATAAAATCTATAAGATTTTGATCATTGTATTGTTTTATATAATATAAAATGATTTATATCTTCATAGATAAATTATAAGGGTAGATGAGTCTATAAATGGTGTGAGAGTTATTATTTGATAAGTGGTGGGATGGGATGTTTTAGGAGTTACCCTTGGGGTTTCACCAATGTAAAGTTAATATTCAATTGGAAATGGACGCATAATGAAATGATAGGATGGTTTAGTGATTTTGGATTTAACATTTCCTAAACCACTTCTTTTTTATAAACCGTTGAGTGTTTTAGGTATTTTTATATAAACTTTTTAACTTTTTCACTTATTTACTTTTACCTTAGTAATTAATTTTTAAGCATAGTAGTCAATTTTAATGAAAACATAACTTTATAGTTTTGATTTAATATTTTTATATAATTTTATCAAATAAAATTTATAAATGTGTGAAATGTTAATTTTAAAATAAACACACACAATCAAGTTAAAAAAATATTTTAGAAAAGTAACATCTTTAAGATTAGAATTTATATATAAAAAATTATTTTCTAGTATACTGATTTTATTGACATAAATTAATTTATTATAAAAACAATTGTGTTATGAGGCTTTTATGGAAATCAAAAACCAAATCCCTTTGAAAATATATTATTCAAAGAAGATACCAAAACCCATTTTTTATTAATGTAACATTTTAACTAGTTTGAAAAATTTTAGATATGGGATTTATAAGTTGAAATAATATTTTAAAATTTATATCGTTATTAAGTAAATTCATATTTTATTACTTATATGGTTTTTTTTATTTTTTAGTCATTCATATATATTTTTAACATCATACAAATTATAATTATCTTAAAAACTTCAATTTTCGAATAAAATCCTGAAATTCTAGAAAAAACTAAACAATTCATGCAATGATAATTTGGATATGAAAAATTAATAAAACATAATTTGGTAAATTTAATATTCTAAAATTTAACTTCAAAATAATGTATTGAATATGGGATCTTTAGTTTGTGCATTATGTGACAGTTCAAGCTATGGTTTTTACATATTATATTATGGTCATTGGTATTACACAATTTTCTAAGAGGACCATGTGATATCATCTAACTCTTAGATATGAAAAAAGGAGGAATTGTGTGTGATTTTGTTTAAATTTATAAGAAAATATAGTAATACCCTTACATTAACCTTTCATTTATTTTCAATAAGGGGTAGAATAAAGAAATTAGTGGAGAACCCATATTGGCATTGAGGATTTATTATATATCCAACAAATTAAAATGTATAGATTTAAGTGTCTAAGGAAGAATTTAATTTTTTTCAATGTATTAATATGTGTATTTTGGAGATGATGATGTATAGATGATTGAAATGAACTACATCCTTGATAATATGTCTAATTATTGAAGAACTATTCTTAAAGTCTAGATTATATTTGCTAATGGTGTTTTGAAAATTCACATTTATTTATACATGTAAAAATATATTGAGAACTATTGAATGGTGGTGTGCCCAAATTTTTCGTTTTTTGTTAAAGATTCAATATGTGGGTGAACATGAAGTGGTTTTTTCAGGAAAATAAATTGTCGATTAAATTTATGGTAGTTAAATTCATGCTGGTAAAATTCTCTATGTTAACTCTGAAAATTTTTGAACTAATCTTTATCCATTACAAAATGATCTAAGGATTATTAAAATTGGTTACATCAACAAAAGTACATGAAAAAATTAATTACATTATGAAGACATGACTATTTGATAAGAATATGCCATGCAAAGAGAAGAGGTATTTTTCATGATGTTTATTTGAGGTTGTATTGGAATTTTAATTATTATTTCATGATTATTTGATTATATTTTTAAGGGGATTTTATTTACATATACGTTTTAAATGAGGAATGGTTAAAGGTAAGTTTGATAAATGGCTTGGAAATCTATTTCTTACATATTAATTTTCTAAGAAATAATTGTGGAATTATAAAAACATTAAGGTCGGACAACATGGTTTCAAAGGAAAACACAAACAAGGGTTTATGTGGGAACTAGAACTCAATTGTGCCCAAGGGAACTATCTCAAGAAAGACCACAAGTGGAAGAAAATGGTGTGGATGTGTATATATCTAGATAAGTGTGAATGGGAGAAGAAGTGGTTCCACCATGTAGGGATGAATAGTGGAAATGTGAGATTTAATGGGGAAGATCCAGTTGGGGTTCAGGACTTTTGAGGAGCTGTAAATAGTGTTTTATTGTTATATTTTTTCCCTGTCTAGTAGCTAAACTGATATGGGACAAATGAAGTGTGTTCAATATTCATTCATCTTTAAAAAGATATAAATTTCCACAACATTATGATCTGGTTGATCTAAGTTATTCAATCAAGCCAGTTCCTTCATCATTCTCCTACCCCATTCAAATCCATTTGCAGTGGTTTATCCACCATTATCGAGCCAAAAATAACATGGTCAAGGCCCCAAACTCATTTGAGATGTCCATAATGATATCTCGATATCCAAGTGCATTTGAGGAATTTAATTGTAAATGATGTTCTTGCAGGGAAATTCATTAACATAAGGAACCCAAACAGTGATGTCCTCCACTAATAATGTAGACTTCATGGATGATATAAATTCTTATATTAAAGAACAATTAGGATCAAAATGAGGCATGCATGAAACTCCATATTTCTTGCATCAACATTTATAGGAGGAAAATGAATGGAGAAGCCCGAACAATTGATTTTTTAAAATTAAGTTCAAGTGATATTTATTGATGATTAAATAGATTATTAGGTGAAAAAAAATTTATACTTCATAATGGAGAAGGAATCCCAAAATTAATTCAGTTATTTTGATAGTGATTTCTGTTCTTTTATCATACCACTATGAATAGGGAGAGATCCTGAGTCTTCAATACATTAAATGAGATAATGTAATTATTTACACTATTAATAAATAGATACCCCTATCCCTTATATGTTTGAGATGTATGACATTATATGAATGTATGGTTAGATGAGAGTGTTCACTTTGATTCATGAGAAGTGTAATTTATTAATCAAATATCTTGGGTTAATTAGACAATATAATGTCAGGGATCCATGGCCTATCACCTAGCAACATGAGAAGAAATATTACCAAAGGGTGTTCATTTTTTTGAGATGTAGTGAATGCCATGAGCATTTGATTTAGAGTGTCTTCTTGAAGGAAATACCAAAACCATGAATGGGGTATTCAAATATGAGGAAATTAATATAATAACCATGGTAATTCAATTATTATTATTTAAATAAGTATGTTAAATCTATTTAATTCATGTCACATTTTATTGAGGATTTAAATGATGATTTAAATCATGGGATTTATTGATATTTCTATGAACCACATTTTTGTGAATAGATATGTTCATGAAGGTGATGATAATAATTAGTAATATTTAAATATACTTTAAGACTCCTTGAAACCATTTTTAATGAATAATTTGATAAGTGATCCAAATTTAGATAATTCTTGAAGTAGGTAACTTAATGTGCCTTAGAGTTTGAAAAATAGAATTTAGATCATTCCAGATATGAAATTTTTTTGTGGAATATAATTTTTTTTAATAATTTTTTTTTGAACTTGAAGAATTATATGTATGTAAGGGACAATCATATTTTTTTATATAAAAACCATTTATGAAGAATATCTTTCTATAATTGGATCAACTGAATTTGGGGGATCATAATTGGGTTGTTTGACCAGCAACTGAAGGCTTGTGATTATGCTGTCTAAACAATCAAAGAATGAGATTATTTGGTTTGTATACCAAAATTGGAGAAATAAATTGGATTTTATAACTAATTTTTGAACTGGGGTGTCTAAACATTTGTTTTCACTTTTGGAGATAGTGAAGAGAATCCATATTGGGGTGTCTAACAAACATGGAAAAGTGTAGGCCTTTGATTTTATAACCATGTAAATATTGTGAACTTATCTCACTTATTTTACTATTTTAAATGAGGTAATATTATGTGAAACTATTAATTGGATTGATATATTTAAATAGTATATGATGTTTTATTCAAAAGGATAAATATTCATAAAACAAGGGTACCACTGATTCACCCCCACCCCCTCTCATTGGATCCTAACCAGTCCTTTGGATCTATAAGTTGTTTTAAATGGTTGTTCAACTATAAAGATCCATGAATTTATAAATGTGGAATTTTATTAAGATTATAATAACCCCATTCCCCTTCTTTCATGAGATTTCAATAGGGGAAAAATCTAGAAGGAAAACATTTTCCTTTTAAGAATCTGATGAGTTGAGATGAAATCAATATCATTAACATTAATTAAATGAAAAATAAGATGATTTCATCCTAGAAGTTATGTCCTCTAATCTAGGTAAAATCATAACCTTGTGTTATTTCTAAGTCTATTCCATGTATGGATAAAGAATGTATAATTTCATAATCTCTTTGAGCAGAAAATGAAATGTGATTTGGTTATGATGTTGAAACAAAATCAAGTTTATATTCAAAATATTATTCATGAAATGAAAAGGTAAGTTCAATGGATAACCAGTCATGTTTTTTACTATTAAATGGTGACTTATTTGACCATATAAAATAAAATTTTGAGGAGAGAATAAGTGGCCTTGAATCACAACTCAATGAAAATGGGAACCATTATGAAAGAGAAAAGTGATATGGTAAAAATAATATCCAAAGTTTTTTGAAAGTAAATTTCTATGGATAAGGAATTAAAAATTGTAATAATATCTCTCAAAGAAAAACATGAAGAAAAAATAAAATTTTGTATGGATGTTTCTTCAAATATGAATTTAATGGTTACTAAGATAAAAGATAAATACATGAAAATAAGGGACCTTGGGGAGAAGGTGACCACCTATTGAAAAAATTAATGATCCTTGAAAAATATTTCTCAACATGTGTAGCATCAAATAGGTACCCTGATCTGAAATATAGAAGTAATTTTTTCCCATGCACAATCTAGAATAGTGGTATAACAAAAGATGAAATCACCAAAGTATTTTTATTATGAAAGATATGAGACATCATGATTAGATGTTTTAAATCCAACCAGAATATTGATTTTGTAAGAACATCATCATTTCCTATATCTCTCTTAAGGAGATACCAAATGAGGTATAACTGTTTTTGTAAATGTCTTATTCATGGTAACCTTAGTTGTATGGAAAATAATTTCACTTGTATGAATGAATGGAAGAGTAAAGAGTCCATATTAAGACACTATAATCATATGACTACATAGTAGATTTCTTATCCTGGAAGAAATCCTGTCAAGATGGAAAATAGGATTACTGTTATATAGAGTTAAAATGAGCCTCGAAAAGGGTGTATCAAGCCCAAAAATCCATGTACTCATAGAATGTACCGTTCTAGATACGAATAAAAATTTGGAATAAAAAATATTAGGTTATTCTAGCTACATAATAGGTGGAAAAAATTTATTCCACAAAAAGTGTAAATTCATGATAGAAATATATAAACACAATCCCTAAAGCATTTCAAAAATAATTAAATCACATTCCATTATGAGTATTGAAATAAGAGGAAAGAAAAGGATGGTACACAAGCCATGAGATGGTCGTTTATTATCATCGCTTCTTGTTGGATTTCATGGGAGATGTAGAATGTTTCATGTCAAAAAGGATGATGACTAAATATCCACCATTTTCAGAGAAATTTTCTGGATACTCTCTTTTCATTTGTCAGGTACAGTAAAAATGTTACCATATCATTGATTTAGCATTCATTTGTGTCTCCTGATAGTTATTTAGATGCCGATTCTTCTAGAAAGAGGTATCTAGAAGTTTGGATGAGATAAATGCCTCCTGTTTATGGTATTAAATTAACTATGGATAGTTCTTGTTTGAAAGGGACCATGTATAGATGTGGTGTTGTTCATTATGGTAGATGATTAGTTATTATTTGTTTTTAATAATTTCTATGGTAAGGGTGAATTGGTGGTGGTAGAGGATACAATGATGCTTCAAGGTATAAATTTATGTAAAGAAATATATATTCAGCTTACTATCACTGAATCAAATTGTGCTATCGTTTTTAATTCCTTAAAAGGTTAGAAGGATTTCCCTTGGAATATTATTTACCTCTTAATTGCTTGTAGGGATATTTTTCTCTGTAGAATATCATTTCTACATAAATAGCTTGAGGGAAGAATTTTTTTATATCTTCCTGAATCCAAAGGCAACCAAGATAAAATGTTAATGTTGTTTTTTACTACTGGTTTTCATCAAATTGATAGTTCTATGATTGTTTGAGGGGATTCCCTCAGTCTACATCACTTCTATCCCTTGTGAAATTTCTATTGTATATTATGTTTTATATTTCATTAATAAAATGGATATAATTATCAGTCAATAGGAAATAAATTTTGAGAGAAAACTCTCAGCTTGAATTTTTCCTGTAAAGAAATAATAGGTTCGTCCATATTCCCTATTTTTTTATGTGTTATGATCTCAATTATAGTAAATTTAAGGATAAGTTTTTTTCATCATGGAGTTCATTAATTTACATGATGATAATGATAAGTACATCCCTTGAGGGGGGTGTTTTAAGACACATGAGGTATTCTAATTAAACTGTAATCCATTTTTCCTTGATTCTATTCATCAAGGGGGAGTCCTTGGTTGAAGAGAAAATGAGATAAATGTAGAGTTATTGTTATGCACTTGAAATTTATAATGTTTTTATTAAAGTGTCCTGGATTTTTCATTTCTTTTAAAATTATGGAATTGGAAAACTCTGTATTGGTAATTGAGAAACAATCATCTTGATATCACATGTGAATATATGTTATAAACACCTAAGACATCCTTGGTCATTTCTGTCTTGTTTCATACACAAAGTTAACCCACATAGACTTGGATTTTATTATCTAATGTCTTATTTCAATGTATAATGTGATATCATCCCATTCATTTTAAATATAAGAAGCTATTTTGGAGAAGAAACATGAGATGAGATGATCCCCCACTTATACTTTACATTTTATTTTCAATAATGGGGGAATAATTAATGTTTCCACATATTTATTTTTTCTATGTGATATGATATTGACAATTAAATACAATGGGGGATATTTTTTCCCCATGTGTAGTATTTATTATCAAATAATTATTATGTGAGTCAATAAAAAGTTCTGATTCCAAGAGAATTTTTATAGATTAATTTTATGGAATTTGATACTATGCTCGAAAATTTTTTCATGTTATATAAGATGATTTTAAACTAATATTCAGTGGTTATACACATGTTCTAGCGAGTTTTCACATTGGTTACAACATGTGAATTCGATACAAAAAGTAATTTTATGAATAAGATATGAAGATTTGAGAAGAAGATTCCATTCAAAGATATGAGGTATTTTCATAAGGTTTATTTGACTTTGGAAAGTAATTTTAAATACTAATACATGAGTATTTGACTATGATGTGTACGAAGAAATGTAGATCTTCTTGCTCTCGGCTCCGCCTAGGGTTTCCTCACAAAACCCTCTATTGCAGGGTAGAAGGTGCATCTTACCACTTCTTTCCTCCCTTTCCCCCCTCATTTCACCTCTTACAGCATTATTCCTCTTCGTGATCATCGTGGCAGTGTGTCTCTTTAGGTGTAAGTATCTCAGGACGTTTTGTTAGTCCGACAAAGGTGTCGCTGTGGAAGCCCTTGTCGCTTCTGACCTGCTCTATCCTCGCGTTCCACCATGCCTATGCTGGTCGGAGCCGGAGCGATGGTAGCGCTATGATTTTAGGTTATGGTTTTCTGGTCAAGGGTTTTTCGGATGTCCCTAGGTCGGCCTACTTTGGTTTCTTACTTTGGCTTCTTTCTCTATGTGGTGCTATCATCCAGAGCCATCGGCCATTGTATCCCTGCACTGACCTCAACTTGCTCTAATCCACTCCGAGTTGGGTCAGGAGTGGCAGATTCCAAGAGGTTTTGGGTGGTGGGTCTGGTGTCCGATGTTGCTCGTCGCTCACCCTGTATTGGTTTGGTTCTTTACTACTTTGGATTTTCGGATCTCTTCTTCATATTTTCGTTGAAGGCTCAGTTCTTCTTCCATGGGGGTGGTTTTGTTTTCTTGGTGGATACGATGATCTCCGATGATCTGTGTGGGGTTCGGTTTATGACGATAGTAGTGGTGCTTGGATGGAGATGTCGACTGTGGTTTTTTCTTATGAAGACGGTAACTGTGATTTTAGGATTCTGTATTCGGTGTTTTTCTGGTGGGGTGATAGATGTCTTCATTGATGGTTGAAGATGGTGAAGTGAAGACGGAGTGGTTTTTTATGTGATGGGACTGTGATGGGATTACCTCTGGTGGTGTGGCTCTGGCGGGGATGGATGGAAACGACGACGTCGATCTATTTTTGTAATGGTGATGGTGGATGGAAGACGATTGACCAGCTGACGCAGGCGCCTCGTGGTTCGTGGCCACCTCAAGGTTGGAATTAATTTTTTGAATTTAAAAATCTATTTCTGGTTTTTGGTCTTGGATCCCGCCTGATGTACGTGGTTACCACTTTCCCGTAAAGCAGTTTTCAGAAAATCAAATATAAATATAAATATTTTTAGTAGACTATGGTGTGTTGGAATATTTGAAGGCCCTGTAAATTTTACATAAATATTGGTTATAGAGAGGTTTGATAATTTTCCTAGAAATCAATTTATTAATTTTTTATTTTCAATGTAAAAAATGTGGCCTTATTAAAAATTAAAACCAACCCACATGGAATCCAAGGAAAGATCACCCAAGGGATCATATGGGACTTGGAGGTTAACTGCACATAAGAGAACTGACCCGATTGATACCAAAGGTGGTAGTGATGGGTGGGCCCCAATATAAGTCTTGAAGAGTGTTCTTGGGAGTAAAGGTGGTACCACTGTGTGGGGGAGCATGTGGAAATATGAGCTAGCATAGGGCGCTACCAAGGGTGGTTCTATATTTATGAGGATCTATAGAAAATTCTTGAATGTTATGATGGAGCCCCAACTAGTGGTGAAATTGAAATGGTAAAAATTAATCATAGACTCTATTCATTCATCATAAAAAAAGATGGATATTTCCATAGCCATTTGATTCAGCTGATCTGAGGTGTTCGATCAATCCAGCCCCTTTTTCCTTCTGCTGTCTTGTTTAAATCCATATATAGTGGGTTTAACCACCATTTTTAAGCCACAATTATCATTTTCAAGTCCATGAAATTAGTTGAGATGGCCTTGATTTCCTATTAATATCAAGGAGAGTCTAGGAAATTTAATTAGAAATAATATTCACGAATGGTTGTGCTTGAACATAATGTACCTGAATAGTGATGTCTTCCATTGATGAATCCTATTACCTGGAAGATATAAATTCATGTATTAATGCATATATATTATTGAAATGATGTATCCATTAAACATTTCATTTCATGTATGATAATTCAGGTGCTTAAAACAAAGGTTGTGTGATATTCATTTACACGTAATGAAATAGAGAATGTGGTGTGGCACATTTTATGTTTCATGATGAATAAGGAAGCCTGATATTCATTTGGGTATTTCGATAGAGAGCGGTGGTTTTTATCACACTATTGTGAATAGGGAGAGAGACCAAGTCTTTGGGAATTTAAATGAGATGATCTATTTATTTACATCATGGAGAAATAGATATCTCAATCTTTTCATTGATTTATTTTCATGAATTTACACACATGGAGGGTGTAAATCGGGTGTTCACCTTTCCTCATGATAAGATAAAGTTATTAACTTATGATCATTGGTAAATATATTTTTTTCATTATAGGGATCCATGGATTCTCACTATGACACATGAGAAGAAATAATACCATTGGGTATTTATTTGTTTGAGATACAATGCACACCTAGAGTATTTGATATACAATGAATGCATGAAGTAAATACCCAATCCATCAATAAAGTATTAATATATGAGTAAATAAATATAATACACAAGGACATTTAGTTATTATTAATTAAATAATTAAATAAAAATTGTTCAATTGTTATCATATTTATTTGAGATTGTAATTGAGAATTTAAATCGTCGATTTTATTAAGATTTATAGGAAATGCATTTTTTTATTGAAATATGCGCATGTAGGTGATGACAAGGATTAAAAATATTTTATCATTTACTGAGTCTCCTTAAAACCATCGTACAAGATTAATTTTGAGAACTGATCCAAATTCGGGTAATTCTTGAAGAAGGTGATTGCAAGTGCCTAATCGTTTGATGAATAGAATTCAGATTATTCAAGATATGATAAGAGTTTTGCGACTAAAAATATTGTTCACGTAGTCTATTTAAGTCCTTGGAGAATTTTACACAGGTAATGGTCATTTATAATTCTTCTGGAAGAATAAAATATATGTATAATATCTTTCCAGCATTGGATCAGTTGAAGAGAAAGCTTCTAGCTGAATATCATACCATCTACTGGAATCCTAGTGCATCTAACTGATTAGATAATAATAGATATCGGGATGTCTAAGAAACTTTTTAGAGAGCAGTTGGGGTTTCTAATAAATTTTGGAACTGGGTTGTCTTACCACTTGAATTCAAATTTAAAGATATTAAAGAGAATCCATGTAGGGGCATCTAGCCATCATGGTAATGAGTAGTAATTTCACTACCAAACCTTGTAAATATTCTGTTATTCACTCTCTTGTTTTATTAATGGACATGAGATTATATTGAGATAAATTATTTAGAATTTTTAGAACTTTAAAGAGTTAAAGTGGTTTAATTTAAAAGGAGAAAAATTCATAAAACACGGGCACCACAGATTCACCCCCCGTCTCTATAGAACCTAACTGGTCTATTGGATATATAAGTGGAATCATAGTCTATGTAACCTATAAAGATAAAAGACGTTCTAAATATGGAATTTAATAAAGATATCAATGAGCTCATAACCCTTCTTTGATGAAATTTCAAAAGGGTAAAATGAAGAATGAAAGAAAAAATTTCCCAATAAATAATCCTATGAGTGGAGATTAATTCAATGTCCTTTACATTCATGAAAAAATGGAAAAAGGAGTCATCCAATAAGTTATGTTCTCTAATAAATTTAAAAATGAACCCTTATGTTATTTCTAATTCTAACTCTTATGAGGATAAATAGTGTAAAATTTTAGATTCTCTCTTGGAGATGAAAATAAATTTTATTTTTCTGATGATAATGTAAAAAAATCATGTTTTTTCCATGTAATGCTAAGGCAATGAAAAATAAGTTCAATGTAGAATCATGAATGATTTTTATTGTTCAATAATTAAATATGTTCCCTTGGAAAATAAAGCATTTAGGGTAAAATAATTGTCCTTGAATCTAAATTCAATTTAAATGGGAACCAACATGAAATAGAAAAGTGATATGTCAAGAAATAATTCCAAATATAATTTCAATAAATTGTTCATGGATAAAGAATTAATGGATAGAATCATATCTATCAAAACTCAACATAAATAAAGGAGACAATCTGGTATGGATGTTGCTTCAAATATTAATTTAAGGGTTTCTAAGCTAAAAGAGAAAGACATGAAAATATGAGACCTATAGGAGAATGTGAATAACTTTAGAGAGAAAATAATTATCCATCAAAGATATTTTTCAATATTTGTAGCAACAAAGTGGATCCATGATCTGAAATCTATAAGTAATTTAATTTCCCACACACAATATGGAATAGTGGTCCTACAAAAGATTAAATTAATGATGTTTTTTTATTGTGGATGATTTGGGAAAATCACGAGTAGATGTTTTAAAGAAAAAATTTCTAATGATGTTAAAATAAATACATCTGTACTAACAAATTGATTAAGGAGATAAAAAAGGAGGTATGAATGTTTTAATAATTGATTCATTTGTTCTAACCATGGTTATATAGAAAATAATTTCACATGGTTGAATTCATGGAAGGGTAACAAAACAATATGGAAACACTTTGCTCTTATGAATCATCATAAGATTACTTATCCTAATAAAACTCATGTCAATCTAGAAAATAGCCTTAATGTTTTGGACAATGAAAATGACCCTTAATAAAAGGTGTATAAATAAAAAAAGCAAAGGACTCATATAAACTCTATTGGAAGAAAATAGGTAAAATTATGATGCAAAAAAGAGGAGTTTGATCTAGTTACAAAGGATGTGGAAAATTAATATGACAAAAAATTGGAAATTCATTGGACAAAAATATGCTCACAAAACATGAATCATGTTAACAAGAATTAAATAACATTTTTTTATGATAATTTAAAGAAGAATAAATCAAGGATAAGAGAAAACTATCACCTTGAATGTTTCCTAAAAATAAATAATAGGTTCCTCTTTATTTCTTATTTTTTATGTGTTATGATATAATGTCTAGAAAATTGATGGGGAAGTGTTGTTCATCACGGACTTAATTAGATTACAAGATGATAATGATAAGTGCATCCCTTGAAAAGGTTCTTTTAAGATACATGATGTATTTTAATGTCACTATAATACTTTTTCTTAATTTTATTCATTAAGGGGAAGTTCATGGATGATGGGAAAATGTGACAAGTGGGAGTTATTATTGTGCACCTGAACTTTTTAATGTGTTTATTGAAGTGTGCAGGATTTTAAATTTCATTGAAAATAATAGAATATGAAATCTCTTTATTGATAATTGAGAAACTCTAAGCTTGATATCAAATGTGAGTATGTGTTATGGATATCTTAGAAAACCATGGTTGTTTCATTCTTTCTTTATACACTGGGTTATCCCATATAAAGATAGAGTGGATTATCTAATGTCTCTTTGATAAGTATCATGTGATATAATCATATCATTTAAATTATGGGAATATGTTTCTGAGAAAGAAAATGTGATTGGAGGACACCCCCCCCCACACACTTATTGTTTTCATTTTATTTTCAATAAGATTGAAGAGAATTTATGTTTATAAATATTCACTTTTATGATGTGATGGGATATTTATAGTAAATGTAAAAGGAGGAGATTGGTGTGACCATGTTTTTCATTTTTTCACATAGTAAATATGTGAGCTAATATTATGTAGTGATTCTTGTATAATTGTTATGGATTCATTTTTTGGAACAATATTTCATGCTTGTAAAATTATCCATGTTAAAAATGATACTTTTTGAAATAATTTTTAAGTAAAGTCCATACAAAAATTAATTACATCAAGAAGACTTGAAGAGTTGAGAATAATTTTTCATTCAAAGATAAGAGGTATTTTTCATGATATTTTATTGAGTTTTTCATGGAATTTTAAATTTTATTCTGAATAGATTTGAATATTGGGTTTAATGACATTTGATAGACATATACATTTTACATGAGGTATCATTGAAGATAGGTCTGATGATTGGATTGGAAATATATTTATTACATAGTAATTTTCTAAGTAATAAAATTTTCCTTACCAAAAAAGTATTTCCAACTCACATTCAATCCATGTTGATCTTGACCAAACTGCCATGCGGGACAAATAGGTCAACTATACCCATGGGAAGAAACTCAAACAAGACCTTGGGATATACTGAATAGCGGGCCTCTGTATAAGGCATGTGGAGTGTGCATGGGAGCAGAGGCAGTTCCCCTATAATGGGAAGTATTCTTTATGGTAAGATGGCATGGGGTGTTGTTATCATGGGTTCATAATTTATTAAGAGTGAGTGTTAGTGTTTGATTGTCATACTGAATCCCTAACTAATTGAAAAATCGATGTAGGAAAAATGAGGTGTGGTCACCATTCATCCATCATAAAAAAAATTTATAGTGCCATACAATCTTGCTGATTTGAGTCATTTGATCTTGCCATCACCTTTTTCTTCCTTCTTCTATATTCAAATCCATCCATAGTAGGATTATCCACTATTTTTTGTCACAAATATCATTTAAGTTTCCAAAAACCTGGTTTATATGGTCCTGATACTCACTTGATATCATGGAGAGCCTTATCAATTTAACTGGAATAGATATTCACAAATTTTCATTCATTAATATAAAGTACCTGAATGGTGATGTCTTCTATTAATGAATCTAACTACCTAGATGAGATAAATTCTTTGATTAATGCATGGGTATGTTTGAAATGAGGCGTGAATTTTGATTCTCATTGAATGCATCAATATAGAATGATGGAAAATGAATTTGGAATCACAATCATTATATTGTTTAAAGCTGAGTCCACTTGATATTCATTTATTTGGAAAGAAATAGAGAATTATTCTTGACATTTTTTATACATTATTATAAAGAAGCAAGACCCGTATTTATTCAGGAATTTTGATAGGGATCTATGGTTTTTATCAGAACATTTTAATAGGGAGAGATCTTGAGTCATCATGCCTTTAAATGAGATACTGTATTTATTTACAACATGAATAAATAGAGGCCCTAACCCTTTGGGTGGTTGAGGTGCATGAATTTACATGACTACAGGGTTGAATGTAGGTGTTCACTATTTTAATAAGAACAAAAATTTAAAACATTAATCTCTTGGGTAAATGGGCTTCTTTCATGATAGGGAACCACAACTAATTACCAATACATGTGAGAAGAAAAAATACCACTGGGAATTTATTTGTTTGAGATGCAGTGCATTCCTTGAGTATTTGATATAAAGCACATGCATGAAGGAAATACCCAACCCATCTACAAGGTATTCAAATATTATGAAATAAATATAATACCCATGTTAATTTGGGTATTATTATATGAATATGTAAATTAAATTTTTTTAATTCTTAACAAAATTAATTTATGATTTAAATGATAATTTAAAATGAGAAATTTATAGTGATTTCCATTAACCCCATTTTTGCATATAAATGAAGGTGTAGAAAATAATTAACAATATTGCAATATACATTGAGACACCACACAACCATTGTGAAAGAAGAATTTTTAGATTTTATAGAAAAGGTAGGTAATTCTTAATGAAGGCGATTTCATGTTAACGACCATTTAAGAATATAATTTTGATCATTCAAGATCTGATAGGAGTTTCTTGGCCATCAATATTGTTCAGTATTTTTTTTGATGATATTGAAGAATTTATAAAAGGAAGAGATGTCTGTTGACTCTTCTTTTTCGTCACAGAGTCCAAAGGAATGTAAAGGGAAAGGACTTATCACAAAATGATCCATCCTTTAAAGAAAATATCAAAAATCGACAAACGGATGAACAAGGAGAAGATTGCCCATAAGTCGCGCAAGTTTCCTCATAGTCGCGCAAGTCCACTTGCGCGACGCATTATGGTCGTGCAAGTGACTTGCACGACCTAAGTGATAACCACCCGGGGTCTTCTCCCTTCCTATAAATAGACCCTGTGGGCCCCCCATTCGGGGAGGAATTTTTCCAGAAACTTAGATTTTAGCTCCCGGCACCCTAGTATCTTCTCAAAGCTTCCGGAACACTTCTAAGGTAATTTCTTACCAAGAACGGAAGATCAATAGAGGGGGAGGAAGGCCTAAGTGTTTAAACTCATCGACACTTGCGCGCCTAGGTGGCCATCCCTTAAGGGAAATGACCACACTTGCGTGCCGCCATACTCCTTCAATAGAACCTGTGCGCCCCTCTTCTGGAAGAACCTCAAGAGGATTCTAAAGGCCTTAAACAAAAGTCTCTCAAGTATTACCCAGCTGGTTGAACACCATGCAAGTACCAAACTTGTCGCACAGGTATACCTGCGCGACCAAGACTTGCGCGCCCACGCAGTACCTGCACGCCTACCAGGACATGCACTCCCCTGTCTTTTTGGGTGCCTTTCTTGCCCATTTCACCCCTCTTAAGCCATTACACCTTTCCTATGCATGATTCAGTCTTCAAGACACTCTTCAAAGCCATTTATGGCATGATTTCTTGATTTGAATTCCTTATCTGAAAGGAATTATGTGGAATATCTCACAAAACCTAGTGATTTACACATCTTTATGTCACTAAAGATTGAGATTTCATTCATTTAACCTAATCCTTTAAGATGAGAGAATCCTTAACCTGGGTCTCCTTTCCAGAATAATCCCCAGTCATCAGTCCTCTAATCTGGGCATCCTCCTCAGGAGTAATCCCCAAGTCCAGTAATTTGGGAATCCTCTTAGGAGTAAGCCCCAGATCCCCTAACCTTGACCTCCTTTTTAGGAGTAAGTCCTTGTCGTAATTCTTAACTTGGGGATCTTCCTTAAGAGTAAGTCACAATTCTTACAGTCCCCTAATCTGGGCATCCTCCTTAGGAGTAAGCCCCAGTACCCTAATCTGGGCAACCTCTTAAGAGTAAGCCTCAGATTCCCAAATATGGGCATCCTCCTTAGGAGTAAGCCCCGGTCCCCAAATTTGGGCATACTCCTCAGGAGTAAGCCTCAAACCTTAATACTTGACAAGGGCATCCTTTTCAGAAGTAATCCCCAGTCTTAAATTTCTGTTAACCAGTCATAATTTAGCTTTGATCTGGGATTCCTTTTCAGGAGTGAAACCCAATCATAAGTCTTCTCCTAATTTGGGCCTCCTTTTCAGGAGTAAGCCCCAAGTTAGAGTATTCAAAATCTCCATGAAGCACATATACCTTTATGGACCCTGTTCCTGGATTTCTTCCCTAAAGTAAATCCTAACCTTCATTTATCTGGGCAGTCATACATACATAAGCCCCACATTATTTCTTATGATTGCATCTTTCAAGGCACAATTGTCTAATATTTTATCAATACCTCTAGTTTCTCACATCGAGCATGACTCACGTGAGCTTAGAGTGTAAAAGTAATTGTGACATCCTTCTTTGAGCCATCAATCATATGCATCATACTCCCTTACTCGAACTACGTGGGTTCTGATTCCTTTTCTAAACAAAGGATACGTAGGTAGCCCATCTATGGGTTTGATCCCATCTCAAAAATAATCCATGTCCTTCTGAATGACAATAAACTTCAAGTGCCTCACTGAGTGGCTTTAAAACCAGCATGGTCATCATAATGACCAAGATACATCTATATAAATGTGTCGAAGGGTACCATTGATCAAGAATCTCTAATAAATACAGATGATTCTCTATCGATGAAGAACCTCGAATACATATAAAAGAATCTCTAAATTTCCTACATATTTGATCATTGATTGTTAGATCTGAAGGAAATCTCATTTTATACTTGGTAATGTAATAAGGATTCACGAACATAACTTAAATCTATAAAGAGAGTCCTGGAGTAGACAATAATTCCCCTCAAAAAGGTGTGATGTGTCTGACCTCCCATCCTCTCGACCAATGAAAATTCCTAATCTTCATCAGTCCACAAACTAATGAGCACCTACCTTTGGAAAGTAGGTCCGAATGGATGTGGAATCATTGGATGTTTCCGGTTCTACGAACAAACCCGTTAGAAACCGATCGGAATGTTTGAACCTCCCATCAAGGCGGTCATCCCCGGATTTTGAGGGAAACAAAAAATGGTGAACCCTACGTGAATCCTTAACCAAGTTAAATGATGTTTTACCTATTTTTTAGGCCCCTATTTAAAACTCAATGAGAGGGCCAACAAAAACAATCATTGAAATATGTGATCATCCAAAAGATGTAGTAGCTGAATTTATCTTGATTACGTCTGTTATATCAAACAGGAACTCTTTTTCCAAGATCTTTTGCATTTCTAGAATGGCAGCTCTCAAGTTCACACCTGTGAATACTCCTGCTGAAAATGCCACTGTTGCTACTCATGCTGGATTATCGTCCGCTCTAAGGACGATGTCACCTACTCAGCGTCTTCAACGCTGGGTATCAAACACACTGGTTAAGGAGTAACGTCAACATGGTACCATCCCAACTCTGGAGGCTTCCTGAAAATCCCTCCAAGTAAATAACTCACATCGGTCATCCGGACAACGATGACCAGTGATCAACAAGCAGGAGGTGCTGACTACCGTCTCCAACCGTTTCAGGTTGTAATCCCCAGAACACAATCACCATTCGCTCCCTTATTCTGGGGAGGTGAATGAGCAGGTCCCTCAAGACCTTAATTCAAATAGACAGGAGTCCTTCCTGAGGGCTCCCACCCACAATCGCCGCTAGACTTGTGCGGCAGTACACCCTCAACATGATGAGGGTACCAACTCCAGGCGTTCGGCTCAGGTTCCTCAAACTCGAGCAAGCAAGACGAACAACTAGAGGCGGAATCCGGTCAATATTGAGCAGGTTCTCATCTCTTCAATCTCCGGAGAGGTCCACCAACTTAACATGGTGGCAAGCAATGATCAGGCACATACCCCTGCCCGTTTTAATTCCGCTGTCCATCAGACTCGTCTGGCAGCATCACACCAATCCTGCCTAGCAATTCCGGTGGAGTACTATATGTAGAAACATACACCTATTTATACATCATCAGAAAGTCAGCAGGCTTGTCTGACAACATATGATGGATCTCGTCAACCACATTTGGAAAAGTGCAATCAGCAGGCAGATACACCTGCTGGTATTAATCAAGCCTACCAACAGTCTCGCTTGGTAGCATTCAGAGAAGTTAGTCAGAAAGCCCCAACAACAAATAGGAGGCAGACTCAACTCTCTACCCCCACACTTGAGTACTGTCAGGATTCCCTGATAGGAAAAGGAGGACAAGAGAAGGCACATACACCTTCTCCATGCCCAGAATGGATGTATATTCCCGTTCTAGTAGCTGAAGTCCCCAAGCATATTCTATCAATGGTGAAAGAGAAGAAGAAAATCCCTGCTCATATTCTGGATGCCTTCCAGGATATTATAACAACTTCAGCGGTATCTCAGGGAAAGACACATAAATCTATCCCAACCATTGGAGTGATACATCAATAATTCACTCCGGAACAGAAACACACATCTGTTCTAGTCCAAGAGGTTTATGGGTCATAATCCCCCATATCATACGGACAACCAAGTCAGGCACATAAACCTGATTTGAGAGGAGATCGTCAGCCTAACCTGGCCATCATTCCTGATTAGGCACATACACCGGCTCAGAGCAGCCACTTTCATCAACAAGTGGTTTCCAAGGCAAGTAGGAAGGCGTCTAAGAAAAAGACCCTCCCAGCACAATCAGGAGATCAAGTGCCAATCTGTAACAAGGCCTTGTTCGATGATGGAGTTCTTGAAGCCCTCAGAAAATTATCTATTGGAATTCAAGATTCTACTCCCTCAGTTCCCAATAGTGGGAACATTAATTCCGAAGGTCTTCAACAGACACTTCCTCATGAAGGCTTTCTTCATGACAATTCAGTCGATTTTGAGGATTCATCTTCAGATGAGTGCCACAAGAACCCTCTGTGTGGTCAGAAGACCATGGAGAAATAGATCTCATCTTTTTCTATAACCCATTATGGTGGTCCTCCCCATGATGATGATTTTCTCTACAAAAGTCCTCTCCGCAGTAGTGATGCACATTGCCCGGAAAATCCTTCAGTGGACAATGTAGTGCCGAGAAAGCCCTCTTATCTTAAGGCACTTGCAAATGCGAAACCAGTCATGTCTGAAGCTTCATCTCTAGCAGGTGAAATACTTTCTCAATCAGAAGATATCCCAGGGTGTAGGTCATTCTTCGAACCACCCCTAAGTCATGCATCATCTAGTTTGATCAATGATTTCTCTACCGATCCTGTTGAATCCAATGAAGCAACAAGGAAACACCAACTATGGTCAAATCAAGTAGAATAATCTTTATCAAATGATAAATAGGAAATGCTGAATATGAGAAAACAACAGGCGATAGGTGAAGTGCCGGTCATGTTTTGGCCTCTGGCTGACTCTCAGTATAATATTCCAGAAATGTTGACGGAAGATGAAATTCATGATATTTGTCTCAACATATGGAAAACTCTTTGTCATTTGAAAAAAAAATTATTATCTTATGATGAATATGAAAATCATCTTAAGAAAATAGAAGGGTTACAACGTCAGATTGATTTTTCATCTCTATCAGTCTCTTGATATCCGAAGGCTGAAAATCAGCAGAGAGCCCTTCAACGTTAATTCTTTGGTGCACTAAGAAGATTGTGTTAGTTAATTTCCAATGCCCCATCTGGTATTCATGTCAGAGTATGGGGTGTTCATGGAGCACTGCATTTCACGGTTCTCTCCAGTCAGCAATGCCCGCCGAAAATGGTCTCATGCAATGTTATTGCCCATGGTCGGCCACAGTCAATGGGATTTGTTTGTAATCAAAAGCTTGCCCAAGAACAGGCTTCAACTAGTTCCTCTCAAAATCAATAATACAGAGAACAGGTTGTCGAATTACTCTTGCATCAAGCATACAAGAATATAGAACAGGCTTCTCATTTGGAGCAAGCACGTCACCAAGTGACAGAAGTGTCGGAAATCATCCAACGGTCTTTTGAATAGGGTGATAAAAGCCGATACAGGTTAATGCATCCAGCTAATTTCCGAACTAAGGTTCTCAAGATAAGGAGAGATTTTAAGAATGTCTCAGACATAGCATTTCAAGAGCCACCCCATCTTGCCAGACTGGGGACTCTTTTAAACCAACCCTCAGAATCAACAAATAGGTTCCGAGGAGTTGAGCGGGAACAGCAGGAACAGCCCCAGTCCATCGCACTGTGGACTTTTTCAAATCATCAGTCCCCTCCTCAGAGAACGTCGGTCTTTTCTCGATTGTGGAAGATTCCTCAAGCGGAACAAAGAGCCAAATTATCAGGAGATTCCCTCCAAATTATGGTTTTTCAAGAAATTCCTAAGGGATTGAATCAACAAAAGGCATTGTCTCATCAAATACATGGAAGAAGACAATATCATAGAAATGCTGATAGAAGGGATGTGATGTGTTATGCATCAATCAATGTCATCAATGTCGTTGTTTCTGATCCCCCAGATGATACTCACTCAGGGGACTCAGATGAAGAGGTTCCTGCTCAATAAGATGTACACACCGATACAAATGAAGAAGGTGTGCGTACACGAAATCAAAGGATTACTCAGAACCTAGGTAATCCTTCGAGTAACCCACCACCCCCTCTCCGAAAAGGGTCCAACAAAGGGATGGGAATGAATCAGGTTATATATCCTTCCTCTAGAGAAGGCCAATCTCTCTCAGTAGAGTAAAGGTTTTCACAACAAGAAGAAGAAATGAAGGAATTAAGAAGGTAGAATGCAGAACTACTTCAGAGTAGTCTTCTTTTTAAGCATGCTGGAGTCAGTCATCCAAAGGAATTTGTTGCAGCTACCGAGATGGATCAAGAATATCCTCCTCTTTCAGTACACCCTCACAAGTCTAATCCTACGGGTCAAGTGCAACAACGATTGGCAGTGCTACCATCAGTTACAGCGCCAATCGCCACATCTATCCAAGCTCCAGTCATTGCACCTCCACAAGTCCAAGTTCAACCGGATGTTTCTCAAAAGTTAATAACTATTATTATGTCATTAACAGCACAGTTAGAAACTATGGAAGGGAAGCGTACACAAGTTCAACCAGAAAAGAATGTCTACCCTGAATGGGTAGATTCAATTTCTCCTCCATCCAGTTTTGGGAACCCTGTATTCCCAATTTTCAATGGATCAGGTGATCATGAACAACATTTGACGCATTACGTGTCTTGTTTAAATCCTATGATGGGAACTCCGGAGCAGCAAGAAGCAGTAAAACTCAGATGCTTCGTGCGAACATTTCAAGGACCAGCTATTGTTTGGTATACAAGCTTGCAATCCCGGTAAATTACCGGATGGGAGGATCTTCGCCAAATATTCCTCCTTCAGTTCATCTCAACTTTGCCAAAGACAACAGTTTTCGATCTTACAAACTGTAAGCAAAGGGAGAATGAAAGAGTCTCTGATTTCATTGCTCACTAGAAGGGATTAACATATTCCATGAGTTTAGCACTCCCTCAAAAAGAATTGTTGCCAATCTGTGTGGCAAATCTACGTGGCGAATTACCCACGCCATTAATACCTGTGAAATACACATGAGGGTTTCCAGACCATACTTCAATCGCTCAGCAGATTGAAGATTCCCTTATACTAGCTAAGGCTAAATCTCGTGTAATTCCATCAGCTCCAGGAAGGAGAATGGGTAAAGCATAAACTGCTATAATTATGCTTAAACAAGCACATGTACCTATTTCTACCTCAAAACCTTCATCTTCTCAAAGGGATACACCTCGTGAGCGCCAACAACAAAGGTCTTTTCGTCCAGATGATCAAAAATATCAAAGAAGAAAACAATTTGAGGATTTGAAGAGAAAAACATACTCTTTCCGAAATTAACAAGTTCCTGGTTATTTCATTTTGGCTCTGGAAAACAATTTGGTTCAATTTCCAATACCCAAGAGGCCAAACAAAAAATTAGATGAAGACCATTCTAATTATTTCCATTTTCATCAAATGTTGGGGCATCCCATCCAGGAGTGTTTTGTCTTCAAATACCTCCTGCAAAATATGGTCAACTCGGGACAGGTTACATTGAAAGGATCCTCAGCATAGGTAGCATGTGTCACTGCTATAGTTCCAGAGGAGGAAGATGAATGGTAGGAAGTCAAAAGCATAAATTCACAAAAGTATGATGATTGGATGGTCAGAAAGACAATCAATTGAACTCGTGCTATTTGGCGAACACAATTAAAGAAACCAATTGTGTCTTCTGCTAGGAATGTTGCGGAAAAAACCTCCTAATCAGAGGCAAAGTCCTCAAATAAACGGCGTGATTCAAAGAAAGAAAAAGAATCAGAAGAGGATGAGTATGTGTCAAAGCCTAAGTCGTCTTTGACTTTGGCGGACTTCATGCCATCTACTTCAAAGCCACGGGCACCGCCCCGCCAAACGGCACAGCCTAAACAGGCTAATCAGGCAGAGTCTTCATCAGACGAAGAGTTAATCTTTGGTTCTGTTAATATGAATCAATTAACAGATCCATATGCCAGTCGTTGTTTCAATTTTGATGAGCCCGAATTCCCTATATCAAACAAGGGAATCAGAGGAACTTTCATAGGTTCAGGATATAGGGGAAGACGTGGATATTTCAGAATCCACTATTCCAATCCTACCCCTGCTAGAACTGTGTATGCAGTAGAAACTCGTGGTAGAGCCCTTCATCTAGCTCAACAAGAATAAGAATGTTCTTCTACTAATAGAAAATTCAGTCCTGGAACAGTTATTTTGGAAGACCGGTTGAAGGTTCCATCTTCTTCCTCTCAGCAAGTAAATGGGTCTAATCGGTCTAATCTTCCAAAACTAAGGATGTTGTCAACTCCTATCCCAATACAAGATGCATCAACATCCAAAGAATTTTCTTCCAAGGTAACTAATAAAACACATATTCCTGTTGGGAAACGCAGACCTCTGGATCAAAAGTATGATGTATTGAAACACTTGGCCCAAGTACTAGCCAAGTTTTCAATTCTGGATGCTTTGAATCTGTCAAAATATCTTCAGGAAGCACTCATCGAGGCTTTGTCAAGCCCTCAGGATTTTGGAACTGAAATTGTTGCAGCTGAAGTCTATAACATAGAGAATAATCCTACCGAATGCCATGCAATAATATCTTTTACTAATAAAGATGAAGATGATGTTGTTCTTGGGCATATTAGACCTTTGTATTTATCTGGAAAGGTCAATGGTGTAGACGTCTGAAGAGCTTTCATTGACAATGGTTCAAGAGTCAACCTCATGCCCATTCGTACACTTCATCGATTGGGCCTCACTGAATCTGATTTGTATCCTTCCACCATAATGCTACAGGGATATGATAAAAATGAACAAGAACCACTGGATGAAGTTACGCTCAAAACTCAGTTTTTAGATCTTGTATCCAATTCATATTTCATGGTTGTTGATCAAGACTCAGCCTTCAACATCTTTCTTGGAAGACCCTGGCTACATCAACATGCGACTATCCCTTCATCATACCATAAATGTCTCAAATATTGTTTTGATGGTCAAGTTGGGACATTGTATGGTGATAAGGCCATGTTCAAGACACGTGAGTCTCGATACATTGAGGTGGAATTCTATCACATGAAGCAAAGGGATAAATCCATAACAAAGGAGATTACCAAAGTTAGTGCTCCATATGGTTTGGAAAAAATTCCAGTAAATCCATTTACACATGTGAGTACAGATTATGTGTTGCATATCAGTCAAATTGAGAAGGTATACTCAAATCAAAATACTCTTATGGAAAGATCCATAATGTCAATTATGGCAATCTAGCCAGACAACATGGGAGAAATTGGTAATCTACCAAGCAGTGATGAAAGCACAAATGGTGACGTCTTCATTTCATCTACTGAAATCCAACAAGTCTAAACTTCACCAATTAGGACATTAGAAGTTATAGCAACATCGGAGGTGAACAATTATGTCGATTCTCAATCCATCATCTCCACTTCATTACCCAATGAAGACCCTTCATCATCAATCAGGTCGGAAATGGAAGCTTCTTATTCAAGATATTCAAATTTTGACATCTCTTATGATCATGAAAATTCTGCTTTTTCATCTAATATGCAAGTAGACACGGAAGAAATAACACATGATGACGATGAAGAGGAAGATCTCAGAGATGATCCTCCAGCATTTGAAGAGGGTATCTCTACCACTGTGGATGAACTCAGAGAAATAAATCTGGGTACAAAGGAAGATCTACGCCCCACTTTAATCAGTGCGGCCATGACCCTTGAAGGGCAAGAGATGTATATTTCTTTTCTAAAGAAAAATAGAGATATTTTTTCTTGGAACTATACATAAATGTCTGGGCTTGATCCTAATGTTTCTACTCATCATTTGGGTTTACCATAAGAACATCGAGGATTTAAACAAGCCACAAGAAGAACACACCAAACTTATGCTTCTAAAATTGAAGTTGAAGTGGATAATCTTATCAAAGATAACTTCGGCAGAGAAGTTCAATATCCCATATTGTTGGCTAATATTGTCCCATTAAGGAAAAATAATGGACAAATTAGAGTTTGCATCGATTTCAGAGATCTTAATCGGCATTGTCCTAAGGACGATTTCCCAGTTCTGATTATAGAACTTCTAATTGATGCAACAGGTGGCTATGAAGAACTTTCCTTCATATATGGATATTCTGGATATAATCAGATCCGAATGGCCCCAGAAGATGAGGATTCTATAGCCTTCATAGCCCCTCAGGGTGTGTTTTGTTACCGGGTAATGCCCTTTGGCTTAAAGAATGCGTGTGCAACATATCAGCGCACCATGCATCGTATCTTCAAACCCTTCTTAGGGAAGTTTTTTGAATGCTAGGTAGACAATTTGGTGGTTAAATCCAAACAACATTCTAATCACTTGGATTATTTGGAAGTCATATTCTGCATGCTTCGACAACATAATTTGAAGATGAACCCCTTAAAATGTGCTTTTGGGGTAACCTCCGGAAAATTTCTCGGCTTTGTTGTACGCCATCGTGGTATTGAAGTCGATCCTGAGAAGACCAAGTCAATCTGTGGTATGTCACCTCCTCAAAATTTGAAATAATTAAGAGGACTTCAAGGACACTTAGCCTATATTCGGCAATTCATCGCCAATTTGGCATGCAAAAGTTTACCCTTTACCAAATTGATGAAGTAGGGAGTCACTTACCAGTGGACTGAAGAATGTAAATAATCTTTTGATATTCTCAAGAAATACCTCTTGATTCCACCGGTACTTATGCCACCTTTTGAAGGAAGACCACTTATACTCTACATAACAGCTCTAGAGCGATCATTGGGTACCCTTCTTGCTCAAAAGAATGATTCTGGGAATGAAAACAGTCTCTACTATCTCATTCGAACTATACTTGAAGCAGAAACCCAGTATTCAAGTATTGAGAAGTGCTTCCTGGCATTAATCTTTGCAGGTCAGAAGTTGAGACACTACCTGGAACATCACGAGGTCCAATTGGTATCTCGCAGTAACCCGCTCAAATTTATCCTATGTTGTTCAATGCTTACAGGACATCTAGTAAGATGGGAAGGTATGTTGCAGTAATTCGACATTTAGTATGTGTCTCAAAAGTCGATAAAGGGCCAATCTCTGGCTGATTTCCAAGCTGAACATTCTTCAGTGGAAGACACATCTTTAGATATTGAACTCCCTGATGAGGAAGTCTTATCTATTCATGAAATTCCTCAGGCATGGGAAATGTATTTTGATGGTGCTTCCAGAAGTCCAATAGGGAGGAAAATGGAAAATCCTAAATTCAACAAAGTTGGATTAGGAATTGTGCTCATTTCTCCAGAAAAGATAGTGTTACCTTATTCCTTCTTATTGTGAGAAGGTGGAACCAATAATGAAGCATAATACGAAGCTCTGACCGTAGGTTTGGAATTAGCACATCAAGCACAAGTGAATCACTTAAAGGTGAAAGGTGATTCAGACCTGGTAATCAAGCAAGTCAATGGGGATTATGCCATCAGAAAAGAAGAACTAATCCCATTGTATGATTACATCAAAGAGTTAATGGCGGAATTTCCTTTGGAACCGACATTTTCTTATGTCCCAAGATCACAAAATTCTCAAGCTGATGCATTGGCTAATATAGCCACAGCTCTGGAAGATCCAAATCGGGACGACACAACCATCAGTATTGCCCACCGTCGTGCAATTTCACCTTATGTTCGAATCAGAATAGAGGAAATTAAGGAAATTTGTCCCATCCCTGAACCGCATGGTCATACTACAGGATGGATGTCACCTATTAGGGAATACCTTCAAAATGGAACACTTCCACCTGATAGAGATGAGAAAGAACAAATCCGGCGACGTGTGGTTAATTTTACTCTTTATGATAGCCCAGATCACCTAGATAAAATTCTCTAAAAAACGTGGTTTGGATGGAGTTCTCTTTAGATGCATTAATGGTGAAGAGACAATTGCTATCATGAAATAAGTGCATATAGGTGTATGTGGTGCCCACTAGTCTGGACATAGATTGTCTGGTCAAATTCGAAGGCTTGGATGCTTTTGGCCTTTAATGATACAAGATTTTGTTGATTTCACAAAGAAGTTTCATTCATTCCAAGTGCATGCCAACTTCATTCATCAACCTCCAGAGTTCCTTCATACAGCTAAATACTCATGGCCATTTGCCACATGGGGGATGGATGTGGTGGGACCATACCCTTCGGCTACAACCAAGCAGTTTAAGTACATTCTTACTGCTACTGACTTCTTTTCCAAATGGGCAGAGGCAATACCTCCCAAGTAATTCAGTTCCAAATGTGTTGTTAGCTTCATCAGGTCTAACATCATTACCAGATTTGGTGTCCCTCATACCATATTAACGGAAAATGGCACCAACTTCTGTTCATCCGAGGTGAAGAAGTTGTATCAAGAATACAAAATCAAATCCAACCATTCATCTCGGTATCATGCAGCATCCAAAGGCCAGATATAAGCCTTTAACAAGACTCTTTCAAATATACTGCAAAAGATGGTGGATAAAGATAAGAGGTCATGGCCTGATAAACTCTTTCATGCATTATGGGCTTATCGGACTACCACCCGCACTGCAACTCGGTCAACTCCATATTCATTGGTATTGGGAATGGAAGCCGTCTTGCCCATTGAAGTTCAATTACCCTCGCTCAGATTAGCCATTTTCGATCAGTCATCTACAGATGAGAAATCTCAAAAGTGATTGAATGAATTGGAACGTTTAGATGAGAAAAGATTGTGAACTTTTCACCACTTGGAAATCTATCAGAATCGAATAGCACAAGCTTTTAACAAAAAAGTTTGTCTTCGTTCATTCACTAAGGGAGAATTGGTATTAGTTCTCAGAACTCCAATGATACCAGGAAAGAATCCTGTCAAGCTTGAGCCAAAATGGGAAGGACCTTTTTCAATACATAGGGTCTACTCCAATGGAGCTTATTCATTAATCTCGATGGATGGAGAACTCATCACTACTCCAACCAATGCCAGATTTTTTAAGAAGTATTTTGTATAAACTGCAAAGTACCTTTCATGTCCCTGCAACATGACACTAAACTGTGCAGCACCAGATCGTCCTTTCTATATGACGTTAAAATATACAGCAACGATCCAAGCGTATGACCCTAAACTATTTGCACATACGTCCAACATGATGTTAAACTA
This sequence comes from Viscum album, assembly GCA_963277665.1. Lineage (NCBI taxonomy): Eukaryota > Viridiplantae > Streptophyta > Magnoliopsida > Santalales > Viscaceae > Viscum > Viscum album. Next base: position 1,445,288,366 of record OY728145.1, on the reverse strand, counting down.
TGTCAACTTCATCGTTCTTGCTGTATGATGTTAAACTATAAAAAGGTCCTTTAATACATCCTACATGACATTAAACTATACTCATGTCCCTGCAACATGACACTAAACAGTGCAGCACCAGATCGTCCTTTCTATATGACGTTAAACTATATAGAAACGGTCCAAGAATATGACCCTAAACTATTTGTACATATGTCCAACATGACGTTAAACTGTGTCACCTTCATCGTCCTTGCTATATGACATTAAACTATACAAAATTCCTTTAATACGCCATACATGACATTAAACTGTACTCATGTCCCTGCAACATGACACTAAACTGTGCAGCACCAGTTCTTCCTTGCTATATGACGTTAAACTATACAGAAACGGTCCATACATATGACCTTAATATATTTGTACTTTCATCCCACATGACGCTAAACTGTGAAAAAGTTCCCCAAAAGGTCCTGTATGACCTTAAACTGCATCATCAATGGTCCATGCATATGAACTTAAACTATTCGCAAGTCCCTTACGTCCAGCATGACGTTAAACTGTGATGTCCTAACTACATGATGCTAAACTTTATAAAAGTCCCTTACATCCGGAAAGACGTTAAACTACATAATCATAAGAGGTCTTGTATGACCTTAAACTACACCACCGTCCCGCATGACATTATACTGAACCAACCACGGTCTATGCATATGACCTTAAACTATTCGCACTTTCGTCCAACATGACGCAAAACTATATCGTCCCTTCTTCGTCCAACATGACGTTAAACTGTGAAAAAGTCCCCAATGTGTCCAACATGACATTAAATGGTGTACTCTTTTTTTCTCACTGCATGACATTAAACTGCACAGTCCCCCTTTCGTCCAACGTGACGTTAAAGTCTATTGTCCCCATCGTCCTAACTACATGATGCTAAACTATACAGAAAGTCTGTGATACGTCCTACATGACATTAAATTGTACTTTTGTCCCTGCTACATGACACTAAACTGTGCAGCACCAATAGTCCTAACTGCAAGACTTTAAAACTGCATAGTCCCTTCATACATCCTACATGACGTTGAACTATGTATTGTTAAGGTCGTTGCTACCTCTTGTTTCTCACACCGAGTATGTCTCACATGAGATTAGAGCAAACCCCAACCATGACACTCTCTCTGGGCTATTAACCATGTGTAAGTCCCAACATCATTTTTTAGGTCGTTGTCCCCAAGAACAACTTGATCATTAATTCATTTATTTTATTGAACTACACGGACTTTGATCCTTGCCTTCTAGGCTGGGTATGTAGGCAACCTCCCAAGGTTCAAGCCGAAAACCAATTTCTTCACATCGGTTCACCTCGATCTCATACGATGTTGATTCTTGAAACCGCCTCTAGAATCAATATCTTTACATTGGTTCACATTCGTCCTTGTTATAGGATGTTAAACTATACAACACTTTTGTCCAGTATGAAAATAAACTACTAATTTCTTTGATACCCTCACCGGAGAGGGAACCATTATTTTCATTGATTTTTCAATCATGTTTCATTTCAAAGACTATGTGCATACATGGCATTGCCCGAACCTTTTATCTTGGGTTAAACCATCATTGCACTGGAGTCCCCTTTCACCCTTCACATGTACAAAACAAATTTGTAAATGGGGTATTTCTAGAACTACGTGGGCTTGATTCCCATCCTTATGGGATACATAGGAACGTTTGAGTTTCCTTCGAATCCAGCCCCAAGTCTTTGGGACTAACCCCAAATTCCATTTTCATTCCCTTGGCTGAAAAGTCCCCATGAAAACACACACTGTGTATTTCTTAAAATGGTCCAAGCTCTATGACCCTAAACTAAGATCTCTAATCCTTTTTTCCCACACGACGTTAAATTGTAGTTTAAGAACTATGTATGGCTTGATTATCATCCTTATGGGATACGTAGTGAAGTCCAACATTTCAATTCAGGACCCAGCCACAACATGATTATGGTTAGCATTGATCTGTGTATCTATGTATACATTGAACAATATCCATCTTTATGTGTCATAATCCTAACCTTAAATATTTTCAGATCCTTATAACCCTTTTCATGACTTCTAGTCACAAAAATGTAAAACTTCTGAGAGTTCTTTTGCCTGACTATGCAGTACGTGCCCATAGGCGGCCTTGCATAAACACTCTACATAATAGACTTGTTAGCCAAAAGATACTATTATTTGACTATGCACCCAATTCCCATAGGTGGCCCTACATAATTCAAACCCCTAATGGGTTTTTTGGATACTGTTAACTTAATTCTTGGGAAGAATGCCTCTTTTGTCCTTATTTGTCTTCATTGACAGTATGTAGGGATCCACAAAAATAGCCATCATTAACATATTTCTCCCATATCCTTTTTCATGATCTGAAAGTGTTCAAGTCTATGGCTTATATTCTCCTTCCCTATGTTTGGGTCAGACCTTCGTAGGAGTGATATTCATCTTGTTCTTCGATAATCTTGTCTGGAAATATCTTCTCCATATTCAAGTACCTCTTTCCATACAGCAAACTCTATACTTTGGAAGATTTGAATCTCCATAAACTTTTACTAGCTTTTAGCACTAGGAAAGTAAATTTATGAATGTTCTTTTTCCTGACTATGCAGCACGTGCCCATAGGTGTCCTTGCATAAACAGACTACATAACAGACTTATTAGACAAAAGATACTATTTTATTTAACTATGCATCCAATTCCCTTAGGTGGCCCTGCATAATTCAACCCCCTAACGGGTTTGTTAAATAATGGTAACTTCATTCTTGGAAACTACTTCTTCAAATGCCTTTTAGCTCTTTTTCATATCATTCCTCATATTCAAATATTCTTAAATCATAGATTATATTTTTTCCCTCATACTTGAGTATGGTAATATGTTTTCAGATGAATTTTCAAGGAATTGAGTCAATTCTCATCCATTTCGGTCAAAAGAAATTTTGACCTTAAACATTATCCTTTTTATGTCCGACGTGAATGACTTTAAACTTCCCACAAAAGACAAAGGAACTCGGAATAAAAGTCATGTTCCAGCTCACTAAACGTACATTTAGTATGATTTAGGTAACATTGAGCAATTAAAAGGTTTGAAGTTTGTAGGGTTATTTACATTAATCCTAGTAAAAATCAAACTATGCTTACTAGGCCCATTGGCTTATGTAAAATCTAAAGCATGTAGAAAAAGAGAATGAAAATACCAATGATTGAAGATGAAAGTGTTTTTCATTGATGAACAAGAGTTAGAAGGACATCCAAAGATTGGAGTCTCTTCTCTTTTTTTCAAGAATTACAAGTGGTTTTCAACATATCTCTTAATTTTATTTACGGAATCCCGAGCTTCATCAGCAGCCACCTGTAATTCATTCATTCAACTGGATACAATAAGAGATGCAGTGATACCAGCTCTTCTTGGAACAATTGTAAAAGGATGTTCTTGAGTGCAGTCTGAGAAGATTTTCTACTGATCAAACAGTGACTCTGTTTCTATCCAAGAGACTTGGAAGATGGATACGTGGATTTGAGAATGGAGCATTGGAAGTAAAGAGAAATTTGGAGAGAGTACTCTTTTCATATATTACTCTAATGCCATGTTTGTCTTCTCTCCACCAATCGGCAGTGGAAAACATTTCATCCCATTGGTTTTCCATTTTCTTATCTGCAAGGAAATGACATGGAGGAAGAATTTGAAATTTCACACCATTGTTGTTGCTCTTAATGCATAGCATAACCGAAATAAAGGAGGAGTAGTGCAGCTACATTTCAGGTGTATAGTTCTTTGTATCTAGAACATTGACTCCTTCCAGATGACCATGACCATATAGAGGCAGGTAGGTGCTCTGTGGGAAATTAAGATGATATTTCTTCAAGTACTTAGCCAAATATGGGAGAGTGTTGTCACAGATATCATAGTAATCTTGGCCAATGATGTTCATCATATCATCAATCTGCTTTCGAGCCAGTTCATCGACTATTCCGGGTCTAAGATCCATTGAATCTGCACAAAAGATGAATAAACAAACACTTAAATGGGTTTATTTTTCATAAAATTTGTGAAAGAATTCGAAAAAAATGGCTAAGGCATTAAGGCGTGCAAGATTAAAACTTGACGTGAAAGTGTTCGTGTGTCGCGCTAGTTCTTGACGCGTAAGTATAAACCGCGCAAGTACAAATACCTATACAGCAGCGCGACAGCAAAGAAACATCGGAAAAAAAGAGCAACCTGCGCGGCTAAGGTGACCTGCGCAGCGAGAACTCGAAGGTTTGAAATCCGCAAATCTATATGCTTGTATGGAAGTGAGTCCCTCTATTTATAGACGCGGCTGAGACCCTGAGCGCTATACCCTACGTGATAAAGGGCCCTATCTGCGCGCCTACACCCAGTGTGCCCAGGCTCTGTGTGATGCGCACTTGCACGCCGCCCTCTGCGCCATCAAGACATGCGCACCACATTTCCTTTGGATGTCTTCAATTTCCTCAGAGTCAAATCCTCATTTCATTCGGATTCAACTCTGATGGGGGACTTTTTTTGACGCTCCTTTTGAGTCACAGAGTCCAAAAGAATGTAAAGGGAAATTACTTAGCACAAATTGATACATACTTTGAAGAAAATATCAAAAATCGACAAAGGGATGAACAAGGAGAAGATTTCCCATAAGTCGCACAAGTTTCCTCATAGTCGCGCAAGTCCACTTGCGCGACGCATTATGGTCGCGCAAGTGACTTGCACGACCTAAGTGATAACCACCCGGGGTCTTCTTCTAGCCTATAAATAGACCCTGTGGTCCCACCATTAGGGGAGGAAATTTTCCAGAAACTCAGATTTGAGCTCCCGGCACCCTAGTCTCTTCTCAAAGCTTCTGGAACACTTATAAGCTAATTTCTTACCTATAACGAAAGATCTAAAGAGAGGGAGGAAAGCCTAAGTATTGAAACTCATCAACACTTGTGCACCTAGTTGGCCATCCCTTAAGGGAAATGACCACACTTGCGCTCCGCCTTACTCCTTCAATAGAACCTACGCGACCCTCTTCTGGAAGAACCTCAAGAGGATTCTAAAGGCCTTAAACAAAAGTCGCTCAATTATTACCCGGCTGGTCGAACACCGTGAAAGTACCAAACTTCTTGTGCAGGTATACCTGTGCAACCAATACTTGCGCGACCAAGACTTGTGCGCCCACGCAGTACCTGCGCGCCTACCAGGACTTGTGCGCCCCTGCCTTTTTGGGTGCCTTTCTTGCCCATTTCACCCCTCTTAAGCCATTACACCTTTCCTATTCAAGATTCAATCTTCAAGACAGTCTTCAAAGCCATTTATGGCATGATTTCTTGATTTGAATTCCTTATCTGAAAGGAATTCTGTGGAATATCTCTCAAAACCTAGTGATTTTCACATCTTTATGTCACTATATATTGAGATTTCATTCATTTAACTTCATCCTTTATGATGAGAGAATACTTAACCTGGGTCTCCCTTTCAGGAAGAATCCTCAGTCATAAGTCCTCTAATCTGGGCATCCTCCTCGGGAGTAAGCCCCAAGTCCTCTAATTTGGGAATCCTCTTAGGAGTAAGCCCCAGATCCCCTAACCTGGGCCTCCTTTTTAGGAGTAAGTCCCAGTCGTAATTATTAACTTGGGGATCTTCCTTAGGAGTAAGTCCCAATTCTTACAGTCCCCTAATCTGGGAATCCTCCTTATGAGTAAGCCCCAGTACCCAAATCTGGGCATCCTCTTAAGAGTAAGCCCCAGATCCCCTAATCTAGGAATCCTCCTTAGGAGTAAGCCCTGGTCCCCTAATTTGGGCATCCTCCTGAGGAGTAAGCCCCAAACCTTAATCCTTGACCTAGGATTCCTTTTCAGGAGTAAGCCCCAGTCTTAAATTTCTCTTAACCAGTCCTAATTTACCTTTGATCTGGGATTCCTTTTCAGGAGTGAAACACAATCATAAGTCTTCTCCTAATTTCGGCCTCCTTTTCAGGAGTAAGCCAGAAGTTAGAGTATTAAAAATCTTCATGAAGCACATATACCTTTATGGACCCTGTTCCTGGATTTCTTTCCTAAAGTAAATCCTAACCTTCATTTATTTGGGCAGTCATACAAACATAAGCCCCACATTATTTCTTATGATTGCATCTTTCATGTCACAATTGTCTCATTTTTTACCAATACCTCTTGTTTCTCACACCGAGCATGACTCACTTGAGATTAGAGTGTAAAAGTAGTTGTGACATCCTTCTTTGAGCCATCAATCATAAACATCATACTCCCTTACTCGAACTATGTGGGTTCTGATTCCTTTTCTAAACAAAGGATACGTAGGTAGCCCATCTACAGGTTCGATCCCAACTCTAAAATAATCCATGTCCTTATGAATGACAATAAACTTCAATTGCCCCACTGAGTGGCTTTAAGAACAGCATGGTCATCATAATGACCAAGAGACTTCTATATAAATGTGTCGAAGGGTACCATTGACCAAGAATCTCTAATAAATACAGATGATTCTCTATCGATGAATAACCTCGAATACATATAAAATAATCTCTAAATTTCATACATATTTGATCATTGATTGTTAGATCTGAAGGAAAGCTCATTTTATACTTGGTAATGTAATAAGGATTCCCGAACATAACATAAATCTATAATAAAAGTCCCGGAGTAGACAATAATTCCCCTCAAAAAGGTGTGATGAGTCTGACCTCCCATCCTCTCGACCAATGCAAATTCCTAAGCCTCATCATTCCACAAACTAATGACCTCATACCTTTGGAAAGTATTTCTGAATGGATGTGGAATCATTGGATGTTTCCGGTTCTACGAACAAACCTGTTAGAAACCGATCGGAACGTTTGAACCTCCCAGCAAGGCGGTCATCCTCGGATTCTGAGGGAAACAACGTCCAACTTTCTTTTTGAGTAAAACAAGTTGTGGAGAAGATCATCCTATCATTGTTTCATTTTAAGAGGAAGATTATTGGTGGGGTGTCTAACCAGCTACTAGGGGATTGTGATTGGGGTGTCTAACCAATTATATAAGAATAGTAGTTATGATGTCTAGACAACTATTGGGAGATAAATTGGGGTGTCTAACCAATTGTGGAACTATTTTTTCTAACCTTTTTTATTCAATTGTGGAGATAGTGAAGAAAATACAAGTTGGGTGTCTAATCAACCTTGAACGAAGTAAGACTTTCCTTTCCAAACCTTGTAAATATTGTTTGATTCCCTATATAATTTTACTATTGTACATGAAATGATATTGAGATAAATTTTTGAGTGGATTGATAAATTTTAATAGCTCAATAGGTTGGATTTAATAAGAGAAAAATTCATAAAATTAGGGTACCAAGGTTTCACCAACCCCCCCCCCCCCACCCTCACTTCTGTGGAACCTAACCAGTCCTTGGGCTCTAGAAATGGATTTTATGAGATGGCCAAGAAAAAATAATACATTTTTTAATGAATATTAATTGATCAGAATTATGTTGAAAAAATGTATGTTTATTTACCATGGAAAATATAATTTCATGATGAGATTTTAGAATAGGATATGGTCTTTTTTTATTTCATATCATGTGAATTTGGATAACACATTTTATAAGATCTTATCCAAAATATGGGCCAAACCAGACCACATATCCATGCCATCTATGAAGACTAAGGAATTTTATGGTGCAATCATAAGGTTATCCTAACTATGTACTAACTAAAATAGTGTAGGTTTCCTACACATAACATGTATGGGATCATATGGGTGTGAATTTGTAGTGAATCAGAGAATGCATTCAGGGTTGTATGAAGAGAAAAGTGCATGCAGGGTGGCTCACACTGTGGGGGTGTCTGACTGCATCCAGGATTTTTACCCCATTCCATGCCCTAATTTGACATGTTTTTTCCAAACATATTAATTAGAGGCTATACATGTGAGACATTGTTGTGGGATAGCATCATATGCATACACTATTCCACTATCATTAAAAATTCAAGCCTTATGTTCTGTCAAAAAAAGTGACACCACATATTCACATTCTACCTCATACCAACCCTTTTACACATCACTATTGGGTTTACTATAAAATATTTATGCCTAGCATGGTAGACCATAAACTCAAATCATGGTAAATACACCTAAAACATGATTCCATGTAAATTCATAAAGATATTTTGATCTATTATAAGAATATAAGAGTATCGACTATGAGTTTTGTACCTAATTCACAAACAAAATGATGTTGTAACATGATATGATATTATATATGACGAAACAAAACCTACAAAATTAAGAAACATACTACCATAAGTAATAATTTCTTCCAATTTTACATTTTATGTTTGACCTATCTCAATATAGATAGACCTATCGTGAGTGAAGTAAGCAACTTCATGACCATTTCATGCTCAACCGCAAGATATGATTCATGGGAGATCACTACTACAAACACGGCCTTTATCAGCGCTAAAAATGGCCTTTATCAGTGATAGAAAAGCGCTGATAAAGCCACCGTAGATAAAGGGGGTCCCCTTTATCAGTGCTCCGAAAAGCGCTGATATAGTACCCCTTTATCAGCGCTAAAAAAAGCGCTGATAAAAGGGGTCTTTTATCAGCGCTAAAAAAAAGCGATGATAAAAGTACCCCTTTATCAGTGCTTTTTTTAGCGCTGATATAGGGGTCCTATATTAGCCCTTCCTTTATCAGTGCTCTCGTTTTAGCGTTGATAAAGGACCCTTTTATCAGTGCTTTTAAAAAAGCGCTGATAAGAGTTAAAAAATTAAATAAAATTTAAAAAAATTTAAACAATTTTAAAAAATTTAAAAAATACTGCCAATCGGGGGGGGATTTTATAGCGCTTGAACCCCCCCCCCCCCCTTTTACAGCGCTTTTCGGCCACTATACAACACCCCACTCACCCCACGCACCCCCCTCCACCCTTTAACAGCGCTTTCTCCAATATTCCTCATGCGCGCGCACCCCTGCCTCCACCAGGATTTGAACTCGAGACCTCCCCCCTGCGCGCCTAAGCCCTTACCACTACTCTATTTTGATTTTCTTTCCAATTCATGATATATCTATATATATATATTTATATATTTAGTTATATTTATTCGTATAGTAATATATATTTATATTAATAGATATATATAGTTATATTATAATATATAGTTATATAGTTATATTATAATATATATAGTAATATTAATATATATATAGTGGTATTAATATCTATATATATATATATATATATATATTTAGTTATATTTATTCGTATAGTAATATATATTTATATTAATATATATATAGTCATATTAACATATATATATTTATATTAACATATATATAGTTATATTAACATATATATAGTTATATTATCATATATATAGTTATATGAATATATATGAATATATATTTATATAGTTATATTGATATATATATAGTGATATTAATATATATATTTATGGTGATATTAACATATATATTTATAGTAATACTAATATATATATATGTAGTTATATTAATATATATATAGTTATTAGATTAATATATATATAGTTAGATTAATATATATATAGTTAGATTAATATATAGGTATATAAATATTCATATGTTGGTATTTTAAATAAAATGGATGTTAGTTATTATTTAGAAAAAGCTAATATATTTTATATGTAAACATATTTTATTATTTATATTTATAATTAAATTTTTAGGTGTGAATATTTAAAAAATATGAATATATTGTTATATATTTGATTATAAATAGCAGTGAATTATAAGAAATGATGAAATTTCAAAGACATAATATCAATATGAATGTAATACCTTGGAATAAATTCATACCCCACTAAAAAATCCAATAATACCCCCTTAAACGAGGGTGAAAATCCGCAAAATGTTAAAAAATCGGGGTACCCCGACTAAAAACTCAATTTTGGAGGCCTTATGGGCCTCTTTTGGCCTCGAATATCGCTTTATGGGGGTCCCCCCCCCCAGTCATAGCGACGTAGATCTCGTCGCAGGCTTCGATTTGATAAGTGGTAGAGCTCAAACGGACACCCGGATCAAAAGTTATGGTCGTTTGAATTTTGAGTTGCGTTTTCAACATATTTTGGATGTTTTTTTAAATTTTTTTAGTTTTTTTAGTCCTCAAATTGTTATTAAATGACTATTACTCCATAATGATTATCAAAATATTAATTAAAAATATTTTTTTAATTTTTTAAGAAGTAATTTTCACTAAATATCTTAAATATTAAGTATAATAAGTGTAAATGTACATTTATACTTATCTGAAATATATTTAAAAATTATATATTATATTTATATAACAATATAACTATATTTATATATTAATATATTTTTAATTTTTTTTTAAGTCAACCATTTATCAGTGCTAAAAAAGCGCTGATAAAGGCCCCCCTTTATCAGTGCTACTAAGCACGCGCTGATAAAGGGGGGCCCTTTATCAGCACTACTAAGCAGGCGCTGATAAAGGGGGGCGCTGCGAAAAACTGTTTTTGTGGTAGTGGCTTGACCAACCATGAGATTCATATACGTTATTAGCCATTAATGGTAGATTTATCTAATTCAAAATAAAAATGAAACTATCATGAATGTGATGGATAATAATATGATGAATAATGTAATATCACAATGATGAGTGGGTTATAGTCATTTTGAATATGAAGATGTTAAGTGAAAATCTTCTTGTAGATGCCATTTCACGATGGAGATGAACTATAAACTTGTAGTTTATGTATAAATGGAGAGATTAATTATTCCTATGTATGTGTACCACCTTATAGTGTGATATTACGTGTTATAGACCATGCATATGAATATTAATGCGTTGTTTGAACCTACAAAAAATATTTGAAAGGTAACATGACAATTTCAAGCAGCATTTGAAAATATATTTCACGTGATATTCCGAAAATATATAATGAATGAATATATGTAAATATATCATTAATGGTTATATTTTTACACCACATTATTGAAGTAATATTCTATAATTAATAACACCCTGAATCATTTAGGTATTTAAAGGTTGTGATATTTGAAGAGTTATTGAGTTCATGATATTTAATATCATAGAAGGAATTAAAATCTCGAGTCTCAAAAAGTTTAAATTTTTAATACAAGACTCTAGTTATTATGAGGTTTTAAAATTATTTATATTTCAAGAATAATTAATAATTATTAATTTTCAAAAATCTGGGTAAATAAAACTAACGAGAAAGAAAAATAATTTTTGATGTTTTCATTTATTTATTTAACTTATATGATGGTATCTAAGAATTTGTTTGAGATTTTATAATTCTTGTGAAAATTTGAAATAACATTCTGAGAGTTTTATACATTAAATATAGAGGAGATTAGTTGATCCAAATATAGGAGTCCCTGATGGAGACACACATGGGTATTGGATGAATTATGAGAAACCGTATTTCACAAGATATGGAAGGAGTTTATAGACCAATAAACTTGATCCAAGTGGTTAATGATGATCTTGATTAACTATAAATGATATTAATGATCATGTAGACTCATTGAGGAAGATAATTTATATCTGGTGTAGAATAAACCAAGAGAAAAAGGGATATCATTCTATCTATTGATCAAATTTTTAAGAGAATATTTTATGGGGTGTATAACTAGTTAATGAAAAAATATAGTTGGGGTGTATAACCAATCAAGGATGGTTGTTTGTGGTTTATAACCAAACACAAATGGAGGATCATCTATTGGGGAGAATAACCATTTATTTTCTAAGATATGTGAGTATCGGGTATAACCAATCACACTCTTGTGTACTTATGAGACCTTTGTAGTTGATACTAAGATTATAGTGGAGAATCATTGTTGGGGTATCTAACCAACATTATAAATGTATGATTTTATATAGAACTATATAAATAAAGTGTGTAACTCTATTTCCTATTTCTACTACACATGAGGTGAGGTTGATATATTTCATTGAGTAGATCAAGAACCTTAAAATTTTAGAGGATTGATTAAAAGATGGAGAATTCATAAAAAGAGTGAACCACTTATTCAATCATGTCTAGTCTAGACTTAATGAAAAATTATATTTTGTCTATTTTATTTAGTAACATGCCAATGAAACAGTCACATATACTTTTTTCTAGATACATAAAATCAAGAGAAAAATTGACATACAAAAAATTCCAATATAGTAATTAAAGAAACTAATCTCTTTTACAACCTATTTTAATATGGTATTTCATAAATGCTTTAAAAAATTGTAAATATATAATTTACTTTCTCAAACTATTTTACCTTAATCAAACTTTTCATCAAATTTTTTTTTCTAAGATCAATATCTATGTCATTGGGGTAAAAAATTATGGTGTTCTCTAAAAACTATCATCAGGGAATGTTTTAACCAAAATGAGTTCTTACCTTCTTTACAAGTGGGACACTATAAAATTCCATTAATTCTATATCCTGAAAAATTTTCATAAGTTGAAAATTAATTTATCATCCTGGACAACATGAATCACAATGTGATCTTCTGATTTTTATGAGTATCATACAATGTAAAACCCAAACCCCACAAAAAATTTAGATATATGATTATTGGATCCAAATAAAAATAAATATCATGATCAGGCAATTTGTATCCTAATATATTCATAGAAAACATAATCTATTTTATCTTTATACATAACTATGGTGGTAAGTTAAAATTTACCAACATAATTGCCCATGTGATATGAGGTCTATTTTTTATAACATAAGGATGCTTTCAATATATTAATAGTGCAAGATGGATATTTCATAGCTCTTTCCAAATTTATTTTTTTAATGAAAATTTATTTTCCACTTAGGAGAGTCTGCTAGGTGAAAATGTATTCCACCATGAATTATAATATTTGGGTTTCATATTCATTTCATTATTGTCTCCTTACTTCAATATAATCATTCAAACCATGGAATGATTAGAAATTATCATACAACATTTGAGGTACTCGATTAATCATTCTTATATCAAGATGAACCAAAATTAGGGTATTTTTTAAGTGATTCAAGTTTCTTAAAAAACAATATACATTCATTTCGATGGGTAGATATCTTTTTATAGGTTATACGCATTGAACATAACATTCTTTTAGAGTCATATGTTCAACTAGAAAGCATATTATATTCTAGTAATATATCATTAATTCGATAAAGATGCTTTATAAATCAAGTGTTTCTCGATTTGATGTTAGATTTCAAATTATATATCTTCATTTTGACTAAAATGTTTTATTTTTAGTACAACCACCATAAAGTGGAATCTTTGCACAGGTATGAAAATTCTCAAACTACTTTTTAAAATTGTGAAGTTCGTCTTCAAATATCATTACCTTTTAATCAATATGATATTTATTATCATTTATAATTGCAATTATATATTATGATCCATAAAACATAGTGTTTTTTACTATATATATACAACTCTTTCTTGTGTTTAGTACAACACTTATAAGATTAATATACTCTATGAAAAATAATGTATTCATTCTTATAATCTAGATAAATTAATCATGAATAACATTAATTTAAACTTGTAAAATGATTTAAAAACGGTGATTTCATACTCTGTTGAAAAATTGATGAACTATTTAACCCCATACTCATTATCCTTTATCATAAATTATCATTCTCCTTCTTTCGGTCCATATTCATCCTATTCGGTTCAAAAGTATTCATATTTAACAAAAAATACAGACATTCAATCGATATATTAATAATAATTGATTCATATTCAGACTATTTGATTTGAAAGTAATCATATTCCCTCCCTCTAATATTAAATCTTCTAAATTTAAGAAATTAATTAATTTTTCAAAAAATCATAAAAATCATTTTTTCTTAGTTTATATTTATTCGATAAAAGCTAGGTTCGATTGATTTTTGTTTAATCAATTCATTTTTTGAAATTATTTATTTAAAAAACATAGAATCTATTTCATGAATTTATTATTAACTATTCAATTCATAATTCTTCATATTTCATTATGGACTATTTTTAAATCATTCATTTATTATATTATTCAATTTTATAAATAATGAATTACGTTGTTTATTCATTGAAAATTATTTTATATTATATTTATATGATTAATATTTATTAGGATTAGATTATTTTTTATTTTTATTAGATTCTTTTTCTTTATTTTACTGATACATTGAACAGAAAAATTATAAATTTTAATAAATATAAATTTTTTAATTTTCAGTTGTACATGATTATCACTAATATGTTATCAAAATATGAATAAATAATAATGTATTTCACCAAAATATAATATATCAAATGAGTTTATAGCCTACATAAAATAAAAAGTAAGTTTATATATAAAAATTAATTTTCGAAAAAAAATCCATTTTTAATTTTTTAATTTTTTTCCAAAAGAATATATTGTTTTGATCACATAAGAACAATTTTAAAACCATTGAAAATAAAAAAAACAATAGATATAATATCAAATGAACTTATTATCTCTAAACCTAAATTGAAAATATTTATTCTCATATTAAGAGATAAAATATTAATAAAAAGTAAGGGCAACATTTTATGAACACTTTATTATTATTCAACAAAGAATACTCATTAAATAACAAAATAATGTAAATACATGTATTATGAATTACATGAAAAAATTGAATCCTTTTTTATTCACATATATAATATATTTCAAAATATGTTGAGACTTTTAATATCTAAACTAATAAAATAACATTTATGTTCTTCATATAAAACAACATTTAAATCTCCCCCAAATTATTATAATATATATATATATATAATCTATATACATTTAATGAATTATTATATACAATAATTATATATATAATCAGTATTTTTATTATCCAAAATGAAAGAACCAATGTAGTGGGTATTTGAAAAAAAATCAATAAAAAGGGACAAATGTGGAGAAGATGTGAAAAAAAATTTAAATATGAAACAATTAGTACACAATTGGTTAATATTTAATTAAAATTAAGCTCCAATTGAAATGTCATTGATTTTTAAATTCAAATATTCAAAAATATTGAATAGATAGATTGACATGTGTTAGTTTCCATGAAGTCCTAATTAACATAGTTTAGCATCAGCATAACTATGGTTCTATTAAAAAGAATATGATACTTTTATCACCACATACTAAAATCATAGAAAAACTTACCTATATAAGATATAAATAGATATGAATTTGTTAGGTCCACAAGGTTGAATACCCTGAGAGGGGGGGTGAATTAGGGTATGACTAATTTAAAATTAAATCCCGTTCTGATATTGTTTCTTTATTAATCAAAACACTCTTCTCTCCTTTTCTCGTTGCACAATATAAACAGATAGTAAAGCATGAACAGGACACATCAATTTTTACTTGGTTCACCCTCACTAGGATACGCCAAAGGAGAATACACCGAAAATGTGCCGATGTACCGAAATAACTATAAGCACACTGTAGTTTACAGGGTTCGGGATAGATCACTTATATTCCTAGGCTCACTACCTATACAAAGTGTAGGGTCCACTCACTGGTTTCCCAAGGGTCACTCCTTGTTTCCCTCTCTCTGGATCACTGCCGGTGGAGTGGATCACCTTCTTCCTCTTCCTTTGCTCACTACTCTAGAAAAAATCCACTCAAAGTTTATAGACCTGTAGATCTCTTCTTTGTTACTAATGAATACATCCTATGCTGTATGTAGATGCTCTGTTGAAGTACAACTTTCACCCGTAGATGAATCTATCTTTGCACCGAGGGTATCGGGCAATCTTCCAGCTTCCACACAGCCTTGAACCACTTCTTTGAAACAACCTTACTTGGTTCGCTTCTCTAAGTCATCACGCAAGTATCGTCGTGCAAGTCAACACTGGTGCTCAAGTCCTCCTCAACCACTTGTGCGACACAAGATTCTACAACTCCAAACTTGCGTGACACACACCTTTTTACGCCCAAACCAATATTGGCGCACAACCAACAACTTTCACGATTCTTCAAAATCTGGCACACAAGTGTCACCAAACCACTTGTGTGATGCCTTCTTTTACAGCTCAAAACTTGCACGAATCACTTCCTTTCTAACCCAAACCTCCTTAGGTGCACAACTATCACCTAGCTCGCAACTTATACTTGCACGACCACACACCACATCTGTGACCACCACACATGCGCGACGGGAGCTCTGATTTTTCAATGTGTTGAACTATACACCAAATGAGGAGGGGTCGACCTGTATTTATAGGCATTTTGGACACCCTGCACGATGGCGTGCAAGTCTCCCCTCGGGACGCAAGTTTCGGCGCGCAAGTCTCTGCCATGAAAATCACTTGTGTGACTAACTCTAAAACTAGAGAGCCCCTTATCCTTTTCCATATTTTAATGATCTGGTCTTGAAAAACATAGGGCGCGCAAGTTTCCTCTCCTTCAAGTCAATGGCACACAAGTCCCTTTTCCAAAAACCACTTTTCTTCATTTGTCGATTTTCTGACCCAAAAATTTGGAAAACACTGGAAAACGGTGCCACCTTGTATCTGCTCTTTTTGTACTGCCTCCAGATCATCTATTCCATTGTTGATGTTCTTGAATCAAACATGGATCGTTAACTACAACCCTTGAACTCAACATGCCACTATGAAATCCCCTTTATCAAAAAATTTGTATGTCATGGTTTTCTTTGTCAACAATCACAACACAGATGTCCACTTTGTCAACAAACACAATAACCTCAAAAATGCTTCAATGATACCTTGAGAGGTTTTTGCCCAATAGAATTGATAATGATAAATTTATGGGGATATAATTTTATCAATTATAAATCATGGTTTTAATCTCACTAATCCTTTAGAAATATTTTTTTACATTTATATAGACTTAAAAAATCAGTGTTACTGTTATATAGTATAGAGTATTATCAATGTCAATATTAGCACTGATAAAACTAAGAGAAGAAAAAAATTAAATACATTATTAATTAAATAAATTACATTCCAATATGATTAATTATATTTAAAATTTATTAATAATTATATAAATGTCTAAATATTATTAATAACACATTATTAAACATACTAAATCATATTTAAATATAAAAATATTAAACATTAAATTAAGATAAAAAAATGATTACAATAAATTACTAATTTTAAAAATGTATAATAATAATAATAATATCTTATCAATTATTAATTATATTTTAATATTTTTTCTAATTTCTTAAAAAACTAAATTATTTAAATAATTAATTTATTTATAATATAAAATTTTATAATTATATTTAAAATTATTAATAACTATATCTCAATTTACATAGGATTTTTTTTAATATATTACTAATTAATATTAAATTTAGTATTAACTATATTTCAAATAATACTAAATTAGTATTATTTTAAGAAAAAATATATAAATTACCTATGTAATAATATAATATTCTTTTATCAACTACATAAAAAATTTATAAATTTTTTCCATAGTATATTATTAATTATAAAATTGTAAAATTAGAAGAAAAAGTTTAAATATTTTTATTTAAATAGATTTTCAATTTTTAACCTATTGATATATTATTATTACTAGTATTTTGGATATATATATATATATATATATATATATATATTTGTCAAAAAAATTGTGTTCAAGCACCTATATTAAATAAAGGAAACCCATTTTTAATTGGGTTAAGAGGGATCTCTTACATGGCCTAAATTCATAGAGTAAAAAGGCATTCAAATACTTACATGAAGGCCTAGAAACCATGCACCTACACCATAGCCTCTTTTCCTTGCATCTTAGTTCCCTAAAAATCATTGCTTACACTATGGACCACCTTCCTTCATTGTAACAGCCTTCAATTCATGCATCCTCTATTGTGTACTATGCTTGTATGTTGTAATGTCCACCCTATACCACTGTCATCATCCTTTTATCATTACGGCATTCTGATGTACCCCAAAATTAGGGGCTACCAGGGTTTGAACCTGGGTTGAAATAGTATTACGAGGAGGAATTTATGTATATATATATAATATTGATTATATATACAATCATTAATTATTAATTAAAATTAAAAAAAATAATTATAATTAGCAATATTATTGTGAATTTAAATAAATTAATATTTTTTAAAATATATCATTAATTTTATAATTGTATAGTCATATTCAAACAATGTTATGAACCCATTTTATACATGGGAATGGTTTTTGATGGAAATAGAAATTTAAATAGAAGAATAAAACCCAATGTAACATGAGTTATATGGTTTCATTTGGTACGTCAAGAAAAGGAATAGTAATTGGGATTAAGAAAATAGTCATAAAAATATCATTACAAACTATAATTTTAACCTATATAAGGAATTGAAATTCATTAAACTCGAGAACATTGAACGTTCCTTTCATGGGGATTATGGACCATCTCATCAGTGAACTGGGGCCATATCCATCATTTCATTCCTTTATAGTTTTTATGATTATCCCCATCAATCATATTTTGGATGATGAAAGTTGTTCTCTTTAATTAGATCCCTTTGTAATAAATTATTTACTGATTCCATGTTATCAATATAGGATATTGTATCATGTTTGACAAAGGAAGAATATAGTGATAAGTTTTTAATATCATTTTCCATTAGATAGATAGAGAATTGTTTAGAAATGACATGAAAGGAATTATGTTTTTTTGTTTTTCTATGAATCAAGTCATCATTTCATTTTTTATTGTATGTTTATATGTTCATTTGAGGATTTTTATACACCAAATAAATAATTCATTTAACAAGAAATTTTTATGATATTGGGTGTCTTTATTTGGTGTGTTAAAATGTGTGGTTTATTATTTCTTCAATGTTTTTATACTTTCATAACACTAATATTTAATTCATTTTATATCTGTGTTTTTTATTTCATTCATGTTTTTTTATAAAAAATTTTATATTGAAAACATTTTTTTGTATTTTGTGTTATATTTTATTTAATACAATTATTTATATTACATTTTAATCCTAAAATACTCTTAATTAATCTTTCATTTCATTTTTGTTTCACATGAATATAGGTAAAAACCATAAAATAACTATATGTAATATTGGTTTTAGTTCAAAATTTATTCGGATCATAGTAGTTAAGCATAAGATCAAATGTGGATATGTGATAAGTGTTAAAAATGTCATAAAATCCAAACCATTTATTTACGACCTGTGAGGCAAGAAATTTCCAATTTTTTCAAGTGGTTAGACACTCTTGATGGATTTTTTTTATATATCATGAATTTATTATATATGTGATTAATTATTTTCAGAAAGTGGTTGCTGGTATGATATCATTGTTGGACATGAAGAATACTGCATAATCAAATATTCTATATAATTTTATAGAAATTATGCTTGAAGTAGGTGGATAAAAGAATAATGTTTATATTTTTTTCATCTTTATTTGGACATTATTAATCTTATTGTGTGTGTTATTAGTAAAAAAATTATTTTACGAGTTACTAAACATATAATGGGTGGATGTTGTTGGAGTTGGTACCTTAGAAACTAATACACTGTACTTTATATTAAATTTATTTTTAAATACATGAATATTAAAAATTTCCTTATCACATTTTGAGTTTTCTTCTACATAACATATATTTGATAATTTCCTTAGAGTATTTTTCATGTTGAATGGTCATTGAATTTCCCCACTATAATAATATCATTTAATATCTATGATGAAATTATAGATCATATATGTCCTATGAACAACTAAAATCATATAACAATTGAAAAATGATGCATAATTTATTATGATAGATTCTCATAAGATAATGAGTCTTTATCTCATGAAGTTGTCACTTGGAAATACCTAATATGGTAGATTATGAGGATACACCAACCAATAGGAATTTAACATGTTTACATATTATAACATGTGTATTAAAAGATTCACTTGTAATTTTTATTAATGAGTATCTCATTGGTTTTTGGAAAATTCATTAGGAATATTATACCAAGTACTCTAGGTGGATCTCAATGGACAGACATAATAAAATTGAGTATATCAGTTAGAGACTAACTAGATGGATGTTTTCCTTGTTATATTACTTTTAGAGAATTTAGAAAGATAGTACATTTTAAACGCATATATCAGGTGGAGTCATTGGACATATATAACCTGATATACATTTCTCACAATGTGACGTTAGTATCATTAAATAGTGATGATGGGAAGGATATCATCGGATTGAGTCTCACCTCGTGTTGTTAATCGAAAAGGTTTATCAATGCATTTGTTTTTCATGGAGACCATTTGTTAGTGGTTTCATCAAGTTTTGGAAAAATTTATCGATAGTATCTCAGATAAACGAGAGGCTTTCCATGAATCTCAGGGGGGTCATTTTAATCAGTTTTATTGGATTGAGACCTCTATAAAGAGGTATAGTGGCCGAGATCTCTATTATAGTGATAAATGTATATACATTTGTGTGAAAAACTATTTTTTAATATCTTATTCTCAATAAGTAGGTATGTTTATAAACTAATTTTATGATACCCAAAAGTGTAGAAGAATTTATGGATCTCTAGAAAAAATAGATGTTTGTGTTGTTCTCCCATGGATGTTGGACTTTTTTCAAACCACAGAAATCATTTTTTCCATTTTTTTTCTATTTATTTTGTGAAAAGTGTGATCATAAAGTTTTTTTGTTTATTATTTTTATTATCATCCATGTTCCAATGAAAATTACTTTGAGTATGTGGTTATCATAAATACTCTCCATCTGATTATATTCTAGAGCATTTACCCTATTCAGGATGGATTGATCTCTAAAACAACTCCATAAAGTGTACATGGATCTTAATAGGTCCATCCATTGGATGTAATGGACGAATTTACAATTCTCAAGGTTTCTACTCCCAATAAGTGGAATCTATGTTTCATCTATTGGTTTTACTTAATTCATTGTATTCATGTTAATTTCACCCTTTGTGTTAAAAGTTATTTAAATTTTATTGGAATAATATTATATGAATAATGAATACACATGAAGGAAAATTTTATATAAATAAGTTTTATTGAATGTAAATTTACCTTTATAAAATTCATATAGAAAAAACCTTGATAAAAAAACATCCATACGCTTTTTTCTAGTAAAGTTCGTAAAACAACAGACTAATAAGAATGGGAACAGTTGAACAGGAAGGCTTTGGATTTGGTTAGGATGTCACTTGAACGGAATTTTGTGCTACAAATTATAGAGGATAAAACTACTAATAAGGTTATGAAATCAATGGATGAAATATATGAGAAAAAATTCCTCTTGACAATGTTTTCATGATGTGATGATTGCTCCACTTAAGGTTATCAGATAGAAATCATATAACTAATATTATGAATGGCTTCAATATGTTCTGGGGGAAACTCGCGTATTTGAAGGTAACATTTGGAGATGATGTTTAATATTTTCTTCTTCTTTCTTCCCTTGTATAGAGCTAGGACACCATAGTGACAGTCATGAGAAACTCTAGTGAGAAGGAATATCTTTTGTTTGATGACATTATAAACCTGATCATGAATGAGGATTTAAGGAATAAAGAAGTTCAGACTCTATCTGTAAGTCCTCTAATACTACCATTTGGGGATGTTCAATTCATTGGATGGACCTCTAGAATAGTGAATCATTAGAGGATACTAGTTAGAGAATAATTCTATGTAAATCAATTGGTCCTTGTCCTACACATTGGTTTTTTTAAAAATGGGTCATATCAAGAAATATCACAAGAATTGATCAGAGGCTTCCACTTTAAAAATAACTAACATACTCAGTACAATGGATGGAGGATCTAGTTTTATACTAAGTATGTTCCTTCAAGAGGGTTAATGGGTTATTAAATCATAGAAATATTTTAATTCAATTGGTGATTGAGGGTACGTGGTTTACTATTTAATAAGATTCTTAGGAAGATTATATCTAATTAATGATGAAGCTTAAGATATAGTTGGGAATTGAGATGTGAAAATTAAAATATAAAATAGGTGTTTCTTGAAATTGAAGGATGTTATACATATTATAGGTATCCAAAAGAACCTCATAGTTGTGGGATAGCTTGATGAAGTATATTTTGGGAAAAAATTGAATTGATTTTAGAATATAAGTAAAGGTTCCATTATCATCTCTCATGGTGTTAATAATGTTACCTTATATCATAAGGGATCAAGTGAAGAACAAAAATATATCAGAATGACTTCATCAGGTATTTTGGAAAAGTGGAACTATAGGTTTGGTCACCAATGTAAGAATAATATTATAGTTTTAGTAGAATAATTTATACTTATACTCATTCATAGTGACATTGGATGATGTAAAATTTTAATGATTAGAAAATATAATAGAGATTTATTTAACTTGGATGTTGTAAAAATAAGTAATTTAATGATAGAACTTTTTTATTCTAACAAATAGGGTTTAGAACAAGTTCACTTGAATAGAGGAGAACTATACATTATAACCTTCATTGATGATTCTACTCGCATATTCTATGTTTACTTCCTAAAAAAATATTATGATGTGTTTATGTATTTTATTTAGAGGAATTTTGGGATGAGAATGAGTGTCAAATGAAGGTGAAATGCATATAAATAGAAAATGGTGGTGAATAAACCAGATACAACTTTTGTAACTTTTATAAGAATTTGGGAATAAAACATGAGATTATTGTTCCAAGTATTCAATAATGAAATGGAATAGGTGAAAGGAAGAGTCGTATATTGATAGTGAAATATTATCATATGAGTATTCTATAGGGAATGTATAATGTAATTTAGGAGAAATATTTGAATACCTCAGCTTAATTGGTGATTAGAAGCCCAAATTTAGGTGTGGCATAGGAACTTATTAAGGAACATTGTTCTGGTAAGAGATAAGACATTAATCATATCAAAATCATTGGAACTATTTCATATGTTCCTTTTGATGCTAAATATATAGATAATTTGGAGGAGAAAACCTATTCCTTTTTTCTTATCGGAAATGGTGATGTGATCTTTGGTTATCACATATGGGATGATCAAAAGAAAAAGGTCATTCAAAGAGAAGATATTGTTTTCAATAGAAATAATTTTTGGAAACATTGAACTATATATAAGGAATAAGTAGAAGTTGGGTCAAGTATCAATGTTTATAGAGATCATATAAAGGTCACCAGTCCAACATTTTATCTATATAATATAGGTAAAACATCAAATTTTGGTTCTTTGATAGTTATAAAATTGGAAAAAGACCTATTGAACAAACTGTTTCTAGATAGTGACTTTTTATATAAAAAGTTACCAGATAAAGAATAATTGGAAAAATATTAAATATAAAAAATACTACCAAACATAGGTGTTAGAATAGTAAATCATGAGTTTATGATGAGAAGATCCACACATATTATTAAAATTGTTAAGAATTTTATAGATGATGTGAATTTCTTACTTATAATGAGAACTGGGGTACCTGACACAACATAGGAAGTATATTCTCCCAATGACTCAAAATAGTGGGGTTTAGCCATGCAAGATGAAATGAGTTCCTTAAATCTTATCAATACTTTGTAGTTGTATGAGATACCATAAAGAAAGATATATATGGAAAATAAATATAGTTTTTTTTTGAAATATGTAGCTGATTGATGAAAGTGATACAAATATAGGTTACTGATATTTGGTTTTCAGCAAAAAGAGGGAATATAATTTTTTAAAATTTTCCCACTACTGGTAAAGCACACAACTATTAAGGAAGTTCTTAGTATTATTTTAACTGATGATCTACCGATGGATAATATGGATGTAAAAAAAAATTATTCATTTATATTTAGTGGAATAAATGTACATGGTTCATCATAAGGGTTATAAATTCTATCAAAATGATGATTTTGTTTATAATTTTATAAAAAATTATTTATGGTTTGAAATGAGCTCCAAGGTAGTGTAATAGTATTTTTCACACCATCATGTTTAAATAAATTTTTAGTCAATGTGATTTAAATAATATTTTTCTTAATATACATTACGATTATGTAAAAGATCTCATACTATTATTTTATGTCGATGATATGTTTATTGATGGTGTAGAGTTCCATCAGAATGAGGAACTTAGAAAGAATCTATCATAAAATCCAGAGATGAAGAACCTTTTACATGCTAAGAGGATAATGGGGATGAGAATCGGGAGAGATGGAAATTTTAGTTCTTTGGTTTTATCCTAGATGGAATACATTAAAAAAATTCATTGAAATATTTGGAATGAATGTTTGTAAACCTATATCAACCCCCTTTTGAAAACTTCAAACATTAAAAGGCATAGGAACTATCAATGGATAGAGAATTCTTCATATTGGTAATGTTAATTATGATTCATATATAATATTTTTATGTATAAAATGGTTTTTACTATGCTATATATTTCTTTTCCAACCAGTCATTACATTATCCACAACGAAAACTGAGTATGTTGTGACTACTGAAGTAGTGAAATAATTGATATGTTTAATTTTATTACTAATGGAAATCATGTATGGATTAGACAGAGGATTGTTATTCATTGATTATATGAGTGATATTTATCATTCTCATAGTCCAGTGTGTCATTAAATAATGAAACACTTTGACTAAAGTGTAATTTCATTGAGAGTCTACTGGAAGATAATGTGTTGGATATTTATAAGGTAATTTGGAATGGAAATCTTTTGGATATGTTTAAAAATGTGATGTTTAGATAATTCATGAGAAAATATATTTCCTCTATTCTAGTTAGATTATCAAATAGTGTGGAAGATACTAAATTCATCGGATAGAGGATAAGATCAGGTTGATGAAATAATAAGGCTGAAATCCTGAAGTAATTTCTATATGGGAGACTATTTGGGTTTTTGAAACTTCATTAGGATCACCAGAATAAGTATTCTAGATTTATTTCATTGGAAATACATGATAATATGAACATCATCACTTAGAGGCCAAACAACTAGGTTTTTATCCTATTATGTTTTTTACATCATTTCGATAGAAAGGTCATTAAATAGACTTGCATCAGATGGATTCACTAGATAGATATGATTGGTCAGAGGTTTCTCATGAGGCAACATCAATATCAACAAATAGTGATGATCAGATGGAGTTCATCAAATATATTCCAAAATAGATTTTTTTTCTTGGAAAGGAAACTCAAGGTATAGGCTATATAATAGTAACTGACTATCATTGGTTACCTCGGGTGTTGAAACTGTATATCAGTAGTTTATCCAGTCAATGAATGGAAGATTGTGAATCATAGTGGTCGGTGAAATACATATGACAGAATTGATACCTCAATAAAGAGGTTTTGAGTCCCAAAACTCTAAAATAATGACTAATGTATGTATATGTGTGTGAACCAGTATTTCTGTAAATCTTATTCTAACCAAGTAGGAGTTTTTTGAAATATTTTTTTGAGTCCCAAAAAGTGGAGAGGAATTGATTTAGTGTTTTGCAATAGATTGTTTCTCTTGAAATGAAATATGATTATAGAATGCTACCATGGATGTAGGAATTTGTTTGAACCATGATGGATCCATAAGATGTCATTAAATCCATCGATCAAGATCAGATTATAAAATTTTATTAACCTGAAGAATACTAGCTACAATAGCGTAGCATAACGGAAGTACGGGGTCAAACCCATAGATAGTGGGGAATGAAATGATTAAAACACTTGACTAAAGGTCATGTCATCCCAATTTAATTTTTATTTTATTAAAATAACGATGAAAATTAAATAAATAAACTAAAATATAAATGTATTAGAGATAGGAATTTTTTTTATTGGTTGTTTTTCGTAATAAATTTATTCAACATCACTTAAAAATTAATTATATTTAATAGTTGTGAAACCAAAAAAAATTATCAATAGAAGAAATCTTTATTATCTATCAAAATATACTAGAATCCCAATTCATCAGGCTGAAATGAATCAAAAAATATAAAGATCATTATGATTATATTTCCAATAGTAGAAGAATAATTCCATTCAATGATCATGAAACAATCATATTAATCATGTTTGTGAATTTTCATTATGGAAAGAATATGGACACTAGATCCATGATGAATAAAATATTCATGCAATTATAACATGATACTATTGAATAAGATCATATTATGAGAGAAGGAAAATCAAAAATGATGTTACATGCCCCTTTAAAACTGATTGCTCTATCCCCTATGGGTTTTAGTCAACCATCATTAGGTGATCACCCATGACGATTAAACCTAAATCCATAAGAGATAGATTAATAAATAATAAATGATAATATAATAGAGTAAAATGAAGTGTTTTAATTAAAAAAACAACATTCTATGTTACATGAAAGCATAATAGGGGAAAGAAAAGAAAAACAAAAAGAAAACCTATCTACAGTTGGTCGGAACCCTAAGGCAGCCTCTTGGTGGTCCTAACTCAATCTTGGAATATAATAGAATTCACCATTACCAAAACCCATATTTATAATCCCCTTATTCATCCTCATACTCCTCCAGGTAAAATATTATTTTTAATGGCCAATCTTGTCAAAAGATATTGGTCAATTGATGAAGATACCTTAAAAATCAATGTTTTTTATTCTCTTCAAAACATACAAATCATGTAAATATTACACAATGTGTAACATTAGGGCCTCAAATGTTTCACTAAATGATGATTTAATATTATTAATATCTTATAAATGGTTTATGGATTGTATATTTACACCTTATATGTTAAGAGCATGATGTGAATCTTCAAATTCTAGAGTTGTAACCTCCATTTCATCTCACTTTTTTGTTTTTGTGCCTCTGGAACATCTATTTTTTTATTTTTCTTCAATAATTAACCTCGGATTATTAACCATTTTATAGTTTTATGCAATTCCATGATGAATAATTTCCCAATGTTCCTTCCTACTACATAATTACCATGTTTTCCATCATACCTTATGAATGTCATTCCTACATAAGAAAAGATAATACATCAATATTTTCAAAGAAACTAAACATTAATAAACTACTATTAAATGAAATCACATAAAAACTGATTAATATATATATGAAATCAATATATACAACCACGTAAATCATGTTTTCATAATTCTTTCTTATTTATTTTTGTGAAGAGTTATCATAGAGTTCTGTGTGGTGATTAGGTTTCTTCTCATTCTTGTTTCAGTGTAAATTACTTGGAGGATGTGGTTATTGGATAAAAAATATATCTAATAACATTGGGTATATTTTCTACTGTACAAGATGGAGTGGTTAAATAAATTTATCAGTATGGTGTATGTGGTTCTTAACAACTATTTCTACCTGATGGAAATGATAGAGTTTCGCTTCTTAGGGGTTCTCCTCACAACATATCATAAGTCTCATACTTTTATATATTTTCAAAAACCATGAATACTTATTTATATGGTGAATTAGAATAAATAGGGTGTTTAATTACTGATATGGAATTAATAAATAATTCAATAATGGATTTGTACCTTCCATGATCATAAGACGATATCTCTAACCCTATTATTGAAATAAAACTATCAAACTAAAATCCATAGACATCGAAATTGAGGAGTTCAGTTAAATAATTACAAAAAAGATATCTAAATAATATAAGGATATGACATGATTATATAACCTATTTTATTATATATATAGAAAAATATATTTTATTACCAAGTGATCATTCATATATGTTTGTTGCTATTATTACATGAACCTATTCCTTTATGGGTATATTGACATATTTCTAAACATTGTTCTTATACTTTGTAAATTCTTATTTACTTCCACTGAGAAAGAGGCCTATATGATCACACACAAAGTGTATCCATTGATCTAAGGTAAATTCTATTTTATTTTAATATATAGAATAAATATTACATAAAACATCGATGAATAATATTAAATTATGATATTTTGATTGCAAATAGTCAATCACCAGTTATATTCAAGTTGGAATATATTTATGATTTGAATATTAAATGAATATTTATTCACAATACTGGATAATATAATATTTAATTAACTATTTTTTTCATACGATGATAAATAATTTTTTTAAATAAATATATATTTAGTTTTTTGAATATTAAAATAAACATTTACTCACAAGACTGTGGATATAATGTTTATTTATATATCAAATAAATAATATTTATTTATTATTTGGGGTTTAGTAAATAATGATGAATATGGATATGTTGTGTTAAGTTCCCAATAACAAAAAATATATAATAATAAATATCATTTATATAAATAAGATATTTAATTAATAAAATTCTATTTAGTTGAAGAAGTCAGTGCAGTCCATGTTATAACATCATCATGATTATTATTATTATTATTTGGAATTGGTAATGTATTAGATTAATTATTTTGTGATGGTCCTTTGTGAAATTTTCAATAATCAATCCTATGTATATATTACCATGTTATATCATTTTTCTAGAATGTACAAATCACTGGTGTTCCACATAATGAATTTCGTCAAAAGGGAGTTCTCTCAAGAATGAAGAACATGACTAAGGTTTCTCTTATGAATGAGAGAATATTATACCACATTCATTCCCCTCATGATTGAGGGAATAAGAGATACGGTCCTTTGATCCTAAATGATTGTGTTGAGATCAATGGAAAACAAAAATAAGGTGATTGGATCATATGTTCTAGCACCTAGGGTTTCATTAGAATCATTTAGAGATGGTGGAGCATGTATGGATACTATTACAGGGTTATAATTTATATATTATTTTTATAATGATATTATAAATCAAATGGGGTTCAATCAATCAATATCCACATCAATGAATGATCTCATGAACGGGGTATTTTCTTGTTATGATGTTAATTATAAATCAACATGAAAGATCATCTATCATTGACTCAATGATAATTTATCATGTCTATTTCTGTAAATCCATTAGACATGTTGTTTCTTAATCTTTTTCATTCATATTATTCATATAATATGACAAAATCTATGTTGGGTATGGTCCTGAACAACACTTCTATTTAGCCCAAACCATTTCGGTGGTATAAGATAGGTCATATTAAAATTTATAGTAATTTAATTTTATTGATCAATAATGTGATTCTTTTTTAGAATTGTTTTTATTTTTCATTATTAATCCATAAAATTAAGATAAAGAGTTTGTTCACTGTCATATATCCAAGAACAAGATAAGAATAAGTGATGAATTCATGGAGATCCCATCCAATGGTGTTGTAGATTTTAGTTGTACCACCCGATTAAGCGGTGTGTAATTGGATTACACACCAAGTACTCTTGTTTAACAACATGTGTCCATAGTTTCAATAATCATGGTATTTTATATATATGAGGGATCATTACATAGTTTGTAATTACACTATTTATTGTCCACCAGGGAGGCACATGGTTTGTGTGGTTATAAAGCATGTACCCAGCATACATGTCGTGTAACACCACATGATGTGGTGGTCATGTGGTCAATTTACATAGTGTGTAATTAATATTAATGTCACACATTGACTACAAATTGAGAAACATGGTCTATTAGTGTTTATATAGAATGTAGTAGCCATGTATCCCATGTAACATGGTATTATCCCCCCACTGATTACATATAGAGTCCATATGCATGTAATGTGGGATGGCTAGAAATAATTATATATTGTGTAGATAATGTACATACAATTTAATTTGTTCTAGATAAAATATGAAAAAAAATATTTTTTAAATAAAAATCATTTTAAGGATAAGTGATAACCAAAAAAAGAAGTACGAACACAAAAATGGGAAAAGCATGTTAGACTAGGATCCAAGCCCAAGACCAGATCAGCCCAAAAAACATCTGAGGGAATTCACTAGGCAATGCTCACCCATCATGTTTCCTCCCTACAATCACCCATGAAACCCTTCACAACACATTCCTTGAGATTTCACACTGATATCATTGGGGGATGATGCACTAGAAGCTGGATTAGGGATCTCTAGAGAAGGGAACCATGATAACTGATGATAAACATGAACCAAACCATCACATTGCCAAAACATTTGAGCATAATCTAAAAGAATGTGACACATAAGCAACTTTACATCAAATTATTATGAGAGAAGGAGGAAGATTTACTAATAGAAATAACAAGTGATGACCCAGAGGCCATGGGTGGTCATTTCCAATAGCGAGAGCACTCTCTGCTAGGGATACAAAACAGCTCGAGCACCCCAGAAAACCCACAATCTCCAAATACACCAACACAATCCAAAACATAATGGAATCCATTGAACCTGGCCTAAACGAGGTCATTCACAAAAGAGCATAACGAAATAGAAGGGTAAATCAATGAGATTTAGTACCACCCAGGGATAGAAAAAGGGAAAAAAATTGTGGAACAACCTGAAGGGGAGATGAGAGGTGAACTAGTTAGGATAAAGCTATACTGACATTGATCATTTCTGTGTCTGAAATCCACCCCCACATACTATCCTAGAAAGAAGTCGACACCGATTGTGCCACATTCTGAATCCAACAAACCCAGCCATCCATAGAATGAAGAGCACGTGAACTAAGACATATTCCATCAATGAGAACATTCATCAACCTATCACTATAAAAATGAGAGTATCTTTTGGGGAGTCTAAAAATAAAATATGGAAAAATATAAAAAAAATATTTCAATTAAAACCAATCTATGTGACATGTAGCTGGCTGTACATGTTGTTTGAAAAGGCCTTTCCACATGTTGTTTTTTTGGGTGGTTCTATGGAAAAAAATCATTATTTCAATATTTTATATGCTATTTATAGTAACTTATGGTTTATAGTTGTCATACACACCTAGTAAGTTGTTTAGTAAAATAAATAAATACATATCACTCATATTAAGGTGTGTCGGGTGGTTAAACATACCTTGTTGACTGCATGGAATAATCCACAAAATTACATTCCATGTAATATCGTGACATTCCATGTATACATACATGTTATGAAAGTGTAAAATACATTACTAAAACTACACTCTATATAAGTGAATTCGAAGAGAGAAAATCTTGTTGCCTCCAGTAAAAAATGTAAACTTGAGTAATTTTTAATAAAATTAATTTTTTTATTTTATTTAAAACTATAGTTGTTGTGAATACTATGAATATAAAAAAAAATTATATTAATAGTTAAGATAATTAATTAATGAGTTAATAAGATCATTAATTATTTATTTCTGAGAAATTTTTCTTAATTAATAGAGATATTTAAAATAAATCTTTGCATGTTTGAATGCGACATTTTTTTTCTTGTATGTGATTGATCATGAGTTTTACCAACCAATGTATTTATTAGGATTGTATTTAATTTAATATTATTTAATGGGTTTTATATGTGATAATGTTTTTGAAAATTAAATATGATGGATTTTGAGTCATCCATCTCACCTTTATTTTGTAACACCTATGTGCCCATGGTTTATTTTATATAATCAATATCCATGAATCCTCACACCAATGAATGAGTAAAAATTGTAAATTTTTGATCTCTAAGGAGAGGATAAATCTCATAAACCATGATATGGTAAAACCATCGAATAAGATAAAAAATTCAGTATTGGAATTATGGAATTGATCCAAGCTAGGTTTAAGGAGATTTTATAATATATCCAGGTTGATTTATCATATTCTTAATCAATATAACACTATCAATTATGTGGTCATGTCAATTTATTTATTTTATTTTTTCAGTTTTTATGGTTTTTTATTGAATTATATATGATTATTAAATGAGATTA
Organism: Viscum album; assembly: GCA_963277665.1. Lineage (NCBI taxonomy): Eukaryota > Viridiplantae > Streptophyta > Magnoliopsida > Santalales > Viscaceae > Viscum > Viscum album. The sequence goes on along the minus strand of OY728145.1, from coordinate 1,445,256,534 downwards.
CATAAATTAAATAATATTACAAGCATGTAAGATAACTTTAAAGAAAATTGATAATGCGTTAATTATTTTTTTAATACATAATAAATTAATTATGTGAAATTCACATTATGTTAAAAAGGAATGTCAAGAATAAAATAATTAAATTTGTATAAAATAAAAAAAAGCTTCAAGGAAATATTAAATCAGCAAAGTCCTCCATTATGTAAGTTAATATTAACCAATAGTTGAAGTTTTGATCAACCATAGTTGGGTACTTTTAATTATATGAAATTCTAAACAAATATGATGGGCCAGCTTAACCAAACATGTATTTAATTTAATAGAAATTTTCTTTTCAATACAAATTTGGAGGCATGTTTGGAGGACATAAAAGTCATGTTTTTTGGATTTGGGATTCTAATCAATATATCAAGGAGTTTCAAGATATTATGTAATGAATCAACCCACCAGGACCTAACTGACTAGAAGATGGATGAACCACCAAAACCCCAAGATCATCTCCAATATTCATGGGGATGGAAACAAGTGTAGAGACCCAGTATTTCCCTTACAAGACTTTGGAATATTTCTACATATATTTCATGCACAAGGCCATGTGGAAGTGTACGAATCAGAGGCCCAATGTTCCTGAAATAAATTATACAAAAAGATTATGTATATTTTATACTATGCACAAAATGGAAATGGGATATCTCATAAATGGTAGCAAGGATCAGAAAACTGAGACCATGTTTGAGTCTGGAGAGTGGAGTTTACCCTAGTTGGGAATAACATTTCTCGGAGCGGGTTTTCTATAGAAAAAACCATGGATGACGTAACTGTAAATAAGATAATTAGATCTTAGATGTTAATTTTAATAACTATTGAATGAGGACTCAGAATGGAAATATAAGACCACTATTGAATTTTTAATGGCGTGTTTACACTAGATAATACTTTAGGTGAGAGGTAATGGGAGGTTTGGATTCCAATAATGATGGAATTTTCTTATAAATAGGTATTTAAGAAAATGATCAAGGGTTTCACTGATTTCCTCTCAGTGCTATAAAAGCTCTATCCTACCCCTATGAGGGCGTTTCGACCCTGAATTCTTTGAATATCGTGATAAAACTTCATTTTTGAGTAGATCAGAGTGTAGAGAACACAACAGCATATCCAAAAATACAGGTAGGATGCAACTTTTGGATTCTAAATCCCTTGATTGAATTTTTGGTGGTCGAATTTGATTTCTGATTGTCTTCACTACTTTGAAATCCATTATTTATAGCCAAACTAACTACGGTCATCGACCGTTTCAATTTTTGATCACTAATTTTTTATGTTCTTCATCTATTCGTTTCATTCCTCATGGAGAACCTTTTCAGAATGTTAAAATGACATCATATCATTTATCTAAACATGGAATTGTGGAGGTTGTGATCTAGGGATTCCCAATCTATGATGGTTCTGAGTTTCTGGTGCCGGAGGAGGAACATCAGTGAGCAGAATAGGCCTACTACTTTTCATCACATCAAAATTTGTACGAAACATTGAGTGGAGAATGAGGAAGTGTAGATTGGGATTTGAGGATCCCATATCTAATCTTAGAATCATTTTTCTAGCACCAGGGTTTTTCAGATAGTTCGTGGAAGAACCACCGGCGAACGATGTGCCGTGAGGCCGGCGATGAAATGCAGTGGAACCCCCAGTGGTTACAGGTTGAGAAGAGATGGTGTGGGGGTGCTCAAGCATAGTGGGGCAGTAGATCCACGGTGGCTAAGTCTTCAGATATTAGATTCAAATCACCATATCTCCTAAACAGAGTGTATGATTTATGTGTTGTCTATGGCCACACATTCCTATTATCATGAGTGACCTTTTGAGATCAGTTTTTGTGTTATATATCTTGGTTCATGGATTGGGCCCCTGAATTAATGAATTAATAGTAATATTTTATTTTTTAAAAATTATTGACCCTCCATTACTCTTGCATACAATGTCATAGTGATTCTCCATTGGTGGTGATTTGACTATTTCTTTAAGATGGTCGATAAAGGTCCATTATTGTATTTTGATTTCCGGTTCATGGTTTGAGTCCATGGAACACCCATTATTATTATTATTATTATTATTATTATTATTATTATTATTATTATTATTATTTTGGAATCTTATATCTGTTGTAACTATTCTGTATGACATCAAATAGATGTTCCATAAGCAGTGTGACGACCCTAAATTTTAGGAATACATTCCACGAATGATTTTAGGAACTTATACTAAAATCGAGATCTTGGATCCACAAAGCACCATTTGTGTATGATGCTGTGGGATGCACCTTTTTCACTATGAGTCAAATCCGTGTGAATTAATAGTCGAACATGTGTGCTTTTCTACAAGGATCGCAATGTAGTGATCTATTTGGTCATCTAGGGACATATGAAGATGCATGATAGAAAAATAATGTTTTTCTCTTCAGACCAATGATGGGTATCGTGCACTCATTGGTATTTTGGATAGAGGTTACATGTACTATGGGAGAAGACCGAGATACCTATGGGTACTTGTTCATAGCTCATTACCAAATTATGGCTAGGTACACATCCAGGTGATGAGGTGGGGTCACACATTGGTTGGGCCCCAAATGAGTTGTATACCACTTTTTGGATCTTCCACCTTCTGTATCTCCTTCTTTTGGACTCTAATATTGGCCCATGAGTAGCTTATCCTGAGTTTTTTATACATAGAATTTGATGGTTTCCTCCATAGTGGATTTTGAGATACGATGTGATATGTTCTGAACCCAACACCTATCTGAGGTTGCACTCGATGGTGGCCATGATCAGAGTGGAATCCCCCTGACACACTAGGCTCTGGGTCCTCTATAGTTACTTCTGAGTGGAATCCCCCTAATGCACTAGGCTGAGGGTCCCGTATGATATAGAGTGGAATACCCCATTGGCAGGGCATGGTTCCACTACAGTTACTTCCTAGTGTAATCCCCATGATGCACTAGGGTGTGATTCCTTGATGTTATAGAGTGGAATCCCCCATCGACTTGGGTGTGGTTTTCATATTTGTAATTTCGAGTGGAATCCCCCTAAAGCACTTGGGTGTGGATCCTCGACATTGAGTTTACACCATCCATCTACGTATTACTAATGATACATGTTTTGATAGACCTTTTGACTCATGAGAAAGTGGGATGATTTTTCCTTCAAGATGTGCCCTTGTGAAAAGACCTAAATCCCTGAGAGCGAGACAGACCCACCAAAAGAAGATAGTATAAAGTTGTGGTGATTGAGTCCCATTGAATTATGTGTTTAAGGTATATGTGATTTATATTTTTCATCATAGGTTTTTACTTTTGGAACTGTTAGATACTTTTGTTTATGGCCTGAGCAATGAGATGGAGGCCCCCTTACTCTATTTTTTGGGTTCTTTGACTAAGTATATATTTATATTCTTTTTTTTCAGTAAACACAGCTTTGTATTTGGTTAGTCTTCTTCCAAGAGAGTAAAATATGTTTGGGGTATTTCATGTTTATTCTATGTCTATCTTCTCATGGTTGGATGAGTCTATTGTCCTACTATATGTACCAAAGACACAATGACAATTTAATATTCTCATAATTTCTATCTCCTTGTGTTCAGATGAGCTTACTTCACTCCTTCATTTGGTTGAGTTTTACTCTTTTTTATTATACCTTTTCCTATCTACTGCATTCATCTTCATTACATCTCTTACTACTCCCTTTTTTCCTTTTTAGGGCATCCTACAAAGTATTTTTATACTCACCCTTGTATGGACTTTTCCCACTTGTTTCATGCCATATACAAATAATAGATAGGATCATAATGACTTCAGAGAAGCTAAGGGATATGGGTGCTTGAACGATGTTTGATGGTCATAGATTGGGACCAGGGAGCAGGGCTCCCTCAGCTGTTTTACTTTTCAGTTACTCCAAGGTTGTGGCACTTTTCTAGTTGGATGGGTATTTTTTCCCTTTCCCAGTTGTGGAAATTTTATGGTTGGATGTGTACTTTACCCCTTTCCCATTCAGTTTACTTGTAATATTAAGATAATGATGCATGTTTGGTTTTCTTATATAGTATATTATCATCTTTATTCCCTTTTCCTGTAAACATTTTTATTTTGTTGGTTGTGTGTGTGTAGGGGTTCTTAGTCAAAGGCCTCCCTGAGTTTGTTGTGCCTCCAGAACATGTCGCCACTCCTAGCCAATAGAGGCAGGCTTGGTGTAGTTGTGGATTGAGCCCTGGTATGGTCTGGGTCATGAAAATTGGTATGTGAGGTGGTTCTGACCTTGGGATGTTGTTAGGATTATTCCTTAAAAATTTCTTGGATGGGTTTAGGGAAACAGTGTCAATGTGTCTTGAGTGTGGCTCTCCAACCAGGGAGTCTAGGGATAGTGTGGCCACTGACATAGCACTTCACCAGGACCCTGATTACATTCTTGTTTACTCAGAAAGTGGACACATTTGTTGTAGGGAACATTCGTACATGCATTGTATAGGATTGAGTCCTTGAATGTCTTTATTGACTCAGCTCTCCATTTATATATATATATGGTAATTTTACCACAGTACTCTATGATAGGTATTCTAGATTCCTCTATGATGAAAGCTCTCTAGGATAATACCTCTGGTTCATGATGATGATTCCAAGAGAGACGAGGTCTCAATTCAGGGTCCATTATGTGATCCCCTTCCTCCATATGGGTAGGTAGTGACACCTCCACCGGTTGAGAAGAAGTTATTCCCAACAGAGTGGGTTGAGGACGTAATCATACTGAGTGGAATACATGAGTTACAACATCTTATACCACATAACATTCCTAGTGATCCAGATCCTCATGCATCATATGTTTGGATAGAGTTATTGGTCTACTTCATTATTCTTGTTCAGACACCGAAGGATCAGATGGTGACTTTGGCCGCTAGTCTTTTCCACTGAGCAGTTGGATGTTGGGGGTGTCTGGTTACATAGATAGAAAATGAGTCGGTACTCTCACGGGATGACTTCCAATAGCAGTTCGATGAGGAGTGATATCCCACTTTTTTATGATTTATTTATATTCTAGAGACTCTGGATCCTCAATGTGGAGGGATGATGTTATCTGATTATGTGCCTAGGTTCTCAGACTGTACATGCTACTTTACGAACATTATCTGCATCAGCTAATTCTGAGAATATAATTTTGAGTAGAGACTCTACAGATAGATATGTGTCCATGTAGTGCCCCTGTGAAACCCCACCTATGTCAAGGTATTGGAGAGAGAACTGGTGACAGAGATATTTCTATCAGTAAAAATCTAGTTAGCTAGTTTTGGCAGTGGGAATGTTAGAGCTGAGATTTCTGCTACAACAAGCACACATCGGTTGGAAGGGCCTCGATATAGGTGGCCTTCCCATGATCAAACTCGAGGAAATGGTCTTGGATAGAATAGATCACTGGGGTAGCCCAAGAAGGGCCGATTTTATGCTTGTGATGGGAGATGTCACATGGAATGAGACTACAGATTAGAAATACTAAGCATCCTAAGAACATAGGAAATGAACCTCCATGGAAGAGATGTTTTTATGACTAGATATCTCCTAGTAGAGGATTGGGTGGTCCGTGATGAGGTTTTTTTTGGTAGGGGATTAGGAATAACTTTGGTTGGTCGATGACATTATGAGGTCATTCAACCACCATCTGGCGGCCCACATTAGGCTTAGGGAGTTGGCAGTCAAGGCATTGGGAAGCTACATGTTATGGATTTCTTTAATCCTACTACACTTGTAATGATATGAGGTAAATTATATGTCTCTTATACCTTTTTCAATAGAACTTATTAGACATTATGTGTGGTACTCTTTTATTCCTATTTCATGCTTGAGGTTTTACTAGGGTGATGGGGGGTATCGGTGTAACCCTATGTCGGTGTTGTTTGATGTAACTTTTAATGCATGAGATAGAGGGGTTCTTCCCCCAATGAGACATGTTTTTATGAAAAGTGAAAAACCATGAGTTAAATTCAGTTTAATAAAAAGATGATAGTATCGAGGTGCAGTGGATGAGTCACTCTAACTTGGGAATTAATAGAGGGGTTGTGCAGTGGAGTATCGAATACGGTCCTGGCATTACTAGTGGATTTTTTTGATTTTACCTCCTTCCTCTTGGGATTCCACTTGTGGGTGAAGAGGAATGACTAATTTGGGTATTAATATCCTTTTATGGGAAGTGAAGACATGCAATGTATGACACATGATTTTTGTGTCTAGTTTCTTGCAGTTGGATGAGTTTAATCACCTTCCCTATTTGTTTCTACCTTTAGGAATCAATGTCAATATTGATACTATAGTTATCTAGTGCAGGTAATGATGGTGGGGATCCCATGAACATAACTACATGACTCGGTACCTATTTTTCGAAGTGTTAGTCTACTCTTTCAGGATGTGCATACGCTATCTTCTGGAAGAGTGAATTGTGGTTTTTCCAGACGACCAGATTCTCAGGTACGTATCCACCCATAGAGAATTGATCCTGATGCATCAATGTTGGTTGAAATTACTACAATACTAGGATTTCAATATATTCTATACTCCAGGGAAGGAAAATTTTGTAGTATATTCACATAGAATGAATTCCTTGGCTCGCCTAGTGTGGGATGTTCCTGATTAGTTAGCTTCCCTACAGCAGATTCTGGTAGAGAAGGAGGGTATTGTTTTTCTTCAGCTGACTGTGATGGATCATTTTCTTCTCAAGCATGTAAGAGAGTTTCTATAGCGATGCATCGACAATGAAATCTATCCTGACCAGATATCCTTAGGTGATTCACCATATGGATATTCTGAGGGAGGGAATCACAAGAACATGTTCAGGGGGAAATAATAGTTCCAGTTATTTTTTATAAGTTCCACACATATCCTTTGAATGTACATTACTATGTGACAAATATGTATATGGTTCTTCAGTGGTAGTTTTGGGTGGTCTATCGTGAAAATAAGAGTATCCTAGTTCGTCTCATGATGCCTCACCAATCAGCAGGAGAAGGATAGGCACCGAGTTCATGCAGGTTATTGTAGCTTCTTGAAATCCCATAGTGGAAATGGGATATAATATCCATTAAATTATTTGTAGGAAATCCATGCAAAATGCATGGCCATGACTCCATATGGGTGACAGTAGACTGACTCAAAAAGTTGGCGCACTTCCTTGCTAATAGGGAGTAGTGATTGGTGGAGAGATCAGGGAATTTGTACGTATGAGAGATCATCCAACTTCATGAGGTACCCTTGATGATTGTCTTCGATCATGATGCACATTTTAAGTCACAATTTTAGAGAGTCATACTAGAGGTGCTTTGGACCCAGATATATATGAATACAGCCTTTTACCCCTAGACTGATATGCAAACTGATTGCACTATCTAGGTGCTGAAAGATATGCTGAGGGCTTGCGTCTTAGCTTTCGTCCTGGGAGGCAAGCTATCCCTAGAGTTCATAGGGTCATTCGATAACATGAAGAGGTTTGGAGAGGTTTCCTACTACCTTACCCAATCCCATCAGTTGATGTGGTTGCACGATGTGTTTCATGTGTCACAACCTTATAAAATACATGTGTGATCCTAATCTCATCATTGACAGAATCAGCCCATATGTGGATGGAAAATCCCATTGGTTCGCGTGTTGTGCCAGCACAGAAATTTTCAAAATAGTTTATATGAGTGGGTATTCATTATCCTAAGTTGATTCCCTTTTTTTCTTTTTAAAGACAAAAAGCGTGAAGTATGGAATTTTATAGAGACCCTATTTTTTCATTGTAAGACTTTGGGATAATTGTAGATGTATTTTCTGAGCCAGGCACTAAGGCGACATCTGATTATGAGGCTCAAAGTGCCCAAAATAAATTATACAAAAATATTAAGTATATTTTATACTATACACATGACCGAGATGGGTTATCTATTGAATGGTAGCTGAGATAAGAAATTTGAGACAGTGGATGGTCCAGAATGTGGAATTTACCCTAGGTGGAACATAAATTTTGTCAGTGCAGGATTTCTGTATAAAACACCATGGATAACATAACTATAAATAAAACTATTAGATAAAAATTATTTTATCACTGATTTTAATATGAATAAATCTTGAATGAGGAATCAGATTGGAAATCTGAGATTGTGATTGAGTTCATAATGGCGTGTTAACCCAAGGGCGACATCATGTTAGAGTGTGTGTGATGTTAGGATTATGCAACCGCTAGTAGTTTCCTATAAATAGAATTTTGAGGAAATTAGAAAGGGTTTGGATCATTTCCTATTATCACCAGAAAAGAACTTTAATCCATTTAGATGGTGATTTGATGTTTAATTTTTAGTGGATCACGAAAAAAAATCATATCTTAGTAGATCATAACACAAAGAACGCAACTGTGGATCCAAAAACTAGGTAGGATTCTTCATTTGGATTCCACATACCCTGATTGAAGTTTTGGTTGTGCAATTTTATTTATGGTCATCTTTCCAACTTTTAAATCCCTTGTTGGTGGACAAACTAACGATGACCGTCGACTTTTTAAATTATGGATCTCTCATTCTTTGTGTTATTCATATATTCTTTATGTTCTTTGTCGGTAAACTTTTTGAAATGTCAAAATGACATTAGATATTCAAAACTGAACAAGGATATGTGAAGGTCATGATCCATGGATTCTGGATCTATGATGGTTTTGAGTTTTCGATGTTGGAGTAGTTGTGGTGATGAGCGAAAGAGGTTTCCTACTTTTCATCATATAAAGAGGTGGATGAAACATCGAGTGAAGCATGCAGTAGTGTAGATTGGGATCCAAGGAAACTAGATCTTGTTTTGGATTTTTTTAAAGAACTAGCATGTTCCGTGTTTTCTTATGAAGGACCAGCGTACGGCGGCTGGTGGCAGCCTGTGGAGCCTTATGGTGGTGGTGGGTTGTGGTGGCACACTGCAGAACACGTGGTGTCCATGGGTTCAGATGAGGTGGCAGGGTGGGAGAAAGAGATTTCACAAACAACTAGTGTGGGGGGCATCAGATTTTCAGTAGGCCATGGTGGAGTGGGTTGGGACATGGTGGATGATCCGATCTAAGGTGGCTGGAATGGGCTGGAGTTGGATGGGTCCTCGAATTTCGGATTCAAATCACCATAACTCCTAAATGAATCGTCTGGTTTGCATGTTTTATATGGATAGAAATTTGAATCATCAAGAAAGGCCTTTGGAGAATATTTTGAGAGTTTTATATTTTAGGTCATGGATCAGGCCCCAGAAATGCTAAATTATTAATAATAAAATATTAGTATTAAATCATTGACCCACCATAACTCTTTCATATGACGTCTGATTAATGTTCCATCAGCGGTGATGTGACTCTATCTCTAAGAAAGACGATTTAAATCCAATGTAGTATTTTGATATCTAAATCATGGTTTGGGTCCACAGAACACCCAATATAATTATTATTATTGCTTTTATTGTTATGGAATCTTACATCTATTGTAACTCTTCCATACGACATTAGATTGGTGTGCTATCAGTGGCGTCGCAACCCTGAAATTGAGGTGGATTTTTCGAGATAGATTCTGAGCAAATAATCTAAAATTGTGACATGGGACCCATAAATAACCATTCATGTACAATGCTGAGGGATGCAGCGTCTTCACCGGGAGTCTGATTTGGGAGAATGAATAGTCAATCCTATGCAATTTTCCCCACGGATAGAAGAGGTGTGATACTTTTGGTCATCTGGGGAAATTTTAAGAGGCATGATAGTAAAAGTATGTTTTTTCCTTTTAAACCAATGATGAGCGCCATGTGATCTTAAACCTTTTGGGTAGAGGTTCTATGTACTCTAGAAGTACACTGGCATGCCTAGGGGTAATTTTTCATAGTTTAGTACCCATGTGTGTCTAAGTACATTGCAAGGTGATGAGACAGGGTCAAATGTTGGGTGGGACCCACACACATCATGTATCACTATGGATCTTCTACCTCCTATATCTTCTTCTTTTTGAATGGGATACCAGCCCATGAGTTGCATATCCTGGGTGTTTTTCCACAAAGAACATGATTTTTTCCTCCGTAGTGGATTTTGAGATACAATGTAAGATATTTTGACTGTGACTTATATCTAATGAAATATTTGATAGTGACTACGATCAAAGTGGAATCCCCCTGACACACTAGGGAGTGGTTCCTCTATAGTTATGTCAAAGTGGAGTCCCCCTAACACACTAGGGTGAGGGTCCTCAAGGATCTAGAGTGGAATCCTCCATTGGTAGTTCATGGTTCATCTATAGTTACCTTCGATTGGACTCCCCCGGATGCACTAGGGTGTGGGTTCTCAATGATCTAGAGTGGAATCCTCCATTGGTAGGGCATGGTCCATCTATAGTTACATTCGAGTGGAATCCCCCGTGTGCAATAGGGTGTGGGTTCTCAATGATCTAGAGTGGAATCCCCCATCAGAATTGGTGTGGGTTTTCTATAGTTACATCCGAGTGAAATCCCCTTGAAACACTAGGGTGTAGATCCTCAGCTTTTAGTCTACACCATCAAGATAAAGATCAGTGATGAGACATGTTTTTATTTACCGTTAGACTCCTAAGAAAGTGGGATGATTTTCCCACAAACACATGTCCTAGAAACACAGCCTAAATCCATTAGAGCATGACAGAGACACCCAAAGTAGATATTATTAAGGTGTGGTGATTGAGTCCCTTTTACAAGCGTGTTTAGGCCATGCATGAGGTATTATGGCCATAATAGGTGGTTACTTTTGGAACAGTTAGCGAATCTTATTCTTAGGCCTAGCTGTGATATGGAGAGCCCCTTACTCTCTCGTTTGGGTTTCTTTGAAAGAGAATATATTTATATTTTGTTTTTTAGCATCCACTCATTTAGATTTGGTTACTCTCCTTCCAGGATAGGTGGAGACGTATGGGGTATGACACATTCTTTCAATGTCTATATTCTCTTGGTTGGATGAGTCTACTCTCATACTATAGGTAGAGAAGACTCAATGAGAAGTTTATATTCTCACAATTTCTTGGTCCTTGTGTTTGGAGATATTACTTCACTCTCTTGTTGGGTTGATTTGTAAACTATTTTATTTTACCTTGTCCTATCTACTACTTTCCTCTTCAGTTTATATCTTAGTACTCCATGTTTTCCTTTTCAGGGCATATTACTGAATTTTTTTATACTCATTCCAGCATGGGATTTACCCGCACATTTCATTCCATATGTAGAAAACATACAGGTAGATCGTGACATTATAGGATCTTAGGGATATGGGTGCATGGACCGCATATTGTGGTCACAATATGGGACCCGGGAGAGGGGCTCTCTCGACTATTTTACTTTTTAGTTACTTCTAGGTTGTAGAACTTTTCTAGTTGGGTGAGTATTTTTTCCCTTTCCTTTTTAGTTTACTTGTACTGTTTTGAGGCTGATTCAGGTTTGGTTTCTATATATAGTAGTTTTTTATTTTGTTTCACTTTTCCTCTACACTTTTTCATTGAGTTGGATATGTGTGTGTGCGTAAACGTTATTAGGAAAAGGCCTCCCCGAGTTTGGTGTGCCTTCAACTCTTATCACCACCCCTATCCTATGGAGGCGGGCTTAAGGTAGTTCTGGATAGAGCCCCGACATGGGTCAGGTCATGACAAAAAAAAAAAGCAAGAAAGCATAACTATAATGGGATATCTTTTCTTAATAAACCGGCATGAATGAACCCAACCATCTCCATGAAAGTATGCAGAGGAATATAAGGTAAAAAATCTAACATATAACTCTAATACATGAATGAAATAAACTATAGGGAATATATTATTGTATAATAGAATACAACCAATTTTTAATGGGAAAAAATACATTACCATATAGAAATGAAGTCCCAACCAGACAACAACTAGAAAATAATGACATCTGAGAGATACATGCTCCTGATCTCCAAGCCTTACCATTATACACAGTCATTGCACCTAGGTATCACTATGATCCACCATAATCACAATCGATTTATACATCATCTGTAAAATAAATGATACATGTGATCCAAGCCCATGTAAGGTAGAGTATATACATTCCCAGTAGGATGCCCCAAAACAAAAGTGAGTAATAAAGAGATAAAAAAATTTCAACTAATCCAAAATAAATATGTAAATGAAATGAAATAGATATGCATATAAATTCTCATAATGAAACCCAAGTGTGATAGAAATTAGATCTCCATCTCATAGCCCAGATGAAGTTATTGAGTAAGCATGGTGCTCCATAAGTCCAATAGATATGGCCAACATAAAACATAACCTCACTAGATTTTGAATGGAGGGGATACACCTTAAAACTAAACTCCACAGTTGAGGAATCACACATCAATCATGGAGTACCCACACCCCTTCAGAGCTGGAAGATAATGGAGTACGACTCCATTGGTAGAGAACTCATTCCATATAGAAGTATGTGAAGTACTTACCCTACCTATAGAAAGAAATGGGTAACCCACACCCTAGTGTGATAGTGGATTACTAACCCTTATATCACTTTGATAAACTAAGGAACCCACACCACTATGTGAAAGGGGAGTACTGACCCTAACATCTCCCTAGAAGAATAGGGAACTAACACCTTGGTGAGATAGGGTAGTGATAACCCCAAAACTTATTTTATTGAATGGATACAATGTTCCCTAGTGTATCATGTGAGTACTAACCCCCAACATCTATATGATGATCCCTCCTAATCTCTACCCTCGTCAAGAATCTCTTGATAAGAACTATTATCATAATATCTCACATCTTATATAAAAACACACATTGAAGGACACCATCTCATTATATGTGTAAAAAATTGGATATTATAATCACATGATAAAATTTAAGACAAAATAAAGGAGGTATTATAGATACATGACTTATATAAAAATACAGATGTGTATGGGGTCCACACAACATGTGTCCTCACTTCACTACCTCACTATGTTCTCCCTAGAGATTTATCTAGAATCCATTTCTCTATACATGATATTCCCTTGTGGATACATGGTGTGTATGACTTCTCAGAATATTTATTTGTGATTCTCAACCCATTCCCAAGTATTACTTCTTGTGAATCTGTACTCTCGTACACAACATATACATCTACATGAGGCCCTGAGTGTGTGTATCTAGAACATGACTTGTCCAACCGGTCTAGGTCACATGATGTTTAGGCCCACTACATGTCATGTGATATTTAACATCCCATAAAACCCTAACATTTCTCCCAAGGGATGATACTCTCTATGTGTTCTTTCGTGATACACTGTGTGTAGTTTATATTTTATAGAAATAATAATTCCTCCATATAGTTTTCAGATCTGTTCTCTTCACCATTAATTGTGTTTATTGACCACCTTAAATCAGAGTGATTCACCTATGACTAGTGTTTCTCAGACTCCGGTGGCTGGAAAACAGAATTGGGTGATACGATCAATGTCTATATCATCTACCACTTCCCATACCACCTCACATTAACACTAATTGCCACTCCGGATCCAATATATGTGAATCATCACCCGTACTCCATTTTTGAATTTCCCAAATAACACTAATCCATTCATATTTCTCCAAATCACCATGAATTTAGGGGTTCATTCATGCTTGTACCCACCCTGGAATTGTTAGACTGTGATCCCATGGGACAATGATAAAGAACATGTGTGGTAAATGAATAAGAAAAAAGCTGAAACCATTGTTGGACAAGTTTTCATGGATAAAGATCATATAATAGGGAAATTGTGTTGAGAACATGTAATAATTCATGAAATTATGAATTAAATAATTTAACTCATCAATGGGTCTCGCGCTTAGAATGTGAGGTCACAAAATCAAAATAGTCAATAGATAAATTATCAAACATTTAATCAGAGGGGTGAAAAGCACAATTAATGATCCTTCCTTAAAAAATAATTGATTGTTTCTGAAGAAAAAATTCTCTATTGAAAGAGAAGACCCAATGAATCTTTTACCTCTTGATCAACCATGATTAAATGGCCATTCATCATCTGATTCTGATTCACCAATGAGGAATGTTCTGAACCCCCTCTCATATCTCATAAGGTATATATAGATAACCCATTTAAAAAATATATTTGAGGGTATTCATAGAGTATTTTAAATTAGGATATTTAGTTAAACGAATAAATAAAATATTTATTTATTTTAATTAAATGCACCCGCCTATGGTCAGCACAACCATATGTTTATCCCCGAACAACCTTAGGTCACACCTAGGGTAAACCCTATGTATCAGAATCAACCATGGTCTCATATTAATGATCTGAGGCTCAGTTAAGGAGTTATTCCATTAATCCTAAAAAAATAAAAATGTGTGATATTAATATATTTAAAAATTTTATAATATAAATTATGGGTTCGTTAAGCCTTTGAATCTCACTTCATCTCAGTTCCTAACTCTTAAAATATTCCTTAAAATCACTCAAAGGGAAAAAATAGGGTCGTCACATTATTACCACTTTTAAGGATTTTCATCCTAGAAAGGAAAAATCTAAATAATGTGGTGGGAATATTTTTCCAGCATTTGTCTCTCCTACTCCTAGGATCACTCCTGTATAATCCCATAATAACACAACACATGATCCAAGGGAAGGGTTTATCCTAGTAGAATAAACTCATATTAATCCACTATTTCCACTAGGTACTCCATGAAGGTGGATCCATATTCAATGTCCATATCACCCTAGTCAATTAAATGCGTAGGATCATGCATGTATCTCCTCAATTTCAACACATGAATGATGTTATGTACCCACTCCAACTATGGGGGTAATGCTATATGGTAGGTAACCTCACCAACCCTCCATAAGATCTCAAATAGACCAATGAACCTTTGGGATATCCTTCATCCCTAGACAAACCTCTATGATCCTACTCATGGGGAGACTCTCAGAAAAACATGGTCACCCTTCTCAAACTCCAAGATACTATGATGTCGATCTATATAATATTTATGATAGCTCTTGGATTTCCTCATACACTATCTGGTCACATGAATTTCTCTTTCATCACCTTCAACATATCTTTCCCATATAGAGTAGTCTATCCATTCTCATTCTCACATAATGGTGACTATAGGGTCTCCCATATAAGGACACAAATCAAGTCATTCAAATCATATATTTATAGATGTTATTATAAGAAAATACTAACAATGGAATCTGACCCTCACATGTATGGTTGAATTCCAAAACACAAGCTCTTAGAGAATCCACCAACACATGGATAGTTCACTCGATATTACCATCAACCTAATGGTAAAATACCAGAATCATCTACAACTGGTCATGAATTCCTCCAGTTGGACTCTCCACAACCATGATGTAAAAATTATATCAAATTTATTAATAATCATCAAGGGTACCATAAGGAGATAGAGAATATCTTGCACAAATAAATATCCCCAAATCAACACCAAACACTACTCCGTGATGAAAATGAAGTGATCTAAAATCATAAGTCGGTCAATTATCACCCAGATAGAAATGTGGCATTGTGTTGTCCATGGAATCCATGTCATAAATATATTGTATATTCCATAACATTACAACTCTAGTATCTCTAGAGGATATGTTAAACCTGTTGGAACCTAATGCTCATCCTTCACTTAGTGACATGTGAGACACTAAGATCCAAACTCAGAAATATTCCATCTCTTGCTAGATCACCAAAACTACTACTTAAGGTATCTATAAATTTTCTATACACTGACATGTACAACCAAATGAGATGTGTGAAACTCCCTTATTACCTCATCTCACATCACAACTATAACCATTTTTCATCCTTATAAAAGTATGATGTGTTTTACTCCTTCAAAAAATTCATGTGGTAAGCCTCTTCAATATACATGGTCATGGAAAACCCTCATAGTCAATGTCCTAAAACAAAGCCTCCCCAACACACTTGAGAAGTGGAGGAGTAAACACCATTGATTGAAGTTATGTTTCACCAATCTCCTCCCCCATGGTCAGTTACAAAGAAGAAAATTTCCTAGTATCATCCTCCATAAATTTATTACATGATTTCCTACTAAGGGAATATGCCACCACATAGTCCATCCCATGAGTATAAACAATCTCAATGTCATAGTCCTATAGGAACTCCAACCAGCGCATTTATATTAGGTTCATATCTCTCTATATTAAGATATAATTGAGACTCCGATGGTCTGAATAAACAAAAAATCTGTATATTAAAATATAGTTTTTCCACATATTTAGAGAAAATACTGATTCTACCAACAACAGGTCATGATTCATGTAGTTATACTCACAGGGTCTTAATTTCCTCAACCCATATGCGATAACATCCAACCTCTTCATCAATACATAGCTGATCTAAATTCCAATTGAATAAAAATACACTACATACTACACACCCTTCTATGGTAGTCACAAAATAGGAGCACTAGTCATATTCAACCAAAACACCTCAAAGGATCTCTAATGTTTTTCAGTCTAGGTAAACAGATTCCATTTCCATGATAGGGTTGTCAAAGGACTTAAAATCCTAGAGAATTCATCCATGAACCCCCTATAGTAGCATACCTAGCCATGAAATTTTGTCATATCTGACATGCTCTTGTTTTTATCCAATGAAATCACATAGTAAATATTCATCTATTCCACAGCTAATCCATGCTCAAGAATGTAACTCACTGAGAAGTGAACCTTGTAGTTATAGAACTGCAACTTGGAGAGCATAAAATAAATATGGTTCTCTTAGAGAATGTATATGACCATCCTAAACTTCTCTAAATTATCCTCTTCTAATGCAGAGTATATGAGTATGTCATCAATTAAGGAAACTAAAAATCATTCTATGTATAGATGAATGATCAAATTTATCAAATACATAAACACAGTGACATAATTTTTCAAAAAAAAAAGGAATCACCATGAACTCATGGTGTCATAATAACATATGAATGCAATATTTGGAATATCAATCCTGAAAATACTCAACCGGTAGATTCCAAACCTCATAACTATCTTTGAGAACCAAATCATGCCTTTAAATTTGATCAAAGAGTTCATCAATACTCAGTAAGGGGTACGTGTTCTTTATCATGGCCTAGTTCAGATGACGATAATCAATAAAAAGAAACAGTCTCTCATCTTTCTTTTTCAAAAACCAATCCTGAGCTTCCTAGGGGGACACACTGGGTATGATAAAATCCTTACCTAAAAGGTCCAAAAAATTTACCATTATCTCTCTATCTTGGTACGTGCCATCTGATATGCCTCACATGATATTGATGTAGTCCCTAAGTGAATGTTATTACAAAATTCAATCTCCTAACTCAGAGGTAGTGTCAACACATCCTCAAGGAAGAAATCCAAAAATATCTCCACTACCAAAAGAATATAGATACCTGAATTTCTCACTTCACCATAGGATATACTCTCCAACTGATGTGTAATGAACTATAGCCTACTGAAATAAAGTACCACTCATCCCAATTTGAGTATTTATCACCAACAAATGAGAATCTCATCCCATATGTCTGAAGGGAATATAACCCATCTACAATGATATTCAATCTAGGCTCTAACCATGGATAACCAATCCATACCCAATATTATATCATAAGGTTTATTCATGATTACCAAGATGTTCATTGTGAAAATAGATCCACCAACTGATAAATCACACTATTAGAAGACATATAATATCAAAGAATCTCTCCTCGTATAAAACATTATCTATAGCTATTTTCATAAGGTCTCAACAAGAATTTATAGCTCTCATAATAGGAATAAGGACATGAAATAATTACTTGAACCTATGTCTACTAGTACCGAGGAAAGAGTACAATAAACACATAATGTACCATGTATCATATCATGTACAGCCTGACCATATAGATCTCTATAGATTGTAACTACCCATGTACCTAACTGCCAGCTCCCCAAGCCTGATGTGGGCCACCAAGTGATAGTAGTTGTATGATATAATAACAATTCCCTCCACTAATTGCTTCTACCTTTGGAGTCTCTCCAACTCATCTTCCAGTACCACCACCCTCAGGGCTGCCCTGGCCACATCTGGGGGATCCATGATCACTATGATACCATATTCATGGCGTTCCATACAGTTTCTAATAGTCCTTCTTAGTGCAGAAGTTCCAAAAATCATGATCTAAGTGACCATGCCCATTGAAATCATATTAGCACCCATCTTTGGGATTACTAGATCCTTTACATGATTCATGAGCCACAAAATCATGTTTATAAGTCATAAAATAGCTCCTCTATTGATGTCTCAATATCTGACACCTTCTACATATAGTAGAGGACTCTGCCACATACTACCTACTACTATCTCCAACCTCCTGGTTCCCCTATCATAGATGTATCTCAATCACAATATCTCATTCATTAACTCAAGTATATGTTTTTTGGAATAAGGATGCCACACTAGCACGAATGTCTCATTGGATAACCTACTAAAACTTCTTCACTCCAAAGAAGATGTCTCATACCATATCAATGGTTTACATTGTATGTTCAGTTAATCTTGTGGAATAATAAGCTAATTTCATACTACTATGTTGTATCTAAAGAAGATCCAAGTTCTGAATTGAGTTCCTGAACGATGGGTAATACTCCTTAAGAAAAATATTTTTCAAGTCATACCATGAGAGTGTCATCTTATCATGGGTCTACCTAACCAAAGTCCACCAGTTCCTATATGCTACATAGAAAAGACTAGTCTCCAGCATAACCATATGAAATGTTGGGGTTCTAGCTATCCTAGAGATTCATTCCACTAACTCAAGCCAATCTTCTATTTTCAAGTGATCTGGCTCACTACAGAACCTATGTGGTCTCCAACACTGGAAATCACAGTCTCCATTAATAATACCTAAATTATTGGCCTGAAATACTGAAACAAACTAATTATTAACAAGAGGGGATGTTACTACCTTCCCATATAGGAGAATCACATTTTTGGATGGCCTTGAACTAAGGCCACATCACTCATTAAATCATTGTCATGATCCTAATTCGATAATGTATATGCTCATCTTCTGGAATGAATCCTAAAATTAATCAATACTTACCATGGTCAGATGATTTTATATATATATGTGTGTGTGTGTGTGTGTGTGGTGGGGGAGATAACTCAAAAAAGGATATCCAAAGGACTCAGTCCAATATAACACATATTCCAATGTTTCATGCAACCAATTCCTCGGTATAATGAGTCATCAAGTAGGTTATTAGAGTATGGGTGTATAGATACAAATTTCATTTCACCAACACTTGTTTCCTTGGCCTAAGAGACACAATTGAGATACTCTAACACTATTTACCATATTTTGAAATGGAAAAAACTCCAAAAACTATCCTGAGGATGAACCAGATCTGATACTACTTTGTAACACACCGACCCATTATGGCCCACCTTCTTGGTGAAAGGTTAGGCCACCACATCCTCATTCAAAAATATAATATACCATTGGTTGGAGAAAATAGATAATAAGGAATAACTATAATAGGGGGGCTTTACCTAATGGTCATGTATGCACGTACACAACCATCTCTAAAAAATAGTATATATTAATATAATGTAAACACTCTAACATCTATTGCTACACCATTTATGCAATAAACTCTAGGGAATACATTAGAGTACAAAAAATAAAACCAAATTGTAAAGGGAAAAATACATTCCCAATAAGAAATGATGTCCCAACCTGAAAAAAACTTGAAAATAATTAAATTTGAGATATCCCTACTCATGATCTCCAATATTGACCACCACATGCATTCAATTCCGTAAGGTATCACTATGATCTAGTGTAATCACTATTGATGATTTTGTCACCCGCATAGAACATGACACAGGAATTAAAATCCCATGAAGGGGTGAGTATATTTGTATCCACTAGGATTCCCAAAAAACTAAAGGGAGCTATATAAAGATACACCAATATTGAACTCAACAAAAACCAAGAGGGAAAAAAACCCATAAAATATAGAAATATATATATATATATTAATTATCATAAATAAAGACAAACAAGAGAGAATTCATATCTCCGTATAATAGCTTAGTTGAATTCAATGAGTAATCCTATAGATTCAGAAGTCCAACACTAATGCCAAATATAAAAAAAACCTCACCAGAATATGAATGGAAGGGCCCAAACCACTCAACTGTGCTCCAAAGTAGAGGGAGAACACTTCTCTCATGGAGGACCTACACCCCTCCAGATCTTAGTGACGATGGAGTACCACTCCTTAGGTAGATAAGTTGTGCCTAGTAGACGTATGGGGAGTAATGACCCTAACTATATAATGAAATCGGGAGCCCACGCCCGGGTTTGATAGGGAAGTACAAACCATATTTTCTCTCTGTTAGCCTGAGGAACTAATGCATTAGAGTGATAGGAGAGTGCCCATATGGAATAGTGGAGTACTAACCCCAAAATTTTACTGATATAATAGATAGCATTAACCTTAGAGTACTAGGGGAGTACTGACTGAAGAATCTATATGATGATCCTATTTTATCAATTCCATCAGCAAGCATCGCTTGAATAAGCATCATACTCAGAACATCTCACACCATATCTAAAAAACCACTATAGAGGTTAACATCTTGTTCTATTTGAAAAAAATAGTATATGTTACTCGAATGACAAAATCTAAGTCAAAACGAAGGAGATACGAGAGATAGAATATGCATATAGGATTACACTACATGTATGGGGTCCATACGGTGGGTCGCCTCACTATGCTATTTGGCCATGTTCTCCGTGGACATGGTTATGGAATCCATGTCTCTAAACATAGAATTCTCTATGTGATACACAATGTGTATGACCTCCCAGAGTCATAGTTGTGCATATCAACATGTTCTCATGTATTTCTGTCCATACCTATGTACTCTAGTATATGATATGTTCGTCCACATGGGTCCCTATGTGTGTGTAGTAGGAATTGGGATTGTCCACCTTGTTAGGATCACATAGCATATAGTACCACCTACATGTTGGGTGGTATTTAACTTCACCTAAAAACCTGGCACTACAACCAAGGGATGACACACAACATGTGTTCTTCCATGATTCATAGAGTGTAGTAAGGATTTGTATAGAAATTTATGATCTTCCATTTAATTTATAGATATGCTTGGGTCACAAAGAATAACTCTTATTGGACATCCAAAATTGAAGGGATCCACCTTCATCCATCATTTCTTGACCTCTAATGGCTGAAAAATTAAACATGGAGATCCTCATGAAGCCTCCATCACCCCTATTGCTTGTATCACCTCATGTCCCAACCCGTCACTAATTCGTATCCATGATCCACAAATAATTTTTCATATATCATCTCGATCTTCTTGAAATAAACCAATATATTCATCATTTTCAAACCTACATGAATCTGGTTGTTCAATCATTCTTGAAGCCAAAAATGATTTATTTTTATATTGGAACACATTTTCCCATGAAGGAGAAGTCACACTATGTCCAATTCTTCTTGATCCACCTTGATTTTATCATCATTCATCATCTGATTCCGATTCTCCAATGAGGAACCCTCTAAACCACCTCTCAAATCTCACAAGGGTTATGCATCTAACCCTTGGAAAATCATCAAAAGAGGGTTTTATTGAGAATTTTTAATTATGTCATTTATTTAATTAAAAAATGAATTATTTATTTATTTTAATAAAACACAAACGCCAATATCTGCCTCAAATAGACATTCTTCTCTAACCAACCATAGGTCGCATCTAGGGGAAACCACATGTCCTGTAATTAAAAATGGTATTAGATTTTTTATCTGAGGATATTTTTAGGAGTTATTCCATTAATCCTGAAAAACTATATGTGCATAATAATAATATATTTAATGTCTTTATAATATTAATTTTAGGATCACTAGACCTCGAAATCTCTCACTGTCTCAGCACATGGATCTGAAAACATTCTTTAAAATATTTCAATGTCTTAAAGAAAAAAGGGTCATTATTTAGTATTTGAAAATATTCCAGCCTAAATATCTTTTTAGGATTTGCATGGACATATTATGGGTTGTGAGAAGGTAAATATGGATCATAGACACTATAATGTCCATGTGATAGGAATTTCCACGTCTAATAGTAAGGGATATTGGGAATTAAGAAAATAATGGGAGAGTAATATGATAATTAAAAATTTTACGACTCACATATTTTTGTAATCATGATAAATTAATAATATATGATTTTATTTTGATGTTAAAAAAATCAATTTCCATGTCCTCAATATCCTTTGATCCATAATGGAGACAGATAACCTACTGAATATTAGTAACTTCCATGGGTGATATAGATGATTTTTCATTATAAAACACCAAGAATGAAAGATATGCATGTCAGAGTCTTCAATTTCTAAGACACCTACTAAAGAGGCCAATGAGGGAGAGCTCTATTTCAACATAAAACACTTGTATAACACACTAGATATCAATTTTTTTTATGTTATAATGTATATATAGTGAACATTAGATGCATAATAGAAACATTGATTCATATACTATTCTCACCCTTCTCCATGATTGTTATCAGGAGAGAGAAAGAAAAGAGTAATTTGGTATTACCAATGAACGCTTTTTGATGAAAACATAGAGAGGGAATTCCAATTGGGCTTCATGTAGTCAACATGATTGGTTATGTTGAGATTCTATATTTCCTAGGGTTTAATCATTATACTGAATTTCACACATATCTTACACTTTCCATTCTCTATCAAATATTCTTTAATTTTTTTTAAACTTTAATATGAAAAAATACTTATATGTATCACCTAAATCACATTACTTTGATCTTCTAGGTATATAAGAATATTAGTAGGGATAATCCATTTGTTCTTATGGTGAACTAGTGGAAGGGGAATGTGAAAGACCTCAATACTAGTTCCATGTCTACAGAATAATTTTAATTCACAATTAAGATGATGGAGATCAAGAGTAAAGTTAAGAATTTGATGCCATCTATTTTTGATTTGAGAGAAGGATCACTTGAAGAAGAACTAAACCTTAATATGAAATAAGAGGAATCCTCTAGTTTGTTTTTTATCAAGTGAAATATTTTTATGTCTACAAATTGGTTATTAGCTATTGATTTTGTTGATCAAATTTTATCCAATTATAGGAATCATGTATATTGAGGAGATCTTCTTAATGTGAGGTGGATCTACAAGATTCCAATGGAGTAAGAATCAATACAATGTCTTTCAAAGTATACCATATCATGTTTTCGATTGGGTGGATTCTAGTTCTAAGTAATTATTATTATGTGCTAAGTGTAACTAAAAATATTATATCTATGTCTGACCTATACACATATGGATTAATTTGTTAATTTTAAAATATAAAATAGAATTTTTATGTTGTTTAATATTTAAATAATAGTATTTATCTTCTATAATATGATAAATAGGTGTTGGAAATAGAAAATGAATCTAGTTCACATTTATCATATCACACCCAACTATAGAATCATTTCCATGTGCCTGTAAATGAGAATCATATTGAGGATAATCAGGCAGTGACGATGGCTGCAACCCTAGTCCCTTACCAGCCAGACGGGGAGGGACCTCCTTTCGCAGCCTCTTGACCTTCTTTCTCCCCCTTCTCTAACTCGGATTCTTTTCCTCCTTTTCCTTCTATTGATCTCAGCACCAAATTTCCTGATCTCTATAACGGATTCCCTAACCTCCCTTTATCAAATTTGTAATTCAATGGAGCTTCGGCATGCCTACATCTGACCCCGGTGGCTCGCTTCATACATCGTCGTCCTTCGGTTGACAATTTTGACAGGTTTGTTTTCGCTTCCTGGGGTTTAAATAATGGTGCGGTGGTGGGGCTTCTTGATAATCGGCACATAATGGTTCACTTTTCATCAGAGGAATACTTGATACTCGTGTGGTCCAAAGCCCCTTGCATCTATAATGGATCTCGTTTCTACCACTCTCATTGGTCCTATGATTTTGACATGAACAGTGATGCTCTGTCGACATCCATTTGGGTTAGTTTCCCTGAACTCCCCCTCCCCTTTCAGAACCCAGCTATTCTTCGTATGCTAGGCAATATGGTTGGTCGCTACATGTGCTATGATAACAGAACCAAGTTGATCTATCATCTTATCTCCCCGTGTATCTGTGTTGAGTTAGATGTTTCGAAACCGGCTATCAATTGTGTTTGGATCACAGTTGGGGAGGAATTTCGGTGCAAAAAACCATTGATTTTTTAATCGTGGTCTGACTTCTGCTCTTCATATCATTGGTTGGGGAATTTATCACAAGTCTGTTGTCATGGTCGCTCGGCTGAAGTTCCGCAGGATGGGAGGCCATCTCTAAATGTGCTGGATGTTGAGACTATGGGTGGAAATGCCTCAGGGAAGGTTTACCATCCATCGAAAGGGGGAGATTCTTTTCTCCCAGTGGTCGGGAATGAAACCCCCAGGAGGTACATGGTTCTACTGCAGAGGTTCATCGTGTGATCTACTCCTCTACGGTGTCTCCAGGAGTTGTCAAGGGCATTCCTCATGAGTCAGGACTACAGGTCGCGGCTGTCTTCTCCCGCTTGAGATAGGATATGGGTATCAGCCAAGTGGTGCAGGAGAAGCCGGGGGAGACAGTGCAGGAAGGGGGCATCGGTCTAAAGGAATCTGTAGATATGGATGTGGTATGTCTGGTTCCATCAAGCTCTGTAAAAAGGAAATAGAAGAATGTATAAGTTGTGGTGAATAAGGCCTCGGTCAGTAAGGGCCAAGTACCTGGGGGTACCCATGGTCGGGGCTGGGAGGATACTAATCAGCTGCCTCATTTCATGGGTCGCGGTTACGTGCAGCCCACAGGTTCAGATTGGCCACCATATAGTAATGGGTCTAGGGATGTCCTCCATAAGGAGGATGGTACTCTTTTAATGTCACTTCAGGGGCAGCTTTGTTCAATAATGGACTCAGGAACCTCTCAAGGACAGGGAGGCCAGGTTGGGGTTAGTGTTTTGGGTCCCTTAGACCCAAACATTCCCTTATCCTCAAAGCCTAGGAGAGAGGGTATGATCAAGTATGCCATGGAGGTTAACACAGGCAAGGTGGACTCTCCGAGTAGGCCGAGGCAGGGCCCAGGGGTGGCATTGGAAAACCACTTTGAAAGTTTGGAAATACAAGAAGTGACGCATGTGGATGATGACTCAGGAGATGACGGTCTCAGCCATCACTCATTAGACAGTTTAGAATGTGTATTTCCCCACATTCTAAGAAGGAAGAAAGGGAACTAAGGGAAGTGTGCCTCAGGAAAATGAATTGTGGTCCAGGGAAAAAACCCAAGGGATACAAAGACTATTCTCACTTACCTAAACCAATGGAAACCAGGTTGGCCATGAAAGGCGGCTTTAAGAGTAACAAAGGCCTACACGGTGAAAGTGGTGATCCAAGTAGATTACCAAGAGTGATGGAAGAGGTAGTGGAGTGTTTGAATCTCATTATTCACTCCATGGAAGAAATTATTGAAGAATTCCTTAGACCCAATGCCTCAAATGAGTATATCTTAAGAATATATGAAAGGTGTGTGCAGGTTGAGGCCAATGAGGAGAAACAAGTGTGGATTGATAAGCAAGACCGAATCATTGCCCGGGGTTTCAACCAAGGCAAAATCACCATGGAAGAATTTATTCAGATGACGGACATAATGATTTCTTACCACGAAGACCTTATTAGGGAAGATCTATACATTCAGGTTAGTACTCTTCATTGGGAATTATATAGAGTGTCTGACTCAAAACACCTCATCCTTGTGTTCAGTAAATTTGTGGTCTCCTTCAGCACTTAGTGGTCTCTATTTTGTGAACAATGGTTCCCCACTTTCCATTAAAGTGGCTTTTTTAATAAAACATTATATTTGGTGGTAAATGAGAATCACATGAAACAATTATATCAAGATGGGTATTTAGATTATTTTGAACTAAACCAACTTGGTATGTTTCATGTTTTTCTGCAACATAAAATGTTTAGATACCTATTTAGTAATAAGGGTGAAAGGGCCATATAGATTCATGGGTTATTTCATATAAATATGTATAGACCATTTTACATTTAACTGAGGGGTGTAATCTCATACTTCATAATTTTTAATTGTTAATATAGTTTATATAGATATATATAATTAATAATGTATAAATAGGATTCCTTTCAAAAATTCAAGGAGTAAAATAATTATGATTATAGTATTATTGATAAAAATATAAAACATACACTTATATTATGGTAGGGGGTATCTTGAACAATATTTCACTGATTATCTAAAAGATTATGGGAACCTATATCAACTAACTCCACCTTATACAGCATATTGGGATGGTGTATGTGAAAGTAGGAACCACACCTTTTTAAACATGGTGATATCAATGATGATTCATGTAATACTTCTACTATCCTTTTGGGGATATGCATTACAGACATTGATGGAAATACTAAACTAGGTTCCAACTTAAGTATAACATGGTATTCTATAAGATCATTAGTGTGGAAGAAAACTATTGTTGTCCCATATATGATTGTGGTATTGAAAATAGTTTTATAAGTCTATCTATAGAAAAAAACTTGCGCCATAGGGAATTGAGTGTATCTTTATAGGATATCATAAGGAAACTAAATGATATCTCCTATATGACCCTTAAAATAAAAAAATCATTATTAACTGACATCCAGCTTTACCTGAGTGGGTGTACATATCCAAAATTTATAGTGGGAGAAGGAAATAAATTGATGAAGTTCAGGCTTACGATACATAGGAGTGGTCCAAGGAACATATTCCATAAAGTCCCATAGAAAAAAAATATAGAGACACAAGTACTGTGTATGGACACTACAGAGGTTATAGATCAAGATATATATGGTTATCTAGTTACCAAGGTTGGTGACTCATTATTAGTATATAATAATTCACTTGTATCCTACAAGGATGTATTCAGTGGTTCAGACATAATGGGATATACAAATAATGATTTATAAATAGATCTATTTGATATTAAATAATAATCAAGATATGTATTCTAACTCGATAGAGGGGTTGTCAGCTGGAAGATCTCAAATAATTTAGTGGTTGTTGATTCTATAGTAGATTCTATTTATATTTTGACATCTAGTGTAGCTGGGGAATAAATTTGGGTATGTAAATTTATCCAAAAGCTTGATATATTTCCTATAAGTAAATATAATTCCATACTATTATGTGATAATAATGTATTGATGGATCTAGAAAAGAAGCCAAGGTATCATCAATAAATGAAGTATATACTATAGATGTATCATCTCTTGTGGGATTTGTCACATAGAGGTGAGGTCACAATAAGAATGTTTTACATGGAGGATAACACAGTAGACTTCTTGAAAAAATATTTATCTCATCATAATCATGAATATCATGTAAAAAACAGAAAACTAAAATTCATTAAAAATTGACTTGCGTGAAATTGGGAGTTTTTTGGATTTGGTTCCCCAGACCCAACAACTTTGTACTTTAGATTACCTATATATTCAAAGACATTAATATTAATAAAGTTCTTATCACATATTGATTATTTTTATATGTAACATTTATGTGATAATTTCATTGGATTATTTTTTCACATATATTAGTTATATAATTTCCCCACAATGATGAGAACCTTGATGTTCTATGACAATATTATAGAAGATATATGCCATATGGTCGGTTGACATCATCTAATGGGAAATAGATGATGCAGAACATCAAGTTTTGGATTCTCATAATCATATGAGTAATCATCTAATGAAGTTCAAAATTAGTAATATCCAGTATGTGAGATTATGTGGATAGACCCACTAATAAAAATTCTACATGTTTGTGTGTCATTGAATATTCTTATACGGAAACATGTGTATTAGTATTTTCACATGAGATTATTATTAATTGTTATCATGAGTCATATAAATTAATTAATTATCTAAAACTATGATTCCATATGTTCACTAAGAATTAGGATATGCTGGGTGTGTTATAGGTAATATGTAATTAATGAATAATTCAACATAGGATTTTTCCTTCCAAGAACAGAAGATGATATCCAATGAACTTATGTTAGAATGAAATTTTTGAAATAAAATACATTGACATGGAGATCGACTCATTATTTTTAAGATGTTAATTAAAAAAATATCAAGAATATATGTTCATGATATGACTTTAAAACCTACTTGATTAGATTTTGAGACAAATAGATTTTATCACATAGTGAGCATTTGTATGTCTTTTTTTTTCATTCTGTCATTTAATTTATTCCTTTGTGAGTTACTTGATTTTCGGGTATATGTGGATCCTAGAATATACATGATATTTCCTAATGTCACCAATTATGAGTCTTTGATTACCAAAAACTTAGTGTATCCATTGATCTCAGTTGAATTCTATTTTAATTTAATAGTTGGAATAAATTTTATTTTCAAGATTGATGAATAATATTTATTTAGGATTTTTTTATCACAAATATTCAATCACAAGTTATTTTTGAGTTAGAATATATATATTAGTTGATTATTAAAAAAATATTTATTCTCAATATCATCAAAGAGAATATTATTTTAAATCTAGTTCTATTCACCAGATAATTAATAATTTTTATTAAATAAATTTTTATTTAATTGCAAAAAATTTAAAATGAATATTTATTCAAAGGACATATATATAGTAAACATTTATTTGTCTAATTAATATTATTTATTTATTTTTAAAGATTTATAAAATGTTAAAAAGGTCTACAATCTGAGTTAAGGACCTAGAAATCAAAATGATATTGTCATAAATATCATTTAAATGAATAAGAGTTTATTTATTTAATAAATTGATATTTAGTTTACGCAAGTAGGTGCATTACATGATATAAAAATATTATTATTATTATTTAGAATATGTAATATGTGGGATTTATTATTTGGAGAAGGTAATTTGGGTAATTTTGAATATTCAACCCAAGGTATATATTCCCATGTTATATCAATTTTCAAGTGTCGAGAAATCAATAGTGTTGTGAACAATGCATTAGAGTTCCCTAAATAATGAAGAATTCCAATAAGATTTATCCCCCGACCTAGAGAATATGATATCTCCTTCCCCATTATAAATATCTAGATAAAAATAGACACAATACTTTAAACTAATATTTTTTGTTTCAATCAAAGGTGAATAATGTAAGGTGATTTCATTATTCATGGTAGCATCTAAAATTACATCAGCATCATTTAGAGATCATGGATAATGTATATATACAACTAGATGTATTGTACATTGGAATATATTATCACAAAATGATATATCTCTAGTGGGGTTTGATTGATAGACATTTAAGTTAAATATAGATCACAAGACTGAGGTATTTTCCTATTATTAAATTAATTATAAATTTAAGATGAAGGATGATTTATTCTTGGTTCTAGGATTATTTTCCATGTTTCTTTGGCTATATTCATTATACATGACAATTTTTTATCATGATTTTCAATATTATTTGTATAATCCAATGAAATACATGTTGGGTAAGGTATTTATGTTTATTTCATTATGCTTGTAAATGTCATTTTACTTTTGATGTTAGTGGATTAAAGATTAAATTTTATATTTCTTTCATTGTTATTTTGATTATAGATTTTGTATTGTGTGTTTAATTAGTGAAAATTTGTATTTTTTAGATTAGTGAACACAAGATGGTGAATTTTTATTAATGTAGCCTTTTATTTTTCTTTTCATATTGAAGTTGGTATAATGTAATTTTAATTTTGATACTCTACCCCCCCCCCCCCACATTTTGTTATTCATATATTCTATAGTACATTTTGGTTTATTCACTATGGTTTATATATTCAATTTACATATTTATATTCTAATGATGCTATATAATTTGGTTTGATGGTATTTGATGAAGGATTGAATGAGATCCATGTTTTGAAATTTTTATTCCATATTATGATATCTGAATATCATATTTATGAGATACAATATGTGAGAAGGAAACACCCATGTGAAAAAAATTGTTCATGAAATATAAATAATGTATAAATTAAATAGAAAAACATTATATATAAATTCTTCCATTCTGTTACAAAAACATTATGCATTCATAAAAAAATATTAATGTAGAAGAAAAAACTACACATAAAAAATGATGCACATAAAACCTTACATAGGCACAATAAAATTACATTATAAAATTATGAAAAATAATAAACAAAACAAGATAATATAAAGAAATAATGATAATGGAATATAAATATCAAAAATAAATAAACTATAGAAAATAGAGACTCAAAGAAATAACATTTATAAATAAAAATAGTTATAATATCACCCATAACATAACTTTGGTTTACATCAATAACAAACATAAGAAAGTCGTAGCAGTAACAAAAAATAAAAATATTAAAAGAATTAATGCTTTGGGTTTTTTTGGAATGATTATGGATTTTTTATATGATGTGTAATACTTTTAGTAAAGGTTTCATAAAGTTTATTCTTGAGATACTTGGTCATGATATATAGAATACATAATGAGGACTATGATATTGGGATATAGGAAGCTACAACATGTAAAATAAAAATTATATTAAAAAATCAACTTTATGAAATATGGATATTTAAGGATATGAACAAGAATTGAAATTATTTTTTTGGAATAAAAAACATTAAACAAATTTCTCACACTACAATTAATGTAAAATTATTCTTATAGGACATCCTACACATTACACCACCTAAAAACACACTATCAAGTTGTAACTGAAGGTTATGATGCTTCAAACAACATATAAAAGATTAATGTGATCCTATGAAGATTTTGTAATGTATTTGAAGTTGTGATACTATATTTCTTCATAATTTTAATATTTTTATCTATTGGAATGCTTTATGGTTTATTAAGAGTGGTTTATATGATCAATATTCATCTTTATATTCAAATGATTCAATCTAAATTGGTTTGAAGGTATTTATTATTGGATTGAATAACATATATGTTATGATGTTTTTATGGAATATTATGATATTTGAATAACATATTTATGAGAAGAAATTAAATAGTAGGAAATACCAATATGAAAACCATTATGTGTGAAACAAAAAATATTATGAATGAAATAAAAAAACATAATGTATAATGCCTTCTAATCCTTTATAAAATCGTTATATATGAATTAAAGAAACATATTCATGAAAAACCTTATACATGCATGAAATATGTTTCAAATGAAAAATAAATATATTAATAGTAACCACAATAAAATATAAATAATAAAAATATAAGAGGGAAATTTAATTACCAAAAAAATATACAAAGGAATGGATAAAATCAACAAAAAAATTATAAGTAAAAATATTAATATATTAATTCATAGTATAACTTTGGTTGAAAGAAATATCAAACATAAGAAAATAATATCAACAAAAAAATATTTTAAGTTCATGGATTTTTTTGGGTAGCATATTAACTCAATACCTTTCGTACTATGAATAATTTTTCTTCATATATTACCTTATCAAAGTTAATCAGTAGGATTTCCTCTAAAATTATCTTCAATTAGGTTGTTACTCATTTTTTCTTAGAAAATCCACCATAATTTGTAAGAAAAAGAAAAATTCTTTTTAAAAAATGAGCATCTCCCATTATAATTTTATAACGTGGCTTTCTAAACATTCTGCAGATTATTTCAATGATCTGGTCATAGTATCTATAATGTTTTCTAATACATTTATATAAGTTCATACTAATCTAATTTACACCTATTTCCTTTTTTTATCTCAAACATTCATCAAAGTGGGTGTTTACCATTAAATATGGAACATTAAAATTTATGTACTCTTTTTCTAATGAATTTTCATCATTGGGAATTTATTATACCTTTTTCTTTCTTCTTTAAGATCCTCATAGTATGATTGTCCATATCTTCTTATTAGGTAGTCCATGCCAATGATTATACATAATACCTCAAAATTCAAAACCAAATTGTTTCTAAGGGAATATTATATCTTTTTCCCCTATGTAACAAAAAAGGATACACAAAAAAACAATAATAATTTATATGACCAATTATTAAAAAAATATAATCAACCTTATCATTTTTATCCCATTTTTCTTTTTTAACTATAATACACTACCATCTGATAACCCAACCAAATCCCAGGGAATTAAACATGTACTAAATTATGTTATAATAACTTCTCAATATTTGTTTGAAAGATTATATGTGATTAATATCCTTGCTTTTATAACCATGTGGTAAATTTTCAAGCATATTTTCTAATTCTCTATGATTTCCTAGAAAAATACAGTTTCAACAACATATTATTTTCCTTCAGGTCCCAGAAGAATTGAATAAAAATTCCATATTCTTTAACATCACATGTGTGGAAATTGATCATGGTAGAATGTGTTTATATATTTATATAAATAAAAAACTTTTTAATATAAACAATATATTTCTGACATAGTATTATACGAATAAGGTAAACATGAAAACATTATTATTAAATTAGTAGAGAATTTATTGCTAAAAAGTACAATGAAAATGACCTTAGAAAACACACCAATATAATATATAAATAATAAAACATCACAAAAAAATCATGTATTTAATATATTAATATAGTCATATTAATGTTTTGTTCTAACTCCACTCTGAAAAGTAGACCATACATTCTAGATCTTCATATTGTGTATTTTTTAGGTATCGACATCATCCATTTGTAGATCTAAAATATATATATTATAAGGCCCCAGCCTTAAACCATAATATATATTTAGTTATTATAAGATTACACATTGAGGATCTTTTCAGGTTTAGAGTTTTAGAGAATTCGATCATAAAACTTACATTACATTCCACATTTAAACAAAGTGGTTACATAAAATATAGTAACATTTTTTCCATAAATGGAAACATATTTAAAAATAAAGCATGGATTCTTTCTTGAAACTTCCTTGACACTATCATCATATCATGTACCTTTCCCTAGACTTGTGAAAATCATTTCAAAAACTTAGGATGAGCATAAAAAGCTCAGTATGGGATATAAAAATATGGAAAGGAAACATTAGTACATGTATACATAAGAATGAAATAATACTTTACCCATAAAACATAAGCACTTTAACATACCCCATAAAATCATGAATAAATCATAGAAATCATAAGACATAAAGGTAACTTGAGGCATTCATAACATTCTTATGTAGGGAGTAACCCTCTTGGTTACGTTTGGAATACCCATCACAATATATTCCCTAAATATCTTCGGAGAAACCTTAATGTTTAACCCCTTCGCATTACCCAATGCATTGAAGAGATATATCGGGCTCACCAGCCCTTAGTTTTTCACGGAACCACCCGTCTTCATAATAATGCCCAAGAACCATAACATAATCGTATCACATAAAACATGTTCCACTTTTCAATCACAAGATACCAATACAACACATTGATATAAAAACATTATGAAAACCATTTTCAATACCAAAATAAAATAAAAGTAAAACATGGTATTCATTTTTCTTTTAAAAAAAGGTATGGCTTGTAGAGGAAGCCGAAACTCAAATAATGGTCACGGCAGCGGAGAAGTCGTTGTCGCCGTATACGTACGACAAAAACATTCTCTTTTGTCATTTAGTAAAACGCTTCGTATAAAAAATATTCCTTTTGGATAAACGTAAAAGTCAAATGGGTTTATACATCGTATAAAAGAATGTTGTGTATAAAACAAAATATGCCTCAATGAATGGAGATTGAGACGAAGTCCCTTACAAAGACGGTATCATTGGATTAAGGATAAATCAATTACATAATTATGTGAGACAAACTAATACACCAAATATAAGTGGATATTAAGTGTATAACAATCAGAGGTTATTCACACATATTCATAGAACAACATATTCAAGGAGTACAAGCTTATCCCAAAAAATCAAAATTGGGTTAAGAAGTTCCCTTGCAAAAATTTGACAGCCTAACGGCGTCACTACAAAATTCAGAAAATGAGTTGATGAGAGATAAAAAGGGTATCCCATCACTTGCACATAAAATTTAAATCAATAAGGATATATAAGAACATATCCCAACATAATATTATGTGAATTAAAAGACATAACAAAAGAAGTCTTTTAAAAAAGAGGAGGACGAAAGGTTCCCTTACCGACATGGGTATCTTTCGAAACATACATCCCGTGAAAGAAGGACAATACAACATTGATGTAAATACTCATAAATGAAATTATATTACACAATGAGTAAAGTAATGGGCAGTACATACACCACTCAAAGGAAATTGTGGCAGATGTAGCATAAATCTCATGGGAATAAAAGTGAGATGAAAAATCCCTAACGAAAACTCGGCAGCCAAACGGCGCCACTTAAAACTTCCAAAAATGGATTGATGAGATCAAATAGGGTCTCTCTCCATATTAAAATAAAATTTACCGCAAGACTAATATAAAATAAAATCTCCCAACATAACAAAGAGGAGCTTGAAAGAAGTGACATAAACGATAGTACTTAAAAAGAAAGAGAGAGGTTGGATCTCTTACAAAAATTCGGCAGCCTAACGGCACCTCTCAAAACTTCCAAAATGGATTGATGAGAGAGAATAGGGTATCTCATAATATGAACATAAAAATTATAGTAAGAGTAATATAAAATAACATCCCAATCACATGAAATATGGGCTTAAAATAAATGACATAAAAGAGTGTACTTAAAAAAGAAAGAGAGGAGTAGGATCCCTTACCTCGGGTCCGACTTGACTCGATCGTTCTCTAATCTCCTGAATAATAAACTTGAGTTAATTTCTACTTCCTTAAGAACCTTTTTCAAGTTCATTATTCCTTTTATATCACTTATTACCATGTCATGAACACAATGTTATTATTTAAGCTAATAACGGTCATTTTAACGATCATTGGTACTTGAGTCAAAAATAAACTATTTATAATTACAAGTTGTTCATGTGGTAAAATATCCATTATATCCAGAATTGTATTCATGATGTATATATCATATATATCATATATATCCAGTATATTCATGCATTTATAATATTACATAACATTTAGAGTTAAGAAATGAAATGCACCGTTCATGGAGACGGTAAGCTGTACATACGCATGAATGCTACTTCCATTTCTATTTCATATTTAATGGAATTAAAACATAATGATACATAATAGTATTTTAATTCCAGTATGGTATCATATATAATATCATTAAATATATCATTTATACGTACCACATATGGTATTAACGAATCAAATCACTTTGAGGGGGCGGTAGTCTGCACTTCCTAAAATGAAAATATCGTGTATACCCATAATGGAAGCCATAAAGGTATGCCATAAATGAAAAATACAGAATCTTAAGGAAAACATAAACATATTATATATCATATATAAATATAGTGACATCTTAATGGCCACCATGAAAGGTGTTAAGAGAAGATTGAACAATCATCGTTTCGTGAGACAGTAATTCGCCATCCACAGAAACAGTATGTTCTTTAACCATTAGACGAAGGTGTGTAAGTGTAGCTCGAATCCTTAACATAAAAACATCCTAGTATATTTCATATACTTTTTTTTTACAAAATAAAGGAATAAAAATAGATTAGGGGGTGGAGAATCAAAATAAAAAAAAGGAGTCAAGTGAAGATATTACCTTAAAATCGGGTAACTCCCTTTGGTTTGAGCTCAAAGGCTTCCTTGGGAAGACTTCTGACCAAATTGAGGCTTCTAAGAGTTATAGAGGGATGTTGATAGAAAAAATGGTCAGGTGTTTTCTGAGCCAAAGGCTTTGGAAGTGTGGGTAAAGAGGTAGAGGTGGGGGCCTTTTATAAGAGGACAGGAGGGGCACTCTTGGAAAGTAAAGAAATGTTACTTTATTTTAGAATGAGTTTCGGATTTTAATGGTCCCACATTGATTTTTTTCTAGGATAAGGTGATAAGGGTTCTAAATCCACCCATCCAATAGTTTTTGGACATGTTTAGGTCTTAGATGTTACATTATCTTTCCATTTTATTTAAATCGTTAAATAATGAGGTCATCGCTGCATCATCATGCTGTCATGAATAATTTAATTTATTTAATGTCTAAAAATTATAAAAAAAATACTATGATGTAGGAAAGCTTTTTATCTTTCCAATGACTATTTATAGTCAAAAATATGACTTGTATAACCCCATGTAAAAATTTTTTAGTTAAACAACTCGTGTTTGTGACATTTTAATTTTAACATTAAATAAAAAGGTATTTATGTCATTTTCCAACCAAAGTGGTTTCATGGGGTCCCCAAGTTGACTCATGGATTGTTTTGGTCGTCCATGACTCATCCAATTAGTGTAGGACATGTGTCTAGGTCATTTAATATTATTAAAACATTATTTTTACCTTAAACTATACTAATTACCTCTAATCGCGATTAAGAACTTAATAAATTACTATTCACCAAAAAATTATTTTAATCCCATTGAACCAAATTTTTCTTCTTAATGATAACCATGTATGTCGTATTTTTGAAATTCAAAACATAAAGGTGTAAAAATTTCATTTAAATAGAAAATCAGTTTTTAAAAGTACCACTTAGTGGTTTCACTATTCATCAAAAATTGAAGTTTTTCAGAAAATTACCAAAAATTCGCCCAAATCTATATTTGATATTCCGAATTCAAAAATGATATCTATTTTACAAAATTCATAACATATAAGTTATATTAATTAATTTAATAAATAATTCCCGCTGTCAGAACAAATAGAGTGTTTTTATGAAACAATATATATCAAAAGATTGACATTAGTTTATGTCAAATTTCAAAGTGAAATTAATTCCAATGACCACTATTTGATTAAATGTTAAAAATATATTCTAATTTCACTTTAAAACAAATTAAAAAGATAATCTAATAATATAAATAAATTATATTAAAAAGTGGTTTTGAATTAAAATAACACATTTTTCACTATTCATTAAAAATTAAACTTTTTCGGAAAAATACAAAAATTTATACAAAGTAAATTTCGATGTCCCGATTCTAAAGAAAAATTTTACTTTGTCAAATATAACACATAAAAGTTTCAAAAAATGGATTTAAAAGAGGTTTTCCATCAAAAGGCGGTTAATCGTCCTTTTAAAGAATATTAGAATGTTTACGCTTAAAATTGGATTCATTCACATTTTTAATCCTATACCATTTATTGTAAAAAGTAAAAATATTTGACAAACATATATAATAATTTTTTATTTAGTTCTATTCATTCCCTCCATTACAACGGCTAGGCGTTAACTACCATTTAAAATAATATTATTTTATTATTATAGTGCAACGTAAGATTTCAAAGGAACTCATTGTTGCGTATTGGGTAAGCCA
The DNA here is from genome assembly GCA_963277665.1 of Viscum album. Taxonomy (NCBI): domain Eukaryota; kingdom Viridiplantae; phylum Streptophyta; class Magnoliopsida; order Santalales; family Viscaceae; genus Viscum; species Viscum album. Next base: position 1,445,219,035 of record OY728145.1, on the reverse strand, counting down.
TCAAGAAAAGTGTTCCCTTTAAATTAATATTAACATTTTATTCACAAATAGAGATAAATATAAAGAAGTCATATTCTTTATTTACCTGGGGTGTTATATCCTTCCCCCCTTTTGGGAATTGCGTCCTCGCAATTTTAAAATTGGGCTCGGAAACATCCTTCAAAGTCCCACATCGGAACAAGAGTCGGTAAAACAATCACTTTAAAATAAAGATAGAGAAGTACAGAGGTCACCCGATTTAACCCATACTAGGATTCCATGTAGGAAAACATGGACATGGAGGAGAAAACATAGGGTCATGTTCTGGTGGAGAGTGATAGAAAACATGTTTAGGAGAAAGTTAACCACAAGAAAATCACAAACTTGTGATGGGTTAAACGGTATTCGATTCCCCAGAAGGAAAAGTTAATAGACAACATTTTTGTTTTAATATAATTTTTATTGAGGAATTTATTCATAAGGAAACATAATTAATTATCAATTAGACTTTCAAATTTTATTAGATTTCTTACACAAACTCATATTTTTTCCAAAAGACGATTATTTAGGAAGACGTGTTCACTTTAATCAACTTCTAGAGAATCACCTAATCCACAAAAGAGAACTATATACTTCCCATGTCTTTAGACATTAACCAAAACCAAAACCAAAATGGTTAGTACAAGATCGGATAATCCAGAAAAGGATAACCCTTTATAAAAAGAAAATATATTCTTAATATCCAAAATTTGTCCAACAAAACCCAAAGTTCAACGAGGACCATTCGATAAAAAATTTGTCCATAAAATTCTTTAATGTAAACCAAACTAAGATTGAATCCCATATATTTTAAGGATTTAGTCACATAGTCTTCCAAGGTAAAAATTAACTTCTATCTCCAAATAACATCAGTTTCTCTTAAATTCTCATATTGAAAAGTAATTAACCTAATCACTTATCCTCGATGATAGGTTAACCATTTCCATAGATAACCCAAAATAAACTAACTCTTGATTCCTAAAATCATCTAACTAAAAATAATTAGTCAAACTAACCAGGGACTTCACGTTGTCCAGTGGTGGGTGATAAATACCAATCACACTTTGGTTGTGGGTTCGATTCCCGCAGCTTTGTCGGACGTGACAGGTTGTCACACGGTCTGTGTGTTGTCATTTTTCTAAAATTATATAATTCTTAAAACATTCCCCAAAACGAGATAAAATCTTCAAAAATAATCATAACATGTTTTAACCTCATGTTTATCTCATGCCTTTCATTTTCCATCATAACATATAATTACCCATAATTACCTCAAAAGTAAGGATCATATAAACTCTAATTGTTACCTTTATAATAATTTCCTGAACTTCCACATCGATTGGTCATCTCGTACATGATGCATTATAGATCACACCAAGGTTCAAGTGGTTGATCATGACTCCTTGATAGTTGTTTTAGAACAACCACGAGTTTCCTCATTGAATCCCCCATTTTATCTAGTATCTTAATCATAGAACCACCACAGTTTCCTTCAAACCTGTTGTCTCTTTGGTGCCTGCTAGATCCATCCATTCACTAAAAACAGAAATGTTAGTGTGAGTATATCAACAAACCATCATGTACTAATGAGGAAGTTAAACACTAAGATATACTTACTCATTCACTTTATCTAAAACTAGGACTCTTTCTAAAATCCTAACCATTATGGTAATTTCACTTATGCTTTGGGAATACCCTAACCTATAAAGTTATCTAAACCTCCCTCTGATACCTACTATAAGTCCCCAGCCTTAAACCTTACTTAATCTTGAGTTATTTCAAGATTACACATTGAGGATCTTTTCAGGTTTAGAGTTTTAGAGAATTAGATCATAAAACTTGCATTACATTCCACATTTAAACAAAGTGGTTACATAAAATATATTATTAATTTTTTCCCATCAATGGAGACATATTTAAAAATAATGCATGGATTCTTTCTTGACACTTCCATGACACTATCATCATACCATGTACCTTTCCCTTGACCTGTGAAAAATATTTCAAAAAACTTGGGATGAGCATAAAAAGATCAGTAAGGGATATAAAAATATGGAAAGGAAACATGAGTACATGTATAAATAAGAATGAAATCATACTTTACCCATAAAACATAAGAACTTAAACATTCCCCATAAAATCATGAATAAATCATAGAAATCATAATACAAAAAGGTAACTTGAGACATTCATAACATTCTTACGTAGGGAGTAACCCTCTTGGTTACGTTTGGAATACCCATCACAGTATATTCCCTAAATATATTCGGAGAAACCTTAACTTTTAACCCCTTCATGTTACCCAATGCATTGGAGAGCTATATCGGGCTCACCCGCCCTTAGTTTTTCAAGGAACCACCCGTCTTCATAATAATTCCCAATAACCATAACATAATCGTATCACATAAAACATGCATAAAGGAAACATAACATTTCCACTTTTCAATCACAAGATATCAATACAACACATTGATATAAAAACATTATGAAAACCATTTTCAATACCAAAATAAAATAAAATTAAAACATGGTATTTATTTTTCTTTAAAAAAAGGTATGGCTTGTAGAGGAAGTCGAAGCTCAAATAATGGTCACGGCGGCGGAGAAGTCGTTGTCTCCGCATACGTACGAAAAAAACATTCCATTTTGTCGTTTAGTAAAATGATTCGTATAAAAAATATTCCTTTTGGATAAATGTAAAAGTCAAATGGGTTTATACACCGTATAAAAGAAGGTTGTGTATAAAACAAAATATTCCTCAATGAATGGAGATTGAGACGAAGTCCCTTTCAAAGACGGTATCCTTGGATTAAGGATAAAGAAATTACATAATTATGTGTTTTAAACTAATACACCAAATATAAGTAGATATTAATTGTAAAATAGTCAGAAGTTATTCAGACATATTCATAGAATGACATATTCAAGGAGTACAAGCTTATCCCAAAGAATCAAAATTGGGTTAAGAAGTTCCCTTGCAAAAATTTGAGAGCCTAACGGTGTCACTACAAAATTCAGAAAATGAGTTGATGAGAGATAAAAAGGGTATCTAATCACATGGACATAAAATTTAAATCAATAAGGATATAGAAGAACATATCCCAACATAATATTATGTGAATTAAAAGACATAACAAAAGAAGTCTTTTAAAAAAGAGGAGGGTGAAAGGTTCCCTTACCGACATGGGTATCTTTCGAAACATACACCCCGTGAAAGAAGGACAATACAACATTGATTTAAATACTAATAAATGAAATTATATTACCCAATGAGTAAAGTAATGGGCAGTACATACACCACTCAAAGGAAATTGTGGCAGATGTAGCATAAATCTCATGGGAATAAAAGTGAGATGAAAAATCCCTTACGAAAACTCGGCAGCCTAACGGCGCCACTTAAAACTTCCAAAAATGGATTGATGAGATCAAATAAGGTCTCTCTCCATATTAAAATAAAATTTACATCAATATTAATATAAAATAAAATCTCCCAACATAACAAAGAGGAGCTTGAAAGAAGTGACATAAAGGTGAGTACTTAAAAAGAAAGAGAGAGGTTGGATCTCTTACGAAAATTCGGCAGCCTAATGGCGCTAATCAAAACTTCCAAAATGGATTGATGAGAGAGAATAGGGTATCTCATAATTTGAACATAAAAATTACAGTAATAGTAATATAAAATAACATCCCAATCACAAGAAATATGGTCTTAAAATAAATGACATAAAAGAGTGTACTTAAAAAGAAAGAGAGGAGTAGGATCCCTTACCTCGGGTCCGACTTGACTCGATCATTCATTAATCTCCTGAATAATTAACTTGAGTTAATTTATACTTCCTTAAGAACCTTTTTCATGTTCATTATTCCTTTTATATCACTTATTACCATGTCATGAACACTATGTTATTATTTAAGCTAATAACAGTCATTTTAACGATCATTGGTACTTGAGTCAAAAATAAACTCTTTATAATTACAAGTTGTTCATGTGGTAAAATATCCATTATATCCAGAATTTTATTCATGATGTAGATATCATATATATCATATATATCCAGTATATTCATGCATTTATAATATTACATAACATTTAGAGTTAAGAAATTAAATGCACTGTTCATGGAGACGGTAAGTCGTACGTACGCATGAACGCTACTTCCATTTCTATTTAATATTTAATGGAATTAAAACATAATTATATATAATTGTATTTTAATTCCAGTATGGTATCATAGATAATATCATTAAATATATCCCTTATATGTACCACATATGGTATTAACGAATCAAATCACTTTGAGGGGGCGGTAGTCCGCACTTCCTAAAATGAAGATATCGTGTATACCCATAATAAAATCCATAAAGGTATGACATAAATGAAAAATACATAATCTTAAGGAAAAAATAAACATATTATATATCATATATAAATATAGTGACATCTTAATGTCCACCATGAAAGGTTCTAAGAGAAGATTGAATAATCATCGTTTCGTGAGGCAGTAATTCGTCATCCACAGAAACAGTATGTTCTTTAACCATTAGACGAAGGTGTGTGTAGGTTTATATCGAATAATTAACATAACAACATCATAGTATATTGAAGATACTGGTTTTTTTACAAAATAAATCAATAAAAAGTGATTAGGGGGTGGAGAAGCAAAATAAAACAAAAGGACTCAAGTGAAGCCATTACCTTAAAATCGGGTAACTCCCTTTGGTTTGAGCTCAAAGGATTTCTTGGAAAGACTTATGACCAAATTGAGTCTTCTAAGAGTTATAGAGGGATGTGGAGAGACAAAATGGGCAGGGGTTGGCCGAGAAAAAGGCTTTGGAAGTGTGGTTAAGGAGGTAGATGTGGGGTCTTTTATAAGAGGAGAGGAGGGGCACTCTTGGAAAGTAAAGAAATGTTACTTTATTTTAGAATGAGTTTCAGATTTTAATGGTACCACATTGATTTGTTTCTAGGATAAGGTGATAAGGGTTCTAAATACACACATAAAATAGGTTTTGGACATGTGTAGGTCTTATATTTTACATTATCTTTCCATTTTATTTAAATCGTTAAATAATGAGGTCATCGCTGCATCATCATGATGTCATAAATAATTTAATTTATTTAATTTTTAAAACTTAAAAACAAAATACTATGATGTAGGAAATAGTTTTATCTTTCCAATGACTATTTATAGTCAAAATTCTGACTTGTATTACCCCATTTAAAAATTGTTTTAGTTAAACAACTCATGTTTGTGACATTTTAATTTTAACATTAAATAAAAAGGAATTTCTGTCATTTTCCAATCAAAGTGGCTCCATGGGGTCCCCAAGTTGACCCATGGATAGTCTTGGTCGGCCATGACTCATCCAATGAGGGAAGGACATGTGTCTAGGTCATTTCATATTATTAAAACATTATTTTTACCTTAAACTATACTAATTACCTCTAATCGTGATTAAGAACTTAATAAATTACTATTCACCAAAAAAAAAATTTAATTCCATTGAACCACATTTTTATTCTTAATGACAACCATATATGTCGGATTTTTTAAATTCAAAACACAAAGGTGGAAAAATTTCATTTAAATGGAAAATCAGTTTTTATAAGTACCACTTAGTGGTTTCACTATTCATCAAAAATTGAAGTTTTTCAGAAAATTACCAAAAATTCACCCTAAGCTATATTTGATATTACGAATTCAAAAAATATTTCTATTTTACAAAATTCATAACATATAAGTTACATTAATTAATTTAATAATTAATTCCCGCTGTCAGAACAAATAGTGTGTTTTTATGAAACAATATATATCAAAAGATTGACACTAGTTTAAGTCAAATTTCAAAGTGAAATTAATTCTAATGATCACTATTTGATTAAATGGTAAAAATATATTCTAATTTCACTTTGAAACCAATTCAAAAGATAATCTAATAATATAAATAAATTAGATTAAAAAGAGGTTTTGAATTAAAATACAACATTTTTTACTATTCATTAAAAATTGAACTTTTTCAGAAAAATACCAAAAAAATTACACAAAGTAAATTTCAATGTCCCGATTCTAAATAATAATTTTATTTTGTCAAATATAACACATAAAATTGTCAAAAAGTGGATTTAAAAGAGGTTTGCCACCAAAAGGTGGTTAATCGACCTTTTAAAGAATATTAGAATGTTATCGCTTAAAATTGGATTCATTCGCATTTTTAATCCTCTAACATTTATTGTAAAAAGTAAAAATATTTGACAAACATATATAATCATTTTGTAGTTATTTCTACTCATTCCCTCCATTACAACGGCTAGGCATTAACTACCTTTTAAAATAATATTATTTTATTATTATAGTGCAACGTAAGATTTCAAAGGAACTCATTGTTGCATATTGGGTAAGCCATCAAGCATATTGTTACCTTTAAATAAATATTAACATTTTATTCACCAATATGGATAAATATAAAGAAGTCATATTCTTTATTTACCTGGGGTGTTACATATATATCTATATATATTGTTTCCAATAAAAGTTATAGAATTGAATTATATAGTATAAAAATGATTACCACCTGATTGTGTGTTCTGACTATGTTAAATTATTGGAATATTAAAATATTACACTTAAGTTTCATCATTCCCAAATTTCTCTTGATAATATTACAAGTTGAATAATTTCATAAATTGAAACCCCCTTATGGATTCATGGGTTTTGACCATTTTTCCATTCCTATAAATGGAAATTTTATCCATGATATGGTAAATAAAATCCATCACATTTTTCTACCCCACATCAGCCAAAAATAATATCCCTTTGGAATAATTATCTCATTCTATCTTGTTATAACATCATATGAAACAATACCCTGAGATATAGATTCTTCCCAACCTAGAAGTACATAATTACTGAAAATATTTTGTGTATACACCCCCAACAAATTAATTGTAATCTCACCACTTATATATCAATATTTTTAAGTTCCAACAATTGAGACTATCACTTTTATATGTGTACCATCCAATGAAACTATGAAATTATTTGAATAAAAATGTTATATTATTCAAATAAAAATGATTTATCACCCCTATAGAATGAATATTTTTCGTAAAATATCAAACCAGTGACTACCTTGAAACAATTCCAGTTCACATTGTATAATTCATTTGGTGTAGGTTTAGGGGATTTCATAAGAATTCCTCCAACATGCATCAAGCATGTAAAAAATTTTGATAATGTATTATCTTGTCACCCAGTCTACCAAAGATGAATTTTACTACATGGTTCTTCACATTATGTGAATGGATAAGTAAAAAAGGAAACTTGTTCATTGACATGTATATTATTTTCAACTTTAATCCTTCCACTATATAAATAATGTCACACAACCTCTCAAATGTTTTTCAACTTATTTTGAGTAGGTTAAAATTAAAAATACCTATGTATTTATATATATATATATATATGGAATTTTCATTTTGAATAATCATGTGTGTGTTATATTTAGGAAGGTAGTATATTAAAAAACACATGCACCACATAAAAAAACCAATCACAATTTATTATACTAATTTCAAAAATTATATTTAGATAATAAATACATAAAATAAAATTGAAAGAAGTATAATGGTAAAACAAACAAAAAATAATAAAATAAAAATATTAGAAAATTTTCTATCATTTTGATCTCCTAGAATTATCACACCCATGAATAATACACAGAGAAAGAAAGAAAACATTAGTAATGTAATTAATATTTTGAAAACAATGAATATATAACCATGAGATGAATTAATCTCAATTATGAACAAATAAAATTAGAGGTATTTATTGGAATTATAAAACAAGTATGACCATTGTAATAGTAACATAACCATTAGGAATAGAAACATGATTGTTATGAATAATAACCTGAAAATTCGAATAGTAATTTGACCATTATAATAGTAACTTAACCAATAAAATAGTAAAATGAAATTTAAATAATATTTATTGGGAATAAATTATGTAAATATAAATATAATAATTTCATAAAAAGTTATTCAATGTCAAAGAAAGTATAAGTGTAATTTTGATAAATTATATTTTAATGCATTTTATAAAAAAAATATTGATTATAATAATTACAATTAGTTATTTTAAAATATTATTTATATAAAATGAATTCCATTTTTTGAAATAAGTACTTTGAAAATTCCTAATGGTTATTTTTTGGTAATTTTATAAAATACTCTATTTTTTATGTGATTATTAAAAATATAGTTTTTCAAATTCTGCTTGTTTTATTACATAATAGTGGTGAAATAATGAATTAATATATCCTAAAATGTAAATATTTTCCAAAAAAGCATGTAACCAAATAAATAAGAAAATTTAAAAGGAATAAAATCTATTTCCAAACCTAAAAATAGTACCAAAGTCTAGAAATTTTGATTATTCCATTAAAAGAATAATTTATCATTTTTCTTTTTTTACTTTTATATAAACTATCAAATTCAATGTATACATGTTTTTTATGCCATATAATTTTATATTTTTAATTAAATATAGTTAATAATATCAAAAATATAACTATTTAGTGTTTTACTTTGTAAATAATAATTTATTTAATATTTTAATGTAAAAAATACGCATCCCCTCAATAATAATTACCTCTTATCCGTTCCCATAGAAAATAAATTCCCATACACTTCTCAAAGAAAAATATCTTCCCAAATCCCACCTTATATATCTAATTATAACCTTATAAACATTTTGGAGTCATCTTACCCCAATCCCTCATGGTTTTAGTTCCACATCAATGGAGTAAGCATCAACAAAGAGGTAATCCTAAAATCTTCTATTTATCTTTATTCCCTCTTCTTCTTATTTCAACACTCCTAATATTTTTATTTTCAACCTTAATAGACTATTTAATTCATATTTGTATAATATATTAATATTATTATGACATGGAATAAATATATAAATCCATTTAATGTATATATCCCCCCTTCTTTTGGCATGTCCCGTTAGTGGTCATTTTCATCCACATGTGAGAATATTGTAAATAATTTTATCATAACCTCCATCATAGTTGGTTAATGGGGATTATATATTATATTTACAAATTAATTTTAATTTATTTTATTCTTCTAGATATAATTTTAAAATAAGATAAATTATAATCAATAAAAACCAATATATTGAAACATAAAAGAAAAATTCAAATATTCATGTCTTCAAGTATTTCTCTCTTAAAATGAAATTGTAATAAATAAATTCCAATTATTATAATAAATAATTAAAAAAGGTATATTATATACCTATTTACTAATTTTTTAATAAAAATAAGATTATTAATTAGGATTCATAATCATTATGGCATAAAATGGGACCTAAAGTTAGGGGAATATCAAACCCAACTCATATTTTGGGTTTAAATTCTCTTCTTCTATCATTTCACTGTAATTATTTTGAAAATTTCTAGTAAATGTATTTTAATTTTATTTCCATTTTTTCTTTTATGGATCTATATTTTTATAAATTTTTGAAATTCATTCTTATTTACCTCTATTATGTTTTAATAATGACATTTTTTTAATCTCTCATTGGATCTTCTTATGTTTAGTTTTCTTATTTCCAAAAAATATGGTATTTTATTTTCTATTTATTCCTTTTTTGACCAAAATGATTTATTCCATTCCTCTTTTAAGAACCTTCAAGTATTTTAATTAAAATTTGATTTATTTCATCATTATATAACCCATTATTTTCATAGGGTTTCATATCATATTTATGACTATTGTATGTTTTTTTTCTTTTAGAATGCATGATTATAAGAATTTTATGATGTGATAGCTAGGACTAGATTTATATAATCTTCTAATTAATTGGTTAATGTGATATATCTCAGGAAATTATTATTTTTATACATTTACATCATGTTATCATTGTTTACATTTACTTAAGTGATGATTTTTACATAATAATATGTTTATTAAAAAAATTATATTTTACATTTGACCAAAATTTATTGATGTTTCATTATTATGATTATTCCACATTCCAAGTATCTTTTAAATAATTCCCTAATACTTATTATTATAATACCTTTCTTATTATATGATTATTATTGTTATTATTTTGACCCATTTACTATATTGATTCTTGTCTGATGTTCCTTCTCTTATATTACTATCCTTAAAATGATTTTATCTTACCATTCCTTTGGTATATGTACTCATTTGATTACATATATTAATAATAATATTAATGTTTTTATGATGTCCATGATGAAGTATTTAAATAATGTTTAAAATTTCATATGGTATCATGTAGTATGTACCTAATTTTCGAAAGACACTGAACCTTTTGAAATTATATTGTATTATTATTATGTTTTTTATATCTAAAATGATGTAATATTCATGTATAAAATATTTGGGTCACTATAGTTTTTATAAAAGAATTATTTGTTTAATTTTGGAATTATTTCAGTAAAATAAAACATAAGATAATATTTGGTTTCCCATGGGTATATATATTAAAAATTTATTTACACATGTGAATAAGTTATTTATCCATGATTTGTTGAGATATGAATTGTTATAAATAGTTTTATTTTAGAAAAAAGTGAAAACCCATAGAAACTAGACAAAAAGAACATTTGATGTATAATGAAACGCGTTTTTAAATGATATTCCTAATGAAATGTGAGGTAATGTTAAAAACCTCATGGAGATACTTCACCACTTATGTCAGTTTTTGAATAATAAATTGAAACATGTAGAACTTATGACATCACCCAATAATAATAAATTATACATTGATTCCTTCATGAACTAATGACAAAAAACATTTAACAATTCTTCCAATGAACTTATTTTTGGAAGAATCAGATAGATCCATGGAAAATATTTTTTACATTCTTTAATGTTAAGATAAGGATAATGTTACTCTACCCATCTAAAATTTAGAAATGTTAGTTGATTAATGGTGAAATTTAATCAAGAATATTAATCCAAAGAATGAAGTGGAAGTAATAGAGTGGGTGTAATTTAAAAATATAATTCCCAACTTGTATTTATCTTAAAATCTATACATCGGTATAGAGAGATTATTTCTAGAGATTAAATAGAAGGAGAGTGAATCAGTTCCAACTTCCAAGAAATCATTCACAAGTCTTGAAAGGTAAACCTCCTATATTATTATAAATAATTGTTGAAAAATATATAGATTATCTATTAGTTTAAAACCACATCTCTGAAAATATCTAGGTATCTAATACTTTAAGATTTATGGAGAAGTTTTGTGGTGTTCTCTAAATATAGAGATAGAAATTTTAGAATGGTATAATTGACCAAGTAATAAGAAATTAATATTGTAATTTTAAGCCAAATGATCAAATGATAAAGGCGAGAATAAGATACAAACAACCACTTATAAATGATATGGAAATAAGAACCACAAGAATTTTCTTAAATTAATGAGAAAATAATTCATGTTTTAAAGATGAGGTAACTATGTTCATGAATTTTGAAGATACATGAAGAATTTGATCAATATAATGGAAGAATGTAAGGAACCACACAAGGAACCACCCATTACTTAATTCTTCAACTATAAGGAACATGAGAACTATGAAAGTTATTAAACCAAAACCAGGGTCTTCAAATGAGATAAACATCAAAAAATACCTATGAAGAGGGAGTAAGGTAAATATTATGTAATTTTCACTGTTGAGGTGGATTGAGAAAATAAAATACTATAAGGTAAACTTACTATTCACTAAAGAATGAAGAATTATTTATTTGACTTGGTTTTTACACGATCCTTTATATCCAATTTTTTTTTAATAAACTAGTGAATCACCTCCGTAATAAATTTATAGAGAGAGATATATATATATAAATACATAGTGATGTATTAATTTAAATCTGTGAGATGGGATCTTCCCCAATTATTGTATGTAGGAAAATTCTTTTATAGAATCTCATAATCTTCTTTTGGTAGAATTTGATGTTTTACTTCGTATAGGACATAACTATTTATATAGATCCAACATCAACAATCATTAAAATAAAATATCTTTCCATATCTAAAACAATCTCATTATCCTGTATAGATACAAGGACGATTATGAATTACATTTATAAAATCCCTCAATGGTGTGGGTGTTGATACCCAATGAAGAATCCAGTCATTTATAAATGATTGAGAAAAATGAAATTGCTAACCCTGAGAACATTCCCATTATAATGGAATATAATTATGTTTTCCCCTAATGAATTATTTTTCTTTCCCAGGATTATGATATAGGATTCTTAATAGAACTCATATCTAAAGCCACACATATATCCAAGATCCCCAATATTATAGACCTGATATAACTAGAGGAAATAAATAACCAACCCCAAGATAATTTTTAAAAATGGTTCACAATCCTTAGCGAATCACCATGAATTGAACTAAATCTATTTTCCAAAAAATGGATTGTTCAATGTGGATTTTCATCAACAACAGATATCTCAAAAAATATCATCATAAAGAAAAAGTATCCACTACCAATTACTAATGACTTGTTTGAGAAACATTTTGGATATCAATTCTTCTCCGAATATATATAGTCATTGAAGATATCTTTAGTAAATATAAAAGAGGGAATATATTCAAAATACATATTTTCATATAAGATGTGGAAACTATGTGTTCATAGTGATACAATTTAGACTTATAAATTCCATGAAAATGTTTATAAACATGATAAATATATTCATTAGAGACTAAACTGGTAAATTTTTTATGGTATTTATAGATGATATTATCAAATACACAAAAATTAAGGAGGAAAATGAAGATAATATAATTATTTTTATAAACAATTTAATGTTGTATATGTTGTATATTATGTTTAGAAAATGTCACCTATAAATATACTAAGTTACATTACTGGCTTGTGTAATCATGAGTGATGGGATTTCTATGGATCCTTCCAAGACAAAGGTGATTACAGAATATACCAAACCCATAAGTTTCAGGGATATACATAGTTTTCTTGGATTATTTGGGTACTAGAAATTATTTCTGATATCTTTTTCATGATTTTATATCCAACTAAATACATTACCTTTATAGGGAGAAAGTATGTTTGGATAGAATAATATGATAAAATATTTAAGGAGATAAATAAGATGACAATAAATATAACTATAGTCACACTAACCTTAAGAAGATAATGGTTTTTGATATAAAATAATGGTTAAAATAAATGATTAGTTTGTGTACTCATGAAAAATAATAATGTGATAATCTATGCCTCATGAAAATTGAGTATCCATGATCAGAACTACCAAGCATATTATTTGGAGTTATCATTAATGGTATTTTCATTGAATATATCATGAAATTATATCTATGGATATAATCATGACATATATACTAATAAAAAGTATTTAATGTATATATTCACACATAATGGGATGAACATGAATAAATAAATATAGATTTAGTTAATCAAGGACTATAATTTCTCAATTAAATACCATCTTGTAAAGGTAAATAATGATGTTGATGCTCTTTGTAGAAATGAACCTACAACATTATCCATGACAGTCACTAAGAAAGTCCCTATATTAATGGATATATAAATGATGGATCTATAAATCATAAATTTTGGGAAGAAATACTACAGTTAACACATGATCTACCAATGATCTATTCAAGAGAAAATCAATGAGGAACAATGTGTTGATTTGGAGCTTCAAACTAAAATTAAAGAAAAAATATAAATGGAACTTCATGAAATACAACCATGAAATATATCGAGTCCATTTAAATAGAACTACACTCTATGTTTTATTATTACTATATATAAATAAAGTGATATTGGATGATTCACATAGCTCAAAATTCTCCATCCACCCTGGATGTACTAAGATATTTTGAGATCTTTTAGATGACTTTTAGTGGGATAACATGAAGGTAGATATTTATGACTAAACCACAAAGTGTTTGGTAAGTAATAATTTAAAAAAACAGTTTCATATAAGGTGACCCAATAATTTGATACATATATATTTCATTATTTTAGATTAATATTTAGTACATTTCATAATAATACATTCTCAAGGAACCGTAAGGATTAGTGTGTTTGGGGACTACATACATAATCAACTTAATTTATAAAATATCATTAACATATCCCACAAGATTGTTCTAAAATAGTACCCATCATTGATATTTATCACTTAATAAATTTCTTTATAACATAGGTGTAGAAGGAATCCAATGAAAGTGTGATCTTAGATTCTTAATAAGGGTAAACATAGGATATATCAATAAATGATCATAAGTGGGTATAATAATATGGGTATGATAACATGATCATAACTTAAGATAGTCAAACCAAATAAATCAAATATCATTGATCAAGAATCATGTAATATAGTATTTAAAATCAATATAAAAAAGTTATAATAGTGTAGAATCATTAACAATCAAACATGAACCATGAGAACATATCATAATAATAAGCCATAAATTTTTGGCATACACATAAACATAGAAAATCATTTACATATTCAAATACCAATGCCAAGGATATCATAGTGGATTGGGTTCACTCACTATTCCATAATTTCATTAGTCATGGTTCACTCCCAATACTATCATAGTGAAAAAATTCCCTTAATAAGTTAGGTGCACTCCTCGTATTAGTCCTTATTATCACATGCTATATTAATCTTTACCCAATGAATTATAAGGTTATATAATTCCAAGCCCACCCATAAAATAATGTAAATCATACATATGTGTTCCACAAGATCGTAAAATATTCATCATATCATCATATCATAACCCATATTATTTATACTAGTTTCATTAATATTTCATCATTTCAACATAGTATAACTCTAGGAAAAGAAATAGGATTTATAAAGTTTTTATCATAATGTAATTAACCCATGTGAAAAACAGGTTTCAATAAATCATCCTTAAATCATAGTCATAATACTACATCCATAAAATAAAAGTGGATGGTATAATAAGAT
The DNA here is from genome assembly GCA_963277665.1 of Viscum album. NCBI lineage: Eukaryota > Viridiplantae > Streptophyta > Magnoliopsida > Santalales > Viscaceae > Viscum > Viscum album. The sequence continues at coordinate 1,445,203,986 of OY728145.1, read as the reverse complement.
CATATCTATAATGACGCATACCAATCCTTAAATGATGATAACATAGATGAAAAATACCTTTAAAATAAAATCTGAAACTTTCTTAGAAAACATGAAAAAATATCATTTTCTTTTGATAACATATTATATAAAAATTCCTAGAATATTGAGAAAATAATTTTTTAGGAAAAAAATATATAAATTTTTTATTATTAAAAGAAAATAATATATATTATGGAAATAAAATGTTTTCATCCCATATATGTTAAAATACATCATTCTTTTAACATTTTTTCAATAACTAAAAATTAATTTTTTTTTTTGGAAATTTTTTCTTTAAAAATATTTCTTATAAAACATTATAAATAAATTTAAAGGTAATGAAAATGAAATTTTTGAATAATTTCAGTTATAGGTACAAACTTCTATAAAATGGTTTTTAAAATAAATGATATGGAAGAATAACTTTGATGACTAAAGATAAAATAAGGTCGATGTTCCTTTAAAATAATTTTCTTGACCATTTTTATTACAAAGAGAAGAAAATAGTAATAACACAAAAAAAAATTAATAGACATAAGATAATAAAATATCTGGTTTTTAAAGGATAATATCCATATATATTCCCTCAACATAAGTTTAACATAGGCAATACCAAAAATAAATGAGACTATAACATAAACTCTTTCCTCAACTCATGTATTGCATTAAACATGTTCAATTATTCAATATAATAAATATATAAAATTATAAATGTATTATAGATACATATTATTACATAATATATTATTAATAATTCCTTTTGTTATTTCCAATTATCCTTTTATTAACAATTCCATCACTAAAATGAACATTCGAGTGAAAAATGTTCCGTTATCCATACATTTTTTAATTGTATGGTTCTGATACTTAAACCATGGTTAGGGTTTTATCATATATTGAATATTAATAATGAAATAAACATAATATTTATTCATCATATAAAATTTTATAATAATCTATGTAAATTTATGATGAAAAATGAATTACATCACTTTGTGGATACGGTAGTTCATACGCACGCATGACTGATGTTTGCACATTTCAATGGATGGAATAAAAGGTAGGTAAATAATAATTAAAATTTAATGAAATATTATTATATCATTAATATAATATTTATATATATATATTCGTTAAATATATCCTTATATTCATCTATTTAAATTGGAAATGAAAAACTAATTGCATAGCTTAATGGAGGAGGTAGACTATATGTACGCACGAGGGATGTTATTATTTTAAAATGGATTAGATGGTAAGAAGGTAGATAATATATTATAACTGAAAAAAATAATTATTTTATAAACATAATATTTAAACATTAAATACCTCATAATATCCATCCATGAAATATGGTAATGGAAAAAAATCATAACGTTGTTTGGTGGCGTTGGTCTACACGTACGCATGAGCGATACTTTCATTTTGAAATTTATGGGAAGGTGGTGTAAAATGGTTTTCAACAATTTAAATTATATATTAGTATATTTATAATATTTGAGTCATAATTTTAGGGTGTATAAAACATATTTATAGGAAGAATAGTAATAGATAAACTTTTAAAGTGTCGGGAAAAGTGGTTATATCATTTTTAAGATACCTCCTTCGGCCTAAACCATAATCCTTCTTACAATGGACATAGTTTAATACCATGAGATAAAAAATTCGTGTAATTAATATAGTAAGGTATTTGGGTCTGTATTTTTTAATTTAGAGTGCTAAAAAATTGTTAATAAAGCAGGAGATGAGGTTCCCTTTTATAAATGAGGTGAGGGACACACAAGGAATTTTTTAAAAGATTTAAATAATTTAAAGTCACTTTATTATTAAAGTGGATAAAAATTTAAAATAATGTAAAAATATAATAATATAAATTCGAAATATATTCAACCAAAAACTTTGATACATTTTTGAATGGCATGTTTATCCTTATCTCTTAGTTTAACCCCAGTAAACCATTTTTATCCCTAATTGTCATAAAAACAATTGTACCCTTTTTACTGTTCATTATGAACAAAAATTGAATTTAACAAATTAAATTATATTAATTATGATTATTTTTAATATGGAATCCATTTTCAATGATTCAATTTCTATAAGTGGAACAAATTCATTTTAAAATAAGTTGAAAAAACTCATTGAAGCCCATTTTTTAGAAAATTGAATTTACAAGTATAAAAGTGAGTATACCTTCATTAGTTCCCATATAAAAAATATCATATAAATGTTAAAATATTTTTTTAATATATATTATATAAATTTATTTAACTTAATGAATCAGTCAATATTTTTTATGTTTTATGATAAAAACTCATTGTGTACCCATAAAATATTGTTTTCTAAAAAGTAAATTATTTTACCCTAAATGAGTTTATTTTCATTTATAACCAATTTATAACCCATGAATTAATTTTATATATGAGTATAAAATATTTTTATAAGTTTAATAATTTGAATTAATTTTTAAAATTTTATAAATTAACCATTGAACAAAATGTATATGATAAACACAATACTTGTAAACAAAATATTTCAAAATAGTTCTTTAGGGTCATGAGTACTTATTAAGTGAATTAGAAATTATTTTATATTTATATTTAGTTTAAATAAAATATATTTTGATTTATTTTATAATATATATACATTATTCATATAAGTTTAGTGGTTTATATAGATTAATCTATCAAATACATCAAATTTATTCAATATACATATATCATAAAATCTTGAAGTGTTGCATCAGAAACCCATAGGGATGATGAAAAAATTACCCATACCAACATACAAATGGGGGAACAAAACTACAGAATTTTTATGTTTATTAAAATCAAATATAATGCAAAAAATTCAATATGTATTTTTATGGAATGAATCACCAATAATTCCAACTTCATCACACTTTAAGAAGATTTCTTACTTAGTAAACATGCCAAGATGTATGTCAAGGAAGTAGAGAGTCCACTTGGGGAACCACTTTTGGTCTTTTATGATCAAGATCCAAGGTTCAAATATATGTTTTATAGGATTATTCATCATAAATTTAATACTAAGATAAACATTAGTATGTTATATCATCCCCAAATTGTTGGAAATCCTAAAAGGAACATCCATACACATGATGAAATGTTGAGAGATTGCATGATGGACATAAAAGTAGTTAGGAAAACATATTTCAATAGTTAATTTATCATAAAAAATATCTTCCAATCAAGTATCATTATATCATAATTTGAATCACTATATTATAATAGGTGTAGAACTCTAATATGTTGAGATGAAGTTGGTGAACATAAACTACATGGACCTGAACTTGTGAAAATGAAGATAGAAAATTTGTGGTCCATTTATAAATCGATTAACGCTTCTCATATTAAATAGAATATTCACACTGACAATAATAAAATATACATATGTTTTGAAGTTGAAGAGAATGTTTTACTTTTAATATCAACCTGGAAGAAATTCATTGTAATACCTTTTATCTAGATAGGTTATGAAATTCCGAAGGAATTTGAATTTTTTAGTTTTGTTGGAAGGTTTTTTTTAAGAACTGAGATATGAAATGAAATGTTCCATGATTGAACATACATAAATGGTGTTTTCCATAAATTTTAAGGATTTGGGTGTCTTAGGTGTTTGTGACGTGATCAAATAAAGGATTCATGGTCGATATTTTAAGAACAAATCAAAGCATTCCATTCACAATGTGACATAGTATTAAATCCATGATTATATCTAGGGTAGAGGTATCCTCCCTCTTCCTATGTGATTTATAGGATAATCATCTACTCATGACATGAAATGTTACAATGGTGTTTTTTAATAAAATGGGTGGTCATCTCACCTTTGTTTTTACTCGACTATGATAGCACAGGGAGGGTAGTTCTAGTGGATTCTCAACCACATATCCTCCATTGGTTCCCCCGTGAGAGGGGATTATTTTTGTGGTTATTGTAGATAATTACCTTCATTTTTACTTACTTTAATTTTGTATAAAAATATTTTTATCAATTTAATTTTGGGTATATATTTATTTTAACGATATTTTAGTGATAATTATTCTGAATGAAGTGTCTATTTCTCATCTTTCATAGAAGAGGACCTGATGTGATGTATGTACATAGTTGTGTTGCATTTTAGTGATTGTATTTCATTGTATGTTTTTCAAAAAGTTTTTTTGTTAAATTAATTTTAATTAACCATTAGGATTAATTAATAAATTGGTTCTTCTATGTGGATTTTGATTGGGGGTGTTTCAGGAGTGATTATCAACCTCTCTCTTGAGGTTTTAGTGAGTATTTTTGTAGCATCTTTGTTTTTTCTATGTAATAATTTGGAATATTTACAGGAATATTTTTGAATCTAGGATTTGGTGAGATATATGTTTTTGGTGTGGAACCAAGTATAGAAGGCACCACTGGTATTTGATTTTTATAGTGATTGATCCCATATCATGTTATAGTAGATTTTGAGCATTAATGTACACATAAAGCTTTAGAAATTTTCAACAATGTAGGGGGATTTACAATTTTTACATCATACCCCCATTTTATGTGTTTTATAATGTTCTAAAGACCTTATATGACTCCTAGTGGTCCCATAGGAATACAGCTGTGTGTTTCAGTGGAAATAAGGGGGTTGATGGCCTGTAGATAATACTCATTCTAAATTCCCGATCACATATCATGTAGTGTATAAGAAGATGATAAGTGTTCTTCCAATTCGGGGAAGATGAATGTTTGGTACTGCATGTTGTGCACTATGGATACACACATTTTAGTGGGACTAGGTATTGTAGTTAAGGTACATGTCCAGATATCTCATGTCAAGGGACAAGTCCATGTGGATGTGCAAGAACCAGAATACGTAAATGGGGTGCTAGACATGGGTATGGGTAGAGGAGACAAGAAACAAGCTGGGTAGCCAAGACATGTTGTGTACGGAGTGTACACGTCATGTGAGGTGACATAGCCATTCACCCATGTATGGGTGGGGACACACCTATAATATCAAATAGAGTGACATGCCATTTTACGTCACTAAAACCATATAAATCACCAAATACATTCCAATTATAGATAAGGGGCACGAAAAGTGTCCCGTTTCATGATACATGTTGTTTACTGTTGGTGTAAATCATGTACTCCACTTGAATATTTCTCCCACACACATCAATGTCTTCAGGAATTGGATAGATTCTCACGATTAGAATATACATAGTAGTTTTTTTCATGGAATATGATGGTGGAAATGGTTTTTGGTTTGTGTGATGCGGTGAAAGATGATGGTAGTGGGTTAATTAAAATTAATATATACACCAATATTAGTTGAGAGGGTTTACTAGGTCTATCTATGTGAGTATATAGTGTGGAATTATGTCCTCATTACAAGATTTTGATCCACTTGACAGGATGAGCTTGGATTTATTAGGTGTATAAATTTGGGAGGCCTGGGAGGGAACCTATTTCATATCAACTTCCTAAGGTAGGGTTCCTAGTATCATCATGACCATCGTGTAGGGTGAAGATCCCATATCTAGAAGTATATCCATTAGTTTTTATGGAATCATTAGTTATATGATCCTTTACTTAGTAGGTTATTTTAGTAGGGTTAATGGAATCATAGGGTATATGTTACCAAACTTAGCAGTTGGTTCCCGGGGGGTTCACAATATTATCAACATTACAATCCCTTATATCGGGTTTGGATCTAGATTTCGGTTTGAGGTATCTCCTAGTGGTTTTGGATATTATCTCCTATCTATGTAACTAGTATTTAGACTCTAAATGTTTTTTTGGTGTCCCGAAATAGTCCTATAAATGATCCTCTATTTTAGTTTTGTGATATCTAGAGTTCCAGATTAGCTTCCTGGTGTCCACCATCCGATACGGGCTTATACCCATTAAGAGTGTTGAGAAATTCTATGTTTCCAATAGGGTTAGTGGAGTCCCATCAAGGTTTATAGGGATCCCCTATCTAATTATCATTGTTTTCTATTCTCCTCCATGAAATTCCTCACAGAGATACCAAAAGAGCATGTTCTCCCAAGTGTGTTTCAACTGGGATGGTGAGGACGTGACATCGGCTTAGCGATACCCGATAGAGCGTGTTCTCTTGGATGATCCATCAATGATGGAAGAGTTGTTCCTGTTTGAGTGTTATCTCTAAAACATTCTATATGGTATACTAGAGGGAAACATGATGTGTGTTATCTCTCAAATAGGTTCCCTCAGGGATGGTAGGCTTAATGGTGTGAGATCCCCCCAATAACCATTACCGTTGATCCATGAGTAGAATCGTGTGGTTGGTTATAAGGTCAATAAATCCTGATATTTGGAGTTTCATACGAGTATATATGTGTGATTTTAGGATTTCATGTAGTGATTTCATTTTTCATGTTCAACACACCTTGTGGATTGAGTAGACTGGTCATGTATAGTGTAGTATTGTTTGAGATTATTCTCTCTCGCTTGTGCTCCCTCTATCATTGGATGAGTACACTATTAACTTTTAGTTCTTCCCCTTTATTTTTGGTTGTTGGGAGTTCCTAATATGTATTTTTATACTCACCTATATGTAGTATATTCCTACACATGTCATTTCATGTTTAGACGATAGTTATTTCTATAGAGTCTGAAGAGGTCCCAGAGAAATCCGGTCATAGTGAGATGGAAAAACTAAGGTGTATACTAGTGAATTATTAAGGTCTGCTCTAGTGGTTCCATTTTATAGTAGTACACTCCATCTATGTATACTAGACTTCATTTCAGTTTTTTATGGAGTTTTATTTTTCCCTTTTAACAATTTTATTAATTTTTCTCTTATATGAATGTGGGATGGATGTATTCTTTCATTTTTTATTCCATTTTTATTACCTATGCACTATTCCATCAAGATATATGTTGGTTCATGCATACATGTACTATAGCATAATCCCCCCCATGTATGTGATATTCCTACTCGGTGTTGGTCACCATCCCCTGGCCTTATGGAGGTTGTCTTGGGGTAGTTCTGGCTCGGACCCCAGTGGGTTGGGTCGTGACTGAGTGGTATCAGAGGAGGACCTTTCTTATGAATGGAGCCTTTGATACTGGTTTTAGATTTATGGAAATAGTGTTGATGTCTCTTGAGTTTGTATTTCAAGATAGACACTCTAGTGTTGTTGCATAAACTAACAAACCCATTCACCAAGACTCTGATAACCCTCTTCCTAACATGAAATATTTAATAATTGGTTGTAGGAAAATTTTGATACATGTATCATATAGTACTAGGTTGTGGTTTCCTTTTCCTTCTTGAATTTTCTCCTCATAATTGATTTTTTTTCTTTGGAACATCGTGATTCTATGTTACAATTATGCTATGACAATATCCAAAAATGGTTCCATTGTTGAATTGTGATGATGATATTCCCAGTGATGAGTCTTCAGTGAAGACCAATGTACAAGATCCGGTAACTCTATGTGATTCTCTAAGTGAGCCACAAATCATTTGGTTGTAGGTTATTCCATATGCTTATAATGAGTATACTCACATGATGAGTTCACTATAAGAGTTCTAGAGGCAGTGACCTCTAAGGTATCAGAGTGATCCAAACCCCCAATAAGAATATGACTAGATTGAGGTAGTCACACGTGTTTTCTTATTTCCGAGGACACATCCTAATCTGATGGGGGTTCTAGTGGTGTTTCTTTTGTAGATATCATCTAGGAAATGGTGGAGTCTAGTGACAAAGACCCAGGATGATATCATTCTAACTTGGAAAGAGTTTTAGTGACTCTTCTTGGGTTATTTTTATCTATCCACAATGATATTAGTGTGTATCCCAAAGCTTATATAGCTTCAAAGATATAGAATAGTCATGGAATATTATTCATGTAGGCTCAAAGACCATTAATTATACTCCATGGATATGGTTTGAGATCTACATCACGGACGATCAATCGAGGATTATGGTGGGATGTTTGAGATTCAATGATATCATTGGGAATTCCTACCAATGTTGGGGTTTCTGAGTGAACCCTGGCGGTGGATAGATTTCTGTATAAGAAGAATCTGGCTGTTAGTGATGGGAAAATAGGAGCATAGAGTTCAAATTCTAGTAACTAATGATATTCATAGGGATCCAAGCATGTGAGACACTTTCGGAGATGATATCAGGATAGAGGTACTATGTCTTAAGGCTCCCAAGATAGGATCTATTCAGTTGTGGAAGAGGCGGTGTTTCACTTGTGATGGACGGTGATATCTCACATGATATTATCCAACCTTTTATGATGTTGGGAGGGATATATTTGATCGACTATCCTTGTCGAGATAGTGACTAGATTGTTGAGTTATAATTGATGAAATACATTGTGGGGTAGGGGGAAGAGAAATAAGCGGTGAAAAACAGTTCCATATGTTTCCAAAACTACCCCATTATGGTATTATATAGGCTTAGGGAGCTGAAGGATGGGGTTTGAAAATCTATATCCCATTGAGAAAAATGACCCAAAGTAATTGAGGATGCTTAGAGTTATGCTCTGTACCCATTATACTTTTTTTATAGAATTATTAAACACTTTTTTGAGGTACTCTATTCTTTCCACTTCTTGGTCAAGGTCCATCCAGACTAATTTTGGGTGTTGGTAGAGCCTTGGTATAGTGATATTTGTGGTAGTTCAAAATCATGATGAAGTGGTATGATTCCCACACCAAGAAATTTTCTTCTGACATGATAAAATACCATGTGGGTGAGCCAGTGCAGCACAAAGGGGATAGTTTCATGGTGTGGTGGATGAGTTCCTTTGACTTCTGTGTTTGGGGAAGGGTTACATGTTGGAGTTTTGGAGAAGGAGCTAGTGATACCAGTGGAGGATTTATGCTCTACCCTTATGTTATAGGATCCTACAAATAGGATTAGTGACTACACACTTCTATAGATATTGTGACTTGACTCTAGGAGGAAATTGTGTTGCATATAATCTTTTCATAGTGGGAGGTAGACCTTAATATGATCTCCCTTGGTATGGGTTGGTTCCCAACCATCCATGCTAAAATGGTTGTCATTAGTGGATGTGGTGATGTTTTTAGCTTGTGGGATGATGTTTACCTCCTATGAGGAGTAATCTCGTGCCGATCAGGACAAGCTCGTGTGAGGGAAGATACAACCACTTGTAATCATGTATCTAGTATGAATCGTCAAGTACATGTGCTATGGGATTTTGTTTTACTGTTGTTGTGTTAGAGTTTAGGATGTCTACCCAAGGAGTTTTTGTGCTTTCCTCCCCCGTAAGAGTTGTTTTCTATATTGACCGGTACCTAAGGGAATCCCCGATATTTTTGGCACCATATCGATTTCCTCTAATGGAGCTGCATGAGTTTTTGTATAGTTGGAGGATTGCAAATAGAGGACCTAGTAAGACACAGAGTGTTACATTAGAATCCATGGGTTGTTCATTGGTACCCTCATGTTCTTTGAATTAGAGATTCACATGAGACACTTAAGTATGGAACCAAATAGCTCTAGTTGTAAGTGGTTACCCCTCCTCTTTTGTAGTGAGGTAGGAGGAACAACTAAGAGATTATTTTCATGAAATCACACATGATTGGATACCACATAGTTATGTTCATAATGGGTTAATAAATGTGGGGACTTTATCAAAAATTCAAGTATGGGTAGTGACACCAGTGATGCAGTGAGTCAATGTGATGAGGAGGTTTTTTTCCCTCAGTAGTACACATAGATGATTGTTGGTTATGCCTAGTCGAGTGGACTATTGGTGTTTTTATGAAAAATCGTGGGTTCAAATGTTTTAATGGTGTATTTTTCTCTTGACCATTAACATAGAAATAGTTGGGTCCGTGTTCTGTAGGCTCTATAGATATCTATTATACAGGTTAGATCTAGTAGAGACAACATTTTAGGCATGGAATTTTTGCTAGGAATAGATGTTGAGGGTGAATTCCATCCATGGGTGGATAATAATTTTCATGTTATGTATGTATCAATATCAGGTTAGTAGGGTGGTGAAAATTTATTCTTTTTTACCATAATTAGACTAGGTTATGGGTTTTTTCTACCTATTGTAGTTTATTAGAAAAATGAATGCCTCGTTGCATGATGTTGGCCTATTTTGAGTTGGAATTTAGGTGTTGTTTGGATGTTATAGTTCCCCCAGAGTGTATGTTTATAGACTACAAGAGAACCCTCTAGTGATATCATTGGAATGATAGATCCATTTGAGAGATAAATTTCCATATTTTGTGTAGGATTTCTCTTTTTGGGAATGAAAATCCATATGGTGGGGTGAGTTTAGTAACATAGAATTTTCCATGTAAGAACATAGAAATTAATAGGAATATTTCTAAATCTAGGTTCTATATTAGAGAGGGATTCCATGGCCTGGAGATCCTCTATGCGTTGGTATTAGATGTATTAGGTATATTTTATCACATGTGTGAATTTGTTTTAGTAAAAGTGGAATAAATCATGATTGGAGTATCAAATCAAAAATATGATACCACATTTGAGTTTAAAATGTGGTGTTTACCTTAAGAAAGATATAAAATTTGTTTACATTGGGTGTTTGATTGAGGTATTTTTTTTGAGTTTGTTTCTAATTTTAGTTTATTAAAATAAAATAATATCCTCTCACCCCCAATTTACCTGAATATTTGGTTTTTTTCCTTATTTCAGGCGGTTTTATTATTTTTACATCCCAACCCCCTATGATACATAGTTTTAAGGTTATAGAACCATATTATGATTGCTTGTGATCCCCTGGGTGAAGATCCATGGGTTTCAGTGGAAACTAGGGAATTTAAGGAGGCTCATAGGTAATTCCAATTTAGAATCCTTGATCTCATGGCATGTTATATAGTAGTACATGTTGTTTATTGTTCCCATTTAGGGATTCTAAACATTGTGGACTATACACTGTGTATGGGGGGGAATACTCTATATAGTGAGCCCAGGTTAAATATCTAAAAGACATATCCATACACATCATGTCAAGTGACAAGTACTTGTATAAGTACATGGATAGGTACATGGGAATAGTGTGCTAGACACGGACAAGGAGATGGGTATCCAAGACATAAAATATATCTAATTTACTTTCCATGTGGGTTGACATGTCCAGATGGTCTTGTATGGACAGTGATATTCCCATGAGATCAAACTGCATTACACATCATGTGACTTTGGTACATGCCATGTAGATCACTATATACATTCTAAGTAATGAGAGGGAACAATAATATGGATTTATTTCCAAATATATGCCATGTACTATGGGTATATTCCATGTAATCCCCTTGTATATTTCTCACTCATTCATCTCAATCATCAAGACTTGCATCAATCCCTCTGAGTATCCAATCTTGAGTAGTTTTCCATGTGGGATGCAATGGTGTCGATCGTTTTGGTGTATGGGTTTTGAACGAGGTGATACTACCGGGTCGCTTGATAGAGATGTATATACTAGTATCAATTGATAGGGTTCCCTTAGTATATTCCTCTAATGGTACAGTGTTGAATTATATGTTCAACAAAGGATTGTAATCCCATCTACTATATGAGGTTGGATATATCTGGTTTATCCCTTCAGGAGGTTAGGGTGGGATCTTATATCATATCAACTTCCCCGAGTAGGTCTATTGGTATCGTCATGACCATCATGAAGGGTGGAAATCCCATATCTAGTAGGATAGACAGTAGGGTTATTGGCTTCATTGGGTCTATGATCCCCTATTGTAATTAGGTTTTTGTACAGTTTTTGGAATTATTAGGTATAATATCCCCTACTATGTACATTGTTCTAGTGTGATTCATGGTATAATTGATTTTATGATCTCGTACATCAAATTTGGATCCAGATTTGGTTTTGTGTTATCTCCTAGCATTTCTAGGTATTATACCCTATCTATGTATCATGTATTGAGACTCAAGAGGTTTTGTGGTGTCCCCTAGTGGTCCTGCGGATGATCATCTATCTTAGTGTTATGATATCTTGATTTCTATAATAGGTTTGTGGTGTCCCCCATTTGGGATGGGTGTGATCCCCTTTCTATGTGATGAGATATTTTGGGTTTATAGTAGGGTTAATGGAGTCCCCAATCAAGGATGGTTGGGATCCCATATCTAAGTATCAATGCGCACTAAGATCTAACCTAACATTTTTCATGGAGAGAATAGATGAGCATGTTCTCTCAGGTGTGTACCACATTGGATGGTGGGGATGTGTTGTCGAATTAGCGATACCCGATGGAGCATGTTCTTTGGATGTTCCATCCAGGATGTCTGATTGATTCTTGATAGAGTAATACCTCTTGTACATTCTATATGATATGTTAGACTTGTACCTGATGTGTTTTATCTCTTGTATGGTTTTTATAATTGATGGAAGGGCTCATATGGTGTGATCCACTAGACGAACATTACCTTGGAGCCTCGAGTAGAATCTTATGGATGGTTGTGAGTTCAGGACCTTATTAAACTTGGAGTCTAAGATGAGTATATATGGGTGATTTTGGGATTCCTTGTGGTGGTGTCACATATTTTGGTCAACACACCATGTGGATTAAGATGACTAGTCTTGTATGGTTGAGTAGTGGTCAACATGATGTTTCTTGTTCTCTCTTGCTTATGTTACCTCAATATTGAGTTGAGTATACTATTGAATTTCAGTATCTCCATTTTATTATGGGTTTTTGGTGTTCTTAATATGTATTTTTATACTAACCCCTATATGGTATTCTCCCTCACATGTTCTATCTTATGCAGATAATAGGCCTTTCAAAAAAATTCTAAGAGGTCCTGGTGTAGGCATATAATAGTGAGCTAGACAAATAGAGGTGTAAATCATTTCTTGATCGAGTTTTATTATAGTGGTCACATTTGATAGCAGTACCCTACATCTGATTAGTTTTGAATCCTTTTTAGTTTTTTGTGGGATTTTATTTTTTCCTTTTATTGCTTTTAGTACTTTTTTTTACTCTAATTGTGGGATAGATGTATGCATGAATTTTTTTATTCTAGTTTTAATATCTTTTAACAATTTCATTGAGATGTGTGTGGTAATGTGTGTACATGTACCATAATATAATTCCACTCAGGTATTTGATTTGCTTATGCAGTGTTGATCACCATCCCCATGCCAATTGATGGCTGGTTTGGGGTAGTTGTGGCTCAGGCCCCAGTGGGTCAGGTAGTGACAAGTTAAGCCTCAGTAAGTTTTTAGGCAGTTAGGAATATTTAAATTAATTTAGATTATGTTTTTTATTTAATTATAAAAATTTTAATTATTTATAAATGATTATAATTATTATATTATATTTTTTTCTTGATTTATGGACCCATGGTGACGGTCGGTGGTTGATTAGACTTTGACAAGCTTAGGCAGGAGCTATCGGGTGGTGAATTTGAAATGTATTTAGCATTAAATTGAGGTTGATGTTCCCATGGACATATATCTATGGTAATTTCATTTAATTATTTATGATATTCATGTGATATGTGTTCTTTCCACTAAGGGTGTTTTAACTTCTTAATTTAAATAAATTATTTTATTTAAAATGATATGATATGATGTATTTAACAATGTATAAAGGGCCAAGATGGATCCTTGTGCACTACCTTTTTTTCCTTATCCACTGATATCTAAGTCCCTAATTATAATTTAAATCCCTAGGACACTTGAACCCTAAGATTTGTTTAGTAAATTAAATGAAATGGATGTGATTTAGCGGGCCTAGGGATAGGTTCCCCTAGTGACCTCTTGGGTATAGGTGAGCGATAACTTGAAATGAATGCCAAGGGATTAGTCATGTATAAACCTTGAGATGCCTTAGAGAAATTAGTAAAGTTAATACAATAATGGGGTGAGTTTTCAATTCCCACTATTTTATGAGAAATGGGAAGATGATCCCTAGGTAGATTGGTGTTAGTTTGGGTGTGTAGACCAGTCTAGGATCGTATGAATATTGAGAGGGTCTTGACCCTTTTCACTAGAGAGGTTCCTAAATGGAGTTTCATTGGATTACAAGGAGGTTATGGCTTGATTATGATAATTTCGTGGGACACCATGACATAAAAGTGATGGGTTTTTACCTAAGATACATGTTTAAGATAAAGGAACCCATAAAGGGTTCTCAAGCATGATGAGACCTTGGGGACCCCAATGGTTTCCCTACTCATATGTTGGCCATAGAGAGGGTTTGTATGGATAATGGGTAGTGATGATCATGGTTGTTACCTTAAGACCTAGATCGATGATGTAAGCCTTATATAGATATATTGACTATGAAATTTGATGTTTTTGGTGGGACACACTTCCTATCGACGTGTATTGAGATACATGGGATGCATAGGAAATGCTTCTAGGATCTGGCCATCATGCATGATATCATTTTGGGATGCCTTGGACACATTCCATGGATCTAGATGGTGTGATATCTGGTTGGGTAACTAAACCCCTATACTTAGGATAGGTTATTGGAAAAATTGGAACCACATATGTTAACTTAAATGACTTAGATGTTAGGTGAAGGAGAGATAAACCCCTAAACTATGATGAGGTGCTTCCTGATAGGGTGCACCCTGTCTCTAGGTGATAGATTCGACATAGGGAGCCCATGGAGTTTTCATATTTGGTTTAACTAGTAAGGTGTGTCCTCACTCTAGATGATGGATTCATAATAGGGTAGAGTCACACCACTTGATCTAAGATATGGATTACTGAAAGGTGTTCCATATCTCTATGTGAATGATTCTAGGAAGGGAAATCATATGATTTTCTAGATACGTTTGGATTTCCTAAGAAATAATCTTAGTAATTTTTATGATATAAATTTTTTATTCCTTGTGAATGATCCATATATCTATATGGTTGGATTGATAGTCCACGAAGTGATACTATGAAGGGGGAATAATTACCCTATACTCGGATGAGGTTATTTCTAACAAGAGAAAGCCACACCCCTAGACTCAGATAATGTGTTCTTTCTAGAATAGTATTCCATGGATCTAGGTAATGGGTAGACTATGAGCATGATTTTGATTTCCTAGGACACACTCATAGGAATTAGACATTGGGAATGATATTGGTAATCACAATAGCTTTACATGCTCAAAGACACCCTGACACTAGATGAAGCTAGTTTGGGTTGATCCCATGTTCAGTGGAAAACCCCAAGGATAAACATTGGTTATTTTTTAAAACTTATTTATTTATTTATTGATTTAGTGGATCATATCACATATGTATAATAACTTTTCTAGTCATGTAAGGGATTTCATCGGTGGTTCCCTAATGAGTTGCACTCATACCCTACTCTGGTAGACATAGAACTCTGGTACACATGTAGACTTCACTGATCATAGGTTCAGGTTTTGAAAAGGCCCAGTGTAGCATGATTGAGAAAAAATAATCAAAATGGGTTAGGTTGATGGATGAAGTACGGCTCGGGGATGTAATAGAGCCTCATAAATTATATTTCCTTTTTTATTTTTTATATGTGATTAGTTTTATGGTCATTCAAAAGTTTTATATCATGATTCTATATGATTTCGTACCTACTGCATTTCACTTATTATTTTTTCTGGTAATTTGATTTTATGTAATCTATTTTTTATTATTCATAGATAGTGTTTAGTTATTTTAATAATATTGTGCACTCTAATTTGGTGGTATAGCCTCCCCATATTTACACCATATATCTCTACTACCAGTCGAATGCCTTTGGAATATATGGAGGTCTAATTGGGGTCCTAGGGACTATATGATAAGAATATAATTCAATTTCATGAAAATTTAATATTTATACAACCCTACAACTAACTATAACAATTATAGTGGTGATTATGGGTGTAAATTACATAAGGGAGTCTTGTTTTTTGTGAGTAAATAAATAAATAAAAAATAATCAAAAAATTGAAAAATTAATACTCATAATAAAGTGATGTGAAATTCTGGTGAAAATGGTGAGAGTGGTGTGTTAAGTATAGAATGATGATAGAGATAAATAAATACAACCAAATTGATGAATTTAGGATACTTTAACTATTTATTATTGATAAAAAATATTTTCTCCAATTCTACTAAAGTTAACACAATTATTCAATGATTTTAGAAAAAGTAGAGAATCACTAATTAAACACTTTTTCTCAAAGCAGTGAATAATTTTATTAAAATGAGTAGGATTAGAGAACATAGTTCTATCTGTAAAAAATTGTTGTAGATTCACTAATCATACACGTCAATGAACATCCATAGTTTAATGAACATTATTTAGTTTTGTTCTCTTAATCAGACATTTAGAATCAATCAATTAATTATATTAAATAAACATAGCTTCCTTTTCTTATTTTCAATACTCTGGTTCCTGATCAAGGGTTAAATGATTCACAATATTCACTGATCTAATCTTGATAAGTGTGAAATGATGCTCATAATAGAATAATAATGAACATAGAATATAAAATTTCCTTGATAAAATGTTTTAATTGAATCATAATGGATAAATATAAATCACTTCAACATAGTATAAATTCTTTAAGCTATTTAGTTACTCATATGTGTGAAAATATAAATCTATAGATCATGAATAAATATAAATAGAAGCATCTGAGGAGAGATCACCTCTTTCTTGAAGCTCCAACTCTGGATTTAGTTTTACTAAGTTCTCCATTTTCTACCTACTCTTTCTATTGTATACTGTGATGCAGGCTGATGGATGTTAATCACATCTAATAACCCCTCTTTAATTTTGTATCTTCTACTTTTAAATAAGAAATTTGTGTGTCGTAGAATCGCATGATCACAATAACTAGTTAAAAACCATGCTCTGACTTCATTGTGGCATGGTTGTGATTGTACATTATCCTCAGTGGTGACCAAATCCCAACTCCCTCACCTAATTGAATAGAAAACTACTCAAAAGGTTTTTCATGAATCAACCATGATCCAAATATCAATTTCTCTCCATGTGGAATGATCAATGGTCATGATCACCTAAATTGAATATCACTTGTGCCATAATCTCCTTCACAATTTAGTTTTTCTAACTCAGGTAGATAAGAAGATTTAGAAATTATTCTTTAATTTTTTTGGAAATTAAATTTTCCTCTATAATTTTTTACCTCAGGGGACATTGGATCAACGTTCTATACCCTTACAGAGCTAAGAATGCATGCCCAAATCTATTATAAGGGCTCAAAATACACTAGATGACATCAATAAAATATATATTCTATTTTACATTTTTAATTTTATTTAATAATAATAATAATAATATATTATATTATAAAAAATAGGTGTCTCATCACCTAGGATCGAATTCTACCTTATTAGTGGTGACCCAAAGTAAATATTAAATAGAGGAACTCAACTTTGATTTATCATCCTCCACAGGATCATCTCATCGTTTATAATGGATTCTTGAATTTGATATTTTATAGGGATTTCAGAATCATAAAACTCAAGCGGTAAAGACCTATCCTTCAAACGAAGACTTGAGTATATCCTTACTAAACCTCGGTTCACATCAATTCAGAATTGGGGGCTCAACAACTGAAAGAATAGATTTGAAATGGTGGAGTATCGGTGGTCTTAACCGGATTGATCCTGGTTTGACATCATATTCTATGTGGCTCAGAGGATGTGGGTTGTTTATTTCATGTTTTCCATGTAAATCGGAAGTGGATTTGATCTTTAGGTAGCTCGATTCTCCTTTGACCGTGGTGGCACATAAGTGTGGATTGGGGTGATGTTCAAAATGTGATTGTTTAAAAATCAATGATGGAATTGGGGATTCAATGGGGAAGAAGTAACATGGGACACGGTGGGGCATTTACCAGTACAGTTGTGTCGATAGGTTCTTAATCATGTGTTCAGTGAGGGAGAAATATCCTTTAGTGACTGCTCAGGGTCTCAACTACTTCTTCATCATGGTTACTAAAATTGGTCTATAATATCATGGTTGGTAGATTAGCTAAATCATGGTAGTTTAGAAGGAAATGAATGTTAGGTACTAAGGATGGTCACAAAACCACTTCTAAAGTGAATTGTTGGTTCAATGGATTTCTCCTCACTATTAGTATACTTACCATGTTAGACTATGGTAATGTGGTAAGTAGTTGATAAGCTCATGTTCAGTATAAAATCCAGTCTCATGGTAGGTTTCCACCCTTCATACATGTTTAGTATATTTATCATGGCCTTCATGTGGTATCCTCACAATTTCGTCACGCAGAACATTTTCATGTTTAATGTACTAATCATGGACCTTTCACATGTAATCATTATAAAAATTGCACCACATAATTTTCCTAGAATAAATAAATCAACCAATTAGATTAAAAAAAATTAAATAAAAATAAATAAAAATATAATATTAAAAAATAATGTTTATTAAAAATCTTGAAAGAATTTATAATTTTATTTAATACTCAAATAAAAAAAATATAAAATTTATTGTTTTGAAATACATTTGAAATTAAAATAAATAAATAAAAGAATAAAAATAAATATCTAATTATTATTATTTTAAAGATCATAAAAGGAATAAATAAATAAATAAATTTTAATGCATAATCTAATATAAAAATAATTTTTTTTTAATAATTACCTACAAATATATTAATTATCCAAATAACTAAAATAATCAATAAAATAATAATTTTAACTGAAAATTACATGTATTAATTATTTAAAAAATAATTAAAAATGGTTGTACATTATTCATGTAATATGCTTTTTTTGAATTATAATCAAAATTAATTTCAACATATTATATAGAAAACTATAATGAAATAAAATGAACATAAAATTCCCCAACAGTAAATCAATTTAACATCTACGAAATTCAATGCATTTTATTTATTCACAAATAATGTTAAAAGGTAATGATCATCTGACCTAAGTACTAAATCACACAAAAATAAAAGGAAATAAAAATCCATCCATTTTTTATAATGATCATGCCTCCTCTATTAGTGCCACCAACTATCAAATTTCAATTCTAATTTGAGTTCATGTACCGGGATTCAAACATATTAGATAGAAGTTGATTTAAAATGTAAACAAAAGACACATGAAATTAGCACTCTCCACTATGATCCAAAAATCATAGTTTCATTTTAGCTTCATTGATTCTACTTAAAAGATAATTTATAAGTCTATTCCCCTTCTTCATCTGGGTTCAATATTCCCCTCACTTTAATGAACTCGTTTTTTACTAGTAGACAATTTATTTTGTTTTTCTGTTTTTTATTTTTTCTATCCATGTATATGCATAGAACTATAGAAAATCACTTATTGGATATGTATATAGGGATTACACACACACACACACACACCTAGTTCCTAATGTCTCAATGATTCACTATGGGATTCAAATTATAAATTTTATGCTAGTTACAAAGCCCTTATATTGTTATATTTTGAGTTAGATCCTTAATATGCTAGTTAAAAATGGGAATTAAAGTAGGTTCAAGTGCATATTTAAGTTTTTAACAAGTTATAATATCAATTCCTCAAAAATATATCTCATCAAACTCCCATTCATAGTTCCTAAAATAAATTTCCATAAAAAATAGTGTGACATCTCTCTATAATCACTTAATTATAGAAATTTTAGAATTATGGAAAATCCACAATTATATATTTGATTATCACATGGGCAGGATGTATTGATGCAATTTTTTTCAAAAAAATCAACATACTAAATTTGTGTTTACAGAAACCCTAAAATGATTCATGGAAGTGAGGAATTTTAAAAAAATAGGGGTTTTAATGTGTCTATATTGAATTGAAAATCATCTCTATTAAGACCCCTTCCCCACACTTAAAACTCAAAAATGTCTCCATTATTGAATCTCAAAGTGGGAGGCACAAGGAAACATTTTGTATTAATTAAATTGGATTATCAGCATAGAAAATGTTTTGTTTTAACGAGTTGTAGGGAAGTTCAAAATTTGGTTTTCCACACAATAGTCAAGAAAAAAACATGAAAATGTGATCCCAAATGGACACTACCATATAACTAGGAATAGAAAATGATTTACAAAATTTGTCTTGTTATAGGTGTGTTCAAGAATTATTTCTAAGGGATCATAAAAAAAATCATGTATTTGAATCAAAAATAGAGTGACCAATAAGGTTTAAACACATATTCCAGTATGTAATTCATAGTTTTATCAATAATTTTACATCAATAACTTCAATGAAACTAGGAGAAGCACTATAAATATAATAATAAATAAATTATAATAGATACTCCGTATATATTTACAATCTATTCACAATGTCTTATAAAAATTTGCAACACCCCTTTAAGTAATTGATACAATCTCTGGTCACAATCTCAAGTTCCTAAAAATTAACATTTCATAAGGAGTTTCTAAAATAGAAAAACAAAGTAATATTTCAGGGATGTTTTATATGATTTTATCTGCTCAAATTTCCTCCTATTTTTCATGTTTAAAATATTTCTTCCACTAGTAAAAATTTCTCATAATTGACTATGCTCACTTCCCATGGTCCCTTGTCCCTCTACAAAACCAATTTTCATGGTAACATCACCTGATGCACACCACATTCACCTCATGGTCGGTAGACTGAGACACTTTAAAACAAGAAGAAACAAATATTTATTAATAATATTTCAATGAAACTCCAAAAACCTTAGTGCATCGACCTAGGGAGATAAGATTCCTTGTTGGAAGCATTTATTTAAACAAGTAGTAAAACAAGACAATGAGAAAAGCATGGGTTTTTTTTCATGTAGTGGTAGTTTTATATTCCCCAACCTAGAAAAATCCTCTAAATATTTTATTTATGATCAATCAATGGTTAATAATTTTTTTTAATTTAAGAATCTACATTTTCTTTGGAAAATTGAACCTTTTCACACAAGACCTCATGCAACTTTGTAGCGAGAATAATTCAACCTAAAAAATAAAAAACACCAGGACTAATCCTCCTTCCATAAAAATATTAAATATATAGATTACCCTTTAATGAGTTAATAAAAGTATAAAATAACTTTTAAAATATGTTATATTGATCAGATAAACATTTTTTCTCACCAGCACTCTCCCTCACACTTGTGACATTTTCATGTTCAAAAATGGAAATAGTAGTGAAAATATGTGCCTCCTGATCAACAATAGAATAAATCTTGGACCTAAATTCCTTAGGAGAGGTAGGGAAGAGTCTTAAATGATTCAAATAAATTCTAGAATTAATGGAAAATAATATCACCATCTAAGTGATATAAAGAGGTATAGACAAATCTATTTTCTTCATGATGTAAAATTTCAGGAAAAACATCTTACTCACTCTTAAAAAATTGGTAAAAATCAACATTATCTCCAAGATAAATATAAATAACTATGGACTTTGACTTATCCTTATAAAATTAATTTATAATATAAGAATTACTATAAATAGACTTTCATTCCTTAGTTTTTTAGGATGGGAAAGTATATTAAGGGTTGGGTGCATGAGAGGGATAAAATATTTGAACATAATGAGAAAAAACTATAAATAAGATAACATAGTTTATGCATGACTAATTCATTTCATCGGGAAATGTATTTACTAATTTGGTTCTCAATTCTCTCTAGCCTTTCCATCTCACATGTTGACTCAGATTGAACAAAATGTCCTTCAAAATGTTCATTGATAGATTCAATGATTATATAATCAAATGGATGATTATTTCCATTTCTAACCAAATATATATAATCCTAATTCACAACAATGATCAAATTAAATATCACCTCTTGTAAAGGATCATTGTAAACATGAAATTCTTCTTGTTCCACAGTAGTATTAAGGGTAGTATTTCCATTTGATGCATAAATAATAGTGCCTGAAATGGCTAAGAATAACCTATTTAAATTGACTAGAAATTTTTTATCACACTCAATGTGTAGAATATTGAATTTAGTGGGAAATTATTATTTCCCAACATAAACTAACATGCCATTTACCCTCCCATAATGGTAGTAAAGTGACCTATCATCTATCTTCAGTGACAGTAATGCTTTTTTCAACTACATGTGGCACAACTATTGGAATAGGGAGTAGGGTATAAGATTAATTATAGCTCTAAAATCACACAAGAAACTAATCTCCCCACACCCACCAATTCTATAATAAATAAAAAAACTATCATATTCTTTCGGTTTGGGGTAAATCTTCTTTTAAACTATATAACTACACTCTTTATTCAAATTTACTATTGATCACTCACCTGAATCACTTTTTCATGTACCGTTTATGAAAATTTAGATAAGATCATATTTTTTCAAATAATACACAAATGTAATGTTAGTAATAAATATCCAACACATTTGGAAGAATTTAAGGTAATCTGGTTCATTGTTCTTTTATATTATTTGTAGAAATGGATGATAGGGGATAATTCTTTAAAATAGATAGATTATTCTCATCATCCTCAAAACTGACCTTATACATTACCTCCTTTACTAACTCAAATTTCATTTTCCTTTATTCTTTGGTTATCTCATGTGATGGTTTATGATTTTTCTCATATTCTTCAGAGCTATCTGTATTTCTAGATTCAGTATTTACCAATTTTTTCTTTATATTTTCATTTTTAATATCAATTTCATCATACCTAGACTCCTCCCTAAATAGTTTTTAATTTTTTTTTGACTTCTCTTGTATATTGCTGTCATCAAATTTTCTCTTAGGTTTTACGTAGTGGTGTTGGGTAGTTTACTTTTATCTCTTCCTCCTAAATATCTAACCATATGACCCATTTTCAGCTCTAGACCATGAATACTAGTGTTTGTATCATTTTTTAATGAACCAATTTCACCCAAGACCTATTGAAACATTCCTTTAATTTACCCTTGAGAATTTAATGATTCGCCCACATATTGATTTTGGAAATATTTATTGGGGTGTGTTTTTTAATTTGGGACATTTTACTATTTAATTACACCTTTTTATTTCCACGACATGTTAGGGTGATTTTTTTAATCTAAAATTATAATTATTAGATTATTAATCATTGTAAACCTGATTTCTAGTCCTTTAACTATAAAACTAAGAAATATCCTCTAGATGGATAAAGAGGTTGTTGTTGGGACAAAAAATTTGATAGTGACCAAACAACCAACAGGGAAAACATCATTCCCTAAGTGTTTATTCATTAACAATAGTATATTTAATATAAGCTTCATGCTATGAATGGTTTTTTTCTTATTTCAATTTCATTTTAACTATTGGTTTAATTTATCGAACAATTTCTTAATCTGATCATTATTAAAATTGTATAATTCACCACCATAAGATTGGTCCACTAATTTTTATTTCTATATGGTGAGATAATTATAAAAGTTACACATGACTAGGTGGGTTACTAACTAATTATTTTGAATTTACCCAATAATACTTCTAAACCTATCCCATCCCTCATGAAAGAACTCTCCCTCGTCCTAGAAAAAACCTGTAAGTAAGTGTCTAACCTTGATGGGGGTGTTCTTAGGGTATAATTTAAGGACATGCACATTGAAAATATCATCCCATAATTCATACATTTTCTCACCAAGGATTTGGAACCATGTCCTAGACCTCGCCATAAAATATAATGTACAAAATAATAATCTCAACTCTTCTTCACTCAAACTTTGTAGTGTAAATTGTTAGAAAGAACCACAAAAATCACTAATAAAATCATGTAACACCTATGTAAGTAGACCATTGAATTAAGGAAACAAAGATAGATTAGAATATTTGATATCGTAGTTCCTAGACTAGGAGATAACCAGATACAAGAGGGATTATATGATATTGTTGGAGGTTGAAACTCTGTAATTATAGTTCTCTAATGGGTAGGGACTAAGGGATGATCTAATTCCATATTTTCATTGGGATTTTTTGGTCCTTCATTTTCCATATATTTCATTTTCATTTTTTTATTAATTTAGATAAGTTATTATTGATTTTGTGAAATGGAGTATAATCGTTATCTTAGAAGACCATATGTGTATGCAGATAGTTAAAAGGAACTACACACACAACAGCTTTCAATTTATTTTTTTCAATTTTATTTTATATATGTGGTTTTATTTATATATATGTTTTTTAATTTGTTTCATATTTTAATTTTTTTGAATGTTTTTTTTATATTGGACACTCGTTCCCTCTCTAGTAATGGCACCAAAATGTGAATATAACATTTTTGAATTTCATGAAAATTTAATATTTACAAACCCTAAAACTACCTATAACTAGTATAGTGGGGATTAGGGTTATCTATTCCATAGGGTAGGCTAGTTGTGTGTGAGTGATCAAAATAAGAAAACAAATCAAAAACAAATGCTATAAAATAGTGTTGATGATAAAGTGATGTGATATTGTTGTGAAAATAGTGGAATTGGTGTATGAAGCCATGAATGATTATATAGTGAAAGATATACAGTATAATTGTTTAATTTATAGTCTGCATACTATTTTTAACTAATAAAATGATGTTCTGTAGACCTGTCCAAGTCAATACAATTATTTAGTGCTTTGAGAAAATGAGGAGATTCACTCAGTCGTCACTTCTATGAACATCCATAGTTTGATAAATTTTCATTTGTTTATATATTTTGATCATAGATTTTTAATTAATCTATTAAATATATAGGATATGTTCTATATCCTTTTTTATTTTCAATACATAGTTTTATGATCATGGGGAAAATGATTCACTACTACCACTCATTGATTCTTGAGTAGTGTGTAATGATGTTCATAATTGAACGATAATGAACACTATAATTAAAATATCACTGAACAAAAATTTAAAAAAAAATAATAATGGTTAATGTTATATTAGTTAATTATAGTCTGAATTCACTATGTTTTTTATTTGCTCATGATTGTGAAAATAGAAATCATAAGAGTATAATGAAAGGTGAACGAAAACATCTCTTTTGAGATCACCTTTGTCCTGATGTTCCAAATTCAGATCTGAATCTTCTTCCACCTATATTTTCTACCTCTCCTTTTTATACTCTATTTTGATGATGGATGATGCATTTTAGTCATATATTATCACCCTGTCCTTCAAAATGTATCTTCTACTTTTTGATAGAAAATTCACGCACATTTGAATTCCACACTGACTTTCACTACTTAGTAACCATTCCTCGACATCCATGTAGCTTGGTTGTGACAGTATATCATCCTCAGGAGTGAAAAAATAAAATAACCCTCCAATAAAATAATACCCAACTACTGAAAACTCCATACCATTTCAAAAATGTTATCCAAATCTCAGATGCTCTCAATGTGGAAGGACTAATGGTCATGATCACCGGAATTGAATATCGCTCATACTATGTTCTCCTTCACCTATTATTTTTCATAATTCAGGTAGAAAATTTTTTATGTAAATAATTTAGTGATATTTTTTAAAAATTAAATTTACCTTTGTAATTTTATAATGTGAGAGAGGTTGGAACAATTTTTTGGGCCCTTTCAGTGCTTAGCAGGCATGCCTATATCCATTATGATGGCTCATACATCACTAACTGACATCCAGAATATATATATATATATATATATATATATATATTAAATTACTATTACATATGTATATATATGTGTGTGGCTTGTTGTTATTATTATTATATTAAAAATTATGGTGGCTCATCCCACGATCATGACTTCTTCTACAATGGTGGTGAATTGAAGTAAATATTCAATAGAGGACCTCAACTTCTTGTAATCAACCTCCACTACCTCAACTCAACATAACAATGGATTCTGAACTTTGAGATTGGTGAGGGGTTTTATCAACTTCAATATGAAGTTTTCCGGACATCTCTTTCAGGCGATGACTTGCTCGCATCCCCTCTAAATCATGGTGTTCACTACTTCCTATTTTAGGGTTCAATAACCAAAAGAGGCATCATGAAATGGTGGTGTCTTACAAGTCTCTAGAAAATTCATCATGGATTAGATTTATCTATGGTGTGGATGAGATGATATATGTTGTGGCCCTTCAGTCATCCAAGGAAAGTGGTGGCAGCTTTGATCTTGTGGTGTCTTGATTCTTCTTCATCCATGGTAGTGCACGATGGTGGATCATGGAGCTATTCGTTGAGGACTTCTTTAGAAAATCATGGTTGAATTGAGACCTTAATAGGGAACTATTTTATTAATAACTTAGTGGTTCATGAATAGTGTAGTGGTATCAATAGGTTCTTAATCAGGTGGTTGATGAGGGCAGCATCTCCTCTAGTGATTTCTCAGGGGATCGACTACTGCTTCAACATAGTTTCTAAAATTGTTCCATAATATCATAGTCAGTATATTTATTGAAATACAGTCGGTCAAAATGAAATACACGGTTGGTATTCTATATGAGCCCTTGAGCACTTACTAAGTGCATGTTTGGTTCAATGTATTTCACCTCATGGTCATTATAATGACTGTGAGAGACTATGGTCTTGTGATAAGTAGTGAATAGGATCATGGTCAATTGAGAATCCATTCTCATGGTTTTTTTCCACCCTTTATGTGCAATTAGTATAATGAACATGGATTTCAGGAAGTATCTTCCCACTTTACTCATGTGGTATGTTCTCACAGCCAGTATACAGACCATGGACCTTACGCGTGTAGTTGGTATACCGACCAAAACATGTACTTTACCTAGAAAAAAAACTAAACCTTTTAAATTCAAGTTCAAAATACATAAAAATAAATAAAATAAAAATAAAAATAAATTACATTATTTACAAATTAACAAAATAATCAATAGATTTATTTAATTCTGAAATTTAAAACATTAAAAAAATATTTTTTTAAATACAACTTAAATTAAAATAAATGAATAATAGAATAATACACAATATTTAGTAATTATTATTTTAAAAAGAATAAAAAGGAAAAAAATTAATACCAGTACATAATTTATTATAAAAACAATGATTTTTAATAATTACTTATTAAAATTTATATTATACAAATAATTAAAATAATCCTTAAAATGGATATTTTTACATATAATTTTTAGTCATTATTAATTAGAACATAATTAACAAGATTTTAACATTATTAAAGTACAAATTGTATTTTGACATTATAAGCACAATTAATTATAATAAATGACGTAGAAAGCTAAATTGAAATAAAATCAATTCCACTACTCTAGTATGGGAACTAATCAGTTTTCGCGACTCAAGGGGGAGACATTATAAAGTTGTATCATAAGATTGATCTAACTAATATCACAAATTATAATGGATTTTTATTTTATCAAAATATTTGGGGAGATGGTAGACATGTGATATAGTATTGTGTTTTACCTTGTCACGAATATTGGACTGGTACATTGCGAACAACTTTTTTTAAAATCTAGGTTACCCAGGGCATGGAGCTGCTACTTTTGGATTTTGAGGTTATTGTTATTTTATTTCAAAAAATTTCAAACACTTGGATTTTGGAGATATGATTTATGTTCTTTTTATCTCATAACTCGTAGGTAATATAGTTTTTTTACATGTATCTTATTTGTAATGTAGGATTAACATGAAATATATCTTCTTATGTGTGATTGATATCAATGATGATGAATGTTTAGTTGTTTAAAGTGTTAATAAAAACCTATATACTGTTTTTCCAAATAACATGCTTGTTTCATTCTACTTTGGTAGACTAGATTGTGTTTTTATTATGATTACAAGTCATTGGGATCCTATGATGGGATTCACGGTGGTGAAAACTATTTAATACCTCATGTAAGGGATGTATTGTGACCCTAGTTGGTTTTCAAATGAATATGATCCTTTTTTGGTGGGCCCCATGTGGGTGATTACGATAGTGTGCTAGAAAGAAAAGGTATTCGGTCATTTAAATTATTAACAACAACCTATATGGTGTTTTCCCATATATATTCTTGGTATAATACTATTTATCTTGACCACATGACTTAAGGACACTCAATAAGGATCATGGATGGGAGTTTTCTTTATGTATATGTGTGTATCAGTCTGATATTAGGATCCTGAAGTGTGTAGTCTCATATGTGGATACTATGTGAGATTCAGTTCTTGTGTGTAGTTTGATGAGTTAATATTGGATGTCATTGGTGTATATGCGATAACTCTTAGGTGACATTTGAGATGGGAGTGGAGGTTTTCCCTTATATTTGTTTCATATGTGAGATATAACCTTGGAGTTAGGTTATAGATCCTTGTAACTTGAGAGAGGACTTGAAATATCAGTGAGCCTATTATTAAAATTATGAAGAGGGATGTTTTCCCGTACTGTTGTTGATGTGTGTTTTATGAGGGTAAACATGGTGAGGTTTATCCCAGTTTTCTGAGTTCCATTGATATAGGATTCATTGATATATTACGTGGGTTATGATATCTATTTATGTGAGTTGATAATAGGTATGTTGTTAGGCATGGGGAAGTATTGGACTTTTCGAGATATAACACAATGAGTTCTATTTATTGGGTATCGAGGCTTGCTTTTGGAGGGATTTATTATTAATATTACTTATCCTATTGATTCTGGATGTACTATTAGATGTTCAATGAGAGAGTTGGTATATGCTTCTGGTTTAGTCATGATATTTTTTGGTGGATGATTATTCAATATATCCCAAAATGGGTGAGATTTTGATTATAAGGAGTGTTAAGGGTGATTTTGGTTAGATGATATTGTCATGAATGTGTATCTTGATTAGTATATTAGAAGTGTGATCCTAGGTATGATAACATGAGACTCTTGGGAGCATGAGTTGGTAGATTAAATTTAGTAGAATAATATAATACAATCATTAGACTTGGATTTTATTGGGCATCACATATTGGGTATGCATGATGATGTCAAAGTATGGATAAGTGATTGGTCATTTATTAGATAAGGACCAATGGTTTTGATAAAATTATATGTTCTTGGTTACCTAGAACATAATTACCATGAGAGAAGTACCTCTGTGGTGGATGAGACGTCGAAATGGTTCGGTTATAGTGACATGAGTGATCCAGGTTTATCTTAATTAGGTATTGATAAGATGGGTGATAGTGGATCTAGGAAAATGGCATGCATTATGGATCTTATAAGGGTTTATCTCAAGAGTGATATAAGGAAATTTAAATAGTGGGCTATATACCATTGGCCATTTGAGGATGTAACCCTCATTATGGATAAAATTCAACAAGTTCCAAGGATGACATTCCCATAATCCATGAAAGGGAAATAAATGTTTTTCCCTAGGAGATATATTATGATCAGTATGACCAAATTTAGTCATTATGTAATGTAATGGAGAGATTAGAGGTCATGGAGGAATGAACTCATTTTGGTAGGGTCATAGGAGTTATGAGACTGGTTGTTGGATGGTCGAGGTGGTGTTTGGATGCAGGTGAGCATGTGGAACCAATTTATCTTGTAACATTTCAAATACTAGATTTTATATTTGGGTGATGTGTTAGATGGAGTTCGAACATTTTAATTGGTCTTGGGATGAATTTTACATTATTTGATCTTGAATTTAATCGATGGTGTTTCAGTACGTGTGAGTGGATTATAACTATGGTTTTGGTTGGGTGGGGATCTATGGGTTGAATTACACTAGAAGTCAGATATGGACATTGGTGTGTATATTGAAAATTCTCAAGATGCCTTCAGAAGTTAAGGAATCATGATTAGGTGATGTGAAATTGCGTCGATGGGTGAAGATGATAGTTTTTTAGAAAAATTAACTGGAGGATATTCAACTATTGATTTTTTTTATAGTTATATATGGTGGGATGGAAGCCTCATTGGGAACATTATATCAGGTATGATGGACTTGTTTCATGGAATAGATAGTTATTTTTTGGAAAAAAAAATATTTAAGTTTGTCCTTGAGTGGTAGAGACACATATGATTTGGTTAAAATTCAAAGGATAGGTGAATTATTTGGTTCTTATTGGTTTTTTCATGGATTTTGGTTCAGTGATGTGGATACTACATCAAATGTCTCTTTGGGATGTTGGAAATTTATTTCAGTGGAATATTACAATGGTGGGAGCACTGTTGACTGAAATTGGCATGTATGACAACATTCATATTATGGTGTTGGACTCCTCATGTGTTAATCATGCTTTAATGATCAAAAATCTTATTACTTTTAATTAATCTCAATCTTCATTGCACATCTTGCTAATTCTCTTCAATATCAATAATACCTACACATCATGTTTTAATGATAACAAATCATATAATGTTAATTACTATTTTTATTATTTACAAGTCTCATGCATGATCACAATTCTCACATATATTATCACACCTTTATATTTATGATTCAAGCCCTTTTACTCTCTCGTGATTAAACTTAATCCATGTTCTGCATATTATTGTCTAAGTACAAATACAGATATTTGTCTAAGTATGGAGACACTGTGAAGTACTCACCGTGACCAGACACCGTGACCAGACATTGTGAAGGACTCAGCATGACCGGACACCGTGAAGGACTCACCGTGACCCAAACACCGTGAAGGACTCACCGTGACCAGAAACCGTGAAGGACTCACTGTGACCAAACACCGTGACCCAGACACTGTGACCAGACACCGTGACCCAGACACCGTGAATGACACACCGTGAAGGAAACAACGTGAAGGATAAACCGTGAACCACATACCGTGAAGAAGACACTGTATCCATAATCACTATGACACCATTACTTAACTTTTTTTCAATATTAGTTAAATAATTATAACGGTCATATTTGTTGTTTTTAATGCAATTAATGTTATTTAATAATAGTTGTTGGCATGTCCGGAAACCGTATCTCGAACCTATGAAAAGGGAATCATTCCTACTACCATAACTCGTGGAATATAAGAAAGATTGAAATGCAGTACACGTGCAACAAGTAAAGTGGCGTGAAAGTATGAATATACAACACGAAGAACTTACATACACCCGAGAGCACTGTACTGAACGAGAAGAAAAATCCTGAACAAGAAGGAGATTGCAAGACCTTCAGATAACTCTCATGAGTGCAATATAATACTATTGAAGAACACATGACGAATCAAGAGACCTTTTTCACTCTTGAAGAAGACAAGCTGAACTAAGACACTCTATTTTTCAACAGAAAAATCAGAGGACTCAAAAGCATTCCTGCTAAATCCAACGAGTCCAGAGCTACATTGATAATCACTAGATCTTTCAAAACTCTCATATATCTTTTCTACGTGATTTATTTATTAACTTTTGAGCAGTGTGGTTTATTCTATATATCTTTTACACACACTGTCTCATACACTGAACTGGAGGATATAAAAATCCTCACTCAAATTCTCTTAACTCCTGTTTTCCCACGTCAACTGTGGAAGAGGTCCTTCTGTGACCTGGTCTTTGTTTTTTGTTTCCACGTAGAACAGTGGTAGAGGTCCATGCATGGCCTGGATAGTTTTGTAAACTGTTGTTAACCCCGATCCAGGGTGTGGATCAAATTTATATATATTTGAGAGGACTAAGTCTCGTCTTGAGACTGAACCTCTTTTTTTATCTGTTGTGCATCTTTAATTTACGTTTAAAGTATACTACATATATCTTATTTATTATGATGCTATTACTTTGAAATACAAAACTATTTTGAAGCTGCTTTGATAGTTAAATTAGAAAGTGTTTACACTTATTGTAAATCAATAGGTTAGCATCAAAAGTTAGTTTGACCTTGTGGTTAAATTAATTGAGACCTAATCAATCTTTGAGAAGCTAAGTGAACATTTACAATCTGTATAAATTCACTACTATTTAACCTGTTTTATAAATCATGGGATTTTAACTATACAATATTTTAACAGAAATTTTAATTGGAACTCAATTCACCCCTATCTTGAGTGTCCACTCCGACCAACATTTGGTATCAAAGGATTAGTTTTTGTTCAATGATTTTTGAGATACTCTGTTTTTCAACTTTAATTTTAGTTGCATCTTTAAAGATCTTAAATTTCTGTTAGTTCTAAATTTTTATCTATTTAAATTATCTTTCTAAAATCTCGTTATGGGTAATAGACTAGAGGGTGCTGCTACTAACATGCCACCTTTCCTCAATGGTACAAACTATGCTCAGTGGAAACTTAAAATGAAAAATCATTTAGAGAGCATGGGTTTTGATATTTGGACTGCCATAGAATCAGAATATAAACATCCCACTACTGTTAGATCCACTTGGGATGAACCTAAAAATACTTCTTATAATAATAATTGTAAATCTAAGAATGCCATGTATTGTGCTCTAGGAGATGAAGAGTTTAATAGAATTTCTACTTGTAAAACTGCTTTTGAAATTTGGGATACTTTGGGTGTTTCTCATGAAGGAACAACCAATGTTAAAGAAATTAGATGAAATATTTATACTATTAAATGTGATAATTTTAAAATGAAAACTGATGAACCTATTTCTGACATGTATCTTAGGTTTAATGAGATAGTCAACACAATGAATTCACTTGGTAAAGCTATTCCAGCAAAGGAACAAATTATGAGGATTCTCAGATGTTTATAAGAACGATGGAGAGGCACCTCTGTGTCAATCAGAGAGTCATGTGACATTGTTGATCTACCTGTCAAGGAACTCATTGGTAAGCTTATGATGTATGAGGAAGAACTCAAGGTGAATAAAGAGGATGATGATGAACCTAAGAGAAAATCAGTGGCTTTCAATACTGCTGCTTCAAAGAGAAAGGATAAAGATAAAGCTCAAGTACCTACTGACTGTTCAACCACTGAAAATTCAGACTCTGATAGTGAT
This sequence comes from Viscum album, assembly GCA_963277665.1. Taxonomy (NCBI): domain Eukaryota; kingdom Viridiplantae; phylum Streptophyta; class Magnoliopsida; order Santalales; family Viscaceae; genus Viscum; species Viscum album. Next base: position 1,445,171,178 of record OY728145.1, on the reverse strand, counting down.
GCTGAAATGGCTCAGATAGCCAAAATGTTTAAGAAATTTTATAGGAAAAAGATGTTTTTTCAGAAAATCAAATTACAAAGTAAAGTATGACAATAAGGGACAATGGAAGAAGGATTGGAAAAAGCCAGACAAAAGTGATGAAGTTGTCTGTTATGAGTGAAAAAGAAAAGGACATATTAAAGCAGACTGCCCAAAGCTCAAATTCATGAATAAATATGATTACAAGGACAGTAAGTACAAAAAGGCTATGAAGGATACTTGGATCACTTCTAAGGATAGCTCCAACGAATCTGAAGCTTCTGAGACTGAAACTAGAAATAAGGAAAACATGTGTTTTATGACAAACACATCTGAGGTAACCTTAGATACGCCTGCTTTAAATTCTTATTATTCTGAAGATAGTGCAGAATCTGATTCTGATTCTGAAAACATGAATAGTGAGGAATTGTTTGAATATTGTAATATGCTGGAAGAGACATTAAATGAACTTAAGGATAAATAAAAATCATTAAAGAAACACCATTCTCTCACTACTACTTTTAAAACCGAATTTACAATTGAAGAAGAGAAAAATGCTCAAATGTTAAGGGATAACACTGAACTGAAAATGTCTACTAAGAAACTTAGAAAGGATTTAGAGAAGTTCAGAAATGGAAAGGATAGACTAACTCAAATGTTAGTAAAGAAAGTTGCACCAAAATACACTATTGGAATAGGCTACAAGCCTCGACAGAGACAGATTACTAAGAATAGATTTATTCCTAAATCTGGACAGAATACTGCTAGCTCTAGTTCTGGACATTTATATGCTTCAACTAGTTATATTCATAGTTACGGATCTAATAATGATTATCTTTCAAAATATGTTGATTCTACAAATTTTATGAGACCCATAAGACAAATTTGGGTACCTAAAGTTTTGTTAGCTAACCTGTCTGGACCCAAGAAAATCTGGGTACCAAAATCATTTCCTATCTAAATATGTTTTGTAGGGAACCTGCTTAAAGATCTCCTGTAGGAAGACTTGGTACATGGAAAGTGGATGTTCAAGACATATATCAAGAGACTTCTCATGCTTTAAAAGATTAGTCAGAATTGATGGAGGCATTGTCACCTTTGGTGATAATTCTAAAGGGAAAATCATCGGCTTAGGCCAGATTGGTAACACTGACTCAGTATTAATTTATAAAGTTTTATTTGTTGATGGACTTAAATATAATCTATTAAGTATTTCTCAGTTATGTGATGATTGTTTTAATGTTAAATTTGAAAATGATTCTTGTAATGTTTTTAATTCTAAAAATGATTTAGTATTTTCTTCCCTATGAAATAAAAATGTTTATGTTGTTGATTTAAATTCGTTAGCCACACAAAATATTACCTGTTTAAATTCTTTTCATAAAGAGTCTTGGCATTGGCACAGAAGATTAGGACACTGAAATATACATTCACTTAGAAAACATACTAGGAAGAACTTTGTGGGAGACCTACCCAAACTTGAGTTTCCAAATGACAAAGTTTGTAATCCCTATCAAAAGGGAAAGCAACACAAAATCTCTTTCAAACCAAAGAAAGAAGTTTCAACTTCTCAACCTCTCGAGTTGGTTCACATTGATTTTTTTGGACCATCTAGATTTTCTAGCTTAAATGAGAAGGACTATTTCTATGTATTAGTAGATGAATTTTCTAGATATACTTGGGTATACTTCTTAGCTCACAAAAGTGAAGCTTGTTCTTACCTTGTTAAATACTCCAAATCTGTAGAGAACCTTAGTGGACTTAAGATTAAAAATCTAAGAAGTGATCATGACCGTGAGTTTGAGAATAATGAATTTGATTCCTATTTCTCACACAATGGATATAGTAATAACTTTTCTGCCCCTAAGACACCTCAGAAAAATGGTGTAGTAGAAAGGAAGAATATAATCCTGCAAGAAATTTCCAGATCCATACTAAATGAGTATGACCTGCCAATTTACTTTTGGGCTGAAGCTGTGAATACAGCTTGCTATATTATCAATAGAGTCTTGATTAGACCTATTCTTAAGAAGACCCCTTATGAATTGTGGAACCATAGGAAACCTAAGGTTAACTATTTCAGAGTCTTTGGCTGCAAGGTCTTTATTCTTAATACAAAGGATGATCTTGACAAGTTTGCATCCAAGAGTGATGAAGGAATTTTCCTAGGTAATTCTATTTCTTGTAAAGCCTATAGAGTTTTCAATAAGAGAACCAAGTGTGTGGAAGAATATGTTCACATCAAGTTTTATGAAACTGATCCACATGAGCCAAAAATATCTCTTGAAAATCTTGAAGAAGATTTATCTATTTTGGACCTTAATGAAAAATCAAATGAACCTGCTATAAAGACAACGAGTTCTGGAAATTTTCCAGAACCTGCATCTGTTGATTCCCAATCTGTTGATGATCCTGAAGATTCTAGTCCTACCTTTACTAGATCAACTAGAATTCTAAAGAATCATCCTTTAAATGCTGTTGTAGGAAATCTTGATAGAGGGACACAGACTAGAGCTTCTCTTAGAAATCAGGTTGAACATCAAGCCTTCTTGTCACAGCTTGAACCTAAAAACATTGATGATGCTATTAATGATGAATTTTGGGTAATTGTTATGAAAGAAGAACTCAATCAGTTTTAATGAAATAAAGTTTGGGATCTTGTTGAAAGACCTAAGGCCACTTTCACAATAGGTACAAAATGGGTGTTTATAAATAAAGTAGATGAATCCGGAAACATAGTTAGAAATAAAGCTAGGCTAGTTGCACAGGGCTATAGTCAAGAAGAAGGTATTGACTATGAGGAGACTTTTGCTCTAGTAGCCAGATTAGAAGCTATTAGGACTTTACTTGCTTATGCTGCACATCTAAATTTCAAACTATATCAAATGCATGTCAAGAGTGCATTCTTAAATGGATATATTGCTGAGGATGTTTTTGTTGAACAACCACCTGGATTTTCAAACCCTCATTTTCCAAATCATATTTTCAAACTATCAAAAGCTTTATATGGTTTAAAGAAAGCTCCAAGAGCTTGGAATGATAGATTAGGTACTTTTCTAAGTTCTAAAGGTTTTACAAAAGGAATTGTTGATCCTACTCTGTTTATAAAAAGAATTTCTATAGATTTTTTAGTTTTAAAAATTTGTGTAGATGATATTATTTTCGGATCTTCAAAAACTACATTATGTACTGATTTTTCTAAAATGATGCAAAATGAATTTGAAATGAGTTTAATGGGTGAACATAAATTTTTCTTGGTTTTCAAATCTTTCAAAATGATGATTGAATTATTTTAACTCAAAGTAAATATACTAGAGATCTTTTAAAACATTTTGGATTGGATAACACAAAATGTAGTGACACTCCCATGAGTACCACATGTAATATAGAACTTGATGAAAATGGAAAATCTGTTGATCAAACCACTTATAGAGGAATGATTGGAAGTCTACTCTACCTGATTTCTAGTCGTCCTGATATTATGTTTAGTGTGTGTATGTGTGCTCATTTTCAAGAAAACCCTAAAGAGTCACATTTAAATGAAGTAAATAGAATTTTCAAATACCTCAAGCATACTCCCAATTTAGGGTTGTTCTATCCCAAAGGACAATCATTTGAATTAGTTAGTTATTCTGATGTTGATTTTTCTGGATGTAAGTTAGATAGAAGATGCACATCTGGAACATGTCATCTTTTAGGCAAGTCACTAGTATCATGGTGTAGTAAGAAACAAAATTTTGTTGCATTATCAACTGCAGAAGCTGAATAAATAGCTGCTGGAAGTTGTTGTGCACAAATTTTTTGGATGAAACGCACATTACTAGACTATGGATATCAATTCAGACATGTCCCAATAAATTGTGACAACACAAGTGCTATTAATATTTCTAAAAATCATGTTTCTCATTCTAGGACAAAACATATTGATGTAAGACATCACTTTTTGAGGGATCATTATCAAAATGTGATATCACTTTGGAATTCATTGGTACTGAATATCAACTTGATAATATATTCACTAAACCATTAAATTCTGTAAGATTAGACTACATCATACATGATCTTGGTATGATTAACCATAAGTAAATATCCTACTGATCTTAATGTTTAATACTTTACTGTACTTTACTTTACAGTTTCATACTTACTATTTCTAAGTTACTATTTTATGCTCATGGTCTGACAACTCACTGTCTCACCGTGACTATATAAAATGCTCACTGTCTCACCATGACTGCACAGGATGGTCATTGTCTCACCGTGATGACTACAAACTGTCTCACCGTGATGACTAGTTTTCTGTCTCACCGTAATGCCTACTCACGGTCTCACTGTGAAAACTATTTTTATTATGATTATTCTTATTTTAACCCGTATCGCGGTAACTTTTATTTCATCTCTATTTGATTTCCCGCGTTTTTGTTTTTATGATGTTTAACATTCCCAAATGATAAAACTTAAGGGTTTCACTTGATTCCTTACCCGAACTCTCTTCTGAACCTTCTCTTCCCTCTCGCTCGAACCTTCAGTGAATGCCAAGGATGAAGCGTCCATCCTCGCCTTCGTATGAGAATCATCTCTCTAAGAAACAAAATAGGATACCGAGGATAGCTCCCGAAGGACCTATAAACCCAAACCTAGTAAGACGTACAGTTGTACCTAAAAAATAGGTTTTCCTTGAATGGTTGTTGTCTAGAAGATCTTTAGTTTTGAAAGTTTTAAGAGAACAGGGATGTCTTGAATGGTTCACTGGATAGAATAGACCATTTTACCCAAGTCTTGTATCTCAATTCTATCAGTATGTGATGTTCTCTTTTGAGTTTGGAGAAAGCTTTATGGTGACCAGTTGGATCAATGGTCAGAAGTGCTCTTTCTCTTCAAGGTTGTGGGCTGAATGCCTAAGAATTCCACATGAAGGAGTCTGTGAAGATTACCAGAGAGACCCTCCTCCAACAACCGACATCTTTGACCTGGAGACTTCTCCGGAAAGTCTAACTGGAAATGGCACCAAGCGAAGGGCCATAGCTGCTGAACTAGATGGGGAGAAAATAATTTTGTTCAAGTTTGTTCAAAATTTGGTTAGTCCAAGAAAAGGGGATTTTGTTGTGACGAAGTATCATTTTCGTGTTCCTAATTCACCTGTTGAAAATGGCCATAAGATCAATCTGTGTAAGTATGTTATCTACCATATCTGTGAGCTGATCAAAGTAACATCCAAATCCACCTCCCTGTTTTATTCAAGGATGATTTCAGCTATGTTAGTTGCAAAAGGGATGGTTGGACCGAATGAAGAAAAATTAGAGGATCTTGATTACTGTTTATCTATGCCTGTCATCAGAAGGATGAAGATTAGCTAGAATCCCTGGAAAAAGCAGTGGGTTGAGGATAGTGATCAACTGTATAAAAAGTTTAATACTGTTGACTATCCAAGAAGGCCTAAGAACCTAGCTGATCCTAGTTTGGAACCAGATGAAGTGGCTGAGTTTTCAGAAGAAGAAGAACAAGAAGATGTGACAGCTGAAGTACCACCTTGAGAAGAACCTGAAATACCTCAAGGAGAGGAAGTTGTTGTGGAAAAGGAAAGGACTATGGATCCTTCAGTTGTTCTTCATGAGGACGAAGCTCATCCTAATGCTGAAAGGAAATTGATTTTTCCTGTTTCAGAACAGCAAGCAACCATATAGGCAGATCTTGTTGAAGAGAATCATTATGTTGAGAAAGAAGAAATTCTGGAAGCTCATCCATTGGAACAATCAGCTCTTGAGATTATCTCATATGCTGACGAATGGATGGAAATTGCCTTTCAGCTGGCAAGTAAAGAGTTTGCTGAAGAGATTAGGGATGATCCTGTGGATCTTTTCCATTTTCCTGAACCTCATGAATCTGGAAGGGAAGCACTAGTTGAGGGGGAGGAACCTGAAAACCTTGATATTGTAGAAGCTGGATCAGCTGAATCTTCTCAACCTTCTATCACATTTTCTGTGTACTCTCGGTTTGAGTTCCCAAGCTTTTATGATGTGAATGAGTCACAGTAAGTGATTGCAACTAGAATAGATCGTTCTTCTCTGTTTCAACTAAAGTCCTTAGCTCATACAGAACCAGAACCAGAGCCCCAACCTCAATCTGAATTAGAATCTGAGTCTAAAGATGACTCTGAACCTCAACCAGAATCTAAACCTCTACCTTTATCTGCATCCTTACCTGAGCATCACTCCTTTGTGACCAAAGATGATCTGAATGTTTTTGGAGAGACTTTGTTAGCTGGAGTTGAGAAAATTTTCTCCACTCAACCTTGGCCAGTGACTCAATTAAGTCAAGAAGATGCATCAATTCTCTTGGAAAATATTATCTTGAATATTCAACCAAGGATGATCTGTGAAAATCAAGAAGTCAGAGTAGAGAATAAGCTACCGAGTGCTAATGTTGCAAATCTGAAAAGTATGGTAGCAGGTCTGCAGAATGAGTTATCTTTGAGATCAGAGCATGCTCCTATTTCTGACCCTGCACCTGTTGTTGTTTCTCATGAGTCTTCTAATACCCTCCTTGCTCAGGAGATTGTTTCTAAAGTTCATCCATACCTACTATATTTAGATGAAAAGATTGTAAAAAGACACACCAAGATGCTGGAATGCATGAGATATCTTGTGGAAAATCTGAATATGATTACAGTTGAATACACCGGATGCCTGCAAAAAGTTCTGAAACAGCTCAAAGTTCTATTTGAAACTGTCAAGGATTCACCTGCTTCAGGTTAGATCTCACCACCTTCTTTGGATGATTTTATGCTGAGATCCACAATAAATGAAGAATTTCAGAATGCCTTCAGTGGCTTCGATCTATCTTCTTTGTCAGAAGTGATTAAGAATAGTGATAGAGCATTGGACTTGGATAGGATTCATTCTATGATATCCAATGAGGCTCACACAAGATATCACCAATAAAATATATTTGTATCTCTCCCGGAGTTTCTCTAAAAGTGATATGACATATCACTTTAGATATCTTGTGGAAAATTTGAGAATCCCTCTGGTGACTCAAGCTTTTAATGATCAAGTTCAGAAACTTACAGAGTTCACCAGATTGTTGGATAGATTTCTGGAGAATAAGGATGATTTTGAAAAGGCTATGAAATATGGTGGTGAAATCATTACTGATTTCATCAATCTTTTGAAGTCGTATCTTCATGTGCAGAGTACTACTATAGTTGCTCCAGCTACTGCACCCCTTAGACCTGGTCTGCCTGCCTTAGCCTCAACTGCCATGACAGTTAGCCAAGCTCTTTCTCAGATCCGGCCAATCATTCTTGACCAAACACAGCCTAGATCTTCTACTGCTCCTACGTTGGCTCCATATGTTTTTGAAGGTCTGCCCTTACCCTCGTTGTCTACCACATCTATGCTTTCTTCTACTTCAGCACCAGCTCCTACTGCTGATAAAGGAAAAGACAAAGTGGATCCCTGAAGAGTCCAAGGACTGTTTTTCTTTTTTGATGGGATGTTTTTTCTTGTTTCATGTTTTATTGTATTCTGAACCATTTTTTTAATACCAAATGCAGTGTTTCATTTCATTCTCTCTACTTTTTGATAATCCCATAAGAGGGAGAAAAACTACATTGGGTCAGTTCTATAATAGTCTAAATAGGGGACAAAAACTCCAATTGTCCGTTCTGTAATGTTTTTTCTATGCTAGTATCTTTAATATTACATGTCATTTATATTCTGCCTATATCTGATTTTTGATCATCAAAAAGGGGGATATTGTTGGACTCCTCATGTGTTAATCATGTTTTAATGATCACAAATCTTATTACTGTTAATTAATCTCAATCCTCATTGCACATCTGGCTAATTATCTTCAATATAAATAATATCTACACATCATGTTTTAATGATAACAAATATTATGATGTTAATTACTCTTTTTATTATTTACAAGTCTCATGCATGATCACAATTCTCACATTTATTATAACACCTTTATATTTATGGTTCAAGATCTTTTACTCTATCGTGATTAAACTTAATCCATGTTCTGCATATTACTGTCAAAGTACAAATACAGATAATTGTCTACGTATGGAGACACAGTGAAGGACTCACCGTGACCAGACACCATGACCAGACACCGTGAAGGACTCACTGTGACCAGACACCGTGAAGGACTCACCCTGACCCAGACACCGTGAAGGAATCACCGTGACCAGACACCGTGAAGGACTCACCGTGACCAGACACGGTGACCCAGACACCGTGACAAGACACGGTGACCCAGACACCATGAAGGACACACCGTGAAGGACACACCGTGAAGGACACACCGTGAAGGACACGTCGTGAAGGAGAAACCGTGAACCACATACCGTGAAGAAGACACCGTTTCCATAATCATTGTGACACCGTTACTTAACTTTTTTTCAATATTATTTAAATAATGCTAACGGTCATATTTATTGTTTTTAATCCAATTAAGGTTATTTAATAATAGTTGTTGGCTTGTCAGGAAACCGTATCTCAAACCTATGAAAAGGGAATCATTCCTACTGCCAGAACTCGTGGAATATAAGAAAAATTGAAATGCAGTACACATTCAACAAGTAAAGTGGCGTGCAAGTGCGAATATACAACACAAAGAACTTACATACACCTGAGAGCACTATAATGTACAAGAAGAACAATTCTGAACAAGAAGGAGATTGAAATACCTTCAGAGAACTCTCATGAGTGTAATCCAATACTGCTAAAGAACACACGAGGAATCAAGAGACCTTTCTCACTCCTGAAGAAGAAAAGCTGAACTACGACACTCTATTTTTCAACAGAAAAACTAGAGAAGGACTCTGAAGCATTCCTGCTGAATCCAACGAGCCCAGAACTAGATTGATAATCACTAGATATTTCTAAACTCTCATATATCTTCTCTACGTGATTTATTTATTAACTTTTGAGCAGTGTGGTGTACTCTGTATATCTTTTGCACACACTATCTCCTGCACTGAATTGGAGGATATAAAAATTCTCACTCAAATTATCTTAACTCCTGTTTACCCACGTCAACTGTGGAAGAGTTCCTTGTGTGACCTGGTCTTTGTTTTGTTTCCCATGTAGAATAGTGGTAGAGGTCCTTGCGTGGCCTGGACAGTTTTGTAAACTGTTGTTAACCCTAATCCAGGGTGTGGATCAAATTTATATATATTTGAGAGGACTATTTCTCGTCTTGAGACTGAACCTATTTTTTGATCTACTTTGCATCTTTAATTTACGTTTAAAGTATACTGCATATATCTTATTTATTCCACTACTATTACTTTGTAATACAAAACTATTTCGAAGCTACTTTGATAGTTAAATTAATAAGTGTTTACACTTATTGTAAATTAATAGGTTATCTTCAAAAGTTAGTTTGACCTTTTGGTTAAATTAACTAAGACCTAATCAATCATTGAGAAGCTAAGTGAACATTTACAATATGTATAAATTCAATACAGTTTAACTTGTTTTATAAATCAGGGGATTTTAACTAGACAAATATTTTAACCGAAATTTTAATTGGAACTCAATTCACCCCCCTCTTGAGTGTCCACTGTGACCAACATATGGGATGCCCCATAATATTAATGACAAATTTATTAATGAAAATATAGTGTCTCAAGATATATGAGAATGATTAAGTGTTTTATTGGTGTTTAGTGGATGGTGATTAGTGGTGACATAGGTTTAAATAACAATGTGCTTCATTTTTGGAGTTGTGTGGTGGAGGATTGTTTGGAATTCAGGGTATAACATGGAAAATTGATTGATATTTGATGATTTTCATACTTATGGATTTAGTATTGAAGGGGTGATAATATTAAATGAGAAAGAGAATTTTTAAGGTGGGGAGATTTTAATAACTCATATCATTATGGGTTAGTAAATTCAGGAGAAATTGTAATTTGATATGTTTTTTTGGTGGGTTATTTTTTTGAATCGAGATTCGAAATGATATTTTGATATTTTAATATCCTTAAATAGTGTATTATATTGTTTTAAAGGACCATGGGGTGTTTTGAGAGTTCAAGAGGACATTAGATAATGGAAAGGTTGTTAGGATAATGAAAAATAGTAGCAGCAACCCATTCACAGTGTGACATACTAGTCACACTGTGAAATTCGAAGGGGTATAAGGACCATACTAATTTCAAGGAAGCTCATGGTGTGAACATCTATTCACACTGTGAAAGTTTTCTAAGTGGTTTTTTAAAATAAAAATGGGGGTTTCCCCCCTTTTTTATCATGCAAGTATACACAATGAGGGTTATTTTGATAGATCCTACCGTATATTCTCCCCCTTTGGTCCCCTCCCCTTGAGAGTGGACAATTTATGTGAAATTTTAATGTAATCACCTTAATCCAATACTCCTTCTGTTTAATTATATTTATTTGGATTGTTTTTTGTTTGGTATTAGAAATATTTCCATTGGAACATGGTGTAAGTTATCCCAGTTGAAGGGGATTTTTCATAGCTTACATAAAGGAGGACTTGAGACCATGTCTTCACATCGTTGAATGTTGTTTCGGTGATGGGATGTCACTATGTGATTTTTTTCTAGGGTTTTTGTTAAAAATAAATTTATTTTCCCATTGTATTAGATGTATAAATTGGGAATTTTTCTTGGAATTGGTATGAGAGTGTGTAAGGAGTGGTTTTCACCCTATTTCTTCAGATTTCAGCAAGTATTTGAGGCTTATTGATATTTTAGGAATGTATTCCAATTTATGTTAATTTAGATTAAATTATTTATTTACTTATAAATTTATTAATTAATTATAAATTATTATAATTAATAAAATTTGATTTTTGGTCTTGAGTTAGGGCCTAGCGATGATGAGACCCATCTAACTGGTCTTGGACATGATTATATAAGAGCTATCGGGCAGTGAATTATAAAGGTATTTGGCTTCAAAATGTGGTGGGTGGTCCCATGTACATATCCCCATCGTATTTTTTTATATTTATTTGTGATTTTATAATGATATGAGGTATCCATAATTGGATAAACTAGTATTTTTAATTTAAATTAATTATTTTATTTAAAATTTAATGGTCTGATGAATTGAATAAAGGGACAAGGACCACAATGGACCCTTGTGCACTATCTTGTTCGTCTCAGCTACAAATAGAGAAGGCCTCAATTATAATTGAAATCCATATGAAACTTGTACCATGAACGGTGTATTGTAAATAAAATAAAATAAAATAGATGAGATATAGCATCCTTACAAATAGATTCCCCTAGTGACCTCCCGGTAGAGGATAGAAATACTTGAGATGAAAAGCCAATAGATTGTCCATGTCAAAATCCAAAGCTACCTTAGAAACATTTAGCTACTTGAGATAAGTGTGTTGCGAGTGATCCTTTAAAACTAGTGAATGATAATTAGACAGACAAGCCTTGGGTAGATTGACATTAGGTTGGATGTGTAGACAGGCCTCGGATGACTGGGTCATGAGAGGGGCTTGAGGCTTCTCTCTAGAGGGGTGCATGTATTGATTTTCTTAGGAGTCCAATAATTCCTTAGGATGATTATGATGATTTTTATGTATCATATGACTGATGTATACCTGAGATATTTTTTTAATATAAGGAAACTCTTGAAGGGTGTTTATTCCTAATCATACCAAAGGACCCTGATGGGTTCCTAGGGGATATATTGACCCTAGTAAGGGTGTGTACTGGTAATGGACAGTGATGATTGTGTGGGTCACCATAGAACCCATATTGATGATGTGAGAATTATATGGATGTGGTGACTGTGATTTATGATGTTTTCTCTAGGAAACACTTTCAACCAAAATGTATTTAGATATATGGTGTGTCTTGGACATGCTCTTAGGATCTTCCTTTCGTTCTTGATATCATATTGGGATACCCAAGACACTCTCCTTGGATAAATATTATGTGATGTATAGTTGGTGGAATGACACTCCTAAAATTATATGTAGTGATATCTGATAGGAGGATGAAAAACATGGACTCATATGACTTTTATTTCTTACAGGGGGAGAGACAACCCTGGACTCTAATGTGGCCATGCATAGTAGGGTATACTCCATATCCAGGCAATGGATTCATAGAAAGGAATTACCCTTGTTTTTATAGATTTAGTTTAACTAGAAGGTTATGTCTTAGACATATGTGATATATTCCTATAATTGTATAAAAAAACTTTAGATATATGTAATTGATTACTCTAAGGGTACTCTCTGGCTCCAGGTGATGGATTCCCAATAAGGAAACCCCCTATATTTCCAAATGATTTTGGATTTCCTAGGTTATTATCTCAGAAATAATTATTCTATCATTTTGGGATTCCTTGAAATCACTCCAAGGATTTATATAGTGGGATTAAAATCCCATTGTTTTTATATATGTTTGGGGGAACACACTCTGAGACTCAAATGAGGTGATTTCTGATAGGTGGAGCCACACCCTTGGACTTTGATGATGTGTTTTTCAGGAAGAAAATTCCCTAGCTCCAGGTGAAAATACCCTATGCACATGATTTGGATTTCCTAGGACATGATTCTATAAATCATCCTTTGGTCATGATATTGGTAGGAACAATTGTGTTATGTGCTTGGAGACAACTTGGAACTGGCCAAAGCATGTTCGAGTCGATATCAAGTTCAATGTATGTACCTGAGGACAGACATAGGTAATTTATTTATGATTCCATTGTTAATTTATTTATTTATCTAAGAATAGCATATATGCACACTAAATTTATTGTTTATATAGAGGACTACATTCGTGCTTCCTTGATGAGTTTTACTCACACCCTTTTTAGTTGTCTATGACACTTGGGAACCCAATAATACTTTAATGTTCACAACTAATGGTTAGGTATAGGAATGATGTATTATAATTAAGTGTGATATATTATAATAGATCAGATTGATATATCAGAAATGGATCAAGGATTTATCTTAGCCTTATATATTTAATTTCTATAGTTTATTTTATATATGTGATAATATTGATGGGACATTAAGTGTCATATGTGGTGAATTTATTTGATATTCAACCTTCTATATTTTATTTTATATTGATTCATGTTATTTTCCTCTTTGTTATCTAAATGTTATTTTTCATGGATCATGTTTAGTTACTTTTATATTATTGTTCAGAGTGATATGGGGGTAAATTCTCTCACCTATTACACCATAAACCCCCACTTCTAGTCATCCACCTCTGGTGTATGTATAGTCTTGGTTGAGGTCTAAATAGATACCATTGATTTGGGGACTGTTGAGTGGAAGAAGGAAGATGTACATTATAATCATTTGGAAATAATGGAATTCATAGAACTAGGTATATTAACCCCATTAATTTACTTGATTACAATTGTTTTTTCCCTATCTATTGGCACTTTCACTAATCCTAGATCAAGTGCATGATGTGTTCTATGTATTTCTCATAAGGAAGTAAATAAGTAATCCCTCGCATGTATAGAACCCAAACGTGGTACAAATCGAGAAAAACAAATCATATGTGGAGTAACTAGTAATGATATTTTACTACAGAGTCAAATTTATATGCAACAAGATATCTAACCTTATCAAATTACTTTTGTGAACCAAAAAACGTGAAGAGTAAACATGGGAACCTGGGGATCCAATGCAATAGAAGTAGCTCATATATTCTCAATTGAGAATATGAGTTTAAATTTTGAGAAATAGGTTTCTAAAGGATATATGAATTTAAGGACCTATACATTTGTATATATGGAATTTGGATTCTGAATAAACATTTGTGCACCATATTTGGGAATATAATATTGTATAAAACACATGAACCACATAATAAAAAACAACAACCCATTAATATGATTATTTTTAACATTAAATTTAGAGAATAAATAAACACAATAAAATTGAATGTATTGTAATGTGATAATAAAAACAAATGAATAAAATAACTCGAATAGAAAATTTTATATTATTTTCATCTCCTAGAAATATCACACCAATTAAGAAAACTGGAAAAAAAGATACAAAAAATTACTAATATAATTGACATTTTGAAAATGAATAATATAGAAACAAAAGAGGAATTGAATTAAATTATGAATGAAGAAAATAAGTGATGTTTATATTAATTATAAAACCAATATAACCATTGGAATATTAACCTGGTCATTGGGAATAATAACATAACCATTGAGAAGTAAGATGACTATTTGAATAATAATCTGACTATTATAATAGTAATTTAACCAAAAAAATAGTATAATTTCATATAAAAAATGTTTACTAGGACTAAGAAATTAAATCTAAATATTATAATTCCAAAAAACAAATATTCAAACTCATAGAAATTATAAGTTCATTTTTATAAAGTATATTTTAACGTATTTTGTAAAACCATTATTTTTATGTTTATAATTATAATTGTCTATTTTATAAAATTATTTTAATAAAATTATTTTCATTTTTTAAATCATCTTTCTCATATTTACTAAGGGTGAGGTTTTGGTAATTTTCTGAAAAACATTAATTTTCAGTTGAATTGTACAAATACATTTTTTCAAATATAGATTGAATTATGAGATAGTGATGATATAATAACGACCTAATAAATCCTAAAATAGTTATATCAACCCAAAATTGAATTAATTAGATAAATTAATCATTTAAAAATAATAAAATTACTTTATTAACATAAAACATAATTTTTTAAATCTAAAAATGTAAAATATTATATTCAAAAAGTTGCATTTTTTCTTCCTTCTATTTGAATAAACTAATAATTTTTTTGTATAAATTTTTTTAAAGTAATAAAAAATATAGTATTAATAAAATATACTTAATAATTTGGAAAATAACACAATTTAATGTTTTTCATTGGAAATAATAATTTATTCAATATTTTAACCCAAAAACTACCCACCCCTTAAGTATAAATACCCCATCACTTTTCCCATGGAAAATAACTTCACATTAACATATCCGAGTCAAATATATATCCATTTTCCTTCGACTAGGTATCCTTATAACCTTATGGACATTCTATTTTTATCCACCCCAATCCTCTAATTCTTTATTTCTATATGATAGGAGTAAGGTTCAATGAATAGGAAACCATTCAATCCTGGTTTTCCTTTTCCCCTCTTCTTCTTTATACTATCTTAATGTCTTTTATTTTCTATCATAAAATAATTTCTAATTACTAATTATATAAAATATTATAGTTATTATGATTTTTTAATATATTAATATATTTAAAGATCATATATTTCACACCCTCTCTTTTGAAATGTCCTATTAATGGATGGTTTCATCTGCATATGAGGAGATATTTAGTGATTTACTTATCACTTCCTTTAGATATTATTATTTTTGAATATATATTATATTTATAAATTTAGTTTAATGTATTATAAGCTTTATAATATAATTTTATAATATGATAAATAAGAAAAAATTTAAATGAATATATTGAAACCTAAATGATAAAAGTCAAATAAACATGTCTTCGAGCTATTCTCTATTCAAAAAAATAGTAATAAATGAATTACATTGAGTACAATTAATAAATAATTAAAAAGAAGGAAAATAATATACTTCTATGTTACTATTTTATTAAACATACATTAATTACACAAGATATATAAATATGATAAAACAAAAATGTACCTAAGGTAAGGGGACTCTCGAACCCATCTCTTTTTTTAGGTTTATAGTCACTTCCTATATCAAGTCCTTATGATTATTATAAAAAATTATTCTAGGTGTATTTATATTTTATTTCTATTTTATTATTCTATTGATATGTATTTTTCTACGTCATCTAAATTCATTCTAATTTACCATCATGATTTTTGATAAAGAACTTTTTTTCAATATCCCATTAATTATTCTTATGTTAATTTGTATTCTCCATAAGATATATGATCTCTTCTTTGATAATTCATCCCTTATATGTCCAAAATATTTTTTTTACCTTCTTATTTTTGGAACCCCCAATTATATTATTTGACATATTCTTTATGAAATCAATGTAGAACCTATTCTTTTCTAATGGGTTTATATCATGTTTATGATTGATGTATTTTTTCCTTTTCATGTATATTTCATGATTATGGTAATTTTAAGATGTGATGGGAGGGATCATATTTATACTCATCCCAAATTCATTTGGTAATGTGATATATCTTGTGATATTATGTGTATTATGTGTGAATATGATGATATATTTTGTAAAATTTATTAAAGTGATGACTTGTACACATATGTTTTGTATGAAAAAGATACTAGAATTGATCACAATGTATGTGTGGTATTTGACCACAATATTATGATGTTTCAATATTATAAATGTTTAATATTTCATGTATCTTTAAAATGATCCACTCAAGCTTATTATGATGGTTCTGTTCTTGTGATATGATGATGATGATCATTTTGAACCATGAACATCATTAATTAATGTCTCATAATCCTTTCATGTTATTTCTCCCCTTACTGAGATTTCAGATCACCATTTCTTTTAATGAATCTATTTAGGTTATTACATATATTAAGAGAAATATGAAAGATTTTATCACAACCATGCCAAAGTATTTCAAAATATTAAAATTTTCATATGCATCGAAGTTGTTTGAACCTAATTTTCCCAATACATTGAACCTATAAATTCTGAATTGTATTACTATTTTTTTATATAAAATTATGTAATAATAATGTGTTAAATATACATTTTTCAAGGGAATCATGTCATTAATTTTTGTAAACCAAATCATTCATACATTTCCTTTTGGTGTAAAATTCAACTATGTATAGTGCAATAAATACAATGAATATCTTCATTGTATAAGTCAAAAACATAATGAAAATAAATACATTCACTATGGGTATCATGTCTATGAACCATCAAAAAATTTACCTAATAATAATATTTAATTTTAAATTTTTCTCTATATAATGAAATACCAAGTAATATAAAAAAATTGGATGTATGCAGTTAAAAATATTAACTTTCCATTCAACACCCTAGAAAAAAACAAATATTGTAAAAAAACACCTACAAAAAAATTAATAAAATTAAAAAAAAATTGTGAACAATAGTTCATATTTATTATCAAAAAGAAATACCATTTTATAATGAATAAAAACTAAAAATGCATAAATTTTTATCTATTAGAATAAATTTAATATAAAATTATAATTTTTAATCATAAAAGTTATTAAAAAATTAGTAATTCCAATAAATTTTCAAAAACCTAGTTATCAACATGCCTATTAGTTTAACAGTACTCAATAAACTGAAATGCTCATTTTTGTGATGGAACACTCAATATAAGTTAAAATATAAACATACATTACATTATCAAATCCAAAATATAAATAATTCTCTGAATCTTTTATAAATAAAACATGGTCCATTATGTTAATAAATTACAAAAAAATTAACTCTATTTAAATCTTCTTACGTATACACAGCTCGAGTGATTTGATTTTGAATAGATTTGATCAAGTATTATTGAATAGAAATTATGAAATGATAGATCTATCATATATTATTTCCCTTCGTGTATGTTGTGATGTGGGATTATTCAAAATGTGAGGTTAGTACTTGTAGCATCATGAACTATATTCTTTATGGAGTTACAGTGTGATATGTATTTAAAACACTCAATTAGAGTCCATAGAGGTAGGGTTTTGGTTTTCATATGTTTCAGTGAACAATAGAGAGTTGTTTCATGATATGGGAGAACCCATATAGATTAAAAATATTTAATAGGTTCATTTTTGTCTAAAAATTCCTACTCGCATTCTACCAAATGGGTTCCACCCACAAATGTATGGAACCCAATTTCTATTATTTAATGGAATTATATGTTCCATTATAGTATACCAAACAATAAAATTTGAATGATTCCATTTTCTAGAATCACTACCAAACTGATCCTATATGTATATGAGGTTCCCAAGGCAATATAATGATGAAGTATTGTATTTTTTGTATATGGATTATTGAAAAATTCATTGAGTATGTAATGATGGGGATTAAAGAAATATGTTGAAGTTACCTATGAGTGTTCTTGATGTTAACACACAAAAAGTACATACACTAAACGGGTAAATAATCAGATGAGGGAACACCAGTAGATGCATGTTCTATTACCAAAATATACCCATCGAAGATGGTTGTGTGAACTATCGGGATGATATATGTGGAATTACATCATTTATAGTAATAAAGAGGAATGGAGTTACTATTATATATGGATGAAGGATGAATTTGTAGAGATTATTCTACCCTAGAGTATCTTTAAGATATTATGAATATTAAACTGAGACTCAGTAATATTTCCTAAAATGTTCTGAAGGTTGAAGAAGTACTATCAACTATATGTTTACTTGATGATAAAAATTCTCTAGAAGAATATAATCTAAAGAGAGGATGAGAAGTGGATATTAAACATGAAGATCATATAAAATTTGAGAACACAAGTAGACACACCATTGTATGTTCAAAGATGATCTTTTGAAGGATGTCAACATGAATGGACAACCATTTTATGTCATTCAGAGAAGAAGACAAGAAACTAAAGAGTCCTAAATATAGATAATAAGATGATAAATTAACTAAAGAATTGATAGTCTTAGAGGATTCACCCAAGTTCATAATGTTAACGTTGATACTTTTTAAGGATTCCCTTATCTAGAGTTATATGAATATTGAAAATGTAATAACCCAGGTATTTATAGAATATTTTTTTAAATTATTAGTATTCTTGATTTAAATAGTAATTCATAAAATAAATAATTCATTATATGGTTATTTATCTTAAAACATTAATTTTTCAATTATAGAATTTTTATTTGACAAAAATAATATATTTTTAATTTATAATGTTGACTTAATTTTACAATGAATTTTTTAGAATTTTATGAAAATTTATAATTTTTGGTGAACGGTAAAAAATAATTTTTTTTAAAATACGGTATTTTTTTATGTCATGGAGACATAATTAAGATATATAAGTTATTTAAACTATTTAATAACTAAATAATTAAATTATAAGAGGAATATTGTGTATAAATAACTTAGAACATTAAAATTAAATTCTATTTATGATAAGTATAAAAATAATTGTCACTGCCAATGCAGTGCCTACACAGCACTGATAATGTCAAATTTGGTTCTTTATAAATAATAATTGAGTGGTAAAAAATATTTTCATGACTATTTTATTAATTATTATGTATTATTGATGTTTTTTACTATTAATATATAATTTTATAGTTATATTACGTTAATATTATCCAAATGTCAATGCAATGCTTGCACAGGGCAAGAAAAGAAAAAATAAAAAATTTAAGATGTTATCTTGGCATGCATATGAGTGAATATAAATAATGAATAAATATGGAATTTTATTTTTGAATTAATTAACTTATTTTTATGATAGTAATTTATTATTATTTTTTATATATTAATTAATTAACATTAACGCATGTGCAATGCTGATGCAATGCCTATTCATGCATAGGAAAAGTAAAAAAATATTTTTATTGAAATTAATATAAATAATAAATGACTTAATTTATATATATAACTTTTTATATAAGTTAATTTAGACCATGATAATGTTTTGACTTATATTTCGGACGTTTTTTACCCACATTGATCACATTATTCCACTTATATTGTTTTATTAAAAAAGAAAGACAACATGTTTGCATTATAAGTTTCAATTAGTAGAGTACTTTAATATGACATTTTATAGAAGTGTTTCTTAAAAACTAATAGTATTTGGAAATATAAGAAAATTATATTTCTCATTGAATTTTTTTTATTTTTAAGGTACAAACTATATACATTAATGGATTCAAGAATTATGATTCACTAAATATTTAAATAATGAATAAATCAAAATAATGATTATAAAAAAATTTAAATAAATATATTTTTATATTTTTAAGTAACATAACTACTATGATAAGTAATTATAATATGTATAAAATATAATAAAAAATTAAACTATAATTGAAAACTTTATTTGATGTTTTTAATGTCATTATTTTTAATAGTTTTAATTAGAAAAAATTATTTAACCATTAATAAAATATTTTATTAAAGTATTTCAAAAAATCATGAACATAGAAAAAAATGATAATATTACTTATAAAATTTGTTAAAATATGATTCTGATGCCTTTTCAATGTCTTAAACACAATAATATATTAATTATATTTTAATAATTCGATTAATTACTATGTTACCCTCACCTCAATTATAAAAGGAGGCTCCCTCATTAATAAATTTTCATCACCTTAAGTCATCTTGTTTGACCAACCCCTACCACATTCCCTATTCACTCCTTACCACATTATTGTTATTCTCATCTATCTAAATGGCCACTTCCAATATCCTTAAAGAGTTTCTCAAGAAGAAATTTTTAAGAGGTAAGATTTGTTCTTCTTCTCTTTTAAATTCATTATGACATCTACCTTATCCTTACCTCTTATCCATTTATTCATAACTACTAAAGTATCATATATATAGTGGAATTTTTTATGGTATATTAATCATAAAATCTCTCATCTTATCCTTTTTTTCTAAATGAACGAAAACGTCGTATGTGGGTGTCAATTCACTACCTTTGTGGACAATGATTTTTCATTTCCATTTTACAAAAATAATAGCATGTTTAAATTAAAAATTAATTATTTAAAATGAGCTCAAAATATATATTTTATCAATTTTGATATATCATTTCATTTTTACAACTAAGACCATAATAAATCAACCTTGGATGTCGGGAAAATAACACACCTGAAACAATGGAAATAAGAAGATATTGTTAATAAATAGGTGGAAAATTTTATAGGAAGATCATGTAAGGTATTATAAACATGATTTTATTTCTTAAACAAATTAATAACACTATTAAAACCATTATATAGGAGGTTTGAATACATTTGATGAAATTTGAACCCGAGGTATGGGACTTTCTTTTTAAAATCCTTTTAAATGTCTCTTTTATGAAATTCAAAAAAATTGTTCATTTTTTTAATATCATTATAATTTTATTATAATTTAATTATTTTATATTAATAAAATATTCCCTTTATATATTTTTATAGTAATATTTTAGGAATTATTATTTCATTATTATATGTATATTTTTTATATTTTGAATGTTATTTTTATAAGAAAAAAAGTTATTTTGAAATCTAAATGTGTTTTTCTCAAGAGTTTAAATAATTTATCAAGTATTTTATTCTTGATGTGTTACTTGGACATTTTTTATTTCATGTTTATACCATTATATCTCAATATATGATGGATTATCCCCATTATAGCACAAGATATATTGGGTTGAGGCCATTATAGATCAAGGTATAACATATGGGGCCCATTATAGCTCTCTAATGCATTGGGTACTCCAGAAATGGAAGTTGACTGAATAGTTATTTCATGTGTAAGGATTAATGTAAGAGTGATATGGTAAATATACCCCAAGGAAATTTCATGATGTTTCTATTCATGCTAATGAGTTTTTATGAAATGGGTTTTAATGGTTTTTATATTATCACATGACTAACTATTTCCTTATGTATATCCTTTATTGATCTTTTTGTATTCATACTATGATTTTAAAATGTTTTCACATGTTATAGGAATGGGTGTGATAAAGATGTAATTCATGATTAATGTTATAAATTATTTTCAAATAAATTATGTCTTATTTGTAATATTTTATATTTTTTAAAAAATGGATATTTTTCAGTAGTATCCTCTTAGGATGAAGGTGGTATGTTATATATGTAATATTTCCTAATTATCTAACACTATAAACCTGAAACTACCATGAATATGTAGGAATATATCTTCATCGTTAATACTCGTGATTATGAAATGTTTTAATGTTGTGTCCTTATAATTGGTATCAGAGGATGGTTAGATAACTATAGGGGTTAGGATGATGTTAATATAATAACATAAATGATATTTAATTTGTGGTTAATTTGAAATGATATAGAATTTAAATATTACCATGTTTCTTCATATAATATATTTATATCCAAAATGGATTTCTACAGATGAAATAGGGAATCCGAAACAGAAAAGCCTTGATAGAACGACATCCTTTAGAATCTATAGCATGGAATGGTGGGAATTATAACCAAGAAGTTTGTGATAGTAATGAATCATCTGACTCGGGTGATAAATGGTTGTTGTTTCCATGCTAGATAGAAACCTAGTCTACAAAAAAGAAACATGTCTTTTTTTGGAGAATTTTATGAGGCAACATCCTTTATATTTCAGGGGAAGCTCAGATCCCGTGGTAGCCAAAGGATAGATCAATGATTTGGAAGAGATATTTGATGTCATTGGATGCTCAGAATACCAAAAGTTAACACTATGAATCTATCACTTTGAAGTTCATGTTAGTCAATGGTTGTCTCTAGTTAGAAATAAGAGATAAACATATGATCATGAAAGGCTCAAATGAGATGATTTTACGACTCTTTTTCCAGAAGATTTTTTTACTAAAACTGTTCAACTCATAATGGAGACTCAATTCATGGAACTAATGTATAAAGATGATGATTCAGTGGTAGTTTATGAATCCAAATTTATGATACTTTCTAGGTACATACCAGATTTTACTCGGGACATTGTGGTAAAATTAATAGATATTACTTCGGTTTGAAACCCATTTTACAAATAGATTTGGCTTCATGTAAAAGCTATGATAAAGGTGTTTGTTGTTCTAAAAAAATATGACATGGAGTTTATTGAGACCTTTGTGCCTCATGATGATAAGAATAAGAAGCAGTTAGGTTGGTGGGGAATGAGGAAGAATTTATCAAATAAATATGGAGGTACAAAAATAAATTTCCCTTCTTATTAAAAGTGTGGTAAAAAGAATCTTGGAGAATATATTATAAATATGGTAAATGATTCCAATATGGAAAGTGTGGGCACATGAAACTTGTTTTTAAGGAAAATGATCTGAAAAATAATGAGAATTCAATGATGAGATGCTTTAATTGTATGTAATTGGGTCATTTTTTTAATGTTTGTACAAATATTTTCACTTACGTAGGAAATATAGAAGATTGGAAATATAAGGGTGTGGAAAAATAATTTTCAACTATATGAATAGATGTTGAGCCTTCAAACGAAGTGGTATCAGGTAAATTTTTTGTTTTTAAAGAATATTCCAATGTGTTTTATGATGCAAGCTCTACACATTCCTTCATTTATGATAAATTTTCTACTAAATTGGAAATTCAACCTCAAGAAATGAATCCAGAACACATTTTAAAAACTCCAAAAGTAAATATTGAGGTATGTTTATTTTAATAATATACCTACCTATGTTTGTGGAATTAATTTACGTTCAAACCTAGTTGTATTACCTCTATTATAGTTTGATGTTATTCTTGTAATGGACTCGTTTTTTGTTTATCAAGCTATAAAAGATTGTAGAGATAAAGAAGTTATTTTTCAAAAAGAGTTTTAGTTTGAGTAAAATAATGAACCCATATTATTTAAAACATATAAAGAACATAAGAAATTGATAATATATTTAAATGAATTATATCTTTCTTACATTATAAAAACAAAGAGACAATTCAGATTAATTATATGCCAGTGGTAAATGAGTATCTTTATTATTTTCTTGATGATTTGTCTAGTTTTTTTCCTGATCGAGAGGTTGAGTTTACTATTGACTTATTTTTTGATGATAAGATAATTTCTAAACCTTGTTATTGAATGTATTAAATAGAACATATATAATTGAAAAGGTAGTTGCAAGAATTATTAGATAAAGGCTTCATCTAACCTAGAACATCACCATATATTTCTCCGTTCTTGTTTGTTAAAAATTAATATAATTACATTAGAGTTTTCATTGATTATAAAGACTTGAATAACCTCAATATTATGAACAAGTATCATTTACCTCATATTGATGATTTTTTTATCACTTCCAGGGAGCACAATATTTTTATGAAGGGTGGAATGAGGTATAGAGAACCATCTGTTGAATATAAAAGAAGAAGAAATTCTAAAGATTGTGTTTCATACTGGACATGTGAATTATGAATTTTTACCTATGTCATTTGGGATAACTAATACACCTTCTATATTAATGAATCTTATGAATAGAATATTTCATGAGTTCTTGTATAAGTTTGGGGTTGTTTTTATTGATTAAATTCTAGTATATTCTAAAAGTAAATATGATCATGAAAGAAATATATGGGTTGTTTTTGAAACATTAAAATAAAATAAATTGTATGGAAAATTCATTAAGTGTGAGTTTTGGATACAAAAAAAATTATTTCCTTAGATACACTATTTCTAAATATGGTATAATTTTTGATCCTGCTAAACAATTTTGTTGAAGAATGTCCAAGATCCACAAATATAACTAAGTCTCATATTCTCATTATTTAGTAGGAAATTACTAACATCTTTTGAATATATTTCATGGGTATCTATCCCATTGACTATGTTAAAACGAAAATTTGTATTGTTTTTTTGGAAAAAAGAATGTCATGATTGTTTATAGGAATTGAAAAAAATATTGATGAATACTCTAGTTCAGACCCTACCTTCCAGAAATGGTCAATTTATCATCTGTAGTGATGCTTTGTTGAAAGGAATCGGTTGTTTCCTAATTTATAATGATCGGGTAATTGCTTAGTATTCACTTTAGTTGAAACCACGTGAGTTAAATTACCTTATAAATGATTTGAAATTAGTTATTTTTGTTTTTTCATTAAAAATTCTGAGGCATAATTTATGTGGAGTAAAATGTGAAATATATATTGACCAATAAAGTTTAAAGTATATATTTTATCAGAACTAATTGAACATGAGATAGATAACGTGGATAGAACTAATCGATGATTATTATTTCCCAGTTCATTACCATCCTAAAAAAAGCAGAGTGGATAAAGCATTGAGTCAAAAAATAATGCTACATTAACGATGATACTTTTAGAATGTGACCCATTGGTTAATGACTTTATTAATTTTGTATTGGAAGTTTTTGGTGTAGTAAATTCCTATGTTTTGTTTCAAGTTTAAGTGTAGTCGTCTCTGTCAGATATAATAGAGAATGCTCATAAGGAAGACTGTGAGATGAAAAAATGTAGAATTGGTTCGAAAGGGTAAGTTTCATGAGTTTAACATTGGAAAGGATTGCCTTATGAGTTTTGGGAAGAGATTATGTTTTCCTTGTGACTCTTAGTTAAATAAATAATTGTTATGTTAAGCTCATAGTTCTCTATTTTTTGTTCATTATGTAAGCACAATGATTTATAGAGACCATCAAGAGTATTGCTAGTGTGGTGGAATGAAAAGATATATTGTTGATTTTACCATGAAGTGTTTTACCCCTCAACATGATAATTCATATAGGAAATTACCAAAGAAGATTCTTCATACTTTTCTAGTGATAGAGTGGAAATGGGAAAATAAATCTATAGACTTCGTGGTGGGATGACCAAAAACTTCTCAAGGTAACAATGTAATCTATGTTATTATTGATAATTTGGATAAATCTACTAATTTTATTCCTATTCGAGACACTCTTTCTCTAGATCATATTTCTTGACAATACCAAAATGATATAGTTAGGTTTCATGTAGTTCCTCTACCCATTGAATTGGATCATGATCTCAAGTTCACTTCTAACTTTTAGAAAGGCCTTCATATTTCATTGGGAACAAAATTAAATTTCAGCACTAATTTTCATCCTCAGTATTATAGAAAAACTGACTGAACATTTAATAAATTAAGGGATATGATGCATGCTTGTTCAATAGATTACAGGGGATTTTGGGATCATTATATGTCTTTAGTTGAGTTTTCATATAATAATACTTTTCATTCTTGTATAGAGATGGAAGCTTTTGAGGCATTATATGGAAAGCAGTGTTAAACTATAGATTTTTAAAATGAATTTCAGGAAAGGAAGTTTATGGGAATATAATTAGTGGAGGAAGTGGTTGAGAAAGTGAATATTATCCAGCAACACATTAGAACATCTCATAGTAGACAAAACGTTATATAGATAACAGGTGGAAATACCTTTCATTTGAGGTTAGTGATCATGTTTTTCTTAAAATAACTCATTGGAAAAGTGATGTGCATTTTGGGAAGAAAAGAAAGTTATGGCCATAATTTTTGGGACTTTATTAAATTCTATAGAATGTTGGAAGAGTTTTTTACTCAGTAGTCTTACCTCCTAGTTTATCTTTGGTACCCAATGTTTTCCATGTATTGATGTTACGAATGTATGCACCAAATCCATCTCATGTTTTGAGCCCAAAAATATTTTACCTATAATAAATCCTTTCTTATGAAGATAAACCTATTCATATTCTTGATTATATAGGTCAAGTATTATCGAATAAGGTAATTCACCAGGTTATGGTTTTGTGGAGAACCCACATGGTAGAAGAAGTAACATGAGAATATGAAAATGCTATGAGCAAAAATTACCCCCCATTTGTTTAATATATCAATAAAATTGTGACGAAACAATTTCAAAATGAGGGAGAATTTAACAACCCAATTATTTATAGAATATATTTTTTTATATTTATTAGTATAATTGATTTAAATAGAAATTCTGAAAATAAATAATTTATTATATGGTAATTTATTTTAAACCATTAAATTTTCTATTATATAATTTTTATTTAAATAAACCAATTTAATTTTTGAATTCATAATATTGAAATTATTGTTTTACTAATTTTTTATAATTTTTTGGAAAAAAAAATAATTTTTGGTGAATAGTAAGAAATATAGTTTTTTTAATACAGTAATTTTTTGTGACATCATGAAGACATAATTATGATATAAAATTTATTTAAACTATTTATTAACTAAATAATTATATCATAAGAGTAATAGTGTATATAAATAGCTTAGAACATGAAATTTCAATTCTATTTATGATAAGTATAAAAATTATTTTCGTTGTCGACGCAGTGAATGCGTAACAATGGAAATGTAAAATTTAGTTCTTTAAAAACAATAATGTATTGATAAAATTTATTTTCAAGACTCTTTTATTAATTAATATTTATTATTGGTTTTCCTAACTTTTAATTTCTAATTTTATAGTTATATTACTTTAATATTGTTCAAATTAGTGTGCAATGCTTTTATAGGGAAAGAAAAGAGAAAATTACAATTTTAAGATATTATCTTGATATGCATATGAGTGAATATAAACAAAGAATGAATCATGAATTATATTTTCTACATAATTAAATTATTATTGTGATAGTAATTTATTTTTAATTTTTATATATTAATTAATTAACAATATTTCATGTGCAACGCTGATGCAGTGCTCGAGAAAGAAGTAGGAAAATAAATAAAATGTTTTTATTAAAATTAAAAGAATTATTTATTGACCTAAATTATAGATAAAATTTTTTATATGAGAAATTTTAGACCATTAAAATGTTTTGATCTATATTTGGGATTTTTTTGGACCCACATGGATCACATTAGTCCCTTTATATTATTTTTTAAAAAGGATAGACAACTTGTTCACATTATTACATTCAATAAGTATAATATTTTAATATGAAGTTTTAAAGATGTTTTTTTTAAAAAAAAATAGTCATTGGAAATATAATAAAATTAAATTTATTAAAGAATTTTAATTTTAATTTTTCATTAATAAATAAATACATTAATGGATTAAAGAATTATAATGCAGTAAATATTAAATTAATCAATAAATCAAATTATTGATTTTAAAAATAGTAAATGAAATATAATTTTATATTTTTAAGTCAATTAATGATTTATATAGGTAATAATATTATGTATATAATATAATAAAAAATTAATTCAAATTGGAAACTTTATTTTTATGTGTCTAAACTCATGATTGTTAATAGTTTGAATTTGAAAAAATTATTTTTCCATGAATAAAATATTTTTTAAAATTATTTAAAATTAAAAAAATCATGAGACATAAAAAAATGATAATATTCCTTATAAAATTGGATAAAAATGATTTTTATGCCTTTTTAAATTCTTAAACCCTATAATATATTTATTATATTTTAATAATTTGAGTAATTTATATGTTACCCCTCACCTCAATTATAAAAGGAGGTTCCCTCCTATATAAATGTTCAACACCTTAAACCATATTTTTTAACAAACTCTACCAAATTAACTCCTCCTATCTCCTTACTAGATTTTTGTACTTCTAGTCTCACAAAATACCACTTCCAAGATTCTTAAGAAGGTTCTGTAGGATAAATTCTCAAGTGGTTATATTTTTTCTTCTTCTCTTTTATATTCTTTTTCACTTATACCTTCTCTGTACCACTTATCCATTTATTCATGAAAACTAATTTATCATATATATATATACTATAATTTTTTTATGGTATATTCGTCATAAAATCTATTATCTTCTCCTTTTATTCTTAAATAACAAAATCGTTGTCTGTGGGTGTTAATTCACCACCTTCATGGATGATGATTTTTTGTTTCCATTTTACTGAAATCATCGAATGTTTAAATTCCTTTGTAATTGTTTAAAATGACCTAAATATATATATTTTATCACTTATAGATTATTATTTAATTTTGAAAATGAATACCATAATAAACCAAACATGGAAACCATGATAAGAATGCACTCGAAACAATGAAAATAAAACTATATTGTTAATAAATGGTTGGAAAATGTTATAATAAGATCATGTAATCTAGTATAAACATGATTTTAGTTCTATAATATATTTATAACAATATTAAAACCATTATAAATAAATTTTAAACACATTTGAATAATGTTTAACCCATGGAAATGGACTTTCCTTTTATATTCCTTTTAAATTTCTCTTTTATTAAATTCAAAAAAATGTTCTTTTTTTATATCATGATAATTTTCATCCGATTTATAGATGTTATATTATTACAATGTTCCCTTTATATTTTTTATACTAATTTTTTAATAAATATAATTTCATTATTATGTGCACATTTTTTATATTTTTAATGTGTTTTTACAACAAAAAAGGTATTTTGAAATATCAATGTATTTTTCTCATGTTTTTAAATGAGTTATAAAGTGTTTTCATTCATTAAATGTGACTTGAAAATTTTAATATTGTTTGGAACCCATTATAGATCAAGATATGTTGGTTTGATCCCATTATAGCTCAAGATATGACATGTGAGCCTCATTATAGCACTCTAATGCATTGCATACTCAGGAGATAGAAGTTGAAAAATGGTTATTACATGTGTAATGGTGAATGTAGGAGTGATATGGTAGATATTTCTGAGGGAAACAATATGATTTTTCTATGAATGTTAATGAATTTTTTTGAAATGGTTTTAAGCTATCACTTGACTAATGATTTCTTTCTTTATATCCCTTACTGTACTAGTACTGTAGCATCATTGTAGCAGTATTGTAGCAGGAATTGTAATAGGTACTTTAGCAGATAATGTTTCGTACTGTATCAGCTAGAACTATTCATCCATTTGGGCCTCTAGGCCACCAGTTTTGTCCTCAGGTCCTGCAAGGCTTTCAAGACACCCAAGGCCTTCAGGCCAGTTGTCTCTCAAGTTATTTGGGCCACCTTAAGGCATTAGGGACACCCCATGCCCTTTGGGACACATGATTATGTAAATGTACTAGTCAGACTACAAGGGACAAGGCTTTAGATGGGGATTCGGGGCAGGCACATTCACTAGTGCAGATCTAACTAGAATTGGAAGAATGAGAGGTTATGGCATTGCCATCGGTACTGGTCCTGTGCACCTTTACACATGATTTCTAGCCAACCAGACCTACGAAAATGGAGTGTTGATATCATGACATATACTGGGGAGGAGCAGTTCCATGTTTTCTTGTCTTGGTGATTCCCTCCAATACCTACGACTCGTGTAATTGTCTCCAATCCTTCGGGCCTTGTAAGGGTTCTACCGCATCCCTTGAAAGGTATATTATCAAAAATAATGAAAAATAAGGCCTTTGGGTCATTATGATTGAAATAAATCATTTTTTATTTTTAATATTTTATATTTTGAAAAAATGTAAATTGTTTTAGTAGTATCCTCTTTGTATGAGTGTGGTATGTTATATATGAAATATGTCCTAATTCTATAAGAATATAAACCATAAAATATCTTATATTGTTAATTATCTATGTTCATTACTAGAACTTAAGATTATGTAATTTTTTAGTTTGGTTCTTTATATAAAATCATCATGATCATAAATTTAATATACGAAATTTATAAGGGTGAAAAAAGATTTTATAATGCTTGTGCAAAAATTCACAATTTTAATTAAAAACTAAAAAATTGAAGTCGAAAATAAATATTGAAAAGGTAATACGATCCATATGTTCAATAGTTTTTCAAAATTTGAGGTGTCAAAGGATCTGAATATCACACTACTAGAAGATGATTTATGGATGATGTCTTGTAATGTTATCAAACTATAAGGCATCCATATGTAAAATAAATAAAAAATTATCTATGTGGTTTATAAATTAAGATAAATAATGGTATATAGTTATTTAAATATAAAATAAATCATAATGATTTAAGGATCAACTGTGATTTTTACTGAGATTTAACAAAGTCTAGAGCACTATAATTAATGGATGATCTGGAAAGCATGAAGGATTAGTATGGTCAGTGGATGGTGAATGATCAAAATGTTTCCTAAAAAAACACCTAAAGGAATTGCCTTTATAAATATTGATAATTTTTTTGAGTGAATTGAATCTCATGAGTACTTAACTGATGATTTACTTTGTGTGGTATTGTTAAAAATGTTTTATAAAGAGAATAGATTTGAGTTACTTGAGAAATGAAAAAAGAAAAATATTCGTGAAACATAATCTTAAGGTTATCATAAAGTACTACCAGAATATAGTGAATAATATTAAATGAATGTAGGGGAAATTTTTTAAAAGATATATAATGAATGTGATTGGATGATATCATGATTAGAATACACATAGAAAAAATGGCATGTAGAAGTATGAAATTTTGAATGGTGAAAGATGAAGGATGTAGGCACATGAAGATAATATAGTAAGTTTTGTGGATTAACTTGGGTGATGATAAAACAAACTATCAAAAGCATTACAAGAACATAATTTGACTAAGTGTTTTAAAGAAGAAATAGTCATTCAAAAGATGGTTTGTTCTAAATAAGAATACTCAAGCTAAAGCTCAAAAAAATATTTATGATGTGTATGATCACCAGAAGCAAAGGTATCATATTAGAGTTTGTTGAAATAATTTAATGCTATGAGAGGTTGAGTATAGTTGATACATATGAATAAATCCAAAAAATATACATAATTAAGTCCATATTGAAATATTTAATTATTAAAATGTAATAACACATGAAAATGAATATAATATGGTAATTCATGTTGTATTCTTTGTGATCCAAAATTAAACATGGCTGACACATGTCTATAGAAGATTAAATAATTTTACCATAAATATTTTGAGTGAAGCAGTGGTGTAAGTCATGTCCAATAGAATAAATTAGAATAAAATTTCATAAAATAATTTTAGAAGACATCATACATAAGTAAAGTAAAAAATGTTTATGGGCTTTTCATTCATGTGAATAAAAAAGAAAAAGTTATGATTTTGATCAATATGTTAAATGATCATAAATATTAAGGTCATGATTCTATCTAGGATTTATGGATTATTAGAGAATATTTTATGCTAGATTTTCAAATATTTGACATACAATTAACTCTATGAAATTTGAAAAAATTAAACGCCTTTAAAATAATAATTTTGAAAGTATGGACCATAAAAGACCACACACATATAAACTTTTCAGGAAATGAATTATAGATAAAAAGTTTGGAGGTCATGAAAAAATTGGGACTGATAATATTGAAAGAGAATATGATCAATATTAGGTAAAATTAATTATATAATAGAGGGATTATCCTATATTTACTTAACAGAAAATATTTGGGTCGAATAGTTGAGGGTACAAAACATCATATTCTGAAGATAGTTCAGGTTTATGGGAAGTCAGGTACTCTATGATTTCTAGAAATACCAATGTCATATATAACATTATAATAATAATTCATAAAATTTCATGGAGTTTTGAGAGCTCTAAAAATTAGGTTTTGAGAATATAAAGAATGAGGCCAATGTACATGATATTATAGTGTATTTAATGTTAGAATTTGAAGACCCAATCTAGTTCAAATAAAATATTGAAAATCACTAACATCTAATATAATATTTTTGGGAGATACATTGTGTAGGATACACTTTGGGTGTCATATGATAATGATCTAACACTACTAGTAATTGATAACAAGATTGTAGGGTAAATTCTATGTCTTTGGATACTAACTAAATACCAAAAGGTCTACGTTCTCACACAGAGTTCAATACTTATAAAAATTCCACTTACTAATTTGGATAATCCTATATGTTTCATGTGGTGATATGTGTTTAGTAATATATAAAAAATATTCAAACATCCTAACCAAGATAGTGGTTAAAAAACATAAAAGGGGTAAATGTTTATGTTTGAATAGTTTGGTAAAATTTGGATATATATGATTCCCCCCACCCATGTCACTCAATGATCTCATGGGACTAACAAGTGGTATTAGATTAATGGTTACTTTTAATTATATTTAATGTTTAGACAAATTATTTTTTCATTAATAATATGAAGTGTGAATTTCTATAATTTATAGTAATATTTCCTTTAGAGTATAAAGAATGTAAAAAAGTTAAAAATATTCTTTAATTTTAGAAATTGGACCATATCTATATGGTCGCTAACATAGAGGTTTCGACCAAAATTATGAGAAACTAAAAGAAGAAAGTGTTTCCAATATTTTAGATGTCATATTCGTATAAATCCATGAAAGGAGTATCCACCACTACTAGAAGGGAAATCGTTTGGTAGTTTTTCTAATATATCTGTTAATAAAGTTCCTCTTAGATAATCACTCTGGAACTATGAAGAGTATTAACTAATTGAAATAATTGATGATTTTTACTATAAAATCTATGATTATGTGAAAAGTGTCCCTAATAAAGTAGTCATATATATACATATGTTTATCTACGGAAAATATAATTAAAATACAAAGTTGAAATCAAAATCCAATCAGATAGAGGATGAATTGGAGAATAAATTATAAAAATTAAAAAACCATAGAGAACTTATTGAATAAAAAGAAAAATACACATTACTTTTCAATAAAAATATTTCCTTCATTGAAGAAAAATTTAAAATAAGTGTTTATGATAAGGTAGTGTCTAAAAAGGCTTTCCTAGAACTAATTCAAGTATAAAAAGTTATCCTAAAAGTAAAGAATTGTTAATTTTAAGTTATAGATAAATAGATGAAATTAATTGAAAACTATGTACATGATGACCTAAAATTGAATGAAGACCATATTTAGAAGTTGAAATTTTAATTTGAAAATAAATAAAAATCTCTTGAATATTTAAAAAACACCTTAAAAATATCGTGTCTTGATTTGGAAGTAAAATTTATAATGATAGCAGTTACTCGAGTTGATTTTTCGCATGAATTATAGAGAAGATCCACATTAAATAAAGTTACTACAAAGACTCTAATGTTTTTTTATACATACTCTAATGGTAAAATGAATTTAAGTGCATTGAAAGATACATAATATGTAAGTTCATCGAACAAGGTAAGATCAAGTTTTTTTAAAACTATTTTCACTTCTTTTGATAATTTGACTACTATATAATACAATTAAATAATTATAAAAATATACGTGAAGAAAAGTGTGAAGAAACCCACAAATTTTGAAAATACGGTAAAATAAAAGACTATAAGATACATTTCTCCACATGTTTTCTTTAAGAAAATAGTTCATATTCGAGATCCAGAATATAATCCCAATGGCTAGACTAAAATAAAAATGGAAAAAAGATTATTTTTTGTTATTTCTAGTGCCATAGAAAATTGAAACATCTATAAATTAATTATTGGAATAACTTTTAAAATTCCAAAAAATAGAGAAATATTAAATTAAAGTGGATAAAAATATCATTTAATAAGGACTAAGATAAGTAAAACTAACTCTAACTAAATAAGGTAAATTTGTTTACTTTGAAAAAATTTGAATATCTTGACGTCATTTTTGAAATGTTTAATTAAAGTGGTCATGGTAATGATTACTGATTATTTATGTCTACCAATAAAAACTGAATTAAAACTAATGGATAGATTCCATAAAATATAAATAAAAATAAACAAATTATAGATTATAATTCTACCTCATTCTTTATAAAAACAAAATTTATCAGAAAATGTTGCTAAGAAGAATGTAATAGGCGATGTCATTTCAAATAAAAAATGATTATTTTTAGGAAGGAAATTCCACATCATATAGAAGTGAAATAAATACATGTATTTTAAATTAAATGGAAGAAATCCTGGGAAAAAAATAAAACTAATTCAAAAAATAAACCTAAAAATTAGTTTTGTGGAAAAATATATATTGAAGAATAATTAATTTGATCAAAATTTACAACATAAGGGTAAATTAGTAGTAATTAAGAAGTTTTGAAAATATGTAAGATGTAAAAACACACTATTAAAAAGTATAATACAATTCTACTTGTATAGGATAATTTAGTGACCAAAATGAAGTAAGATTAGAAATATACAAGAGTTTCTTTGAAAAAAATTAAATTGAAACATGTTCTGATGATTTGTATGAAAATTTGTCAAAAATTGTTTGAACTGGAATTATAGTGGTATGAATATGAAAATAATAGTATATATTAATTATTGAAATATCATAAGAAGAAAATTATACATAATTTGAATGTTGATGGTAAATAGAAGAATCACATTCAACCAAAAGAGATTAGTTCTTGGAAAATTAATGGTGAAATCATTAATAAATGTTAAGGTAAAGTAAAGGTAGTTTCTAGATTGAAAAATAATTCTCAATTTATTTTCTCTAACTAATGGGAAAAAAGATCCTCCTAATTCACTCAGAAGTTTCAGATATAGAAATTATAGAGATTGAATATTTTTTCTAGAGGTACATTGATATTTTCTCCTATCATTATAAAAATCAATTCTAAATCCAAAGAGGATAACTAAATTTTTTGTGAAAAATTAAACAAATACTTTTAAAAGTGTGGGGTAACTAAAGGTTTTAAATGCAATGGAAGAACCTATTAGAAGGTAACAGACATGGATTTTTATCATAATCGATAAATAATCTGAGTTTTACGTAATAATTTTTTGTTATTAACAAAAAAATAAATCAAACATTAATTGACATAAATTCTAGAACCCTGAATATAGGATCATAAAATACAATTATTAATTAATTTATATAAAATATTAACTGACTTTTTTTGGAATTATTTCTTCATTGAAGGTTTGGTAGACCACTTCTTGGAATATCATTATTTCAATGAGGATATTCAAGGGGACAATCCCCCTAGTAGTGATCCACACATTCTTTGTAAAACTCTTAACAGTGTCATGGAAATCCATGGGTACTAACTCAGAATACTATAACTCCTTCATCATTCATTGTTAATAAGGACAAGAATATCATCAGAGTGGAAGGATTTTTTTTCCTCAAAAAGGTGGAGTATGATAATATATCCATTCTTGAGATAATTTTAGGAGAAATGTATTCAAAGGCTTGAGAATATTTTCTTGAGAATTCATTATGTACATTGATTATAATTTCTAGGATAGAGTTAGAGAATTACATAATCTGGTATTTATAGAGCCAGGTTTGAGAATAATAAATTTATCATAGGGCCTTATTATTCTCTTAATACTTAGTGAATCTCGTGTATAGATAATTATATTATTATTATTTAATCTACATGCACAACACTCATGAATAAATAAATATTATTTCTTAAAAAATAAATTAACATTGATTCAAATAAAATTTAATATATCATTTCTCACTGTATGATTAACTCAGCCCATTATTCCTCCATGATATTTAATGAACCATGAATAATGACTATTTATTTAAATCAATAAATTTCATTTTATGATTTAATAATAAATAGATAAATAGTATGTTCAATAAAATAGAGAATAAATATTTTTTAAATATTTATCGCATATATATTCTCTTGAATAATTGGTGACTACATATTTGTGATCTACCAAACTTAAATAATTATAAACCATGTTTGGAAGTACTATTTATTCAAAATGTTAAATTCATATCGAATTTATAAGAGTTTAGGAATATATTTAATGTGTGACTCTCTATGTATCATTATTAGTTTCAAGATGAAATTCTCCCTAAAGTCTATTATGGGTGTCTTAAAACACACCAAGGAACCCACAGAGATAGAATTTAATGATACAAAAACATATAACCTCATACGTATTCACACTATAAAATATAATAATTTTCTCTCAATATCTCTAATAAATAATGTTGCATAGTGGTTTCCTCAACCTATGTGATCGATGTTTCTTTCTTTGACATTAAGAAAATAAAATTATCAATGAAACCCCATGGAGATATACTTAATCAGGTAGTTCATTTCATGTCAAAGGGACTAATATAACACCTTCTATTAAAGAACGGAAGGTAAAATTCCTTTCTCATGTTATTTATTAATGCAATATTAGTTGTGACACACACAATGTATCCAACCTTGATATGATAAAATTTCATCACAGTCTTCATCGACACATAAAATTTTGTGACTCATGATATGAATTAATAATAATTTTAAAGTATAAGGAAAATTTTATACATATTAGTATAGTAATATGTAATGACACATATAAATATAGATTTTTTACTAGTGGGTTATGTTCTCAAAAGCTTCGTTATTTATATTAAAAAGCATGAAATTCATGGGAAGAAGTCTGAATGTCTTAGGATCCTCCAAATCATAATAGTCTATATCACTTATGTCCCATTATACAACATCATTTATCTATAAAACATATATTTAAGAATACTATCATTTCACTTCTAGGTTCTCATCACAACAAGGAATTGTTATGATATTTCAGTATAATAAGTACACTTAAGGCATTATCACATAAAATTTTCCATAGATTAAAAATTAATATGTGATAAAAAATGTATTAATTTTTATATCCCAAAATAAAAGAAATTAAAAATCATATAGAAGTTGGTTCTAGGGAACCAACTTTAACAAAAACCCATTTTTTCGATAGTCAGCTACTAAAAACTCTTAGTATGTTATAACTCACATGATATTAATTATTTTTTTGAGATAATGTTTATAAAATGGGTATACCACATTCAACTCTATAAAAAATATACTCTCCATGACATCACCCCATTGATAAATATACTTTAGGATATGATATTTCCAACGTATTTACTTCAACAATTGATATGATCTTATCTCCTTTTCAAGATACCCCAATATAGTACTATTAAAATATAATGTGATATTATATTTAATATTGGGCACCATGAAAAGATCTTAGATTAAATTATGTATCCAAAGTGATTCCTTACCTGCATAAGAATCCACAATATATTTTAATTCCTCTATATAATTAGGGAAAACTGGCTTCTTTGAACAATTCATTCTCACAATTCCTCCTTTTATTCTGAAGAAATATCCTAACTATGACTTGAAATTATTGTAATATGTATGTAAACTAAAATCCATATATCCCTTGATGATTAGTTCCTCATATAATTTATATAATAGAATCATATCCTTATTCCATTATGGGACATGACCATAACATATATAAATATAACATCATTTTATATAAATATGCAATATATATCTTAAATATACACGCCCAAGAATCATAAATTTTTAGTTTCTTGGATATTATAAAAAGAATAATCTTGTTTATAAAAAATATTTAACATCTCCCATAGACATTATTCATATTAGTATCCCCTATAGAAATATCATATATAGAACATTCTATCAATACCAAGGGAAGGAAAACATAACAAAGGGTGATCTTAGATTCTCAGTAAGGGAAAACATGGGAGATATAAATTATAAATTATCATAATATGATCTTAAGTGTATGATAATATAATAAATTGCATGTTCTCAATATAAAATATTCATACCATAAAAATATTAAATCATAAACTCAAAAATCATATCATATCTAGAATCATGATTGATAAGGATATTAATGTATAATTAATAGTTAATGTGTTAGTACATTATCTTGGGGAATCATATTAACTGTAAATTATAATCTTGTGAACATATATATTCTGAATCATGTCCATACATAATACTATTGGTATACCTAAAAGAAATCATACTCGCACGTCAATATGTGAACATGGATATTCAAAATCATGTCCATGAATATCATTATCATTGCATGAGATATATATATCATGTTACCCAATTCATTATAGTGTTTTAATGTAACCTCCCACCACATAATAAAGACCATACAAATTTGTACCCCAAGATCATAAAAACATCCATCAATTCATCATAGCATAACCTAAAGGAAATAAATAGGTTTCATAAACATTTCATCATCTCATAATCATAATCCAACCAAATAAATATCATGGATGGTATCATTAGATAATATCCACAATTAAGATTAATAAATTTCAAAGGATGTTGACATATATGAAAAATACCTTTAATAAAGCATTTGAACATTTCTTTGAAAATAGGGAAAATAATTTTTTTCTTCAATGTATTTAACAAAGATCCATAATATCGAGAGAAATATTTTAATATAAAATAAACATGGAAAATATTAATGGTTGATTCAAATAAAATAATGATCATGAATATGGCAAAATTAATTCTTTCAGTAAATGGTAAAACAATTATTCATTTTAAACTTTTAGTCAAAATTCTGCATGTTTCTCATTCAGAGAATGTTAAGAAGATAAATTTTAACACATTGTAAAAAAATTAAAATATTTTTGAAAATTAAATTAAATAATAATTTGATCATATGAAAGTAAATTCTTGAAAACATTCTAAATAGAATGTACGTGGAAGAAATAGTTCTCAACAAAATTGTAATTAATGATGAATGTCCTTAAAATATAGTTTCTCAAATGTTTTATATAAAAAATGGATGATAATTAAAGAAAAAATATGAAAACCATATAAATAAAGAAGGTATAATAAAATATATGTGGTTTAAATTATAAGGATCTTATAATTTATCTCAATGGAAATTTAACATTGACAATCCCAAATATAAATGAGATTGTAACATAAATCTCATGCCTCAAGTCTTGTCCTTCTTTTTCTGTGTTCAAACATAATTTATAATAAATTTAGTTCATAATATATAAAATAATTGTATATATATATATATATTACTATATATCATTCCCTTATAATATCATATGACACTTTTAATTAACAATTCTTCCTCAAAAGCATTGTTCTGGTGAAAATGGGTCCATTTTCCATGCATGTTTTAGTTCAACGGTTTTAGTTCTTGAACCATGGTAATGGTTTCATCATCTATATAATCTCAATAATGTAATAAATATCATATTTATTTATTTTAAACACTTTTATAACCATTATTAAAAATTGGTGGTGAAAATTGAATTACATAACATTGTGGGGACGGTAGTCTATATGAATGTATGAGTGATGCTTCCACTTTTTGATAGATAGAATAAAAGAAATTTATTTAATAATTAACCTTTATAAACAATTATTATATTATAAATATCATATAATTTCATTAAATATATCCTTATTACCAACAATATAGATCATGAATGAAAACAAATCACATCGATTCATGGAGGTGGTAGTCCACATGTGTGCATGAGTGACTCTATAATATTCCAATAGATTAGAGGGTAATAAGGAAGAAAATATAATATATATTCAGAATCATAATTATGTTATAATAATCATATATATCCATGAAATTTAATTATATAACTTTCCAAGATATTAGATGATGAAAAATAAAAGACATCACTTCTTGGAGATAGTAATTTGTATGTATACATGAGGATATTTTTTATTTTTAATTAGATATTTAGGCGATATAAGATTACTATAACATTAACATACAAACATTTTATTATAGTAAATACACTATTAAAACTTTTGGATATATTTCATTTTTTTGATAATAAAATATATTTTTATGTTAATATTTTTTATATGAGATGAAGAAGAAAATTAAGAAGATTCTTGAGAAAGGTAGGAAAAGAATATTTTATAGCACAATTTGTTTTTATATTAGAATGTTTAACATATCCTTAAATAGATGACCAACTTATATTACATTTCATGGTGACTTAAAAACATGAAATTTTTTCACTATGTTGGGCCATTGAGTGGTTCGAATTGAGTTTCCACCACTTAGACATGCTGAAACTAAAATTTTCATAGTGATAATTATGGTGTGATTGAGTTTTTACTAAGAAAAAAAATGCAATAAGAGAGTAGAAAATCATATTTTTCCACAAGTTTTGTACAAAATGGGAAAAAAATTAACTATTCCATGGTGAAGGGATTTTTGGTATGTGATATTTCAAAATCTACAGAACTGATTATGACGATTCTTGAATGAATCTTGGATGATTCTATCATAATTATATTGTGTTTTAGGCAATTATTGTATCATTATTTTAAATATTTTAGACCAATAAAAATGGTTATTTAATTGGTCAATTAATTCTTGTTATAAGTATAAAGTAATGGTCCACAAAGAAGTAATGTATGTGGATTGTGATTATGGAATCAGAAAGATGTTATTGAGAAGTAATGGGTGGTTTTTTTACCTATAAAGATAATGAATTGATGGAATTTAATTTTCATGGTTGTCAAAATATATTTATAAATATTTACCAATAAGAGAATCAATGGAGGGTAACTCTAAATGGATTGATATTATAGCGAAGAGGATCTTAGTGTTATGTGTGTGAGGCCGATAATCAACATGAATAAGTAAGGCCTGATACACTCTGTATCAAGGTGAGAAAGTGAGAATACCCAGATCATTAATAATATAGTTGATGTTTTTTAAGATATATTATTTTATAAGGTTTGAGAGATCCAATGTTTTTTGAGTTTTTGTTTGGTGGATATTCAAAATATTAAACTGAGTGCAGAATGTTATTCTAATAATTGTTGGTGCTAAAAAGAGAGAAGAAGATGAAGAAATAGAAAGCCTCAAGAGGCTGCCTCGCGAAGACCATTCGCAGAGCACTAATCGCACCACGCTCACCAGGGAGAAAGGAGGCGGTGATGCTCCATGACAGCATTTAATGTTCGTGAGGCCGCCGTAGAGCAAGGAGGCGGTAACGCTCTGTGAATTCCCTTGACGTTCGCGAGCCCGCCACGGAGCAATGAGGCGGTGACACTCCACGACCACATTTGACATTTGCGAGCCTGCCGCGGAGCAATCTATGTCTTCACACCGAGTGAGCTCTACTTCACGGCGCCTCTCCCTTATAAATACCACCCCCCCCCCCCCAAGTCCCAGGGCGGATCATCCAACCTTTCAACTTCCTAGATCTCAAATCGCAAAGTGCCTTCTGCTCTATGAACCATGAGCTGTGCGAGGTACTTATGCTCTGCAAAGTGCCTCCCCTTTTCCTTGTTTAAACCCCCTCTTTTTATAGGTTTGCCTTTCATGGATCCTAAGGGTCTCCGCGAAGGAAGGGGATCCCCAAGGGGACCCGGGTCATCGAGGAGCGTTTATGCTTCATGAAACACCCTTCCTGTACATGTTATTCACATTCTAAGGCAGGGTCACTATACTTCACGAAGAACATTTCTTCATGATACCTTGCTCCACGAGGCACCTTTTCTTCACAAGGAAGTGCTCCGCGAATGCCTTCCCACATTGTGAAGAACCTCCTCTAGGCACTTATGACCTATGCTTAGGCTGAGGTTCCCCACCTCACGAAGCACACCCCTTCACAAGTACCCTCCACCATGCGGAGCAGTAGAGCTTCAAAATGCCCCTTCCTATGAGCCCCTCTGCTTTGCAATTCCTTTTCCTGTGAGACCCTCTAGTTTTTCATGATATGATTTCAAAGTCCCGTGGACGATACTTTCCATAGCGTTCCTTTGCCTTATTCCTCTTCGCATATGCACGCTAACGGCTATTTCTTCTTCTCATAGCCGCACTAATGTGGACCCCCAATGGTTCGCTTCATAACACCCTCTAGCCATGGTGTTTCCTGTCCCTTATCTTCACCAAGGAGTAGAGGGTACCAGTTATGTAAGTCCTAGGGGTGTGGAGTGAACCCACCTCATCTATGATGTAGGACGTTAAACTGCGAAGAACCATCGTCCTCAGCACATGACGTTAAACTGTGACCTCACCCCCTGCCTCACACGCAGGGTGCCCCCACCTTGGAAATTCTTCACACCCACTGGTCTTCATGAGGGTGAGATCTTCCCTCACAGAGGATGATATCCTCCTTATCAGAGTGGATTTTGTCTGCAGTGAAAGGGTGACCATCTTGGTGTAATCCCATAGATTTTCTTACAGGAGGCACCATCCCTGCTCCTTTCTTCTTCGGTCCCAAGGACCAGGGGGAATGGACACCAGACCCCTCCTTTCTTCGTTACCAAATCCCTATTTCACTGGGATTTGTCTCCATTGGGCCTCCATCCTGAATTAAGTCCCAATATTTCCTCTTTGGGATGCTAACCATGTGTAAGCCATATGCCACTTCCCACGGACGCACCTTTCGCGACGTGATCATTAGGTCTTTTCTGTCTCTTGTTTCTCACACCAAGCATGATTCAAGTGGGCTTAGATCAAGAACCAACCCTGAAACCTACCTTGGGCCTCCTAGAGTGTAAGCCCCACACACCATTCCGAACTAAGAGGACTTTGATCCATGCCAAGGCAAGGTATGTAGGAAGCCTCCCTGAGGTTCAATCCCAACTCCTACTTGATCCCGACCTCTTTCACATCGGTGCACCAATGCCCCCATCCTAAACTATGTGTACATTGATCCTTGATATGGAAAAGGTACATAGGAAGCCTCCCTG
The DNA here is from genome assembly GCA_963277665.1 of Viscum album. NCBI lineage: Eukaryota > Viridiplantae > Streptophyta > Magnoliopsida > Santalales > Viscaceae > Viscum > Viscum album. The sequence continues at coordinate 1,445,128,100 of OY728145.1, read as the reverse complement.
AGGTTCAAGCCCACCACCCTGGCCATTCCGACCATCTTCACATCGGATCACTAACACCTTGGGTATCCTAGACTGTAAGCCCCACATGACAACCTGAACTACGAGGTCATTGACCTTTTCCAAGGCAAGGTACATAAGAAGCCTCCACGAGGTTCAAGTCCACCACCCATGGGACATCAGGTCCTCCTTCACATCAGTTCATCGATGCAACCACCTAAAATAAAAGGTATTTGATCCTTGACAAGGTAGGGTACGTAGGAAGCCTCCTTGAGATTCAAGCCCAACAACCCATGGTCCCGGCCACTTCACATCGGTCCACCCCCATCCTGCATGATGTTCTGTATTCCACTTTTGATTCCCTATTCAGCAGAAAGATGTTGTCACTTCATTCAGTGGTAAGCCGTTGTGATCCTATTCAGTGGTAAGCTGTTGTGATCCTATTCAGCGGTAAGTCGTTGACATTCTTATCCAGTGATAAGCTGTTGCGACCCCACCCAGCAGAAATCCATTGAAAACCCCGATCGGCGGTAATCCATCATCATATGAACTACGTAGACTTTTATTCCCTGTCGCAGGGATACGTAGGAAGCCTCTTCGAAGCTCAAGCCCAAAACTATCGTCATCCTCATGGAGGTTCCATCCCATTCACCATCCACTTCATTCAACCTCTCCATCATTCATACTAATTATTACCTGGGCCACCACATCCCGGTGGGATCATGCCACCTCATACCCCATCCCCTCAACAGTAACCGGGAAGTCAACCACGTGTTGTCCCTAACATCATTGTTCCCTCTAGGGTTTTCACCCATCTGATCTACTCTAGTCAGTGTTCTGATCAGTCTGATCTATCTCTGTTGGATGTTAAACTTGCGGCATACCCTGTGTTAAATAGGGGAAGATGAGTAAAACCATAGATTCATTCCCATAGAATATAATTCTCAACATTAGATGTAGGATGCCTCAGGCTTTCGTTCCCTCGAGAATCCCTATAATAAGAGATAGAAGACAGATGCACCAGTGTCCCAACACCCAGACACGCCAGTGATGCCCAACGTGGCTACTCCCCTGACTGAAGATTGTTTCCCTGACCAGACCCCTTGGAATGTACCGACAGAATCAGTGTAATTAACTGTGTCCATGAAGATATGGTGCTAGGAAGAGTTTCATAAACAACGCATTAAATCAATAAGGGAGACCCGTACTAGGTGAAGAGTTACGAAGAGGAATCCCCGGAAGGAAGAACCAACATCCCATCATCCCATTTTGATCAAGGAGTAAACGTCCCTGAATAAGCGAGAGATTCCACCCACCTTTTGAAAGAGGGAATGTGGGGAAACAAAAGTCTTCCTTTCGTCCCCAAGAGATACGGACGTGCGCACCCCGATGAAAGCATCGGAAATAGAAATGGTTAACCTGACGTGAATTTATTCTCCTCAAAATGGAGATTAGTAGCGCTCAAGGCGTCAATGTATTGAAATGTCACCGAATCCAATTATCCGGCGTCGGGTCCCACTAAAAAAATAGTGGGCCTGGCGTGAAAATCACCAGATGTTGGGGTAGTAGAACATTAGACATCCCGTTCTGTGACGTTGTCAGCGTGGATCCCTATTACTGGTCATGGAAGACGGGATGGCAATGGGGCATTAGTCATCGATTCCTTTTTATTTCAGCACTGATGAGTTAGTCTCCCTACTTCTGAGGAATCAAGTTGTTACTCCAGGGATGCAATCATTGCCTGCCCATCAACATAGGGGTAGGGGAAGCTCCAACACAGTCGTTCCACATGGCTTCACCTCTCCCATGACTTCCTCTACATCTATGATCATGGGGTGCCCACTCCCCCTCTCCCCATCTAAGGTCATCCAAAGAAGGGTGATCAACAACCTTGTGCACCGTTACAAGGAGGAGGGCATCATATTGACCCAGAATATGGCCCTCCTGGATCTGGAGGTGTCTGCGCCTCATCACCAATGCTACCCACGAGGGCCACGTAGGGATCCATTTCTCCCCACCCCGACATATAACCATTTCGGGAGCCTACCCCCAGAATGCTTTGACGATTCCCTACCCTACACAGATGAGGTAGGTAACATCCGACCCATCCCTGTCAGAGTCCCATTCCAAGGGCTCCTAGTGGGGACTCCCACCTAGCCACATCTGCGCCGCCACCCAGTCTTGATAGAAGAGGAGAAGGTAAGCTACGTACATGTACCACTAGCCCCGGTTCTTCCAACCCGACGCCAGCGTCAGGTGCAAGCTGAGGAGGACACCCGCCAAGGGGCCCCAACGTCAGCAGCTACTATGGCCCGAGCCACTGCCGACACATATCCTCAGTTCCCTATATACACAGAGTAGGGGAACTTATACTCTCAGCCAAGATCGAGGCCCTAACTTCCCTACGGGCAAGCTGGGTCGACTCTTTTGCTTGCCAGCACGAGCAGTGGTCGCCGCGAGCTAACCAGCAGTGACGTCAACCAATACGGAGGTCCTCCCCATACCACTAACACAGATTGTGTGGGCATTCCCCAATTCGAGTCTCAACACGGAGGTACGCCCCATGCCACCCTCAATCTGAATGAAGGTCTTCCCTGCGGCAGTGATACTCGGCACAGAAGCCTCTCTCGTGCCCATTACACTGGGTATTGAGTCATTTCTCTAGCCCCGACCGATGGTGTAGAGACATTTCCCATTCAGTATCTCTTCAACGTGGGGATCCTCCCCATGTCCTCTCACCAGCTGGTGAAGGTCCTTCTCTCCTCATCAGCCAGAGAGGTGATGACTAGCCTCACTCCACCTGCCCCCAGCATGGAGTTCCTACCCGTGTTCAGCTAGACCGATACAAGGACCCTCCTCGAACTGAGGTCGCCAGGGAAAACAAGTGTGGAGGTCCTACCCATACTTATTCCAGTTCCAGTGGAGGTCTTTCCCACTCTAGTGCTACCCATGGAGGTCATCCCCATGTCCCCTTTGACATTTGTCCTGGTTATCCTTGCACCCCGGCTTCCTCGGGTGGAAACCCTCTCTGCCCCAGCACTAGTGTGGCCGAAGGACCCCATGTTAGAAATTTTCCCTGTCCCAAGGAGCCACCCAGGGGTAGGAAGGAGGGTCTTTGCTACCATAAGAATAATTCTGAGAAGATCCGAACAGAGATCATACTAGTCCGCTTCTCAAACTCTGAGGTTGAATATGACTCAGCACGGGTACCCTCCTCTCGCTCATCCGAGTCAAGGGTCAGGGTAGGGACGAGGCGCATCAGCCTGGTGATCCTAGAATGTGAGGTCCATTATATTCATGTCTCACTCCATAGGTATATCTAGGAGGATGAAAATCTGGCAACCCTGTAGGTTACGGTTGTGCAATCACCACCATCATCACCCGAAGCGCTCTCCACCTCGACAGGTGATCACAGAGAACTATTCTAGGGACCAATGGTAGGATAACAACATCACAGCCTATCACCAGTAGCCCTGGACCCTAATCCAGGAACGGAAGCCGTCAGCCCAAATTATTGCAACGTGGCAGCTAGGTCGCTACACTCTTCGGAGGATAGAACAAAATTCGGCGGCCAGTTATCCCGCTCGCCATAATTTCCACCGGCCAGCCTGTCATCCCAGTGGTCTTACTTAGTACCGCTGCAAGTTCCTCATCCACCCCCAGTTGATGAGTGGGGAAATAAAGGGCCAGACCCTGAATCTGAGTTAAGGAGCTTTTGGAACATCCTTGCAGTGGACCACTTCCCCGAGAAGTTCTGGCCCGTGGCAGCACCGAATTTCTGAACACCGGAATCTCTCACCCCAGAGGAAGTTGAGTGTTTCCACCACACTCTCTGGGCGATGCATTTTAGTCTTCGTCATCAGCAAGTGGTTTATCCTAGGATCTAAGAGAATTTCGAAGATATCAGCGAGCAATGTCATCTGGTCGATTTGGTTGCACTCCCTGTGGCCCAACACACAGAGTCACCAGGCCTCCGTACGGCCCTCCAGCAGCAATGCGTTCAGAGTATCAAGGTACTCCGCAAAATTATCAAGGAGGATACCCCCCACGTGAATATCTGTGGCTGGGGGAAGTATGATTCCCTCATCTTCTATCCTATCCAATGGCAACCCAACTCTCTTGGCGACATCGAAGACATGCCCCCAGGAAGGGTCACGGTCAACATGGCTGACATAGTGGACAAGGAGGATGAGTTGGAGATTCTATTTGGAGACTTACCCCTAGAGGGCATTCCACCACTATTGGACCCCTCGAGAAGGATTGCTCGTCAGCACAGGAACCTACTTGGCCTCTCTATGCCCTCTGAGGCACTGGTACTCAGCCAGAATTCTGGTAAGGGAAAAGAGAACATCGGAGCCACCAAGCACTCTGAACCGTCCGCCTCAGTGCAGAAGATAGAGGAGGACCCTGAGCAGGCCACATTGCACCAACAACTTTCTAAGAAGAAGAATTTGGTCGATAAACTCATGGATGAACATGTTGTATAGTGACGGACTGACTACAACAATCCTAGGCCAATACAGTAGGGGAAGGAACAACTTCCCCTCAGCGAGTTTCCCCCAGGTAACCCTGATCATGCTGCTCCCGTAGACATGGCTAAAGTTGGAACCCTCACACGGTATGTCTCTCCAAACCCTCTTGAACGGTGTGCAAATCCAAGGAATCCATCTCAGGTTCCCCCAGCTTCCCCGCAGGTCGCCCCACCAGTCGCTCCATGAGCCGCTGAGCCTGGTTACCATGTTGAAGAACCCGCCAACGCGCTCATAGTTAGGGATCCCCATCAAGACAGGGACCCCTGCCCAGATGATCCTATGGCGGCGCTCATAGCCCACCTTGAGTCATTGAAACACGATTGGTGGCAATCCCACCTGATGATAATCCACATCCGGCATGGGTGGATGATATGTCGACTCCTCTGGGTTTCGGGAATCCCACCTTATCCCCTTAAACGGGATGGGGGACCCGCCGCAGCAGCTAGCCCACTTCAACTCAAGGTGTGGGCCCATGTTAGGGACTCCAGTGCAGTAGGAGGCTGCCAAGATCCTCTATTTTTTCAGACATTGGAGGGGATGACATTCGGCTAGTACAACCAACTTTGCATCGGATCTGTAACCAACTGGGAGAACCTTCACATGTAATTCCTCTGCCATTTAATCTCTACCAACCAAAAAACGAGCATCGCAGACTTCTTCAAGTGAAAACAAAGTCCTGATGATCAATTCGCGGACTTTATCACCCGATGGAAGGGGCTCACATACTCCCTTGATATACCACTAACTCAGGATAAATTACTGATGATGTGTGTAGGGAACATCAAGACAGAACTAGTTCCTTCTCTAATCACCTAGAACTACCTTGGAGGATTCTGAGACTTCTCTGATAAGGCCCAGCACCTGGATGAATCCCGGCAACAGGCCAGCCAAGAACATCTGTTTTCCCCTGTAATTCCAGCAAGGAGGGCGTCCAGAGTCGAGCTCGCCACGGTGGCCCAAAATAGAATCCCCCAGGAAACTAGAATTGCTACCAGTGGCACCATCCCTGCAGCCTCGCAAAGGCCCTCCACCTTAGGTGCAGACTCCAACTCAGCAGTGTCCGCCTCATAAACGGACGGTGCCCCTGCGGAATGCACCGCCACCGCCCAGGCTGGACAACCAGGCTCCGCCTTTTTGACATGCGCCTCCATCTCCTCGACAGGGCTAGGCTCCAAGGGACCCATTTTTGTACAGGAGAAACCGGACCTACTCTTTCAATGAGAATCAGGTCCCTAGCTATTTCAGAAGTGTCTTGGAACAAGATATTGTTCATTTTTCTTGAGTGTAGATGTCCATAAGAGGCGAATCTCACTGATCTCCCCAACTACTGCCCCTATCACAGGATCCTGGGGAACACCCTCAAGAAGTTCTATGTGTTTAAAGACTAGCTTTAAGACTAGGTCGATAACAACATAGTCAGGCTGGGGCCGGCCCTGGCACATGTTTCGGGTGTCTTCGTAAGGATGGATAGCAGCAGTGACAGTGAGGGCGAGGGGCAGCAGGTTTCCAATCATGGATCCCAGAAGTATGATGACTGGATGGCTCTCAAAATGGTTTCCCATGCCCATGGTATCATCCATGCACGCCTGAATCAGCCGGAGCCTTCAGAAGCTACGACCACCACTTCTACATCATCATCTCAGTTAGCCTCTTCCCAGAAGAGCAAGCATCGGAGGCAAAGGGAAAGCAACGCGCCCTGCCAATGCTATCATTGTTCCACACTCTCGGTGACTTCATGCCCTATAATATGTGTATTACCACTAGAATCTGTCCAGTGATGGATGAATCTTTAAGTGATAGTCAAGGGTACGCTTCGCTTAATACCGTGGAGTTGGTAAACCCCTATATGACTCTCGACAACGGGGAGTGCCAGGAGAACCTCCCCAACATCCCCAGCTGATGCCAACGTCGGTGGAGTTGCGGCCATATGGGTCATCGAGGTACATCAGTTGGCACCTCCATCCAGGTTATGCATGCCACTGAGACCAGACAATAGGCCCAGAACAGAGCTCATCACATGCAGCCTTTTCGTCTGGTGTCGTCAGGACCACCTCCACCACCGTTTGTGCTACTGGATCAGGCAGAGCTACCTTGACCATGTTGCGACCAGCCTCACCCTACTAAAGTCTGATCTCAGTCGTCTGGTCCTCATCTGGCAGCTACTCTCTGGGCTTCAACTAGTAAACAGGAGGGCATGCCCAGCACTATCCAGCTGCCAGTCCAGTCGGTAGGGCCCACCATGCCTATTATCATAGAGCGGCCACCCTCAAGAAGAATTCTACACCTGGTGTGGAAATATTATGTCCTCAAGAACCTTCTCAGCATCCCAGTGAGGCTTTACATCCTCTAGGCCCTTCGCATGTCGTTAGATATGCGTGAGGCCCTTGTTGAGGCTTTAAGAATCCCCCTCCAGTTTGAGAAGGAGGTAGCAGCTGCAGAAGCCGTTCATACTAAAGCGGTCAAGAATGTTGAATGCCAATCCATAATTCCATTCTCTATAGAGGATGAAGGCTCCCCCATATAGGGGCACATCTGTCCGTTGTACATCACCAGCCAATTTAATGGCATGGAGTTTCACTGTTGTCTTGTTGACAACGGATCTAGGATTAACCTTATCCTGACGCAGACACTGTGGAAGTTGGAGTTATCCAAAGATGACATGAATCCCTCCGACTTAAGGATACATGGATATGGAAGGACAGAATAGACCTCAGTCAGTAAGATCCGTTTGGAGACCCAGTTCAGCGGCCTAGTTTCCAGCACCGAGTTTGTGGTTGTCTCCCAGGACACCGCATACAATGTATTGATGGTAAGACCATGGCTCCACCTGCATACGAAGGTCCCCCCGTTGTATCACTAGTGTCTTAAGTGCTCCCTTAATGGTCGAGTATTCATACTTCTACGTGATGCATCTCATTTCACCTCTTGTGAAGCCCGCTACCTGGATTCTTACTATTGCAAGAGCAAGGATAAACAGATTCAGGTGAGCGAGGTTGAGCCTGCCAAAATTGCAAATGACCCCTTGGTAGGTCTGGATGACACCTATGTCTTCCTAATCCATCAATTGGAGGCCATAACCCCTGACATGGGGCAATTTTTTGTTGTCTCTGGTACAAGAGGGAAGCATATTCCCAAGTCCAAGCGACGGTGGGAAATCACCTTGTACTCCTACACAAATCAAGCTCAGGTGATCCTGGAACCTCCTACCCTTGTACGGTATCGGGATGTCTGCCCCATAGAAATGGATGTATGTCTTACGTGTCTATTTAACTGGGCTTGGATTAACCAGCTCAAGATAATGCGCCATTATTTCTTTGATATCATCAAGCATGGCCCCTTGGGCCAAAGGCCAGATGGGATCGGATCGACTGCCTTCATTGTTATGGTTTCAGCAGCACATGAATCTACCGATTTGTTTTCCACCGTTGTCCAAGCTGGTACCAACCTCCCATTGGGATCTGTCGACCCAAAGGAAGCACCCCCTGCTGGGGATCCCTCCTCCGCAAGCGAAGAAGAGGATTTGGAGGACGCTCCCCCCGCCTTCGAAGAAGGAATTTCTGCCACGGTCGATGAACTGGTATAGTTTAACCTTAGTAGTAAGGCAGATCCAAGACCCACATTGAATAGTGCCTCCATGTCCCTCAAAGAGTAGCAGTGATACGTGGACTTCCTTAAACAGCACTGTGATGTGTTTTCATGGTGTTACGACGAGATGCCAAGACTATATCCTCAGGTAGTCATCCAACGCCTCAGTATCCCGACAAATCCTCATGGGTTCAAGCAACCACCCAGGAAGATGCACCCTTCTCATGGTACCATGGTCGAGGTAGAAGTTGAAAAGCTCATCAGATCCAACTTCGTAAAGGAGGTCTAGTACCTCAAGTGTCTAGCCAAAATTGTGCCAGTCAGGAAGAAGTATGGACAGATCAGAGTCTGCATCGACTTTTGGGATCTCAATTGTCACTGTCCAAAGGACGGTTTTCCCCTTCCTATGATAGAATTTCTGATTGATGCTACGGTTGGGTTTTAGGCCCTCTCCATCATGGATGGGTACTCTGAATATAATCAGATCCAGATGGCCCCTGAGGATGAAGAGTCCACCTTTTTCAGGGCACCCCAAGGTACTTTTTGTTACCAGGTTATGCCCTTTGGCCTGAAGAATGAAAATGCCTCCTATCTGTGGGCCATGCACCGTATATTCAAGCCAATCCTGAGGACATTGGTGGAATGCTATGTGGATGATCTGGTGGTCAAATCTCGCTAGCACAAGGACCATCTCAAGGACCTTGAGAAAGTGTTCGGCTTCCTAAGTTCCCGCCACCTGAAGATGAACCCGTTGAAGTGTGCCTTCGGGGTCACCTCTGGGAATTTCCCTGGATTTTTTGTCATGTATCGGGGCATCGAGATCGACTTAGAGAAGATCAAGGCCATCAGCAAGATGCCTCCCTCGAGAAATATTCGGGAGCTTCGAGGTTTCCAAGGCCACTTAGCATACATACGCCAATTCATTGCGAATCTGGACGGCAAGTGTAATCCCTTTTCCCAACTCATGAAGAAAGGGTCCACCTACGAATGGGATGAAGAGTTCCAGACCACGTTTGAGGAAATAAAACAGTATCTACTCCAACCTCCGCTCTTGATGCAACCCATCTCTAGAAAACCAGTGATCATGTATGTGACTGCCCTTGAACGATCTCTTGGCACCCTTCTCGTCTAGAATAACAATGAGGGGACAGAAAACAGCCTCTACTACCTCATCTACATTCTCCTCGATATGAAGACCAGATACTCCCCTATTGAAATGAGTTGCCTTACGCTAGTATTCGCAGTACAGAAATTGTGACACTACTTGCAACACCATGAGGTACAGGTGGTGTCTCGGGTGGACCCTCTGAAGTACATTCTGAACCACCCCATTTTGACCGGCCATCTAGCACAGTGGGCGGTAATCCTCCACCAGTTCGACATCAGGTTCGTTCATCAGAACGCTATTAAGGGACAATCATTGGAATATTTTCTTGCTGCCCATCCAACCCCCACACACCAGTCCTTGGACATGAATTTTCCTTACGAGTCAATCCTCTCAGTAGATCATGTCATCCCATGTTGGAAAATGCACTTTGATGGTGCCTTCGGGATCCCCACCGATAGGAGGCTCGATGATCCTAGACTCAATGGAGTAGGCCTGGGTATTGTTTTCATTACCCCAGTGCAAGCCATTCTGCCGTACTCATTCCTGTTGTCGAAAGGCTACACCAACAATGAAGAAGAGTATTAGGCCCTCATTACTGGCCTTGAGCTGGGCCTCGAGATTGATGTGCCCCATTTTCATGTGAAAGGTGATTTTGAACTAGTCATCAAGCAGATCAACGGTTATTATGTCTTCAAGAAACCAAAGCTCGTACAATTGTTGGAGCGCACCCTCCAGCTAATGGCCCAGTTATCATCTCGGCCAGAAGTTACCCATGTCTTTCGATCTCAGAACGGTCGAGCTGATGCCCTGGCCGACCTGGCTGTATCACTTACAGAACCCGAGTAGGATGATCTGATTCTCCACGTGGAACATTGGAGGGTCATTGTCCCTTTCACCCCAAATGATGAAGACTGGCTGTGGGTAAGCCATATTGCCGCTAGAGTCTCCATGTTAGGACCCCTAGGTTCTTCAGATGCAGTGGTTTAAGTTACTCCTGACTGGAGATCTCCCTTTTTCGAGTATCTCCAAAATGGTTGCCTCCCAGCAGATCAAGACAAGAACGAGCGAATCCGACGCCGCGCACTATAATTTACCCTCCATAGTGGTCCTGGTCTTGAGCAGATCTTCTACAAGCGTGGGTTTGATAGTGTTCACATTCGATGCATCCAAGGAGTCGAGATTTCTCAAGTCCTATAGGAGGTTCACGCCGATTTCTATGGGGCTCACCAGACTGGGCTAAAGCTATCCCATCAGATCTGGAGACTGGGATACTTCTGGCCCTCCATGATCCATGATTGCATCGAGTTCTCCAAGAGATGTCACACGTTCCAAATTCATTCTATCTTCTCACATTAGCCACCAGAACCTCTCCACTCCACCAAGTACTCTTGGACATTCGCGGTGTGGGGACTCGATGTCGTGGGACCATACCCACCAGTGACAGCTCGTCAGTGCAGTTTCATCCTAACCGCCATATATTTCTTTTCTAAGTGGACAGAAGTAGTTCTTATCAAGTAGGTCAAGGATCGTTCTATCATTGACTTCATGAGCTCAAATATCATCTACTAGTTTGGAGTCCCTCACGACATCCTCACTGATAACGGCACCAACTTCCGAGCACCCGAGTTGAAGAAATTGTACGCCAAGTACAACATCCTTTCGAACCATACCTACCGCTATCACGCACATGCAAATGGGAAGATCAAGGAATTAAACAAAACCCTCTCTAACATTTTGCAGAAAATGGTTGGTCGGAATAAGAAGAGTTGTCCAAACAAGCTCCCCAATGCCCTCTGGGATTATTGGATGAAAACTCGTAATTCCACCCAAGTGACCCCATATTCCCTAGTGTACGGAGCAGAGGACTTCCTGCCCATCGATGTCCAGCTACCTTCACTAGGCACAGTGGTCTATGACCAGCAGGCACCAGATAAGGTAGCCTAAATTCTTCTGGCTGAATTGGAAGCACTTGACGAGAATAGACCTCGTGCAATGCACAATCTGGAAAGGCATCAGATTAAGATAGCTAGAGCCTTCAACAAGAAGGTTCGCCTCCACTCTTTCTTACAAGGCAACTTGGTATTGGCCCTCTGGACACCAATGATAACTGGCAGGATACCACCCAAATTGGAGCCCAAATGGGAAGGACCTTACATAATTCACAGGTTTTACCCCAATGGATCATACTCTGTGGTAACCATGGATGGTGAGTGTATAACTCCTCCCACCAATGCCAGGTTCCTCAAATAATATTTTGCCTAATATTGTATGTCTGGAATGACCCTAAACTGTCTGGTCCCACATGACCCTAAAATGCATGTTGGTCCCACATGACCATAAACATCATGATGGTCCCGTATGACCCTAAACTACATGATGGTCCAGCATGACCCTAAACTGTTTGGTCCAGCATGAACCTAAACTGTTCAGTCCTACAAGACATTAAATTGTGCATCGTCCTGCATGACGTTAAACTGATCCTTTAGAACTATGTGTGGCTTGATTCCCATTCGCATGGGATACGTAAAAATGCTCAAGCGTTTCTTCTTGATCCCAGCACCAAACTCTTCTCTTTGACTATCCCCCCATGGGTATAGTTCTCTCGAAGGATCCTTTCATGATATGGTGTAGGGTTCCTTAGCCCCACTCATGCTAGGATTATAACGGTCGCACCATGTGCCCACTCCCCGTTCTTCTATCCTCCCATATCCTCGCCACATGATGTTAAAATGCATCGCCTTCAAGAACTACGTATGGCTTGATTCCCATCCGTATGGGATACGTAGAAACGCCTGGACATTTTGTATGTTGGCCCAGCCAAAACACCAGAACCCCCCCCCCCTCGAGTCAAGACATATGGTGTGTTGCAGGTTCTTTCCTCGATACACATCGAGATCATCTCAATTCTGTCATACGTCCCACTCCCCAGAGGTGTCCGCCTCTTTCACCACCTTTCATGACTTTAAAATGTATGGGTATAACTATGCTTCACCCACACCTTTGATTAGGACTCCATCATACTTCCCATCCAGAAGGGCCCCCGAACAGCAGGGATGCTAAAACTAAGGGCTCTCCTACAACTTCAGGCCAATGCCCTTGAGTATGTTGAGCGAAAAATTGATACAAGTTTCGAGTTGCGAATATGGTCAGCAGTCGATGCTCATTTTTGGATCCCATTCCAGGTCACTATAAGGACGTTGTGTTTAGAACTTGGTCAATAGCTATACTTTGTCATTAGATCCACCCTAAGATGTCCCAAACATTGAGTGCAGTGGTTCATTCTTCCCCATTTTATATCCAACTGATGAACTCCCATCGGGTGATTCCAGCCACTAGACCCCCATATGGCGGGGAAAGCTGAGTCCGGCTCATTATTTCTAACACCGAGCACTGTTCATGAGGTATTAGGAGCTGTAATGAGTTGGTAACTACATAGGAGGTCGTACGGCTACCATTGACCAGGCTTTACCATCCAAGGCCCAACCTCAGGCCCCTTGGCCTTTTCAGGGCCCCATCCCAAGTTCATATTTAGGGTTGTATGGTGTTGTATGGGATTATGTCCCCATTCACGTCAGGTTATTCGTCATGTCATACACCTCCCTTGTTTGAGGTATCTTACCCATCTCATCGTCCTTACTGCAGTACATTAAACTAAAAAATGGTCAGGCTTTTCCAATCGACGCCCAGCCTCAGACCCCTGGCCTTTTCCAGCCCCTTGGCCTTCTCGGTCCCCAGCCCAAGTTCTTATGGGATTGTACGGTGTGGTATGGAATTATTTCATCATTCACATCATGTTACTCCCTATGCCGTACACATCCCCGGATGAGATACTTTATCCTCTCTTCGTCCTCACTGTAAGGCGTTAAACTGCAAATTGACCGGGTCTTCCCATCCAAGGCCCAGCCTCAGGCCCCTTGGACTTTTCGGGTCACTGGCCCAAGTTCCTATTTAGTTTTGTACGGTGTGGTATGGGATTATGTCCTCATTCACATCGGGTTACTCGCCACACTGTACACCCCCCTCATTAGGGTATCTTACCCCTATGTGCAGTTTTAGAACTACGTATAGCATGATTCTCATACTCATAGGATACGTAGGACCACCCGAGCATATTGTCTTCGGTTCCATCCCCATCTTGGCCCCATGGCCCGCATTCCCTCAGAGAGAGGAATATATGGTGTGGTATGGGATTATACTCTCACTCACGTCGGGTGTTGTAATGACCATGCCATTTACCTCCTCCTCCTGAGATTTTTCCATCCCCTTGTGTCATCCTCGTCTTTTCAAATCAGCTGATCTCAAGATGAGCCCCTCAGCCCCCTTAGGAGATTCCCCAATGGGCATAAGGGTACTCTATATTAGTACCTGGAATGTCAGACTCTACTCGGACATGATTTTGCCCATTTCGTCAGGCTTCATATTCCCCTTAATTTGGGCTTCCATAATCTTCCACACCTGAAAGGACCCCTAAATGGCATGGATTCTAGGCCTAAGGGCTCTCCTGCCATTAAGGGCCAACGTACTCCAGGGTTCTGAGCAACAAATTTATACAAGTCCCACGTTTCAAATATTCTCAGTGGTTGGTGCTCATTTGTTTGTTCTCATTTCAGGCTAACGCGATATGGATGATGTGTTTTGAACGTGGTCAATAGTTATCCTCCATCGTCACACCGACCCCATAAAGCCCAAAATGTCAGTTACATGATTCACATCCTTCTCCACCTCATCATGTCCAAGTGACCTTCTAAATTCTTGGTATTATTCCTCAGTTCACATCCGCACGTTAGGAGGAAAAATTAGTGATAAGGCAATCATTCGAGGCTCCACCTATTTTCCTTTTGCATATATTTCACGTATTGCAAATACCTTATCTTCCCTTGTTTCCTACACCAATTTCGACTCACATAGGCTTATGGATTGGGCTAAGGTCCACCTTTACATGGGATAGTCCCACTTCTCCATGGTCTGAGTTCTAATACCTTAAACTAAGATCTTTTCATATTTCCCCTTCGTAGAACTACGTGTGGCTTGATTCCCATTCTCATGAGATACGTAGGACCACCCAGACATCTAGACTTCGGGTTTAGCCCCATCTCTCAGAAATATACCTTTCATCTTGGCCCCTTGGACTACCCTTTCCCGAGGAGGGGAGTATATGGTGTGGTATAGGACTATGTCCTCATTCACATCGGTTTTGTAACGACCACGCCACGTACCTCTCCCTCCTAGGAGTTCTTTATCCCTATATTCTATACTCATCCCTTCAAATTGGTTACTCTCAAGTTGAGAACCATCCTCGACCCTCATCGGTGATTCACCCATCTGTCCAAGATTACTCTAGTTCAACGTTTATAGTGTCAGATTTTTCGTGGACATGCTTTCTCCCATTTCTTCAGGCTTCATGTTCCCCTTAATTTGGGCTTCCATAATCTTCCACACCCAAAGGGACCCCCAAAAGAAATGGATTCTAGGACTAATGGCTCTTCTACCATTACCGGCCAACGTCCTCGAGGGTTTCATACAACAAATCGATAAAAGTCCCACGTTGAAAATGTGGTTAGTGGACGACGTTCATTTTTTTGTCCTCATTACAGGCTAACGTGACATGGGTACTATGTTTTGAACACGGTAAATAGTCATACTCCATCATTACGCCAGCCCCTTTAAGTCTTGAATGTTGGTTAGATGATTCACATCAATGTCCACCCCATCATGTCCAAGTGGAATTTTGACACTCCTGAAACTATCCCTCAGTGCGCATTTGCACATTTGGAGGACAAATCTGCGGTAAAGGCATCATTCGAGGCTCCTCACCAACTTCCCTTCTCCATGGTCCAAGCTCTAAGACCATAAACTAAGATCTCTTTTAGAACTAAGTTTGTCTTGATTCCCATCCTCATGGGATACGTAGGAACACCCAGAAATCTCGTTTTCAGGTCCAGTTCAATTGGGAGCTAGTTTGTCCTGCCCCTTTACCCTCTTACCTCTATTTCGGCCCCTTGGCCCGAGGTTTCTTTCACATAATCTCATATGGTGTGTTACGGGATTATGTCCTCATTCACGTTGAGTATGTTTTATTGAAACATGCACATTCCCCCTTTATCCTCGTCTCTACTACGTTTGTGCCACATGACATTTAAATGCATGCATGTTACCATCACATGCCCCTAAACTGTGACATTATCATCCTGGCCACACGATGAGAAACGACACTACATTGTGATGTCCTCACTTAAGGGGACACTATGTTTGGTATCGGTCACATGCCATACCATTTTTCAACACCTACATACAGCTTGATTCTCTTGGCGATGATGGGACTTACTATCCTAGGCCTATCTCTTCAAAAAAACATTTGACTTAAAGGAAAAACAAGATACATCAAATACCGCTTCTTTTGGTGCAAGGGCCACACCCACATTCCCCTTTTATACCTGGTACTAGTGCCTTACCGTGCCACCCCTTAAAACTATGTACGGCTCGATTCTCATTCTCATGAGATACATAAGAACGCCCGAGCACTTGCCCCATGGGCCCATCTTAACTCTCGTTTCCGGTCCCTAGACCTAAAACTTTCCCAGGGAACACGTGGTTGTTAGGACCCGAGGTTCCCATTCATGTTGGGTTTTATAATTACCCCACCAGGTGTCTCCCGTGTTTCCTACCATCTGTGGTATGAGCTCTATGATCATAAACTAAGACCACTCCATGTCCTTGCCGCAAGACATTAAACTGCACGACATCTTCCAAAACTACGTATGGCTTGATTCCCATCCTCATGGGATACATAGAGACACCCATGCATTTCACCTTGGGTCCATCCCAAGAAATAATAAATCATATTCCTCCTTATTTCTGGCCCATGTCCTGATCCCTTGTGGGGAACCATGTAACCACAGCTTTGCCCTGAACAAGTTTGGGATGCCCCACGATGACATTGGGAAGTGACTGCTCCCTCGCTAGAGAGGTCCTGTCTAAAATAATGAATGATCCATGATCAAAATGATTCACCCATCTAATGTGCTTCCACCATGGTGGAGTAATTTTGAGAGTGTTAGATTCTGTTTGATCAAACCATCCCTCCACATTTTTCATGCCCCTTATTCGGACCCTCGTCCTCATTCATGTTTAAGGGAACCCCCTATAGTATTGATGCTTGGCCTATGGCCCACCTATTGTCCTAGTACAACGTTCCAGAAGATTAATGGATGACATTTTGAGTTAGGCCTCATGTATCGAATGTGGTCAACGGTCGGTCCTCATTTTCTATCCCCATTCGAGGCTAACACAATAAGGATACTTTGTTTCGAATGCGGTCAAAATTTATTCTTTATTGTCACACCACCCCCACAGTGTTCTGAATCTTGGGTATCGTGATTCACACCTTCCATTCCCATTTGTTCGGATTGATTCAATTACCCTTGGCATTTCCCCGTTCGTGCACAAGTGCACACTAGGAAAATAGTAATTCGGTTGTTCTGAGAGAATCATTCTCCAGTCCGGTCTCTCCCATTTCCTCCTGAAAATCCGAGCTGGTTGTTCGAACCCCAGGTGCGCGAAGCTTGGTTTGCACTCCTACATTTGGATGAGGGTGATATGGTGGTCATCCCTTATTTCTCACATCGGGCCAGACCCATGTGAGCTTAGGGAATGATCATTGGACGCTCCATGAATATCACGATAATGAAATAAACCAATGTAAAAAAAAACTCATGCATGATATGGAATCAAACAATCAAATAATGAATGTACGTTTGACGTTTAGTAATCATTACAGTACCTGAGGGTCGTTTCCCCCCATGGATGGGTTAACCTCGTAAAAAGAGCGTAGCAGCTCTACCACCCTCTGGCTGGTGGCTTCTAGGAGTTGTTGTCGCCTGTTCAACTCTCGCTCCTCCTCGGAAGCGATGGGGTGCAATTCATCGACCACAATCTAGGCCCTCTCTACATCGGTCTGAATGACGGTCATCTCCTCAGAGGCTTGCTTCATGCCCTCTTCAGCCTCCTCCAGCTGGGCTTTCAACCGTGATATGAGCTCTAATTACGCGTCAAGGGAAGTGGAATGCTCATCCGCCCGGGCCCGTAGCCATTGAACCTCATAATTAGCCTCCTGAAGCCTCTTGATGTTTATCGCTACCCTCCGCTGCCAGCCCACACTAAGGCCACGATCATACTCCCGAAAATTTTCCGCCATAAGATCTCGAACGAGCATGTGGGGATGTTGGGCATCCACTCCCCCAGAATATAGTTCGCACAGTCATGAGCGAAGTCTATCCATATCATCCAACCATAGTTCTTGGGGGTGTCATTAATTAAGAGCTTGATCAGCTTCCACGATCAGAAACAGACTGTCTTTCTATCCTCTTCATCAGAGGATGTCTCGTCCCAGTCAACGCGATTGGCAGGCTCATACACGGGGAACACCCCCAGGAACTCTTCAGCAGGGTCCACATCTGGTGTTTGATCAGGCATGGCGGGACCTGGACTATCTGATCGATCCCCATAATTAGATCCTACCTCAATGATCTCGGGTTCAGCCCCACTGACGGTCCCACCAGTGATCGGGAGTGCCACCTCTTGGTCAATTTGGTGCTCCACCTCCACAATAATCAGTATTCCCCTGGGAAGAACGCCGTAAGAAGCCCCGACCAACCTCGCCAAGGTGACTAATTCCATTTGAAGAATTGTACGCGCCAAAAAAGGACATGGACGTCAGTAAACATGGTTAGGGGATGACAGTCATAAAATTGGTAGGGGGGACTTATAGAGATCGAATTCATGGTCTCTTCCTTGGGTTGAACTCATCGATACCCCAAAGCATGGCCTCTCGTATGTGGTCGAAAGGTCTAAAAACTATGGAGGGGTCACCTCATGTGTCCTAGCCCCATTGGACGCAGAAATAGATGCGGCGGCAGGCATAGATCCCAAAGGTCCTACAACTGTATCCACTGAGGGATGAGAATGAGTTCTGTATATAATACTCTCCTGCATGGTTTGGATGTTAATAAGGAGTCCAGAATGACCACAAAAAAATTCTCAGAGAAGGGGGTTTCGTATTTTTACCTCAAGGGCCTCTGTGAACTCTTCAAGATCCGAGTCTTGATCTCCAACTTCACCCTCCTCCAACGGGCTCCCTCTCTCAGCCTCGTCTCCCCAGGAGGACTCTTTTGATTCTTCCGATAGAGGGAAGTGCTCTCTTAAATCAGCAGCTAACAACTACGGGGGAGTAGTGCGGTCCAGCAGCACCTTGACACGGTCCGCCATTAGACGAGGGACACCCCGGGAATGCACAAAGTCATCCAGCTCTGCTAGGTACAGCTCTGCCTCTGCCTGGGGCACCACAAAGCCGGGCCAGATAGGGCCTATCCCCGGTAAATCTATCTCAAGATGGTTCAGGTTCTGCCACAACTCGGAGGGGGCAAGGAATTTCCTGTTGACTTCCTAGATGTCCCAGGCCTCCGGGAAGACAACATTCTCCAGCATGTCGATATGGCGCAACCGCTTCCCCGGAGCCTGGGTGGGTATCCTGCGGAATCATCTCGGTGGCCTCCCCTATGGATGGTTGTATTCTTCTGGAATCGATGGGTCCGCTTACACTGCTAGATCTATGGTTGTTGCCTCACCCTCAACTGGTGCGGACCTCTCCGCCATGGCAGCCCCGCCCCCACGGGATGCCCTTGCTACCTTCCGGCCCCGACCCCAAGGTCGGGGAGGTTCTCCATCACTGACCCGAACGGTTGGTTGCTTCAGTATCTCCCCTAGATAATCCACCTCCCAGCTTATGGCATACTCCTTCACCATCCCAAAGACGGAAGTAGGCGGAGGCAGTTCATTCCGCGTCTCCTGGTCTTCCCGTGTGAACATGAGCCACATCTGCCTCATAACACACGGGTGTTCCTCGTGGCACACCTCCAAATAAACCTGAGGGTTCAGTCTCTGCATGCACTCTAATTGCCTTGCAAACCCATGTGGGGTGTACGGCTCGCAAAGTGGCTCGCGGTCCACCTTTACCACCAAGACTCCACCTAGAAAGGCCAGGAGATATGCTCGGTGCTCTTCTGTTCCCTAGACATCATTAGTGAATACCCCCATCAGCAACGAAAATGGGTGAAAATTGAACTCTTCCATCTTCCACACCCAGTTCAATACAAATGGTGTGGTCAACTTGTCCAGAAAGCCCCCCGCTACATTCAGGATTGATGGGAAGAGGTTCGATCTCGCAGGAGAGATAGGGTTCGGGTATTCGTAAACCCCCCTGATATGTGCCGCTATCCACCCATACAGGAGGTGGAATGGCCCACATACCTTCGGTGGCCTCTTCCCCTCGCTGATAATCCACAACATCTTATACAGTTTGGAAAGCATCGGGATTCCTAGGTTGACCCACCCTCCTGTCGCCAATGTGGACACCATGATGAATGTGCTTGGGCGTACTCCCATGTTGGTATCCCTCACCAGCAGGATCCAACCACAGATAATATCCGCAATAAATTTCGTCAACCTGACCATTGGTTGTTTCACATTGCTGACGCTAAACCCCCAGTTCTTCCACTGGTTGTCCTCCAAGAGCTTCCAGTAAGAGTGCTCTTTTCCCCATTGATCCCCCTTCTGGAAAGTCCGAGGCCTCGCCGAAAACTGTCGGTCTACCAGGAAATTCAGGAACTTCTTGAACCACCGTTAAAAGTGGACATCTCTCACTGCTTCTTTGTCCTCTCCCGGTACCAGCTCCATCAATGTCATTTCCAGCCACGATATCTATTCCAGATCCTCCCACTCACTCATGAAAGGGAGGAATTCATCGTATATAGCTCCCAATATCAGAACCCCTGAAATATGGTGGACATCCCACAAGATAATATCGACCTCCCTATGGTGTAAGCCTAAGGTATGGGTCCTCGA
This sequence comes from Viscum album, assembly GCA_963277665.1. Lineage (NCBI taxonomy): Eukaryota > Viridiplantae > Streptophyta > Magnoliopsida > Santalales > Viscaceae > Viscum > Viscum album. The sequence continues at coordinate 1,445,107,979 of OY728145.1, read as the reverse complement.
TGACCATTTGATCAACAGATCTGAAATTAGCTATTTTGGTAGATATATGTGGAATTGGGAGGCCCATTACGCCTCATACAATCCCACTCTCCTCAGCTCAGCCCCAAACTCCTCACAAGAGGCACCTACCTAGTAGGACCAGGCCCAATCATCTATGATGTTACTGCCCTGGCGTAGGTCCCATTCCTCGAACCACCCCTTCCTTGGGTTCCTCAAAGCTGACTTTAGTATCGTGTGGTACAGAGGAGGATACATCTCTGGCTGAAATTCCTTCCCATCGACATTATTCAAGTGGTTTTATAGGCAGTCAGCAACGATGGGTGTGAAGTCTTCCCGGGCATGGCCATCAGCCGCCCTGAACCATTGGCGCTGGCACGACATACTCCTGAACTAGTAAGTTGGTTTGTCCCTACTTGCCTCAGGGATGAAGACGTCATCCGTTAGCCCGAAGCCATACAAAGGAAACCCCTTACATAGTGGGTAGTTCTTCTGGCTCTCCGATAGCAGCGCCACCAACGAATCATGTTCAGAGTGGCTCCAAACTAACTCTCCTAGACCTAGACTGTTTTCCATTTAATCCCTGCGAGCGGCAACCGCAAGAACCCCCTCAGCAGAATTTTGATGATCCATTCAGTCTTAGAGCTTGGATGATTTTCCGATTGGTTCGCGAAGCATGTTCTTGGAGATCATTTGTGAAGCCTGTTCGCAAAATCCTGCTTACGCCTTCAAGTGCAAGATCGTAAATCGCTGATGCGGAGTCAAAAACTCGCTGTGTGCCACGAAGCGAAGACCCGATTTGCGGAGAGCAATCCCGGAGTACGCAGAGCTTTGCGAATCAAGAGCACAAAAAGACAATTTTGCGGAGAAGGGAAAGGACAGAAGAGAGGTCATCTACCCTTTATATAGGCGACGACCTTTAGAGATTCACGGCACACCAATTTCGCGCCGAGCATTGCGGCGCGCTCGGCCTATGCGTCGCCTATCCACCTCGCGAGCCCTCTGTGCGATACAGCTTTGTGAACGACTGAGGATTTTGGTGATTGAACCTCAGACTTCAACCCTCAATTTCTCCACAGCTCCAAGTCTGAGGGGGGGGGGGGCATTTGTTGGCGCCAAAATGGGAGAAGAAGATGAAGAAATGGAAAGCCTCAAGAGGCTGTCTCACGAAGACCATTCGCGGAGCACCAATCGCACTGCACCAGCCACAGAGTAAGGAGGCGGTGATGTTCTGCAACCGTATTTTACATTCGCAAGGCCACCATAGAGCAAGGAGGCGGTAACTCTCCACAAGCACCATTGACATTCATGAGCCCTCCGTGGAGCAAGGAGGCGGTGATTCTCGGCTACTGCATTTGACATTCGTGAGCCCTCCGCGGAGAAAGCTCCGCCTTCGCACCGAGAGAGATATACTTCATGGCGCCTCTCCATTATAAATACCAGCCTCCCTCCCTCCCATGTACCAGGGTAGATCATCTGACCTTTCAACTTCCTAGCTCCCGAATCGTGAAGCGCCTTCTTCTCTGTGAACCATGAGTTGTGCGAGGTACTTCTTCTCTATGAAGTGCCTCCCCTTTGACTTGTTTTAACCCCCTCTTTCAAGAGGGATGCCTTTTGCGGATCCTAAGGGTCTCCGTGAAGGAAGGGGATCCCCAAGGGCACCCGGGTCATCGCAAATCATTTATACTTCGTGAAACACCCTTCCTGTACACTTGATCCACATGCTAAGGTAGGGTCACTATACTTCACGAAGAACATTGCTTCACGATACCTTGCTCTGCAAGGCACCTTTTCTCCACAAGGTAGTGCTCTGTGAATTCCTTCCCACTTCGCGAAGCACCTCTTATATGCACATATTCCCTATGCTTAGGCTGAGGCACCCCACTTCATGAAGCACACCCCTTCGCAAGTACCCTCTTCCACGCGGACCAGCAGAGCTTCACAAGGCCCCTGCCTATGAGCCCCTCTACTTTGCAATTCCTTTTCCCGAGAGACCATCCAGGTTTTCACAATGTGATTTTAATGTCCCTTGGATGATATTACCCATTTCATTGCTTCACCACATGCCTCTTCACATAGGCACGCTAACGGCTATTGGTTCTTCACATAGCCACGCAAATATGGACCCCCCAATGGTTCGCTCCATAACACCCCCTAGCCATGGCGTTGGATATCCCTTCTCTTCACCAAGGAGCAGAGGGTACCAGTTATGTAAGTCCTAGGGGCGAGGAGTGAACCCACCTCGTCCGAGCTGCAGGATGTTAAACTGCCAAGCACCATCGTCCTCAGCACATGATGTTAAACTGTGACCTCACCCCATGCCTTGCATGTGGGGTGCTCCCACCTTGGAAATTCTGCATGCCCACTAGTCTCCATGAGGATGAGATCTTCCCTCACAGGGGCTGATATCCTCTTTATCAGAGTGGTGTTTTTCAGCGGGGAAAGGGCGACCATCTCAGTGTAAGACCCTAGCTTTTCTTGCAGGAGGTAGCATCCCTGCTACTCCTTTCTTCTTCAGTCCCAAGGACCAGAGGGGAATGGACATCGGACCCATCCTTTCTTCAGTTCCAAATCCCTCTCTTGACGGGCTTTGTCTCCATTGGGCATCCATCCTAGAGTAAGTGTAACGACCCAATCTTTTTGAGTAGTATATTAACCTACTCTTAATGATTTAATAAGATGTTAATGGTTAATGCAGAAAGAGGAGTCGATGGCTTCATCCAGTAGACTCGACCCTTATGAAGCCCACTTATCAGAGCTTGGGAAAGAGGTAGCATCTATGGGCTTCGCTTTGGACTAAGCCCAAGCCGAACTCCAGCGTGTCAAGCTTGAACGGAAACGCCTATGGGAGAAGTTCAAGTTAGTAGAGATTACTACTAGGGAAATGTTATCTGAGCCTCCCTCAGATCCTCTCACCATAGCACACCTTACACTTAGGTCTTATGCTGGTGTTATAAGGGGCTATGTGATGAGACCCTAGCTTCCTTGTGTAATCCTTTCGGGTGAATAAATTGAGATTTCTTCCTTTAGTGATGTTTGTGAAATTTCAAATGTCCAAATAATTTTAGAATGTATTTTATTGATCAATTTTTGGAAAAAGGGATATTTTAAAATATTTATGAAAACCCTAAATAACTAATGATGTGTAATGATTTTCAAAAAAGGTCTTCTACAAAAGTGTTCAGTAAGGAATTTGGAGTCTAATAAGATCAACTTAATTTTTGATGAATAGTAAATTATGAATAGTGATTTTACGCTTAGGATTAGTAATGTGACCAAATAGATTAGTAATTTCACTCAAAGAATGTTTTAATATAATTTAGACACCTATATTAAGTAATTTGATTCAATAAAATGGGTAAATAACGGTTTCATAAATGATTAGTCAGGTATTAGTTTTTTCAGGTGAATAGTGTTTTTTAATTAAAAATTTAATTAAAAATAATTAGAAAATTATTTTTATAAAAAGGACTTTATTTTTGAACTCGGAGCATCGATATTATGTTAAGGTAATTTTTGGGGATTTTTCTGAAAAAAATGAATTTTCGATGAATAGTGTTTTTATTTAAAAATTAAATTAAAAATATTTAGAAAAATATTTTTATAAAATGGATTTCATTTTTGAAATCAGAGATTTGATATTTGGTTAAGGTGAAATTTTGGGATTATTCTGAGAAAGTTGGATTTTTGATGAATAGTGAAAATATAGTTTTTAAGTTATGGGTGTTTAATGACGTCATTAAATGATGTATTAAGTATATATTCAATATGGTCGAATTATTAATAGTAATATAAGGTATGAGGTGTCCCCAGTGGCCAATACCATGGGTAAATACCATCGTCAAGCCCATGGTTTTGCCAAAACCACTAGTGAGGTGTCCCTTGGCCATTATTGCCTTGTCCCCTCACTTGCCCTATAAATACCCACCCTTTACTCCTTTAGTTTTCACTCCCAACTCTCCCCCAACTATGTTCTGGTCTCCTTACCTCCCAAGGAGTCCTCCCAAGGTGCCCTCAAGCCCTCAAGGTCCAAACCTTTGTATTTCAAGAGTCACGTTTTAAGGTAAGGGATCCGACCTCTCTCTTTCTTTTCATGTAATCCTTTTTATGTCATTCCTTTAATTCTCCATGTTCTTATGTGAGAGGATGTTCTTTTATATTCCTCTTACTTCCCTTTTCATGTTTATATGATGATAGACCCCCTCTTACTCTCATCATTTCGTTTTATGAATGTTTAAGTGACGCCGTTAGGCTGCCGAATTTTTAAGGGATTCTTTCACCCTTCTCATTTTTCAAGTTCAATTTTCATGTCAAGTCTTTCAAGTTCCTTTTTATTATGTTGGGGTATGATATCTATATCTATCATACTTATCTCTTATGATCATATTATGAGAGACCCTATTTTATCTTGTCAAAATTTTTTATTTGAAGTTTAAGTGACGCCGTTAGGCTGCCGAATTTTCATAAGAGAAATCTAATTTTTGTCTTCCTTCCATGTTTTTCATTTAAAATGGTATGTCCTTCAAATTTCATTACCATGTCCATATATCCTTCTTATTCTGTCCCCTTACTGTTTTATGGATCATTTATGAGTGGGTGACCCTTGTCCCCTCTCTTTTCAATGTTTTCTAAAAACCCGAAACATAGCCGTTATGCTGCAGAATTTTCGTCTCAAAATGTGTCTCTCTCTTTTCTCAAAATTATTTTATGTTATAAAGTGAATACTCAAAGCTCTTATTTCTACAAGGGTATTCACATATATATCAAAATGTTCTATTTTAAATTCTGGGATTTATATACATGATACCCACTTTCCCTTCCGTGGGATTAAAGTGACGTAAAGATCATGTCATTAAAACAGTTTTTAAAAACGTTATGATTATGAAATGAAACCCATTTATTTTATGCTATATGGGTTATTAATGAAATGTTTGATGATGATATATGTGTCTCACATGATAATAAAGGCAAATTTAAGGTTGCTCCCTGATAGCACTCCAATGCATTGGGTAATGATGTAACCACTAGAGATTACAATTTTCACGATACCTTGGTGAATAACCTTGGTAATTTTCAAATGACACCTTGGGGATGGACCTTGGTGATATGTTCATGATTGTCTATGTTAAATGATGTACCCACATCTTCAAGTTATGGAAAATGTTATTTTTATTATGAAATGCCTCATGATTTCTTTCTCATTCCTTAAAATTCTTTTCATGTCCTTATTGAAGTATCTCAAGTTCACATGTAAAATGTTCCTCTTGTTTCCCTTACTGGGCCTTCTGCTCACCCTTTCTTTTGATGTATGTCCCCAGGTTATGAGATGCAGTAATGAACCTAGGGTGAACTTAAGGATAAGCCTTTCAAGTGTTTAATAAGAATGTTTTATGTTGTTTTCATGTATTATGTTCCTGGTTTCCAAGACACTAGACCTTAAAGATCCTCAGTTTTGTGTAATGTAATGAAAGTTTATGTTATAAAAAGGCGGGATGCTATAGTTGGTATCAAAGGATGGTTTAGTTATTTGTGGAAATTAGGATATAAAAACTTTAGGAAGAACCCTATAGAAAAGTTTAAATATAGGAAAACTTCCTGGTATTTTGGTAAGTATTGAGTAAGTGGTTTATCAAACAAATAGATCCCTGTCTGGATACGAGCAGGTAGAGGCGGCTCTGGAACAGATGTACATAGGGGTAAAACCCGAAAACACCGCTTTGAGCTAGACTCGAACGGGAACTGGTGAACGATAACGGGCCTTGCTGCACTCTTTGTTACGACACTCCCGGGGGATATGTTTGGTTAATCACAAGCTTTTTATGAATCATTATGAAAAAATTATAGAAAAGTGTAATTGTCTAAGCATGAAGTCTTAGTTAAAAGATCCATAAATGAAATAAGTTTCTCACTAAGGTTTTATTCTTATAGAAAATGGCGGGCAATAGGAGGAATCGTTCCGATGGTGACCGCAATGCACCATGTGCTGACGGCCCTCCGATGGAAGCTGGAATGGAAACATTCATGCGAATGATGAACCAACTGACTCAAGTTATGAGTAATAACATGAATCAAGCTGAGAGGCCGACCTCACCACGAAGGGAACAACTTTCTGTTGAGTCCTTCATGCATCAACGACCACCAACATTCAGGGGATCTACTGACCCATTGGTTTCGGAACAATGGATAAGCTCCATTGAAAAGATCTTTTTTGTACTTCATTGTTCGGAACAAGAAAAAGTCACCCTTGCTGTTTACCGCCTAGAGGGAGAAGCTGATCAGTGGTGGTCACCGATCAAAAACACGAATCCACGAGGAGAGATGGAAGCTATGGAGTGGGAAGAGTTCCAAGGAATATTCTTTAATAAGTATTTCCCTCATTCGATGAGAACGAGAATGGAGAAAGAATTTCTCGAGCTGAAGCAAAAGGAGAGTGAATCAGTTGGAACCTACGAGATGAACTTCACAAGGCTTTCCCGTTATACATCAAGCTTCGTCATGGACCCTAATGGGAAGGTTGATAGATTCTTTGGTGGACTACGACCTCATCTGTGGAAGAATCTAGCCAACAGGGACTATGATAGTTGTGAAGAAATAGTTCAAAGTGCCATGAAAGTTTAACTAGAGTTTGGGGAGACACAGTGGTCTCAAAAATCTAATGAGAAGAATAGAACTCTAGAACCGAGCATGGGAAGAAGTTTTGATCAGGAAAGAGGTGGAAAGCATATGCAACATGCCACATGCAATAAATGTGGAAAGAAGCATTCAGGGAACTGCTTGATCGGAAGTGGTAATTGCTATAGGTGTGGAAAAGAAGTCCATATTTCTCGGAATTGTCGTAGTGATGTGAAGCCTCAACTTCCCAACACTAACGACAGAGGAAAGATGGTTCTGGCCCTACCCGAAGTCACATGCTTCAAGTGTGGACAGCTTGGGCACTTTTCTAATCAATGTCCAAATCCGAGGTCGGTGGAGGGGAATCACCATTAACCTCAGCAGAGGCCAAGGGGGAAAGGTCATGCTTTCGCTATCACAACAACTGAAGTTGAAGTTTCGAACGATGTGGTAGCAGGTACTCTTGTCTTCCTCTCAAAACTAGCAAGTACTTTATTTTATTCTGGTTCTACGCATTCCTTTATTTCCTCCAAGTTTGCAAGGAATATAGAATCAATCCCTGAAATGCTATAGGTAGGGTTGTCAGTCAAGACTCCAAGTGGGATTATCCTTGCATCAAAAGTATTTAGAGACTCTAGTGTTTACTTTGGTGAGCACAATCTTATCTCAAATCTAGTAGTCATTCCCATGATGGAATTCGACATTATACTAGGGATGGACTGGCTCTCAAAGTATAATGCTAAGATCAAATGCAGAATTAAGGAAATATTAGTAGTCTTGAATGAACGACCTACAGTTATCTTCCAAGGAGAGATATCCCGAACTGATCCCTATCTAGAAGCACCTCCTATATCTTTCTTTATGGAGTTAATCGGTGATGAGGAAGAAGGGAAATGGAGCATACAAATTAAAGATGTTCCGATTGTTCAGGAAAACATGGATGTATTTCCTGAGGAGTTACCTGGACCTCCCCCAGAAAGAGAGGTAGAGTTCTCCATTGAACTCGTACCTGGGTCTCAACCGATATCAAAGACTCCGTATAGAATGGAAAATGTGGAGCTAGAAGAGCTAAAGAAACAACTCCAAGACTTGTTGGAGAAGGGGTTTATCCGACCGAGTGTGTCTCCTTGGGGAGCACCAGTTCTCTCTGTGAAGATGAAGGATGGATCAATGCGGCTATGCATTGATTATAGAGAACTGAACGGGATCACAGTGAAGAACATATATCCTCTTCCAAGAATTGATGATTTATTTGACCAACTTCGTGGGGCTCAATTCTTCTCTAAGATTGACCTTCGATCTGGTTATCATCAACTGAGGGTGAAGAAGGAAGATATTCCAAAGACTACCTTCCGATCAAGATATGGGCATTTTGAGTTTACCGTTATGCCTTTCGGTTTAACTAATGCTCCTACTATTTTCATGGATTTGATGAATAGAGTCTTTAAGGACTACCTTGATAACTTTTTGGTAGTTTTTATTGATGATATTTTGATATATTCAAAAATTCGTGAGGAGCATGAAGATCATCTGAGGGTTATTTTGAAAACTCTACGGAAGGAGAGGATCTTCGGGAAGTTCAGCAAGTGTGAGTTTTGGTTACAACAAGTGGCTTTCTTGGGGCACATCATAACCAATGAAGGAATCTCAGTTGACCCTGCAAAGACAATGGTTGTGGAGGAGTGGCCTCAACCCACAACAGTAACTGAGATTCGTAGTTTCCTTGGTTTAGCAGGATATTATAGGAGTTTTGTGAAAAACTTTTCATGACTATCTAATCCACTAACCAAGTTGACTCGAAAAGGGGTTAAGTTCATCTGGACAAAGGAATGTGAGGAAAGTTTCCAAGAGCTGAAGAAGATATTGGTTACTGCACCTGTGTTAACACTACCCTCTATCGGAGAAGGATTCGTTATTTTTAGCGATGCATCTCTGAAAGGTCTTGGGTGCGTCCTCATGCAAAATGACAAGGTAATTGCTTATGCATCTCAACAGTTGAAGATTCATGAGAAGAATTATCCTACGCATGATCTAGAGATGGCGGCAGTTTTTTTTGCTCTAAATATATGGAGGCACTATCTTTATGGGGAGAAATATGATATATACACTGACCACCAAAGTCTAAAGTATATTTTCACTCAGAAAGAATTGAACATGAGACAAAGGAGATGGTTGGAGCTTATTAAAGACTATGATTGTTCAATTCATTATCACCCTGGAAGAGCAAACAAAGTCGCGGATGCGTTAAGCAGGAAAGATCATGTTGTTCTGGCAACAATGAGGATCCTAGGAGATACCTTGATTAAAGATCTAGTAAAACTGTACATGGGAATTAAAATGAAAGGGACATCATCAACCCTATCCCAAATGATTTCTCAACCTTCATTACTAGAGAAGATCAAGAAGGCTCAAAAAGAAGATCCTTTGCTGCAGGAGAAGTTCGAGGCTGTAAAGGATGGGAAGTTCCCTGATTTCAATATTGATCAAGAAGGTGTATTGAAATTTCTTACAAGACTATGTGTTCCATCTATTCCGGAGATAAATAAAGAACTAATGGATGAAGCTCATAGCTCTACTTTCTCTATACATCCGGGAAGCACTAATATGTATAGAGACCTTCGTGATCATTATTGGTGGGATAACATGAAGAGGGAGATTTCTGATTACACTACAAGGTGCCTGGTGTGTCAGCAAGTAAAGGCAGAACGACAACTTCCTAAGGGGGTATTACAACCGCTACCCATACCAGTATGGAAGTGGGATAATATCACTATGGAATTTGTAACTGGTCTCCCGAAAACATCCAAAGGAAACAATGCGATATGGGTTATTGTGGACCATCTCACCAAGACAGCCCATTTTATCTCTATTCGGGAAGATTTCTCTCTGGATCAGCTTGCCAAGATATACATGAAGGAAGTGTTAAGGATGCATGGGGTACCACTATCCATCATATCTGATCGTGACCCAAGATTCACATCAAAATTATGGAGAAGTCTTCAACATGCTCTGAATACTGAATTGAATTTTAGTATGGCCTATCATCCTCAAACTGATGGCCAATCTGAAAGGACTATTCAGACACTCGAAGACATGTTGAGATTATGCTCAATGGAATTTAAAGGTGGATGGGATCAACACCTCCCATTAGTGGAGTTCTCCTATAACAACAGCTTCCATGCAAGTATTCAGATGGCACCCTATGAAGCTCTATATGGAAAGCGGTGTAGAACTCCTACTTGTTGGGATGAAACTGGTGAGAGGAAGCTTCTTGGGCCTGATCTCGTGCAAGAGATGATGGAACAGGTTCATGCCATCCAACAACACATAAAGGCAGCTCAGAGTCGGCAGAAGAGCTATGCTGACAATCGTCGAAGGGACTTGGAGTTTGGTGTTGGTGACAAAGTCTTCCTTCGAATCTCTCCATGGAAGAGATTCCTGCGGTTTGGGAAGAAAGGGAAGCTCAGCCCTAGGTACATTGGCCCCTATGAAATCCTTGATCGCATAGGATCAGTGGCCTATAGTCTAGCACTTCCACCGAACCTAGCGAAAGTTCACAATGTCTTCCATGTATCTCTCTTGAGGAAGTACATACCCGACCCTTCGCATGTACTGAACCCAGAGGTGGTACAACTGGAACATGACCTCTCTTATGAGGAGCAGCCAGTGGAGATCTTGGACCGTAGAGACAATGTTCTATGAAACAAGACTACCCACCTTGTGAAAGTGTTGTGGAGGAATCATAAGTATGAAGAAGCGACTTGGGAGCCTGAGGAAACAATGAAGCAAATGTACCCTCACCTTTTCGACTAGGCCTCAAGTATAAATTTCGGGGACGAAATTTCTTAAGGGGGGAAGAATGTAACGACCCAATCTTTTTGAGTAGTATATTAACTTACTCTTAATGATTTAATAAGATGTTAATGGTTAATGCAGAAAGAGGAGTCGATGGCTTCATTCAGTAGACTCGACCCTTATGAAGCCCACTTATCAGAGCTTGGGAAGGAGGTAGCATCTGTGGGCTTCGCTTTGGACCAAGCCCAAGCCGAACTCCAGCGTGTCAATCTTGAACGGAAACGCCTACGGGATAAGTTCAAGTTAGTAGAGATTACTACTAGGGCAATGTTATCTAAGACTCCCTCAAATTTTCTCACCATAGCACACCTTACACTTAGGTCTTATGCCGGTGTTATAAGGGGCTATGTGACGATACCCTAGCTTCCTTGTGTAATCCTTTCGGGTGAATAAATTGAGATTTCTTCCTTTAGTGATGTTTGTGAAATTCCAAATGTCCAAATAATTTTAGAATGTATTTTATTGATGAATTTTTGGAAAAAGGGATATTTTAAAATATTTATGAAAACCCTAAATAACTAATGATGTGTAATGATTTTCAAAAAAAGGTCTTCTACAAAAGTGTTCAGTAAGGAATTTAGAGTCTAATAAGATCAACTTAATTTTTGATGAATAGTAAATTATGAATAGTGATTTTACGCTTAGGATTAGTAATGTGACCAAATGGATTAGTAATTTCACTCAAAGAAAGTTTTAATATAATTTAGACACCTAGATTAAGTAATGTGATTAAATAAAATGGGTAAATAACAGTTTCATAAATGATTAGTCAGGTATTAGTTTTTTCGGGTGAATAGTGTTTTTAATTAAAAATTTAATTAAAAATAATTAGAAAATTATTTTTATAAAAAGGACTTTATTTTTGAACTCAGAGCATCGATATTATGTTAAGGTAATTTTTGGGGATTTTTCTGAAAAAAATGAATTTTCGATGAATAGTGTTTTTATTTAAAAATTAAATTAAAAATATTTAGAAAATTATTTTTATAAAATGGATTTAATTTTTGAAATCAGATCTTTGATATTTGGTTAAGCTGAAATTTTGGGATTATTCTGAGAAAGTTGGATTTTTGTTGAATAGTGAAAATATAGTTTTTAAGTTATGGGTGTTTAATGACATCATTAAATGATGTATTAAGTATATATTCAATAAGGTCGAATTATGAATAGTAAGATAAGGTATGAGGTGTCCCAAGTGGCCAATACCATGGGTAGATACCATGGGCAAGCCCATGGTTTTGCCAAAACCACTAGTGAGGTGTCCCTTGGCCATTATTGCCTTGTCCCCTCACTTTCCCTATAAATACCCACCCTTTCCTCCTTTAGTTTTCACTCCCAACTCTCCCCCAACGAAGTTCTGCTCTCCTTACCTCCCAAGTAGTCCTCCCAAGGTTCCCCCAATCCCTCAAGGTCCAAACCTTTGAGTTTCAAGAGTCACGTTTTAATGTAAGGGATCCGACCTCTCTCTTTCTTTTCATGTAATCCTTTTTATGTCATTCCTTTAATGCTCCATGTTCTTATGTGAGAGTATGTTCTTTTATATTCCTCTTACTACCCTTTTCATGTTTATATGATGAGAGACCCCCTCTTACTCTCATCATTTCGTTTTATGAATGTTTAAGTGACGCCGTTAAGCTGCCGAATTTTTAAGGGATTCTTTCACCCTTCCCATTATTCAAGTTCGATTATCATGTCAAGTCTTTCAATTTCCTTTTTATTATGTTGGGGTATGATCTCTATATCTATCATACTGATCTCTTATGATCATATGATGAGAGAACCAAATTGATCTTGTCAATTTTTTTTATTTGAAGTTTAAGTGATGTCGTTAGGCTGCCGAATTTTCATAAGAGAAATCTAATTTTTGTCTTCCTTCCATGTTTTTCATTTCAAATGGTATGTCCTTAAAATTTCATTACCATGTCCATATATCCTTCTTATTCTGTCCCCTTACTGTTTTATGGATCATTTATGAGTGGGTGACCCATGTCCCCTCTCTTTTCAATGTTTTCTAAAAACCCGAAACATAGCCGTTATTACAGAATTTTCGTCTCAAAATGTCTCTCTCTCTTTTCTCAAAATTATTTTATGTTATAAAGTGAATACTCAAAGCTCTTATTTATACAAGGGTATTCACATATATATCAAAATTTTCTATTTTAAATTCTGGTATGTACATACATGAGACCCACTTTCCCTTCCGTGGGTTTAAAGTGACGTAAAGATCATGTCTTTAAAATAGTTTTTAAAAACGTTATGATTATGAAATGAAATCCATTTATTTTATGCTATATCGGTTATTTATGAAATTTTTGATGATGATATATGTGGCTCACATGATAATAAGGGAAAATTTAAGGGTGCACCCTCATAGCGCTCTAATGCATTGGGTAATGATGTAACCACTAGAGATTACAATTTTCACGATACCTTGGTGAATAACCTTGGTAATTTTCAAATGACACCTTGGGGATGGACCTTGGTGATATGTTCATGATTGTCTATGTTAAATGATGTATCCACATCTTCAAGTTATGGAAAAAGTTATTTTTATTATGAAATGCCTCATGATTTCTTTCTCATGCCTTAAAATTCTTTTCATGTCCTTATTGAAGTATCTCAAGTTCACATGTAAAATGTTCCTCTTGTTTCCCTTACTGGGCCTTCTGCTCACCCTTTCTTTTGATGTATGTCCCCAGGTTATGAGATGCAGTAATGAACCTAGGATTAACTTAAGGAGAATCCTTTCAAGTGTTTAAGAAGATTGTTTTATGTTGTTTTCATGTATTATGTTCCTAGTTTCCAAGACACTAGACCTTAAAGATCCTCAGTTTTGTGTAATGTAATGAAAGTTTATGTTATAAAAAGGCGGGATGCTATAGTAAGTCCCAATATTTCCTCTTTGGGTTTCTAACCACGTGTAAGCCTCACTCCACTTCCCATGAACTCACATTTCGCGACATGATCATCAGGTCTTTGTAATCTCTTGTTTCTCACATCAAGCATGACTCACATGGGCTTAGAGAAAGCACCGACCCTGACACCTACCTTGGGCTACCTAGAGTGTAATCCCCACACACCATTTTGAACTATGAGGACTTTAATCCATGCCAAGGCAAGGTATGTAGGAAGCCTCCCTGAGGTTCAAGCCCAACTCCTCCTTGGTCCCGACCTCTTTCAAGTAGGTGCACCAATGCCCCCATCCCGAACTATGTGGACTTTGATCCTTTCCAAGGAAAGGTATGTAGGAAGTGTCCCTGAGGTTCAAGCCCACCTCCCCGGTCATTCCGACCATCTTCACATCGGTTCACCAACACCCTGGGAAGCCTAGAGTGTAATCCCCCCACAACCACCTAAACTACGAGGTCTTTGATCTTTTCCAAGGAAAGGTACGTAGGAATCCTCCACGAGGTTCAATCCCACCACCCATGGGACCCTAGGTCCTCATTCACGTCGATTCACCAACGCCACCACCTGAACTACGAGGTCTTTGATCCTTGCCAAGGCAAGGTACGTAGGAAGCCTCCCTGAGGTTCAATCCCAACAACCCATGGTCTCGTCCACTTAACGTTGGTCCACCCCTATCCTGAATGATGTTAAACTATATTCCACTTTTGATTCCCTATTCAGCGGCAAGCCGTTGTCACTTCATTCAGCGGTAAGCCGTTGTGATCCTATTCAGCGGTAAGTCGTTGCGATCCTATTCATCGGTAAGCTGTTGTGATCCTATTCAGTGGTAAGCCAGTGACATTCTTATTCAGTGGTAAGTCATTGCAACCCCACCCAGTGGAAATCCATTGAAATCCCTGATCGGCAGTAAGCCATCGTCAGATGCACTACATAGACTTTGATTCCCTTGCCATAGGGATACGTAGGAAGCCTCTTCGAGGCTCAAGACTGAAACTATTGTCATCCTCATGGCGGTTCCGTCCCATTCACCACCCACTTCATTAAACCACTCAATCATCCATCCTGATTCTTACCCGGGCCGCCACATCCCGGTGGGATCATGCCACCTCATACCCTATTCCCCTCAATAGTAACCTGGATGTCAACCACACGTTGGCCCCAACATCATTGTTCCCTCTGAGGGTTTCACCCATCTGATCCACTCTAGTCAGTGTTATGATCAGTCTGATCTATCTCCGCTGGAAGTTAATCTTGCGACATACCCTGTGTTAGACATGGGAAGCTGAGGAAATCCTTAGATACATGACCATGGAATATAACTCCCCTCATTCGACGTGGGATGCCTCGAGCTTCCGCGCCCTCGATAAGCCCTATAATAAGGGACAGAAGACAGACACGCTAGTGTCCCAGCGCCCAGACATTCCAGTGATGCCCAACGTGAATACTCCCCTGACTAAAGGTTTCTTCCTTGACCAGACCCCTTGGAATGTCCCGACAGAATCAGTGTAATTAACTAGTGTCTACAAAGATATGGCACTAGGAAGAGTTTCACGAACAATGTATTAAATCTATAAGGGAGACCCAGACTAGGTGAAGAGTTCCGAGGAGGAATCCATGGAAGGAAGAACCAACATCCCATCATCCCATTTTGATCAAGGATAAAACATCCTTGAATAAGCGATGGATGCCGCCTGACTTTGGAAAGCAGGAATGTGGGGAAACAAAAGCGTGCCTTTTTTCCACAAGAGAGATGGATGCGCGCTCCCCGGTGAAAGTTTCAAAAACAATAATTTCACTAAATTAAAGTGTTTTTTATAAGTTTTAGTGTTTGATAGGTACCTTGGGTGCTTAGATATGTCTCAAAATCATTAATTTTAGAAGCAATAGTTTCTATAGGAACATCCCAAGGCGCACAATCATCTCATAGTAAGTTTTACCCGTACACCCCAATTATGTGTCATATTCACTACATGCCTTGTAAAACCATACTACATACCCCAAGAAACCATGTAGATGTATATAGTGAATTAAATAAATGTATCATGTATCTCACATGATTTACGAGACCACGCACCACAACCATGTGAGAGGTGGTGTGTTCGGGTAGTGGAGTCTGCATGTTTGGCACATGGTTTACCTAACCATACAACATAAATATGTGACTTTTTATAATGGGTAAAATTTCCATTTCCCCCTATAACCTTATAAGTTTTTACCCAATTTTCCTCATTATTTTTCCCAAAAATATCCCCCACATATTCCCTCTTCTTGCTCCATTCCTCCATGGGATATCTCCTTTGTTCTTGGTCTATTCCACTCATTTTTTGGATGAATTAGAATCATAGATATAATTATATCAATCTTATTACCTCCTTTATTTATTTTTTAACCCTCTGAAGAGTTATTGTTGTGTGATCTGTTATTCCCAATTTTTAGGGTGGTTTTCTATTTTCTCATTTCCCCTCATTTCGGATAGAATCAATGGTTAATACACGATGATTAAATTTTCATAATAATATGGAAGGTGGTACACAAAATTTTTCCTAAAATTATTTCTATTTATATAATGTTTTTTGTCCCACACATTGTTAATTCTAATCCTTGCTCCTAAAATTTTTTATTTCTTTATATTTTTTCCTAAATATTTACTTAAATGTAGTATAATCTTCTCTTATATCATTGTTAGTTGAAAACATCATCTTAGACCACCCCTTAGGGTGTTTTTAGCTTAAACCTTTATAACCTTACTTTTTATGAAACAAACACACTTTATAATGTGTGTTTAGTTTTATTCATAGTAAAACCATAATTTTATTCTCACCTTAATAAATGTAACCACCCCTTAGGGTGTTTTTGGGATTTTTTATTAAAAAATGGAACTTCTATATAGCCCTTGGGAATATTTTAGGTTACTTACACATTTTTAAACAATTATGGTATCATGAATAAATACTAGATCCCATGTTATTCCCTATTTATTTCTTCATAAAAATGAATAAACTACTTTAATTAACAAATTACATAAGTACTATAGGGGAAACCTTGGGAGACACATCCAAGGATGTGGTTTAATTTCAATAATATCCTTTATATGATTACTTTAATTGTGCCTAGGAATTTTAATATTAAGGTATTTGATTCTCTTATGGGTTCAATGGTGCTTATGAATTTTTTATATAGGTGCCTTATTTTTACAAATTAATGTAGATGGAGTTTCTAAATTGTGATACCCCTTTCTAAATAAGACAACCTATCAAACATGAATATAGAACCTAGTGGGTCATAACTAATTGATGGTTGGTATTATTTTGATGATATCCTTGGTCCTAAGAACTAATTTATTAACTTATTTTCATTCATTAATTTTCATCCTTGATTTATGTTAATATAATGATACTTATTATGGTTATAGTGAGGCCTTTCATGGGTAAGACATGGATTCCAGTTTCAAATTCCAAGTGTGAACTTGATGCATGACACATGATTCATTGATGTGAATGCAAGGGGGTATTCTCCCATGAATCTGGTCAATGTATTAAATTCATTAATTCCTAACAAGGAACTAATTATTCACCTCCAAACATTAAATAAATTCTAATTCCTAGGATGATCTCTCAGGGTTTGTCTTGATGTCCTCAGTAACATAATACTTAAAATTATCTCCATGGATCCTCATAAATTCTATCCTAATGTTGCCTTTGACGTGTTCCTAGGGATCAGTTAGAGGACCTTTATAAATTGTAATTCCATGGATTAAGTCCCGGTATTATACTTGGTATAGATATATAGTATTACCTCTACCCATTTTTTGGTTTCATGTGGATACTTTTCTAGGATTTCTGGTCTTATAGCCAAGGGTTGCATGATTATATTACTACTCTTATGATCAGTGTCATCTTTCCTATTCCAAAGTATGTGGTATTCCCTAGATCACCATAACATTATAGATTTACTTATTTATATACTTCCCACTATTACATTTTATACTCATGGACTAGGTTAGGGAAGACATCGTTAGGGGTTTCCTACTGTGTTTTTCTCACACCCTGTTTGGGATGCCAATTTATTGGTTGCAGGTTTGGACTTTTCTAGTCCTTAATTGTTGTAACTCATTTTGTATTAATACTTGGCATGGTATAAGTGGGCTAAGCATGCACTCAAACTGATTACTATAGTTGGGTATTTTTTTATTTTTTTATATAATCTATCTATCATTGTGGTATATATATCCTATTATATGCTTTATTTCCTTATATATTTATAATCTTTACTCATGTGTGGTTGGATTTATTAGAACTTGTTGAGTTATTAGTTATTATTATCATCCATTGTAAATTTCATTTTATTTCAACCATATTTAGTACAAATCCATAGGGTATAGTCTCCCCCACCATACCACCTTTGGACCCTCACTATTAGTAGGTAGTCTCGAGTGTAAAAGAAGGTGTTCTTAAGGCCATGTAGCCCTCATGTTCAATGACTTATTAGTGAATAAGGCCTAAAATGTCACAAAGTTGTATAAGTAGCTTATTAGCTTTTTCTTTCTAATTTGGGATGGTTGAAAGTAGAATATGAATGTTTTAAAACATGGTAAATAACTCATGTTTAGGAATGGTTATGTTGTGGACAAGGAAAGATCAAGTTTCCTGGGAGAGGAATGTTGATCGTGTTGTTTGTTAATATTTTTTTTATTTAAACTTAAGTGATTGTTATTATTTTCACATGTAATTAATTTTTGGAATTTATTCCTTAAACCAGTATAAAAAGAGAGGATTTGTTTTCAGGTATAATTTCAAGAACATAGGATCCATATGTTATTAGCATTAATATATTTATACCATGATTGTGTGATTTCCTACCTTGTATAACATTATTCTCAACTTATATGATAACATTCAATGTTATAGTTATGGTGTGTGTTTGGTTAAATAAAGGTTCTACATTAACCTAAATGGTTTTTTCTTGTATACCTTATTGATCACATTCTATCTAGCCAACCTAAAATTAAATAATGAAAATAATTGGTTTTAAAATATTAAATGAATTAGATAAAATTAGAAACCATAATTTTAAAGGGGTTATCTTTATTGTACTCATCCTAAGTGGTCAATTTTGGATTTATGTTAAATGATGTGCCAATTTCAAATTATAAAGTCGTGTACCTTTGTCACTTGGGAATGGAGACCCATATAATTGAATCCTACTATGCTCTATTCAACCCTTATAAGTCATTCATAGCACTGTATTCCAATGAGATAAACCCACTAATTGTGTATTAAAATCTTTTGAAATTAATTATTAATGGTTTTCACTTAAATGGGATTCCAACTGTAATTTATAGTGCTACCTCCATAAATTGGGAATGGATTCATTTATAAATAAACATTGGCTATCCTGAATTTACCCTCATAGTTTGAATCTATCTTTACATGTCATTGTAATATTTCCCTCAGTGGGTATATTTATATTAAATTGGATGGCTATTTAATGTTTCAGCATGCATCATATGGTGTTTCATGTAAATGTATGGTGGAAACTTACTTAACTAATTCCCTTACTATGATAAAAGACCTATTATGTGTTGTCAGTATTACTGTTATGAATAATTAGTTTATTAAAAAACTGGTTACATCCTAAATAGTTTTTTCCTCTATAACATGTGATTTAAATTTTCATTAACAGAACATAGTTTTTAGAATGTATGGATAATTAAATAATTGAAAATAAATTATAATATTTTATTTTTTCTACAGTTCCTTATGTAGTCAGCTAAATATAGTTCCAAGTATAATTTATAAAACATTTTCCTCCATATATTTTAATTGAAAATTAATTTATATGGGCCTATATAATGTTTAGGTTAAATTTGAACCAATATGATGGATTAAATAAAACTTTTTAGTTGTTTCAATAGTAAGGACCCTGGTGGGGGAGTTAGTTTTAGAATGCTGTTATAATTCCATGAATGCGAACATGAATGTTTTCCATCATTCATGATTGATGTTTTATTATCTTGGTAATAGAGGTTAGGTGGATGGGAATAGTTACATTTGATGCATGACCATATATTAGAGTTTATGAGTTGTGTTGAGTGAAGGGTCAGCTGGTTGTAGTTCAACACTTAGAGATAGGAAGAATTGGTGAATGATTGTGTTGAGTTTTTATGAAAGTTAAGTGTTTTTGTTATTTTGGATTGGGTAGGACTCATATATTTTAAAAAATCACCCTGGGTATGGATGTGTCTATTTCTTAGGTTAATTCTTGTTGGATATATGAGAATTAGGGATGCTTAATTTTAGCGGGACCAACATGCCAATGTCCTGGTCAGACTCTTAGTTATTCATTTGACCATTCCTTTTCCAATGGTGTATGACTTGGAAAGTCATTGATCTGGTTTTAGTCATAATAAAAACCATGACTTCTCATTTTGATGTTTTGTAAGCGAAATGTAATATTTTAATGTGTTGTGATGCTAGTCTTGAGAATTAAATGAAATGGGTATGCTCATTGCACAAAAGAAATCATAGGGAAGTTCATGTTTCCATATGTATTACCCATTGAATTAAAAAAATGGTACAGGAATATGTGTGTAGTTTCAAGATAGAAATTAAACTCTAATGAATTTTTGAGAATTATGATCATATAACACCTTGATTAGTTTTGGTTCATGAGCATTTAGTAAAGGGTCATGGGATCACATAGTAGGTTGTGTTCATGGTTCACTCCTAGAGTAGAGATATCTGGTCATTAAAAGTTTCGTTTTGGAACATAGTACTCACATATTGACCACATATAGAAACTATGTTTGGTGGTGAATGGATAATTCTTAGTGGGAATAAGTTTTCATTTTTAGTGAAATTATGACTAAGAAGATCCTAAGGTGGGAAGAATCATATCAGTCACAAAAAATTTTTCCTTATGAGTGGGGGAGCATGGTCATAGAAGAAAATATGGGAATGGTCACAAAATCTTTTAGAAGTTAAAGAGATGAAAATTTAATGCTTTCTATTCTCAGGGAAGGTGATAAATTTTAATTTTAGCTGAATTTTTGGTATGATTATGGATACAAGATCCCATTATAGGATGCATGAATAATATGTACCTATGAAAAATTGGTGGAGATATGGGGCTTTCAAGGTAACACGATGATGGTATGGTTATGTGTGAAACTATTCTAGCACACCTTGGTTAGGTTGGACTAGGTTTGGTATGTGTGAACTATATTGGTTACCTTGGGGATTTAAGGAAATTTGATCAGACCCTTAAATAAAACATTGTCTTTTAAGATTGATATCCTTTTATAGATTCAAACTGAAGTGGTTTAATTTATTTTTTCATAAAAAATATTCTAGTGTTTTAAGTTAGATAGGTACATTTTTTTAGTCCTGATGATGGATTTTAGGTATCTAGAGAACAACCATGTCTCAGTTGTGATAAACAGTCACCATTCCACAAGTGTTTCACCATTGTTTAGGGTAACATGATGTATTCTTATGTTATTTAAGGACAACTAAATGTTTTCTTAAGTTAACTTAGGGTAACATAGGTTGAGATTCTAATAATGGAATTTCACTGAGGTCTGGGTCTGAGCCTTGGGTTGTAATTTTAGATGATCACAGGATGCCTCCATGGGTAAACCCATCATGATCGGGTAGTGATGATTCATCAGTGGGTAAAACCAAGTTTTTTTTGGAATAAGGTAGCTAGATATGATTCGAATATCATTCCTACATGTAATTGGATGCCATCGATTAGAAAATATATCATGAATGAAATTTTATATATGATAGTAGTATTTTGGGATTTGGTAAGAGGACTTTCAAGGAAACATTAGCATAAACATATTGTGAATGGATAATGAGGCATTTCCATTCTACTGTGGGTTTTTTTAAAAAAATGGCTTCCAGATTAACTCTACTCTCTCATGTGTTGATGTGTGGTACATAGGAATCTATGTTGAGTGGTTTGGTGAACCACTTATAATTTTTTTGCTAGTAAATTCTGATTTTGGGAGGCAGCAAGGTTCACAATTGACCATGTGATCAAATCCCTATCGTGGGGAGCACCATGGAATAGAAAACTAATATAGGAGATAATGTAAACTTATCAGGATAGAAAGGATCTATATAGAATATTCTTAACATTCAATAAGGAATATCAGTTTCATATCGGGTTTGAGTGATCTCATGACTTATTCTTTTAGATGAGTTTGGAAGTGTTTCAGGCAGTAAGAAATAAATTGCTGATGGTTGAACTATATATAACAACCATAATAGGTTATGTGTTGTTTTAGGATATCAAATTGGGATTATTAAGGATGACAAGTCTTATGTTGGGGAGGTTATAAGTTCTCATGTTTTGTATGGGCTGAGAGTTCTATGGTTTTCTTATATTTTTCTATGGATAGACTAAATCTAAAACCAAGATTCAAAATGTAATTTTGAAGATAGAATGTCTTAGAGTGTTATATTTAGATAATATTTGGGGACTAATAGGTAACTTGGGTTCCCATATAAGTCTCAGAAGATTTGCTCTATGAAGCAATAGTTTCATAATAAATAGTCGGGGACACACAGTTAGAGGATGGTTAGTGGTAACCATGCACCCCAACCAAACGGTCAATTTATATAGGTGTACAAAATGTAGAATCATGAGTCATAACCTATAAAAACCTGAAGATGCATGTAGTTAATTCTAGAACTCTCACATTGTTGGAACATGGTTTGGGAGACCGTTAACCACAACCATGCAAGATGGTGTGTGTTTAGGAAATGAATTCTACACAGTTGAAAAAAGATTTACCTTACCGTGCAGCATAACCCTGAACCTCATTAAAGAGGAAAAAATTACCATTTATCCCTTCATCCCCTATATGTTTCTACATTATTTGGTAACCTAATTTTACCCAAAAACTCCCCCACACAAGCCCTCCTCTTCCTAAAATATTTTATAGGAGTTATCCTTCTTTCTTGGTTTGTTTCACTCACAATCAGATGAGTTGGAATCCTGGATGTAATTCTATCACTCTTCTTGCCCCATTCGTCATTTTTACCCTCTTAAGATTTATCATCATAGAATATAGTATAAACTTTTTCTTGGGAATTTTTGTGTTCTCTGCCTTCATCTCATTTAAAATCAAATAAAATGTTGATACCTGATGCATGATGTTTCCAAAGAATAAGTTAATAAGTCAATATTATTTTCTATAATATTTTGATAATTTATAAATGGTTTTTTTGTGAATAATTTCAGTAATTCAAAGATTTTACCCTAAATTTATTGATTCTGTTTTTTTTTCACAAAAAACATTCCCTAGATGTAGTATAATCCTCCCTTATACCATTATCGGTTGACAACCTCAACTCGAATCACCCCATAGGGTGACTTAAGATTAACACCCTTGAAAACCTTAAATTTTATGAATTGGAAACACCTTATAATGTGTTTACAGATTATTATACGTAAATCCCAAATTTAATTATCCCCTTGAGAAATATAATCACGCATTATGGTCTTGTTCATTGTGTGTCTTAAATAATGGAACTTTTAGATGGACTTTGATAATATATTATATTTATTAATAATTTTTAAATACTTTATGAGTCATAAATAAATACTAAATATTTTTTTTACCTTTTTATTCTTTTATAAAAATTAATAGACTACATTAATTATCAAATGACATAAGAACATTATGGAAAACCTTGTCATGCACCTAGAAGGTTATGGTTTAATTTCAATGAAAATCTTCATATGATTTCTTTACAGGTGCTTATGACATATACAATAAATTATTTGGATTACCTTATAGAATTCCATGTAACATATGGATTATATGAATGGGAACAATGGTTTTTTGAATCAAATTAAATGGTGTTGGTAAATTGTGATACCCATTTCTAAATTGGATAACCTATTAAACATTTATATAGTTATAACTAATGAAATTTTGGTATTGTTTTCATGATTTTTTTATTGAGCACTACTTGATTTACTAGTTTTCTTTATTTCATTATCATCCTTGAGTCATGTTAATATAATGAGACTAATTATAGATACCATGATGCCTTCCATAGGTAAGAATTGGATTCCAATTCTGAATTCCAAGTGCAAACATGATGTATGTCACATGATTTATTGATTTGGATTATAGGGAGTAATCTTCCCTTAGATCTTTTCAATTTCATATATTCCTGAATACATTGGCATGGCACCAATGATTCACCTCCAAACTCAGTAAAAATTAGAGTTTATGGGATGAGATCCAAAGATTCAACTTAATTTCCTTCGATAAGTGATTCCTTATATTATCTCCTTAAATCCTAGTATAGTATATCCCAAGATTACCATGGATTGGTTCCTTGTGCTTAATTGGAGCACCTTTAGTAATTATAATTCCTTCGATTTACTCCTAGGATTATGCTTGGTAGTTACATGGGATTACCTCAACCTATTTTTTGGTTTATATGGATACTTTTTATAGACTTATTGGGATTATAGCCATGTCTCCCATGACTATATTATCATTACTGTGATCAGATCTAGTCTAACCTATATGAAATAATGTGGTATTCCCTAGTTCACCTATAAATTACTAATTTCCATGTGTATATATTCCACACAATTATGTTTTATACTCACATACTTGATTTCATTAGACACCATTAGTGGTGGATTACTATGTTTTACTCAAACCCTATTTGGGCCAATGTTTTCAACCCAATATGATCTATTTAACATATTTAAAGACCTAGCTAGTGTTTCTTTACTATTAATCTTTTTGGACTAGGACTTCTCATGGAAGAAGTGGGATGAGTGTGTTTCTGTATTGCTTATTAGATTTGTCTCCTTTTTATTTATTCATTAATTTGCGTAGGCTTTCTGTATGTATTACTCATTATATGCTTAGATTCCTTGTATATGTATCGTTTTTACTCATGCATGGTTGGTTTTATTGGAAATGGCCATGTTATCAGTTTTTCATATCTTTCAATGTTAATTTCATATATTTATTCCTTCACAACATTTAGTATTGATCCAGATGCTATAGTCTCCCAATCGTACCACGTTTAGACCCTTTCTACTAGTTGGAATCCTCTAGAATATTGGGAGGTGTTCAAGAGGCCATGTGGTCATCTAGTTTAGTTACTTAATAGTGAACTGGGCCAAGAAGTCACAATATTCAAGACTAGAAGGAACACGTCAATATGATTTATATACCTTGTAGAAGGATTGAAAATTTAGATCATTTAATACATCTATTTCTTAGGGAGGACCATCATCAAGAGGTATAGATATCACCAAGTATTTTTATAAGGAATTTATTTTGTTGGATCATACTTGTAAAAGATTTATATCATCTAGTGGACTTTGTGTAACACCCAATGTTTTTTATGAATTATTTTTTTTAATAAATTAAATTTCATTGATATATTGTGTTATACGTAGAACATAGTATATCTTCTGTTACACACGACACTGAGTTTTAACAAACCATGGTATATTATTAATTTTATTATTTAAACACGACCATTATAACATAACCTTTAAACATAGTGCTACGAATATTAATAACTAATTTTTAAATATTATGTGTATTAGTTTTATATAAATAATAAATATTGATAAAATGTACTTATTTTTTAGAAATTATTTATCTGTTTTGAAAATACAATTATACCAGAAAAATGATTTTATTGCATTTTTTGAAAAAATCATAAATTTAATTTTTACAAATTTTTAAAAATTTATTTTAAAGAATAAAATTTATTCTGTAAATATAAATATCTAATTATCTTGGATTAAATTTTTTAGAATTTTATAAAAGATAAATTTTTCATTGAATAGTGAAAAATACTGGGTTTTTTTAGAATTGTCTGTTCATTTATAGCATTTAAAAACATCCAAATCAATTTAATGTGGTTTTAATTGTAAAATTAGTTCAATTATATATTTATTATTCCAATTTAAGACAGTTTAATTAATTCCATATTTAATTTTTATATTAAGACATTTTATAATTATGATAATTTCTTATTTGGAAAACCCCTTTCACGTCGCATCTGCGGTTTTAATTTCAAATTAAATTCTTCCAATTATATAAAATAAATTTTGGAAAAATAGGTCTTATATTTAGAATTATTATAATTTATATTTTGTAATAAGTTAAATTTAAATTTTAACCATTAATAAAAGTAAATCGGTAAAAATTAATTTTTGTGGTTAAGGTGAAAATGGGTTTATTAGGGGTTAAAATAAAAATATATGAGGTAAAAGGACCTATAAACAAGTATAAAATTTGATTTTAATATCTAGTTCTTATAACCTATAATGTTTGTTAATTTCCCATTTTTGATCCTTTAACCATGTGAAAAATGTCAGTGTACCTTTTTCTTTTAAAAAATTACAAGTGTTCCACTCACCTCACTTATAAAAGGTCACCCCTCGCCCCTTCTCTTCAACGGGCATTTTTATTTTATTTATTCCTCCACTTCTTTCAAATTTTATTAAACCATTATAATATAATAACATTATTATATTAACTATAATGTTATTTTATTATACTATAGTTGTGACTGAAATCCATATTCTCCTCCTTCAAATGGGAAACGATAATGTCACTCATGTGTATGATAGACTATAGCCTCACCAACCTATATGACACATTTTCCATAAATACCTACCACGGTTGGGAATGATGACGTATATAACATATATATTTTAAATTTTTAAAATAAATATACTTATTTAATTATTATATCACATATATCTTCCTATATTTCATTCCATTGAAGATATTATAATGTCATTCATGTCTACAGCGGACTACCACCTCGCGAAGAGATCTGATTCGTTTTTCACTAATGCATTTCATGGAAGGTGATTAGGGTAAATTTAACGAATATATGAAATATATACAAAATGAAATTTATTATTTAATTCTAAAATATTTTTTTAAAAATCATTCATTTTATCCATCGAGAATATTTAAATAGTGTTCATGCGTACGTGTGGTCTACCATCTACATGACTAACATGGAATTATTAAAAAGGGGTAATAAAAGATCATAAGTAAATAATATATGGTATTATATATATAATTATGGTTAATTAAAATATTTAAAATAAACTTATATTTATTATACAGGAGGTTCAAACATGTACTAAGGAAGTTGAGACTTAGGGTGAGGGATTTCTATCTCAATTTGTCTTCTTTGTGACAGATGCAATATTATGAACCTATATTATTTTCCGAGGTGTATATACAACACCATTAATATGTTATATAATTTATTATCATTTATTAATGAAATTTAAATATTTTTTTGATGTTATGATTTAATGGGTCTTATTATTCAAAATTTACCAAAGTGGTAATGTCTTGATGTTATGGTCTCATTGTTCATCGATATTGTTTATAATTGTGATTTTGAAGATGAAATATTATGATCTATATCTCAAGAAACTAATGAATTTATCCTTATATGGTTTTGTAGTGATTATACACGTTTTCTAGTCATTTTACTCACTTTTTTGTACTTAGGATTCTAAAAGAGGGTTTCTAATAAAATACACTTTTATTTCTCTCTTTGGTTGAAAATGATTTTTATTCCATATCCATGTTTTCAAAAAACAATTAAAGATGTTTTAAAAATATCTTATGATTTTATAAATTCATTTTTACCCTTGTTTCTCCTTTTACAAAAATTGATTAAAATGAATCATCTTGTCATTTTCTGAATGAGGTTCTTTTACCATTTACAAAAAATGTGAAAGGAATCTTTGTTTTCAAGTGTAAAATATGAAATGAAATTTATACCATCATGAAAAATAATTTTATAAAGAATAAATTGTAATTTTCAATGTATTTCAAAAAAAAGTTATGAAAAATGTAAAGGAAAATATCCACAAGAAATGTTTTAAATTATTTTTAAAGAATATTTTATAAGTTTGCAATGTTATTTACAATGAAAATGATTTTGAAAATGTTTTATATTTTAAAAAGTATTTTTCAAAGTGGAAAATATATTTTCCTCTATAAATGTTCCAATTGATTGTTCAAAATAATTTTCCATATAATATAATATCCTTTTATGTTACTTATGATTCAATGGGGATAATATTTAATGATACCATCCTTATTATTTATTTTGATGGATAATTTTTATGTAAATGAAATTTTTATAAATCACTTTTTTATGGGTTATCATATGGTTAATTGATGAAATATTTATGAAACTTGTTTTATTTACATGGGTTATGATGTGATGATATGATGAATTTTTTATGGTATTGCGGGACACATGAGTATGGTTTTAATTATGAAATATTTGGGGCCTATATCTCTCACTAATTCATTGGGTAATAATTTTTATCTCATGAAATAAAAATGGGAAACAATTCAATGGTATTGATCCAATATGGGAAATAAGTGAGTCCTGATCTGCAATAGGAAAATGGCGAGTCATGATCCAGTATAGTAAACTCAAGTGCATCCTAATTGAAAATGGTAAATAGGTGATATGTCCTGATCCACTATGTTGATGGTCCTAGTATTTAACCTTGACATATGAAATGGTTTTATATATTTATAATAGTGACACAGATTTATGACCAGATGTTATGGTTTTTGTTTGATTTATAATTATTTATAACTCTAATAGGCCATGTGTTCTAAAATGATAGTTTTTATGGCCTGACTCATGTTTACGATCAATTAACTATTTAGTATGAACGTTTTAATTTATGTTCATGATCAAATACCCTTATTCCTATCTTATTATTTCATATGATCATATATTGATATCTTTTATGTTTACCCTAAGTGAAAATATGATCTCACCCTCTCTTATGTTTCCTTACCTAGGTTATGAAGTAATATTTCGGTAGGGTCTGGCTAAGCAGAGTACATAGTGAGAAGATCATTATGGGAGATGTTGGAGATATTTTATGAAATAAGAATATTGTGTTTCTAGTCTCCAAATATACAAAAATATTACTATCTTAAAGCACATGTTTATCAAATATATTGAATATTTATCTAAAAAGATTTTATATCTATATACGAAAAACCTATGTCCTTATATTATGGAATTGGAGAGAATATCATAGGCTTTGTATGGTGAATATGTTTTAGGAATAGTGGAGAATCCATGTTGGGGGGAATAAACAATTTTTAAAGGAGTAATAATGGGTAACCAAACCTTGTAAATATCATGTGTTTTTCTCTTCATCTTATCTCTACATATGAGAAATAGTTGAAATATTATTTTTAGTGGATTTAGAATCTTAACATGGTCAAGGGGTTTATTTTAAAAGGGAGTCACTTATAAAATAAAAAGGGATCACTAATCCACCCCTTCACATCTTAGTGATCCAACCAGATCCAAATAAGTGGTATCAAAGGGGTTTCCCTCTAAAGATCTAATTTTTTACATGAATTATTTTAGTATCTATATTAAGATCATATTTTAGGATGTTTTTAAGATACCTCATATGAGGAAAATGAAATATATTCCTCATGATACAAATATGGATATTTCCTCTAGGACTTATAAAAATAGGATGAAAAAAGAGGCAAGGAAGCTGAATAAGAATCCAAAATTAAATAAAAAATAACCACTAGTTAAAGTTAACCAGAGTGGTCTAAGTATTAATAATTATGTTGATTGTGATTCTTCTAATGCATATTTTTCATGCTTTAAAAATGATGTATCACTTAGTAATATTAATTTTGTTTTTAATGAACATATGTATAAAGTTACCAATGACATAATAAAATGTATTTGTGATACAATCAAGGGAATTATTTTTGATAAAGAAATGTTAGAATAAGAACTTGAAGAAATTGATTATTCACTAATTAAGAAGTTCGTAAAGCTCATCACACTCAAAAAACTAATATAATCAAAGGATCATTAATTTTTTCTTTATTGAAGAATAATTTCAAAGGTATTCTTATAATATTTTTTTATTGTTTTTATATAATTATTACATGAATATGAAAATGTCATAAAATATCTATATATGTAAAATATTCTCAATTGGTAGTTAATGAAATAACTATCAAAGAGATATATAATTCATTACAGATATTAAAAATAGTATATGAAGATACAAATAATAAAATAAAATAGGATCAGGGAGAAAACCATATATTGGTTAAGGATGAGAAG
Source organism: Viscum album (assembly GCA_963277665.1). Classification (NCBI taxonomy): domain Eukaryota; kingdom Viridiplantae; phylum Streptophyta; class Magnoliopsida; order Santalales; family Viscaceae; genus Viscum; species Viscum album. The sequence continues at coordinate 1,445,078,430 of OY728145.1, read as the reverse complement.
AACTCCCTCAACATGAAGCTCTATTAGCTTGAGGTAAGGCTGAAAAGTATTCAATACACAAAAAATTGACCTTTGTGTGTTATTTAAAAGAAATATGTTATCACTCACATTTCTATTATGAATAATTGATCTAGGAGAAATCATACAATTTATAAAAAGATCATGGGATCATCCTATCATTAATTGGAAACATCCAACATAAGGAAGTTAACCCATAACCCATCTCATTCTAATTGTACATATTCTATTTCACTTGCTAGTACCGGTTAAAAATCATATACTAGGAAAATATGAAATCCTGAAAAATATTGATAAACCCACTAAATAATCAAGGGTGTATGAGATAATATGTATGAGGATTTATTCCCTATTAAGTGTCCAAAATAGTGGAGAATATACTCAAAAACGTCAAGGAACACAGCCAATGAAATCTCAATATTTTAAACTAGGAAATAAGAGAATAATATTTTTAGGTTATTTTTGTGTCACTAGAAGTTTGGGCACAAATCATTAGAATGTTGGAATAACATTTCAATTCATGAAAATTTTAGAAGACCATAAGTAAGGGGAGAAAAACTGATGAAAGGAGAAAACCTACTGATCAAAAACTGAATCACAAAATAAATGAAACATGAGTATATATTAAGGAGTAAAAAAAATTGTTGATCAAAAAACACAAAAGAGTTAATATAAATAAGGAAAGATTCCAATTAGGAGAAACATGAAAAAAAATATGGTTACATATGTAAAAGGTGTAGTAAATCATGAATTTCTCCAAACAACTACATGGATATTTTCCTTAAATAGCAGGATCTATTCTTAAATAAATAACAATCACTTGATACTTTATATTCTCAAAAGAAAATAGTATAAAAGTAAGTATCACACAAATTAAATATTACTATTGTAAGGAAAGAGTGTTAAAGGTTTAGAAGAATCTCTAAACCTCAATGTTACTTCTGAGAACCCATAGGTTTCTCTGTATTACCTTAATCATTTATATATTTTATACTAACATGTACTGAATAAAATGGTAAGTTTTAGTTTTTTACTTCTAGATAGAAAATAGGATGATTTCCATATGGATTACTTCTTCATGATGAAGATGACAAAATATTATCTCTTAGGTGGGAGCTTAATTGAGAAATGAAAAACATACTTAAACTCAATTGTTATGAATGTGGTCAATAAATTTATCAATGGAACAATTTTTTTATCTTTTTATGTGATAAAGGGGAGTTATATTTCATACACATGAACTATAGTGTGTTGATATCTGTGAAGAAGACTCATGCTAAATCTATTTTAAGCTTCCCTGATGTTAATAAATTGGAAATTTTCATAGCACATTATCGCATGGCGAGATTTTATAGATAGCTTATTAAATTGTAGTTATATCTCTCCTATTTTCAATATTGAGTAATCCCATGAGGACTTAGAGTGGATTAATAAAAATCTCTTTTCTAATAAACATGTGATATTGTCCCCCTCCTTAAAGTTGCAAAAGGGAGGAGAATATGATTCTAAGAAGATTAGATTAGAAGACCACATTATTTTACCCTGAAATTTGGATTCCAATAATGGTGTGAAGAAAATTAAGGGGAGAAGATTAAAAAATAAGAGAATTCATATATTATCTTGTTTATATTTTGTATGGTTAGTGGCTTTATTAAAGATTGTGGTATTGATAATAAATTTAGAGGTGTATATTTTTGGGACTATTAGATTTGATTTTATTTTTTTAATAATATAATTGTGTTTTAGAGTTAATATGTTATGAAATGAGATAAATTAGACAATAAAGAAGAATCTTGGGCAAGGAAAGTGTAGTCCATTCCATAACACAAGTAATTTTACAATAAGGATGATCAATATGTCCAAAAAGGGGTGACCACACCGTAGTTCATGTCATGGTAAGTGTAAAACAACAATGGTTTTTTCAATACACCATAGAATTAGGAATGTTGAGTTGAGGTTCCACCTCTAATACATGGTGAACCCAAAATAGCCATAGTGATGTTCGTGGTGTGATGGAGGTCTTCCTGTCAAAATAGGAAATGGTAAAGGACCATGTCATATTGTTCATCTTGTTAATATTAAAATAGCTAAATGTTTTTTTACCAAACCTCGGTGATGGGTGTGTCAGTATGTGATGCATAAAAATCCATAGAAATAATTAATATGTTTCTTAAACAGATCATGAATGCTTTCAAAATCATTTTATTCTGTTTTAGTCCTTGATTCTAGCATGATTTGATATATTTTTCAATGATATAAATCGAGGATTAATTAATGATGAATGGAGAAATAAATGGACCATAAATCAATTATAGAGGGGGAATTCGGTTATAGAATCATGGAGAAGTTATTAAAGAGTTATGGGTAGATTTCATATCCATTTAATATGCATACAAGTGTAAATTTAATATCCAAGGATCTACTAATCTGTTTAGGTTATTGACCAACAAGAGTAGTGTAGAGGGTAACTCTAAAAGGATTAAGAATATAGTTTGTTGTGAATGAGGCATATACATCACATGAATATGTGAGTCTTGATACTATCTTAATCAAGGAGAGATGGTGAGAAGACCTATGACATCAATAATATGGTTAATGTTTCATGAATAGTAGACACACATTATCGGTTGTTGAAGATGCTGAAAGAGTACGGGATAAAATCCATTGACCTATCTATTCGTGGAGGCAGAAAATCATCAAGAGGTACATAGATAATCATGTATTTATAAAATTTATTTCTCTATTGGGTCATATGTGTAAAATATTTTTATCGTCCAATGGACTCTGGAAGTTAGGAGAACACAGTGGACTCTGTGTTGTAATGACATTGTTAGAATAGCGTAAAATCCATGTTAGATGGACTAAAAACCTAGAAAGGAGTAGGCATTGGCAGTCAAACCATGTAAATATTGTTTGTTGTACTCTTTATTTTATCTTTATATATGAGTCAATTGAGATATTATTTTTTGTGGATCAAGATCATTCATTGGTTCAATATATTGAGTTTAAAATGAAGTAACTCATAATAGAAAAATGGATCACTAATTCATCCCATCCCTCTCATTGATTTAATCAGATCCTAAGGTGTATTTATTTCATCATATTTAGAAGTCCATAAAAGATTTATAGGTAATAAAATTAGTATTAAACATTAAGAAGATCAAAAGTAACATATTTCTCTTCTTCGAGAACCCTCCTATGAATCTCGTTTTTAACGACCCTTGGGTTGGTATTTTAAGAAGTGAAACACGTCTAGGATGTGGATAGGTAATTTGAGAATATATTTGGTTAGGTTTAGGTCAGGCTAAAGGTCTCGAGTGGTGTGGATAGAAAAGGAGATGGGATTCACTTTTATAAATGATGAGAGTGGAACACTTGTAATTATTAAGAATTATAAAAAATAATAAAGTCACTCTTATATAAAATTGGATCCTAATTGAATCAATTTTGAAGTAACGATGAGATAAGACTGAAATCAACTCATCAAATACATTTTAGAGAAGTTTTTATGTTATTTTAATCCTTATCTATTTAGTTTAACCACTCATTAACTCTTATAACCTTTACTTTAGTAGTAATTTTTTACCTCAGTTACTATTCATAATAACCAAAATTGAATGTGTCCTAATTAAAAAAAATGATTTCAAATATGGAAATCATTTTATCAAATTCAATTCCTATAATTGGTAGAAATTTATTTTTAGATAAGTGTACAAAACATAATGAAAAATATTTTATGAAAAATTTATATTAAAGAATAAAACTATAATTATTCTCATTATATTCATAGAAATAACCATTAAATGAATGTGAAAATATTTCATTGAATATATTATTTAAAAATTTATTTAAAATCATTCATTAATAGTAAATAATTTAATTTATTAAGATAAACATACATTACATGCATAAAAAATAGTGTCCAGAAAAAAATATCTCTTTTTTACTTTAAAATGATTTTTGTTCAATTTAAATCGAGTTCATAACCTATGAATTTTTTTATACATGTGTAAACAATTTTTTTATATGATTAATACTCTATATTTTTTTTAAATAAGATAAATAAACCCTTGAATAAAATATATATGATAAAAGAAATTCTTGGAATGAAAATATTTCAAAATAATTTTTTAGGATCAATTGTATTTATAATGTAAATTATAAATTATTTTTGATAATTATATTTCTTTTAGATAACATATAATGTGATTAATATTATAATTTTTAAAAATTATTCACATAATTTTAGTGTTCTTTGTAATGAAAGCTATCGAACAATTCAGATTTATTAAACATAAAAATATCATAAAATCTTGGTGTGTTGTATTTTGCCCCTTATAATAATTTAACTCTAACAATTATATCACTCTGATAAAATAAACTAAGGAAACTTCTACCTCATAACAACCTTATTTTACCTCATAGTTTCAACAAATTTATTGTTTATCCACAAACCTTGGATAAGATTAGTTATATTGTTCACAAAACATTCTCTCCATAATCCAAAATCTCTTTTGGTTGTCTCTTTTGGTTGTTTGATAGTAATAAATTTGAATCAACTTTTAACTTCAGGTCTCATCAATAACTGTTAGCATAAAATTTCTATAAAATCTAAGATGCCCTGATCTGCTACTAAAAGGATATAACATTCATTATATTTCCTCAGCTAGCTCAAGTCCAAATAATTAAATTTATCAAACATTATCCCATCACAATGAATTTCATCACAACCTTCCATATATGTTTTCATTAGTATCCATATAAATGATTGATTTAAATCTATTATTGAATGAAAACTCATCCAAAGGAAGGTTTTGATTCAAAATCGTATTTTGAATCCCTAGAACAAGATCTCAATATATCTTCTAGGGTTTGGTGTTGGGACCAAGATGGATGGAGAAGAAAGTAAGAAGAGTTTGTTGTTATAGAGTGTTGTCTTTTATTGTCAAAGAAGATAAATCAAATCACATTGTAAAGAACTTGTAAACCAGATGATGCATTGATGATATGTATTTCAAAAATATTATAATTTAGGAGAACTTATGATGCATGACATATGAAGGAAAGGGGGAGAAATGATGATGCCACTCATATACAGTTTTGATTGGAAGGAATGATGTTGTTGGAAGATGGGGAAGTTTCAGTACTTCCCATTGCAGATTTGACGATGCTAAAGTTATTCGATAAAAGGATACATATCATGATTGTGGATTTCATTATGAAAGATGAATAATGGTTATGGGATGCAATGAATAGATAAATGAAAAAGGAACGGAAAATTTGGATGAGACACAAAAGAATAGTTAAAGGTAGCGTCGTTTCCCAGTGTTTTCCAAATTTTAGGGCCTAAAAATAGGAAGATGAAGAAAGGTGTTTTTGGAAAAGGATGTTGCACGAATGTTTGAATATGGCTTGGTATGTTGCGCGCAAGTGGAGTTCCGTCATCCGAATATCAACATTTGGCAAAGGAGGGGCTTGTGTGAAAGATTGGGGTTTTGCACGCAAGATTGGTTTTTACTTGCATGATTGAAGGGAGATTGGAATCTTACACGCAAGGCATGTTTAGAGGTCCAAACATTGAAAAACATCAAATGAATAGAGTGCGCGAAAGATTCAAGAAGTTCACGAAAGAATAGGCTGGTATGAAAGTGACTTACGCGCCTAAGGCGGCGTCAAATGAGGTTTTGCACAACGCGTCAGGATCTTGCATGAGACATTGGGGTTTTTGCGTGCAGGGGTCAAAGAGGTCTATAAATAAGAGGTGAAACCTTCACATCATTAGATATCAACACTTAGATAAATCCCGAGATCTGAGGCATGGAAAAATAGTAAGAAAAGGATATTGCATGAAAGAAATTGAGTTGTTTGCAAGAAGGAGAAGTTGCACGCAAGAAGAGAGTTGTGCGAAAGATTGAAGTTGCATGCAAGAGGTGTTTCACGAAAAAAGTTAAATCTTGCATGTGTGGCATAAAAGTTGTGTGCAAGACACCTAATAGGGTTCATGAAGGATTTTGGGTCTTCTCATGTATTCGGTTGTGCGTAAGATAGTTCTTACCAGCTTCTGGGTAAGAAAGTGAAGATTTGTACTTCAATGAATTCATCTGTTCAATTGTAAAGAAGCATTGAAATACTGTAATTCCCTATTTGTACTAAGAGGGTGCACACACACTTTCAGATTGTTTTCCAAGGTCTACACGAGTTTAAGGGTATATCATACTCGTTGTATTCCACATCCAAGGATTGTTTTCTAGTAGATTGTGTGGTAGTGGATTGTTTTTGTACCATACAAAGTACGTAGCTACTCTTGTTGAGTAGTGAACCTTGTAAATCTTGTGTCCATGTGGTTGGGTGTGTTCAGTAGGGAAGATAATCTTTAACAGGAGGTGAAGGTTGTTTCAAATTGAAGTAAATATAAAAAGAAAAATATATCACTGATTCACCCCCTCCCCCTCCCCCTCTCAGTGATACTTGGATCCTGACTGGGAACATCATTTGGATGGTCCACTCAAACTGCCCATATATATGAATATGATATGTAGTACTAAATTTCAAATTAATATTCAATTTATAGCTAAGGATTCTCTATTAATTTGAGGTAAACCTTAGATCCTAATCAGATACAATAGGATGTGGTAATCGAGGAAATCTTATCAAATCCACGATGTATATATAGGAAAACTGATCATGTGTAAAATCTTCAATGAGAGAAATAAAATGTGTTGATTCCAAAATGTGGTTTACTACAACCCAAATATCATTGTTCCCTATTGAATATGTAGGGAATATGATGAAGAAATCCATGGTAATGTTTTCCCATTTCCATTCTAGTGTGGGTAGTGGTTGTAACATCCCCATAGACTTATGTCACTTATCCTTAACTTACTGACATACCATGCTTCAATATACATACAAAAAAATAACTTGTTTCACTCTATCCTACCGTAAATACTATTTTATATCTATATAAAACTTCATAATTCCAAGAAGAATATTACTATGAGCTTCATCTAACTGCTCCTTCTTCAAGTCTGGTACTAACAGGACACAAACTCGATTCTTGAAACATTTCATTCCATTGTAATCATAGTTGAACTCAAAAATATTTCTCACCATATTATAGAGTTCCACATCCTCCTTAAATACCACCCTAATTCTCACATGGATGGATAGATGAGAATTCATTTGAGAAAGATATTATCATTACCCTTCCCTCATGATTTCAAAATCCATCTTATATAAATCTATAAATAATTGATCTATTTGAATCCAAATCCTGGACAAACCAGCATGGCCCTTCGAACTCAGAGCATCAGCCGCCTAATTCACCTTCCATGTGCTGTTGTGTATTGAGCGGTCATAATATTTAATTAATCCCAAAAATATATTTTAGAGAATATTCAATTATTTATAAATAAATATATACTTTATGATTCTATATTCGCTATAAATTTCACTCCTTTCTACATAAATAAATTTATATACATTTTCATTGAAAAAAATACTACTGTTAGCTCTAAAGAATAGATTGGGTAATTTTTCTCATGAATATTTTTTTTCATGGGGCATAAGCTATCACCATATCATTCTACATAAGACAATATCATTTTCCATTGTTTATTACATCACTATAGATCAAAAACCCTTCTCTATTACATGGTAGTGTGACCTATTGTGCATTGACCAACCTTATTTTCAGCTCCTTGAAATTTTTCCCACATTCATATATACATAGGAACTTATATCCCTTGAGTGTAAACTTTGTTAGTAGATTATATAGTTGTGAGAAATCATTCAAAAATCATAAATGGTATCCATCTAGAATATGAAAACTATTAATCTCAGTAACCATGGCTGGTTTGAGCCATTTCTCAATTATTTCCATCATCTAATGGTCCAATGAGATATCGTCGCCAAAGATTATATCACTAAATAATGAAAGCTTCTATATCCAAAATTCACACTTGGTAAATCTTAATTATAGCTTCTCATTCCTCATGTTTTCCAACATAATCTTCAAATAATCTTTATCCTCTTCCTTACACTTTTAATATATAATAATATCATCTACAAATACTACCAAAACACTGATCAAGGTAATCTATAAAGACTCTATTCATTAGAACCATGAAAATATAGGTGGATGTGGTAATACAAAATTGAATTACTATAAATTCATAATGACCATACCTTGTATGAAAGACTATCAACAAATATCATCCCTCTTGATCCTTAATTGATGATATCCAAAATCATTTTCAATCTTTGAAAAGCATTGATGTCTAAATAGTTGATTAAACAAGTCATCAATATGGGTAAATGATATTTTTTCTTAATGACGAAAATGGTAAGTTATATATAAAAAAGAAAAGACACATTGGCTCATATTTATTCTTAATAAGAAGAACAACTGCACCCCATGGTTATGAACTTTTTTGTATGAATCCATTTTCTAGATTCTTAAGGATTTTATTCTTAAAATCATGTAACTCAATTCCTTCCATTATATAAGGAGTATTTGAAATAGGTATTTCACCAGGTACTAGTTCTATTGGAAACTAAACATCATGATTCAGGGGAAGACTTGGAATGTATTTAGAAAATTAATCAATATATTCCCAAAAATAGGAATATCATATAATGTGAGTTTCTCCCCAACCATTTGAAATAATTATCCCTCAAGACATATTAGGAGTCATACAATGGAAGTGATTTCCAAAATAAGTTCATATTCATTCCAGTGTCGATAGACAAGCATAGGTTGATTAGGAATTTCAAATTTGACATAACATACTCATAAATGAATATGGGGTCTTTATAAATAAATCTAATCCCTTCCCAAAATAACATCAAATTCAACTCGAGGGTAAATAAAAGGATTATAGGAAGCACATTCCCACATACTTCTATCATAGAGGAGCTACAAACTTAAGATGTGATGATCATTCCATTAAGAGTTTTTACTGCCAACCCAACATCTAATCATTGAGGGGTTTATGTGATACCATTAGTAAATTCATCATATATAAAAATTTGGTTGGATCCAAAACCAAATAATACATTTTCAGTTCTATATTGGATGGTAAGTGTACTTTTCACCACTATGTTATCCTGAACCATTTTAGCTGTGATAGCAATGACCTTCCATTTATCCTTTTTCTGAGGGATATTTTGAAGCCTACCATACTAATTAGCACTTTAATTAGGTACATGAGTTGATTATTTCAAAAACATCTATTTACTATACTAGTCTTTGTGGCTCTATTCCACGTGTCAAACTCCCTTGTGATCCTTCTCCCTAAAACATTTTCATTCTCGTGGTTCCGGTCCTCTCCCACGATTCTGCGGCCTCGAAACCCTACACAATCCCGCACATCAAATCTGCAGACAACACTCTTGAACCTCCTCCCTCGATTCCGCAGGCTCCATTCCATTCGCGATCCCACGGTTCGAATCTACTACCACGAGTCTGCAGCCTCCTCCCAGGATTCCGCCACTGCGTAGGGCTTCCAATATCCTCCCATGATTCCGCAACGTCGACGTAGTCAGGTTGCTACTCGTCGACGTAGTCAGGTTGTCCCCTCAAATTTCCAGCTCATCCGCCTCGGGATCCTCCACCTCGGGCTCCTCCAGATCTGACAAGGCATCATCTTTAACAAATATCCAGATCTGGTTCCTCTTCATGTTCGGACGAGCTTTGCGAACAGATGTCGCATCGGGAAGTCAACAGTTCAGCAACCTTGCTCGGATCTGGAGGGCGATGATGGCTCATTGTATTCAAATGATGACGAAGGAGGTCATGAGATCTGTAATACCCTAGATCTGGTAGTCGATGTTGGTAATCTCAACAGTGATGAGGGGCTCATTGGCTCGGATCTGGAACTTAACAGGGCACCAGCGTAACTCATTAGCAAAGGCGGCTCAACCTCAACGATGGTGGCTTGGACGTGGAATGTCTGCGGATTCGGCTTTTCTTGATTCGTCTTTGCTTGATTCGTCTTTTCCTCGGATCTAGATTTTCAACTCCAAACAGCGATGCCAGAACTGATAGAAACTGCATCCTCATAACCGTTTTTGGCTTTCCCATGTAGTGGCCATTCTCCCTCTTCCCCATGCAATATCTTTTCTCCATGCGGCTGCTTCCCATGGGTATCTCATTTTCAAGCATATCATCTATTAGGAGATTTTTTTAAAAAAAAAATTTAAAAATGCAACTCAAAGGCGGCATCTTGGATGCCGCCTTTGCATTTCGGAGGCAAGGCGGCATCTGCGATGCCGACTTTCTCCTAAAAAATTTTTTTTTTTGAAATTTTTTTTTTTTATTTTTTTTGTTTTGTTTATATATATATATATATAAACAAAACAAATAATTTCAGCAGAATTTCTCTGCTATTAAAGATCCAGCGCTACAGTCATTACAGCAGTCTGAATTCTGACAGAAACTCTTATCCAGACCTCCCTTTTATAAGAGGGTTTGCCCTGAAAATCATTATGCATTTTCGATGTGGGATTCAGGTTCTACCTTTACTGCGCAGTTTATTCTGCATTTCCGATGTGAGATTCTGTTTCAAGTACGTGACTTTGGAATACAATAAAATATAAACTATAAGGCCAATATAAATAAAATTTTAAACATTGATTAAACATATAATAAATAGTTGAAAACAAAAAGAATTTCCTCAAAAATGTTGATGAAAAATAATCTATAACCTTTCAAAACCGTCTACTTGAAACTTAAAAATGTTTCAAATACGTGAATTTGAAAGACTGTAAAATATAAACTATAAAACGAATATAATTGAAACTTTAAACATTGATTAAACATATAATTAATAATTGAAAACAAAAGAAATTTCCAAAAAAATGTTGATGAAAAGTAATTTATAAGGTTTCAAAACCGCATATTTGAAACTTAAAATTTTTCAAGTCTTTGAATTGGAAAGACCATAAAACATAAAATATAAGACCAATATAAATGAAATGTTAAACATTGATTAAACATATAAGAAATAGTTGAAAACAAAAGCAATTTCCAAAAAAATGTTAATGAAAAATAATTTATAAGCTTTCAAAACCGCCTACTTGAAACTTAAAAATGTTTCAAGTACGTGACTTTGAAAGATTATAATTATATTACTAATTAACTAATTAATTATTATATAATTAATAGTTATATTAATAATTAACTAATTAATTATTATATAAGTAATAATTAATGAGTAATAATTAATAATTAATAATTTAATGAATAGTTATAATTAATATTTATATTACTAATTAACTAATTAATAATTACTAATTACTTATTAATAATTATTAATTACTAATTACTAATTATAATGAATAATTATAATAAATATTTATATTACTAATTAAATAATTAATAATTACTAATTACTAATTAATTAGTTATAATTATTAATTGTATTTCTAATTAACTAAATATTTATTATATATGTAATAATTATATTACTAATTAATTATTATATAATTAATGATAATATTACTAATTAACTAATTAATTATGACATATTTAATTATTAATAATTACTAATTAATAATTAAAAATTATAATGAATAAATGTAATTAAAAAATTTATTACTAATTTACTAATTAATTGTTATATAATTAATAATTATATAACTAATGAACTAACTAACTATTAAATAATTAATTATTAATAATTAATAATTAATAATTATAATGACTAATTATAATTAATATTTATATTACTAATTAACTAATTAATACTTAATAATTACTAATTACTAATTACTAATTACTAATTAATAATTAATAATTATAATGAATAAATGTAATTAAAAATTATATTACTATTTTAGTAATTTATTATTATATAATTAATAATAATATTGCAAATTAACAAACTATTTTTTATATAATTAATTATTATTAATTACTAATTAATAATTATAATGAATAATTATAATTAAAAATCATATTACAAATTTACTAATTGATTATTATAATGAATAATTATAATTAAAAATCATATTACAAATTTAATAATTAATTATTATATAATTAAAAAAAATATTACTAATTAACTAATTAATTTTTACATAATTATATATTAATAATTACTAATTAATAATTTTAATTAATTGTCTTATTTATAATTAACTAATTAATTATTATATAATTAATAATGATATTACTAATTAAATAATTATTTATTATATAGTTAATAATTATATAATTAATCATTATATTACTAATTAAGTATTATATAAATAATAAATAATAATTAATAGTTATAATGAATAATTATAATGAATAAATATATTACTAATTAACTACTTATTTATTATATAATAAATTTTAATAATTACTAATGAATAATTATATTTAATAATTTTATTACTAATTAACTATTATATAATTAATTAATAAGTATTAAATTAATATTATTAATAATTAATTATATAATAGTTAATTGGTAATATAATTATTCATTATAATTATTCATTAAACATTTAATAATTTATTTAAATATTAAATTAATAAATAAGTAGTTAATTAGTTAATATTATTAATAATTAATTATATAATAATTAATTAGTTAATTAGTAATATAATTATAATCTTTCAAAGTTACGTACTTGAAACATTTTTAAGTTTCAAGTAGGCGGTTTTGAAAGCATATAAATTATTTTTCATTAACATTTTTTTGGAAATTGCTTTTGTTTACAACTATTTCTTATATATTTAATCAATGTTTAACATTTCATTTATATTAGCCTTCTATTTTATGTTTTATGGTCTTTCCAATTAACACACTTGAAAATTTTTAAGTTTCAAGTATGCGGTTTTGAAAGCTTATAAATTACTTTTCATCAACATTATTTTTGGAAATTTCTTTTGTTTTCAACTATTTATTATATGTTTAATCAATGTTTAAAGTTTCAATTATATTAGCCTTCTATTTTATGTTTTATGGTCTTTCCAATTCACACACTTGAAAATTTTTAAGTTTCAAGTATGCGGTTTTGAAAGCTTATAAATTACTTTTCATCAACATTATTTTTGGAAATTTCTTTTGTTTTCAACTATTTATTATATGTTTAATCAATGTTTAAAGTTTCAATTATATTCGTTTTATAATTTATATTTTACAGTCTTTCAAATTCATGTATTTGAAACATTTTTAAGTTTCAAGTAGGCGGTTTTGAAAAGTTATAGAATAATTTTCATCAACATTTTTGAGGAAATTCTTTTTGTTTTCAACTATTTATTATATGTTTAATCAATGTTTAAAATTTCATTTATATTGGCCTTATAGTTTATATTTTATTGTATTTCAAAGTCACATACTTGAAACAGAATCTCACATCGGAAATGCAGAATGTACTGCGCAGTAAAGGTAGAACCTGAATCCCACATCAAAAATGCAGCATGATTTTCAGGGCAAGCCCTCTTATAAAAGGGAGGTCTGGATAAGAGTTTCTGTCAGAATCCAGACTGCTGTAATGGCTGTAGCGCTGGATCTTTAATAGCAGAGAAGTTCTGCTAAATTATTTTGTTTTGTTTATATATATATATATATAAACAAAACAAAACAAAAAAACAACAAAAATAAATTTTTCAGCAGAATTTATCCGCTATTTAAAATTCAGCAGTACTTCCATTACAACAATCTGGATTCTGACAGAAACTCTCACCCAGGGCACCTTTTTATAAGAGAGCTTACCCTGGAAATCATTCTGCATTTCTGATATGGGATTCTGGTTCTCCATTTCCTGCATAGAACATTCTTCATTTCCGATGTGAGATTCTGTTTTAAGTACGTGACTTTGAAAGACTATAAAATATAAACTATAAGGCCAATATAAATGAAACTTAAAATATCGATTAAACATATAAAAAATAGTTGAAAACAAAAAAAATCATAAAAAATGATGATAAAAAATAATTTATAAGCTTTCAAAACCACTTACTTTAAACATAAGATGTTTCAAGTACGTGATTTTGAAAGCTTATAAAATATAAATTATATAACCAATATAAATGAAACTTAATACATGAATTAAACATAAAACAAATATTTGAAAATAAAAAGAATTTCGTAAAAAATATTGAAGAAATATAATTTATAAGCTTTCAAAACGACCAACATGAAACATAAAAATGTTTCAAGCACGTGACTTTGAAAGCCTATAAAATATAAACTATAAGACCGATATAAATGAAACATAAAACACGGATTAAACATATAACAAATAGTCGAAAATAAAAAGAATTTCGTAAAAAATGTTCATGAAAAATAATTTATAAGCTTTCAAAACCACCTACTTGAAACTTAAAATGATTAAAGTATGCGGTTTTGAAAGACTAAAATATAAACTATAAGACCGATATAATTTAAAGTTAAAACATGGATTAAACATATAATAATTTATTTAACTATTAAATTAATATTATTAATAATTAATTATATAATAGTTAATTAGTAATATAATTATTCATTATAATTATTCATTAGTAATTATTAAAAATTATTATATAATAAATAAGTAGTTAATTAGTAAAATATTTATTCATTATAACTATTCATTATAACTATTAATTATTATTTATTATTTATATAATACTTAATTAGTAATATAATGATTAATTATATAATTATTAACTATATAATAAATAATTATTTAATTAGTAATATCATTATTAATTATATATTTATTAATTAGTTAATTATAAATAAGATAATTAATTATAATAAGAAATTATAATTATTAATTAGTAATTATTAATAGATAATTATGTAAAAATTAACTATCTAATTAATAATATTATTATTAATTATATAATAATTAATTAGTAAATTTGTAATATGATTTTTAATTATAATTATTCATTATAATAATTAATTAGTAAATTTGTAATATGATTTTTAATTATAATTATTCATTATAATTATTAATTAGTAATTAATAATAATTAATTATATAAAAATTAGTTAGTTAATTTGTAATATTATTATTAATTATATAATAATAAATTACTAAAATAGTAATATAATTTTTAATTACATTTATTCATTATAATTATTAATTATTAATTAGTAATTAATAATTAGTAATTAGTAATTATTAATTAGTTAATTAGTAATATAAATATTAATTCCAATTAGTCATTATAATTATTAATTATTAATTATTAATAATTAATTATATAATAGTTAGTTAGTTCATTAGTTATATAATTATTAATTATATAACAATTAATTAGTAAATTAGTAATATAATTTTTACTTACATTTATTCATTATAATTTTTAATTATTAATTAGTAATTATTAATAATTAAATATGTCATAATTAATTATTTAATTAATAATATTATCATTAATTATATAATAATTAATTAGTAACATAATTATTACATATATAATAAATATTTAGTTAATTAGAAATACAATTAATAATTACAACTAATTAATTAGTAATTAGTAATTATTAATTATTAATTACGTAATTAGTAATATAAATATTTATTATAATTATTCATTATAATTAGTAATTAGTAATTAATAATTATTAATAAGTAATTAATAATTAATAATTAGTTAATTAGTAATATAAATATTAATTATAACTATTCATTAAATTATTAATTATTAATTATTACTCATTAATTATAACTTATATAATAATTAATTAGTTAATTATTAATATAACTATTAATTATATAATAATTAATTAGTTAATTAGTAATATAATTATAATCTTTCAAAGTCACGTACTTGAAACATTTAAAGTTTCAAGTAGGCGGTTTTGAAAGCTTATAAATTATTTTTCATTAATTATTTTTTGGAAATTGCTTTTGTTTTCAACTATTTCTTATATGTTTAATCAATGTTTAACGTTTCATTTATATTGGTCTTCTATTTTTTGTTTTATGGTCTTTCCAATTCACACACTTGAAAAATTTTAAGTTTCAAGTATGCGATTTTGAAAGCTTATAAATTACTTTTCATCAACATTTTTTTGGAAATTTCTTTTGTTTTCAACTATTTATTATATGTTCAATAAATGTTTAATGTTTCAATTATATTCGTTTTATAGTTTATATTTTACAGACTTTCAAATTCACGTATTTGAAACATTTTTAAGTTTCAAGTAGGCGGTTTTGAAAGGTTATAGATTATTTTTCATCAAAATTTTTGAGGAAATTCTTTTTGTTTTCAACTATTTATTATATGTTTAATCAATGTTTAAAATTTCATTTATATTGGCCTTATAGTTTATATTTTATTGTATTTCAAAGTCACGTACTTGAAACAGAATCCCACATCGGAAATGCAGAATGTACTGCACAATAAAGGTTAACCTGAATCCCACATCGAAAATGTAGAATGATTTTCAGGGCAAACCCTCTTATAAAAGGGAGGTCTGGGTAAAAGTTTCTGTCAGAATCCAGACTGCTGTAATGGTTGTAGCGCTGGATCTTTAATATCAGAGAAATTCTGCGGAATTTTTTTGTTTTGTTTATATATATATATATATATAAAGAAAAAAAAATAAAAAATCTAAAAAAAATTTTTTAGGAGAAAGGCGGCATCCGGGATGCCGCCTTTGAGGTGTATTTTTAAAAAAAAATTTGCCGTAAGCGTTTTCTGGAAAATATATTTTTTTTAAACGTAAAAAAAGATCCTTTATTAGGGAATTGTTTTTTGTTCCCTATTTATTTCAACAAATTTATCGGTGCCTTTTAATTTCCTTGTAAGAGTCTATATAATGTTGTTTTGTAGTCCTTTGAAAAAAAGTGTGAAAAATAAAAAAGCTTGCAAGCTCCATTGGGTGAAGTTTTTCATCCTCTGCTTCTCCTTTCTTCTCCCGTGAATTATTTATTTCGGCTTTATAAAGTCATCTCCCACCAAAAAACTGGTATCAAAGCCAGGTTCGAAGGCATCCTCCAAATTCCGAAGATGGCCACAACAATCCAGCCGCAAGTTCCGACCTTGTCTAAGGACAACTATGATAGGTGGTGCATTCAAATGAAGGAATTGTTCGGGTTGCAAGAATTATGGGAGATCGTCACTGATGGGTATGTAGTACCCACTGCGGAGGAAGAAGCGGTCTTCACGAATGAAGAAAAGACGACCGTCAAAAATCAAAGGAAGAAAGACAACAAGGCATTGTTCCTTCTCTATCAAGGGTTGGATGAATCGACGTTCAAAAAAATTGCCGACGCAACATCGAGCAAAAAAGCTTGGGATACACTTGGCACCATTTTCAAAGGAGTTGATCGTGTGAAGCGGGTCTGTCTTCAAACATTACGAGCAGAGTTCGAAGCGGCGTGAATGAAGGAAGGTGAGAGTATCTCAGATTATTTCTCACGCTTAATTCTCAATATTAACAATTTGAAAAGAAATGGTGAAAAAATGGATGATATTCGAGTTATTGAGAAAGCACTTCGATCGCTCACAACCAAGTTCGAACATCTGGTTATGACAATCAAAGAATCGAAAGATTTGGAAAAATTATCTATTGAAGAGTTGATGGGGTCGTTGCAAGTACATGAGAAGCGAATGCAAGAAGAATGCAGGTTCAACAATAGAGCATGCCTTAGAGTGCAAGATGACTCTACAAGAACCCAAGAATGGCCAAGCACAATGAGGCAGTTATCGTGCAAGAGGTAGAGGACGCGGATACCATCAAATCTATCAGAAAAAGCAACAAAACTTCAGTAGCTTTCGTGGAAGAGGATACGGTGGAGGCTGATTCACGCGTGGTCGTGGAAATGCAAAAAATGTTCAATGCCATAACTGTAAAAAATTCGGCCACTATGCCTCTGATTGTTGGAGAAAGTTGGATCATGATGAATGATCCAACTATGCTGAAGCATCACACCATGAAGAAGAAGGTACGACACTCCTTCTCACACAATAAAAGGCATCTGAACGCCCCGATGTATGGTATCTTGACACGGGTGCGACCAACCACATGATGGTAACAAAGAACTTTTTGATGAACTCACTGAAGAAGTTCATGGCGATGTGACCTTCGGCGACTCATCGAAGGTACCCGTGATTGGAAAAGGTAAAATCAAAATCTATCTGAAGAATGGTGAGTCGAATTACATTTCCAATGTGTATTACATACCAAGCATGAAAAATAATATCATAAGTCTCGACCAACTCCTTGAGAAGGGGTATGTTATACACTTGGAGAATTCTTCTTTGTCAGTAAGCGATGCTCATAGGAGGTTGATTGCTCAAGTTCAAATGGTGAAGAATCGCATGTTTCCGCTGCATATCAACATGAAGGCTGAGCAATTTCTTTTTGGGCTCATGAAGAACGACTCATGGAGATGGCATCTGCACTTTGGGAATCTCCATTTTAATGGCCTCGAACTTTTGTCCTCATCCAGAAGGGTGTGTGGTTTGCTGACGATTGAAGCTCCAAATCATGTGTGTGAGGGGTGCACACTCGGAAAGCAACAATGGAACTCCTTCCCAAGTGGAGTGTCCAGAAGAGAAAATGAACCACTTCAGTTGGATCACACTGAAATCTGCGGAGCACTTGAAACACCCTCACTTGGAGGTAATAGGTATTTCATTACCCTTATTGATGATTTCAGTAGAAGACTGTGGGTGTATTTCATAAAGGAGAAATCTTCCGCCTTTTCTATCTTTAAAATTTTCAAAGCTCGTGTTGAACCTGAGAGTGGTCACAAAATCAGAGTGTTGAGATCTGATAGAGGAGGATAATACACCTCATATGCATTTCATGACTTTTGCAGGGAGCATGGCATCAAGCAGCAATACACTACTACTTACACCCCACAGCAGAATGGAATTGTAGAAAGGAAGAACCGCACCATCCTCGACATGATGAGGACCATGCTGAAGGAGAAATGGCTACCAAAGAGTTTTTGGGCAGAGGCAGTGGCGTGTACAGCCTACCTGCTCAATCGGTGTCCAACAAAGAGTGTCAGAAATGTTACACCACAAGAGGCGTGGAGCGGCTACAAACCGAGCGTGGTGCACCTAAGAATCTTCGAGTGTGTCGCCTACGCTCAAGTTCCAGAAGAAAGAAGAAGGAAGCTGGATGATCGTGGAGAGAAGTGTATCATTATTGGCTACAGTGAAGCATCTAAAGCCTACAAGCTCTAAAACCCACTAACAAAAAAAGTAGTGGTGAGTAGAGATGTGGTCTTTAGTGAGGAAGAATCATGGAAATGGGATGATGAAAAATCAAATGCATATATTCCAGTCGAAACAGAAGATTCTGAAGAAAGGGATGATCATCAAAAGTAGACGCTTGCAACACCTTCCTCGAGCACATCACCTTCGGTACGTAGAAGTCCATGAGTAAATTCCAACACTCCTAAAAGCACTCCACCAAGTCAAAGTTCAGCTAGATCTTCTCACCCATGGCGCCTTTAAAGATGAAAAGCTTGAGAGATATCTATGAGAAGACAAAAGAGGTAAATCTTTTTTGCCTCTATGCAGATCATGAGCCTCTGAAATTTCATGAAGCTTTAAGGGAAGAATGTTGGATAATCGCGATGGAAGAAGAAATTCATGCCATAGGGAAAAATGACACATGAGAGCTGACCATACTTCCTAAAAACCGGAAGAGTATCGGAGTCAAATGGGTGTATAAGATCAAGCGAAAGGATAACGGTGATGTTGATCTCTACAAGGCAAGGCTCGTAGCAAAGGGGTATAAACAGAAGTACGGGGTGGACTATGAAGAAGTTTTCGCTCTTTTTGCTATCCTTGACACGGTACGAATGATTATCTCTCTTATTGTCCATCATAGTTTGATGATCTACCAACTAGATGTGAAGTCTGCATTCTTGAATGGAATTCTGGAAGAAGAGGTCTATGTGGACCAGCCTGAAGGCTTTGTTATGCCAGGGGAGGAAGATAAAGTGTATCGTCTGAAGAACGCTCTTTATGGTTTGAAGCAGGCTTCGCGCGCATGGAATGCACACATTCAAAGTTATCTCTGAGATAATGGCTTCGCTCAATGTCCATATGAGCACGCAGTTTACATCAAGATATAATGATTGTGGTGATATACTTATTGCATTCTTGTATGTTGATGATTTTCTGTTTACAGGGAATTGTCGACCGATGTTCAATGATTTCAAGGAGGCCATGTTCAAGGAGTTTGAGATGACTGATGGAGGTATCATGTCCTTCTTTCTGGGCATTGAAGTGAAACAACAACATGGTGGCATCTATATATCTCAAAAGAGGTATTCCAAGGAGTTTCTTGAAAAATTAAATATGGCCGATTGTAATGCTGTAAACACAACGATTGCAACGAGCTTGGAACTGTCAAAAGATGGATAAGGAAGAAGCGTTGATTCGACACTGTTCAAGAGTCTGATTGGAAGCCTGAGGAATCTCAAAATCACAAGATCTGATATTGTATATAGTTTTGGGATTCTAAGCATGTATATGGAGACACCGAAAGAGTCACATTGGCTAGCTGCAAAACGTATCCTCAGGTACATTAAAGGAACAATAGATTTTGGTCTCTTTTCTCCATACAACGAAGAAGCAGAGCTGTATGGATTCTCAGACAGTGATTTGGGAGGTGACCAAGATGAATGAAAAAGAACCACTGGGTATGTATTTTTCCTTGGATCTACTGCTTTCACCTAGAATTCAAGGAAGCAAAGTGTGGTTGCTTTATCGACATGTGAAGAAGAGTACGTGGCAGCATCCTGTACTGTTTGTGAGGGAATATGGTTGAGAAATTTGTTGAAGGAAATGAAGCATCCACATGATGGATCCACGGTGATATATGTGGATAACAAGTCATCTATTAAACTAGCCAAAAATCCAGTGTAGTATGGGAGAAGCAAACACATTGATACTCATTTTCATTTTCTCAGGGATCATGTGAAACAGAAAACGATGAAATTGTAATATTGTCACACTACCGAACAGGTGGCAGATATTATAAAAAAGGCACTACCGATAGATTCATTCAAAAGGCTAAGAACGATGCTCGGGATGAAGCTGGTTTTGGTTTGATGGGGAGTGTTGGAAATGCAAACCCATAACTGTTTTTGGCTTTCCCAAGCAGAGGCGGCTCTCCCTCTTCCCCATGAAATATCTTTTCTCCATGCCGCTTCTTCCCATGTGTCTCTCATTTTCTCATTTATTAGGGAATTTTTTTTGTTCCCTATTTATTTCAACGGATTTATGGGTGCCTTTTCATTTCCTTGTAAGAGTCTATATAATGTTGTTTTGTAGTCCGTTGAAAAAAAGTGTGAAAAATAAAAAAGCTTGCAAGCCCCATTGTGTGAAGTTTTTCTTCCTCCGCTTCCCTTTTTTCTCCCGTGAATTATTTGTTTCGGCTTTGTAAAGTCATCTCCCACCAACATGATGAAGAGTAAGCATCGAGATAAATAAAATTGATGTGGGTTTCATCCCAGTTTCTACATTAAAGATGGACAACCTAGTTGTAGAAAGAGAAACTAGCTGCTGATTAACTGCATTGCTGAGGTATATTTATTTCCATCACTATCCTGATTCATTGTCTCATTGGTTATCTAATTTTCCTTTGTTGGGATTCTGTTTTTTTGATTATTTTACTTGTCTAGGATCATGTCATTATTTTATGTGTTGATAATCCTTGATTTCATTGAAAATTATTCGGTGACATTGAAATGACTGTGATGGAGGTTAAAAAATAATAGAACACGCATTCAAGAATATGATTTCATTTCATGTTAGGCTATTTAATTTTTTCTCTTTAGGGGTGGAGTATTCGGTTTAGCTGATGATGCTTAATCTTCCAACATCAATGGCATTGCAAGGGTTAGGGATCAAATTTTGATATCGTTTTATTTGCAAGCTTACAATTAATATGTTTAATTTTATCTTCAATGAACCACTTGGTATTATTATCATTTTATTAAATTGATTTATACTTTTAGGTCAAGCATAATTTGTAATATTATTCACAATGATCTTGCAATGTGCAATGGAAAAGAGTTGGATAGGCGGTATAATATAAAAGGTGTGTAGTTTGGTAATTTTAAAATTTTAAATTTTTATTTATTGTAATTGTATATTTATCTAATTTTATAATTATTTTCTACTAATGTACAAGTTTTAAATTATCTAGGCATGCATATTTTGGTAACTTATATGTATCACATACTAAAATATATTTGTTCATTTTTTTACTAATGTTTGGAACTTTTTTAAAATTAGTTTATTCTAATATACATATATACATGACTGTAAATGATGAGGTTTCAAATTTTTCTGTAACTTATATGTATGAAGTCTGCAAATATACAAGTCATAACAGTAATTACTTCAAATGTACATGTTTGTGAATATTTTGATCTGCATAGTCTTTATAACTAATTTAGTTCAATGTATATAAACCAGAATATCATTTAAGAGTCTAAAAATAGTGAGAAGAAAGGAAAAAAATTGACCATGTAGAAGTTATTTCAAACAATAAACAACGTGAAAGGGTAATACTAGAAACTATGATCCAAAAAAACCCAAAGAATATTCCCTTTTAGAGAAATGAGTCTTCTTCTTTTGAATGATCAGACCGTCCTTTTAATATTGTTCACTCAGCCTGGTTTGTGGAAATGAAGTACCTACAGACCAAACATGATCCACAATATATTCATGCAGTTTAGATCCTGAGAAATAAAACTAGAAAAGGGTGAAAAATGGTGGCCAGGGAGTTCCAGTTCAAAGGAATTTTCTCCACTGTAATATGGGAAGGCACGATATCTAGAACAGCAGTGGAGTAAATTATATTTTGTACAACATTTTTATGCTCCTAAAATTATTTTATTTTTGTCCATGCTATTTTAGTTGTGTTAAATTTTATTTTGAGGTTTTAATTGTAAATGTTCACCCTCAATCTTAATCGATACCTTCCATGTTGTTAATGCATTGAAATGAGGAAAATACATAGCCTTTTAAGTTGATAATTGAATAGCATTTTGAAATAACTGAAAATATGCTTTCTCACTTTTTAAGTTCTGAACTATTATTGCTACTGTTAAAAAACTTGATTTTGTTGTTGAGTTGTGTTAGAGATTGAAAGTCACTGTTTAATTGAGTTCAAACCTGGGTATAGTTGATTATCCACTAAATGTGGCTAATATTAATTGTTAATATATATAATATTCATGTTATTTATTATTCATAAACACCATTTTAGTGCATTTTACACTTTGAACATCATTTCACATTATGATTGTAATACCTTCTTAAAATACATTATTATGTGGTACATTTTTAACATCATTTAAAATACCTAATTATTCATATGATTTTAAGGAATATAATAATCCATATTTCAATTTGATATTTTGGGAAATTTATCTACATTTCAATATGATCATGTTTCATTTAGGGATCAATGGAGAATTCATGGATGAAGATGAGGATATTTTGTGATGAAAGGAAGCAATTCTAGAGAAGTCAGATTGGACTCCTGCCAATTAATGAGAATGTGGGACCCACATTACAAACCCAATGAATCTCAAATGTGATGGGAGGATAGAAAACATATATAGGAACAAATCTTTATTCAGGAGCCAGTGCAAATTCGGCTTCAATTGTGGTCATTTAGGCGGCCCAAGTTAGAGATAAAATTCCGGGCCAGATTCTATGGCCCAGAAGAATAGCCCACTAATTTAATCATATCTCCGAATCCACAACTTTAAATGGGTCCAAATTTTACAGGAGGTTAGAAAACATCCGGGGATCCAGTTTTTTATTTTATGACCCACTCTGATTCTGCTATCTAGAAGGTCTTCCAAGCGCGTCTGTTCGTTGGATGAAAGTTGGCTGCCACCTCAGGTCAAATGTGGAAAAGTCCAATTTCCACAAGCTTTCCACCTCTCTAGGCCTACCATAATCAAGTGGGATGATTTTTACTATTGTAGGCTCGACCCAAGGCTCCCAAAATTCCCATTTAAGGCAGTGGTGGTGGAGGCTTTTATCATCTTTTGTGCTTTGTTAAATTGTAATGTTATAATGCGATTTTGTTATCTCAAGTTTTTTTTTCACATGTAAGTTGTTAAATTCACTTTAGTTTCTTGATAAAATCTTTTCTTTTCCTCATATTCTATTGTTATTCATATCACTTTGATACAATTGGTTCAAGTTATGAATTTATTCACACTAATCCTTGTGAAATTAGTAAGACAACAGTGGAGTTATCATTTTCTTTTTATTGTTTTCTTTACTTATTCAATTCCTCCCTCATGAGTCTATTTCCCACTTCCATTGAAACCATAGCATCAATGGAGGGCTAACCCACATATGGCTTGATCCAAGGGAGTATAAAGGGGATGAATTGGGTGTTATTTATCATCCCATTAATGTATAATCACTTCTTTAATTGAGATTTTTATTTGATGATTTTTAAAGTTCACCGTCCTTGTTGAATTTAAGGCCACACACTTCAAGTGCTAATACGAACCTTTACCATGAAGTTCTCAAAACGTTGATCCTTTGTGTATAGGTGATTAATATTAAAGGGTGTAGGAATTAAACCAGTAAGTGATGATGTTGTTTTATCTCCTTAAATGAACCCATCATAAATATAAGAAATTGAAATCATTGAAAAGGAAATACGTCCAATCCACCCCTTGTAATA
Source organism: Viscum album (assembly GCA_963277665.1). Lineage (NCBI taxonomy): Eukaryota > Viridiplantae > Streptophyta > Magnoliopsida > Santalales > Viscaceae > Viscum > Viscum album. Next base: position 1,445,053,780 of record OY728145.1, on the reverse strand, counting down.
ACCTAGGATCAACCCGTCTCATAATTTGAATTCAATTAAGAATTTTTTTGTTAACTTAAACTCATATAAAATCAACCAAAAGTTGGCCACTTAATAGCCAAAAACATTCCATAGAATGTACGTGTCCATATGTTACTTCTTAGGTCTCTGAGGATTCGGCAAGCCAAGATAAACTACAAGGACCGTTTTACCTTCATCTCTTGGGTAAATTTGAGCGTGAATCAATAGTATACTAAATTAACTCGAGGAGGCATGGTTAAAGTTAGATCTGATGGTATTTCCTTTGTTACTGGTACTAGTGATAATAATCAACATGAAGATACTTCTATAGAATCCTACTAAAGGTTTAGTCTTTGAGGAGGTAGGCTTAAAGCTAGAGCATGACATTTTATAGTGCACTGATAGAGTTAACACGACATTAAAAGTTAAGCTGGATAATCAAATGCATGTGCATGGGAATTCATCTGTGTGCTAGATGGTTCGGTTGTGTTGGGCTCAAGTACTGGGGCTGCTATGGCAGTAATTCGGGGTGCTGGTCCAGATTTTACTGAGCATGAATCTATGTTAGGAATTGATGTTGAAGGGTCTCAAGCTTTCGTTTCATGTCATGTTCAAGATGTGCAATGACATTCTTTTGAGAAAGATCAGTTTTGTGTTAGTTTTAATGAGCAGGTGGTTTCTTATGACAAGTTCTGGATGTTAGGAAGGGTTCACTTTTTTCACCTGCTCATAATGTTGGGAGTTCCGAACAAGATACCATTGGTAAAAATACGACTTTTGTTGGATGTTAGGCAGGGTTCACTTTTTTTCACCTGCTCATAATTTTGGGAGTTCCAAACGAGACACCATTGGTAAAAATAAGACTTTTGTTGAAACGAATGTACTGGTCAGAGACTAGAGGGGTGAAGGGGATACTTTTCATCTGACTCTTGGGGAAAGAGAACCTTTACCCAAAGCTACATGTTATAGTGGTTACTCTTCTATTATTTATAAAGATATGATATTGTAGTTTATTTTCTAGATTAAAATTATATTTAAATAGAACATGATATTTCTGTTTAAATTGATGCTATATTGCTTTATAATCTGTTGATATAGGGATTACATTGCAATTTTAATTATAGATTCTACTACGAAACTTTTTTTTTCTATACTATAATACAGATGTTAGTGTTGTTTGGTTGTAGTTGTGGTGTTTATCTATATATTTCATTCAAGTCATATTGAATTATTTGTGATCATATATTTCCTGTATGTGTTATTCGACTTTGATTTCTTGAACATATTGGGTCAAGTGACTTTAACATGAATGTGATGGTTTGAAAATTTAAAAACCGCATTTTAATTTGTGTTTTACATTTTAAAACAACTATTTACATTTTCCATTTCAATATTGAATTTTTAATTCTTCAGAATTAACTACCCTAGTCTCCTGCTTGCATTTCCTGCCTCCTATTTGGTTTTAAGCTTGGTTATTGGATGTTTTGTTTGCAGGGGATGAATCTCCAGTTTAACTTACGGTGTTTAATTTTCAAACATTGTTGAAATAACAAAGCCTCAAATTTCAAGGTATATAAATCATTTTTTATTTACACAGAACCTCAAATAGGATTCTATAGATAAATTTACGTTGATCTATTTGGATTCTTCTCTTAAATTTGAATTGATTGAAACAGTTTCAAACATTTGGTTAAATTGTGTGTTTTTTTAATTTAGATCTTTTAGCTGAATATAATTTATTCAATACTCTTTTTACTAGTGTTACATCAGTTGTACAGTATATCATTTTCTCATTCCATGTTTACTATTATTTTTCTTTTGTTTTTTCTCATTTTATTGTTATGGAAATGAAGTTATTTAACGATGTCCCTTGAAGACAATATGGAATAGGAGTCTTTGGGAATGACATTGACAAACACTTCTCTGGAAAGAGTCGCACAGAGGGAAAATATAGACTACATCTCAATCTTCAGGTTTATCTGGAATAAGTGTAGGTGTATAAATTTGAGTATTTGAAGAAGCACAATACATATTATGAACAATATAGCTATTTTTTTGACTTTCCAGACTATGGATTACCTGGAAAATTCTGATACACTTCCCTTAGTTTTAAATGTACAATATATTATATTTTATCACTAGAAGTAATACGTTCTAATTGAATCTTAATGTTCTATATATTCTTTTGAATTCATGTTTCCCCTAATTCTTTAATGAATTTTAGGTCTAAAAATTTGGAATTAAATGTTTAAAATATTGAATTTGTGAGGTTTTTTGGATGGATGTAATCAATTGAGGGAAAAGATGGAGGATTATTGGAAAAACATGAACCATTTGATAATTAAGTCTACTTTCTTATGTAACCATCATCTAAATTTTTATCCCTTCCATGAGGGAGAATACTAGTTAAAAATCAATGGTTGAATCCTTCCTCACCTCTACTGCATTTAACGACCATTTCAACGCTCAATATCTCTCACTAGCTCGATGTCTTGCCTTTTAAAACATGGAGTATTTCCCATTTCCTAGACAATTTCTGGAGTACTTTTTCCACATTGTTAGCATGTTAGTGGTTGTAATTTCTTTCCTCCTTGGTATTTTCCATTTGAGTATCCATTAAACTCTATTTTTCTCTTCTTTTCACTACAACCTGATGAATAATTGGAGTTACCACTCTTTATTTCTACCTTCAAAAAGTATTGAATGATTTCCTCGTAGTTACTAAATTCACTTGGGGATAAAACCATTTTAGGACTTGGTTTCAATACCCAAATGAATCAGATAAATTTTATTGTAGGGTAAATGATAAATCAAGAATCATTGCTTGAAATTGTTAATTTTTTTTCATAGGTACCATTGGATTCATCATCCTTTTGTTTCATCTCCATAATGTCTCTTTCCATATTAGCATGAATATTTTTTGGAAATTATTTTTTTATAAATAACCTATTAAACTCCTCCCATTCCATGAGGTTTATTTATTTATATTCCCTTTGGTTCTTGATAATATTCCACCATGGATCATCATTTTCTTCAAAGTGATTGACTGTTAAAAAAACCTTCTCATGATCTATAAGAACTGAAGAGTGGAAAATATATTTTCCATTGAATTGATCCAATTCAGGGAAACTAGTGGATCAGAAGACCCACAAAAGGTGGTAAAATATTATTAAATAAAAGAATTAATTGTATTCTTCCCCCACCATGGTGTATTTGAAATCTCAACACAGTTGATTTTATTTCCCTTATATTTAGAAAGTTGAGTGATATAGCCACGATGTATTGCATCCTAGCTCTAAATCATTTGTTTTCCCATGAGTGTAGTCATTTCATTTACCATCACATTAATTGTTATAACGATTCATTTTGGTTCTATACATTGACTAAAACTAAAAATAGATATCATTATTATTTATCATCAATAAACAGAGTAAGAAATCATAATAGAGTCATTCATGACATATCATAATTTATCAAAATTTCTTATCAACCGATGACACTTTAGTTTAATCCTAGGTTTTTTTATCTTTTATCCTCGAATTCCTCATAACCTAATCTCCAAAATAACTACAAAATTATTTTATACCAACTATGTTGATCCATGTATAACAATAGACAAATATTACATCATTTTAGATGAACATTCAATAGATATCGAAAATATACATTCCCTAGAAATGAAAAAAAAAATTCTTAGATACTAGATGCATAATAAAATTAAAAAATTGGGTACAACTACGAAAGAGGCACACGACGCAAATAAGAAAATTACATTAAATTACAAGATAGGGTACTTGACCCCGCGACCTGTACCTTACCCCCCCAAACCCTTATTACCCACCACCAATGGTGGGGAAAATGTACACTGGATTTTTTAGGCCCAAGGGGTTACAAGTTATAGGTGGGCCGTCACACACCACCGAGAGCCTATATGTACTTCCCCAGCCGCAGTCCCATGTGTAACGACACCCGGGCTTTCAGGCCAGTTCCACATGGGGTAGAGGGGCCCACGAGAGGCGATAAAGGCATATAGTGTGCGTTGCCTTGCGAGGACTTGAACCCGGAACCTCGGGGTCAGGATGCCACCGCCGCTCACCAACTCACGATGCATAATAAAATTATTTATGAACAATATTCAACATATCCCATTAACATTCTTCATATTTTACCCCTTATAGACATATTATACATATAACCTTCCATCAAAACTTGTAATGTAAAACATAATAAAGGGTGAAATCATTGGGTCAGTAAGGGTAAAATGGGATATATTAATCATAAGTGAACAAAATATAATCATAATTTTATGATCCTATAATCAAGTGCATGTTCTTGGTGTAATAGACTCATAACAAAAAAATTATTGATCATAAACTCCAAAATCTTATCATATCCAGAAGCATAACTAATAAGGGTGTCAAATAAGAAATCATCTTTCAAGAAGCATAACATATGCTTTTGTAATCATAAGCATAGAGATCCCAATCTTATGAACATAGATATTCACAATCACATCTACTCATAATCTTCTGAACATGGATAAAAGCAATCATGTTTACACATCAAAATGCAAACAAAGATATTCAAAATCATATCCACACTTGTAATCATCATATCATGAGATATCTATATTACATTACCCAATTTTTTGGAGTTTTCTCATGGACCCACCCATCACATAATAGACACCATACATATGTGTGACACAAAATAATAAAAAAATTCATCAATTCATTATAGAATAACCTATGGAAGAGAAATGAGTTTCCTAATCATTTCATAAACACATAATAAAAATCCACCTAGAGAAATAACATTGATGGTATCATTAGACCATATCTCCATTGAAGCATTATAATCATCAATGGTTATTAACATAGATAAAAAAATCCTTTAAAAGAGAATTTGAACATTTCTTTGAAAATACCGAAAATATCATTTTCTTTCGGTATCTTTAAAAGTAAATTTTTTTAATAATACTAAGAAAAATATTTTAATTGATAATAAAAATGTAAAATTATAGAAGAATTTTTATATAAAATAACGGTCATGATGTCAGAAAAATATGTTCATGCGGTAAATGCGAAAAAAAATATTCCTTTGAAACTTTTTATAAAAATTTAAAAATACCTCATTCAGAAAATGATAAGAACATTCATTTTAAAATGTTCAAAATAAAGTTAAATATTATTGAAAATGACTTTGAATAATTATTTTATCCTAGAAAAAAATTCTTAGAATCATTTTAACAAACATGAACATTGACGAAAATTTACCTCGATCAAAGAGGACATAAATTCAACTTTTCTATAAAAACATTCTCAATCATTTTTTATAACAAAGAGAAGGGAATGAAAAGAAAAAAATTAAACCATAGAATACAACAAATTAGAATAAAATATATGGGTTTTAAAGGATATGGATTATAAAATTTTCCTCAGTGGGAATTTAACATTGATAATCTCAAAAAGAAATGAGATAGTAACATAAAACCATTACATGAAGTCTCATCATACTTCATATGCATTCGAAAAACTGGTATAATAAATATATATATATTATACAAATATACTAGAAATATATATATATATATATATATTATATCATTCTCTTATAATTTCAAAAAACCCTTTTTATTAACAATTCCTCGTCAAAATCATTTTTTATGTGAAAACATGAATATTTTCCATGCATATTTCAATTTGGTAGTTTTGGTTCATGAAATTTGGGAATGGTTTTATCATCTCAAGATTCTAAATAGTTTAATAAATATCATATGTATTTATTTTATATAAGTAACACCTTGATATTTTAAAATAATACTCTGTTCAATCGCGTATACATCACGTAACCCCGAGCTTAAACGAACCATGAAATATTATTATTTAAATATGACTATTATAACATAACTATTAAAATGGAGGTTATGAATAGGATTAAATAATTTATTAAATATATATGATGTTGCTAATAAATATAAATCTATTTATATAATATTAGTAAATAATAGCCCTATTTTAAGTAATGGCATTTTAGTCTTAAAAAATATATTTTCTTCAAAAATGGATTTTATTACTTTTAATGAGAAAATATTATATTTATTTAACAATAATTTAGAAATTTTATTTTATAAATTGGGTATAATTTTTTAAATAGGAATATCTAAATTATCTTATGGTAACCTTCTTATATTTTTCTGAAAAGCTTGATTTTTCAATAAATAATGATAAATACTGATTTTTTTAAAACTGTATTTTACTTCCAAGTATTTACAGTCAAATTATATTTTGGATTATTTTTAAAATTTATTTTATTACTTCTTAAAAATAATCTTATTATTTTGTTTTAATGAATTTTATACTTGTATATAATATAAATAAATGTACTTAAAAGGCATTTCTCTAAAAAAACACTTTTTGTCGTGTTGGTGAGTTTAATTTTAAATTAAAATTTCGCAATTCTATTAATTGAATTTTATAAAATTTACTCTATATAATTAATATTAATAGATATTATTTAATAAGGCCAACATAATTGTTATTCGTTGTGAATAGTAACTATAGTAAAAAAATCATTACCATTGTAAGGGTAAATTAGGTAATTATATTTAAAAATAATATGATATTGACTAAAATTTGACCATAAAATTTTACTTTATCCTATTTATCACTTTATTTCATCCATTTCCATACATTTATATAATATATGGCCAGTTAGTGGCATATTAATTTGATTTTGACCATTATAATAATTGAGTAAAAGATAAAGACAAAAAATATCATTTTCTTACTTTTAATATCTATTATATTTGGTGATAAAGAGAAAAAACATATTTTTGGTTATAAATATAAATTTTATATATAAATAATTTAATTATTATGGTAATGTATTTATCATATTTAGTAGTTAAATAATTTTCATAAATTTTTATGCAACACTGACATTGTTTTTATTCAATTAATAAAAAAATATAAAAATTATTTTTAACATATTAAAACTAATATAAATTGAATGAATTGTCATGTTATATTAAATTTTGATGTAAAGATAACAATTTATTGATGTTTTAAGGGAATATATTTTCATTCCATTATTTTAATGTTTTTTTTCACAGTTAAATTAATTGGATAGTGAAAAATTGGCATTAATGATATTTTATAATAAATAATATTTTATTAAATAATTTTCATTTCATAAAAACCCTATAATTTTTAAATTTATTGGGATATGTTTGAAAATATCAATCATGATCGATTTATTTTCCAATTTTGCTTTTATAAAAACTATCTTGACCCCAAAAATGTTAAAACTTTGTTGACATGGTAATTATTGAAAAGGGTTAACACATGTTAAAATAAAAATAAAAAGATAAGAAACTAATATAGACATGTCCACATTTTATTTTATTATATTAATCCAACCCATACACATATTATATTATTTATATATCGTTTTATAGTCATTTTTCCATGAGACATAATTTATTTTAATTTTATATTTTAAGAGACTCCAAAAGTGCCCCTCCTCTCACTTATAATAGAGAGCCTCCTATACTCTTTCCTTCACTCTTAAATAACCATTTATTTTGGTCAGACTCTATCCAAATACCTTTATTACTTCCATTCCCATATTCTATGGGCCATGGATTTATTATAAAAAATTTATATAGATGATTTTAGTTTAAACCTAAAGAGATTGTCTGAAGAAGATATATCATTCATAACTGAGCACTTTTGTTTTATATCTTATTACACCTCCATAAAATAATATTCAGCCATAATTATATAATTATATAATTATATCCCATATACTATGATATTTATATGTTAATTCAATACCCTATATCCATTTACAATTCCATCAAATGGGAAACAAAACTTTTATTCGTTTGTATAGTGGACTACCACCTCATGAACCAATGTAATTTGTTTTCCATCACCACCCCTCAAGGATGGCTTTATTGATGTATTTACTATATATATTATATCAATGAAATATTTATCCTTATTTAAATATAATATATCATATATTTTTTTTCCTTTCATTTCGTTTAAAAATGATAACGTCTTTCATGCGTACATGTGGAATATCACTACCACGAAGAAATGTGATTCATTTTCCATAACCTCATCACATTAATTATATATATAAGTGTATTTAAATGAATAATATTATATTTATGTTATAATATTCATTCTATAAATATAAAATAATAATTATGTTATTTCCATTATGATTATAGGAAAATGGAAATGTTACTCACGCATCGTACGGCATTCCCTCTCCATGATTCTAACATAGTTCATTGATCATAACCATATTTCATGGTTGGATTAAAATTTATAATTGATGAATGAAAATGATAATAATTTCATTATTAGATGATGTAACAATGAAATATTTAATCATTGTCAACCTACTGAATTCATTTTTGACATATGAACTGAATGCTGTTAAAACATCTGGCATGAACACAATTGATTAAGTAAATAAGTATAAACCAGTAATAAATAAAATAAAATGAATAAAAACTGGAAAAGGGATATTAATCATTTAAATAATTAACATATGTTTATTATACATGAAGATAAATAATGTATGTGACAATTCAGACATTAGGTAAGAGATTCCATCTCAATTTCCTTTCATAGAGGCGTATTTAATTGTTATGCACTAAATTATCTTTTATGGTGTACAAATAACCCTTTTAAATTTTATATCATAAATCCATTCTACGTCATTATATTTAATTTTTCAATTAAATTTATTTTATCTAAGGGAATTTGAATCCAATGTTTCCAAGTGGTATGGGGTTTATTAACTTAAATTTCATTAATTTGGTTATAGTTCTACATTATTGAATATGTTACTCAATGATTATATATGAAATGAACAATTATTTTATTATGTTTTATTTAATTTTTTTTACAGATTTACATTTTTAATATATAAAAACTTCATTTATTAATTCTCAATTCAATGATACGATCTTTGTGAGGGTTCTTCATTTCAAATTGTCTTCATTTGGATATATTTTTATGTTATTAAAATATCTTATATTATGAAGTTTATCAATTTCCCCTTTGAGATGTTATATAATTAATACCTTTATATTCATGGAATTTGAATTTTAATTTGATGTTATTTATTTTACGGGGTTTATGAATCAAAATTTACCAAAATAGTAAGGTTTTATATAACAATTTCATCTTTATTCAATATTTTTTTATGTTTAATCCTCAATTGGGAGAATTATTTGATATTTTTATTTTAAAACTAATGTATTTTCTTATAATATATTTTTTTAGAAAATTATATGTTTTACATTCATTTTATATACTTTATGTACTCAAGATATTAAAATAATGTTTTTAGGAACATGTTCTTTGTTTTCTATTGGTTTGGGAATATTTTTCTTCCATGTTCACATTTTCCTTAAAATGTTTTTAATATTATATAATGATTTATTAAATAATTTTTGGACACTTTTTCTTTTTAAAAAAACTTTTAAATGGAATCTTCTCTTCATTTTTATGAATTTGGTAGTTTTGGACTTGTTACCAAAAATTTGAAATACATGAATGAATGATATTTCCATGGTTCTTTTCAATTATTTTTTTTTAATTTGTTTGAAATTTTTACTTTTAAAAAGGTATTTTCAAAGTGGAATGGTATTTTCCTCAAGAATGATTTTAACGATAACTTTATGGTATGTCTTCATCAATGATAATAACCCGTTGTTTTAATAAACTGTGGATATGTTGTATTGATATCATACTTATTATTTCTTTGGTTAGTTTATCATAAGTTTGATATAGAAATATATTGAAATTTGTACTCTATTTTTCTGATAATAATTTTTTATGTGGATTATGTATTGAATTATTATCTTCCCCTTTCACATAATGAATACGTTGAACATAGTAAGTCATGGGAGTGACCTAATATAGACCCTAGATACCTTGTTAGGTCTCACGAGACAACTTATTTTGGGTATTTTTTGAGGCCTTATACATTTATATAATATTTCTTTGCACAATACCTTGGTAGTATGTTTATGATGTATGACATTATGCATTCTATCATTATGAAACAAGTTATTGGGATCCATGTGATTACATATGTTGTAATGGTATCCATGGAATTAGTACCCTTTTATGGTATTAGTTAAATGGAGTTATTTTATCATAATTTATTCCTTCCATATTGTTGTTCATGCTCATGTTATTGATTTAGTGGAATGTTTTTCAGTTATTTACCTTTATATATCGATTATGCCTTATTTACTCATAATTTGTTCTGCTATACAGAACACTAACTAATAATATGATCTCACCCTTATGTTTTTATTTCCTTATGATATTAATAAGTAATCATTGAATGAGTTCAAGGATGTAGAAAAATTACTCTCACTATGTTTTATATTTCATTTTCAAATGTAAATGAGTAGAATGTATATATCTGGTTTACCAAGACTAGAAACTATGTGTTCCTTTAAGATGAGATCATTTTTATCATATGATAATGTAATAAAGTAACCACTATCTATGGGATAGTAGATTTTGGGTCTGTAAAATACATTTTTATAACCATTCATAAAAATCTTAGGTGAAAAATGAATTACATCACTTCGTTGATTCGACAGTTAGTACATACACGTGAATGATGGTTCCTAATTTTGATGGATAGAAAGAAAGAAAGGTAAATAATATTTCTCCCTTATAAAATTATTATTATATCATAAATATAATATATATTTATTAAATATCTCTTTATTATAGTCTATGTAAAACAGAAATGAAAAAATAATCAAATCTGTTCATGGAGGTGGTAGTCCACACGGACACACGAGCGATGTTATCATTTTTAAAATGGAATGAAGGGTAAGAAGGTAAGTAAAATATTATTTATCTATAATCATAATTATGCTATAAAAATAATATATATCCATTAAATTATTTTATATATCCATCTAAGAGAGATAGTGATGAAAAATTAAAGACATCTTTTCATAGAGATGGTAATTGGAATATACATATGAGTGATGTTTTCATTTTCTATTTGATATAAATGATATATAAAATGGTTATACCATTAACATAATAGAAATTATGAGTATTAAAGATACCAATTTCTTCATGTTGTGATGGTTATATAATATTTTTAGGTGTTATAATAATAACGTAACTTGAAAAAATTATTAAGAACCGATAACGATTCTTTGAGGAACCACCTTTAAATATCTTCATAGGGACCCTTGGGATGGTATTTTAAGACAATAACCACATATATGTAATTTATGTGTAATTTTAGAAGATATTATGGTAGTTTGTGTTCAATATAAGTGGATCATGTATTGTGAAGAAGATATGAGAGTGGTTCCCTTTTTTAAGTGAGAGGACTGGCACGCATGTAATTATATAGAATAATAAAATATAATAAAGTAACTATTATGGATAATTGGATATAAAATGACTCAATTTTTAATTTTGTGTGATCTAGGATCTAATTACAATCAAATAATAGTATTTAGAAAAGTTTTTAGGTTATTTTAACTCTTATATATTTATTTTAACCCCTCATTAACCCTTTTAACAGTTACCATAGTAATGAATTTTTACCTCGGTTACTAATCATAGTGACAAAAATGTATATGGCCTAATTACCAAAACATTTTGATTCAAAATATTTATTCTATTTTATAAAATAAATTCCTATTAATAGAATAAATTCCTATTAATAAAATAAATTCATTTTAAATTAAGCATACAAAATGCAATGAAAACTATTGTCAGATAAATGTATTTTTAAGTATAAAACTGAATTTATTCACATTCCTTACCTAGTAATAATCATTAAATGAAAGTAAAAAATTTTATTGAATATATTATCTTTAAATTTCAGTAAAATAATTCATATTTATTGATTATTTTAATTTATTAAGATAAAAAACACATTACACACCTAAAATACAGTTTTCTAGAAAGACAACCTTTTTTTACTTTAAAATGCATTTATTTCCATTTATAACCAATTGATAACTAATGAATTCATTTTAAAATTCTATAAAAAAAATTAATATATATTATACTCCTGAATATTTTTTAAATAATATAAATTAACCCATGAATAAAACATATATGATAAAAACAATACTTATAAAAAAATATTTCAAAATATCTATTTTGGATAAATATTATTTCCTAATAGAAGTATAAAATATTTTTGATAATTATATTTCATTTAGATAGCATATAATATTTTTCATTTTATACTGTATAAGAATTATCAATGTAATTTTAGTGTTTTGTGTAAAGAAAGTTATCGAACACTTCAAATTTATAAATGAGAAATATATATCCTAAAATATCATGGTGTTACAGTGAATATAGAGACCCTATCCTTTTACACATATTATTACATTATTTTAACAATAAATGTACTTCAAATACAAATCAATGGTCTTAATTTCTAATGTATTAGGAATATGAGGTGCATAAAACTCCAAACAAAGGACTAAAAACTACTTTTATTTAATCGTCATAATAAACTCTTATATTCCACTATTACATTACATCTACATAGGATAGCCTGGGGAATAAATGAATAATCTGATTAGCTAAATATCCTAGTAAATAAATAAACATAGTAATGAAGTAAACCACATGGGTTAGAAGTCATAACATGATGACATAAAAAAGGCATTTAGCATAATTTAATGTAAGGAAGAATAACATGTATAACACGGGGACATATAATAATGGAATCGTAGGAATTTGGAAACAACATAAAATATGAAATAAGAATGATTAAAGGCTCATTGAACATATATGATCATGATTCTAGGATAACATCCCATACCATTGCACATGGAGGAAAAATTCCTACAAAGTATTCTGGTTCACTCCAAATTCCAACATAAAGTCTCAGGAGACTAAGAATTACCCAATTAATTGGATTTATATATAGGTGAACCCATAATAAAATGTCCATGAATATTTATTTCAAATGAATAATCAAACATAAACATAAGGGTTACCCGTGGAAAGAAATGAGTATCATAATCATGTCAAAAGTCATAAAAAATGAGCATATCATAAGGGTGTCCATAATATAATTTATTTTGAACAAAAATTGAAATTAATAAGGGAAAATAGGAATATAACATAATAAATGATGTAAAACTTAAGTGAAAACACAAAAAAAGAGTGTTTAAGAATCTTTAAAAATGAGCTTCTTTAGTGGAGTTTAAAGGTAAAGTTTAATGATTAATTAAAATGGAAAAGGAATAATTGTTTTTATAAAAGCATAGACAGACCAATATATTTTTAATGATAAAATTAATAATTTTAGAAAAATAATGGTGAATTAATAATATATTATGATTTCTAATTGAAAATGGGTAATAAATCAGGAAGTTCCCTTTAATCGGGATTGTTTTTCCGAAGGAATCGAAAAGGGAACCATATAAAACATGAATTTCCCCATCAAATAAAGGTGAATTGAGCTAGGTAAATATTTTTGGAAAATAAAAATATTATGAAGTAGTAGTACATAAGAATAATTAGGAATTAAATAGGGGTAAATAGAGAGAAAACATAACCCAAAGGAAGAAATGGATGTTCTGAGAGAATCCCTTACTTTATGTTTGAACGTGTTCTATACTTGAACATAATGATCTGGATAATGAAATTTGATACATAAACTAACTAATTATGAACCATTTATAAATGTATTTGATTTATTATAATTATATTAAGTTCATTTATGGAATGTTTTATGTGTTATAAGATACAATTTTATTGTTCGGGAGTGTTCGTTTCCATGGTTTTCATGATCAGTTCACTTATTACATGTATGTAAGATCATGTAAAATGAGAATAGTTATCCATAATTGAAATTATAAGTTATTTATGAACTTACATATTATTAAATTATTTTATTTTTTTTCAGATTTGAGGATGATTCATTATATAATGCGTTAATGATAACCGTTTAAATTATTTTAGCGTCCTTTCGATTATTACAAACTTATTTTGTTTTATTTATTAATATTATGTATATATATTAGTTTCAAAACATAAAAAGGTTATAAAATAAATTTTACAAACAGGTTTAACCATTATAATGGTTTTCTATTGATCCTTGATGGTGGTATTATAAAACAAAAAAACATCATCCACAAAGGTGGTGAATCGACACCTCACAGACGATGTTTTCACTTTTGATATAAAAGGGAGAGGGGAAGGGGTTTTATTATTTATATTACTATAACATAATAAAATATAGTATATATAAGATACTAGAGTCATCAATCATGTTTGGATAGATGAGGTATGTATGGAATAAGATGGCTCTACATTCTCCAGGGAGCATCCCTCTTGGCTCTCTCGGCGATAGCTGGGGTTTCCCCTAAAACATTTGATGAATGTGCTAGATTCTCCTCAGAGTGGGGATTTCATCAACCTATCTAGGATTTACTGCCATACTTTTTCCATTTTCTTCCTTTCACCTTATGGGTTTTCTTGGTTTCATCTACTTTCATGGTGTACCAGGACTGAGGCTTCATTCTCCCTCATCCTCTCCTCTTTTTGTCTTCCATGTTGTGTTAGAACTTGTATCGGTCTAGTGAGATGGTTATGATGATGGAATGGGATGGTGATTTTGGAATGGGATGGTGAATATGTAGCATTGGTTTAGGGATTTGATATTTCTAGTTATGGGATTTTTTATATATGGTTTTATTCTTTTTCATTTATGGGTTTTTCTTCTTCCGACTTTGGTTATCTTATTGTGTTAGGTCGATCTAGTTGCTCATTTTTAGTGTTATTTTTTTGGAAATTCTAGTTCAGTTAAATTTTTCTCGTTATGGACGTGTCACTATATTGAATACATGAATAAAGTGTTCATATTTTTTGGTTTTATGGTCCCATCATGGTCAGGGTTTGATGTCGAATCCCTTTTTCACTACCACTCTACTCTGGCTCCTAAGTTCCATCGCTCCCCAAAGTGTAGTTTGGTGTGTTAGTTCTCTAAGTGGATTTGGGATGTGTTGTTAGAGAGGATGGTAGTGGTCTAGGAGGATCAACCTTCCAATTGAAGTTTTTGGTTTTGACATTGTCGGGTGTTTACCTTATGAGGTGATTTTTCTTATTGACGATTTACCCTTGTTAAAGTTGTGGGAGATTTAGTCAATGTTGGATTTGGTGTGGTGATCTTAGACGTCTATAGTGATTGGTTCAATGACAACAAATAGAATGGTGATGAGATTTTATTCATTCCATGTTTAGTTTTTTGATTTCCTGAGGTGTTCTACATTGATGTGTTGTATGTTGGTGTTTTAATAAGGGAGAGGTTGGACTTGGCAGGTGGTTCTTGTAGGAAAATATGACGATGGATGGTGGATTCCCGTCTGAACAATGGGGAGGCGACGTAGGTGAAACTATCAGGTAGAGCATCTCGAGGTGGCTCAATGCTCATGTTTTTGTGACCTGAGGTTCACAGGGATCGTTTTGAACTTTTAATTTGGTACAGGTGGTTGTCTGCTGTCTTGAATTTGAATTTTTATGTTCAGTACTTTGGCTTTGTTTTCCCTCATGAATGTGAATATTGAAATTTGGTGGCTTGGATCAAATCCTGTTATATATGAGGATACAACTTAAATAAAAATTGGTTTTTTTTTGAAAATAACCAAAAATTAATTTAGAGGTAAGAATATAATAATAAATTGGAATAAATTAAAATTAAAATAAAAGAAACATGAATGAGGATTATACCTCTTGAATTTACCCTCCTTTAGAACATCTGTAAGGGACATAGAAATGGTCATTGATTGAGACTAAAGGCTCCTGGATATGGGGATAAGGCTTGGGAAAAGGATTGGGAATAAATTGACTAATCTCTAATGCTGAGAAGGTTTTAGGAGAAGACGCGGTGAAGGGTGGTATTTATAATGGAGGAGTGGTGTGTTTTTTTATTTTTTCACTTTTTTATTTTTGATTATGAAAAGAAATAGTGTTTATTCTTGTTAATTACTACAGTAACTAGAGCATGTTAGTTATATATAATAGGGCTCACATCATCCATACATCATCCATGACTCAAAATTTTCATGCATTTAGCTTATACAATAAATTACTATATTTCACTATTTACAAAAAATTCAACTATTTTAGAAAAATTATAAAAATTAACCCCAACCATTTTTTGATCTATAGAAATTAAAAATGTACTTAAATTTATAAAAATAATTTAATAAAAAATGAGGTTTTAATTTTTTTTATTAAAATCATTATGTACTAAAAATGACTGATTTAAAAATTATAATTGATTTTATGGGACTTTCAAAAATTAATTAATGTATCATAAAATTATATTTTAATAATAAAACAAAAAAATATTAATTTATGAATATATTTTTGGAAAATAAATTTTCATTTAAATTATTACATTAATTGTAAAATTATAAATAAACATTTATGTTTCAAGTAAATACCAATAATTAATTTTTCATTATTAAAACAATTATTTACTTAAACAATGATATAATTATATAATATTTCAATAAGATACCGAACTTAAATTTACACTTTCATTGATGATGTTACTATTCTACTGATCATATTACTATTCCTAATGCTCATGTTACTATTCCAAATATCATGTTACTGTTCCTTTCGTATATGTTCCTTAACTTATAGAAATGCCTATTATGTCATTAATTCCTCATTTATAATGTTTTTTTTGTGTTCCATATATGTTATTATACAATATATACTATATGAAATAATTATAATAAGGGAATTTCCATTGATAAAATTCTTGGTCATTGCATTATTCCTCCCTTATGAAATTTCTCCCTAAAAATATTGTTTTACAAACTAAGGTGAGAAAAGGTGGGGGTACTTACCCTTAATTATTTACCTTAATTCCCAGGTTTCCTCTTCAAACTTCTGGTTCCACTCTATTACTTTTACTAGTTGATTAGTTTTTTTTTATTAATTTGTCTCTATACTCTAAGATCTTCACAAGCTGCTCCTCATAAGAGAGTTCATTTTCCAACAGTACCACCTCAAAATTCAGTACATGTGATGGATCTACTGTGTACTTCCTCAAGAGGGATACTTGGATTACATATTGTACTTGAGACATGGTTGTTGTATCTTTTAGTCGATAGGCCACGAATCCAACATGGTCATGAATCTCGAAGGGTATGATGAACCTGAGACTTAGCTTTCCTTTCTTCCTAAATCTCATGATCCCTTTCCATGGAGATATGTGAGGATTACCATGTCTCCAATATTAAACTCCAAGTCCTATTAATGATTTTATGTATAGTTATTCTATCAATATTTTGAGGCCTTGATGTGCTTCTAAATGGTTTTCACCTTTTTCATTATTTCTTTGACCATTTCATGTCCTAGCATCTTATGTTCACTGAAACCACCCCATCATCTCGGTGTTCTTCATTTTTTCCCATAAAGGGATTCATATGGAGCCATTTTAATGAATGGGTGGAAACTATTATTGGAGGATAACTCAATCATAGGTATATGTTGGTCCCATCCTCCCATGATTTCCATAAATCATGCTCTCAACATGTCTTCTAGTGTCTGAATATTCTTGAAAGATTGTGCATCAGTTTGGGGATGATAGGCCATAATGAAGTTTAGTCAGTGTTTAGAGCATGTTGGATACTTTTAAAAAACATGGAGGTAAATCTCAGATCTTGATTAAATACAATTGATAGTGGAAGTCCATGCAACCTCGCCACTTATTTGATGTGTATCCACACATGTTGGTTAAGTGAGAAGTCCTCTTGAATTTTGATAAAGTGATACGTCTTTGTAATATTATCTATAATGAACCATATACCATTTATTTCTAGATGTCTTTTTAAGTCCTATTACAATTCCCATGGTGATGTTTTCTCATTTTTATGTTAGTAATGGTAATATTTGCAACATCCCATTATAAATTTACCTTTTAGCCTTAAAATTTCTGACATACCATGCACATTGATGTATATTCAACAATGTCCTTCCTATTGTCCCACAAATAGTTCTCTTATAGATCTAGAAACATATTTGTTCACCCTAGGTAAATAGAGAAGGTTGAGCTACTTGCATCATTCATAAGATCATTTATTATCACTAGATCAGATGGTATACATAATTTTGTCCCAAATCCTATGACTGTATCCTCATCAATTTGAATTATAATGATTTACCTTTTCTAATAGCTTCCACATTTTTCTGAATTTCCTCATCATTTATTTGGGCATCCAATATTTTCTCCATAAGGGATGGTTTAGAAATCATTTGAGAAATGATTGACGATGTTCTTTCATTAATGATACCAATTTCTATTATTTTCACCTCTAAGAAGATTAGGTCCTTCCGAATTCTCATCGTGGATAATGGTGTATTATTCTTTCTATATAGAGAATCCACCACTTTATTTTGATTACTAGGATGGTAGTGGATTGAGAAATCATAATCCTCGACTAACTCTAACTATATTCCCTGGTTCATATTAAGATCCTTCTATGTGAATATATGTTGGAGTCTCTTATGGTAATTATATATATCACACTTATCCCTAGAGAGATAATGATGATAGATTTTCAACGCAACGATCAATGTTTCAAACTTCAGATCACGCGAGGGATAGTTTTTCTAATGAATTTTCAATTTACTTGAGGCATTGAATATCACTTTATCATTTTTCATATGAAAAATACTATTCCATTGTTTTAGGAATCTTTGTATACCATAAATAGTTCCCCTCTTGTTGGAAGTGTTATTACTAGTGCAGTGATAAGACTCTTTTTCAACTCTTTGAAGTAGTATTAACATCCACTAGTCCAAATAAACATTACTCCCTTCTGAGACAGCTTTTTTAATGGGTTTTACAATAATGATATGTTCTTCACAAATCATTAGTAAACTGTTCAGCTAAGCTTCCTGTGCATGCACAGACTGGTCCCGATGGTAGTAGTTATACCCTCTCATTCTTCAAAATATATTTTCTCTCTTCTTGTGAATGCTCCTACTATTCAAAAATAATCTAGAGCCTACTCCTTGTAGAGTCTTCATATTCCACTGAAGAACAATTTAATGTGGGTTAAAATAATTTGAGGTGGCCCAAAGGCCTGTAGGTCTACTAAAGGCCTAGAGGTGGACTAAAAGCCAAACTGGACCGAAGGAAATGGGTTTACTGAATGACTTAAAGGACTGGAGGACCAAACCAGTGGCCAAAAAAACAGATAGATGAATAGTTTTGGCTGTTGTGGTACTGAACAATACCTATGATAGTTCCTAATAAGGTATTACTATAGTAATTAAAAATTATGTCTCCAACCATATTTGATCTCAGGTCTCCTGGATGCACTTTCCAAGTCCCCACCAACTGGGTTAAGGCTCATGTTCTCATTCTTCTTCACCTTTAATTGGTGATATCCTGACTGAAGATCCAACATAGAGAAATACATGTCTCTTAATAGTTAATAAAACAATTCATCTATCCAGGGAAGTGAATAAATTTTATTTATCATGATTTTTTTAGGATCATGGTAATCAATGTATAGGTTCATCGATCAATCCTTATTCTTGATGAAGGGGAATAATGTGCCCCATGGTGAAGCACTCAACATATAACAACCTTGAAAAAAATATCTTATAATTTATTCATCAATTATTAAAACTAAATGGTGTCCATTCTATATGGTGTATTTGATATAGGTACACATCTAACCAAAATTTTAATTGAGAACTAAACCTATCGATCAGGAGGAAGACCGGGACGTTCTTTAGGGATCATGTTAATGTAGTCCCTCACAATGGCCATGTCTTCAAGCATGATCATCTCCTTGGTCTCAATAATTTGAGAAAGATATTATTTCTCATAAGGAAATAATTTCCATAATTAGGATTATGATTCTAAAGGATATTCATCTTCTTCCTTGCAGTTATAAAAAATTAGAGGATTCCTTGGGATGTAAAGAGTCTTTTTCCATTATCAAAAGTTGAGGTTGTATTTATACAACGATACAAAATCTATGCCCAATATAGAATCAAACTCCACCAAAGGAAGTATTACAATATTCACTATGATATTATGTATACAAAAATTAACCAGTGAGGATTTATACACTTTAAATAAAATAATTTCCCCAATTTTTTGTCTCACCGATAACTCAACCTCCATATTTTGAGGTGGTGTTTGAATATTTGTAATAAACTTGCATGATTTAAAAGAATATATAGAACCAAAATCAAATCAAATAGTATATTTTTTATTCTTTAATGAATAACCAGCATACTTATCACAACATTATTGTTGGGATCCACCTTAGTAGTAGTGATAGAATATTCCCTTACATGCTTCCAAGGAGTTTGTTGTTGTTGATTTCCTCTGAAAACCCTTGGCTTAGGTCAATGGACCACATACTAGCCATGTTACAAGAAGTTGAAACACATAAAAACAAGATGACTATTTATTTGAACCTTCCTTAATTCTTCTACATTTGTGGGATTCTTAATATCCCTTTGGAAATTATTACCATGATTCCCCACTCTTCCACATTTGAAGCATCTCCGGGTTCCCTTTATATAGTTCCCCTGATGCTTCTTCCCACAATTTTGATACGTGGGATGTTGGTTTTTCTTTCAATTGTGGGATTTATCTATTGATCCTCCCATATTAAACTCTATCTTCTTATTTTCATCTATGGGCCCACAAGACCACATAGGGTCTTTAATCTCTATCTCAGCCTTAAGAGAACATCATCCAATCTCCTCATATATTTTGAAGTCTCGAATCGAAAATTATTTTCATAGATTTGGAATTATTACTATAAAGAATAGTCCCCCCTTGATTTTAGTGTTCATGAAAAAACTAGAGGTGTGTCGTGTAATCCTTGTAAATTTTTGCTCATACGAATCAATAGACTCATCTTCTTTATTTTCTTTAGTCCAATGAACTCTCTTTCCATCTTAATATATTGTGTTATAGTAAAATATTTATCAAATAATATTTTATTGAATGATTCCCATTCTATGGAGTAAATTTTCTCCTTAAAATTAATTTTATTGATCAGTGTCCACCACTAATAAACTTCCCCATCAGAATGATATACCTCCAGCACAACTTTATCATCTTTTGAACACTGGAGGACATATAATATCTTCTAAATAGATTTAATCAAATTTTCTATAATGAGGGGATCAAGAGATCCACTAAATATTGTAGGCCATTGATGCATGAAGTATTAGAGCATAAAATTCTATTTATTTTAAGAAGGAGTGCATTCAAATATATTGATGTTCTTATTCATAACTTCATCCAGTTGAGAATGTATTGTAATGATGTTTTTAGGTCTCATTTTCATCATATTTGGAAATTAATTAGGGAAATCATCACATTACCTATCAGATTGATTGTTGACACAGGTTCTCCTATTTCTCTCCATTAAATAATAAAAAGAAAGTAAAAATAGAGGGGCTTGAATAAATATATTATAATCATATAAAAAGAAAAAATTGAACATATAAGGATAAACTTATACAATAAAAATATATCATCTCTTATGATTCCCAATGATTCAATCTAGGTTATCCATTGTCATGACCCCTCCCACCAAATATTCCCCTCCGGAGCTAGAAATGGAAAAAGGGAGATAATGACCCCCGAGTCCCGCCTCCAGTAGGCCCTGGGGTGGTGACTATCACCAAGGGTATGAGTTTTCACATATATGGGAGGCATAACCCTTTTTATTATTCAAGATCGGGAAATAGGACAATTCAACCACCAAAAAGGAAAAGAACAAGTGTATAGAAATAAACCCAAACCAATCTTACATGCATGTTTAAATAGTTCTGAAACAAGGTACAAGTAAAAGAAAGATCATAAGTACAATACCAAAAGAAACAAGAGTACAACAACAGCAACAACTCCAACTGTTCGACTAGTAGGGTCCCACACGAACATGGTAGTCCTCCTAGAAACCTAAAAGTAAATGTAGGGTGAGCATACAAGTATACTCAGTAGGGAAACCTAAAGCTCTCGTGCACAAGTGGGGAGACATCCAAATGTCCCGTGAGAACAACTAAAGAAACCTAGCAAGGAATTCCATCCACCCAACCTCACCAGCCACACTCACCAAAAACACAATCACAACAGGTAGTAGTAGTATATAAGAACAAGAGTATTGGGTACCCCGCACCATTTCCCATTAATTAGCTGCTCTTCCTAATGACGAACATCCAGA
This sequence comes from Viscum album, assembly GCA_963277665.1. Lineage (NCBI taxonomy): Eukaryota > Viridiplantae > Streptophyta > Magnoliopsida > Santalales > Viscaceae > Viscum > Viscum album. The sequence continues at coordinate 1,445,031,510 of OY728145.1, read as the reverse complement.
CACTGCCACACTCTCCCCACCCACACACACATGGGCCTCACAAACCACACATCTCACCCGCACACACCTGGGCCTCACAACCACATATCCCACCCTCACACACCTGGGCCTCACAACCACGTATCCTGCCCGGACACACCTGGGCCTCACAACCACGTATCCCGCCCACACACACCTGGATCTCATCCTGAAAATTCTTGGGAAACAGTAAAACCTGCCCGAAGAGTCTTTGGCTAAAACCACCCCAATCGAAACCTACCTGAAGGGTCTTAGGAGTAAGGTCGCCTCAAGCCATCACATCCTAGAGAAGAAGGAGCATGAAGGAGCTAGTAACTAAGGGGAAAACACCCTCTCCCATGAAATGGGAGTGTTTGGAACTAAGTTCTCAACAAGGGTGTGGTGCGACAAATCACAAAGATACAGATACATATATATATACCAAACACTCATCCCAACCAATGGCCTCTAAATAGAGAAACTGAGCACGTGCCTCGACACTGCTACCACGAAGCATGCATACAACAGACAACCCCAAACCCATTTTGGTTTTCACGTTTCAGCAGAATTAGCTTATTAGTTCCTTAACTACTGGGAAACTATCCACAACCAACCACATCGATCGTTTGTAAAACATATCCCTGACATCCACAAATCAAGTTAGGAAAACACAAGCAACACAACCAAGTCCTTATTATTATCCAACAAACCCCATTGATTATTATTCCCGTTCCATTACCATGACCCACCATTCATTTTCTCTTACATTTTTATTTATTATTTACAACCCATAGTTCGTTCACATTCAAACCCATTCCTGCAGCCCCGCTACCAACCGCCATAACCACAACCACATCATACTTCATCATCCCTTGATACCATTTATCGTAGCCCCGCTTCCCATCACCAACATAGCATTCACACCAACCCACAACCAAGCCAACCACAGCCCCACTACTCATTCTATTCGCAACAACCCAGGATTCACCCCCCCTTTCACACACCACGTAACCAAGACAAAACCCACACGTTCATTATTCCATTTTGTTTAACCGGGGTGATCACAGAAGGGTTCCAGATTTTAATCAGCCAACATTACATGATTAACCAAATTCCGCATTCCACAAGGTTCCATTCAGAAAAATGGTCTAAAAGATAGGGCAAAATTTAATTGCACAAGAAAAGGCCGCCAATGACTGTTATTTTCAGTAGGCATAAGCCTATTCAATTCACAACATAATATCACAGGATATAAAGATAAACATAAAAACTTCCCCATCCCTGTTCTTTAACCAATTATTAGCTTCGTTTATTGGTTCAACCGTTTCTCATGAAAACAAGAGGATACCCACCCCATATGATGTACAATTTAGAGAGAGATGAAGGTAAGATCCCTACCTCAACAGGTTCTGATCACAACGCTCCCCCGGATCAACATTAGAAGACGTCCGTCGGAGTCTGTTTCTTCTGTCGAGTCCTAGAAAAACCTCCTCAGGTGGAAGTTGGAAGGAAAGGTCGAAGGAAAGACAACGGATCCAAGATTAGAAGTTCTGCCTCTCCATTACGATCTCATGGCCGGTGACGGATCGTAAATCGGAGCTCGGACGAAGAAGTTATGGAAGAAAAGGAGCCTTAGAGTCTCTTGGGAGATCTCTGCTCAGAGGAATGGGGAGGAGAGGGGTGAGATGAAAAGGAGTATGGGACCCCTCATTTTATAGGTGAGAAAAAAAAGTACACGGCGTGTACTCGGCCATTTCACATGGTCTCCACGTGGCTTCCAACACGACCTTTAACGTGGCACGTGGCCATTGACTGGTCAACACACGACTTGAGGGTAACGCATACGCGGGGAGGGACTACACGACGTGTAGTATTAGACACATGGAGTGTAACCATTTATTTCACACGGCAAGGACACGGCTCCAACACGGCACATAGCCGTTGACTGGTCAACACACGGCTTGAGGGTAATGCATACGCGGGGAGGGACTACACGTCATGTACCCATTTATTTCACATGGCAAGGACATAGTCATCAACACGGGGTATACCCGGCGAGGGGGTACACGAAATGTACACTCACTACATGACGTGTAGTTTCAAAATTCTGAAAAGTGTGGGAAAAGTCCATTTTACCCTCCAGAACACTTCGTGACCTTATTTTGACAAAGGAATGGGTCGGAGAGGTCCAGGCCATTACATCAGATAACTCTTAAAACATTCTCATCCCCGAGAATTAAAAACCCAACCCATAGGAACCCAACAAGATACCTCTTAGGGTTCTCGTTATAACAGGAACCCCACCAACAACCCTAATCATAGGTGTTAGGAATTCTCTCTCCTATGTTGAGATATTATCCGCTTTAGGAAGCACTGACTTTCCTGCATAGGTTTAATCGCATCCGCATTAATGCATCTCGATTAAGGATTGGGCCTTCACACTTCCATATATTAGGATTTTCCAACTTGCACTACCCCCAACACCACACAACCAACACACTGCCTGAACATGTGGTTTGGGGAAAATTCTGTCTCCTATATTGAGATATTATCCGCTTTAGGTGGCACTGACTCGCCCGCACGAGTTCAATCACATCCTCATTAATGCGTCTTGAATAAAAGTCAGGTTTTTACCATTCCCCACACATCCGGACATGCTACACACTTCCCGAGAACAAGGAAACAAAAGTTCTCATAACCAAGAAGCCAAGCATTCCATATATCAAAGGTAAAAAGTATAACATCAACACAAAGCTCAGAAGAACAAGGAAAAACACAAGTCAAAACAACTCTGGGTACTGAGCGTGAATCTGGGCCTCCCGTTCCGAAGTTCTCTCCTCAAGGCCGCCATCCCTCCACAACACACGAACCAAGGGAATGGTTCATCCATGGAGCACATTCTCCTTACGATCCTAGATTCTGATTGGTTGTTCCTCAAAGGTCGCATCGTCTCCCATATATAACTCTCCCCAGTCGATAACGTGAGGGTCTTCGTGTAAGTACCGACAAAGCTGGGATACATGGAAGACGTCATGAACCTTCTCCAACCGAGGTGGCAGGGCTAGATGATATGCCACCTCACTGAATCGCCTTAGCACCTCAAAAGGTCTGATAAACCTAGGTGAGAGCTTGCTCCCTTTCCCAAACCACTGATGCCCCCGTCGAGGGAAAACCTTCAAGAACACATGATCTCCCACCTCTAACTCCTAGGGCCTCCTCCGACGATCAGCATAAGACTTCTGTTGTTCCTGAGCTGCTTTCATCCTCTCACGTACAAGCTGGACTTTCTATGTGGTTCTCTGAACTACCTCTGGCCCAAGAGAACCTGTCTCACCAACCTTTGCCCAGCAAATGGTTGAACGACATGGTCTTCCATACAAAGCCTCAAACAGTGCCATGCCAATAGTAGAGTGGAAGCTGTTGTTGTAGGCAAACTCTACTAAAGGCAAGTGTCGTACCCATGATCCTCCGAAATCTAGAACGCATGACCGCATCATGTCCTCCAACGTCTGGATAGTCCGCTCTGTTTGTCCATCGGTATGGGGGTGGAAAGCAGTGCTAAGGAGTAGCAGGGTGCCAAAAGCATGCTGTAACCCCCTCCAGACTCATGAGGTAAACCGGGTATCCTGATATGAGACGATAGTCTTCGGAACTCCATGAAAACACACCACCTCATCTACGTACCTCTTTGCTGAGGTATCCACTGAGCCCGACACCTTAATTGCTATGAAGTGAGCTGATTTCATCAGTCGATCCACCACTACCCAGATAGCATCATAACCACCCTGAGCTCTGGGTAGTTCCGTGACGAAGTCCATTGAGATGTCATACCACTTCCACTCGGGGACATTTAAAGGATGCAACAAACCACTGGGAACACGGTGTTCAACCTTCACTTGCTGACACACTAGGCATTTAGCCACAAACTCCACCACTTCCCGTTTCACCCCGATCCACCAAAACTATTCCCTCAGGCCTCGGTACATTTTTGAAACTCCTGGATGTACCGCCATGGATGAGCTAGGGAACTCACAGAGAACTCCATCATGCATCACCTCCAGAACAAACAACATTCCATGGAAAAGAATCCGATGTCGGTTGTCCTCTGACCATCCTTTTGGAGCGTTTCCCTGATAGACACGATCCCGCATTACTTCCGCCTCGGAGTCCCCCCAATGAGACTCTTCCACCTGCTGCAACAAGGAGGACTACACCATCATTTGAAACAAACAGCCTCTAACACCTTTTACCCTGGCATCTAAGTGCAAGGAAGCCAACTCTCCCATCACTTTCCATACATTAGCGGATTATCGAACCACTTCCATGTGTGAATTCATGCTCAGGGCATCAGCCACAACGTTACCCTTACCTTCAGTGTAAGAGATCTTGAAGTCATAGTCTTGGATAAACTCAACCCATCTCTGCTGCTGTAAGTTCAGGTCACGCTGGGAGAAGATATAACGCAAGCTCTTGCGATCTGAGAAGACCACAAAGTGCTCCCCAAAGAGGTAATGTCACCACAACTTCAGTGTGAACACTACTTCTGCATGCTCTATGTCATGGGTGGAATAGTTTCTCTCATGAGGGTGGAACTGCCTAGACCCATAATAGATCACTCCCTTCTTCTCCATCAGCACGCACCCCAGACCAAGGCCAGAAGCATCACAAAACACCTCATACAACAACCCTTCCTCTGGAAACCTGAGTACGAGAGCACTAACCAACATCTACTTCAGGTAGTCGAAAGCTTTCTGGCACTACTGTCAAAGCTGTCAATGGAGAAGCAACTTGAGATAAGTCCGAAACAAACCTCCGATAGTAACCTCCCAACCCCAGGAAACTACAAACATCCGCCACGCTCTTGGGTGCTGCCCAAGAAACAACAGCTTCCACCTTCGACGGGTCCACTAACACTCCATTATGAGACACCACATACCCAAGGAAGTGTACTTATTGCATCAAGAACTTACACTTCGACAATTTCCCATAAAGTTGGTGGTGTCAAAGGACTTCCAAGACTGCCCTGAGATTCTCAACGTGCTCCTCCTCTTATCTTTAGTAGATCAGGATGTCATCGATAAACACAATGACGAACCAGTCCAGAAACTGTCGGAAGACAAAGTTCATAAGTCCCATGAACACAGCCAGTGCATTCATAACTCCAAAAGGCATCACTACAAACTCGAAGTGCCCATACCTGCACCTAAAAGCCGTCTTCGAGATGTCACTATACTTTACCCTCAGCTGATGATATCCATATCGTAGATCAATCTTAGAAAACCAACCTATTCCCTTAAGTTGGTCGAAAGACCATCTATCCTTGGAAGGGGGTAACGGTTCTTGACCGTTACCCGGTTCAACCTTCGGTAGTCTATGCATAGCCTGATACCACCATCTTCCTTCTTCACGAACAAAATCGGAGCACCCCATGGCGATACGCTGGGTCGAACAAAACCCTTCTCCATCAGATCATTAATCTGAATCCTCAACTCTGAAGGTTCCATCCGATAAGGGTCCATCGATATCGGACGGGAACCAGGCTGTAAGTCTATCCCGAACTCAACTTCACGTCGGGGGGGGGGGGGGGTAGTGTCACAACCTCCTTGGGAAAAACATCGAGGGACTCCCCAACAACCTCCGGGACATCCATCATTTCTGTATCAGCTGGAACCACTAATAACCTGCCTAACAAGGAAATGTGATGCTTCACATGCCGGCTTCCTACCTGATATCTCCTATCGCCAACAAATGATACACGCTTCCCATCCACGTCGGTGAACACGAACCTTCTTCAGAAGAAGTTGATAACGACACTAACAGAAAACAACCAGTCGATGCCTAGGATGACATCGTATGGCTGCATCTGTAGAAAAAGAAGGTCCCCACTAGATCGATGTGGTCGCAACATCGGCCCACATCCCTAGAAAACACAAGATATGATGGTTTGGCCTCCAACTGGTGTACTTAGCACCAATGGTACGGAAAGTATCTCTACGTCTAGTCCCAAAGAATGGACTAGACCAGGTGTAACAAAGGAGCGTGATGCTCCCAAAACGAACAAGGCAGAAACAAGAGTGCTGAACAAAAAAATCGTACCTCGCACCACCTCTGGTCCTGTCGGAGCTGTCAACTCTGCGGTGTGCAACTATCCACGCCTAGCTCCTCTTCCTCTCTAATGTCGTCGACCTCCCCGACCACGCCCTGGTCGAGTTCCCTGAGGAGCACCCTGAGGTCGGCCTCCTCCCGCAAAGTCTGCCCTCGGAGGAGCATGGTCCTGCTGCTGCTGGAAGGGCCTCACCGGCAACTGGTGCTGCTGAGGTGGCTGCTGAACCTGCCCACCTCCACTGTACTGTTCTCGGGTCGGGCACCAACTTTGAATGTTCCCGAAACCTCCACAAGAAAAACACTTCAGTTCTGGGCTCGTGAAAATGGGATGAGGACCTGAAGATCTGAACTGGAACTGTTGGGGCCTGCTCCCCACTGGCCTGAACCTGGAAGGTCCCGTCGTAGGAGACCTGCTGCTGACTGCCTTCCCCTTCGACGAACCTGGCTGGATCCCCTCATGTGGTGCGCCTCCCTGGGAGTTCATCCACTCTACAACCTCTTCCTTCTTCTGTACTGCTAAGTACGTCAGAAGGGTGAAGGGGGTGACAAAATACTGAAGCTAAGGATGAAGTGCCTCCTCCAAACGTCTCGCCTGAGACTCCTCATCCGGAAAGAGATCCAGAGAAAAGCACAGGAGATCCTTGAACTTGATCCCCAACCCTCATACTGACATACTCCCCTATTGAAGGGAGAGTAACTCCTACCACTTCTCCACCTTGATCATGGAAGAAAGGAATTCCTCCTGGAATTCCTTCTCAAAGTCATCCCACAAAACCTCTACCTCTATCCTCTCTCCGAGGTAGAGCATCCACCACTGTCGCACCACACCTCTCAGCTGACTGACAGATAGGGGAACCCAGTACTCCCTCAGAGCATGAATCAAGTTAAAAGAAATCCCTAGCTCCTCAAGCCACCCCTCCATCTCTGTATCCAATGTACTACCCTCGTACTTCTTGAGGGTTTTCCGCTGGAAAGAACAGAGAGTCTTCTGCCACTGGCTATCTTCCTCCTCTCGGTCAATCCTCAACTGATCTACCACCTTAATCTACTGGGCCTCGGCCTTCTGAGCCACCCGGGGATGACATCCGGGTGCCATAGCTGTATGGTAAATAAAGATCGCCTAAGCCCAAGTAGTAAGCAAATTTCTCAAGGTTTTATTTTATAATTGTTATTTCAATTTCTTTCCTAGAACACCCAAATCAAGTAAAACACAATCATAATGATTCATGTACCTTCCCTAGGGTCTCTACCCTGCAATCAATGTAGTCTCACTTGGTTGTTCGGTAGGCTCAGAGTCCTTGCATATGATCACGGGGGCCCTAAAATCCCGTGTCCTAACCGGTCCTCCCTGGCCTATGTCACGCACCAAGATTACCCAACACTACTTCCCTGCCATCCCATGCAATCCTCACTGTGCCTAACTCGAGACTCCATCCTATCTCTCAAACATCACCTCTGATACCATTCTATCACGACCCCCCCCCCACCAAAGATTCCCCTCCTGAGATGGCAATGGAGAAAGGGAGATAATAACCCCTGAGTCCCGCCTCCAGTAGGCCCCGGGGTGGCGACTAGCACCAAGGGTAAGAGTTTTCACAAATATGGGAGGCATTACCCTTTTTATTATTTAAGATCGAGAAATAGTAGAATTCAACCACCAAAAAGGAATAGAACAAGTGTCTAGAAATAAACCCAAACCAATCCCACATGCATGTTTAAATAGTTCTGAAACAAGGTACAAGTAAAAGAAAGCTCAAAAGTACAATACCAAAAGAAACAAGAGTACATCAACTACAACAACTCCAATTTTTTGACTTGTAGGGTCCCGCACGGCCCTGGTAGTCCTCCTGGAAACCTGAAAGTAAACGTAGGGTGAGCATACAAGTATACTCAGTAGGGAAACCTAAAGCTATTGTGCACAAGTTGGGAGACATCCTAATGTCCCGTGAGAACAACAGAAGAAACCTAGCAAGGAATTCTGTCCACCCAACCTCACCAGCCACACTCACCAAAAACACAATCACAACAGGTAGTAGTAGTATATATGAACAAGAGTACTGGGTACCCCGCACCATTTCCCATTAGTTAACTGCTCTTCCTTACGGTGAACATCCTGACACTTCCACACTCTCCCCGCCCGCACACACCTGGGCCTCACAAACCACACATCCCGCCCGCACACACCTGTGCCTCACAACCATGTATCCCGCCCGCACACACCTGGGCCTCACAACCACGTATCCCGCCCGCACACACCTGGGCCTCACAACCACGTATCACGCCTGCACACACCTAGGACTCATCCTGAAGATTCATGGGAAATATTAAAACCTTCCTGAAGAGTCTTGGGTTAAAATCACCCCAATCGAAACCTACCTGAATGGTCTTAGGTGTAAGGTCACCTCAAGCCATCACAACCTAGGGAAGAAGGAGCAGGAAGGAGCTAGTAACTAAGGGGAAAACACCATCTCCCATGAAATGGGGGTGTTAGGCACTAAGTTCTCAACATGGGTGTGGTGCGACAAATCACAAAGATACAGATACATATATATATACCAAAAACTCATCCCAAACTATTGATTCTATATAGAGAAACTGAGCACGTGCCTCGGCACTGCTACCACAAATCATGCATACAACAAACAACCCCAACCCCATTTAGGTTTTCACGTTTCAAAATAATTATCTTATTAGTTCCTTAACTAATGGGCAACTATCCACAACCAACCACGTCGATCATTCGTAAAACATATCCCTGCCATCCACAAATCAAGTTAGGAAAACACAAGCAACACAACCAAGTCCTTCTTATTATCCAACCAACCCCATTGATAAATATTCCCGTTCCATTACCATGACCCACCATTCATTTACTCTTCCACTTTTATTTATTATTCAAAACCCATAGTTCATTCACATTCAAACCCATTCCTACAGCCCCGCTGCCAACCGCCAAAACCACAATCACACCGTACATCATCATCCCTTGATACCATTTATCACAGCCCCACATCCCATCACCAACATAGCATTCACACCAACCCACAACCAACCCAACCACAGCCCTGCTACTCATTCTATTCGTAACAACCCAGGATTCACCCCCCTTTCAAACACCACGTAACCAAGCCAAAACCCACATGTCCATTATTCCATTTTGTTTAACCGGGGTGATCACACAAGGGTTCCAGATTTTTATCATCCAACTTTACGTGATTAACCAAATTCCACATTCCACAAGGATCCATTCACAAAAACGGTGTAGAAGATAGGGAAACATTTAATTTCACAAGCAAAGGACCCCAACGACCATGATTTTCAGTAGGCATAAGCCTATTCAATTCACAACATAATAAAACAGGATATAAAGACAAACATAACAACTTCCCCATCCCCGTTCTTTAACCAGTTATTATCTTCATTTATTAGTTCAACCATTTTCTCATGAAAATAAGAGGATACCCACCCCATATGAAGAAAAATTTAGAGAGAGATGAAGGTAAGATCCCTACCTCAATAGGTTCTGATCACAACGCTCCCCCGGAACAACTTTAGAAGACGTCCGTCGGCATCCGTTACTTCTGTAGAGTCCCGGAAAAACCTCCTCGGGTAAAAGTTTTAAAGGAAAGGCTGATGGAAAGACAATGGATCCAATCTCAGAAGTTATGAATCGTCATTACGATCCTGTGGCCACTGACGGATTGTAAATCGAAGCTCGGACGAAGAAGCTATGGAAGAAAAGGAGCCTTCGAGTCTCTTGGGAGAGCTCTGCTCAGAGGAATGGGGAGGAGAGGGGTGAGTTGAAAAGGAGGAGGGGACCCCTCCTTTTATAGGTGAGAAAAACAAAAGTACATGACGTGTACTTTATGGTACATAGAGTGTATTTGGCCATTTCACACGGTCTCCACGCAGCTTCCAACATGGCCTTTAACACGGCACACGGACGTTGACTGGTCAACACACGGCTTGAGGGTAACACAAACGCGGGGAGGGACTACTTAGCATGTAGTATTGGACACACGACGTGTACCCATTTATTTCACACGGTAAGGACATGAATCAAAAACGGCACACAGCCGTAGACTGGTCAACACACGGTTTGAGGGTAACTCATACGTGGGGAGGGACTACACATCGTGTAGTACTGGACACACGACGTGTACCCATTTATTTCACACGGCAAGGACATGGCCTTCAACACGGGGTTTACCCGAAGATGGGGGTACACGACGTGTACTAACACTACACGGCGTGTAGTTTCAAAATTCTAAAAAGTGTGGGAAAAGACCATTTTACCCTCCAGAACACTCCGTGACCTTCTTTTGACAAAGGAATGGGCCGGAGAGGTTCAGGTCATTACATCCATGGTGATTGAATTATCCCAATGGTTCTTACTAATGTTTTCTAGTCTCAATATTCAAAAAAATACTAGGTCGTTCTGTGATAATAACTATAGATAACCTAGCATTTGACACATATTATTGCATTAATTTGAGAAAAACTAGCCATCAAATATAAACTACGGGTCATAAATTCTGGTTTCCCCCAAATATTAGGAATATAAAACTACAAAAATGGAACTAAAAAATATTTTATTAAATATTCATAATGAGATCCTATCTTACTTTGAGCTCATAAATCTTTATAGGATAACCTAGGGAATACATGAACATGGGATGATCTAAAAAGCATAGTAAGGGAATAAACATATGAATGAAGCATAACACATGGTTTATAAGACATAATATGATGAAAAAAATCCATGGATCAGAAATAAACATAAGGAATCATAACATGTATAACATGGGATCATGTAATCATGGAATAAGAGGAATTTTTAAACAAAATTCAACATTACATAATCATGAGTTGAGGCTCATTGCATATGGAGGAAGAGGATTCAAGGCTAACTTCCAAAACAATTGCACATGGTGGACAAATTCCCATAAAGGATTTAGGATCACTCTATTCTCCAACTTGACGTATCATGAGACTAAAAATTACCTAATTAATTTGAGTGTTATATAGATGAACCCATCATATAATTCTCATACATATTTGTTCCACATGAAAAATCAATCATAAACATAAGAGTTACTAGTGGAATGAAATTGGTATCGTAATGATGTCATAAGGCATAAAAAATGAGCATATTAGAAGGGTGTCAACAAATGAATGGATTTAAAACATAAATGGACATTGATAAGGAAAAATTAGAATATAAAATGACAATTTATGTCAAAATAAAGTGAAAACATGTAAAAATGTTGTTTAAGAAACTTTAGAAAGGAGTGACGTTAGTACGATTTAAGGAAATTTTTTTATGATTATTTAAAATTGAAAAGGAATAATTGTTTGTATAAAAACATTAATGAACCAAGATATTTTTTGTGATAAATTAAGTGATTTTAGAAAAATAATGGCGACTTGAAAATATATTATGGAGTGCACTTCAATATAGGAAAGAAATCATGAAGTTCCATTTAATCAGGCTTGATTTTATAGAGGAATTAAAAAGGGGACCTTATAAAACATGAATTTCAACATAAATGAGAGAAGGATTGAGCGAGGTAAATATGTATGGAAAATAAACATATAATTTTGGAGGATTAAATAAGAATAATTAATAATTACATTGGGGTAAAGAGAGAGAAAGTGTATTGTAAGAACCCAGTTTTTCACTCAGGTATGGATGCTTTAAATTTCAGTCCAAATCATTATATAGGGAATATTATGGAAACCTAATTAGTTAAAAAAGTGTATGAGGGTGTTTATTGATTTTATGGAGCTCAAAACACCTATTTTCGGGAAAACAGGCCATGTAACATGGTTTTTTCATGGTTAGCTAACTGTTTTCCTTACTGTGTAGATTGTGTTTTTTTGGACAGAGCCACCACGCACATTTGGTGCATGTCCTTGTGGCCTAACCATGAAAATTCCCTTATTCCCCTATACATGTGCATGATTTTCACATGGTTAGAACAAACCATGTGGTGGGGTTTTCTTCCGGATAGAACCATCTCACACGGTTTGAACATGGTTTGTCAAATCATGGACATGATAATTTTTTGGTAATATCCAATTTTTTCCATTAATGATCTATTAAGAAAAATAATCTTCCCAAACTTGTAAACCAGTATTATTTACCTCCTTTTTCACCCATTTTGATCTTTTTGAAGACCAAATCAAGGGATCAAGAGATCTACTTCATCCAGCAACCGATCGAGCTTCCGTTCATTGCATTGGATGCACAACGGTAAATAATCGAGTCCATTTGATCCATTCTTCCTCCCTTATTATCTAGTCCTAGTTATCATGGTTTGATAATTATTCACCTTTTCTTATATCTAATCTGATCTAAGTAAAATCAAGGGATGATACAATAGGAGAAGATTCGTAGAACCCTAAGGCGGGTGGTCTATAATATGTCCCTAAAGTTTTTCAACTTTGGAATATACTTATGGGCCCCACCAATTTCATAGGATGCCATTATTTGAATATACATTCCATGATTATAATCATTAAAATCATATGGTTATTCTTATTCTAAATATGTGATTAGTTGTTAGTGGTTATACCAATAACTCCATTCATCCCTTGTAGGATGTTATGCCACAATTTTTGTTTTGGTGATTTGATAGGTTTGAGCCACTGTTCGGGTATTCCTTGGCTCGACCTTTATAATGGTAATAATTTCTTCACTAAATGGATGATTTATACATTGAATCGCATAATAGAAAGTACCATGTGTTCTCACCACTTGACCCGAATAAGGTAAGTGCTTTAAATTGATAATTAAATGTAAATGATTAATTGGTTACATAACCAAGCACCCCATAGAACAATAATGGAAGAAAGAAGAATGAACCTTGAATATAGAGTATGCCTTAAATGGATTTAATGTTTGCATGAAAATTTACCTAGTAACAATAATGAAAGAAAAGTCTTGAACCAAATGACTTGATAAAAAGGTTGCATGCTACTTAACCATATTACTCTAATGAGAGGCAAGGCATGAACCAAAAAAGATGATAAAAAGGTAGCATGATACTAGACCATATCACAATAATTAAAGGAAAATGATTGAACCAATGGATATATTACATGACTTCATAATCAAATAGGAATGTCCAGACTTGAGCTCTCCTTTGACTCTAATCAGATAATTCTATGAGCACTTGGGGTCCTCATTTAGATTCAAGGATACAACATTCTTAGGTTAAAACCCACCTAGATCTCAATCCTTGTTTAGTCTTGGATGCTTGATATGACACCATATGATCCTTTAATTATCATTATAGGATTCCTTGGATACACTCCTTTGATACAGAATTGACAAGTAGGTGCCATGGTTAAATCCCATTGAACCCATTCTTTGCTTAGCCTTGTTTTACCTTGGATGAACTCCTTGGAATTGGTAGGCACCTCATTGTGGAATGTCTTTGAAAATTATCCTTGGATTACACTCTTACCCCTTTCCAATATACAATTATTACTGAGTTGGCGACCCTTGAGGTCTACGTCACCTTGGTTATTACCTTGGGACTTCATCACTAAATATCATTTCAGGTTCCCTTGTTACATACAGGAACCTTTAATATTATTAACATGTGTCATTTTATAAACTAGTTACAATAAAATAATGAATTGGTTACATTATCAGACACCATATGAAGGTTGAAGTTGGTAATTGGGTGTTTAGTTACATTTTCCTACTTTGTATTATATATTCATGATTGTACACTATTATATTCCATTACATGGGCTGCATGTTATAGACACCCTTGGTGGTGACCGAATATGATTTATCTCACACCATCTTTGGGTGAAATTTGGTACCCAGAGTAGATTACATGACTACAGGTGTTGATAAAAGGAATCACTCATCTTCAAACACTTGATTGATTGCTGTTTAGGATGGATCTTGATATGAGATGACTGAGACAGAGCTCGAGATGCTTTTGATAGTCTTTTATTTCCATTATATTTTTGTGGAACATATTACATATGTTGTCTTGTATCCATGTTTTCCAGTTTTCTAGTACATTAAATATCATAATCTATTGTTGACTATTACACCCGTTGTTTTGGTTATTGTTTTTTGTCTCTATTTTTATTATTTTCCTTTTGTTTACTTATATTGCTTCCGCTATTTACCTATGTTTACACCCATATGATATGATGCAATTTGGTAATGAGGGAATATTCTCCCCATGGATACACCCTAGGCCCTCGAGTCTAGTTGGAAGCCTCTGGAATTTGGGGAGATGTGCTTGAGGCCATGTGGCCCACTGGGCTCGAGGCACCCATTTAAGTTGAATCTATGTTGGTGATGTCACAAAGTGGTATCAGAGGGGTTTTATTTTCTTGATTTACTATTTTGAGATAACAGATTGGATATTAAGAATGCATGGGACTTGGTCATAAGTTGTTCTTGGGAATCACAAACCCATGTTCAGGGTAAAAACAAAGTTTCTTAAATTATAATTATTGTTCTTATTTTTCCTAATACAGTTGATATTATTTCACCATTTGGTGATGTAGATGATATGTGGTGTTGTTGATTGTTACTCTTTTTGAGGATTTTCTTTCACCCTTGAACCCATGATATTAGGGTAAGAAGCATTGTTACATGCATCGTTATAGGCACCTAAAATTCACATGTCATGCATATTCCAATTTCATATAGTTTCATTTATCATATTTGCATTTCTTTATGTGCTTGTGATTGTTAAGTGATGTTGTGATAGTTGCTTGTACATGTATTACTTTTGGTTGTGATTGAGTGATTTCTTATCTCAATTAATGATGTGTATGGTCCCTCAGGAGTTAGGGTGAGTAATTTACCTAGTCGATCCATTATGCTATAAATAAATGGGTGTCATTTCTAGTTATAGGTGTATGGTCATTGATTCACCGGAAATGACTATCCATTATAATTTGAAACATGAAATCTAAAATGAATTGGTTGTAAATACTTTTCTCTTAGTGACATGTTAATTAAATGTAAATGATTCAACTGAGGAATTAAATTTAAAATGAAATTAAACATATATTTGAGTACATACTGATACATGGCCATCTTATCCGGTAGTTGGGGTAGTATGCCATGGGTAGTGTGTTTTCCTATGTTTAGCATCAGAAGGTGATTCTATATTTCTTCTTAATCTTGTTATGTGGTGTGTGATATGAATTCATAGATCAATGATGTCACGCCGTCCTCATATCATACGTAAGGAAGGTTGAAACGGCAATGCTACCGATGTGGTGGGCCCTAAGTATAACACCCCAAACATTTTATGGTATGTTTCTATTAAATATATTCTATTCATAGCCTATATTTCATGAAGCACTATGTATTTTGTGAATCAAAACATTATAGGAGAAACTTATAAGCAATCCATTAAACATAAATTTTCGACTTCTATGTTTTGAATTTCGAAAAACGACAATCTAGGGTTGTGACCAGTAAGTCGTTTCGAGTCTGATATAACCAACTTGATTTTTTATGAATAATAACATACCATTATGAATAGTAATATGAATAATAATATGACCCTTATAAATAGTAAATAATGATAATATTTTATTTTCTTAAGGTAATAAGATAATGAGAAGTTAATTAATTTTTCAATGCAATACAAAACTAATTATACCTTTAAATTGTTATTTTTTTGAATTAACATTGATTATATTGAAAAATTAAATTAAAAATAATTAGAAAATTGTTTTCAAAAAATGGATTTCATTTTTTAATTCTACACGTCGAAAAATGGTTAGGGTGAATTTTTGGGATTTTTCTAAAATTCTTGAATTTTTCATGAATATTAAAAATACAGATTTGAATTTTTGGTAGTTTAATGACATCACAATGATGTAATAATTAATACAAAGGGCTGGTAGACTTGTGTAAAGTATATTATTACATGAGGTGTACCAAGTGGCTTAAAACAAGGGAAAATACCATGGGCAAGCCCATGGTTTTTTGAAAACCACTAACGTGGTGTCCCTTTTAATTAATAAAAAACTCTCTCTTAATTACTATAAATACCCACTCACCCCCTTCATTTTATTTCATTAAAAACTCAATATACTCGAATATATTGTGTAATAACCTCCCTATAAGTCCTTCCAAGGTGTCCTTAAGCCCCAAGGTCCCATCCATCAAGATCTAAGAGTTACTCTACAAGGTAAGGGAATCCTTCATTCTCTTCTTTTAGTCGACACTTCCTTTATGTTATCTATTTTATTTTCTATTATCATATGTTGGGGTTTGATTTTATGTGTTCTTATTACTGTCTTTTTATTTCAATATGATTATATAACCTTTTTCTCTCATTGTTTCATTTTATGAAATTTTAAGCGACGCTGTTAGGCTGCCGAATTTTCATAAGGGATCTCTCACCTTTTCTTCTATTTTCAAATTCATGTATTTTATTTTTCTATCCTCACCTCCTCTCTCCAAATGACCATGATAAACTCTAGTATCATATATATACTGGAATTATATCATGTGAATGGAAGAACTATCATCAATATCCTTACTCCCTCCCTTTTATTTTTATAAACGAAATCAACGTCCATGAGGTTCCAATTTATAACCTTTATGGACGAAAGAGTTTCGTTCATCACAATATCCTTCGTTACTGGTCATGAAACCATTTTAATGGTTGAAACAGATAATAATACATGTGTTTCATCTCATAAATGTTCTTGAATCCTTATACACTAACAATATAAGATAATAATACAAAACAAGTTCATTATGAACAAACCGACCAAGTTAATCAGAATATTTGTAATAAACATTTAACTACTGAATCATCATCATGGTATATAACCCAAAATAATTTATATCTCCTTAATGTCATTAATAAGATATATTAACAATTCTGGGTGTTTAACCTCATTTCAAATGAACTTCCATTCATGAAAACAAGTAAACGAATCATGAAAACTAAGGAAGAAAATGCTTCAAAAAAAACAAGAAAATTGAACCTCTTAAACCCATAAAAGGGCCATGAATGAACCTAATAAGGTTATACTAAATCAAATAAATGTATAGTATGTTCTGGAATTATTAATTAATGAAGATAAATTTTATTATTCAGGTCATTAAAACAAACGGAGAACACACTCGAGCAAAAGGTAAGGGGTTTCTCATCTCACTTTCATTTCTGTGAGAATTTCATTATTCGCCACTTATTTCTTATATGTGGTATATGAGTACATACATTAGATATATAATAACATGTTTCTATTTATATTCATGTTATTAAATGATTCATTTTTTTCATTAAGTTCATGTCATATGATTCGACTGATTACATTATGGTAAGAGACTGTGTCTCAACTACTTTTCGTTGTGACTAACTTTGTATTGTGCACCTAATAATCCTCATGTGGTGTACCTACCACTCATTTGATATCACTTTTAATTTTAAATTATATTTATATTAAATATCCATAATCTCATATCATGGATATGTTTTCGTCTAAACTGTGTACCATTTTACATACGCTGTTTATTTGGAAAGTTATTTTAACTATGGAAATATTGATGAATCCGTATACTCTACTCTATACAGATACTGAAAATGAATATTTATATTGTATTGAATCAATTTATAAAGAATTATTTGGAAATTCAGTGGTGTGTGGGGCCCACTATATCCCCTCGATGCATTGGTAGGTCTCAAGAGACAAATCAGTTGGCGACGAACCCTTCGAGTTTGTTTTCAAAAATCAGGCGGGTTTCTACCCATAGAACTAAACTGTTTTTACGGTATTATGGTTTCATGTTCCAGATAAATGACATCCAATTAATAAGTATACTCTTATTCATTATTAGTTATTATTATTATCCACGGGGTTTTCACTATGACAAAATCTATGGATGCAGTTTCATTCTCAGTTTATTAATGGCATTAGTTTTTAAGTTATTCACTATACCATATTGATTATGTCAGATTGATTATGATTTGCTTATTATTGTACTCATTATTATACTATTTGTAACCCCTATTGAGCATTTGATCTCACCACTTTCATTTTTTACTTTCTACAAGTGACAAATAAAAGATCATTTATTAAGTTCTTGTGGATGCAACTTTTAGTTTTCATTACGTATTGTATTTTGTAACTTTTTCAAATGTAATTTGAGTTTCATTTATGTATATTGTTTCTTTAAGACTACTAAACTGATCGTTCCTTTGATATTTTCATTCATTCTAACCATTCCAATACAACAAGTAATGCACCAGCTCCGGTCTAGAGGGGTCGGGGTGTTACAGTTCGTATCAGAGGAAGTTTAGTAGGAAACTTGGAAACTAGAGTAGGAAATTTATAGTAGGGAACAAAGCCCTAAGGTAGTATTTTAGGATAAAAATACAAGAACATCCTGGTATATTGGTAAGGAATGCGTTCCTGTCTGGATACGAGCAGGTAAAGGCGGCTCTGGCACAGATGTATCTAGGGGTAAAACCTGAAAACACCGCTTTGAGCTAGACTCGAACAGGAACTGGTGCACGAAAACAGGCCTTGCTTCACTCTTGGTTATGACACTCCCAGGGGATATGATTAGGATAATTCAAATTTTCTTTCCAAGCCATTATGAAGGATTTTAATGTAATTTTTTCTTTAGAGAAACCATGTTTATAAGATTATCTATGCATAGAATTTCAATCTCTGTTGAGTGATTTTATGTTTGAGATTCATAAACTAATCTAGTGTATCCCATTATTTAGAAATGGCATCTAATTGAATAAGGGGAATCAATACTCGTGGGAAAGGTAGGGATCTCTCTACTGAGCAAGTCAATACAGTAAATGTTGGAGCGGGTCAGATCATGACCATATTGGGACAACTTACTCAGGTTGTAACGAATAACCATTCCACACCTGTGTTGGATTGTTTTATGAGACAGAATCCCCCATCTTTTAGTGGGACTACAAACTCAGTGGTTTATGAGAAATGGATCAAGTCCCTTGAAATGATATTCATGGAATTAAGATGTAATGAAAATGAAAAGTTAGTACTGACAGTATATTGTCTCAAGGGTGACACTGATCAAGGGTGGTCCTTGATTCAGAATACCATAGAGGAAGAAGAAATAGAAGATATGGAATGGAGGACTTTTAAGGAAATATTCTTCGAAAAATATTTCCCCCATGAGCAGTGAACTGAAATCAAGAAGAAATTCATTAGCTTAAAACAAAGGGAAGAAGATAGTGTTGCAGAGTATGACGCTACATTCACAAGGATGGCCAGGTATTTCCTGGATTACGTATGTGACTCGGCAGACAAGATTGATTATTTCTTTGAAGATCTTAAGCTAGGTCTTTGAAGGTCATTGGCTTCTCAATCATTTTCGTCATATGATGAAATTATATAAAGTGACATCAAAATAGAGAGGGAATTTTCTAGATGAAATCTTTTCTAAGGAAACCAAGATAAGAAGCGGTAATATGATAATAAAGGAAAAGGATAAGCAACAAAGAAGAGTAAGGGAAAAAAGATATTCCCATTATGTGAGAACTATGGAAAGAATCATCTCGAGAAATGCTTGAAAGGCATGGGAGCCTGCTATAACTGCGGAGAAAATTTCCATCGATCTGATGAATGCAAGGGGAAGAAACAATTCAATAATATTCAATGCTACAATTGCAGAGAGATGGGACACTATGAAAATGTGATTCCTAAGCATCAAGAAACTTGACTCAGAAAAGTCTAATAGATCAAGGGAGAGCCTTTGCGATTACAACTGTGGAGATTGAAGTTCCTAATGACGCGGTGGCAGGTACTTTAATTGTTTCCTCAAACTTAGCCAACACTTTATTTGATTCTAGATCATCACATTCATTCATATCTTCCCAGTTTTCCAAGAAAATTAGATATGTCCAATTTGATCTAATAAAGGATTTTTCAGTCAAAACTCTTAGGGGATGTATCATTGCAACCAAGGCATGTCGACTAGACCCCCTACAGACACCAAAATATGCTCTAGCTGATAACATTATCATCATACCAATGACTGAATTTGATATAATTATCAGTATGGATTGGTTGTTGAATTATGATGCGAAGATTTATTATAAGAGGAATGAAGTTACAATTTTTGAAAATGGTGTAGAATCCCTTTTCTTTAGGGCAGAAACTTCGCCACCGGATTCTTATCCAGAACAACCCCCAGTAGATCTACTAAATTCAATACTTTAAGAGGAAGATAATCCAATAACTATGGGCGAGGAAAGAAATATTCAAATTGAAGATGTGCACATAGTGCAAGAGTACATTGATGTATTTCCAGAGGATTTACTTGGACATCCTCCAGAGAGGGAAGTTGAGTTCTCTATTGATTTAATTCCTGATGAATGACCTATATCAATGACTCCCTATAGAATGGCCACTGTGGAGTTAGTGGATCTAAACAAACAACTAGAGGAGTTTAATGAAAAAGTATTTATTCAACCCAGTGTTTCTCCTTGGGGAGCCCCGGTCTTGTATGTCAAAAATAAAGATGGATCCATGAGGATTTGCATTGATTACAGGGAAATCAATGCTATTACAATAAAGAATAACTATCCTCTTCCCCAGATTTATGATTTATTTGATCAACTTCATGGAGCACAATACTTTTCAAAGATTGAACTTCGATCTAGATATCATCAGCAATGTGTGAGTAAGGAAGATATTCGAAAGACAACATTTCAAACCAGGTATGGGCATCATGATTTTACGGTGAAGCCTTTTGGACTAACAAATGAACCCTCTATTTTCATTGATTTAATGAATATAGTTTTCAAGGAATATCTTGATAACTTTCTTTTGGTATTCATTGATGATATCCTGTTATACTCAAAAAGCTATATAGACCATGAGAATCACTTGCGGGTTATTCTGAGAACACTTAGAAGAAATAAATTATATGGGAAGTTTAGAAAGTGCTAATTCTGGATTCAATCAGTTTCTTTTCTAGGCTATATTGTCTCTAAGGATGAAATCCTAGTTGATCCTGCAAAGAAAAAAGAAATCCTAGAATGTCCCACACCAACAAACATAACCGAGGTATATAGTTTTATTGGATCAGAAAGTTTCTATCGGCATTTTGTTCAAAATTTCTCCCAAATAGATAACCCGCTAACCAAGATCACACATAAAGGAGTTAAGTTTGTGTGGACAAATGATTGTACATAATGATTTAATGAATTGAAAAGAATATTGGTCAATGCTCCAATTTTGACTCTTCCATCTGGAAGTGATGGATTTGTAATATATAGTGATGCATCAAAAAATGGTATGGGTTGCGTCCTTATGAAAAACGAAAAAGTTATTGCTTATGAATCAAGACAGTTGAAGACCCATGAGAAAAATTATCTAACTCATGATCTTGAGTTATCATCCATAATCTTTTATCTGAAAATATGGAGGCATTATCTCTACAGAGAGAGATGTAGGATTTATACAGACCACAAGAGTTTGAAATACATTTTCACACAAAAAGAACTCAACATGAGGCAAAGGAGATGGCTCGAGTTACTCAAATATTACGATTATTCAATACACTACCACCCAGGAAAGGTGAATAAGGTGGTAGATGCATTAAGTAGGAAGGATCATGGACTTCTGACTCAAATGAGGATTGATAGAGATCCTATATTTTTAGATCTACTAAATATGGATATGGGAATTGTTAAGGAAATGGAAACATATTTCCTCTTTCAAATGATTGCTAAACCATCTTTATTAGAGAAGATAAAAATCTCTCAATCTGATGATGAGAATCTCCACAAGAAAATTAATTTTTTCAAGGATGGGAGACTGGATGACTTCATGTATGAAGAAGGAGTTCTGAAATTTAGGAAGAATTTATGCGTTCCATCAGTACCTAGGCTAAAAAGGAAACTATTAGACGGTGCTCATAGCTCAAATTTCTCTATACACCAGGGTAGCATCAAGATGTATAGAGATCTGAAGGAATATTTTTGGTGGGATAATATGAAGTGGAAAATTGCTGAATATGTGTCAAGGTGTCTAGTTTGTCAAAAAGTGAAGGCAGAGAGACAACATACCAAAGGAGTGATTCAACCTTTACCTATTCATATGTGGAAGTGGGATAACATTACGATGGATTTTATCACTGGACTATCGAGGACACCTAGAAGAATGATGCAATAAGGGTAATTATTGATTGTCTCACAAAATCAGCCTATTTCATTCCTATAAGAGAGGACTTACCACTTGAGCACTTGGAAAGAGTGTATATTAATGAAGTTGTAAGACTTCATGGTGCACCTCTATCAATTGTATCCGATCGAGATCCCCGATTTACATCAAAATTATGGAAATGTATCTAGAAAGCTTTGAATACTGAGCTTCGTATGAGTACTGCTTATCACCCCAAACGGATGGACTGTTTGAGAGGACTATTCAAACTTTGAAAGACATGCTGAGATCATGGTCTCTTGACCTCCAAGGTATATGGGATCAATACTTTCCTTTGGTGGAATTTTCCTACAACAATAGTTTCCATTCTAGTATTAAAATAGCTCCATATGAAGCATTATATGAAAATAGATGTCGAACTCCAACTTGTTGGGATGAAGTTGGTGATAGGAAACTTATAGGCCCAAAACTTATTGAAGAGACCATGGAAATGGTGAAGAAAATACAAGAACATATTAAAGCATCCCAAAGTAGGAAGAAGAGTTATGATAACAACTGGAGAAAGGACTTGTAATTCCAAGTGGGGGATCATGTATTTCTGAAAGTATCTCCATGGAAGGGTGTCTTGAGGTTTGGCAAGAAAGAGAAACTGAGCCCCAGGTACATCGGGCCATTTGAAATTCTAAAATGAATCGGAGATGTATCTTACCATTTAGCGATGCCGCCAAATCTCTCCAGAGTTCATGATGCGTTAATATATAATCAATTTATGGATCGAGGGATTCACTGAGGGATCCCTAGGTCCTCTCTGTGACAATGGTAACCCCCGTGCCAGTCCCTCCTCCGCCGATGGGGGAGGTACCCTCACTGTCTGCTAAAGGTGCCACCTCCAGATTTATCCCCTACTCAAATCCTGAGTTTCTCCCTCCTTTCCACCGAATCTCGCTTGGTGCGAAATTTCCCGAACTCCTCGATGGTTGCCCTAATCTACAGTTATCGACGATGGAGTTTGCAGAATCCTCAGAGTTATTGAAGCATACATTGATTTCTAGGTTTTACCAAGGTCTTCCTTCTGTGGATTCATTTGACAGGCACATTTTCGGAACTTGGAAGCTACAGGATAGGGTTGCTGTTGGTATTCTGGATAATCGGCAGATTATGATCCATTTCAGCTCAGAGGCGGACCTCAA
Source organism: Viscum album (assembly GCA_963277665.1). NCBI lineage: Eukaryota > Viridiplantae > Streptophyta > Magnoliopsida > Santalales > Viscaceae > Viscum > Viscum album. Next base: position 1,445,008,054 of record OY728145.1, on the reverse strand, counting down.
AAAAGCTTGGTCAAGTGCGCCACGAAGCTTCAACGTTTTTAGATTCTTCTTTCTTCGATAGTCCTTTGATATGAACATGAAGCGAGATACTCTCTCTATGGCGATATGGGTAAGATTTCCCAACCTTCATATCCCATTTCAAAACCCTGCTATTTTATATATTCTAGGGAACATGATTGGTAGGTATATGTGCTCAGATAGTTGTACTGAGGCTCTTTGCCGTCCTGTGAATCCGCGTATCTACGTTGAAATGGTTGTTTCCCGGATTCCTTTTGAGTGTGTCTGGATTACGGTGGGGGAGGAGTACCGTTTCCAACAACATGTTGTTTATGAAACTTGGATAGATTTCTGTTTGGGGTGAAAATGTTTGGGTCACTCTATGAACCATTGTCGTAGGGGGTTTAGATCTGTCTCTAGGAAGGGTGCTGGTGGTGGTGAGAGGCCTGGGATGCTGGGGGAGGAGGAATAGATGCCAGCTATGGGCAGGGGAGTGCCTGCCAGCAGTCTGCATAGGGAGGGAACACAACCTGACTGTTTCTTAGAGAATTTTGAATTGTCTATGGAGGATGGGTCTAGCTGACCAACCCAACCTCGACTGCCTGTGAAGAAGGTTTTAAGGCAGTAGAGTGATCAATTAGTTGCTGATGCCATTGGAGACATGCGGCAGGGGATTCAGGGGACTGAAACCGAGGCGGATGACCATTCCAGGGAGAGGATTCTAGGGGATTCTGGTCCAAGGGAATGTTCCCCTATTCGTTTGAGTAATAGGTTTTAGGGGTTAGGTGAGGTTGGTTTGAGTTCTGATCCATTTAACAAATCTGATGCAGTTGGAGGTAGATGGAATGTCTGCATTGACAGATCTAGTCCTTCTGATGGCGAAGTATTAAGTCCAAAGGAACACAGGAGTAATAGGAGGAGGAGGGGTAAGGAGGATTACTCATCCCTACCACCTCTATTGGAAACCCGGTCAACTAGGAAGCTTAACAGCAAGAAAGAAATACCGGTATATGAGAGTCATCAAAGGTATGAGGAACAGGGTGATCAACATTGGGTTTTGTTGGAAAGCTCTGAGGAGGAGGTGACAGAACAAGTACTATTGCTTAATGATTCTGAGGAGGAGGCTGCGAAAATGATGGGGAGGCCCTTAAAGATGGCTCTAAATGAGGAGCAATATGCTCAGATTGATAAACATGATCTAATTCTTGTTGGGGGATTTAATCAATGGAAGGTTAGTATTGTGGAGTACATTCAATCTTGGGACCAGCTGGCCACAAAATTTGAAAAGTTGATGATGGGATCCCCAAACATCCAGGTAAAATCCATATCATTGAAATTGTTTAGGGAGGCTGCCACTGGGGAACGTAAGTTACTTTTTAATGCATCTAGTTAACCTTGATGATGATGTTTCATTCGGTTTTTATGTCTATTCTTGGTGTTGTTTGTTCTATTCCAGTTTGATGTTTTTTTATTGGAACACTTGTCTGGGTTAGCTGCGGATTTGGGTGCTTCAGGTATCAGGATTTGGTCATCTTCAGTCTGGATTCTTTGATGTCCTATGTGGATGGACTGTTTTCCATTTCACTTCACTTGTAGGCTGGGTGAATTCCTCCGGAGTTTTCCAATAGGAGGTTTTGGGGCAGTGTCGATGGTCGCGCCGTGGGACGTTCAAGGTAATCCTTTCTGAGGTTTGGCCAGTTTTTTTGATGCTCTTATGCCCCTGTTCGTGGTTTCTCGGTCACATTGGTTTTGTTTTTATTTTGTAATGGTGGTAGAGGTTGTTTTGAACTCCTGTAATGGGGTACCGGGAACCCATAAACCGACTTTCAATAATGGAAAAAAATAATTGGCAGCGTTCCACGTGTCATTGTTAATGAAATACATGCCATACCAAACACATGTACTCACATATGAAGAAATAGAACTGGAACATGATTTGTCCTACTGTGAAAATCCTATCAAAATTCTTGACACAAGGGAGCAGGTATTGAGAAAGCGAACAACTCATCTAGTAAAGGTTCTTTAGAGAAACCAGAATATGGAGGAAGCAACATAGGAACTAGAGGATTTCATGAAGAAGAACCACCCACATCTTTTTTTTGGGCTTTTTACATAAAATTTCGAGGACGAAATTTCCGAAGGAGGGAATAATATAACACCCCAAACATTTTATGGTATGCTTCTCTTAAATACATTAAATTCATAGCCTATATTGCATGAAGCACTATGTCTTTTATGAATCAAAACATTATAGAAAAAACTTATAAGCTATCCATTAAACATAAATTTTCCACTTATATGTTTTGAATTTCAAAAAACGGTCATCTAGAGTGGTGACTAGCAGGTCGTTTGGAGTCTGATAGAACCAACTTGATTTTTTTGATTAATAGTAACATACCATTATGAATAGTAATATGAATAGTAATATGACCCTTATAAATAGTAAATAATGACAATATTTTATTTTCATAAGGTAATAATATAATGAGATGTTAATTAATTTTTCAATGCAATACAAAAATAATTATACCTTTAAATTGTTATTTTTATGAATTAACTTTGATTTTATTTAAAAATTAAATTATAAATACATAGAAAATTATTTTAAAAAAATGGTTTTCATTTATGAATTCTACATGTCGAAAAATGGTTAGGGTGAATTTTTTTGATTTTTCTAAAATACTTGAATTTTTCGTGACTAGTAAAAATACAGATTTGAGTTTTCGGTAGTTTAATGACATCATAATGATGTAATAATTAATATAAAGGGATGGTTGACTTGTGTATAGTATCTTATGAAATGAGGTGTACCAAGTGGATTAAACCATGGGAAAATATCATGGGAAAGATCATGGTTTTGCCAAAACCACTAACGATGTGTCCCTTTTAATTAATAAAAAACTATCTCTTCCACCGCTAATCATTTGTTTTCATTTTTAAAAGCCGGTTTATGGGTTCTCGGTACCCCACTACATGATTCCAATACAAAAACTTTCACCATTACACAAAAACATCATAAACCAATGGAAATGACCAAGAAACCATGAACCAGGGCACAAGAACATCAGAAAAGCTGACCAAACCTCAGAAAGGGTTACCTTGAACGTCCCCCGGTGCAACCATCGACACAGACCCAAATCCTCCTATCAGAAAACTCCAGAAAAATTCACCCAGACTTCATGCAAAATGAAATAGACTTCCAGGAAGAATCCATCCACAAAGGACGTCAAAGAAACCATAGTGAAGATGACCAGATCCTGACGCCGTTAGCACCCTGATCCGCAGACAACTCAGAAGATCCACCTTGCCCATAAACCACAATTACTCCTTCACCATCATCACATATACATACCTAACATCCTAGCCATCCAAAATTGCATACAGATACATAAAATTAATCAAAATATCTAATAGAAAATGCAAGAAGAGTAACTGATTCGTCAAGCATGCATCGGAAGATCAATCAACAATTCCGAAATCCAGAACGAACGAACATCGATGTCGAACCAGGACAACCCAAACCAAAACCAACCAAAGAACCAAACCACAACTTTTCCAAATTAACAGCTTGTAATAACTCAAAGAGATCGAAGACCTCCCCCCTCCAGAGTTCTACAGATAAGACCCTAAGCTTCGGCAGAAATCGCTGGAAGCAAGCCCTGATCACGCCGGATAGTCGGACAGCCGAGCAACTAGGCAAGAGGAAGAGGGAAAAGAACCCTGGTCATATCGGACAGTCGAGAGACCAGCCCTCTCCATATACTGTGCGCACTGGACGATCCAACCAACCCGAACCAAGAATGGGCCACCCCAAGCCTCATCACCACTGGAAGGAGAGAAACAACCGAGTTGACCGCCAAAGCTCCACCGAAAAGAGGAGACGCCAACACATCATCGTCGTTGTCGAAAGAACCGAGCTGAGCCAACCGTCGAACCTCCTACGGGAAGGGACACCTCCGTACAGCAATGGAGCCCATGCCAAGTCGAAAACCACCGCCGCTGCGAGAAAATACCAGCCCGAAGGGGGAAGGAAGATCAAAAAGGGAGAATACCCAAGGTTTCGCGTGGAGAATTCTCGACGCCGCTCCGAGGCTCTCTATTAATTACTATAAATACCCACTAACCCCCCTTCATTTTATTTCATTACAAACTAAATATCCTCGATGCTCTGGTGGTATTACCTCCCTAGAAGTCCTCCCAAGGTGTCCTTAATCCCCAAGGTCCCATCCATCAAGATCTAGGAGTTACTCTACAAGGTAAGGGAATCATTCATTCTCTTCTTTTAGTCGACACTTCCTTTATGTTATCTATTTGATTTTCTATTCTCATATGTTGGGGTTTAATTTTATGTGATCTTATAACTGTAATTTTGATTACAATATGATGAGATACCCTTTTTCTCTCATCATTTTATTTTATGAAATTTTAAGCGACGCCGTTAGGCTGCCGAATTTTCATAAGGGATCTCTCACCTTTTCTTATATTTTCAAGTTCATCTCTTTTATTTTTCTATCCTCACCTCCTCTGTCCAAATAACTATGATAAACTCTATTATAATCTATATAATTTAATTATATCATTTTAATGAAAGAAATATCATCAATATCCTTACTCTCTCCCATTTATTTTTATAAACGAAATCAATGTCCATGAGGTTCCAATTTATAACCTTTATGGACGACAGAGTTTCGTTCTTCACATTCTCATTCATTACTGGTCATGAAACCATTTTAATGGTTGAAACAGATAAGAATATATTTATTTCATTTCATTAATGTTCTGTAATCCTTAGACACTCATAATATAAGATAATAATACAAAACAAGTTCCTTACGAACAAAACGACCAACTTAATCTGAATATTTGTAATAAACTTTTAACTAATGAATCATCATCAAGGTATATAACCCAAAATCATTCGTATCTCCTTAATGTCATTAATAAAATATATTAACAATTCTGGGTGTTTAACTACATTTTAAATGAACTTCCATTCATGAAAACAGGTAAACGAATCATGAAAACTAAGGAAGAGAATGCTTAAAAAAACAAGAAAATTGAACCTCTTAAACCCATAAAAGGGCCACGAATGAACCTAATAAGGTAATAATAAGTCAAATAAATGTATAGGATGTTCTGGAATTATTAATTAATGAAGATAAATTTTATTATTCAGGTCATTAAAAGAAACTAAGAACACACTCAAGCATAAGGTAAGGGGTTTCTCATCTCACTTTCATTTCTGTGAGAATTTCATTGTTCACAACTTATTTCTTGTATGTGGAATATGAGTACTGAAATTTGATATATAATAACATGTTTCTCTTTATATTCATTTTATTAAACGATTCATTTGATGTTCATTAAGTTCAAGTCATATGATTAGACTGATTACATTGTGGTAAGGGACTTTGTCTCAACTACCTTTCGTCGTGACTAACTTTGTATTGTGCACCTAATAATCCTCATGTGGTGTACCTACCACCCATTTGAGATCACTTTTAATTTGAAATTATATTTATATTAAATATCCATAATCTAATATCATGGATATGTTGTTGTCTAAACCGTGTACCATTTTACATACGATGTTTATTTGGAAAGTTATTTTAACTATGGATATATTGATGAATCCGTATACTATACTCTATACGGATATTGAAAAGGAATATTGATCTTGTATTGAATCAATGTATAAAGAATTATTTAGACATTAAGTGGTGGGTGGGGCCTGATATATCCCCTCTATGCATCAGTAGGTCTCATGAGACAAATTAGTTGGTGAAAAACCCTTCGAGTTTGTTTTCAAAAATCAGACGGGTTTCTACCCATATAACTAAACCGTTATTATGGTATTATGGTTTCATGTGCCAGATAAATGACATCCAATTCATAAGAATAATCTTTATTCATTATCAATTATTATTATTATTATCCATGGGGTTTTCACTATGACAAAATCAATGGATGCAATTTCATTCTCTGTTTATTAATGGCATTAGATTTTCATTTATTCACTATGACATATTGATTATGTCATATTGATTATGATTTGCTTATTATTTTACTCATTCCTCCTCTATTTTCAACCCCTAATGAGTTTGAGATCACCCATTTTATTTTTTACTTTCGACATGTGACAAATAAGAGATCATTTATTAAGTTCTTGTGGATGCAACTTTTAGTTTTCATTATGTATTGTATTTTTTAACCTTTTCCAATATAATTTGAGTTGCATTTATGTATATTATTTATTCAAGACTAATAAACTGATCATTCCTTCAAGATTTTCATTCCTTCTAACCATGCCAATATAACAAGTAGTGCACTGGCTCTGGTCTAGAGGGGTCGGGGCATTACACTAAGCCTTCACTTTTACCTCTAGGAGACCCACATAAGGTACCACCCATTATATCTCTTTATGTATCACGGAAAGAATTGGAATGGAGATACAATATTACTATGGTGTAATTACCCTGGATATTTCATTCGGGGTATGAATAGAGGGCACACATTGGTGTATGTGTTGTCCCCTTGTGGTAGGCGGTTAACCTTTCTTATGGAACCTCTTCATTCTTGAGATGACAGGCTTTGATGTCATTCTTAGAATGGACTAGTCAGTCCACTATCATGCTTTTGTAGACTACTACCATCGAAGGGTATTATTTACATCACCAAAGGGAAGCAGTTATCTATATAAGATTGAGTGGGATGTCCACGCTGGTAGAGTGGGACCAGAGCATCATGGTCTAGGCGGAGTGTCATCCCATATTAAAACTGTAACATACCAAGTAAGTAATGAATAATAGATATTTTTATCTATGTCTATTTATGAATTAGATAGTGTGTTTGAGGCTTAAAATGAGAATAAATCCAACCTAAATCATGGAATACTCTAGTATTTTTAAAAGATTGTTTTACCACCTTTTGATGGTGAACCATTTTTAAATCTATATTTTGACAATTTTATAAGCTATATTTCACAAAATAAACTTAATCTTTATGATTGGTACATTGAAATTTACTTTGGATAAATTTTTGGTATTTTTCTGATAATGTTCATTTTTTTAGGAATAGTGAAAAGTGTTTTATTTTAATTCAAAACCAATTTTTAATCGAATTTATTTATATAGTTATATTATCTTTTTAATTGGTTTTAAAGTTTAAATAGAATATATTTTTAACATGTAATCCAATGGTGGACATTGGAATTAATTTCACTTTGATATCGGACTTGAACTAGTGTCAATCTTTTGATACTCTTTGTTTCATAAAAAACACGCTATTTGCTTTGACAGCGGGAATTAATTATTAAATTAATTAATGCAACTTATACGTTTGGAATTTTGTAAAATGGACTTCATTTTTGAATTAGGAATATCTAATATAACTTAGGGTGATGTTTTGGTATTTTTCTGAGAAACTTCAATTTTTGATGAATAGTGAAACCACTAAGTGGTAGTTAAAGAAACTGATTTTTCGTTTAAATGAAACTTTGCCACTTCTGTGTTTTGAATTTCAAAAATCCGACATACAAGGTTGTCATTAAGAAGTAAAATGTGGTTCAATGGGATTAAAATAATTTTTTGGTGAATAGTAACTTATTAATTTTTTAATCGCAATTAGAGGTAATTAGTGCAATTTAAGGCAAAAATGATATTATAATAAAAAGAAAATACCTAGAAACATGTCATACCCTTATTGGATGTGTCTTGGCCGACCAAGAAAAGCCATGGGTCAACTTGGGGACCCCGTGGAGCCACTTTGGTAGGAAAATGACATTAATATCTTTTTATTTAATGTTAAAGTAAAAATGACACAAACATGAGATGTTTTACTAAAACAATTTTTACATAGGGTTATACAAGTCAGAGTTTTGACTATAAATATTCATTGGAAAGATAAAAATATTTCCTACATCATAGTATTTTTTTATTAATTTTAGACTTTAAATAGAATTAATTATTTAGGACATCATCATGATGTAGCGATTACCACATTAATAAAGGATTTAAATAAAATGAAAAGATAATGTAAACTCTATGACCTACACATGTCCAAAACCTATTGGATGGGTATATTTAGAACCCTTATCACCTTATCATAGAATTATATCAATGTGGGACCTCTTAAATCCGAATCTCATTTTAAAATAAAGTAACTTTTCATTACTTTCCAAGAGTGCCCCTCCTCTCCTCTTATAAAAGGCCCCAACCTCTACCTCTTTACCCAAACTTCCAAAGCCTTTGGCTCGGCCAACCCCTACCCATTTTGTCTCTCCACATCCCTCTATTACTCCTTGAAGCCTCACTTTGGGAATAAGTCTTCCCAAGTAAGCCGTTGAGCTCAAACCAAAGGGAGTTACCCGATTTTAAGGTAATGTCTTCTTTTGAGTCCTTTTGTTTTATTTTGCTTCTCCAACCCCATAATCTCTTTTTTTATTTTCTTTTGTAACAAATCCAGTATATTCAATACACTAGGATGTTTTTATAAGAAGGATTCTAGATACACTTACACACACCTACATCTAATGGTTAAAGAACATACTATTTCCGTGGATGGCGAATTTCTGCCTCCCAAAATGATGATTATTCAAAATTATTTTAACTCATTAAAAGGTGGACATTAAGATGAAAATTTATTTATATATGATATATAATATGTTTATGTTTTCCTTAATCTTCTGTATTTTTCATTTTGGGCATACCTTTATGGTTTCCATTATGGGTAAATGTGATATCTTCATTTAAGGAAGTGCGGACTACCGCCCCTCAAAGTGATTTGATTCGTTAATTCCATATGTGGGATGTATAAAGGATGTAATTAATGATTTTATATATGATATTATACTGGGATTATAATATACCATTATATCATTATGATTCCATTTCATAAAATACGAAATAGAAATGAAAGTAGCGTTCATGCGTACGTACGGCTTACCGTCTCCATGAACGATGCATTTCATTTCTTACCTCTAAACGTTATGTAATATTATAAATGCATGTATATACTTGTTATATATGATTTATAAATCATGATTATAACTCTGGATATAATGGATACATGAAAAACTTGTAATTATAAAGATCATATTTTGACTCAAGTACCAATGATCGTTAAAATGAACGTTATTAACTAACCTAATTACATATTATTCATGACATGGTAATAAGTGATATAAAAGGAATAATGAACATGAAAAAGGTTCTTAAGCAAGTATAAATTAACTCAAGTTTATTATTCAGGACATTAAAGAATGATCGAGTCAAGTCGGACCCGAGGTATGGGACTTCGTCTCAATCTCCTTTCATTGAGGCATATTTTGTTTTATACACAACTTTATTTTATACGGTGTATAAACCCTTTTGACTTTTACGTCTATCCCAATGGAATATTTTTTTATATGAATCCTTTTACCAATTGACAAAAGGGAATGTTTTTGTCGTACGTCTGCGGCGACAACGTCTTCTCCTCCGCCATGACCATTATTTGAGTTTCGACTTCCTCTACAAGCCATACCTTTTTTTTAAAGAAAAATAAATATCATGTTTTACTTTTCTTTTATTTTGGTATTGAAAATGGTTTTCATAATGTTTTTATATCAATGTGTTGTATTGATATCTTGTGATTGAAAGGTGGAAATGTTATGTTTCCTTTATGCATGTTTTATGTGATACGATTATGTTATGGTTCTTGGGAATTATTATGAAGACGGGTGGTTCCGTGATAAAATAAGGGCGGGTGAGCCCGATATAGCTCTCCAATGCATTGGGTAATGCGAAGGAGTGAAACGTTAAGGTTTCTACGAAGAGATTTAGGGAATATACTGTGATGGGTATTCCAAATGTATCCAAGAGGGTTACTCCCTACGTAAGAATGTTATGAATGCCTCAAGTTACCTTTATGTCTTATGATTTCTATGATTTATTCATGATTTGATGAGGTATGTTAAAGTGAATTTGTTTTATGGGTAATGTATGATTTCACTCTTACGTATATATGTACTCATGTTTCCTTTCCATATTTTTATATCCCTTACTGAGCTTTTTATGCTCATCCCACGTTTTTGAAATATTTTTCACAGGTCAAGGGAAAGGTACATGATATGATGATAGTGTCAAGGAAGTGTCAAAAAAGAATCCATGTTTTATTTTAAATATGTTTCCATTGATGGGAAAAATGAATACTAACTTTTATGTAACCACTTTGTTTAAATGTTGAATGTAATGAAAGTTTTATGTTCTAATTCTCTAAAACTCTAAACCTGAAAAGATCCTCAAGGTGTAATCTTGTAATAACTCTAGATTTAGTAAGGTTTAAGGATGGGGCCTTATAGTTGGTATCAAAGGTCGGTTTAGATAAATTTAGAAGTTAGAATTCTATTAAATTATTATCCAAATTTTTTTATGGTCAAATTGAAATGATATAGAATTTTAAGATTAACATGTTGCTTCATCTAAGAAATGTTTGTTCAAAATGGTTTTCCGCAGAGGAAACCGGGAAGCAGTGCTAGGAAGGCATATAGAAGGAAATAACCTTCCGAATCAGCATCCTAAGATTGTCGGAATTGTAACTGAACAGTTTGTTGCAGTAATGGAACATTTGACTCAAGCGATAAATGGTGGTGGTATCCATGCACGAGATCAGCCAGATCAACCATAAAGGAACATGTCAGTGGTGGAACATTTCATGAGGCAACATCCCCCATCATTCAGAGGATCATCTGACCCTGTGCTAGCTGAAGGGTGGATTAATGCATTGGAGAAGATTTTCGATGTCATGGGGTGTTCAGACAATCAAAAGGTTAGTCTTGCTATTTACCATTTGGAGGGTGAAGCAGATCAGTGGTGGTCGATGGTTAAAAATATCAGGGACGCTGATGAGATTGATGCTCTCGACTTGGATGAATTTAAAGGTATGCTTCTTGAGAAGTATTTTCCTAAGGCTGTTCGACTTAGGATGGAAATGAAATTTTTGGAATTGAGGCAAGAGGAAGAATCAGTGGCTGCCTATGAATAAAGGTTCACTCGATTGGCAAGGTATGCTCCAAATTTTATCTGAGACCTTGATAGTAAAATCAATCGTTTTTACTCAAGGTTAAAGCCAAAATATCGAAGGGATTTAGCTTCTAGTGAGTTTAAAAGTTATGAAAAGCATGTTTGATGTGCTGAGAAGGTCGAAATGGAGTTTTCCAATGATCAACTGTTCTATAACAACCAACAAAAGAAGAGAACGAGGTGGCAGGAGAAACGAAAGAATTCTTCAAAAAAGTCTGATGGTAAGAAAACTATGTTTCCAGTTTGTGATGAATGTGGTAAAAGGCATGCTAGGGAATGTCTTATGAATTCTGGAAAGTGCTACCGATGTGGTAATATGGGACATAAGGCTCGTGATTGCACTGAAAAAGATCAAGGTGAAGGTAAGACCAAATTTGATTTACAGTTAGTTAAATGTTTTAAGTGCAATTAGATGGGTCACTATGAAAATGAGTGTCCGACAAAGAGCTCGAGTGATGGGAAGCAGTTAGACTAAAAGCAGAAAGGGGTGGTGAAATCCTTTGCAACTACTTCAGCAGATGTCGCGCCATCAAATGAAGTTGTATCAGGTACTTTGTTTGTTTTTTCATATTATGCCAGTGTGTTGTTTGATTTGGGGTCTACACATTATTTCATCTCTGAAAACATTTCTATTAAAATGGGAATACCATCTCAAGAAATGGATCCTGAACTTTTGGTAAAAATACCTGGGGAAAATTTTGAGGCAAAAAGAATTTATAAGAATCATCTTATCCTTATCTGTGGAGAGAACCTACTTGCTAACCTTATTGTTTTACCTATGGTAGAGTTTGATGTTATCCTGGGTATGGATTGGCTCTCTATTTACCATGCTAAGATTGACTGTAGAGCTAAAGAAGTTTCTTTTTAGAAATACTTTCAGTTTGTGTACAAGAATGAACCCTTACTGTTGATAACTTATCAAGAGGCCAAAAAACTTGTAAAAGATGGAAATGAATGTTACCTTGCACACATCATTGAAAACAAAGGAACTGTCCAGATTAATGACGTGCCAGTGGTAAATGAGTATCCTGATGTTTTTCCTGATGAGTTTCCTGGAATAATACCATATCACGAAGTTGAATTTACTGTTGAATTAGTTCCTGATGCTAAGCCAATTTCAAAACCCCCTTATCGAATGGCTCAAATTGAAAATTTAGAGTTGAAGGAGCAATTTCATGATTTATTAGAGAAAGGTTTCATTCGACCTAGCATATCACCATGGGGTGCTCTTGTTTTATTTGTTAAAAAGAAAGATGGTTCAATTAGACTTTGCATTGATTATAGAGCCTTGAATAACATCACTGTTAAGAAAAAATATCCTTTGCCTCATATTGATGATTTGTTTGATCAGCTCCAGGGAGCTCAGTATTTTTCAAATATTGACCTGAGATCGGGGTACCATCATTTGAAGGTAAAGGAATCAGATGTTCTGAAGACTGTATTTCGTACAAGATATGTCCATTATGAATTTGTAGTAATGCCTTTTGGGATAACTAATGCGCCTGCTGTATTCATGGAATTAATGAATAGAATTTTCCAGGAGTTATTGGATAAGTTTTTGGTTTTTTTCATTGATGATATTTTGGTGTTTTCTAAAAGTAATGAAGAGCATGAAAGACATTTAAGGGTTATATTGCAAACCATAAAAGAAAATAAAATGTATGGAAAATTCAGCAAGTGTGAGTTTTGGTTGCAATAAATTTCTTTCCTTGGTCACATTGTTTCTAAAGATGGAATAACTGTTGATCCTGCAAAAACAAAGGTTGTTGAAGAATGGCCAAGACCCACAAATGTAACTGAGATTCATAGATTCCTTGGTTTGTCAGGCTATTACCGAAGGTTTGTTAGAAAATTTTCACAGTTATCTAGTCCAATGACTAAGCTGACTCGGAAGGGTGTTAAGTTTATCTGTAAAAAAGAATGTGATGATTGTTTTCATGAACTGAAAAGAAGATTGGTGAATGCTCCAGTTTTGGCACTACCTTCCAGGAATGGGGTGTTTTTTATCTACAGTGATGATTCATTGAAAGGACTTGGTTGTGTCCTAATGCCGAATGATCAGGTAATTGCTTATGCTTCACGACTGTTGAAAACTCATGAGGTAAATTACCCTACACATGATTTGGAAATAGCTGCTGTTGTTTTTGCTATAAAAATTTAGAGGTATCATTTTTATGGAGTAAAGTGTAAAATATATACTGATCACAAAAGTTTAAAGTATATATTCACTCAGAAAGAATTGAACATGAGACAAAGGAGATGGATAGAATTAATCAAGGATTATGATTGTACAATTCATTACCATCCAGGAAAAGCAAATAAAGTGGCTGATTCTTTGAGTTGAAAAAGTAATGCTTCATTAACAATGTTGCATTTGGAACATGATCCTTTGGTTAGGGATTTTATGAACTTTGACATAGAAGTTTTTGGTGCAGGATGTTATTCTGTTTTGTTTCAGGTATCAGTGAAATCTTCTTTATCAGACAGAATCAAGAAAGCATAGAAGCAAGACAGTGAGTTGCAGAAAAAGGTAGAGCTGGTTCAGAAAGGTAAGTTTCATGAATTCAACATTGATAGTGATTGTGTTTTGAGATTTGGGAAGAGAATATGTGTGCCTTGTGATTCACAGCTGACGAGAGAGTTGTTATGTGAAGCTCATAGTTGTCCGTTTTCAGTTCATCCTATAAGTACTAAGATGTACAGAGATTTGCGGGAGTATTACTGGTGGGATGGAATGAAAAGAGATATTTCTGATTTTATAGTGAAGTGTTTGACTTGTCAACAGGTTAAAGCAGAGTAGCAGTTAACGAAAGCGATGCTTCAGCCTTTACTAGTTCCAGAGTGGAAATGGGAAAACATAACCATGGACTTTGTTGTGGGATTGCCGAAGACACCTCGAGGTAATAATTCAATTTTGGTTATTGTTGATCGCTTGACTAAATCTGCTCATTTCCTTGCTATACGAGATACTTTTTCCCTAGATCAACTTTCCCGTTTGTATCTTAAAGAGATAGTAAGGTTACATGGAGTTCCTCTCTCCATTGAATCTTACCGTGATCCGAGGTTCACTTCTAACTTTTGGAAAGGCCTTCAGAAGTCGTTGGGTACTGAATTAAATTTTAGTACAACTTTTCATCCTCAATTAGATGGGCAGTCAGAACGAAAAATTCAGACTTTGGAAGATATGCTACGTGCTTGTTTGATGGATTATCAGGAATGTTGGGACCAATATCTTTCTTTGGTTGAGTTTTCTTATAATAACAGTTTTCATTCTAGTATACAGATGCCACCATTTGAGGAGTTATATGGGAAGCGGTGTAAAACTCTAGCTTTTGGGATGAAGTGGGTGAAAGGAAGCTGATGGGACCAGAAATGGTAGAAGATATGGCATAAAAAGTTCAGCTGATACAAAAACACATGAGAACAGCTCAGAGCAGGAAGAAGAGTTATGCGGACAACAGGAGGAAGGATCTCTCTTTTGAGGTAGGTGATCATGTTTTTCTCAAAGTATCACCATGGAAAATTGTGATGCGATTTGGTAAGAAAGGAAAGATGAGTCCAAGGTTCATTGGACCATATGAAATTCTGGAGAGAGTTGGATCAGTTTCATACCAAGTGGCTTTACCTCCGAGTTTATCTCGGGTACATAATGTTTTTTATGTTTCGATGCTGAGAAAGTATATGCCAGATCCATATCATGTTTTGAGTCTAGAGTTAGTTCAGCTGGAAGAGAACCTATCATATGAGGAACAACCGGTCCAGATTCTTGACCACGAGGAGCAAGTGTTACGGAATAAGGTGATTCATCAGGTAAAGGTTTTGTGAAAAAACCCACATGATTGAAGAGGCAACATGGGAATCTGAAAATGCAATGAGGGATAAATACCCCCACTTATTCGATAAGTAAATAAATTGTGGGGACGCAATTTTCAAAAGGGGGGAAGGATGTAACATCCCAAGTAAGCAATGAATAATATATATTTTTATCTATGTTTATTTACGAATTAGATAGTGTGTTTGAGGCTTAAAATGAGAATAAATCCAACCTAAATCATGGAATACTCTAGTATTTTTAAAAGATTGTTTTACCGCCTTTTGATGGCGAACCATTTTTAAATCTATCTTTTGACAATTTTATAAACTATATTTCTCAAAATAAACTTATTCTTTATGATTGGTACATTGAAATTTACTTTGGATAAATTTTTGGTATTTTTCTGATAATGTTCATTTTTTTAGGAACAGTGAAAAGTGTTGTATTTTAATTAAAAACCACTTTTTAATAGAATTTATTTATATAGTTAGATTATCTTTTTAATTGGTTTTAAAGTGTAAATAGAATATATTTTTCCCATTTAATCCAATGGGGGACATTGGAATTAATTTCACTTTGAAATCGGACTTGAACTAGTGCCAATCTTTTGATACTTTTTGTTTCATAAAAAAACACCCTATTTGCCCTGACATCAGGAATTAATTATTAAATTAATTAATGCAACTTATATGTTTGGAATTTTTTAAAATGGACTTCATTTTTGAATTCAGAATATCAAATATAGCTTAGGGTGATGTTATGGTATTTTTTTGAGAAACTTAAATTTTTGATGAATAGTGAAACCACTAAGTGGTAGTTAAAGAAACTGATTTTTCGTTTAAATGAAACTTTTCCACTTCTGTGTTTTGAATTTCAAAAACCTGACATACATGTTTGTCATTAAGAAGTAAAATGTGGTTCAATGGGATTAAAATAATTTTTTGGGGAATAGTAACTTATTAAGTTTTTAATCGCGATTAGAGGTAATTAGTGCAATTTAAAGAAAAAATGATATTATAATAAAATGAAAATACCTAGACACATGTCCTACCCTTATTGGATGTGTCATGGAAGACCAATACAAGACATGGGTCAACTTGGGGACCCCATGGAGCCACTTTGGTAGGAAAATGACATTAATATCTTTTTATTTAATGTTAAAGTAAAAAATACACAAACAATAGATGTTTTACTAAACAAAATTTTACATGGGGTTATACAAGTCAGATTTTTGACAATAAATATTAATTGGAAAGATAAAAAGATTTCCTAAATCATAGTATTTTTTTCATAATTGTTAGACATTAAATAAATTAAATTATTTATGACATCATGATGATGCAGTGATTACCTCATTAATAAAGGATTGAAATAAAATGAAAAGATAATGTAAAATCTATGACTTACACATGTCCAAAACCTATTGGATGGGTATATTTAGAACCCTTATCACCTTATAATCTAATTATATCAATGTGGGACCTCTTAAATCCGAATCTCATTTTAAAATAAAGTAACTTTTCATTAGTTTCCAAGAGTGCCCCTCCTCTCCTCTTATAAAAGGCCCCCACCTCTACCTCTTTACCCACTATTACAAAGCCTTTGGATCGGCCAACCCCTACCCATTTTGTCTCTCCACATCCCTCTATTACTCCTTGAAGCCTCACTTTGGTCAGAAGTCTTCCCAAGGAAGCCTTTGAGCTGAAACCAAAGGGAGTTACCCGATTTTAAGGTAATGTCTTCTTCTGAGTCCTTTTGTTTTATTTTTCTTCTCCAACCCCATAAACTCTTTTTATTATTTTATTTTGTAACAACTCCAGTATCTTAAATATACTAGGATGTTTTTATAAGAAGTATTATAGCTACAATTACACACACCTACATCTAATGGTTAAAGAACATACTGTTTCCATGGATGGCGAATTGCTGCCTCCCGAAACGATGATTACTCAACATTATTTTAACACCTTAAAAGGTGGACATTAAGATGAAAATATATTTATATATGATATATAATATGTTTATGTTTTCCTTAAGCTTCTGTATTTTTCATTTTCGGCATACCTTTATGGTTTCCATTATGGGTAAACGCGATATCTTCATTTAAGGAGGTGCAGACTACCGCCCCCTCAAAGTGATTTGATTCGTTAATGCCATATGTGGGACGTATAAAGGATGTAATTAATGATTTTATATATGATATTATACTGGGATTATAATATACCATTATATCATTATGATTCTATTTCATAAAATATGAAATAGAAATGAAAGTAGCGTTCATGCGTACGTAAGGATTACCGTCTCCATGAACGGTGAATTTCATTTCTTACCTCTAAACGTTATGTAATATTATAAATGAATTTATATACTGGATATATATGATATATACATCATGATTATAACTCTGGATATAATGGATACATGAACGACTTGTAATTATAAAGAGCATATTTTGACTCAAGTACCAATGAACGTTAAAACGACCGTTATTAACTAAAATAATTACATAGTGTTCATGACATGGTAATAAGTGATATAAAAGGAATAATGAACATGAAAAAGGTTCTTAAGAAAGTATAAATTAACTCAAGTTTATTATTCAGGACATTAAAGAACGATCAAGTCAAGTCAGACCCGAGGTATGGGACTTCGTCTCAATCTCCTTTCATTGAGGCATATTTTGTTTTATACACAACTTTCTTTTATACGGTGTGTAAACCCCTTTGACTTTTACGTCTATCCAAAAGGAATCTTTTTTTATACGAAGCGTTTTACAAATCGACAAAAGGGAATGTTTTTGTCATACGTATGCGGCGACAATGTCTTCTCCGTCGCCGTGACCATTATTTGAGTTTCAGCTTCCTCTACAAGCCATACCTTTTTTTAAAGAAAAATAAATACCATGTTTTACTTTTCTTTTATTTTGGTATTGAAAATGTTTTTCATAATGTTTTTACATCAATGTGTTGTATTGATATCTTGTGATTGAAAGGTGGAAATTGTATGTTTCCTTTATGCATGTTTTATGTGATACGATTATGTTATGGTTCTTGGGAAATGTTATGAAGACGGGTGGTTCTGTGATAAACTAAGGGCGGGTGAGCCCGATATAGCTCTCCAATGCATTGGGTAATGCGAAGGAGTGAAACTTTAAGGTTTCTCCGAAGAGATTTAGGGAATATACTGTGATGGGTATTCCAAACGTAACCAAGAGGGTTACTCCCTACATAAGAATGTTATGAATGCCTCAAGTTACCTTTATGTCTTATGATTTCTATGATTTATTCATGATTTGATGAGGTATGTTAAAGTTCTTTTGTTTTATGGGTAAAGTATGATTTCACTCTTACGTATATATGTACTCATGTTTTCATTCCATATTTTTATATCCCTTACTGAGCTTTTTACGCTCATCCCAAGTTTTTGAAATGTTTTTCAAAGGTCAAGGGAAAGGTACATGATATGATGATAGTGTCAAGGAAGTGTCAAGAAAGAATCCATGTTTTATTTTAAATATGTTTACATTGATGGAAAAAATGAATACTATCTTTTATGTAACCACTTTGTTTAAATGTGGAATGTAATGCAAGTTTTATGTTCGAATTCTCTAAAACTATAAACCTGAAAAGATCCTCAAGGTGTAATCTTGTAATAACTCAAGATTTAGTAAGGTTTAAGGCTGGGGCCTTATAAAAATAATATTCATAGAGGATCAGAGTTTTCACTAAACTGATTTTCCTCCACTAGTGGATCATTTTATGTATGACTTTTTCAATGAATTTTATGGATCACCTACTGAGAGAGAGGTATAGTTTACAATTGAGCTAGTTCTAAGAGAAAATCTAGTGTCTATTCTTCCATACAAAAAGGAACCTACTGAGCTTTTAGATCTCAATATGTAGCTAGAGTATTTAGAGGCCAAAGGTTTTATATGGATCATTATATCCTCTTGGGGTTATACTGTTCTTTTTTCCATGAAATGGGAAGGAACCTTATGTTTACGTGTGGATTATAGAATGTTGAGAAATATTACAGTCAATAATTGTTGTCCACTACCTTTAATAGATGATCTTTTCAACTAGATCTGATGAGAAAAGGTCTTCTCTAAGCTTGATCTAAGATTGGGCTATCATCAGGTGTGTGTCAGGCCATCAAACATACCTCGTACATCCATTTGTAGAAGGTATGGTATGTATGAGTTACTTGTTATGATATTCAGTCTTACAAATGTGACCTCCATTTTCATGGCTTTGATGAATAGGGTTTTCCAGCCCTATTTGAATTCTTTTGTCGTGGTATTTTTGGAAGACATCTTGGTGTATCTCACACTCATAGAGACCATTCCAAACATCTTGATATCATTCTGAGTACACTAAGAGAGAATCATCATTACTCAAAGCTTGTTATGTTCCACTTCTATATTAACAAAGCTCTCTTCTTGGGTCATATAATATCAGAATCAGATGTATCTATTGACCTAGAAAATGTTATTGTTGTAGTTTCCCAGATGTAGCCCAATAATTTGTTTGATATACAGGGTTTCATGGGGATTTCTGGATATTACATGAATTTCATACAACAATTTTCTCACCTTTCTTTACCTCTTACATGTATTACAATGAAGGGTGTCAAGATCATATGGTTAGAGGCATGTAAGAAATCCTTTTAGGAGCTGAAAGCAAGGCTTGTATCAGCACATATTCTGACTCTTCCAGAGCAAGTCATAGGTTATGGAATCTTCTATGATGCATTAGGCACTGTCCTAGGATAAGTACTATTGTATGAAGATAGATTCGTTGAGTATGGATCTTAGCAGCAAAGGCCTCATGAGAGAAATTACCCAATGCAAAAAATTTAGCTAGTGGCTTTTTTCTATTCCTTACGTTACTGGAGATATTATCTGATGGAAGAACTCTTTGTGGTGGAAGCAGACTACAAGAGCATTAAATATATCTTTTATCAACATGAAATGAACATCCGACAGCAAATATGGGTTGAGTATCTACAATAATTTGATTTAAATCTTACCAATATTCCAGGGAAGGGAAATGTGGTTGCAAATGCACTGAGTCAGAAAACTCAAGCACAGATCGTACAGGATACTGTTGATGTATAGAAGTTAATACAACTTTTTTATCAAGGTTCATCTAGAGTTTCATGATAGTCACGAGCAGTCTTACCTCTCATCCTTGACAGATACCTCTTACCTCATTGGGAAGGCTAAGGGTAGACAATTTTCAAATCATTAATGCTTGGTTCTCCATGATAGTATATCTAAAGATAATCTGCCTCTAGATTGGTCTTTGGACAAGAATGATATCATGTGTCTACGTGGACGTATCTGGGTTCCTGAAGATATGAGAGAGGAGTTGATGAAAAATTCTCACGCTTCACAATGGGTAGTTCATCAAGTTATCTCCAAGATGTATCGAGATATTTGATTCTAGTATTGGTGGCCTAGGATGAAATGAAAGATAAAAAGATTTATCTTAAGGTGTTCCACTAGACAGTAGGTGAAGGTGGGGAACCAGAGACCTATAGGCTTGCTATAGCTTCTTCCAGCCCTGTAATGGAAATGGGAATATGTTTCCATGGATTTCATTATTGGATTACCTAGGTCACTAAGGGTTCGCGATGCTATCTAGGTAGTAATTCACCGACTAATGAAATCATCCCACTTCATTCCTATTCAGGAAATTTTCTTAATTGATAAATAGGGAAGACTGTATGTCCATGAAATCATACATCTACCTAGGCTTCCACGTACCATTGTTTCAGATAGGGATTCACGTTTCATGTCTCGGTTAGGGTAGGTATTTTAGAATGCTATGGAAACATAAATTATTCTAATTATATCTTTTCAGCCTCATATGGATGGACAATCGTAACGGACGATACATGTTCTATAGGACATGCTCCGAGCATGTGTCCTTGATTTTGGAGGTTCATGGTAGAAGTATAACCCTCTCATTGGGATATCTTATAATAAAAAATTTTATGCCACAATTCAAATGGATCCAATTGAATCCTTTTATGGTAGGCCATTCCGTTCACCCCAGTACTGGTTAGAAGCTAGTGAGGCTGCCCTAATAGGTCCCTGTATCATTCATGAGACTTGAGTGCAGGTCTAGATAATCAGGAAGTAGATGAATACTGCTCAGTTGAGACAAAAATATTATTCCAATCTCCATTGACAACCTCTAGAGTTCAGAGTTAGGGATTGTGTTTTCCTTTGAGTATCACCTAGGCTAGGGTATAGATAGTTAGGGAAGTAGGTAAAGTTGTTGCCTCGCTACCTGGGGTCGTTCAATATTCTAGAGATACTCAAGCTAGTAGCCTATTGTTTTTTACTACCTCATAGGTATCAAGAAATTCAATATGTATTTCATGTTTCACAACATCACCAATATTATGCTATCTCATGAGATACCTTTGATCCTGATGATGTTGAGTTAGATGATGATTCTACCTTTTAGGAGTATTCAGTACACATCATTGATCAGAGCACGATGTCTCTCCAAGTTTGGTATGTCCTTCTAGTATGGGTGCTATGGTAGCACAACCACATGCTGAACGAGACTTGGGAGCAGGAGGCTAACGTACATCCCCAACTGCTAGAGTTGTTCTCAGACAATGTTTCTCCACCCTTGTAAGGTGAACTCCGAGATGAGTTCTTTTAAAGGGGAAATATTGTAAGAACCTGATTTTTCACTTAGGTATAGATCCTTTAAATTTCAATCTACATCATTTATTTTTACCGATTATGGATTACTAATGTGATTAAAATGTGTTAAGGATGTCTGGGGCTTTTTTGGAGCTTGGAACACCTCTTTTTGGGAAAACAAGCCAAGACACAGGGTTTTTTCATGGTTAGCGCATAGTTTTCCTAACCGTTCATAATGTGTTTTCTGGGTAGAAACACCTCGCATGGTTGGTGCATTACCGTGGGGCCTAACCATGTAAAGTGACCTTCTTCCAATGTACTCTTTCATAGTCTTTTCACGGTTAGACCGAATCGTGCAAATGGTTTTTTTTCAGATAGAACCATCTCACACGGTTTTCGAATGGTTTGTCAAACCGCGTGGAAAACCATGCACAAGCTATTTTTTCGGTAAATTCCTTGTTCTTCACTTAATGATATATTAAGCCACCTATTCATACCCAAATCATAAACCAGAGGAATTTACCTCCATTTTCACATAATTGGATATTTTTGAAGACCTAATCAATGGATCAATAGATATCATTCATCTGGAAACTGATTGAGCATCCTTTCATCACTTTGGATGTGCAATGGTAAGTAATCGAGTGTGTTTGAGCCGTTCTTCCTTGATTTTTCTCTCAACCTAGTTATCATGGTTTGAGAATTTTTCACCTTCTCTTAGATCTACTCCAATTAGAGGAAAATCAAGGGTCGATATTAGAGGAGGAGTGTCGTACAACCCTAAGGTTGGTGGTATATAATTTACCCTTAATGTTATCAATATTGTAATATATGTGTGGGGCCCACCAATTTCATTGGATGCAATTATTTGAATTTATATCCAATTCTTATACTCATTATAACTATATGTTTATGCACTTTACAAGTATGTGAGTAGTTTTTAGTGGTTATTCCCATAACTATATTCATCCCATGTAGGATTTTATTCCATAATTGTCATTTTGGTGTTTTGAAATGATTGAGCCACCGTTTGGGTGGGCCTTGGCTTGACCTTCCTAAGGGTAAGAGTTTATAAATTAAATGACTTATTTATATTTTTTATCGCATAATGGAATATACCATGTATTATCACCACTTTACCCACCAATAGTAAGTGTTTTAAATTGATAAATAAATGTGAATGATTAATTTGTTGCATATCTGTAGAACCCCTTACTACATTAATGGAAGGTAGCGGAATGAACCTTGAAGATGGATTATTCCTTAACTGGATTAAATGGTTTCATGATACTAGTCCTTTTCACACAAATTAAAGGAAATACATGAACCAAATGACTTTATAAAAAGGTTTCATGCTACTTGACCTTATCACAGTAATGTAAGGAAAAGACCCAACTGAAGGAGATATTACATGACTTCATAATCAAATAAGAATGGCCTGACTTGATCTCACCTTTAACTCTTATCGGAGAATGCCAGAGCACTCATGAACCTCATTTTGATCCAAGGATACAACTTTCTTAGGTTTAAACCAACCTAGATCTTGATTCTTGTCTATTCTTGGATGCCTGGTATGACACCTTAAGATCCTTTCATTACCATTATAGGATTCCTAGTATACACTTCTTAGATCCAGTAATGAAAATATGGTTCCATGGTTAAATTACATCAGACCCGGTCTTTTCATAGCCCTGTTTTACCTTGGATGAACTCCTTGGACATGGTAGGCAGCTCATTGTAGAATTACTTGGAAAATGCTCATTGGATTACACTCTTAACCCCTACCAGGTTACATTTATTACTGAGTTGGTGCCCCTTGATGTCTATGTCTCATTGGTTATTACCTTGGGACTTCATTACTAAATATCATTGTAGGATACCTTCTTACATCCCGTAACTTTTACTATTATTAACATGTGTCATATTATAAAATATTGATAATAAAATAATGAATTAGTTACATGATCAAACCCCAACCAAGGGATGAAGTGAGTACATGGTTATTTAGTTACATTGCACTATTTTTCATTATATATGCATGTTTTCACACTATTGTAATCCATTACACACGCAGAATGTTATAGACACCGTTCGTGGTGACCCACTTAGATTTATCCCACACACTCTCCAAGAACTGTTTTGTACTTAGAGTAGATTATATGACTGTAGGTGTTGATAAAGGGAAGCACTAGACTTCAAATACTTTATTTATTGTTGTTTAGGATGAATATTGATGGTAGATGAAAATGCCAGATCTAGGGATTCTTGGGTTAGTCTTTTATTTCCACTATATTATTATGGAATTTGTTATGTCTGATGTATTGTATGCATGCTTTCTACTTTTCTATTATATGAAATATCAGCATATATTATTGAATATTATTCTAGTTTTTTCAGTTATTTTTTTTGTCTTTATTTTTCTGATGTTTCTTCTGTTTACTTACTTTTCTTTCTCTATTTACCTATTTTTACATCCATATGGTGAACTACACTTTGGTAATGAGGGAGTAGTCTCCCCATGGACACACCCTATACCCTCCCTGTTAGTCAGAAGACTCTTGAATTTAGGGATATGTGATTGAGTCCATGTGGTCCTCCAGGATCGTGGAACCTATTTAAGTGTAATCTGGGTCTGCGATGTCAAACATAACCAGAAATAAAAAATGGATATTCAGAGATAATCCCATAACTTATGTCCAAAATTGTTCATTACATGAACTAAATATCCTAGATAATCAAATTAGATACAGTAATTAATTAATTAAAAACCATTTTATAAAATTATTTTGTTTATTAAAAAAAAATTAAGTTCATTTTATCCTTTTTGATGAGTTATATGAGACAATTTCATCATTAGAGGGTGTTCATTTCATTTGTTTTCTTCATCGGTTCACTAATATATGTGTATTGAAGATCATGTAAAATGAGAATAGTTATATAGAATTGAAATTATATGTTCTTAATAAAATTATAGAAAAATAAATTGTATTATATATCATTTTTTCATATATGTGGATGATTCATTTGAAAATATGTTAATGATAACCATTTAGATTATTTCAGAATCTTTTCATTCATTGCGAACTAGTTTTGTTTTATTATTTAATATTATGAATATATGCTAGATAAATAATATAAAAAAGGTTATAAAATAAATTTTTAAATCTGTTTTAAGCATTATATTGGTTTTATGACCATCCTTGAAGGTGGTATTTGAAAATTAAAATCCATCATCCATGAAGGTGGTGAATCGACACCTCACGAATGATGTTTTCAATTTTGAAATAAAAGGGAGAGAAGAAGGGGGTTGATGATTGATATTACATCAACATAAGAAAAATATTATATATATGAAACTGAAGTTATCATTAATGATTTTATAGATGAGTTTAGGATAGAATAACAGAAATAAAAAATTGAAATCAAAATAAAATAAAAATGAAAGAAGATTTTACCGCTTGAATTTATCTTCCTTGAGAACCTCCATACAAGACTTGAAAATGGTCTTCTGTTGAGATAAATGGATCTTGGACATGGGGGGAGTATTGTGAATAATATTTGGTAGAAATTGAACAGGATCCGAGGATTATATGGTGTGAAGAGAAGTGGTGGTGATGGGTGGTATTTATAGTGGAGGAGAGGGGCGTTTTTTTGAGTATTTTATTCATTTACTTATTATTTTGGATCAAGGAAAGAAATAGTGTTTATTATTTTGACTAAATAAAGTAACTAGAGAATTTTAGTTCTATATAATGGTTCTTACATCAGCCATACATCATCCATGGCTCAAAAATTCATGTATTTAGAATATACCATAAATTACCATATTTAATTACTCATGAAAAAAATAAACTATTTTATAAAAATCTCAAAAATTCACCCCAACCATTTTTAAACATGTAATAATAAAAAATGAACTCTATTTTATAAAAAAATTCTAAATATGAGACATTTAATTTTTAATTAAAATCATTCTTTACTCGAAAACTACAGTTTTTAAAATTATAATGGATTTTATGACACTTTCAAAAATTATTTATGATCTCATAAAAATATATAATAATCATAAAAAAAACTAATTATTAATTTTTTAATATATTTTATGAATATAAATTCTCTTTTAATTTATTATATTAATTATAAAATTGTAAATAAACATTTATTTTTCACAAAATACTAATAATTAATTTATCATTTTTAAAAAATTATTGTCCTAAACTAAGATATGGTTATATCATATTTTCATTTATAAGATATCCAAATTTTATTTACACTTACATAGGTTAGGTTACTATTCTATTGGTCATATTACTATTCTTAATGGCCATGTTAATATTCCAAAGGACAAGTTACTATTCTTTTTGTATATATTTCTTTACTTCTATAAATTCCTCTTATTTCAAGTATTATTTATTTATAAAGTTTTTATTGTATTCTTTCTATGTTTTTATATGATCTATACTATATTAAAAATTTATATGAATGGAATTTCCATTGGTAAAATTATGAGTTATTGTAGTGCACCTCAGATACTTAAAGATAGCCTCAACAGTAGACCAATGTTGTTCTTATAGGTTAGATTGATAACTTCCTACAATACTCAAGGATCAAGAAACATCCATAATAATATATAAAATACATACATTAATTATTTTATTACAAAATAATATGGTATTTTACTCAGCCTCTCTGTATCTCTCTTATCTTGTGTTTGAGGACACATTTTCTTGGAGAGATGTATACCATGTGGAACTATAACTAATCCCTTATTAGACTTTTCCATACTAAATATCTTTAGTATCTGGTCAATATATATACTTTTACTTACCCCATGAAGCATCTTATATCTATCATGAATGATATTAATCCAAAAAATATAGGTTTTTTCACTTAATTCCTTCTTTGAGAAGATCTTATTTAACCAATCCTCAAATAAATATTAGATTGTCACGTCATTACCAATAATTAATATTTCCTCCAAATATAATACAATTAAAAATGAACATACTCCCTCTAAGATTATTTTAAACACATGGATCACATTAAATATATATAAAACCAAATTCTCATATGGATTCATCGAATCAAATTTTCTATAACCTTCATATTTTCTTAAATAAGTAAATGGATCTTGAAAACATTTATACTTTATTAGCATTTCCTGGAGATAGAAACCTTTTGGTTGTGTCATGAATATATCTCCCCGAAGTTCCTCTGTACGGAAATCAATTTTGATATTCGTATATTAAATCTCAGAGTCATGTAAATCTATTATATTAAGTAGAATTATAATGGATTTAAACATGGTAAGTGGATAACAGGTTTTATCATAGTCTATTCCAAGACAATTATTAAACCCATCAGCTACCAGTTTTTCTTTATAGTTACTCAGTTTACCTTTCATGTCTATTTTTATCTTCAATACCCATTTTGACCCAACATTCTTTACACTAATTGTAATATTGACTAGAACTCATACATGGTTATGATACATGGAATCTATCTCAAAATTTAGGGATTCTTTCTATATTTCATCTTCTATGATCTCTACTACCACATTGTGGTAAATAGGAAAATTATTTTCAACCAATAATTATTCAACATCCTCGATGACTATAAAATAATTTCGTTCTATCTTTTTATCCTCTTTAGTGTTCTTATGTAGTACTTGTGTCTTAGGAACAACCTCTTCTATAGGAACCTATGTAGTTTTCTCCTTCCCCAAATCATCTGTATACAAACAATTAACTTAATAAAAGTTAATATTTCTCCCACTATTAATTTTAGTTATGTTATCCCTCTCAATAAATATTGACTTTATTACCATAATTAATTTCTTATCTTAGGGTTTATAATGTTAATATCCCCTCGCTTCCTTAGGATATCTGATTTAGATACACTTTATGCCCTGAGGTACATGTTCATTGCCAAAATTAACTGTAAAAATTATATCATTCCCCGTGAAACATTACGTGACAACAAAAATTTCATCCCATACATTAATTCATATGGTATTACTTTTACATCATTAGTTGGAACTTGGTTTAGAATTTGTGATGTAACCCATAATTCAGATCCCCAAAAGGATAATGTTTTATTTGAATGACTCATCATCAACCGTGCCATGTTAATAATTGTATGGTTCTTCAATTCACTAACACTATTCCACTATTGTGTATAAGGAGGATTGAGTTGAGATAAAATCCCAAACTCCAATAAAAAATAAATGAACTCTTGGATAAGAAACTCACTAACCTAATCAGATAAAAGCTTCTTTATCTTTTTACTATGTCTATTATATAATTTATCATTGAATTATTTAAATTTAATTATTTGTTTAGACTTATACCTAATTAATTATACACTTCCATGTCTACTCAAGTCCTGAGTAAAATTAATGAGGTATGGATACCCACCTCTAGCTTCTACTATAAAATGTCAACATATATCAATGTGTTACAATTTTAGAATATCTATGGCACTTTAACCCATATGTCCAGAAGGGGTATTGGACATCATACCTTGTAAATATGAGAGATATATATATAAATGGGTTTTATTTTAAAAGAATCTAAATATCCATCTTAATTGATCTTTTTCAGTCACTTTTTTCTTAAAAAATTCATTGATGCCACAGTTGGGTGTGAAATGAGTTAAGTGAACTTGATTTTTTGTAAATTTAAGATACTTAATTTTCATAATTTGATATATATTGGCCATTATTTAAATTTATAATACTGTAAAATATGTTTTCTTTATAAAGGAACCGTATTTTATTTCTAAATATGAAAATAAAACCATCTTTATATGGATAGTATATATAAATTATGTTTTTGGTGTATTTTGGTATATAATAATAGTATCTCCAAACCAAGATCATTCATGTTATAAATAAAATGTGGTAGAATTATATATCTAAGGTATAAATTCATAATCTTTTGACTACTCAGAGATCAAACCCTCACATGTAAATCTTTCATAATTTTCAAAGTGCCTTCATTTTCGTACATATGTGAGTACCACAAGATATATCTAATACCCAATTAATAGATATGGAAATATTATATATGATAATGAATTCACATAGAATTTTTCCTATCTTATTTAATTGGGTGCAGTTCTTCTTCCAGTGTCACATCTTTCCATAAGAAAAACATACTACATATTTTTTCTTAATCTATCTTTAGATCTTCATCATCTTAGAAGGATGGTTATCATGATCCATAGACATTGAGTGAGCCATGGTCTCATTAACATGTTCTTACTTTCATTCAATACAAGTATCATATGTTTGTCATGCCTCATGTCCTTATCAACTTGGTGAATCAAGGTAAGGAGTTCTGAGAGAAACTTCTCACTATTTTTTATAATATAATTAAAAATAATAACAGAGAATCTCAAAGGTAATGGAAATAAAATGACATATTTGTGATTTAATATCAAAATGTACATGCATTCTACGTATCCAATCAAATTGAATACATGGGGCCCAGTTGGCACTAACTCTCCTTTCTTGCATATGAATAGTACATTAGATATATCATATCTCTCTTGACATTCCTTATCTCGATTAAGATCATGAAGGTAAGACATCATGATACATGAATCCCTTTCCTCATGTTGATTCATAATATCACATTACATGGATGATAGCATCAAAATTTTTATATTTGTGGAATCATACCAATGTTTTATATAGAGAGAATGTTCTTCCTCACTATCCTTTTTTCCAGGTGCTTTATAAATATGGGTTTCCAAAATGTATAATTTTCACTCATGGAGTAGTATAATGTGCAAGAACTAATACCATTCCAAGATATTAATGTTTATGATAAGGTTATAAAATTATAATATAGATCCTATTGGTAAATTTTATGACTTATATATTTCAATTTCAATAATAAATAATATTAGGTTTTTGTAGTTTATCTAGATTGTAAAATTTATGTGAGCTATTTAATTTACTTTTCTCCCACCATTTTATCAGAAAATAATATCACACTAAATTGTTTGTTCAATATCCATTATCATAGATATTTTAGTTGAAATGGTCTATATGTACCTTCTTATAACCCCGATGGTGGAATGCTAATCTATTCAAAGTTATTTATGTAGGTGTAATTTTCCAACTCCATTAACTTACAAATCCTTGATCCATTGAGTGGACCCCCCGATCCTAAAATCCCAGAAATGGATTTTCTCGACACTTTACTATTAGGTTCACTAAGACCTATAAAGGTGATCTACACATAATTTGAACAAGGTTAAGTCAAAAAAATCATGTTATAAATTTCATGATAATTGAAAGCACCAAAATAGAGGTTGGTCAAGAACACTGGAAAATGGATTTATTTCAACATATGTAGTGTAAGTATTTTATGAATTAATATTTTATATTGATGCTTTTTTTAAATTTATATGTAAATGGACCATTTTATCTTATTATATGCTTGTTAATTTTATGTGTATTTTACTTAAGTGATTGACCATGTCAAGATAAAATTTTCACATAATCCAATTTATTTTAATTCCATCCTACATGCTTGTTGATTAATTTATCAAGTGACTATGATAAATAATCCATAAATAAACCATGATGTTTATAAAAATAACATAATAAATAGTATGATGATAAGATTTTATAATGATTTTTTATTTATTGGATAATAAACCAACCATTGACCCTAGGGAAAAATCCCCTATAACCACAACCTAATTTGACTTATATCACTCCACATGTGCACCATGTATGTACTAAGATGGATTCACCTTAACATTATATTTGGAATGCCTCCACTTTCATAGATGCTCCATGCTTTACAAATGAATTTACTCACACATAGGTGGGGGGAACCAGTTGAATGGTTTAGGGGATCAAACATTAATGATATTGTGGGCATGGAAGACCTTACATAATAAGATTGAGGGAATGACATGCAGACCATCATTTCAATTTAATAATAATAATAAATCAAAATATATCATTCACATACATAGGTTGGTCTAATATCATGATTATAAATTCATGCAACAAATACACATTTAACAAACTAGTATTCATTTTAATCATTCTTAATTCAGATAAAATACGCTCAAATTAATTAATTATATTTATTAATTAATAAATTCATTTATATTAATTTAAATTAATATAGCCTTTGATATTATAATAAATTTTAATTTTAAACGAGTTAAATTAATTAATTTTTAATTTAAAATTAACTAAGTACAAAACATGTACTTCAAGGTAACATGGTGAGTTCCCTTCTGAAATACTCGATGTGTATTGTCGTCATATATTTTCTACTCATATGACATATAGAATTCATGTTTTGTCACATAATTATATGATGTGTACTATTGATAAATAACACATGAACACAAGTTAATTTACATAGTGTGTAATGATTTTAATGTGTGCAGAGGAGTAGACATATTACGACAATACATAGTATGTAGCTCTAAATATTACATGGAACATAATAAATAATTTAATATACATATATATATATATAATTATCACATGGAATTTTATATTAATAAGTGACACACATAAATGTGTCAATTAGTTTTAAATTGAATAATTCATTAATTTTACTTTCTATGTAAATTGGTAGGATACATGTTGTGAGCAGTCCAGCTACACACCATGTATGTTTTTTCAATTTCTATTCACAAAACATGACTAGGCACTTATAGTGTATGTCATAAAAATATATTTATGTGGAAAATGACATGTACTATAGTTACACATTGCATGAAGTCTAACTTACATGGTTTTCAGTCACATGTGTCATGTAATAAATACAAAATACATCATTAAATCTTCATTTTTTGACAAGAAAACATGTAGAATACGTGGTGTATATTCTAGAAAACTATGTTCCACCCAATCCTAACAAACACATAATTATTTAAGGAAGTCATTTATGATCCAATGAACAATATTTTGAATTAAATATTAGGTTCATTTCGGTGCATTAAACATGGTTAAACAACAATCACCTTTGAGTTACACATCTAGTAGCCCCATTCTATCTGAAAAGAATTATCAGCACCCCCTAATGGGTTCTTCATATGTTCTCTATACGTTTTTAACATTTTCTTGGTTATAAGAAAGATAACGAATAAGAATAAGAACAAATATTCATGTTTATATTTAAAGTAAAATTAAACTCAAAAGAAAAACTATCAACAAATGCATATAATGATAAATGATTAATAAAAATTATAAATTATTATTTAATAACCGTGATACTACTTGAATCTTCCATAAATAGTGGAAGAACCTATTGGGAAATAGCTAACTTAGATTTTTGTCGTAATTGATGAATAATCCATGTTGTTCATAACAATGGTTATTCTTGATAAATGAATTAATTTAATAATTAGTTTTTGATAAATAATATAACCAATAAGATATGATCTTCACATATAATTTATAGTTAATTTATATAAAATAATAATTAAGTCACATTTTAATTTATTTTTTTTAGGATTCAAAAGACCACTTCTTTGAGTACCATCATTGTTGGGAGAGAATTCGTGGGTAGTATCCCATTGGTGGTGATAAACATGTGCTTTACAAACATATGAACATTAATGTATAAATATGTGGGTATGAGAATGGGAGACTCTAACACATATGTCATTCATTATTGATTTCCATAAAAATTTCTTCACATATGAAGGATTATTTTGTTATCTATAGACTCAAGAGGGTAGAGGAGGAGGATATCTCTTCATTTTTTACAGTATTCTAGGAGAAAATATATCTATGGATTGAGGATATATTCTATACAATTAATTATATTGAATGACTATAATGGCTATTCTAGAGTTAGATAATGAAATAATAAGGTATTTATAGACCTAAGGATAGAGAATACATTGCAATGACCCAATGTTTAATCAATGGAATTCCCTTCTTATATTTATGTCATATAGTAAAATCACATAAGAATACATATAGAACACAATAAAAACTTTATAAATAAATAATGAGTGAAATAAAAGGTATCTCAATAAGTTAAGGAACCTATACCAAAGGAATAGTAACATGACATTCGGAAGAGTAACTTGACCCTTGTGAATAGTAAATCAGACTATTGAATAGTAACGTCACCAATGAAAGTATACATAAAATTTTTCCATATTATAAGTGAAAATATGGTATAATTATGTCAAAGTATAAGTAAGTAAATATTTTAAAAATTAGTAAATAATAGTTCATAATTTTGTGAGTCATAAATATGTAATTAATTTTTTTGATTAATTTAGTAATTTAAAAGAAAATTTCATTCCATAACATATATTCATAAATTAATATTTTTATGTATTATGATTATATGATAATTTTATATGACCTTAGTAAATTTGGAAAAATGTTATAAAATCAGTTATAATTTTAAAATCTGTATTTTTCAAGTAAATTATGATTTTAATTAAAAATTAAATTCCTCACATATATAATTTGTTTTTAAAAGTTGATTTCATTTTTTAATACTAAAAATAAAAAAAATTAGTGTTAATTTGTGGGAATTCTCTGAAATACATGATTTTTTATGAATATTAAAATATGGTAAATTACAATATTATCTAAGTACATGATTTATTTAGTCATGGATGATTTTACGACGATTTAAGAACCATTGGTTTGAACTCACATGATCTAATTACTGTTTATAGTCTCAAAAATCAACAAAATTGCTTGTATTGAGCAAAATAATATACTAATGAATTAAATAATGAGAAAACAACCTTCTTCACCACTATAAGTACTACCCCTCTCCACCTATTCTCCTCACACCACTCTAGACTTGTTCCTTTTAAAAATTATGATCAAATATATTCCCAAGATCCTCTCCCAAATACAGGATCTTTTATTCTTAATAAAAGTCCAAAACCAATCCCTACAAAGGTTCTCAAGAAGAAGGAATCAAGAGGCAAACCCCTCTTCCTTTTCATTTAATTTTTAATCAAGTTCCTTTATTTTCTTTTTACCTCCTCTCCTACCCACATATAAAAGGTATGAAAACTCCAGTAGCTTACATATACATGAGATTTTTTATGCTAATGGAATAATTCAGCATCATCTCTCTTTACCCCTCTTTTTATACTAAAATGAAAACATCATCCAAGATGTGTTAATTTTTTGTATTCAAGGACGATGAGTTTTGAATTTCTATTACCATATTCAAATATAGTAATGAACCCATTTTTATGGTAGAAATAGATTATAATTTTTTTATTTTAACTTATTTATTGTTTTTGAATCTTTTTGTACACATGATATTAATTTATAAAACAAAATGAGTTCGTTGTGATCGAAAAACCACCAAAATAAAACCAAACGATTATCATTAACTATACGTCCAATGATTCATCATAATTCCATAAATCCAAATGATATATAAGACCAATTTAACCTATATAAGATAATTAATAACAAATATGTTAAATTATATATAATTACCCCCACTTTACACAATCTTTCGTACATGCATGCAAGTAAACTGATCATGAAAACCATGGAAACCAATGCTTCAAAACAATGAAATTGAATCTCTTAACACATAAAAAAAGGACAGAAATGAACTTAATAAAGTTAAAATAAATCAAATAAATTTAAAAATGGTTTCTAAATTATTAAATAATGAATCCAATTTGAGTATCCCATACATTAATTATTACTGAAGAACACAGTCAGACTTTTGGTAAAGGATTCTTCCCAAACCTCCATTATTCATTCAATTTATTCATTCTTTATTTTTACCCAAATAAAATTCAGTGTTCTTATGGACATATTTTAAATGTTGTTTATTTGTTCCAAAATCATGTATCAAGATCCAATCATCCTTCTTTTTCATGGATATAAATGTTTTTAAAAGGTTCCCGCGCTCCAATCATCCCAATAAGCAATCCCAATTTAAGGGAACTACCCGAATTCTCACCAATTTTAATGTGCACAATATAATATGTTTTGAGACACCATTATTTTCTAAAATCACCCCTTTTTTATGAAAACCTTGTTGGTTCACTTCTGTTTTTATATAAAATATTATTCCATTTTCTATTTTCAATGCTCTTTAATATTTCCCTTAAACCACACTAAAATGTTTTAATACCAAAGTTTCTTAAATGCTCTTTTTACATGTTATCAATTTATTTTGATATCAATTGCCATCATATATTCCTATTTTACCTTATTAAATTACATTTAGGATTTAAATTATTTCTTTCATGGATCACATTTTGATATTCCCATTTGTTATTCCTTTTGACAATATTATGATACCCAATTCTAACCATAGGTAACCCTTATTTTTGTTACTGATTCATAGTGTATTATTCTACATGTTTCACACATATGCATGAACATTTTATGATGGGTGATCCCAAATAGCACTCCAATACATTGGCTAAAGTTTAGTCTCACTATACATAATGTGCAATGGTCTTGGTGGTTATCCATGACTCGTGCTCCATGTGGAACGATCTTGGTGGTTAGCCTTGACTCATGATCATCCATATGAAATGAGCCTTGGCTCATGCTAAAGTCATGTTTTATGTTTCCAAAACATTATAATTATTCCATGACTATATGATCCCATTTTTTATATGTAATTATTTCTTATATTTAATCACGTACCATTCCATTTAATATCATTATGTCATGCTTTGTAACCAATGTTCTTAGATTTATTCTTATGTTTATTCCCTTATATGGACTTTTAGCTAATCCATTTTCTCATTTACATCCTAGGATATCCTATGAATATGTATGAGAACAATGGATGTTAGAATCTATTTATGAATAATAAATAAATATTTTTCTTATTTATAACCATTTTTTATAATTTATGTACCTAGTCTTCTAATACACTATATTTATGATCATAATATTGTAATTTGAAGTTTAAATATTCTTAAAATAATAAAATTATATGTATAAAAGTATAGAGCCCCTAAATTTGGTATTAGAATAATGTTTAGTTATTTATACATATTATTTCTAGAGAAATTTTGTACAATCCTTAGGGATAAGACTAAGTACAAGAAAACATACCTAAATTTTGGTATGTAAAGTGTAAGTGGTATATAAAGAAAATACATCCATTTCTCTGTAATACAAGTGGACATGGTTTTAGAACATATGTACCTAGGAGTAACAAAACTAACAATGTGTTTCGGGTCTAACTTAATGTAACCTGGTACACAAAAATGAGCCTTAATGCACACCTATTTTGACACTCCTCGGGGATATGATTTGGTAAATTCATAAGCTCCTTATGAAACATTATTAATGGAATCAAATCCCATAAGAATATATATTAGGAAAGAGATCATGGATAACCTAGATTTAAATATAGGTAATCTCAAGAAAGAATATACTTTTCCATTACTAGTTTACCCTTTTATTTTTAATGTTTCCTATTTATTCTTATTAGCTAATTATTCAATCCCACGAATTCAAATTTCTTTTTCTTAGTTAATGGAGATAAATATAAGAATGCGTTACAAAAATAAATGTGATAGAAAATGTGATGATTTCCCTAATGATATGAAAAATATGATGTGAATGGGTGGTCAAAAATTTATGACAGTACTTGATCATCTTGTACATGTTATGAATAATAACATGAATTGTATGGAATTCCCTCCTTCTCTAAGGAAAGAGAAAATTTTGTCGAATAATTTATATGGAATAGGCCTCCCATGTTTAGTATATCTTATAATCACCTCCTTGAGGAATAGTTGATTAACTCTATTTAAAAGATATTATCTATCCTCTAGTACTGAAAATAATATAAACTCATATCGGTGGTCTAATGTTTTTATGGGGAAGATGATCAGTGGTATAAACTAATGATAATACGAAGTACATGTAGGAAATTGTTTCCATGGACTAATAGGAATTCATGAAAATGTTTTAAAATAAAAATTTTCCCCAAACACTCCATCTCAGGATGGAAAGTGTGTACCTAAGACGTAGGAATAAGGAAGATGAATCTTCGGGGTGTATAAAGAAAAAATTACAAGGATAACATGATATGCCTCCATATTTTTCATGAACACTAATATCAAGGTGGATGGATTCATTATCATATTAAAGTCGATTCTATCAAAATATTTGGTGATTCGTGACTTTGATAGTTTTGAGGAGATTGTTTGTTGTTCCCTCAAGGTTGAAATGAAGATCAGAGACTCTCAATGGTTTTATATTCTTGGTGACAAAAAGTAGAAATTGAATCTAATATGGGTGGTTCAAAAAATAAATCCTACAATGGAAAGAATACTGAACATCCTACATATAAAAATTGTGGGAAAAATCATCTAGGGAACTCACTAAAGGGAACCAGGAATTTCCTTAACTGTGGAAGAATGGGATATCTAGTTAATAACTACTGAAGGGATATGAATAATTCGACAAATGTGAAAAAATAAATAATGTTCATATCAATTCTCTACCAGTATTACAATTTTTCAACTGAATGGAAAATGGGAATTATGTAAACCATTTCCCTAAGGCAAGGGTTTTCAGAGGTAATCAACAACAATATCTAGGGAAAAAATGAAGGTCTTATGCTCTTACTACTACTTAGGTGGATCCATACAATGATATGGTGATAGGTACTCTGGTTATTCATTCAATAATAGATAAAATAATATTTTATTGTGGTTTATGCATTCTTTAATGTCTTGAAATTTTAGTAGAATTATCAAAACACCACCTTGAAATAGAGAGGTTGTGCTATCTATGAGAACAAAAAATTGAGTAATTATTGAATCCAATGTATATAACACCTCCCCAGTTAATGTTTGTTGAATGAGCCTCTTGTAAAATCATGTTATACTTCCTATGGTAGAGTTTGATGCTAAATTAGGTAGTATTTTATTTCTTTATACAGAGCCAACATCAATTTTCCGGAAAGGGAGATCACTCTTCACCTCCTGAAGCATCCTCTAGTTATGTACATGTGTAATAAAGATAAATCTCCTTTAGAAAAATTGTATCTAGTATGGATATTAATTATTTGTGATCAAGCATATCATGATCAAATAATTGAGACAAAGGAGAGAATCATGCTTGAATACATTCTCATTGTAATGGACTACATTAAAGTATTCCCTTGAAGAGTTTACTAGTCTTCAACCTGACTGATTGGTTGAGTTAAAAATCCAATATATTCCTAGATCTCTACTTATATAGAAGAGACCTTATAAAATATCCACTCCAGAGATGGAATATTTGAAGAAGAAGTTACAGGATAATCTAGAAAAGGGATTTATATGCCCGAGTGCTCCACCATGGGGTTCACCAGTGTAACGTCTCGGTTCCGGAAGCCACCCAGGGGTGCCCCGTACCCGGTTGGTCACATGGCCTCAAGTTCATTTCCTCGAATGCCAGAGGCTACCGACTAGTAGCGAGGGACCTAAGTGTGATAGTGGGGAAACTATTCCCTCATTGGAAGAGTACAAAGTGGAAGTAAAAAAATACACACAAGAGCAAAAGTAGTAATAATACCATAGCAAAAATAAATAGTGGAAACTGAAATACAGTACTAAACCAAGTACAAAAGAAAAACAACAATCCTCTCCAAAACATCGCAGCCTAAGCTTGGTCCCGTGCTCTCCATCCCCACAACATGTCATGTACCTAAAGTAGAAGGGAACTTTCCCTTGTCTATAACTGCAACAATATAATCTGTTTGGGCCCAAAAGCATGGCCTAAATAGGGTGTGAGACTAATCCTAGTAGGAAACCACCACAAGATCCGTGACTAACAGTCAATGAGGATAGGGCAGGTAAAAGTACAGGAAATAGTAAACAAGAAGGTAGTCAACAGTAAACAATCCATAGTTTCAATATCAATCAACAACTAAACAAGAAGATAAACACAATAGGTAACCCTTTGGGAAGCACACTCAGTCTAACCCCTATGGTCCTACCTAACAACTATAACAAACCCTATGGGTAGTACACTCAGTCTAACCCCTCTGGTTCAACTTATGCATAGAATTTCTGAGGAAACACTCGCCATCAATTCCCCCTATAGTCCCATATTTTAAATAAAGGTGCTCTAGGGAAGCACTTACGTCACATTACCTCTGTGGCCCGCATCAAGGAACAACATGCACTCTGAGGAATCACTCAACGTAAATTCCCCATGTGGTCTCGCATCGTAAAATTATAAAGACACTCTGGAGAATCCCTCAATGTCCATTCCCCCTATGGTCTATACACCAGGTTCTCATGGCCACGTGTATGTCAAGAAAGTGTAGTAGCGTGTATCAGCCAAGGTAAACCTCAAGAAATAATTTTCTAGCATTTTACAAAATAACAACATAATAGAAAAATAGTCACATCATCCTACAATACTAGACATGGGAAAGTAAATAACAACCGAACTGGAAAACTAGACTCAAAGGTCAAAACTGGTAAAAAATGCATGGGAAACACAGACAAATCACAAAAATTCACCCTATTCACAATCAATTATCATCTACTCAAGCATACAATCATAACAGACAAAAAATAGGGCTAAAACAGTAAATGTGCAATACCCCGTTCATGGGTATTGAGAAATTTTGCACATAAAACTCAAAGAATCTCATCAGAAAAGCACAAACCATCTAACTCACCATTAAGAGATTGATATAAGTGAACCATGAAGATTCAATATCCTTAGAACTTTGAATATATACAAAAAAATCTAAAACATTCAACCCACAACATCTCACGAGAGAGGAGGAATCAGAACATGGTGCCCTAAGAGAATAGAAAAATCACCAATGCAATTCCAACGCAATAGATGGTGCAAGATTCGGAGGACGGAGGCACACTCAGGGGTTCGTCAAAGATCCGTGGCCATACAGAGATATTGTTCAAAAGAGACCTAAAAGAGGAGTGTTCTGGAGATTAGACGCGACCCCAGTGCGTTTAATGAAAAAAATAAATTACACAGTGTGTAATTTTGAAGTACAAGATGTGTACTAGCCATTTACGTACTCTTCTTTAAACGGAATTTAAGTCACTCCCACATGGCCGTGTGTATGGATACAACACGACCAACACACATCCTCCTGCGGAAAATAATTACACGGCGTGTACTCATAAATTACATGGTGTGTACATAGGAAATTTCCAGAATTTGTTATTTTTCTCAAAAATGACCAGAAAAGAAAAAACATACCTAAAAAGAAGATCCGGTTTCTTACAAACTTACCCTTTTAAATAAATTAGTCCCCGAATTTCCCTTGTATGCATAGAAGAAGAAACACCGAACAACTCCAACCAATGTGCTCGTACATCAGCCTCCCTCTCCCATGTCTCATCATGTACTCGCCCGTGCTGCCATAGCACTTGTACCCGAGGAACAGACTAACCACAGAGAACCTTTGTACTACGATCAACATTCCAGATAGGATGCTCCTCGAGGGATGCATCCACTTCCAACTCAACCTCCTCGGGTTGGAAAACATGAGATGGGTCTGAAAAGTAACGTCGGAGCTGAGAAATGTGAAAAACATCATGCATAGCCTAGTACCTATGAGGTAACTGCAACTGATAGGCAAATGGACCAACTCTCTCCAACACCTCAAACGGACCGACTTACCTCGGTGAAAGCTTACCCTATCTCCTAATCCTCTTATGTCCCAACCTCAGTATGACACACATGAAAACATGATCCCCGACCTCGAACTCTTGAGGTCTTCTCCGCTGACCAACATAAGACTTATGTAGGGACTGCGCAGTAGCCATCCTCTTCTGAATCAACTTTATCTGCTCTGTGGTCTCTTGGACAAGATGAGGTCCCAGCAAAACTTCCTCTCCTTCCTCCAAACAATATAAGGGTGATCGGCATGGCCTACCGTACAAAGCCTCATAAGGTTCCATCTGAATACTTGCTTGAAAACTATTGTTGTAGGAAAACTCCCCAAGAGGTATATGCTTCTCCCAAGAACCTCCAAAATCTAGAATTCATGCTCGGAGCATATCCCCAAGCACCTGAATCGTATGCTCGGACTGGCCATCTGTCTGAGGGTGGTAGGTTGTACTCAAAAGTACTTGTGTACCCAACACCTTCTGGATCCCCTGCCAGACCCGAGAAGTAAAACACGAATCTTTTTCAAAAACGATGGAGTGTGGAACTCCATGAGGATATACAATCTCTCGGATGTACAACCATCCCATCTCATCAACATTGAAGGTCTCCTTTATCGGTAAAAAGTGAGCAACCTTTGTGAGTATGTCAATGACAACCCAAACTGCATCATTCCACCGAGGCGACCTCGATAAACCTGTCACGAAATCCATCGCGACGTTATTTCACTTCCACATGGGAATGGGTAATTGTTGTAAGAGCCTTGCTAGCCACTGATGATCCACCTTCACCTGCTGACAGGTGGAAGACCTCATGACAAAACCAACAACATCCCTCTTCATACCTGGACACCAATACTGACAGTGTATATCACGATACATCATGGTGATTCTAGGTTGAACTGCACAAACTGAGGAATGAATGTCTTGCATAATCCCCTCATGTATGCCTGTTGGCACCCATACGTGCCCTTGTAAACACAAGATCTCATCCTCACCTATGGTCCATCCTGGAATAGGGTCCTCCCCTGACACATTTTCCCACATGAACAGGCCTTTAAAATTTGATAGATTCCCCATTCGTACTCGATCAAGAAGGGTGGAGGTAACAGCTATAGAATAAAGGAAAGTATACCCCTGTTTGTCATGCACCTCCGAATACATCTCATAGAATAGATCCATAAGATGACACTCACTGCTGGCCTCCTGAACTGCCTGTATCTAAGTCCTCCTGTTAAATGCATCAACCACTGTGTTGCCTTTCCCATGTGTATATGCAATCTTTAAATCGAAGGACTATAGGTACTCAACCCAACATCACTATCTCAAATTCAAATCACGCTGCGTGAAGATGCACTTGAGACTCTTGTGGTCAGTGAAAACCACAAAATGCTCTCCCAAAAGATAATGTCTCCAATAGCATAAGGCATGAACAATCACAGCCAACTCAAGATCATGCGTCAGGTATTTCCTCTCATGTGTCCACAGCTACCGAGACCCATACGTAATGACTCCGTCTCCCTGCATAATAATAGCTCCCAGACCGATACCTGAAGCATCACAATACACAATATATCTCTTGAACGGCTCTGGAAAGGCTTGTATCGGTGCTGAAGTCAACCTCCCCTTTATCTCCTGAAAGGCTGACTTGCAAGAATCTGACCACAATAACTTCACACATTTCTTAGTCAGATTCATCAGTGGTGCTGATAAGCATGAAAAGTTTTGTATGAAATGTCTGTAGTATCCAGCTAGCCCTAGAAAACTCCGCACCTCAAAGACGTTCTTCGGCTGCTCCAAGGAGATTACATCCCTCATTTTCTCTGGGTCTACTGACACTCCTGTATCTGAGATAACATGACCCAAGAAGTGAATATGATCCATCCAAAAGTAAAATTGTGAGAGATTATCATATAATTGATGCTCTCTCAGTGTACTCAAAATGATATCAAGATGGGTAGCATGGTCATGTCGAGTATGAGAGTACACCAAGATATCATCCATGAAGACCGCCAAGAAGGAATAAAAGTATGGATGGAACACTCAGTTCATCAATGCCCTGAAAAATTCAGGAGGTTCGTGAGACTGAATGGAATAACCATATATTAGTATAGGCCATACCTACTATGTAAGGCTTTAGGAGATATATCATATGGTCTAACACGCAACTAATGATAACCGGACCTCAAGTCAATCTTCGAGAATACCCGGGCTCCTCAAATCTGATCAAAGAGATCATCAATATTTGGTAAAGGATATCAGTTCTTGACCGTCAACTGGTTCAAATTTCAATAATCCACAAAAAGCCTGAGGGTACTATTTTTATTATTCTCAAATAGGACAGGCGAACCCCAAGAAGAAGTACTGGGTTAGATGAAAGCCTTTGTCTACAAATCCTCCAACTATTTCTTGAGCTCCTACAACTCTAGTGTAGCCATCCTATAAGGAGGAATGGACACCGGTGCCACTCTTGATACTAGATCAATAGAAAAGTCCACCTCTCACTCCGGAGGCAAACTAGAAAAGTCTTCTGGAAAGTCGTTCCTGAAACAATCCACCACTGGAGGAAAGTCTAACTGAGAAGTGCCCTGATCATCCAGATAAAAACTAGAAATATGGGTTATAACTCCTCCTATCCCATGATTCTATAGACCTGCTCTTCTCTCCTGGACATCCCACTCACCCTTATGAAGAAACGATACACCCTCTAGTGATGTGAAACACACCATGAGGTGATAATAGTCGACGACTGCCTAGAAGGGAACTAGCCAGTCCATTCCGAGAATGACATCATATCCTATCATCTCTAGGACATAGAGGTACCATAAAAAGTGACACCCACCAACCTCTAGAGGGAAATCCTTACACTGAAAAACACTCACCGTTCTAGTCCCTAACAGAGTGTCTAGTAAAAAGATATCAGCAGAAGAAAAGATGCAGAGCCCAAGACTCTCCACAACCGCAACAGATATAAAGCTACAGGAAGACCCTGTATCAAAAATTGCAGAAGCTAAAACTGAGGCTGATAAGATCGTACCTCGAACTGTACAGGGTCTGGGATCCTGATCCTACTAGCTCTACTCCACTGAAAAAGTTTGGCCTACATCGCGGCCCTATGACCTTGCCTGACCACACTGAGCTGATCCACCCTGCTGCCGCTGAAAGACCGGTGACTGAACACCATTGCCACGACCTCCACCTCACCTTGAACGAACATAAGAACTCCAGTTCCCTGACTGGTGGGAAACTGGTGGTGCTTCTCCTGAACATGGAGTCATAGAAGAACCCCTGTCACCAGCTTCTAGTGAGAAGATCTGACAGAAGCGCTGAAGGATACCCATCTTTCCGCATGATCAGCACTCTACTAGGTCTCTCGGGCAGTGTGGCCTCGTATGCCTGCTCTTCCCACACTGGTAGCACACCACCTGGCTACCAGAAGAAGTGTCTCGCCACCATGGATCACCGCACGAAGACTCCCTACGATGCTTCCTACTATCAGTAAAAGGGATGCTAACTCCATATGCCGAGCTGCCCTGGCTCACAACTCTGGAATCCCTCAGATTGCATTCTGTGATTAGTGCTTGGTTGACAATAGAAGTGATAGAAGTCAACCGTAATATTTTCACCTGTGATCCGATGTCGTGCCTCAGACCATCCTCGAACTTCCTTTCCATGAATAACTGACCACCTCCTGAAATAGGCATGAAGCGCTGCAGCTCGGTAAAGCGGGAGGAATAATCCATAACAAAAAGAGTACCCTGCTTTAGACTCATAAACTCTCAGGCTCGATCAGCCCTCAAGGTCTCTGGATAGAAGTAGTCATAGAAGATGTGCTGAAACTGATCCCACGCCTTAACCTACTGGCATCCCGCTTGTGAGATCACATCCCACCACCTCATGGCGGAGTCCTGAAGCATATAGGTAGCGATCTTGACCCTCCTCTCTGGAGGCGTCTCCAGATTCTCAAATATTGTCAGCATGGATTCTAGCAATGAATTTGCATCCTAGGGTCCTCCATCCTCTGAGAAAGTGGGAGGATGTTGTTGTTGGAAGACCTGCGTCAAATCAGCCATCGACGGGGCAGAAGGCGGTGCCCCCTGAAAGGTCTGAATCATCCTCATAAAGCCTTCCCTAAACTGTGCATCAACACCTATGTCTGGTACAATGACTGGTGAAAATACTGGCACAACAGGAGGATCTATGGGTAGTCCCCGATCAGCCACATCCGGTGTCCAATCACTACCCTACAATTGGTGCACAATCGGAGAACGTCTCAGCGGCATGAATCTACAAGGTCAAATGCACACCTTAGATCAATATTATCAAGGACTAAAAACTGGAAGTACATGAAGGGAACAGGAGAAAGAAAGTATTCAAGTTATGTAAAACATGACTACATGATGTGTATGTCCCCTACATGGCGTGTTCCCCTAAGTCATTCACATGGGCGTGTAATTCTACCAAAAATGGTCATGTGACACCCAAACCACATGACGTGTACGTGACCTCTCTTCCCCTACCCGATTCCTTTTATACAGTTAAGCCACACAGATCTCCTAAAAAAATACTACATGATGTGTC
Source organism: Viscum album (assembly GCA_963277665.1). Classification (NCBI taxonomy): domain Eukaryota; kingdom Viridiplantae; phylum Streptophyta; class Magnoliopsida; order Santalales; family Viscaceae; genus Viscum; species Viscum album. Next base: position 1,444,963,329 of record OY728145.1, on the reverse strand, counting down.
TATGCCCAACACGGCGTGTTCAAGATGAGCTCCTCTAACCCGTGTTGTTAGTGACACTGCCAGATACACGACTCACACTACACATCTTGTTCATGGAGGAAACAACGTGTACGTAAAAGGATAACACCGACCCGTGTTGTTAGTGACATGGTCGGGTACCTGGATCAGACTACACGACGTGTTCAATCTTAACACGACATGTGTAGCTTAAGGTTTATCCGTCTGTGTTTTTAGTTACACAGGCGGACACATGTTCAACACAACACGACATGTTCAATCCGTACACAACGTGTTATCGAAGAATTTACCTGTCACATGTCTCTGCCCACACGGCCTATGACGCGGTTAGAGACTACACGGAGTGTACATAGAGTACACGGTGTGTACTTAAGAAAAAATATTTCTTCCCGAATAGAAGAACACAAGGAGTGTTGTCAAAACTACACGGCGTGTATTCTGGGTTTTTTTCCAGACAGTAAGCCTCAGAAACAACTCTAGAACCCAAAAAAACACTGAAATGAACATTGAAGGTGCTAAATTCCGATCTGCGAGGGCTCATACTCCCCGCAAATCAAAGTTTATCATCTTATACCAATTATAAACAAGATAAAAAAGGCAATGATCCACCAAATTCCAGTTCATGAGGGCCCATAACCCCTCAAGAACCAAATTTTCACGTTCATTCAAACAAAACCATAAACAAAAAATACCCTATCAAACATCAGGTATTTTTTTCAAGGCATCTATCACAAAAACATGCATATTATACACAACATCTATCACAACAACATACAATCACTAATACATCCTAAATGGCATGGAAAGAATGCATGACATGTGATTTCTAACAAGTTCCTATATGATGCATGAGATGGAATACCCTCATCTCATCGGGTTGCGATAGAAATAGAACCTCAATAAAAATAAAAATTATAGCACAAATCATGTGAATCACTCAAGGTGAAATCAAATCAATTGTAATAATTTCAAAACTAGAAGAATTACAATTAAACGAGGTAGATTGTATTTTCCCTATACACAGGTTGGCTACTCCCTGAAACAACTTATTACCAAGTACCTATTCCGTCCTATCACTGACTATAGGCTACCAATAGTAAGTCAATAGAAAATAATCCTCTGATTCCACTTTGTAACGTCCCGGTTCCCGAAGCCACCTAGGGGCACCCCGTACCCTGTTGGTCACATGACCTCAAGCGCATTTCCGTGAATTCCATAGGCTACTGACTAGTAGTGAGGGCCCTAGGTTTCATAGTGGGGAAACTATTCCCTCATTGGCAGAGTACATAGTGGAAGTAAACAAATATATCTAAGAGCAGAAGTAGTAATAATACCATATCAAAAATAAACAGTGGAAACTGATAGAACAAACTGGATCACATATATATATAATGATGCATGATACATATGTCTAGGAAAACAATGAAATAAGAAGGATGTTGAAATATAGTACTAAACCAAGTATAAAAGAAAAACAGTAATCTTATCCACAGCATCGAAAGCCTAAGCTTGGTCTTGTGCTCTCCAGCCCCACAACATGTCAAGTACCTGAAGTAGATGGGTGCTTTCCCTTGTCTATAGCTGCAACAATATAATCTATTTGGGCCCAAAAGCATGGCCCAAATAGGGTGTGAGACTAATCCCAGTAGGCAACCACCACGAGATCCGTGCCTAACAGTAAATGAGTATATGGAAGTTAAAAGTACAGAAAACAGTAAACATGAAGGTACTCAACAGTAAACAATCCACAATTTCAATATCAAGAAACAAATTAACAAGCAGATAAACACAACAGGTAACCCTCTGGGAGGCACACTCTGTATAACCCATATGGTCCTACCTAACATGTACAATCAACCCTCTGGCCAGTACACTCAGTCTAACCCCTCTAGTTCAGCTTAAGCATAGAGTTTCTGAGGAAGCACTCGCCGTCAATTCCCCCTATAGTCTCGTATCGTAACTAAAGGCACTCTAGGGAAGCACTTACATCACATTCCCTATATGGACAATATCGAGGAACAACAAACACTATGGGGAAGTACTCAAAATCAATTTCCCCTATGGTCTCCTATCGTAAAATTATAAAGACACTTTGGAGAAGCCCTCAATTTCCATTCTCCCTATGGTCTATACACCAGGTTCTCATGGCCTCATGTAAGTCAAGAAAGTGTAGCAGTGCATATCGGACAAGTTAAACCTCAAGAACTACTTGGATAACATTCTACTACATAAAAACATAACAAAACAATAATCACATCATCCTACAATACTAGGCATGGGAATGAAAACAACATCATAACAGGAAAACTAGACCCAAAGGTCAAAACTGGTAAAACATGCATGGGAAACATAGCCAAAGCACAATAATTCAACCTATTCAAAATCAATTATCATCTACTAAAGAATACAAGCATAGTAGAAAAACAATAGGGATAAAACGGTAAACGCACAATACCCTGTTCATGGGTATGGGAAATTTTTCACATAAAACTCAAGGACTCTCATAAAAAAAAGTCACAAACCACCTACCTCGGCGTTAGGAGATCGATAGAAGTGAACCTAAAAGATTCCATCTCATTAGAACTTAGAAGATATAAAAAAACGTCTAAAATTTTCAACCCAAGATATCTCATGAGAGAGGAGGAATCAAAAGATGGTGCCCTAGGAGAAGAGAGAACTCACCGATGCGATTCCAACACAACAGATGATGTTCGATTCAGAGGACGGACGCACGCTCAGGGGTTCATCGAAAATCCATGGCCATACGGAGCTCTCAGTCGAACAGGACCTAAAATAGGAGTGTTATAGAGATTAGACGCGACCCTGGTGCGGTTAATGAAAAAAAGGAAGTATAAAACGTGCACTTTTGAAGTACACTACATGTACTAGCCGTTTTCTTACTCTGCTTTAAGCAGCGTCCAAGTCACTCCCACATTACAGTGTGTGTGGCTACCACACAACCAACACACGACCTTCTGTGGCAAAGAAGTACACGTTGTGTACTCATAAATTACATGGCGTGTACTTAGAAAATTTCCAGAATTTTGTCTTTTTCTTGAAAACGACCAGAAAAGGAAAAACATACCTGAAAAGAAGATCCGGGTTCTTACAACCTGTCCTCTTTATCAAGAATAAGGATGGATCAATGCACTTGTGCATTGATTATTGTGATCTCAACAAAATCATGATAAATTAAAAGTATCCCCAACCACATATAGATGACTTGTTCATTCATCTACGTAGTTCCAATTATTTATCTATGGTAGACCATCGATCAAGATATCACCAATTAAAGGTGAAGAAAGAATATATTCCCTTGAATTATTTTCTAACAAGGTATGGAAAATAAGAGTTCATAGGGAATCATTTCAAACTTACTAATTCTATATAAATTTTCATGGATTTAATAAATATAGTTTTTAGTGATTACTTAGAAAAACATTGGTAGTGTTTATTGATGGTTTTTTGATATACTCCAAGAGTAAGGATAAACATGAGGAGAATTTGAATACTTCTTTGAATACTTTGAAGAATGTATCATTATTGAGCCATGTTATGACCAGAAAAGGGATATCTGTGGATCCTTCCATGAAAAATTCAATTAAAGAGTGGCCCAGGCCAACATCTGTAACAGAGATCCATAGTTTCCATGGTCTGTCTAGGTATTACCGATGATTTTTTAAGAAATTATCATGATTTTAAAACCTAATCACCAAGATGAAATAGAATAGAGTAAAGTTTTTCTGGAGTCAGGAATATGAGGAAATTTTTAAGGAGCTCAAAAAGAGGCTTATCACTATGCAAGTACTCAGACTCCTAGCAAGTGGATAGATATTTATGGTGTACTGTGATGCTTAAAATAAAAAATTAGGTTATGTACTAATGAAAAATTATAAATTGATAGAAAATTACTCAAGGTATTTTAAATTCCAAGATCAAAACTATCCAAAACATGATCAAGAGTTGGAAATTTTGATCTCTGTGTTGAAACTCTAGAAGTATTATCACTATGGGGATAATTTTGAGATATATACTAATCAAAAGAGTCTCAAAAATATATCCACACTATAGTAGCTTAATATGTTCCATCAAAGATGGTTGGATCACATCATGGATTATGAATTATCAATCTACGACCATCCTGGTAAGGAAAATAAGGTAGCAGATGTTCTATGTAGAAAGGATCCTTCATCTTTATCTATGATGATAATTAAGAGGGATCCAATATTCATATATTTGTAGAGGATGTACACGAGAATCATTGTGGGGGGACCGTCATCAATCTATTCTCAAATTATTTCTATACCTTCCCTCATAGAGAAAATAATGGATGCTCATAGAAATGACGGGGAAATTCAGAAAAGGGTGGAAGCTATCAGAAATGGAAAATAATCATAGTTCAAAATGGATAAGGAGGGAGTTGTATTATATGGGGCACGATTATGTGTACCATATGATCTAGAGACAAGTAATGATCTTTTAAATGATTCAAAAAGATCAAACTTATATATACACCCAATGAGCACAAATATGTATTGATATATCCAAGAGAACTACTAGTGGGACAATATGAAGAAGGAGATCGTTGAATATACATCAAAGTACTTGGTATGTTAGAAAGTGAAGACTAAAATATAAAAGTATAAGGGGATGATGAAACCGATACCCTTACTAACATGGAAGTGGGATAACATTACAATGGGCTTTGTCTATGGGCTTCTATGGACATCCATCAGAAACAATTCTCTATGGGTTATTGTGGATCGCCTTACAAAGACTGCTCACATTATTATAATTAAATAGGACTTATCATTGGATCAACATGAACATATATATATTAAAGTGCTGGAAATTCTGCATGGATTACCACTATTAATTATATCTGATAATGATTTGAGATTTAGTTTGAGGTTCTGGAAAGGTCGCCAACTTTCTCTAAGCACTGTTCTAGACTTCAGTACAACCTATCATCCTCAAACTTATAGTCAATCTGAATTGTAACAACCCGATAATTTATGAATAAAATTCCCCTTTAGATTTAATGAGATGTCTTATGGTTATAGAAGACACATGCACTTCTTTTATATTATTATTGGATTTAAATGACCATTAAGTATCTTATCATTGATAATAAAGTCGTTGAATAGTTATCACATGACTATTATAATTATAGGGTTTTAACAAATTCTTTTTTACTCTGATAAAGTATTTAATGACCTCAACCAGTAGGATCCTAACCTATAAAGCCCATTTATCGAAGCTTACGAGGGAGATAACATTTCTAGGCTTTTCCCTAGACCAACCCCAATATGGGATCCAACAAATTACGCATGAGAGAAACCACATACAGGATAGGTTCAAGATCATCGAGATCACGACCCAAACCATGTTCACTAGATGGCCTCATGAAATCCTCACATTAATGCACCTTATTTTTAAGGTGTATGTTGGTGTAATAAATGGATACATATCAAGACTCTAGAATTAGAAATATGTACATTATTTTTTCTATAAAATAATGAATTTATTTTTATCCTATTATTGTTAATTTATAAATAATTTTTAAAGAAAAAATATTATTTTTGCCTAATTAAGAAATATATTTTGAGAAATTATTGAATTTTTGAAATAAATAATATTTTAATAAAAAGTTATTATTAAATTACTTTTGTTAAATATAAATTATCATATAATTTTTGGGAAGTCGAATGAATATTTTATTAAGGATTGAAAACTACTTTCGTTAAAACTCACAAATTTTCAATAAATGTCAGTTTTTATTTTAAAAGTGAAAATACACATATTTAGAAAATTATTTAGATAAAACAAATATTATTTTTGGAATTGGTATGTCTAAATTATCCAACAATAAATTTTTCATATTTTTTTGGGATAATCGAAATTTTTGGTAAAAATTAAATACCGTATAAATATATGGCGTTTTTTATGAAATCATAATATCCCAATAAATATGTAATAATGAATATAAAACTTATCTTATTCCAAGTGCTTTTTTTTATTTTAAAATTGTTTATCTTTAGGTTTATTTGATTTATTTTTCAAAGCCTTAGTGAATCCTCCAAGACTTAAAATACATTTTATGATTTTAAATTCATTTCCTTGAAGGTATGAGTCACATCCACAAAATAAAGTGAAATATTTTAATACATCAATCCCTTATCATGATAAAATAATTTATTCCACTCATAGTTACCAAAAACCATTGGAAAAACCATGGTATGGTTTGGTGTTTTGAATATTTTATTTTGTAGTGTCCAATACCAAAATAATAATGAAATCCCACTCCTTTCCTATATAAAACCAACTAAACACCCATTAATCATTGCTAAAACTGTATTAAGATCTACCACCCTCTTTCTTTATACCCTAGAGTCCTCCCAAGGCACCCCAATATTCTAATAAGCCTTTCCCAATCCTTTTGAGTCACACATCCAAGTAAGGGATCCTCACCTTTCTCTCTTCCTTTCAATTCATGATCCTTGTTTGAAATTAGTCTTTTTAATTTCAATTGGTTATATTTCCATCCTTTTAAATCAATTACCTAATTTAAATTCTATGTTATGTGAATTATGGATCATTTATCTCCCTTCATTTGTACCCTTACCTAATCAGTTACTATGCTGAAATTTCGTAAGGGATTTCTCTGTTCTCATTTCCATTCAAGAAATTCGTTTATATTATGAATATTAATTCCATTAAATATGTTGGGATATTATTTTAAATGATCCTATATGGTCCATTTCATGCATAAATTATGATATACCCCTTTCTCTATCATTCATCCATTTTATTAATTTTCATATGAATTCGTTATGTTGTCATACTTGCACAACAATTTTCCATGAAAAAATCATCATGTAGTGAATACCATAACCATCCCTCTATCATGGTTATTAATCATTATGCACATAAATATTTTGATTGATGACTTACATGTAGTTATTCTATATTAATTTATCATGTAATAAATGATAATATTTAAGGAATCATTGTTATATGTTTTATGTGGCACACTTAAGCATGATACTAAAATGATTATGATGGGTGTGTCCTGATAATGCTCCAATGAATTGGGTAATGTTTAGTATCATGATACATCATGTTGGGATAGGGTTTTAACTGATTCCCTTATGGAACATTTTTCCACCATGAATTCTTTTCCGTTTATCTTTGACTTCTGTTTATGATGTAGTGTTTTAAGTTGTTTCCAAATTTCAATTTTATGATTATCATTCTAAATCACGCCTTATTATTAATTTTTATTTGCGACATATTTATATTCCTTGTCTAAGATGTATATTTATCCTCATGTTATTCCATGTTTAGTCCATTACTGGGATTTATATTTGACCCTTTTCTTAAGTATGTCCTTAGTTTATCCCATGTAGAGTTAAGTACAAAGGGATGTTGTGGTCATGTAAAAAAATTTTTCAATAAAAAGTTTATTGTAATTCATATTTTAAGTTGTTATGAAATGTTCCTAATTTACCAATATAGTATACCTACCGTATTTTATGGTGTATTTAGTGAAAATAAATGTAATAAATTATGTTTGAATATTAAATAAATAGATTGGTTGTTATAGTTGGTATCATATAGAGGTTTAATTATTTTTGGGATTAGGATTAGAAAACAATAGTGAAAACCCATAGGGATAGGAATTAGTGTAAGTAAACATATATAAATTTTAGTATAAATAGAGTGTGTGGTTTACCAAAAAAATATATTCCTATCTGGATACTACAAGTGGACGTTGTTCTGTAATAGATGTACCCAGGAGTAATAACATTGACAAGGTGTTCCAGGCTTGACTTTGGGTAACCTGGTACCTGAAAACATGCCTTACTGTGCACTAGGTTTGACAATACCAGGGGATATTCTTTGGTAAATTCATAAGCTCATTATGCACTATTATTAATAGAAAAAATTCCTATATGAATATACGTTTGGAATTATATCATTAATATCATATGCTGAATCTTAGAAACTCATAAGTTAATAAGATTAATGTAATTTATAATTTTTCTTATTAATGTCACTGGATTCCCCTTTATGGGTTTAATAGTTTAATATAATCATCCCTAATTATATATAGGATAATATAGAAATAGAATCAAAAAGTGAAAGGTCGGGTTATCATCCAAATTTCTACACATTATTTTATATCCCAAAAGATTAGTTGAACAATCCAAGCATCACCAAAAACTGTGTAAGTATGGATGTTGGTGAAAATGAAAAATGGGGAAATTATTGCATCCGATGTATATAACTCCTCCCCTATAACAATTTTGGGATTGAAATTCCCAAAAAACCTTATCATAATTACATTGGTAGAATTCCATATAATTTTGGGCATGGATTGGATTTCCCTATATAGATCCAATATAAATTTCATTGAGAAGGAAACCACTCTTCATATAGAGAATGAATATCTCATTCTAAATAATTGGAAAGAGGTGGATGAATATTCCTTAGTACCATCATCCTAAGCATGGATTTTAATTCCCCATGAGCATGCATATCTTGGTTAGATGATTAATTATAATGAAGTAAACATACTCGAAGACATGGGTATTGAGAGAGAATTCGTAGATGTGTTTCCCGGGGAATTACCCGGTCTTCCTCCTAGCATAGAGGTTGATTTTTCGATTGATATTTTACCTAGGGAATTTCCAATATCCAATAATAAATATAGGATGGATTTTTTAGAACATAAAGAGATAAATAAACAACTACAGTATAATCTATATAAATGGTTTATATTCCCAAGTGCTACACCAAGGGGTGCACCAGTCCTCTTCATCAAGAAGAATGATGAGTCAATGCACATTTTCATTGATTATCATGAGCTCAATAAAATCACAATAAATAACAATTATACTTTTCAATGAAAAAATGACTTGTTTGATCAGATATATGGAGCACAATACTTCTCCAAGGTGGATCTGCGGTTGAGATATTACCAAGTAAGGGTGAAGAATTAGGATATCCCCAAAACTGTTTTTCATACATGGTATGTGAATTATGAGTTCATAGTGATACTATTTTGACTCACCAATGCTCCATAAATATTTATCGACTTTGTGAATAGAGTCTTTAGATATTACCTTGAAATTTGTTTCATAGCCTTTATAAATGATATTCTAATATACTCCAAAATCAAGTAGGATCATGAGGATCATATAAGCACGGTTCTTAAGACCTTACAAAAGGAGAAACTATATGAAAAGTTTAGAAAGTGTCAGTTCTGGTAAAAAGAAGTATCATTCTTGGGGAATTTCATCACAAGAAATGGGATCTCTGTGGAACCTTCAAAGACAATGGAAATTTAGGGATGTATGAGGATAGTATCTTTGATGGATATCCATAGCTTCCTTGGGTTAGCTAGATATTATCATCGATTTGTGAGAAATTTATCATGATTTTCAAGCCCTCTAACCAAGATAACTAAAAAAGGATCCAAATTTTATTGTAATAATGAATGTAAAGAAAATTTTATGTATTTGTAAAGGAGTATTTTCACTGCCCCTATGCTCAAACTACCCAAAAGTGGGGAACTTTTCATAATTTTCAGTGATGCTTTGAAGAAGGGATTGGGATGTCTATTGATGAAAATTTAAAAATTCATTTCCTACACCTTAAAGTTGTTGAATATTCATGAGAAAACCTATCCCATGCATTATCTGGAGTTAGTAGCTATGATCCTTTCATTGAAAATATGGAATGATTATCTCTTTGTGAAGAAGTGTGAAATATATACAAATCAAAAAATTCTCAAATATATATTCACACAGAAATAGATAAATACATTCCAACAATTATGGTTAGAGATCAACATGGATTATGACTTCCCAATCCACCTCCATACTGGGAAATAGAAAAATGTTGCAGATGATCTAAGTAAAAAGGACCCATCAATTCTATCATTAATGAGAATCAACAACAATCCTATATTTAGAGACTTGAAGAAGACGAACATGGTAACCGTAATTAAAAGAACATCATCAATAAATTCACAAATGATTACTCAAAAATCTCTTTTAGAAAGGTTAAATTAGGATAAAAAAAGATGATGTTGGAATTTTGAAGAAAATGGTAACTATCAGAAAAGGAAAATACTCAGAGTTCAATGTTAATGAAGAAGAAATTTTGAGATTTGGGTTAATACTATGTGTTCCATCAAATCCTGTGTTAATGAAATAACTTTTGGATGATTCACATAGTTTGACATTCTCAATTTACCCAAAAAACACAAATATGTATCAAGATCACCAAGATCACTGTTGGTGGGATAACAAGAAGAAGGATATTATGGAATATACATCAATGTTCCTAGTATGTTAGAAAGTAAATGATGAATGAAATAAGTACAAGGGGATGATGCAACCATTACCCATACCATCACGAGAATGGTAAAATATCACCATGTACTTTTTCACTGAACATCCAAAGACATCCAAAGGAAACAATGTTATTTGGGTAGTTGTGGATTGTCTGAGAAAGACAGCACACTTCCTTGTGATTCAAGAGGATTTCTTATAGGATCAAATTGATTGGATATACATCATATAAGTGGTAAGACTTCATGGATTACCAATATTGATTGTGTCTGATTGAGAGACATCATTCACATCTATGTTTTGGAAAATTCCCCAGTATTTTCTAAACATAGAGCTAAACATCAACACAACCTATCACCCTCAAAATGATGGCCAATCATAGCATACTGTCCAAACACTTTAGGAAATGTTGAGATCATTCTCAATGGACATAAAATGTATATGGTACCAACATATTTCTTTGGTGGTGTTCTCTTAAAAAAAAATTTACCTCTCAAGCATTCAAATGGATCCATGTACAGAACACCAGAATTTTGGGATAATGTTTGGCAATAAAATGTTATAGGTTGTTAAATGGTCGAAGAAATGGTGGAGAAGGTTAAGACCATTTAGTGGTACATAAAAGCTTCTCATAGTTGAAAAAATAGGTATGTTGAAAATCATAGATAAGATCTATAGTTTAATGTTATAGACATGGTATCCCTCCACATATCTCTATAGAATAGAGTAATGAGAATTTGGAAGAATTGAAAGCTTTGTCCCAGGTACATCAACCATTTTGAGATCCTTGGTCGCATCAGAGTGGTCACCTATTGACTAGAACACCCATAGAACCTATCTCAAGTACATGATTTATTCCATGTATCACTCTTGAAGAAGTATATACCTTACCCATCGCATGTATTTAATCCATATGTGGTGCCATTGGAGAATGACTTTTCCTATGATGATAATCTAGTAAAGATATTAGATTATAGATAAAAGGTCCTAAAAAATAAGAAAATTTCCATTGTAAATTTCTTGATGAGAAACCACATGTTTGAAGAAGCAATGTAGGGACTAGAGAATGTGATTAAGCAGAGTTAACCACATCTATTTAGAGTGGGAAAAGGAAATTTTGAGGGTGAAATTTATTAAATTGGGAAGTTTGTTATTACCCAATTTTTTTTGAGTAAAATTTCCCTTTTCATTTAAGTAAATGTATTATGGGTATATAAGACACATTCACTTTTTTTATTGGCTTTTAATGACCATTATGTAACTTATTGTTGACAATATAGTCGTTGAAAAGTTATCACATAACTAGTATAAGAATAGGGTCTTAAAAAATATTTTTGACTCAAAAAAATGGAGTGATAGCCTCAAATAGTAGGATCATACCCTACGTAGCCCATTTTTTGGAGCTTCCAAGGGAGATATAATTTTTGGGAATTTCCCTAGACCATCCCAAGATGAGCTCCAACAACTTAAGCATGAGCAGAACCACTTATGGGATAAGTTCAAGTTCATCGAGATCACAACCCAAACCATGTTCATAGAATAACCCCATGAAATCCCCACCATCACACACCTTACTCTTAGGGAATATTCTGGTGTAATAATGGGGTGTTTATAAAGAACCTATAATTAGGAATATATAAAAAAATTGTATAAAATAATGAATATATTTTTATCCTATTATTGTTTATTTGTTAGTAATTTTTAAAGCACCAATAGTATTTTTGGTTAATTAAGAAATATATTTTTAGGAATTAATAAATTTTTTAAATAAATAATATTTTAATGGAATATTACTAATAAATTATTTTTGTTAAATATGAATGGTCATATATTTTTTGTAAATTGAAATGTAATTTTTATTAAGGTTTGAAAACTATTTTTGTAAAAACCCATCAATTTTTAATAAATGTTTGTTGTTTTTTTAAATGTGAATATACACATATTTATAAAATTATTTATATAAAATTAATTTTATTTTTGGAATTAGGAAGTCCAAATTATCAAGTGGTTACGTTTTCTAATTTTCTAAGACAATCAAATTTATCGGTAAAAATTAAATAGCCTATAAAAATATGGTGTGTTTTATGACATCATAATTTCCCAATAATGATGTAATAAATACTATGAAATTAATATTAGGCCATTTTCTTTTATTTTTAAATAATTTAATTTTAGGTTTAATTGATTTATTTTTCAAATCCTCATTGATTCCTCCAAGACTTATAATATATTTTAAGATATTAAAATCATTTACTTGAATATATGAATTTCCTCCACATAAGAAAGGGAAATATATTGATATCTTCATCCCTTACCCTTGTAAAATAATTTATACCACTCCTATTTTCCAGAAACCATGGGATTTTTGTGTGGTTTTGAATATTTTATTGTGGAGTTTCCAAAACCAAAATAATAATGAAATCCCCCTCCTTTCCTATATAAATACACACAAGATCCCATTTGTCTTTACTAAAACTCCTTGAAGTTCAACTAAGATATGTACACAACTCCCTATAATCCTCCCAAGGAGCCCCCAATCTCCAAATAATCCTCTACCAAGATTTTGGTTTCACACACCCAAGTAAGGGATGATCACGTTCCTCTCTTCCATTCAATTCAAGAGCCTTATTATAAATTATACTCTTTAATTTAAATTGGTTATATTTTCATACTTTTTAATCAATTTCCTACTATAAATTTTATTTTATTATAATTAAAGATCATTTATCCCCCCACATTTGGACCCATACATTTTCTATTACTATGCAGAAATTCCGTAAGCGATTTCTCTCTTCTCATTTCCATTCAAGAACTTCCTTCTAAATTATGCAACTTAATTACATTCCATGTGTTGTGAGATCATGTTCCATGACACCCTTAATTTAAATTTCATGTATAAATGACCATATACCCCTTTCTCTCTCATTATTTTATTTTCAAAATTTTCATATGACATCATTATGCTACTGAAATTTCACAGTGATTTTCCATACCAAAATCATAGTGTAGTCAATACCATACCCATTCCTCTATCAAGGGTATTCACATTTATGCATATATAGTTTTTTTATTGAGGATTTACATGTTTTTATTAATATTCCTTGATCTTTTAATAAATTATTATGTTAAATGAATCCATGTTATATGATCTATGTGGCACACTAAAGAATCAGATAAAAATGATTATGAATGGCGCACCCTAATAGCGCTTTAATTCATTGGGTAATGTTTAATATCATGATACGTTATTTTGTGACAGGGGTTTACCTATTTCATTTATTGTATATTTTCCACCATGAATTCATTTCGGTTTATCTTTGACTTATTTTAATGATGATGTGTTTTATGTTTTTTCCACATTTCCATGTTATGACTATCATGTTATATCATGATTTATTATTGATGTTCCTTTTTTTTCTTGTCGATATAACTTGTCTAACATATATATTTATCCTCATGTTATTACATGTTTACTCCCTTACTGGTCTTTATAGCTCAGAAATTTCTTATGTATTGCATCAGGTTATCCCATGCAGTGTTAAGTATGATGGAATGTTGTGGTCTTGTCAAATATGATTTCAGTAAAGGTATTTTTGTATTTCATGTTTTAAGTTGTTATGTAATGTTCAATATTTTTTCAAGACACTATTATTATCAATCATCTACGTTGTTTTAAGTGAATATATATATAATATATCATTTTTAAATTTGAAATAAAGATCATGGTTTTTATATGAAAGAACTGTTCAAACACTGGAAGACATGTTGAGAGCATGTTCTATGGACTTCAAAGGAGGATGGGACCAACATCTGCCTATGGTTGAGTTTTATTATAAAAATAGATTTCTCTTGAGAATCCGAATGAACCCATATGAAGTCCATTAAGGTAAAAGATTCATAACACCAACATTATAGGATGAAGTTGGTGAATGTAAGCTACGAGGACCTAAAATGGTCGAAGAAATGGTGTAAAATGTGAAAACCATTCAGCAGCACATCATGGAAGCCCAAATATAACAAAAGAGTTATTCAAAAATAATCAAAGATACCTTGATTTTAATGTTGGTTATGTGTTATTCCTCCTCATATCTCCATGGAATAAGGTTATGAGATTTTGGATGAAAGCAATGTTATGTCCTAGGTACAACGGCCCCTTCGAGATGCTCGATTGTGTTGGAGATAAGGCCTGTCAACTAGCACATCCACCTACCATGTCAAAAGAACTTGATTTATTCCATGTATCCCTCTTATAGAAGTACATACCGGATCCTTCACATGTACTAAAATCAAAGGAGGTACATTTAGAGAATGATCTTTCTTTTGAAGAACAACCAAGGAAGATATTGGATCATAGAGATAATGTTCTACGCAACAAGACTACCCACCTGATCAAAGTACTATGCCAGAACCATAATTATGAAGAGTTAACATGGGAATTATAGGAAGAGATGAAGGAAAAGCACCAAAAATTGTTTTCACCTTAGAATGTAAAATGAAATTTTGCGGGCGAAATTTTATAAGGGGTGAAGAAAGTAACAACCCAATGATTTATCAATGGAATTCTCTTCTTATAATTATGTCTTATAGTATAATCACATAACATTACATATAAAACACAATATAAACGCTATAAATTAATAATGATTGAAATCAAAGGTATCTCCATAAGTTAAAGAACATATACTAAAGGAATAGTGACATGACCTTTGGAATAATATCATAACCTTTATGAATAGTAAAACGAAAAATTGATTAGTAACCTCACCAATTAAATTATAAATAAAAGTTATTCATATTATAAGAGAAAATATTGTATAAATATATCATAGTATAATTAAATAAATGTTTCAAAATTTATTAAATAAGTTTTGGTATTTTGGTAAGTCATAAATATTTATTTACAATTTTTTGATTAATTTTATAATTTAGAATAAATGTTTTCATAATATTTATTCATAAATTAAAATTTTTATTCCTTATGATTATAAGAAAATTTTATGAGACCTTATTAAATCTTATAATGTGTTATAAAATCAATTATGATTTTAAAATTGCTATTTTTCAAGTAGATTATGATTTTAATTAAAAATGAAATTTCACATATTTAGAAAATTATTTTTAAAAAATTGAGTTCATTTTTGAATTCTATAAATAAAAAAATTAGCGCGAATTGCTGGTATATTTCTGAAATAATTGAATTTTTTATGAATAATAAAATATAGTAATTTACAATATTGTTTAAATACGTGATTTATTGAGTCATGGATGGCGTTGTACTGAGGAAATCACTATTGGTTCAAAATCACATGATCTAATTACATTTTCTAGTCCCAATAATCGACACTATTTATTGTATTTAGTAAAATAATAAAATAATGAGAAAACATCTTTATCCACCACTATAAATATCACCCATCATAATGTAAATTTTTATTCAAAGGAAAAAAGAAGATACAAGGTATCCAAGGCCGAAAAAGAAGTAGGCGAAAGAAATGGAAGAGACTAAGGGGGCCTAAAATAGTGAAGACCGAGGGCATCACCTCTGATAATATTCACCCCTTCCACCTTCAAACTAAGAAGATCATGAAAGACTAAGCATTCCGGACCAAGAATATCTACCGAGGCTAAATAGTCCGCCACCTTGTTCCCCTCCCGCCAAGTATGAGAGACCTTGATATTATCCCCGAGAAAGACACACCAACTTCTAATGGTATAAAGAATAGACCAAGGAATCCTGCCCATACCGATAAGGGCGTTGTGTAGAAGCATAGAGTCTGTTTCCGCTTCCCTGATGTCCAAGCCTCTCTCCCTACAAATTTTCAGACCACTGAACATGGCCATGGCTTCTGCCTGAAGGGCTGAACCCTGACCAAAACGAATGGAGAAGGCCATAATGACAGATCTGCTATCATCACACACAACCCCACTTCCTGGGCAACTGGGTATGCTGGCGTCCCCCTTCAGCGGGCTTGAAGCTCAACAGGGACGGGTCCTGATATCTTTTCCTCACAACTCTCATGCCTTGTACCTTATCAGAGATCTACTCAAATTTATTTTCAAGATCCTCTCCCAAATCTAGGATCATTTGGTCTTAATAAAATACCCAAACCAATCCCATAAGGAGGCTCTCAATAAGAAGGAATCGAGACGCAAACCCCTCTTCCTTTTCTTTTAATTTCTTTTTAAGGCCCTTTCTTTTCTTTTTCCCTCCTCATCTCACCTCATCTAAAAGGTTTGACAACTACAATATCTTACATATAATTTAATATTGTTATTATAATGACATAATTCATCACTGTATCTCTTTCCCCCTTCTTTTATACTAAAATTAATACATCGTCCAAGATGTGTTAATTTATCTCATTTAAGGATGATGGATTTTAAATTTCTATTTCTTTCTTCAAATTTGGTCATGAACCCATTTTTAGGGTTAAACTATATTATAAGATATGTATTAGAACTTATATATTATTCTTGAATTTTTTTACATGATATTAATTTATAAAACAAAATGCATTCGTTGTGATCAAAAACCATCCTAAATAAACCCAAATGATTATCATTAACAATTTATCTAATGATCCATCATTATGGAAAAAATGAAAATGATATGTAAGACCAATTTAACCTCATCATGATCATTAATTACACATTTGTACAATTTTGGATAATTACCACCAATCTAAGAGATCTTTCGTACATGTATACAAGTAAACCAGTCATAAAACCCAATGAAACCAATGCTCTCAAACAATGAAATTGAATCAATTAACCTATCAAGGAGGCCATAAATGAATGTAATAAATTTACACTAAATAAAATACATGTAGAAATGGTTATTTAATAATTAATTAGTTAATATAATTTGATTATCCATGAAAATAAGATCAAGTGAAGAACACTTTCGGACATAAGGAAGGGATTCTACCCGAACCTCCATTGCTAGTCAAACATGTAACACCAACCTCCAAAATTTGCGGTCATACATCCATTAACAAATTCATTTAACTGAGTTTCCCACCGAATCAACTATCCCAGCTAGTAGAATATTAAATAATCCCAAATACCAGCCTTTTCATCATCTATCATAATTTTGTGACATTTTAGTGACCTAACATATATGCTTAAGGTCCTTGACATTGTTATTCTGATAAGGCTAAAGTGAACTACCATAGTATGATCATCTGGTGAGTGAAATTATAATGAATTTAAGAAACTTCACATTCCCAATAAATAATTGATCATAGGGGCTTATTATTCTATTAATCCCTAGTGAATGATGTGTCTAAATAATCATAATAATATTATTTACTTAACATGTTATAAACTTGTTGATAAATAAATATATTAACATTTGTTCAAAAAATATTTAAAATATCATTTCTCACTGAACCACTAAATTATCCCATCATTCCTCATTGATATTTATCGAACCATGAATAATGAATATTTATTTAAATAAATGAATATCATTTTATATTTCTCTAATAAATAAATAAATATTATAACCAGTAAAATATAGAATAAATATTTATTAAATATTAAGATCGCATATATTTTCATGAATAACTGATGATGGAATATTTTTGATCAACCAAACATGTGTAAAAATTAAACCAAATAGGAGAATAATATTTATTCACCATGTTAAATTCATATAAAATTTAACTAAGGTTATGAATAAACTTAGTGTGTAACTCTCTAGCCCTCTTTATTAGTGAAATTCGACAATACTACACAAGGTATATTGTTAGTATCTAGAATCATTCCATGGAACACATAGAGAAATAAGTTAATGTTGAAGCGACATACAACTTTATATTATATTTCAGTACAACTGTTAATGGTAGCTCACACATGCTACAAAGAAAATGTAAGTAAATCCATTGGTTTGGGGACTTGACCCTGCAACCACACCCCAAACCCTAACCCACCCGTACCACTCCAGCTGGCCATGGGGTTCCAAAACAAATAATTATATGAATGCACACTATGTGATATAATCCTTTTATCTCGACATATCTATGAAATAAGGTTGTGTACTTGTTTCATCAACCTATGTGGTTGATATATCTTTTTTTTCTTTCCCAAAATGAACATTAAAACAGAATTCCATTATCATGAAATTAATTAGGTAGTTCCATTATAATCAATGGGTTCAGATATCAACTCATAATAATGAACATAAAGGAAAAAACTTTTCTCTCATTATTCATTAATATAATATCACTTGTGATGTATCCATTGTATCATACCTTGTTAGGATCATATCTGTAAATAGTTTTCATCGATACATCAAAGTATATGACAAATGATATAAATTAATTATAATCTTAATGTATAATTACCATTTCACACATCCACATATAAGATATAAAATAAAATATTTAAATGTGGATTTCCTGCTAGAGATTCATGTTCTCATAACCTCTTTTATTGAGATTACCAAGGATGGAAATCATGAGAAGAATTCTTAATATCTTATGAGCCTCACACCCCTGATATCATGTATCATTTGTGTCCTGTTAGATAATATCATCTAGTTATAGAACATGTATTTAATAATAATGTCATTTAACTTCGAATTTCTCATCATAATGGAGGATTGCTATAACCTTTTAGTGTGATAAGTATCATTAGGACATTCTAACACACATTCTCACTCAGAAGAATAATCATGATGTTATAATAAATTTATTAATATTCGAGACCATATATATAGGTAATCATAAAGTACACAAAAATTGGTTCTAAGGCAGAAAATCCACAATAATATACTTTTGGATTAAATGTTTTAATCCATTTATTAAGATGGTTCACTATGGGAAAAATGGGTATTTGCGATGGGCCATTTGCGATGGGGAGGGGTCCCATCACAAATAGGTCGTCGAAAGACACTACTTGCGATGGGACACGCTCCTCGTCACAATTAAGTAGTTATTTTTGATGGGGAGATGGTCCCCATTACAAAAGGTTTGGTTTTAGTTGTGCATCAAACTGCGAGAAGGGTATTTGCGATGAGGTTTTATGTTCGTCAGATATACTCAGTGGCATTTTTTAGTATTTACGACAGGAGATCTAGCCCATCGAAAATACTATGTCGACATGGATGTATTTGCAACGAGACTCATCGAAAATACCTAATAGCGGGGATAGTATTTGCAACAGACTTCCCATCGCAAATACTCCCATCACAAATAATCTAACCTATATATACCCCCATCTGTTTTTTCACTCATTCCACTTCATTCTCCACCCCTCTCTCCTTCTAGACTAACATTTTTCTCTTAAAATATTTCAAAATTTAATGTTCTTAATCAGAGTAATATTCATGTCTTATATCCTCTGAAATATTCATTTTTACGGTATTTATCTTTTTCTATCATTTTTTTAGTTATTTTTATTTTATACTAGTTATATTTATTCTTTATTAGTTGTAATTAAATTAAACTATAATAAACTCATTTTATTTTTCATTATTTTTTTACAAATAATAACGAGTGATTTGTATTAACTATTATTGATTAATAGATAAATTAATTATTACTAATTAGTATTCATTGGTATTAATTAAAATAATTATTAATAATTATTAATAATTAGTCATAATTAGTAATAATTGGTGATAATTAGCAATAATTAATAAAAAATAGCTTTAATAAGTAGTAAATTGAAGTAAACTTTTATAAATAGTAATAAATAGTAATAATTATAAATAATTAGTAATAAATATAATTAATCAGTAATAAATAGTAATAAATAGTAATAATTTGTTGTTATTAGTAATAATTGGTAATAATTTGTAGTAATTGGTAATAATTAGAAATAAATTTTAATAATTAGTAATAATTAGAAATAATTAGTGATAAATATGATTCATTAGTAATAATGATTAATAATTTCTAATAATTAGAAATAAATAGTAATATATTGTAATAATTAAAATTAATTAGTAATAATTAGTAACAATTAGGATTAATTATTAATAATTAGTAATAAAAATAATTAATTAGAATTTATTAGTAATAATTAGTAATAATTAGGATTAATTTGAAATAATTAGTAATAATTAGTAATAATTAGGCTTAATTAGTAATAATTAGAAATAATTTGCAATAATTTGTAATAATTCTTAATAATTAGGATTTATTAGTAATAATTAGTAATAATTTGTAATAATTAGGATTAATTAGTAATAAGTAGGAATAATTGGTATTAATTTGGATTAATTAGTAATAATTAGGATTAATTAAGATTAATTAGGAATAATTTGTAATAATTATGATTAATTGGGATTAATTTCTAATAATTAGGATTACATAGTAATAATTTAGAATAATTTGTAATAAATAGGATTTATTTGGATTAATTATGATTAATTAGGAATAATTAGTAATAATTATTAATTATTTGGAATAATTAGTAATAAATATGATTAAATGGAAATAATTAATAATAATATGTAATAATTAGGATTAATGAGGAATAATTAGGAATAATTAGGTTTAATTATGATTAATTAGTATTAATTAGTATTAATTAATATTAATTTTTAATAATTAGTAATAAGTGTGAATAATTAGTAATAATTAGTAACAATTTGTAATAATTGTAGGATTGAAATAAAAAATGTAGATACTCAATTACAAGAGGGGGTGAATTGTTTGTTTTAAAACATGCATTTTTAACCATAAAGAAAACTATGTTAAACAGAGTTAATCAAGGTAAATTCAAAAAGCCTCTTTTAGTTCTACGAAAAAAAATTTCTTAGGTTCTGGAAATATGAATCTGGAAATGAAACTTAAGAACAATTTTCTTAAAGGAAGATTCTACCTTAAAACGTATAGAATCTTATTTATCAGAGTAAGTAAAATACAAGAAAGTATAAGAATATTATACTTTCTTCCTTTATCGAAATACAATGGGCATAAATCTTAAAAAAACAAGTAACAAGTAGAAAATCTTTTATCCCAAAGAGTAGGGTATCCAACAACCTTGGATAAATATCCCTTGATTTATAATTTCAACAAAGTCGGTATTACCCACACTAGGGTAAGCCCTCGATAAGAATATGAGAATCTGTAATGTTATCCCTGCAAGTCCTTGATCTTTAATGTAGTTGGAACCACTATATTTATATCCCTGGAAGTCCTTGAACGTTAAGGCAGTCAACACCTCTGTCTTCCTATCCCCAGAATCCCTCGATTGTACTTAACAAAAATCAAAGTTGCAAAAATCAAGCAGAACAATATGTTCAGATCCGCAAAAATAATGAAATTATGTCTCTCTATAGAAATAACTTCATATCATTTAATATCTAGGTCAATCAACAGATAACGAGCTCATTCAAATGAGCTCTTATTTATAGGAAAAAACTTCAACGATCGGCTCCCTCCTCCAACAGTCAAATTTTTCCATGAATCATAGAGGGACATATACACGTGTCACTCAACCAACAATTAGTTAGAAATAGATTGAATAAAATCAATTCACAACAAAAAATTTTTTAAGAAAAATTAAGTAACTATTTTTCAAAGTATCAGGAAAAATAGAATTCGAAGTTTAACAAAATAAATATTTAGAGTTTATAAGACATGGATATTCAGATTCTATTTTGCATGAATTCAGCATCTAAATTTTGAGGAATTTGGAGTCTGAATTCTGAAGAATTATTAGGAATTCGATGTCCGAATTTAGGGGAATTCAGAGTCTGAATTAGGAGGAATTCAGAGTCTGAATTCTGAGGAATTCGGAGTCTGAATTATGAAGAATTAGGTGTCCTAATTATGTCGAATTCAGTATCACAATTTTATAGAATTTGGTATCTAAATTTCATAGAATTCGGAATCTGAATTTGAGAGAATTTCGAATCTTAATTTTAGTGAATTCAGAATGTAAATTCTAGAGAATTTGGGGTCTGAATTTTTGAGAATTCGGAATCTGCATTTTAGAGAATTCAGAATCTGAATTTTAGAGAATTTGGAATCTGAGTTTCAGAATACTCTATATCCAAGGAATTATAAGATTACGAGGTTTTAGAAATGAAACCTAATTTTAAATTAGTAATAAAATGAGTTAGGTTTAGAGATATTATAAAATGAACAATGAAAACAAAGGTAAAGATAAACATTTCCTTAGAGAAGGAATATTTTCCTTATTAAAATAATCCTTTGGGAAAAAATATTTTTCCTTAGGATAAAGTTTTTGTGATTTTCAAAACACATAGGAATGAAAATGTCATAAGAAAAACTTATTGAATCAACAATAATTAGTAATAATAAGGATTAATTAGTAAAAATTTGGATTAATTATTAATAATTTATAATAATTATGATTAATTAAGATTAACTAGGTTTAAATAGAAATACTTAGTAATAAGTAGTAATTAGTATGAATGAATAGTAATAATTCGAAATATATAATAACAATTAGTAATAATTAGTAATAAATATGATTAATTAGTAATAATTTGTAATAAGTATGATTAATTAGTAAAAATTAATAAAAATTAGTAATAAATACTATTAATTAGTAATAATTAGAAATAATTATTAATAATTATTAATAATTAGTAATAATTATTAATTATTAGGATTAATTATGATTAATAAGTAATAATTAGTAATAATTAGGATTAATTAGGAATATTTAGTAATAATAATTAAAAACCAATAATAATTAGTCATTATCAGTAATAAATAATCATAAAAAGTAATAAATAATAATAAATAGTAACAAACAATAATAAATAGTAATAGAAAAATTTAATTAGTAAATGCATAAATAATGAATACAATGGTCGGGAAAAGGCGAATTCTTACTACTTATTCAATTACTTTTGTCATCATATTATCTACTATTTGTATGTTAATTTTATTATCATTTTTATCGAATACTTCATTACTTTTTTTCACATATTTTTTGGGAAGTCATGTTTTTTTCAACTATCTGCAAGAAGTTACAAAAAAGATAAAATGATTTTTTCAGCCAATGTAACCAAATTTTCTAAATTTATTGTCTCTTTTTGTCGAACTATCAATGTTGCATATATATTCAATGTTTTTAACCCAAAAAGCTTCTCGTTTTTGAAGGATAAGAGAGAAATAGATTATCATATTACTATTGTGGTGAATTCTCGTGATAGAATGCGATTACGAGCTTATTCTTCTCTTTTGACTTTCAACAACGGAAAAAAATCAGCTAATAAATTTGAGTCAATATGTAGTGTTGGTAGTTCTACATAGAATGAAAATGGATGTGTGGTTACATTGGCAATTAAGAATATTTCGTGACTTTGTGATGTGTAATAATCAACGAAACTTCAATCTGATGCACATTTTTACTAGTATATTCTGGGTCAGGAAGAATGCGACGTGTCAACAATAGCAGAAACAGTAATAGGAGGAGAAGATGCATCGATTACTGGAGAAAAAATAGCATTAGATGATGAAAAACATAGACGTCTAACTCATGGTTTAGTGCATTTTTTATATTATTATGAATATTATGTTTTTTAATTATATAATTATTTATTTAATTTCTAAATATTGTATAAATTTATTATTTATTATTATTTATTTATTTATTCATTTATTTTTTAAGTATTTAATTATTATTATTATTATTTATATTATTTTATATATATTAATGTTTTTCTAATTTTTTATGTTTTTGTGATGGGACTATCGCAAAAGGTTTTTTAAAACCTTATTAAAAGTATTTGAGATGGGAGAATTTTCCATCGCAAATAGTATTTTTTGTGATAGTCCGTCACAAAAATATATATATTTGCGACGCCATTTTCTGCAACAGGGAATTTGCGACGGTACCCCATTGCAAATTCCTAATTGGAAATAAAAAAAATTTCAGTAGTGGTTGTATGAAATAAGTTGAATAAAAATATTTTCTATAACCTCTAAAATAAGTTATCTAAATTTTTATCACTTGATCATTCATTAATGGATAAATTTTCTTTCCATGTTAATCACTGTTGTTTTCTATACTAAGAATTTCTCACATAAAATTAGTTCTGGTTTATTTTTGGATCATCTGATTAAGAAAAGTGATGTTGTCCTTCCCATAAGGAATTTAATATTAACTTTTAGTTCAATAAAATATAAGGATAGAATATGAAAAATAATGATGGGTATTTAATCATTGGTAAAAATGTGATTTTCATTTAAATAAAGGGGAGAATAAAGAATTTACTTTATCATGTATTTGGTATTGGAAAAAAAAATCCAAAGGTTGATATTATAGTACATAAGTAGTTGTGATGATGATGTGTTGTATTTTTGGGATATGGATTGTTGGAAAATTTAATGTGTATGTAATAAAGGAAATTTAATAAATAAGTTGAAACTAGCTATGGGCGTTCTAGAGGTTAACACATTAGAATTATATACACTATAAGGTTAAACCATCAGATAAAGGAACATCAGTGGTTACCTATTCTACTATTGGAAGACACCCACTATATGGATGATAAGAGGAACTCGATCATAGACTATAACATAGAAGAATAAAGTTAGTTATACTGATGGATGGAGGATGAATTCATTGATATTATGCTATCCAGAATCATATTAAACATATAAATATTATTGAATTAATATTTAGTAAGATTTCATGATGATTGTTATAGGATGAAGAATTATTATCATCGATATGTTTAGTTGAACATAAAAGTTTTATGGAAGAAGAGAATATGAAGACAGGATGAGAAGTGTATGAAAAACATGATGAGAATTCCAAATTTATGTACACCGATAGATACAATATAATATTTTAAATGATTATCTACTAAAGGATATTATCCCAAAGGGGCTTTCGGTTGTATACTAAAATAGAAACCACCATGTCATGGGGGTGAAATTTAATTTTTGGTTGATAGGATCATCGGTTTTAGCATGAATGTGATGGATGTGAATGCCACATCCTCTTATACTCTAGTTTATCATCCCTCATGAACCAAGAAGTTGGTTCATTCATAACATGTGATGTCCATTAATTGATGTTTTCAATAAATAAACCCCAAATGGTTGAAATGAATGGATTTTAATTGATGGAATACATGTTTTCACATATGGATAATGCTCTTTATTTAATAAATATAATAGAGGTTGGATATATAAGAGGATGTGATATTATCACTCTATGGTTGATTGATTAGTGTGATGATTTCATGTTATCTAAGTCTCTTTTTTCTTCCTTGTACTTGTTCATCACTCAGAGAAGGTGTTATCACCCATTCGAACATCCAAGAGTCCTTATAAATCATTTGTGCATCCATCAGATGGTGTATTCCCCTTGAAAGAAAGAGTTATTCATTCATCTATCCTTTTGATCCTCATTAGGATAACTCTATCAATTATTATGGTGGATGTTGTTGAGGTTATGTGTTTCAGGTATTCCATTTACATGTTCTATTATTCAAAATACATTTGTACGTTTAATTCTTAGAGATATTGTATTCTATTTTTGGGTTTTTATTTTCCACCAATGATCATTATATGATCAGACGATACCTATTAGTGATATAAAATAATGTTTATTCAAGATATAGTTATGTTTGGATTGAGTTTTGAAAAGTAATACTATCACCATGGCTTGTGAGTGATTGTGGTGTAGTTGTAGAAACTCCAAAACTCCCAGGTAGCTAACATCATGGTGTAGTGACAACAACGACGATTCTTCATTATAAATATGAATGGAGATTATCACCATTTCATTTTTTAATCCATGGCGATTCTTAATATGTTTTAAAAAAAATTACACTTTTATTTAAATGGTTTATGAATCATTATAAAAGGTATTTTGGGATATCTTAATTTTTAAATGGGTTTTAAATAAATTAGTTATAAATGTTTTATAATTAAATAACTATTTTGAAGCAAATAGATTATTTTAAAAATATTAAATATTAATATTGAAAATACCTTTTTTTGAATTATATTTCATATCATATGATATAGAAATATATCTTTTATTTAAAAAGAATGATAAATAGTTTATAAAGCTTAAAAATTAAATGGATATAATATAAAATTGTTTATATTTATAATTTTGAATTTTACAGAATTAATTAATTTGAAAATTTTCAAATTTAATGTTATGACTTATTTTAATATATTTTTTAGATATTATCAAAATTATTTTTATGAAAAATATGTTTATTGGTTTGAATAATATTTGAAATTCAATATAATGGTACTATGAAATAGTTCATATTTTTTTGAATGTAAAATTTTTTATGAATTTTTTAGATAATTAAAAAAATGTTAATAATTAGATTGTTTTTTGAATAGTTAATTAATGTCTCCTGTTTTGGAAAAAAATAAAATGTTTATTTATTTGTTTAATTATATCCTCCATTGGACTGAAGGCCTTCATTTTTATTGATTTTTGATAATCCACCTTTCAAGGGGTGAGGTGGAACCCTTACAAGGCCTGTAGGCGTAAGTATACCATGGCATGTAGGCCTTAGAGGAGTTCATTGCACGTAGGCTTCAAACATTACATACAACCTAGACTAACTACATAGAACTGCTCCTCCCCAGCATCTTCATCATGAAATCAGCTCTCCACCTTCACATGGCTATTCGGCTAGGCTTTCCCGTGCATGCACAAGCTTGTCCCGATGGCAAGTGTCATACCCTCTCATTCTTACAATCCATTTAGCTTATGCTATGGTGAAATCTTCTTCCTCCGCCTCCTTCTAAAGTTTATTTCCTTGTAGGTTGTCTGGTTTGCATCTACACTTAAGGTGGCCCGAAGACCTTACTTACCTGAAGGCCTTGGGTGGCCCGAAGGCCTTAAAGGAATCGGGGACCGAATCAGTGGCCCGAAGGCTCGAATAGGGGAATATTCCT
Source organism: Viscum album (assembly GCA_963277665.1). Lineage (NCBI taxonomy): Eukaryota > Viridiplantae > Streptophyta > Magnoliopsida > Santalales > Viscaceae > Viscum > Viscum album. The sequence continues at coordinate 1,444,936,079 of OY728145.1, read as the reverse complement.
GGATGCTACAGTGCAAAACAATGCCTGCTATAATTACCGCTATAGTACCTGCTACAGTTCTGCACAGTCCCTACTATAGTACCTGCTACAGTACTGCTACAGTACTGTTACAATACCATAAAATTATCCTCTTCCTGGATTTGATCCTGGGTCTCCTGGATGCGCTTACGGACTCCTCACCAACTGGGCTGAGGCTCATGTGCCTTGTTTAATTATATAGATATTCATGTTTTATAAATTTATTATTAAATGTAAATATTTCACATGTTATAGTTTAAGTTTTAAACTATTTCTAGGATAAATATTTATATTTCATGCTAGGTTAGATATTATAAAATTAATTTGCATCCACGTTTTCCTCAGTTATTAATTATAATTATGATCATGATAATAGTTGATGAATATAGTTTTTACATATTTTTTGTTTTATATATTTTAAATTGAATTCTATCTTGAGTAAAACCTCCATTGGTAGTGTGACTTGGGTTGGGCTACCTAATGGCCCAATGAGTTATTCCTTTTCAAAAATTAAATGGGGTGGGATATATGTCGCTCTGGTTTTACTATTGTAGAGTTTTTTAATCTCATATAACTTTATTCTTTTACAAGAATAGTTCATGTACCTTTTTCATGCAATGCATTTGGACATGTATGAATATATATGGCTTTTATTTTATAGTGAGTAACAAAAACATATAGATTATTTAAGGGGTTACTTATTAATGTGGTGTAAACATGTTAATTTTGTGGTTGGAATAATAATTCCATAACTAAATCACTATAATCATGCATACAAAAAAAATAATATAAAATTATAATATAATAATTACCAATGATGTAGTATTTATGAATTTAATATTTATATAATGTATATTAAATTAATGAGACTTCAAAACCCCTAAAATACTAATTGTGATATTCCTTCTGAAGCATCACTTTCCAAGGCCTCTATCATTAAACCATGTGGGATCTTTCAAATCATGGTACCCCTAGAATATATTTTTTATGGAATGAGAGTAATATATAGTACTGGATCATCATTGGGTAGGTTTTTCAAAATTAGGTTTCCTTTGAATTGTCTTTTGTCAGTATGTTTTTGGCATTTCATTTGGGCATCACTTAGTTATGAAACCCTTAAGAAGGATATCATTGGAATAGATTTTAGTGAATCCAAATCATGGATTTGGATAAGTGGTTATCCACACAATAATACAAGAATAATAACTATTATTATTGAGATTTTTCCTTACCTAAATAATTAAGTGATGAGAGTAATAACAATGAAAACTCATCACTTAATGAAATGTGGATCTTATCCCACAAAAATAATATGATGTAAAAGGTCATATTGTTTAGTGGAAGTACATTCATTTAAATTCCTTAATGAAAATATATAATATATGATACTCACCCACTAGTATTCTCTTACTGTACATTATGTCATAGTTCATCACAATCATATTGAGACCACTAATATTTATGACCCATAAAACAGTTAAAGATTGGTCTTTATGATTAAAAGGTTCTCTCAAGGAGAATCATTTAGAGTACCTAGATTTTCATGTTATTGAGATCAATTCTACCAAATCTAACTCATTTTTATTAGATACTATTTTTTCATCACACATTTTTTTGGAAAATAATGACTTAGAGATATGAAAAAAATGATGAAGGTTGAAGTGGATCTACATGTCAGTAATAGAGATAGAGTATCTGCACTTATGAATTGAATTTATTGGGTGGATTGATCCCATAATTGAAATGCTATTATTATATTCCTTCCATAAACAATAATATGATTTTTGTATCTTGTTTGGATGAATGATATTTCCAATCATTATTAGGAATCAATTTTTTTCAATATATATATATATATATATATGAAATGTTTTTTGATGCTTGGGATATGATGAAGAATTTATATATTATTTATATATAGAATACAATTTATAACATTTAGAATATGAAGTGCATGGTTGATTATAATTTCACATATCATGGTCATTGTCTCCATAGATATATAAATGAAAAAATTGTTCAAAAACTCCATAGATATGGTTTTTTGGACATGTTAATATATGAATTTTCTTGTATATGTGAATATTTTTATTAGGATAAATGATAAATACATCATTTAGGATAAAATATGAGAGGAATAGAGGGTTATTGGATCTCATATATATGGATTTATATGGACCAATGAGTTTATAAGAAAATGACAGTTTTGGGTACTTCATCACATTCACTAATGACTATAGTCTATATAGTTATGCGCTTTTTAAGGAACATGAGTATGAAATGTTTTAAGCGTTCAATGAGTTTTAAAAAACTCTATAATAAATTGGGAAATAATGTTAATATTATTCAATTAGGTCAGGGTGGTGAAGACATTATACATGAATTCATATCTCATCTAGGAGATTTTTGGAATTGTTTTAGAACCCACTCCTAATGAAACATCATAATGGAATAGTGTGTCTAAAATGAGGAATCATACCTTGTTAGACATGTTTCAATTAATGACAATTCAATGTGACCTTCCAAATTCATTTTGGAATTATGCCTTGGAGATGGATAGTTTTTACTAAACTGTGTTCTATATAAATAAGTCATGAAGATAGAATATAAGATATAGATCAGAAAACATACCAATATGTAGATAATGAGCATTTCAGTTCATGAATAATTAATACGATTATTTTATTTTTACAAACATGATCCCAAGTTGGGTAAATTCTTATTTTTAATTTGTCCCAATGAAACTAGGGGATATTACTTTTATAATCCTACTAAGAATAATGTGTTTGTGGGAAAATTTACTATATTCCATGATAAATAATTTATGGATTAAGGGGTAAGGGGGTGAAAAATTGACCCTAAAGAAAATTGAAACCATGAAACTAGAAAGGATCATATTATAGAAGTTTATTTGGATCCACAATGACTTGAGGGAAAATAAAAAAACTCATGTTACTAAATATCCTTGAAGGCATGGTAATATTCTTCAAGAGATAATGGGATATTTAATTCACATTGTTAATGATGATGAGGCAGTGTTCATAGGTGATTAATGTAACACCAATTAGAAAGAAATTTAAAACACTGATTCTGAGAATTTTTTATAATCCATAGAATTCAATATGGAATCCATGTACACTAACCAAGTTTGAAACATAGTAAATTCACTATGAGGGGTAAGTCCCATGGGTTGTAAGTGTGTTTTCGGTAGGAAAAATTACATTGTTTGTGAATTGTATACATATTATAAATGTCTTGTTGAAAAGGGATACAAAAAAATTATTATTCACTATGAAGATACTTTTTCACCTATTGAGATGATAAATATCATTCTAATTTTTCAGGCTATACTAGATCATTATGATTATAAGATATATCAAATTGATGTCAATACCACATTCCTTAATTATAATTTAGTTTAGTGATTTTATATGATACACGATGATGGTTTTGATGTTACAAATGAGAATACTAAAATTTGAAAGTTCCAATATTCCATTTATAGACTGAAGCAAGCTTCTCATAGTTGGAATATCTAGTTTGATAATGTAATTGAAGAGTTTGGTTTCATATAAAACATGGATAATTTCAATGTAGATATGTGGGATAGTGATAATTTCATTACATTTATGATATTTTATGAATATGATAAACTTATTATCCTAAATTATGACTTTATGCTTCATATTATGATGTCATGGCTGGTTAGATGTTTCTCAATGAAATATATGGGTGAGGATTCCTATATACTCGGTATGAAGATTTATAGTGATAGATTTAAAAGTTTTCTTGGACTAAGTTAGAACAAATATATTGGTAAAATTATAATGTGTTTATAATGGAGAACTAAAATAAGGGGTATTTATCAGTGATTCATGGAATGAATCTTATGAAGATTTATAATCCTTATAAGGAGTTATAATGGATGGATAATATTTCTTTTACACCTACCATAAGATATATCATTCATTATTTATTTTTTACTCAACCTAGTGTCTATTATTTTTTGAGAATAACATGTTGATACCAATCCAATCCTAGTGAAACTCACTAGATTTATATAATGAACATCCTTGAGTACTTAAGAATGACTTTGGATAGGTTCTTGGTATCTGGATGAGATGATGATTTTGTGCAAAGGGTTACACATATTCTATTTTCCAAAATAAAAAAAAAATATGAGATATCAATTTGTATTCATGTTTGTACAAAATGGCGAAGCTATCATTTGGAAATGTAACAAACAAGCTATCATATCAGACTCAATAACAGTGGCAAAGTACATCCCTAGAACATATTATATAAATGAAAATTTCTGGATCCTGAAATTAATTTCTAAACCAGTGGTATTTTATATCATCAAGGGAAGAATTTAAATATTTTGTTACAATAATGGAGTTGTTTCTATGACTCTGTAACTTTTATCTCACCAAAGAACCAAACACATCCTTTTAAAATACCATCACATATGAGATATAATAGGTAGGAGTGATATAAAATAATTTTATTGATAGTGTATTGAATCCATTGAAAAAAAAATTCATAAAAAAATAATGAGGGTCTTGTTGAATATCTTGGAATATTATACTTGATATTTCAATGTTATAATTATAAATGTGTCAAGTTATTATAAAAAATTAAATCACTAATTATCTTTCATTTATCTATGCTGAAATATTTTTACATGAATGAAATAATTATAATATCCCATAAGGGTATGACATTGATTTTTTCATATTAAATTTTCATCATGGAGTATTGTAAAATCCTATGATTTTAAAAAATGAATCTATCCTCGATATCTTGTATGGTATGCAACACTTTTATTAAATGAACAATGAAATAATATTATTTTAAATATGACTATTATGACCTAATTATTAAATTAGAGAGTATAAATATTGTTAACTAATTTATTAAATATATATAAATTTCCTAAAAAATAAAAAATTATTGATATATTATTAATAAATATTTAGTCACTTTTTAGTAATGTCGTTTTATTCATAAAAAATATATTTTCTTTAAAAATGTTTTATTATTCCATTTTATTGAAAAATATTATAATTAATTTATAGAACATTTAGAAAATGTAATTGATAAAATTAATATAATTTTTTAAATAAACCTATTATAATTAACTATGTTTAAATTTTGGTATTTTTTGAAAAATATTGATTTTTCAGAGAATAATGTAAAATAATTTTTTTTTGCAAAACATGGAATTTATTTGAAATGAACTAAGTAATTAAAAAGTTTCATTAATATTTGAATTTGATTTCAGGTAAAATTATTATAATTATTTATATATATTTAATCTACTAATTACATTTTAATCATCCTTATTCTAGATTTTAGTATAAGTTTATTTTAATGTTTATGAATTGATTTTTTCTAAAAACTAGATTAAAGTGGATAATGTTTCAAAAATTTAATCAGTTAAAAACCCATAATTAGGAATTTTTTAAATAATATTTATATCTTTTATATCAACAAGTATTAAGTTTGATTCCTAAAATGATGGTTAATGGTCATATATTTAATATAAAATCATTTTATCCTTAAAAAATACATTTCATGAAAAATTTCTTTTTCGTGAAGCATGTTGGTCTTATTATTAAATTAATTTTTTTCACTTATGTTAATTAAATTTTATAAAATATATAAAATATTTTAAATCATCATAATTTATTTTATCTTATGAGTTCAACTTAATTGCGGGTCATAATGAATAGTGAAAACTATAAAAAATGACTAGGTGTTAAACTAAAATGAATAGGGTTTCAATGAATTAAAAACTTGTCTAAAATCTATTTTAATACCATCTTTAGAAAATAGCATATCAAATTATATATAATGGGAAATTTTGGATCTTTTTTCATGTGAAATATTTTGGTACACCTTCTTCTTTTTAAAAATTACAAGTGTTTAACTCACCTCGCTTATAAAAGGTCACCCCTCTCTTTTGTTCTTCACACATTCAAATCCATTTGATCATAAAATACTTCCCAAAACATCTAAATTACTTCACTACTCATAAAACATATCCAATTATTTGATAAAAAATTCATAATAAGAAGTGTTTTTTTGTTAACCTACGATGGTTGTCCGAAGAAGAGGTGGTGTGCTTAATCAAGAATTTTTATTATACCTTTTCTTAAACCTATTTCCAATATTCTTCATATATGATGACATAATAACATTATTATATATGATATAATTATATTTTTTTATGTTAATTTAACAACCAAAATATATCTCATCTTCCATCAATTGGGAAATGAAACCATCATTATTGTGTAAGACGGACTTCCTCCTCATGAACTGATATGTATTTCGTTTTTCATCATCACCTCTAATGAATTGTTATAATAATGGATTTAAATTATATATATATGATACTTGTAACATAATTATACTTCATGAATTATTATGTCACATATACCTTCTTACTTTACAATCCATGGGGGATATGATAATGTTGGTCGGGTGTGCGGTGGACAATCACCTCACGAAGCAATGTGATTCATTTTTCAATGATGTTTTTAATGGATGGTAAAAAGGGTAATTTTAATGAATATATGTAATATATATGTAATAAATATAATATTACTGACTTATTTATAATTTATAAATGAGAATATGTAATTTTATTTCTTAACTTTCCACTCATATAAGAATAATAAGGTCGTTCATGTGTACGTGTGGAGTACCACCTCCACGAAGGGATATGATTTTTTTCACAACCAAATCACGTGGATTGTATATATAAGTAAATTTAAAAAATTAATATGGTATTTATGATATTATAACTATTATTTAATGATAAAATAATAATTACCTTCTATAGATAATGATTTTTGAATAATGGAAATGTTACTCGTGTGTACATTCAGCCAACGATCGCCATGATTGTAACATAGTTCATTTTTCATAACGTTATTTTAGGATTGATATTAAATGAATAAATTATCTATAACAATTATAATTATTTCATGATTATTATGTTGTATATTATTAAATAATGACATATTTGACTGTAGTCAACTTTCCAAAGTCACTTCCGACACATAAGATGGATATCATCAAAACAACTGATGTAAAATTAATTGATTAAGTAATAATATATAACATAGGAATAATTAAATTAAAAGGAATAATAATCATTAATAATGGTATTAATAAATTAAATAATTACTATAATTTTATTATTTAAAAATAAAATGAATGTACATGATGATCCCAACTCAATGTAAGAGACTTCATCTCAATTTCCTTTCGTTGAGGTATATTTTGATGTTATGAACCTATATTATTTTATGACTTCTATATAAATACCCTTTGAAAAGTTATATCAGGAATTGATCTATTCAAAAAATATTTAAAATTTTGTTAAATCTTATTCTTTCATTGGGGTTATTATTCAAATGTTTCCAAAGTCGTATGGGACTTACTGTTAAAAAGGATTCTTTTAAATATTTAATTTTCTACTATTTTTTTGTCCATTTCAATATTTTTGAAATTATTTTATGGATGTTTTTATATAGACATAAAATTTTTATAAAGGAAATCTTATGCCCTTTTTTACTTTGTTTCAATGTTTTTTAAAATGAATCTTTTTACATGTTTTATAAGGAATGTTTTGACAGTGACAGTGACAAATGGATAAGGTCAGTGTGCGATGATTGCAGTAATGTCATAGGCAATGGATTTATCTGATGGTGATGGACGGTGATCGACGGTTACGGGGTGTGTGAAACGGGATAGGTCCATGTTTGAAATTTTAATTTTGAAGTGTAAAAATATTTTTTGGACGCGGTTGGATAGTTTTGTGGTGGGTGGGATTTGTATGATCTTTGGTTTTTTTAGTGGGCGGGATTTGTATTTGGATGGATTTGTGTTGTTTCACAATTACCCTTAAAAGTGTCATCTTAAAATACAAAAAAATAGAGATTGTAGTGGTTTTTAAAAAAATGTAAAATAAATATCTTATTTTAATATATATAGTGACAATGTATTTTCCCACCTTCATTACCAATATTTTATTTCTAAATTCCATAATAACATTTCTTATTTTTCAAAAATAAAACCATATTTCCCTTTATCTATGTATTTTGGTATTGAAAATGATATTTCAAAATGAAATAAAATTGCCATAACTGAAAAGGTTTTTCATATGGGTTAAAAAATGTTTTAAAAGTGTTTTGTGATAAAAAAGGCGCAACAATAAAATGTTTTATTAATTTTGTGGAACTAAAAATTATATATGAGAAATGGGTGGGCCTAATACATCTTAAATTATAGGTTGATCCCCATTATACCTCATGGGTCATCCCTATATAGATTATATGAATGGTAGATCCCCATTATAGAATATGAAAAAGGGTGAGCCTGATACAGATTTTATAAAGGGTGAGACCCACTATATCTCTCCATATTCATTGGATAATGATTATGTTCTCTGGAGAATTATATTTGAATTTTTCGATATGGTTATTTCAATTGAATGGTTTTTGAGAGGTTTTTATTAATATGATTCTGTATGTTCTTAAAAAAGGTATTTTATTTCATTTCTATGGGTCTTAAAGGTTTTCTTTGAGGAAAAAGTTTCATTTTTTTTCATGCGTAAATGTTTTGTTTCATATGATCAATGAAAATTGATGATAAATATAATCATTACATGGTTTTTCATATTTTTCATTGGATTAATTGATTTATTATTTTTATGTCTTTTTCATAGATTTTTGACCCCATCTCATTTTTCAAAATGTTTTTCATAGGGTTTAAGGAAGGTTAAGAATAAGGAAAAAGTTATAATGAAATTTGTTGAGATTATTCATGAAAAAAATTCTGTTTTATTTTAAAAGTTTTATATTTTGGGAAAATGGATACTGATTAGAAGTCTCCACTTTGTATATATATGGGGTTTTTATGTAAAATTTATGACTTATCTCTCTAAAAATATAATCCTAAAAGATCTCTTAGTAAGATAGAAAATTATTTTTTATTTAAAGTCACTAAAATATGCAATTTTAAGGCAATGTCATTATAGTTGGTATTTAAGAAAATATTTAGATAACTTTAATGGTAATTTTTTTTAATATTATATTAAAAGGAATATTTAACCAAAAGGATTAGTATACTACGGAGAATTATTGTAATTTTAGATAAATATAAATCGTTGAATATAGAATGGCAGGGTTAAAGATATCTTATAATTTATCTTCCATATAGGATGGTTTATTATGTTTTATTTGATATACTGACACTAACTTTTTTTATTGTAGTAAGTGAATGGATACATTAGAAACCAAATTAATCATGTATGTGAAGGAAAATGTGGTGACTTTATAAACTAGAAACTAATTGTAATGGAAGATATAGTTAAAAATCTTGTGGTTATTCTTAACCCACTATCATGAATTATGATTAGCACGTTGGACCTAGGTGAGTTTCCTAATGTACCAAAAAAGATAAAAATATACTTCCATGGACTCTTAGGTGGTAATGATCACAGGGGTAAAAATATTCAATAAACTATGTGTAAATAATGAGGGAATAATAACCCAGTAAAATTTCATAGGATAACTATAATATGATTTATATTTGGTAAAATGGTGAATAAATAAATTATATACCAAGGACAAGAGGAGGAATTCATTTAACTTTATGTAGGGGAATCAAATTCTTCCCAAGGGAGAAATTGAATTTTTTAATTGTGGTGAGTTTAGGTATTTTGAAAGTTTATTTCCTATGGGGTAAATCTCAATAAGGTGATTAATAAGACTGCACATATGAATGACTAGAAATTCCTTATATCATTATAATTGAAAATGAAGAAACTACAAATGACATGAGAAAGGTAGGGATTATATCCTAGATTATGATTTGACATTTTTGAATCTTAGTACATGATTCATAATTTTTCTTAAGAGGGAAGTAATAAGTAATAAGATGTAAAATCATGGTTAATGTATTATAAAGAATGTTGAGTGATTGAGGGGTATACATCAATGAATTCGAGAGTTATGATATAGAGGTAGATTTCAGGATGATCATATGTTTAAAATAATTAATAATATTTTGATGTTTTATATTATGGGAGTACTTTTAGTTAAATTTATTGAGTTTTGGTAGATGTGTAAGTTATATATAACCCTACGTTTAACATGTGAACATGTTATTTTTGGGGGAATTATATTTTTTGTTTTTTGGAAATAAGTTTAAATGTATTGAAACCTTTAGGGTTTATATGATCATTGATGATTAATATTATTTTTTAGGATGTTTTCCATATTTCTATAATGTTATAAGAATTATATTAGTATATTTTTTTAAAAATAAGACATGTAACATCAAGAAATATCGTAGGGATTGAACATGCAACTGAAGGGAGATAAGGGTGTATTCCCAACTGCTGGTTTATGTGATGTCCTATTTTCTTGAATAAAACATTTCTATAGATAATTATTATGTTGGTTTTTGGAATTATGTTTTTTAATAGAGATAACCAATGATTTTAAAAAAGGATTGTACTTTAGGTGATTAATGTTATATTGGAATAATTTCATGATTTTCCAATCCTTTTATGATTAAGTTAGATCAAACATTATAGGATTTTATTTAATGAATGAATGTTAAATTACCTTTTTTACAATATAGTTATGGTAATTAAATATATTTATATAAATTATTAGTGAATCTTATATATTATACGATTAAGGCATATACATTTTCGGAATTAGACTTGAAAATAGATTGATGTTATTTGGAGATAAATATTAAATAAACTACAAAAGAATATGTGATCAAACCATTATAATTTTTGGGTTTCAATATTAGTCGGGAATTTTTTGGAGAATTTTAAATATATATATTTTTTGAATGATCTAAGAAAAATATTGGGTGTTATTGTCGAGGACTTGGATATTGATGTTATATTTCACTATATGAAGGTTTATTCATTTTGGAAATTTTATTACCTTATGCTAACCATTTTTTGTTGATGTATAAAGATAGGAATAATATATTGTTATCCATTTATGGTTATATGGTAATTTAAACATAAATTTTATAGCTTGAGTCAGGAAAATTTAAATTTGAGTTCTCATCGTTTAAAGAAAAAGAGGTGATTGTCAAGGAAATTGATTATGGGATGAAATTCAACGTATCAAGTAAGTATACTTCCTTATGTTCTTAGTTTACATGGTAAATAATTCATCAACCCAAGTAAAAGGATCTTGAAATGAAAATTTTACCCTATTATAATAATTTTTGATTAAACGATGCTCATTTACACACATCTTTGGTTTATAGTATTATGGATGTTGGCTTTCTCATGATCAATCACATTATTGTGATCAATGATCTCTGTCACTCTCCATCAATATTTAGGAAGTACACATTTATTCTCTATCAACATCCTCACCAACCACTAATGTTTTCATATTTGGTAACCTAGATATGATTTATTCTAGATGACCTTCATACTTACCTTTATATCTTACCAATATGAGGTTTTATTAACCATTTTTATGATGTAGCATTACAAAAAAGGTATTTTAAAATTTATACATTTTTTTAATTTATTAAAGTAAAAATTATAAGGATTCAATTTATTAAAATGAGAGATAATGTAACACCCTAAGACATTGAAATGAGAATCTAAGCTTGATATCATATAAGACACACAACACTGAGATTACATGAACCATGAATTAATATTAAATTAAATATGATCATTATAACCTAGACATTAAATTGTTGGGTGATAAGTGTATTTAATGCATACATTTTAGGGTGTTTCATAATATTTATTTTGGTAAAGAAATGATTCACCTTGCAAAATCTTGTATAGTTTGACTTTTTTTAGGTTTTAGGAAGGAAAAAAATATATAATTGGAGAAGGAGAGAAAAGATATGAATATAAGAGATAAAATATGACTCATAATGCATGAAAATAGAAGCGGAATGACAATAGATTTTTAAAGAGAAATGAAAACATTACATAGAAAAAGATCATATTGCGGATCTGGAAAAAGATTTTTGTCATGTCGTGTAAACATTACATGGTGAGAAGTCATCATGATAGAAGACATCACTGCCACCATTAAAATTCATAAATTATATCATGTTGTATAAATCCATTACACATTGTGAAATCAATACAAAAAATGTATGTATTAGGAAAAAAGAAAATTTAGATAAGCTGTTGATGCCACACATTACACACTATATAATCCATAAAGGATGTGAAACTGTTGGGAAGACTAGTATTAAAGCGCCAGCTCTGAGGGCTTTGATGAAGATTCATATTTATACAACCCTTAACCAATCCTTTTTAGGGAATCTTATAGTGGTCCTAGATATGAAACGACCACTTCTAGACAACAAAACTCCACTATGTATCCCTACATTGTTTTCATTCATCACTGAAATTATTTTTTGGGTATCAATGCTACTTTTTCTCATCATAGCTAGCATGTACGAGTAGTTTTCTTTGTGTCGGGGGAATTTATTGTTGTGGGATTTGTTTTTAGGGATTATTTCTATTTTCTATTAATGTTTTGGATTGAATATACTCTATTAATAAATTCTAATTTCTCTTATTTTCATTTTTCCTGACCATTATTTTAGATTTACGTATTTTTTTCTTATTACAGCAATTGATTTCCCTAGTCTTTGTATGAACATTATTTATATTGGGGTTATTATGTTTAAATAGGGTTTTTTGGTCACTGGGTTTTTTGATTTCACCTATTAGATGACCAATCCAATGGTGAAATTACAAGATTACTACAGGGGAAACCAAGGATCCCTACTAACCAAATTCCAAAACTAAACATGAATGATCCTATAATCAATTTATTCCCTATCATACAAATACAAAAAATAGTAAACCTAGAATGCTTCATATCCTGATATCAAACATTTTCTTTTTTTTTATTTTCTCTCTCTTTACAATCAACAAAAAATTATAATTAGAATTCCTTTAATTAATTTATGGAATATGGATTGTCCCTATAGCTTATAAACTTGATCATTCCAAGTACTACATTTTAATAAGGTTTTCTAACTTTTATTATTTATTAAATTTCTTTATCCCCATATGATATTAATAACACCTTGTGGGATATCAGTCGGTATGAATAGTGTTAACTGATTTATGAAATATATATATAAATTTCCAAATGAATATTAATTTATTGATAAAATCTTAATAAGTAATCAATAAATTTTTAGTAAATTCATTTTATTCAAAAAATATTTTTTCTTAAAAAATGATTCTGTGTTCCATTTTGTGGTAAAATACTATAATTAATTTTTAGAAAATTTATAAAATTTATTTGATAAAATTCAATTATTTTTTAAATCATTATATCAAAATTATCTTAGGGTGAAATTTTGGTATTTTCAAAAAATATTTATTTTTCATTGAATAGTGAAACATACCAAATTTGTAAAATTATCATTTCCCTCCGTTTAATTAAGTAATTTAAAAGTAAAATTATGATTTTAATTTTATTTCATGTAAAATAATTATTATTAAGTTATATTTAAACAAATTAATTAATTTTTAATCATCTTTATAATATATTTTATTATACTATTATTATTGGGTTTAAAAATGGGTTTTTTCTGAAAATTGTTTCAAAGTGCTTAATGTTTCTCTCTTTTAATTATTAAAAAAATTCTTAATTATGAATTAAATAAATGAAATTTATAGATTATATATCAATAAATATTAATTTAAAATTATATAATGATTATTACTAGTCATAGAGTTAATATAAAATCATTTTTCCTTGAAAACTACATTCCATGAAAACCAACTTTTTCATCGCGTCTTTAAGCTTTATTTTTAAATTAAATTCTGAAACATAATTTAATTTAATTTGGTAAAATGGATTTCATATTTTTAATCGGAATAATTATTACTATCAAATAATTAGAACTTATTTTTTGGACATAATGAATAATAAAAATGGTAAAAAAAATTTACTACAGTTGTGTAGAAAATAGGTTTATTGGAGGTTAAACTGAAATGATAAGGGTTTAAATGACCTAAAAAAATTTCTAAAATATATTTTTTAGATATATTTATACATTATATTATATAAGGATAAATAATGGTCCGTTTTTTATCCTTTCTGTGAGTAAAAAATGTGGGCACACCTTTTCCATTTCAAAAATTACATGTATTCCACTCACCTCACTTATAAAATGTCATCCCCTATCATATCCTCTTCACACATTCATATCCCTTTTGGATCATACAATACCTTCACAAATAAATTTTATAATTCCATAAACATGACCAAAATCCCCTATTTTGATCACAAATCCATCTTAAGAATGATTTTGGTGCTAACCTAAAGAGGTTGTCCAAAGAAGATGTATCGTGCTTAACCAAGAATTTTTATTTTTTTCTTCTTCCAATGCCTAAATGTATTATTAAATTATAATGATAAAATTAAAAAAATATCTTAAATAGACTTATATTTTATTATGTTAATTTAATAACCAAAATCCACCTCCTCTTCCATCAAATGGGAAATGAAATCACCATTTTTTTTGTACGAAGGATTTTCACCTCGTAAACCAATGTACTTATTTTTTCATCGTCGCCTCTCACAGCTTTTGATAATGATGTATTTAAGGTATATATATATATATATATAATATTTTTAACATAATTACACTTCTATAATAATTATATCACATATATATATTATTTTTTCCATTCCATGGGGGATACAATAATGTTGCTCATTTTTACGGTAGATCATTTCCTCATGAAGCGATGTGATTCATTTTTTAGTAACGTTTTTCATGAAAGGTAAAAATGATAAAGTTAATTAATACATGTGATATATATCACATAAAAATAAAACTCATGAAATATATAATTTTTTTAAAATATAATATTTTATTTTATTTTTTTACCTCTTTACTAAATGAAAAATAAAAACTTTTTGCATGTGTACCTGTGGACTACGCCTTCACAAAGTATTTTGATTATTTTTTGGATCAAAAAATAACATTTATGATATATATATAATTATATTTAATGAATTAATATGGTATTTATGATATTATAATCATTATTTAATTATAAAATAATATTTACCTTCTTTATATAATGATCATTGAAAAATGAAAACATTACTCATGTGTATGTACAACCTGTATTATCAATGATTATAACATGGTTCATTTTTTCTAAACTTATTTAATAATTGTTTTTAAAATTATAATGTATGTATAAAAATTATAATTATTTCATGATTATAATTTTGGATATGATGGAATAATGAACCACTTGTCCATAGTTAACCTACCAAATTCATTTTTGACACATAAGCCGAATATCATTTAAACTTATGAAGTAAAATTTATTGGTTTAGTAATCAAATATAACATTTTAATTAGTGAAATAAAATTAATTATAAACATTATAATGGATATTAATCATGTAAATAATAAACATAAGTTTATTATTCTTAATGATAAATAAGGAACACGACTATTCAGACTCAATGTAAGGGACTTCATCTCAATTTCCTTTCGTTGAGGCATATTTTTATGTTATACACATATATTATTTTATGAGGTGTATATATAGAATCTTTGAGATTTTATATCATGAATGTTTTTATTAAAATGATATTTGATATTTTTTAATTTTATTATTTCATGATGCTTATGATTCAAATGTTTCCAAAGTGGTAAGGGACTTTCTTTTTTAAAAAAATCTTGTACAAATTTATTTTTCAAACTATTTTTACTCTATGTATGTATTTTTAAAATTATTTTATGGATGTTTTTATATGGACATATAATATTTATAAAGGAAATTTTATGTCTCTTTTGACTTCATTTCAAATGTTTTAGAATTGAATATTTTACGTGTTTTATATAGAACGTTTTGAAAAAATTACCAATGGAATGTTCTATTTTAATATATAGAATGATAATGAATTTTCCCAATATCATAACCATTATTTTATTTCTAGTTTCCTTTAAAATATTTCATGTTATATTCATTGAGAAACCATATTTCCCTTTTTCAGGGTATTTCAGTTTTGAAAATAAATTTTTAAAAGGAAAGGGAATTTCAATATCCAAAAATGTTTCTCTTATGGGTTCAAAGGTTAATTTAGAAGGGTTTTATGATAAAATGGTACAAGAATAAAAATTTTTATTCATAATATGGTACATGAATATTATATATCAGAAATCAGTGATCCTGATACAACTTATATTATGGGTTGATCCCAATTATATCTCATTGGTGAACCCAATATAACTAATATAAAGGTTAGATACCCATTATACATCATGGGAAATGGGTCAAAATGATATAGATTATATGAAGGGTGAGCCCCATTATATCTCTACAATTCATAGGGTAATGATTATGTTCTCTATATAATTTTATTAGAAGTTGTTCATTTGGTTCTTTCAATTGAAAGGGTTTTGAAGGGTTTTTATGAATACGATGTTCTATGTTTCCAAAAAGGGGGTTTTGTATCCTATATATGGGTTTTAATGATTTCCTTTGATAAAAAATTGTTCATTTTTTCCATATAAAAATGTTTCATTTCATATTCTCGATTACATTTGAATATAAAGGTAAACATTACACATGTTTTTATGGTTTTCATTAGACTAATAGGTTTATTAATTTTATGTCCCATATGGATATTTTGTGCTCATACCACGTTTTAAAATGTTTTTCAGATGGTTTATGGATGGGTAAGAACTAGGGAGAAGTCAATTTGGATGTTATGAAGATTTTTCATGAAAATAAATCATGTTTTATTTTAAAAAAATTATATTTTGGGGGAAATGGATGGGGAGAGTGGTTTCCACTTTGTATATATGTGGGTTTTTTTAAAAAATTATGACTTAACTCTATAAAACATTAAGACTAAAATATATTTGGGAATGTAAGAACGTGAATTCTAGATTAGAGTCACAATAATATTTAATGTTTATGGCCTTTTCCTAATAATTATTATGGGTTGTGATGAAATGATAATATTGTCATGGATAAAATCTTATACTGAATAAAAGTTGTTGTATGTGAGGTATTAAGGTTATATTCATGGGGTTATAAGTAAATAATTATTAATTAGATTGATCCTCTTAAGTATATTTCATGGAATATTAGGAAATCATTGATATACATAGTTCTGTATACTTATTATCAATCATTCTTACCTGAGGTTGTCGATATTCCAAGCATGAGAATATTCATAATTCAATACCATATTTTTTTATTTCATTATATAAACATAGCTATCATGTTTGGTTGGGTATGTTGCAGAACAATCGCCGGTTGGAGAACAACCAAGAAGGGATTGTTTCACTTTCATGATAATAAAACACATATAGACCTTGATTGAATTAGACTGAAGAAATTCATTTTAATGCATAGTTAGTTCACATATGATGTTATAAATTACCTATATATGTGATATTTTATGTGATTATCATATTGATGAATGTCATGTGATGTATTCATTGAAATTGTCAATATATTTTAGGGAATCAAAAAATAATGAGAGGTTTGTATGATATTGACATGTTTTATGTGTAGTGGATGCCCATTGTCATACATAAGGGGATTATATATGTATTCATACGATGCATATAATACATCTTGTGGTTTAAATGATCAAAAAGAGATTTGAGTATGTTTGATGGAGATCACACTAGACCACTTAGTAGCTTATGTAAAACAGAATACTTCCAAAAGTCCTACCTTTGCTTAAATATTAGATATAGTGATTTTATATTTATTTTCAATGCTACTAAGTCCTATAGAGTCTCAAAATTGGGCCCTTGGGTAAGGATTAAGTTTTCAACAATTTTTTCTTCCAAAATGAGTAGAGTTTTGATTAAACCATGTCCAAAAGGAATTTTCGATAAATTCACAAAGATTTGTGATGTTTTTTATAAAGTACTTATGAGATTTTAATTCAAGTGGGTGATTTTTTATTATGCACAAAAATAGGAACCACCTTGTCATAGTGATTCATTTAGAGTCATGGTTGACAGACATGACAGTTTTAACATGAATGTGATGCATGTGGGTTCGTCGTCCCCCTCGACAACAGTTTCTCATCTTTTATGAACCAAGAAGTTGGTTCATTCATTGATTGTGTTATTCATTCATTTATGTTTTCAATGAATACATATTAGTAGGATGAAATAAATGGATATCCTATTATAGAATTTGGTTCGTCACATGTATATAACCCTATTAATTTAATCGAGAGAATAAATATTAGATATATAGGAGAATATGATATTCTATTTTTTGGGGAGATTGGTTCCTATGATGATTGAATGATAGAATAATATAACTTCTCTTACTAAAACATGTTCATCACTAAGTGAAGGTGTTATAACCAATTCAATCATTTGGGAGTCATCATGAAGTGTTCATTGATCCATTGGTCGGTGTATTCCTTGTGAAGGTAGGAAACATCATTTAATACTCCTGATAAACATTATCAGGCTAACTCAATTGAATATAAAGGTGTATGTTTCTAATGTTCAGGTGTTTTGAGTTATGTCCTTTACATACATTAATTTTTAAATAAATTTACACATTTGATTCATAGAGATATATTTTTACATGTTATGTGTTCTATTCCACTTCTAATTATCAAAAAAACGTATCAGCTACAACTATTAGAATATTTTCAGGTAAGAAGAGTAGAAACCTGAGTTTCCTAAAGATATATGACCAGAAGGTGAAGTAACTGATGAATTGAAAAACACCCAGAGAACTCATCTTGATTTCATAAGTTTAACTTTGGGACTTCATAGGGATGAACATAATTAGATTTATGAGAATTTGTAAAAAACATGAACTTTATCAACATTATGTTGGGACATCATATGGTTGAGAAAAATATTCATAATATACTTTCACAATATCATAAAGTTCATTCAACCCTATGAAATATAAGTTGAAAAAAAAATAAGTAAAATGGTATATAATCCTTGAGTAAGTAAATTTTTAGGGTTCAAAGAATCTTGACTTTATACTATTAGATGATGAGAAATGTATAATGTCATGTAATGTTATTAGATAATAAATAATCCATGAGAAAAATGAAGATCGACCTATCTATGTAGTTTTGATATTAAGTTATATGATTTTATAAAGTTATATCAATATAAATTACATTGTAGTGATTTGAGGATCAACTGTTATTCTAGATGATATTAAATAAATGCTAGAGCTTCATGAGTTGTGGTTTTTCTTAGAAGAATTTTGGATTAGAAAGGATAGTGTATGTTGAAGCACTAAAAGGTTTCCTATGAACATAATTGGAGGAATATTCATTGTTATTCTTGAGGAAATTTCAGAGTGTTCAATATCTCATGAATACACAACATATTATTTTCTTTCTTATTTAAATAAAAATATTTTTTATCTAAATAATATGTTAGAGTTTCTTGAAAATTATTTTTACAACCCAATCTAAAGGTTTCCAGATAGTACATTTGGAAGAAAGTGAAGTTGATGGCAGGAAAGAAGAAGTAGTTTTTATAAGATTGATAATGAATGTGACTGTAATATAGTGTGATCTAAATCCACATTAATCGAAAGTCACGTTGAACCATGAAATTGAGATAAATCCAGAAGATGATGTTTTTTAGTAAAATAAAGTTAATGAATTCATTTGTGTGGATGACCTTGGGTGATTATAAAATAATTTTTCAAAAAAATTAAAAGAAAAAAAATATAATCAAGTGTTATAGATTAGATAAATCCAGTCAAAATATGAGTTGATCAAAAGAAAATTATGTAAGACAAATCTCGAATGAAGTGATAGTGTAGCGAATGAAGAACACATAAGGAATATGTATCAAGTTGTAGTTTTTTCAAAGACTTGAAGGCTATTAGAGGTTTATTATTAGGGAGACATATTAATAAATCTATAGAATATGATGAATGGATCCCATATCAAACTTATTGAAGTCTGTGGGAATAAGAATGTCGAATAGTGAATATGATATGTGCATGAATGCATGATTTTTTGTGATTGGATGAATGATGATGATTATCACATTCATACATAAGATAAACCATTTTAGAATAATGATTTTGAGAGAAGTAGGGTAAGAAGTTATGTCTGATAAAATTATTTATGTCTATATAAGTAAGTAAACTAGACAATTTTGAGGGACTTTTCATTCATATAGAGTCAAAATTAAAAGTGACAGTGATGAGTTTGACATTTGATTATCCCAAAGATTTAGTTTTTGAATCTATATGGGATTTGTGGAAGACCATAGAATATTTTATTCTAGATTTTTTAGTGTTATAACAGACCATTGAAATGTAGATCTTTTAATATTTTAAACTAATTCAAAATAGAAATGAGAAAATCCTTGAAATTTAAAGACCATGAGCCTCCAAACTTATCAATATATAGATTATGTATAAAAGGATTGGGATCATCCAAAACATGGAACTAAGAATAATTAATGATAATTTATTGACTATTTATTGAAAATGATGATAAAATAGAGGGAGTAGCCAACCTGTGCATGTTGAATGATCAGTTGGGTCGAATAGTTGATGGTATAGAACATCAATTTCTAAAGACTGCATAGGTTTTCAAACAATCAAAAATCATATGATATAGAGAAAGACTGATATCAGTTAAAACCAAGGGTGTGTGTTGGGTTAAACCCAACTCATACATACACGTGTATACAACTATAAACAATACATATAATATTACATTAATTGTAATTTATAAAAAAAATTAATTACATTAACAAAAATTAATTACAATTTTTATATTTAAATATAGAATATATAAATATATAGTAGTACTAATATATAAACAATCTTATATGAAACATTATAAAATTTTGATTCAATCAATTAATTCATTTAAACATTAATGTTAAAAATATTTCATTACAATCAAAATATATAAATAGTGAGCGTAAAATAAATAAGTAAATATTTTATCATTTATATTACAATTACTAATAAGAGTAAATTTTATCAGTTATAAATAAAATATTAATAAATGTACCACTTTAATTGCTATTATAAGAAGAATTGATAAAATCATCTATTTTATTTTTATTTATGATTTGTTTTAGAACTGATAAAATGATTTTTGTATACTAATAAAAACACTGATAAAGAATATCACATTTTTTCCACATTTCAATAGTAGTGGATATATCAGAAACCAATAAAAACAATGATTAAATTGACAATACTTGTTAAAAAACATGGTATTGAAAATTAAATGAATGTGTGGTTACATAGTCCCTTGGGATGAATTTTTTATATATCGTAGAATTTCCTATAGGTTACAATAAAAGGAAATAGTGCACATACCCCTAGGATAACAATAACAAGCTATGCCCCCTCCAAGGGTCTACCCTATACGTAGAAACCCCATTACATTGGTTGGATAAAATTCCCAGTGACCTGAAGGCCATTACATGGGTCTGCACTCCTTCCTACATCACTCCTACATCACTTCTATCTTTTGATACATCTTTTATCATAAACCCCCCTAGGGGATACTAGGATTCTAACTGTAGTCTCTTGTATTTGGAGGCGAGGGGTGGGTACCACATGATCATGAATTAGGTCACATGAAACTTTTACATATGTTGTGCTTGAAAATGGGATTATATATACTTGTTTCTTTAATCATGGATTAGAATGACATAGATTATAAATTTTTCCCACGAAATGAAAAATGGATGACATCCACGAAAGAGATTTAATTTTTACAACCATTGAAAGTGATCAAATTTACTTTTCATATCATATTATCTCATTTCAATTATATCATTCTTGAAATAAATAAAATAAAAAAGTGGGCCTAGAGGCCAGATCCCATAGTTTTACATTTAAGTAGATAAATTAGATACATCTATGATTGATCGGCTGTAGCATAATGTAGCATGGACTTTTTTGTGTTGTGGTAGGATAGGATTGTGTGACATAGGTGGCGAAAGCATGAAACTTGGATGCAAAAGATTGGGGAAATATTTGTGAAGGTTCATGGATGAAAGAAATTCCATCACTGGGGTAATACCATCAAGACCTTTCTCGAGGGAAACCAAATGATATGGAAACAAATTGGGGAAACATTCCTACAGTGTCATGGATGAACCTCAATTTAGGGATACAAAAGTTTTTTTAGGTCTTGATTTTTTTTGGATTCTCAGGGTTTGTTTTTGATATGTCATCATGGATGGATATAGATGTAAGTAAAATGTTATCAATAGGGATGTGTAGGGTTGGTTTTTAAGGTAGAGGTGGTGATGGGATTAATAAAAAGGTGGTATATCAACTTCAATTAGGGATGTGCATTAAAGAAATTTAGAATCAAAAGTTCACGGGATTTTAGCCCATTTAAATATTTTGGATCAATTAATGGTGGTTCTATCCTATAAAGGGATGGATTAATTCTAGCCCACCTAGCCCATTGAATTTGTGGGAATGTTTTCTAAGGGAAATACATTGCAGGAACAAAATAGCACATTAATTCTAATTATGAATCTAACTCTTCATAATTATAATAGTGTACCTCATTTAATTTTATAATTTTGAAAACCATCCATATTTCATTGACATGTTCTCTTTTTTGGATCCCTAACTAGGATTAGCTACATGTTTTGAACTGATATAATCATTTTCCCTAGTTTCTATTTGTTATAATACCTCAAAACCTACTATTGAATTTTAAATAAAGGTAACATTATAGAATATTATTTTGTGTTCAAATTAGGATAATAAATTAATTTAAAACATAAATTTAATTTAATCAATTCTTTTTAATTCATTGACTATATATTTTTAAATGGTGAAAAATTATAAAATAGATATATTCACATTGATATATGTTCATTATTTATTTATAATTTTTTTACTTTTTTATTTAAATAAAATTTATTAGTATATTTCTATGAATATTAAAAAATATATAATATAGTAGGTTTGGGATAGTAGGACTAAAAATTAAACAATTTATTGAAAAATTCAGTTTTTAAAAGACAAATCAAGTTAAGATTAGTGTACCCAAAATTTCACCAACACCAAACCTATCACAACCCGCCTCCCTGGGCCATGAACTTTATCATCTGACCCCATAGGTCTCTTGTAATACCTTGGTTGCCTTCTCAGCACACCATAGGCTATTACTTACTAGGGTCGGTTATCAGACTAATGACTATCCCCACAAGCCAACACATGTTCTTTCAGTGTGTTTTTTCCTCACTCACA
Organism: Viscum album; assembly: GCA_963277665.1. Lineage (NCBI taxonomy): Eukaryota > Viridiplantae > Streptophyta > Magnoliopsida > Santalales > Viscaceae > Viscum > Viscum album. Next base: position 1,444,912,768 of record OY728145.1, on the reverse strand, counting down.
CACACCCTGGGAATCTTCCCAGAAGGTCACCCATCCTAATTACTACTCCAGGCCAAGCATGTTTAACTATGGAGTTATAATCAGGTAGGCTCCCGAAAAGAAATGTGCACCTTGTTGACATGGGTAGTAACATTTAGCCTTTTAAGTCTCCCTTTTTCAGGGGTGTTACATTATCCACCCCTTTAAAGCACAACGCCCTCGTTGTGGACCCCAAGCCTCAAACCCAGGCAGTGCCTAAGAACTTCTGGCTGGGTATTGGCTCTGATACCATTTGTCACGACCCGCCTCCCTGGGACATGAACTTTATCATCTGACCCCATAGGTCTCCTGTAATACCTTGGTTGCCTTCCCAGCACACCATAGGCTATTACTCACTAGGGTCGGTTATCAGACTAATGACTATCCCCACAGGCCAACACATGTTCTTTCAGTGTGTTTTTTCCTCACTCACACACACCCTGGGAAACTTTCCAGAAGGTCAGCCATCCTGATTACTACTCCAGGGCAAGCATGTTTAACTATGGAGTTATAATCTGGTAGGCTCCCGAAAAGAAAGGTTCACCTTGTTGACATGGGTAGTAACATTTAGCCTTTTAGGTCTCACTTTTTCAGGGGTGTTACAAAACCTCATCAACTTTGCTATATCAACATACAATATTATTTTGTTCATTATTAAAAATTATTGTTAAATAATTATATAACTCGTAATTTTATTCATAATTGGTATAATGGTTTTGAATAATGATAATATAATAAAAAAATTTCATTTATTTTTTTATTTAATATAAATTTATTTATTTATTTAATTATTTTTATGATTTATGATTATTAAAAAAGAAATATTTATGGTTTCTTATGGTGGAATACTTTCAATGATATTAATTTTATGATGATTTGATTTTGAAATTAGCATTCCATGGTGTATAATTTTTATTATTTACCACTAGCTTATTTATTTTTAAATTAGATAAAAATATAGTTTGAATGAAATGTAATGTTGAAAAATCCAAATTAATGATCCAAGGAACATTAATTGAGTAGTAGAATATCATATCAATAGAAAATGGTCCATTATGGAAGTATTAACAAGGTGGATGTTAACATGGAGAAACTACTCATCATCTGTAATACATTATCTATTCAGTTTATAGATAAAATATGATGTCATGTGTGCTTAAATGTAATATATAATACTTAACATGAAATATATAATTTGACATATAATTTTTTTGATAATATTAATATATATAAGCTTATATATGAAAACATTATATATGAAAAAATATTTATATTATCTATACACATAATATTATAAAACATTATCGATATAAAAAACATTATTTATACATTTTATAATACATACATACATACACACACATATATATATATATATTTCAAAACATTTTATGTTTTTATTATAGATAATATATAATGTACTAGGAATTAAACCACATGATGGCCTTCTGTGTTTTCGATAAAACCATCACAAGGAGGATTCTTCATCTTCTAGAAATTTATACACTAGAGGAAATACATAATGGGAATGGAATCCTCTATAAGTAAACTTTACATGATTGAGTGTACTAGAATATCTAGACTTCAGACCCTTTTCACCACATAAAGTCATTATCAAACCACACAAGAAAACTCACAAACATTCAAGGCACCACAAATACATTAAACAGAAATATGAATGTAGGAAAATAAAATAAAATATTAGGTGCTTAAAAAACTATGTCATATGTGCATGAAATATACAAAACTACTTCTATCCATTACTAATTTATTTCCATGAGATTATAGAAAAAAATATTTCAAAGTATAAGTAATCTAAAAATGATTTTTGCTTACGCAATAAACGTGTCTTATGATTAATATATTCTTATATCCTACTTGGGATTTAAGTTTTAACAACTAATATACTTTATTACATATGTTAAACAAATTAAACATTCTCCATTTATATTATTGACAACATAGAATGACCACTTTGGGTTGGATACCAAACTGGTGACATCTTGACTTTACCAACTTGCAGACATTCAATGCTTCATCATAACCCTGTCAGAAGATAAAATCTTTAAATGATTATACTACCACTATATAGACATTATCTTCTCTATCTAAAGTCTAAGTTTCTCCACCTTTCACTGTCCATTTTCTGTAAAAACAAATTTCCATCGATCAAACAATCGGTGAACTATAACATATTTTCCCTCCCAAAAATATCTCACTTGAAGACTTAATTTAGAGAGCCTTCAACAAACATCCAATAATTCAGAAAACATTCTTTATCCACATAATTAATTTTTTGTTCCTCCATATTCCTTCTAATCACCCCATTATCCATTATTTCACCTCTCTCTCTTAACTTTATTAATGATTACAAACACCATTTATTGATCGAACCAGTTCATTTCATGTTATTTTAACTTTTATGTTTGAGTAACTTCATTGGTAATCAAAATTAAATTTCATGAAGTAAAGAGGATCTAGGGGTTACATTTTTGGTGGGTAACAAATGAGGTATGGATAGTGGTACCATCCACTAGACAACCCACCGACTGGCCAGTGGATCTTAGCAATCAGTTGACTGAGTTTATCTAAAAAGTCAACTTAACTATTAAGGATTATCCCCTTTAAGATCTATCACCACACAATGACTCCTATTGACTCTTAATATCCCCAATATAATCAAGGTACCTGTGGAGTATATACATATACCCCCCATGATGGAGTTAATAATATTTGGACACTATATTACAACTATTTTCCTTCTCTTAAGCTCTAATTTTTCATTTCATTTTTGTATTAAAATTATCCTTCATCCTTACTATCAATTCTCATATTTTTGCATATATTTCTTAAGGATAATTTAGAGTTTGATTTTTATAGGGGTTTTTTTAACAAACCTCATCTTCCCCCTTTTTCTAGTTGGGTTCTCACTCCCATTAAAGTGAGGGTTTGTGGGTTTATTTCTATAACCACTATGAAGAAAGTGTTTTTGGGATTATTTATAAAAACATTTAAAATCAAGTGTATTATTTCTTCTTGAGTATCTTGGATACCATTAAAGCCAAAAATGTTTTCTAAAACCCCTTAGTTTTTAAGGGGAGGTGAAACATAGGACCATATTTGGTTTTATTAAAACTTTTTTTAAAAGTGTTGTTACTTGACTTTTATGTTGTATTTATGACACTCTTTAACTCTTATATCTTAGTTTTTAACTTTAAATATTTTAATTTAATCAATTTTAGTTTAAATTTATAATATTTTTTAAAATACAATTCACCCACACTCTAAAAATCCTTACATATACCACGAATTGGTATCTGATCCCATTTTGGTTTCTAGACCTTCACTAATTTCAAGTAATGATCATTTTGGTTCGCCAAAATATTAAACACAAAATGTTCTCCTAATGAAAATATATGGGTCGATTAACTTTATTTGATGGAATATACAATGTTTATCAGAAATCATTCATGTCTAATTTTTTTAAGTATAGGATTCCCAAATTATAATATAGTTGTTCATGGTTATACTCCCACTATGGAATCAAAGGACAAACGAACTCCCAATAATATTTACGAAATTTATCTTTATGGAAAAGCCTTGAATTCTCCTCACAATTGTTAGACCAAAATTTATTAAATATAATATATATATGTAAAATTTCCCATGAGATTTGGAAACTTTTAGAAGTTAAAGATGAGGGTGAAAATAAATTTAAAGACACTAGGCTTGACATGTACCATCATGATTTTTAAATTCATTAGTATGAATCCAATTGACTCTATTATTGAAATTATACTCATATTATTTAAATATTAAATGTTATAAAGTGTTTGGGTAATGATTTTTCTATAAAACTCTTAGGGAGAAGATAGTTTAGGCTTTTTTGAGTTCTTAAGGACAAAAGGTAATGAAAACCCAAAAGGAAAAAAAATATCAAGGCAATGTAGGTTTAATAACACATAGTATCACTCATTACTTATGAGATATCAAAACAAATTCAAGAAATAATGGGGGAAAAGGAAGTTAAAGGATTTAAGGAAGTTAATAAAATAAATTCATTGAATATAATTGATGAATACTCTTCTGAAATTTATGTCAAGATCATGTAATTTTCAAAAAAGATGAAAAAATCATTAAGAAGAATAAAAATATTAAGAATTACTAAAATGAGTTTCATAAAAAAGAATCGAAACTCACATGCTATGAGTGAAACAATAAGTGTCACTTCAAGCTGAAGTTCCCTATTTATAATAATTGGATAAAAAAAATGTAGACAAGAAAGATGGAATTTTGAGTGTCAGTATGGAGTGATAGTGATGACTATATCTCTTTAAATGATTAAAGTGATGATATTTTCAAATGTCTCATGGACCAAAATGAGGTGGGTGATTATGTATTTTCTTTTAGTTAATCTTGTTATTCAATTCATTTAAATTATGACTGACTAAAAATTGTGTTTTTATTTATTATAAATGTATGGCTAGAACCCATCAAGAATCATGATACAATTAATAGAGCCTAAAATGATTCAACCCAAGGGAATCCCCTTGAAAAAAATATTTTACAATCAAGAGGTAGAGATACCAAAATTTTTAAAATAATGAGTGGCTTCTGACCACTTCCAACCTGAGATAGTGCATCTTCTTCGAAGTTGGACTCCCTCTAAACATATTGTATGGAAATCCCTTGATCATTATCAATAGATAATATTCTAATGAGATAGATCAGATCCCATAAAGGGGTAGTCTTCCCTTACGCAACGCGCACCAAAGGATAGATTTTTTTAACTCACCACAAAATTTAAGGAACATGAAAATAAATATAATCAAGTACATAATGAAAAAATCAACACTCATAAAAAAAATAAGAAACTAAAAAAGTTAATAATAATACGATAGATTTTCACTAAAAATGATGAAAATTTAAAAGTAAAGATTAATTTATTATTATAATATATTACAAAAGCTCAAGATCAATGTAATATTATTAAAAGGGTAAATACGATATTAAAATAGGAATATAATGGTCATGAATTAGAATCTACTATTAGAGAATTTAAAAATTCTCTTGTTAAGTTCACCTACGGTGAAAAAAAATTCAATAAATTGATAGGTTCCCAACGTCATGAAAAAATAATTTTGGGATTGGTTTTTAAAATCAATAAATATACTAAAAATATTCCATTTTTAGTAGGGTGCTATTAAAATAAATTGTGTAATTATTTTAAAAAAACTGTGAATATATTTTATGAATATAATTGTAAAAACTCTTAATATGGTGCCTCTAAAAGGAGTTATATATAATCAATTTTTTTTATATTGTTTTTGAAAAAACATGGATTTCTAAATGTATTTTTGATCATATTGTTAGAAAAAGATTCATTTAGGTACAAAAATGCATATTTTTTTATAATTTTTTTTGAGACATGACACTAATTTCAAATGTCAAATTATTTAGTGGCTATTAAAAAATGAAATAAAAATATATAAATATGAAATTATTAAATCTGTGGAGTTTTTATAATTTATTTTTTAATATTTTTATTATCTATTTTTTCACAATTTTATATAAGGGAGAGAAACATAATTTTTTATTACTTTATTTTTACCACCTATATACTGCATCGTTAAAAATGTTTTAACATTTCTTGTTTAAATATGATTTTAATTCTTTAAATATCCAATATTTTGAATTACATAATTGTTTTAAAAAAAATATATAAATATTTTTATCATTTATAAGGAATAACTATTGTAATAACATTAAAAAAAGAATTTTTAATTCATTGTATACATTTTATTTTTAATTATTTGAATATATTTAATATATTATGTGGATACTTGTACTTTAATGCCTTATATAAGAGGATTTATCCTTAACACAATCATGCACTATCTCTTCAAATATGATGAATTAAGTGTCAAATCATCTCAAATGGGAAGCATCTATTTAGGGGGACTTATCTTTCTAATTTTTTTTCTATTATTTTTATATAATGTCTTAATCTTATTTTAAAAATATTTAAATGTTGTGATTATTTTCAAAATCTAATTTTTGATTGATTATTGATTTAGATTCAAAAATGATATATCATGTTAGAATCTATCGGTATAGATATTCAATTAGTTGATATTTTCACTACCCCCAATATATATTAATTTGATTTTATTATTGGGGGGTTAGATATGGATATCTTATGAAATTTAAATATTTATTTGGAAAGAATTAGGTTTATCAATAACCTCATTTTTAAATTGTTATTTAATTTTCATAGTGATCATTAATTGAAATAAGTTTTTAATATTTTAATATTATTTAATGTTAGAGTATTGAGAATAATTTCAAAATATCAAATTTAGAATTTATGTGGGTATTTCGTTGAATTGAAAATTTTTTCATTAAATTTAGTATTTAGTTGAATATATATTTTTTAATTAATTTCAAAATTGATATTTTAGTGATTTGTGATTTTCCTATTTCAAATGAAATAAAAATAAAAATTTTATCATCTATAGAATAATGAATTGAGAATTTAGTTCATTGAAATTGATTTAAATTTGAATCTTTTTTGATTTTGTAAATAATTTTGATAGATATGTTGATCTAATTGTCATTGAATTTAATGTTTATCCTTTTCTTTATTTTAATAATGTTTTTTGGAATTCCCATTTTTTTTAAATTTTCTCTTTACGCTACCTATGTACTAATTGTCTAGCCAGTGGTACCACATTAGGTAGCAGGTGGGATTCAAAAAACATTAGTTTTAAAATTCATCTATCAGTCAGCCAGTGGCTCTCACCAGCTCACTGGTGGAACTAGGAAAACCACTATGGAATCTCACAGTGAATGGGTTATTCTTATCTTAAAACATATTTTACCTCACACCATGATTCCTCCTATTTTTATATAATATGTTATTTATTTTAATATCTACACTCTATTAATATCTATCTCAATACTTTATTTGTTTCCTTTCTTTCATCTCTTTTTAAGACTTCTTGATATGATTCTCCAACCAAAGGAGAGATACCAACCTATAGTGAATAATTATTTTTTATCTTTTTATTTTGAATGGTATATTATTTTTTATATTAATATGTTCTCTTAATTTCATTATTTGTAACAATTGTTAATGAATTATTCATGATATCATGTGAAATTAAAAATATCTATTTGATTCAAGTGAAAGTGTTACATATAATTCCTTATCTCATCCTTTATTATATTAATAAAAATATTATCAATAATGAAATATTCTCAAATAGAAATGATTATTTTAATTTAGTCTTAAATCTAAATTTAAATTGAATATCTATTGAATTAAGATTTTTCAATTTGATCATTGAATTTGATTTTAATTTTTTATGATTTTTATATCTAGTTATCTCTTGAATTTATTAATTTTAAAATTCCTATCACATAATATTCTCTGATTATGTATTTTCTCCATTATTATGAGATTTTTTTAGTCTGTATGACCTTTTATACATTATTCATAAATCTCATTTGTTGGGATTTATCTATTCTCTATCTAACCCTTTATGAGTTACATGGATATTATTTACTATGGAATATTTTTGGACTTTAATTTCCTTTTATAACTTATTTATGATGATTTATCTCTTCATTATATATCATTAATATGAGACTTGTTTATTAACATTATCGAAGGGGGAGAATAAATTAGATTCTATAAAGGTATGATCATTCAAATCCTCTTACAATTTAGCTACTTCTAGTCAAATTTTATTTATTAAAAACCATTTTAAAGATGCATTATTTTATGTCATTTCAATTGTTCTTTCATAATTTTTGATTTTCAATTTTTTTTGTTTTATATCATTATAATTATTATTTTTTATAATCACAAATGGGGGAAATGTTATCAAAATTTAATATATTTGTAAATCCATTTGATTTATGAAATTCCATTTATCATCACATTTTAATTTCATTATGAAATATTGATATTAATTTTGAAATTAATTAAATTTTTTTTATTTGAAATAAATTAGGTCATATTCTTATTATTTATCATTTTTATTCAAGAGTTTGTGATTATAAAAAAAGATCTATTATTGTACCTCACTCTCTTAAGTGTTTTAATGATCATAAACATCATTTATTGATATAAAAATTTAATTTTATATTATTTCATCTTTTACATTCGAGTTTTTTCATAGGAAATAAACTGAATAATTCATGCGTTCAATATGAGCTCATAGTGACATTTTGAATGTAAGTGTTGAGATATATCAGTGGCTTGCTAAAGTGAAACCACCAATAATGTTGCAGGGATTCCAATAGAAAGTGGTGATTCCTAGAGCCTACCAACTAGCTAATGAGGATCACTAGGGATATGGTAAGTTCTTTACATTGAAAACTACTATAGGAAATACCACTGGCTAGCCAGTGGATCCTATCAGCCAACTGGTGGAGTTTTTTCAGAAAGTAAACATAGATGCTAAGTCTTGTCTCTATCGACCTATCTCACCTGCAAACGACTCTTATTGACTCCAAAGACCCCCAAGAACATCACTGGACCTCTTTAGACTATATATACCCCCTTGAAGTATTGGATCATATTTTTACATTGTATTTATACTATGTTCCCTTATCTTTATGTCTCATTTTTCATTTCATTATTGTATTCAATTACTCATTCATTCTTACTATCAATTCATAGATTTGTGTATACTCTTATTTTAGATAAGTGAAAGTGTTAATTATAAAGGGTTTGTGTTTACCAAACCTCCTCTCCATCAGTTTTATTATTGGGTACTCACTTTAACTAATGTTAGGGACATGGGTTCTCACTACCATTAAAGAGAAGGTTTCTGTGTTTCATGTTATAACCTCTAAAAAGTATAGTTTTTTGTTTTAGTGATAAAATCCTGGAGAAAAGTGTATTATTTCTTCTCAAGTATCTTGGATACTATTAATTACATGAATTACACCCACCAAAGGTACCCTCATATGCTATAAATGAGAGAAGGTAGATAATGATGCTCAAATCACACCACCAATTAGTCATTGTTTAGCGACAAGAATCGATGGTTTGTCTTAAAAAATGGGACGAATTACCCTCTATGAAGAAAATTAAGAAAAATAGATAAGATAAAACCACAATAAATATAATTATCAAGATAAAAAAGTTCTCAAATATAGACATGTAATGTCATACAGACAGAAAAAACTACAAGGTAAACTATATGTACCAAAAGTATAATCCATGCTAGTGACCTCAAAGCCCAAACAGCTCGTAAACAACACCAAAAGCTAGTAATGTGCAGCCTAATCACTAACCAGATCTTGTATTCTTAAAAATTGTTTATTTACACATTAGATGAGAATAATATTTATACTCAATAGGTTCCTCCCTGAATCCTCCCATGCAAAGTATAAAGAAATCATACTAAGTCCATTTAAATAGACATGTAAGAAAAATCATCTCCTAAATTGGTATGTTAAGTTCTCAACCTGAACATGGATCTCTTACCAAGTATTTCATGTAAGAATAATATAATATCAAACATAATATCAAATAAGGTACCCTAGTGCCACTCCCCACTGGTTTTTTTCATTTCCCCAACATTTCACGTCTGGATCTATCCCTCTCCAAAATTCAGTCAGCTCGAAGGTACATAGTCTACTATATAATCTCAAGCAACCCGTGCATCACATCATCTCATCATCATATACCATGCACCCTATTCATAAATTTTTCTCATCATCCCATCCACATCTCAATATAGTAACCATGTAGTTTTTAGGAAGCACCACAACCTGTATATCATGTATTATAACTCAATCCACCACATAGCATACATTTCATACATATAATAATCCTTAGGATAATATATTTTGAGATACAAGTCTTTGAAATAACCATATGACATTACATCCCTCTACACACATACATGTGAAATATAACCACCATGTATACCAATAAATAATGCAACCAAGAGAAACTAGAAGGGAAAGATGGGGTAGTCCGTAATCTATTCCTCACAAACCTGAATGTTGGGGGAAACACCCTCCCAGAGTCCTTTGGGTGTCAATTACCATACTGACATGGGTGGGTTAGTGTATGAAAATTCATAACATATATATGTATATATATATATATATATCCTATATCCACACTATAGGAATCATCCATGTATTAGGCTCAACTACATCTATCGTCACTCAAAAATATGGCTTCATCCTCTAAGGACTAGATATCCTATAAGAATACAAACATTCAAGGAGACTTTCAATTATTTCATTCCATTAAACATTTCAAATTATGTTAAATATTTACATTAACATGGTCATGAACTGATTTTCATTCCCTCCAAGCATAAACCAACCATTCCACTATTCCAAAATAATTATCATTTTCATTCAATTAAACCACCAACAACATGTGTTCAACATTAATTAATCATTATCATTATATAATTTTTGGTGCTTTAAGAAATTTCCTAATCTACCACAAAAGACATACATAAACCATGCACAACTAGCTACCTCAACCAGTGGGGGATCGAATTCAAAAAAAAACAAACCCAAATATCCAACCTTTAAATTAAATTTGTTATCAACCAATAATCTTATATTTCCACACAAAAATACTAAATACTAGCATCAACCCATTCCATCAATTTTGGTTCCATCACTAACACCACAATCCATGTATCCCGCCATCATATCGACCAATTGTTTCCAGAGACCTCAACCTACCCACCAATATCATTTCAAAAAATCATCCATCCCATGACCACATCACATTTCATTTCAATGCTCATATCAGAAGAAAACACACAAGGAATCAAGAAGAAAACTATTAATATAGAAAATATTCCCTAAAATCGTGGAATTTTACCTTTATAAGAAAATAGTATTTCTAAGATCTAAGCATTTGTATTTGTCAAAAAACTAGTTTATTAATATGTTGTATTAACCAATTCATTTATCACATTTTATACTCACATGAAACCTAAGGCATCAGCTATGAAAAAAAATTAATTATTTAAATTTAATAACCCCAATCTTAATTTTAGGCGTGGATCCTGATTTTGGGTTGTTTTTTAGGGAAAAAGAAGAAAAAAGGGTTTTATATGTGCACACCGTGTACTTATGAGTATACACCATCTACCTAGCTTTCCGCATTCAACTGCATGTTGGATATGTAATGGCCGAGTACATGGCCGTGTGGTGACCTGGAAGACTGCTTAAGTCAAGGAATGATTAAGGCTACTACATAACGAGTACATTTAATGATCATGCCATGTAGTTTTATTTTTATTTGATATATTGGAAGGGGTCATGTCTCATGTTTTGAACTATCTTCTTCTTCATGTGTTTTGTACAGGAGTGCTCTAGAACGATGAATGAAGATCGAACCCCCGATTCTCCGTCCGAGCTCCGATTGAGACACCGTCAAGTGAGTTGGAATACCAATAATGAGTTCTCAAATACTATAGATAATTTATTCCTAATTAATCCTATCTTGTGAGTTATTCAAGGTTGGTATTTTTTTCACTTTTTTGTAGATCTATGCCGATTTAGGCTGATTCAAGGGCCGACGTTCAAGTATATCAATCATACGACATAGAGGTAGGTGGTTTGGGAATTTTTTGTTCATCTTTGAATTATATATTCTAATGTTCCACATACCCACATTTTTTGTATTTCTTTATTTTGAATTTAACAATTTTTATCACTTGATATGGTTTATTTAATTGATAAAGGGTATTTGTTTATGTGTATGGATATATACCTTGTTTTTGGGAAAACTATGGGTGTTTTTCTCTTGTATGATTGTTTATTGTAGTTTGGTCTGGGATGACTATTAGGATTTACTTATTTTTCATGTGTTGGTTGATTAGTATGGAGTTTTATTGGTTATATAAAATTCATGTGATATGCTGGTGAATGATTATCCATGTAGTAGTTTCTGATTACATGAGATGCTTTGATATTATATGCACACTGCTTTTATAGGGACCATGAGAGCCTTGGTGTAGATGATTGTCCCAGGGTTATTGATCATGAGACCTACCCATAAGGTCATGTATACTTTATTCATACTATGTTGACCAAGGGGTATTGACCGTGAGAACTGCCCATATGGTTGTTTGTAAATGATTAGTGCTATATTAGACCAAAGGGGTTAGATCATGAGAGATTCCTAGAGGGTCGTTATTTAATGAATTGGTTATATGTTAAAACAAAGAGGTTATACCATTAGAGATTTACCAGAGGGTTGTTTTTTCATTATTGAATGATTTTCCTGAATCTGCCAAGCCAAATCATAAGCTTGGACTATGTCATACTTGATGGTTTAGATGGTCTTATGAGAAATCTGTTTTGTTACTATTACACAGAGGGATATAGATCCTATTCTAGATCCTGATATTACATGATTCAAAGGATTAATAATAAATTTAAATAAATGAAATTTAATGCTATAAGATTTTATTACTTTTGAGTACTTTTTATTTTATTGCTTCATTTTGGAATAATACATACTATATATATTCACTGAGAGTTAGGCACAAATATTTTGGTGGTTGCATACAAATATTTGTCTTAAAATCTATTTTGGTCATGTTTTGGATCCAAAAGATTATATGTTTATAGGTATAGATAAGGGAAATCACCCTTCCTCATCAGGTAATTTCTTATTGTTGGTGCTAGAGAGCATGAGACCAAGATGAGGCTTGCGATGCTACTGTAGTTTACTTGTTTCCTTTTTTTTACTTTGGTGTCTAAATTGATTTCCATCATTTTTAATTATTTGGACGTTTTATAAGATACATATTCCATAAATCATATATATATATATATATATATTGGATTCTATTGGATTTACATTCAGGCTTTTGCTGTTTAATTTTGTGGTATTATTTCTTCTGCTTTTGTTACTATTTGTTTTTCAATGTGTTTACTCTGCCAATGAGGGAATATTTTACCCACTATCACACCATAGCCTCTATTTTCTAGTTGGAAACCTTTGGTGTTTGGGGAAATGCGCTTGAGGCCTCGAAGTTGACAGACACGAGGAACCTTTGGGTGGCACCTGGATCTGGGATGTTACAAAGTGGAATAAAAGGGACTTTATTTTTTTATTTTCATTACTATTTAGATCTAATAGAATGGGTTATGAAAGAATAGGTAGTTGGTAATAATTTATGCTCAGGATTATCTAACTCATGTATAGGGAAAATCTATGTTAACTGGAATATTGCAATTTTCTACTTTTTCTATTAGTACTATTGACTTGATTTCACCATTGGGTGATTCACTTGTTTTGTGATATTATGATTCATATCATTGTGGTTTTATTTATATTTCATCCCGATGAGACAAGGTTATAGAATCTCATGCATCATATTGGAACTTGCTAGAGGTCACATGTCATGCATTCTTGTCATGCCATTTAGGGTTCATTGCTGATTTCATGTTGTTTTGATAGATGTTGTGCTAGATATGCACAATTTTTTGATAGATTCCATGATATAAATACCTACTATTATATGGGGTATTGGTATACAAAAAATTTCATTTGGATGGATGCCAATATTTGGTCCCTGAGGTGTTATGGGCCCTCTTGGATGGGGATTTGGTGGATCATATTTAAACGTTAATTGAATTTGGTTAAGATATTACATTAATAAGGATGCCAAAAATTGATTTATAGGGGAGTATGGTCTCTCACAGATCATAACATGGCATTCCATGGCCAAATTGTAATATTTTGGAGGTTCATGAGAAGTTTTAGAGGCTCACTATCCAGAAAACCCAAAAAACACAACACATGATTTTATGAACACATGCCTTTTGTTCTTCTATTATGGAAGAAATTATTTTTCTTATTTACATCTTGTGTACCATATGTACATGTGTTGTAGTTGTTGAATGTGTGAATTGACTGTGTGGGTAGAGACATGGGGTTGGTAAACTTTTGGTAGAACACACAGTGTACTGGGAGTACACACCATTCTATAGTCGACCATGTAACCGACCTTGTGAATAATGACACTGGTGGATAGAACTTTTCAGTACACAATGTATCTATGGGGAACACATCGTGTAGTGTTACACCAGCAAGACTATGTAGTTCTATCCATGTAGAAGTACTTGGGTAGGATGGAATATTCAGGTACACATTGTCTCTCAGGATGAACATTCCGTGTGTATGGGGTGTTACATGAACAGTATCCTCTCACTTTTTCAAGGGATTTAGGTCCATAGGATTCAGAGTCATGGTTGAGGCCATTCATTCTATCATTTAGAAGCTGTAGATTCCTCCTGAGAGGAGGGTGATGGTCGTGACATAAATGCTATATGATTTCACCAAGAGATGATGGGATGTTATCTTGTAGGTGGTACATCATCAGGATATGGCTTGGGAAGAGTTTCATAGGACCTTCTATGATTACTTCTACCGTGAGAAGTTGAGGTCCGAATGATCATGATAGTTCATTCATTTGGAGCAGGGTTCTCTTTTAGTGATAGATTATTCTTCTCTCTTTATAGAGCTTCAGTTATTCCCACTTGTTTTGGAATGTGATGAGTTATCACTGGCTAGGAGACTTTAGGATTGTCGTAGGTATGTCATCTGATCACAGGTAAATTTTTTTACATTGAATTCGTTAACTGATATAGTAAACCATGCATTGATTACCAAGTTAAATATGAGAGAGTTTGGATCCACGAACCATTGTGGTTTAGCATCCAGGCATGGTACACCTTCGACTGATAACAGGTATCTCCACATGGATGTTTCGTAATGTATCCAAGTGGTGTGATAACAGTGTGGAATGAGTGGTCATAAAATACCTCATTTCCCAAGAGAGACAGTCCAGTGTCGATCTTGTAGAATGATGGACCACATTCAGAAATTTTGCAGGATGTTTTCACCTGAAGCAGTTGAGAAAGGGTCTATTATGAATCCATGTTTTGGAGCAGGACCACCAGTTTCTCATCAGTCAGGGAACTGAAATTCGTTAGGTCGTTCAGGCTGAGATGGTGGTCATGGCCATGGAATCCATACAGAATTTTCTCAACGATAGTCGGGTAATCAACTCCAGGTATCCAGGTAGGGTTGTAGGGCTGTGGTACATGCCAGACTTTTGCAATGGAGAAGAACCAGTGGGAGTAGGATCCCAAATACTCTATGGTTAGAGATATGATTTTGGTTTCCTTAATTTTAGCTTCTTCTTTTTTTGATATAGGTTCTTCCCATAGTTTTATATCAGTTACCATTTCAGAGAGACATAGAATCTTTATCTTTAATTCTGATGATGATATGACGCTAGACACTCAATTGGGGATTAGGACGACTAGTGTATGTCAGATAAAGAAGTGACCTCTTGAGTTTGGTGGGTGTCAATTCTTGTGGGACCTCTATGTCATAAATATGACATGTTTTAGTTTCATTCTTATAATGGACTAGTTGGTATACTTTTAGGATTTGTTAATTTCTATCGCCATAGGGTGAGTTTCACATCACAAGGGGTAGATTTGTTTTACACAAGGGAGAATGATATGTCCAGAAAAGAAGAGATAGACCCAAGCATAATGGGTTGGGAGGAATCACATCCCAAATTTCTAATCTATATCTGGATGAATAAGGGACCTCACAGATATTCATTCCTCTATTGGTGCATATTTTCAAAGATGTATTTCTAGATTATATTTCAGGGTTACCTCTATAGCGAGAGGTGGATTTATTGATTGATCATGTGACATGAGTGGAATCAGTGTCCATTACTCCTTATAGGATGAATACACTAGAGTTACAGGATCTCAAGAAGAAATTAAAAGGAGTGGTATGAAAAGGGTTTCATCTACCCTAGTAATTATCCTTGGGTTCTTTTACTCTTTTTGTGAAGAAGGCGGACGGTACCCTCAGACATTGTGTGGATCGTCGGATGATGAAACAATTGATGACCAAGAACTGATATCCCTTACCTAGGATTGATAATCTCTTTTATCATCTTCAAGGAGACCGAGTGTTCTTGAAGATTGACTTGAGATCTGGTTATCATCAGTTTCACATTATACAATAAGATATACCTCTTACTACCTTTTGGAGTTGGTATAATCTATATGAGTATTTGGTTATGTCGTTTAGTCTCATGAATGTTCTAGAAGTTTTCCTGGAAATACTGAACCGAGTGTTCCATCCTTACCTATATTCTGTTGTAGTAGTATTCATAACTGATATCTTGGTGTACTCTCACACATGACACAACCATGCCATTCATCTTGATATTGTATTGAGTACTCTGAGAGATAATCAATTATATGATAAGATCTCAAAGTGCCAATTTTTGATGGACCATATTTATTTCTTGGGTCATGTTATCTCAAAAACATGAGTATCAGTAGACCTATAGAAGGTGAGAACGATAGATTCCTGGGAGAAGCCAAAGAACTTCTTTGAGGTATGGAGTTTTCTAGGGCTGGATAGTTACTAAAAATGATTTATATATGTCTTTTCATGCTTAGCTACAATTCTGAAATGATTGACTAAGAAGGATGAAAATTACTTGTGGACAGATTCCTACGATTCAGCCTTTCCTGAGATAAAAGGGTGATTTACTTTAGTATCGATACTGATTTTTTCAGATATGGGCAAGAGTTACACTATTTACTGTGATTCATCTTGTAAGGGGCTAGGATTAATGCTTATGCAGAGGTAAAGAGTCTTTTCATATGGGTCTCAGCAGTTGAGGATACATGAGTGGAACTACCCTATGCACAAACTCGAGTTTTCCACAACTGTTCATTCCTTGAACTGTTGGAGACATTAAATACTGGGAGAGAATTTTTTGGTATATAGTGACCACAAAAGCTATTGGATCGAAATGGATATGAGATGGAACAAATACAAGTGGGGGTGAATTTTATTTTTAAAAAAATTCTACTTAAAAACTTTAGGGAAGGTTCTTAGTTTAATATGACATAAACTAAAATAATTCACAATGTCTATTATAAAAGAAAACAAATGATCGGACCGACTCTTGGTATGATGTTATGATAGCACCGATTATGAAACAATTGTATTCGAGTTTGAAAACAAATATCAGAGTATATAATGTGTAAATGATTATACCATATAGAATATAGAATCAATATTGGAAAGTATAAATTGTAACAGAAGCAATTACAATATAAAATAATAATAATAGAAAGAATAAATAAAAGCACTGTGTTTCTATTATAATAAGAAGCAGAAAAGTAAAAGGTATTACAATTCATTTATCACAAAGAGCAGGGTTTACTTTGACCTTGGATAATAGTCATGTCTTACAAACACTGGTAAGCCCTTGATACGATGATCGGCATGCTCGTCTTGCTATCGACACAAGCCCTTGATTTTACATGTAATCGGCACCTCTATCTTTCAAACACTTGAAATAACTCGATACGAAGATCATTCTCACTATATGCCTATCCCTAGTAGCCCTTGATCATTATCACTTGATCCTATCCACACAGAAAAACAAATCACTTATCAGAATAAAAAAACAAAGAACAAGTCGTTCACATTTTTTTTTAATTTCATGACTTTCGCACGAAGCAGGAGAGAAGTGGCACAGACTCTCTCTAGAACTTAGAAGGAGAAAAATTTGTTATCTATGTTTAAAATGAAATTTTATTTATATGACATAGGTTCCAATGATCAAATTTTCTATCTATAAGCGAACTACTGTTTACAAGTTTGAAGCGGAGTCACTGTCCCTTCTGGTTTACAACCATTCACAAATTGAGAACACACTGCTCTGTTAATTGAAGTGAGCTCACTACTTCTTCAAAAGATATACACACAGTTTATAGACCTGTAGGTCTCTTCATTATCACTAATGAATGCATACTCCACTATATGTAGATGCTCTATTGAAGTCCAAATTTCATCCACTGATGAATAGCCCTTTTCCACTGATCACTAGGCCACACACTTTAGAAATACCTTCGCGAAGCACCCTAATTCACGAAGCACCAAATTTCGTGAAGCTAAAACAAGCCTTCGTGAAGCTCCTGCCTATTCGCGAAGAACACACCTTCGTAGAGCTCACTAACTCACAGAGCACACTACTTCGTGGAGTTCATAACTTCGTAAAGCTCAACCCCTCGCAATGCTTAGGCCATCATGGATCTCAAGTCATCGCAGAGCGACTTCCTTCATGAAGCTCACTGAGCCAACGCGGAACACAAGACTTTCAAAGAGCTAAATTAGCCACCGCGAAGCTCCTTCTTTCGTGAAGCACACTACTTTTGCGAACCACCTTTTTGAGTCGAGAGCAAAAAAAATTTCTTGGAAAACTCTCTACTTCTCTCTAGGGGGTCGAGGTCTATTTATAGTTGATTCCACCGATCCTCGAACCTTCCGTGTAAATTCAGAACCACGTCATCTCAAATTGCGATTCTCAAAACTTTCCACCAAAAGTATCTCTATATCATGAAGAACCATGGAAATTTTCATATCTCAGAACTCATCATAACCATGAATCATTCTGTCAATTCCTTAATTCCTTCGCCATGAAGCACCATTCGTAATTCCCTTCACATTAACAATGCTCTTCTACTTTGCTGTTCGTGAAGCTCATCGTAATCGCGAAGAACACCGTTAAAATTCTTCTGGAAAACAACACCACCTTGTATCTTCAATTTTTGTAACACCTCCATATTTTCCATTCCTTTATCATGGTTATTTTTCAACATGTATTGTTAACAACATCTCTGGAACTTGACAATTCACCATGGAAACCTGGTTTTCCAACAAACACAATCAACCCAAAAATGATGCAATGTTACCTTGAGGGATTTTTGGCCAAAAATCCCCCCCTTTGGGTTTTTTGAAAAATCTTATGAGAATGATTTTCTTCACTTTGATACCGCATTGAGTCTACCTAAATCATCAACCATCCTTTGCCTCTTACGATTTAGATAGAGACTAATTATTCACTCACTATATCCTCTAAGCCCACATGAGCAATTCTCAGTGTGTGAAACAATAGTAGTTCGAAATTTTCATCAATGAATCAATTCATTTCAAACACGAACTTTTGACACCAAACTAACACCAATTGCTAAACTGATACCAATTTTTGATCACTAGAAACCTTCAAACACACTTCCCACATCACTCTTTGGATTTTATCATGGTCCTAAGCTATCGTGACATCTACGCTTTAATTGATCACTTCTAGAATCGTTATATTTGAAACTCTACCCCTATCTCATTGCTCTACCCCTATATTGCTATTCCACCTATAATCTTCTTCCTGTGTCTTTGACTAAGACATTTCCTCCCTTCCTTATCCAAAGTTTCTCCCCCTTGAGGAGTCACTATTTCTCCCCCTTTGTCAACGAACCCAAAGGTCAATCCTTTATGGTCTGAGACATTGGAAAGAACATAGATTGCACATTCAGGAAAAATATACCATACCTCTGGGATATGGGGGCCCACATGCACACTTTTTCAAGTGCGGGGATTCGACTGAACTCCTAGAGTCAGTCGATTCCTCTCAAAAGCTTTATTGTGTAAGGCCTTTGTTAGAATGTCTTCAACTTGTAATTTTATAGGCACATACGCCAACTTCATGATTTGATGATCAACATTATCCTTGATAAAATGATACCTTATCTCAATGTGCTTTGTCCTTGAGTAATGGATGTGATTTTATCTAAGACTTATAGAACATGAGTTATAACACTAGATTATGATTGGTGACTTCACTTCAACGCCCATATCATCAAGTTGTTGCCTCATCCGCAATAACTGTGAGCAAGCTTGGGTGGAGGTAATATACTCATCTTATACGGTTCTCAATGAAATGTAATCTTTCTTATTGATTAGCCAAGAAATACACAATCCACCAAGATAGAAAGCGCCTCCTGACGTTGATTTCCTGTCATCCGGTGAACCGGCCCAATCTGCATCAGTAAATCCCAATAACTCTGACTGAGATTTGTCACTATATATCAAGACGAAATCCAATGTTCCCCTGATATAATGAAGTATTATTTTCACTGAAAGCATGTGTCTTTACTTGGGATTACTATGATATCGCATTGCTTGGTATGTGGAAAAACAACATATGGTCTCGTCATTGTCAGGTACAGTAAACTCCCAATAATCTGCATATATTCTATGATATTAACCGCCATACCATTATCATCTTTTGATAATTTCATCTGGGTTACAACCAGAGTCTTCATCTCCTTGGAATTTTCCATTCAAAATCATCTCATAACCTCCTTGTCATATTTGGATTAACAAATGAATGTGTCATTTCTTCCTTATGTCAGCTATAAACCAAAGAAAAATGTCAGCTCACCAATCATAGACATTTCACACTCATGTTTCATGAATTTGGAAAACTGTCTTCACTGTGCTTTATCTGATCTTCCAAATATTATTTCATCGACATAAACCATCACCATCATCCTTTGATTACTATTTTTGTTGAAATAAAGACTGTAATAAACTCCACCATGCTGGAAACCAAGCTTCTTAAAATATTGATCAAGCCTTGAGTACCATGCTATCGATGCATGTTTCACCCCATATAATGCCTTCTTCAGCCGACAAACCTTTTTCTCATCTGAATGAATGAGAAAACCATATGGATTCTTGATATACACTTCTTCCTCCAAAATCCCATTCAAGAATGCAGATTTGACATCTATATGGAACACTTTGAGCTTCCATTGCAATGAAATGGCTAGGAATAATCTGATTGTCTCTAGCCTTGCAACCGGTGAAAATGTCTCATCAACATCAATTCCCTCTATCTAGAAGTTTCCATTTCACACTAGTCATGCTTTTTTTGGAATCATTGTTCTATATTCATTAAACTTGATGCGAAAGACTCATTTAGTCCTAGTGACATTCTTATCAGCTGGCCTCAAAAAAATCTCCCATATCTGATTATTCTCAATCTGATCTAGCTCTTCATTTGTAGCTTGAATCCAGTTTTCATCTTCAACTGCATCAGCAAAGAATTTAGTCTCTACCTGAGATAATAAAGTTTTCTGCTGCAGTGATTTCATTCTTCTTGTATAAACTGGAGCTGATTGATATCCAATGATATTTTTCCTATCAATTTCAGCTCGAATCCTTGGCTTTGGTGTAGATACATACTTTTCTTCTTCATGCTCATCATCAGTATATTCTTCTGAATCAGTATCAGCCACTTTTTCTCCTGCTGCGTTGCTTTCCTCCTCATCGCTTTAATCGGGAAATTTTTCACTGTGCTATTGAATGTTTTCATCATTTTCCACAACAGTGATGTCGTTTCTCTCAACTACTTTTCCCTTCCTTTTATCAAAGCATTTATATGCTTTGATTTTTCCGAGGTAGACAAGGAATATTCCCTCATCTCCACGTGACTCAAATTTCTTTTGTTTTCCTTTGTTGAGTATAAATCACTTACTAACAAAGATTCGAAAGTACTTCATCATCAGATTCTTCCCGTACCACATCTCATAATAAGTTTTTCCTTCCTTCAGACACAATAGAGACCTGTTAGAAATGTATACCGATGTCAATACTGCTTCCTTACAAAATTTCTCTGGTATGTCTTTTTCTATAAGCATTATTCTAGCCATGTTGTTGATGATCTGATTTCTTATTTCAACTAATCAATTATATTGGGGGGTTCTTACTGAAGAAAAATGATGTATTATCTTGTGTTTATTGATATAGTCTTCCACATGACTATTATTGAATTCCGTACCATTGTCAGTACGAAACTTCAGAGTTTTCTGGCCAAGAATCCTTTCATGCTCCCTCCGGTACTATTTTAAGCAGCTGAACACATTAAACTTATGGGAAAATAACAAATAGCCATAGAAATATGTTGTAGTCATCAATGAAAAGAACATAGTACCTCATTCCATCAATTTATATTGGTGTGATCGGCCCACAAACATCATTATGTACCTATTCGAGCACTCTTATTGACTTCTTTTCCTTTGACTTATACGCCTTTCTAATGAGCTTCCCTTGTTGGTATGCATAGCACATGTGTGTATGATCATGTGATAGATTAGGGAGTTCTATTGTTGCATCAAACATTACCATATATTCCATGGATGGTTGGCATAGATCACCAAGTCATTTATTCCACAACTTGTTTTCTTCATCTCTAGACAGAAAGCACATATCTTCTTCTCCACTTACCAGGTAGAGATTTCACTTTGTTCTTTTTCCTTGTAGAAACACTACCCCATATCTTCCTTTTACAATACACATATTCTTAGTAAACCTTATAGAATGTCTTGAGTCACATAATTGACTGACACTGATCAAATTGTGACTGAGGCCTTTACTACTAAGACATCAGAACGTCTCATCTCTTTTCCCCCAAACATGGCCTTTCCTGAGCTAATAATCTGCAGGCCTTCATCATTTCCAAAATTGATAACTCCTTCTTTGTTATATTTTATGCCTACAACAAGATCCTTATTACCTGTCATGTGAGATGTGAAACCATTGTCAATGATCCACACACCAGAGTGATCTGATTAATTAAGAGAAATTTCTACCACCACTGCCTTATCATCCTTTTTCTTCTTGGTCCATATTTTTTCCTTCACACTCGGCATGGATTAAGACTTCTGATATTTCTTAGAGTATGATGGACTATCTGCATCTTGCGAAGCTGCAAATATATTTTTCATTTTCAAATCACATGTTGGTTCATTGATCTACTTCTTGTGATCATTTTGATTCTTCTTTGGCACATTCCACTGTTTGGTCGATGTATAACACCTAGCCATGTGCCCAAATCCTTCAAACCAAAAACAGTGTCCTTTAAAATATGTTCTGGAGAGCCGTTCTCTGTTTGGATTCCACCTATGTGCTTGTTCCCTTCGATATCTCTTGGTTATGGAACACACGTACTGTGAATGTTCTATCTTTCCACAAAAATAACACATGATATAAGGTGGATTCCTTCGTGTCACTTATGCACTGCGAGTTCCCCCTTGGGATCTCTTAATATTCTAATATTTCTTTGTACACAAATCAAACTTCAATCTCGGAATGGGTGCATGCGGTCTGACTTCAATTTTCATAGATTTTTGTTTTCAATCAAGCCCCCTTCAGTCTTAGCATCTGAACATATTTGATGCTTATTTTCTACAGAACCAGTATTCTCCACTTTCATCTTCTCAGTTTTTTGAGTGATCTTTTTTCCTGATGTCCCAATAGACGTCAAGAGATTATGTTGACCCTTAACATTTTTATGAAAACTAACAACTTCTCCTTCAAGTTCATCAATAAGATTGATTTGATATTTCCTTGTGTTATTCAAGACATCGATCTCCCATTTCTATTCTTCAACCTTGACTTTATATTCATCAACCTTTTCTGAGCTATCTGGACTAAAAGACTTATGTTTTTAAATTTCATTTATCATTTCAGACATCTCTTCTTCCTGATGTTTCATGTAGAGTTTGGAATCAAGTACCACCTTGTTGAATTTCTTTTTTTCATCTCCAAACATCTATCTCTTCAAGAGCTACTTCTAATTTAGCTTCCATGTAAACTCTTCCCTCGTCTTCTTATTCTTCTTCATCACCTTCGGTTTCATTATTTTTATGAGAAATACTAAAAAATTCCACCAATGAATTTTCTCCACGATCTATGAAATTCTCTATCTCTTCAACCTCCTCAACCTCAAGCTCATTTGAACTATCACATTCTGTTGAAAGAAGGTTCTTCTTATTAAATAAATTTCTTTTGAACTGTTTCTTGCCTCTCCCATAGGATGAATACTTCTTATTGGTAATTGAAATTTCATCCACATCATCATCCTCTTGAATCTTTTTGGGGAACCTTTCCACAATATATTCAAACATTCCACATCGAAAAAAAGAAATTGTAAGTTTTCCTTTAAACTTTCCTTTTCCTCTTTGAAGGTTTGAGGAGTGGAATGACATCACCTCACCTGTATCTTCTTCTTCTTGAGAATCTTCAATGGTGAGCTTCGTCATGGACTTTAATACCTCCTTTTTGTATTTACCCTTTTCCACAAAATTGTTATCATCATTTCTCATTTCATATGCAACAAGGGTGATGTGCAAGTTATCCACTGTCAGCTCTTTCAGGTCTTTATCTTCGAAAACTGAAACTTTCGGATTGAACCGAGGTGGAAGTTTCCTCAAGATGCGCTTCAAAATCTTATGTCTTCAATAAATTCTCCAAGACCTCGCATTTCCTCCACTACAATATTTACCCTATCAAATAATGCATCAACAGATTTATTCGGGTTCGTTATTCAATCTTTATACTTGTTCCACAACACTTGCAGCTTCGCTTCTTTGACCTTTGTATATCCTTTATATATATTTAATATATTTTCCCACATTTCATTTGAGGTTTTTCATGACATCACCTTTGTATAAACAGCATTGGATAGGGCTCCCCCTCAAGCAATAATTCCCTTACCATCAGCATCCAATTCTCTACGCTCATCTTCCGATAGTGCACCACTATTAATATCAGCTATTATACCATGAATTGCTGCTTTAAACACATCCATTCCCAATGATTGGAAGTAGTGTTTCATCCAACTCTGACATAGCTAAAAAAATTTACCGCCTAATATCGGAATCCATTTATGATTAGTGACCTACATTTGGGAAAGAAACACTGATATCAACCTTTCCCTCTGATACCAATTGTCAGGTCCACAAGGCAAGATACCCTGAGAGGGGGGGGGGGGGGGTGAACCAGTGTATGATAATAAAAAAATTTCCTATTATGATCTTGTTTTGTTGTTAGACAAAACCCACTTCTCTCTCTCCTTCCCTTTGTAGAGTATGAGTTAATATTAAAGCATGCACAAGACATAGAAATTTTACTTGGTTCACCCTCACTGGGTTACGTCCAACGAGCAAACACAGATGATGTGTCGATATACCAAATCTACTATAACCGCACTTCTGTTTATAAGTTCAAAGTGAAGTCATTTTCCCTTCTGGTTTACAACCACTCAAAAATTGAGAACACACTGATCTCTCAACTAAAGTGATCTCACTACTTCTTAAAAAGACCCACTCATAGTTTATTTATCTGTAGGTCTCTTCATTATCACTAATGAATGCATCCCCCACTATATGTAGATGCTCTATTGAAATAAGAATTTCATCCACTGATGAATTTCCCTTTTCCACTGATCACTAGGAAACACACTTTGGAAATACCTTCGCAAAGAACCCTACTTTGCGAAGCACCCAATTTTGCGAAGCTCAAACAAGTCTTCACAAAGCTCCTACCTCTTCGCAAAGAACAAACCTTTACAGACCTCACTACCTCATGGAGCACACTACTTCATGGAGATCAGACCTTCGCAAAGCTCAAGCCTTCCCAATTATTAGGCTTTCACAGAGATCAAGTCTTCGTAGAGTGACTTCCTTTGCGAATCACACTGAGCCAACGCAGAACAGATGACTTTCGCAGAGAAAAATTAGCCGCCGCGAAGCTCCTTCTTTGGAGAAGCGCACTACCTTCGCGAACCACCTTTGCGAGTTGAGAGAAAAACAATTTTCTTGGAAAACTCTCTAATTCTCTCTAGGGGTAGAGGTCTATTTATAGACAATTCCACCAACCCTAGAACCTTCCACGCAAAGTCAGTACCATGTCATCTCAATTCGTGATGATCTAAAATTTCCACCGAAATTATCTCTATATCACGAAGCACCATGAAAATTTTCAGATCGCAGAGCTCATCGTAATCACGAAGTGTTATGTCAATTACTTTATGCCTTCACCGTGAATCTCCATTCACAATGCCCTTTTCCACCGCAATCCTCTTCAACTCTGTCGTTCATGAAGCTCGTCGTAATCGCGAAAACACCGTTAACATTTTTCCAGTCTTCGCAAAATCCAATCCATGAATCCTATCTTTGTGAAATTCATGTATTTTCCATATTTTGATGATATCTTCAAGGAAATCCACATTTTTTGATGCTCACCAAACTCCAAATTTTGGACCCCAAAAATTTGGCAAACACTAGAAAATGACACCACCTTGTATATACTGTTTTTGTACAACCTCCAGATCATCTATTCCTTTTTCATGGTTCTTTTTCAACATGGATTGTCAACAACATCTCTAGAACATGACAATTCACCATGGAAACCTTCTTTTTCAACAAACACAATGAACCCAAAAATGATGCAATGTTACCTTGAGAGATTTTTTCCCAACAAGTATGTATATAATGAAAACTACTAATATGATGAAAAGTGGGTATGATACACATTGTGAGTATGATGGTCAGAGTCAATACGATAAATAGAGTGGGTATGATGAAATAGTGAGTATGATGAACAATATGTGTATGTTGGCTAGTGTGGGTACGATAAAATAGTGAGTACGATGATCAGCATGCGTACGATGAAATAAAAATTGTTTTCAAAGTAAATCATTTATTTAAGAATTGAGTATAAAAGGATTTGTGATTTCCAAAATAAAATACATAAAAGTCACAAGAATACTTTTCACTTAACAATCTCCCACCTTTTGGAAATCACAAATCACAAATTAAAACTAAAAAGAAATACTTATACCCCCTAACTTATGTAAACTCTTCTGAATAAATAAATGAATACAACTGACTCCCTCTTATGTTTAGACATTCCTAAGTACTGTATTCATATATATCTTCCTTGGTTTGGATTATTCTTTCTTTAATTTATTACATTTGAGTAAAACATTAAGGTTTCACTCTATTAGAAATTATCCCCCTCTGTAAAACATTCTAAACTTTTATAAAACATTATCCCACTATGTGATTTACAAAAATAATGGGGTAATCATGAATATCATGAAAATTTTATACAGAAAAAAATTACAAAACAATGTAAATTCAAACATAATGCTCGTTGAATTTACAAAAGTTTAATGATTTTCAAAAGACAATCAAGAAATAAAAATACAAAAAAAAACATTAATTTATATTATATTTATTTTTATTTATCAATCAACTCATGGAGAATAACCTTCATCTTATTTATCTCATTATTGTCTTCTGAGATGGAAACACCCTAAGATTTGAGAAGCTCTTTTTGGTCTATAAATAGATGATCCTACTTTTTGATGGTTACTTCTTGGATCCTGATCACTTCTTTGAGAGTAACAATTATTTCCTACATATTCTTATTTTCGTTGCCCAACAAGGTGTTTTGTTTCATTAATAACACAATTTCATCTTTAAAAGATGAAACCATCGAAAACTAGGACTCGAAAACATTAAACCTTTCTTGGAACTCTTTCACTGAATCAGTATCAACACCATAGTTTTTTGGACTCATTTTCAACCTTTCAACTATTTCCTTATCAATCTTATTAAAATCGATATCAAGATCATTTGAAAGCCTAATTAAGTCCTAAATAGACTCCTCATGTTAATTCACTAAACTTTCTATTTTTTATAACCATTTGGTCATCCTGTTACAATCCATCTTATGAGAAATGAAGATATCACTAAAAACATTTAGATTGACCTCTACTGACATCACTTTCTTTCAGATATATCTTATTAAACTGAATTTCATACATTGATTCTCTAGGATGAAATAAATCATTACTTTTATTCTGGTAAGGTATGTAATAGTCTTCTCAATCCTTCTTAGAACATGGAAAATCTAGTCACTTTTCTTGAGATAAATAGTGTGTTGTTAATCAGTATCATCACCGTACGATTGAAGTTCATGAGATCATCTTGAGTATTAACCAGGTTGTTTTCCATTTCCTTTACCTATCCATTTATCAACTCTTCCTTCCTCAACTATATCATTGATGATAATAGCTCTCTCTCCATGATAACTTTGGGCCATTTTCTTGAACAGAGAAGGATCTATTTCTCATTGAGTTTCCAGAGACCGTACTGGTACTTGATCGGCATGAGTATTTTGTTATTAAACCCCTTCTCTCATTTTTTTAAGATAATATTATTTTATACTTATCTTATAACTCTGAATATATTCAATACGATAGTCATATTCCTCTTCCTTTTCACCTTTCTATTTTGAAGCCGATTGAATCACTTCTTGAACATTTTCTTTCCCATTCTCTAGAACAGTCTGTACGATCGGTTCTTGTTCTATTTCTTCTGTCTGTTGAGAAATTTCTAACTCAAAACCTTTTAATATCGTGGAAATATAAAAATAATTAGCTTTTATTTTCTAAATATGGTTCTTATTTTCAGTTTGTAGAGTATCTTCTATCCTTATTTTTTCATCTAGAGCTTTGGTTGGGTCAAGACCAAACTGAAGGCCATCTTATTTTCTTTGTTCTTTCTCATTTATCCACTTGAATACAACTTCTTTACTATATTTTATTTTCTTATTATATTTTAAAACGGTTTGAGGATCAAACATTTGAGATATTATATATACTAGAGATGATTCCACTAAAAGTGGTTCTAGTTGATGTGTCAATTATTGCACATCTTTGACAATTTTTTTTGATTCTTCATCAAAATAAACGTTCAATTTTCTAATTTTATCCCTTTTAATCCATGATCCCTTCAACAATTTTAATTCTACTTTCTTTGGAAGATTAGAAAACATAAACTTTCAAGAATAAACTTTGTAAGGATGGTTGGATACATGATTAGATGAGACTTAATCGCTCCTAACTTCACATTCTTAATTGTTTTTAAAATGTAACCTGTGAGATTTACCTTTCCCGTATTCACAAGATAATATCACATAGAGATATTAGTTATCCTAAGAGTTTCTCTATCCCCTTTCCTTGGAATAATAATCCCTTGAATCCATAGGGTGATAAACAAATTTTCTACAGAGATATGTGATACCTTCATTTTCTCCTTATTGATAAGGAAAAATGATTTTTCATCCCTATAATTATTTCCAATGAGCCTGTACCCGAGTGGTAAGGGCTCTTGATTGGTATCCAAGAGACCCAGGTTCAAAACCAGGTGGAGGAGAATTTCCGGGTTACTGTAGAAGGCATTGTAGCAGACACTGCTCGGTACTGTAGCATCCAGACTATTCACCTGATTTGGACTTTTGGGCCACCGGTTTGGGCCTACGGGTCTCAGGGCCTTCAGGCCTTCGGGCCATTGAAGACCATGATGTAGCCCAGTTCACACAGAGTAGACCTCAGATGAGGATCAGAGCACCAGTAGCAGTCACCAGAAGCAGAGCTAAGAGGATTGAAAGAATAAGAGGGTATGGAAACCGCCATCGGGACTAGGCACCATGAAGCTTTGAATGGGGAAATGCTAGCAGATCAGCAATGCAGCTGGGGAGCTAAAGGAAATCAATGATGTAGAAGCTGGTGAGGGGAAGCTCTAGTGGGCTAGGCCTACGGGTCATGTATTGGGCATGGTATGCCTCTGGGTCTTCGGGTCATGTATTACGGGTCATGTCGGGCCTTGTGCCTTGGGCCTACGGGTCATGTACGTGTTCCCCTTCAACCCTTAAAGGGGGGATTATCTATAATAAAATAAAAAAGAAGGCTTTTGGTCCATTCAGTCATCCATTTCATTATTAAATGTACGAACTTCCTCGGGTAGCTTATGAGATGGATATAAGGATTCACCTTCAATAGATACATTTAGAAAAAGATCATCTTCATTTACAAACATGGTTAATTGTCTATCGTATCTAGAAAAACGTATCATCATGTCCTTATCAAAATTCATTGTATTATAGAATTGTCCGACCTCTTTAACAAGAATAGGATCCGGAGACAAAGGTTTCTTGACACATAGGTTTTCCCAGCCTTAGAACAAAATGATACTTTTAATTGAAGAATCAAAACTATTAAAGAAATCTCATGAAACGAAACTTTATATGAAGAAATCCATTTCTGAGAAAGTCTTCAAAGACATTTTAGTAAGATTATTGGTAGACAACTGATACATAAAGCTGATTGATTAAATAAATAATTGTACTGAGGTTTAAGATGAAGAGTATATCTTCGCAGAGGAATTCTGAAGAACTGGTGTGTGTTTGAGGAGGGGGCCCCTATTTATTAGTGAATTTGGGAAACTGTTTCTCTTATATGGTTTAAATTAGAATAAGAAAGACCCAATGGTATAGAATAAATGTATTTTTTTAAAAAAATGAAAAATTAGAATCAACAACATAAAAGAAAAGTGATACAAAAGGAAAAGAGAATGTACCTGCTGAAGATTTAATGGAATTTGTTGGTCTCATACTATTATGAAAGTAAATAAAATTATAGAAATAAGTAAATTTAATATGAACAAAAATCAAACTGATAGTAATGAAAGTGAATAGATTTTGTTTTCAATCTGATGGAAAACAATGTGAATACCATAGGTTGTCAAGATGATGGGAAAAAAGTCAATAGTCTGAGTTGTAAAACCGATAGACTGAGTTTTTTATTTACAATTAGATGAAATTTATTAGTATATATTTTCAAGACAATGGAAAGGGTTTCAAACCAATAGAAAAAATGCCAAACCAATAGACAAAATATGAAAGCGATGAACATAATGTCAAACCGATAGGTAGAAACAAAAAATTATGAAAAATGAAATTGATTGATATAAATCAAATATGAAACAAACAAAATAATAAAACAGAGATACTAAAACAATAAATTTAAGAATTAATATATGAATTAAAATAAAATATTTAAAATAAAATATGAGACAGAAAGGATGAAAATAAAAATATAGTACAAAAACTAATGTTCTCCCCCTATGATGTGGAGTTTTTTAATGTAAGGAGATTGTAAAAATAGGAAGTAGATGTGAATGATTATTTTATAGTAATCATTCCTATATTGTGTTTAATATATTCAAATCTACCATAAGATAATGGTTTTTAATGATATCAGGATGTTTTTCTTATGTTCTGATGAATTGTAAAATGATATCTACTTTTTTTGTGATCTCTAAGAAAGTGATGCCAAATATATATGATTTTTCACAAGAGTATTGAGTAGGGTTTTTACTTAAATAAATTACACTTGTGTTATCATAGAAAATTTTATTTTTAGGAAAAATAATTCCATAGTCTATGAGTGTGTGTTGCATCCACAACACTTGAGAAAAACAACTTCCAACTGCCACATATTCAGCTTTAGCAGTGGAGAGTGAAACTGAGTGTTGTTTTTTGCATGAAAAATAAACAAAAGAATATCTTATGAAATGGAAAGTTCTATAATTACTCTTTCTATGATTTCTATAGCCACCAAAGTTAGAATCTGGAAAAAAATTTAATTCGAAATCATTTCCAGAAGAATAGAAAATTCCTAAATCCAAAGTTACTTTTAAATAAAAGAAAATTCAGTTCACAGCTTTTAAATGGGATTGTTTTGTATTTTCATAATATTTAGCACATAAGCATACATAAAAACATTATGTCTGGATGACTAGATACTAGGTATAGTAAAATTCAAATCATGCCTCTAAAAGTTGTTTGGTCAACTGGTTGTCTAGATTCATCAATATCAAGGTTATTTTAGGGTTCATTGGGAGTACTAATACTTTTAGTATTTTCATATCCATACTTTTTGACTAATTATTTGATATACATATGTTGAGATATATAACTAACTTTTGGTTTTTGAGAAATTTTAAAACCAATAAATAATGTTAATTCACCCATCATACTCATTTCAAACTCAAAATTCATTATATTCACAAATGAATCTGTTAAAGACTTTTGAGTTGATCTAAAAATGATTTCATCAACAAAAATTTGAAAAATCATAATATTTTTTTTTCTTTCTTTGTAAAAAGTTTTGGGTTAGTTGTTCCCTTAATGTAAATACTTTGTAACAAAAATCATATTAACCTATCATACCAGGATCTAGGGTCTTTTTTAAGTCCATAAAGGGACTTGGTATGTTTGTAAAAATATTTAGGATGTTTTTTGTTTTCAAAACCATGGGGTTGGTCTACAGAGACTTCCTTCTGTACACATCCATTATCAAAAGCACACTTGACATCCATTTGAAAGAGTTTGAAATTGAAGAATGATGCAAAGACTAATATAATTCTAATAGATTTGAGTCTTGATAATAGAGAAGAGGTTTCTTCATAGTCTATACCTTCTTGTTGATTATAGTCTTTTTCAACATGTCTAGCTATATTTCTTAAAATGATACAATTTTCATCGCATTTGTTTCTGAAACCACAGTTTACTCCAATAATAGATGTATCCTTATGTTTTTCAGGAAATGTCTGAAAATTATTCCATTTGAATTTCATTTAGTTCATCTTTCATTACCTTTATCCAATCCTCATCACCTAAAGCCTCACTTTGTGTTTTAGGATCAAATTGATATAGAAAAGCAAGATGTTCTATTTCATTTCTTAAGTAATTCCTAGTCCTTGCTGGTGGATTTACATCAATAATGATGTTATAACTGGAATGATCCCTAAGTAATGATTTATTTCGATTTTGTAAAACCTTATCATCAACATAAAGTATATAATATATAGGTATAAATGTCTCAGTAATAATTTCTTGAGTATTTAAAATGTTTGAAGAATTTTATATCAAATGTTGATAATAAGTTTTGGAAAAAACATTAGAAGCAACAGTTTGAAGTTGTTTGAAAACAAAAGGATCTATTTCATCGAATTTAATTGGTATTTTTTCCTCATCAACAGAAATTGTTTTATTAAAAACTCTATAATACCTAGAGGTAGTGGTATAACATAAAAATATTCCTTCATCAGTTTAGGTGCAAACTTATGTAAGTTATCTATTTAATTTAAAATAAATACATTTTAACCAAACACTTTGATGTGCGAAACTATTGATTTTCAGACATTCCACAATTCATAATGGGTTTTATTAAGAAATGTTATAATTAAAACTCAATTTATATTATAAAAATAAGTGGTCACAGCTTCTTTCCAAAAAAATTTTTCTATTGAGTATTCACTCAACATGTTTCTTGTTATCGCTTGAAGAATTATATTTCTTATTTAATCAACACCATTTTTCTAAGGTGTTCTCGGTGCGTAGAAGTTGGGAGTAATACCTTTCTTACTACGAAAAAATTTCAAAATCATAATTTACAAATTCTCCACCATTATCAGTTCAGATAGTTATCAATGGAAGGTTTTTCTAATTTTTAACTTTAGCAACAAAAGTTTTGAAGAAACAAAAATCTTCTGATTTTTTAATAAGAAAATAGACCCATGTAAATATAGTGTATTCTTTATATAAAACAAATACATAATAAATTCCTCCAATACATCTAGTTTATGTCGTACCAAGAAGGTCCATGCACACTAACTATAATTCATCGGTTTTTGTGACCTCACTAATTGATTCACAGCTTGAATTTTGTTGTTTTCCATACTAGCAATGGTCACAAATTTTAGAAGAATCAATTCTATTCTTAAGTAGTTCATTAAAAAATCTTTTATAATAGAGTTTATATTAGTTTCTAAAATTACAGTGTCCTAGTATTCTATTCCATAACCAAGATCGGTCTTCCATTCCACTTAGACAAGGTAAGTCGTGGGTCCTAAGGTCTTCTAAGTTAAAAGTGTAAACATTCTCATGCATTTTGGGAAGATAGAATGAACTTATCCTTGGAATTGTGAACTATACATTTATCGTTACTAAAATTCACAAGGTAAACTTCATCACATAACTGAATTATTCAAATGAGGTTGTTCTTTATACCATCAACAAATAAAACATTTTAAATCAGAATTTTACCAAGTGAAACAATATTACATATTCCAATAATCTTTCCTTGAGAAATGTTTCCAAAGTTAACTTTTCCACCTTTCATCTTGATAACTTTTTCAAAGAAGTTTCTATTTCCATTAATATTTTTGGAACATACACTATCCATGTACCATTTATTTTTGTTGTTTCTTGTTTTTTTTCCTAAAAAAACCAATTAGATTTTTGGAATCCAAACTTGTTTGGATCCATAAAATTTAGAAAGAATTTTTTTTGGAATCCACATTTGTTTTGAATGTTGTTCTTTCTGAAAACCCAAAGATTGTGTTTTATTAAGAGAACAATTTTTAATCCAATGACTGCCACATTGACACTTAGTATAGAATTTGGCCTTTTTAGGAACAAAATAGTTATTTTTAAAAACTGGTTTAGAAAGGGTATTACCTATTCTTGACTATTACTATGAGGTCGAATTAGAAAATACATTTTATCAAAATTTTATTTTCCAGATGAAAAATTAGATATACGTTTATTTAATGAAAAAATATAAGATTTTAGTTTGATGAATAAATTCGTATCCTAATTTTTATTAGTTTTATAATTGAGTTTTTCTTCTAAAATATTTTTCTCAAGAATTATATTATCAAAATATTTAGAAAGATTTTTCTTTTCAGAAATCACTTTCTCATGGTTTTTAGAAAAAATTTCAAAATAATCCGTTTTAGAATTAATATATTCATAGATATCTGATACTTCTCTTGTCAAAATATCAATCATAGTGTTTTATTTTTCATGTTTCCTAGAAACTTTACAATTTTTATTTTCTAAAAGATTAGAAAATCTGGATAGTTCTTCATAAGAAGTTAAAGAATTAACATTCTTTGATGGGGATGTTTCTTCATTAGAAGAATAATATTTATAAGGATAATTGTTACTTAAATAAATATTAGTAATTGATACAGAATTGTGTTCCTTGGCCATTAAACAATGATAAGGAGTTTTGGAAAGAAGATCAATATTCTTGTGATTTGAAATATCACTATCAGGAGAATATTTAGAAGAATCACCGCTGTTGGCACTCCATGAGTCATTTACATTCAATACTTTCTTTCCCTTGTATATCCATTATCTATTATTATTCTTCTCTAAATTTCGTTCATTTTTATACTTTCTTTTTAGCATAGTAAAATCATGTCGAATGTGTCCTTCTCTTTTACATTCATATCATGTGACTTCAAAATATTTTTTGTCCTTGTTTATTTTGTAAGTATTTATATATATATATATGTTATAAATCCTTCTTTCCAACAATTTTTTTCATTCTTATATCAAGATTTGATAGATCATTCTATGACTGCACAATATCCCTGGAATCTGATAAGACTTCAACCATTCTTATTCTTCAATCAATTTTCACAGGTGATTGAGAATTGGAAGGATTTTATGTAGTAGTGAATGCTACTCCACTATTCTTATTTTTCACTTTATTTGTATCTCTCTTAAGTATTCCATTATATTTCAATAATTTTCCAAAGTGATCATCAAGAGTAAGATGATTAATCTTTCTAGACTCATCAACTACATTCCTCTTGGATTCCCATTCATTTGAAAAAATTTCAATGATCTTCTTGACTAAAACTTCATATTCTAATTATTTCTCTCCCATAGTTTCATTAATATTAAAAATCTTCAAAAATAATTTTTGAACCTTAAATACAAGATCAACCTAATGAAATTCAAAATCTTGATAGTTATCTCTTAGAATTGCCCTTTTTTCAACAACTTTGGAAGTACCAAAGTGTGTAATCTCTAATTTCTTCCATATGTTATTCACGGATTCACATGAATAGATTTGTCTATAAATACTTCTTGTCATATAATACAATAAATTATCACTTACCTTATAGTTTAACTGATATTCAAGTTTTTCCTGGGCTGTAAAAGTTTTGACTTCTTTCTCAGGGATCTGATAGTCACCATTGATCATAACAAAGTTATCTACACCAATATTTATGAAAAAATTCTTCATTCGATATCTTTAATATTCAAATTCATTTCTATAAAATATAGGTGGTCTTGTAGGATTGATATTTTCAATTGAATCGACATTCATCATGCTGGCCATCATAAGGAAAAAAAATAATTTTTACACAAATATAGGTTAGTGTATTTTTAAATATAGAAAAAAATATAACTTATAAAATAAAAAAAGACAAGTAGACAAAGTACTTGAAACCCTGATCTGATACCAATTGATGGATCTAAATGGATATGAGATGGCACAAATAAAATTGGGGGAGGTTGAATTGTATTTAAAAAATATATATTTAAAATATTTAAGGAAGGTTCATAGTTTAATATGATATAAACTTAAACAATTCAGAATGACTCTTATAAATGAAAACAAATTATCAGACATACTCTTGGTCTGATGTTATGATACCACAGGTTATGAAATAATTGTATTCGAGTTTTAATACATATATTAGAGTATATAAAGTGTAAACTATTCTACCATATAGTATATAGAATCAATACTAAAAATTATAAATTGTAACTGAAACAATTATAATATTAAAGAATTCCAATAGAAAGAAGAAATAAAAGGATTCTCTTTCTATTATAATAAGAAGTGGAAAAGTAAAAGGTATTACAATTATTTTATCCCAAATAGTAGGGTATACTTTCACCTAGCATAATAGTTCTGTCTTACCAACACCTATAATCCCTCGATACGATGATCAGAACCTCATTCTTACAATCCTCGCAAGCCCTCGATTTTACAGGTAATCAGAACATCCTTCTCTCAAACACTTAAATACCCTCAATATGAAGATCAGTCGTACCATCTGCCTATCCCTAGCAGCCCTCGATCGTTATCACTTGATCGAACACACAAATAAAAACAAATCACTTTTTGAAATTCAAAAACTATGAACAAGATGTTCACGTTTTTGTAATTTTAATCCTTTCACATAAAGCAGGAGAGAAGTTACACAATCTCTCTCTAGAACTTGGAAGGATCAGAAGTTGTTTTTATCTATTTCAAATGACTACATTTTTATAGGCCTCAGGTTCTAAAAATCACATTTTCTCTAACGGTCATATTTCTCCAAAAAAAACTTCGAGGAACTTGGACTCCTGTCATTGTAACAGTCATATTTAAACAGAAAACACAACATCATTTTGATTAGTTTATAACTAACTCCACGACATCATTTTGGTTAAAACAATAGATATATTAAAATGATAACATGAGTATGATTGATATAAAACATGTGTTTTGATAAAATAATGAAAACATGCATGTGAAAAAAGTATAACATGAGTATAATTAATATCGTTGGTGTGATGATAAGTATGAGTAAGATTGTCAGGACGTATATAATGAAAAGTATTGATACGATGAAGAGTCGGTACGATTCAAATTGGGAGTACAATGGTTAGATTCAGTATGATAAATATATTTGGTACGATGAAATAGTGAGTATGATGAATAACATGAATATGTTAGACAGTGTGGGTATGATAAAATAGTGAGCACGATGATCATAATGTGTATGATGAAATTGAAACCATTTTCAATGTAAATAATTTGTTTAATAATTGAGTATAAAAGGATTTTTGATTTCCAAAATAAAACACATAAAATTAAAAATAAGTATTTTGAATTAAAAAAAGACTCAAATATATCATTAATCAGCATGATTTTACTTTGAGGCAGTGAAGGTTGGTTGAGTACATTCAGTGTTTTGACTTTGGGCTTTCCTACACGCCTAGAAAAAGAAACATAATGGCTAATGTGTTGATCAGGAGGACTCAAATATAGGTATTTCAAGAGACCAATAGTGAGTGGTAGCTTATGGATATGTTCTCTAAGATTCCTTTGGAGGTGCGCAACAAACGGGGGCAGACATTTCTTTTATATATAGCTGTTACCTCTACTCTAGTAGATCAAGTGTGAATGCGGCTGCTATCAGA
This sequence comes from Viscum album, assembly GCA_963277665.1. Lineage (NCBI taxonomy): Eukaryota > Viridiplantae > Streptophyta > Magnoliopsida > Santalales > Viscaceae > Viscum > Viscum album. The sequence continues at coordinate 1,444,875,093 of OY728145.1, read as the reverse complement.
TTCTAAAGGCCTATTTCTACGGGAGAGTGTGTCAGGAGAGGACCCTACTCCTGGGTGGACCATAGGTGAGGATGAGGTTTTTAATCTTCATGGGCACATATGGGTGTTAGTAGACATACATGAGGATATGTTGCAATATTTTCATGCCTCATTATGGGAAGTTCATCCTACTATCACCAAGATGTATCAAGATCTACCTCGTCAGTATTGGTGGTCGTGTATGAAGAGGGATGCAGATGGTTTGGTTATAAGATGTTCCACCTGTAAGTAGGTGAAACTGGATCATTAGAAATCATAAGGTCTATTAATGTAGTTACCTATTCCTGAGTGGAAGTGGAATGATGTTGCAATGGATTTTGTGATAGGTTTACCGAGGTCGCCTGGAGGGAATGATGTGGTTTAGGTTATTATCGATAGACTCATGAAGGTTTAAAATTTCCTTATGATCAAGGATACCTATAGTGTTGATGATCTTTGGATGTTTTACATATGAAATATTGTTCATTTTCATGGGGTTTCACATTCTATCATTTTAGATAGAGATGATCAGTTTACTTCTTGTGTCTGACAAGGACTACAGAGGGCTTTGGGTACATAATTACTTCTGAGTAAATGTTACCATCCCCAGACATATGGCTAGTCTGAGTGCATGATTCAGGTTTTAGAGGACATGCTTTAAGCATGCATCCTAGATTTCAGGGGATCTTTAGAGAGACACATACCCCTGGTGAAGTTTTCCTATAATAACAGTTATTAGGCAACGAATTAGATGGAACCTTATGATGCTTTTTATAGTATTACATGCTGATCACCACTATGTTGGATGGAGGCCGGAGAGTCAGGTATGCTAGGACATTGTCTTGTCCAAGAGACCACTGATCTAGTGGAGTTAATTCCCAAGAGTATGGATACTACACAATATTTCCAGAAATATTATGTTCATTGATGGAAATGCCCCCTGGAGTTTGAGGTTAGATATCAGGTTTTCCTTCATGTCACACTGAGGTTGGGACACTGGAGGATTAGGAGGTAGGGGAAGCATTCACCGAGATACATCAGGCCATATGAGGTTTTGGATAGAGTCGTGTCGGTTTCCTAGCAGTTGAAGTTACCTTAGAGGTAATGATCGATGCACAATGTTCTTAGTGTTTCTCATCTAATATATTAATTTTCAGTCCCATCTCATTGTTTTAAAACCTGTGAGGTTGATTTGGAGGTGGATTAATCTTTCGAGGAGCACCCAAATCATATTTTTGATCGCAGGACGAAGGTTATATGTGGTTTGTATGTTTCTCTGGTATGGGTGTTATGGAAGAACAGGAGAGTAAAGGATGATATTTGGTAGAGGGAGTCCGATGTGTGATTGTAGTGGACAGAGTTGTTTGCGAATTATTCCTCACCACCCCTAGAAGGGAAATTTAGAGATGAATTTATTTAAAGGGGGAAGTTTGTAAGAACTCGAATCTTTATTTAAGGTTATTTTTTAAGAAAAAGGAAGAAAAGTGGTTTTTCAAAGTACACACATTGTACTTATGAGTACACACCATGTACCTATATTACTACATACAATCGCATGATGGCTATGTAACAGCTGAGTACATGGTCATGTGGTGACCCGGTAGACCGCTTAAGTCGGGGGCTAGTTAAGGCTACTGCACAACATATACATTTAATGAACACAACATGTACATTTTATGATCACACCATGTAGTTTTACTTTTATTTGATATATTTGATGATATAGCGTCTCAAGTCTGAAAGCATATTCTTCTTCCTGTGTTTCATATAGGAGTGCTTGGTAATGGTGAACGAAGATCGAACCCCCGATTCTCTGTCCGAGATATGATTGATACATCGTTGGATGCATTGGAATCCCACCATTGATATCTCAAATCCACTAGATCCTTTCTTCCAAATTCCTCCTCACCTTTGAGTTATTCAAGGTTGTATGTTTTTTACCTTTTTATAGATCTATGTCAATTTAGGCCAATTCAAGGGCCGATATTCAAGTATATCGATCATACGACATCAAGGTAGGAGGTTTGGGACTTTTGTTTCTAGTATTTGGATTATATATTCTAAAAGTGCTGCATAACCGCATTTGAGGAATTTCTTGATTTGGGATTTAAACATGTTTAACACATACTATGGTTTATTTAATTTATAATGGGTAGTAGTTTATGATTAAGTTTATATACCTTGTTTATGGGACACATGTGGGTGTGTTTCCCTTGTTTGAATGTTTATGGTCATTTAGTCTAGGATGCATGTAAGGATTAACCTGTTTTCCATGCCTTGGTTGATTAGGGTGGAGTTTTATTGATTATATGAAATGCATGTGATATCCTGGTAAATGATTATCCATTTAGTAGTTTCAGATTACATGAGCTACTTTAATATTATATGCACACTATTTTTTCCATGGAATGTGAGATCCTTGATATAGATAATTGGCCCAGGGGTATTGATTGTGAGAGCTACCCAGAAGGATGTTTATAAATTATTGATGCTATGTTGACCAAGGGGTATTGACCCCGAGAGATTCTTAGATGGTCGTTTATAAATGATTAGTTCTATTTTAGAAAAAAGGGGTTAGACCGTGAGAGCTTCCCAATGGGTTGTTATTTAATGAATTGGTCCCATGTTAAAACAAATGGTGTAAACCAGGAAATCTTTCCTAGAGGGTTGTTTAAGAATGATTGAATGATTGTGATGAGTTTGGAAATCCAAATCACAATCTTGGACTTAGTCTTACTTCATTATTTAGATGGTATGCTAAGAAATCTATTTAGTTACTATTTTGAAGGGGGATATAGATCCTTGGAAAGATCATGAGATTACATGATTCAAAGGATGAATATTAAATGTAAATAAAACAATTTGGAAGCTGTAGGATTGTTTAATTTTGAGTACTACCAATTTTCTTTCCTCATTTATGCGTATTACTTGCTATATATATTCACTGACAGTTAGACATAGATCTTTTGGTGGATGCCTACTGGGTTTCGTCTCACACCCTATTTAGTTCATGATTGGGACCTAAACAGATTATATTGTTGCAGATATAGATAAGTGTAAGATCCCTTCATCATTAGGTACTAGATTGTTGTTTGAGTTTGAGGGCATGGGACCACGATGAGGCTTGTGATGCTGCTGGAGTTTACTTGTTTCATTTGTACTTTGGTTTTTGTATTTCTTTTGAGAATTGTGACTTGTTTGGATATTTTCACAGACACATATTCCATGAATCACACACACACACACAGATATATATATTGGCTTATGTTGGATTTACTTTCAGCCTTTCGATGTTTACTTTTGTGGTATTACTACTTCCACTTTTGTTACTATTTGTTTTCTGCTGTGTTTACTCTGCCAATGATGGCATGGTTTCCCCACTATCACACCCTAGGCCTTCGATACTAGTCGGTAGCCTCTGGAATTTGTGGAAATGTGATTGAGTCCATGTCTCCAATAGGATATGGGGAACCTTTGGGTGGAACCTAGATCTGGGAGGTTACATTGAATATTCTTTAAAAATAACTTCTAGTTTCATCATAGGATATGGAATAATGATTTCAATTAACACACCCCTTTATTATTAATCCAATAATAATTTCCATCTTGAATCAGTTTAATGTGCCTCATTATTATTTATCCAATAAGAATTATTAGATTATAATAATTTAACATTCATCATTATTACTTATCCAAAAAATTCATTATCAATTTTGAATAATAAAAAAATTCTAAAGAATAACATAAACATACATAGAACCCTATCTAGAAAATAAAAGAGGAAAATCATTGCCATGGTGGAAAACTCATGTGATCACTATAACTAGAACCATGATCCATTCTTTAATCGGGTTTAATCTTTTTTAAGGATAATTAAAATATCACCCAAAGGGATAAAGAATGATAAATTTATGATTTCATGTAAAATAGGGGAAGAAATGAATCCCCTACCTTTCCATGTATCTCCCATACACATTGCACCATGAAGAGGGGAAAGAGAATATGGTGATGTTTCCTCCCTAATGCCCCATAGGTAAGGGAATTAACAACATTTATATGTTGTAGATAAAGAGGAAAAATTAAAGATAAATAAGATTCCTCATCAAATATGACCCACTACTATTGAAAATAGATTGTGAACTAAACTATTGAAGAATTCTAGAAACAATAATATGGTGGCTCTTAGTGGATAAAGATGACTCTTCAAGGTTCAAAAAAAATAAAATCAGGTCATCCTAACTCAAAAAAAGTATGAAAATATTTGAATGAAGGTAAAAACTACATTTTATAGTTTTTTACATGAGACCATAAGTATTTACAGCTGGTCAAGAATTAATAAAATGTTAATTTGGTTCTCAATTACTTCATGGGGATAACGGTATTTAAATCATTGGAAATTTAAGAAGGAAATGTAATAAATATCCTTTTTGTAACTATTATTACTTTCCCTTATTTAAAAGTTTAGAACCTTATTTATGATAAAAATTAATATTTATGACATTTTGGACAAAACTAGAAATTTGGAAATGTTGGACCATGAGACCAAATTTCTATCATGACTACTACCATGAGACAAACCATCTATAATGACTACTACTGTGAGATAAAACTACTACTGTGATACCAATCTACCATGAGACTAACCTGCTCCCTTGAGACCAACCAATATCTATGATACCACATGCAGTTGTGATCCAACCTTCTACCCAGAGATCAACCTACTACCATGATACCATGACAAAACCTGAGAATTTCAAGGAAACGAATAGACCAAACACCCCCTTGGAACATCCAAAAATTGTGAAAACATAATGGAAATGATTTTAGGAATCTTGAAATTAAATAAGATTCCTATTAAATAATTATCATCCCCAATAATTAAAATAGATTTCATAAGTAAATGGTAAATAAGGTCCAAGAAATTATCCTTGAGATACCTCTAAGATATCTCAAGGGTGACCAAGAACACAAACACTCATGGAAGGTAAAAAAGGATAACCATGCAACATCATCAACTGAGGGAAATATTCCATCTTACCATCACTTGAGAATAACCATCCCACTTATAGAAACAAAGAACCAAATCAGGAAACCATCTCGCAATGGTAGATACCTCTCAAAGAGGGGAAAAGCCATAAATAAGTCATAAATGAAGAGAGATACATATAATAATATAGAAAAAGTTAAACATCATATATAAGAAGATTTAAAAAAAATCATGATACTGAGTACACATATATGACCCACATTCCAAGGAACTATCCTCTACACCATTGCACCACCAAAGGACATGAACCAAAGGGATATCTATCCTTTGCAACAAAATCTCCTAGTGGTACTAGATCTACATAGGCCACTCTTAAATGGCCTTATCTTCATGAATGTTGATATTTACCCAATAAATGATGTGGGAATCATCATGAAGATATTGGTAAAGATAGAATACATGGAATAATTCATGAATCAATATTATATATAGTTGAAATTATATCATATATGATGTGGATCCAACATGATCCAGCCCCACAAAATTTACAATAAACTAGGGAGAAAGATTACTCCCATGTACAATCCTTCACTAACCATGATGAGTATTCACCTTTAAGAACACATGATATCCAACAATGAACTCCATAGGTATCCAAATATGGTAAGAATAAGACTTTTGATGATATTTAATTAGATTTATCCTCTCATGAATCAACCAAACCATCTCTCTATTTCTCTATAATAGTTTCATCTAGAGAATTGCTGACTCTCCAACCCCAGTCAGACACAATGAAGAACATATTGGTTAGACACACAAAGATTCAAAAATAGTGAAGGGAAATCTATTATTGTAAAGAAATCCAGCCAATGGAATTTAACACATCCAAAAACCACTAAAATCTAATACATAAGTGTGAAACATGTCTCTAAGAGTCCAGATTGTCTACTCTATCTCGCCGTCTATCTACAGATGAAAAAATTCTTAAGAAACAACTAAAATCAAAATCATGTTCAATACCTGTCAACACTAAGGAGTTAAAATGATTATCACTATAAAATATAATCTTCCATGGGACTCTATGGAGTCTCACTACCACCTCTAGTTACTTCCTAAAAAAACCACCCCTAAGCTCGACTCCTTGATAACTAAATAGTGATCTAACTATTTAAAATAGTTAACTATCACCCATACAATGTCACAATATCTTAGATCTTGTGGTAAATGATTTATGAAGTACATTTAAATATCCTCCCACTTCCACTAAGGAACATCTAATTGGTAGATAAAACCATTGGCAACACGATGTTTAGACATTGCCTTTTGGTAGGCCAAACATCATGACATATAATCTCACATAGAACAATTCAACGCAGTCCACAAAAACTGATCTCTCAAAGTATAGTAAATATTTATAATGCTATGATATAACACCAATTCTGAATTGTGGAACTCATGGAGAAACACCTCATGCATCAATGAAGGAATGATAATATTTCCATGGAACAACACCCAAAGTTGACCACCCTCAAATGAAAAATCAAGTGCATCACCACATATAACTTGATCTCTCCAGACCCCTATCTCAGAATACCCTAGTTGGGACTCCTCCACCAGCTACAACAAATATCGATACATTATCATCTTAAAAATGTATATAATTACACAAACCTCTACCATATCAATATGAATAACTGAGATCTCTTCCATAGTCTCCAAGAATCTCTAGAATCACACACAATATCACTACATGAATTTCTTCTTTGTGTATAAGAAAAAACATTACCCATTCCTGGTGTATATAAAATCTCAAATTCATGATCATTTAAGAATTTCAACCACCTTTATTATTTCAAGTTCAAGTCATACTAAGAGAAGAAATACCTCATGTTCATTTAATTTTTGAAAACCATAATGTTTTCCTGGATGAGGTAATGTCATAAAAAATTCATGGAAAACATAACTTCTTCCAACTCGTGATCATGGGTGAATAGTTAGGTTCATAGGGGAATAACTTCTAAGACTCATAATAAAAAAAATACCTCTAAGACAAAAAATAAACTACCGAAGTCAATATGTGAAGCATAAAAAGACTGAATCTGAACTCCCTATTCTTGAAAATTGAGAAAAGGAGTGCTGACTAAATACCCCATCAAATACTCAAAATATACCTAAAAGTGTTTTTTCCATAATAAGTCATAATCCTTTCTATTAAATGATGACATATGAATTATAATATGAGATAACTTGGTTCTGAACCTCCAATAGTAACATGTAAGACCAATGAAACACTAAAACTCTATAATAGTCTTGGGGAATTCCCAAAAAATGGCCACCTAAATCTTCATGGGATCCATGGATACACCACGTTGGGACATAACATGACTAAAGAAAAAACGTCATGATCCTAGAACACACACTTTCATAGCTTTAAAAATAGTTGTTGATGATGAATATATCCCAAAAATACCCATAGATGCTTTGTGTTATCCTCCTCATATGTAGAGTACATAAGGATTTTTTCAATAAAAATCACCATGAACCAATCCAAGAACTCTGAGAACATTTTGTTAATAAAACCCAAAAACATAGATAGAGAATTCATCACACTGAACGACATCACAATGAACCCAAAATTACCATAACAACATCATAAATAATTCTTTGGAATATCCTCATACATTACCAATATATGATGTTATCCTGAAATCATATCAATCTATGAGAACTATCTAGCTCCCTTAAATTAATTGAATCATTCATAAATCTATAAAATAGGGTAGTGATTTTTCACTGTCACCAGATTAATCTGATGAAAATCGATACAAAAATGTATATTTTCATTATCCTTCTTCAAGAAAAGAACTGGTTCACCCCAAGGTTCCATGCTCGACTGAAAAAAATTCTCATTGAAAAGGATCACTAATCTATACCTACAAGTCCCACAAATCATAAGTAATCATCCTATACAGATACATCATGATCGAAAAGCACTTGTTTGTAACTCTATCTTGAACTTGATCTCCTACTAAGGGGTAATTCCATAAACTCTTCAAGAAATATATCAGGGTACTCTTCCAAAATCATGGGAAACATGATCGGATAAACCTTTTATGAGTTCAACATCAACTCAAACATAAATAATAAGATGAAACATGCCATTGATCCATCTGTGGGTCATTATGTACAATGAACATGGTACTCTCTGTCATTATCATTGAGCACAATCTCTCTCTTGAATCAATCAACAATATCATGCACTTAATATAGCTAATCCATGTAAAGGATGATATCATATGACTTTATTGATAAAAACTGGAAGTTTTCTGAAGAGAATTTTTTTTCCAAACACTAGATCATAGCCTATTCATACATCATAAAGATAAGAGCGACCTCCAACTAGTGTAGTAAACACCATAGAAACTAGAAGAATCTACACCTCATGTCCCAAAGAATAGACTAATAAATATGATTTGAAGGATTGTGTATCTATTGAACAAAAAAAAAAAGAATACACCCAAGTTGAAAAAAGGAAACGGTACCTAGAACACCATCTAGCTCACCTAGAACTGGAAACAACAAATCATGAAAATAGACACAACCTAATCGATAACCTCTTAGTCCCTGATGATGAAAACATCCATGGATATACTCTAATATATAAGGATGAATAGAATCATGGGGATGTCATGTACCTCCCTATCTATCCTCTATTGATCAATATCTGGATCACCCTACAGTTATTGACTAATCTAGAACTACCATAATAGCTGAACCTGAAGTGGAATATCATTCACATGATGTGTACATATAAAGGATGACCACTATCATCATTGATGACCACACCCTTCACAAGAAAAACATGCATCTGATACCTTGACAGGATCCAGATAGTCTTCAACCCTGAAAAATGAGGTGATGTGCGATGGGTGCTGTCCCATACATCTAAAAACTCTTCTATCTAGGAAACTGTAAACCCCAGACCATAGCTATGTGATTTAGGGAATACTAATGACTCCCCTATCATAGTTATTTTATCTTGGATAATGTTATTTTAACAAATTATTCTCTCTACAGTACCTTGATGTATTTTGGTAGAATAAATGGGGTAACCTTGAATTGGATATTTGGATGTAAATCCTCCTCGAAATGGATCATCCTAGCCTCCTTATCTAGAAATAGGTCTGAATCCTATCAAAGAAGGGTTCTGAAATGGATCCCATGCTCCCACACACTAGAAATACTAAATAAAAGGGTATGGAGATTTTAGTGACTGGATTCTATCATGGTCGAAGAAAGGAACATAGCTTTAAACTAGTCTCAAAACTTCTCCCATGATATTTCTGACTACTCTTGATCCCCGAGTATAAGAAACACTATTTCATGGATGACACACAATACATCATCACTGTAAATGAAACATAGTGCTCCTTCTAAGAATAGATTTAAATGAAGGCTATATCCACCACCTTTGACCATTTTTCTATCACTGAGACTAAGCTGTCTACCTCATAGTTCTACATACTTTTTCACTAAAACTCAAAAACAAATTATCCTCCAAGTGTCTTTTTGATCACCCACTACTCTATGTTGATATTCTAGAACATCCTGTTGAATATATTCATCATCAAATTGGAAAAGTTATTGACTTGGATACATACCTAAAAACTAAAAAATGGTAAGTGACTCCTAAAACTAGAATATTGAATATTTATGATTAATTAATTAATTAAAGTTTATCATAATTACTAGTTTTATGAATTTTAAACATAAGTGAAAAGGATAATGATGCATTATCATTTCCTATGTCTCTACCCCACAACCAATATAACATTTATTATAAGTATTTGAAAACATAAATTTCCTCACAATGGATCCCAATGGGCCCTAAATACCTATTTCCTACCTGTTCTCCCTACTCTTCCTCCATTACAGAGTTTAGCTAGAATTGTTAACCTACCAATATATGCAATCCTCATCAATGCCTACCTACAAACCCCATCCTATCTCTTAAACTAAAACATTGATACCACTTTATAATGAAACCCTATAGCCAAAGGTACCCACCCTTGAACGAAAATGAGAGAAGGGAGATAATAATGATTGGAGGCCACCACCAATAGGGCACAAGTTGGTGACATGTACCGAGGGTATATATTACACAAAATTTGGAGAAATTACCCTCTAAGAAAAAAATGAGTAAATATATATAGGATAAAAGCGCCATAAAAATTCAACCAAATATAACATAAAAAAATGACAAGATACATGTAGGTAATGTCATATAGACTAATACAACTACAAGGTAAACTACAAGTACCATAATTAAAATCCCCAACAGTGACCTTGAAGCTCAAACAGAACCCAAAAAACACTACAAGCTAGTAATGTCCATCCTGATCACTAACCATCTCTTGAAATTCTAAAAAAATGGTCTATATATACATAGGGTGAAAATAATATGTATACTAAGTAGGATCCTCCCTATAGCCTCTTGTGTAAAGAAAAAGAAAGTGTACTATATCCTAATGAATAAATAAGTGAATCTAACTCATCACCTAAATAGGTATACTAAGTTCCAAATATCACTATGTATCTCTCATTAAGTATTCAAAACAAGAATAATATAATATAAAAAAAATATCAAAGAAGGTACTATACTACCACCATTACATTGGTTTTCTTCTCTTCCCCAACATTACACGTCCTAAGTTATCTATCTCCAAAATTATGTCGGTACGAAGAAACATAAGATATTGTATCATACCATGCACCACATGCATCAAATTAACTAATCATAATGTGCCACTCATCCCATGATTAACATCAACTCATCATCCCATCCACATCTGTAGATAGTTAACAAGTAGTTTTTGGGAGCTAAATATTGGGGAAAACACCCCCCATAGTCTACTGAGTGTTAGTCACCCTACAGCATGGGTGGGGTAGCATAGGAAAACAAATAACATATGGTATATATATAAATATATAGCTTATTACCACACTATGAGCATCAACCTAGTCTTAGGATCAACTATAGCTATCATCACTCGGACACTTGGCTGCCACCACTAAGGAATAGATATTATATAAGCACATAAGCATTCATAAATAATTTCCATTATTTATTTATGATAATAATTTCACATTAAATTAAATATTTACATTTACATAATCATCAAAAAGTTTCCCTTCCCTCCAGACATAAACCAACTGTTGCACATTTCTTCAAGAATTATCATTATCTGTCCATTAAACCACCAACATCATGGGTTAAAACAATTATTATTCATTATAATTTAATAATTTTAAGTAGTCGATGACTCATACAAATATACCATAAAACATATGCATAAAACATTCAAAACCAGATACCTCAAGCAATGGGGAAAGGAATGAAGAAACAATAAAACAAACCATTCGGCCATTAAAGCATGTTCATTGTCAATAAAGAATACTAGATTTCCAAATAACAATAGGAAATCCAATTTTAATCCATTTCATCAGTCTTAGTTCCATCCTCGACATGACCATACATATCACCAATACTCATTCCATTATAGGTGTCAATTTCTACCACAAATATAATCCTCACTATCTATTTATTTTTAAACCATCATCCATCTCAATCGTACATCATGTTACATCCCAAGAATCACATCTAGATAAAACACACAAAGAAAAAGAAAATATAAAACATTCAATAGGGAAACTGGGACTTAAATCCAAGGCATTCAATCTTCATAAGAAAATGGGCTCACTCATCCTTAACCATTTATCTTTATCAATAACTAGATCATTATCATATTTTATTAACTGATTCATTTATAACATGTTACAACCAAAGGAAGCCTAAGTAATCATCTATCAATAGATATTAATTATTTATACATGATTAATGAATAAATTTCAGTCTAATTGAATTATAAGTATGAATGATTTAAATTAACATTCCTTTTTATTATTTAACAAAAACATAATTATCATTACATAGTTTAACATGCATATTTATTATTTATTTTACATGAAGTACTGTATTTAAATAGTTTAACATGCCTACTTATTATTTTTCTTACAATCATTGTTATAATTATGTTCTTTATCAATTTCCAAGAAAAACAACATAATAAAACATAGCATAGACAGAGATAAAACACTATATGTAAAAAATGAGGAAAACTGTTATCATGATGAAAAACTCATGTGATGTCTATAACCAAAAAAAGATTCATTATTTAATATGATTAAATATTTATTAAAGTTAATTTCACCATAACAGAAAGGTATAAAGCATGATAAAATTTATGATATCACATAAAATAAGAGAATAAATTAATCCCCTACCTTCTCTGGAATCTCCCAAACGTGCTTTACTAAAAATAGAGGAAATAAATGATGATGGTGTTGTTGTTGTATGGATGTCCCAAAGATAATGAATTTAAAATAAAATAACTATTGCAAATAATGATAAAAAATTAAAGAGAAACAACCTCAATCCTAAATGAGAATCAATGCTATAGAAAACAAAGTATGAACCAAACTATTGAACACGACCAGAAACACGAAAAAGTGACTCCTGGTGGAGGCAAACAACTTTTCATGGTTCCAGAAAAAAAGCTAGTTGATTCGTACTTGAATAAAGAAATTAAATTATTGAATGAAGGAATGATCTTTATTTTATTGTTAAGGACTTGAGACCATCATGATTTACATCAAGTTATATATTAAATAAAAATTAATGTGGATCTCAATAAATTCAAATGGAAGAGACATATTAAAATATCTATTTTTATAATAAAAAAGGTTATGAATATACTCTTTGAAACAAAACTTAATTTCACTTATTTTTGTCTTTAAAACCATATTTGTGATAAAAATTCATATTTATGAAATTCTAGGAAAAACTGAAAATTATTCACAGATAGATTGTGAGACCAACCTTTTACTGTGAGACCAACACGCAACCATGAATATTACCATGATACCAATACGATATTGTGAATTCGCATGATACCATTAGACCGACATTATATCATGGATAAAATAGTGATACTAACATGGTACTTTGATACCAACCTCTTACTGTATCTACAACTATGATACTAAACTATTACCATGAGATCAACCTTGTACCATTATACCAACACACTATCATGAACCAACCTACTACCAGGAGACCAACCAGATACAATGAATAAGACTATTAGACAAACCTACTATAATGAGACCAACCTACTACAATGAGACCAACATTCTATTGTGACACCTACTAGGAGACTAACCTGCTACTGTAACACAAACCTGCTACCATGAGACCAACATGCTACCATGAGACTGACCTACTACCATGAGACCACTAGCTACCATGATTCAACCTGATGCCATGAGACCAACCTACTACTATGAGACCACCTGCTACTATGATCCGACCTGATACTGTGATAACAACCTGAACCATAACTACTATGATGAGATCAAAATTCTATATGAGACTAAGATGATACATTTATTCCAATAAAAAATGAAAATTTCAGGTAAAAGAAAACATCAAACACATTCTTTGAATGTCTAATCCTTGGAAAAACACAAAGGAATATTTTTTAAGAATCAGGTAATTATAGTTAAATCCAAGAGGGAAATCTAAAACCTATCAATCCTTGATGGGAGGAGATATAGGGATCCATCTTAGGTTTCAGCCGAACTCCTTTATCAAAGTGTTTTTCCTTACCTTTTATTTAAAAATAAATTTTTTGAATTAACTATTATATTTATTTTATTTTATTTTATTATTTTAATTTTAACTATTTTAGTTTAAAATTTTAATAAGATTTAAAAATAAATTCATCCTGTTTTCCATCCTTACACATACCAATAGTACTGAGGCATAATGTTTCCTTATACATTCTTAAACTATTGTATTACTGAACATGTACACTGGATTTTTTCTTCCTGTTATCTTATATATCTATAAAACCTTCTCTTCTATCAAATTTATAATAAAATGATACTTCATGTAAATATGTTTTTTTTTCTGATTGGAACACCATATTTTTAGCTAGGTGGATTTCACTTTGGTTCTCACAAAAAGAAATCATCCTCATTGACTTCTTTAAATATCCTTTTGTAATATAATCAACCAAATCATTTATTTCTCAACATTTTTTGTAGATTAATACCTATATTTTATTTTAATTATTGTAACAAGATTATGTAGTCATTCCATCCAACTTAAAATAGTTACTCTTAAGGTAAACAAAAATCTCGTTATGCTCTTTTGGGTGTCAGAATTACCTAAAAAGATAGCATCAATATATTGGCATAGAGGATCATCTTTTCCATATCAAAATATCATACATGAAGGTTCCATCAGGCATAACAGAAGTAGGTTTTTCCCTTGACTGATAGTGTTATCATCAAATTCTTCAAGAATGACTAGAAGAACTAGATGAATGTGAACTAAAAATTCATGATAGGGTATTTTTCACATATTACCTATAACATCTTTATAGGATAAAATAATTAACTAATTTGTAATTTTTTCTTCCTTTTAGAATTGGTACAGTTCATCTTAGTATAATATCACTGCGTTAGAGGAATCAAGGGTATATTCCCTTAAGTACCGATCCCCAAATGTTCTTCCAACTTCTGATCATTGTTATATAATCCTCCGAGTGCTAGCGCCAGTGGATCTAATTCTTATATTGATCATCATTGACTGAAAATGAATCCTTCACAGTGAAAAAGATTCAATCTTGTAGAGGTGGTGAATTGATATGTGTTCTATATAGTGTTCTAGAGGATAAATCTCCCAAGATTAAGAGAATCCTCTTTAAACTCACTGTTCAAAATGTTAGAATGTGTGTGGAGTTTTGTAAAATGCCATAACCAGGTTCAAATAGTGATAGTGTAAGAAAATAATATTTTTTCAATGGCCCGTATTATTTTCTTAATCCTCAAAAAACATCATGTGCAAATAATAATTGAATTATTATTATTTACTTAACATGTGAAAAACTCATAGATGAATTAAATATTATTTTATAAGATAAATATATTTATTTTTTTAGATAATATTTAATATGATATATATCTTTGGACAACCAAAATCGGGTCATCAATCGTCCTCCATATTTTTCAATCCTTGAATAATGACTAATTATTTATTTAAATAGATACCATTATATTATTCAGAAATAAATATATTGATATTATATTCACCAAATTAGTGAAT
This sequence comes from Viscum album, assembly GCA_963277665.1. Taxonomy (NCBI): domain Eukaryota; kingdom Viridiplantae; phylum Streptophyta; class Magnoliopsida; order Santalales; family Viscaceae; genus Viscum; species Viscum album. The sequence goes on along the minus strand of OY728145.1, from coordinate 1,444,859,857 downwards.
GAATACTTATTAAATATTCATATAATTAAGTGCATAAATACTTTTTTTGGTTATGAATAAACTAGAATAATGTCATATTATATATTCACATAATTAAATAATCATTTACCTGGTGAATAAATTTTCATTAAATATTCAACTCACAAATTTATTCTCTTGAATAATTGGTGATTAGATACTTTTTATCGAACTAACATGATTAATTATTAAACCATATATAGGAATAATATTTTTTAAACATGTTAAATACATATGAAATTTATCTAAGGTTTTCAAGACCCTTAGTCTGTGACCCTCTAGGCCCCTTTCATAATGGCATTATGCTAAACTGTCTAATTTACATGGTTAACGTTTAGCAACATGCCAAGGCTCCCATAGGGAAAGAAGATAATATCTCAGTGAAATTTAAACTCTAATGAAACTAGAATATGTAATTGAATCCATTTATCTAGATATATCTAATCGAGAAGGATTCATACTAGTGTTATCAACCTTTGTGCTAGATGTATATTTCTTTGACTTTTTGGAAATGAACATACTGATAGAAGCTATCATGGCTATTGATTTAATTAAGAATTTATATTCTCATTAAAGAAATTTAAATATAAACTTTCATTATTAAATATAAGATATAAATACTCTATCACATTATCCATTAACGCAATATCATTCATAAAGCACCCGATGTATCCTACCTCATTGTGAGCATATACTGTCATGATTTTCATTGATACATCAAAGTACATGACTAAAAACATGTATTAAGTGTAATATAAAATTATAAGGACCATTAATCATGTCCAAAAATTATAATTTCGAATAAAAAATATAAATACAGATCTCATACTAGAGGGTTAAGTCCTCATAATCTACTATACTAAAGATTATCAAGGGAATACACCATGAGAAAGTCTTTGAATGTTCTATGAGTCTCTACCCTAAGATACTGCATCATTTATGTCTCATCAAATTATATCATTCAACTATATAAAATAATTTTAAAAATATTATCATAGAACTTATAGTTCCTCATCATAGAGATGAATTTCTATGAACGTTCAATGCAACAATTACCATTTAGACATTATCACATACTATGTAACTCAGAATAAAAATCATGATGTGATAAAATATTAGTTAATATTTAATACCTATTTATCTAATGAGAATTTTAGTTATTTATAGGGATAAAACTCCAAAAACCTCTCACATAAAATATATTTATCTATTAATTATTCATAATGTCAGGCTCACATGATAAAAATTATTTTATTGAGATATGAATATTTTTGTTGAACCCACCATGCTACCTGTGGATGATATTCTTACTGTGACCTTAACTCTCTGATAAAATTCCTTATAAGATGATATAACCATGTATATAATTTTTTTACTTTTCATATTTTATATCTTGGATAATACCAAAGATACAAGTTCATCATGATATGTTTGAAATTTACTATCCAGGTACAAATTGAAAATCTGGAACAAAATGTTGTTAAAATTTATTCTTAAGCTACATTAGAAGATGCAACATACTCGACATAATGTGGATATGGAAACTAATGGATGTCATATTTTTAACACTTTCACATTTAATAAGACTTACTTGGATACTATATCTACTAATATAATAGGTAACTAGTTGTATATCCCCTAAAAACTAGAATTCTTATTTCTCCAATTACCAGGAAGTTATCCAATTTTTCATTCTCAATAACCAGTGGATAGTTCATACTTCAATCATATGTGTTTCTCTATGTCTTATTTGATATTTTCATTTTATTATTTAAACATAAGAAATATAAAACATCAGTACATATCATGAAATGTGATATAGATATTCAAAATCCTCTTAGGAATATGTAATTTATAGATTATAAATAGCTTGCGACACTTGAAAAATTCATATGTATTGTTCTATATTATATTTTTTAATACCATGAAAACTATTTAATATGACTTGGATTAAGAAACACTTGATCTGTACTAATATATCTTATTACTTAGAGATCGGGCTACTACATAAGTAATATTTAGAGTAATTATTTATCCTTATATAATATTAAGACTATTTACTTTTTTTCTATATGGTGTTAATCATATCTATCTTGGAAAAATATCGTGATCCTACTAACCTATTATATACACCTAGAATCATTTTGTTTTAAAAGAATATTATAGGACTATTATACATGTTTATACCCATAAATAGATCCTTGAAACTTACAGTCCATATTGGATTTATTTGATTTCTGAAACCTTTCTGGCCTTTTTATATAGACATGTACCATAAATTAACCTCCAAGGGAGGGTTCCTTAACATCTAATTCCTAATTTAATTATCATAGTAGCTATGAAAAGTATAATTCAAATTTATTTAAGAATTATGGATTGGTATAAATAGTCGGTTTTTATTGGTACCTCACTTTTATTGTCCATATATTATTTTAGGTTTAATACCCACCAATGAATTTACATCAACCACCAAAATAGAAAAATAATTTTGGTGCCTAAAATACATAGATGAATTTATAAGAACTCATCAATCATATATATTAGTAACATACTTCCCCTTGTATGATTTATTATTCATATTGAATAATATATCACCCACTATGGTGAATATAAAACCAATACTATGGTTTTAACATTACTATATAATATATGTATCTCCAAAAATCTAACTCACTAACACTTGTGGTGTTTAATATTTGTATGCCAACCTATGCATCTAGAGCCAATTTTCAACTAAAGTATTTTTTTATACCAATTTCTTAGAAGATATCTTATAACCACAAAGAAATATAGTTAGTTTGATTTAATAACTTATCTAACTTGGGGTTGTTAATATCCTTCGTAACAATATGATCATTAACTACAATGAACTTTGTGTATTTAATGTGATAAATTAAAATATTTCACAATATTTAAAAATGGGCTCCATTGAAACACATGGGGCTGTGAAAAAATGGAATTTTTTCATATCATAACATGTATGATATCTACTTGTCTATATAGTTTCCATTTGGTCAGTTTTACCTTGTTTTTTCAAAAATTTGTCTGGAAAGGTATCATAAAAGACCAATATATATATATATGACTCATTATCAATCTATATTTTACTATAACCATATATATGATGTGAATTAGGTAATGTGAGTTTAGGAGAAAAACGTCACTCTACATTTAGTGATCGAGGAACACTATGTTAGGGTATTATATAAAAAACTAGCTCAGAGGGTCCAATATATTTTATCAAGTGCATTCAGTTCTTTCATTTATCATTCATAAATATTTATAAATATAATTTAATGAAAATTATATAAATTTACCTCTATATTCACCTTGGAATAGTTCATTCCACAAATATTGAACTAACTTAAGTAAATTTCGTGGCATTCCTTTATATCTAAAGGTTTATCAGTATAAAACATAAGTAGGTTATATACCAAAAAAATGTTCCAAAGAGTCTAAATAAAATCTTCGGTATATAAATGAAAAAATATAGCTTCAATTTACTAAGGACCATCTATCTAAATATGGTTATGATTCTTATAATAATATTCAACATTTATTAAAAATTATAGTTTTGAATGATTCAAGTGTTACTGAATTATTAATTAACAGTAGAAAACTATAACAACATTAATTTCAAAATAAATAATGACTCAATGTGTCCAACAGAACACTGAGAAGAATGTACAGGTAACACTTAATGAAAAATAATAGTTTAACTTGAATCAATCCTCTTAGAAATCAAATGTTGTGAAATTATCACTACAAACATGGGAATCACCTTTTTCATTGATTTGGAGAGTTCAACTTTACTTATTGAAGATATGTTATTTGCATGGATAACATAGGAATCAACCTTCCTTAGTACCATTTAGAACATAACTTACATATTGAAATATTTATATGTTCTTCACACTTTTGACATAGGAATCACCCTTTCATCTCCACTTGGAGGACACACCTTCTTACGTTCTTTCATTAAATACATGTGTATTAAAAAACCAAGATGTAAAATAAGAACATTATAATCCATGATTAATATATTTTAATTAAAATAAATCTCTTTCTTCCTTTTTAATTTTAATTCTTAAAATTTACCTTTCAGTTAAAATGAGAAGAAAATGGAAAATTGTTTATGAAACTATCGTAATATATTTTGTCTCATTGAAGGAAATTGAAAAGGCACCATTTATAATAAAATAGGAATGGGTTTTTTAAACATGTACTTCATGTTTTTCAATATAAGTGATTTAGAACCAAGTTCCTCACAACCCTTATCTCTCTGATGAAGTATAGTTAAAAGATTCACGTGGTATTAATTTAGTAACTAGATGAATAAGGAGATACTAGAATGTAAGGATCATAATATGAGATTAATGGATAATTACTTATCCATGTGGAAGCCCAAAATTCACTAACTGATTTACTTTTGTATATTAAATACAATATCAATAACTAAGTATCCTATTTCATTTGACACTAATACAGAGTAGTGATAATCACATTTATCTAAATTCTCTCATTATTCTTCTCAAGATATATAAGATGAGATACCATGGTATAGGAATTTATGTCTTTTTGTTGTGTTATCATTTCTCTGTAAATAACTAATATTCTGATACAATAAAAAATTGAATCATGCCCATGTACCTCTTCATGGAATCCTTCTTACCTCTGCCTACACTGTGAGTCAGCTGAACAAGTATAATAAATTCCATCTTATGGTATAATTGTTTTTGTTATAGTCTAGTTTATAAAACATCCACTAAACTGGGAAATTCATGTTGGTGAGGAAACAATCTTTATAAAATTTAACATAATGTTATGATGATTTTTCCATCCATATTAGACATTAATTAAATGAATATTTTAGTTTTATCTTGATTAATAAAATACATGATGTAATAAATTTTATTTTTTATTTGTATTACGGTCTTACTATTTTATCAAAACTCAATAGACCTTGATATTGGTTTCAAAATACACTATAACATGGATATTATAGTGTCAAGGATCCATATTCCCCTTTCTATAACCTATATAGGGCTCTGAAAAGATACTCAAAGGTATTTAGGTAGGCATACCGCTACAACTACATTAACTCATAACATATTGATCTATTGAGTGGACTCCTCAATTCTAAAATCCTAAATTATGATTTCCTCAACTCTTTTCCAATTAGTATTACTAAATCTCATAGAGATGGTCAACCCTAAATTAAAACTACGTTATGTTGACCCCAAACACAAGATGGAGATTCCACACTAATTGAAAGAAACCCAATAGAGTTTTTCCATAAAATATTAACCGTGGTCAGATTTTTACCTATGTAGTTGAAGGCTATAACTACATAATATTTAATTTAAGGTATTTTTATCTTTATGTGAAATCTTTCAATTTTATCTGATTACATGCTTGTTCATATAAAGTGGATTTTACATAACTAATTATCCATTCCTAGATAAAATCTACACTTTAATTTTATTTTAATTTTTTCTTTCATGCTTGTCATTTTATTCTTTTTTTTGATTGTGTATAAATATATATACATAAAAAATAATCATCAAACTAATAGAAATAAAATTATAAAAGTGGAATGATCTTGAACTTTATCTACTGGTTCATTTATTGAGTGAAAAAAACCCCTTTGACCATGGGTGGAAAAATCCTTGAACCTTCACTAGTTTGAGTTTCAACGTCCATTATGAGATTCTATGTATCTCTAGGATTGTATTCAAATTGGATCCATACTTAGAACACTTCCATTATCCTACATACACTATTTTTTTATATATGAATTTACTCATGCATAGGTGAGGGGAACCCAAGGATGAGTTAAGGGGGTACATTAAATAAACCATAGACACCCAGGTCCATACATAATAAAGAGGAGAGGATGATTCACATACCATAAAATTAATTTAATAATAATTGAAAATATTAGGAAATAAAGTAAATTAAATTAAATAAAACATATATATGTGTGTGTGTGTGTGTGTTGGTTTGAAATCATGATTATCCACTACAAACAACACATACACATTTCAATATTATATAGTAATCATTTAAATTAATTATTATTTATTAAAATTTACCCAAATTAATTCAATTAATTATCTTATTAATAAATTAATTTTTTAAATTAATAGTCCATATAAATTTTCCTGGAAGTCCATCTAATTTTATTAATATCATGATATGTACGTGGAGGTAACATGGAATATAGTTATTAATTTAACAAGGAATTAATTTTCAATTTAATATTCATTAATCCTTTTCTATAAAACATATATACTAGTTTGATGTGGTAATAAATTTTATTTATATGTAAATTAATTAATTACACCTCATGTGTATATTAATAATACACTATTTTTGAATTAACTACACCAAGTTAGAATTTATTAATTATAATACTTTTGAATTAAATATATCATGTGGGAATTAATTTCATGTGAATTAATTACACATATCATGTGGATTAATTACACATATCATATAAAATAATTACATATTACATGCGAGTTAATTTCACATTGATTTCATTGAACTATTTTTGAATTACTTAAATGAGCACCACATCATTTGTATTGAATACACCATGTGTGTATTAATTACTCGGCCATATTGTGTATGTATTAATTAAATTACCATCACATAATTTCCATTAAATACACTATGAATGCATTAGTTAAATGATCACTGCATCATTTAAATTAGAAACACCACGTGTGTATTAATAATCGTGTTACTAATCTATCAGACTCACACACTATGTAATAAATATACGACGTGTCATTAACCATGAAAATTATTCAATTTTTTCTATGAAAATTTGTAGACTAGATGGTGTGAACACCAGATACATACCATATAATCAGACCTGATGTGTGCCAGCCTTTATGGTTGATACATGGATTATAAAAAATACACTACATGTTGATTCAATGTGGTGAGTCTTGTACCCTTCAACCCATCCATATTCGATGAACTTGAATACACTATGTGTAATCCATGTCAATTGGACAAAACACCAACACCTCCCTATGAATTATTTAAAATTGTTCTTCATAGATATTTAAACTATTCTTGGATACATGAATGTGGAGATCAAAATATACAGTCTAGATTAATAATAAAAAAATATAAAATAAAAAAACATCAAATTAATTTATAAAATGAAAGCATAAATTATTATAAATAATTATATAACTACTTTTATAGAACTTGAAGATTCTATAGAAAGTGGGTTGAGACCATTTGAGATAATATTTTTATCAAATTATTCTTTAATGACCTGAATAACTAGATGAATGTGCACCAAAAATTCAAGATAAGATATTTGTATATATTATTTATAATTAATTTATAAGAGAAATGAATTACGAAGATTGTAATTTTTTTATTATTGTAAAATTAGTAGAATAATATATATCATATCATTATTGAATCAAAATAACCAAGGGTATATTCCATCTAAAGATGATCCAACATGTTCTGTGAACCACTGATTATCATCGTAGAATCCTATGGGTGCTAGAACATATGGATCTAAAGCTTGCAAGGATTGCTATTGATCAATAATGAATCTTTCAGTGTAATAAGAGTTTTCTATATTGGAGGAGGAGAATTGTTATGAATTATTCAAAGCATTGTAGGGGAGACCTCTCTTGGGTCTAAGATTGTCCTCTCTTTAACTCATTAACTGCAATGAAAAAATGTGACTTGATATTATAGAAATTTTTTAATCGGGTTTAAATAATTCTAGGGTTAGAAAATAATAATTGTGTAATTGACCTTATTTTTTTAGTTATCCTTGATAAACCCCATGTTAAAATAATAATTGGATTGTTATTATTATTTAATTTATATTCATAAAATTTAGAGAAAAAATAAATATTATTTTTTGATAAAAAAATTAATATTGATTCAAATAATATTAAATATGAGTTTTTTTCGGACCATCATAATCGATCCACCAATCTTGATCAATATTTATTGTGCCTCGAATAAAGACTATTTTGTAAGTAAATATATATCATTAAATTATTCAATAATAAATATATTAATTTTATATTAATTTAAATAGTTGATAAATATTTATTAAATATTTACATAACTGCGTAAATAAATACTTTTCTACCATGTGAAGAAAAAAAAGAGATAAATATTAACAAGTGGGGGGAAACCCCCTATTAAACCAAAGAAACTCCCCTATTTTTTATAAGAAGAGGTATCCCATTACATTACCACAATAGACCCATATTTACTAATCTAAGAGCCCAAAAGTCACTAAATCCTAATGTGACACTTCAACACCTTTCTTCCAAGAATGCTCAGCCACCCTATCCCTGTTGATAGCCATCGTTCCGAATGTGCTTGCTTGAGGAAACAATCTTCCATTATAGTCTACCAACACCCTGTGCCTACCATCGAATTTCATTGAAATCGTATTCCATTATCCATTGTGGTCCTCAAACACCCACCACCTAGCACCATGTCACACTGACGACCTTTCTTGCTCTGTTAGTCGCTATCCAACCTCCTCTTTCCATTCTGACCACAAGACATCTTTCATCAGCCATGCTCAATGTAACATACACCTCCACTGAGAAATCCCCCATATTAGGGGATGGAGCGGAATAAATAAATATTATATATTCAAATAATTAAATAATATGTTACCTAATTAATAAATATTTATTAAATAATAAACTCACATATATATATTCTCTCGAATAACTAGTGAGTGAATATTTGCGGTCAAACTAACACGTATAATTATTAATGAATTTAAGGGAATAATATTAATCCAACATGTTAATTCATATTTAATTTAACTTAGTTTCTAAATACACATAGTTTGCAACCATCTAGGCCCTTTTATCAATGGAATTAGGCTACACTACCTAATGTCTCATGTTAGTGTCTAGAAAAACACCAAGGCTCCCATAGAAAAATAATTTAATGTGACAAAATCATCTAACCTACTATGAATGTAGATTGTGTAATATAATATATTTATCTCAATATCTCTAATCAAGTAGGTTTCATACTAGTTTCATCATCCCATGTGATCGATGTCACTTTCTGTAAATTTATGAAAATAAACTTGTCAATAAAAAACATCATGTCCATAGACAGAATCAGGAAGTTATGATCCCATTACAGAGCCTAATATATCAAATTATATTCTTAAACATAAGTTACAAGTCCTTTATTTCATTATTCGTTGATATAATATCATTCATGGTGATCCCAATGTATCCAACCTCACCATGAGCATATGTCATCAATGTTTTTGTCAATACATCAAGGTACACAACTCATGAGATTTATTAAGAGTAATGTTAAAGCCTAAGTATCATTAAACACATATGTAGATAGGAATTTATATTACACATATAAGTGTGGATTTTCTATTGGTGGTCTAGGTCCTCATAATCTCTTACACTGAAGATTACTAAGGGTATAAACCACGAGGAAGTGTTTTAAATTCCATTGAGTCTTCACCCCAAATATACGGTATCATTTTGGACTCATAAAATAATATCATCTAGCTATATAATATATATTAAATAATATTTTCATTATGATTATATGTTCTCATAATAGAGGGAATATTTATGACCTTTCAATGAAACAATTAGTCTTAGGAAATTATCATATAATATGTCATATAGAAAAACAATTTTGATGTGATAAGCTATTAATTAATCTTCAACACCATGAATATTCTGGTAATCTAATGTGAATAGTAGTTAGTTTTTGGGATTCAACTCCAAAAATATAACATCTTATTTTGAAATACTAAAAATTACATTTGAAATCCTCTCAGTTTCCCTTCCCTAATTCGATATGAATCAGTTTACAAATCCCACTACATAAGAAATGTTTGGAAGAATAAAAACCATTACATACATCAAACATCTAGCCACTGATTCTATGGATATTTATCTATATACATGGACTCAACATCTATTTTAAATGATTTATACTAGGATAATTTGAAGTTTTTTGTCAAAATATTCAATAGTAAATTACTTCTAGTCATTCCAAACCCCTGGTTCACCTTTCAGATATAGCCCTTCTAAGATAACACCAAAGCTTTTTAGCTCCAATATCATTCAATCGTAATCATAAAATTCTTCCTTATCTTTTCTAATATTTCTCATCTCTAATTTTTCATAAAAATAATGTTTCATTTTATAGATCCTTCCATCATCTAATCCAGTAATAAATATTTTATCCACATATAAAAAAAATATGATCAATATCCTATATTCCCATTTCTGTAGGTTATGTTAATGATATGTATTTCAAAAATTTAATCCTTCTTCCAACATATATTATTTGAAAATAATATTTCATATCCTCAGCATATACATCAGTTTACAAATACATTTTTTAGTTTGAAAATCATGTTTGGGTTTTCAACATCCATAAAACAATTTGCTGCTTCATATAGATTTCTTTCTCTAACTCACAATGAAGAAAAGTGATATTTATGTCCATAGATTCATGGTAATCATACTCTAATGCTAACTGTTTAACTCCATTCATATAGTTATATATTAAACTATCTTTGATAATATTTCTGAGAAATCAACTTCTTCCTTCTATTCGAATCCCTTTACTATCAGACATTGTTTCTTTATTTTCTTCTCCTCAGTTTCCTCTTCCAATTGAAAATCCTATTTATTTTATTGAAATTTTTTTATTTCCAATAAGTCAGTGATCTCAAAATTTTCATTTAACTTCAATAAATAAATCTCTTTATACAACATTCACTTAAACTATTTAAAATCATTAAGTGTGTCCACCTCTTTTGAGCTCATTATTCTCCTGCATCCATTAATAAAAGATGGTCATGTCATAACTAAATATGTAAACTTGATTTATGAACCTAGTTTATTTACTAAAATTACTCTATTGTACAACATTTCTCAGCTCTACTCTCACTTCTAGAGAACGAAATTATACTGGTACCACTTGAGCTCCCACTTCCCTCAAACATTATAATGTATCATTCACTGATCACACCTCTTGAATTTTAACGATTCCATCTGAGTTATACAGAATTTATAATCTTATGATTTTTTCACGCATATAAACATGGGATTAGATAATTTATCTATCAAAAACATCTTTCTCCATCAAGTTTTTTCTTATGATGACCCCCTTTTTAGAAGTGAACATATCAACTTCTAATGAATTATCTTTTTGTCTTCATCCCACAACTGATATCCAATTTTTTCATCAACATACCCAATGAAAATAAATTATTTGTACTTAAACACTAGATTTTACCTGTACTTAGCACTAATATTCATATATTTAAAGATTTTTAAGACCTTAATATGGTTAACCTATGGTCATTTATCATACCATAATCGCTCTTACAGTTCCTATCCAATAATTGATTTTATACTTATATTGAAAATATATGTTTTTGTGCTGAGTGATTATTCCCAAATTCCCTTTAAATGTTCTTATTATAATCTCATACTTCTTACCTTCTTAAAAAATGTTTGATTCATTATCTCAACTACACCATTTTTTTGTCAAGTTTCAGGCACCATCTTTTCTTTACTTCTTCCCTACTTCTTGTAAATGTTTTGGATGTCATATCTGGTATCCTCCTCACCATTTTCAAAAAATTGGTATTTTAAAATCTAAAAACTCTCTATTTACACCATTTATTTTCCATTTAATGAAATTATAAAACACGTCATTGAAATTCATTATAAAGTAAATACAAACTTTCCATGGAGATTCATCTATAAACATCACAAAGTAAAGTGAGCCTATGAAGGACTGAATAAGGGAATGTGCTCAAAAATTTGTATACACTAGTTCTTACTTTTGATCTCTAGTATTTCATCCATATAAATTTAAGTAAACCCCTATTTTATTCCTGAGTTCATAACTTTCACATCATGCAATGTTTGTATGATGAATACTCAGTATGTATTTCTCCATTAGAACCTTCATTTTCTTCTCACTGGGATGCCCAATCCTGAAATTCCAAAACTCTATATTTTATGAAGATAAAATTCGAACAAGTTCAATTGAATTCATGCTCCGAGTTAAGAATTACATCACATCCTTTACTCCTTTTGAAACCACTAGGGAACCTTGAGTAACATTAGGTACTCTGTTATAAAAGGTAGTTCCATACCATGATTCATTTAGTTTTCCATCTGGAATTAGGTTCCTCCACATCCCTAAAACATTTCTAACTTCAAAACTAAAAAAATGGAACAACGACCACAAATATATAGCCATGGTTTCTAAAATAATGGCAACTGATAACCTACTGCGATGATTAAACAGAATTTGTGGCCATAGCTCTCCATGGGATAGCCCATTTCCACAGTTTATTTAAATAATGGTATTAGTACAACCTATATTCATATCTATGTGGAACCTTGGTGATAGGAAGTCCTAATAAAATGGTGGGAAGCACAAATTTTACATAATTGTTTGGAAGGAATGGATATTTCCACATTTTAAAAAAAATGTGGTGGTAGAACTTCATTATGTTTTATACAGTCATGGTTCTGAAAAAACTATGGTAGTACTGATTGAAATGACCATGTTTTTGATAAAACATGGATTTTGGATTTTGTTAAATTTTATACGGCCATGTATCTAGAAAACTATGGAAGTAGTGAGGGTAATGGCCGTTATTTGGATAAACTGTGGTTGTGGGATTTCATTAAAATATATATATTTCTTTTTCAGAAAGAATACCAATTATAATTAAATATAATTATATATATATATATACAAAAAAATCATAGCATGGTGGTAAAGGGTTAGTTATAATGAGGAATAGGATGTGAGATCAACAATCCGTAGTATAATTTTATTTTTTAATGCATATGACCATAGTTCTCTAAAATTTGGAAATATGATTACCATTTGGTCACAGTTCACATGGATGGTGGTTGTAGACACCCTATTTCCATGGTTTAAAAAACCATTTAAATAGGAACTATTGGCATATCCAATGGACATGGTCCACATGGACTATGGAAATAGCCAGCTTAAGCCCATAGTTTTAAACTGTGGCTATATTCAGACCCTATTTCAATGATAATAGTGCTCAAAATACATGTAAATGTTGGACTTAAGATACATCCATGGTTTTTAGGTATATTTATATTGATAAAAACTGTGGAAATGGTCTAATTTTGTATTTGTGCTTCCTTTATATTAATGTATCCCACATTATTCATTTAGATATTTACAACCTCCTTTCCGAAAATATAAATTTATTTATCATCCACCAATTGCACATTGTAGATATTTTTTGACACATAACTTTCAATGAATCTCTTATATCCCATTAAATTGAATGATTCCCCCTTTTCAATCACCCATGACTACACTAGAATATATACACTATGTAAAATTTCACTTCCTCCTTCTATATTACCCTCAAAATTTGATATTTTGAAAGTTGATGTTATTTCCGAGATTTCTTTATGACTCATGTAGTCCTTATTGATGTTTCCTCTTTTTCCTCACTTCCAACATGTACTACCAATACTTTACAACTACCATTAGACATTTCCCTTATCCTATCATATAATTTTTTCTTTCAATATATATTTTTCCATTTTGGTGACTATCCTCATCCCTCAGCATTAAAAATGTTAATAGATAGAGTTTGGAATTCCTTATGAAAAAGTTCATTATTGAGAATCTTATTTCAGATTTCATCCAATACCAATTTTATTTTTCCACTCTAATTACTTAAAGTGGTCACTATCACATCCCAATTCCCTTTAAGTAATGAAGTTAGTGTTATTACCTAAACATAATCTATGAATTTAACTTTCATTGATTAAAAATTACATCTAATTATGTTGAAATCATTCATGTGAACTTTTTATAGTCACCCTTATGATAACCTTGTCTTAAACAATCAATTCATCATTAACATTTTTTTTGTGATTTCATATGTTTCTCGTACATATCATTCAATTCCTTCATCAGTTCTATCATATTATTTATTTCATGAATGTTAAAGGAAACATTCCTTTTCAAACACATCCGCACCAGCACTATTGTTTTCATATCCATCTATTCTCATTTCATATTTTCCTCCTTCTCTAGATAAAAAATATTTAGTGGGATATCAAGGTCCTTCCAAATCAGATGCTCCTCCATTTAAATTCACTAAAATCAAAGATATGTTCCCTCAAACGTTTCTACCAATAATCTTCTATCATTAATTTCCATATATTTCAATGATAATAGATCTCACTGAATTTGAGATATCATCAAGTAAAGAGAGAGAATAAAATCGGACTACACGAGCTAAATGCTCTTATACCAATTATTAGTAACTAAACCCGGTGACAAGCTCCTGTGCTTCTGAAAAAACCACTAAAAATATGATTCCCCATCGATCAAAACTATGTGCATTGAAGGATCTTCCTTGTGGAAATGAAATCCACTATAATTTCACTTTACATGATTGAGTGTACCATAAATAAGTACACTTTAGACCCACTCACCACATATATTCATTTTTATCCCATATAGAAAAACATACAACATTCGAGGCACCAAAAATACATTCAATGAAAATATGAGAATAAGGGGAAAAATATGGGAGATTGGGTGTTTCATACAATATGTCCTATATTCATGAGAGAAACACTAATACTGATATCCACTACAAAAAAATAAGGGATTATAAAAACTATATTACTATATAAAAATTGTTGACTTGTATAAATATGGAAATAGGGGGTGAATTTTCTTTTTAAAATTTGAAATAATGAAAATAGAAAACTCAAAAACTAAATGATATTGATACAATAAAGAATTAATTTTGATATTAATTATAAAGTAAATTTTTCTAAGTGATTATTCATATTGTAAATGGAGGTATCAAATTTATGAAATTATGAATATCGAGTTTGTTGTGTTCCAAAAAATAATTCATCGATGTATAAATTAAAAGTAGAATAAAACATGATTTGATAAAGGAGTTACGTTGTAGTTTGATGTAAGGCCCTACATCTCCACTCCTTGGGTTGAGAGGTTTGTGTATTAATATCTCGATCATTTATGTGACCATGAAACTTATCCCTCACAATAATTGTTTAGATCATGAACTTTAACTTCATCAGTAATCAAGTAACTTATCCCTCACTTTTTTGTTGTTGACACCCGTTATTGAAGAATATGATAAGAAGAAGAAGGTTTTCTTGGTGAAAGTACCTTAAGAATCCACTCCCTAATCTATCATATAGAATTATAAAAATGAGAGGAGAGATATAGTAATGATGGATAAATAGATCCTAAGATATTAATGATCAATTATAGATGGTTCTTGAAAGAACATTAAGGTTGGAAAGAATCTTCTAGAGCTTCATTATTGGTGAATCTTTTATAAATGATCGTATTTTCAATTTTATTGTTGTTGGAAACTGTGATGTGTGTAATTATTCATATCCACCATAGATATCGATTTACACTACTAGAAAATTTTGTTTTCCCAACACTTGTATACCAACGGTTTGAATAAACCATTGGTATACTTAATTTTTCCCAATGGTTTCTTCAAACTGTTGGGATAATGTGATGAGAATTAGATTTTCCAGACAGTTTACATAAACCATTGGAAAAATCTTGGAATATATATATATATACCAAGGATTTTTAAAAACTGTTCGTAAATACAATCTTTCCCAATGGTTTTAACAAACAGTTGGGAACGTTTTTCCCTAGATAGGAGCACTTCCAAAATTCCTCCATTTGCCTGATTGCATCTATAAACCTAATCAATGCCAATGCTCTCTCTTCACCCCCAATGTATCTCTCTAAGATCTCTCTAAAATCAGCTAATTATTTAATTCTACACTTCTAATCTGTAAGTGGAATGTCATGAATTATTTTGTTGTTTATTTTGATTTTTCCTAAACGATATCCGCATGGTCTGCTTCTATTTCTATTTCTCATATCATGTTCCCTTTCCACAAGACCCTTCTGGAAGAGCTAACCATGAGAGTGAGGATTTATATTATTTAATGTGATGGGGTCCTTGCATAGAAGTTCCTTCTAGTGGAATATTTTCCATTTGTATAGTAAGGCATTCTAGAGTGCCGTGTGGATAGTGAAAACCCATTTGAGGTGTTGAATAATTGTGATTCTCTTTTTTGTGGGTTATGTTATCTCAATTATGAGAGGTATTGGTTCTATAATGAATCTAGTTTTGTGGGGGATTTTATGTATAGTGTAGTTGAAATATGATTCATCGATTTCATGTATAATTTGATAACCTATTTCATTGATTTGTATTATTTATCTTGCTCTATCTATTGATAAATGTAAGATGTTGTATTCGTGTGATATTGTTTTGGTAGAATTTTTGTAGTGACACCTCTTCATAAGAAGATATATGGTGACATCCTTAGTTATTTTATTCATGTAGTGCATGGAATGTGTTTGAAAGGGATAATGGTCTATGTGACTCTTTGGGGTTATATTACTGAGTGAGTTGGGTAAGTTGGAAATTGTTATGTGAGTTCCTTGTGGCCTATGGGGTATGGTTACAACCTAGAGAGGTGTTATGTTGGGATGTGGATGAGGGTGGGTGATGAGATTGGCCATATATCGATTATTTCCTATGGTATTGTGTATAACATTAGGATATTTCTGAGTTATAGGGTATTCCTTGGGTGGTATGGTATATGGTCGGATGGGATAATAAAATTGATGATGATTTGCTTATAAAGATTTCACTTAGGAGGGAATGTGGGCTGTCCCGAGAGGGAGGGGAGTTGTCCACCCCCCCTAGAAAACCCTTCTAGACACCACCCCACCCCTAGTCAACCCCACCCCTGGACACCCCCACCCCTTGGACAGCCCCCCCTGGACACCACACCACCCCCTTGGACAACCCCCACCCCCTAGATAGCCCCCCCTGGACACCACACCACCCCACCCACTGGACAGCCCCCACCTCCTAGACAACCACCCTAGGCACCCCCCACCCCCTGGATAGCCCCCTGGACCCCCCCACCCCCCGGACAACCCCACCCCCTTGGACAACCCCCCAAGACACCACCCCACCCCATGGACACCCCCACCCCCTGGAAAGCCCTCCCACCCCCTTGTACAGCCCCCCCTAGACACCACCCCACCCTCTTGGACAACCCCCACCCCATGGATAGCCCTCCCACCCCTTGGAAAACCCCCCTAGACACCACCCCACCCCCTGGACAACCCTCCCACCCCCTGGAAAGCCCTCCCAATAAGTGTAGTTTGATTTGTTTTATATTTTCGTTTTAAAATTCAAGTGTCATGATTATATGAATCAACTTGATTTTAAGTCTTCATATCCCCTCATTTTAGGTGTTTTTCTTTTTTTTAGTGGGGTGATATGGTACTTTCTGTGGACTTTAGTTTGGGTGTTATGAAATGTACTAACTTTTCATAATATTTCCATTTTTTAGCATAAATAACTTATTTAAAAAACTCTCTTTACACATTCTGCATCTTTCATGAAAAGCCTTCACTTTTTAATATCTTGAACAATGTTTTATCAGGTCTATGGTGTCTTCTTGTTATGTGATAAATGAAAAAATTACAAAACACATCTCACCACAAATTTAGGCACATACAACTGAATTAATTATCATATATTTACATTGTTTTAATAGTTCACTACATCAACTAGAAACTCCATCCTTTATCGTTTAGTTAAATATATTTTTGATTAAACTTCAATATTATTGAATTGATTATGAGGAAATGACTTATAACAATTTTTTACATAATGGATAGAAGATGGATGTATGAAACCGATCGGATCTCAAGCGATTTTCAAAACAATTTGAAGAGATTTTTAGATTTTGTATTTCACAATGCTTCAGATAGTGGTCTCACACACTACCCATGTTCCAATTGTGTTGGTAGACCGTGGTTGAGCCGTGAATAAGTCAGATACCACATACAAAAATATGGTTTTCAAGAAAACTACTATGTGTGATATCATTATGGGGAGTAAATGAAAGCTCAAATTACTGATGATCAAAATGAAAGGACTGGACTGGAGAATCTGTTAGATGACCAGTTTTCATTTATTCATCATCATGAAAAGAAAAGGATTTTGACTCAAGAAGACTTCAATATGAGGACAGATGATGCATATAATGAAAATGATGACATTTTCAGGGTGAAAAAATTGACTGATGCTGCCATGACTCTAGTATATCAATAGTGCGATAAAATGAAAAAGATGGAATTTTTAATCCGATTGTTTCATGGGAAACCTATGTATGGTATTTCTAATACAGAAATCCATTACATTCTTACCTTCTTGAAAGATTTACTTCCAGATGATGCAGATATTCTCTCAAACCACTATATTGCATGGAAGTTAGTTGAGGAACTTGGATTTTCAAGAAACAAAATTCATGCTTGCCCGAAAGATTGCAGTATATTCTGGGAGGAAACCAATGATCAAAATGATTTTATAAAATGTTTCACATCCCACTGGAAGTCAAAATATGATGGAACACCATCCCATGTTCCTTAGAAATTAATGTGGCACTTTACATTGATCCCCAGACTCCAGAATCTTTTTATGTATGATAAAATATCAATAAAAATTTGAGGGCATGATACCGAGAGAAAAAAGACTACTGATGAGTTAGTTCACTCTATAGATGGATTTTCCTGGAAGATATTTGATGCTCGATATCCTGATTTTGCAACTGACGTGCATAATGTGAGGCTGGGTCTTTCATGTGATGGTTTTAATCCGTTTGGGCAGATACTTACTTCGCACAGCACATGGCCAGTTTTTATACACATTTATAATCTTCTCCCATGGTTGTGTATGAAAAATCATTTCACTTTCATGAGTATACTCATATCTGTCCCTTCTTCTCCCGACATTGATATTGACATATACATGCAACATTTAATAAAAGAGTTGAAACTTATTTGGGATGTGGGTGTGCGCACATACGATGCATATTCGAAAGACATATTTCAGATGCGTTCTGTGTTTATGTGGACAATCAATGATTTTATGGCTTATGAAATTATGTATGGATGGAGCATAAAGGGAAAAATGTCATGTCCTGTTTGTATAAATAATACACGATCCAGAAGACTGAAACATCACTGTAGTTTCAGTTTTATGGGACATCGACGATTCTTTCCAATGGACCATCCATATAGAAATAATCGTCGAAGATTTGATAATACCGTAGAGACCGATGATCCACCTCAGTGTATGTGTAGAAATGATGTACTTAATGAATATAAAGATTTCATTTTTTTATTCGGGAAGGTTCAAATGAAATTTTTAAAGAGAAAGAATTCTTCCACTGAAACCTGTTACAATTGGAGGAAGAGGAGTATCTTTTTTGATCTGCCTTATTGGTCAAACAATTTGTTATGTCATTGCTTATACGTAATGAAAATTGAAAAGAATATATGTGAAATATTTCTTTAGATACTTCTAAATAATAAGGTAAATAAAAAAGATGATTTACAGTCTCGGTGTGACTTGGTTGATTGGGGCATTAGATCAGAATTGCATCTTGTTCATATTAGTGAAAATAAATGGAATGTTCCATGTGCTTCTTATGTGATGACACCAATGAAAAAAAAACAATTTATGGATTTATTAGAGACTATTAGAGTTCCTGATGGCTATCCAAGCAACATATCTAAACGGGTCAACAGAATACAATTGAAGATAAAATATTTGAAGACTCATGATTATCACGTTCTTTTGCATGAGTTGATTCCAATAGAAATCTTTTATCTTTTGTCCAATAATTTATGGGTGACTGTTATCCAGTTGTTCCATTTGTTTGGAGATCTTTGTGCTAATAAGTTGTCCAATTATTTCTTGAAAAAAATGTTGAAAAATGCCCCATTAAGTTTTTGCGAGTTGGAGAAAATATTTACTCCATCATTTTTCACATGCATGCTGCATCTGACTATCCATATTCCCAATGAAATACTTCTCGGAAGACTTATTTCTTTTCGTTGGATGTATCCAACTGAAAGAAATATGTATACATTAAATTCTTATGTCTGAAACAGGAATCATCTTGAAGTTTCTATCGTGAATGTTATATGGCCCAAGAATGTATGGATTTCTGCTCAATGTATATGTCTGATCTAAATACAAGAATGAAAAGACCAATGAGGAATGAAGAAGAATAGTATGAGCAAATTGAAACCAGTTTTCTATCACTTCCTCAAATAGGAGGAATTCCTAGATCATATACATTGAAGACATTAAGCCTTGAAGAGTGGGAGATTCCACATCGCACAGTTTTGTTAAAATGAGAGTTGTTTGATGACTACATCAGGTAACTAAATTGAATATATATATCATATATATATACATATATATCTATTAAACTGTTCATATTTTTATCTACAGGGAACATAAAACAATGATAAATATAAACTGTCGTTCTTTATCTTTGAGAAGGAGGGAGACTTTTCATAGCAAAGAGTTTTCTGCTTGGTTAAAATTAAAGGTAAAAATATTACTATTTAAAATAATTAAATCAATATTTAATTAAATTTAATATTCATTTATTTTGAAGGTATTGAGTTTTCCTACGGACTCTGTCTCTGAGGAAATAAGTGCTTTGGATTTTGGTCCTAATACCATGGTTTGTGACTGTAAATCCATTGTTATCAATGGATACAAATTTATTGTCACTGAACAAGAAAAGAACATGAGAACACAACATGATGGTGTTATGGTTACTACAACAACAGATTGTTATGCCAGTGCATCAGATAGTAGAATGCGATTTGAAAATGTGGGTTATTATGGAGTCGTTGAAAAAATAATAATGTTGAATTATTAATCTCATGGATGAGTCAGGGTGATGAAATGCCATTGGTTTGATTCGATGAAGAGACATGGAACATTTATTGATGATTTTGGATTTCGAGTAATTAATATGACTCTCACTCTTGCTATCGAAGAACCATATGTATTGGCATCAATGGCTAAACAAGTTTTTCATGTCAAAGACCAACTTAGACCTGAATTTGGTGTCCTAGTTGATGTAATTCAAGACATATTTTTTATCATATTGATGATGGAATTGACACCATCCCTACTTCCATTAGAACCAATCCATTTATTTGTTTTGATGACTCCAATAGCTCAATTTTCATAGTTGACTGTGAACCTGAAGTTGTGGTGGAAAATATATAAAATCATCTATTCATGTTCTCAATTATTTTGGTTTACCTCGAGTTGGGTTGGTAAGGTTGGTTCTATTCAAATTGATTTAATATTGAAACCTGGATCATCAACCTAAGCTAAAGAAATTAAATTTTTCCTTAATTTTGACAATTGCTTTTCCACTTATGAATCTGGTAGAATCAATGTTCCATGATTTTAATAGACTGATGACACTTAGTAAATAATCATCCTACTAAAAATTAAATTTCTTTATTACATCTTGTATGATTTATTGACTTCATTATATATTTTTTCAAGCACACCTAAAACAATGGTTAGTTAAATTATCCATGAAATCCTCTATTCCCTCTCATTTATTTTGTTTTTTGAGTAACACATTAGTTATCCTTTTCTATTTACTTCCATAGTTTTTCTCAAATGCAGGAAATGAAACCAATTGAAGAGTGGCAACGAAAACAGATTATGGATAACAATCGTCACATGACCGAGTTAGTAATTCCACCACTAGTACCTACAGTGAGTATTTTATTTCAAATAAATTTATTTAAATTATATATAATGTCATGTGATTAATTTTTTTTAACATTTTTTTGGATCCATCTATAAGGCTATAATTATTTGAGGAGCAGCCGAGTAGTGGTCCCAATATTGGGGGTTTTCGTACGAGGGGGGGTGGTAAGAGAGCTAGACGATCTGGTTTTCATACCCAATTAGACCCTACCCATCCCACTGACATACCATCCATCCCACATTTTGATCCCAGTGTGCCGTTAGGGACACACTTGGATATTTATGCCTCCCATGTTTTCACCACCCTTTAGATCTGACCTTGATCACCAATATGTATCATATCTGATGATGATTCCCACTCCCCATCTAGCATTTTTCCAGCCATTCCTTTCATCTTCTTTTACTACGACTTCAATCTCTCCGGGATTTTATATTCCATCTTTTTCGAATACTGCTCCGCCAGAGTCTGTCCCTGTGGAGCATACATTGGGACCCACTCCATCTGTATATGGCGTTCCTTCAGTTTTTGTAGATCCAGTGGTGACCACTGATCAGACTACCATAGGTATACTTATACAACCCTAACAAATTTATACACCATTATTTATTTTCATTATAACATGTATTGACAAAATATTTGTTTTTCTTTCATAACAGATACATCTACTGATAGGATGCGGGGGTGGGTGCATATACACATGAGTTCCATGTGGAACTGCGACACGCAATTAATGGTGGAATACAATGAAGATAGTCAGATGATTGAAAAATTAGGGCATCAATGTTGGAGTTTTTTGGCGACGCTTGCCAAATAATCCAACATCATTCCTGTCAACCCACTCTCATGGAGACAACAGCCAAATAATGTCAAGGATAAACCTAGGGCAGAGATATGGGTAAAAAAATCTATTGTATTTAATGTAATATATTAATTTTTGTATTTATATGAATTAATATTTTGGTTTCAACTGTGATTTAATTTCCCTGATGGTGATGGTGCACAGCCCGCACATCTAAAGGATTTAGGCGAGCTTTTGAGAGCTTATAAGCATGAGTTGTACATTGGATGGCATGCTATAGTGGGCACTGAGTTAGAGGTGGTCCCTCTCATGGATGATTTTACATTAGAACAGTACTGACAGATTATTACTCATTGGTCGACTATCCAATTTATGGTATTAATCAAATTAGAAGTATTTAAATGAAAATTTTCATATTTTTTATTAATAATAATTATTGAAATTTATTTAGGATGCATCTTCAAGAAATAAAAAAACATTGATGCTAAGAAATACATCCAGACATTGGGACATACTACGATGTCAGGTCATGAGATACAATAGGTATGACAGTTTATAATCTTTCTTTACGTCATGAACATTATATTGTTTCCTCCATAATTTATTTGATTGGTAAAGTTTTTATATAATTTTAGTTATTAAATTACTATTTTTTTGGTATCCTAATTTTAATTATGTTTTTCTACATTCATTGTCATTGTAGAGGCATAAATTGAATATAGAAGGACGTTTGCCTCAAGAAAAACTGTTTTTCTCGAGTAGAAAGAAGAAAGATGGAAGTGCGGTTAATGAACCGACTCAGCAGCAGATTGTATGTTTTACTTTTTAGATTTAAAATTTTAATCTCTATTTTTTAACTTAATAATATATTTATATTTGTAAAAAGTTTCTTTAGAGGCCCTTGATGCCCAGGAACCTGGAAATTTTGGGCCAAATTATCAATTACATCATGTGTTGAGAGATGAACACCCTAGTAGAGTAAGCTGCCGACCTAGGAAGAGTATAGTTCTGAAGAGGTATTGGCCCTCCTCATGTATTATTTTTAGTGCCACCGAGTTGCAGCAGGTTAAGACACATGCAGAACAGGCTGAAAAAGGGGCCATAGAGATGGCAGAATAGTCTGCTAGGGAAAACAGTGCATTTATGAAACTGATTGATGTTTTACGTCCAATACTTCCACCAGAGGCCAACACTTCTTGTAATGAATATATTTCATTGATGCATTCTATATATGGTGCACCGGGAGGAAGTTCTAGTGGTGGATGAGATGATGGAGAGGAGGAGGCTGAGGCGGAGGAGGAGGAGGGCGAGAAGGAGAGCGAGGAGGAGGCCGAGTCAGAGGAGGAGGGTGAGGAGGAGACCGAGGTGGAGGAGGAGGGTGATGAGGAGGCCGAGGATGAGTATGAGGGTGAGGAGGAGGGTGGGGATGATGATAGGGACGAATATGAGGATGAGGGTGAGGGTTAAGATGATGGTGATGATAGTGATTGTGATAAGTGACAGATTGATCCATTACATTTTTGACTGATATTACTGAACATTGATGTTTATTGATTTATTGTGCCTCAATATATGTGTGATTATGTTGGTTACATTATCTTTATTTTTTATCTATTTTAATGAAATTGTAAATTTTTATTGGAATTTAGAAAATTGATGGTCTGACTAGAAGTTGATATATTGAAATTATTTTTTTATCCTTGAAAGAATTTGCTTAAAAAATATGTAAATACCATCCAATGTGTCCGGGATAGCCCCCTGGATAGCCCCCACCCTCCTCCCTGGACCCCAGACAACCCCCCCTCTCCCTAGACCCGGGACAGCCCCCACCCTCCTCCCTCGACCCCGGACAGCCCCCTCACAACCCCCTAGACAACCCCCCAGATAGCCCCCACCCTCCTCCCTGGACCCTGGACAACCCCACTCCTCCCTTGACCCTGTACAACCCCCACCCTCCTCCTTGGACCTTGGAAAGCCTCCAAAAGCCCCCTGGATAGCCCCCTGGACAACCACCCAACATCCCCCCTGACAGCCCCCCACCCTCCTCCCTGGACCCCTGACAGCCCCCAGACAGCCCCCCGGACAGCCCCCCACCCTCCTCCTTGGACCCCAAACAACCCCCCTTATCCATGGACCCTAGACAGCCCCCACCCTCCTCCTTGGACCCCAAATAGCCCCCAGAAAGCCCCCCGGATAGCCCCCCCACCCTCCTCCCTGGACCCCGGAAATTCACCTTGACAGCGCCCATCCTCCTCCCTAGACCCCAAATATCCCCATACTCCTTGGACCCTGGACAGCCCCCCCCCCCCCCCCACCTTCCTCCTTGGACCCCAGAAAACCCCCAGACAGCCCCTCGAACAGCCCCCTGGACAACCCCCCTGACAGCCCCCCACCCTCCTCCCTAGAGACAACCCCCCAGACAGGCCCCACCCTCCTCCATGGACCCTGGACATCCCCCCTACACCTTGGACCCCGGACAGCCCCCCATCCTCCTCCCTAGACCCCGTACAACCCCCACCCTCCTCTCTAGACCCCGGATAGCCCCCCCCCCTCCTTCCTGGACCCTGGACATCCCCCCACCCTCCTCCTTGGACCTTGGATAGCCCCCAGACATCCCCCTGGACATCCCCCCCAGACATCCCCCCAGACAGCCCCCACCCTCCTCCCTGGACCCCGGACAGCCCCCCACCCTCCTCCCTGGACCCCGGATAGCCCCCCGACCCTCCTCCCTGGACCCTGAACAACCCCCCGACCCGACATCCCAACATTGTGAGAGTAGATATTCAGCATATATAACACATCACGACAATTCACGAAAGGCTAAGGACCACCTACCTTGATTTCGAAGACAATCACACTCTTTATTCAGCATCTTGGATCCCAATCTAAGCTCTCTTTAAAATGGAAACCCTTTTAAGTAAAAACAATTGGCATACAGAAAACCAAAAAAATTTATTTGGATTGTATTGATACTTTAGCACAAATATCCATGGGTCATTTATGACGTGTACGATTCAACCCCGCCTCAATCCGAGGCACGGCGTGGCCGTTACCATTCAAAGTGTCTCACTTTTATTTTAATTGGACAACATTTTAAGTGAACACAACAATTGGCATACATAAAACTGACCAAATGCATTCAGATTCTATTTATACTTTAGGACAATGATCCATGGGTCATATGTGACATGTATGAGTCAACCCCGCTGCAATCTGAGGCACGGTGTGGCCAGTACCACTCAAATTGTCTCACTTTTATTTGAAATGAATAATATTTTAAGTGAAAACAACAACTTTCATATGAAAAACTGACCAAAAGCATTCGGATTATGTTTATACTTTAGTAAAACGATCCATGGGTCATTTGTGACATGTAATAGTTAACCTCGCCTCAATCCGAGGCAAAGTGTGTCCAGTACCACTCAAATTGTCTCACTTTTATTTGAAATGGAAAGGATTTGAAGTGAAAACAACAACTTGCATACGGAAAACTGACCAAACTCCTTATGATTGTATTTATACTTCAAGAAAATGATCCATGGGTAATTTTTTATGTGTACGAGTTAACCCCACCTCAATCCCGGTATCACTCAAAGTGTCTCTCTTTTGTTTAAAATGGACATTGTTTTAAGTAAAAACAATAGACATACAAAAAAATGAACAAACGTATTCTGATTGTGTTGATACATTAGAACTAGGATCCATGGGTCATTTGTGATGTGTAAGAGTCAACACCAACTCAATCTGAGGCATGGTGTGGCCGGTACCACTCAAAGTGTCTCACCTTTATTTGAAATGGACACCATTTTAAGTGAAAACAACAAATGGCCTACGGAAAACAGACCAAGCACATATGGATTGTGTTGATACTTTAGTAAAATCCTCCATAGGTCATATATGATGTGTATGAGTGAACCCTTATTCAATCTGAGGAACGGTGTGGCCGGTATCACTCAAAGTGTCTTTATTTTTTTTAAAATGGACACCCTTTTGAGTAAAAACAACTTGCATACGAAAAACTGACCAATCATATTCGGATTGTGTTTATACATTAGAACAAGGATACCTGGTTAATTTTTGATGTGTAAAAGTCAACTCTTCCTTAATCCGAGGCAGGATGTGGCTGGTACCATTCAAAGTGTCTCATTTTTATTTGAATTGGACAACATTTTAAGTGAAAACAACAACTGGCATATGGAAAACTTACCAAATGCATTCAGATTCTGTTGATACTTTAGGAAAACGATCCATGGGTCATTTGTGATGTGTATGAATCAACCATTCCTCAATCTGATGTACGGTGTGGCCAGTACCACTCAAAGTTTCTCACTTTTATTTGAAATGGACATGATTTTAAGTGAAAACAACAACTTGCATATAGAAAACTGCCCAAACGCTTTTTGATTGCATTGATACTTTAGGAAAACGAGACATGGGTCATTTATGACATGTAAGTGTCAACTCCGCCTCAATCCATGGTACGGTGTGGCCGATATCACTCAAAGTTTCTCTCTTTTGTTTCAAATGGACACTGTTTTAAGTAAAAACAACAGACATTTGGAAATCCAACCAAATGTATATAGATTGTGTTGATACTTTATCACAAGGATCCATGGGACATTTTTGACGTTTACGGGTCAAACCTATCTCAATCCGTGGCATGTTATGGCCGGTACCACTCAAAGTGTCTCAATTTTATTTGAAATGGACAACATTTTAAGTGAAAACAAAAACTGAAATACGAAAAACCGACCAAACACATTCAGATTCTGTTGACACTTTATGACAATGATCCATGGGTAATTTGTGACGTGTAAGAGTCAAATCTGCCTCAATCCGAGGAATGGTGTGTCCGGTACCACTCAAACTGTTTCAATTTTATTTGAAATGGATAGTATTTTAAGTGAAAACAACAACTTGCATACGGAAAACTGACCAAACGTATTCAGATTATGTTGATACTTTAGCACAAGGATCCATGGTCCAGCCTCACACAATCCACTTCTCATGTGAGGAACTCCTACCCCTATTCTAAAATGCATGAAATTTAATAAGCCTATCCCATCCTCAAACAGTGGGTTTTAGGACCAAACCAAAGTCCCTTTGGGAACCCAATACCAAATACATAATTGAATATTCATACCCACTACCCAAAATGGGGATTCATCTCACATAACACCTAGGAGACAAAATTAAAATTAGCCACATACCCCCTTATTCCAATTGAAATGTCTATGAAAAAAATGTAGGCTATTCTGGTAACACATCTCATATGAAGAGATTGGACAATGTTTTCCACTAACACGTCAGGAACAGTTTATACATGGATACATAGTCATTATAGGAATATAAAAATCCCATGAGGTTCCAATAACTCATCCTAGGTTTAGGCACATGACCACTACCATTTTCTATCCTAGGGCTATCATGATCCTTGTCCACTCTACCCATGTTTTTCTGTTGTTTTTAAGATAGTCAACCCAAGACCATGAGTAAACATCCCATGTGCTTCCTATAACATGTAGGTTTTTTCTCTTGTGTGTATTGGTGCTGTAGTTTGAGTGAGGAGTGAATTCTAAATTTTTAATACTATTATGGGTGTTATTTCTTTTCAATTCCAAATTTCTAAATTCTGGATGTATTGGATTCTGGCTGTATTGGTAATGAATTCTAAATTTTGAATACTATTGTGTGTATTGGATTCTGGATGTATTGGATTTTAATTTTGTATTGGTGTTATGGGTATTATTTCATTTCAATTCTAGGTGTATTGGATTGTGGATCTATTGAATTCTGGATTTTTCTCTAGTGTTGTGGTTTGAGTGAGGAATTAAATTTAAATTTCCAAATTTCTGAATTCTGAATGAATTTTTAACATCCCATGTAGCCTTTTGGATTCTGGGTGTATGTGTTCTTACAGGTCATAGAGAGCAGGTTAGAGGTGGTTGCTGGCTGCTGCTGCAGTGGAGCTGCAGCATATGTATACCAATGGTTTTTAAAACCGTTAGCATATCCTTTTGATATATATTATACCAACGGTTTGTTATAACTGTTGGTATAAACTTCTACCAACAGTTTTCAAAACCATTGGTATATACTTTTCAGGTCTAATGTATACTATATACCAATGGTTCTAAATTGTTGGTATGAGGGAAACATATACCAACAGTTTGTGAAACTGTTGGTATATCTCTTCCTTTAACACATATGCCAATGATTTACACTGAACCATTGGTATAAGCCTATACAAATGGAATACATGGCCACGGTTTGGGAAACTGTTGGTATATAATATACCAACGGTTTCCAAGCCTTTACCAACGGTTCTGAACTGTTGGTAAAGGGTAAAATTCCAATAGTGTTATATGATACAAATATCCATGAAACTTATATAATGATTTAGGGTTCACTAAAGAAGACTAAATTTAATGAAAATTTGACCAAAATAAATGAATCCTTGAAATACCTACCTCAATGCCACCAGCTACCCAGTAGCTTCCACTAGCTATCTAGGGGTACACTAGAAGCAAACTGATATTAAAAATACTCAACTAACGAGAAATATTGGCCAAGAGCAGGCCAATGTCCTTCTATATCAAAAAATTAGTTCTTGATTTGTCACTGGCTGGTCAGTGATCCACCAAGGGTTGTTAGTGGACATCCAATAAGAATGGACTTAATGGACATGATACACAATGTCCTACATCGTCTATTTGGTGCTACCTATAGTTCTCTATTATTCACTTTGGACCTTCATGATGCTTCCAAAATCATTAAAAGTTCAAAAAAATCTTCCCATTATTTCATTACTGAAGGTTATGGCTGAAGCATAATCACCATTAGTGGGGGTTAAATTAAAATTTATTTTAATTTAGAGTTCCTTGAAACCTTGATAGGTGATCTTTCATGTCAAATTTATAAATAATATATTTAGATTTGGAAGAAATGATTACCTCATCTTAGGATTCGTTCCTCGATGACATTTTTGATCTTTTGGAAAACCATTTTCAATTAACTTCATTTAATTGTAAGGATTCATGTGTATAATCCCACTAGAGATGATTCACTATAATGTCTGAGACCTAGATTCCACTCAATAGTGCCCTCGTCTTGGTTGGTTACATGGCCTCAAGTGCATATCCCTAAATAGAAGAGGTTTTCGACTTTCAATGAGGGCCTAGGTGAGTTGGTGGGGATACTATTACCTCATTTCCAGAGTATGACAATAGAAGTCAACATACAATAAAGAGAGGAAGCAAAATAAAAAATAGTCAGCTAAAATCAATACAAGACATGAATACATATCAATAACCTGAAGTGTCTCATATACAAAATGATGCTAATAATACAAGTATCTAGAAATCGTCCAAAGTATGTACATGTAAATGTAATATAGTATAGGTATCCCAAAAAGCGAAAAATACCAAAAATTTCTCGTAAAATTGCAAGCCTCATCTCGATACTATGCTCCCCTACTCCAATGCAACAATCAACTATCTATACTAGGGTTCTTTCCCCTATAATCACCTGCTACCATATAATCTGTTTAGGTCCCTGAGGAGGCCCAAACCTGATGTGAGATAAACATCCTAGTAGGAAACCACCCATATCAATACAGTTCTAACAAAAATTCTACAAAGTGAAATAAAGTGTAATCAAATCAATAAAGTAAAGTGTGTATTCCCATGGCATGAGTATACTAAAATATATGAAACCAAACAACCCTTAAGGCTACATGAAACAGAGTCAGCTCCTAACAAGGAAACTATAAGAAAGTAAAGAAGTCACACTGCCACATTATACATCCATCTATATCAAGGAATCCATAATCAAGCTATATAAATAAGTCAAGAGTCCCACAGACTCTCCGTAAAGTGAAGTGTAGACCCCAAGGTCCAGATCTATAGTATCACGTACTAGGGAATACAAGTAATAAATCTAGACCATGAAGGGATAGATCTAAAGATCTTTTCCATGTAATCCACATCAATTCCCATGGACTCCCAAGTGGAAACTCGATCTAGGAAATGGTTGGGTTCCTAGGATCATGGAAATGTATTTTTCTACGTGAGCCCAAGAAACCCGAATCCACATGGTAGCAAGTCCTGAGGAATCCCATAGAATCAAGAACCAAGGGGAAAAGTGAACCCAAGGTATCCACTATAGCATTCCAGATCCATAGAGAGTAGTCCATGAAAATTATAAAAACATTCTGTAAAAAAATCAATTTAAACATTCATTCCATGTGATTATACCTACTAACCTAAACATGCAGAAGCAATGAGTATTCCCACTCATGAAAAACATTTATCAACTACGAAGAATATGGGCCTACCCTCCCATATAATCCATTTAACATTCCATTAATAATTTATATATGTATACCCACACATATTATCCATTTAACAATCCTAATTAAATTAAACAATCATAGAATAATCATATATCTCTAAGAAAGTAGGCAATATATCTCCTAAGTGGACAATTCAACTCATTAAGGCATTAACAGACTTCATCTATCTAGGAAAGAACCAACACACATCCCTCGGGTGGTTTAAGCAGGTTTAAACAAGGCATTTCCTAAAGGCACACCCCATGGGTGACCTTGAATTGGGCAATGAGACCAACACACCTAAAAAGAACAAATGGGAATCCTCACTAGGTCTGACTACAACTACTACAAGAAAATCACTCAAAAATGAGGCCTCAATAGAATGTCTGGAGGATGGAGGCCGAACACCAGAAAAGAATGCGGAAATATGAAAGAAATTATAGACCTTCTACCTTGGATCTGTAGTGGAGAGTTCATCCAATATAAAATCATGATTCATCCTGGTTTAGGGAATATCTGAAGAACGATTGAATAAAATAATATTAAGGAATATGAGCCTAAAATCAAATAGATAAATCGATATCTATAAGAATATAATATGGATGAAAAGGAATGTAGGCCTTACCAATGTGGATTTGTAGAGAAAATCATGGATTGAAATAGAGATCAGATGGATAGTAAGGATCAATCCCTAGCATAGGTGCCAAACAGGAGATCCAATGTGTGGAGAGGGCTATTGTCTGTTTGATAGAAAACTCAATATTGGGTTAAAAATAAAATTTTAACATTAATTAAAATTTTAAATAAACTCACACATTAGGCGTGCAAAGTTTAACAACATAATAGCTCAAACCTTGTAGATGTCATGCACAACTCACTACCTCAAATAGGCACATTTCATGGTTACTCCACATGGTTGGACTTACCATGAGGTAACCATGCAAAAATGCTCTTTCAAAAACCAGAAACATTTTAGAAAATCGGCATGCTCGTGAATCCTCTAACACGTGATTTCATTAATCATGGGGAACTTACTGTCCCTCTTCCCATCCTCGAAAGGTTCATCCGCAGAGTTTTCCAAATCATGCATCAACCGTGTGCTAGGATAAAACCCACCAACCTCCGGGTTCCAAGCTCCGAACAAGCTCCAAACACCTCCATAGCACTCATGATCTCATAAAAAATTCAAATAAATAAATACATAATCATTTAAACTAAAAAAAGGGATATATACCTCATAAAAAACCTAGGTTCTTACCATCTTCCCCCTTATAACAATTCATCCCCAAATTTATCTCTGAAGGATGGTCATTATTCGTTTGGGAACAACTCTAGCCACTGAGCTTATACGTCAACCACCCACTCCTAGGTCTCATCCTATAAAATTCATTGCTTCCATATCACTCATACTAGAGGATCCGACTTGCCTCATAGAAGCTTTTTTCTCCTATCAATGATACGTATCAGATTCTTCACAAAGGATGCACTAACTTGAATCTCAACATCCTCAAGCTAAAAAATGTGAGACGGGTTTGAGTGATAGTGGCGTAACTAAGATACAAGGAAGACATTGTGCGTGGATCAGTATCTATAAGGTAACTACAACTAATAGGCATCCAACCAGACTCTCTCAAGAATCTCTAAAGGCCCCACATATTTTGGTGAATGGTTACCCTATCTAATGATCCACATGTGTCCCAACCTCGGTGAAACATGAAAGGAAACTCGTTCCTCGACCTCGAACTCTAGTGACCATCTTTGACGATCAGTGTATTATTTTTTACAACATTATTCAGTATCCATCTACTTATGTATCAATTGAACCTTCTCAGAAGTCTCCTACATGAGAATTGGACCCAGTAAAGATACCTCACTAGCCTCTAACTAGTGCAGGGGAGAACCGCATGGACTACCGTATATATCCTTGTAAAGTTCCATCTGTATCATCTTCCGATAACTATTATTCTAGGTTAACTCAAATAGGATAATATGCCTCTTCTAAGAGCACCCAAAATCCAGGATGGATGCTCGTATAATGTCCTCTATCACATGTATCATACGCTCTGATAGGTCATTAGTCTACAGGTGGTATGTTGTGCTCAGAAGCACCTTTGTACATATCTCCCTCTGAAAACTTTTCCAGAAATTTGACTTAAATATGGAAGTCCCTATCCTAAATGATAGTGCATGTGACCCCATGTATTTGTACTACCTCTCAGATATTCAACCTTCTGAGATCATCCACACTGAAGGTATCCTTGATTGGTAATAACTAGGAGACCCTTGTAAGGTAATCAATAACAACACACACATCGTCATTACCTCAAGGAAACCTCTGTAAACCAGTCATGAAATACTTCTTGATATCATACCATTTCCACTCCAGAATAGGTAACTACTATAAAATCATAGATGGTTGATGATGTTCTTCCTTCACCTGCTAACAGGTGGAACAACTCATAACAAAACC
Organism: Viscum album; assembly: GCA_963277665.1. NCBI lineage: Eukaryota > Viridiplantae > Streptophyta > Magnoliopsida > Santalales > Viscaceae > Viscum > Viscum album. The sequence continues at coordinate 1,444,826,504 of OY728145.1, read as the reverse complement.
ATCAACCCCATGTTTCATTCTTGGCCACCTGTACTTACGTCACAAGTCACAATACATATTGGTGACCCCAGGATTTTCTTCCCATGCTAAAGAATCAAACTACAAAATCATCTCATAAGATAAATCTACTGAAACCCAAACATGTACACAGATATGCAATATCTCAACATCTTTTACCATCCAACCAGGATGAGTGTCCTCACCTGCCACACCTTCCCATAGAACATGGCCATCAAAATATGGTAGTTGCCACATCCTAACTATGTCCAGCACGATAGAGATAATCGATAAAGAAAAATGATATGTATTCAATTTTCTTTAATGGACCTCTATATGTATTCCAGAGAACAACACCTTATTCTTCAACTTTCTACTAGCTTGCTAGAATTCATGTATCTGAGTCCTCATGCTTAGTGCACCAGCCAAAGAATTTACTTTACAAAATGTGAAGGCAGACTCAATGTCAAAGGACTGCCAGTACTCCACCCACCTTCTCTACCTCAGATTCGAATCAAACTGTGTAAAGATATACTTGAGGCTTTTGTGTTCCGTGTATACCAAAAAATGTTCTCCCAGTAAATACTGTCTCTAATAGCGCAATGTGTGTACAACTGCCACTAACTCTAGATCGTGCATATCATAATTTCTCTTGTGAGGCCTCAGCTACTGAAACCCGTACAACATGACTCGATCCACCTGCAGCAGCACTACGCCCAACACAATACCTGAATCATCATAGTAAAACGTGTAGATCTTTACCTTCTTTAGCAGTATCTGGACTGGTGCTGATGTCAACCTCCCTTTCACCTCTTCAAAGGCTACCTCGCAAAAATTCGACCACATGAAATTCATGCCCTTTTTAGTCAAGACTGTCAATGACACTACTGATCATGATAAGTCTTGTATAATATACATATAGTAACCAACTATCCCCAAGAAACTCCATATGTCAAAAAAATTCTTGGGTTGTTCCCAGAAAACTACTACTCTCACCTTCTCTAGGTCCATTGAAACTCCTCTCCCCAAGATAATGTGACCCAAGAAGTGAATCTGATCCATCTAGAAGTGGCACTTCATTAGAATATCATATAACTAAAACTCTATTAGTGTATTCAAAAGGATCTCACAATGGTTGGCATGGTTGTGTAAATTGTAATAATACACCAAGATATTATTCATGAAAACAACAAAAAAATAGTTCAAATAGAGATGGAACACTTGGTTCATCTTTTCCATAAAAACCCCTAGCACATTTTTTATAATGAATGGCATAACCAGATACTCATATAGAACATACCTACTATGAAAGGTTTTATGAGTTTTGTCTATAGGTCAAACACACACCTAGTGATATCCTGACCTCAAATAAATCTTCGAGAACACTCGATCTCTTAAAAAATGATCAAACATGTCATCTATATGAAGAAAGGGATATCAGTTTTTAACCACCAATGGGATCAGTTTCTGAGAGTCCATGCATAGCCTAAGTGTTCCATATGCCTTTTTCACAAAAAAAAATTGGTGAACCCACAGAGAAATACGAGGTCTAATAAACTCCTTCTCCTCTAAATCCTCCTGCTACCTTTTGATCTCCTGTAACTCTGTCGTATCCATTATATATGTTGTAATGTATACTGATCCAGCTCCTAGAAATAGCTCGATGGAGAATTATACCTCTATGTTATGAGGTAATCCCAAAAATCCATTGGGAAAGAAATACCTGAAGCGATCAACCATTGGAGGGATGTCAACTTGACTTACTCCCTGATCATCCAGAAACAAACAGGAAAAGTAAGCTATCATTCCACCCAGCCCATGATGACTGGGACTATCTTGACTCACCTGGATATCCAATTCACCCTTGGAGGTAAACATTGCACCCTCTAGTGATGTTAAAGTCAACCTTCAGTGATATTAGTCAACATACACTCAGTAAGATACTAGCTAGTCCATCCCTAGAATGATTTCAATCCATATAATCTCAAGGATATAAATATCCCATACCATGTGACAACCTAAAACATAAGGGGAAAGTCCATACACTAATGCACATCACCTGTTCTGACTCCCAATGGCGTGTCTAGCATCGAAACACCCTCATAAAGAAAAATATCTTCTCCGAGGATTTTGACCACTCATGAAAAAATAAAACTACGAGAGGAAACCTTATTGAAAAGAGTAGATTAAATAGTAGAATCTACTATGATCGTACCTCTCACTATATATGTTTAGGGATCTTTCCCCTATTGAGTCTACTGCACAACATAAGTCTGGCATGTATCGCGGCCATGTGACCCTGTCTAACTACCCTGAGCGGATCCACCCTATTGTCTTTGAGAACCTGGTGTCAATCTACCATGGCCACGACCACCACTACCCTTCCCTGATTGGAATGCACTACTCCATCTCCCATCCTGATTTGGATCTAAAGAACCTACTCTTGAACCTAGTGTCGGATCCGACCCTCTACCACTCACAGTTGGAGGGAAGGTATGGAAAAACCGCTGCTTGGGCCCTATCCTTACATAAGCTCGAGACTCAACTAGGTCATGGTCCTACTGATTCTTCATGTGGCTTCACCTAACACATTTATGTAAGTAAACTAATCTTCCTACACCCACATACTGACTAGCACTCATGTCACAAGAAGCCTCAAAACAACACTTTATGCCTGAAGACGTAGACCCAATGGGGAGACAAACAACACTCCCCAGTTATATACCCCCATCTTCCCTTAGGATCTACTCTAGGATCATAACATGATTCACACTCTCAGTGATAGAACCTAACCTGAACATGTTCACCTAATATTTAATAGAATTTTTGAGACCTTCCAAGAAGCGTCTCACTCTCGACAGCTCTTCAGTAAGATACATCGGTGAAAATATTTGTTTCTCTGTAAAGAATGTCAAGTATTCCATAATATTCATCGCGTTGTACTCCAGACACAAAATCTCACTATACAACTCTTATATTAGAGTCAGAGGGTAAAAGTAGTCATATAAGTAGTTTTGAAACATAGCCAACCAAAATCTCATAGCATGTAACCCCGGATCAAATTATTTCACCAACACTTTGCCACTCCACGTAACATGTAAGTCATAAGCATGAGCCTCCGCTCTGATGGTGTCTCTAGATGATCAAAAATTGCAAGTGTGGTCTCTATCAATAGATCCTAATTTTTAGACATCCGTCCCTCAAAAATATAGAAGTATCATGATACTAGAACACCCATGACAACTCAACCATAGTCAAGGCCAACTACAGTGCTCCTTGGAACATCTGCATATAAGGAAGGAATACCTCACAGAACTGTTCCTCAAAACCTGTGTCCAGAACAAAGTCTGGTTCCCCAATTGGCACTAATGGAGGATAAACTGGAAGTTCATGAACCATCGTCTCTAAATTACAGTCATCACCTTCCTCACGACGTACCACTGGAGGTCCTCATGGTGGCATCTCACTACAATTCCAAACACACACCTCATAAGGGAACAACATCAATGTACATATCTCCAAAGTGTGGGATAGATCTAAAATCTCATAGAAGATACTTCAATCGACAACCTAATCCAAAATTGAGGACTGTATAACGAACATCCAATGAACTACTAGAAACTATGCCTCTCACAAACTCAAAAGTCTGGTCTATGTCAAGTCACTATTTTCCATTTCATTCATTTCATTTAACAACCATTTATTAATATGATTTAACAGATGTTACACCATTTTCCAATCCCTAAGGTCCCATAACACCTCATGAACCAAAATTTTATTCCCATATAATCCCAACATACCAAATACATTCCAGCACCTGCATTCCATTGGTGCATCATTTTCCAATCCATAAGGGCCCATACTTCTTATGTGTTGAAATATGATGTCACTCCTTTATCTAATGAACCCAAACTAACACAACAACATGAAAAAATATCAAATAAACTATCATGACTATACTGAATAACTAATCAATCCTAAATAGAATAGAAAAATGTATGGAATGTGATTTCTAACATGTACTTATATGATGCATGAGATGGACTACCATCATCTCATCTGGTTTCAACTAAAATAGAACCCACAATTGCACAAATAGTAACAACATAAATCTTTTTCATCACCCAATGGTGAAATAAAAGTAACTATAACCATCAAAATCCAGAAAACCAAAAATCTATTTGAGGCAATTTGGATTTTCCATGTACGCGGGGTAGCTACTCACGAGCACAGTTTATTACCAACATCTATTTCTATACTATCCCTATCTAATGTTTCCAAATAGTTAGTAAACCATAAAATAAAACCCTTTGATACCACATTGTAACATCCCAGACCCAGATTCCACTCAATAGTTCCCTAAGCCCGATTTGTTACCTGGCCTCAAGCGTATCTCCCCAAATTCCAGAGGATGCCAACTAGTAGTGAGGGACTAGGTGATTCAGTGGGGAGACTATTCCTTCATTACCAGAGTATCACAACAGAATTCAACAAACAATAATTAGTGGAAGATAAATAAACAATAGTCAACTGAAATCAAGACAAGACAGGAATACATATCAATAACTGGAAGTGTATCATATACAAAATGATGAAGATAATACATGTATATAGAAAGAAGCCAAACTAGGTACATGGAAATGTAATATAGTAAAAGTATCCCAAAAAGTGAGAAAGACCAAAAATTTCCCATAGCATCTCAAACCTCAACTTAGTCCTATGCTCCCCTACTTCAATTACACAATCAAAAACTTTTACAATGTTGTTTTCCCATATCATCACCTGTAACCATATAATATGTTTGGGTCCCTGAGGAGGCCCAAACAAGGTTTGAGATAAACATCCCAGTAGGAAACTACCCGAGCCTATATAGTTCTAAAGTCAATTCTAAAAAATTATAGAATGTGTAATCAAAGCATTAAAGTAAATTGAGTATTCCCATGGCATAAGTCTACTGCAATATGTAAAACTAAACCACCCAAAAGGCTACCTCCAATAGGGTCATATCCTAACAAGGCAGCTGTATGAAAGTAAACAAGTTACACAACCATTTCGTACATCCATCCGTATTAAGAAATACATATCCACACTGTATAAAGAAGTCAAGAGTCCCACAACCACATCGTATAGTGAAGTTTAGAACCCAAGGTCCGGATCCAAGGTGTCACTTACTGGGTCATCCATGTAATAAATCTTGTTCATGAAGGGTCGAAACCAAGGAGCTCATCCAAGGAATCCACATCTAGTACCATTGGAGTCCTAGTGGAAACTTAGTCTAGGTACTGGTTGAGGTCCTATGATCATGGAAATGGAATGTCTTATGTGATACCAAGAAATCCGGATCCACATGGTATAAGGGCCTAATGCATCATATGGAATCAAGACCTAAGTGGAAGATTCAACCTAAGACGTCCACTACCATGTTCCAGATCCATGAAGAGTAGTCCATGGAATCTATAAAACCATTCAATTTACACAATTTAATTTCATCATTCATTCCAAGTGTGTATACCCACTCACATAATCATGCACAATAAATGATTATACCCACTCATACTAACTATTTATCAACAACAAATCATATGGGCCTTCCCCCCATATAATCCATTTAACAAGACATTATTCGGTTATATAGGTATTCACACCCATATTATCCATTTAACAATCCCATTTAAATTGATCAAGCATGGAATAACCAGATTTCACTAAGCAAGGTGGTGGTACATCTCATATGTAGACTATTCAACTCATTATGGCATTAACTAGATTCCTCTATCTGGGAAAGCACCAGCACAAACCCCTCAAGTTGTTTAAACTCGGATTAACAATGAATTTCCTGAAGGTGCACACTATGGGTGAACTTGAATCGAGAAACGGGTGCCAACACACCTAAATAGAACCAATGAGAATCCACACTAGGTTCGACAATAGCTACTACAAGTAACTCACTCAAAAAAATGGGGCCTTTTCGAAAATTCTAATGGATGGAAAAATATCCGAATGCCCAAAAATATTTGAAAAGATGAAATAAAGTATTGAACATCTACCTCGTCTCGGTAGTATAGATCTTATCCAATATCATGTCCGGATTCGTCCTAGTTTAGGATAAATATGAAGAACGGATGAAGAAGGGAATATTAGGGCATATGAGTCTAAAATCAAATAGTACGATCGATTTCCAAATGAATTGAATGTGGAAAAAAGGAATGTATTAATTACTTATGTGGATCTATATAGACAATTGGCAATTTGAATGGAGTTCAGATGGAGAGTAGCGATCAGTCCCTATCTCAGGCGCCAAAGGGGAGCTCCAACGTGCATAGAGGGATATAGTCCATTTAAGAGAAAACAAAAAAATGGGTTAAAAGGAAAATTTTGGCATTAATTATAATTTTAAGAAAACTCACATATCAGGCTCTCACTGTTTACTCACATGGTTTCCCAAACCATGTGGAAACCGTGCACAACTCACAGCCTCCACGGAGAACATAGAACGGTCTCTCCGCACAGTTTGACTAACCATGTGGTATCCACCCAAAAATACTCTGTCAAAAACCTTCAACTTCATAGACATTTAACATGGTCATGCAGCCTCTACCACATGGTTTCCTTAACTAGGAGAACCCTATTTTCCCTCTTCCCAGCCTCACATGGTTCACCAATATATTTTCCAAACCGCGTGTCAACCGTGCGCCAAGCTAAGACACCCAAACTCCAGGTTTTGAGCTTTCAAAAATCTTTGGACTCCTCCTTAGCACCCATGATCATGATAAGAATTCAAATATGGCCAAATATAATAATTAAATAGATAATAAAGGGATATTACGACATTCAAAAATATGGGTGCTAACATCCACATGTGCTCCATTGATCTATGAAAAACACCAATTGATTTTTGGGTGCTAGTGTAGTTAATTAAATGCCCTGCATTATTCCTCTTAATCGATCCAATATCCTTTGGGCTTGAATGAGTTATTCTCATTCTTTAGAGGAAGAGGGGGAATTTGAGAGAGATGTATATTGAGAAGTTTTTTGTATGAAAAAATTATCTATTCTTAATTTTTGATTAACTCTACACAATGGACACAACCATTTATTTATAAAGATAAGATTTAGGATAAAATATTATTTCATTGTGTACTACCACATAAATAATATAATAATAATTATCAAAACTCATTTTATATAATAATATTTTATTTTTTACTTTTATTTTTATGGCGTGCGGTGACTTGCACAACGATAAATATATTTTTACAGTCTACAAAATTAATATTTATTAACAGACACAGTCTTGGTACATTCATCCTCTTGAACATTTATTTAACACCTAAGTTAATGTCTTAATCATTAATAAATATTTCAATCAACAAATCAGTGGATATATATTTGTAAAATATTCAATAAATATATATATATATATATATATATATTATTCACAATAAGGAGAATAAATATTTATTTAATTAATGTGATCAATAAAACATCAATAAAATTATTCTTAGACCATGGTGATAATATTTATTACATTAACTAAATTCAAATAGAATTTAATTTGTATAAATATAAATTATTATTGTGAGGATCTCTAGGATTATTTCACACCAGCATTAGGATTTTACGCCTAAAATCTAAGATTACATTATAGAAATGGATCAAGGAACCTAAGAGAAAGAACTCTATTTCACAACATAGACAACCAGATATGAATGATCACTATTTCATACAATCCCTTAGTCTCAATATCTCATTAATAAGGTTTCACATCTATGTCATCAACCTATGTGCTTGATATTTATTTCATATACTCTCTAAATGAAACGTATTGTTTCACCATAGTAATGGAATTTAATGAAATAGTTCTACTGTAATAAAAGGGTCCAGATATTAAATCCCATAATGATGGAAGGTAAAAATCCTTCCTTGAATTACCCATTTATAAAATTCCACCTGTGACACACCCAACGTATCCAACATCTCCATGAACTTTTATTATCAAAGTTAAAAAAAATACATCTAATTACACAAGTCATAACATAAATTAATAATAATCATAAATTCTAAGGACCATTACATATGGTTGAAAATAAGAGTATCTGATGACATAAAAACATGAAGAATTCCTACTGGTGGGTATGTTCTCAAAATCTCCCATATTAGAGATTACCAAGTGTGACATTCATTAGAAGAAGACTTATATTGTTATGATTACTTGCACCTAACAGTCTATATAATATGTTCCCTATCATATTATTTTTCCCAAGTATATAACTATATTTAAGATATATCAACATAAAATCTCAAGGTTATCATCATAGAGCAGAAATACTACGACCTTATCAATGTGATAGATACTCGGTGACATTATCAAAACAATGTTATTCAAAATAAAAATAAATATGTGATATTATATTTATATTAATATTCAATTATTTGAATATATTTTCAATATAAAGAACAATGTAGTTGGTTAAAAGGCACCAACTCTAACAAAATACAACTTGAAATAGAGCCAACTACAAAGGAATAATTAGTTCTCACATGTAAAAACATTATTCAACTGAGTATGGATACAACTACTTGTCCTAACATATTTTGTGGATAGGGTTAGAAAATTCATATTTCCTTTTGGTGAATCTATTTAATGAAACATTATTATCTTGAAAAAATTCATCGAGTACTTATGTAACCTAGTATCCACCTTTTTTTCTTAGGTTAGAATCCTAACATCCTGAATAAATCCATAGAAAAATATTATCATAAAATAATAAATCTCTTTGTTTTATTATAACCAAAAATCAGAATATAATGTTGTTAAACATATTTTTAAACTACATCTGAATCTACAATGTACTCAAATATTTTAGATATAAAAACCACTCAATTAATATATATATTCTAAAAAAATTGAGAAAACTCATGGATCTGTCTTATATATCTTGTTCCGTATAAAAAAGTTGCTACTTTAATTCATACATGGAGAAATTTCAATACTTAGTATTAGTAAACTGGTAAGAGATAAAAATTTGTTTCTATATGTTATAAACATATCAATCATAAAAACATATAGTTACCTCGCTAACCAGATAGGGACACATGTCACTCATTCATTTACAAATGAATATTCTATGATAACTATGCATGATTTATTCATAAATGAATTTATGTAATATTCATATGTTATTATAATTTATTGATTTCATGGACCATTTTAACTTATAACTAGTAGACATATACCAAATGGTCTCTTTTTAGTCCCTTAATATATACATCTACTATAAGGTTTCCTCTATGTGAGGTTTCATTTACAATTAATTGATCAATATAATTATCATAGAAACATGCTTTGATAAATTAGACTTCTAGAAGGATTTTATTCATGGTGATTTTTTATTGGATTTGTCATTAACTAGACCTTTCAAAAATCAATCATGCTTTATTGGTACTATCGTGTACCATCCATACCGAGTTTCTCTTGAATACTCACAAGTAGAATCAAGTCTTAGAAACAATAAAAATACAGAGCCCGAGAATCTTGATACATGGAGTCCATTACTTGAATATATACATATCTTTTAACCTTATCATAATTCCATTTACCTTTTCATTTTAGGATTATTTATTATAAAATAATAATACATGTATCACCCATCGTGGTGAATATAAACCACCTATTTGGTTATAAATTCCTACATATCATGTTTTTGTGGAACTACACATCCCACTAACCTTAGTGCAGTCCAATATTCCTATGGTAACCCTTGTGTATCCAGATATTTAACTCATACAAGTCAAGTCTAATACCAAATATCATTAAAAATATATGATTTCATTAAATAAATATAGTCATTATTGAATAGAAATTAATATCCTTAGTGACTATATAATTATTAATTCACAAGAACCATAGGGTTTTGATGATCATTTATAGCTAAGGACATCTTTTGAAAAAAAATTTAACACACTTTTGGTAGTGACTTAATATATTATAATCATATCAAAATTAGTATTATATCCTTCATAAAATATAGTTGGTATATGGTTAGTCATTGAACTTATATTTGAAAAATATTTCTTGGATGGAATAAGGGAAAATTTTCAATATATATAAGACTAATCATTATTATTGCTTTTATTACCATTATGAAATTGATCTATATAAGAAAATTTGTGTTATGAGATTAACTTTACTCTACATATATGATCAATGAATACTGAGATAAGATCTTCTTTGATAAACCATCTCAAAGGCTCCTTAATCACTACTAAGTTCACTAATTTACTTCATTGACAATATCTAACATTTCTTAAAGGAATATCATGAAGTATATAGAGGTACCTTTATCTTTATAATAGTGAATGTAGACATGTTGAAGTAGTTTTAATAGAATTGTGATGTACCTTTATATGTAAAGGTTTATTCATCTAAAACACGATTAGTAGTTTTTTTGTATTCTTAGTATCTTAGATCAATTGAAACTAAAACATTTTTATGGGTTTAAATAAGTAAACAACATTTAGCTTTATTTGGAAAATAATTATCATTAAATAATTGGATAAGAGTGTTAAATTTTAAATTCATCATTCATTGTGATGGATATTTAAGATTCCAGAAATATTGAAAGAACAGTTTTTTATTAGAGTACCATAACAACATTTATTTCAAATGTAAAACGATGTCTATTTGTGTCTAGTAATACACTAAGATAAATTTATTGGTAACACCCATTAAATAGTTTAATCAATACTTTTTGGGAATGAGAAGTAGTGATATCCCCATGGTTGGTATATGAATCACTCATTCTCATCTCCTTTTGAGTTCTCTCTATAACCCTTATATTATTTTTCATTTATAGTATTAAAAAAAATTAATGTTATAAGAATATAGTATTAATTAAAAAATTTTTGAATAAAAACACGATGAATATACCTAAAGTGGGAGAGAATACTCAATTCTTTAATTATCTGAAACTTATTTTACAATGTCCAATTTTTTCACAAAAGAAGCTAGTAAATTCATATTCATTCTTCTGCCCTCGAATCCATTGTCTATTTAAAGGAATTTTTAAAGGATATATTTTATTTATATTATCCATAGCATCATTAACCTTTTTTAAAAATTATAACTAAAAGGGGTGGAAAATATGATTTAACCAATACTTATCTTTTTGGTGAATTATGAACAAAAGTTTTATAAGCGAATTGTCCATTTTTTATCTATGCATGGATAAATAATGGTAATATTTGTGGTAAAGATAATAAGATTATATTAATGGATAATTTCTTATCCAAGTGGATGACTAATTTTTTCAACTAATCAATCTACACCATCATTTTAAAAACATGATTAATATCTAGATTAACTTCTTACAGTTTAAACTGATATAGTGAATTGACAGTTTTATTTATTTCTAGCCTTTCCTTCTCTTTCCCAAGATAATGGAGATACAAAATTATGGTAATAGAATCTAGGTCTTTATTTTTATCCTTAATTATATAGATATGGTTGATAATATAATATAATGAAAATTGGAAGCATCCTCAACATATCTCTACTAGGCCTCATTTTTACCTTCACTTGCCTATTGGGATGGAAGAATATGAAGAGGGAATTCCAACACATAATACAATTTAGTTAATTTTTAAGTATATGCCCCTAATTGAGAAATGATTGCACACTTTTCATTTTCTATAGTAATTAAAACATATTATTAATACTACACTTGATTAAAAATTATATGATAAATAATAATAAATAGTTTTTTTATTTATCCAAATATTTTTTCAAGTATAAATATCTCTCACCATTGGACGTGGAATGTTTAATTTTTTAACATCTACTAAAAAGGATCCATATTTCCTTTATATATGATATAGAATTTTTTCATGTAAATCATAATAATGGATTTAGGTTGGTGGTATTTCAAACTGTGGGTTGGTAGCTCCATGATCCATTTAGTGGACTCCCCAATCCATAAATCATACCTCGTATTTTCCCCAATGTATTCTTCTAAATTTTTATTAGATAGGTTTTTCCTATTAAATTGAATACATGTTCAGTTAACTTAACCCAAAACTCTCATGATAATTATCTAATAAAATAAAGTGTCTCTAATTTTTATATATAAATAATTAATTCTATGGTTTTATTCCCAATAAATTAATAGAAGTCATAGTATAACATATTATTAAGTCAAGGAATTTTAATTTTTTATGAATAAATTTTATCTGGTTTTTTCTTTTACATTAGTTGTAAATATTAAATGGATTTTACTTAATTAATTAACCATACTAGATAAAATATTTACACATAACCCATTATTTAAATTCTATCTTTTCACATTAATTCATTTATTTATATGATAGTTCTCCTGTACCCATACAATAAATAATGCATAAAACATAAATTAATAAATAAATAATAACCCAATAATGAGATAATCTAATGGTTAATTTATTGAGTTGTCAATAAATAAACCTTTTACATAGTGGAATTTTTTTTGGGAAAATTATTGGACGAGTTAAAGCATTCCACTTATACACCTATGTTTCACCTAGGTTGGAATAAATATGGTTCCATTGAGAACTGAATCCATGTTCCATAGGATTCTCCATCATTTACATGTATTTATAAATCACATACAATTGAGGTGAACCAAATTTTTTGTTATTGGTAAATACATAAATAAATTTGGAAATGTAGGTCCTACATAATTATGACGAGAGGTATGACATGTAGGAAATCATTTAATTTAATAATATATAATTTAAAACTCATGAAATAAATTAAATTAATCAAATCACACTCATACAAAGGTCTTGGTTAAGCCCATTAATTGTCATACACATGTAATGAATTTTTAAAAGTAAAATCGGTTGACATTCATTTCTTAGTTATTCATTATTATTTCGATAAAATCACTTGTATTAATTAATTAATTAGTGGATTAATTCCATTTCATATTATGTTCCATTTAAACTCATTTGTAGAGACTCATATTAATGGTATTAATAGAAAATAAATGAAAGAACCAATTATTATAGACTATTATAATAGAATAACTGATTATTTAAACTAATTTAAAAGCATTATTAAATTTTCAAGCACAAATGGTTTTAATAAATAAAATATGATTTGAATGAAGTAATTAAAAATTTAATGAAATTTAATTTTCTCAATAATCAGGTGATTAAATGTTGTGTATTTACAAGCTACACACTATGTATCTTGATTATAGTATTATTAAGTTACATTCTTGGGGAATTGAAATGTAAATTGGTGAGACTACACAACATGTACTACCAACTACAAATCATTTGTTATGGTTTTCGTGTTCCCTTGATATATATTTGGGACTTCAGAATGTATCTTGATAGATTACATAGCATATATAATCCAAATACAATTTGTTGATATCTATGCCATTTTCTATGCAACATACTGAAGGAATCATCATGTTCTCTCGATGCGATACTACATAATGTGTACAATACATCTACACATCGTGCATATCACATGTCATGTGTCTTCTTATCTCACAAAATTTCTTATCATATACTTCGTACGTGGTAATAAATTAGTTATACACCCTATAAATTGGCTACACATCATGTAATCCATTAATAAAATAGGATGTCATTCTCTCTCTGATTTTAATGTGTACAACGACCACTTGGATTACACGAATTTTGATGGAAACCAATGCAGACTACAAGATATTTATGCTAGCTACATGCTATATAATTTGACATGTCATGTTCCATGTTCACCTATTCGATAAACAATTTTCAATAAATACATCGTGTGTAATTACATTTCATTTTTTCATGTATCTTAAAACATGCCTAGGTGTAGTGCACTTAGGTACACCGCATGTACTCTGATTACATGTTGTCTAGCCTCATGTTATCCAAACATAATAATTGACACTTCCTGATGGAATATCTATCCATTCTTCATTTTTTCATAGTCCTTTAATAAAATTAAACACTTAAATATGAGGATTAATATCTCGAAAACATGTTAATTCAAATATAATTAAAGAAAAAATAACATGAAATGAAATATTTAACCATGATTTAAAATATCGATCAACAATCAAATAAATGAATAAATATTTAAAATTTGACCGCTCTGATACAACATTAAGGATATGGTGCTGCTGAAGTTCCTTTTTCAGATGTTAAATTAAAATTTCTTTTAATTTAGAGTATCCTAAAACCCTAAGAGAGGATCACTCACATTAAATTTATAAATAATATATTTAATTTATGAAAAAATGATTACCACATCTTAGGAACCTTTATTTTTTGATGTTTTTGATCTTATGAAAAACCCTTTTGGATTACCTTTGTTTCACCATAAGGATTCTTGTATAGAAACCCTCAAGAGATGATCCAAACATGCCCCTTTGATCTTTGAGCAATGCCAATTAATTTTTAGATGCTAGATTAGTGAATGAAATTTATTATGCTTTTTTTCTTGATCAATGAATGATCATTTCAGGTAAAAGGATCTCTTCTCTTTCTTGAGAGGATGAGAGGAGTAAATCAAGAGAGATAGTGAGATAAGTCTATTGTGTGAAATGATTCTCTATTCTCAATTTTTGATTTACCCTATAGAATAGACATAACTATCTACTTATAAATATAGGGTTTAGATTAAAATATTTTTTTAATTTCATATCGACCTTCAAATAATATAATAATCTATAACAAACCTCATGTTATATAATAATAATATTATAATTATTTTTTTATGTTGTGTGCTAACCTATGAAATAATAAATATATTTTTACCATCTGTAAAAATTAATGTTTATCAATAGATGTGATCTTTGTCCATTCATACTCTTCATAATTTGTTGAATCCCCGAATAAACATTCAATTCCAAAATAAATATTTCAATCCACAGACCAATGACTAAATATTTTTTAAATATTCAATAACAAATAAATATATTTTATACACAATCATATGAATAAAAAATTACTTAATCTATGTTATCAATAAAACATTAATAAATTTATTCCTCGGTATATATGATAATATTTATTTAATTTAATAAATTAAAATATAATTTAATTGAGTTGAATTGGAAAAATTACTCTGTGACCCTATGTGATTATTTTTCATTGGAATTAGGAAGATATGCCTAAAGTATAAGATTATTATCTAGCAATGGGTTAAGTCATCAAAGGGAAAGAACTTAATGTCACAACATAGAAAACCACATATAAACATTCATTGTGTAATACAATCTGTTTGTATCAATATCTCATCAAGAAAGTTACATATCCATGTCATTAAGCTATGTGTTTGAAATATATTTCTATGAATATATAAAATAAACCTATAATTTTCAAATGGACATAGAATTTATTATGAAAATTAAACTTCACTGAAAGGGACAAGATATCATCTCTCATTAAGGAGGGGGAAATCCTTCCTGCTTTGTCCACTAATGACCTGGCATGCATGACACACCCAATGTATCCAACTTGTCCCTAATCTCTAATATTCATGGTCTACAAAATATATCTAAGTTCACGAGTCATAATAAGAATTAATAACAATCTTAAATTATAAGGACCACTACACACATTCATAGACATGAATATCCAGTGACACTAAAATATGTAGAATTCTTACTCGTAGGATAATTCTCATAATATACTATATTTGGGTACTAATAGTGTGAACATCACGATAAGAAGCGTAATCTTCTTATGAGTACTCACACTAGACATTATATATACTATGTACCCAATAATATTACGTTATTTGACTAGAGAACTATATTTAAGAGATATCATCATAGTACTCCAGGTTTCTCATCATAGTAGGGAGTTATTATGATCTTATCAATGTGATAGATACTATGGGACATTATTACATCAATATTATGCAGATAAAAAATCAATATGTGATAATATCTTATATTAATATTCAGTTATTTTAATATACATGTAATACAAAGAATAAATTAATTGGTCCTAGGGAACCAACTCAAATAATTACATCCATCAAGACTTCAATAAGATATTTAATTCCATTTTATTGGATTTAAGATAGATCCTTGATTTTTTTTTAAATTACCTCACTTATTTCAATTAAAACATAACTAACATTCCAAAAGTTGGTACTAAAATTCACTCAAATGATATCATAAGAAACCAGAACAATGTTTTTAATCGTGAATACACCATGAGACAAAGATACAACAATCTCCCCATTTTTCATTATTACAAAAACATATATATATCAAGTGTAAAACAAGAGTGAAAGATATAGAAATGTATTCAAGAGATCAATTTATACAAGATATCGTATAAGATATTCAATATTATCAAGAAGTAAATATAACAAAGAGGTAATATTTCAAAATATACAACAAAATTTAACTCCCTCGATGAGAAACTATTAAAAAACAAAAATGTCATATTTCAAATAAAATTAAAATATTTCTCTCCTTATTTCTGAAACAATTAAGAAATAACACATATAATAACAAACAATTCAATAAATTTCCCCAATTTTTCAATAAATTTATACCCCTCTATGATTATCAAAACTAAAATAGGGAGATGAAATTAAAAAATACAAATGGAAAGATTTGAAGAAAATATCAAGATATATAATAAAATAGATTTGAAACAACAAAAAATTGATATTAAAAATTAAGTTAAAGAGAAATAAATTGGTTTTTATAAAAGATAATTTAAATCAAATGATAAACCAAAAAATTTAAAAAATATCATAGATTTTAAGAAAAGAGAGTAAACAATTAAAATAAAATAATAATATAAAGGAAATAAAGAATAAGAAATTAAAATATAATTGTGTGTGAAATGGGAGAAATAAGAATAAGAAGTGAATATAATGTGAATGATAAAAATATAGAGAAAATTATGTTAAAACAATGGTACAATACTTTTCCAAAAAACATCTCCCACAAAGAATGGTTTCTCCTCTGATGAATGATTTTCACTAAAACATCCTAAACATATCCCTTTTGATGTGAAAGCATACCTCTAATGTTTCCTCTAATTTATATTTTTTCAAATACAACACAAAAACCATTGTTAGAGCGACAAGAATATGGAAATAAATTACACATAATTAATATTATTTTTATAGAGATATATTTTTAAAAAATAATATGAGAGTGTGTGTAATTTCTCATATAAGTATTGAATAAATTTAAAACATATTTAATTAATAAACAAAAAATTAATTGTATTCAATTTTTGAAAATTGAGGTAGTTTTAAGAACATAAAATTGTAAAACTATAATAAAAAGTACTTATTTTAAAAAAATATTACTTTTATGTTTCAAAATAATAAAAAACCTTTTCCAATTTAAAAAAATAATAATTTTAAAAAATAGTATATCTTACAGAAAATTTCACTAAATTAAAGACGAGGCTCCCCCTTAAAGGAATGAAAAATTGAGATATTGGTATTATATCCAAGATAAAATTAATAAATAAAAAATCTCAAGATTTTAGAAAAGAGAAAATGATTTAAAATGATTAAGAATAAATTAAAAAAATTAAAAAAAATATTACTCAAACTATCCATGGTCAGATTGAAAGGGTCATAAGAATACAATTCCTAAATCTCCATTAATAAAATTGAAACAATCTTATGTTGGAGTATTAGTAAAAATACCATCTAGTTAAATGTATTTCATAATAAATTCCAAAAATATATCACCCTTTTAGAAGTGATTTCTTAAAAAATGCTTCCTAAGATCAATGTGTTTAGTGAAAAATTTTTGGATATGTTTTTTAGAAATATTTTTAAAAATATTATTATCAAATATAATTATAATATAGTCATATGTAATGCCAAAGTTCAAGATAGTGTGTTTTATCCATATTATTTGGGTGGAAAAACTCATAAGGGCTATGTATTATGCTTTAACTATAGAAAGAGAAAAACAATTCTCCTTAATACTCCACTAGAAAAGTGACTTTCCAAGTAGGTGGAAGGTCACACTTGTACATTATCTATCTAGTTGATATCCACCAAAATTAGCATCAGAAAAACTAGTTAGTTCAAAAGAAGTTCCTTTTAGTTAAAAAGAATAGATATTTTTATTTACTTTTAAATAAGAATAAAATTTTTAACAAATTTAATCTGAAATTCCAATGGATTTGATTGAAAATGAACCCAAATATACTGAACATGATGTTACGTCGGGTCATAGTAAGATAAATTAAACTCTAAATCATACATCTATAAAGTTTATTACCAACTGACATATTAGATTCACTCAATTTTAGAGTAAAATTTGTACTCTTGGATGAACTAATTTCATTAACATGATCCATTTCAATTGTTTTAAAAGATAATTTGTGTATTTTCATGGTCTATAAAAATAACATCATTCCTTTGAGAACATTTAAAACTGAGAACGAATTTTATTTCACCCATAAAACTTATTTCAAATTCATCTTTCATCAAATAAAAAATTCAAAGCAAATAGATTCACTAGTTGATCTAAAAATTACATCCTCAATATAAATTTAGAAATGTAAAAAATAATTTAAGTCATGTTTTATAAAAAGTTTTGAATCCATTTTTTCTATTTTAAAACCATTTTATAAAACAAAAATAGTCAGACATTCATGCCAACCCCAATGGGCTTATTTTAAACTATAAAGCACCTTATTTAATTTCAAAAAAATCATTATAAAAATTAGGATCTTCAATAAATGATGGTTCTTCAAAAAAAAACATTTTCTTTAATAAAACATTTAAAAATTAACTTTTAACATAAGTTTTAAATATTTTGAAATTAAGTTGAGTGAAAATGACAACATGATTCTTGTAGAGTATAACTGAGTGATAGGTGCAACGGTTTTAGTAAAGTATACTCCTTATTATTGATTATAACGTTTAGCTATTGGAAAGGATTTATTTCTAGTGATATTTCCATGTTTATATAGCTTATTCCTAAACACCCACTTAGATCCAATGATATAACAATCATTAGGTATTTCCATTAGATTCCATACATCATTTCTAGAGAATTAATTATGTTCTTATTTTATATAAATAAAATAAGTTTCATCTACAAGATCATCATTATCATTTTTAGTTTCTAATTGATAGATGAAAGCAAGATTCTCAACTTCATTTAGGGATGATCTTATAGTATGAGTTCCCACATTCAAATCTCCAATGACATTTTCAAGGGGATGAAATTTAGATTTATAAAAAATAGGTAAAGAACATGATGAATATTCTTTTTAGTCTTCAACTTAATCAGTTTGGAATGATTAATTTAAAGTTAAAATATCATTTTCAAAAACATTTTAACAATTATATTTGGAAAAAATTTCATAAAAAAAACATGAACAATTTCTTCAAAAATATTAGTTCTTTTATTGAAGACCAGGTATTCCTTTCTAGAGTTGGAGTACCTAATAATGACATCATTGTGAAATTTTGAATCAAATTTTCCAAATTTATCCTTTTTATTGAAAATAAAACATTTATAACCAAAAAAATTAAAAAAATTAATTTTGGTTTTTTATTTTTCTGAAGTTCAAGAGATTTTTTTAGAAAATGTCTTATTAAAATGCGATTAATGAAAAAAAATATTTAATGTCTCTACACAAAAAATATTGAGCTAAATTAAATTCAGTTCTAAGTGTTTCAGAAATTTATTTGATAGTTTGATTACGTCTTTAAACTAACCTATTTAGGGGGGATTAGAGATTCAAATAATGAATTGTTATAATGTTTAGAATAGAATAAATCATAAAATTATTGGATAATTATACAAAATGATCAATTCTAATATAAATAATTTTAAAACCTTTTTTTATTTCAACTTTTTAAAAAAACATGATAAAATATTCAGAATCTTCAATTTTATGATATAAGAAGATGTAATAAGCGAATATTATAAAGACATCAACAATAAAAAAAGTACAAGATTTACCTCCAAGACATTAAATTTTAAAAGTTAGGAATAAATGAAAATGAATTAATTTGAGAGAATTATATAAAGAAATCCCTTTATTTAGTTTTAAAAGAAGATTTGTTTTCTTATCATATTGGAATGATTCAAAAACCATGTCATCTTTGAAATATAGTTTGGGTAAATATAATTCTATATGGTAGTGGTTGAGATTCACAAATTAGTGTGTTCTAAATTGACCAAGGAATATATGCCAGAACCATGACTCACCAAATTTTTCACTCAAGAATTTTAGGTTTTTAATAGTAAGATATTTTAAATTGATTGTGTAAACATTTTGAATATAAGAATCAGTCAATAAAATATTGGCTTTCATGTTAAAATTTTTGTAAGAATTATTTTAAAAAGTAGTTTCAAAATCACTATAATTAATTTTGATAATGATTGGAAAATTTTGGTTCAATCCATTGACAAATAAAAATAATTCTAATAAGATTTTAGTTATAAAAACTAACAGTGCCATAATTGGTTATCTTACCCTTAGAGTTATCACTAAATGTGATATGACATCAATCCAGTTTATCATCTTGATTTAATTTGGATAAGTATTCACACATTTATCTTGATAATCCAAATTATAGTTATGATATTACTTTTTTAGCTTCTGTATTAAGATATGTTTTTTACAAAATCAAGACTAAATGTTTGGTACCTAAAAAAACTTATATCCACTAATGTTAGTCAATAATGATTTCAGTATCAACAAAATTTTAGTGTGTGATTCTCTTTTGGAAATATAATTTAAAATATTAATTGATTTTGGTATATAGTATAATCCATTCTTACAATCACATTCATAAATCAAATGTCCAATAATTATACAAAAAATCAAAAACTTATCTTCCACGAAACCTTTAAAAATTTTGTTTTTTATGGATACTTTGATGTTCTAACATGATTTGAGGAACCCATAACAAATAATTATTTTTCATATCTTTGGGATCATAAAATTTAATTTAGTGTATTTTCACCTTGGGTGAAATTGGAGAGATATCTCTTGAGTTATTTGATTTTATATTAAAACTTATAAAAATATGGATTATTCTTAATTTTCATGGATAAGTATTCCATTTAATTGAATATTAGTTTCTTCTATTTTATAATATGATCTTTTTCTTTGAGAAATTTATCATATTTATTATTAATTTCTTTGTGCAATGATTTAAGTTCATAAAAACTATTTTTGAGTTGATCACATGTGTATTTTAATCCTTTATAATTAAGGTGACTTGAGGATCAAGGGGAAGTGTATGTCCCCAGATCCCAGAAATCCATTCAAAGTACTATTTGGTTGTTTAAGGCACCTGGGGGAGGTTCTATGTGGTTAGGAGGGTTTTTGATGAGTTTTTGGGGTTCCAGTGCCAAAAATAGCATGTTTGCAACAAGTAGGTAGGAATTTCATTTTGTTAATAGTGGTTACAAAATAGTCAATATAGGTTGTTTCATTGGAGGGAATGGGAAAAGTTTCAAGTCTTATTCAAAATTAGGGGGTGTTTTACCGCGGGATGTAGGATATGTCATGGTACCTTTCTTGGCTTGTGGGAGTCATGTGGCATTGTGTTTTGGGATACATCTTAAAACAAATATACACTTTATAGGATCTAATATGGAATACCAGAGGAGCTTTGATCAAGGGTTGTGGTGGTGTAGTCCCTGAGGTTGTGCAGTAGAATACCCTTTGTGAGACAGTGTTGTGGCATGATCCAAGGGGATGTGCTGTGGTATTTTGTTTTACAGTGGGTCTATAAAGAGTATGAGACCCCTAAACCCTATATTTTACCACTCCCTCTACTTGAACCCCAAGGAATCCTTGAGTTGTTTTTTGATGGAATAATACCCCTTCCAATAGGTATTGATCCCTGGATCCTAGAGATTAATCTCTGGTGATCCAAGGTGAGTTGTACCTATTCTATGTAGTGGCTCTATCCATTTGGTTTCTCTTTCCTCCAATTTCCTCCTTTCATGGTAAGGTGTTTGATCATTTCTATTCTTATGGGTTTTCATTTTTTGTATTACGATTATTTTATGGAATGAAGTATTCATAAGATCATACTTCCTTATGAGAGAGGTGATCACAGATTCATAATGTTCTTCCATTCTCATTCAATGAACATTGATGCCTTTGAGGTACAATATTCTTTAATTCTCATATTTATTTATGTGGAATTGTAAATTTAGCATTGCTTAGACCTTGGATAGAAATGAAATTAAACTAATAAAAGTTTAACAATATTATTATAGAATTGGTTAGTTATCACATGTCAATGTTTTAAATTGTGGTAAAGGATATCCTCATGATTTTCTAGATAGTATGTTATCTATTATATGATTGTAAAACATGTTGTTATGCTTAGTTTAGTATGTCTATTTTTTGGAAAACGGTAATGAATATAAAATAATTATTGTTAATTGGTTGGATAAATAATTAATAAAGATCCATGTTTAAATGAATATAGTATTCTTTGTAATTTTATGATGATAAAATTGACACATTTTTCATGTTTCATTGAATATTATTGATGTATCATTTTCATGTGTTCTCTTAGAATATTTTAACTAGGTGCATAAAAGGGATGACCTAGGTCGTTCTCTTGAGGAGTTATTGTGATCAATCATTCACTACATCTAATTCACTTATTATTATTTTTTAATTTTTTTATTTATGAAATAAAAAAAATGTATTCTTGATATTTGATATTGAAATTCAAAAATTAAACATGCATATGGAATGAAAACACAATAAATGAAAACAGAATGATGTTATGAAGATATAACGTATTATTGAGGGAATCACCCTAAGTGAAACTTCATTGTATTATTATTATTTTCAAATTTACTTAGTGGACAAAATCCATTGCATATGTGAAAATCCTCTTCTACCCATGTTTTGAATATACGGTGCACTCAAAAATCACAGAGAGACCGTAAATCCACCTCCTCGTTTTAGGGAAAATACTGCAGAAGTAAAAGCTAAACCTCGACTGAAAAGTGGAAATATAAAGGTAAAATTACAACTAATATCCGCTAGGCTTAACTATAATAAAATAATAAAAATTAATAATAAATTTTAATTGACCTGGTTTCAACACTGGATTCATTATCTTGGAACATTCTTGGGTTAGTTACTCATTATCATGAGTATTAGAGATCATATTGGGGAAAATAACGAAGTGGAAAACAAAAAAGATAGAAAAATGATATAATAAAAGGAATAATAAGACTAAAATATAATCAAATTTAATAATATTATAATATAAAAATATATTGAAAATTTCCACTTAGAGTGCCAAACCCTTTAAATTAAGAACACTCACTCTTTTATAGGCAAGAGGGTTGATGTTCTCAGATCCAAAATTGTCTAATTTTTTTTTCTATCTAGTAAAACCATTTAATTAATTAATTTTGGATTGATTAATTCTTTACTTTTTTAGTTTATAATTCATATTTTGAACCACAAAATTTCATCTTCATTAGAATTTTTAGGAAAGAGATATAACCAATTTACTCCGTGAATTTCTTCTTCCCAGGAAGACTCTTCATATTCCAATTATTCACTTTCCCATGCATTAATTACCTTGAAGAATGTAGAATATGATGTTTTCAATGTTAAATAATTTGTTCCTGTCGATTTTCTCTAGTTTATTTTCTAATTTTAGCTTCTTCGGTTGGGCCCTATGTGAGATATAAGCTCATCTTTTTAAGAGTCTAGATCTATGCACTGTTTTTGAGGCTCAACTTATAATATGATTTTGGGGATCCAAATAGTGGATAGATCTTTGGGACCAAAATAAGGAAATTAATACCAAGATGTATGAAATCCTATAAAAGTAATTTAATAATTTGTATTATCTTATAAATAGTTTTGACCAAAATATTTAAATAAATTAAAATTATTAAAATCCATGATTATGCCATTTTTTCAAGTAAGCTCAATATACTTTTAAAACAATAAAAAGTGATAATTTATCTTAAATTAACACTTTATGGGATTAAAAACATTGAAATTTAATGAAAAAAAAAATTAAAATATTTTCTCTATCAAGTCCCCCATACATAAACATTGCAGTCTAGGGAAAACATCTTATATCATGGTCAAAAGACACTTCTCAAAGCATAAATGATAACACAACTCAATTGTCATTTATATGGATAATATAATGCCTAATAAATGGATAAAAATTACCTAAACCCTCAAAAATAATAACAATTCATTCAATTTAATGTTAATCCTTGTGTCCATGTCATACCTGCCTCCCCATAAAAATATTTCTCTTTTCACTCAAGGATATTATTTTTGGAGTTTTTCTTATTCTCAAGAACTTGTGTGATATTCGTAGGATATAAATCCTTATTGTATCTCCACTTTATAGAGTCATAAATGTTTCAATAAGGATTTATTTTTCATGGGTTTTTTTTAGGTTTAGGGTTTTATGGTTTTAAATGTAAAAAACATTAGAGGCATAATGAGGAGAGTTAAGCTCTAAAGCGATGTAAATGCATGAAAATAATATTTCTCAAGAATTTTGTTCTCCTAAATCATCTAAAACATTAATAAACATAAAACACATCATTCATTAATTTGAAACATCGAACATGTAATTTCATCATCAATGATAAATTACATCCCTTTCCCCTAATTTGTAGAATTGGTTCAGTTTGAATTCAAATCTAGATTTCCCTTCAGAATAATGTTTTTGGGGAAAAGAGAAGAATATTTTAATCTTCCAATATTAATTAACACATGGAACATATCTATAATGATACTTTGGGCCACCCATCCATATTTCAATCATGAAATTTGTTCCACACCATTAGATATAAATATGGTAAAACTTTTTTTCATTTCAGCATAAAAATTTTCTTCCTGAATTAAAAATAATTCTTTTTCTCTCCCTCCCCCGCCCTGGGGTTCAATAATAATCATTCATTTAATATATATATTAGGTTTTTAAAGGATAAATCTATTGTAATGTGGATTCCTAAAAAAATATTACATGGATACTATGGTCTTAATAAATGTCAGATGAAAAGGTATGCTAAAATTTGAGTTCAATGTACAAAAAATAGACTTCATAGTGGTGTCTCAATCATAATTAACACATTACATGAACTCTAAAAGCATTGAAAAATAAAAAAAGAATGTTTTGGATTACCCAACATGTCTCAAGAGTGTCACGAAAAATGTAAATGTAAATAATATGTCATAGAGGTCTAAAAACCTTTGGGTGTGGGAAATATTTTTAATTTGGACTGTACTAGTGCACATGAGTTTCAAAATTAGTCAACCTTCATAAAAATAAAAAATTCAAATAAAGAAATTATCCATTTATAAATAATTGAAATCCTAATACATTCAAATCAAAAAAATTTCTAAAAATAATAATATTGTTTAAATTTTTTATAGTATTTGATTCAGCTTCAAAATCCTGATTATAAACCAAGAAGAAGAAAAAAAATAAAATATGAAAAACAAAGAAAAAGTCATGAAGAAATAAGATGGAAGAAAAAATAAAATTACTATAAATATATTTAAATCCCTCCAAAAAAATTATCCCATTTCATATACTATTTATAGCTCAAATTATATCGAGAAACATTTTCACACGTAATTTTAATTGGGCAGCAAACATAATAATAAAAAGTAAAGACAAAACCTGATTTGTTTTTTAGTGGAATCATTTAGTTAATCTCATATATTCTACCTCTTTAAAACTAAAATAAAAATGAAATATAACATAAGAAAATAAATATAAATAAAGATAAATGGTAAATAAAAGTGGTAATTCATGGATTTACCCCTAAGCGGGTGCTAGGTGTTTTATTTCCCCAAGTCAGGAAGTTGCAATGGATTATCCCTAATCATAAGGTGGGTGTGGATTATTTGAGATTAACCACCAAATATTAATTTTCCCATTATCCATGATTAAAAACAAATAATTGAGATCAATAAAGAATATATGAAAATTTCTAACCCCTAATAAATAATAATGATAAAACAGAGGTCTATAGTGGGAGGGAAAAAAAGATAGGGGTGCTCCCTATTAACTTTAGTGGTGTACTCCTCTATATGTAATACATGTTATTATAGAGGAGGTAGTCACATCACCTTATTCTTTCCCACTCTTATTCCTCAATCATCTCCATATGGGTGTTCTCATCTATAACATCCAATTTCTTCTCCAATTATGATATTTCAAAATTTTCATAAAAATAGATCTTAGAAAATAATTCATCTTGAATAATATTAAAACATGAAGAGTCACTAAATAAATATTCATTTTTAAGTAAGTTATCTTGGAAATATATCTCTTCTTCCTAGACCACTAGTAGCTCAATATCAGTAGGTGAATATTTATTATCATATTCCAATTCAATAGAGAGGTTGAGAGGTGCTGATTTTTCATTATCTGGGATGGGAAGATCAAGTTTGATGTTATCTTCAACAAATCTATTCTAGGATTCATCCAAAAAAATTGATCTCCCATAAGTGCATCATCTTTCATGTGTTCTTCAGGTACCTCCTTTAGTAATGGATAAGTGTGGGATCATTTTATCAATTCCTTAATAGATCCTTCTTAACTAATTTAAGTTATTTTACATGAAATATTGTTGGTGAAATATCTTTCACCATTGGTTTTGGTTTATGTTCTAGTTAAAGTGTGGGTTCCTTTATTAATGTATGCATATATTATTTTACCCTTTCACATTTTCTCTTAAATTTTTGTATTTATTCCTTAAGTCCATGTATCTCATATTCATAATCATTTTGAGCTTCTTCTTTCACCAGATATTGGTTTTAATATGCATAATAATTTAAATTGGAATATATTATGAATGAGGATAATTTGTTTAGTTTTTGACATTTATGTTTTTTGTCTTTTAATGAAGAAGAGAAAGATATTTAAAAAATGTGATTAAAAATAATTAATGAGGACCAATTGGATCCCATAAAATGGTTCTAATTTTATGTAGTGTTTTCATGCGTGTTCTCAAAATATTTTAACTAAGTTCAATATAGGGGCTGAACTAGTTAATTCTCTTGAGGAGATGTTGTAGTAAATCACTCGCTACTTCTAATTCACATGTTATTTTTTATTTTATTTAAAAAAAACAAAATTTAATGGATTCTTGAAAATTTATAATGAAATACTAATTTTAAAGAATAATATCAAATGAAAACCTAATGAATGAAAACAAAATGAAGTTATAAAGAAAGGACATATTCCTGAGATAATCACCCTAAGTGAACATTCATTATCTTTTTATTAGTTTCAAATTTACTTAATGAACACACTTCATCATGTGTGTGAACATCATCATCTTCCCATGTTTTTAATATTTATTTCACTCAATATTCACCGATAAACTGCACTTCCAACTCCTCAATCGAGGTAAAATAATATATAAGTGAAAGCTAAACCTCCGTTGGTAATTGGATACATAAAGGCGACATGTCCACTATGATCTCCCTAATCCTAACTCCATGAAAATAATAAACATTTTGCATGAATGTGAAATGAATTGGGTTCCACACTGTATTGATCCCCTGATAACTTCATCAGATTGGTTACTCATTATCATGAGTATTATAGATCACAGTGGACAAAAGAATAAAGTGGAAAACACAAAAGATTAAAAAAATGAGATAACGAGAGGAATAATAAGAATAACATATACTGAAATTTCATAATATTGTTATATAAAAATATATGACAATAAATATACTAAAAAATTACACCTAGAGTTCCAAACCCTTTAAATGAAGAAGAAAAAATCTTTTATAGGAAAGAGGGGTGATGTTTTTGGATCCATATTATTATTCTGAATTTATGTGTGTGGTAGACACATTAATGACTAATTTTGGGAACATTTTCTTCTTTAAAGTTCTTTGTTTATGTATCTTATTTCGACCCACAAAATTTCATATTCATTTACCTTATGTGGAGATATATATATCTAATTTACTATGAATTTATTCTATATTGAAATACTCTTAATATTCTAATGATCCACTTTCCCATGCATTAATGATGTCTAAGAAGGCGGAATCGGGTGGTTCCATAGTTAATAAAGTTATTACGAATGATATTTTCAATATCCTTGTCAAATTTGAGATTATTTGGGTTTTCCCTATGTGTGATATAATCCCATCTTTAAAAGATATTATATCTATACAAACTTTTTGAGGTTTGACTTTTGAGCTGATTTTGGTCCTCCAAATGGTGGATTTAGCTTTGGGTCCAGAAGATGTAAATGAAGGCCAAGATGTATGGAATCTTAAAAAATATAAATTTTATAATTTTTATTAGTGTATAAAACATTATGGTTGAGATGCAAAAATAAATTAAAATGGTTAAAATCCAAAATTAGACCATTTTAACAATTATGTTCAAAAATACTTATAAAATCATAAAATGTTAAAATTTCCCATTAAATAACACTCCATGGGATTCCAATTATTGAAATTAAAAGTAAAATAATTGAAAATATTTTCTTTTCCGATGATATTCTATGTGATAATGAAATTGATGGAGAATTTGAATCATTATAATGCTTGTTGAGAATGAAAAAATAAAAAGGGCTTATTAAATGAGAATGTTACTTATCTTTTTTTTGAAACCATAATTAATTATTAGTTCTCAATTAAATTTTTTGATAGATTTTTATAGATGATTCATAGGTTTTCTATGGTTGAAACCTATGAATAATGAACTGTATAATTCAAGATGTTATAAAAACCAATTCTTTGAAAAAGATAAATCATCTGGGTTGAGAGGTACCATTTACTTATAATGGATTAATTCCTTATGTTGGAAACCATGAGAGATCATTTTTTATATAATGGATGAATTCCTTTTGGGATAATAGATTTCCATGTTAACTGTGTTTTTTTTCTTTCTACCTTATGATGTTCTCTAGATGTGATCTTTTCCATGTGATGTGTTGCGAGATCTGGATGGATGAGCCTGGGATAGTTGATGAGATATGTATGGGGTGGCCCAGATTGTATGGAAGCTGTTGAATTCAGTGATGCTGATATGTCATAGTACATTCATGTTGGTTTCGGGGATGGCACCAGAGATGATGGAATGGGTTTAAGGTGATATTACACAATGTCTAGATGAAAGATGGATTTTTTTTCATGTTATTGACATGTTTAATGGTTTATGGCTAAGTTTTTGTTCATTTATACTTCATTGCCCACTGCTTGAGTCATTTGTATGTTCTTGGACACATCTGTTAATGGTATCATAGGATGTTTTCTTAGAGTACCTATATTATGGAATAACATTAATAATGAATGATAAATGTTTAACTCATGGGGTTGGTTCTTACTAGAATGAAAATGAGATGTTACTCTTAAGAAATCATATACATGGTTTATATTGTTCCAGGGGGCATAGAAATGACATTTATGGATAATAATGTTTAATTTGGAATAATGATGTTATTTAATTAATAGATAATGGATTAATAAACATAAAGGAAATGATTAAAAGGGAAAGATTTAATTTAATGTATCTCTTTAAAATATTTATGTTCTTATAGGATATCTAGTCTTAGGAGTGGTAGTTTGGAGTCCAAATCATGTTGGTTGTAGTTGATTCTAACACTAGGTTTTTCCTATAGTGTGGTTGTGATATATAATATATCCTATACATTCTATGATTTTGTACACTACCTCACCAATTTCGGTTAGAGAGAATGAAACCAAGTGGACTTCGAGAGGGTGTTTTCCCCGCCATCTTGAGGCGAGGATAATGGATGAATACCCCCTTTGGTCCCACCCACTTCTCATGGTAGTTATATATGTTATTATGCATGGTGCTTAGTTTTCCCATATATGTGCGTAGACATTTGTGATGGATTATGGTTATTCCACACACATGTATCTTCATATATAGTATCCAAATTTTCATTATATTTATGGTGTGTATTGGTTTTGATATCTTGAGGTACCTTACTTAATGTATGGGTTGTGAAGGCTAATGAAAGAATACCTGATGTATGATATGCGTCATACAGGTTGTGGTGGCTCTCAACAACTACCTGGTTTCTATATAGATATGTGGATGGGATAATGTGATGATGTGATTCATGAGATGCATGTTGTGATAATTAACACAGGTGCCTATGGAATGACTTATTTTGGATATATATGTCTTAGGACATGCGACATTGGGAAGAGTAACAAACTAGTAGGGAATTGGTATGCAGGTACCCTTGATGTTTCATTTATATAATATATGATTACTTGTATGTGATACTTAGGGAGAGATATCCATGTTGAGGCTAGAAACATAGTACAAATGTATAGGTGACGAGTTACTTTCAATTTTGTTCATTGTGATTTATAATGATTTCATTATATTTTGTATGAGAGGATCTAGGGAGGATCCTACTGAATATAGTATTTTGTCCATCCCATATAGAAATATAAATTGTTTTCAGGTTAGCAGAAGGTGTTTAGATATGAAGATGGTTATTTCTATCTTTCGGTTCTTCAGGAGTTGTTTGGTCTTTGTGTTCACTAGCAAGTTTACCTTCTCTTGGTACTTGTTATTTTCCTTTCAGTTATTTATGTCTTATATGGAATTGTATGTATGAAATTTGGAGTTATTTGGTATATATATATGAGATAGTTTTGATTAGAATTTATGTCTTGTATCCCTCTTCTGTATGTTATCTTAGTGGGTAATAGATCTTATGTTTATACTTATTATACCCTTGATTATTATCACCAACTCAGGGCATACTAGAGACAAGACTTAGGTAGTCACAAACTTCCTTCTCTCATTCCAGCATTGGTGTGGTAATGTTTTGGTGGTAGTGACAGAGTGGTATCAAAGGTTTAGGTTGAGTGATATGATGGAGTTTGTAGTTAGGCACAAGTGAGATTTCTTGGGTTGGTAGGGAAACAATTTTACCAAAGTTTAGTGAGTGATGTAAACATGGGAGATCAGTTCAGACATGGTTATTTAGGGCCATTTATGATATGATCCTTGGACCTTTATGTTCACTAAGTTTGTTAGATGAAGTGATAAATGTTTCGGTGTAGAGACTTAGGAAAGGATCAGGCATCATTCTTCTTTGAGTCTATGTCTGGAATAGATAGATAATGAGATAGGTTTAATGTTAAATGAAATCAAATAAATATTTTATTGATTAAGGTTGAGTATTATATATTATATGTGTAGGATCTATAAACAATTTTTCCATTAATTTATTTAGGTCAATTATATCATCATTTTCTTTCTGAATTAGTTCATAAATACATGCCAACAAATCATCGTAGAGTATAGGGTCGATATGGATGATTATGCTTATAAGAGAACACTCCGGGGATTTCAGAATAAGAGCATGAAGAAGTATGAGGGATTAATTTTAGATTCAGTCATTGAAGATTTGTTGTAAGAGGTTTAGAGAGGTTTCAGTTTGATCTATGCTCAGAAGGTACACTGGGTTCAGTTGGCTGTCACGATTCTACGTGGGGCAGTGAAGTAGTTGTGGTTCTTGTTCTGTAGTGACCTTAGAGTATGCGGTCTCATGGGAGACGTTATAATATCAGTTTCAAGTAGATTTTCAATCTTTGATAGTGAAGGTGGTCTATCACCAGGAGCTTCTTACCCATTGGTAGGGGAGTTCTATCGTACGAGTGTTTTAAATTCATTTCAAGACCCTTATGTGTTATGCTTCAGTCCTATTTCTAGATGTAGAGGTTAGAGAAAGAAATTTTTATGGGGATTTGTGTCCAGAGATCCAGGACTAGGTTACCCCATTCATGTTGTTGTCATATCTCAAAGTGATGGATTGAGCAATGGTCATTCATAGGACACTATCCTGAACTGGATCATCATGAGAGGGGAGTTTCTAGGATTCCAGACAATGTAGAGATGTCGTTTGGGGTTCCCATTTTCCTGTATATAAGTATTTTCTGTCAATCGCGACTCCCATTCCTCCTCTCTCATTTATTTGGGGGTATAGGATCTTAGTTTTATGCCAAGGGATCATACACATGTTTTTCTTATGTAGTTAAATGTCATCATTAGTGAGAGTGCCCGACCATTCTGATTATTCATTGTGTTCCAGGTGTTCTGCTTCATATTCCTTTACTGAGGTAGTTTTAGTTGATGCATCAGTTCCAACAGGTTTCTCCATCTTTGGATCAGTAGAGAGGTGATGGGGTTGATAGTGGGATGGCCCAATATATTCCTCATCCTCAGAAAGTAGAGTTCTGCTATAGAGATGGTCATCAATAGGATCTAAGAGGTCATAGATTAGGTAATGGTCCACTTCACGCTTTAGAATTTTCAGTGTCAGGTGATCCATGCATCATTCAAGGTACCCTTTTTATTTTTTCTATATGGATTAATTATTTTTTGATTCATGAGACACATACTCCTTTATATCACATACCCTGATCCATGTCTTGGGACATAAGGTAGAGTGGTTTTTAGTTCCCTTGGCGTTCACTACATCATTTGGAGGTTGGGATAACATTTATGAAGTATGTGGATATTGTGATCTAGTGATGGGGAAGCATCTCTCTTTAGGTGACTCCTATTTTTATAGATATAGTCGCACGATATCATCTTTGGTATGGATCCACTATATTTTTTTTAGCCTATCATATATTTCTTCTGAAGATAGGTTTTGCTTTATATTACTGAGGGAGAGACATCAATTTTTGTTGGAATGTAAGTTCCTCAAATGGGTCTAATGACTATTATATCCTTGTTATATTTGATGACTGAGTTGATGCTAAGTCCATCTTAAGTTCATCAGTTGGGGTTTCCTAGGGTTATGAAAGAATACCTTGATGTCTTTCCTAAGAAGGTTTTATTTCTACCACATCATTGGTAGATTGAGTTTGGGATCAAGATACAACCAATAATGTCTCATATTTTTATGTCTCCATATAGGATGGTACCTTCTAAGTTGATAGAGTTATGAGGATTGCGTAATGGTCTATTACAGTGAGGTTTTGTTCTTCCATGCGGGTCACCTTAGGGTGCACCATTTTTGTTCGTGAAAAACATTGATGTTATTTTGTGTCTCTGTATTGATTATCATCACTTGACCATGTGGCAGTAAAGAACTGGTATCCTTTTCCCATGGATTGATGATTTATTCAATCGTGAAGGGAGTAATTTGGTTCTAAAAGATCGATATGTGGTCAGGATATCATTAGATGTTGGTGAAATATGATTATATTCCGAGTAATGATTTACATTGAATTCATGTAAACTATGATACTATTTCCATTCTATTTGGTGTGAAAAACTCTCTATTTTTGTTCATGGGGTTGATTAATATGTTGTTCAGAGAGTTCCTGGATATGTTCAAGGTGGTTTTCATTGATGAAATCCTTGTGTAATCTTCATCCAAGTATGCTCATATAGAGAATATGTGTTTCATTTGGGTAGTTCTTCGTCAAAAGAATATTTTTTGGATGTTTGCAAAGTGTGATTTATATGACCATAATGTCTGTTTCTTAGGGAAATCTACATCCCAGTGGGGAGTGGTTGTGGATCCTTTGAAGATAGAGGTTCTAATTTCATGGGAATCCCCTAGGATAGTGAAAGAGGTGAGAGGTTTCCTTGGTATTTGAGCCTATTACTCAATTTTTGTTAATGATTTATCTTAGGTTAAAACTCCTCCAATAGACGTCACCCCGAAGGATCGAGCATTCTTGTGGGCTGACCAGTGTCAAGCATCATTTGATTACCTAAAGGAGAAGTTGTTCAACACTCCAGTCCATTGTTTGAAAAAAAGGAGTTTAGTTTGAGATTTTTTATAACTCTTCTCATATTAGTTTGGGTTTTGTTCTGATGCATCATAGATCATTTTTTCTTATGAGTATTCATAGTTATGTCCCAATGAGTGTAATTATACCACTCATGATATCAATTTTGAAATAGTTGATTTTTTCTTGAAGTTGTGGTGACATTACCTCATTGGTGATAATTTTGTTGTATTCACTGATTATAAGAGCCAGAGGTATGTCTTATTTTAGTGTAAATTGAACTTTAAATAGTGGTGGGGGATGGAATTATTATAGGATTATTACTTTTATATTTTTTTACATCGGGTAAGGAAACTGTTATAGCTAATGTGTTGATCCGAAAGTAATGTAGTGATTCCATGCATTATCTAGTGATTGTTGGAGAGTGTGGAAGATATCTCTGTGATACATTTCTATATGGGAGAGGTTTTAGTAATGGGTTATCTTTTAAAAATTAAAATGAAGTAATATTTGGGGTAGTAGGTGGTGGAACCCCAGTTAGGGGGTTTTGAGGTAGAGGTATGGAGAGACTGTTCTATTTTTGGCAATGCCTCTTATGGTTGGTACAAGGATAAACAACACCATATATTTTTCCATTGGAGGATTTTCATCCCTTTGGAGATGAAAAATATGGTTCTCCATGAGTTCCATAGCTAACCCTTAGTGTTACATCCAAGCATGATAAAGATGTTCCATGCTTTGAGATGTTAGTTTTCGTGACCTAGTTTGAAGTGTGCAGTTTTAGAGTTTGTTTCTCTATGTTTGGTCTGCAAAAAGGTGAAGGTTGAGAACTATATTCCCAAAGATTTTCTACAGCCATTAGATACTCCCTGGTTGAAGTTGGAGGATATCTCAATGGACTTTGTTACCAGTTTACCTCAATATCCTGAGGCTATGATTTTATATGGGACATATTGGATTTCTTGATACAACTGTCCCACTTTATAGTGATCATAGAGTCAGTCATAGTAGAGGTTTTTTCAAGCTAGTATCTATAAGAGGGTGCAAGACTCAATAGATTTGTAAGGATGATCATATCTTATCAAGGTCCTCTTTTTTCCTCTAGGGTGTGGAGAGGTCTCCAACATTATTTTTTCTCTCGATTATTCCAAATAACTATTTTTATCCATATATGGATGGTCATACAGAGCAGACTATCCAAACTCTTGAAGACATGTTGTATTCTTACAACTAATATTTTGGAGGATTGTGGATCAGTCACCAGACATTGGATGAGTTTTCTTACCATAATAGTTTTCACTACCCCATTAGTATGGAACAATTTGAATATTTGTATGGATAACATTTTCATTCACCATTGAGATGGACTGAGGATAGGGAGTCAGTAATTCATGGATCAGAGCAAGTAAATAGTGAAACATATATGGTTCATGTGATTCATAGAAGGATTAAAGCAACACAATATCATAAAAATTCCTATGTTTATTTTAGTAGGAGACCTATAGAATTCTCCATTAAAGATAAAGTGTTTATTAAAGTTACTCCTAATCATGGGAAGTGATGGTTTGTCCATGAGAGTAATCTTTCTCGCTGGTTTGATAGGCCTTTTGAGGTGTTGGCTTGTATTGGAGTCAATGCATATCAAGTAGAATTTCCCCATAGAAGAGCTAGATATATGATGTTATTCATGTGTCTTAGATCCATAAGTATCTTCATGATGACTCTCGTATCATCCATTGGGGAGATATCGATGTTGATGGTGATGTGATTGATTCCCAACATATTTAAATAGTTTCACCCAAAGCTCGGGTTTAGGTGATTGAGGGTGGTTGAAAAAAAAATTCATCTGGTTTACCATTTTTATCTCTAATGGACACTCCCAAAGATTTACACATCAATGAAATGCCATAAAATTACTTTCTAAAGGTAGCAAATCAATTGCGGTTTCAAACCAAATGGTTCTTAGGAACTCAAATTGGTCGACATAATGGGAGGTATGGATTATTACACCCTTTTGGGGGGAACTATTCTCTATTATCGGAATCTCTTATAGATTTAAGATATGTTAATGAAATACTTCCCAATACTCTATACGGTATAAGTTACCCATATTCAATCAACTTGATCAAGACTATGTGTTAATGGGAACAACTACGTGTTCCATTGGTTCTCTATCATTCTCTTGTTCATTTATAATTTTCCAGTTTATAGATATGTTCATGAACTATAGTGTTTATTGTCATCCAGGGAGGTGGTTGGTGTCTTGGATATGGATTTAACCTATATGAGGCATCATACATATCCTATTAGGACATGAATCCAAACCCAAATAGTTAATTTGACACGGTTTAAGGTCCTATGACCGGACTATACCATATAGTTTTATGTCATGTGACAAGGATGTATGTATAGGGATTGATCCTTGAGGAGGAGTCATATCTATCATATTAATAAAGGAATCAGAGTCCTTTAGTTTGTGTTATAGGTGTCTACATCATAAAATATACAACAACAAAGGCCTTGAGCAGTACTTATGCATGTAACAATTCCTTGAATTGATTCATCGGGAGTATGACCCTTTAAATTAATATGAGATATAGTTTGGCTTATAACCCAATTAAGGTCCCAGACATGGGGAATCCTCATCATGATATTTGTATAATCATCAATAGTTTTTGAGACCAAATGATTCATGCTCGGTGTGAGAACAAGATATAGTGTAATATTGGACACATTTCATGAGATAACATTTGTATAGGACTTACACATTAAAGTTTTACATAGAGTATTATGACTTCGAATCTCATGGATAATATGGTAAGGATCTTCAGACATAGTATGGAATCTTATATATCCTATTTATAATAGGAACGAGAGTCATTATAGTTCTATTCAACCCAAATCCAATGATGGGTTTAAGGTACTAGAAGTGTTGGTTGGGACACACACTCAAGAGTATTCCCATGTATAAAATCACCTCCCATACATTGAAATACACAAAAGTATGATAGAACCAAAAGAACATTTGGGTACTTTAATCCAATGTAATTGGAATGTGGATGGACTTACACTAGGTTGGATTCTCATTGTACCTCAGGCCTTAGGAAGGCGCCATATGTATACTGTTTGGATTGGTATTAGAGTCCATATAGTTTAGTATTTTTATAACCTACTAATGGGTTCTAATGAGTTATTAAACTCAAGTGGATTTTTATTATCCTTAATAGTTAGTAAAGATATGCACTTATACTAGGACAGATGCCCATTAGATCTCTGGTCTAAGGAATGCATACAACATATCGTATTTAGACAAGAATTATATTTCTCATAGTTCAATTCATTCCTAACCAGCATATGGGTTGGAATGGGTGATTACACTCTGTGAAATTATTGTTATCCCAGAGGATTATGAATGATAGGAACTTATATCAGGATGGATTCCCATGTTACATATTCATTCTTTATCACCTAATGAATGAAGAGAGATGATGACCATGAATGATATGTTGAATATGTTTTGTATTACATAGAATATCCTTTGGAAGCATGACATGGATAATGTTTCATGATCACATAACCCTAACCTATTAAAGTAAATTCCCTAATAAGGGGGGGGTACCTGTACAATGATTCATGGTTGAGGGTTTACAGGGTGTATGTCCATGTGTGTCTTTTGGACAATGTTGACATGTCCAATGGTGTCTGCCTAACATGTCCAATGTATCTGCCTGACATGTCCTAATAGTATACATGACATGTTTAGGGTGTCTACCTGATATGTATAGGGTGTCTATCTGAAATTTCTTGGATGTCAACCTAACATGTCATGTGGTGTCTTCCTAACATGGAAGACATATCCAAGAGTTTCTTCCTGACATGTCTCAGGTGATTTGTGTGATCGAAGATGACATGTCCAAGGTGCTTCACATGATCAAAGATGACATGTCAAAGTCCTTTTTTATGATCCAAGAAGACATTTACAAGGTTCTTTTCAAGATCAAACAGATTTTTTTCAGGATTTCTTCACATGATCAAATTGATTTTTCTAGAATTTTTTTTCATGATCATACTAACTTGTCTAGTATGTCTTCGAATGATCAAGATAATTTTTTTGTATGTCTTCACATGATCAAATTGACTTGTCTAGTATGTATTCACATTATCAAACAATATAGTTTTAGTTGTCTTTTCATGATCAGAGTAAATTGTTTGGGATGTATTTTCATGTTCAAGATAACTTTTTTGAGATTTATTCCCATGATCAAAGTGAATGGGGAAAGACTTTCATGTAAAATAGGGACTCATGGTCGAGGTATCACGTATAGTATGAACCTCTCGGGGTTTTAATGGAAAAGGGGAGGGCATGTCCACGATTTCATATACATGTCTTGGAGTGTCTTCTTGAAAATGTGCATTCTTTTGGATGTTCTAATGAGTTATTTTCATAATATAGATCTATCATGGTGTTAAAATCATCATGTTGTCGCATGAATATAAAAATATCATGGGATGCGGTCTCACCATGAAGCCTCATAGTGAGTCTTTTGATTACATAGAGAATTAATCTGAAGTTAGAATCCCACTCATTTCCCCGTCTCCACTTCTTCTCAGCTCCTTTCACACTGTCCCTCTCATATTTCATATCTCTCCCTCTCCCCCTCCTCTCGCATGTCTTTTTTTAATGGTAGAAGGGTTTTATATAGGCATAGTTCAGTTGAGGACCGTGCCACTTTTTTATCACAAGGGGTATGTGTGTATCAACATAAGGTGGTTGATAGCTTCACATGATGTTGACGTAGTTATGAAATCACAGGATCACTTGATTGATCACATGAAGTTTGATATCCTCATGTTATGGGCTATAGTTGGCTTCACATGATCCCTCAATGTTGTAAATTATTAGAGGCTCTTCCGAAGAGAATTTACGTTCTATTTCTTGCGATGCTTGTGATGTTAGAAAATCATTTCATGATCATCATCAACCAATAAAAATACAATTAGAACTTATCATGATGGACTCTCTCAGTTCATTTGATTAGCTTCATGTGGCACCACATGTGTTCATGGAAAACTTCTCAATACCACAGTGTATTTTTATAATGGATTTAAGAATTTCACATGATTGTATGGAACATCAATGGAAACCCACTGGAAAACCACCAATGGATTTTCCATAATTGAAAAAATAGATATAAAATGAAAAAATAAATCATGAAGAGAAAATATGTTCTTTCTTAGACAAATCTATGGTGATATGAGAATGTCTTTGTGTGATTTCCTATATTCAATCACATGAACCTTGATACCTCTCATGATAGATTCTCTGGATTTTTATTATCAAATTAACTTGATCACATGATGGGTTGGTTAATAATAATTTTCATTGAAATATATCATGGTATCTCAAGAACATTGGAAGAAAAATGTCCCCGAGGTTTATGGTCTGAGGTGATGGTCTTTTGGATCTGATGATGGCTCTGTGATTGACTGAAAAAAATCATCTGATCCTTTTCATATTTCATAATGGATTCATGTGGTGGATTTGGGATTCATGAAACAATTCGGGGATACATGGTTTTCATAATTTATAATTCTTCATGTGAGGGATTCATGTGATGTCTACCCTCATGGTGACTTCTATTATTTGAAACAAACCCAAGCATGCAATACATAGATTGCATGCACATTGTCCTGGTTGATATATAATTTTGTGACATTCAATTATTCATGTGATTAGTAAAATTCATGAAACATCATGCATGTAAGATGAAAAGAGGATTTCAATCACTGAGGTATCGATGTCGATTGTCTCGATCTCTTGTAGACCTCACCAACGGACTAGAGGTTTAGGGAGATAGTGGTTTTCTTGATAGAACATCAGGTGTGGCATGAGCCATCAAACATGGGAATTGGAGAATATGAAGGATGAGTAGAGGTTGAAAATGATCATCCGCGGTGATCAAAAGGAATGGATGTCTTTGATCAGATGAATGTAGTTTTGACTGTGTTTTTTAGGAGTAATTGTGTCAAGCCCAAACCCCATCCCCGATCAATTTTTTTGGATGGATGGGTTGTTCTTAATAACAGATTCAATGAAAACATTTTACCAATCTAGTATTGGGTTGAAACCCGCAACACATGCACCCACACCCTCATTTTCCACATCATTCCACAGTTTAGACTTCCTAGGAACCACCTACATGCACCTTGAGAGCACTATTCCCGCTCACACCTCACCGCTCAGCTAGATGGATGTGCTAGCTTCTAGGCACAATTGAGGTGACACTTGCATGTTCCCTAGTTAATATGGTTGTCTCATTATCCTATATGGAAATGTTTTGGATAAGGTAATATCAAAATAATTAGAATAAGATATATAAGAAAAATGAATAAAATAAGGGCCAAGATGTATTCCCTTATAAAATGAAGGGTAATCCAAAGCCTTTTTCATCAAGGATGCATCTTCCAATTCTTCCATAAAATGTATATTAGTATTATTTTAAATAGGAATAATGATCATCAAATATCATAAGGAAAAGTTCATTGTACATAATTATGGGTTTGAAAAAAATTCCCCCCTTAACATCGGATTCATTCAAAATGAAATGAATTTGATTCTAA
The DNA here is from genome assembly GCA_963277665.1 of Viscum album. NCBI lineage: Eukaryota > Viridiplantae > Streptophyta > Magnoliopsida > Santalales > Viscaceae > Viscum > Viscum album. The sequence continues at coordinate 1,444,786,142 of OY728145.1, read as the reverse complement.
AGAAAAATGTGGATCAATTTTTCATGTATTTGAACATATGACTGGCCTCAAAGTACCACCAAGAGAAGAATATCAACCCAAGGTGTCTGATTATTCAAAATGGATATCCTCTAGATCACCAAGATGGGTTTTATTTTCAAGGAATTGGGTTTCCCATAAGAATAAACACAGGTTGAGGCATGGCTGCTATAAATTGGAAGGTAGGTACACATTCCAGGATGGAAAACAGATTGGTTTGAAAAGGGATTTGTGGATGGATCCAAGATAAGAGGTCTGGACATCACTATATATCCCAAGGTAATTAAATCAATACATATATAGTAATGGGATAGAAGACTCCTATGTAGATAAATATCATTCATAGTGAAAATAGGTTCATGGATGAATAACGCTATGATGAATGTTCTTAAATAGATCTAGAATGCACTTAGGAAGGGGAATGTCAATATTTTGTTGTGAAATCATGGGTAGGGTCCCATGATTTAGTAGATATGTTTCACATATCTGTCTCTCTACCACAGTTTAGGCCACATAGAGTTGGCCACTCTAAGTTGTTTAAGGTCATGCAATATGAACCAAGTCTCGAGTTGATTTAAGGAATGAGAGGAAAAGTTACAATTTTGTGGGTCCCAAGAAATATTGACGTGCTCTAATTTTTTCTAGGTATGTGGACCTTGTGAGCATAGATAGATTTTTTTATATGGATAGATAATGGTCCCTACCAGATTTGTATGTTCTTTGTTTCATCCCTAACTTTTTCGTATTCTTGATATGGGGAAATGTTTATGAGCATTGACTATTCTTTTTATCAAGATACCCTTTGTGGGTTTTTATCCTGATGAGAATTGTGTCACTTTAAATTGGTTATTTTAAAGTCCTAAATACAAAAAATTTACTATTTTTAAGTGATTTTATCCTAGACCATCAGTTTCTATAGTTTAGGTTCTTCTAGTTGAGACCTTTTTTTTCCGGTTTAAGAACTTTTTTCTGAAACATTTTTATAAATTTTTTTTCGAATATTTATCTCAGACAATATATTATTGTATTTAAGGATATTTCAGCTTATACCATCAATTTTTTTAGTTTAGGTTCTTCAATATCATACTATCTATTTTTGGTAGTGAAGGATAGGTATTCATGGAGGGTTCAAGAGTCCTACACCCTTGATGGGATTATAAATAAAGAGTTTCCATGACGGGTTCTAACAACCTTAATTCTTAATTAATATTTTGAATAATGGATGTTCATTAAGATTTATGGAACCTTGTATTATTGTAAAATATTATGAAGGATTCATATCCATGATGGGTCGTGACACCCTATATCCTCATTAATATTTAGCTCAATGTATAGTAAAATATAAGGTATGTTGATTCCACTTGTAATGTTGGAATATTGGTTGTGTAAATCATGTGTCCTAGATCTTGAACCTATGGATATGGAATGGGAAAGACATTTCAAGGATGACCACAAAACACCCAAAGTTACTGAGTTCCTCCAAAGTGTTGTTGGGGATAATTAGTATTGGATATCATTTCTTATAAAGAGGATACTCTTCTAGTTGATGGGTTAGAGTCCTTTATACATGATCCCATAGGGATTAAGTGCATGGTCAAGAAGAGGGGTACCCATTTCTTTCCAAGGGACATGAAAGGTTTGTGAAGATTCAAACATTTGGAAGATGAAGTGGGATATGGATAAAAGAGCTATACATGAGGGTTTATAGCACCCAATGAAATTTTAGTTTATAGTTGGGAATCTTGGGCCCCTCACCATGTGGTTTTAAGTCATGTGGTGTGGGACATAAAAAGGTTCAATAATGGAATATCACATTCCTTCTTTGAGACATGGTACAATACATGGTGACATAACACTGATAATGTCAAATATTCTTGAATTGTCAAGTTATAGGGATTGTTAATAATTGATAATTAATATATAAACTAGATGAAAATGGGGTTAGTGGATAGAGAATGACTATTAGTAATGGGGGAATCTAGTATTACACATAGTTTGAAAAATAGCTCATGCGTTTAAGCAACCCCTTTCTTTTGGGATTGAACATTTTCTAGGAATAAGATCTTTTGAATTGTTTCATTCTATAGTGAATCATAGTGGGTTCCATTAAACTCATCGACTACCTATTTCCAATACACTATAGGGTAGAACCAAGAGAAATTAATTAAGACTATGGGGTTCAAAGATAAGGGAATAAACTCAAGTAATTGGTGAGTGTCATCTCATACTTCTAACACATTATGGTTTTTATAGAAAGAGTGATATTCAATAAGGGTTCTAGCACCTTAAAATTGTTTCACCTCCTAGTGAACAAATTATCATGATGAGAACATGTGATGAGATATTACTCAAAATTTCTCTTGGACTAGGGGGTCTACCAAGCATGGATCAAATTTTAATAAGGCCGCATTATGTGGTACATGAGATTAATTTCCTTTTTTATTCTCCATGTTTTTCAAAAACCACATAGATGAATATTTTAGTGGGTGGAGACTTGAATTTTTCTCCGACTAACCTTTGATATTTTTTAGCTAGATAATTTTTATGTCTCTTTCACTAGAATTTTAGGCTCTTGTGATTTAGACCATCAAAGTCTAAAGTTTAAGTTCATACATCTTTGATCAAGTGAATGAAGTTTAAGGTCCTGATTTATGTGGACCTTACATGAGGGGACTATTAAAAAATTTCCTAATTTGTATTACCAAGTTAAATATTACTCTAACATCCTTGTGGGAAAGAGAAGAAAATGTAGTAAATCATGGTTCTTGGTTCTGAAGTCATCAGTAATGGTATAGGAAAATCATAAAAAAATATTATCATGAATCACTCTATGGTTATGAGCTCCACTGGGATGATGTTACAGATCAAAAGGGTCAGAAGGCCCTTCCTATAGGGAGAAAATAACTCTAGTTGACGTTTCTAAGACTGTTATGCAGATCCATCTCGTAAATGGTCAAATCGATGGATATTTTCTCTTTTCCATGGGGTTTGAAAGGTTCTAAGAAACCCAAGATAATCAAGACATAAAGTATGAACTATGAATTCATTTTTGCATAAAGGTGATGGAAGAACCCTAAACATTGGTTGACCATGGTCAGACTCTTGTGGTCCTTATTTAAGAAATAATTATGGGTGATATTATACACAATTTAGCTTCATGTAGTGAGGTTGAATGTTTCATACAGTTTTACATCATGCGATGAGGACGTCTTCCTTTAAGTTTAGAATCACTTAGTAAGGATTTAGAAAACTAGAGTCATTATTGATCCCTATTTAGTGTGGGAAAAATAGATGACATGTATCCGGGGAATGATGGTTGAAAAGGGGGAATCCAAATTTATTTAAAAGATTAACTTAGGTTGTTATGGGGGATACATACTCTGAAATGAAATGGTATAAAAATGTAATGTCATAATCTTGCTTTTAAAATTGGTACAATGAACATACGATTAACATCGAGATTATTTGAATCCACTTTAATGGTTGGGTTATGGGGAGTTTAAGCCATAAACAAAGAATATCTGAGTCAACTAGAAGTGGAAATTAGTGGGTACAGGTCAACAATTGATAATGGTGGAAACACATATTCCATGTAATGAGGATAATAAATTATATGATTAGGGGGTACCTCCGCTCTTGTATCAAACATCCTCTAGAAACAAGCTCTTCTGCATAGTTTCATTCACTAGTGAATCCTACAGGGTCCCTTTGGATTATATATTTCATTTTATCTATTTTAAATAGGGGATAATTGGGATTAATGTAGGTCAAGGTTCTTGGGGTTCTAAGAGAATGATATCAACTTGAGGAATTGGTTGGTATTAACTCAGATATCTAATATATGAATTTGGTTCATAAAGAACATAAGATTCAAGAAGGCTTTGAGCACATTAAAGCTACTACGGCATGTATTGAACACAATTTCAGGGAGGAGGGATAAGACATGAAATTCCTGCATACACAGTCATCAGGGAGTGATCTGTTTGTCATGAAAACCACATGTTGTGCAGTTTAACGTCATGTGACTAGGACATTGTCTTGCAGTTTAATGTCATTTGACTAAGATGTGGTAATGCAATTTAATATCAGGCCACTAAGAAATAGTTCCCTAACCATTAAATTTTTCATTTTTTCCATGTATATTGGGTTTATAGGTTCCCTAAACTCACATGAGCTATGCCCGGAATAAGAAAAAGTGTTAACTTAGTAGTCAATTAAGCTGTATGAGATAATGTAATGGGGAATATGTGGGGGTTTTCAAAATTTATTATGGACCATGACCTACACAAAAATATGACTCCCATGGAGGTACATGATTGGGAGTGATGATAACTTATGGATGGGCCTAGAATGGAGGGTCCATGCATCACTACATATACTATGATGGTAGGAATCAAGCCACACATAGTTATTAAATGGTTCCCTACATAGGTCTGGCCCATATATAGGGAGGGTTAATTTTTTATACATATTGAAACTAAAACCAAGATTTTGGATTTGGACATCACTATGTATCATGTGATAGAAGTAATTAAGCCACCTGTAGTTCTAGAAAGGTAATAGTTCCTATACAGGCCTAACCCATACATAGAGGGGGTGCATTGCTAACTGTTTATATCGCAGATAGACCCATGATTTGAGATCTGGGTTTCACTACATATCATATGATAGAAATAATCAAGACACATGTAGTTTTTAAATGTAAAACTATCCATTTAGGTCGAAACCATATGTAGAGGGGCATTTTTTCCATTTATATTGTGGTCAGACTAGGGATTTGAAATCTAGGCATCACTATGTATCTTGTGATAATAGGAATCAAGCTACATATAGTTGTTGAAAAGGAACATGATTTAGGATGTTATGAATCACACATAGGGATGTGAGTAATTAATTTTGTTTTCACATATACCAAGATCATGTGTAGTGAACCATCCATGAAGTAACATCCTAAATGAAATTTAATATCATGCAATAAATACAACTTCCATTCAGTTTAACGTCATACAGTGAGGATGAATTCTATGAAATTTAAAATCATACGGTAAGGATGTCTTCCATTCAGTTTAACAATATGTGGTATGGAATAAAGATTTTGTTTAGTTTAAATTCTTTGTTCAAGGACATGGGATTCCATGCAGTTTAAAGTCTTACTTCTAGGAATTGGGATGTAATGTAGTTTAAAGTCTTATGATTAGAACATGGGATGTTGTGTAGTTTAAATTCCTACTACCATGACATGGGATGTTGTGAAAATTAGAGTCTTGTGGTATAGTTTAGAGTCTTAATGCTAATACTTCTAATGTTGTGCAATTTAGAGTCATTCTACCATGACATAGGATTCTTGAAAAAATCTATGATGATACATCTTAAGAAACCATTCATTTTAGGGAGGCCTAATGAATTCCCCATCCATTAGGGCCAATGAGTAATATCTCATGGAATAAACATTATTTTTTATGTAAGAACATTCCCACATGGATTCTATATTTAAAGGATTCATTCCTGGTATCATTGAGGTTTTGAGAACCAATAATAGTTCCCCTTAAAGTAATGAGCAGGGAAGAGTTTTTTTTATTGGAGTCTTTCATAATTTTATCCCATGATTTATCATGGTGTTATAAAATTTAAGGATTCCATATCTAATGATATTCACTACATTGGGGATAGTGTAACGATAAATTCACCATACATGCCTCATCCTCAGAGATGAACGTCTAATAAAGATTTTACAATTAGTCAAATGAGAGTTGTTAGGGTACAAATACAAACATGTCATAGTAATTTGTCATACTCTTCTGATCATGGGTCTTGGGACATAGAGAACACAACAATGTACTCTGATAATGGTGTGTATTTATGGTCTACCGGTGACTCTCTTATCCTTGATAGAGGATGAGCCTATCCTTTAATCTTTGATTAGACTCCCACATATTCTGGAATAGGTAAGGCATGCAATCATTATAAATCTCATTTGAGATCTCATAATCGGATGATTTGATGAGACAAAACATGGTTTGGAGGTTTTTCTAGACTAACTCTCTCAATATATCCTTTTTGGCCTCTTCTTCATTAGGGTTGTTTTCTTGCATTCTCTTGGTCGTTAGAATATTTTTTAAAATGTATTTTATTGATGTGGGTATGTGTTCCCACTCTTATCCTCCTCATGTGATCAAAATATATTGATGAGCATTATGCATAGGGGTGTAGATCTATGATTACCCCATTATTTCTTCCTGAATATGATAAAAACACTATTTAAGCTAGAAGGGACATGATCTTAATCTCTTTGATCCATAGATTTCTTCATTTTCTGAGATTTCCATGATTCCCAAATATGATTTTTAAAGGAGGTGACATGTTGGGTAACACTTTCCATAGGATACTGAGAGACATTATCAGTTTTTTATATTAATTGGATCGATATTTTACTATATTGGTGGCACATTAATGGAAACTATAATTTCCACATGATGTGGATGATATATTTGAAATATTGATATGATTCATATTTCATCATCGTGTGATAGGTACATGTTTCATGTCATTTCACATCATTTGTAAGGTATGTTATTGTGTAGATTAACATCATACGACTAGGATATACCCTTCCACAACCTATTAGTAGGGAAAATTTTATGATTTAGCTTGGATGAAACTTATGCATATTTCATGAGTTTTGGGATCCTATAACTCTATAATGCCTTCAATTTCCTAATTCTAAATCCAATATTTAAATCTAAATCAACTCTCTATTGTGTTCATGAGACATCAGTGGTAGGGGAAGTGATTTCCATGGCCTTTCTCACCGACCCTCCTTATTTTTCGGAGTTCTGTCAAATAATTATTCATGGAATAATAAAATTACATGGGATAGGATTTGTTTGGATGTAATATAATTTGATTCATCATTCTCTGAGAGTGGTTTTCCAATCACTGGGAGATATGTGGATCATGTTATGTTTCGAAACTTGTGTTCCCTATTCAATGTTCTCACACAACTAGACTGTGGACTCGGGTTTCAGTGGTTACAACATACCCTCATCTGTATTATTATAAAGATAGTAATTAATAGTAAAGTAACTCTCTATTATATACCCAAGATAATGGTGGTATGGGTTGTGATTTTCATGTCCTATCAATCCCACAACACTCAACATTTGCATTACTGGGAGTTTTATGAAATCAGATTCCATGGCATAGTCAAATTGCATGGGGATTGTTTTGGTTAGAAGGATTATACCTTTCAATGTTATTCATCAAGAGATGGGTGACCATGTTACTTATATCATGTGACACATATACCTTTGTTGGTGTAGGAACGTGGATATTATAGGAGTTCAGGGTGCCTAGCCCTGATATTTATTTGTTCGGTGGCATGTGTTGAAGCATTAGGGGCCTTAGATGATGTAGATTCTTCCAAATGATTAAAGTAACCTAACTCTCCTAAAGGATTTGTGGAAATTGCTGAGGTTGGATGGTTTCTTGAGAACCCCTAATGAGGGGGGGGAATATGGAAGTCCATAGACCTATGGGTGGAGAGTCTTGAGATTATAGAAATTATCCCATTTCTATAGGCTAGGGTGAGGTGGAATAATGCTTGGATTTAACCTAATGAAGGGATGAATAATATGAAAATTCCCCCATCCCTATGGGTTAGGACACTTCACTATAAGGCATACCTCTATAGGAAGGTGCTGATGTGTTATTCTGATGAAGGGTTCTAATGTTAATTCCCACAATTATTTCCCATAGAATCTTATTCTATCAATTGAGCTGGGTGATCCATTAGTCCAGTAAAATTTCCCTTTCATCGTTAAGGGGTTGAAGAGATGAAGTCAGGAATACAGCCTCACATCTATCAATGGTAGGATGAGTGGATGATGATGGGAGTCTCGGCATGGACCCTAAATACTAAATCCACTATTTTCACTGGCCATATCCTCCATTGACATTACACTTGGAATCACCAACATGGTTGATAATACCTTCTATAGATACATGAAATATACTATTGATCCCTTCTTTTCCTATATCAAAGGCATAAGGAGGGATAATATACTATTACTCAAATGACATCAAAAGGGTTTGATTATACTCTTTATTAGTGTGCTAATTTGAATATGATGAGAATTTCTCATATTATTTTGATATCATATTGATAGAGACATGAGAAAGTTGGTTCTCCTCTTTAATGAAGTATCTTGTTTGACGGATCAGTGGTCGATATGTATTATTTTGGGATGGTTCCAATAGTGTCATTTTGTGGGTCATCACCCATTTTAATATTTGGTCGGTCGGTGCATTTTGTATTATTTATTAAATTAGTGCCCATATTGAATATGATCATAGGGAAAAGAAAGAAACAAAATACGCCTATCCTTGTGGGTTGGGGTTCTACCTCAGATTCCACAGTCACTAATGATAGCTATGATGAAGTAAAATTCTTCTAGCTAGTAATGGTATAGGATTGATTCTAGGAAACTATCAAGATACTTTAGTGGGCCTCTAAAAATATTGTGATGAAATAGATATAATACTTCTATGGAGTTTCATTGTTTGGATACCATAGGTAGGCTCTCTCATTAGATCCCCCAATTTATATGGTTAGGATGGTTCCGATATCCTCTATAACACCCTATGGACTTGTGGTAATATGATGATGATGATGTCCAGAATGTATAAGATCCCTCCTAGGTAACTCCTTATCGGTTTATTTGGTGTAATTATTTCCCTTATACATATCCCTGAGGTAGGGATGGTATTTATTTTTGTGATCTAGGGATAACCTCTCAAACAATTAAATGTGACAACATGGTCCATCTCCTCTCCTACATCCTATCATGTGAATGATGGTTGTTGGGGTATTCATCCTTTTTAGGATTTAATTAGCTGATTCTAAATTTAGGATGGATCCGTTTATGTGGTACTCTCAAAATAAGAAATTCACCAACTAATACTAGATTTGTTTCACTAGTGATAGTTTACATCAATTCCAAGGCTTCCGTGGAGGATAATTCACATGATCAGTGTGTCAAGTGGTTGTTCATAGTGAATTGAGATGTTTTTCAAGAATTAAAAACTTTTACAACAGTCTTGAAATCCATTGGCATATTTGATGATTCCATTTGGATTGTATAGTGTCTAAAAATTCTTGTAGAGGAAACATGACGCCTTATTAGTGCAACATAATATATAATATAACATGGTCGATCAATTACTTACATAGTTAAATGATAAATAGATTCTCCCTTCTCTTATTAAAGGTTCAAAATAGTTAAAATATTTCACATCAAGTTCACCATAGTGTTTCCTGAAATATTTGGAAAAAAATGGCCTAATGGGAAATGGGGTGTCTATCCTTTTAGACCCATGAAAAGGATGAAATAATTAAAGGATTTATCATCAGTTTCACCATTTAGTTTCCTAAAAAATATTGATGCATTCCCCAAACACTTATTTGTGGATGATTGAGGGTGGTTCCATAATCATTTTCATATCATTTTCTATTTTTATCTCTAACAAAAACTCTCAATGATTTCTATATCCATGAAAAGTCCTAAACATGCTTTCCAAAGGCATGTTATCAATTTGGGTTTCAAACCCAATGACACTTAATAACTCACATTGGTCAAGAATATGGGAGGTTGGGATCATCCCTCCCTTTGGGGGAGTTATTTCCTATTCCGGGACTCTCTTATAGATTTTAGATATGTTCATGAAATCCTTCCCAATCCCCAATATGAGACTCGTTACCCCTATGCCATCAACTTGATCAAGACCATGTGTTGATGGGAACAATTGTGCGTTCCATGGGTTCTCGATGATTATATTTTTCATTATAGATGATTTAGTTTATAGCCAAGTTTAGACACTCTGGAATTTATTATCATTCTGTGAGGTGGTTGGTGTCTTGGGGATGGGATTGAACCACTATGAGGCATCCTACGTATCTTGTGAGGATAGGAATCAAAATCCACATAGTTCTTTTGACATGTTTTAAGCTCAAATGAAATTACTATATCATACAATTTAACATCGTGCGATAAGAACATATGCATAGGGATCAATCCTTGAGGAGACATCCTATGTATCCTATTAAGACTAGAATCAGAGTCTACATAGTTCAACTTCCGGGTGTCTGTATCATAAATTATGTGAAAAAAGAGGCCTTGAGTGGGACTTCTGCATATAAGGCTACCCTGAATTTCCTCCACAGGAGTATGACCCTTTGAGTGAATATGAGATGTAATGGGGCTTACATCACAAGTAGGGACCATACTAGGGGAATTCTTATCATGTTATTACTACAATTATCATTGGTATTTGTTTCCATGTGAGTCATGCTCGGCATGAGAAAAAAAAATATAGCATCATATTAGACACATCACATGAGAGAAAATTTATATTAGGCTTACACATTAATGTTTCCCTTAGATAGGTATGATTACCATTCTCATGGAGAATATGGTAGAGATATCAAATATTATGTAGGTTTCCTACATATCCTGTTTATAACAGGAATCATAGTCCTCATAGTTCAGTTCATCCCTAAACTGCTAATTGGTTTAAGGTACTTAATGGCATGGTTAAGGCTAATATTGAAGAGGAAACCCACATATAAACCCACATATTATCTGTCGATGGACATGGAAGGATGATAGACTCACTATAGGATTTAGGTTCCATGATTCAAGGTAATTGGAATATACAGAAGCTTACACTAGAGTGGACGCCCATTGGATTTCAGGACATAGGAAGGAATCCTACATATCCTATTTGGACAAGAATCAAAGTGCACATAGTTCAGTATGTTCCTAACTCGATGATGTGTTATAATGGGTGATTAAACTCGAGGGTATTATTATTATAGTCAAGGTTTAAGAAAGTTATGTATTTATACCATGATGGATTTATATTGGATCTTGGACCTTAGGAAGGCGTCCTACGTATCTTGTTTGGACAAGTATCAGAGTTCTCATAGTTAAATTCTTTCCAAACCCACTGATGGGATGGAATTGGTGATTACAGTCAAGGAAATTATTGTTATACCTGAGATTTAGAAAATTTAAGGAATTATATGATGATGGATACTCATGTTTCATAGGCATTTTTTATCACCTAACGAATAAATAATGTTGGTGAATGTGGAAGGTCTTCCAAAGTGTTTGGTATGAACTAAATACTCCATTGGAATCATGACATAGATAGGGTTGCATGATTTCATAACCCTAACCCATTAATGACACTTGTAACACCCCAATCATCCACGATACACTTCTCTTTGAATAATATGATAGCTTGCGCTGTATAAAACTTCGAGTTCTAACACACCACGACCAATCAAACTATCCATTATGAATAGTAATACCCACTTTATGAAATTTTATAAATTTTATTTTTCAAAATGGACTTCATTTTTGGATTCTAAATATCAAAATTAGCTAAGGAGTGAATTTTTGGTATTTTTCTGAAAATGTTCAATTTTTGATGAATACTGAAAAACACTACGTTAGTGTTTTAAACCAACTTTTTATTTAAATAATTAGTTATTTTATTTGAATTTATTTTATTTCAAAATAGATACATAATACCTATATAATTCTTATTTAATTAATTGGAGTTATTTTATAATACTATTAGAGGTGTAAAATTTTATTGAACGTTTTACCGTCTTTTACCCACCTTTTAGGCACATTTGAAAATTTGCATAAAACGTATTTTTACCGCTAATTTGAATTGAATTTAAAATTTCCGAGAGACAAGGTTCACATCATTAAGTAGAATTTGGTTGTATAAGATGAAAATAATTTTTGGTGAATAGTATCTTTTGACTTTTATTTACCACGGTTAAAAGTAAATATGGTAATTAAAGGTTAAACTGATATTATAATTACCCTAAAAACTATACTAATTATATTTGATAAGTGTATTTAGACCAAAATAAACCTTAGGAATAAAATATTATCCTTTTGGTCCACTTTAATTAGATTGGGACAGTTTTTATTATTTTATTTAAAGAAGAGTTAAAAGTGTGAAATTCAAAGATTAATAACTAAACCATTTTTAATGTAGGGTTATACATAAGATAATTTAGACTATAAAAATTCCTTATAAATCTAAAAATATTTCCAACATGATGGTATTTTATTTATAATTGTAGACATTAAATAATTAAATTTATTTACGATACAATGATTATGCAAAAATTACGTTATTAATGAAAGATTAAAATAATTGATATTATAAATATCCAAATAAATGTAAATTGATAATTCTTACGAATTAAAAAAAATTATAGGTTTTTATGAAATGTTAGTGTTTATTAAATAAATGTTCTTTGAAGTGATAAAGTTTTTATGACTCTCAAAAATAAAATACCAAATAGTGTCAAAATTGACATACATGAGTTTTTAAAACAAATACTATATTATTAATTGATATAAAATTCATAGAAATATATGTTTCAGAAAAAGGACTCTGATAAGGTTAGATATATTAATAATGAACCACTTGGGGTTCGATTGGGTTTTTATAGTTTGTTTATTAACCATTTATTATAATAATAGAATAATACATGGTAAAAGGTAAACTACTTAACTAAGAGTTAAATCTAAAAGATAAGGTTAATATGGTGACCTCAACTTGTCTGAAACCTATTGGTTGAGATTTTTTAGACCCATACCACCTTAGATTCAAAATAAATCATTTTGGAGCAATTATAAACCGAATATGATTGTATAATAAAATAATATTTCAAGCATTTTGTAAAGTGACCCTCACCTCTCTTATAATAGGGTACTTCCCCTTATCTCAAAATCACACCTCCAAAGCAATTTGGCTCAGAAAAACCCAACTAAAATATCCTCCCAACTATACGGAATTCGGCCTAGAGGGCCTACTTCGATCAATAATCCAACCTATGGAGCCCTTTTGATTAACTCAAAAGGAAACACCCGAAGAAGAGGTAATAATTTCACCACCTCTTTCAGTGTTCTTTTCTTCTTCCACATCCTATTTCTTTGTTGTTTCCATACAAAAAAACTAACTCCAGTACCTTATACATACTTTTATTTTATTATAAATATGTTACAACCATATTAATTATTCTATCTATCCTATGAATGACAAGTCACCTTACGTGCGTGCGTATGGCTTACCGTCTCCACGTCGTGGTGTAGTTTGTTATTCAAACACTTCATTATTTGGATGGGTATAATAATGTGTATAGCTGATTTAAACTATAAATATAACATGTTAATAATTCATTATATAAGATATAACATCCAATTACATATGATTTCACCATCAATAGAATGATATTTTTCCTCGTGCGTACGTACGGATTACCGTCTCCACGAACACGATAAAATTCATTCCCCATCATAATAATTCAAGAATAAGTATCATTTTATGATTAAAAATAACATTTGTGAACTTAATATCAATATTTATATTAATCAAATACATCCTATACAAAACAAAAATGGCTTACATAACCAAACATGTTAAGGAAAACGAATCAGTTAACACCCAAAACAATGATACTACTGAAATATTATTAACAAAGAAATATTAGAAGATCATATATGATATCATATTTATGTATTTTGTTCTTGTATAATTTAATAAAAATTATTTAACTATTATGCAAAAGGTTAACATACCCTTGATCAAGGAAAAGTACAAGGTAAGGGTTAATTCTACAATCTCTTCATTATTCGAGGTTGTTTATACGTGAGTATCTACTGAGACCTATTTATCATCCACATATGTGTTTCTTAACAATTTATTTCAAAACATTTTTACTATTTCCTAGACTACGGTTTAAAGTCATTTATACCATTTTTTAACTTTTTATGACATGTTTATAAAGTAATCTTTCCGTTATTTTCCAAACAAGGTCCTTTATAACCTTTTAGACAAAATTAAGGGAAGAATGTTTTTTAACTTATACGGCGGGTGAAACTATTTTCCACCGTTCTAACTCCTTCAAAGATTCCCTCACAATCTTATAATAATATTTTTAAAAGAAATTTTTTCTTCTAAAATTACTCGAATTTTAAATTATTTCCAAATAGAAAGTGATATTTCTCTCAAATAGTTTTGATTTCATCTATGTCAACAACCTTTGATGAATTTTAAACTTTTTTGAAGTTGATTTATTATAATAGAATCTTTCATTTATATTGAAGGGTTTTAGTGATATGTTTTATTATGGATGTGTTATTTTTATACCATTTATCGTTTGTGGTTAAATTATTAATATTTCGTAAGTAATTTTTAATACAAATGTTTATGTTATATTTCAACCTATTCATATGAGGAATACATTGGACTTAGTATGTGATGGGTGGAGCCCACTATAACTGCTCGATGCATCAGTAGGTCTCATGAGACAAACTATTGTCTTGGAACAAGGCCATGAAAAAATCTTATTTGTATTATTGGCACAAGGCCTTGACTATGTGGTTATGATGTCTGAAATTATGCATTCCATCATAATGAAATTTTATATTGATATTACATGTGATTATTCAACTACTATAATTTCCCTAGAAATACGTAAATGAAATTATTTGATTTATCTTTTCCATATTATGCTAATGTTTATGTTTAAAAGGCCTGAGTTTTAGTCTTATACATTTCCTTAAATGTTTATGCTTATTTATGAATGTTTCTGCTATATTTTTTTCCTTACTGAGCCCCTGATCTCACCCATTTATATGTTTTATTTTTTCCAGTATGAAAATAATTATATTATGAGTTCCCTGTAGGGGTATTCTAAGGGAGATTATTTTCTTGAAAGGAGACTAAATATAGTTTTTTATTTCATGATGAAATGTAAAACTTCTATATGTATCTAGTACTTCCAATGCTACTAAACTGATCGGTCATTCGGGACATAATTCCGTGAATCATTCCAATGTTATGTAATAATGAACCCACTCTGGGTAACTAGGGTCGGGGCGTTAAAATTGGTATCAGAGAATGTTTAGTACAAACTTGGAAACTAGATTTAGAGAAACTCTCATTACAGAACATTACCCTAAGATAGACTTTGAGGATTAGTATAGAAGAACTTCATAGAATTTTGTTAATGTAGATATTTTGTGAGTTTTCCGAGGAATAAATACATGTTTGGATATGATCTGGTAGAGGCGGATCTAGCACAGATGTACCTAAGTGTGAAAAATCTGACAAGGAGTTTCGGGCTTGACTCGGGGTATCCTGGTACACGACAACGGGCCTTGCTGCACTCTTGGTTATGACACTGCTGGGGGGTATGCTTAGGATAATCCACATTTTCATTAAAACCCATTATAATGGATTTATGAGTATATAACTCCTCAAAGAAAACATTTTCTAATTATGGATTATATCCATAAACTGTTCAATTTATGTTAAGCGTTCTACAAGTTTGGAATTATGTATTGCGATTCATAAACTAGTCTAGTGTATGACATTGTTTAGAAATGTCTCCTAGTGGAAGGAATAGAAACCATATAAAGGCACGTAATCCATGTAGGTATTTCCCTCATAATCAATATAATTAGTGTATATGGTGATGCAACTGGTGTTGATCAGCTTGTCACCATACTGGGACAACTCAATCAGGTTATGAATAATAACCTTACCCGTATGGAGTACCCTGATCGACAACACTGTGGATCAATGTTAGATCGCTTCATGAGGAAACAACCACCAACATTAAATAGGACTACAAATCCATTTGTAGCTGAGTAATGGATAAGTTCCTTTGAGAAAATATTTCATTCTTTGGGGAGTATAAAAATGGAAAAAAATTTCATGGCATTTTATCACCTCATAGGAGATGCAGATCAATGGTGGTCATTATTTCAAAACACAAAGGAAGACGAAGAAGTATCAAATATAGAATGGAGGGAGTTTAAACAGATTTTATTAGAAAAATAATTTCCTTGTGACCATCGAGCGGATATGGAAAGATATTTTTTGAGTCTGAGGAAAAAAGAGGATGAAAACGTTGCAATGTATGAGTCTAACTTTACAAGGATAGCAAGGCATGAAACAGATGATATACGTAATCCAAGGAGCAATATTGATCGATTATTTGATGGGTTTAAACCATTTCTCTGTCAAGAATTAGTCTCATAGTCCTTCTCAACATATGAAGATATTGTCTCATGTGCTATCAAGACAGAAAAGTAATTCTATATGTCTTATGAATTTAAATAAAAGAAAGAGAAGAAGAGATATGATGAAAACTCTAGAGATGGAAATAAGGGGGAAAAGGGGAAAGTTGAATTTACATCATGTAGTAAATGTGGGAAGAAACACCCCGGTACTTTCTTGAAGAGAATGGGGGTCTGTTACAAGTGTGGTGAAAAAGGCCACTAAGCTCATGATTGTAAGGGAAAGAAATAGGATATCAATGTTTAATGCTAAAATTTCAAAGAAATGGTGCATTATGAAAATTAATTTCCTAAGCCCCAAGGAAACATACCTCAGAAAATTCCAACAGAGCAAGGCCAAGCTTATGCGATCAATACTGCTCAGGTTGATGCTCCGAATGACGTTGTGGCAGGTAATTTAATGTTTTCCTTCAATATAGCCAATGATTTATTTGATTTCAGATCATCGCATTTTTTCATATGTTCCCAGTTTGCTAAGGAAATTAGATATTTCCAATTTAATTTAAAAAAGAAGTTGTCAGTCAAAACTCATAAGGGAAGTATCATTGCAATAATGTTTTGTGAATCGGTCCCCATTAAGTCATATACATTTTTTTATCTACTGATCTAATCATCATTACCATGATTGAATTTGATATAATCCTCGATATGGATTGGATTTTGAACCATTATGTGAAAATATTTTGTAAGAAGAAGGAGGTTACAATTTTATATGATGATAAGGAGTACCTTATCTTTAGAGCAGAAAAGTCACCACCAAATTCTTATCTAGATCCACCCCTGTAGCTCTACTAAGTTCAATTATTAGGCAGGAAGAGAATGAAATAACTATAAGTGAGGAAAATAATTTTCAAATATAGGACGTACCTGTTATTCAAAAATATGTTGATGTGTTTCCAGAGGATTTACCTGGACATCCTCTAGAATTAGAAATTTATTTTTCTATTAATTTAATTCCTGGTTCAAGGACCATATCAAATAACCCTTATATAATGGAAATTGTGGAAATAGTGGAACTAAAGAAACAACTAGTGGAATTTAGTAATAATGTATTTATTGGCCCTAATGTTTCTCTATGGGGAGCCCCTATTATTTTTGTTAAGAAGAAATATGGATCTATGAGGTTGTGCATTGACTACAGGGAGATCAATGCTATAACATTAAAAAATAAGTATCCCTTACCTCGCATTGATTATTTTTTCGATCAACATCATGGGACTCAATATTTTTCAATGATTGAACTAAGATCTGGATATCATCAGTTGTGAGTGAATAAGGAAGACAATCCAAAAATATCATTTTGAACCAGGTACTAGCATTACAGGTTTACAGTAATGCCTTTTGGACTCACTAATGCAACCTCTATTTTAATGGATCTAATGAATAGATTTTTGAAGGAATATCTTGATGAATTTGTAGTGTTATTTATTGATTATATCTTGGTATACTAAAAAACCTACGAAGATCATGAAAATCACTTGTGAACTATTCTGAAAATCCTTAGAAGAAATGAATTATATGGGAAGTTTATCAAGTATGAATTCTGGCATCAGGAAATGTATTTCCTCGTCCATATTGTCTCTAAGTATGGAATCTCTGTTGAGCCTTCTAAGACAAGATAAATAAAATAATATCCAACACCAATGAGTATAACTGAGGTACATAGTTTTATTGGTTTAGCAGGTTATTATCGGTATTCCATCCAGAATATTTCCTAATTGGCTAACCCATAAACCAAGATCTTGCGTAAAGGGGTAAAATATGTTTATACAAAAGAGTGTGAATAATGTTTTGAATAACTAAAGAGAATATTATTCAATTATCTTATATTGACAATACCAATGAGGAATGATGTGTTTGTTATTTATAGTGATTCTTCAAAGAAAGGACATGGTTGTGTCCTTATGTAAAATGATAGAGTTATTTTCTATGCATCACAACAGCTAAAATTTCATGAAAAAACTATCCCAATCATGATCTTGAGTTAGCAGCTATAATATTTTCATTGAATACATCGAGACACTATCTCTATGGTGGAAAATGTGAGATATATACCGATCAAAAGAGTTTGAAGTTTATTTTCTCAAAAAAGGAACTCATCATGAGGTAAAGACGATGGATAAAACTACTGAAAGATTATGAGTTCACTTTACACTACCACCCAGGGAAGGCAAATAAGGTGGAATATTCTTCGAACAGAAAAGATCTTGGATTTTTTAACAAGATGAGAGTTGAAAGGGATCCTATGTTCATGGATCTAGTAAAGATGGATATAGGAATAATAATGGAAGGTAAAACATCAATACTCTTTCAAATTATGTCCAATCCAACTTTACTAGAAAGGATAAAAAGTTCTCAAACTGGTTATGAGGAGTTTCATAAGAAAATTAAAGCTGGGAATGATGGGATATTGATTAACTTCGTATATGAAGATGAAATTTTGAAATTTGGGAAGAGACGTTATGTTCCGGACATACCTAATCGAAAAAAGGAATTGTTGGATGATTCTTATAGCTGTAATTTCTCTATACACCCTAGTAGCACTAAGATGTATAGAGATTTGATGGAACATTTTTGGTGGGACAACATGAAGAGGGAGATTGTTTATTATGTGTCAAGATGTATGGGTTTTCAACATGTGAAGGCTGGAAGACAACATCCTAGAGGATTCATGCAACCTCTTACCATACCTGAGTGGAAATGAGATGATATTACGATAGACTTTGTCATGGGACTATCAATGACTCTTAGAAGTAATGATACAATATGGGTCATTGTTGATCTTCTTACCAAGTCATCACATTTTCTTGCTATAAGAGAAGATTTACCACTTAAATGTTTTTCAAAAATATATATTAATGATGTTGTAAGACTTCCTGGAATACCCCTATCGATTGTTTCTGATCATGATTTCCATTTTACATCAAGATTATGGAAAAGTATTTTGAAGGCCTTGGATACTAAACATCATTTGAGTACTAACTACCACCCTCAGACTGAT
This sequence comes from Viscum album, assembly GCA_963277665.1. Lineage (NCBI taxonomy): Eukaryota > Viridiplantae > Streptophyta > Magnoliopsida > Santalales > Viscaceae > Viscum > Viscum album. The sequence continues at coordinate 1,444,766,948 of OY728145.1, read as the reverse complement.
GGAAAATCAGAACAGACTATTCAAACCTTAAAATAAATGTTGAGATCTTGAACACTTGACATTCAAGGTATGTGGGATCAATATGTACCTCTGGTAGAATTTTCCTATAACAATAGTTTCCATTCAAGTATTCAGAAGACACCATATGAAGCGTTATATGGAAAGAGATGTGACACACCAACTTGTTGGGATGATGTTGGTGAAATAAAACTCGTAGGCCCATAACATGTTAAGGAAACAATGGAAAAGGTGAAGGTTATCCAAAACCACACCAAAGCATCTCAAAGTAAGCAAAAGAGATATGCTGATAAACGATGGAAAGATTTAGAATTTCAAGTAAAAGATCATGTTTTATTGAAGGTTCCTCCATTGAAGGGTGTCAGATGATTCGGTACGAAGGGAAAATTACATCCCAAGTACATCAGACCTTTCAAAATCCTAGATCAAATTGGATTTGTAGCTTATCAATTGGAAATTTTACCAAGTCTCTCTATAGTTCATGACGTGTTCCATGTATCACTATTGAGAAAATACATGCTTGAACAAATGAAGGTACTCACCTATGAATAAAAAAAACCGGAACCCGACCTATATTATTGCGAAGAGCCTATCAGAATTCATGAAACTAGGGAACAGGTGTGGAGAAACTGGACGACTAGTCTGGTGAAAGTTTTGTGGAGAAACCATAAGATGGAAGAGGAAACATGGGAACCCTAGGAAATTATGATGAAGAACCACCCAAATCTCTTTATGAAAAAATATTCTAGAAATTTTGAGGTCAAAATTATTTGAAGGAGGGAAGAATTTAACACCCCAATCTTCCACGGTATGCTTCTCATTGAATAATGTGATAGCTTGCACTGTACACAACTTCGAGTTCAAACACACCACGACCAATCAAACTAGCCGTTATGAATAGTAATACCCACTTTTTGAAATTTTATAAATTTTATTTTTCAAAATGGACTTCATTTTTGGATTCAAAATATCAAAATTATATTAGGGTGAATTTTTGGTATTTTTCTAAAAAATTTCAATTTTTGATGAATAGTGAAAGACACTGCGTTATTGTTTAAAACTGACTTTTTATTTAAATAATTAGTAATTTTATTTAAATTTATTTTATGTCAAAATAGATAAATAGTACCTATATAGTTTCTATTTAATTAATTGGAGTTATTTTATAATAATATTAGAGGTATAAAATTTTATTAAACTTTTTACTGTCTTTTACCCACATTCTAGGCACATTTGCAAATTTGCATAAAACGTAATTTTACCACTTTTTTGAACTGAATTTAAAAACTCCTAGATACACAGTTGATATAACTATGTAAAATGTTGTTCTATAATATGAACATAAATTTTGGGGAATAGTAACTTTTGACTTCTATTTACCACTGTTAAAAGTCAATATGGCAATAAAAGGTTAAAATGATATTATAATTACCCTAACAACTATACTAATTCTATTGGATAAGTTTATTTCGACCAAAATAAACCATAGGAATAAAATATTATCCTTTTGGTGAACTTTTATTAGATTAAGACATTTGTTATTATTTTATTCAAAGAAGAGTTAAAAGTGTGAAATTCAAAGATTAATAACTAAACCATTTTTAATATAGGGTTATACATAAGATAAAATCAACTATAAATTTTCATTATAAATTTAAAACTATTTCCTACATCATGGTATTTTAAATATAATTTTTATACATTAAATAATTAAATTTATTTACGATACAATGATGATGCAATAATTACACTATTAATGAAAGATTAAAATAATTGATATTATAAATATCAAAATAAATGTAAATTGAGACTTATGATGAATTAAAAAATAATTATAGGTTATTATGACATGTTATAATTTAATAAATATTTTTTTTAAGTGATAAAGTTGTTATGACGTTCACAAAAATAAAATACCAAATAGTGTCAAAATTGACATAAATGAGTTTTTAAAACAAATACTATATTATTAATTGATATAATATTCCTAAAAATATATGTTTTGCCCAAAGGACTTATATAATGTTAGATATATTAATAATTAACCACTTGGGGTTCTATTGGATTTTTATAGTAATTTTGTTAACCATTTATTATAATAATACAAGAATACATGGTAAACGTTAAACTATTTAACTAAGAGTTAAATATAAAAGATAAGGTTAATATGGTGACCTAAACCTGTATAAAACCTATTGGTTGAGATTTTTTAGACCCATACCCACCTTATATTCTAAATAAATCATTTTTAGCCATTATAAACCAAATATTATTGTATAATAAAATAATATTTCAAACATTTCGTAAAGTGACCCTCACCTCTCTTATAAAAGGGTACTCCTCCTTCTCTCAAAATCACACCTCCAAAGAAATTTGACTCTACCAAACACTGATAGAATATCCTCCCAACTATCCTTATTTCGACATAGAGGGCCTACTTTGGTCAATAATCCAACCTATGGAGCCCTTTTGATCAACTCAAAAGGAAACACCCGAAGAAGTAATAACTTCACCACCTCTTTCAGTGTTTTTTTCTTCTACCACTTCCTCTTTATTTTTTGTTTCTATACCAAAATAATAACTCCAGTACCTTATACATACTGTTATGTTATTATAAGTATGGTAAAACCATATTAATTATTCTATCCATCCTATGAATGACAAGTCACCATATGTGCGTGCGTACGGCTTACCGTCTCCAAGTCGTGGTGTAATTTGTTATTCAAACACTTCATTATTTGGATGGGTATAATAATGTGTATAACTGATTTAAATAATAAATATAACATGTTAATAATTCAGTATATATTATATAACATCCAATTACATATGATTTCACCAAAAATAGAATGATATTGTTTCTCGTGCGTATGTGCGGATTACCGTCTCCATGAACCCGATAAAATTCATTACCCATCATAATCATTCAAGAATAATTTTCATTTTATAATTAAAAATAATTTTTATGAACCTAATATAATTCTGGATATAAATCAAATAAATCCTATCCATGCTTACATAACTAATAATATAAAGGAAAACGAATCAGTTAACACCCAAAACAATGATACTACTGAAATATTATTACCAAAGAAATATTAGAAGATCATATATGAAGTCATGTTTATGTATTTGGTTCTTGTAAAATTTAATAACAATAATTTAACTATTATACAATAGGTTAACATACTCTTGATCAAGGAAAAGTACAAGGTAAGGGTTAAATCTACAATCTCTTCATTATCTGAGGTTGTTTATACATGAGTATCTACTGTGACCTATTTATCATCCACATATGTGTTTCTGAAAAATGATTTTCAAAACATTTTCACTATTTCCTAGACTATGCGTTAAAGTAATTTACACCATTGTTTGAATTTTTCTGACATGTTTATAAATAAATCTTTCCGTTGTTTTCCAAACAAGGTCCTTTATGACCTTTTAGACAAAAGTAAGGAAAGAATGTTTTTTAGCTTATACGGAGTGTGTGGATATTTTCTTCTGTTGTAACACCTTTGAAGCTTCCCTTACAATATTATAATAATATTTTCAAAATAAATATTTTCTTTAAAAGTTATAGGACTTTTAAATGATTTCCAAATAGAAAGAGATATTTCTCTAAAATAGTTATGATTTCATCTATGTCAACATCCTTTGATGAATTTTACACTTGTTTGAAGTTGATTTATTATGATACAATCTTACATATTGTATTGAGGGGTTTTTGTGGTATGTTTGACTGTGGATGTGTTATTTTTATACCATTCATGGTTTATAGTTAAATTATTAACATTCCTTATGTTATTTTTAATACGAATGTTTATGTTATGTTTCAACCTCTTCATATGAGGAATACATTGGACTTAGTAAGTGATGGGTGGAGCCCAATAAAACTCGTCGATGTACCGGTAGGTCTCATGAGACAAACTAGTGTCTTGGCACAAGGCCTTGATAAAATATTATTTGTATTATTGGCATGAGTCCTTGACTACGTGGTTATGATATCCAACATTATGCATTACATCATTATGAAATGGGCTATTGATATTACATGTTATTATTCGACTACTAGAATTTCCATGGAAATAAGTAAATGGAATTATTTGATTTATCTTTTCCATATTATTATCATGTTTTAGTTTAAAAGTCTTGTGTTTTAGTCTTATACATTTCCTTAAATGTTTATGCGTATTTATGAAAGTTTCTGCTATATTGTTATCTTTACTGAGCACCTCAGCTCACTCCTTTATAAGTTTTATTTTTCCTAGTATGCGAATAATTATATTATGACTGCCCTGCAGGGATAGTCTAAGGGAGATGATTTTCTTAAAAGGAGACACAATGTTGTTTTTTTATTTCATGATGTAATGTAAAACTATTGTATGTATCTAGTAATTCCAAGGCTACTAAACTGATCGGTCATTCAGGACATTATTCCTTGTATCATTTTAGTGTTATGTACCAATGAACCAACTATAGGTAACTAGGGTCGGGGTGTTACAGTTGGTATCAGCGGAAGTTTAGTACAACACTTAGAAACTAGATTTAGAAAAACACTAATTAAATAACATTACCCTAAGATAGAATTTATGGATTAGTATAAAAGAACTTCCTATAATGTTGGTAATGTAGATATTTTGTGAGTTTTCCAAACAATACATTCATGTCTTGACATGATCATGTAGAGGCGTCTCTAGCAGAGATATACCTAGGAGTGAAAACTCTAATAAGGAGTTTTGGGCTTGACCCAGGGCATCCTAGTACACAACAACAGGTCTTGCTGCACTCTTGGTTATGACACTCTTGGGGGGTATGCTTACGATAATTCACATTTTCATTAAAAACCACTATGAAGGATTTATGAGTATATAACTACTTAAAGAAAAAAAATTCTGATTATAGATTATATCCATACACTGTTCAATTTATGTTAAGTGTTTTACAAGTTTGGAATTATTTATTGTGATTCATAAACTAGTCTATTGTATGCCATTGTTTTGAAATGTCACCTAGTGGAAGGAATAAAAACCATATAAAGGAACATAATCCATGTAGGGATTTCCCTCATACTCAATATAATTAGTGTATATGGTGATGCAACTTGTTTTGATCAGATTATCACCAAACTGGGACAAATCAATCAGGTTATAAATAATAACCTTACCCATATAGAGCACCCTGATCCACAACACTGAGGATCAATGTTAGACCGCTTTAAGAAGAAACAACCACCAACATTAAATAAGACTACAAATCCATTTGTATATGAGAAATAGATAAGTTCTTTAGAGAAAATATTTCATTCTTTGGGTAGTAGTGAAAGGGAAAAAGTTTTCATGGAATTTTATCGCCTCATAGGAGATGCTGATCAATGATGGTCAGTATTTCAAAACACAAAGGAAGATGAAGAAGTATCAAATATGGAATGGATGATGTTTAAAGAGATTTTATTAGAAAAATAATTTCTTTGTGACCATCGAGCGGATATGGAAAGACAATTTCTAAGTCTGAGGAAAAAGGAGGATGAGAAAGTTGCAATGTATGAGGCTAAATTTACAAGGTTTGAAAGGCATGCAACAGATTATATACGTAACCCAAGGAGTAATATTGATCGATTTTTTGATGGGTTAAAACCATTTCTCTGTCAAGAATTAGTATCACAATCGTTCTCATCATATGAAGATATCGTATCATGTACTATTAAGACAGATAAGTAATTCTCTAAGTCTTATGAATTTAATGAAAAGCAATAGAAGAAGAGATCTGATGAACACTCATGAAATGAAAATAAGGGGGAAAAGGGAAAGTGTAATTTCCATCCTGTAGTAAATGTAGGAAGAAACACACCAGTACTTTCTTGAAGGGAATGGGAGTCTATTATAAGTGTGGTGAAAAAGGCCATCATGCTCATGATTGTAAGGGAACGAAATAGGCTATTAATATTGAATGCTACAATTTTAGAGAAATGGGGAATTATGCAAATTAATTTCCTATTCACTAAGGAAACAATCATCAGAAAAGTCCAATGGAGCAAGTCCAAGCTTATGTGATCAATACTGCTCAGGTTGAAGCTATGAATGAGGTGCTGGAAGGTAATTTAATGGTTTCATCTAATTTATCCAATTATTTATTTGATTATGGATCATCGCATTGTTTCATATCTTCCTAGTTTTCTATGAAAAATAGATATTTCCAGTTTGATTTAACAAGGAAGTTGTCAGTCAAAACTTCTAAGGAAAGTATCATTGCCTCAAAGTTTTGTGAATTGGTCCCCATTAGGGAATATAAATGGTCTTTATCTAATGATCTAATCATCATACCCATGATTTAATTTGGTATAATCCTTGGTATGGATTGGATTTCGGACCATGATGTGAAAATGTTCTGTAAGAAGAATGAGGTTATAATTTTCGATGATGACAAAAAGTACCTTATCTTTAGAGAAGAAAAGTCACCACCAGATTCTTATCTAGATCCACCCCCTATAGCTCTACTAAGTTTAATTATTGGGGAGGAAGAGAATTAAATAACTATGAGTGAGGAAAATAATGTTCAAATAGAGTATGTACCTATTTTTCAAAAAGATTTTGATGTGTTTCTAGAAGATTTACCTAGACATTCTCCAGAATGAGAAATTGAGTTTTCCATTGATTTAATTCCTGGTTCAAGTCCCATATCGAATACCCCTTATATAATGGCCATTGTAGAATTAGTGGAACTAAATAAACAACTAGAGGAATTGAGTAATAATGGATTTATTTTCCCTAGTATTTCTCCATCGGGAGCCCCTGTTATTTTTGTTAAGAATAAATATGAATCTATGAGGTTGTTCATTGAATACAGGGAGATCAATTCTATAATGTAACACCCCAAGCTTCCATGGTACACTTCTCTTTGAATAATAGAGCATCGTGTGTTGTACGCAACCTTGAGTTCTAACACACCACGACCAAATAAAAATAGCAGTTATGAATAGTAATACCCCCTTTTTGAAATTATATAAATTTTATATTTCAAAATGGACTTCATTTTTGTATTCGTAATATCGAAATTGCCCTAAGTTGAATTTTTTGTAATTTTCTGAGAACTTCCAATTTTTTATGAATAGTGAAAAATACTTAAAAACAACTTTTTTAATCAAAATAATTTATAGTGATAAATTATACTATTGAGTGGTTTTAAAGTGTAATTAGAATATATTTTTACCATTTTATCCAATGGTGGTCATTAGAATTAATTTCACTTTGAAATTGGACATAAACAATTGTCCATCTTTTGATATATATTGTTTCTTAAAAACACGCTATTTGTTGTGACAGCAGGAATTAATTATAAAATTAATTAATAAAACTTCTATTTTTGGAATTTTGTAAAATATACATCATTTTTGAATTCTGAATATCAATTACAGCTTAGGGTGAAATTTTGGCATTGTTCTGAAAAACTTCAATTTTTGATGAATAGTGAAACCACTAAGTGGTAGTTAAAAAACTGATTTTTCATTTAAATGAAACATTACCACTTCTGTGATTTTATTTTCAAAAATCCGACATACATGGTTTTCATTAGAATGTAAAATGTGGTTCAATGGGATTAAAATAATTTTTTGGTAAATAGTAACTTTTTAGTTTAATTAATCGCGATTAAAGGTAATTAGTGTAATTTAAGGTAAAGATAATGTTATAATAATATGAAATGACCTTTACACTTGTCCTACCCCTATTGGATGTGTCATGTCCGACCAAGAAAATCCATGGGTCAACTTTGGGACCCCATGGAGCCACTTTGGTAGGAAAATGACATAAATAACTTTTTATTTAATGTTAAAATAAAAATGTCACAAACATGAGTTCTTTTACTAAAACAATTTTTAAATGGGGTTATAAAAGTCATATTTTTTTACTATAAATATTCATTAGAAATATAAAAAGAGTTACTACGTCATGATATTTTTTTATAATTTTTAGACATTAAATAAATTAATATTTTTATGACACAATGATGATGCAGTGATTACCTCATTAATTAACAATTTAAATAAAATGAAAAGATAATGTAAACTATAAGGCTTAAACTTGTCAAAAACCTATTGTATGAGTATATTTATAACTATTATCACCTTATCCTTTATATATATCATTTTGGGATCTTTATAATCCAAAAATCATTTCATAATAAAGTAACATTTCAATCTTTCCAAGAGTGCCCCTCCTCTCCTCTTATAAAAGGCCCCCACCACTACCACTTTATTCACACCTTCAAGCCATTTGGCTCGGCCAACCTCTGCCCAAATACTCTCCAAAATTCAATATCTTACTCCTAGAAGCCTCACTTTGGGCAGAACTCTTCCCAAGGAAGCCTTTGGCTCAAATCAAAAAGAGCTTCCAGATTTTAAGGTAATGTCTTCTCTTATGTTATTTTGATTTATTTTGCTTCTCCAACCCCCTAAACTATTTTTATTAATTTCTTTTGTAACAACACCAGTATCCTAAATATACTAGGATGTTGTTATAATAAGGATTCGAGCTACACTTACACACACCTACATCTAGTGGTTAACGAAGATACTGTTTCTGTGGATGGAGAATTTCTGTCTCACGAAACGATGATTGTTCAACACTCATATAACACCTTCAAAGGTGGCCATTAAGATGTCACTATATTTATATATTATATATAATATGTTTATGTTTTACTTAAGCTTCTTTAACTTTCATTTATTGCATACCTTTATGGTTTCCATTATGGGTAAATGCGATATTTTCATTTTAGGAAGTGCAGACTACTGCCCCCTCAAAGTGATTTGAATCGTTAATGCCATATGTGGGATGTATAAAGGATGGATTAAATGGTATTATACATTATATTGTATTTTAATTATGGTATACATTTATTTAATTATAATTTCATTCCATTAAATATGAAATAGAAATGAAAGTAGCGTTCATGCGTACGTACGGCATACCGTCTCCATGAACGGTGCATTTCATTTCTTACCTCTAAATGTTATGTAATATTATAAATACATGTATATATTGGATATATAGGATATATATGATATATACATCATGAATATAATTCTAGAGATAATGGATATTCTACCACATAAACAACTTGTAATTATTAGAAGTTTATTGTTGACTCAAGTACCAAAGATCGACAAAACGACCGTTATTAACCTAAGTGACTACATAATTTTCGTAAAATTGTAATAAGTGATATAAAAGGGAAAATGAACTTTGAAAAGGTTCTTAAGAAAGTATATATTAACTCTAGTTTATTATTCAGTAGGTTAAAGAGTGGTCGAGTCAATTCAGACACGAGGTAAGGAAACTTCTTAACCCAATTTCTATTCTTTGGGTTAATCTCGAACTTTCAAATTATGTCATGATATTATTATATCCTATCTTGTATTTTTATTTTCATTATGTTTACTTATAGTGAATACACATAATATATCTATTTTATTTAAAAAATTATCTTTTTAAGGTACTTTGTCTCAATCTCCATTCATTGAGGCATATTTTGTTTTATACACAAATTTATTTTATACGGTGTATAAACCCCTTTGAATTTTACGTTTATTCAAAAGGAATCTTTTTATACGAAGAGTTTTACTAAATGAAAAAAAGGAATGATTTTATTGTCATACGTATGCGGCGACAACGACTTCTCCGCCGCCATAACCATTATTTGAGTTCCGGCTCCCTCTACAAGCCATAACTTTTTTTAAATGAAAAATAAATACCATGTTTTAATTTTCTTTTATTTTCCTATTGAAAATTCTTTTGATAGGGTTTTTATTATATCAATGTTTTTTATTGATATATTTTGATTGAAATGTGGAAATGTTATGTTTCTTTTATGCACGTTTTATGTGATACGATTAGGTTATGGTTTATGATATGTTTAAACCTGTTCATATGTGGAATGCATTGGAATTAATAAGTGACGGGTGGAGCCCGCTATAGCTCCTCGATGCTTCAGCAGGTCTCATTAGACAAACTAGTGTCTTGGCAGGAGGCCTTGAAAAAATCTTATTTGTGGTCTTGGCACAAGGCCTTGTCTATGTGGTTATGATAGTCTGGCATTATGCATTACTTCATTATGAAAGTGGTTATTGATATTTCATGTGATTATTCGAACAGTAGAATATCCATGTGAATAAGTAAATGGCATTATCTCATTTTACATTTTCCATATTATGTTGAAGTTCAAGTTTAAAAGGCTTTTGTTTTAGTTACACATTTCCTTAAATGTTTATGTTTATTTATGAAAGCTTCCGCTATATTGTTATCCTTACTGAGCATCTGAGCTCACCCATTTCAATGTTTTAATTTTTCCAGGATGTGAAGAGGTATTTTAGGAATGACCTGCCGAGATAGTATGAAGGGGATATGAGTGTGGAAAATGGACACTATGTTATTGTAGTTTTTCACATTATGATGTAATGTAACATTTATGAATATATCTAGTGTTTCCAAGGCTACTAAACTAATCGGTCTTTCGAGACTTGATCTTTTGTGATCATGCCAATGTTACGTAATAATGCACCGACTCTGGGTAACTGGGGTCGGGGAGTTACATTTGGTATCAGAGGTAGTTTAGTACTAACCTTGGAAGGTAGATTTAGGTAAACTCTGATTAGAGCACATAGCCTGAAGATAAACTTTTAGAATTAGTAGAGAAGAACTTTCTAGAATTTTGGTATTATAGAGATTTTGTGAGTTTTTCGAGAAATACATCCCTTTCTGGATACGAGCAGGTAGAGGTGGCTCTAGCACAGATGTACCTAGGGGTAAAACCCAAAAACACCGCTTTGAGCTACACTCGAACGGGAACTGGTTCCCGACAATGGGCCTTGTTGCACTCTTGGTTACGACACTCCCAGGGGATATGCTTAGGATAATTCTCGTTTTCTTTACAAACCACTATGAAGGGTTATGAGTATATACTTCCTCAAAGAAAACATTTTTATGATTATGGATTATATCCATAAATAGTTCAATTTATGTTAAGTATTTTAAAAGTATGGAATTATGTATTTTGATTCATAAACTAATGTAGTTTATGCCATTGTTTAGAAATGGCGCATAGTGGAAGGAATGGAAACTGTATCAATGCACGCACTCCGTGTAGGGATTTCCCTCCGGCTCAAGATAATTATTGTGGATTTGGAGATACAATTGGTGCTGATCAACTTATCACCATATTGGGACAACTCACTCATGTTATGAATAATAACCTTACTCGTATGGAGCACCCTGATCCGCAATGTGGAGGATCAATGTTAGACCAATTCATGAGGCAACAACCACCAACATTTAATGGGGGTACAAATCCATTAGTAGCTGAGCAATGGATAAACTTCTTATAGAAAATATTCCACGCCTTGGGGAGTAGCGAAAGGGAGAAGGTTTTCATGGCAGTCTACCGCCTCACTGGAGATGTTGATCAATGGTGGTCGCTGATTCAAAACACAAAGGAAGATGAAGAAGTATCAAGTATGGAATGGAGGGAGTTTAAGGAAATTTTCTTAGAAAAATACTTTCCTCGTGACCATCGAGGAGATATGGAAAGGCAATTTCTGAGTCTGAGGCAAAAGGAGGATGAGAATGTCGTAAAGTATGAGGCCAACATTACAAGGTTAGCAAGAAATGCTGCAGATTATATACGTAACCCAAGAAGTAATATTGATCGTTTCTTTGATGGTTTAAAACCGTTTCTCTGTCAAGATTTAGTATCACAATCTTTCTCAACGTACGAAGATATTGTATCATGTTCTATCAAGACAGAAAAGGAATTTTCTAAGTCTTATGACAACAAAGTAAAGAAAGAGAAGAAGAGAACGATGGAACAAGAGACAGATAAAGGGAAAAGGGGAAAGAAGGATTTTTCATTATGTGATAATTGTGGAAAGAATCACCCTAGTACTTTCCTAAAAGGAATGAGAGTTTGTTATAAATGTGGAGAAAAAGGTCACCAGGCTCATGATTGCAAGGGAAAGAAAGAGGCTATCAATGTTGAATGCTACAATTGTATGTAAATGGGGCATTATGAAAATGAATGTCCTAAGCGTCAGGGAAACTTACCTCAAAAAAGGCCAAGGGATCAAGGCCAAGATTATGTTGTTACTACAGATGAAGTTGACTAATTATTGTATTTTTTTTTGGACTCAAGAACTAGATTATGGTTATAAGATTAATGTGATATATATAAGGATTGTACTGCAGTACTTGTTGTTTTCATTAAAGTTTTAATATGATGTTCAGTATGTGACAATAAGAGAAACCTTAATTTTTTTGGGGAATCTAATGTTGCAATTGATTTTGGAATTTAAGGACATTTTAGAGGAAGTCTGGATGGAGGTATTTTGGATAACTATAAAGGATGGAATAGATTACGTTGATCTTTGGATAGTATTGTTAAAACATTTCTGAATATTATTTTTGGAATATTATAATACTATAGTTCTAGGAAAAGGAAAAACTGCAGGGTGGGGAATAACCCGTCGCGTTGGACAAAGCTGCAGGAATCGAACCCTCAACCATAGTGCGACAGGCCTTTATTACCTACCACTAGCCTACAGGATGTCCCTGGTTATTACAAATAGTTTTCCTACTCTAAATGGTATGTGGTAATATTTAGAACCTTGTACAATTAGGATAAATAGAATATTTTTGAGTTCTGTTACCATTTAGAGTGAAAGATGGGTTTGTGGTAAAAATTTATTAAAGAATGAAATTATACACGACAAGTAAGTATATTTCCTTACATTCTTAGTAAATCTCTTAAATAAATTCCTCAAATTTATGAAAGGTAACTTTAAACAAAAACGTTGTCAGTTAACTTTTCCAACTGGGGATTCAATGATCGTTTAACCAATCATAAGTTTGTGATTTTCTTATTGTTAACTTTCTCCTAATCCTGTTTTCTACAACTCTCCATCAGACCTTGATGGTTTTTTTCTTCCATATCCATATTTTCATAGAATTCTAGTATGGGCTATCTTAGGTGACCTTTGTACTTCTCTTTCTTTCTTTTAAAGTTATATTTATTATCCTTATTTCCGATGTCAGTTTTCCACAAAGGTATTTCCTATTTTCAACCATTTATTTTCAAAGAAAAATTTCAAATTGTGAGGACGCAATTTATTGATGGAGTGGAGAATGTAACACCCCAATCTTCCATGGTACGCTTCTCTTTGAACAATAGAGCATCGTGTGTTGTACGCAACCTTGAGTTCTAACACACCACGACCAAATAAAAATAGCAGTTATGAATAGTAATACCCCCTTTTTGAAATTATATAAATTTTATATTTCAAAATGGACTTAATTTTTGAATTCGTAATATCGAAATTTCCCTAAGTTGAATTTTTTAATTTTCTGAGAACTTCCAATTTTTTATGAATAGTGAAAAATACGTAAAAACAACCTTTTTAATCAAAATAATTTATAGTGATAAATTATACTATTGAGTGGTTTTAAAGTGTAATTAGAATATATTTTTACCATTTTATTCAATGGTGGTCATTAGAATTAATTTCACTTTGAAATTGGACATAAAAAATTGTCAATCTTTTGATATATATTGTTTCTTAAAAACACGCTATTTGTTGTGACAGCGGGAATTAATTATAAAATTAATTAATGAAACTTATATGTTTGGAATTTTTTAAAATAGACATCATTTTTGAATTCGGAATATCAATTATAGCTTAGGGTGATATTTTGGCATTGTTCTGAAAAACTTCAATTTTTGATGAATAGTGAAACCACTAAGTGGTAGTTAAAAAACTGATTTTTCATTTAAATGAAACATTACCACTTCCGTGTTTTTATTTTCAAAAATCTGACATACATGGTTTTCATTATAATTTCATATGTGGTTCAATGGGATTAAAATAATTTTTTGGTGAATAGTAACTTTTTAGTTTAATTAATCGTGATTAAAGGTAATTAGTGTAATTTAAGGTAAAGATAATGTTATAATAATATGAAATGACCTTTACACTTGTCCTAACCCTATTTTATGTGTCATGGACGACCAATAAAATCCATGGGTCAACTTGGGGACCCCATGGAGCCACTTTGGTAAGAAAATGACATAAATAAGTTTTTATTTAATGTTAAAATAAAAATGTCACAAACATGAGTTCTTTTACTAAAACAATTTTTAAATGGGGTTATAAAAGTAATATTTTTTACTATAAATATTCATTAGAAATATGAAATGATTTCCTACATCATGATTTTTTTTTTATAATTTTTAGACATTAAATAAATTAAAATTTTTATGACACAATGATGATGCAGCGATTACCTCATTAATTAACGATTTAAATAAAATGAAAAGATAATGTAAAATATAGGGATTAAACTTGTCAAAACCCTATTGGATGAGTATATTTCAAACTCTTATCACCTTATCCTCTAAATATAGCATTGTGGGACCTTTAAAATCCTAAAATCATTAAATCATAAAGTAACATTTCAATATTTCCAACAGTGCCCCCCTCTTCTCTTATAAAAGACCCCCACCACTATCACTTTATTCACACCTTCAATCCATTTGGCTTGGCCAAACTCTACCCAAATACTCTCCAAACTTCCATATATTACTCCTAGAAGCCTCACTTTGGGCATAACTCTTCCCAAGGAATCATTTGGCTCAAATCAAAAAGAGTTATCTGATTTTAAGGTAATGTCTTCTCTTATGTTATTTTGTTTTATTTTGATTCTCCAACCCCCTAAACTATTTTTATTAATTTCTTTTGTAAAAACACCAGTATCCTAAATATACTAGGATGTTTTTATAAGAAGTATTCGATCTACACTTACACACACCTACATCTAATGGTTAACGAACATACTGTTTCCGTGGATGGCGAATTTCTGCCTCACGAAACGATGATTGTTCAACACTCATATAACACCTTCAAAGGTCGCCATTAAGATGTCACTATATTTATATATGATATATAATATGTTTATGTTTTACTTAATCTTCTGTACTTTTCATATATTGCATACCTTTATGGTTTCCATTATGGGTAAACGCGATATTTTCATTTTAGGAAGTGCGGACTACCGCCCCCTCAATGTGATTTGAATCGTTAATGCCATATGTGGGATGTATAAAGGATGGATTAAATGGTATTAAACATTATATTATACTTGAAATATAGTATACCTTTATATAATTATAATTTAATTCCATTAAATATGAAATATAAATGAAAGTAGCATTCATGCGTACGTTCGGCTTACCGTCTCCATGAACGGTGCATTTTATTTCTTACCTCTAAATGTTATTTAATATGATAAATACATGTATATACTGGATATATAGGATATATATGATATCTACATCATGAATATAATTCTGGAGATAATGGATATTCTACCACATAAACAACTTTTAATTATAAGAAGTTTATTGTTGACTCAAGTACCAAAGATCGACAAACCGACCGTTATTAACCTAAGTGACTACATAATTTTCGTAAAATTGTAATAAGTGATATAAAAGGGATAATGAACTTGAAAAAGGTTCTTAAGCAAGTATATATTAACTCCAGTTTATTATTCAGGAGGTTAAAGAGCGGTCGAGTCAATTCAAACACGAGGTAAGGGAACTTCTTAACCCAATTTCTATTCTTTGGGTTAATCTCCTACTTTCAAATTATGTCATGATATTATTATATCCTATCTTGTATTTTTAATTTAATTATGTTTAATTATAGTGAATACACATAATATATCTATTTTATTTAAAAAATGATCTTTGTAAGGTAATTTATCTCAATCTCCATTCATTGAGGAATATTTTGTTTTATACACAAATTTTTTTATACAGTGTATAAACCCCTTTTACTTTTATGTTTATTCAAAAGGAATCTTTTTATACTAAGTGTTTTACTAAACGACAAAAAGGAATGTTTTTCTTGTCATACGTATGCAGCAATAACGACTTCTCCGCCGCCGTAACCATTATTTGAGTTCCGACTTCCTCTACAAGCCATAACTTTTTTTAAATGAAAAATAAATACCAAGTTTTAATTTTCTTTAATTTTGGTATTGAAAATGGTTTTGATAATGTTTTTATTATATAAATGTTTTGTATTGATATCTTGTGATTGAAATGTGGAAATGTTATGTTTCCTTTATGCATGTTTTATGTGATACGATTATGTTATGGTTTATGATATGTTTAAACCTGTTCATATGGGGAATGCATTGGACTTAATAAGTGACGGGTGGAGCCCGCTATATCTCCTCAATGCATCGGCATGTCTCATGAGACAACCTAGTGTCGTGGCACGAGGCCTTGAAAAAATCTTTTTGTGGTCTTGGCATGAGGCCTTGGCTACGTGGTTATGATTGTCTGGCATTATGCATTCCTTCATTATGAAAGTGGTTATTGATATTGCATGTGATTATTCAACCAGTAGAATATCCATATGAATAAGTAAATGGAATTATCTCATTTTAATTTTTCCATATTATGTCAAAGTTCAAGTTTAAAAGGCTTTTGTTTTAGTTACACATTGCCTTAAATGTTTATTTTTATTTATGAAAGCTTCCGCTATATTTTTATCCTTACTGAGCATCTGAGCTCACCCCTTTCAATGTTTTAATTTTTCCAGGATGTGAAGAAGTATTTTAGGAATGACCTGTAGGGATAGTATAAAGGGGATATGAGTGTGGAAAATGGACACTATGTTATTGTAGTTTTTCACATTATGATTTAATGTAACATTTATGAATATATCTAGTGTTTCAAAGGATACTAAACTAATCAGTCTTTTGAGACTTGATCTTTTGTGATCATGCCAATGTTACGCAATAATGAACCAACTCTGGGTAACTGGGGTCGGGGCATTACATATAACATTAAAGAACAAGTATCCATTACCCTGCATTGATGATTTATTCGATCAACTTCATGGGGCTCAATATTTTTCAATGATTAACCTACGATCTGGATATCATCAGTTGTGTGCGAATAAGGAAGACATTCTGGAAACATAATTTAGAACCAGGTACGAGCATTACGAGTTTACAGTAATTCCTTTTGGACTCACTAATGAAACCTCTGTTTTAATGGATCTAATGAATAGAGTTTTGAAGGTATATATTGATGAATTTGTATTGGTGTTTATTGATGATATCTTGGTATACTAAAAAGCTAAGAAGATCATGAAAATCACTAGTGCACTATTCTGAAAACCCTCAGAAGAAATGAATTATATGGGAATTTTAGCAAGTGTAAATTTTGGCTTTAGGAAATTCATTTATTTGACCATATTGTCTCAAAGTATAGAATCTCCATTGATCCCTCTAAGAAAAGAGAAATACAATAATGGCCAACACCAACGGGAAAATACATGCCTGACCTAGTGCATGTACTCACCAATGAAGAAATAGAACCGTAACCTGGCCTATCTTATTGCGAAGAGCCTATCATAATTCATGATACCATAGGAAAAGTGTTGAGAAACCTGACAACTCGTCTGGTCAAAGTTCTATGGAGAAAACATAAGAAGGAAGAGGAAACATGGGAACCCGAGGAACTTATGATGAAGAACCACCAGAATCTTTTTATGTAGTTATATTCTAGAAATATTGAGGTTGAAATTATGTGAAGTAGGGAAGAATGTAACACCCCAATATTCCACGGTACGCTTCTCATTGAATAATATGATAGCTTGCGTTGTACAAAACTTCGAGTTCTAACACACCACGACCAATCAAACTAGAAGTTATGAATAGTAATACCCACTTTTGGAAATTTTATAAATTTTATTTTTCAAAATGGATACCATTTTTGGATTCAAAATATCAAAATTATCTTAGGGTTAATTTTAGGTATTTTTCTAAAAACATTCAATTTTTGATGAATAGTGAAAAACACTGCGTTATTATTTAAAACTGACTTTTTATTTAAATAATTAAATATTTTAGTTAAATTTATTTTATGTCAAAATAGATACATAATACCTATATAATTTCAATGTAATTCATTGGAGGTATTTTATAATAATATTAGAGGTATAAAATTTTATTGAACTTTTTACCGTCTTTTACCCACCTTCTAGGCACATTTGCAAATTTGCATAAAACATAATTTTACCGCTTCTATGAATTTAATTTCAGAAATATGAGAGACATGGTTGACATTAATATGTAAAATGTGGTTCAATAAGATAAAAATAAGTTTTGGTTAATAGTAACTTTTGACATTTATTTACCATAGTTAAAAATAAATAGGGTAATTAAAGGTTAAAATGATATTATAATTACCCTAAAACATGTAATAATTATATTGGATAAGTGTATTTTAACAAAAATAAACCTTAGGAATAAAATATTTTCCTTTTTCCCACTTGGATTTGATTAGGACATCTTTTATAATTTTATTTAATGAAGAGTTAAAAGTGTTAAATTCAATGTTTAATAACTAAACCATTTTTAATATAGGGTTATACATAAGATAAATTCTACTATAAATATTCATTATAAAAGTAAAACAACTTCTTACATAATGGTATTTTATTTATAATTTTTAGACATTAAATAATTAAATTTATTTATGATACAATGATGTTGCAGTAATTACCTTATTAATGAATGATTAAAATAATCAATATTATAAATATCCAAATAATTTTAAATTGAGGATTCTGATGAATTCCAATAATTTTATAGGTTAATATTACATGTTATGGTTGATTAAATAATTTTTTTTCGAATTTATAAAGTTTTTATGACATTCACAAAAAAAAAATACCAAATAGTGTCAAAATTGACATAAATGAGTTTTTAAAACAAATACTATATTATTAATTGATATAATATTCCTAAAAATATATGGTTCAGAAAAAGAAACTAGATATGGTTTTATATATTAATAATTAACCACTTGGTGTTCTCTTTGATTTTTATAGTAAGTTTATTAACCATTTATTATTATAATACAAGAATACATGGTAAAAGTTAAACTATTTAACTAAGAGTTAAATATAAAAGATAAGGTTAATATGGTGACCTAAACCTATATAAAACCTATATTTTGAGATTTTTCCAACCTATCTCCACCTTATAATTGAAATAAATAATTTTTGAGCCATTATAAACCGAATATTATTGTATAATAAAATAATATTTCAAGCTTTTCCCAAAGTGACCCTCACTTCTCTTATAAAAGGGTACTTCCCCTTCTCTCAAAATGACACCTACAAATCCATTTTTCTCTTCAAAAACCTTCTCAAATATCCTCCCAACTATCCTCAATTAGACCTAGAGACCTTAATTTGATCATAAAGCCATCCTATGGAGCCTTTTTGATCAACTAAAAAGGAAACACCCGAAGAAGAGGTAATAATTTCACCACCTCTTTCAAAGTTCTTTTTTTCTTTCACTTCATATTTCTTTATTTTTTAAATATCAAAATAGTAAATCTAGTACCTTATACATAATATGATGTTATTATAAATATTTTACAACCACATTCATTATTCTATAAATTCTATGAATGAAAATCCACCATACGTGTGTGAGTACGACTTACCATCTCCACGTCGTGGTGTAGTTTGTTATTCAGACACTTCATTATTTTTATGGGTATAATAATGAGTATAACTGATGTAAATAATAAATATAACATGTTAATGATTCTTTATATATGATATATCATCCAATTACATAATATTTCACCATAAATAGAATGATGTCGGTGTGCGTGCGTACGTACGAATTACAGTCTCTACGAATGCGATGAAATTCATCCCCCATCATAAACATTCAATAATAATTTTCATTTTATAATTTAAAATAATGTTAAAAAAAATTATATCATTCTGGATATGAATCAAATACACCTATCCATAATAAACATGTCTTACGTAACCAATCATATAAAGGAAAATGAATTAGTTATCACCCGAAACAATGATACTGCTAGAATATTAATAACAAAGAAATATTAAAAGATCTTATGTGATATCATTATTATGTATTTGGTTCTTGTATAATTTAATAACAATTATTAAACTGTTATAATGAAATTTAACATACCCTCAATAAAGGAAAAGTACAATTTAAGGGTTAATTTTACAATCTTTTCATTATCTGAGGTTGTTTATACGTGAGTATCTACTAAGAACTCTTTATCATCTACATTCGTGTTTCTTAAAAATGTATTTAAAAGAATTTTTACTATTTCCTAGAATATGGGTTAAATTCATGTATACCCTTTTTTGACTTTTTATGAGATTTTTTATAATGTAATCTTTCGGTCATTTTTGAAATAAGTTCTTTTATAACCTTTTCAACAAAATTAAGGAAATAATGTTTTTTAACTTATATGGAAGGTGCCTATATTTTCCTTTGTTGTAACACCTTCAAAGCATCCCTTACAATATTATAGGAATATTTTCAAAATAAAGGTTTTCTTTTAAAATTACAGGACTTTTAATTGATTTCAAAATAGAAAGAGATATTTCTCATAAATAGTTTTGATTTCATCTATGTCAACATCCTTCAATAGATTTTACATTTGTTTAAAGTTGTTTTTATTATGATAAAATATTCCATATTGTATTGAAGGTTTTTGTGATATTTTTGACTATGGATGTGTTATTTTTAAACCATTAATGGTTTATAGTTAAATTATTAACATTCTGTATCCTAGTTTTAATACGACTGTTTATGTTCTGTTTCAACCATTTCATATGAGGAATGCATTGGACTTAGTAAGTGATGGGTGGAGCCCTATATAGCTCCTCGATGCATCGGTAGGTCTCATGAGACAAACTAGTGTCTCAACACAAGTCATTGACAAACTTTTATTTTTATTCTTGGCACGAGGCCTTGATTATGTGGTTATGATGTCCGGTATTATACATTTGATCGTTATGAAATTGGCTATTGATATTACATGTTATTATTCGACTAGTAGAATATCCATGTAAATAATTAAGTGGAATTATTTGATTTATATTTTCCATATTATGCTAATTTTTAAGTTTAAAAGGATTGTGTTTTATTTTTATACGTTGCCTTAAATGTTTATGCTTATTTATAAAAGTTTCCGCTATATTGTTATTCTTACTAAGCACCTGAGCTCACCCATTTCTATGTTTTATTTTTCCTAGGATGCGAAGAAGTATATTATGACTGACCTATAGGAATAGTCTAAGGGTGATTATTGTGTTAAAAGAGGATACAATGTTATTGTTTTTATTTCATGATGTAATGTAAAACTTATGTTTGTATCTAGTACTTCCAAGGCTACTAAACTGATCGGTCTTTCCGGACATGATTCCTTGTATCATGCCAATGTTATGTAATAATGCACTTACTCAGGGTAACTGGGGTCGGGGCGTTAAAACACTCCCCTTATAAAGGGGGCCAGCCAAAGTTTCATGGATGGGGGATTAAATGGTGTATGTTCAAGTATGTCTTCCGAACAAGGTTGACATATCCTAGGGTGTCCTCCGGACATGTCCATGATGACTTCCCAACATTTCCTAATTGTCGGTCTGACATGTCTAGGGTGTTTGATTAATTTTTCCTAGGTGTTTTTATGACATTTGTAGAGTGTCATCTTGACATGTCATATGGTGTCTGTCTGATATGGAATACATGTCCAAGAGTGTGTCTTTAACATGTCCCAGGAACATAGTGTGATCAATGATGACATGTCTAAGGTGCTTCTCATGATCAAATATGACATGTCTAGGGCCTTTTGCGTGATCTGACCTGACATGTTCAAGTTGTTTCACATGATCAAATTGACTTGTCTGGAATGTATTCACATGATCAAACTGATTTGTCTATAATTTCTTTACATGATAATGTTGAATTGTCTGAGATGTCTTCTCATAATCATATTGACTAGTTCGTGATGTCTTCGCATGATCAAGATGACTTTTTTGGGATGTCTTCACTGAATCAAACTGACTTTTCTAGGATGTCTTCACATGATCAAAGTGAATTAAAAAAGGATTTATATGGTAAAGAGGGGTTCATAGTCAAGGGTTCATGTCAAGTTCACACCTCCTATGTTTTTCATAGAAAAGGGGATTGCATGTCCATGGGTTCTTATGCATGAAAATACAACTGCAAAAGAGGGTTTTATCAAATCTAAAAAAAAGAAATTCTTTTCCCTAAAATCACTTATAATTGAGTCACTATTTAAAGGGGGTCCCTTTTATCAATGCTAAAAAAAATTCCGATAACGACCCCTTTTATTAGAACTTTTTTAAAAGCTCTGATATAATTCAAAAAAAGAAAAATTTATAATTTAAAAAATTTGAAAAATATAATTTAAAAAATTGAAAATAATATTGTAGACCCCCCTTTTAACAGAGCTTGACCCCCATTTAAACAGCACATGGAAGCCCTACCTACGCACGCCCCCACCATCCCTTTAACAACACTAGGTCCACCCCCACCCTTTAACAGTACTAGCCTTCCCTTCACTAATATAAGCACCCCATCCTATTCTTGGATTCGAACTCGAGACCTATCCCTTACACGCTTTCACCATTACCACTCATCTATCGTGTTTCATCCTCAATTTAATGATATATCTATTATATATATAGTTATATTTACTCATAAATTAATATTTATTAACTTATATATATATATATTTGTATATATATATATATTAATATATATACATACATATATAGTTATATTTATATATTTATTCGTATATTAATATATATAAATAGTTAGTTGTTTTTTTTATATTTATATATTTATTTATATATTAATATATATTAATATATATATATTAATTTACATATATTTAGTTATATTTTTTCTGTCAGTATATTTATTCGTACATTAATATATATTTATAATATCAGTTTTTAACACATTTATAAAATATTTTTTCTTATGTGTGTTTACAAATAAATAAATACATACATACATATATACAACACACACACACATACATATATATAATTATTATATATGTGTGTATCTGTAACTATAATAATACATATTTATATATATTTATATATATATAAATATATTATTCATTAATATGAATATATATATGTTAGATTATATAGATAATCTAAATTAGTTTGTTAATATAGATACACACACACACACACACACACATTATATAGGATTATAAATATCCATAAATTTTTATTTTAAATAATATGGATATTATTTTTTATTTAGATAAGGGTTATATATTTTGAAATATATTTTATATGTAAATATGTTTAATTACTTATTTATAAAATTAAATTTGTATGTGTCAATATATAAAATATATTTTGATATATTTTTTATTATAAATATTTGTACATTATGAAAAAAAATTCAAATACATAATATCAATATGAATGTTCTCTTTTGGAATAAATTCATTCCCCACTGAAAAAGGGTAAAAAGACCTCTTAAATGAGGCTAAAATTCCATCTAATGTTAAAAAACGTGGATATCCCAAATAAAATCTCAGTTTTAGTGGCCATTGATTCTTTTGGGGGCTCTAAAAATGTGAAAAAGGTTTACCTCTATCACTATGGGCATAAATCTCATCACATTCTTTGATTTGATATGTGGTAGAGCTCAAACGGACCCTTGGATCAAAAGATATAGCCATTTGAAGTTTGAGTTACGTTTTCAACTTATTTTAGATCTTTTATTATTATTTTTTTTATTTTTTTGTCTTAAAATTATTATGAAATGACTATTACTAGACAATAATTAGATAATTTTTAATTAAAAATATTTTTTGATTATTTTTAAGTCATTTTCAATAATTATCATACATTTTAATTGTAAATGTCTATTTATAATTATCTAAAATATATTTAAAAAAATATATATTATATTTATATCAATATAAATATATTTATATATTAATATATTATTTTTAATTAAAGGTACTTTTTTTGAAATATACCCTTTATCTGTGCTAGTAAAAAAAGGCTGATAAAGACCCCCTTTGTAAGTGCTACTAAAAAAGCATTGAAAAAGTGAGTCCCTTTAATAGTGCTAAAAAGTGTGCTGATAAAGGGGGTACCATTATCAGTGCTAATAAAGGGATGATTTTAACTATTCCTTTTTAGTAATGTTAAGAGTACATTTTTCATCTCTTTTCTTTAGCGCTGATAAAGGTACCACCTTTATCCATGTTTTTTAGCGTTGTTAAAGGTTGGCGCTGCAAAAACCCATTTTTTGTTGTAGAGAAAGTGGTGTCTTTATGATAATAAACAATCCCATGAACATTCTCATGAGTGCTTCTCATAATATAGATCTCACTTTATGTTCAATTCATCATGATGATGCCTAATTCTAGGGGAATCATGTGATGAAATCTAATGATGAATACTTGTGGTAGGTATCGCGATTACTTGGAGATTTACTTAGAAGGAAGCAGCCACTCTTCACCTATGCTCTACTTCTTCACTATTCCTTCCTACCTCTCCTTCTCATTTCACCTACATCTCCTTATCCCCCTCCTCTCACATGTATTTGTTTAAGGGGTCAAGGGTTTATATAGGTAGAGGTTGGCTAATTATGTTTCTGCTTTTCATGGTGTGTGTGTCACATATATCAACATAAGGTAGTGGAAAGTTTCACGTGATTTCACGGTAATTATGTGATCACGTGATCACATGATTCTTGATAGCCTCACATTATGGGATTTTTTGGATTTTTGTAATCATATAGAAGCCTTAAATTATGGAAGGCTCTGGTGAAGAGAAGTTACATTATTCTTATTGTGAGACTTCTGATATTAGAATATATTTACATGATCATAATACACCAATCATAATACCATAAGAATCTATCACAACTAACTCTTACAACTCAAGTGATCACCTTCATGTGATGTCGTATGTGTTAGTAGAAAACCTCTTGATGGGCATGGTGGCTTCATATGATGTATTTAAAAACTTCTCATGATTGTGAGACACTTATGTAGAAACCCACTTGGAAACACCCAGGGTCTTGTTTGGGCTTCACTGAAGGAGTGGAGGTTAACGGAGATAGATAATCTTTCATGTGAATGTTACCAAATCATAAGAGAATATGGAAAATGAGCAGAGGTTGAAGACCATAGTGCGAGGTTATTGGAGGGAGCGAGGCACTTTGATCATATATATTTGGTTTTTCCACAAAAAATTATGGAGGAATAGTTCCACACCTAAACACCATCCCACGTCAATTTTTTAGATGGGTTGTGCTTATTAACTAATTCTACAACATCATTATATTGATCTAGTAGTGGGGTTGGCACCAAAAAAAGACACACCCCAAACCACACTATACTCAACATTCCATTGCATAGATTTCCTAGGTACCACATACATCTTCCACGTTCACTCACCGTGAGAACTATGTTTTCTCACACGTCACTACTTAGTTGGTTGGTTGTACTGGATTCTGGGCATGATAGAGGTGACTCCCAAATATTTCCTAGGTTGATTTGGAAGACTAGTTAGCTTAGCATGCCAATTTTATGGATAAAGGAATATCCAAAAACATAGAATAAGAGATCATAGTAAAATTAATAAAATAAAGGAAAAGTGTAACACCCCAAGGTTTCATATTACGTTATTTTTTCAAAGTAATTCAATAACTTGCACTACACGCAACACCGAGTTCAAGCGCACCAAGACTTACCAATCAAGCTGTTCAAAAAAAATTATGAATAGTATTAACTGCATTTTTAATTTTTTATACTCCATATAATTTGAACATCTATATGATGTGTTTCTTAGACATAATATAAGAACAAATTCAATTTTTTTAGATAAAGGAAGTATTTTTTAAAAAATGCAATTTTACCGCCTTTTGAGGGAAAAACCTTTATAAATTAAATATTTGACAATTTTATATATTCAATTTGACAAAATAAACTTCTTCTTTAGAATCTAGAGATGAAAATTTAGTTTTGATAAATTTTTGGTATTTTTCTGATAACTTTCATATTTTGGTGAATAGTTAAAAATACTAAATTTTAATTAAAAACAGCTTTTTTAATCGAAATAATTTATAATGTAAAATTATGAATTTAATTGGTTTTCAATTATAATTAGATTATATTTTTATCATTTAATACAACTTCGGTCATTATAATTAATTTCAATTTGAAATTGGACATAAACAAGTGTTAATCTTTTGATAGATATTGTTACTTAAAAACACGCTATTTGTTTTGACAACGGTAAATAATATTAAATTAATTAATTTTACTTATATGTTTTGAATCTATTAAAATAGACATCATTTTTGAATTTGGAATATCAAATATAGTTTAGGCTCAATTTTTTGTATTTTTCTGAGAAACATCCATTTTTGATGAATAATGAAAAACACCGAGTTATTGGTTAAAACCGACTTTTTATTTAATGAATTATGTATTTTATTTAAATTTATTTTAAGTTGAAATAGATACATAATACCTATATATGTTCAAAATAATTCATTGGAGTCATTTTATAATAATTTTAGATATATAAAAATTTAATTGAACTTTTTACCGTATTTTACCCACCTCCTATGAGTATTTGCAAATTTGCATAAAACATAATTTTACCACTTCTCTGAGTTGAATTTCAAAAATCCAAGAGACATAATTAACCTCATTAAGTAAAATGTGGTTCAATAAGATAAAAATAATTTTTGGTGAATAGAAACTTTTGACTTTTATTTACTGCGGTTAAAGGTAAATAGGGCAATTCAAGGTAAAAAGAATATTGTAATAATTCAAAATTATCTTAACACATGTCGTAACCTTATTTAACGAGTAATGGCCGACCATGGGAATCCTTGGGTCTATTTTGGGACCCCATGGAGCAACATAAGAATGATAATGACACTTTAGATTAATTAATTTAAAGTAAAGGCAAAATTGACATAAACACAAATCTTTAAGTAATTAAATTTTATATGGTGTTATATATGTAATATTTTTTTCTATAAATATTCATTGGAAAGATAAAATTATTTCCTACATCATGGTATTTGTTTTATAATTTTTTAACATCAAATACATTAAATTATTTATGACACAATTATGATTCAGTATTTACCGCATAAATAAATTATTTAAATAAATTAGATTATAAATATTAAAATAATATACAAAACATGTCCAATTATTATTGTATGATTTTATTTTGACCATTAGTCATATTATAGTCAACCCTAATGATTTTTGGACCTTTAGAAACTTAATATCATTATATAATAAAATAATATTTTCACACTTTCCTAAAGAGTCCCTCCTCCCCCTTATAAAAGGATACCACTTCTAACCAATTCTTCAAACCTCTTAGGCCTTGGGGCTTATCTAAACTCTTCCAAATTAAGATCTGTATATTCTTATCTGCCTCCTAGAAGCCTTACCTTATGCAGAAGGCACTTCAAGAAGTCCATTTGGTTCAAACCAAAGGATGTTACCCAAATTAAAGGTAATCGTTTCTCTTAACTTATTTTCTTTTATTTTACTTATCCAACCCCTAAAATCATTTCATTCCTTTCTTTTATAAAAAAAAACTATCCTCAAAATACTAGGATGTTGTTATGATAAGGATTAAAACTACACTTACACACACCTCCATCTAATGGGTGAAGAACATAATTTTTCTCTGGATGGAAAATTAACGCCTCATGAAACGATGATTGTTCAATTACCTCCTACCACCTCTCATGGTGGAAATTATGATGGAACTACATTTATATATGATATATATTATTTTTATGTTTTCATCATGATTCTGTATTTTTCTTTTATAGCACACCTTAATGTTTTCCATTATGGGTAAACGCGATAATTTCATTTGAGGAAGTGCGGACTACCACCCCCTCAAAGTGATATGACTCGTTAATACCATATGTGGGACATATAAAAGATGGAGTTATTGATATTATATATGATATTATACTGGAATTATAATATACCTATGTATCATTATGTTTTAATTCCATTAAAATATGAAATACAAATGAAATTAGAATTCATGCGTACGTACGACTTACCGTCTCCATGAACGATGCATTTCATTTCTTACCCCAAAATGGAATGTACTGTTATAAATACATGTATATACTGGATATATATAATATATATGATATCTAAATCATGAAAATCATTCTAGATATAATGAAATTTTGACCATTTGAACAACTTGAAACTATAAGGTGTCCATTTTTGACTCAAGTGCCAAATATAGACAAAACGAACATTATTAACTTAAATGATTACATAATGTTTATAACATTGTAATAAGTGAAATAAAAGGAATAATAAACTTGAAAAGGGTTCTCAAGCAAGTAGAAATTAACTTTATTTTATTATTCAGGATATTAAAGAACAAATGGGTCTATTCGGACATGAGGTAAGGGGTTTCTTATCTCACTTTTAATTCTGTGAGATTTCGACTGTTCACCACTTATTTATTGCATGTGGTGTATTGTGTACATCCATTTGATATATATTATAATTATTCTCTTTATATTCATGTTATTTTTTGATTCATTTGGTTTTTATGGACTATTGTTCATATGACTCTATTGATTACGACAAGGTAAGGGTTAATTCTACAATCTCTTCATTATCCAAGGTTGTTTTTATGTGAGTATCTACTGGGACTTCTTTATCATCCACATCCATGATTCATAAAAATATTTTCAAAAGGAATATTCTAAGGTAATCTTTAACTATATCATCATTTTAAATGTTATAAATATTTTTTCTTCTAAATAATTCTCATTAATGTCCATGTTTTCCAAATGGGTTTTAAGGATTTATTTATATGGAAATGAATGTTTTGAAATGATAATTTTTTAAAAAAATTTCAAAGTTTCAAGGGACAATTTGATTAAAAAATATCTTTTAAATTACTACCTTTATAAATTGTGATAATTTCTCTCAAATCATTTTACTGATCATTTTAATCTATGTCAACATTCTTTAATAGATTTTAAACTTATTTGATGTTGATTTATTATGATACAAATCTTACATATTGTATTGAATGTTTTGTGATATGTTTGTTTGTGGATGTGTTATTTTTATACTATTCATGGTTTATGGATAAAGTATTGACATTTAATATGCTAGTTTTAATATGAATGTTTATGTTATATTTCAACATTTTCTTATGATGAATGTATTGGACTAGTATGTTCCGAGATGGGGAACGGTAAAAGTAAGCCCTCCGGGTTGAGGTCTGGTTACAACAACCCCTCCAAATTAGAGTCTGGTTATAGAGGCTCTCCGGGTTTGAGTCCGGTTACAGAGGCTCTTCGGGTTGGAGTCCGGTTACAGAGGCTCTTGGGTTTTGAGTTCGGTTACAGAGGCTCTCCGGGATGGAGTCCGGTTACAGAGGCTCTCTGGGTTGGGGTCAAGTTACAGTTATCCCCTAGGTCCGGGCACGAGGCCATGACACAGAAATTATACTTCAGCATTATACATTCTCTCATTATGAAAATAATATTGATGGTTCATGTGGTCATTCACCTAGTATAATACCCATCATTATGTTTTATTATGGCATTATTTACCCAACTCATATTCCTGCCATAAAAGTAATCATGTTTATTTTTGGTAAAGTTATGTGGTTTCAATTAGTCACCATGATTAATATTTATGTTATCTTCCACTGTATTTCTAACCCTTACTGAGAGTTTGATCTCACCCCTTTCTATGTTTTATTTTTCCCAGGATTCCTAGAAGTGTATTGTGATTGATATATAGGGTTAAGATAAGGGAATAATGGCATTCATAAAGGATTATTTATGTTGTTTTGTATGTTTTAAAGTGTAATGTAACATTCTTGTATGTAATCTATTTTCCAATACTACTAAACCGATCGGTCCTTCGGGACTTGATTCCTTGTAATCATGCCAATGTATTAAAATAATGCACCGAATCTGGGTAACTGGGGTCGAGACGCTACAGTTGGTATCAGAGGAAGTTTAGAAATAACCTTGGAAACTATATTTAGATAAACTCTGATTAGAACACATTTCCCTAAGATAGACTTTGAGGATTAGTATAGAAGAAATTCCTAGAATTTTGGTAATTTAGAGATTTTGTGAGTTTTCCAAGAAAATACATCCTTATCTAGATACGAGCAGGTAGAGGCGGCTATGACACAGATGTACCTAGGGGTAAAAACAGAAAACCCAACTTTGAGTTAGACTCGAATGGGAACTGGTTCACGACAACGGGCCTTGATGCACTCTTGGTTACAACACTCTTGGAGGATATGCTTAGGACAATTCTCATTTTCTTTACAAATCATTATGAAGGGTTTATGAGTATATACCTCCTCCAAGAAAACATTTTTATGATTATGGATTATATCCATAAACTGTTCAATTTAAGTTAAGTGTTTTACAAGTTTGGAATTATGTATTTCAATTCATAAACTAATCTAGTTTATGCCATTGTATAGAGATTTCGTCCAGTAGAAGGAATGTGAACTCCAGCAATACGTATGACCCAAAGAGTACGAAGGATCATATATCTCATGGTATTAAGTGAAAATTTAGAAGGGAAATAGTCTCCCATGTAAACTCAACATATGAAGAAATATTATCATACGTTAATAAGATAAGTACAAAATTCTCCGAGTCCTATTGCTTTGAAGGGAAGAAAGAGAAGAAAAAGATGGAAGAGAGAAATATGGATAAAGAGAAGATGAAAAAAAAGGATTTTCCCATATGTGATAACTGTGGAAAGAATCATCTTGGTAAATTCTTGAAGGTAATGAGAGTTTTTTATAAGTGTGAGGAAATGGAAACCAAGTACGTGATTTCAAGGGATAAAAAAAATTTTCAATGTACAATGCTTTATCAGCAAGGAGTTGAGACACTATGCAAATCAATGTCCAAATCATCAGAGTATACCCCAAATTCTACTATTGGATAATAATAAAGTTATGATACTACTGAAGGTGAAAAGGAATGATTATATTTCTTACGTTGTTATTAAATTATTGTTTCATTTGAGTATTGTATTAATGATGTACATGTTATAAGAATTATAGAGTATATAAGGATTGTACTGCAGTACTATTTCGTTATGGACTTGAGATTGTATGGAACCACGAAAAGAAACTCAATTGCAGGATAAATTTTTGGAAAATATATGGTTGAGAGAAAGATAAACCATAATATGGTTCTGATACCGAGTTAGTGATTTTGGAATAAGATATGGTTGATTTGGATAAATTATATTGGATATTCTTGACTTCCTTGGAACTGATTAATAGTTTTTTTATTTCATCACTGTTGGAATAGTCAATATTTTTGGATATAAGGAATATATCTAGTATTATATAAAGGATAAAGGAGCAAGAATGTAATCAATATGGTTTTATGGTAATTTAGGGTGTTACTAAGTTTTAAAATAATACATGATGAAGGTGTTCACATGTTATTACGTTGAAAAAGGATCTTCATTGTGTTTAACTTCCTTATAAATGTTGGACTGTGAGTTTTGATAGATTTATTTTGGATAAGTCTAAAGGTTGGAATGGATTAAGATACTATTGTTAAGGTTATTTTTGTATTTTTATTAAATGGACAACATGCAGACCATGTGACAACCCGTCGCGTCAGACAAAGCTGCGGGAATCGAACCCACAACCACAGTGCGATTGGGATTTATCGGCAACCACTGGACTACGTGAAGTCCATGGATTGTATAATGTAGTTTCTTTTTTAAAAGGGTCTGATATGTGAATTATAAATTCATATATATATATTGAACCCTATACGAATAGGATAAATATAATAATTTTTTAAGTTCTATTATCTTTTAGAGTGAAAGATGAGTTTGTGGTAGAAATTAGTTAAAGGATGGAACTCTAATTGTCAAGTATATATATTTATTTTTTCTTCTCTTATTCTATGAAGAAATTAATTCTTAAACTTTAGGTAAGGGATCTTAAAACTAAAAATGTGTTATCCTAATACCTTATGTTTTAATGAACTGCTGATATTTTAAATCATCAAAGATTGATGACTTTGAGGCCCTCAATTCTACAATTTTTTGTGACTGATGACCTCAATCACTCCCTATAAATATTTATGTTTTTCCTCCAATTATGTGTCTCTAATTTCCACCAATGTTATCCTAATCAAGATCATAATTTGGTAGTGACTTTTTCATTCCCCTTTTCCCCTTTTTAAGACTAAATTTTATTAACCCAATTTCCAATGTGGGTTTTCCCACAAAGGTATTTTATATTTTCAACCTTCTATTTTTGAAGAACAATTTCAAATTGCGAGAACACAATTTATTGAAGTAGGGAAGAATGTTACACCCAAGAATTCATATTACGTTATTTCTTCAAAGTAATTCAATAACTTTCACTACACGCAACACCGGGTTCAAGTGCCCCACGACTTACCAATCTAGCTATTCAAAAAATGTTATGAATAGTATTAACTGCATTTTGAGTTTTTTATACTCCATATAATTTTAACATCAATATTATGTGTTTCTTAGACATAATATAAGAACAAAATCAATTTTTTAGATAAAGGAAGTATTTTTCAGAAAATGCAATTTTACCGCCATTTGAGGGCGAACCCTTTCTAAATCCAATATTTGAAACTTTTATATATTAAATTTGACAAAATAAACTTCTTCTTTAGAATCAGGAGATAAAAATTTAGTTTTTATAAATTTTTGGTTTTTTTCTTATAACTTTCATATTTTGGTGAATAGTGAAAAATACTAAATTTTAATTAAAAACAGATTTTTTAATCAAAATAATTTATAGTGTTAAATTATGAATTTTATTGGTTTTGAAGAATAATTAGATTATATTTTTATCATTTAATACAATTTAGGTAATTATAATTAATTTCACTTTGAAATTGGACATAAACAAGTGTCCATCTTTTGATAGATATTGTTACGTAAAAACACACTATTTGTTTTGGCAACGATAATTAATTTTAAATTAATTAATGCAACTTATATGTTTTGAATCTAATAAAATGGAAATCATTTTTGAATTTGGAATATCAAATATAGATTAGGCTGAATTTTTTGTATTTTTCTGGGAAACATTAATTTTTGATGAATAGTGAAAACAATGAGTTATGTTTAAAACTGACTTTTTATTTAAATAATTATTTATTTTATTTAAATTTATTTAATGTCAAAATAGATACACAATACCTTTATATGTTCAAAATAATTCTTTGGATTCATTTTATAATAAGATTAGATATTTAAAAAATTTATTGAACATTTTACCGTCTTTTACCCACCTCCTATGAGTATTTGCAAATTTGCATAAAACATAATCTTACCTCTTCTCTGAGTTGAATTTAAAAAATCCTAGAGAAACGGTTAAACTTATTAAGTAAAATTTGGTTCAATATGATGAAAATAATTTATGGTGAATAGTAACTTTTGACATTTTTTACCGCGGTTAAAGGTAAATAGAGTAATTCAAGGTAAAAAGAATATTGTAATAATTCATAATTACCTTAACACTTGTCTTAAACTTATTTTATGAGTAATGGACGACCATGGGAATCCTTGGACCGATTTTGGGACCCCATGGAGCCACTTATGAATGATAATGACACTTTAGATTTATTAATTTAAAGTAATGGCAAAATTGACATAAACACAAATCGTTTAGTAATTAATTTTTATATGGTGTTATATAAGTAATATTTTTTACTATAAATTTTCATTAGAAAGATAAAAATATTTCTTAAATCATGTTGTTTGTTTTATAATTTTTAGACATCTAATAAATTAAATTATTTATGACACAATAATGATGCAGTATTTATCTCATTAATAAATTATTTAAACAAATTAGATGATAAATATTAAAATAATATACAAAACATGGTCAATTATTATTGTATAATTTTTTTTAGACCATTAGTCATCTTATCTTTGACCCTAATGATTTTTTTACCTTTATAAACTGAATATCATTATATAATAAAATAATATTTTCACACTTTCCTAAAGAGCCCCTCCTCCCCCTTATAAAAGGAGACCACTTATAACCAATTCCTCACACCTCTAAAGCATTTAGGCTCTTCAAAAATCTACCAAATTAAGATCCTTACATCCCTCACCTCCTCTTTTAAGCCTTAACTTAGGAATAAGGCACTTCAAGAAGTCCTTTTGGTTCAAACCAAAGGAAGTTGCCCAAATTAAAGGTAACTGTTTCTCTTAACTTCATTTCTTTTATATTACTTCTCAAACACCTAAACTATTTTTATTCCTTTATTTTATAACAAAAACAATATCCTCAATATACTATGATGTTTTTATGAGAAGTAATAAAACTATACTTGCACACACCTCTATCTAATGGGTGAAGAACATAATGTTTCTGTGGATGGAAAACTAACGCCTCATGAAACGATGATTGTTCAATTACCTCCTACCACCTCTCATGGTGGAAATTATGATGGAATTGTATTTATATATGATATATATTATGTTTATGTTTTCTTCATGCTTCTTTATTCTTCTTTTATATCATACCTTAATGGTTTCCATTATGGGTAAACACGATAATTTCATTTGAGGAAGTGCGGACTACCGCCCCCTAAAAGTGATATGACTCGTTAATACCATATGTGGGATGTATAAAAGATGGATTTAATGATATTATATATGATATAATACTGGAATTATAATATACCTATGTATCATTATGTTTTAATTCCATTAAAATAAGAAATACAAATGAATGTAGTGTTCATGCGTACGTACGACTTACCGTCTCCATGAACGATGCATTTCATTTCTTACCCCAAAATGGTATATACTATTATAAATACATGTATATAATGGATATATATGATATATATGATATCTAAATCATGAATATCATTCTGGATATAATGAAATTTTGACAATGTGAACAACTTGTAACTATAAGGTGTTCATTTTTGACTCAAGTACCAAATAGCGACAAAACGAACGTTATTAACTTAAATGATTACATAATGTTTATAAAATGGTAATAAGTGATATAAAAGGAATAATAAACTTGAAAAAATTTCTTAATAAAGTAGAAATTAAAATTAGTTTATTATTCAGGATATTAAAGAACGAACGGGTCAAGTCGGACACGAGGTTAGGGGTTTCTTATCTCACTTTTAATTCTATGTGATTTCCACTGTTCACCACTTATATATTGCATGTGCTGTATTTTGTACTTCCATTTGATATATATTATCATGATTCTATTTATATTCATGATATTCTGTGATTCATTTGGTTGTTATTGACAATTTTTCATACGACTCGATTGATTACGACGAGGTAAGGGTTAATTCTATAATCTCTTCATTATCCGAAGTTATTTTTATGTGAGTATCTATTGGGACCTCTTTATTATCCACATCCATGTTTCATAAAAATATTTTCAAAAGGAATATTTTAAGGTTCTCTTTAACTAGATCATCATTTTAAATGTTTTAAATATTTTTTCTTCTCAATCATTCTCATTAATGTCCATGTTTTCATAATGGTTTTTAAGGATTTATTTATATGGAAATGTATATATTGAAATGATAATTCTTTTAAAAAATTTCAAAGTGGTATGGGACACTTTGAATCAAAAATCCATTTTAAATTAATACCTTTATAAATTGTGAGCATTTCTCTCAAATCATTTTAATGATCATTTTCATCCTTGTCAAAATCCTTTAATAGATTTTAAACTTCTTTGAAGTTGATTTTTTACGATACAAATCTTCCATATTGTATTGAATGTTTTGTGATATGTTTGAATGCAGATGTATTATTTCATACCATTCATGGTTTATAGATAAAGTATTGACATTTCTTATTCTAGTTTTAATATGAATTTTTTTATTATATTTTAACCTTTTCTTATGATGAATGTATTGGACTAGTATGTTTTGGGTTGGGGACTGGTAAAAGTAAGCCCTCCAGGTTGGGGTCTTGTTACAGCAGACCCTCTAGGTTGGAGTCCGGTTACAGAGGCTCTCCGGGTTGGAGTCTGGTTATAGAGGCTCTCTGAGTTGGATTCCGGTTACAGAGGCTCTTCGGGATGGAGTCCGGTTACAGAGGCTCTCCGGGTTGGGTTCCGGTTACAGTTAGCCCCTAGGTCCTAGCATGAGTCCATGACACAAAAATTAAACATCAGCATTATAGATTCTATCATTATGAAAATAATATTGACGGTTCATGTGGTCATTCGACTAGTAGAATACCCATGATTATGTTTTATTATGTAATTATTTACTCATCTCATATTCCTTCCATAAAAGTATTCATGTTTATTATTGGTAAAGGCTTGTGGTTTCAATTATTCACCATGATTAATATTTATATTATATTCTGTTGTATTTTTTACCCTTACTAAGTGTTTTATCTCACCCCTTTCTATGTTTTATTTTTCCCAGGATTCCAAGAAATGTATTGTGATTGATATGAAGGGTTAATCTAAGGCAATAATGGCGTTCATAAAGGGTTATTTATATTGTGTTGAATGTTATAATGTGTAATGTAACATTCATTTATGTAATATATTTTCCAAGACTGCTAAACTGATTGGTCCTTTGGGACTTTATTCCTTGTAATCATGCCAACATATTAAAATAATTCACCGAATCTGAGTAACTGGGGTCGGGGTGTTACAACAAGAACTTGGATCGGGGCACAGAGCGGAAGCCCATAAAAATGGGAATTTAAAATTTTTATCCAATGATCGACATAACTATGTCATCACCAGTGAAGCACTTTCCGGTTAAAACCCTATGATCTTCATGTGAATAATTTAATCATAAAATTAAATTAAAGAAATACATTTTCAATATGAATCTTCACTTGACATTTTCTCATCGTTTAAAATATTTTCTTGAAGTATCCAAGTCTGAATCACTCTATATCATCTACAAGTTCTTCAAAAGCCTACGGGAATGTCAATCGTCGAAATTTAGGTTCTAGTGAAAAGTTATGATGATGAATTCGATGTCCCAATGATCACCAATGATCTGTTCCATCAATCCATGAAGGTGTATTTTGATCAACTCATTTGAATGAGATATTCTCACTCTAGAAAGTAGGAGAGAGGATATTGAAGCTCTAGATCAGATGCAATGAATCTTCTATTTCATGGGATCCTCTGCTCAAATTTATTGTGTGGTTCCAAAATACCCGAAAAATGGTTCCTTATCCCTGGATATTTATTACATAGCATAAAAAATATCTTATGACTACTTGACAGAGTCATAAATATCATTTATATTTTTATCACTTTATTACAATAAAATAAATACATTATAAGATAAAACCAACTAACTAACTCGACTCCTTGTTCCCATAAATATTAAACAAACATTGAATATTAAAATAATATTCATTTGAATAATATTCTCCAATGTATTTACTTTAATACTTGTAAATACATTTAATAAATAAATTTGACATCAATTATATTAAACTTGAATAATATTAATTTATTTATTCCTTGGTGATTGTGTATCATCATATATATCCCAGACCATTTCTGGGGATCACCATTTTCTATACTCATATTCATCAGAATACGGAATAATTTTGAATACACTATTTTTTTGTGACCCTCTAGACCATTAAAATCTATAATAATGAATATTATTCACAAACCAAGAGAAGAGTATAGAAACCCCTCAAGGCTGCTAAATAAATAAGGAGTAGTCATGGTAGTGAAAAACATACTATGAACACATTCTGTGTAATATAATCTCTTTATCTCACGATATCTCATAAAACAGGATGAACACTTTTTTTCATTATCCTTTCTTGATTTATTATTCATCAAATTTACTAGAAAGAATTACTTTCTTCTACCATGTCTATATATTTAGTAAAGGTACAACCATCCAGATCAATTGGGTCAGGGATATGTATTTCTATCATTAGTGACAAATTCTATCTTGATTAATCGATCAATTTCATACCACGAAGGATGAACCCAACACAGTATACCACACCATGAATTCAATTTCATGGTTTTTTATTACAACAATGTATGTGATCAAATTGTACACATATATAGTAATCTCAAGTCTTGATCCCCTTGCATGTGAACACAGATAGAAATAAACAATGAAACCTGAAACATGTGGTGTTCCTATTGGTGGGTCAGTTATCATGATCTCATCTACTCAATATCACCAAGTGATAAATTCATGAGAAGAAGTCTCAATTCATATAATCCCCAACACCTAATAGTCATACATCATCTGTGTCTAGTTAGAATGATGTATCTAGACTATAAGACATATGTTTAAGATTAATGTTATAGTATCTCAATGTTTTCATTACAGCTTGGGAACTTCTATAACCTTTTGATACAATAAATAATCATTATACATTACCATATAAATAGTGGATGCAGAAATATCAAAACTATAATGATAAGTGCAGAAGATGCATAACTCACTGTATACGTGGTGAGGTAATTGAAAAGTGTTGTTTAGTTGGGTCATTGGAACCCTCTATTACAACACTCTCACATGCACTAGATCCAAATTGCTAATGAAACTTGTTATATATCACATGATAGGTTCATGTTTCAACTGAATTATGTATTTAGTCATGGGCCTTCCATGTTTCCACTGCATGCAACTTCTATTATCAGCGACTTCACCTCCTTGAGTAAAACATCTCTAGAGATGTAAACCCTGAGTAGATATCTGTTTATCCTTTGTCTAATCTTCACATATTGGATAGTACTAGTAGTAGAATTATCATAATTTATATTATGATAAAACTTTTTGTAATAGGTTTAATTATAAGAATAAGAAAAAAAAATTTGTATTATACATTACTTCTTTAGGTGCATAAGAAGCCGTAACATACTCAGTATTTGTAGATATGGATACTACTGGATTAAATGATCTCATCTTTTTAATTACCATCATCTAACTATGATATTAAATAATTTTGTTCTATAAGAATAATAGTTTGTATCAATTTATAACTACTATACATTTCACTCCACATACTAGTAACATATCACTTATACTCCATAAGTAAAATCGAATAGTTCTGACTATTTCATGTGCAGTACTCTTGGATTATACTGATATTTTCATACCATAGAATATATGATGGTGATATTATTTCTTGTAAATTTCATGACATATGTGATTGATCCATCATATAAGTGAATGGAATTCAACTTACCACATTAATATCTTCTCATGTCTAATACATGTCTCCATGGAGAGATTTATGCCATGTGATAATTGAAAAATTATCTCTCAAATTTTTCCAACCACTATTACAGATATGGACTTTAAAAGAACGCAAAAAGGGAATTTACAATGGTAAACAAGAAATGATAATCGAAGCGCTATCGAAAGGGGTGTCACTTTTTTCAGTGCTAAAAAAAGTTCTGATAAAGGCACCTTTTATTAGTGATAAAAAAGGAACTGATAAAAGGGTCCTCTATCAGTGCTATTTTTAGTGTTGATAAAATTCATTTTTTAGAAATTTTTTGAACATGCGGATAAAATGAAAAAAAATAAAAAAATTCTTCAAATCGAAGAGTAGACCCACACCCTTTTAACAGCGCTTGACCCCCCCTCCCCCGTGAACATAATTAGGAAGCACCCCCCCCATACACACTTTCCACCCCTTCAACAGTGCTAGCCCCCACCCTTTAACAATGCTATCCCCCACTTCGCCCACTCGTGCACCCCTGCCTCCTCTTGGATTCGAACCCGAGACCTCTCCCTTGTGCACCTGCACCTTTACCACTCATTCATCTTGTTTCGTTCTCCATTTAATGATATATCTATTTATATATATATATAGTTATACTTTTTTCTTATATTAATATATATTAGTTATATTAATATATATATATTTATATATAGTTATATATATATTTATATATTTATATATTTATTCATATATTAATACTTATCTATTTATATATTTTTTTTATTTTTTTATCCATATATTTATTTTTATATTAATATGTATTTATAATATTAGTTTTAAATATATTTGTAAAATATTTTTATTCGTGTTCGTTTATAAATAAATAAATACATATATACTACATATATACACATATAATATATTTATGTGTGTGTATCTGTAATCATAATTATACATATATATATATATATTCACATATATTATATATTAATGTGTACATACATATGTTATAATATATAGATAATATATATCAGTTTGTTAATACTAACACACAAAAATACACACACACACACACTATATATAGGAATATAAATATATATATTTGTATTTTAAATAAAATGGATCTTATTTTTTATTTATATAAGGCTTATATATTGAGAAATATATTTTATATGTAAATATGTGTAATTGTTTGTTTATAAAATTAAATTTTTATGTGCAAATATATAAGAAAAAACTATATATTGTCATATATTTAATTATAAATAATAGTACATTATAAAAAATGATATAATATCAAATACATAATATCAATATGAATGTAATCCGTAGGAATAAAATCATTCCCAATGGAAAAGGGTCAAAAAGATACCCCTAAACAAGGCATAAATTCCATTTAATGTTAAAACATTTGGGTATCCCGGCTAAAAACTCAGTTTTAGAGGACTTATGGGCTATTTATGGCCTTGAAAAGTGTTAAAAATGGTTCCCCACTATCAATATTGCATATATATCATCACAATATTTAATTTAATATGTGTTAGAACTCAAATGGACACCGTGCTCAAAAGTTATGGTCTTTTGAAATTCGTGTTACGTTTTTAATATTATTTTAGATATTTTTTTAATTTTTTTCTTTTTTCCGTCTTCAAATTTTTATTAAATTATTATTACTTGATAATAATTTAAAAAATTATTAATTAATATTATTTTTCAAAAAAATATGGCATTTTCACTAAATATATTATATATTATGTGTAAATATCTCTTTATACTTATGTAAATCATATTAAATCAATATATATTGTATTTATATCAACATAAATATATTTATATTTTTATGTAAATATCAATATATTTATATATTTATATATTAATATATTATTTTCAATGTTTTTTTATTAATATACCATTTATTACTGCTACTAAAAAATCACTGATAAAGTGCTTTCCTTTAACAATGCTAAAAAACACTAATAAAGGGGGTTTCCTTATCAACACTAAAAAAAACTAATAAAGGGGCACTTTTAACAGTGCTTTTAGCAATGTTAAAATAACCTTTTACTGGTTATTTTTTTTCACAGATAAAGGTACCTCTTTTATCAACTCTTTATTTATCATTTATAAATGTACCCCCTTTTAAGCTCTTTTTTAGCATTGTTAAAGGGCATCACTATGTAAATTTGTTTCTATGATAGTGAACTTATACTTTTCAATACTTTGTCAATATACGAATCATTAAATAGGTCTATGTAACTGTTATATATACCTCAATATATCACATTCCTTATAACTTATGTTTCTATTTTTTGTCAATCTTAGAAGAATTACTTTTTTTTTGGTCTTATCAAAAAGGTTGGAGTCAATTGATTTTGTTAAAAAAATGAAAAATAAAGCAGAAGTCCCTTTTAAACTGGGTAAGAAAAGACCCATTACAAGTCCATAAGTCTAGAGACACATCGCCTCAAACTACGGTGACCCAAGAACCTAGTGGGAAAAATCTCATCAGAGGCACCAACCTAAGATTCAAGAGGCTAAAAAAACCAATAGAAAAAAGTCCATTACAAGTGAAATAACAACACCATAAAATACCAAAGACAACCCGAAGGCCCATCAGATCAAGTCCAACAATAGAAGGCCCAATGCCCCCACAACACCACAACCCGCATGGAAGTTCCGTAGAACGGGGGCCCCGCTGCTTGGGTCGCCACCACCACCGTCGTCTGCTCCCATCCACCTTGCCACACCCCAGCAGCATGGCAGCAGATTGCAGCATTTGAACAGGGTGGTGTGACATATGTTGGACGCCGCCGTGGACCGAATCCCTAGGAAAATCCATCAGCCACTGTTGTACCGTGACCCCCACCTCCACCGAGGGCACCACCGAAATCCCTCCTGCTGCATCCACCGACATATCTGATCTTGTAAAAGGAAAATCAGCACTGTCTTCACTCACCAGATCTATAGATCTGTTCATCCGCCCATCACGCGCACCAGATTCCGAAACAGATTTGGATTTGACCAGATCTACCACGAGGTTCATTGTTCCGATCGAAGAGGGACTATTTGATAACATCTCACACCGATGTGCCGCATTACCACAATCGTAGATCAAACATCCCCATCAGAAACTGAACAAACTGCACTGCTAAGGTCGCCATTTGGTCTTAAATAACTATAAGACTTGTAGGTTTTTTTCCATATGTTACCAAAAATATTACACTTAGAAACCCATGGTGCTCCCTCTAACCTAATGTAGAAACATTGAAAAAATCCATTTTGAATGAATATTCTACGATCTTATTTCATAATTTGATCTAAAACAATATATTAATAACCTACACCCCTTATTTTCGTTTCATGCTATCACCAACCCTTTATGGTTGTGTTATATAGACACCTTCCATGAAACATGGTCTTGACATCCAGTGGAATATTTAATAATCATAGAATATAACTATGAAAAGTAAAATTATAATGGATTTAGGCATAAAATCTTATTATTTTCAATCAAGATCTATTGTTACAACGCTTGTACCACCCATGTATAGTATCACATGAATTACAACAGGGGTATTTAAAATAACAAACCTCTTCACTTTAATAAAAGTAATCCATTATTAAATATTAATCAATGTTGTAAATATTATCTAATTTTCATATACTACTTACTTGTAGGATTCATTATCCTCAATGAATAAAGTATCACCGACTATGATGAATAAAAATCCTTGATAATGGTTTATCCTTATTACATAGTATGTGTTTCTAGAACATTCATCTTCCATATAATTATCTGGAGACATACATAGAAAATAATTCTATTTTTATTACCTCTCTATTTTAAAATGTGGTGTGA
Source organism: Viscum album (assembly GCA_963277665.1). Classification (NCBI taxonomy): domain Eukaryota; kingdom Viridiplantae; phylum Streptophyta; class Magnoliopsida; order Santalales; family Viscaceae; genus Viscum; species Viscum album. The sequence goes on along the minus strand of OY728145.1, from coordinate 1,444,723,888 downwards.
ATGTGGATTTGGAATCACACTTTTCATTGGCACTTTGACCTTGTATTTCATCTTGTTCACTATAAGAACTAAGGATTAATAATTTTTACATTATTATTTTCGTGGAGAACCTTTTGTTAACAAGAAATGAATCCTTATATAAAAAATGTTCATTTTTTAATATTAAAAGAAACTTGAGTAATTGTGAAATAACAATATATGAAAGGTATGTATTGAAAGATCATGATCCATATTTTATATTTACACGTCTCAGGTTAAATCATCACCCATTTATATCTCTCTTCACTTTCTCTTTGTAATCTTCTTAGAGATGAGACAATATGTGAAATCATTCATGTTCTGATGTTGTATACACAAATAACATTGGAAGTAAATGATAGAAATACAACATAACCATCATATGCATCATACATGAGTCTTTTAAAAGAATTTTTCTCACTCATACAATGAATCAAACTCTTATATGGTGTGTCATAAAATCTTTTTGTGATGTATATCACTGGTTGTCCTCATCATTATACAACAATACTTGCATGCAAGCAAGGGGTCTCAGGAATGTGGAATACAGATAAAACTCTTATCTAGGTGCATAAGACCTTATACATGTAACGAAGCAAATAAAATATGTAGATCATCATTTATTAAATAATTATTACAAACATGTACTTAAATAATTAAAAAAATAAATAAATGAATTATAGACATGCCTTTTTTGGTCTAGGGATCATGATCAGTCGATTCACATTAGACAATCGTATATAAACTAATTTCAAATTACAAAATTAAAATTGAAATAAATTCTTCTTTAGGAAGACTTTAATTTATTAAAAATACACTCATATATTGAATTCAATATTTACGGCATTCGATCCCATTAATTAGTATGATTATATTTCAAAATTTAAACATCATTTCAAAATATTACTTATTAAATTATTTTTTAAAAATTATATGTAGATTCTCAAATATAACATATTTTAAAATATATATACATATATATTCATATATGTAAATAAAATTTTAATTTTTTTTCAGGTACCCACGTAACCCAAATAGGATCGGGCATGTCGGACATGACCCATCTAGACATGTCTCGGAATGGGATAATTAAAGAAGGAGGGAACCCCATGAGGATATGAGTTAGGGGTTACCGATAGGGGAAGGAGAGGGGGACTGGAATTGGGATCCCAATCACGGATGAATAGATCTATCCGGATGGGGATCTTTCAGCATTGGAGGCCGACATGATTGGTTAGTCACACAATAGTGGTTCTACAGGATGTAGTGGATGGCTTGGCAGAGGGTTCCAACTGGTTCTGTGAATGGAGGGTTGCGGTGGAGATCAGAAGGAAAAACCAAAGGTAGTTCCTAGTCACGGAGGATAGATTTCAGTACTTGGTTCCAAGGTAATAAAGATCGAATGGTCATGGTGGCCATGGAATGAGGCCGTCATGATATATGGTGAGCCAGGAGAATAAAACTGAGGGAGGTAGGCCCTGTGAAAGATGAGGGAATAGTGTCAGAGGGGTGGATCCCTGATCGTTTTGTCTTGAAACATCAAATTCATTGTGTTTTTAAATTTTAATTATATCATATAGTGGACCCTAGATCGTCTAACAAGGAGAATTGGAAGTTTATATTGTGTATTTTTAATAAAAGGGACAAAAATAAGGGGTGGTTTTGAAAAAAAATTAAAAAATAAAATGAATTAATTAAATATTTTAATAGTTGATAAATAAAGATTGATTTATTAGAATTATGAGAAAGGTGGTCATTTTATGTTCATTACACATATTGGTTAGTTCATCATTCTTAAAAATACACATGGTTTACTGAAATCCCTTGGTTGTGGGTTGTCAAGATCTTGATTCCCCTCTTTCCTCTTAAAAGGATGCACAAAGAACCACCGCTTGACACAAAAATCCAATTTTCAAGGTTTGGACCTCAATAATATAATGATATATTCCAAAACAGACTCTTATATCATTTATGTGTGATTTAAATAGGATTATTGTGTTGTCCAATCGTATCAACCCAATATTCCAACTTGAAATCTCAACATAATCAATGTTGAAATGAAAATTATTTCACTTAATTATAGAAAAGAAATTAATTCAGATGAGAATAATTTTAAAATAAAATATAAGTGAAATATTTCGCAGAAAAAATACACAATACTAGTAGAACAATTTCTAGAACACCCTTCCATGTTTGTGTATCTTCCTCGAAATGAAATTCCACTATTTAGATAACCATCGAGAGGAGGAGGAGTTTTGGGTGGAACTTTTCCTTCATCCTTGATCGTTCGATGAGGATAAGAGCCTCCATAAACTATAGGATGAGGAGAGGGATCCTTTATTTATCCAAAATGGTAGAGATTTTCCTCTTGGCTGGGATTACAAATTGGGGGCCCAAGGTGCCAATTTATAGTCCAAGTGGATGGTGGTTTTGGGCACCCATATTTAGAGAAACCATCCAGACCATGGTTTTTGATGGGTAGAAATCCTTATCTCACTTATTAAAAAACTAAATAGTTGTTAACCCACTTCTTTAATATCACCATATCAATTTTTGAATCCATTTAATCAATAAAATGGGATATATGGCCAATATAAAGAACCAAACTTTTGATTTTGTGTAGATTTTTTTCTTAGATATATCGGTTCTGTTGGGCCACATAAGGGGTGAATTTGGATTGGTTTTCTTACAAATAGTTATAGAGCGATAGTTTTTGTATTATCCCACAAATTTTTAGTCCAATTGGAAGATAATGATATATGTCGTGTCCACTTGAGTCCACATGAGTGATTGAGATCTTGCTCAGTTTGGCCCATTTTTAATCAACTTCATCATTGGCCCTCCAAACCACCCCACCTACAATGAACACATAAAAAAAGTGAAATAAACCTTTTCAACATTGATAAAAATTAAATAACTAAATCAAATTTGTAGTTAAATTTGTTATTTTATTTTGAATTTATGATACAAAAACAATTTTACACGATGGTATAAGGGTGGAAATGAAATGTGAATCGATACACAATCAGACCCCCAAACGTTAACATTTTCACTCATTAGAAAAATAAAATTTTATAAAATTATTCATGTATATATTCCAAGCATCATAAAGATTTATCATTCAAGTAAAATTTAACTCTTGATTATAATGTGATCAAAGAAAAAACCACACCATGGAGTTATTCCTATTGATCGTTTCGTTTTCGGTTCGTGGGATCTCCAAGAACGAGCGGTGGTGGGTTTACTCAACAATAGGCAAAAAATGGTTCGCTTCCAGACGGAGGCTGATTTGATAAAAGCATGGTCAAGCGCGCCTCGTTTTTACAAGGGATCCCGTTTTCTGCTGCTGCGGTGGTCTTTCGACCTGCACATGAAAAGGGACTCACCTTCAATCACAGTTTGGGTAAGTTTTCCCAAGCTTCCCTTACCGTTCCAGAACCCTGCAATTATCCGAATGCTTGGAAATATGGTAGGTAGATTCCTTTTCGCGGATAGTCGAACTGAAGCGCTCTGTCATCCAGTGAATCCTCGTGTTTGTGTTGAGATAGACGCATCTAGATCTCCCTTTGAGTATGTTTTTTTCACGATCGGTGAAGAGTACCGCTGTAAACAGCGGGTGATTTATGAAAATTGGACTGATTTTTGTGGGTCTTGCAGGAGGTTAGGGAACTCGACCGAGGTCTGCCATAGGGGACTTCCTCCTCGGTCGACCAAGGGAGATGGTAAAGGGAAATATATCCCTCCGACCTTGAAGGGGAATAACTATTTGCAGGTTGAGGAGGGTTCTCACTCGAGACCGATGGAGACGGCTACCAGAGGAGAATGCTCTGGGGTGGCTTCGGTGACACTGGATGGTGAATCAGTCAGGACTGGTAAGGAAATTCTGGAGGGTGATTCGGGTCCTGGTTCTTTGGATGGGAAGGGGCCAGGTAGTCATCTGAATTTGGATTGTTCGAAGGAATCCAGGGGATTGGATCCTGTGGCTCCCCCCTTTATACCTTTGAGTAATAGATTCTCTATCATTGCCGATGATGGTCGATCTGAATGCCTGGAAGAGAATGATTTTGCAGGTAAGGATAATGGTGACAGGGCCTTAGAGGATCAGTTGGATGGAGGTTTGGAGACTGAAGTTGGCTTGGTCAGAATGGAGGCTATAGAGGTTATGCAAGAGGGTGACAGGGGACTGGGGTTGGAGGGATCATCCTTGGCTGTTTGCACTGAAACCAGAAACTCCAATGTGGTGGGAGCTGATGAGAGCCAGGTTGAGCAGGGCCTGAAAGCAGTCCCTACGACAACAGTGGATGAAGGTGTTTCAGTGGGGTTCTTTTGTCGGTGATGGAGAACCCTACTACGGGTTAGGATGACAAAGGAAGGGAGTTCCCTTTGGGAGGGAGATAGAAGGTGAGCGGAACAGGTGACCGCTTGTTCAGTGAGGTGGTACAGAGTGAGAAAACCTCTTTTCCAGTCGGAGGGCCTGGTTCACCCACAGTAAGACGTCGGTTAAGGAAGGATTACTCCTGTCTCCCGCGGCCTATGAAGACTCGTTCAGCATCTAGGAAGAAACGCAAGGTCGTTGTGTCTTTTACAAACAACATTGTGACTGAGAGGATTTCACCAGACCCTGTTCTGGAACTTCTCAGGAATCGGGTGCAAATTCCTCAGTATTGAAGGACACCAGGTTGGGAAACAGCCTCGGACACTGGAAAAGATGAGTCTGGAAGGGGATGCGGAGATGAGTACACATTTGATGATTTTTACTGATGTTTTTAGTGTGTTGATTGTTTTTTATGGGTTTATGTTGTGGTTGTATGCTTGGGCACCGGAACCCATTAAACCGGCTATTGAAAATCAAAAAAAAAAAGGATTTCCAGGCCTATTGATCATAGAAAAAAGACATCTCATAAATTATATCTAAAAAGATTCAAGGAGATTTATGATACTAGTCTGATCATGGAATTAAAAATTGAACGATGTCACTAACTCTACACTTGTGTGTGTGATAAACATTTCATGATATTCTTTCCACTTTCTATCAAGAAAATATTAGTTATTTTAATAATTTTATACTTTCTTGATTCTATCTACTGAACCTTCCCTGTATCATTTGTAATAAAATTTCAAGACCCACTCACATAAGAATTCCTAGAATTCAAACCATACTACATCGACCTATATGTCCCCATGTGTTATTCATTTCATCAATCCCTCATAATTTTTTTATTTGTTTTCTTTTTTGTTATTTTTTAGGGCGCACAATAGTTGGTTAATAGGTAAACATGTGTACGTAAATCTTGTAGAGTAATGAAGAAGATTATATAATGAAATAATTTAAATAAAAATAATTTTTTAAATAAAATAAATATCAACCAATCTTATATATACATTCTATTATGTGAGAAATATTTAAACTTCGTGATGGGGTGCAAAGATGCGTGGAGATGTTAAGTGACATTATTAAACCAAAAACTAGTCACATAGAGGGTATCAGTCATCTCAATGTTTTTCTAGGTATAAAACCATTTATATCATCAAAAAACAACCAATTTACAAAAAAAATAACATCTCGATGTTAAATTCTTGTAAAAACTCACATGCCATCGGTGAATGAAGTTTTTCTTTAAATGTTAAAACTACTGGAAACATAAAAATTGATATTTAATAGTCAATAATTTCCTTTATTAGGTGGGCATTAAAAATGAGTATTCCAACACAAAAAATGGGGTGAAAAAGTAGAAATACTATATATCCTGTGAAAAAGATAAAAGGAAGAAAGATGTTGAAAATATTAATGAACTTAGGAATGTGGGGAAAAGTAAAAAAACTATGCAGCAGGCGAAAATAGACAAATAATAACGATTATAACAAATCCTAACTAAATCAAGAATGTATCCACCCCCACAAACACACACACCTAGAGCATGTAGTGTCCTCTCTATAAAAAAATAAAAGGTTGGAATGAAAGATAAAACCTGGTGGGTTTCACTGATAAGTTTATTCTTGAATGTACAGTTAATCTACAAGGGATTTAAGAATTTTCTCATAAAATTTCATCCTCTTTTGTTCATTAATGATGAATGTCTGTTTTTTTATTTTAATTTTGAATCTGTGTAATACCCAATGGGTATACATTAGTAATGGTGTCTGGGATAAACCAATGGGAATGATTCTTAGCTATGTGTATATTCATCCTCACATTATAAAGGAGGACCTTCTACCCAATTTGGAATTAATTATGAAGGATGTGACAATCATGGGAAGCATTGGTTATCTCCATATTGATTTGGAATTTATCATATATATATATATATATCTTTAAATTTCATATATCTATTAAATCTGTAACTTTCAATGCTCACCTATATCTGTGAGGTTCATATTACAATGTTTAACAACTCAAAATGAATGGTTCTCTACATCCACATGGTGTTGAAATGCCCTTCAAAAACACAATCTGATACACTAAAATTCTGATTGGGGTTTTAAAATCTGTATGGTATACCCAGAGTTCATCATCCAAGCATAAACACCAAACATTATATAGGGTTGTTCCATTTCTTCCAAAAATATGATTAACTTCTCGATTTGGAAGTTTTTCTTACCCATTAGTTTGGGGGTGATATGAATTATGGAATTTATGTAAAACCCCATACTTAAGGATCATGTTTTTAATATTTTGATTACAAAAATTTAAACCATGGTTTCTAAATATGAATCTCAAGAGACCAAACCTATTGAAAATACGAGATCTGAAAAAATTGGAAACCACTCAAGAGTCATTAGTCCAAATATCCTTTTCTTCCACCCATTTAGAGACATAGTCAACAACATATAAGATATAAAATAATCCAAATTAATTTTTAAAAGGCCCTATGAAGACAATGCCTCATGTATCGAAGATCTCACAAAATAACATGGGTTTTTGGGGAATTTCATTCTTCTTAGAGATATTCCCTATTAATTGACATCATTTTCATGACTTACAACACTGATGAGAATATTTATAAAATGTTTTCCAATAAATTCAAGATTCAAGAAACTTTTGATCTGTACATTGATATCCAAAGTGTCCCTCACATGCCAAAGTGTGGTAGAATCTCATAATAGATGTGATGGTTAGAGATGCACCGATGAATATCCTAGTCACTAAAAAATATCCACAAGTATGGGTTATCCCACCTGTATCATTATGACTCATGCTTACATTTTTTGGATTGTGATTGTCTAAAATTAGTGGGGACATTAGATACTACCAAAAAATTCCCAATGTATGTATACCAAGGTGTAAGGTCCACTACCTCATAAATGTTCTCTTCAGGGGAGACTTTTATAATTGAGAGGGACTAATAAAATATGTTCTCTAATTGTGGGACAATAATACTAATATGGTTAGGTACCAAATTCTATGCTACTTTTTATCACTAATTTATATTTTAAATTCCTGAATTTTGAGCATCCAGCGAATGATATTTTGTTTGGATTATGATTTCTTAAGGAGATACCGAAGGGAAGCATGGGCTAATAACATAATTAATTCAAAAATTAAAAGGTATGACCTGATTTAAATAAGTAAAACACAAAGGAAAATTATTATTCTTCATCTGCAGTATAGTTTTATTAGAAATGGTCTAGTGTGTGTGAGGAATAGGTTATGAAATTTGGATATCGATTGACCCGTTTTGATAAGACTACCCCAACTACACAAATAGAGGGATCACACATGATCTCAAAAGGTAAATCCCCTCGAGGTGGTTGCATTATTGGTGGTGATGTGAGACCTCATTTAAATTTATTAAAAGCATCCTCAGAGTATTTATCAAAAAAAAATTCTTTTTTGTTTTGGAGTACAAAGAATAGGGGTGGAATCTTACTAAATTCAGGAATGAAAGGAGGACAAAATCCATCATGACCTAAGAAAAATTTCACATACTGGACATTTTTTATGTGGAATTATAGTGAATAAATAATGTCTAATTTTAATTTATCCACTTGGATACCATCCCAATAAATTCAAATTCCAAGTATTATGCTATGTATCACCATTAAGTGAAATTTATCATAATTTAATACATGATTCTTTTCAATACATCAGTGTAGGAAAAAACCAAGACTACTCAAGCACTCATCAAAAGAGGAACCATATACAGTGAAATAATCCATGAATACTCCATTTAAATGATTGTGTTAATCCAAAAAATATTAATTATGCATTTTTGGAAAGTACCTCAAGCATTTCATAGACTAAATGGAATCCACATATATACAAATGTGCCAAAGGGGAAAGTGAAGGTTTATCTTTCCTGATCCATGGGGGGAATATGGATTTCAAAATATCCAGAATACCTATTAGTGAAAAATTATTGGGACTCCCACACTAGCCTCTCTAACATCTAGTCAATAAATGGTAACGAGAAATGGTAATTCCTAGTGTTCTAGTTTAGTCAACAATGGTCTATATAGATATACCAACTATTCTAAACACAATTTGGAACCAATTCATTTTTTTTATTTTTATTACTATCATACCAGTTTTTTGAGGAATTTCCTAACATGGACTAAAAAATCAGATATCAAATATGGGGTAAATTATTCTATAATACAATAATTTTGTTACCCACATTTTAACATCATCTAATAGTTTTGGGTTCATTTGGTGTTGCGCATGCCTTACCGATTTATCATCATAATTTAACAATATTTGATGCATGAAAACTGATGGGATAATACCAAGAATATTAGAAGGTGTCCATCTTGATGATTTTTATACTACATAAAATTGTCAAGTAATAAAAATTCATGATCTGGATGGTGTGAACTAGAAATGATGATGGGAAACTTGTTTCCATTCTCAAGATATAAATATTTAAGTTTTGAGGTAGTGGTTTAAGTTCCAATTCATGGGGTTTTAGATTTATTAGAGTGAATTATAATGTGAGAGGCCAATGAAATAATCTAATTGCTTAATAGTAACATACCTAGATGAGTAATAAGATTTTACAAGCTGATCAGTGTCATCGATAATCATAGGATCCTCAATGCTCATGAAATCATCAATTAAAACACAATATTTACACCTTTTCAAACTATAACAACACAAAAAAGATTAATCACAACCCAAATCATACATTATTGTAGAATAGAAAAACACATCATTATATGGTTCGAGGAGGGAATTTTGTTTGTGCGTGTCATTGGAGTTCACTTCTATTGAATATATAGGAAAATTGGGGTGCTCTTCAACAGTGTGTTTCATAACATCAAGGATATCAAAACATACCTTTTATCCCCCAAAATCTATTGATAGTGTACTATTTTGAATGTTGATGATATTTATTTTAATTAAATACCTTCCAAGTATGAGAGGATTTTTCTCTTGCTCCTGTTTATCTTTCATTTAAAGAACATTGATGTCTATAGGGGACATGAGATTCATTACTCACACAAGGATGTCCTTGATTTCTCATGTTGTGTGTGTTGGGCTTCGATTGAAAAGTTTCATGATGATTCCCATTGTTTGAATATCTACAACCTGTAGATAAGTATGCACAATGTTATACATTACATTAATTGAAGCACCTAAATCAATCATTGCATCAGAAAATAATGTCTCACATATGGTTAAAGGTATCATAAAATTTCTTGGATCCTTGAATTTGGTTTGAATAACTAGTTGTATCAAGTATGATAAATTCCATCCACGGTTACCACTCTCATTCCCATTCAATCACCATTTACAGGTATAAGGTTCTCTAATAAATTTATCATAGAGATATTTTTTTAACTACATCAGGTAGAGGAATGTTAACTTGTACCATTTTAAATGTATCCATGATCTCATTTTCAATTTAAATATCAAATAATTTTTTGGATTTAGTGAGAATCTGGGGAAAGGGAAGAGGAATTTATTATTCAAGGGAATCCTCTTTGATAATATTTTTACATTTTTTTTCTTCAATTAAATATTTTGAGGGTATAGAAAGTGATTTTTCAAGAGCATGATGTACCTAGTGTTTAGAATAACTAGAAGGAGAATACTCTTTACCACTATGAAGTGTGATAGTACATACATTACCTTTTTTCCTTAGGTTTAGAAATAGTTTGCGATGGTAGTCATACAAACCTATAAATTTGGATTTCATCCACCATGTTGGTGAGTTGTCCTAATGGATTTTTTAGGGCTTTAATGGATGATTGGGTGGTTTTTTTTTGAATTGGATGTTATTTGTAGCCATTTTCATCATCATTTCCTTGAGGATATACTTGGATTTTAGAAGGGATATTGGAAAGGCCTTTGTAGGGGTAGAATATTTCTAGGTGGTGGTTAGGGTTGACTACCCTACCCTTTGTGGTTCCAAGACTGTTGAGGTTGGTTATAATACCCCCTTGCTTGTAGGCTTGGTTATCCATCCACCTATAGTTGGATGGATATAATGGTTATTTCCTATTAGGTTGGTTATAGGGGTGACCATAGATGATTTCCTCACAACTCTCAGATGTTTCTCTCAGTTGGGTCATTGGTCTTAATAATTGGTGTTAGTGACACATATACCACAACTAATTGGGGTAGTAGGTTGGTATTTCACTAGGTAAAGAGAAAGTTGTCGGAGTACGGTACTTACCTATTAGAAATTTGTGTCTACCTTTTTATTTAATTAAGAACATTTCATATCATAGACACCTCTGATGGGTACACTTGACCTTATACCAAACTATTCAGTATTTTGTGCCATGTTCTCAATCATGTTACAATCATTAACCATGTTACGATCGATTGGAATTAAACCTTCATAAAAGTATTTTATGAAATTTTTCTGGTTTATATGATTGTGTATATATATTTAAACATAACATTTTAAATCATTCCTAGTATTCATGAATTGTTACCCAACTATACTGTCTTATTCCACAAATTTATTTCCTTATTATTGCAGTTTTAGGTGATATGAAGAATTTTTTGAGAAAAAATCATTTCATGTCATCCTAATTACTAATTGGGGAGTTAAAATAGTATAACCAGTCTTTTGAAGTGTCTTCTAAATAGAATGATAATGTACTAATATTAAACAATTATTCATCCACATTTTTAGGTTTTAACATTGAACAAATGGTATGTAATTCATTTAAGTGCTTATGTGGGTTATCTCCAGCAATTCCACTAAATGTTGGTAATAATTGAATTAAACTAGATTTTAGTTCAAAGTTTGGTGCTTCGCCTTGTGTTTGAACATTGATAGTTTGGATATCAACATCAGCCTTAGTGAGTTATTTTAGTGTTCAGCTATTTTATTTCATGTTATACATTCTAATTTTAGCATCTATTTTACTTCTAGAAGAAGAAGAGTCTAGAGGAGTTTAAAGGTGTGGTGTGTCCTCCTTTAAGGGGTCATTCGGTGTGTCTTGATGTCATTGACGTAGAATCCTCTCTAATATGGGTTCAAAAAAAGGTATATCACTCAATCTATAACACTTCATGAACAACACCTTTAAATAATAATACATTATCACACCAATTATATGAAAAAGTAGAAGCGAAAACTAAAAAAAAATACTTACAAAATACCTAAAGTTATTATAAAAACACACACTAAAAACCAAATCACTCCCTGAAAATGAAGAAAATTGTTTATTGTGTTGTCATGACATGTCAAATGGATTTTTTTAAACTTTAATTATAGCATAAGGAAGAACCTTGGTCATCTCTCAAGGATCTTTGTAAGTTTAAAGTGCATATTTTTAATAAACAATACCAAAAGAGGGGGTGATTTTGAAAAAAAAAATAAAAATAAAATGAATAAATTAAATAGTTTACTACATTATAAAGAAAGATAGAGTTTTTAGTATTATGGTGGAAGGGCTCATTTCAATTCCACTACAAATCTTAGTTATTTCGTCATTCCGAAAAATACACATTGTTTAATGGAATCCTTTGGTTGAGGGTTGTCAAGATCTCGATTTTCATCTTTCCTCTTAAAACGATGCATAAAGAACCACCCATTGACACAATAATAATGTTTTCAAGGTTCTAATATCAAGACTAGAGTGTGGGGTATCAAATCCTACTAATATCTCATATGTGTATAATAGAGGTATGACACTTGTGTTATTCAATCAGAACAACTCAATATTCCCACTTGAAAATGCAACCCAATCGGTAATGAAATTAAAAGTGTTTAACTTAATTATACCCAAGAAATGAATTCATAGGATAATCATGTTAAGATAAAACATAAGTGAAATATTTCACACACAAATGACACAAAATTAGTAGAAGAACCAACATCAGGACTCCCTCCCATGTGTTTGTTTCTTCCTTGAAATGATTTTCCATCATTTAGCTCCCCATCAATGGGTGGAGGAGGCTAAAGTGGAACATCACCGTCATCATTGATCCCTTTATGATGATAGGGGCCTCTATAACTTCTAGTATGAGGATAATATTCCTTTGGGTCTCCAAAATGGAAGAATATTTCCCCTTTTCTGTGCTTAGAAATGGGGTGCCCAAGGTTCCAATTTATATGCAAAGTGGAAGGCGGTTTTGGGAACAAAAATTTAAAAAAACCACTTGTCCTGTGTTTTTGGAAGGTTATCTATTTGAAAATTTCTATAAAGTTGTTTCCTAGCATCTTGAATATCTCCCTCTCAATTTAGAGATCAATTGATGTATAAATTAAGAGATATGGAAAAAATACCAAACCAAACTTTTGACTTCTTGCAAATTCTTTTTCTAGGGAAGATTGGTTCAGTCGGCCCTCTAAATGGAAAAATTGGTCTTGTGTATCTTTAGAATAGTTATATCCCACTAAATTTTGGATCACCGAAGAAAATATCATCCCAATTTGATACTTGTATTTTTTGAAATGTCCACTTCAATTCACATCTTTTCTTGGGATCTTGCGCAGTTTGACCCATTTTTCTTAAACTTCATCATGGACCCTCAAAATCACTTCCACCTACAATTAAAACATAAAAACAAGTGAAATATCCATTTTTAACAGTGATAAAAATGAAATAATTGAATCAAGTACTATTTTTAATTTGTTGTTATATTTGAAATTCATTATACAAAATCAGTTTTACATAGTGGTATAAGGGTGGAAATGAATAGTGAATCACTATATAATCAATTACCCAAAGTGGAGGAAGAGGAATCCTAGGGATGATACTACACCTCTTTTTATTTTATTTTTAAAAATTCATATCCTAAAATCAGTAGACCTTTAACATTTTTTTAATCCGTACCACTGGCCCATCCACATCCCCTACTAAATTTTTTCTAATAAAATTTTCAAAAGCCTAATTTGTAGTATTTGGAAAAAAATTGTGTTTTCTTCACATCCACATTTTGATGGATTGTTCCTCAGCCATAAATTACTGTTCTATCTATCAAAACTCCGACCCATGTCCAGATTTACTAGAAATTGAACATGGCACTATTTTAAGATAGAAAAATAACATATAACATATATTGATGTGCCAAACTTTAAAACCCATAAAATTGATTTCAATCCAGGTAAAACACTTTTAGATGACCATAACATAGCCATTAGGTGTCATATTGAATGACTGTTTGTGATATTGGGACCATAACGATACCCTCCTCAAAAATTAATGCAAATTATTTTTTTTTCTCGACTAAATATTTTCACGTGTCCCTATAATACCAATCATTGTTTTCAATTATGTTGAAGAATCCAAAAAATACGAATTTAAAAAAATTTCACCATAAATCATCCTAACCACATTGTCTCAGACAAGGATCTTTCCAATTAAAGCCCATGTATTTTCACGTCAATAATTTAAGCACAAAAATTAAATGAAAGAAATACCTTTTAGATCTAAATCCATGCTCAAAATATTCTCATCACCAATTGAATTTAAATCCTCCTAGATTATTCACACAAACTTCAAAATCTTTCGGGGTCATAAATCATCAGAATCCAAGTGATAACACAATGTTCTGACGATGCCTTCGAAGTCCTAACAATCACTGCTGATCTATTAAAATGATATGTGAATGTGTTCTTCGATTGATTCCTTGAAATGCGATATTATATCTCTAGAAAGTGGGATAGAGTAGATAAAATATCAGGATATCAGGTTATGAATCATCCATTTCCTGGTAGCCTCTCCACTTATTTATATTGGGGTTCTAAAATACTCAAAAAAGGTTCCCAAACCCTGGATATTTATTACCATCATAAAATCCATCTTATGGATGTTTCACTTATTAATATATATCATTCATATTTTTGTCACTTTCTTGTAATATAATAAATAAAATATTTGATCAAATCAATCCATTAACTCGAATCATAATTCATAAAAATATTAAAAAAACTGTGAATATTAAAATAATATTCATTCGAATAATATTCTCTCATGTATTCACTTTCAAAATTTTAAATAAATTTAATAAATTAATTCAATATCAATTATTATGAACACAAATAAGATCAATTTATTTATTCCATATTGATCCTGTATCCTAATACATATCCTGGACCCCATGTTGGGGCCCACCATGTCCTAGGCTCATATTCATCAGAATAGGGAAAAAATTGAATACGCTATTGTGTGTTACCCTTTAATCCCTTATCTTGATAGTAGTGAATATTATTCATAGACCAGAAGACGGTTCTAGAAACCCATCAAGGTCCCTAAAGACACAAGGAGTATTCATTTCAACAACAACCTTCCTACAAACACCTGATGTGTAATATAATATAATTGTCTCATGTTATCACATAAAGAAGGATGCAAACATTGTGTCATCATCCTTTCTCAATTTATTATTCATTGACCTAACTGGATGGAATTTCCTTCTACCATGTCCGTGGATTTAGTGAAGTTACTACCATCCTAATCAATTGGTACTTATATATCTTCTCATATTAGAAGAAAAAAATTTATATTTATTATTAAATAAATGTCATACCACAAATGATTTACCCAACACAAGCTATCCTTCCACTACATCAATTTCATGGTTTTAACATTGCATTAAATTACATGATCAAATGATACATTTCAAAAATAATCTCATGTATTGAGACCATTAAACATGTTCATTTATATGAATGACTAGTAACACCATAAACAAGCATTGTTTCTATTGGCAGTTTATAAATCATGATCCCATTTTTTTTGGAATCAACATGTGTGAACTTTATGAGAAGTTGTATTGATTATTATGATCCCCCAACACCTAATAGTCTTACGTCATCTCTGTCTTTTCATAATAATGTATTTGGGATATAAAACATGTTTAATATTAATTTCATAGTATCTCAATATCCTCATTATGTCTGGAGAACTGTTATAACCTTTTGATATGATAAATAATCTACAGACATTAACATATAAATAGTGTGTGCTGAAATATCAACACTATAATATGAAGTTTACATCATTCATAACTCACTCTATACATGGTAAAGTAATCAAAAAGTATAATTTATTTGGTTCATGAATCCAAACACCTCTGAGCGGCATCTACCCAAGCTTCCGCGGTGGCTAGGGTTTCACTTCCCGCGGCGTTTTCCCCTTCCCCTCCGGCCTGGTTCGGCACGGCTCCTTCGGGTCTCAGATTGGTGTGGCATCTTCATGCATCTGAGGTTCGCCTCTCCGGCTTCTGCTCCCGGTGGCATTGGATCAGTGGTGTTCCAGCCTGTGGCTTGGCGTGCGTCGACAAAGTCTCTGCTCTGCTGTTCTCCGTTGGTGACGCCTCTTCAGATCTGTCGGATCGTGCTTTCCGTCTCGATTCTTCCGCCTCATCCTGGAATCTCCCCAAGTGGTTTTGGCAGGTTTCCATAGGGACCTGCATCGTTCTACAGTTCTGGAGGGGGGAGGTTTTTTAATCTTGCTGAGGTGCGTTTTCTGCAGGGTTTTGGCTTGATTTCTTCTGGATGTGACATTGGTTTTCTCGTTTGGATTTGGATATGGATTTTTGGTTTTCCTTTGGACTGTTTCGGCATTGTGGTGGTGGCGTGTTCCAACAATGGTGGAGCGTGAAGGATATTTGTATGGTTTTGAAGGAGGATTGGCTCTGATGGAAGAGGCAAGAGGAGAGATGGTGGAGTTTATGAGGAGTTTGAACTGTGTTTTTCTGATCCAGTGGTTAAAGATGAATTTTTCTATTGAGTTGTGTTGCTGAAGGTACAATTTATGACAAAGTTGGTTGGTTTCTGGTTGGTTTTATTCCTATGATATTTAATTGTCTGATTTTTGTTTGAACTAATTTTTGGGTTTGGGTAAGATGTTCACCCTCATCCATTTTCTTGTTTTCTGCAATTTTTATGTCTCTTTAATAAATGGTCAGAGGTTTTTCCTCTGACTGAACTTTCCTGGTATAATTTATTTGGTTCTAGGGTTCCCACTATTACAAAAAATATGTGTTCCCTTATAAAATGAAACCCAATCCTTTTTCTTCAAATATATCTCTTCCATGTTCTCTATAAAATTTATATTATTATTCTTTTGCACAATATTCAAACTTCTCAAATACTCTATGGAATAGTGTTTGGTACACAATTATGGGTGAAATCAATAACCTTTGAGGGGTGATCTATGGAGATCTAGGACTTCTTGGAGAAGTTGTTTTGTGGGCATGTTATTCCCTTGTCTTTTTTCCTCTAGGGTAATGGTGACATAGAGGATAGTACTTGGTACCATGATCCATAGATACTCACTCTGTCTCCTAAGCTATTTATTTTTTATCTATTATCTTGTTGTAATGCTAGCTATAGTTGATGAACCATTTTTGGTTAATAAGATGATTTTCTCTTATTTCATTATTTTTTATAACATTTCTCTCATTTGAGAGGTTTCTCCATATGGAGAGCATTTAGGGGATTATTGTTTTCATTGCATGGTTTCAATCTAGTTCTTCTGATGAGGTGGTTGAGTGACGCTCACCTATTTCAGGGTGTGGTATAAGAAAATTTCTATGTTTTTCTAATGCAACATAGTTCTTTAATATGGTCATCTCGCTTAAAAAGTTTCACAATTTATTCACTAAAATATTCTAATTCTCATATGAAATGCTTATTTTTTTGTTTTTATTATTTTATAAAAACAATTTAATTTTTGGAATGGAGAAAGGAATCCAATTCAATATTAACCTACAATGAAAACAAAATGAAGAAATTACTTGGCCTTTTAGGGTTTTTATTTGGGTTCCTTTCATGAGAAATTCTAATTGATTAAATTTATTTTGATAGACATATTTTTGAAATATCACCCTTGGATTACTATTCTTTTATTTAGTGATTGTGAAACCTTGAAATCCAAAGAAAACTAGATTTCACCTCCTCCTATAATTAGTGTTGATGGCGCACCTCAATCGAGAGTGTGACACCTTCTAGGACCTAGCTCCATCTTATGTCATTTAATCCCTTGAACAGCTCAACTCTATCATGTGAAGAGCCTTTGTTCAAATCAAGGAAGGAAGAATATTAAACTAAATGAATAAAAGTAATTTTTAGTTCCATTCCATGGTGGGAAATCATCACACTTTTACACTTCACTCTTGCTCACCAAAAATGTAAATAAACCATATGAATTGAAGAAACAAATTTAGGTACACCCAATCGTCCCCGAAGGCTAAGCCTCAGGTTAGTCACTCATTGTTGAGTTTAAGTGTTCATGGTGTAAGAGCCAAAGAGAAAAAAATGAAATAAAAGTGGAATGAGGGATATAGATGAAGAATAAAATATATTTAAAGAAAATGGGATAAAGAAAATAAAATATATAGAATGTTAAAAAGAAGAATAATAATAATAATAGGAAGAAGAAGAACGGATAGAGGGATTACATTGAATATAAACTCAATGCATGAATTATAATAACTAATAAATTAAAAAATATAGAAGAATAAAAAAAGAAAAAGAGAAAAGAAAAGAGAACATATGTAGCTTCCGCCTCACCCCCTCCATCTACAAACTCCCCTCCCTCAATAGAGCTTATTTATTTTTATAAGAAAAATATTGATCATTAATCTTCAATATATCACCACTATCAGTGGAATATTTTCTTCTCTTTTTAGATATTTTATCCATGAGACTCAAGGTTTAATTTTTGGAAACACCTGAGAAAATTGGGTGTTCAAGATACTTCCACTTGAGAAGTTTAGACTAAATCATTGAGTGGGTACCATCATGGTGCATTGGCCGTGCAATGCATTATAGACACTTGGTCACCTTGGTGGTGACTCCTGACAATTTAAGCAATAGAGATCATCATCGAGTCATCTAAAATTCACAGTGGTCGGATGGTGCTTCAAAATTGTTAAAACAAAGACCATCTATGGCCCTAGAGGTATTCCATGGTGCTCTAATGCTCCCTGGAGGAAGTGAAGCTCAACCCCTATCTACCTTGAATCATCCATGGTCGTTATATGGAGTTTTAGTTGCATCTTCAATGACATAGAGTGGTGGGGAAGATGACAATGAGAGGTGTGAAAATGTCTGAGCTAAGGGCATCACACTAGTGGAAAAAATGGAAAAGTTTATATTATAATGAATAGCGACAAAGACACACGAGTCCCACATATGAATAGAGATCTTTTTTCTTGATCATTTATAATAAAATCCTCAATGTGAGAAACTCTGAATCCCACTCTGAGGTGGGATCCTCATACACAACACATACATAAAATGGGACATTCCAAATCACATAACACATATAGGATTAGACCCAACCATGCAACCTATGCTAGCTTCGAGAAGGTTCTCACAGTGGTTGGCTAGGCTAGTTAGCCCCTTTTGGACTAGCTAAGTAGCTAGTAGGAATATTCTTGAGGTCTTTCTAATCCTAGCCATATTTTTAAACACCAAAATGTATGAAAACAAAATAAGTGAACTCAAACATAAATTCATAACAATATATCAAATATCTAAATTCATCACTTCTAATCGACTTAAATGAATTTTCATGCTACAACTAAAATTCCTTATAATTTAATTAAACAATTAATTTCACGGTCATATTGATCAAAATACATATAAAATCCTTACAAATAATTATAAAATTATGAATGAAAAATGATTGTGACATTGTGATCCTATGATGGTGTGGCCTTTCATAGGTATCTCACAAGAAGAATCTTTAGACAACCCCTTTTTTCATTCATTTATCTCTAGGTTGGTTTTAAATTATCAAGGATGAGAATGTTTTGAGAGGTATATGATTTAAGGGTAAGGATCAAATAAGCCCTTTACATGTGACCTTTGGGTGTGGGAAGCTCCTGAAGGAGGTCCCAAGTTGTTTGGAGGATTTTTAATGAGTTTTAATGGGATCCATCACAAAAAATGGCATGGGTGTGACATAGAGTCTGGAAATGCACTATGAAGATTGTGGATGCAACGTAGTTAACCTCATCTACGAAGTAGGGGATCTTGGTAGGAGTTTCAAGTATACTTATGAATTGGGGTAGTTGAATTGTGGGATGTGGGATGGAACGCGGTCTTTTTCTTAGTATTGGGGGTCCTGTGACATGGTTCTTTGGGCTGAGTCATAAACCCCATATACACTTTTATAGGAAATGGTTGGGGATCTTTGGGGATATTTGACCAAGGGGGGTTGTGGTGTGGTCCGTCAGGCTATGTCATAGAATACCCGGTTTCATACAGTGTTGTAGCGTGGTGCAAGTGGTTGAGTTGTGGTCTTTAGTTTTGCAGTGGGTATATAAATACCCTAAGTCCCAAAAAACTCATTATTTTCTACTCCCTCTACTCTAAACATAGGATACATAGATATTGTTTTCAAAGGCATTGAATCCCCAACTGATAAGGATTTATCCCCACCTTCTATAAATCCATATGTGGTGATACAAGGTGAGTTTTACTACTTATCCCTAGTAGTTCTCCCCATTTGGTTTTATTTTCTTCCAATTTCTTCATTTCATGTTATCGCTATTTATCTTCACTGTTCTTATGTGGTTTAGTTGACTTTTATTTTATTTTTTTATTTGTAATCATGTATTGTGGGATGGTTTTAGGTTTACTTTTATATTATCCGATGGATTTGTTTGGAGATTGTTTATCTTATCTATAAATCCTATTTTATTTTTGAGTGTAATACCTACCATTTGTCAAAAAAAAATTATACCCTCGGTTTTAGTCATTAATAAGGTCCTACTTTAGGTAGTACTCGGGGGGGGGGTCATTATCTCTCTTCATTCATTGAGGTATCTTTGGAGGGAGGGGGTCCTGAGAGAGTGGTATAAAAAAAATTTGGGAGATAATATTGATTTTTTATTTTAGAATAGTGAGTATTTCATGAGTTGGTATGAAGAAAATTCCTATTGATCTTATTGTGTGACATAGGTCAGGGAGACCAGCTTGTACATTGAGTTTTATGGAGCCCCATGATTCAGCTCAAAGACTTTGATCATATTGAATAAATAAGTGAGGTGGACCTACCTGGGATAGGTACATGCATAATTATTGATTTTGTTCATGTATAAATAGTGAGATCATGGGAAATAAAAACGAATTAATTAAATAAAACTATGATAAATTTCCACGATAGCTGGATTAGGATGTTCTCCTTGATTTTTAGGAATTGCTCATATTCATTGTCCACAAGTGGTTCATGCAGTTGATGTTTAGCAGACCGATCTTGTTGATTGAATGAGAATTGATCTGATAGAGGATGATGAAGATCAGAATAGAGATTTTTGTGCCTTTTTAGTGGTAGAGTTCAGGAAAGTATAAGGGGAGCATCTCATATCTGTAGAGAGGGTGCCGGTTGGAGGAGACCAAGATCACTTTCTTTCTGATTCATTCTCGGGTTGAGTTCAAGGTACCATTGGAAGTTAGTCAGTTGTGAGGAGATGTGTGTCAATGGTGGATACTATTTCTTGGTGACCAAAAGTAGGTTGATATGTTTTTTCTATAATTTAACAGGGAGTTCCATTCAGAGTTCCTTTCATTGATGATGAATGCAGTGAATTGGCATGAGTTTCTCTCTCTTAAATAGGGGAGTATGAGCGTGTTAGATCATGGGATGAGGTTCATGGTCCTATTTTACATAGATTTTATTTTTTTTAGATGAGGATTCTAGATCATGATGTCTTGCGGGTTATTTAAACCCATTTATCTGGTATTTGGTCACTCTGTTTACACTCCCTATGTTTTTGGAGGTACATAAAAAGTTTGAGGTTATCAAGTGGATGCTTCCATGGGAGTAGATCCCTAAGAGGGTGTCCAAGACTAGAGTCTCATGGATCAGAGCTATAGATGGTGGGTCTTATGTATTCAAGTATTCAAGATTCCAACCTATGGGGGGATGACCATAGTATATATCATCTCATTCATTTGGCGTATGTGGTTATTGATCAAAGCCAAAAGGTTTTAAGTTTCTTTGTTATATCTTCATAGGACATGGTCACCACCAGGATCAGTGCCTAAATAGTTGTGGAGAAAAGTATTAGGTGTTTGTTTAGGTCCCTTATTAATAGTAGTAATAGTTTCCTATGAAGTAGTTTCAGTAGTAGGGACCACTCGATTTTTTTAATGGCCAAGGTAAGATGTAGTTAGGATAGGGAAGCCCCATGATAGTCTTCATCCACAAGGACCTAGTCCATAGTGTGGTCGAGGAGTCCGATAGTAGATAGGTATAGGAGATATGTGTGGTGATCTAATTATTATGAAACATCAAATTTAATTAGTTTTATATGATTATATGTAGTCTAGGAAAGATACTAGGTCATTTCTCAAAAAGAGTTGGTGGTTTATTTTGTGTATTTTCAATATAAATAACTAAAAAGTGGGGGTGGTTTTGAAAATATTCTTAACAAAATAACTAATTTTGAATAGTTTAATAGTTGAAAAATAGAGTGGATTTTGAAAAATATGAGTTAAAGGGGTCAATTTGAGTTTACTACACACATTCCAAGTACATTGTTATTAGATATTTATTTGGGTTTGGAGTAAACCATTGGTTGAAATTAATTGGAATCTTGATTAATTCTTAATATTTTATATAGATGCTTGAAGAACCAAAACTCGACATAACAATCGTATTTCCAAGGTACATTACGTATTAATAAAATAAGATATTCCAAAGTATATTGATATATCAATAAATTGGGGAAGAAAGGTATTATTTTTTATCTAATCAGGATAACACAAGTCACACACTCAAAACGTCACACCAATCAGTTAGAAATTAAGATCATACCAATCACATGCATCAAAGAAGCGTATAAATATGAAATAAAAAAATATAAATGGAATGATATGTTTTTAATACAAAATTACTCTAGAACAGTAGATGTTATATGCACCATAATTCCGTTGAAATGTGTGTAACTCCCTCACAATGGATTTCTACTATTTACTCTGCCATCGAGAGGGGAAGGAAGCACATGTGGAACTTTGACTTCATATCAACTCTCCATATTAGGATAGGGAGATCCAAATCCTCTAAAGTTATCATATAACTCCTTTAGGTCTCTAAATTATAAGAACATCACTCCTTGGTCGTACTTGCAAATGGGGTTCCCAAAGTTCCAATTTATAGGAAAATTGGAAGGTAATTTTTACCAACCATATTTCAGGAAACAACTTGTCCCATGGTTTTGGGTGTCCATACAGTCTTATATCACTTTTCAAAAATATAAAAAGTTTTTTTCCACCTATTTACTAACTCCCATGAAAATTTGGAATCACTATTAAAAATGTATTCCATGATTTTGATGAAATACATAACCAATATTTTTACTTTTAATAGATTTGGTTTTTGATATATATAAATTTGGTTAGGCCCCTTGATGGAAGAATTGGGATTGGGTGTCTTCATAAGAGTTGTATCCCACTGAATTTTGGATAAAATTTTTTTAGCCCAACTATTTCACTTTTTAGTTTCAGTGTGCATTTGAGTTCACATGTGTGCTTGGATCCTCTATAGTTTGGATTGTTTTTATTATATTCCATCATGGGATATATAATAACATTATCCTATAATGAAAACATAAAAACAAGTGAAATATCCATTTTTAATAGTGATTAAAATTAAATAATTCAATAAAACATGAAGTGCATTTTTTTATTATATTTTGAATTTATAATACAAAATCAGTTTAATATTGTGGTGTAAGGGTGAAATAAAATAATGAATCATGGTGTGATCAAAACCCCACACCAAAACATTTAAAACCCTTGGAAAATTAACATTTCCAAATACTATACATGTAGATATTCCAAAAATAATGAAGATTTAACATTCAATTAAAATATAATTCTTAATAGAAATGTTATCAAAGAAAAAAAATCACATGAAGGAGTTATTATCTATGATTATGAAAAAATATGTATCATAAATTGTATCATAATGAAATTCAAAGAGATGAATGATACCAATTTGAGAAAATAATTCAAAATTTTACAATTTCACTAAATCTCAATGTCTTTGTTTGTGAAAACCATTCCATGTTATTATTTCTACTTTCTATCAAGTAAATATAGGTTATTTTAAAAAAAATTCTACCTAAATGATTATGTCCAATGAACATACCCTATATCCTTTGCAATTAAATGTCAATACCCACTCACTTAAGCATTACCAGAAGTCAAACCTTAATCTTACAACCTAGATATCCCTATATGTTTTACATTTAATCACTCCACTCATTTATTAATATTTTTAAAATTTTCACTTGGAAAAAATCTCACACTCATCTGTCATCCGTTATTTGGTCTCCTCATGACATTAATTGTAATAGTTATAACAATACCAAAGGTCGAGGAAGAGTTGTTTTTTATCTTCTCAAGACACAACCCATATTATTGTGTTTTCATTTTATTCCTTTTAGTTTTGTGAGTGATTTCAATAGTCAGATAACAGGTACACACATTGGTCAATCCAGTATAGTAATGAAAAATAAAGGATAAGGAACAAACATATAGAAAAATAAATTTGGAACGATGATAAATATTAACCTAACTTAAATATACCTTATATTGAGTAAAAAACATTCACATTTCATGGTTGGGTGAAAATATTTTTGGAGATATTAAGAGACACAATTTTTTTATAAACCACTCACCCAAAGGGTTTCGATCTTTTCAATGGATTAAAAGTGATACAACCATTTAAATCATTGAAAAAACCCAAATTTTCTAGAGAAATTCACAAATCAATCTTAAATTCGTTCTAAAACACACATTCCATCATTAGAAAAAAAATTAAAATGTTAAAACAACTTAAAATAGTGAACTTCCTCATGCATTTTCAAAAACTTCCATGATTAAGTGGGAATAAAGAATGAACATTATGGCTCAAAAGTGAGGTGGGAGGTGGGAAAGGTAACGATACTATATAGTAAGTGAAAAAGAGAAAATGTAATAAAGATGATAACAAATCCTAAATAACCTAGGAGTGTACCCATCCTCCTACACCTAGAGTATGGAGTGTACTCACTATAATAAAATAGAATATGGAAAGGGAGGATAAAACCTGGTGAGTTTCATTGGTAGGTTTCTTCTTGAACTTGGAGTTCCTCCATCAGGGACTCTAGAATGGCTTCGTTAATGTGCTTTAACCACTTCCCATTGATAGTGAAGATTTATTTTGTCTCTTCATTTTTAACTTGAACAACACCAAATGGATAGACATTAAAAATATTCTATAGGAAAAACTATTGTAAACAAAGCATTCCTAGATGAAACTTCATCATTTCATTGAAAAGGAGGACCTCATACCCAATGTTTAATTGACGATGAAGGATGAGGAAATTGTGGGAAGCCTTGGTTATCTATTTATAAATCTGATATTTCTCATATGTTTATCTAATAATTTCCTCCAGGTATTTAATTTTTTTCTTCCTTTAATTTAATGCATCAAAAGTATTATAATTGCATTTTTCAATGGCCTCATAGTCTCAGTTCCCTATCTCAACTAGCATGTGAAAACTCTATCCAACAACTAGTCAATATGGCGACATTACAATGGGAGTTTTGAAATCAGTATGGTAATACCATAATTAATCATTGAGTCTAAGACTCCAATATTTTCTGTTGGGTTGAACCATTTTTTTTCAAGAATTTGTTTTTCTATCTATTTAACACCTTATCTTGACCATTCGTTTATGGGTGATATGCAATAGAAACTCGATGCCTGACCCCATACCAATGTAAATGTGATTGATGTTTTTTATTGTAGAAATGGGAACCCATGTCACTAATTATGATGCTAGGTAATCAAAACCTACAAAAAATTTGGGTTCTAAAAAATTCAAAAACTTTTTTTGAATCAACGGTCCTAGTGACCTGTGTCGCTACCCATTTTGACAGATAATTTACTTATAGAAGAATGTATATTTTCCCAAATGAATTGGGGAATGGTCTCATAAATTCAAATTCTCAAACATAGAGAATTTTGTCGAAGGGTAAGGGTTATTTTGGAATTTCATTTCTTTTAGAGACATTTCAGATTATTTGATATCAATGACATGATATACAAAAATCATGGAAATCCCAAAAAAGTGTTGGTCAAAATAAGCCAAAATCAAGGACCTTACAAGAATTAAATTTTGGGGGAAATGTAGTCCCCACAAGAAAGAGTGTGGTTGAACCTAACGAAACAATAAAACGCACTATTGAGAACACAACACCTAATGACTTTATCACTATATGTGCGCTAAAGGTAGGGTTCATCACAAAAGTACCAATGAGAATATTTTTTGAGATGATCAGGTTGATTTTTGTAGAAATTAGTAGGGCTGTAAGATGATACCAAATAATTTACAATTTTAGCATAACATATAATAACATCTTGCACTTGGTACAATTTCTCATCATGAATTATGTTTTTATTGGAATATAACGGGATAAATCAATGTATGAGGATGGGATTATCCCATATTTATGGTCATCCACAACATTTTATGCTCCATTTTTCCGTAATTTGTAGATTAAATTTCTGAAGTAGGAGAATCCAGTGAATGAGATGTGCTTTGGATTTCAGTTTCTTAATGAGAGACTAGAGGGATGCATGGTCTTAGAAATAAATCAATTTGGACTCTAAAAGGAATGACATAAATTTATCCAAGGAAACAACAATGGAAAGGAATTAATTTTCAGTTGTGGTATAGTTTTCTTAGTTATGGTTCAGTGTGTGTGAGGAATAGGCCAGGAAATGTGTATCTCGATTGACCTGTTGTGATAAGACTTCCCCAACTGCATATCTAGAGGTTTCATTGAAGAGATAAAATGGTAAATACCACTAAGGATATTGGATTATTAGGGGTTATGTGAGTGTAACTCCCTGACCCTAGTTACCTAGACTCAGTGCATTATTACATAACATTGGCATGATACAAGAAATCATGTCCCAAAAGACCGATCAATTTAGTAGCCTTGCAAATACAAGATACATTCATAAGTTTTACATTACATTATAAAATTAAATACTACAACAACATAGTCTCCATATGCCACACTGATATCCCTTAGAATATCCCTACACATCAGTCATAATATGCTTCTTCACATCCTGGGAAAAATAAAACATAGAAAGGGGTGATCTCAGATGCTCAATAAGGATAACAATATAGCAGAAACTTTCATAAATAAGCATAAACATTTAAGGAAATGTATAAGACTAAAACAGAAGCATTTTAAACATGAACTTAGGCATAATATTGCAAATATAAAATCGAATAATTCTATTTCCTTATTCACATGGATATTCTACTAGTCAAATAATTACATGCATTATCAATTGCCACTTTCATAATGATGGAATGCATAATTCCAGACTTCATAACCACATAGTCAAGGACTTGTGCCAATAATACAAATACAATTTTGTCAAGGCCTTGTGTCAAGAGACTAGTTTGTCTCTTGAGACCTACCGATGCATCGAGGAGCTATAACAAGCTCCACAAGTCACTTAATAAGTCTAATGCAAGCATCACATTAAAAGGTTTAAACATAACATAATCATTCGTATTAAAACTAGCATACGGAATGTCAATAATTTACCCATAAACCATTAATGGTGTAAAAATAACACATCCATAGTCAAACATATCACAAAACCTTCAATACAATATGGATGTTTTTTATCATAATAAATCAACTTCAAATAGGCTAAAATCCATCAAAGGATGTTGACATAGATGGAATCAAAACTTTTTTTAGAGAAATATCTCTTTATATTTTGAAATCATTTAGAATTCATATAAATATAAAATAAAACATTTATTTTGAAAATATTCTTATAATATTGTAAGGGATGCTTTGACGATGTTATAATGGCAGAAAATAGCTGCACTCGCCGTATAAGTTAAAAAACATTCTTACCTTAATTTTGTTGAAAAGGTCATAAAGTACCTTGTTTGAAAAATGACGGAAAGATTTATTCCAAAAAATATAAGGTCAAATAAGGGTATAAATTACTTTAACCCATTGTCTATTAAATATTAAAAATGTTTTGAAATATATTTTTAAGAAACACAAATGTGTATGATAAAGAGGTTCCAGTAGATACTCACGTATAAAACAATCTCTAATAATAAAGAGATTGTAAAATTAACCCTTACCATGTACTTTTACTTGGTCAAGGATTGGTTAACCTCCTGTATAATGGTTAAATAATTGTTATTAAATTATACAAGAACCATATACATAAATATGATATCATGTATGATCTTTTAATATGTCTTTGTTAATAATATTTTAGTATTATCGTCGTTTCAGGTGTTAATTGATTCGTTTTCCTTTATATGTTTTATTACATAAGACGTGTTTTTTATAGATATTATGTATCATATTCATATTCATAATGATATTAAGTCACTAAACATTATTTTTAATCATCAAATGAAAATTATTCTAGAATGGATACAATGGGGAATGAATCTCTTTGCATTCGTGGAGACGGTAATCCGTACGTACGCATGAGCGACAATATCATTCTTTTGATATTGAAATTGTATATAATTGGATGGTATATCATATATACAGAATCATTATAATGTTATATTTATTATTTACATCATTTATACTCATTATTATACCCAACCAAATGATGAAGTGTTTAGATAACAAATTACACCACGATGTGGAGACGGTAATCTGTACGTACGCACGTATGGTGACTTTGTCTTCAATAGTATGGATATAATAATGAATATGGTTGTACCATATTTATAATAACATAAAAATATATAGAATATATAGGATTTATTATTTTATAACG
This sequence comes from Viscum album, assembly GCA_963277665.1. NCBI lineage: Eukaryota > Viridiplantae > Streptophyta > Magnoliopsida > Santalales > Viscaceae > Viscum > Viscum album. The sequence continues at coordinate 1,444,695,667 of OY728145.1, read as the reverse complement.
GAAAAAACATAGAAAGAGGAAGTGGAAGAAGAAAAGAACATGAAAGAGATGATAAAATATTAACCTCCTCTTTGGGTTCTTCCTTTTGATTTGATCAAAAGGGATCCTTAGGATGGATTTTTGACTAATGGAAATCCTATAGGATTAATTGAGGATAGTTTATAAGATATTTGGGAAGGGGTTGGCTGAGCCAAATGGCTTTGAAGGTGTGAATTTGAGAGAAGGGGAAGTGCCCTTTTATAAGAGGGGTGAAGGGCACCATAGGAAAAGATTGAAATATTATTTTATAATAAAGTAATTTTCGGTTTATAATAGCTAAAAAATGATTTATTTAGAGGGTAAGGTGGGTATGGTTCGCAAACCACTCAACCAATAGGTTTTAGACAGATTTGGATTACTATATTAACCTTATCTTTTAGATTTAACTCTTAGTTAAACAGTTTGACATTTACCATGTCTCTTTGTATTTTTATATTATATGGTTCATAAACTTACTATAAACATACAAGAGAACCACAAGAGGTTTATTAATTACATATATAAAATTATTTAATCCCTTTTAACAAACCATAGATTTTTAGAAATATTATATCAATTAATAATATAATATTTGTTTTTAAAACTCTTTTTTGTCCATTTTGACACTATTTGGAATTTTGTTTTTGTTAAAGTCATAACATCATTATTACTTCAAAAAAAACTCATTTAATCAACCCTAACATGTCATATTAACCTATAGAATTATTTTAATTAATTAAACGTTTCAAATTATATTTATTTGGATATTTATAATATCAATTATTTTAATCTTTCATTAATACGGTAATCAGTGCATCATCATTGTGTCATAAATAAATTTAATTATTTATTGTATAAAAATTATAAATAAAATAAAATTATGTAGGAAATATTATTATATTTATAATGAATATTTATAGTCTAATTTATCTTATGTTTAACCCTATATTAAAATGGTTTAGTTGTTGAACCTTGATTTTAACTCTTTTAACTCTTCTTTAAATAAAATAATAATAAATCTCCTAATCTAATCCAAGTAGACCAATGGGGATAATATTTTATTCCTAAGGTTGTTTTTTGTCAAATTATACTTATAAAATAGAATTAGTACTTTTGTTAGGGTAATTATGATATCATTTTTACCCTTAATTACTCTATTTACTTTTAACCGCGGTAAATAAAAGTCAAATGTTACTATTCACCAAAATATATTTTCATCTTATTGAACCACATTTTACTTACTGATATTAACCGTGTCTCTTGGATTTTTGAAATTAAACTCACAAAAGTGGTAAAATTAATTTTTATAAAAATTTGAAAATGCTCCTAGGAGGTGGGTAAAAGATGGTAAAAAGTTTGATAAAATGTTACATATCTAGACTTATTATAAAAAGACTCCAATGAATTATGTTGAAAATATAAAGGTATCATGTATCTATTTTGAAATAAAATAAATTAAAATAAAATAAGTAATTATTTAAATAAAATGTTTGGTTTTAACCAATAATGTAGTGTTTTTTCACTATTCATCAAAAATTGAAAGTTTTCAGAAAAGTACCAAAAATTTACCCTAAGCCAATTTCGATATTCCAAATCCAAAAATAAAGTCCATTTTGAAAGATAAAATTTATAACATTTTAAAAAGTGGGTATTACTATTCATAACGACTAGTTTTATTGGTTGCGGTGTGTTAGAATCTACAAGTTACGTACAATGAAAACTATTGCATTATTCAAAGAGAAACGTACTGTGGACGCTTGGGGTGTTACATTATCCACTCCTTCAAATAATTTCATCCTCGAAATTTCTAGAATATTACAACATAAAATGATTCAGGTGGTTCTTCATCATAATTTCCTTGGGTTCCGACGTTGCCTCTTCCATCTTATGGTTTCTCCATAGAACTTTTACCAGAAGAGTTGTCCAGTTTCTCAACACTTGTTCTCTTGTATTAAGAATCTTGATAGGCTCTTCTCAATAAGACAGATCCGGTTCCAGTTCTAATTCCACACAGTTGAGTACATGTGTTGAGTGAGACGTGTATTTTCTCAATAGTGATATGTAGAATACATCGTGAACTTTGGAGAGACTTGAAGGAATTTCCAAAAGGTAAGCTACAACCCCAATTCATTCTAGAATTTTGAAAGGTCCGATGTACCTGGGACTCAATTTACCCTTCTTATCGAATCATATAATTCCCATCCATGGAGATACCTATAAGAAAACATGATCTCCTACCAAAAATTCCAAATCCTTCCTTTGGTTATCAACATAGCTCTTCTGCCTACATTGAGCTTCTTTCATGTGGTTTTAGATTACTTTCACCTTTTACATCATTTTCTCAACAAGTTCTGGGCCAACAAGTTTTCTTTCACCAACATCATCCCACCAGGTTAGTGTGTGACATCTCTTTCCATATAACGCTTCATATAGTTCCATATGAATACTTGAATGGAAGCTATTGTTATAGGAAAATTATACCAGAGGTAAATATCGATCCCACATTCCTTGAAAGTCTTGTGATCAAGATCTCAACATGTCATCTAAGGTTTGAATTGTCCATTCTTATTGTCCATCAGTTTGAGGGTGGTAGGCAGTGCTCAAACGAAGTTCAGTATCTAGGGCCTTCTGAAGACTTTTCCAGAATCTTGATGTAAAATGGGGATCACGATCAGAAATAATCGATAGGGGTAATTCATAAAGTCTTACAACTTCATTAATATAGAGACTCTCCATACGTTCAATTGATAAATCTTCTATTATAGCAATAAAATGTGATGTTTTGGTAAGGCGATAAAAAATGACCCATATTGCATCATTCCTTCTAAGAGTCTTTGTTAGTCCCATGGAAAAGGCCATCGTAATATCATCCCATTTCCACTCAAGTATGGGAAGAGGTTACATGACTCCTCCAGGCTGTTGCCTTCCAGCTTTCACTTATTGACGAACCATACATCTTGACACAAAATTAGCAATCTCCCTCTTCAGGTTGTCCCACCAAAAATGTTCCTTCAAATCTCAATACGTCTTGGTGCTCCTAGGGTGTACAGAGAAATTGGAGCTATGAGAATCATCCAAGAATTCCCTTTTAGATCAGGTATGTTTGGAATATAATTTCTCTTCCCAAATTTCAAAATTCCATCTTCATATATGATGTCGATCAATCTCCCATCGTTCACAGATTTAATCTTCTTTTGAAACTCCTTATCATGATCCTGAGAACTTTTTATTTTTTCTAGTAATTATGTTTTGGAAACCATTTGAAAAAGTATTGATGTTTCACCTTCCATGATTATTTCCATATCCATTTTCACTAGATCCATGAAAATAGTATCCCTTTCAACTGTCATCTTTTTCAAAACTCCATGATCCTTTCTACTCAAATAATCTCCCACATTATTTGCCTTCCCCACGTGGTTGTGTATTGTGCAATCATAATCCTTGAGTAGTTCAAGACATCTCCTTTTCCTCATGTTGAGTTCTTTCTATGAGAAAATATACTTTCAACTCTTGTGATCGATATATATTCACATTTTTTACCATAGAGATAATGTCTCCATATCTTCAAAGCAAATATTACAGCTGCTAACTCAAGATCATGAGTAGGATAACATAACTCATGAATTTTCACCTGTCGTGATGCATAGGAAATAACCATATCATTCTTCATAATGACGCAACCAAGTCGTTTCTTTGATGCATCACTATAAATAACAAACCCATTATTCCCCGATGGTAGAGTCAAGATAGGAGATTTGACAAATATTCTCTTCAATTCATAAAAACATTCTTCCCACTCTTTTTTCCAAAAAAATTTAACCCCTTTACATGTGATCTTGGTTAATGTGTTTTCCAATCATGCAAAATTCTGGACGAAACATCGACAATAACCTTCTAAACCAATAAAACCGAATACCTCAGTTATACTCATCGGTGTTGGCCATTCTTGGATTGATGTTGTCTTAGAAGGATCAATGAAGATTCCATCCTTAGAGACAATATGTCCAACAAAAGAAATCTCCTGAACCTATAATTCACACTTGCTAAACTTCACGTATAATTCATTTCCTCTAAGGGTTTTTAGAATGGTTCACAAGTGATTTTCATGATCTTTAATTCTTTTGAAGTATACCAGGATATCATTAATAAATACCACTACAAATTCATCAAGATATTCCTTGAAAAATCTGTTCATTAGATCCATGAAAATAGAGGGTCCATTAGTCATCATAAAAGGCATTTCTTTAAACTTGTAATGCCCGTACCTGGTTTGAAATGATGTTTTGGGAATTTCTTCCTTCTTCACACACAAGTGATGATATCCAGATCTAAGGTCAATCATTTAAAAATATTGAGCTCCATGAATTTGGTCGAATAAATCATTAATGCGAGGAAGGGGATACTTTTTCTTTATTGTAATAGCATTGATCTCCCTGTAGTCAATGCACAACCTCATAAATCTGTCTTTCTTTTAAAAAAATGACCGGGGATCCCCATGGAGAAAAACTAGGACGAATTAATCCCTTGTTACTCAATTACTATAATTTTTTCTTTAGTTCCACAAATTCCATAGTTGACATCCTATAAGGGTTCATCAATATGGCCCTTGAACCAGAAATTAAATCAATGGAAAACTCAATTTCTCATTCTGTAGGATGTCTAGGTAAATCTTCTTGAAACACATCAACATATTATTCCACAATAGGTACATCCTCTATTTGAACATTTTTTTACTCACCTATATCTATTTCATTATCTTCCTTTCCAATAATTGAATTTAGTTGATCTACTGAGGGTGGATCTAGATAAGAATTAGATAGTGATGTTTCTGCTCAAAAGATAAGGTACTCCTTATCATCATAAAAAATTGTAACCTCCTTCTTCTTACAGTAAATTTTCACATCATGGTCCAAAATCCAATGCATAATGAAGATTATATCAAATTAAATCATGGTTATGACAATGATATCAGTAGATAAATAACCTTTATATTCCTTAATGATAACAGATTCACAAAATTTTGTTGCAATGATAATTCCCTTAGGAGTTTTGACTGAAAACTCCCTTGTTAAATCAAATTAGAAATATCTAATTTTCGTAGAAAACTGGAATGATATGAAACAATGCGAGGATCTAGAATCAAATAAAGCATTTTATAAACATGAGGAAACCATTAAATTACCTTCTACCACATATTTTGGAGCTTCAACCTCAGTAGTAGTGATTTCATAAGCTTGGACTTGATCCCTTGGCCTTTTCTGAGGTAAGTTTCCTTGGCACTTTGGAAATTCATTTTCATAATTCCCCATTTCTCTACAATTGTAGCATTCAACATTGAAAACCTATTTCTTCCTCTTTAAATCACGAGCTTGTTGGCCTTTTCACCACACTTGTAATAGACTCTCATTCCCTTCAGGCAAGTACCAGGGTCTTTCTTCCCACATTTACTGTATGATAGATATTAAACTTTTCCCTTCTTCCCCTTATTACCATTTCTAGAGTGTTCAAAAGATCACTTCTTCTCTTTCTTTTCTTAAAGTCGTAAGACTTAGAGAATTCCTTTTCTGTCTTGATATCACATGAGACAATATATTCGTACGACGAGAAGGATTGTGAGACTATTGATCGACGAAGAAATGGTTTTAACCCATCAAAGAAATGATCAATCTTACTTTTTGGGTTATTTATATAATTTGTAGCATGCCTTGTTAACCTTGTAAAGTTAGCATCATACTTTACGACATTCTCATCCTCCTTTTACCTCAGACTTAGAAATTGTCTTTCCATATCCACTCGATGGTCACGAGGAAAGTATTTTTCCGATATAATCTCCTTAAACTCCCTACATTCCATATTTGATACTTCATAATCTTCTTTTGTGTTTTTAATCAATGACCACCATTGATCAGCATATCCAGTGAGGTGATAAACTCCCATGACAACTTTTTCCTTTTCGCTACTCCCCAAAGCATGAAATATTTTCTCTAAGTAATTTATCCATTTCTCAGCTACTAATGGATTTTTACTCCCATTGAATGTTGGTGGCTATTTCCTCATGAAGCGGTATAACACTGATCCTCGGCGTTGTGGATCTAGGTGCTCCATACGGGTAAGGTTATTATTCATAACCAGAGTGAGTTGTCCCAGTATGGTGATAATATGATCAGAGCCAGTTGCTTCACTATCTCCACTATAATTATCTTGAGTAGGAAGGAAATCCCTCCATGGGTTACATGCATTGATACAGTTTCCATTCCTTCCACTATGCGCCATTTCTAAATAATGGCATACACAAGATTAGTTTGTGAATCGCAATACATAATTACAAACTTGTAAAAGAGTTAACATAAATTGAACAGTTTGTGAATATAATCCGTAATCATAAAAATGTTTTCTTTGAGGAAGTATATACTCATAAACTCTTCATAATGGTTTTTAAAGAAAATGATAATTTTCCTAGGCATATCCCCCGGGAGTGTCGTAACCAAGAGTGCAGCAAGCCCCGTTGTCGTGCAACAGTTCTCGTTTGAGTCTAGCTCAAAGTGGTGTTTTTAGGTTTTACCCCTGGGTACATCTGTACTAGAGTCGCCTCTACCTACTCATATCTAGACATGGATTTATTTCTTTGAAAACTCACAAAATCTTTACATTACCAAAATTCTCGGAAGTTCTTCTATGCTAATCCTCAAAGTCTATCTTAGGGTAGAGTCCTCTAATCAGAGATTTTCTAATCTAGCTTCCAAGGTTTGAACTAAACTTCCTCTGATACTAGCTATAACACCCCAACACTAGTTACCCAGAGTCGGTGTATTATTACATAACATTGGAATGATACAAGGAATCATGTCCCGAAAGGCAGATCGGTTCAGTATCCTTGAAATACTAGATATATTCATAAGTTTTACATTACATTATAAAATGAAAAACTAAAAAAACATAGTCTCCCTAGGCCATAATCATATCCCTTATAATATCCCTTCAGGTCAGTCATAATATTCTTCTTCACATCCTGGAAAAAATAAAACATAGAAAGGGGTGAGCTCAGATGCTCAGTAAGGATAACAATATAGCAGAAACTTTCATAAATAAGCATAAATATTTAAGGTAATGTATAAGACTAAAACAAAAGCCTTTTAAACTTAAACTTCAGCATAATATGGAAAAGATAAAATCAAATAATTCTATTTACTTATTCACATGGATATTATATTAATCGAATAATCACATTAAATATCAATAACCACTTTCATAATGATGGAATTCATAGTGCCAGACTTCATAACCACATATTCAAGGCATTGTGCCAAGAATACAAATAAGATTTTTCAAGGCCATGTTCCAAGACACTAGTTTGTCTCATGAGACCTACTGATGCATCAAGGACCTATAGCGATATCCATTAATCACTTACTAAGTCCAATGCATTCCTCATATGAAAAGGTTTAAATATAACATAAACATTCATATTAAAACTAGCATAAAAAATGTCATTACTTTATGCATAAACCATGAATGGTGTAAAAATAACATATCCACAGTCAAACATATCAGAAAACCTTCGATACAATATTCATGTTTTGTATCATAATAAATCAACTTCAAATAATCTTAAAATACATCAAAGGATGTTGACATAGATGAAATAATTTTTTTTAGAGAAATATCACTTTCTATTTTTAAATCATTTAAAAGTCATATAATTGTAAAAGAAACCATTTATTTTGAAAATATTCTTATAAGATTGTAATGGAATCTTCGACGATTTTATAACGGTGGAAAATAGCCGCACCCTCCGTATAAGTTAAGAAAAACATTCTTACCTTAATCTTGTCGAAAAGGTCATAAAGTACCTTGTTTGGAAAATGACAGATAGATTCCTTAAAAAATATATAAGTTTAAACAAGGGTATAAATGACTTTAACCCATTTTCTATTAAATATTAAAAAAAATTTGAATTAAATTTTTAATAAACACGGATGTGGATGATAAAGAGGTCCCAGTAGATACTCGCGTATAAAACAACCTCGGATAATAACGAGATTGTGAAATTAACTGTTACCTTGTACTTTTCCTTGGTCGAGGGTAGGTTAACCTCATATATAATGGTGATATAATTTTTATTAAATTATACAATAACCATATACATAAATATTATATTTTATACGATCTTCTGATATTGCTTTGTTAATAATATTTTAGTATTATCATTGTTTTGGGTGTTAATTGATTCATTTTCCTTTATATATTTTATTTCATAAGACATGTTTTTTATGTATAGGATGTATATTATTCATATTAATAATTATATTAAGTCATTAAAAATTATTTTTAATCATCAAATGAAAATTAGTCTTGAATGGATACGATGGAGAATGAATCTCATCGTGTTCGTGGAGACGGTAATCCGTACGTACGCACGAGCGACAATATCATTCTTTTGATATTAAAATCATATATAATTGGATGTTATATCATATATAAAGGATAATTATCATGTTATATTTATTATTTACATCATTTATACTCATTATTATACCCATCCAAATGATGAAGTGTTTGAATAACAAACTACACCACGACGTGGAGACGGTAATCCGCAGGTACGCACATATGGTGACATTGTCATCTATAGGACATATAGAATAATGAACATGGTTGTACCATTTTAATAATAACATATAATTGTATAGAAGATACATGAGTTATTATTTTATAATGGAAACAACATATAAAGAGGAAGTGGAAGAAGAAAAGAACTTGGAAGAGGAGGTGGAATATTTACCACTTCTTCGGGTTCTTCCTTTTTATTTGATCAAAAGGGATCTATAGATTGGATTTATGACTAAAGGAAAGCCTCTAGGATGAAGGTATGACATTGGAGAGGATATTGGGCCAGGTTTTGGCCGATTCAAATGGCTTTGAAGGTGTGAATTTGAGATAAGGGGAAGTGCCCTTTTATAAGAGGGGTGATGGGCACCTTAGGAATAGATTAAAATATTATTTTATAATAAAATATATTTTGTTTTATAATGGATTAAAAATGATTTATGTCGAGGCTAAGGTAAGGATGTGTCAAAAACCACTCAAAAAATAGGTTTTATATAGGTTTGGGTTACTATATTAACCTTATCTTTTAGATTTACCTCTTAGTTAAATTGTTTGACATTTACCATGTCTCTTTGTATTTTTATATTATATGGTTAATAAAATTACTATAAAATTAAAGAGAACCTAAAGTGGTTAATTAATGACATATATAATATTATTTAATCCCTTTGACTGAACCTTAGAGTTTTAGAAATATTATATCAACAAATAATATAATATTTGTTTTTAAAACTCTTTTATGTCAATTTTGACACTATTTGGTATTTTTTTGTTAAAGTCATAATAGAATTATTAATTCAAAATAAATTCATTTAATAAACCATAACACGTCATATTAACCTATAAAATTTGTGTAATTCATTAAAATCTCAAATTAGATTTATTTGGATATTTATAATATCGATTATTTTAATATTTCATTAATAAGGTAATTACTGCATCATCATTGTGCCATAAATAAATTTAATTATTTAATGTCTAAAAATTATAAATAAAATACCATTATGTAGAAAATTGTTTTATCTTTCTAATTAATTTTTATAGTCTAATTTATCTTATGTATAACCCTATATTAATATGGTTTAGTTATTAAACATTGATTTTAACTCTTCTAACTCTTCTTTAAATAAAATAATAATAAAAGTCCTAATCTAATCCAAGTGGACCAAAGGGGATCATATTTTATTACTAAGTTTTTTTTGGACGAATTACACTTATTACATAGAATTTTGACATGTGTTAGGGAAATTATGATATCATTTTTACCCTTAATTACTCTATTTACTTTTAACCGTGGTAAATAAAAGTCAAAAGTTACTATTCATCCATAATTATTTTCATCTTATTAAACCAAATTTTACTTATTGATATTAAATGATTCTATTGGTTTTTTGAAATTTAACTCACAGAAGCGGTAAAATTATGTTTTATACATATTTGCAAATGCTCCTAGGAGGTGGGTAAAAGACGGTAAAACGTTCGATAACATTTTATATATCTAAAAATATTATAAAATGAATCCAATGAATTACATTGAAAATATATAGGTATTATGTATATATTTTGATATAAATTAAATTAAAATAAAATAACAAATTATTTAAATAAAAAGTTGGTTTTAACAAATAACGCAGTGTTTTTCACTATTCATCAAAAATTGAATGTTTTTAGAAAAGTACAAAAAATTCACCCTAATCTAATTTTGATATTAAAAATCCAAAAATTAAGTCCATTTAGAAATATAAAATTTATAAAATTACAAAAAGTGGGTATTACTATTCGTAACGGCTAGTTTGATTCATCCCGGTCTATTATAATCTCGATGTTGCGTACAATGCAATCTATTGCATTATTCGATGGAAAACGTACCATGGAAGCTCGAGGTGTTACATTATTCCCTCCCTCAAATAATTTCTTCCTCAAAATTTCTATAATATTACTGCATAAAAAGATTCCGGTGGTTCTTCATCATAAGTTCCTCAGGTTCCCACATTGCCTCTTCCATATTATGGTTTCTCCAAAAAAACATTTACCAGACGAGTCCTTCGGTTTCTCAACACTTGTTCTCTTGTTTCAAGAATCTTGACAGGCTATTCTCAATAATATAGATCGAGTTCGAGTTCTAATTCTTTATAGGTGGGTACATGCGTTGGGTCAGAAATGTATTTTCTCAATAGTGATACGTGGAACACATGGTGAACATTGGAGAGAATTGGTGGAATTTCCAAATGGTAAGCTGCAACCCCAGTTCATTTTATAATTTCGAAAGGTCTGATGTACTTGGGACTCACTTTACCCTTCTTACCGAATCTTATAATTCCAATCCATGGAGATACCTTCAAGAAAACATGATCTCCTACCTAAAATTCCAAATCCTGACTTCGGTTATTAGCATAGCACTTCTGCCTACTTTGAGATGATTTGATGTGGTTTTGGATTACCTTCACCTTTTCCATCATTTCCACAACATGTTCTGGGCCTATGAGTTTTATTCCACCAACATCATTCCAACAGGCTGGTGTGTGACATCTTTTTTCGTGTAACGCTTCATATAGTGCCATCTAAATACTTGAATGGAAGCTATTATTATTTGAAAATTCTACCAGAGGTAAATATTGATCTCACATACCTTGAAAGTCAAGTGAGAAAGATCTCAACATGTATTTTAAGTTTTCAATAGTCTATTCTGATTGTCCATCAGTTTGAGGGTGGTAGGCAGTGCTCAAATGAAGTTCAGTATCCAGGGCCTTCTGAAGATTTTCCATAATCTTGATGTAAAATGGGGATCATGATTAGAAACAATCGATATGGGTATTCCATTAAGTCTTACAACTTCATTAATATATAGTATTTCCATACGTTCAAGTGGTGAATCTTTTCTTATATCAAGAAAATGTTCTGACTTGGTAAGACGATCAACAATGACCCATATTCCATCATTCCTTCTAGGAGTATTTGGTATTACCATGAAAAAGTCGGTCGTAATATCATCCCATTTTTCCTCGGGTATGGGAATAGGTTGCATAACTCCTCCATCCCATTGCCTTCCATCGTTCAATTGTTGAAAAACTATACATCTTGATAAAAAATCACCAATCCTCCTCTTCATGTTGTCCCAACAAAAATGTTTCTTCAAATCTCTATACATCTTGGTGCTCCTAGGGTGTATATAGAAATTGGAGCTATAAGAATCATCCAACAATTCCCTTTTTAGATTAGGTATTTTAAGAACACAAAGTCTCTTTTGAAATTTCAAAATTCCATCTTCATATACAAAGTCTATCAATCTCCCATCCTTCACAGATTTAATCTTCTTTTGAAACTCTTCATCATTAGCCTGAGAAATTTTTAACTTTTCTAGTAAATATGGATTGGAAACCACTTGAAAAAGTATTGATGTTTCACGTTCCATGATTATTCCCATATCCATTTTCACTAGATCTATGAAAATAGGATCCCTTTCAACTCTAATCTTGTTCAAAACTCCATGATCCTTTCTACTCAAAGCATCTACCACCTTATTTTCCTTCCCCGGGTGGTAGTGTATTGTGCAATCATAATCCTTGAGTAGTTCAGCCGTCTACTTTCCCTCATGTTGAGTTATTTCTGTGATAAAATATACTTTAAACTCATGTGATCGGTATATATCTCATATTTTTCACCATAGATATAATGTATCCATATCTTACAAGCAAAGATTACAGCTTCTAACTCAAGATAATGAGTAGGATTGTTTTGCTCATAAATTTTTAGCTGTCGTGATTCATAGGCAATAACCCTATCATTCTGCATAAGGAAACAACCAAGTCCTTTCTTTGATGCATCACTATAAATAACAAACCCATCATTCCACAATGGTAGAGTCAAGATAGGAGCATTGACTACTATTCTCTTCAATTATTCAAAATATTCTTCACACTCTTTTCTCCAAATAGATTTAACCCCTTTACGTGTGAGCTTGGTTAATGGGTATTCCAATCGAGAAAAATTATGGAAAAAAACGTCGATAATAACCCGCTAAACCAATAAAACGGCGTACCTCAGTTATAATCATCGGTGCTGGACATTCTTGGATTGAACTTCTATTTAGAAGGATTAATGAAGATTCCATACTTAGAGAAAATATGACCAACACAAGAAATCTCATAAATCCGTAATTCACACCTGCTAAACTTACCATATAATTCATTTCTTCTGAGGGTTTTCAAAATGGTGTGCAAGTGATTTTCATGATATTTATAGCTTTTGGAATATACTAGGATATCATCAATAAATACCACTAAAAATTCATTAAGATATTCCTTGAAAGCTCTATTCATTAGATCCATAAAAATAGAGGGTGTATTAGTCAGCCGAAAAGGTGTTACTGTAAACTCGTAATACCCATACTTGGTTCGAAATGCTGTTTTCAGAATGTCTTCCTTCTTCACACACAAATGATGATATCCAGATCGAAGTTCAATATTTGAAAAATATTGAGCTCCATGAAGTTGGTCGAATAAATCATTAATGCGAGATAAGGGATACTTGTTATTTATTTTTATAACATTGATCTCCCGGTAGTCAATGCACAACCTCATAAATCCGTCTTTATTTTTTTAAAAAGGACAGGGGCTCCCCGCTGATAAACACTAGGGTGAATAAATCCCTTGTTACTCAATTCCTCTAATTGTTTCTTTAGTTCCAGTAATTCCACAGTGGCCACTCTATTAGGGGTCTTCGATATGGGCCTTGAACAAGGAATTAAATCAATGGAAAACTCAATTTCTTGTTCTATAGGATGTCCAGGTAAATATTATGGAAACACATCAACATATTCTTGAACAATAGGTACATACTCTATTTGAACATTCCTTTCCTCACCCATAGTTATTTCATTCTCTTTCTCCAAAATAATTGAATTTAGTTGAGCTACTGGGGGTGGATCAATATAAGAATCAGATGGTGGTGTTTCTTCTCTAAATATAAGGTACGCTTTATCATCATTGAAAATTGTAACCTCCTTCTTCTTACAATAAATTTTTGCATCATGGTTCGAAAGCCAATACATACTGAGGATTATATCAAATTCAATCATGGTTATGATGATGAGATCAATAAATGAATAATGTTTATATGCCTTAATGGGAACTAATTCAAAAAACGTTTTTGCAATGATACTTCCCTTAAGAGTTTTAAATGAAAACTCCATTGTTAAATCGAATTAGAAATATCTAATTTTCTTAGCAAACTGGGAAGATATGAAACAATGCGATGATCCAGAATCAAATAAAGCATTTTTTAAACTTACGGTAACAATTAAATTACCTTCCACCACGTCTTTTGGAGCTTCAACCTCAGAAGTAGTGATAGAATAAGCATGGCCTTGATCGCTTGGCCTTTTCTAAGGCAAGTTTCCTTGGCACTTAAGAAATTCATTTTCATAATGCCCCCTTTATCTACAATTGTAGCATTCAACAATGACAACCTCTTTCTTCCCATTGATATCACGAGCTTGGTGGCCTTTTTCACCACACTTGTAACAGACTCCCATTTCCATCAGGCAAGCACCGGGGTACTTCTTCCCACATTTAATACAGGATGGATATTCAACTTTTCCCTTGTTCCATTTATTTCCATTTTCAGAGTGTTCAACAGAACTCATCTTCTCTTTCTTTTCTTAAAGTCGTAAGACTTAGAGAATTCATTTTCTTTCTTGATAGCACATGATACAATATCTCTGTACGATGAGAATGATTGTGAGACTAATGATCGACAAAGAAATGGTTTTAACCCATAAAATAAACAATAAATATTACTTCTTGGGTTACATATACAATATGCAATATGTGTTGCTAACAATGTAAAGTTAGCCTCATACATTGCGCCATTCTCATCCTTCTTTTTCCTCAGACACAGAAATTGTATTTCTATATCCGCTTGATGGTCATGAGGAAAGTAATTTTATAAGAAAATATCTTCAAACTCCCTTAATTACATATTTTATACTTCATCATCCTCTTTTGTGTTTTGAATCAATGAAAACCATTGATCAGTATCTCCAGTGAGGCGATAAAATTCCATGACAACTTTTTCTTTTTCGCTACTTCTCAAAGTGTGAAATATTTTCTCCAAGGAATTTATCCATTTCTCAGCTACTAATGGATTTGTACTCCCATTGAATGTTGGTGGGGTTTTCCCCATGAAGCGGTCTAACATTGATCCTCCGAGTTTTCGATTAGGGTGCTCCATACAGGTAAGGTTATTATTCATAACCTGAGTGAGTTTCCCCAGTATGGTGACAAGTTTATCAAAACCAGTTGTTTCACCATCTCCACTATAATTATCTTGAGTATGAGAAAAATACCTACATGGATTACGTGAATTGATATAGTTTCCATTCCTTTCACTAGGCGCCATTTCTAGAAAATATAATACACTAGATTAGATTATGATTCACAATCCATAATTCCAAACTTGTAAAAGAGTTAACTTAAATTGAACAGTTTATGGATATAATCCATAATCATAAAAAAATTCTTTGAGGAAGTATATACTCATAAACCCTTCATAATGGTTTGTAAAGAAAATGAGAATTATCCTAAACATATCCCCCTGGAGTGTCGTAACCAAGAGTTCAACAAGGCCCGTTGTCGTGCACCAGTTCCTGTTCGAGTCTAGCTCAAAGCGGTGTTTTCGGGATTTACCCCTAGGTACATCTGTGCCAGAGCTGCCTATACCTGCTCATATCCAAATAGGGATGTATTTCTGGGAAAACCCACAAAATCTTTACATTACTAAAATTCTAGGAAGTTCTTTTATACTAACCCTCAAAGTTCATCTTAGGGTAGTGTCCTCTTATCAGAGTTTTTCTAAATATATCATCCAAGGTTAGTACTAAACTTCCTCTGATACCAACTTTAACACCTCAACCCCAGTTACCTAGATTCGGTGAATTATTACATAAAATTGTCAAGATATATGGAATCATTTCCCGAAAGAACTATCAGTTTAGTATCCTTGGAATTACTAGATACATTCATATGTTTTACATTACATTATAAAATGAAAACTACAACAACATAGTCTCCATAGGACACGCTCATATCCCTTAGAATATCCCTCTAGGCCAGTCATAATATTCTTCTTCACATCCTGGGAAAAATAAAACATAGAAAGGGGTATGATCAGATTTTCAGTAAGGATAACAATATAGAAAAAAAATTTATAAATAAGCATAAAAATTTCAGGCAATGTATAAGACTAAAACAAAATCCTTTTAAACATAAACTTCAGCATAATATGGAAAATATAAAATCAAATAATTCCATTTACTTATTATACATGGATATTCTACTCGTCGAATAATCACTTGAAATATAAATAGCCACTTTCATAATGATGGAATGCATAATTCCAGACTTCAGAACCACATAGTCAAGGCCTTGTGCCAAGAGTAAAAATAAGATTTTGTCAAGGCCTTGTTCCAAGAAACTAGTTTGTCTCATAAGACCTACCGATGCATTGAGGAGCTATAGAGGGCTCCACCTCTCACTTACTAAGTCCAATGCATTCCTCATATGAAAAGGTTTAAACATAACATAAACATTCATATTAAAACTACCATATGAAATGTCAATAAATTATCCACAAACCATGAATGGTGTAAAAATTACACATCCACAGTCAAACATATCACAAAATCTTCCATACAATATGGAAGTTTTGTATCATAATAAATCAGCTTCAAATAAGCTTAAATTCATCAAAGGATGTTGACATAGATGAAATCAAAACTTTTTTTATAGAATTTTCTATTTATATTTTTAAATAATTTAAAAGTCAAATAATTATAAAATAAAACACTTATTTTGATAATATTATTATAATCTTGTAAGGGAATCATTGACGATGTTATAATGGTGGAAAATAGCCGCATTGGCCATATAAGTTTAAAAAAACATTCTTACTTTAATTTTGTCGAAAAGTTCCTATAGTACCCTATTTGGAAAATGATGGAAAGATTCCTTCCAAAACATATAAGGTAAAATAAGGGTATAAACGACTTTAACCCATTGTCTATAGAATAGTATTTTTTTGAAATACTTCTTTAAGAGACACATATTTGGATGATAAAGAGGTCTCAGTAGATACTCATGTATAAAACAACCTCGGATAATAAAGAGATTGTGAAATTAACCTTTACCATATACTTTTCCTTAATCGAGGGTAGGTTAACCTCCTGTATAATGGTGAAATAATTTTTATTAAACTATTCAAGAACCATATACATAAATATGATATCATATATGATCTTCTAATATTTCTTTGTTTAAAGTATTTTAGTATTATCAACGTTTTGGGTGTTAATTGATTTGTGTTCCTTTATATGTTTTATTACATAAGACGTGTTTGTTATGGATAGAATTTATATTATTAATATTCAGAATGATATTAAGTATTTAAAATATATTTTTAATCATCAAATAAAAATTATTCTAGAATTGATACGATGAGGAATGAATCTCATCACGTTCGTGGAGACGGTAATCTGTACGTATGCACGAGCGACAATATCATTATTTTGATATTAGAATCGTATATAATTGGATGTTATAGAATATATACACAGAATCACTATCATTTTATATTTATTATTTAAATAATTTATACTCATTATTATACCCATCTGAATGATGAAGTGTTTGAATAACAAACTACACCACGACGTGGAGACGGTAATCCGCACGTACGCACGTATGGTGACTTTGTCATCTATAGGATGGATAGAATAATGAATATGGTTGTACCATTTTTTAAAATAAAATCACAGTATATATAATATACATGATTTATTATTTTAGAATGGAAACAACATAGAAAGATGAAGTGGAAGATGAAAAGTACTTGAAAGAGGTGATGAAATATTTACCTCTTCTTCGGTTTCTTCCTTTTGATTTGATCAAAAGGGATACTTAAGATGGATTTATGACTAAAGGAAAGTCTCTAGGATGAAGGTATGATAGTTGGGAGGATATTTGGTGTGGTTTTGGACGATCCGAATGGATTTGAAGGTGTGAATTTGAGAGAAGGGGAAGTTCCCTTTTCTAAGAGGGGTGAGGCGAACCTTAGGAAAATATTGAAATATTATTTTATAATAAAATAATTTTCGGTTTATAATGGCATAAAAATGATTTATTTATAGTATAAGTTTGGTATGGGTTGCAAAACACTCAACCAATAGGTTTTATTTAGGTTTGGGTTATTATATTAACCTTATCTTTTAGATTTAACTCTTAGTTAAATAGTTTGACATTTACCATGTCTCTTTGTATTTTTATATTATATGGTTCATAAAATTACTATAAACTTCCAACAGAACGTCAAGTGGTTCATTAATCACATATATAATATTATTTAATCCCTTTTTCTGAACCTTGGTGTTTTAGAAATATTATATCAATTAATAATATAATATTGTTTTTTAAAACTCTTTTATGTCAATTTTGACACTATTTGGTATTGTTTTGTTAAAGTCATACAACATTATTAATTTAAAAAAAATCCATTCAATAAACTCTAACATGTCATATTAACCAATAAAATTAGTTTATTTCATTAATAGTATCAAATTAGATTTATTTGGATATTTATAATATCAATTATTTTAATCATTCATTGATAAAGTAATTACTGCATCATCATTGTGTCATAAATAAATTTAATTATTTTATGTCTAAAAATTATAAATAAAATACCATTATGTAGGAAATCATTTTATCTTTCTAATGAATATTTATAGCCTCATTTATCTTATGTATAAACCTATATTAAAATGGTTTAGTTATTGAACTTTGATTTTAACTCTTTTAACTCTTCTTTAAATAAAACAATAATAAATGTCCTAATCTAATCAAAGTGGAAAAAAGAGGATCATATTTTATTCCTAAGGTTATTTTTGGTCTAATTATACTTATCCAATTTAATTGGAACATGTTATAGGGTATTTATGATATCATTTTTACCCTTAATTACTCTATTTACTTTTTACCGTGGTAAAAAAAAGTCAAAAGTTACTATTCACAAAACATTATTTTCATCTTATTGAACCAAATTTTACCTATTGATATTAACCATGTCTCATATATTTTTTAAATTCAACTCACAGAAGCGGTAAAATTAAGTTTTATACAAATTTGGAAATGCTCCAAGGAGGTGGGTAAAAGACGGTAACAAGTTTGATAAAATTTTATATATCTAAACTTATTATAGGATGACTCCAATGAATTAATTTGAACATATATAGGTATTATGTATCTATTTTGACCAAAAATTAATTAAAATAAAATATCTAATTATTTAAAGAAAAATTCGGTTTTAACCAATAACGTAGTGTTTTTTCACTATTCATCAAAAATTGAAAGTTTTCAGAAAGGTATCAAAAATTCACCCGAAGCTAATTTTGGTATTAAAAATCCAAAAATGAAGACCATTTTGAAAGATAAAATTTATAAAATTTTAAAAAAATGGGTATTACTATTCATAACAGCTTGATTGATTGGTCGTAGTGTGTTAGAATCTCGAAGTTGCATAAAATGCAAGCTATTGCATTATTCAAAGGGAAACGTACCGTGGAAGCTTGAGGTGTTACAGTGAGACTCCATTTTAATTTTTTAGAAGACTCATCAAAAATTTTATCAAACAAAAACTCTTTTTATTTTTGGAGTAATTGGGATAGAGGAAGTACAATCTTACTAAATTCATGAATGAAATGATGATAAAATATTACATGACCTAAGAAAGAACACTCATCCCATTCATTTTTATGGAATGGTAGGTAAAAAAATGATATGTAATTTTGATTTATCTACTTAGATACCATCCTTTTAAATTACATGTCTATGTAATATACCTTTTCACACTTTGAAATGTCATTTCACATAATATAATACAAGAATCATTTCAATGTTGACGCATAAGACAAAACCAAGACTACTCAAACACTGATCAAAAGGGGATAGATATAATTTTAAATCATCCATTAATACTTCCATTCAATTATCTTGGTAATATGAAAAAATACTAACCATGCATCATTGGAATGTACATGGATCCTTGCACAAACCAAATGGAATCCTCCTACATGCAAGAGTGATAAAGGGGAAAGTAAAGGTTGTCTTTTCCAAATCCTTATGGGAAATATGGATCTGAATGTATCTAGAATACCCATTAACAAAACATTAGTGGTAATTACCTACTAGCCTCTTTAGAAACTGGTCAATGAACACCAATAGGGAATGGTACTTCCTAGTTTATTTGTTTAGTCAGTGATAGTGTATACAAACACACATATTATTTGGTTCCCGGGTTGCAACCAATTCATTGATTTTATTTTTTATTACCATTAGACCAAGTTCTTTAGGAGATACATGCATTGGACTGAACCATTAGCTATCAGAGATGGGTTAAATTATTCTAGTAAATAGTAATCTGGTTACCTCCTTTTTAACAACATCTAGTTGGTTTGAGTTCAGTCAATTGTTTTCATGAATCACTAGTTTATCCTCATCATTTAACAATATATGTTGCATGAAAATTAATGGGATATTACTAGTATTGTTAGAAATTTTCCATCCTAATTCTTGTTTATACCCCCTAAAATTTTCAATAATTCATAATCCATGCCCTGGAGGGAGTGAACTTGGAATGATGATAGGAATATTGTTTCCATTCTCAAGATATGAATATTTCACATTTTGAAAAAGTGGTTAATATTATAATTCAGCAAGATTTTTGGATTGATAGGAGTGAATGTGAAATTTAGAGTTCAATGATATCATCTAACTTCTCAATGGAAACTTCCTCAGATGTGGAATAATCTTTTACAATATTAGCAGCATCATCGATGGTCATGGGAGCCTTAGTGATCAAGAAATCATTTCTTAAAAAACAGGCATGAAATTTTTCTAGACCACTCAAACATTCAATTCATGATTCATTTCATATAATTTCTATAAATTATAAAAACATAGAAACTATATCAATGAAAAAAAATATTTTTTTTGGGGAAGGTTGTACATAAATAGAATTTAAAGAATGTGAGGAATGTCTTTCCAAGGGGTTCTTCTTGGAATCAAGGATGTTGAACATAACAATGAAAACTCCAAAATCTATAGGTACTGTACCATTGTGAAAATAATTATATTTTTTTGAAATTTGTCAATAAAGGTCTCCCCAATAATATTAGGTCATGTATATTCATCCTATCATCTTCCATCTTATTCACATAAAATTTAGTAGGAAAAATTAAAATTTTAACCCACATAAGAACACCCTCTAACACACCAGAGGGGTGTCAAATACTCTAGTTTTCTAACTAAATGATTATTTAAATGGGATTATGTTCCCTAACCTGAAATTTAGAAAAATTCAATGACACATCACATTTATAGAACCACCCAAATCCATCATAGCATTAGAAAATAAATACACCCCAACAGTGCATGGAATCGAGAATGTTCTAGGATCCTTGGATTTGGAGGGAAGTGATGGATCCATAACTATTGAGATGTTCCTCCCCAAGATAACCTTTTCATCATCTCTAAGATTCCTTCTATGTGTACACATATCCTTTGGAAACATGGCATATCGGGGAATTTTCTTCATGACATCAATCAAGGGGGTGTTAACCTACACTTTTTTTAACGTTTCCATGATTTCTTTATCAATTTCAGTTTTTTTTGTTTCCATGGTTGGGTTTTACTTTGGGGAAATGGGAGAGGAATGGTTTGAATTTGTTTTTCATCAAATGAAACTCTCTTTCCTTTTGAAAGGCTTCTCTCAATACAAGGTTTCTACTTATTTTGACCATTTTCCATGGTTATAATGGTGGTTTTCTTTAGGCGGAGATGACTCTATTAGAGTTATCATTTTGATTTTATGTTGTGAGTCACTTTAAATGGTGATGGAACTAATATTTACCTTATATATAGGGTTAACTAGTGGTTGAGAATGAATTTTTTCCATCCCCTACTTTTGGATTTTACACAAAGAGTTGGAAAGCTAGCCTAATTTAGTTTTTAGAAATTGTATGGATGCTTGGTTGGTTTGTTAGAATTAGATTTTTTTTTCATCCAATTGTCTCATCATGTAATCTATATTAGGCTTAGGTTTTAGAGGGTATTTATGGAAGGGAATTACTGTTAGTTGAGTATTTTTGGGTCATGGTGGAGGATAAATACTTTGTCCCAGTTAGTTCCACGATTTTTTAGGTTGGTTTGAATACTACCTTTCCTATAGGTTTAGTTATCCTTCCATAAAAAGTTTGATAGATAGTATGGTTCTTTCATAATTAAAAAGTTATATGGGTGACCTTGGAAGATTTACTGAAAACTCTCAAAAAATTCTCTCAGTTAGGGGCACTGGATAGAATAGTGGGTTTCAATATAATTGATACCATAATGAATGGGGTGAGGAGGCTGAGATTTACCTTGATAAAGAGAAAGTTGTCATAGTAGGGCACTTACCTCGTCAAACTTCACGTCCACATTCTTATCAAATTTACAACTTTTCACCACATAGACACCTCAGATGGGTACATTAGACCATGAAAATGGTTATTTCATTTTTTGTGCCATGTTTTTTATGAGGATCTTTACAGCAACTAGGGTGTTGTAAACTAGTACACCACATGTAGTAACATAAATCATGTTATGATAAATTGGAATTAAAACTTCATAAAAAAATTGTATTAAAAGGTGATCACATATTTTCTAGTTTGGATAACCTGAACATATCCTTTTAAATTATTTCCAATATTCGTGATTTTTTTCACCTTGTGATTTACTTATACCACATATTTATTTCTTTATAGTTTCAATTTGAGAGGCTGGGAATTATTTCTTCATGAAAAGGGAATTTTATATCCATCCATCCTCTAATAAGGGAGTTAACATAATAAAAAAAATATTTTGTGATTCATTATAATGAGAAAGTGAATTCCCTAAGCTTTACTTGTTCCTCATACACATTTTTAGGTTTTAAAATTTAACACAAGGTGTGAAATTATTTAAAGTTATTATGCGGGTCTTCTCCCCTGAGTCCATGGAATCATGGTAATAAATGTGTAAAACCATATCAGAGTTTTAATTTTGGAACATCAGCTTGTACTTAAATATATGAAGTTTGGATATCAACATCTGGTAAGGTTAGTTATTTTACTGTTCATTTATTTTTTGTAGTGTTATATATGTTATGTTTAGTTTTTAGTTTGGTTCTAGAAGAAGAGGGGTTTATAAAAGTATCAACGTGCACTATTTCCTCCTTCAAAAGGTTTTCATGTGCATCTCCATGTCGCTGGCATATTATTCTCTCTAGATTGGGTTTCAAAGGAGGTAAATCACCTGGATTATAGTGGATCATTCATAGAACCTCAATAAGAATTAAATATAAAGACAACAATATATGGAAATGTACAATATAAAAAAATATTTTTAAAATTTACCAACATATTATAAAAAAACACACTAATAACTAAATCTCTTTCTTAGAATTGTGACAAAATTTGATCACGTTATCATGAGATGTCAAATAAAATTGGTTTTATATGATTATATGTATATATTTTAGACCATAGGTCATCTATCAAGTATGTTGGTGTTTTATAGTGTGTATTTTCAATAAAAATAACTAAAAAAAGTGGGGTGGTTTTGAAAAACTTTTTAAGAAAATAACTGAATTCAAAAAGTTTAATAGTTGATAAACAAAGTGGATTTTAAAAAATATGAGTTAATGTTTTTGTTTTGAGTTCACTAAACACATTTAAATTTCATTTTTCTTAGATATTTATTTATTCTTGGATTAAATCTTTGTTTTAAATAAACTAGAATCTTGATTAATCACTAATATGTTATATCAATTGTTGAAGTAACAAAATGTGATATAAAAAACAAATTTCCAAGGTCCATAACATATTCATGGAATAATATATTCTAAATAATATTTTAATCTCAATAATTTGGTTAATAAGGTTATTATTGTGTATTCTAATCGAAACAACATAAGCCAAACACTCAAAACCTCACACCGATCAGTTAGAAATTAAGAGCATACCAATCACATACATCAAAAAAAGCATTCAAATATGGAATAAAATAAGATACATATAATGATATCTTTTAAACCCAAATTAATCCAAACTAGTAGATTTTATAATCATTGTTACTCCCTTTAAAAGTGTGTAACTCCCTCAAAGTCAGCGCCCATCGTTTGGCCTACCATCGAGAAGAGAAGAAAGCTCATATAGAACTCCAACTTCATATCATGACACCCTTTGAGAATAGAAATATCTAGAACCTTCAAGTTGATAATAGTACTACTTTAGAATCTAAATATTTTGTACTTTACTCCGTGGTTGAACTTTCAATTGGGTTTCCCAAGGTTCCATTTTATACACAAAGTAAATGGTGGTATTGAACACCTAGATTTTGAGAAACAAATTGGTCCAGGGTTTTGGATGTCTATAATGTATTATAACACTTTTTAAAAAACTAAAAAGTTGTTTACCTACCTCTTGAATGTCTCCAATGAAAATTGTTAATCATTTGGAAACATACAACCCTATATTGGGACAAAATACATAACCAAACAGTTTTACTTTGAGTAGATTCGGTTTCATGAAAATATTAGTTGGGTTGGGCCCCTTGATGGACGAATTGGGATTTAGTGTCTTTAGAAGAGTTATATAAAATTATTTTTTTATAATCCCAAAACATTTTATCTCAAATTGATGGACATATTAGTTTTATTGTGTGTTTGAGTCTATATGTGTTCTTGTCTGTAATACAGTTTGGCGCGTTTTTTCTTGAATTCTATTTTGGGATCTCTAAATAACTTTCACCTATAATGAAAATATAAAAACAAGTGAAACACCCCCTTTTAATAGTGAAAAAAATTAAATAATCTAATCAAACATGAACTTAATTTTTAATTATATTATGAATTTATAATACAAAAATAGGTTAATATAGTGGTTTAAGGGTGAAATAAAATAGTGAATCATAGTGTGATCAAATGGTCAGATGCACACATTAGATTTGGAAATCCTAGATGAATCCAGAGTTGTTTGAGGTATGATCAGTTTATTATCCACCCTTTTTCACTTTTTTTATTCATGAGCTTCACACTCCTTCTTTTTCCTTCTTTGTAATGTTCTTTGGGATATGAAGTGGAGAGGATTCTAGTGCCCCCTTCCATTCCAGTTAGAGTTCATGCTATTTTGTTTGATGTTTTCTTGGGATATAGTCTAGTGATGGGGTAGCACCATTCAATGTAATATTTATTATTTTTGAAGATATAGTCATACTATGTATTACATTACAAGGATTGGTTGTATTCCATTCACAAATTCATCAAATATTTTTGGAGGAGAGTTTTATTTTTAGATGTGGAAGTCCAATGAGCAGTGTTCATTGGAAAATGAGGTTTGTATATGGGTGGTAGTATAGTAGAGAATATTTTTTCTCATTTGGAATATTTATTGATGGATAATCAGGTAAAGGGTGTTCCTAATGTTTTGGAAGAGTTTTTGGATGTTTTTTCAGGTGTTGTTATGACCCTACAACCTAAACACGATGTTGAGTTTGGGATGGATATAAAACAGATTGCATCTTCAATTTTGATTGATCCTTATCGCATGGTGCCTATGGAGTTTCAAAAGTTGAAGTTGTAGGTTAATGATCTAATGTAGATGGGTTTCATACAACCAAGTGTGCCTCTGTTGGGTGCACCAGTGTTATCCACCAAGAAGTTAGATGGTAGTCTGAGGTTGTTTATAGTTTGCCAGAGGTTGATTCGGGTAACATTTAAAAATCATTACCCTCTTATGAAGATATATGATTTGTTTGAATAGTTAATATATAATCTATATGTCCTACAACACTACCATATCTATGGGTCATATATGATATGTTTATCTACTCAAAGATATAGTGGGATCATTCCGAGCACCTCAGAGATAATCTATATGTCCTACAACACTACCATATCTATGGTAATTGTCTAAGTGTGAGTTATGGATGAAATAGGTGCATTTACTTAGCACATGGTGTCTTAATAAGGTTTTTAAATAGACCAATTGAAGGTTGATACAACTTTTGTTTTCAACAACCAATAACGTTTCATAGGTTTGTAGTTTTCTTGGTCTCATAGGTCATTATCAGAGGATTATGCAAAATTTCTCTAAATTTGCATCCCCACTAACCTTGTTGACCTAGAAGGACCAGGATTTTGTATGGATTGATCATTTTTAGGAAGAATTCAACTATTTTAAAGATAATTTGATCAGTGATTCATTTTTCGAAGGATAGTGTTTTGTTTGATTTTTGATGTGACGTGTACCATATAGTCTTGGGATTCATGTAGCTGTAGAAAAGAGTGGTGATATTTTATGGGTCTAAGAAGGTACATTCCCATGAACATAATTATTCCACCAACAATATGGAGTTGGTAACAACTGTGTTTTGACTAAAGTTGTTGTTACATTACCTCATTAGTGAGTTCTTTTTGGTTTATATGGTCCATAAGATCTAGAAATATGTTTTCTTTCAGTGAGATTTGAATCTATGTCAAAATAAGTGGATGAGGATTCTTTAGGATTGTTATTTTGAGATCTCTTACACTCTTTGAATGGGGAATGTTGTTTCTGATGTTTTGATTCTAAAATCCTATGAATATTTGGTTCAGTAGTATGTGAATATTTGGAATGTCATATAGGATCTTATAGTAATGCATCTTGAAGGTGGTGAGAATAGTGTTCATTGTTTTTTTTATTAGATGAATGTATAGATTTATTCGATGTAGCATGTGGATGAGTCTCATTGGAGATACATAGAGGCATAGGTGATTCATAATTTTGTTAGTCATGGTTATTTTCCAAAGAGATCATCAGTGGATGGCCAGAATAGGTTGTTGTTTCAGGGGAGGTTTTTTGGTCCAGAAGCGATGAATGAGTAAGTTCTCTATGAGTTTAACTTATCATATTTAGTTGTTCATCATGGTGTTACTAATATTTATCATGGATTCAGGATACACCTTTAGTTGTTGGGGAAGAAATGGTTAATGGAAAATTTTGTGGTGTAGTGTCTGGTTTTCCAGTAGGTGAAAGTGGAGCACTATATTATTGGAGGTTTCATGTAGTATATAGATGTTATTGAGTGGAAATGGGAATGCATTTTGATAGTCTTAATCACCAGGTTACTCTGATCTCAGGGAGTTTGGGAGGTCGTTTTGTTATTAGTGGACCAGTTGATGAAGTCAGCTCAATTTTTGGTGATCCCTGAGTCAAGAACAATTGATGTTTTAGAAGATACATATGTGGATGATATGGTTATTATTCATAGGGTTTCAAGGACCGGAATCTATGATTTATATCCTTGTCATTCCTTATGAGTATATAAGGGATTGAAACATGATTTTTTCTCTTAGCTCTAGCTTGGAACTTCCTTCCACCCTTAGAAAAATGTAAAGATAGAGTATACTATCCAGATACTAGAGGATATGTTTTAAGCATGAATCCTAGACCATGATGGATCATGGATATGGAACCCTCCATTGGTTGACTTTGCATACAATACTAGTTATCACTATTCCCTTCAAATAGATCTATTTGAGGTATTTTATGGTATTCCATGCTATTATTTGTATTTTTGGACATATATTGGGGAAATAATATTCATTGGTCCAAATATGGTGTAGTGAATGACCAAGAATATCCAGTTGGTCCAAATGCAGATGAGGGAGGCATATGATCTTCATAAGTCCTATGTTGATCATGGGAGGGGGACCATTTATTCATGGATGGATACCATGTGTTTTTTAATAGTATCCCCTAGATGTTGGAAACCAATGTTTGGTAGGGGGAGTAAGCTCTCACCCCATTTTGTTGGGATCTTTGAGGTGTTGGGGTGAGTTGGTGTATCAGTTGTCATTGTCACTATAACTAGAGAGGATTGATGATTTCTTCCACATGTAATAGCTTCATCGATATCTTTACGATGACTCCCATGTTATTGACCAGGTAGAGTTGGATTTTGAGGAAGACATGAAATTTGTGGAGAAATCACAAGAGATCCAGGATCATCAAGAGAGTGTGTTGTGTGGATGAACCATACCCCTGGTTTGTGTGTTTAAGAGGCATGTTGGCCTTGAGAAAAGTACTTAGGATAGAGAGATATAGATGTGTTCCCAATACCCAGAGCTATTTTGAGTTTTTCTTTTCTCTATTTTGATTTTATGATGTGATGATTTGATCTTATCACTTAATGAGATGTGTTGTTTCATTGTTGGTGTAATGTGTGATAAATATTTTTGTATATGTGGAAGGGAAGACCTGATTATTAATCAAGACACGTTATACTATTACTTGATTAAAACCTTGAGGGTGAGTCATTTTCGATCAAAGAAGACCATATTTTTACATTAAAGATGGAATTATGTGACTTATGTGCTCGAGGAGGTGTTATATGTGTTGGTTTTGGAGGTTAATGGATTTGGTTGTGTAGAGGTTGAGACGGTTTTGCAGTGATGTGGTTGTGTGTACATGTAGTGGTTTGTTATTGGTACCAAATGTTCTTTGTTGTGACTGGTGAAAGGTTGTGATGTGATTGTGTGGTGTTGTGGTTGTGTGGGAAGTTTTTTGGATGTTTCGATTTGGAATGTTTGGTTGGTGGTATAATTCAAGGTGTAATGAGATCCTTGGGAGGTATCTAGTGGGATAGTTGTTCAGAACCCTTTTTTTCATAGGATGGTTTTGATTCTCAAGGTTGAGAGTCATTTGATAGGTATCTAATGCAATGATATGTGTCTTCCCCACCCATTACATTTATTTGTGGTTGGGGAGTGTATAGAGTTAGTATTAGAGGGTTTTGTGTAGTTTTAGCTTCATTTGTTCTATAAAAGGCTTTGTATTCTGTAAAATAGGGGTTTGTGGTTAAAGGTGCGGTTTACGACTTTTTTGGCCAGCTAGTTTACAACTTCTACATGATAGAGGGGTGGCCATGAAAAAGGGTGTTATGACCTATGAAAGGTATTTATGGTGTTGGTTTAATTAATTTGTTAGGTCCACAAGGCTGAGTACCCTGAGAGGGGGGGTGAATCAGGGTATGACTAATTTAAAATTAATGTTCGTTCTGATCTTGTTTCTCTATTAAGAAAAACACTATTCTCTCTCTTTCTCATTGCACAATGTAAACAGAAAGTAAATAATGCACAGGACACAACAATTTTTACTTGGTTCACTGCTAAGGGCTACATCCAAGGAGCATACACCGACAGGTTGTCAGTCGTTCCAAATTCCACTAAACATCAATAGTTTTGGATAACAAGGTTCGGGCACAGTCACTCTGTCTCAGGCTCACTACCTTTAAATGGTTTTGGGTCATCTCACTACTTTACCAAGGGTCACTCCCTATTTCTCTCTCTCTATGGCTCACTTCCGGTGGAGAGGATCACCTTCTTACTCTTCCTTTGCTCACAGCTCTAGAAAGGATCCACTCATGTTTTATAGACTTGTAGGTCTCTTCATTTTCATGAAGGAATGCATCTTCCTCTGTATGTAGATGCTCTGTTGAAGTCCAGCTTTCACCTATAGATGAATCTCACTTTAAACCGAAGGTATCAGGCAATATTCTAACTTTCATGCAGCCCTGAATAACCACCATGAATCGACCCTTACTTGGCGCGCAAGTCTAACCCGGCATGCAAGTATCGGCGCGCAGGTCACAACTCGCGCGCAGGTCCACCTCAACCACCTACGCGACACAACCTTCTTTCACTCCAATCCTGCGTGACTCACTTCCTTTTATGCCCAAACCAATATTGGAATGCAACTACCAACCGGTGCGTAACTTCAAACACTAGCGCGCAAGTCCACCTTCACGACTACACACCACTTGCGTGACTTCCACACCTGTGCGACAGGAGATCTGATTTTTCTAAGTGTTGAGCTCCGTTGAAAATGAGGAAGGTTGGTCCAGAATTTATAGTCATTTTGAACACCCTACGTGATGTCACGCAAGTTTCCATTTGGCACGGAAGTCCCGGCGTGCAGGTATCTGCCCTTTCAAGTCACCTGCGCGACCAACCAAATACATGCGCGACCCTCTTTCCTTTTCCATATTTTGATCTTCTGATCTTGAAAAACAACAGGCGCGCAAGTTACCAAGCCTTCTAGGCATCGGCGTACAAGTATCTTCACGATGCGCAGGTCCCTTTGTCAAAATCCACTTGTCTTAATTTGTCGATTTTCAGGCCCAAAAATTTGGCAAGCACTGGAAAACAGCGCCACCTTGTATCTGTTATTTTTGTACCGCCTTCAGATCATCCATTCCTTTTTCGACATTCTTGAATCAAATATGGATCGTTGAACACAGCTCTTGAACTCGACATTCCACCAAGAAATCCCCTTTTGAAACAAATTTGTTTGTCATTATTTTGCTTTGTCAATAAACACAATCACCTCAAATATGTTTCAATGATGCCCTGAGGGATTTTTTCCCAACAATATCCCCCTTTGGGTTTGTTTAAAACTCTTCCATAAAAGATACATTGTTAATTCTTCATCCACCATTCACCTATTGAGATTCTGATAGCGATCAAGGATTTACTCAACACATACTCTAAATCCACATGAGCAATGCTCGGCGTGAGAAACAAGAGTAAATGAAAAGTTCATCAATGAATCACTTCAAATATGACATCCACTGTTGACACCAAACGGATACAAATTTTTACCAAAATGATACCAATTTTTGGAAATATTCTTACCACATTCCAACATCACTCTTCTTCTTTTATCACGATCCTCAGCTATTGTGATATCTATTCTTTGATTGATCAATTCTAGCATCATCAGATTTAAAATGCTCCCCCTTTCTCATTGCTCCCCCTATCTCACTGCTCCACTTGGCAGCCTCTCCCCATATCAATTATGATTTATAAAATTTCCACACTATCTCCCCCTTGAACAATCACAAGTTTCTCCCCCTTTGTCAACGAACCCAAATTTCACTCCTTTGTAGTCTGTAACAGAGTAGAGAACACATATCACCACATGAGGGAAAAACACATCATACCTCAGGGAGAGGGGGTGGGTTCCACATCCACACTCTTTTAAGTGTGGGGAGTCGACTGAACTCCCAAAGCCAGTCGATGCCTCTCAAAATATTCCTTGGGTATGGCCTTTGTTAGAATGTCTGCAAACTGTAGCTCTGTAGGCACATACTGTAACTTTACGATTCCCTGTTCAACCTCACTACTACAAATACAGCTTTTAACTATTCTAAAAAAAGGCCTTTAATAGCGCTAAAAGATCTATTAATGTTGGGGAAGATAAATGGGGGTCCCCTTTATCAGCGCTTCAAAAAGTACTAATAAAAGTTAAAAAAATTAAAAAAATAAAAAAAAAATTAAAAAAAAAAATGTAAATCGGAGGGGGATTTTAATAGCGCTTGCCCCCCCCCCCCATTTATCACCGCCCCCTGCCCCACCCACAACACCCCACGTTTTATCAGCGCTTTGTATCACATCTTTAACAGCGCTATATCCCCCCCCCAAATTCACCCATGTGCGCGCCCATGCCTGCCTCCACTAGGTTTCAAACTAAAGACCTCCACCCCCCCATGCGCGCTAATCCTTTACCACTCCTATACTTTGATTTTTTCTCTAAATAGTGATATATATATATATATATATATGTGTGTGTGTGTGTGTGTTTCTGACACTTTTACGTCGGGGCGCGCGCGCATGTCCGTCACGCATGGGAGGACGCACGGCTTGTTTCCACGCATTCCCATTTTCCAAAGGCGGGCGGCATCCGTTCCTTGTTCAGGGACGTCTGCTCCTTGATCGAAACCGGGATGATGGGATGTCAGTTCCTCCTTCCGTGGATTCCTCCTTAGAGCTCGTCACCTAGTCCGGGTCTCCGTCATAGATTTAAGATGGGTTCATGAAGCTCGTTCTCGATGCCATATTTGCATGGACGCTAGTTAATTACGCTGCTTCCGTTGAGATGCTCCAAGGGGTCTTGTCGGGGAAACAACCTTCAGTGAGGAGAATGGTCACGTTGGGGTGTCGTTGGCATGTCTTGACGCTGGGGATCAACATGTTTGTCTTCTGTCCCTTATCATAGGGCTTCTCGAGGGCGCGGAAGCCCGAGGCATCCCACATCGAATGCGGGGAATTGTGTACCATCTATAGTTTTCCATAGCTTCCCATGTTTAACACGGGGTATGCCGCGAGTTTAACATCTTTTGGAGATAGATCAGAATCATCAGAACACTGAGAGTGGATCAGATTGAAGAACCCCCTAGGGGGATCACCGATGTTGGGGCCAGCACGTGGGCGGCTTCCCGGATACTATAGAGTGGTATGGGGTGGCATGATCACACCGGGATGTAGCGGCCCGGGTAAGGATCAGGATGGGTGATGGAGTTATGGGATTGGACCACATGGAGGCTTCCTACGTACCATGAGTTAGCACGAATCAAAGTCCACATAGTTCGGGGAATACAGTTTAACGTCGTGCGGGACGACATATAGTTTAACATCGTGCGGGACGAAGGCATACAGTTTAACGTCATGTGGGACGAGGGATACAGTTTAACGTCATGCAGGACGAGATACAGTTTAACATCATGCGGGACGAGATACAGTTTAACGTCATGCGGGACGAAGGCATTTGGGGCTAACGCTCTGAGGTAGCCCATGGTGTTGGAGAACTGATGTGAAGAAGTAGGAACAACTGGGTGGTGGTCTTGAACCTCGTGAAGGATTACTATGTTCCATGCGTTATCACAGATCAAAGTCCACGTAGTTCGCTGGGATAGGGCTTACGCTCTGACGGCCTATGGGAGGATTTCATGGTCTATGCATGCTCTAATCCCACGTGAGTCATGCTTGGTGTGAGAAACAAGAGGCAGTAGGGACCGGACGATCACATCTCAAAGGGTGAATCTGTGAGAAGCGGAAAGGGGATTACGCGTTGAGCGGCCGAAAGAGTAAACAGGGGCTTACGTGTGGTTAGTAGCCCTGGGTGCCAGGGATTACCAGGATGGAGGCCCGTGGTGCGACAATGCACAGTAGGAAAGGGACTCCACTGGCTTTGGCAGGAGGGAAGTACGGAGGTGCATGGGTGCAACCTTCCGTAAGAGAGGCTAGGGGCTTACGCTCTGAGGCTGCCCTTCCACCGTGGACAAACGCCACTCCAACAAGGAGGATCTCATTCCATGCGAGGAAGATTCCATTCCCATGGAGACGAGATGCATAAAAAATGTCCGAGATAGGGGGACCTTGTGTGCAAAGCATGGGGTCAGACCACATTTTAATGTCATGTGTTAAGGACGAGGTGCTTAGAAGTTTAACGTCCTGCAACTTGGATGAGGTGGGTTCACTCCACACCCCTAGGGCTTACATGCCCAATTCCTTCTAAACCTTGTGGGAGGGAAGGCATCGGCAAGGCCGTATTGAAGGGGGCCGCAGGGCGAACCATTGAGGGGTCCACGTTAGCGTGGCTATGCGAAGAAGCAATAGTCGTTAGCGTACCTATGTGGAGAAGCATAAGGCAAAGAAACGCAACGGGAAACACCGCCCAAGGGACCTTGAGGTTACTTCATCCGAGCCTGGAAGGCTGTACGAGAAAACAATGCATGGCACACATGCCCGGTAGGGGAGACATCAGGTGCCGGCGCGGAAAGGCATCCAAGGGGAGTCAAGGTAAAGGGGTCCTAGGTGTTGCGCGCAAAAAGAAGGTTTGCGTGAAAAACACCGGGATGGCACACAATAGGACCATAGGATTGCGCAGAGACGTGATTGCACATAAAGGAGTGGATTGTGCGCACGGGTTAAATATTGCGCGCAAGGGGGGAACCCGGAGGAGTGAGAGAAATCACTTAAGCCAGTGGAGTTTCACGCAAAGGTGAACCTCGGGGCAAGGTTGCGCGAAAAAAAGGAATTACCTGGAAGTCATCTTGCGCGCGGGGGAGTCTGAATTGCGCGCATGGGATCCGTTCTGAATTCTGCAACCCCCAAACTGTCAGGGGTCGCCTTCTATTTATAGGCATCAGCCAGCACGGAATCCATGTGGCGCGTGAAATCTTCCGTGCCAGGAACCGTCGGTGTGCAAAGCTTCACCGCACGGAACCGGGGCGTGCAAAATTGCGTGCGACATCGGCTCGATTACGTGAATCCCGGGAATGCTTTGCGGGCACCTCATTATTTCACGCCAGTCCTCCTTAATTTCGCACACCACTTCCTGGGCCTCCGGACGAGGCCTCTGATTCCAAATATTACATCGCTTTGTAATTTTGAAACATCCTCTAGGAGTTACGGACTTTTTCAGCATATACAAATGCCCCCCCCCCATTCGGAATTGGATCGGCGAGAGGTCGCAACGGTCATATTCCGAGGGAAATGCCGAAACGTCGAAGTGGGGCCTATCCTGGGCACTTAGCGCGCAAATAACCGACGTGGCGCACAAAATGATGGATCCGCGCGGAATTCTCCTTCTGTGTGGCGTGGAACCCTGGACTCACCTATAAAAAGGGGCGTTGGGTCCTGAATCCGTACATAAGATTTTCCACGCGATAGGCTTAATGCTCTCGGGCGTGAAATTTCTCACGCGGCTGCGCATACAAACGCTCTGGAAGTGCATAATTCCTTCCGAATTTTGGTCGTACTTGAACGCCTACTCGGGCTATTCTGCGCCTAGCGTGCCGATTACGCCCCCAAATCTAGGATTTCGCGCCACCAATTCATATTTCGCGCAGCACTCTCCGATTACGTGCACTACATCCTGATTTCGTGCAACTCCCAAAATATTCGAGATGGCTGCAAACCGAGTTGATGAGGGGGAATCCACCGCTCTTATGACTGAAATGGCAACAAACGAGTAGGTTTATGGTGCTAAGGGGATTGTTTCCAACAATCTGACCTTGTTCAATCTGCTGACTCTAGCCCAGAAGACGTATCCTCTGTCTGACAACCTCCCGCTCTGGAGCATTGGCATCCTGGAAGAGGTGCCTCTGCCGGGCTTAGAGGAGGACACACCGCGGTCATGGGTGACCTGGGAGGACGCGCTTCCTCGCTACACCATTACCAACAATGGCCATCC
This sequence comes from Viscum album, assembly GCA_963277665.1. NCBI lineage: Eukaryota > Viridiplantae > Streptophyta > Magnoliopsida > Santalales > Viscaceae > Viscum > Viscum album. The sequence goes on along the minus strand of OY728145.1, from coordinate 1,444,660,899 downwards.
TTCTAGGGAAACCAGACATATTGATGTATATGTCCTAAACCCGAGGACTAGGGCCATTACCGGGGACAAGCCCGTTGTAGAGAATTCTCCGGCCCTCTACACGAGTACATTTCGTCAGAGCGTCACGGATGACATGAAGGGATGGCTGATGGGTTGGGACCTGCGGTCCGTGGGCAACTTCACTAGCGAGTGGGCCTGGGTATTCTGGGTTCACCTTACTTGCGACCAGTTTGGGGATGAACTGCGGCATATTGTCCTTTTCGAGGCGGTATGGACATCGAAGTTCCACTTCCACAGTCAACCTGAGCTCGGGCCGGAGCTATTCACCATAGAGAAGTTGGCATCAATCTCTGGGACGTTCACTGCATCGGAGGTATCCCACTGGAGGGCTACCAATACGATGAGTTCGTTCCTCCAAAGAACACCTGGGAACATAGGTCACGAACGCCCATGGTGACGTGGAAACTGCTGGAGCTGGCCAATGAGAGGCTGGGGATCAAGGAATTCCTGAAGGACATTGCCTACAAGGGCTGGTTCAGCCAGTTCCTCAAGATGGATCCAGCAATCAAGATGTCGGGACGGGGAAAACGGTGCCCAACCGCAGCTCGGAGGAGCAGGGATGGGTCATACTGGAGGACCTTGGAGGTGGGGCAATACCAATCATGGGGATATCGCGTCATCGAGTCCCGGGACCCGAATTTCCGGTATGCCAGGTTCCTTGCTGTCTTCCTGAGCGGGTGGCTCCTTCTGGTGCGGGACACGAGGATGGGCATCCGTCCAGCAACACTGGTGATGGTGGGCACCATGGCCGCCAACAAATGGTTCAACATGGGCGTCCCCATACTATCCAAGTTGTATGCCATCCTGGGATGCATATCATGAGGGGGGTCACCTCGGAGAGTATGTGGCCCCTTCCAGATCTTCCACAGATAGGTGGCGGATCACCTACACGGGTACACTTTCCCAAACGCCATCTTTCCTCCGGGAAATGGCCTGCGACCATCATTACTAAACATCGCTGGGGTGGCACCGATGATGCTCAATGAGGAGGGTGTGAGAATCCGCATTGGTAACCACACCAACTTCAACTTCAAATCGTTTCCCACCCTGGTCGGCCAGATGGTGGACAATGGGCGAGGCCCACTAGAGCAGCGGAAGTATTTCCAGAGCATTCGAGGCGGGGTGCTCATGGCTCGGATCAACGGGAAGGTGATCTATGTGCCTTAAATTCCATCCTGATTCACCAGGAAATTCGGGTGCCTCCAACGAATGCCGAAGAAGGTATTCATGTCCGTCTGGCAGGAGAAGAATCCCTGCGTTCTGCGCCAGATGTGGTTGATGTTTACCACTTTCGGCTCCGGCGACGTCATCACTCTTCCCCCCACCGGGGTCGACGCTGGCCTAGAAACGGATTATACCGAGCACATGACCATTGCGTACCCTGAGGGACTTTTACGTAAGCGAGTCCAGAAACTCGAGGCTACCTGTGGGGAAACCGGACGACGGGTGAGGAGGCAAGGTGCCGCCAAAAGGGGGGAACCAGGGGTACATCCAACAGTGAGGCGTGTGCAGGCTGGGACCTCACCGGCGGGCACATCACACGGTGTCTCCGCGACCTCATTTCCCATGGGGGGGTCACATGAGGCGGCCATGGAACTACTTGGGAAGTAGATAAGGTATCTGCTCAAACCTTCCCAAGATGCAATTTTCCCGGCACTGTGGTCAGCCTGGACGACCCTGCGGCAATCACTGAGCGTTGAATCCATCTGGAAAAAGATCATGCAAAATGGGATCCACCTGCCAGAGGTCAGGCTCGTTCGAGTTACCGACCGAGTAAACTTCCATCGGTGGCATTTTTATCTGAAGGCCATGGAAACATACACGCGCCAAAGCGGTTGGCATGCAGAGCCACCTATCCTAGTGAAAGTGATGCTCGGCTAGGAGAATGATCCAGAAGTGATGTCGCCGGGAGAAGGCTACAGTGAAGAGGAGTCGGAGGGGGAGGAGACCGGAGAAGACGAAGGCGAAAGGGAAGATGAAGAAGAAGGAGAACCCGAAGGTGAGGGGTTGCATGGGGCGACCTACCAAGGGAGTCTCCGAGAGAGTGACAATATTGTCGGCTCTGATCTCGACATAACTGAGATATTTGAGGTTTGTCTCTATCCTCATTCATTTCCTTTTTTTCATCCATTATCCTTTTCAATTTCCAAACCTTCTCTCTACCTCAAACAGGAGCACCTAAGAGTTGATCAGGCGTCCCCACTAGAGGAGGGTGGAAGGGAACCGATGGGAATGGTTGGGGATCTGACACCCATCATTGAATTGAAAAGCGCAGAGGGGTCTCCCATCACAGTGGCTCCTGCAGCGGCCGGAACACTGGAGGTCGATGCTCTAGATTCCTGTGAGTCTCACGCTTCACTACTGGCACTTGTTATCAAAAGATACCAACTATTCAGGATACGCCATGTGCAGTGATCTCAACATTGGAGGCTCATCGGGCTGCAGAGCCCGGGCTGTCCGTGAGCGGACCAGTGGAGGACATACCAACTCGTTCAGAACATGCTTACTACACTGAGTCAGCCCTGGAAATCGGTGAGCAGGGGGCTGCGGGCATCAGCGGCGCTGTTCTTGAGGCGAGGCCGAAGGCTGATGGAGTCACCGTCGTTGTCGGGGTGAGAGAGGAAGATCTCCCGAACGACGAAGATCCTATTCCTCATGAAGTCATCCCTGAGGCAGATCCTGTCGCCGACCTGCTGGCTGCCTTTCCTGTGTACCGGCCCGATTACCCAGAGGAGATAGATGAATCAGACTCAGAAGCGGATGACGAGAGCCAGATGACACGGCGCAATGGGTGGAAGTGTATCCAATGCTTTCTGAGACAGCCCTAGTCGTATTGGCTGAGGCGGATGGGATCACTCCAGACCTGGCTGCGCTTCCTGTGCGCTGGAGGGGCTAACGCTCAGTGCCTTCATCTGACGGTCCGTGATTAGATGGCCGAGAAAATACGTGAGAGTAGCCAGTGCACTGACGTTGCCCGATGTCAAGAAAGATCGGAGGATGCCCGAGCGTTGCTGAGGGTGGAGCGAGAGGTCCGGCACCTCGAAGGGAAGGCGTCAGAGAAGGAGGCCTTCTTTGCGATGTGCTCTGAGCTCGTGGAACAACTGGTGGCCCAATTGGCTGATGCGCAGGAACAACTGATGGAGGCGAGTCAGCAGATGGCCGCACTTCAAACCAAGCGGGCGCAGGCACAAGCTATGGTTGGCGAGCTGCGCTCTGCGGTGGATGATGAGGAGAGAGTCTGCAAGGAGAGAGAAGCGGTCCTAGAGGCTACCAACCAAAGGGTAGCAATGTTGGAAGGATCGATCCAGCACACCGACCCTTAGGGGCTTTGTTTTGGCCATCTCTTGAACTTCATGCTTGTACTTCTCATCGTCTCAATTAAATACATGGACAAATCCATTAATTTGTACCCTTGGTTTAATATGTTAAACTATAATTCCGAAATGAATAACAACTCATCCCTAAGCTCATGTGGGTCACACCCAATGCGATAAGAAAAGGATACTCGTGTTATCATTTCATCCAACTTTGGGGCATTAACCAAGCTTCAGGCATCCGAAATTGGGCCTGGATTTCTGAGGAGAAGACCTCAGATTGATTGATATATCACCTTCTCAATGCACTCTGAACCACAAGAGGGGAAATGCCGGGGGCATTGAAATCCATCTGAACATAGGGAGATGGAAAGGAAAGGAGAATCACACTACCCGAATTCAGAATACTCTGGGGCGTGAAGATGGAGGATAATTGTTAACCGTGGAGGAAACGCAGTATCCATATCGTGTTTTCCTGGAATGGGGACAATAAATGAGGGCTGACTGCTGACCATGTTCGCAACACGGGGCCTAACTCAAATATCTCCAGCCGGTCTTCCGGAATGTTGGCCCAGGACAGCAGGCGGACTATAGGTCTATCAACTATACTACTACAATAGGCAGACCAATGGTCTATCATCCATATTATGGCAGCATGCGGACCAAAGTCTATCATCCATACTGTTAGGGGGTCCCGTCAAACATGACTAGTCCTCCAGAACGTTGGCCCAGGACAGTTGGTGGACCATAGGTCTATCATCCAAACTGTTAGGGGGTCCCATCAAACATGAAAGAGAATGAGGATCCAAATAAAGGGGGAATGCAAAGCGTGGAAAGTGGAGTGTTGGTTTGTTCGAACAGAGTCCAACACTCCCGAAATTGCGCCACCGTGGTGGAGGCGCATTAGGCGGATGTACCATCCTGATCACAGATCATCCCAATTTTCAGACAGGACCTCTCTGGGGAGAGAACTGTCGCTTCCCATTATTACTATAGGGAATCTCGAACTTATTCGGGGTAGATGTCACGATTACACCACTTCCCAAGAAGTCAGGCCGAGGGGCCGACAATAAGGAGGGATGGTATTTGGTAATCCCTGGGGCTAGACCCAAGACTAAATTTCCGGGCGTTCCTATGTATCTCATGAGGATAAGAATCAAGCCACACGTAGTTCTAGAAGCACAGTTTAACATCAAGTAGGAATAAATACATTTTATCGTCATGTGGGACGGGGGACACATCTCATATGGGGATAGGCACGGTACGGCGAGTAACCTGACATGAAGGAGGACATAATCCCACACCGCACCGTACAATCCCACAAGAGAGACCGAGTCATGAAAATCCAAGGGTCTTAGTTTATGGTATTAGAACTCGGACCAAAGAATAAGGGGAATGGGAGACACACGGTAAAGCGGTTGCAAAAACCAATGTGAATGGGGAAAAGACCTTCTTACTATGTGCTCCTAGGGACGTATTTAGGCTGAGAGACCAAACACGAAAAGTGAGTCTGGGCATGTGGGGAAGTTCCCAGGTGCTCCTACATATCTCATAAGGATGAGAATCAAGCCATACATAGTTCTTGAGAGGTAGCGCCTTAACGGCGCGCAGCCGGGATGATATCATCACAGCTTGTGGTCATGTCGTGGGACCTGGATGCACAGTTTAAGGTCGTATGGCTTGGACCTAGGAGCACAGTTTAAGGTCATATGGCTTGGACCTGGCAGCACAGTTTAAAGTCGTATGGCTTGGACCTCGCATCACAGTTTAAGGTCGTATGGCTTGGACCAAGCAGCACAGTTTAAGGTCATATGGCTTGGACCAGGCATCACAGTTTAAGGTCGTATGGCTTGGACCAGGGGAAACACGCTCGATGCGATAAAGAATACCTGATGCGAACAAGGACATAATCCCATACCATCACCGCGTGCGATTCCAAGAGATGAGCCTTGGTCTAAAGGGGCCTACGAGGGTTCAACAATTAGGGGGCAGGAGATGCTAGCTCCCGGCTACGCTGGGCCTGAAACTCAATGTATGGGCGACTCCTCATTCCTCATGGGGATGAGGGTCAAGCTGCACACAACCTGTAAAGAAGAAACCCAAGCACATACTCTAGTGCTTAGATCACGGGAGCCCCGAGAGACGCTGTTACGCAGCTTGGTCCATCTGACGTGGGGGGTGTACTGAGGGTTAGTACAAGGAGTGTCGAGATTCCACCTTGACACAGTGGGGTGGAACATAGTGTGAATCATGCAACAAATATTCAGGGCCCGAAGAATCCGGCGTGACGACTGAGGATTACTGCTGACCATTTTCACAACACAACACCCTGTCGTGTTAGCCTAGAGGTAGGGGCAAACAAATGAGCATCAACCACTGACCACATTCACAACACGGGATTTTTATCAATTTGTTTCCTGAAACCCTCAGGGGAGCTGGATCGTGATGGTAGGAGAGCCCTTAGGCGTTGTATCCAGGCCGTTCTTGGGGGTACCTCCGGGTGTGAAAGCGGGTGGGGCCCGAATGAAGGTGAACACGAAGCTTGACAAGTGGACGAAGACTTGCCTAAGTCGAATCTGACACTCTTGGTCCAAGAATAGAGTACTCCGAACACATTATCAGACCACTGGAGTGGGTCAAGGGGCTCAGTCTGACAGCGCCCAAATGATGGCGGATTCCCGAGGGAAGGGCAGGTCAAAAGACCGAGGCAACTGGGAGATCGCGGGATCTCCTAAGAGATGGGGCTAGACCTGAAATCTATGTGTTCAGGTAGTCCTATGTATCCCATAATTATGGGAATCAAGCCACACATAGTTCTTGAAACGCAGTTTAATGTCATGTAGGATGAAATACAAGTTAACGTCGTGTGGGAAAGAATACAGTTTAACGTCATGTGCGATGGGGAAAGGATCTTAGTTTTAGGACTTAGAACTCGGACCATTGGGGGCCCAAATGTATGGAAAATTTATTTTAAGGTCATGCTGGACCATACATACCTAGGAAAATTACTGCTTGAGGAACCTGGAATTGGTGGGAGGAGTTATGCGCTCACCATCCATAGTCACCAGGGATTACGCGCCATTGGGATAGACCTTATGGACAATGAAATCCCCCCCCCCATTTGGGCTCCAACTTGGGTGGTTTCCTAACGGGAATCATCGGCGCTCTGAGAGCCAACACCAGGTCTCCTTGTAGGAAGGAGTGGATGTGGTCCTTCTTATTGAAAGCTCGAGCCATCCTGCTCTGATGCCTTTCCAAGTTATGTAACGCGCGAAGCCTACTTTCGTCCAGCGATTCCAATTCGGCTAGACGGATTTCGGCAACTCTATCTGGAAATTGCTGGTCGTAGACCACCGTGCGCAATGAGGGAAACTGGATCTCGATGGGCAGGACGACCTCAGCTCCATACACCAGGGAATACGGAGTCACCTGGGTGGAGTTACGAGTCGTCATCCTATAAGCCCAGAGGGCGTTGGGGAGCTTGTCCGGCCAACTTTTCTTATTCTGACCAACTATCTTTTGCAGAATGTTAGAGAGGGTTTTTGATAAACACCTCGATCTATCCATTCTCCTGCGCATGATAGCGGGAAGTGTGGTTAGAGCGAATGTTGTACTTGGTGTACAATTTCTTCAGCTCGGATGCTCGGAAGTTAGTTCTGTTGTCCGTGAGGATAGCGTGAGGTACTCCAAATCGATAGATGATATTGGAGCTCACGAAGTAAACAATAGAACATGCTTTGACTTCCTTGAGCGGGATTGCCTCTACCCACTTGGAGAAGAAATTTGTAGCGGTCAAGATGAACCGGTACTGGCGGGCTGTCGTCGGCGGGTAAGGTCCTACAACATCCAACCCCCAGACTGCAAAGGGCCAAGAATACTTGGTAGTATGGAGAGGCCCTGGTGGCCAATGCACAAAGTTAGCATGAACTTGGCACGCGTGACACCACTTGGCATACTCGATGCAGTCGTGGATCATGGAGGGCCAGAAGTATCCCAGCCTCCGAATCTGGTGGGACAACTTCGACCCAGCCTGGTGGGCACCACAGGAACCAGCGTGCACCTCTTGTATTACCTGCGGGATCTCGACTCCTTGAATGAAACGGAGGAGAACACCATCAAATCTGCACCTATAAAGGAGCTACTGAAGACTGGGACCACTCTGAAGGGTGAACTGCGGAGTGCGGCGTCAGATTTGCTCGCACTCGGCTCCGTCCAATGGAAGATTGTTGTGCTGGAGATATTCAACCAAGGGCGTCCTCCATTCAAGAACTGTCTCGATTACCGCACCTGAAGCCCCCAGGGATCCTAACATAGGGGCACCAGTGGTGAGATGGTTCACTCGCAGGCCACGATCGCCCTTTGGAATAACAGGAGCAATGACTCTCCGGTGTGCCACGTGGATAATTAGGTCATCCTGGTCGGGCTCCGCAAGTGATGCGGCCAGGCTGGCCAAAGCATCTGCTCGACTATTCTACGACCGGGGAATGTGAACGAACTTTGGCCGAGAGGGGAACTTAGCCATTAGAAGAAGGGTACACTCCAGCAATGGCACAAGTTCTGGCTTTCTAACAGCATAGTCACCATTGACCTTCTTGATGACTAGCTCAGAGTCCCCTTTTACATACAAATGGGGTACTTCAATCTCGAGAGCCAACTCGAGGCCAGTGATGAGGGCATCATACTATGCCTCATTTTTGGTGCATCCTTCTGACAACATGAATGAATACGGTAGAATGGCTTGCTCTGGGTGATGTAGACGACACCCAGGCCCACTCTGTTGATCCTAGGATCATTTAGCCTCCTACCGGTGGGGATCCGGGAGGCACCGTCAAAGTGCATCTGCCATCATGGGATGGCGTGATCGACTGAAAGGATTGCCTCATCAGGAAAGCCTAGATCCAGTGGATGGTCTGTGGAGGTTGGGTGGGAAGCTAAAAATTCTGCCAACGCCGGTCCTTTGACGGCCTTCTGAGGTACGAACTTGATGTCGAATTGCTGGAGGATCACCGCCCAGCGCACCAATCGGCCGGTCAACATAGGTCGGTTCAAGATGTATTTCAACGGGTCTACCCGAGAGACCAGCTGTACCTCGTGGTGCTGCAAGTAGTGCCTCAATTTCTTCACGACAAATACGAGCTCCAGGAAGCTCTTCTCGATGGGAGAATATCTAATTTCCGTATCGAGGAGCATGCGGCTGAGGTAGTAGAGTCTATTCTCTGTTCCCTCGTTGTTCTTATGGTTGAGAAGTGCGCCGAGGGATCGCTCCTGGGTGGTCACGTAAAGGACCAGAGGAATTCCGGAAACGGGTGGCATCAAGACCGGAGGTTGGAGCAGATACTGCTTGATTTCCTCAAAAGATATCTCATACTCTTCGTCCCATTCATAGGTGGTGCCTTTCTTCATGAGCCGAGAAAAGGGATTACACTTGCCGGCTAGATTCGCAATGAATCGGCGTATATAGGCTAAGTGGCCTTGAATACCTCTCAGCTCCCGAATATTATTCAGGAGAGGAATCTGACTGATGGCCTTGATTTTCTCTAGGTCGATCTTGATGCCTCGGTACCTAATAACGAATCCAAGAAACATTCTGGAGGTGACCATAAAGGAACACTTCAATGTGTTCATCTTCAAGTGGTGTGAACGGAGGAAGACGAACACTTTATCAAGGTCTTTGAGATGGTCCTAGCGCTGACGAGATTTAACCACCAGATCATCCACATAGCACTCCATCAGTTTCCCAAGAATTGGCTTGACTATGCGATGCATAGCCCATTGATAAGTGGAACCCGCATTATTCAGGCCGAAGGGCATAACCTGGTAGCAGAAAGTACCCTGTAGGGCCTTGAAGGCAGTGAACTCTTCATCCTCGTGGGCCATCTGGATCTGGTTGTACCCGGAGTACCCATCCAAGAAGGATAGGGCTTGGAACTAGGTCGTGGCATCAATCAACAACTCTGTCACGGGAAGGGGAAAATCATCCTTCGAACAGTAGTGATTGAGATCGCGGAAGTCGATAGAGACCCTGATGTGCCCGTTCTTCTTCCTGACTGGCATAATGTTGGCTAGACACATGGGGTACTGGACTTCCTTGATGATGTTGGATTTGATGAGCTTATCAACTTCGGCCTCAACCATGGCACCGTGAGAGGGGTGCATCTTCCTGGGAGGCTGCTTGAACCCGCGATGGTTTGCTGGAAGGCGAAGGTGGTGGATGGCTACCTAGGGATCTAGCCCTGGAATCTTGTCATAACTCCAGGAGAACACATCACAGTGTTGTCTGAGGAATTCTACGTACTGTTGTTGTTCCTCGGGGGGCATAGCGGTGCTGACCAATGTGGGTCTCGGGTCTGCCTCGCTATCGAGGTTCACCTGCACTAACTCATTGACCGTGGTGGGGACGCCCTCCTCAAAGTCAGGAGGATCATCTTACATGTCCTCCTCTCCACTTGTAGAGGGATCATCCATGGGGGAAGCCGTTTCGGGGCTGCCAGACCCTGATGGGAATCTGGTGTCAGCTTGGGCAGCAGAGGTCATTACGTCCGGAGACTCATGCACTGCGGAGACCATGGAGGCAAAGGCGGTTGATCCAATCCCATCTGGCCTTCGGCCCAAGGGGCCGTGCTTTATGACATAAAAGAAGTAGTGGCGCGTTGGCTGGATCCGGTCGATTCCGGCCCGGCGAAATAGACACGTATGACGTACTGCCTTTGCCATGAGCCTAACGTCCCGATATCATACATGGGTAAGGAGCTCAGGGATCACTTGAGCTTGGTTGGTATAAGAGTACGAGGTTATTTCCTTTCGTCGCTTAGACCCAGAAATATTCCTTCCTCTAGTACTCGAAACAAAAAAGCACTGCCCCATGTCAGGGGTCGCGGCCTCCAACCAATGGATTGGGAAGACATATGCGTCATCCAAACCTATCCAGGGATCACTCGTGACAGTGGCGGGCTCAACCTCACCTGCCAAGATCTGCTTGTCCTTGATCTTGTAATAGTCAGTGTCTAGATAACGGGCTTCACCAGAGGCAAAAGGAGAGGCATCTCCTTGGAGCACGCCCACTCGACCATTAAGAGAGTATTTGAGGGACTGGTGATACGATGAGGGGACCGCTGCATGAAGGTGGAGCCACGGTCTGCCCATCAACGGGTTGTAGGAGGTTTCCTGAGAGACAACCACTAATTCAGGGTTGGAAAGTATGCCGCCGAACTAGGTCTTCAAATGAATATTGCCGAGTGGAGTTTAGTCGGTCCTATCATACCCCTGGACCCTGAGGTCGGAGGGAGTTAAATCATCCTCACACAACCCCAGTTTCCACAGTGTCCGAGTTGGGATTAGGTTAGTCCCAAAACCGGTGTCAACAAGATAGCGGCGGACTTCCATGCCATTGAACTGGCCGGTGATGTACAGTTGGAGAATATGCCCTTGTATGGGAAGGTCTTCATCTTCACCAAAAAACAAGATAACTGCCTGACATTCGGCGTCCTCAATCGCCTCAGTGTTGGAGGTTTCTGCGGCCGCCACCTCCATATCAAACTGAAGGGGGATCCTTAGAGCTTCTACGAGCACCTCCCACATTTTAGACGAAAGACGAAGGGCCTCAATGATATAAATCCTTGCCGGAATGCTGTCCAGGTGCTTCAGAACATCATACTTTTGAGACAAACCCGAGCTTCTGCTTACAGGAGGCTTCTCTGCGATTGGAGGCATGATGGGGCCTGTCGGTGGAACCGGTGACTGACCGGTACTAGGCACGTCTCTCTTTTCACTAATCGAAGCCCAGGAGGTGGCTATCGTTCTAGGACCGGAAGGCTGTAGCTGGCCGGTGGTAGGGCTGGGCTGGCCGCGGCATGACTGAGGTCGTCTCACCTGATCCAACAACACAAACGGTGGTGGAGGCGAACCCGTCGACACCGGGTGAGGGGGACGTGTGTGCTGAGCTCTGTATCGGGCCTGCTGCCTGGTATTAGTAGCGTGCACGACCTGACTGGAGGTGACAATTGTCATGCCCCGGCGATTCACGTAGCCATGGCTCCACCAACATTGGTGATGGCTGGGGACATTGGGAAGGTCCACCTGGCGTTCCTCATCGTCGGGAGTCAAAAAGGGATTTACCAACTCTACGGTGTTAACCGAAGCGTACCCCGGGCTTTCACTCGAGAAGTCATGCACTACCAGATGGAATCTCGGAGGGATACCCATCTCTGGGGGCATAAAATCGCCAAGCGTGCGGGATGATGATGGTATTGGCTGGGCGCGTTCTTTCTTCTTGCGTCGCTGCTTGCTCTTCTGGGAAGAGGTAGGCTGGGATGACGATGCCAAAGCAGCGCTCGCAGATTCTGAGGGCTCTGGCTGACTCAGGCGGGCATAGATGATGCCATGGGCACGGGCGACCATCCTACGGGCCATCCAATCATTATAATTCTAGGAACCAGGTTCGGAAACCTGCTACCACTCATCCTCGTTGTTGTTGCTACCATATGATCTCATGAATACACCTGCCACTTGCGTCAGGGCTGGGCCCAACCTGACTATGTTGTTGTCAATCTGGTCTAGGAGCCAGTCCTTAAACACATAGCATCACTGGATGGTGTTCCCCAGGGTCCAGTGATAAGGGCAGTAGTTAGGGTGATCAGTGATACACGCCTCTTCTGGCTTCCGGCACTCAGGCAGCCACAATATCCTCTACTCCAAGGTGCTACGGAAATAACCGGGGACCTGGGCCTCGTCAAACGAGTAAATATGATTCCTTATATCTGGAAAGGGGGATCTTGGAGGCTGACCATGACCAGGGGTCGGGGGATCATGCTGAGGAGGCAGAGCCTAATTATCTCGCCTCGGTGGTAGTGGTGCGTTATGCGGAGGCGCCCGCCGATTTTGGGGCGGTCGCTGCTGGGCCAGAGGCTGTGCCCGTGGGGGTGGACCCCTATGAGGCTGTTGATCTGGTCTTACTGGTAGCAACTCTAGCTGTCTGGGGGCCTCTATTTGGGCCACAACAGTGGGCTCGGCTCTGGAATCTCTCCTTGCAGGGATTACAGGAGGCAGCGGGCATGCCTTACTGGCCTATTGCAGGGCTTCTTAGAGGCGTTGAGCCTTGTACGATAAGTCCTGAAACCCTCCAAGGTAATTTTGAGTGATCAGAGAAGGAACCAGCTCTTCCTTGACGTTCCTTACACACATTGTCAGTAATTTCTCCTGAGTCAGTGGCATGTCAAGGGAGTACGTGAGCCCCTTCCATTGGGTGATGAAGTAAGCGACTCGCTCATCGGGACTTTTTTTACACCTGAGGAGGTCTGTGATGTTCATCTTCCAGGTTGTGGAACTGAACTGGTAGAGGAATTTCCGGCGAAGGTCCTCCCAACTAGTCACAGATCCGACGGGGAGCTGGTTGTACCAGACGAATGCTGGTCCTTCTAGTGTCTGAACGAAGCAACGGATCTTGGCAGCCTCCTGCTGCGCTGGAGTCCCTAACATAGGCCCGCACCTCGAGTTGAAGTGGGCCAGGTGTTGTGTCGGGTCCCCGGTCCTATTAAAGGGGACGAAAGTGGGGTTCCCAAATCCTGGCAGGGCCGAAATGTCATCCACCCACACGGGGTATGTCTTGTCGTCTGGTGGGATTTCCACCTGCCGAGTTTCCAGAGACTCTAAGTGGGTGATGAGCGCCTCCATTAGATCATCCGGATGCGGATTCCTGTCCTGACAGGGATCTCTAACCACAAGCGCATTGTCGGGCTCTTCAATCCGGTAGTCAAGCTCAACATCTTGTTGGGCGGCTAGTGGAGCGACTCTCTGGGCAGCGAGAGGAAACTGAGCAGGGTCCCCCAAGTGATCCCGCCACTCTGGAGGGTTCGGAAAATCATACTGCGCCCTCTTGCCATGGGCTCCGGCCTCTCCCCTGTCGGCGAACGCAACATAGTCACGGTTGCCCAGGGGAATCTTGTAAAGGGGTATGTGCTCCTTCCCCTGCTGTCCTGGCCTAGAGTTACCATAGTCAGGCCGCCGCTCTGTAATGTGTTCAGCCAAGAGCTCATCAACCAGCCTCTTTTCCTCAGCAAGCTGTTGGTGTAGTGTGGCCTTCTCGAGGTCTTCTTCTGCCTTCTGTACCAAGGCAGATGTGTTGGTAAGCTTGAAAGACCCGACATTCTCTTTACCCTTGCCAATGTTTCGGCTCAGTGTTAAGGATTCAGTGGGTGTACGGAGACCTATGAGGCTCCTCTGTTGGCGATTCATCCTCTCGGGTGGGTCAAGTAGCGGCTTGCCCTCAGGGGGCGAATCCCCATTGAGGAGCTCCACACTATTTCCCTCATTTGAAAGGTCAGCCATGTTGACCGCCACTTCCCTTGGAGACATTCCCCCAAGGCCACCCAGTGAGTCGGGCTGTCGGCAGATCGCACAGAAAAGAAGGGTAGCGTACTGCCCCCATCTGCAGACGTGCGTGTGGGGGGTGGATTCGTCGATAACCTTGAAGAGTACTTGTAAAGTCTGGATGCATTGTTGTTGGAGGGACCCGTGGTGGTCAAGTGGATCGGGGTGCCGAACCGCGGGGAGCGCAGCCAGGTCGACCCGACTACACTGCTCACCGATATCCTCGAAATGTGCTTCACTCCCTGTATAAGGTGATAGCTGATTTAAAAAATGGGAGTGAGTCTCCCGAAGAGTCTGGAGGAAACATTCAAACTCTCCCGGGGTGAGTTACTCGGGAATATCAAAATCCGCACCTACGACCGGCCAAAATTTCTCAGGGAAGTGGCCCACTGCGAGGACGGTCCAGAAGCTCCACGACTCGGGTTCGGGATCCGGCCCTTGCTGCCACTGCTCATCAACCGAGATTGGTCGGGGAGATGGAAACGGTGCTGAGGCATGCCACCGGGCTGATGAGCTGGCCGGCGGGGACTACGGCGAACAGGCCGATTAGCCGTCGATCTCTGAGTCATCCTCCAAAGGTTTCAGTGCCCTGACATCCACGTCACTATAGGATGGGCTGGAAAATAGGACTCATGTCACAGAATCGGTGCTCTCCGAGGGTGTGTCACTTTGCGACTCTTCCGTCAGTCCCCATAAAATTTCCCCACCCTCCCTGACTAAGGTGGAAGGTGCTTCCGGGGAGGCCAGTGATAACTATGGGTTTGACCCTTGGGGGTACGCCATGTCCTCGTCCTCCTGGATATACCTTCGGAGGGAGGAAGGAATCATATGGATCTCGCATTCGGGGAGTACGAGACTAACGTGCCGCTTCCCCATCCCTGCCCTCGACTCAAAGGGTTGGGGGGAAATTCCATCGTCGAGTCGTACTCCACCTCAGAGTCTGAGAAACGGACTGGTCTAATTTAAGTCCGGAATCCCCTGACATTCCTCTTACGGCGATGACGTCCCGCCTTCCTTCCCCTCGGTGGCTCCACAGGGTAAGGATGATTTCCTCCAAGGATTACCCTGGCCACAATAGCGCTGGGGAAGAGGGGACTGAAGGACGGGGTGCGATGAGAACTAGGACAGATGTCGAAAGGGACATGGGGAGGACCTCCATGTGGGTGAGCGACCAGATATGAAACGACTCCATACTCGCGGCCAGTGTTAGGGAGATTGACCTTATACCCAGTGCAGCGGGCGCTGGGAAGAGTCATACCCGGAGCGTAGCTGTCGCGGCGAAGCCTTCATCTTTCCAGATCAGTGGCACGGAATGAGACTTCATGGTGGGTGGCACGACCACGGATTGGACCACGGTGGCCATTTCCTGTGCCTTCGACTGGGAGAGTCGACCCAGCCTACCTGCAGGGCGGTCGGTGCCTCGATCCCAGTCGGGCATGTGACTGCCCCTGCTCAATGTGTGCGGGCGTCTGGTAACAGGAGTCAGCAGTGGCTTGGGCCACAGTGGTTGCTGACATTGGTGCCCCAGGACGGGCATCCTCTTCCGCTCGTGCCCGACGCTGGCGTCAGGTCAGATGGGTTGGAGTCAGTGGTGCAGGCACGACGATTGCCTGCTCCTCAGCCCGGGGAGCCGGGCGGCGGCACCGACGCAGCCAGGTGGGGGCTCTTTCCGTTAACCCCTGGGACAGGTCTCTGATCGGGCGAACATGGACATCCCCCACCACATTGGCGTAGGGGAGGGATGTGTCAAGTCGCTCCGGGGATAGGCTCCCGAAGCGGTTGAATGTCGGAGTGGGGAGTGGCATCTCCATGTGCTTCCCTCAGGGGCGGCGACGATGGTGAGGCGCAGCCGCCTCTAGATCCAAATGGGTCATTCCTCTGGTGGGGATGATCCCTTCCTCATTGTACTTACGAATCAGGTCGTGGATCACCCTTCAATAGATTATTTCTGATGGGGGGAGGGGGCGTGAGTGCCTGAAAATCATAGCAATCGGAGCCAGAGTGACTACGGAAAAGGCGGGACCTTGCGGGGTAGCGGTGTCGGTTCTGCCCCTACCCCTGCGCCGGTGGGAAGGTGGAGATCGAGCTCCGAATGCAGTGATCTTCTTCCTGGAAGTAGGGAGATGAACCCATTAGTACTAACAGGAAAAGAAATCGACAACCAATAGCCCAGCATCATTCCATCTTCCGTGGTCGGCGAGAGGGATCCATGCTGACGACGTCGCAGAACGGAGTGCACAACATCCTAACTGCCTCAACCCCTGGTGGGTTTCACGTCCCGATAATAGGTACCCGGACCTGGTGACATGCTAATCTTCCGACACCCGAACGCTACTTGTCCCCATATTGAGGAGAAGAGCTTCACGTCGGGTTCACCATTTTCTGTTTTTGACGCTTTTATGTCGGGGCGCGCGCGCGTGTCCATCACGCATGGGAGGAAACACGGCTTGTTTCCCCGCATTCCCTCTTTCCAAAGGTGGGAGGCATCCGTTCCTTGTTCAGGGAGGTATGCTCCTTGATCGAAACCGGGATGATGAGATGTCGGTTCTTCCTTCCATGGATTCCTCCTCAGAGCTCGTCACCTAGTCTGGGTCTCCCTCATAGATTTAAGACGGGTTCGTGAAGCTCGTTCCCAGTGCCATATTTGCATGGACGCCGGATAATTACGCTGCTTCCTTCGAGACGCACCAAGGGGTCTTGTCGGGGCAGCAACCTTCGGTGAGAATAATGGTCACGTTGGGGTGTCATTGGCATGTCTTGATGTTGGGGATCGACATGTCTGTATTCTGTCCCTTATCACAAGGCTTCACGAGGGCACGGAAGCCCAAGGAATCCCACATCAAATGCGGGTAATTGTGTACCATATGAGTTTTTCCTCAGCTTCCCATGTTTAGCACGGGGTATGCCGCGAGTTTAACATCTTGCGGACACGGATCGGACAGATCGGAACACTGAGAGTGGATCAGATTGAAGAACCCCCTAGGGGGAACACCGATGTTGGGGCCAGCATGTGGGAGGATTCCCAGATACTATGGAGTGGGCTGGGGTGGCATGATCTCATCGGAATGTGGTGTCCTGGGCAAGGATCAGGATGGGTGATGGAGTTACAGGCTTGAACCTTGTGGAGGCTTCCTTCATACCATGCGTTAGCACGGATCAATGTCCACGTAGTTTGGGGAATATAGTTTAACATCGTGCGGGACGACATACTGTTTGACGTCATGCAGGACGAAGTCATACAGTTTAACGTCATGCAGGACGTGGGATACAGTTTAACGTCATGCGGGACGAGATACAGTTTAGCGTCATGCGGGATGAGATACAGTTTAACGTCATGTGGGATGAATGAATTTGTGGCTTACGCTCTGAGGCGGCCCATGGTGTTGGCGAACCGATGTGAAGAAGTCGGAACGACTGGGTGGTGGGCTTGAACCTCATGGAGGCTTCCTACGTACCATGCATTATCACGGATCAAAGTCCACGTAGTTCGCTGGGATGGGGTTTACGCTCTGAGGTGGCCCATGGGAGGATGTCATGGTCGATGCGCGCTCTAAGCCCATGTGAGTCATGCTCGGTGTGAGAAACCAGAGGCAGCAGGGACCAGATGATCACGTCGCAAAGGGTGCGTCCGTGAGAAGCGGAAAGGGGCTTACGCATTGAGCAACCCAAAGAGGAAACATGGTCTTACACGTGGTTAGAGCCCCTGGGTGTCGGCTCTTACTTCAGGATGGAGGCCCGTGGTGCAACAAAGAACAGTGAGAAAGGGACTCCACTGGCTTTTGCAGGAGGGAAGTACGGAGGTGCATGGGTGCAACCTTTCGTAAGAGAGGCTAGGGGATTATGCTCTGAGGCAGCCCTTCCCCCGTGGACAAATGCCACTCCGACCAAGAGGATCTCATTCCATGCGAGGAATATTCCATTCCCATTGGGACGAGAGGCGTAAAAAATGTCCTAGTTGGGGGGAACCTACGTACGAAGCACGAGGTCAGACCACTGTTTAACTTCATGTGTTAAGGATGAGGTGCTTAGCATTTTAACGTCATGTAGTTGGATTAGGTGGGTTCTCTCCACACCCCTAGGGCTTACATGCCCAATGCCCTCTACCCCTTGTGGGAGGGAAGGCATCGGCAAGGCCGTAGTGAAGGGGGGACGCAGGGCGAACCATTGAGGGGTCCACATTTGCCTGGCTATGCGAAGAAGCAATAGCTGTTAGCGTGCCTATACGGAGAAGCATAAGGAAAAGCAACGCAACGGAAAACACCGCTGAAGGGACCTTGAGGTTACATCGTACGAGCCTGGAGGGCCATACGGGAAAACAACGCATGGCGCGCATGCCTGGAAGGGGAGACATCAGGTGCCAGCACAGAAGGGCAGCCAAGGGGCGTCTAGGTAAAGGGGTCTTGGGTGTTGCACGCAAAAAGAAGGATTGCGCGCAAAACACCGGAATGGCGCGCAATAGGACCAGAGGATTGCGCGGAGACGTGATTGCGCACAAAGGAGGGGATTGTTCCCATGGGGTAAAGATTAAACGCAAGGGTGGAACTCGGAGGAGTGAGCGAAATCACTTAAGCCAGTGGAGTTGCGCGCAAAGGTGAACCCCGGGGCAAGGTTGCGCGAATAAAAGGAATTACCTGGAAGTCGTCTTGCGCATGGGGGAGTCTGAATTGCGCGCACGAGAGCCGTTCTGAATTGCGCAACCCCCAAACCGTCATGGGTCGCCTTCTATTTATAGGAATCATCCAGCGCAGAATCCAGGCGGTGCGCGAAATCATCCGCGCGGAATCGGGGTGTGCAAAATTGCGCACGCCATCGGCTCGATTATGCGCATCCCGGGAATGCTTCACACACACCTCATTATTTCGCGCCAGTCCTCCTCAATTTCGCGCACCACTTCCCGGGCCTCCGGACCAGGCCTCTGATTCCAAATATGACTTCACTTTGTCATTTCGAAACTTCCTCTGGGAATTACAGACTTTTTCGACGTCTACAATATATATAGTTATATTTATTCATGTATGAATATAAATTTATATATTTGTATTAATATATATACATATACATATATAGTTATATTTATATATTTATTCGTATATTAATATATATATATAGTTAGTTATATTTATATATATATATATATTTATATATTTATTTGTATAATAATATTAAGTTATATCTCTTTATTTATATATATTTGGTTATATTTTTTTATACATATATTTATTTGTATATTAATATATATTTATAAGATTAGTTTTCAATACAATTATAAAATATGTTTTGTTTTGTGTGTGTATAAATAAATACATATATACAACACACACACACACACACATATATATATATATATATCTGTGTGTGTGTGTTTCTATAAGTATAATTATACATATATTTATATATATATAAAAATATCTTCATATACATATGTTAGAATATATATATATATATATATCATATCAGTTTGTTAATATATAGACACACACAAATAGACACACACACATTATATAGGTACATATATAGTTAGATTAATATATCGGTATATAAACATTGTTATATGATATTAGTTATTATTTAGATAAATCTAATATATTTTATATGTAAATATATTTTATTATTTATATTTATAATTAAATTTTTTATTTGTGAATATATAAAAAATATGTAGATATTGTTATATATTTGATTATAAATAGCATTGCATTATAAAAAATGAAAAACCTCAAAGAAATAATATCTATATGAATGTAATACCTTGAAATAAATTCATTCCCCACCAAAAAAGCCAATAATACCCCCTTAAACGGGGATGAATATCCATAAAATGTTAAAAAATCGGGGTACCCCAACTAAAAACTCAGTTTTTGATGCCTTATGGTCCTCTTTTGGCCACGCAAAAACCGTGACCACAGTCCTCCTTGGACATAGCGACGTTGAGCTCGTCGCGGGCTTCGATTTGATAAGTGGTAGAGCTCAAACAGACACCCGGATCAAAAGTTATGGTCGTTTGAAGTTCGAGTTGCGTTTTCAACATATTTTAGATATTTTTTTAATTTTTTTTTGTTTTTTTAGGCTTCAAATTTTTATTATATAACTATTACTACATTATAATTATCAAATTATTACTTAAAAATAATTTTTTTATTTTTTTTATAAGCCATTTTCACTAAATATTTTATATTTTAAGTGTAATTATATATTTACACTTATCTAAAATATTTTTAAAATAATATTTAAAAAATATATATTATATTTATATCAATATATCTATATCTATATATTTAAATATTAATATTTCTTTTAATGACTTTTTTTGGAAACAGACCCTTTATTAGCGCTACTAAAAAAGCGCTGATAAAGGGGTACCCTTTAACAGCGCAAAAAAAGCGCTGTTAAAGGGGGTACCTTTATCAGCGCTAAAAAAAAGAACTGATAAAGGCTTACTTTTATCAGCGATTTTTTTAGCGTGGATAAAGGCACCCCCCTTTATCAGCGCTTTTTCGTTAGCGCTGATAAAGGGTGGCGCCGGGAATGCCCAGTTTTGTGGTAGTGCCTTCTCCTTGATAAAATGATACTTTATCTCAATGTGCTTTGTCGTTGAGTGATGGACATGATTTTTTCTGAGATTTATAGCACTTGAGTTATCACAATGGATTCCGATCAGAGAATTCACTTCAACTCCCATGTCTTCAAGTTGTTGCTTCATCCACAATAACTGTGTGCATGCTTGAGTGGTCGCAATATACTCAGCTTCCGCAGTGCTCAATGAAATTCAATCTTTCTTCTTGCTTAGCCAAGAAATACACAATCCACCAAGAAATACACAATCCACCAAGATAGAATGCACCTCCTGACGTTGAATTTAGGTCATCTCCTTGTGTCACCTATAAACCATGGAAAAATGTTAGCTCTCCAATCATTGACATTTCAAACTCATTTTTCATGAATTAGGAGAACTGACTGCACTGAGATTCGTCTGATCTACCAGATATTATGTCATCGACATAAACCAACACCATCATCATTTTATTACTGTCGTTGCTGAAATAGAGATTGTAATCAACTCCCCCATGCTGGAAGCCAATCTTCTTCAAGTACTGATCAAGCCTTGAGTACCATGCTCTTGGTGCTTGTTTTAGCCCATACAACGCCTTCTTCAGCCTTCAAACTCTGTTCTCATCCTCATGAATGAGAAAACCATCTGGCTACTCAATATACACCTCCTCTTCCAAAACTCTATTCAAGAATGCAGATTTGACATCCATCTGGAACACATGGAAATTTCTTTGCACTGCTATGGAAAAAAATAATCTGATTGTCTCCAGCCTTGATACCAGTGAAAATGTCTCATCAACATATATTCCCTCTATCTAGGAGTATCCCTTTAACACTAGTCATGATTTGTTCCGAATCACTGTGCCATATTCATTCATCTTTTTGCGATAGACCCATTTAGTCCCAATGAAATTTTTATCTGTTGGCCTCCAATCAATCTCCAATGTCTGGTTGTTCTCAATATGATCAAGCTTCTCATTCATAGCCTAAACCCAGTTTTCATCTTTAGCTGCATCAGAAAAAAATTCGGCTCCACCTGAGATAAAAACTATGTTTGCCGTAATGAATTCATTATTCGAGTCTGAACTGGAGCTGTCTGATCACCAATGATATTTTTCCTATCAATTTCAGCTCGACTCTTTTGATTCCTTGCAGACACAGACTTGAAACATTCTTGTTCATCATCAATATCTTCTTCTGTGTTAGCCTCTGCCCCTTCTACTCCTCTTTTGTTTCTTACCTCATCATCACTTTCATCCAGAAACTGTTTACCGGGTCATTGAGCATTCTGTGCATTTTCAAATATAGTGACATCATTGCTCTCAACAATTTTTCCCGTCCTTTTCTTGAAGAATTTATATGCTTTGATTTTCCCTAAGCATCCAAGGCATATCCCCTCATCTCCTCATGAATGAAACTTCCTGTGATTTTCTTTGTTGAGTATGAAACACTTACTCCTAATGATTTGAATGTATTTCAATGTTGGCTTCTTTCTGTACCACATTTCATACAGAGTCTTCCCTTCCTTCGGACACAACAGAGACCTGTTCGAAATATAGACCGATGTCAAAAACTACTTCCATCCAAAATTTCTCTGGTAGGTCCTTTTCAATAAGCATCATTATATCCATGTTGTTGATGATCTGATTTCTCCTCCCAAACACTCCATTCTGTTGGGGAGTTCTCACTGATGAAACTTGATGCCTTATTCCATGTTTCTTGAGATAGTCTTCAACTTGACTGTTTGTGAATTCTGTATCGTTGTCAGTACGAAACTTCTGAATTTCCTACCTAAGCATCTTTTCTGATTCCCTCCTCTACTGCTTTATGCACCTGAACACCTCTGTCTTATGGGTAATGACAAATACCCAGGCCATTCTGCTAAAATCATCAATTAAAAGAACCTAGTACCTTTTCCCATTAATATCACATGGTGAGATAGGTACACATACATCAACATGCACCAATTCGAGCACTCTAGTTGATTTCGGTTACTTTGGACTGTATGTCTTTCTGATGATCTTCTCTTGTTGGCAAGAATCACACGTATGAGTATGATCACATGATAGTTTGGGAAGGTCTCTAGCAGCATCACACTTTACCAGATATTCCATAGATGGTTGGCATAGATGACCAAGTCACTTATGCCACAACTGGTTTTCTTCCCCTCTGGATAAAAGGCACGTATCTTCTTCCCTACCTATAAGGTAAAGATTTCCCTTTGTCCTTTTTCCCTACAGAACAACTGCTCTATCTTTTCCTTTCACAACACACATCTTCTTGGTAAATCAGATAGAATGCCTAGAGTCACATAGTTGACTGACACTGAGCAAGTTATGACTAAGACCCTCTACTACCAAGACATCAGCACGTCTCATTTCTTTTCCCCCAAACAAGGTTTTCCCTGATCCAACAATCTTGAGGACTTCATCATTTCCAAATTTGACAACTCTTTCTTTTTCATATTTTATTCCTGAAACAAGATCCTTATTACCCGTCATGTGAGATGTGAATCCACTATGAAGGATCCACACACCAGAGTGATCTGATGCTTTAAGGGCAATATCTACCACCACAACATTCTCATTTTTCTTCTTCTTGGTCCATACTTTTTTCTTTACACTCAGCATGGATTGAGGCTTCTGTTCTTTCTCAGAGTGTGATGGACTAGCTTCATCTTGCAAAGATACAAATCTATTCTGCATTTTTAACTCACCTTTCGGTTTATTGATCTGCGGCTTGCGAACGTTTTGATTCTGCTTTGGAACATTACTATGAATGGTCGAAGTGCAGTACCTAGCCATGTTCCCAAATCCTCTACACCAAAAACAGTGTCCTTAGAAATATGTTCTAGAAAACCATTCTCTATTTGGCTGCCACCTCTGTTCTTATTACCTTCGGTATCTTTTGGATATGGAACACACATACTGTGAATGTCCCATATTTCCACAACAATAACACATTATATTAGGTGAATTCATTTATGTTACTTCAGCAATACGAGTTTCCTCTTGGGATCTATGAATATTCTAATTCTTCTTTGTGCCCAAATCAACCTTCAATCTCAGGACGAGTGCTTGCGGTCTGACGTCAATTGCCACAGATTTTTGCTTATTATCAAGCCGTGAATCAGCCTTAACATTTGAGCTCAATTTCTGCTTCTTTCCCATTAAACTACTGGGATCCTCTTTCATATTTTTAGTTTTCAAACTTACCTGCTCTCCCACGAATGTATTGGGAATCATGTGTTTTTCCTGGTCTTTAAATTTTCTCCGCAGACCGACAACTTCTTCTTCAAGATCTTCGATACGTTTGATGTGATCTCTCACTTTTCTTTTCAATCCATCGATCTCTCTTTTCTGTTCTTAAATCATGAGCTTGTACTCACTAACTGATTCTGAGTTCTCTGGTGTAGATAACTTGAGTTTTTCAATTTCTTCCATCAACTAAGACTTCTCTTATTCCTCCTACTACATATAGAGTTTGGCATCACGAACAACTTTATTGGCTTTCTTCATTTTGGCTCTCTGAACATATATCTCCTCAAGAGCTACTTCCAATTCAGCTTCTATATCAACTCTTCCTTCAACTTCTTCTTCTTCATCTCCAGCTTCAGTTTCTTCCTTTTCCTGAGAACTATCGATGACTGCCATCATAGCATTTTCTCCTCGATCTTTTAATTTATATATTTCATCAACCTCTTCAACCTCAGACTCATCTAAACTGTCTATTTCTTGTGAAAGGAGATTTTTCATCTTAAAGAAATTTCTCTTTAACTGTTTCTTCCCTTTCACATAGGATGAAGATTTCTTCTTGGGAATTTCAACGTCATCTTCATCATTTTCTTCTTGAAACTTTTTGGGGCATATTGCTATGATATGTCCAACCTTTCCACATCTAAAGCATTCAAGAGGAAGCTTCCCTTTGATATTTCCTTTTCCTCTTTGAAAATTTGAGGAGGGTAATGACATTACCTCATCTGTCTCTTCTTCCTCCTGATAATATTCAATGGTGAGCTTCTTCATGGCCTTAAATTCCACCTCTTTGGATTTCCCCTTTTCCACAGTGTTGTTATCTTAATTTCTCATTTCATATGCAACAAGGGTGCTGTGTAGGTTATCCAATGTCAGTTCTTTCGGTTCTTTATCTTTCAAAAAAGAAACTTTCGGATTGAATCGAGGTGGAAGTTTTCTCAAGATGTACTTCACAGTTTTTATATCTTCGATAATTTCACCAAGACCTCGCATGTCTTCTACCACAGCATTTACCCTGTCAAAGAATGCATCAACAGACTCATTTGGGTTCATTATCAGATCTTCATACTTGTTCCACAACACCTGTATCTTTGCCTCTCTGACCTTTGTATCCCCTTCATATATATTCAATAACTTTTCCCACATAGCATGTGACGTTTTTCAAGACATCACCATTGTATATATAGGATTGGATAGGGCTCCCCCTAAGGCATTGATTGCTTTGGAATCAACATCCAACTCTTTATGCTCAGCTTCTGATAATGCACCACTATTAAGATCAGCTATTATGCCATGCATTGCTGCCATGAAAACGTCCCTTCCCAAAGATAGGAAGTAGTGTTGCATTCGATTCATCCATAGCTGAAAATGTTTTCTGTCGAAGATCGGAATCCCTTTATGATTTGTAACCTCCATTGAGAGAAGACCTACTGGAAACTTTCCTCTAATACCAATTGTTAGGTCTACAAGGCTAAGTACCCTGAGAGGGGGGGGGGGCGAATCAGGGTATGACTAATTTAAAATTAAACCCTGTTCTGATCATGTTTCACTATTAAGAAAAACACTCTTCTCTCTCTTTCCTGTTGCACAATGTAAACAGAAAGTAAAGCATGCACTGGACACATAAATTTTTACTTGGTTCACATCTAAGGGCTACTTCCAAGGAGCATATGCCGATAGGTTTTCATTCATACCAAATTATACTAAACTTCACTAGCTATGGATAACAAGGTTTGGTCATAGTCACTCTATCCCAGGCTCACTGCCTTTACAAGGTTTAGGGTCAGCTCACTGCTTTCCTAAGGGTCACTCCCTATTTTTCTCTCTCTCGGGTTCACTGTTGGTAGAGAGGATCACCTTCTTCCTCTTCATTTTCTCACTCCTCCAGAAAGGATCCACTCACAGTTTATAGACTTGTAGGTCTCTTAATTTACATGAAAGAATGCATCTTCCTCTGTATGTAGATTCTCTGTTGAAGTCCAGCTTTCAACCATAGATGAATCTCACATTGCACTGAAGGTATCAGGCGATCTTCCAACTTTCATGCAGCCCTGAATAACTGTCGTGAATCAACCCTTACATGGCGTGTAAGTCTAACCCAACGTGCAAGTATCGGCGCGCATGTCACAACTGGCACGAGGTCCACCTCAACCACCTATGTGACACAACCTTCTTCGACTCCAAACCAACACAAATCACTTCCTTTTATTCCCAAACCAATATTGGCGTGCAACTACCAACCGGCATGCAACTTTAAAAACTGGTGTGCAAGCCCACCTGCGCAACCACACACCACTTGCGCGACTTCCACACCTGTACGACGAGAGCTCTGATTTTTCTAAGTGTTGAACTCCGTTGAAAATGAGGAGGGGTAGTCTAGTATTTATAGGCATTTTGAACACCCTACTCGACGTCGCACAAGTTTCCCTTCGGCGCGCAAGTCCCGACATGCAGGTCTCTTCAATTGCAAGAAACCTGCGCGACCAACCCAATACGTGCACGACCCTCTTTCATTTTCCATATTTTGATCTTATGATCTTGAAAAACAATAGGCACGCAAGTTCCCAAGCCTTCTAGTCATCGGTGCACAAGTCTCTTCATGGCACATAGGTTCCTTTACCAAAAGAAACTTTTATTCATTTGTCAATTTTCAAGCCCAAAAATTTGGGAAACACTGGAAAACAGTGCCACCTTGTATTTTTTCTTTTTTTACCACCTTAACATCATCCATTCCTTTGTCAAAGTTCTTGAATTAAACATAGATCATTGACCAAAACTCTTTAACTCAACATTCCACAATGAAATTCCCTTTTTCAACAAATTTGTTTTTCATTGTTTTGCTTTGTCAACAAACACAATCACCTCAAAAAAATTTCAAGGATTTCTTAAGGGATTTTTGCACAACAGAATCCCAAGGCACCATGAAATTTAGTAGAAACCAAAGTTCTAATATTTTATGACTTAATAGTGGTTTTACATCATTCGTTATGCAGGCTTTGGAATGTATAGTGTAAACTTGTAATTTAATCCATAAATTCAGAAAGTTAGAGGTTGTTTATAAACCTGATTTAGACAATTCTTCTATCATTTGGAAACTCATATCTATCCCATTGCGGAATAACACTATTCAATTTTGGGGGACTTTTCAGATTGTATTCCCTCACCTTGATTAGTGGGTTCTAATGGTTGATTGTGGGAAACTGGTGGTGAATTCCTTCCTCTATTATTTTTTGTTTCCTTATGTTTTACTTTTTGGGATCCTCTGCGGGGGTGTTTCACTATTTGGGGTTTGTTTTGGCAGATTTTTTAGACAAACACTAATGTATTGTAGGTTAATATATGAGTTACTTATTCAATTGTGGGTTGCATGTTTTTTCTTTTTCACCCCATGGTGCACAGTGATATCTGAAAGCTCTTTGAGGTTGGGGATCCTCTTTCTCACATGTTTATGTTCTATTTTTGAGGATTACATGGTTTTTCAATCCTTTGTATGGATAGTAAGGTCTGGTTTAAATAATATAATGAATTGGAATAACTAAAATTGATGGGTATAGGAAAGATACTACATCATTTACAAATTGATTTATGTTGTTGATGATATTATGAATTCTTATAGTCAATTCTAAAAGTAACGGTTGTTGGGAGCGTTGTTTTCATTATAGAAGATATTCCTTGAGACTCTTATTGTGTTGTTGTGTGATCACACCATGAATAATGTTTTTGTTGAGAAAAGTGGGCTCTGGGGTCTATGAATTAAGTCAAATAAAGATTACACAAGTTTAAAAGAAGGAATTTGACATTTGTTATGAAGTATAGGAGGTAACATGTAACCATTAAGAGTGGTTGAGTAGAGACATCTTTCAGTATTTATCCATTAGTTTTCAATCCCATCAGTAATATAGTTGTCTTCTATGAAGGAGTGAGTAATGATGTAGTTCATTTGGGAAAGTATTTCAAGGAATATCACCCATTTTGCAATCATCTTCCAAGCTAAGTGGAGCTTTCCTTCTCTTACTGCTTGCACAAGAGTGGACGAGTCACACTCTAGCCATATGCATCTCTATTCTCATTTATGAGCAAGATCAACTACCATTATAAATCCCATCATCTCTGCTTCCAGGGCATTGGTAATTCTACAAGGGAAATATAGATATTCAATCACATCTCCATGCCGGTCTCTGAAAAGTTCCCCATAACCTAATGGGCCTGGGTTACCCCTAGAGGCCCCATCCGTATTGCATTTTATCCAACCAGAAAAATGGGGTATCCAATAAACCTCCAAAGTTACACAAGGGATTGGAAAATTACCTGAAACCTGAATCGTTCTTAGGATCAGGAGGTCAGCAACTGAGTTAATTCATTTTTCAGAATGCAACAAACTGACATACTTCACTGCAGCATGTATGCTTCCCAGAGCAAGATCAGCATTGAAGCATTCCCTGATGTGGATTGCTACATTCCTACTCTTCCATATGATGTGTATTAATTCTACACATTCAAATCTAAGAATAACTATGAGCTATTTGGAGAGAGATTCATTAGGATAATACTTTTGTTAAATAAAGAAGTAATGTGGTGAAATTCATTCAATAAATTTTTGAACCTAGTATGTGTTGATGTTTTTTATCCTTGTGTTGGTTGTGTTATCCTATGTGGTTTGGTCTAATGTTCAGTAATGGATCGATTGATCTGTGTGAATTTTGGGGTTGTGATGCGGTGGTTAGTTCATAGGGATGTGATTTGGGTAGTTGTGCAACATAGTGTGTGGTAGTGATGATGTGAGGTTGTGGTGTGCAATAGAAATAATGTGTGATGGTGAGGTGTGTTTATTGTGTGGGGAAGGTTGTGTTTTGAGATTTGTATGGTATGTAAGATATGTGGTATTATGGTGATAATATTTGGTCGATGTGGTGTGATTACGATGGTGGACATGTGGTGTTGTGGCGATGGTTGTTTTTTGGGCCTCCTGTTATGTGGAATGGTTTTGATAGTTGTCTGGTTAGACATGGAATAAATTGAGATTTTAAAATGAAATGACGTAATCTGGTAAATAAATGAGAATGGATGGAAATGGATGTATGATAAATAGATTAAATTAATATAACGGTAAAATAATCGGCG
This sequence comes from Viscum album, assembly GCA_963277665.1. Taxonomy (NCBI): domain Eukaryota; kingdom Viridiplantae; phylum Streptophyta; class Magnoliopsida; order Santalales; family Viscaceae; genus Viscum; species Viscum album. The sequence goes on along the minus strand of OY728145.1, from coordinate 1,444,632,236 downwards.
GTGTAAATTTGAATGAGGTGGATGGTAACTGAAAGTGGAATTTTGTGCTTCTATGTGGTGGTGGTGAGGTGTTTTGTATAGTGGGGGTAGAGATTGTGATAGTATGTGAGGTACAGTGGTGGTGATGTGGTGTGTTCTAGTTCAGTTGATGTGAACCCATTGGTTGGGTATTTTTTGCAATCTATATAACATGTATATTTATCTTATTTTTTTATTCACCCCAATCGAGTAGGATAACCTCACCAACGCTCAAAATATTTGGGTTCTGGGTGTTCTCTACCACATCTTAGTTGGTGGTGATATGGATGGTTGAATACCACCTATTCCCCACTCTTCCTTCAATAGTGATGACTAAGATTACTATGGGAAAGATGTGTTGTGATTACCCAGGTGTCTTTGAACGCGATGTAGTTGTTGTGGCAGTGATAAGACATGATGTTTGGACCCAGGTGTCTACGTGTGAGATGTGATTTGGTGATTCCTAATGCAATCTTAAAATGCTAGACCCTGCGAGGGTGGGTTTGGTAAGAATGTGTCCCAACCCACATCATAGGTGGACCAGTTGTCTTCGAATTTGATGATATCTGATGTGATGTGGTATGAACGAAAGGGATTGGAGAACAGGACGTTCGACGTTGGGGCGTGATAAATGAAAATAATTTTGGAAGTGGTAGCAGAGTGTCTAGCTATGTTATGATATCAATTCTATATTATTATATAGAATGCATGATATGGTAAGAAAGTCATGGTGAGACCATGATTAGTTAGTTTACATATATGGGTTCTTCATTGTTATGTTGTTTGTTCACTGGAACAATAGTATATTCTCTTCTCACATGTGCATGTGAGGCCTTGGGTATGACCTTATTTAGTATACATGTTATTCTCATCCAATGTATATAGACTATTTTTCAGGTTTCTAGGTTTTCAGAAAGACTCTAAAGACTGATCTCGACATTACAAGATTGAGGTTTGGAGATGTTGTTGTGTCACTACTATAAAACTGTATTTTTGCTATTTACTTGGATAATTTTTTTGTATTTGTTTACTTGTGATCATGCATTATGGGATAGTTTAGGGTTTACTTTTATATTTTTTATTGCAGTTGTTTGATGATTGTTTATGAGATTTTTTATACCCTTGGTTTTAGTCATCAACTCATGGTCTACTGGAGGTGAGATTCGGTGGTGATTATATCCCGTCCTTCATTGTGATATATTTGGAGGGAGAGGATCATGACACTTATGGGGAGGGATGAAGTTTGACCAATTAAGCTGGTTGAGGATGTCTGTGTTTGAAGTTTGAAATTTCCTCTATAAAAAATATTTCATTGTCATTATTAATTATATTATTAATCGTATCAATAATTATTAATAACATATTATAGGATTAGGTGTGGTCTAGACCGAGGTTTCAAGGTTTTATTTAAGGTATAGTTTCAAAAAATAATGTTATTTATAACAAATGTAACAAAAAATGTCTTTGTTATTTTATTTACCAAAATAATGTATTCAAGGGATATGGAACATGGGAAAACACACACATACAAAGATGTTTTCCTAGATCATTTCTTTGTATAAGCATGATGCAAGAAGGCTCCACCCTATACCATGCCCATTGCTCCTAATAAAGATGGAATGAATTGGGCAGAATTGAAATTTAAAAAAATATAAATTAAATTAAATTAAATGGAATTAAAATAATTAAAATGGTAACTAAATTTAAAATAGTTAATTTCTAGTAGATCTAAAAAAGAAAAATCACAAGTGATTGATAATTGAGTTGAAGATTAATCCTCAAAGGGATATTTATGTATCCTTCACTCAGGATCATTAAATGGTTTTTGTTCAAACCCTTTCTTTTTAATGTTTTTAGCCAGAAACCAAAACACACTTAATTTTTTTGGTTTTAGTAAGAAACAATATACAAGTGTAAGACCTTTTGTATTTCAAAATATTCAGGTTATTTATTTACTTTAAAATATCTAATTTTTTTTAATTTTTTTAAAATAAATAACTTTAATAAAATATTAAAAAATATTAATTTTTTTATTCAAGGTTTTTATTTAATTTTTCAGTAAATTTTAATGTAGATTTATCTTTGTATTCAGGTTATTTATTTAATATCATTACACTATTTTTTATATTTAAATTATTTATTTAAATTAATTTAAAAAAAATCATGTTTTTTAAAATATTCATGATAATTATTTATTTAAAAATATTAAATTTTTTTTTTTTTAAAATTAAATAACATTAATAATATATTTAGATAATTTTATTTTTTATTGAATTTATTTATTTAATTTTTTAAATATTCTTATTATTTAATATTTTGTTTAGTTTTTTTTATTTTAAAATATTCACGTTATGTATTCATTTTAAAATATTCGTTGTATTTTAAATTTTTTTTAAAAAATAACTTGAATAAAGTATTCAATTTATTTAATTTTTTATTCATTTTATTTATTTAATTTTATAAAAAAATTATTCAAATTATTTAATATTTTTATTCAAATTATTTATTTTGAAATACCAAAGTTTTTTTATTTTAAGGTAAATATCATGAACATTTAAAATAAATATTTTAATAAAAAATTAAAATTAATACCTTTGATATTTAAAATCAATGGATTGAGTAAAAAATTAAAAACATATAATTTAATAATTAAAAATAAATAATTTGAATATTTTAAAATATTTAAATTAAAATCAGTTAATTTAAATTTGTCATAATTTAAAGAATAACATGTATTGTTTTAAAACAAACTTGAAGGATCAATCGAGGGCCGCTCCTTCATGTGTTATTTATCCATATATAAATTAATTGTCCTAGACTGATTTTCCCAAATTTACATCATCTATAGTTAACACGTTAAGTGGATATTGCTATACATTCTTGGGATGAGGACATGTGTGCTATTATATTTTCATTCATTGGATCATTTGTTTTGGGAATTCCTCATACTTCAATTCGTACATGGGTTTTTCCCTTTTGTATAGATAATGAAATCCCTGAGATGGATCAACTTTGACTATGGTGAAAACCACAAATCAGACATTATTGCGACAATGATGAAGCTAACTAACTCTGGAGACAACTTTGAGGAGTCCAAAGACTTCGATGGCGATGAAGACTCCACCAAATTCAGTGGTGCATTGTCCCCAATCTCCACTAATGCAAAGGCATGATGTTTCTTCTTCAAAAATAACCCTAACTTTAGCGGTGTTTCATCTCAATCCTTGAAACTCTTTTTTTGTACAAAACAGGCACCAATGTCTGAAGAAGGTGACAAAGCTTATCTGTTTGTGTTGAAACATGTATTGGAAAATCTCTTTTCCATTTCAACAAAACTAAATGTTATGCTGTTACAATCCCTTTTTAATACATTTTTATTATGAGAATTTTTCTATAAATGTTGTATATCTATGATTTTTTTTAATAAAAAACTATAATTCTATATTTTTAATTCACAGAAACCCATGCTAACATAGGAAAAAGAAACTATTTTTCAATTGCATTCATGAAAGTTCCATTGGGAGTTCCACTGAAGGTTCCAATGAAATTTTTGAAGACTACAAAAAATTTTATATATTACACTGTAATGTTTGTAGCTTTGAAGGGGTTTTTCTTTTTTCCCACTAGAACCACCATTGGAACTTCCACTAGAGGTTCCACTAGATCTTCCACTAGAGGTTCCATTGGAAGCTCTTCTATAACCTCCATTGGAATTCCACTAGAGGTTCCACTAAATCCCCTGAAAACTATTCTACCTAATTATAGTGAAATGAAACCTAAGGAAAAATTACTATTGTTCATTCAAATAATATGTTCTAGTGGAACTTCTATTCATATTCTAAACTTGTAGTGTAGTTTTTGGAATTCCAAAAAAAATATTTGTTGTGAAATTTTTATAGTATTCTATATTGAATTTCATGTTGTTATTTTGCAGTGGAAATTTAACTTGAGGTTCCACTGGAACTTCCTCTGAAATTTACATTGAAACCTACACTGGAACATCCATTGTAACTTATTCTACCTAATTGAAATGAAAATACAGCTTAACTAAAAAAATGTGTTATTTCCTAGTGGAACCTCCTTTGGAACGTCTAGTGGAGCTTCCAATAGAAGTTCCAGTGGAAGATCCAGTTAAAAGTTTTTTGAAACTTGAAGTTGTATTCTACCTTATAAACCTAGTGTAATGTGTGAAATCCCTCAAAAAATATTTCTAGTTAATTTTTATTGGTTTTAGATTTGATTTTTGGGTCATTTTATAGCACAAGAACTTCAACTAGAGGTTACACTGCAACTTCCACTGGAGGGAACTTCCACTGGAACATATTCTACCCAATTATGGTGAAAAGATACCTTATGTAAAAATTTGTGATGTGGTTTCCCATTTGAACTTCTAGTGAAGCGTACTTTGGAAGTTCTAGTAGAACATTAAGTCTTATTCTACCAACCAAACCTAGTGTAATGCGTGAAATCCCAAAAAAAAATTTAGTGAAATTTTAAATGATTCAGATGTGAATTCGGTGTCATTATATAGCACTGGGACTTCATCCGGAGGTTCCACTGGAACTTCCACTCTAACCTATTCTACCTAATTATGATTCAAATCTACCTTAAGTGAAAATATGGGTTTTTATTTCTTAGTGGAACCTCCATTAGAACTTCCAGTGGTACTTCCATTGGAGCTTCTAGTTGAACTTGTAGTCATATTATACCTTCTACCTTTAATATAATTTCTGGAATCCCAAAACAATTGTAGAAAAAAATTTAAGTTGTATTATACCTTCCAAACATGTAAAAAAGTTTATTAGAATATTTACAGGATTCATAAGTGTATTTCCTATGAATATTTTTCACTGGAACATCCATTGGAGGTTCCATTGGAACTTCCACTGGAACTCCCACTAGAGGTTCCACTGGAAATCCCAATGAAGGTTGCACTGGAACATCTAGTCCTTTTAGGTAGGTAATGTTGTTCTTTCCCATGATACTTACTATGGATATTCCACTAGAAGTTACAGTATTATTCTACCATCTATACTATTATTTGTTGATACCCCCATTAAATTCCCTTATTATCAATATTTTAGTAATAAATTATAGGATTCCGCAAGGAATTGTTCTACTCTTTCTAGTCCTTTTGTATGTTTTTTGATTCCCATGGAAAGGTCTTACATTTAATTTTTATATGTACATTTTAGGTCCCATATAACATCTAAACAAAGAGTTATAAAAGATATAAAATAATAATTGAAAGAAGGTCACACAAATTCTTTGTTGAATACTAGTTTTTGGAATATGATTCAAGAATTTATGTCTAATACTATATTAGTATTAGATTCTAAGAAACCTATCGGTTCTATTTTTTATTTATTGGATAACTATATTCCCTCAAAAAATGATTTCTAATATGGTGGAGTGGAAATACATTAATTTGAGGCTAATTCCTAAAGGATATTTGGAATAACATAATGTGAAATGAAAATGGAGGACTTATTCTCTTTTTATCCAACCAAGGAATCATTTTATATAAGGATATTTCAAACAGGTGTAAAGTTATTGACACAAAAAGAAATCAAATCTAATATTTTATAAGCTCTAATGGGAAATTAAGAATTCAATCATGTTAACACAAAAACACTTATATGTTTATACACATGTGATACTATGTTTTCACCTACTAAAGGTGCTTTATTGTGATTTAATTTTATCTATTTTGTGGATACTTTGAGCGAAATGAGAACACTAAGGTGGTCTTATGAAATCCACCAAAAATTTATGATATCTATTAAATAATTTCACAATCAGAGGAAAAATACTACGACGGACGTTATCACATTAGTATTATGGATTATTATTTATTTTTACTTCTATGTATAATGTAGTTTTCATGGGGTTCTTATTTTTATAGTATTGGTATTGTGTGGAAAGTGGAATAGTTAAAGTAAATGAATAGGATTCGAATCCACTATTCACAAAATGGATCCTGTCAGTTTTTTATGATCCATAAAAAACTAAATATTCCAGAAATTATAGATATGTAGGTAAGTCAACTAATTACCATCCAAATTTGACGGTTCTCTCAACCAATGAGTATGTGAAAATAAATTTATTAGAGATACAAAAACTAGAATAAATTGTTGCGGAGACAACAACAATTAAGGAATTTAATATTAGAAAATAATAAAAGGTGGATGACAAGGATGTCAAAATAAAAGTTATTAAAAATTAAAATTTATCCTTGAAAATAAAACTATAGAAAATTGAATCAATAGTTATGAAAAAAGATAAAAAATTCATAAATTGAAGATGTCGGTATGTGATAATGCTAAAAAATAGGAAAGCAAAAGAAAAGATATCATTTATGGATATGAAATGAAATAGTCATTAATGAAAGAGAATAGTATCGTGGGTACAAATGAAGCTGGGTTTCAGTATTCAGAACATATGATACAACTTTCTAGAAAAGCACACCTATCCTGGAAAAAACCCACACAGAATAGAAGAAAGTGATTCCTTCTATAATGTAAAGAACCGGAAATTTCAAGGAAATTTTTTTCTTAATTTATTTGGAATTTTACGAGACTACAGCTTCTGACAGCACCAGATTCCGAGGCCTGGTGTGCCCGGAATCGATTTCCGACGTTTATCTTGGGTACGTTCAGTGAACGAACGAGCGGGTTTTCAAAACATTTGATTCGGTGCTCGATATTGAAATCTGAGGGCACCGATGAAACCGCAGCGTCGGTAATTGATTAGGAGCACCTTTTACGAAGGTTCATTTTCTCGGGAGGAGTTGTTAATATTTTGGTTTTAGTGAGGAATAAATAAAATTATATTACAATTTTATTTATTTCCCTCTATGTAGTTATAACCGAAGTAAGGGAGTATGGGGTGGGACCCACATGTTGTTAACCAACCATGAGAGGATAAAGGTGGTGTGGGGCCCACATGAGCCCAACCCCTCATATTCCTTAACTCCATAACCCCCCTTTAATGTGAGACCACTCACCTCACCCACTCTCATCTTTAATCATGCCAACTCACTTAATTAATTAAGTGAGTTATGTGTTTGATTTTTAAAAATTTAAATGCTTGGATTGATGTAATAAAATAAGATAAGTCTTATTTTATTTGAGAGGGTTGGTTGTTGTCTGAGGAGATTGGGGAGATAGAACTCTTTTCTCTAGGGAAGAAATTCATCCTCCCACAAAGAGCTTCAATCCTTCAGCGAAGAACGTCAGCTCTTCAATGAAGAATGACTCAGCTACTCCACTATCTATATTCCCTTTCTCCTCCGCGACAAGGGAAGAGACACCGACACGAGAGTTCTCCAATGACACGTAATCATCCTCTTCTCTCTGTGATAAAGAGAAGACGACGTCTCCTCAGATGCTCTCCGTCGACGTCTACGGAACCACGCCCCACAACGCCGCTTTCCACGAGGCTCTTCGAACATCAGCTCATTATCAAGGTAGGGGTTAATTACTTTTTGTTCGTGAAATATCATTTTCCGTTCTTTGTCTTTATTTTTGGGCCGCTTGATATCAACTTATCGGGAGGAGGTCGGACAACACGAACACAGTCGACTCTCCTCCCCCTTTTGTTGTTGTGTTGTTGCGGTTTGAAAGAAGGTCGTGCGGTGCAACGGCACCGTGCGGAATCATGGAGAAATGCGGTAAAGATGCACGGTGCCATCGTGATGCACCGTTGAGGTCGAATGAACCCACGACTGAAGTCGCGCCACAACGAAGGGGGGAGGTGCCGTCGCGCCGCGCCAGAGAACCACGAAGACACCACAGCCGGAGCGGGGACGCGACGGAGGGGCACAGTGCTATCGCGCCGTGCCGGTTAGACAAGGCCACTGCTCAAAGCCGCGACGGTGCAAGGCGGGGCGGCCAGAACCGCCGGCCGCCTGCACCTCGGAGGGCGGGATCGCGGTGGGTCCCGCGGCGACATCACCTGCCAGCCGGACCGGGCCGAACGTTTCAGGGGGATACCGAGGTCTTAACCCCCAGCTGGCCAAAGGAGCCCCCCCCCCACATGGAGGCCGTGGTTACTCAAACAGGGGGGCAGTGCCCCCCCCCCATTCCGCTCAGTTCGGCGTGGCCGAGCTGGCCACGCGGGCCGCGCGCGCGCGTTAAGCCTGGCCGGGTTGCACCCACCGGGCTGGGACGCACCCTAATGGGCCGGACCCGGACTCGGTTTGGGTTGACCCGGTTCGGGATGACCCAGGGGGGTCTCGGGCCGGGTCGGTCCGGGCCCAAAACCCCCTAAAAACGGACAGGTACGTTCTTTTGCCCATATCTTGGGCTACGGACCACTGATCGATGCACCGTCAGTTGCGATGAGATCCTTGGATCGAGAAGGTCGTTTTGGTATATTAAACTCAAGGTTTTGGATAATTTTGAGTACGTCCGAGTTGGTTCGAACCCGAAACCAACCGGGCCCTCGGAGCGGAAACGCCTATAACATGAGCTCCGGACGTCCGATTGACGTGCCGTCGACTTTGTTGAATTCCTCCTACTAAGACGGACCTTTTGGCCTACGTTTCTCGATGTTTGGATGCAGTTGGAGTATGGCTGGGTTGGATTGTACCTGAAATCCAACCATGACCCTGGAACGGAAAAGCCGATGACTTTCAGACCGGACGTCCGTTTGACGAACCGTCAGCGGCGTTGGTGATCACGATGAGAAATGGTCCCTATGAGTTTACCCTATGTGAGTTCGGGGTACAGTTGAGATACAGTTAGGTTGGTTCGTACACGAAACCAACCGGGCCCCGGGGACGAAAAGGATAATAACTCACAGACCGGGCGTCCGATTGACGCGCCGTCTGTTGCGTTGAGACCACTGTGATGAGGCGGTCCTCTGAGATACTTCTTTTTGGGAATTTGTGATACTTGAAGTATAGACCTGTAGCTCATGGAGAGGACCCTCCCAGAGACCGTGTAACCGGCTGAGACCTGGCGACTGCTTGACTGACTCGACTTGGAGTGAGTCCACTAGCCCAGTGGACAGAGCACTATTGTGTTTGGGTGCAGACCCACGGTGAACGGAGCACCTGGTAGCAGGCATCAGACCCGCGGTACTCGACAGAAGGAGTACTTCTGTAAGCTATGACGGGGAGCACTACTATGTGAGGTGGAAGATCCATGGCGAAGGAGAACTACTTTTTGAGGTGGCAGACCCGCGGTACTCGACAGGAGGAGTACCTCAGCAGTCTAAGGTCAGTGAGAAGTAACTCGGAGTCATGACAGGATCATTGTACTCATCAAAGATGGGGCACTTTAGCAGTTATGGTTTCGATAATGAAAATCCTGGTTTGATCTGAGTCTATGACTTTTGTGTTTACCTCATGATTGAGATGGGTTACTTGATAACTTAGGTATATTTATGAGAATATACCTAGGTAGTGGTTAACTGTTGATATCCTAACCTTTGTGTTTCCTCATGACTGAGATGGGTTACTTGATAACTTAGGTATAAGTATGGGCTTATACCTAATTAAGGGTTATCCGTTGAGATCCTTATTTTTGGTTATCCTTGTTGGATTTAGTGAGACCTTGAGGGTATCGAGGTCCCTACTGAGCATCGTATACTCACCCCTGCACGGGCTATGCCCGCACCTCGTTGTGTTGGTTGTAGACGACGAGTAGCGCTGACAGAGGCTGAGTGTTCGAGGACTGGATAATACCTGGAGGTGGACCTCATGACGATTCAGTATCCGGAGGTGGACTTCACGACGAGACGATACTTGGAGGAGGATGATGGGAAAAAGCGTTGTGGAGGATATCTGTACCTACCCTTCAGGTAGGATCTGTGGCGGACGATCCAGGAGCTGCGCTATCTGAACCTACCCTTCACGTAGGATCTGAGGTTGACGACCCAGGAGATGCTTCTATTTTTCTTCTAGTTGTTTGTCTTTCCTGTTGTACTTTTGTTCAGTTGTAGTTGTACTTTAGTTGGGTATGTATTCTGGACCTCTTACTCTTCAGCAAATTCTTTTGTACTTAGTGTATTACTTCCGCTTGTACTCTGTGGTGTTTGTTTACTTTTATAAAGGCAATGCCTTCCTAGTTATCGGGATTTACGCCTTTGGTGCTAGTCGCCAGCCACTGGCCTATGGAAGGTGGGCTTGGGGCTGTCGCGGCACGGGCCCCGAGGACGGGTCGTGAAAAATTAGTATCAAAGGAGTCAGTTGTACCGCAGAACTTAAGACTCTGATATTTGTTTTCGGTAAAGCAAAAGTGTTAAGGGTACTATGTGTTGATTTCAGTTGAGGGAGTCCAGTGTTGGTGCGGCAGCCGACGTATTCGTACACCAGGACCCTAACTACTGATTTCTAACTTAGTGCATGAAAACACTGATTGTGTGTGTGTTTCAAAAGTTTTATTTAAGTCATCTCAAACCAATTCTTCTCACCGTGATTAAATCGTTTGACCATGTCACATCTATTCAGGATGTCTCTACGCAGTCAGTCAGTTAGAGTTTCCGAGAGTGTACTCGATGACGGCCCACCAAGCGTCGAGGCTCTAGTGCAGGGCACTTTTTACAATGTTGGAACCCTCGGGTGGTGTACCAGCACCACCACCACATGTTTGGTAGGAGATGCCACCATCCATACTAGAAAACTGTGCACTCTGGCAGAGCGCGTTGTATGAGTTCCAGCAGCAGCGACCTCTAAGGTTACGAGGCGAGGCAGATTCCCAGACAACAGAGCACTGGCTGGAGGCGATTTCTAGAGTTTTCTGCCTAGCTGAGACATCAGTAGAGTGGATGGTAGACTTGGCTACTAGTGTTTTCCAGTGAATGACCATGATAATAGTCCGCATAGTGATGAGTCTTCGGTATGTGGACCGATGCCTAAGATAGTGCCTTCGGGTAGTGTGCCAGCTATATATCACTACTTGTTGGTCAGTAGTTACAACCGGCGGTACCGGTATGTAAAACATGTAGACTTACTGCCTTACACATGTTCCAACAATAGATACCCTCATGTTCTGAGGCGAGCCCGACTCACAGGCAGCTGAGGAATGGCATGAGGAGGTGGCTGAGAGTTTTCTAGAGATTATACAGCTTCGGCAGGATGATATGTCGGTAGCTGAGAATTCCTCAGGGTGTACCAAACCATTCCTGGTAATCGATGAATGTGATGCGATCGGTGCTTCAGGTCTCGGACAACTGAGCCATCACCTTTTCTTTATTTATTCCTACTTAGGCTAGGGTGCTAGAAAGAACCTTTGTGGTTGAAAATTCTTTTGCAGAATGGATGCAGTTAGTGAAGGTTAGCAGTGGGAAAGCTGGAAACTGGCACTAGTCTCAGAGACTTGGGCGTGTAAAATGTTTCAAGTAGAGGAATTTAAAAAGGACGGATGAATCTGCAAGGTGGAAGAAATGGAAAAAGAGCTATGAGAGAATCATGGGGTGGTGAAAATTTTGACATGTTGCAACCACCCGCCCTTGTAATCCCCACTAGGCTCAGGGAGCTAGGGGTGGGGGGGAAAGAGTAGCTGCATGTGGTCATGGAGTGAGACCAAAAGGCTCTAAGGATGATTCGATGTAAAGAATGTGTCTTCTACTAAGTGCCATAACAAAAAGACATTGATACAAATCATTCTTTCCATCCACGAATCATGTCCCAGGCCTGGAGTTTTCGGTAAGCTGTAGACATGACCCTCACGTATGGGGATACCTTTGGGAGGAGACTCAATAATCACACTTATGCCAACAGTGTGATCTGACCCATGAGGTGAGAGTTTCAATTGGAATCTCTTGGTGGCAGCGTCGAGGCCTTACGATGTTGGTCTGAGTATGGATTGTATCCACAGTTCATACACGGAATGACTGTATTAGGCAAAAAGGTTGTGGTTTATCTAAAACATTGGGATGGGGTTTTCCTTGGTCGGCGAAAAGCAAAACCCAGGAAGCACAGGATGCAATCATGCATAAAAGAGTGCATTCGATCACTTAGGAGATGGCCAAACATACCATTGTGCTAGGATTTTCCAGAGTTGCGTCACCACTACCAACAGAGCTGATAGGAGACCTCTAGAGTTCGAGGATGATGACCACGTCCTTATACGGGTCTCACCAAGACGAGGTTTACAGATATTTAGCCGAGGCGGCGAGATATCTTCGAGGTTCAACGAACCTTTCTAGGTCCTCAACAGGGTATGCGAGGTGGTTTACCGCTTGACCTTTCCACCTCAGTTGCACCGGGTGCACGATTTCATCTTCGTATCTCAGCTAAGGAGACACGTGCATGGCCCTTCACACATCGTTGACCGCAGGGAGTTGGACGTCGATGACGGGGAGACATTCACAGAGGTTCTAGAGGAGAACGAGGATCAACAGAAGCAGGTCCTACGTGGACTGTCGATTCCTCAGGTTCACTTTCACTGGCATCTCGGGAACCTCCAGGAGAGCACATGGGAGCGGGAGGCTCAGTTGCGTGCTCAGTACCACCTTTTCCCTAGTTTATGTTATAGCTTTACGGGGATGTAAAGCCCTGAGGTGGGAGTAATGTAAAGACCCAGAAATTTCAAGGAAATTTTTTTCTTAATTTCTTTGGAATTTTATGAGACTGTGGCTTCTAACGGTACCTAATTCCGAGGCCCGGTGTGCCCGGAATCGATTTCCGAAGTTTAGCTCGGGTACGTTCTGTGAACGAACGAGCGGGTTTTCCTAACTTTTGAACCGGTGCTCGAAATTGAAATCTGAGGGCACCGATGAAACTGCAGCATTAGTAATTTCTTAGGAGCACCTTTTTTGAAGGTGCATTTTCTCGGGAGGAGATGTTAATTTTGTGGTTTTAGTGAGGAATAAATAAAATTATTTTACAATTTTATTTATTTTCCTCTAGGTAGCTATAACCTAAGTAAGGGAGTTGGGGGTGGCACCCACATGTTGTTAACCAACCCTGAGAGGATAAAGGTGGGGTGGGGCCCACACGAGCCCAACCCCTCATATTCCTTAACTCCATAACCCCCCTTGAATGTGAGACCACTCATCTCCCCCCCCCCCCTCTCTTCTTTAATCATGCCAACTCACTTAATTAATTAAGTGAGTTATGTGTTTGATTTTTAAAAATTGAAATGCTTGGATTGATGTAATAAAATAAGATAAGTCTTATTTTATTTGAGAGGGTTGGTTGTTGTGTGAGGAGATTGGGGAGATAAAACTCTTTTCTCTAGGGAAGAACTTCATCCTCCAGTGAAGAGCTTCAATCCTTCCGCGAAGAACATCATCTCTTCAACGAAGAATGACTCAGAGACTCTGATATCTCCATTCCCTTTCTCCTCCGCGACAAGGGAAGGGAACCCGATGCAGGAGTTATCTAAAGACACGTAATCATCCTCTTCTCTCCATGATAAAGGGAAGACGAAGTCTCCTCAGACGCTCTCCTTCGACATCTACGGAACCATGCCCCGTGACGTCGCTTTCCGCGATGATCTTCGAACATCAGCTCGTTATCAAGGTAGGAATTCATTAATTTTTGTTCGTGAAATATCCTTTTTCGTTCTTCGTCTTTATTTTTGGGCCGCTTGATATCAACTTATCGGGAGGAGGTCAGACCGCATGAACACGACCGACTCTCCTCCCCTTTTGTTGTTGTGTTGTTGCGGTTCGAAAGAAGGCGGCGCGGTGCAATGACACCATGCAGAATCATGGAGAAATGCGGCAAAGATGCGTGGCGCCGTCGTGCTGCGCCGTTGAGGCCGAACAAACCCACGGCCAGAGTCGGGCCACAGCGAAGGGGCGCAATGACGTTGCGCCGCACCGGATAACCACGAAGACACTGTGGCCGAATCGGGGCTGCGACGGAGGGGAACGGCGTCGTCGCGCCGTGCCTGTCGGACAAGGCCGTGACTAAAAGCCACGGCGGTGCAAGGCGGGGCGGCCGGAACCGCCGGCCGCCGGCACCTCGGAGGGCGGGACCGTAGTGTGTCCCGCGGCGGCATCACCGGCCGGCTGGACTAGGCCGACCGTTTCAGGGGGAGACCGGGGGTCGTAACCCCCGGTTGGCCAAAGGAGCGGCCCCCCACGTGGGGGCCGCGGTTACTCAAATAGGGGGCATCGCACCCCCTTCCGCTCAGCTCGGCGTGGCCGATTTGGCCACGCGGACCGCACGCGTGCGCCAGGCCGGGCCACGCCAGCCGGGCCGGGCCGGGCCGCGCCCTAATGGGCAGGACTTGGACTCGATTCGGGTCGTCCCAGTTCGGGCCGACCCCGGGGGGTCTCGGGCCGGGTCGGTCCAGGCCAAAAACCCCCTAAAAACGGACATGTACGTTGTTTTGCCCATATCTTGGTCTACGTACCTCTGATCAATGCACCATCAGTTGATATGCGATCCTCGGATTTAGATGGTAGTTTCAGTATATTACACTTAAGGTTTCGGAGAACTTTGAGTACGGCCGGGTTGGATCGAACTCAAAACCAACCGGGCCCTTAGAGCAGAAACGCCTATAACTTGAGCTCCGGAAGTCCGATTGATGTGCCGTTGACTTTGTTGGATTCCTATTACTGAGACGGACCTTTTGGCTTACTTCGCTCGAGGTTTGGATGCAGTTGGAGTATGTCTGGGTTGGATTGTACCCAAAATCCAACCGGGCCCCTTGAACATAAAAGCCGATAACTTTCAGACCGGACGTCCGTTTGACGAACCGTCAGCGACGTTAGTGATCACGTTGAGAAACGGTCCCTATGAGTATACCCTATGTGAGTTAGGGGTACAGTTGAGATACGGTTGGGTTGGTTCGTACACGAAACCAACTGGGCCCCTGGGACGACAAGGCTAATTACTCACATACCGGGCGTCCGATTGACGTGTCGTCTATTGCGTTGAGACCCCTATGACGAGGCGTTCCTTTGAGATACTTCTCTGTCTGACTTTATGATACTTGGAGTATTGACCTGTAGCTCGTGGAGAGGACCGTCCTAGAGACGATTGTATGGAGTACGAAGACCGTGTAACCGGCTGAGACCTGACGACTGCTTGATCGACTCGACTTGGAGTGAGTCGACCAGCCTAGTGGACGGAGCACTTCTGTGTTTGGGTGTAGACCCACGGAGAATGGAGCGCTTGGTAGCAGGAAGCAGACCCGCGGTACTCGACCGGAGGAGTACCTCTGTAGGCTATGAGGGGGAGCACCACTGTGTGGGGTGGAAGACCCATGGTGGCTGAGCACTACTTTGTGAGGTGGCAGACCCACGGTACTCGACAAGAGAGGTACCTCAGTAGTCTAAGGTTAGTGAGAAGTACCTCAGAGTCATGACAGGATCATTATACTCGTCAGAGACGGGGCTCTTCAGCAGTTACAGTTTCGATAATGAAAATCCTGGTCGGAGCTGATTCTATGACCTTTGTGTTTACCTCATGATTGAGACGGGTCACTTGATAACTTGGGTATATGTATGGGCATATTCCTAGGTAGTGTTTATCCATTGATATCGTAACCTTTGTGTTTCCTCATGATTGAGATGGGTTACTTGATAACATAGGTATAAGTATAGGCTTATACCTAAGTAAGGGTTATCCGTTGAGATCCTTCTTTGTGGTTATCTTTGATGGATTTAGTGAGACCTTGAGGGTCTCGGGGTCCCTACTGATTATCTTATACTCACCCCTGCACGGGCTATGCCCGTACCTCGTTGTGTTGGTTGCAGAAGACAGGCATCGCTGACAGAGGCCGAGTGTTTGAGGACTGGACGGTACCCGGAGGTGGACCTCACGACGAGTCAGTATCCAGAGGTGGACTGCACGATGAGACGATACTCGAAGGAGGTTGACGGGCAAGAGAGTTGTGGAGGCTATCTGTACCTACCCTTCAGGTAGGATTCGTGGCAGACAATACAGGATCTGCGCTATCTGTACCTACCCTTCAGGTAGGATCTGAGGTGGACGACCTAGGAGATGCTTCTATTTTTGATCCAGTTGTTTTTCTTTCCTATTGTACTTTCGTTCAGTTGTAGCTGTACTTCAGTTGGGTTTGTATTCTGGCCCACTTACTTTTGACCACTTTCTTTTGTACATAGTGTATTAGTTCCTCTTGTACTCTGTGGTGTTTGTTTACTTTTATAAAAGAAATGACTTGCCAATAATCGGGATTTATGCCTTTGGTTCTAGTCGCCATCCCCTGGCCTACGGAAGGTGGGCTTGGGGTAGTCACGGCACGAGCCCCGAGGATGGGTCATGACATATAATAGAGGAAAACATGATAGAAGGTACCAATGAAGCTGGAATCCATGAGAATTTATATCATATGAAAGAATCTACTAAAACAAAAACCCTCTGTCTGATAGAATACATGTAGAATAGTAAGATACAAAAACTCACTGAACCCGATAAATGATTTTAAATATGAAGTCAAGATCAAGAAAACAAAATAAATATGATTCATCATATCTCTATAAAACCTAAAATACAATAAAAAGAATATCAGCATCTCAAAGACAACAAGTAGAATATTCATCTCAGCTGAAAAAACACATCGATGTAGCCATTGTATCAAAGAAAAGATAACATAAAAGGATTGTTACTAGGATGAATGTTATACCTAAATGGTTCAGGAAGATTCATAAAATCTAAAAAAATACTACGAGCAGCTAGAGAAAATTCTAAAGTAAGACCCAACCTGGTATATTGTTAGTCCCAAAGGGAATGACCTCACATAATTTAAAATATTACTATTAAATTCCTCTATAGTATACATGTTTTTTTATAAACTGTTGTTATTATTATGTAGTGAATATGTCTGGGAAGCTAAGAACAATTTATATTGAGCTCCAATGGATGATATTTTATCTCTTTTAAGTAAAACCATGATGAGTTGCAGGGTGAGTATTTAATTTATTCAAGATAACTATAAACTAATATTAAAATACTGTTATATCTTCATTCCTTATTAATGATATCAGTTTATAGATTATTATGTTTATATTATAAAAAAAGAAGTTTAAAATGGGGAATATGGATGGAATATTTCAAAATAAATCAATTATAATTACAAGTGCTGCCATGATGAGTGTAATATTCTCTATTTCATTTAAGTTTTAAATAGATTAATTAATATTTTACTACCATTATTCATTTTTACTGGTAATAATATCTGGTAATGACCAGAATTTGATAGAGATATTGGTAGAGAAACCAGCGAAGGATGAAATCCAGAAAAATTGAGAATTTTCATCCCCATCAACATAAAAAATATACATTGGAAATTTATCATAATTAATATTGAGAGAAAATATTTCAGCCCCTTCAACTCGATGAAGCCTATAATGGGTGGTTCTAGAGATGATTGTTATCATAAAGATGTTTTACAAATGGAAAATTTCATACTACTCGACATCAAATCCATTTTAATATAAACCAACTGAATGAATAAAATTTTTACAACTTATAGAAAAATTTTATCAATGAATAAACATAAAACAGAGCCCTCAATATTTGGACAAGACTGCTCCTTTTCTACCATTCCTAGTGGAATATATTCCTCAAGTGGGGGATGCAACCTTGGACTACAGAATAATAATTTGCAATCTAATAGATAAATTGACAACTGATCAAGCGTATAACAAGAATATAGAACAAGATGAAAGTAATGACCTGTGGATTTATAGGACAAATTAATTTCTTACTAACCCTACATATAGTTGTATTGAAATATCATTTAAAATATGGATATTACTCTTGGAAATAGTGTCTCCGGTATTGACATAAACATTTAAATAGTCTGTTAAAATGGTTGTGACGTCAATGAGGAATTGAAACTATTCTGAGGTTCTTAAACATTTATTTATCCCTGTTTTATAGATGTTAGTATATACTGAATTTGAATTTTTTTAGTTCTATAAAAATTGATACAATCCACTTTAATGGCTATTATTAGAAACTGCATTTGGTTAAAAGAATGTCCAGTAATGATTGTATTAGTTTCTATAGTTTATTTAAATTGTTTTGTGTGGAATGTAATTGTTTAATTGAGGGATTTTTTTTAATGATTAGTTTTCAATATTCCATAAATATTTGATCATAGAGTTTCTATTGTGGGTTTTAAATATATAGTAATGTTGGTTTGTTTTTATTGATATCAATATTTCATTATTATTGATTGTTTGTTCGTAATTGTTTAGGTTTTTGGATGATGGATATTTCATCTCTATAATACTATTGGATACTATATTTCTATTTTACTGCTTCAATTTCATTTTATTTATGATTTACTAATTTCAATATTTATATTTAAATACAAAATAATGATTTTATATTTATTTTATATTGGTATTATATTGATTTTACATACTGTTTAGGGGAATATGATTTTCTTCTGAGGGAATGTATTTGTTTTTCGTAATTTCAAGGAGTTATATTTGGTTTTAGTAATTGAAATGGGTAATATTTTGTTTTGGTAATTGCAAAAAGTAATTGAAATTCTGTCTTATTTGGTTTTGGTAATGACAATGGGAATAAAATGTGATTCTGAGGGGAATTATTTTATTCTAAGGGGAATTGTTTTGTTTTTATGTTATATTTTGTTTTAGTAATTTCAATTGTAAATTATAGGAATTTTTATGTTCACATTTTCAGTACAACAATTATTATCTTCATTGTTGTCAATTTAAAATTTCCATACAACACAAATTCATACAACACATTAACAATTTCTTGAAAAGGTATCCCAATTTATTACAAATGAAAGTGAACTATGAATTCTTACATTCTATAAATGCTTCAATAAAGTCATAAAATTTTTAAACTTCTTATACATGGTCAAAATTCTACCCCAAAAAAAACAACTGTAATCCAATGTTTTCTATGCTTCACAGCCTCTTCCAATTCTATGTTAGTTAAACTATAAATCTAAAGTTCAAAATTGGTTGAAATTTCTTCCTGTAATAGAAAAACAACAGAATTTCAACACTTATAGAAAAGAATTACTCTAAAAAAGTACATTTAAAACTGTTTTTATAGAAAAAACACCAGAATTTGATCTTTCTTGTTCTACAATTCCTTACATATAAAGAAAAATTTTATCAAATAAAACATTATAAATAGAATACATCTCTTATAAATTAAATGAATTAAAAAATAAAATCATACTATCATTATAGTAGTATAATTCGTTTTTTTTATTCAAGTGTGTACCCTTTCAGTAGCCAATGTCTGAAAAGATTTTGATTATATCCCCTTTTAATGTTTGGTTTTCTTTTAAAATAATTCTTTCTTAAAATTGTGTCTGAACTATCATGATCATTAACTATATCTCATGATATATTTATGAAAGTTAACTCTTTTAAAAATTTCTAAAATTAGAGAATGTAATGTCATAACTCACAAATATCTGACAAGCTATGATAATAAACTTTATTCCTACTCATGATAAATATTTGTAACAGTTTTCTATAACAAATTTTATATCATCATTTACTTAAATAGAATCATCTTCAAACATCATAATATTTCTTTCTAATTAGGTACATCTCCCTAAAATATATTTTTTCGGTATTGATATCACATAAAGCCGACCAAAAAATTTTAAAACATGGAAAAAAATATACCCAACCAACTCAAACTTTCAAAAAGATAATTCAACAACTTCATTGGAAGAGTCATATGATACACAGAATTGATCTCCACAACCAACCATTCAAATAACATAAATGAATTGAACTCTTATTTCAAGACATGATATCATAAAACAAGAACCAATCATTTGATATTCATATTGAAATAGTTCAAATAACTTTGGTATATATCTAGTAGAAACCTAGAATATCAATGAATGGTAAGGGTAATGATTATGAGGCAACTTCTCTTACATCTCAATTTCAGACATTGTTTTGTGATAGTGATTTTTCCAAAAATTTCTCAAACTAATTAATGAAAACAACAACACATAACTTGCTATGAACATAATCATTAAGAAATCCATTTAAATTTTCTATTAATTTAGTTCTTTGAAGAACCAATGTTAATGTGCCTTTCAAAAAGAAATGCACCAACATTTCTCGCAATGTGAGTATATAATCTTACCACTGCAATCTCTCATCCCCATATTCTGCACTAAGTGAATCCCACTCCTAAAAAAATTATTTTTATCATAGTATTGGAACATATATTTCTTAAATCTAGTTATAAAAATAAATCCATCTATTTTCTAATTAACTACATTGTTAATTTCATTTTGTATCAAATGCCAAAACAGAAGCAATTTCAAGTTCCCACCAAAACATCAGAAATAGATTTTTTCCCAGTGCCACATCCTGATCAGTAAGTATAGTTTGAGGTCGCTTCATGAGATTTAACTATAATTATTTTTGAAAAAAACCATGAAAATGATGTGGCGATTTCATCATATAACAAAGATTCACCAAAAATTACAATCTCTCGATGATGATTAAACCTCATGAACACACATAAGGGTATGCACTCTTTATTGGTGATGAAATTTGTTTAAAAACAATAAAATATCCAAATATATCATAATTAATCTTTATTTTTGGAAAAACCCAAAAAATATTACTAATTTTCCCATTCATTTCAAACTTCACAGTATAGAAAAATGATGGATTTGTATAGTCTTTATCATTCGAGGTTATCTAGCATGCAACATGCATTACCATGAAGAAATTTACTTTCCAATTTAGACCTTAAAAAATTAAACAAATCAACACGCGTTTACCCAAGAACATCTTGACACCCTGCAATAGCTGTCTCCAAGGAGAAGGAATAATTTTTTTAATACCTAATGAAGAATTCACATCAAACTCAGTTGCTTGTTCTTCTATTATTTTTCATTGGGACCTCATAAAATGAATTTATTCATTGATGTTCAAGGGCTTATTATGATCTTCAATAAATATAGTACTTTCATATCTCCTATAACATAATAAACTAACCCTCATTATACCAAGGCAACTTATACATGTCTTGGACTAAGAAAATTTAACCATGTTATCATGTTTTTTAACCTTCCAATGAAATTATTTTCTATATGAATAGAGTCATGATGTGACCATTGATTTACCCTTTCTCTTTTAATTATATAATTTTCAGCATACACTAAACCCATTTACTCCACCATACGTGACATAAAAGCATTATGCTTCAACAATTTATTTAAAATTCATCCCAATAACTATTTTAATAGAAGATTCTAAAGAATCGACATCATTAGCCTTGGAACAACATACAATAAAAAAACATAAGTTCAATCAAAGTAAATTAATTTTATAACAGGATTAAATCCATCTGAAAAGTTTTAAACTATATGAATAAAAATGTAACTAAATATATTTTCCAGTGGAATATCCACTGAAAATTATAGTGGAAGTTCCAGTAGAACCTCTAGTGGAAGCTCCACACTAAAACTAAAATTTATATGTCTAAAAATAATGAATATATTAATAAAAATTATACTTTAATAATTTATTTCTATTAAATACTTGATTTTTATAAATATGATTTATTTTAACATTTTAGAATTTATAAACTATTTGAAAAAACATGATAATAAAAAATAGATAATTTGGAAAATAATACAAATGGAACTTCCGGTGGAACGTTTTATAAATATTTCATTGTAAAATATAAGTATAAAAAATATGTATTGAAAATGTTACATAATTTTTATAAAAATGATTTAATTTATCATTTGAAATTTCATAAACAATTTAAAATTGAATTTATTTTCCACTATGGGTTCTAGTGGACGTTCTAGTAGATGTTCCACTATAGGATCCACTGTAGGTTCTAGTGGATGTTCTAGTGGAAGATCTAGTGGAACATATAGGAGAAATTCAGAACTTCTCATATGGAACTTCAATAATGCAAGAAAACCATATATTTATTTCAATAGGAAACCAAATAAAAAATTCAACATATGGTCTTGGAATGATTTACCACAATGTAAATAGTAAAAAAATCAAATATAATATTTAATAACATCACATGATTCATAATACTGTCATGGATAGAAACTAATTCCAAATTAACCAAAAAAACATAGAGTAAAAATACTTTAAATATAATCTGCAATACCTTTATCAGTATCCATTATAAACAAAACCAAAATAAAAATTCCAAACAATGATGCTACTCCAAAAATTATCAGTTCCCTGAAACTCACTAAAAATATATTATTATCATGCAATCATAGTGAATCTAATTGAAAATTTCCCCCAATCCCTTAGATAGATTACAATCATTCAGAGCTCAGCCAATAAAACCCAACAAACAAAAATGTCAAACCTTTCCACAAATAAACCCCATTAAAATGTCAAACCATCAAGAAATCCTATATATACCCACTAAAAATGATGAAATCTATCACACATTTCCCATAATCCAAGTAAAACTGAATGAAAATGAAAAATCACTGCCACATAATACCTCATTTTGTACATGTGCCTCATTTTCTATGAGATGAAGATGCTATCTAAGAAATCACAACCCCAAGATATGACCATGTGTAAAAATGAACACGTGTTAAGATCTACTCACATGACTGAAGATTCCAATAAAATATAGAATTATAGACAATAATATCTGGAGTTTCCCATGGGGATCCCTCCTATAGATACATTATTCCAAAATAGTATATGAAAGATTTTTTAATAAAATTACATTATTTTAAACCTGAATCTAGTTGTCTTTTTTTTATAACAATAATTTTAATAATTACTCCACCAATTTTTCCACTTTTCACACCCCATTGGCATCTCCAATTCTATTTCTTCTAATCTTCTCCAGAATTGTGACCATCGATCGGATGCCCAGTCTGCAAGAAGATTAGCATTGGAAGCTTATCTCACCATCATTTAGTAGAAAAATAGTTCTCTCACCCCATCATTCACAGCATAGTCATCATCATGAATTCAAAAGCCCTAGAACATGCCACATTTTGACCATGTTCCTGTTGGATTTCTAACATCAGTGCATAGAGCTCTTCAAATCCGTAGAAACACAATGTTTGTATCAGTGACAGTGATACCTTCAAAACCAATATCGGTCTTGAAGGTGGAAAAGGTTCATTCAATGATTGCGTATTCATAGAATGGGACCTCATAGGCAGTGTCAGAATTCTTGAGATGGGATTCATAATCCTTTAAGGATATTAGCATTTTTATCAAGAGCTTATAAATTCTTAATTCATTCCCAAGCACAGTGAACCTCATTCGGAATCCGTAAGGTACCCTAGAAAAGTGGGGTTGGATTTAGAGGATCTTGGTTACATTAGAGATCACAATGGGGCAGAAAAGGAGATGATGGGAGATTGAAAGTGTATAAAAGAAAGTGGATGGTGGGAAATGTAGATAATATTTCAATTGACATGTTCCCAGAGGAGGAGAAAGAGGATGGGGGAGATTGGAAGTAGAAGGGGAGAATATCTAGAAGAATAAAGTGAGGGGGAGTGAAGAGGCACATCTGGGATTGAACATAGAAAATGGGGTGTTAGAGAAAGAATGGGATAGGAAGGTGACCGAGAAGAGGAAGACAGGTATGGTAGAACTAGGATAAGGCACAATTATTTTATCAAAAGTAAAGGAAAGGGGGAATAAATATAGAATGAAAATGAATATTAATGGAGCGATTCAAGAATGATATATGTGTTTTATTGACGATCATTTATCCTTTTCAGTTTCAGGTAATTTTATGCCATAAATTTCTATGAATTGGAATATTTGTTTGTTATTTCATCCTTTTCTAATGGGTTCATGTCTCCCCTATAATCTAATGAATGGAGTTGTTTAAATACATTCCTTTAAACATAATGGAAAAAACATCAGCATAAACACAAGACACACACTTGATAACAAATAAATTTCTATGTATTAGGAGACCCTTCAAACATTTGCATCAATTATTCAACAAAATGAGTCATATTTGTGGAATATTGATGTTGGAATGTTTAAGTTTTCCCTTTCGTTTGGTTATGCAGTTGAGTTTCTGATTTCGAAAAAATTTCTCATCTTATTCAAAAACTATTCAATGTTTTTCTTGCACCCATGCCTAACATACAACCATCCATAGCTTTTAATCGAGTTTTTGACAATATTTATATAGTTATGTTAATGGATATTATACTAATGAATCATGATCATCCATATTTTATTCACCATGTATGTCATTGAATTTTTTTATCTCATATCATTCAACATAAAATTTTTAAACATAGAAAATTTAAGTAAATAAATACTAAATAAAACTTGTTTGATCTATTTCATTAAAAAAATTGTAACTTGTATGTACTTATGGTTTCTATATATATAAAAATTTCGAGATTTCATTTTAAAAAAGTTATATTAGGCCACTTATTTATGTGTAATTATTTAACACGTATCACTTCCCCTTTATTTATTCTTAGGATTGTTTTTTGGTTATGAGATCATTTTTAAAATTTCAATTAAAATAAAAAACTATAAATATATATATAGAACCTATAAAAAAAATTGGGTGGCAGAATCTATCAATATAAAAATAGCAATCCATGGTGGCGTGGAAGAATTACACACTTCTTGGTTACTAACAACACTCAAATTTTGAATCTAATCCTTGATCAAAGTTTCACCAATAATGAAGCTCTAGTGAATTCTCTCTAATCTAAAAATTCTTTTCGAGAGAACTAAAATTTTTCAGCAATATTTGAGTCCCCCTTAATCTCTCATCTCTCTCATCTCATTTGTAAAAAACCATATGAGATATTAGAGAGAGTTTTTGTAACAGGTTTGTACCGAGAAAGCCTTCTTCTTCTCATCTCCTTCCACAAAAGGTTCTCACTACCACAAAAGTGATAGATGAGATCTTGACTATCGAAAACTTTCAAGAGGGTTCTCACAACCATAATTGTGAGGGAAAATTTTCATGGTCACTGCAATAATCAAGGTATTAATACACAAACCTATCAACCTAAGGGTATGAGATATAAGAGCTCACATCGAGTTATTTCCAAACTCCTTTGTCGAATCATGTTTGATTATTCTTTTTATTTATGCCTCAATTATTTATTTTCTACTACGTACTAAAATCATTACTCATAATTTCATAAATTTATTTTTTCTATTTCCTCTATGGATATTTAATTAATTAATATTAAAATTAACTTTATAATATGTATCAAAATTAGTGCTTTATCATATCAATATAATTTAGTGTTGAATTTGTTCTTTTCTTTTGTTTTATTTTTTTAATGGACAATTCACCCCCCTTATTCACATGCTCTTGACTTTGATGATATGAATTATTCCTATTGAAAAATTTCTTGTAAACTTTTCTTAGTAGCATAGGTTACCTTGTATGGAAAATGGTTATGCTTGAATATACTTCTATAAAATAACCAGAAGATAAGTGGACACCCACTGATATTAAAGACTTTGAGATTAATGACAATGAAATAAATATTAATCATTCCATTCTAGATCTAAATGAATTTAATCATGTTTATACATGAAAAATGGCTAATGAAATATGAAAATTTCTAGAATTCACTCATGAAAGAACCAACAAAGTTAAAGATTATAGATTAGGCATGCATAGACAATATTTTTAAAGATTTTAAATCCATCCAAATGAATCTATTACCAGTTTTTTACACTCTATTGACATATGCAATGGTCAAAAGTATCATGGTGTTGATTTTTCCATATAAAAATTAGTAAAATATAAAATTTGTGTCTTTCTAAATAATTATACACACAATGTCAAGACCGTATGAAATTACCATGAAATGGAAATCTAAGAAAGAAGACAACAAATCCAAAGATGTAAAAAAAATGATTGCCTTAAACTACCAAAAATAACTCATCCAAAGGTGAAGTTCATGAATTTTCTCCACTTGAAAACATGAACAAATCCTTTGAGAGAAGGAAAGAATCCAATTGAACTAGGAAGGTGCATCAAAATTTTTAATCAGAAGTGAAATTATATAAATACTAACAAAACATATTATAGGTTTTAACCATAATATATTATTTACAAAATGGGATAATCTCCTTAAAAAATTGATGAGGAATTAGTTAAGGTATTAATATTTGATATGGTTCAATAATACTACAAAACATTATAAATAATAAATGTTTGAATAAAATATCAATTGGAGGACTTACAAGGGCTCATGACATGAGGAATAATAAAGAAATTATTGAATTCAATGGGAGTATATATCAATGAATTAAAGGCTTGATCATTTTCCTATTTCATGTATGAGGAAAATTATCTTACCATTTCTCAAGTCCAAATATGATTCAATAAGTCAAATATAAGTAAAAAATTGAATTTGTAGCACAATTGGAATGGAAGATTAAATTCAAATAAGGAAGAAACGAAGAGAAATTTAGTGGGTTAAGACAACAAATTCAAGACTTGTTTACGAAAACCATGAGATAGAATCTCAAAAGTTAGGGATAGAGGCAAAAAAGTAAAATTTGGAAGGATAAGTAAAAAATGTCATGAATTTCGTGTTTAAAACATGTTTCAAAACACTTAAAAATTAAAAACTATTTTATATAGACTAGTGAACAATAGATGATTCATATATTTTATTTTTTTCAATATTTATGTTCTACTGACACAAGTAATTTTCCAAGAATTTTGATATTCTAAAAGTTCTAAAGTGTGTGAATATGTTTGGATAAATCTAGCGATGTGTGAATCTGCAAAACACTAAACTATAATTACAACTGGTGACGTAAAATTCAACTGAAGATTCAATAATTCATGTAAGATTGAATTAAAAATTCAACAGGATTCATAAGATCAAATACAATCATATGATTGATTTGAGATTTCAACATCCTATGTATATGAGATCTTGTGACACATAATATTTATTAGAATGATTCTTAACTTTTACATAGGTTCCTTAGAGATGTAGTTCCATGTATTGATTGATTTCAATAATGGGAATTATTGAAGACATTCATGACTAATGTTTAAGCATATTGAAAAATATATTTAATGATGGTTTGTTGAATATTAAATAAGGATATTGGTTTTGATATTTGATGTTTTAATATTCGTGTTTTTTGGAAAGGTTTGAATTGAAGAATCTAGAATAGTTTTATAAGAGATATCAATTCCTATCTTTGAAATAAATATATTCAAGGGAATATATTCTACACATAGAAAAAAAAGATAAATAAAAAGAGTTATTCATTAAAAAAATTGAAAGAAAAAAAGAGTTTGAGGACTGGTTATTTCCCTAAACGTGTATATATATGAAGGTTTAAGAATTATAAACATGGAGATCAAATAGTTGTTTTTCTGAATATAAAACACTCATACAATATTAGTTCTATTCAAAATAAATTGTAGATTTTATCAGGCAGTGATCCAATTCATGGAAGATCACCTCAACAAAATCCTTGAAAAGGGAGAGAGAGAGTGGATCCTTGGTATGTTGTATGAAAATAAAAAACATGTAAATGGGGTGATCTTAATCTGGTAATTATCTTTCTTAAACATTGTAATCACAAAAAAAACAGTGGTTATTGGTATACCTGCATCATGCTATGTATTCTCATTTAATGTAGCATATTTGGATGAACCAAGTAAGTATGTAATGTCCCTTGTGATTGATATTCTATTTTATATAATATTAATAATGAAAATATTTTGTGACAAAAGATATTTTTAATAATGGGACAAGATCCATCTTAAATTTCATGTAAAATAAAATGTTCCATGTACTATATATATATAGTTTTTTATTTCCCATGAAATTTAAAAAAATTAACTCATGAAAGAAAAACAATTATGATAATAAAGAAAGGGAAATGGATATGTGTTAAATAAAGCCACAAAAATAAGATTTCTAACAAACGTTTTTCAAAAAGAAATCAACAAAATCGTACAAATATAGAAACCATAATTACATACAAGTTACAATAATTTCTTGATATAAATAGAGAAAAAATGTTTATTTAATATTTAATCACTTACCTTTTAGATGTTAGTTAATTTGATGTTGAATGACATGAGCTTTAAAAAACATAAATTTCTCACATACATAGTGAAGAGAATAAGGATGATCACGATTCATTGGTTGAAGATCCATGAACTCAGCTATATAAATATTTTCAAAAACATGATTGAATTTTGTGGATGGTTATATGTTAGGAATGGGTGTAAGCACAAACTTGAAAAGTTTTTAGTGGGATGGGAAAATTTGTGGAAATCCAAAATTCAACTAAATAATCAAATGAAAGGGTAAAATGACAAATTTCAATATAAATATGCATCTGACATGACTTTTTCTATTAAAGAATTGATTCAAATGTTTGAAGGGCCTCCTAATACATAGAAATGTTTCTGTTTTCAAGTATCTATATTTTGTTTATGATTATGTTTTTTTCTTAGGATTAAAAGGATGTATTTAAAAAATTTCATACATTGGATTACGTGGGAGATTTTAACCCATGAGAAAATGATACAATAATAAAGATATCTGCCCACTCATAGAAATTTATGGCATAAACTTACCTGAAAGTAAAAGAGATAAATTCTTGTCATGAAAACACAACTACCCTTCTTTAATCCCTCAATTAATTTTCTTTTTCTTTCTCTCTTTCATCCCCTTTTATTCTTCTTTTTCTATACTTATTATGTCGTATCCCTATTATAACACACAAATCTTTCTCTTCTTGGTCACCTTCTTCCCCCTATCCTTCTCTAACACCCAATTTTCCATGTCCAATTCTTGATGTGTCACTTCACCCCCTCAATTTTGTCTTCTATCTATTCTACCCTTCTACTTAAAATCTCCCCCATCTACTTTCACCTTTACCTGGAGAATGTTAATTCTAATATTATCTGTAGTTCCTACCATCCCCTTCATATTCTTCTGTTTCACTCTCCCAATATATCCTTCCACACCCCACCTATGATCTCTCCCATAACTCCGATCCTTTGAATAAGGTCCCTCTTTTCTAGGGTTTCTAATGGATTCTGATCAAGGCTCATTATTTTTATGTGTGGATCGATAATTTTTGAGCTCTCGATAAAACATGTTGAGCTCCTTGAAGGATTTTGAATCCCGTCTGAGGAACGATGACACTGCCTGTGAGGCCCTGTTCTCTGATGAAACAAACATTGAAGGAACCTTCGCCCCCTTCAAGACTGGTATGGATATAGAATATTTCACCGTCACCAATATAGTCTTCATGTGTCTAGGGTTTTGAAGATCACTTTCGTCGGTGTGAGAAAACCAGTAGGCACAAAGTGAGTTTGTAGAGTGTGCTAGGTTTTGTGAGAATAAGAATCAGACATTAGTTTTGGGAATTGTTGATGATGACTACACTGTGAGGGAATGGACGAGAAAACTATGCTACAACTAAATGATGGTGATACAAGCTACCAACAACGATCTGCTTGCAGAATGGGCTTTCAATCGATGATCACAACACTAGAGAATATGGGAAGAAGAGTCGGAGACGTCGAGGTGGTTTGAAAGCGCAGACATATTGGTGGAGTAATTCTTAAAATTATTGTTTTTTTTCACCAGGACAGGTAGAAACATGTTTAAAAATAATGTCATTTTATTAAAAAATACTGAAATAATTCCTTCGGTGTACTATTTTTTTAAATAATGTCTCCATAGGACACCAAAATTATATATGTATAAATAATGCAAGAATCCACATCCCTTAACTGAGCCTTCAAGTTGTGTTTTAAAATTATATATGTTATTCTTTAAATTACAACAAATTTAAATTAAATGATTTTAATTTATATAATTTAAAATATTCAAGTTATTTATTTTGAATATTCAAATTATATATTTTATATATATTAATCAATCCATTGATTTTAAAAAAATCATGGTATTTGTTTTAAATTTTTTATTAAAATAATTATTTTCAATGCTCATGTTATTTATCTTAAAATTTTGATATTTGAAAATCAAAAACTGAATACAAGTATTAAATATGTAAAATAATGTTTTAAAAAAATTAAATAAAAAACTTGGATAAGAAAATTGAATAATTTCAATACTTTATTCGAGTTAATTATATAAAAAAATTAAAATAATTTGAATTTTTAAAATAAATACATAAGTAGAATATTCTCAGATAAATAAGTTGAATAAAAATTTAAAATACCATGGATATTTAAATAATTAAATAAATAACTTGAATAAAAAATAGAATTGTTGGAATATCTTATAAAAGTCATTTAATTTCAAAAACAATATTAAATATTTTAAAATAAATAAATAACTTCAATATTTTTAAAATAGGTAAATTTTTTAAAATAATTATGTTGAATAAATAATTTAAATAGTAATAATATTTTTTTTAAAATTAAATAAATAACATCAATATAAATATTAAACGACAAGAATATTTTCAGAAATATTAAATAAATAAACTGAATAAAAAATTAAATACTTTTAGTATCTTAGTAAAGATATTTATTTTTAAAAAATAAAATATATTTAATATTTTAAAATAAATAAATACCTTAAATATTTGGAAATAATGGGTCTTACACAGGTAAATTATTTCTTGTTAAAACCACTAAAAATTAAGAGTGTTTTGGTTTCTTGATACAAAAATTAAAAATCAAAGTGTTAAATTGAAACCATTCAAAGATCATGAGGGAAGGAGACATAGAGATCCATTTTGGGGTTATTATTGAACTCATTTATCAATATCTTATATTTTGTCTTTTATTTTTTTTCCACTTTAACACCCCAAAATTTAGTTATCATTTTAATTATTTTAATTCCATCAAATTTAATTTAATTTCTAAAAACATTTAAATTCCAATTCACCACACCTCTTACCATCACTATTAGGACCAACAAGCACTATATAGGGTGGTTCCTTCATACATAATACATATACAAAGGCATGATGATGGACCACATATTTGTATGTGTTTGTTTCCCCATGTGTCACATCCCTCGATTACATTATTTTGGTAAATAATATAATGGAAACATTTTTTTCGTTAAATTTTTTATAAAAAACATCATTTTTAAAAATTACTCACCTTGAAACCTCTGGCCTGGACCAAGCATAATCATGTTTTTTTAATCATTTATTTTTTTTTGTTTTATATATATATATATATATATTACAAAAAATTTTATATTATTTATGTATTTTGATATTGAATTTTATTTTAAATAAATTATTATGAAAATATTTCTTAAAATCTCAAACAAATTTCCCTTTCAAATATGAATGACCTTTAACATCTTTTCATGTTATTTGATATGTGATTCAAGTCACACTTTTCCAATATTGGAATATTAATATTATAATGTATGAATAATTAATAATAACATGTTATTAATAATTAATGCTAAAATTCATAATATAATTAATAATAATAATTCAATTAATAGAATTAATTTAGTTTCGGTAGAGGAAATTTCAAACCACAAACACACACACATTCAATCACCTCAATGTGTTAAAATTCATCTTTCTCAACAAGTGTCATGACCCTCTCTCTCTCCTAGGATACCTCAATGAAAGAAGATATATAATGAGCCCCAAATGACACATCCATTCGGCCTCGTGTTGCAGACTAGCCTCGCGGGTATACAAAATCTCATAAACTATAACCAAACAACTCTATAAGATAATATAAAATTAAACCCAAAACCATATCATACTACATTATCAAAACTAAACAAATACAATAAAAGATTCCAAGTAAAAATGAAAAAGTCCATTCTATAGCAGTGTCTCAACATCAGCTCCAAACCCCAACCTCATAAGGTCCATTCCAACATAGTCTCCAAAGTCCTCCCAAAAACCTAGAAACCTGAGAAACAATTAATATACATTTGATGAGCATAACATGTATACTAAATAATTTTATACCCAAAGTCACAAGTAAAATTCAATTTCACACGTATACAATTAACATGTATAGCATGGTCGCAAGTGCACATGTGAGAAGATCTTGATAATACGCTAGTGAAAAAACAACAGAACCAAAAATCACCCATACAGGTCAACTAACAAATATCAGTATCACCATAACATTCTCACAAAATCACACATCCAATATAATAATATATAATTGATATCATAATAATGATAGGTTATCTGGTACCACTTCCACACTAATTTTTTGCTCTCACTAACCAATGTCAAATGTTTGGTTCTTCAATCCCTTCCGTACATACCACATCACATTACACCTGGAGACACCTCGACCACCTGTGATGTGGGTCAGAACACATCTCTTCCAAACCCTCCCTTTCAAGGTCTAGGATCTTATTCCATCATTAGGCTTCACCATATAACATCTCACCCATAGACAGCGGGACCCACACATCATGTCTGATCACAACCACAACAACTACATCACACCCGAAGACACTTGGATCATCACTAAACATCTCACCAACGGATAGCTTAGCCATCATTTTTGAAGGAAGAGTGGGGAAAATGGGGAAGTAATCCATCCAAATCACAACCAACATAGATATTGGGGGAAACACCCGAAACCCAAAAAATGGGTTTTTGTATGGTTGTCCTACTTGGTTGGGGTGCATTAAAAAGTAACATAAACATACAGGGTATATAGATAACAAAAAATACCCAACCTATGAGTTAACATCAATTTCATTAGCACACACCACATCTCCACCACCATACCACACATATTGTCACAATCGCTACCACCACTATACACAACACCACACAACCACCACATAGAACCACGCAATTCCACTTTTAATTACCATCCACCTCATTGACATTTACATCACCCATTATTTTACTATTATATATATATATATATTCCATTTACCATACATCTATTTCTATCCCATCTTATTTATTTACCAGCCCATTTCATTTTGATTTAATGAATCAATTTATTACCTGATTAACCAGAACACTAAGAAATCCATGCAACACAACAAGTGGACCAACAAACAACCATCACCACAACTCCATGTGTCCTCCATCATTGTCACACCACATCGACCAAGTCATCTCACCACAAAACATTTGTGTCCTCCATAATCGTTGTACGACATTGATACATATTATAATGTCAATTTTAATATTAATTAAATGAATATTCATAGTGGAAATAGACATAATAAATTTAAGAAATTATGCCTATTGAGTTTGATGTGTAGCAGAAAATAAATAATTGAGGCATAAAATAAAAGAAGAATAAAACACGATTTCAAAAAGGAGTTTGGAAATAACTCGATGTGAGCACTTACATCTGATCCCCTCGGGTTGAGAGATTTTTGCATTATTAACTTGATATTTATGGTGACCAAGAAAGATATCCCTCACAATTCATGTTGTGATCACCCTCTTGAAATTTCTCGATAGTCACGGAACTTTTCTATCACTTTTGTGGTAGTGAGCACATGTTGTGGAAGTAAATAAGAAGAAGAAGGTTTTCTTCATGCAAAACCATTACAAAGACCCTATCTAATATATCTAATGGACTTGTTATAATAATATTAGAGACTGAGAGATGATGGAATAAGGGGGCCTAAGAGATTGGTGAAAAATTTTAGTTCACTGTCAAATAATTTTTAGATTAGGGAGAATTCACTAGAGATTGGTTATTAGTGAAACTTTGATCAAGGATCATGTATACAATTGAAGCATTGTTTGTAACTAGGATGTGTCTGATTATTCCATGCCACCATGGAGGCCTATTTATAGGCTCCAAATCTCTAGAAACCTTCTGGAATTTGATTGGGTTTATTGAAGTCATAGAAGGCTGAATTTAATTTAAATTTGAGGATAATAAATTCATTTTCCGATTGATTTCCTCGATGCCACCGGCTACCCAGTGGTACACCTTAAACTCACTACTTATAGAAATACTCCATTGGCTAGCTGCTACTGGCCAATGGCTGGCCAATAGCCTTTTGACGGAATTAATTGATTCTTTATCTATCATCAGCTAGTTGGTGCTCCACCACTGGTTGGCCGGTGGACTTCCTCTAGGAATAAACTCCTTTATATATGGCCTTGAATACCCTGTGGCATACACCGACTAACCAATACTTCCAATAGTTCTATATTTTTTACCTTTTCCTTTCAAGATGATTCCAAAGGATTTAAAAGTTTCAAGAATTCTTTACATGTGATTTCATTACATCAATCAATACTTTAACAATATCTTTAAAGTCACTTCATTGAATTCAATAAGGATCCTTAAATGTCTTTGAATTAGATCACTAGGTCCATTAATAAATGAGTAAAACTAAAAAATGTGAGAATAAAATTAACTCAAATTAATTTTTTAGAAACACAAAAGAGTGTTTATTATCCTAAAAATACCGTGAAAAATATATACAACACAGATAATCTTAACAAGACTCTAGCTTCCACAATATATGTGTCTCTTGATATTCAAACAGTAATCCCTTCATACGTCCTATTTAACATTGATTTAAAATCCACTAATATATTAAGTGTTATATAGTAAACATGTTAAACATGATCCCTAGAAATTATGGGCAACATATCCTGATCACTTTAACTTAGCATGAACACTTTAGCTTGGCTGCCAACCTGGTAACCCCTTGGTTTTACCGAACATTTGAACCTTTAGTGCTCTATCATAACACCATCAGAAGATATAAACTACAAATTATTATGGAGATACTTGAGAGACCTTGTTACCATTATCTATGCACAGCATTGATGCACCTTTTGTAGACCATTTTTTGATAAATAGGATCAATGAACAAACATCTGGTGAACTAATAAAGACTTCACCTCCCAAAATAATGTACAGTGAGTTTAAATGTAATACATAATATATTACATAATTATGGATATGGCAATAGATAATATATATATTATTATATATAAAGAATATTATAAATTATAAAATATAAATTACAAATGTTTTCTGCTTTATAAATCACATAAAAAATATAAAATTGAAATGTATTATTAACACACACAAATATATAATCTATTACAATTCAATTTTTTAAGATGAAAAATGAAAACTAGTACAGTCATGAATATGGGTTTTTCTAATAATCAAACCATGTAGAAAATAAATGTCCATAATTTATGTTTTTCTATTTCTATATAGATATATTATCCCACCCAAAAAAATATGTGTGTGCTATATATATATAGTTTTTTATTTTACATGACATTTCAAAAATGATCTTCTGACAAAAAAATCATGAGAATAAATAAAGGGAAAGTGATACATGTTAAATAAATCAACATAAATAAGTGGAATAATAAAAAAAATCAAAAAGAAATATAGAAAATTGTATGTATATAGAAAGAATAAGTACTTACAAGTTAAGATAATTTTTTGATATAAATAGAAAAAAAAACAATTTTTATTTAATATTTATTTACGTTCCTTTTCTATGTTATGGAATTTGATATTTAATGACATGAGCTTTAAAAAATTGAAAGCACTCACATACATGGTGAAGAAAATATGGATGATCATGATCCATTGGTAGAAGATCCATGAACTCAAATATATAAATATTGTCAAAAAAAAACTTGATTAAATGTTTTTGGATGGTTGAATGTTAGGAATGGATGCAATCAAAACATTGAAAAGATTTGGAATAGGATGGGAAATTATTTTGAAATCACAAACTCAACAGCATTCTCAAATGAAAGATCAAAATGAAACTTTTCAACATCGATATTCCTTGGATATGACATGTTCTGTTGAATAATTGATGCAAATGTTTGAAGGGCCTCCTAATACATAAAACTTATTTTGTATCAAGTATTTGTATTATGTTTATTCATATGTTTTTTCCTTATGTGTGAAGGGGTGTATTTAAAATATTACAATAATTGGATCATAGGGGAGATGTGAACCCATCAAAAAAGGATGTAACAACAAACCAATCTACCAATTCATAGAAATTTAGGGAGTAAAAATAACTAAAACTAAAAAGAGAAATTCTTAGCCTGAAAACATAGTTACCCTTCTTGAATCCCTCCATTAATATTTATTTCTTTTCTATACTTCTTCCCTTTTTCCTCTTATTTTGTTAAACTAATTATGTCGGCTCCCTATTCTACCACACCATCCATCCTCTTCTTGGTCTCCTTACTACCCCTTTCCTACCCTGACACTTGATTTTCCATGTTCAATCCCTGATGTGCCGCTTTCCACCCTCTCACTTTCTTCTTCCATATATTCTCGCCTTTTACTTATAATATCCCCCCATATTATCTTGTCTCTACCTAGAGCATGACAATTACAACATTATCTGAATTTCCCACCATCCCATTCATGTTCTTTTCTTTCACTCTCCCAGAAGCTCTTTCTCCACCCCAGTTGTAATCTCTTTCATAACCCCAATCCTCTGAATCACACCCCTCTTTTCTAGGGTTCCTAATGGCTTCTGAACGAGCTTCATTGTTCTTGTGCATTGACCAGTAATTTTTGAGCTCTTGATAAATCATGTTGACCTCCTCGAAGGATTTCAATGCTTGTATGAGGAACGATGACACCTCCTATGAGGCCCTATTCTCCGAGGAAACAAAAATTGAAAGAAGCTTCACCTCTTTCAGGGTCGATATGGATTTGGAAGATGTCACTATCACTGATACAATCTCTATGTTTCTAGGGTTTTGAAGAGGTCTATGCGCAAGTGTTATAAAACTAGTAGGAAAAGGGTGAAACATCAGTGTGTTCTAGGGTTTGTGAGAATAATATTAAAATATGAGTTTTAGAAATTTATTAAAATGACTATATTGTGAAGGAAGGGATGAGAGAACTGTGCTGTAACTAAATAATGGCGAGATAAGCTTCCAACACCGATCTTCTTACATAATGGGAAACAGATCGATGATCACAATGCCAGATAATATCTGTAGAAGAAGAAGAGGTGACACTAAGGGGGTGAAAAAGCATAAACATATTGTTGGATTAATTCTTAAAATTGTTTTATTTTTTTACTAGGAAAACCAGATACAGGATTAAAAATAATGTGTTTTTATTAAAAAAAATACAGAAATAATGGCTTCGGTATACTATTTTATGAAATAATGTCCCCAAAGGATATACAGTTTTTATATATATATAAATAATGAATGAAGTTGTATCCCTTAACCGAGCCTTCATGTTGTGTTTTAAAAATATATATGATATTATTTAAATTATAAAATATTTAAATTAAATGATTCTAATTTAAATATTTTAAAATATTCAAGTTATTTCATTTGAATATTTAAATTATCTACTTTAATTTTTTTAGTCAATTCATTGATTTTAAATATTAATGGTATTTATTTTAATTTTTTTAATCAAACCATTTCTTTACAATGATCATTAAAATAAGAAAACCTTGATATTTCAAAATAAAAAAGTTGAAAAAAATATTTAAAAAGGTGAATATTGTTTCCAAAAAACTAAATAAATAACTTAAATAAAAAATTCAATAATTCGAATACTTTCTTTGAGTTAATTTTTTAGAAATTTAAAATAATTTGAATATTTTGAAATAAATACATGACATGATTATTCTAAAATAAATAAGCTGAATAAAAATATTAAATAACGTGAAAAATTTAAAAAAATTAATAAACTAACTTGAATAAAAAACTAAATTATTTGAATATCTTATTAAATAAATTTAATTTTAAAAAATAAATTAATTTGAATATTTTAAAATAATTAAATATTGAATATATTTAAAAAAACAAGAATATTTTTTAAGACCATAAGGTAAATAAAAATAGAAATAATAGGAATATTTTAAAAATATTAAATTAGTAACTTGAATAAAAACATTAAACAACATGAATATATCCAAAAAAATTAAATTAATAACCTGAATAAAAAAATTTAAAAAAATATATTATTTTATTAAATTTATTTATTTTAAAAAATTAAAAATAATTTGAATATTTTAAAATAAATAAATAACATGAATATTTTTAAATATTGGGTCTTACACCTGTAAATTGTTTATTTATAGATTCACTAAAAAGTAAGAGTGTTTTGGTTTCTTGGAGCAAACATTAAAAAAAGGTATAAATCAAAACCATTTAAAGATCCTCAGGGAAGGAGAAATAGAGTTCCAGTCGTGTATTGCTGTTTAACTCATTTATAAATATTTTTTGATTTTTCTTTTAAATTTTCTTTCACTTTAACTATATTAAATTTAGTTGTTGTATTAGTTATTTTAATCCCATTAAATTTAATTAATTTCTGAAAATCTTTTCAAATTCAATTCACCCCACTTATTACTATATTTATTAGGACCAACAGGCAATGTCTTGGGAGGTACCTTCATGCATCATACATATACAAAGGCACGATCTTGGACTACATCTTTGTATGTTTGTTTTTTCTCACATTCTACATCCCTTGACTTTATTATTTTGGAAAATAATATAGTGAAAATATTTTTTAGGTAAATATGTTATAGAAATATGTTTTTTAAAAATTACTCCTTAATCACACCATGAAACCTCAGTCAAGACCATTCTGAGTCATGTTTTTTATCTTTTATTTTATTTTATTATATATATATATATTATAATATTTAAGTATTTCGATATTTAGTGTTATTTTAATTAAATTATTATGAAAATATTTTTTAAATATCATACAAATTTTACTTTCGTAAAAGAATGATCTTTTACAGCCTTTAATGTTTTTTGATATGTGATTCAAGTCACTATTTTCCAACATTGGAATATTAATATAATAATATATGAATAATTAATAATAATAATACAATTAACACCAATTAATTTATTTTAGGTAGAGGAAATTTCAAACCTCAAACACACACCTTCTCAATCACCTCAATGGGTCAAACTTCATCCCTCCCCACAAGTGTCATGAACCTCTCCCTCCAAAGATACAACAATGAAAGAAGAGATATAGTTACCCCCAAATCTCTCCTCTAGTATATAACATCCCACCATTTTATCACAAAAAATTTCATTTACATTATACAAAACCGAGGATCTTTAAGGTTTAGTGTCTTGGAAACCAAGAACTTAATACATGACAACATAAAAACTTATTCTTAAACACTTGAAAGGATTATTCATTGTTCATCCTAAGTTCATTACAGCATCTCATGACCTAGGAGAATACATCAAAGGAACGGGTGAGTAGAATGCCCAATAATGGAAACAAGGGAAAAAATTTACATGTAAACTTGAGATATATCAAAAAGTCATGAAAAAAAACTTTAAGGCATGAGAAAGAGTTCATGAGGCATATCATAATAAAAATAATGTGTTTCATAACTAGAAGATGTGTCTAAAAAGTTTAACATATACAATCATGAAAATATCACCAAGGTAAACACCAAGGTTTCATTTGAAAATTACCAAGGTAAACCCCAAGGTATCGTTAAAATTGTAATCGTTAGAGATTACATCATTACCCAATGCATTGGAGAGCTATCTGGGCGCACAGTTAAATTTTCCTTTATTATCATGTGATCCAAATATATCATAATCAAAAATTTCATAAATATCCCATATATCATAAAATAAATTGTTTTCATTTCATTATCATAACGTTTTAAAAACTGTTTTTAAGACATGATCTTTACGTCACTTTAAACCAACAGAAAAGGAAAGCAGGTCTCATGTATGTAAATCCCAGAATTTAAAATAGAAAATTTTTATATATATGTGAATACCCCTTTATAATAAAGAGCTTTGAGTATTCACTAAATAAAATAAATGAATTTGAGAAAAAGAGATATACATATTGAGATGAAAATTCTTCAGCATAACGACTATGTTACATGGTTTTAGAAAACCTTGAAAAGAGAGGGGACATGGGTCACCCACTCATAAATGATCCATAAAACAGTATAGGGAAAAAATATAAAGGGTATAAGAACATGGTAATTAAATTTTAAAGATATACCATATGAAATGAAAAACATGGAATGAAGACAAAAATAAGATTTCTCTTATGAAAATCCGGCAACCTAACGACATCACTTAAAACGTTAAAAAAATAAATTGACGAGATCGAATAGGGTATCTCATAATATGAACATAAAATATCATTATGATAAATATAGAGATAATAACCCAACATAATAAAAATGAACTTGAAAGACTTGACAAGAAAGTATAACTTTGAAAAAACGAGAAGGGCGAAAGAATTCCCTTAAAAATTCGGCAGCCTAACGGTGCCACTTAAACATTCTTAAAATGAATTGATGAGAGAAAGATGGGGTATCTCATCATATGAACATAAAAAGTAAAGTAGGATGAATATAAAATAAAATCCCCAACATAAGAACATG
Organism: Viscum album; assembly: GCA_963277665.1. NCBI lineage: Eukaryota > Viridiplantae > Streptophyta > Magnoliopsida > Santalales > Viscaceae > Viscum > Viscum album. The sequence continues at coordinate 1,444,591,986 of OY728145.1, read as the reverse complement.
GATCTTAAAATAAATGACATAAAAGAGAGTACTTGGAAAGAAAGAGAGAGGTAGGATCCCTTACCTTAAAAAGTAACTCATAAAACTCGAAGGTTGGGACCTTGAGGGTTTGGGGGAACCTTGGGAGGAATCTTTGGGATGTTAAGGGACCAGAACTTCGTTGAGAAGGATTTTGGAATGGAAAGGATGAGAGAAAGGCTAGGTATTTATGGGGAAAGTGAGAGGACACGACATTAATGGCCAAGGGACACCTCATTGGTGTTATTGGCAAAACAAGTGGTATTTACTCATGGTATTGGCCACATGGGACACCTCGTACCTTATCTCACTATTCACAAGTCGACCATCATTTAAAATATATCATGACATCATCATGATGCATTCATGATGTCATTAAATATAATGAAACCCTAAAACTGTATTTTTACTATTTACTGAAAATTCAACTTTTTCAGAAAACTCCAAAAAAATTATCTTAACATAATATCAATGATCTGAATTCAAAAATAAACTCCATTTTATAAAAATAATTTTCTACATATTTTTAATTTAATTTTTAAATAAAAACACTATTCTCCAAAAATTCATTTTTTTCAGAAAAATCCCCAAAATTACATTAACATAATATCGATGCTATAAGTTCAAAAATAAATTCAATTCTATAAAAATAATTTTATAAATAATTTTGATTTAATTTTTAATTAAAAAACACTATTCAACCGGAAAAACTAATACTTGACTAGTAATTAATGAAACAATTATTTACCTATTCTATTGAATCACACTACTTAATCAAGGTGCCTAAATTATATTAATACTTTATTTAAGTGAGATTACTAATCCATTTGGTCACATTACTAATCCTAAGCATAAAATCACTATTCATAATTTACTATTCATCAAAAATCAGGTAGATCTTATTAGACTCTAAATTTCTTACTGAACACATTTGCAAAAGACCATTTTTTGAAAATCAGTACACATCATTAATTGTTTTAGGTTTACATAAATATTTTAAAATATCCTTTTTTTTCAAAATTCATCAATAAAATACATCCTATATTCATTCAAACATTTGAAAACTCACAAACTTCACCATAAGAAGAAAACACAATTTTATTTATAAAAAAGGATTACACGATGTAGCTATGGTCTCCTTACATAGCCCCTTATAACCCCAGCATTGGACCTAAGTGTAAGGTGTGCTAAGGTGAGAGAATCTGAGGGCGTCTCGGCCAACATCGCACGAGTAGTAATTTCTATCAGTTTGAACTTCTTGTGAAGGAGATTCCATTATAGCTTTACACGAAGAAGTTCGTCTTGGGTTTCATCTAGAGCAAAGCCCAGTGGTGCTACCTACTTCCCATGTTCTGTTAGATGGGCTTCGATCAGCCCAAGACTACTGGATGAGGCCATCGAATCGCCTTTCTATATTAATTTACCAAGATCACTTGTATATAGAGACAATAGTCGAAACATTCAGTTTCCAATGGTCATACCGACTAACGGTCATATAATAGTCAAAACCCAACAGTCTCATTTTAATTATACTCATTTTATTAAACGAAAGAAATTTGATGAGTGTGAAATAAAATAACCCACAAACTTAGGAAACAAGATTTATTCAAAATTTCTTGTCATTATAATCTTCCCCCCTTAAGAAATTGCGTCCTAGCAATTTTTAAAATTGGGTTTGGAAATTTCATTGAAAGTCCCACATCAAAAAAATAGTCATTAACACTATTAATTTAAAATAAATATAAGGAAGTACAAAGGTCAAATGAGTTAACCCATGCTAGAGTTACATGTAGGAAAACATGGAAATGGAATAGAAAACATAGGGTCACGTTAAGAGGGAGAGTGATAGAAAAACTGATTAGGAGAAAGATAACAATAAGAAATCACAAACTTATGATGGGTTAAACGGTATTTTATTTCCCTTTAGGAAACGTTAACAGACAACGTTTTTGTTTTACGTTCCTTTTCATAATTTTGAGGAATTCATTTACTACATAGAATAAAACCATAAAGAAATATACCTACCTTCAAGTAGAGTTTAATCTATAAATAAGTTTCTACCAAAACTAATCTTTTCTCCAAACAATGAGCATTCAAAACTACTTGGTCTCATCAAAAGAACAAGAATAATCTTCTAGATAATCACGTAATCCACAAAAGAAAAACTATCTATATTTAAACATTTATTCCAAAAATAGAAAGGGTATGATAATACAACTCTTCAAAAAGAAAGAACCCCAGAGGAAGAGAAACAACTTTAAATCTTCAAAGTTCCACGGTACAACCCAAAGTTCATCATAGACCATTCCATAAATAACTATCCTTAACATTCATCAAAATAGACCAAACTAAGATTGAAAGCCAAATACAAGAAGGATTTGATAACATAGTCTTCCAAAATAAACTTCATCGTTTATCTCCAAACAACATCAACCACTCCTAACATCTTATAAAAATATTAGCTAACCTAAACATATTTTCCCCAAGATAGGTTAATCATTTCCATAAGTAACCTATATTACCATAAGTTCACCTTAAATTCGTCGATTCTTCAAAATATAAGTCAACAATTATTCCTCGAAGAAAATACCGTAGTAATCTATTTAGATCGATCATATAGGGTTCCCAAAATAGTGAACGTCTTCCAAAATAATAATCACCTTTTAATCCCCTAATCATCCTTTTTTTCAAGAATAACAGCTTCACAACATCAACATGTGGTACATAACAAAAGATGTTTTTCTTAATGATATAGAACCATCTTAGGTAGTGACTCAATGTTCTTAGAAAACATTAAAGATATGCTCATAGGGCATGAACTAAAAAAACAACATGACATAGACAATTACTGCGAAGAAGTTACACGTACTTTAGTCATCATGATCCATCTCAGCATAAGACTGGCACTGTTCCCTTTTCCTTGAAGATTGTTGATGCTCATCATGCTTCGCATCCCTTCCAAGAGAGCATTGCCTTGGATAATGTCCAACTTCTCCACATTTACGACATTGAAAACTATAAGGTACATTAGATCGAACCTTATCTCTATCCATCACATTTTCCATTTTTTAAAGAAATTGGCTAATTTATGCCCTATAACCCCACACCTAAAACTTCTCCTGGTTCCTTTGTGACATTCTCCTTGGTGCCTCTTTACACACTTTTGCATAAAGGAAATTGGGTCTTCTTTCCCGTATCAACTTTATCAGATGAACCTCCTTGAGACTCTGTCTTCTTATTCCTTGATGAATTTGGGCATTCAACTAGGTACCAATTGTTAACTATGATTTTTGATAGTTATTTTGGCATAATCACAATATGTTCAACTTGATCTCTCGTCATCTCTATCACATTAATAGGGAAATTTTCACATTTACTATCACATTTGTTGTTGGGACATGTTATTTCATTTTCCGCCTTTAAATAAGAAAAGAAAGTATAATTAGGGGGATTAAATACTTAGAAAATATTCATGAAAAGGAAACTTAAATCATAGAAGGATAAACGTGTAGAAGAAAATTATACTAGAACTTGTGATCCCCTAGGTTCCAATCTAGGTTATCCATGAACATATATTCTTATGTGAATATTTATTTTATTTTATCTTTGTCCCTCTAATAATGGTTCATACTAAGCTTATGAATTTACCAAATCATGTCCCCTGGGAGTGTCATAACCAAGAGTGTAGAAAGGCTCGTTGTCATGTACCAGTTCCTGTTTGAGTCTATCTCAAAGTGGTGTTTTCGAGTTTTACCCCTATGTACATCTGTGCTAGATCCACCTCTACCTGCTCGTATCCAGACAAAGATTTATTTTTTTGGAACCCACTTACTCAATACTCACCAAAATACCAGGAAGATTTCCTATATTTAAACATTTCTATAGGGTTATTCCTAAAGTTTTCATATCCTAATTTCCAAAAATTACTCAACCATCCTTCGATACCAACTATGACATCCCACCTTTTTATCACATAAAATTTCATTTACATTATACAAAACCAAGGATCTTTAAGGTTTAGTGTCTTGGAAACCAGGATCTTAATAAATGAAAACATAAAACATTCTTCTTAAACACTTCAAAGGCTTCTTCATTATTCATCCTAAGTTCATTACAGCATCTCATGACCCGGGAGCATATATTAAAGGAAAGGGTGAGCAGAAGGCCCAGTAAGGGAAACAAGGGAACCAATTTACATTTGAACTTGAGATATATAAAAAATCCATGAAAAAGAACTTTAAGGCATGAAAAAAGTTCATGAGGCATATCATAATAAAAACCACGTGTTTCACAACATGAAGTTGTGGATAAAACATTTAACTTGGAAAATCATGAACATATCACCAAGGTAAACCCCAAGGTGTCATTTGAAAATTACAAAGGTAAACCCCAAGGTATCATTAAAATTGTAATTGTTAGAGATTACATCATTACCCAATGCATTGGAGATATATCAAGGCGCACCCTTAAATTTTCCTTTATTATCATATGATCCACATATATCATCATCAAAAATTTCATAAATATCCCATATAGAATAAAAGAAATGGGTTTCATTTCATAATCATAACATTTTAAAAACTGCTTTTAAGACATGATCTTTACGTCACTTTAAACCCACAAAAAAGGAAAGAAGGTCTCATGTATGTAAATCCCAGAATTTAAAATAGAAAATTTTGATATATATGTGAATACCCAAATATAAGAATGATCTTTGAGTATTCACTTAATAAAATAAAAGAATTTGATAAAAATAGAGAGACATTTTGAGAGGAAAATTCTACAGCATAACGACTATGTTACAGGGTTTTAGAAAACATTGAAAAGAGAGGGGAAATGGGTCACCCACTCATAAATGATCCATATAATAGTAGAGGTACATAATATAAAGGTTATAACAACATGGTAATGAAATTTGAAAGATATACCATATGAAATGATAAACATGGAAGGAAGACAAAAATAATATTTCTCTTATGAAAATTTGGCAGCCTAACGGTGTCACTTAAAACTTCAAAAAAAAATGAATTGACGAGATCAAATAGGGTCTCTCATAATATGAACATAAAAGATCAGTATGATAAATATAGTGATCATACCCCAACATAATAAAAAGGAACTTGAAATACTTGACATGAAAGTTGAACATTGAAAAAATGAGAAGGGTGAAAGAATTCCCGTAAAAATTCGGCAGCCTAATGGCGCCACTTAAACATTCTTAAAATTAATTGATGAGAGAAAGAGGGGGTCTCTCATAATATGAACATAAAAAGGACAGTAGGATGAATATAAAATAACATCCCCAACATAAGAACATGGATCTTAAAAGAAATGACATAAAAGAGAGTACTTGCAATGAAAGAGAGAGGTAGGATCTCTTACCTTAAAACGTAACTCTTAAAACTCGAAGGTTGGGACCTTGAGGGCTTGGGGGCACCTTGGGAGGACTCCTAGGGAGGTAAGGGGACTAAAACTTTTTGAGGAGTATTTTTGAATGGAAAGGATGAGATAAAGGCTTGGTATTTATAGGGAAAGTGAGGGGACAAGGCATTAATGGCCAAGAGACACCTCATTGGTGGTATTGGCAAAACAAGTGTTATTTCCTCATGGTATTTTCCACTTGGGACACCTCATACCTTATCTCACTATTCACAAGTTTACCATCCCTTAAAATATCTCAGGACATCATCATGATGCAGTCATGATGTCATTAAACATAACGAAACCCTAAAACTGTATTTTTATTATTTACTGAAAATTCAAATTTTTCAGAAAACTCCCAAAAATTTATCTTAACATAATATAAATTCTCTGAATTCAAAAATAAACACGATTTTATAAAAATAATTTTCTAAATTTTTTTAATTTAATTTTTAAATAAAAACACTATTCACCGAAAATTCATTTTTTTCAGAAAAATCCCCAAAAATTACCTTAACATAATATCGATTCTCTAAGTTCAAAAATAAAGTCCATTTTATAAAAATAATTTTCTAAATAATTTTAATTTAATTTTTAATTAAAAAACACTATTCACCCAAAAAAACTAATACTTGACTAATAATTAATGAAACAGTTATTTACCTATTTTATTGAATCACACTACAAAATCAAGGTGCCTAAATTATATTAATACTTTCTTTAAATGAGATTACTAATCCATTTGGTCACATTACTAATCCTAAGCATAAAATCACTATTCATAATTTATTATTCATCAAAAATCATGTTGATCTTATTAGACTCTAAATTTCTTACTGAAAACATTTGCAAAACATTATTTTTTGAAAATAATTACACATCATTAATTATTTAATGTTTACATAAATATTTTAAAATATCGTTTTTTTCAAAATTCATCAATAAAATACATCCTATATTCATTCTAACATTTGAAACTCACAAACTTCACCATAAAAAGAAAACACAATTTTATTTATAACAAAGGATTACACAACGTAGCTGTGGTCTCCTTACATAGCCCCTTATAACCCCAACATAGGACCTAAGTGTAAGGTGTGCTAAGGTGAGAGAATATGAGGGCGGCTCGGCCAACATCATACTAGTAGTAATTTCTATCAGTTTGAACTTATCGCGAAGGCGATTCCGTTCTAGGTTCACACGATGATGTTCGGCTTGGGTTTGGTCTAGAGCAAAGCCCAGTGGTGCTACCTCCTTCCCATGTTTTGTTAGATGGGCTTCGATCGGTCCAAGACTACTGGATGAGTCCATCGAATCATCTTTTTATATTAATTAACCAATATCACTTGTATTTAGAGATGGTAGTCTAAACATTCAGTTTCCAATGGTCATACGGACTAACGGTCATATAATAGTAAAAACCCAACAGTCTCATTTTAATTATACTCATTTTATTAAATGAAATTTTTTTGTTGAGTATGAAATAAAATAACACACAAAATTATGAAATAAGATTTATTCAAAATTTCGGGTAGTTACAATCTTCCCCCTTAAGAAATTGCATCCACGCAATTTTTAAAATTGGGTTTGGAAATTTCATTGAAAGTCCATCATTGGAAAAAGAGTCAGTAACACTATTAATTTAATAGAAATAAAAGGAAGTACAAAGGTCACATGAGTTAACCCATAATAGGGTTCCATGTAGGAAAACATGGACATGGAAGAGAAAACAAAGGGTCACGTTCTGAGGGAGAGTGATAGAAAACATGATTAGGAGAAAGTTGACAACAAGAAATCACAAACTTATGATGGGTTGAATGGTATTTGATTTCCCTTTAGGAAATGTTAACAGTCAACATTTTTGTTTTACGTTCCTTTTCATAATTTTGAGTAATTCATTTACTACATATAATAAAACCATAAAGAAATATACATACCTTCAAGTAGAGTTTAATCTTTTAATAAGTTTCTACCAAAACTAATCATTTCTCCAAAAGATGAGCATTCAAAACTACTTGGTCTCATCAAAAGCACAAGAATAATCTTCTAGAGAATCACGTAATCCACAAAAGAAAAACTATCTATCTTTAAACATTTATCCCAAAAACAGAAGGGGTAAGATTAAACAACTCCTCAAAAAGAAAAAACCCCAGTGAAAGGGAAACTACTTTAAATATTCAAAGTTCCATGGTACAACCCAAAGTTCATCATAGACCATTCCATAAATTTCTATCCTTAGAATTCCTCAAAATAAACCAAACTTAGATTGAAACCCAAATACAAGGAGGATTTGATAACATAGTCTTCCAAAATAAACTTCATTGTTCATCTCTAAATAACATCAACCACTCCTAACATCTTATAACAAAGGTAGCTAACCTAAACATATTTTACCCAAGATAGGTTAATCATTCCCATAAGTAACCTATATTACCATAAGTTCACCTTAAATTCGTCGATTCTTCAATATATATTTCAACCTTTATTCCTCAAAGTAAATACTGTAGTAATATATTTACCTCGATCATATAGGGTTCCCAAAATAGTGAACGTCTTCCAAAATAATAATCATCTTTTAATCCCTTAATTATACTTTTTTTTCAAGAAGAACAGCTTCACAACATCAACATGTGGTACATAACAATAGATGTTTTCCTTAATGATATAAAACCATCTTAGGTAGTGACTCTATGTTCTTAGAAAACATTAAAGATATGCTCATATGGCATGAACTAAAAAAACAACATGACATAGAAAATTATTGCTAAGAAGTTACATGTACTTTAGTCATCATGATCCATCTCAGCATATGACTTGCATTGTTCCCTTTTCCTTGATGATTCTTGATGCTCATCATGCTTATCATCCCTTCCAAGAGATCATTTCCTTAAATAATGTCAAACTTCTCCACATTTACGACATTGAAAATTATAAGGTACATTAGATCGAACCTTATCTATATTCATCACATTTTCCATTTTTTTAAAGCAATTGGCTACTTTATGCCCTATCACCCCACACTTAAAAAATCTCCTGGTTCCTTTGTGACATTCTCCTTGGTGCCTCTTTCCACACTTTTTTCACAAAGGAAATTGGGTCTTATTTCGCTTATCAACATTATCATATGAACCTACTTGAGACTCATTCTTTTTCTTCCTTGATGAGTTTGGGCATTCAACTAGGTACCAATTGTTAACTGTGATTTTTGATAGCTGGTTTGGCATAATCACAAAATGTTCAACTTGATCTCTCATCACCTCTATCACATTAATATGGAAATCATCACATTTACTATCACATTGGTTTTTGGGACATGTTCTTCCATTTCCTGCCATTAACTAAGAAAAGAAAGTATAATTAGGGGGCTTAAATACATAGCCAATAATCATGAAAAGGAAACATAAGGCATAGAAGGATAACCTTGTAGAAGAAAAGTATACCCTAACTTGTGATACCCTAGGTTCTAATCTAGGTTATCCATGATCATATATTCTTATTTTAATCTTTATTTTATTTTAACTTTGTCCCTTTAATAATGGTTCATACTAAGCTTATGAATTTACCAAATCATATCCCTCGGGAGTATCAGAACTAAGAGTGCAGCAAGGCCCGTTGTCATGTACCAGTTCCTGTTCGAGTCTAGCTCAAAGAGGTGTTTTCTGGGTTTACCCCTATGTACATCTATGTTAGAGCCACCTCTACCTGCTCATATCCAGACAAGGATTTATTTGTTTGGAACCCACTTACTCAATACTCACTAAAATACCATGAAGATTTCCTATATTTACACTTTTATATAAAGTTATTTCTAAAGTTTTCACATCCTAATTTGCACAAATAACTAAACCATCCTTCGATACCAACTATAAAATACCACCTTTTTATCACATAAAATTTCATTTAATTTATAAAAAACCCAAGGATCATAAAGTTTAGTGTCTTGGAAACCAGGAACTTAATACATGACAATATAAAACATTCTTCTTAAACTCTTGAAAGGATTATTCATTGTTCATCGTATGTTCATTATAGCATCTCATGACCTGGGAGCATACATTAAAGGAAAGGGTGAGGAGAAGGCCCAGTAAGGGAAACAAGGGAAACAATTTACATGTGAACTTGAGATATATCAAAAAGTCATGAAAAAGAACTTTAAGGCATGAGAAAGAGTTCACGAGGCATATCATAATAAAAATAACGTGTTTCATAACTTGAAGATGTGGCTACAACATTTAACTTATACAATCATGAACATATCACTAAGGTAAACCCCAAGGTGTCATTTGATAATTTCCAAGGTAAACCCCAAGGTATCGTTAAAATTGTAATCGTTAGAGATTACATCATTACCCAATTCATTGGAGCGCTATCTGGGCACGCCCCTAAATTTGAATTTATTATCATGTTATCCACATATATCATCATCAAACAGTTCATAAATACCCCATATATCATAAAAGAAATGGGTTTCATTTCATAATCATAACATTTTAAAAACTGCTTTTAAAACAAGATCTTTACATCACTTTAAACCCACAGAAAAGGAAAGTAGGTCTCATGTATGTAAATCTCAGAATTTAAAATAGAAAATTTTTATATATATGTGAATACACCTGTAGAATAATTATCTTTGAGTATTAACTTAATAAAATAAAATAATTTGAGAAAAAGAGAGAGACATTTTGAGACAGAAATTCTGCAGCATAACCGCTATGTTACAGGGTTTTAGAAAACATTGAATAGAGAAGGGACATGGGTCACACTCTCATAAATGATCCATAAAACTGTAGAGGGACAGAATATAAAGGGTATCAGAACATGGTAATGAAATTTTAATGATATACCATAAGAAATGAAAAACATGGAAGGAAGACAAAAATAAGATTTCTCTTATGAAAATTCGGCAGCCTAACGACGTCACTTAAAAAATCAAAAAAAAATTGAATTGACGAGATCGAATAGGGTCTCTCATCATATGAAAATAAAATATCAGTATGATAAATATAGTTATAATACCCCAAAATAATAAAAATGAACTTGAAAGACTTGACATGAAAGTAGAACTTTGAAAAAACGAGAAGGGTGAAAGAATTCCCTTAAAAATTCGGCAGCCTAACGGCGCCACTTAAACATTAATAAAATGAATTGATGAGAGAAAGAGGGGGTATCTCATCATATGAACATAAAAAGTACATTAGGATGAATATAAACAAACATACCCAACATAAGAACATGGAGCTTAAAAGAAATGACATAAAAGAGAGTACTTGGAAATAATGAGAGAGGTAGGATCCCTTACCTTAAAACGTAACTCTTAAAACATGATGGTTGGGACCTTGAGGGCTTGGGAAAACTTTATGAGTACTCCTTGGGAGGTAAGGGGACCAGAACTTCGTTGAGTATGATTTTGGAATGGAAAAGATTAGAGAAAGGCTTGGTATTTAAAGGGAAAGTGAGGGGACAATGCATTAATGGCCAAGGGACACCTCATTGGTGGTATTGGCAGAACAAGTGGTATTTCCTCATGGTATTGGCCACTTGGGACACCCCATACCTTATCTCACTATTCAAAAGTCGACCAGCTCTTAAAATATCTCATGACATCATCATGATTCAGTCATGATGTCATTAAACATACCGAAACCCTAAAACTGTATTTTTACTATTTACTGAAAAATCAACTTTTCCAGAAAACTCCCCAAAATTTATCTTAACATAATATCAATGCTCTGAATTCAAAAAAAACTTCATTTTATAAAAATAATTTTCTAAATATTTTTAATTTAATTTTTAAATAAAAAAACTATTCACCAAAAATTCATTTTTTCAGAAAAATCCCCAAAAATTACTTTAACATAATACAGATGCTCTAAGTTAAAAAATAAATTCCATTATATAAAAATAATTTTCTAAATAATTTTAATTTAATTCTTAATTAAAAAACACTATTCACTGAAAAAACTAATACTTGACTAATAATTAATGAAACAGTTATTTACCAATTTTATTGATTCACACTACTTAATCAAGGTGCTTAAATTATATTAATACTTTATTTAAGTGAGATTATTAATCCATTTGGTCACATTACTAATCCTAAGAATAAAATCACTATTCGTAATTTACTATTAATAAAAAATCAAGTTGATCTTATTAGACTCTAAATTTCTTACTAAACACATTTGCAGAAGACAATTTTTTAAAAATCATTACACCTCAATAATTATTTAGGGTCTACATAAATATTTTAAAATATCATTTTTTTTCAAAATTCATCAATAAAATACATCCTATATTCATTCGAACATTTGAAAACTCACAAACTTCACCATAAGAAGAAAACACAATTTTATTTATAACAAAGGATTACACAACGTATCTGTGGTCTCCTTACATAGCCCCTTATAACCCCAGAATAGGACCTAAGTGTAAGGTGTGCTAAGGTGAGAGAATCTGAGGGCGGCTTGGCCAACATCGCACTGGTAGTAATTTCTATTAGTTTGAACTTATCGCGAAGGCGATTCCGTTCTAGGTTCACACGATGAAGTTCGGCTTGGGTTTGGTCCAGAGCAAAGACCAGTGGTGCTACCTCCTTCCCATGTTTTGTTAGTTGGGCTTCGATCGGTCCAAGACTACTGGATGAGTCCATCGAATCATCTTTTTATATTAATTAACCAAGATCACTTGTATTTGGAGACAATAGTCTAAACATTCAGTTTCCAATGGTCATACGGACTAACGGTCATATAATAGTCAAAACCCAACAGTCTCATTTTAATTATACTCATTTTATTAAATGAAATTTTTTTGTTGAATATGAAATAAAATAACACACAAAATTAGGAAACAAGATTTATTCAAAATTTCGGGTCGTTACATAGTAGGCCTTGTGTTAGAGACTAGAACCAAGGGTATAAAATATATATTAAATAATCAAAAAACAACTCCACCAGATAATATAAAAGTAATCCCAAAACCATTTCATAATGCATGATAAAAAATAAACTAACACAATGAAAGTCTCCAAGTAATTACCAAATACCCAGTTCTATACAAGTGACTAAACAACAACTCTAAATTCCAAGTTCGTAACGACCCTTCCATCTTGGTCTCCAAAGTCATGCCAAAGACCTGGAAGTATAAAAAACGATTCTTATACATTGGATGAGCATAACATGTATACTAAATAGTGGCATACTCAAGGTCTCAAGTGCACAAGTTAGGAGAGCTTGCTAATTCGCCAGTGAACAAACTATTGAACGAAGAAGAACCAATACTGGTCATATAACCAATCTTAGTCACATTATGACATTCTTCCCAAATCACGCATCCAATGTAATAACATAGCATCGATATCAGAACAACGTTAGGTGCTCTGCTACCACTTCCCCACTGATTTTCTACTCTCACACCACAACGTCGAATGTCCTATTCTCCAATATCTTCTATATATACCACATCGCATCACCTTACACCCGAAGACACCTAGGCCACCTCTAATGTTTTTTGGGAGACATCCCTACCAACCCCACCCTCACATAGTCTATCATATTTTGCAAGTATTAGGCATAACTATATCAAATCTCACCTGCAGACACCTGGACCCACACATCACGTCCCATTAAAACCGCAATAACTAAATCACACTCAAAGACACTTAAATCATCTCTGCACATCTCATCCATAAACATCGTATCCATCTCTATTGAATGAAGAGTTGGGAATAAGGGAATGAAAGCCATATGTATCACCACCAACCTGGATGTTAATGGAAAACAACCATAACCCAAATATTGTGGGAGTTGTTAATGTTATCCTACATGGGCGGGGTGCATAAAAAAATAACATAATCATACATGGTGCGTAGATAACAAACAATACCAAACCTATGAGTTCAAATCAACCACACTAGTAGACACCACATCACCTCCACCGTACCACACATACTGCCATAATCATTACCACCACTAAACAGAACACCACACCACCACCGCATATATCCATAAAATTCCACATCCAATTACCATCCACCTCATTCACATTTACACTGCCCATTATTTTACCGTTCTATTCATTTAATCCATTTACCATATTTCCAGTTCCAACCCATCTCATTTATTTACTATCTTATTTCATTCAATTTTAATGCATCAATTTATTCCATGGCTAACTAGAAAACTAATAGTACCACTCCACAGAAAAAGTGGACCAACAAACAACCATCGCCACAACACCACATGTCTGCCATCATCGTTGTGCCATATCTACCAAGCCATCTCACCACAACAGCCACAAATCCTACATCCCAACCAAGTCTCACAACACAACTTCCCCAGACAATAACCACACCTCACCACCACACATCATCGCTACTGCACACTACAACCTCACATCATCAACACCACACACTATATCACACAATTTCCCAAATCAAAACCATGTCGACCAACCACTTCATTATAGCCCCTCACATCACATAGGCCAACTGCTATATAACTGTACATTAGCCCAAACCACACAAGACAACCCAATCAGGGTTTGATCACACAATAACACATCATGGGTATCAATGAATATAATCTATAATGTAAACATGTATTCCAACGAACATTATTTTTAGAATTATCAAAAAGAATTCATAATATCATCAAAAACATAAATCATGTAGTAAAAAATGAAATATCTCCTCTATACCCTTCAATTTTAGTTATTCTAATTCATTATCATATTAAATTTGACCTTTAATATCCACCCAAAGGAATGAAAAACCATGAAATCCCCACATATATAACATAAACATCTGAGAATGAGGATCCCGTACATCGAAGAGATTTTGGATCTCAATGTGCACCTTGGGGTGAATAAGAAGCATCATGCAACCCACATTTATATAAGTAACTCACTGATTAACCTGCACTTAATCAAGGGTTATCAAAAAAATCCCCCAAAACAAACCCCATACGAAGAAACACCACCATACTGGATCACTAGAAGAAGAATAGGAGGAAACATTGAAGAAAAGTTGAAGGAACACACCACTAATCACCAACGAGAAACCATCAAAACCCACTAATCAAGGTGGGGGAAGACGACATGGAAAGTCTTTAAAAATAAAATAGGGTTCATCCACAATGAGAGAGAGGGATAATCAATTGAATGAGAGAATAATTGGCTGAATGAGGATTTTAAACAACCAGTAACTAACCGAACTTACATTATAAATTAAAATTTTACACCGTCAATTCCACATGCCCTCATAACATATGATGTAAAACAACTTTTTAGATTGTAAATATTTATAGTTTTGGTTTCTGCTAAAATTCAGGGTTCCTTGAGATTATTAAACTTTTTCTATAAATCCCTATCATATGGGATAAAACCCTTTTCATGGATACCTCTCTGTCATGTGAAATCCATAAACTAGTAGCTACACAAGACATAAACTGTACCTTTACGCCGAAAACCCCTCTTTGATAGTGTTAAAAGCCTGTCAAAGCACAACTGCATCTCTAACTCCATGGAACCTTCTAATACATCCTCCAAACACTCCCCAAACAAAAAACTGACAATGTAATGGGAATTTATTACATAGATCATTACATTAGATACCCCTCAAATGATTCTCATCCCCAAGAATCAAAACCAACCTATTAAAAGAAAGGACTATGAACAACCATACAATGAGATACCTCTCAAGGATATCTTGACACCTCGAATGATACCACCATCCAAAAATTCCAAACTGAAATATTCAAAAAAAACATCTCACACAACCACACCACCACACAACCACATCACAACGTCTCACTGGGAACAACACCACTCATTCTATACCTGCCACAAACCACTACATGTCCACATAACAACATCACCACACAACCTTCTCAACCTCCAAACAAACCAGACCAAAAACCACCACAACCAATATGTAAAACACCTCCCCAAGCACATAAGTTATGGAATTACATCTCCCTCGTCAAGAAATTATCTACTTTGGTCAGAGTTGATTCAACCTCATAGTTTTATTCATGTCATAGTATAACACATATCGATTAAGAACCAATTGTTAACTTCCTCATATATCTAAAGCTTTATCACAAATCACACCAACAAGGAAAAAACATATCTCATAAAATAATAAGATCCAAAAATCACATCATCAAAACGGAATAGAGAAAAGTAAAACACAAAATAGATCTGGTTATTGGGCACACATATGCATCTATCACTCCCATGTACTTTCCTTAAGGCCACCATGAATCCAACCACACAAACCAAGGTTATGGTTCGTACACACAACCGCCTCTCTCAATGATCTCAGATCTCTACCAACTACTTTGTGAATGTCGTTTTTTCCTCGATATCCATCTCTCCTCAGTCAATAATTTTGGAGTCATTATGAATATACCAATTAAGTTGTGACATGTGGAATACTTGATGAATCCTTTATATTCATAGTGTAAACACTAATCAATACACCACCACACCAACTCTACAAAACACCTCAAAGATCCTAACAAACTGGGGTGAGAGCTTACTACCCCTAATAAACCTCGATTTCCCACATTAAGGGGTGACTCTTAAGAACACATGATCTTCAAACTATAAATCTACGGTCCTCTGCCTATGATCAGCATGGGCCTTTTGATGATCCAATGCCACCCTCATTTTCTCTTAGACCAATTAGATCTTCTCTGTCATTATTTTAAAAACATCAATACATATAACTATTGTTTCCACAACCTCTATCCAACACAACGGAGAATAACATGGAATCCCATAAAAACATCAAATAGATCCATTCCAATGGAAATGTGGTAACAATTATTATATGTAAACTGAACCAAAGGAAGTTTTATTTACTATGATCCACCAAGTTCCATGATTCATGCTCGCAAAATATCCTATAACATTTGGATAGTTCTCTCTATTTAACCATATATTTGAGGAGGGAAATTAGTGATAATGTGAAACTATGATCCAAAATCATTTTGAGATCCCCTATAGGCTCATAAGGTATAAAAAGAATTTTTATCATTGATGATGGTCTTCAAAACTCTCTGAAGACTAACCATATCATCCACATATTGATTCACTAAAATATCCATGGTAATTGACTGGATCACAAGAAAGTTCCCTGAATTCATCAACATGTACACTTATACCCAAAATATACCCCAAACTCCCTGATCTTGTGGTAACCCAATGATGAAATACATCAAAATGTTTTCCCATTTCCACTCAAGAAGATCTAAGGACTACAAAAACCATCCAAGAATATAGTTCTCCCCTTTTACTGAATGTAAAACTAGACACCATGCCCTAAACATTTCTATTTACAATTTCTTCCATGACCACCAAATTTGTAACCTAAATCCATGATAAATCATGATCACAATAGATTTCACAACTAAGGGTGATCTAATAAACTCATGGAGAACTCCCTCGTGCATCAATTGCAGAGCAAACAAACTCCCCTAAAACAAAAACTTGTTCTGACCACCATCTGACCATCCCTTTGGAGAATCATCATGACCAACATGGTCATGAATCACCTCTTCCTATGAGTCTCCCCAATAATATTCCTCCACCTACTAAATCAAAGAAAAATCCATAGTAATAGGATAAAGACAACCATGACCACCATGCTCACCAACTTTAAGAAGCATTACTGAAAGACCCTTCTTGAATTTCCAAACATCTAGAAACTCCCAAACCACATCTTCTTTGGACTTCGGAATCAACACATCAAAAAAAGAATTCCCCTTTCTCAGGGTTTAATAGATATAAAAGTCATAATCATAAAGAAAATCCATCCACCTATGCTAATGTTAATTAAAATATCACTAATAGAAAACATATTTTAGGCTCCTATAGATCATGTAAACCAAAAGGCACTCACTGATGAGGTAATGTCACCAAAACATTACTACAAACACAATTAATAAAAACTCCAAATCAAGGGTGACATAATTATTCCCATGGGGATGGAAATTCCTATAGCCATAAAATATCAAATCTATTTCCTACATCAATATGAATCCCAATCCTAGATGAGACACATCACATCAAACATCAAACAAAACACTCTCATTAGGCAACTAATGCACTGATCCAGCAATTAATTTATCTTTTAGATAGTTAAATGTTTTCTAAAACTGATTAGTCCATAAATGTCTCGATCCTTCTTGGTCAACATGGTTATTGGGTCTACGAATAGAGATAAATTGGAAATGAAACTTTTATAACATCCCATGAGATCATGAAAATTGGGAATTTATACCAAGTTCTTAGGTGATTCCAAAGAACGAATTACCTCAACCTTTGATGGTCTACTGAAACACCGTATTGATAAAACACATGTCTAATGAAATGCATCTATTTTTTTTCAAAAATCACACTTATAAAACTTACCATAGATCTGGTTGTGTTGTAGGACCAATAGAGTATCTCTAAGGTTATCGACATAATCCTCTTATATATTCATTTAGATCAAGATATAATTGATGAATATGAAAATGAACCAGTCTTGAAACTCTTGAAACATAGAGTGTATAATCCCCATGAACATGGCTAGAACATTTGTAATAATGAACGACATGAATATGAACATGAAGTTATTATAAATGCACCTAAAGTTAGTCTTTTAGATACCCTCATTTTTACCCACATCTAGTGATATCTAAAGTGAAATTCAAACTTTGAAAACCAATTAGTCTCTATCGACTAGTCAGCCAGATCATTTATCCTTAGAAGAGGGTAATGTTTCTTCACCATTACTTGATTCAACCTCTGGTAGTCCATAAACATCCCCAGACATTCATCCCCCTTTTTGGTGAAAAACAATGGTGCACCCCACATAGGCACACTAGGTTGGATAAAAACTATCTACATCAGATTAACCACCTATAATCTCAACTCATGAAACACTATAGGAACCATCTGATAGGGAGACATAAAAATTGGAGATGCACTCGGTTCTAGATATATCCCAAACTCAACATCATGTTTAGGGGATAGGGTCACAACATCATCCAAAAAACATCCATAAACTCTTTGATAACTTTGGGAACACCCTTTACCATATCATTACCTGATAGATCTTCCAACTGAGACAAAAGAGGCTCTATTATCCCACTTCCAATCTGAAAACCATGTCTCCAATGAATTCCACTCATTGTCCCTCCACATATGAAAATGAAACTCTCTGCTGGAAATAGTTGATGAATTTGTGAGTGGAATATAACCAATTTATGTCAAGGATAACATAATATGATTGTATCTGCAACAAGATGAAATCTACCACTAACTGGTGCTACCCCATCACCAATCTACATCCCAGTTACACATCGAACAAAATATTTTAACCTCCAACTAGCATAGATAATTCTAGGGGAACTATAATCCTCTCCACATCCAGTTCCAAATCATAGACCAAAGTAGTAGAAAAAAAGGAATATGAATATATTGGATCAAACAATGTAAAAACAAGGGTCAATGATAAAATGATACTAACTGAAACAAATCATGGTTCAGGTAGCACTGCCAACTCTAATGCATTCATCTGACTATGTGATCACACCATGATTTTCTATTTAATTTCACCCTTGCACCACTATATTAAACTAATTTTGTATTGTAAATTACAAATATAATAATAAATTTCACTTTATGTTTGACTCAATTATTTAATTTTAATCATTTTTAAAGAGTTAGATTTATCTTTTTTTTGTTTTCATCATAGAGGGAGGTGATTTGGAGAGCCCATGATGGAATTAAAGCAAAACAAGCCAAACTGCATAAGATCCAAGCAAATATGTGTACAAAAACACACACTACAAATAATATGGGCATCCATGAAACACCCCAAGACTGTACAATATTTTTATTTTTCAATAAATTCAATTTTGTTTCTATATTTAGTTAATCTCAACACCATTTTAGGCTTATGCTACAGACAATAATGAGTTGGAATGTGTTACATACAAGGATGAGTTTTAGCTTTTAACAATATAGTATTAAAATAGTATTATTTCATAAGATATAACCTTGTTGTAAAGTTGGAGGTTATGAATAGTGTTAAATAACTTATGAAAATATATGGTTGAATTCATTGGTTACAAAATAATTCAAAATTAATATAGGAACAAACTGAAAGTATTACAAATGTTTTTATAAAGAACTATTTTATGCTCACAAAGTCATTTTATCCTAAAACTTAAATTAATTACAACAATTTACTGATATTAATTATATATATATTTTTTATATTCAATTAAATATTTTTTATATTCATCCAATATATTTTAAAGTCATAAGATAAGACCAATCCCAATATTACCCAAAAAACCTATATTTTTATGAAAAATAGATTTACCAGCTATTAATGGAGAACTAATTTTGAATCAAAATTTTTACACTTATATATATTCTATTTGAAAAAAATAAAATTATTCTTTGTAAGTGGAATATCATAATTTAATTTGGTTAAATTTATATATATTTTTTTGAAAAGTTTCATGTTTTGATGTATAGTGAAAAATACTACATTTTAATTGAAAAATGAATTTTAGTAAAATTTAGTTATATTTATATACTATATATTTGAATAGTTTTAAAGTATAATTAGATCAATTTTCTATCATTTAAAATAATTTTGGTCTTTTTAATCAATTTCAATTTTAATTTTTATATAAGAACGTTTCAATCTTTTGAACATTTTCAATTAAAAACTTATCCTCTCGTTTCTTCTAAGATATTAATTTTAAATTAATTAATAACCCATATGTGTTTTGAATTTTGAAAAATGGGTTAAATATTTGGAATCAAAAGTTCTAAATTATTTAAATAGGTTTATTTTATTTTTGGGAACATGAATAAAAAAATTCATAATATTATTTATCACCATGGTTAAGGACAAATAAGGTAATGAACTATAAAAATAATATTATAAATATTATAAAACTACCCTAACACCTATACTAATTTTATTGGATGAGTTATTATCGACCAAAAATTATACTTGGGGACTATTTCATACCCACCTAGAGTCATGTAATACCCCATAAATTCCATGTAATTTTTTTTTAAAATTAAATGGTAAATTTTCGAGAATGGGATTTGAGACGACACGAAATTCCAAGTCCCATAGTGATCATAAGTATTTTTTAACTTGTTTTGATGTTTATTAAATAATCGTGCAAGATGGTTTTTCTTACTTTTAAACTGGTGCTTGGATAAAAAATATGAGGGCACCGCGGAACACAGAACATTGGGATTCGCCTAGAAAGGGCCTAACATTAGCTGGCGTGGGACAATAATGGAAGTTAGTTTTTGGATGTAAATAAAACAATCAAGTAAAAATTGTTTTATTTTCAAATCCTTATAACTCTTAAACAGTAACATGAATTATAAATTTGAGAGTACCATTGAGCTCATGATGGCGTGTTTCCCTTAGGGGAGCACAACCTCGACGGACGCGGTTCGAGGGTGATAGTTTATTTTTCCTTCTTTTTAGAAGAAGAAAACAAAATAACATAAAAGATTATTTTATTTGTTTCCTTCGTCATTAAGCAATGATATATCAGTATTATGGTGTAGCAAGAAGGCAACGTTGAATCTCATTAATGAACCTCTTTAATGAATCTTTGTAATGATGTTGCAACATAGAGGTGACAGAAAGTCATTCCCTCCTTTAATGTTTTAACCAGGGGGTCCATCATTGATGTGGAAAAACGATATGGATCTCTGGAGGATCTCTATTGATTAATAAAAAATGATGAGAGGTGATCAATAATGACGTTGAGCACTTCCCCCTCCTCTTTGAGAGATCTCTTCCTCAATGATAGACCAAGGACCTTTTCAAAAAGATCACCTTTACTGACAAATTCATCCTGAAATTGAACTCCAACCAGTTAGGGGTTTAAATTCTTAGTGAATTTTTTATTCTAGTTCTCCCCTCTAAGCGAAGAATGAGGATCAGATTTATAAGAAGTTGATCCACATAAGGTTAATACTTGCTGGGATGAGGGAAAACTATTTGCTGGTTCATGCCTAGATTAAAATCTTAGTGATTTTTGTATATGTTCTGTGTTTCTTCTAATAAGAACTTATATGAGATGACCCAAACAAAGTCCATTTTGTTTCATTTGGGAATTCGTGTGTTCTTTGTGGCCAAACCCCCGAACTGATGACAAGGAAATTGCCAGGTTGTACTAGGGATGGTAGAGACCTGAGAAGTTTGATGGTATGAACAGTTCTAGAATCGGACCACCGGAGCAGACCCGGTGGCGCCCGTGAGTGGGAGGCGGCGGGCCCCGATGGTGCACTGAGTAAGTGGAGGTTGCGACCTGTAGGGGCCATTCGAGCGTCGTGCTGCAGGGGAAACCTGAAGACGTGGTTTGTGGGACCATGTGCGGAAGGAGGTAGTCAGTCTTAGCCGACGACGTTAGAGTTGCATCCCAAAAACATGGGTCATGGAATGCATGGGGTACGCGGTACATTCAGGACAACGTGCAGAACAAGGTGGCCCGCCTCAGTTGGCCGCGTGCTATGCAAACCGGATAGCCAGCGATCATCCACACAGAGGGATACTGGCTAGGCATACGGCTTGAGCCGGGGGGGGGGGGGGTTGGGGCATGAGCCGGGCCACTGGGTGGCATGAGTTATGGATAGAACTGGACCACCAGTGCGGGCGGTCCGGACAAAACTATGCCGTTGGGCGACCCAGTGGGATGGACCTACGGTTGAACCGAGCGAGGTCCTGTAAGGACCATGGGATTAGCCACAAGTCCAAGTAGACTAGGTTGACCCAGACTTAACCCAGATAGGTCAAGTCAGCTAGAATCGGTTAGGTCATGTGGGACCATCAGGCTGGGTTTTTCGGGTCGTTTCGACCGAGTCGGACCGAGTCTGTATGCAACCAACCCTTGTTTAGTAAAATGCCAATATCTATGAGATCGAGCATCCCATTAACATGCCATGTACGATTTTAAGACCCTCATGACTAGAAGGTCCTTTGGGAAAACACTAAGTGAGATTTTGTGATAGTTTAGATTCTCCCGAAATCAAGTATGATAGAGAGTGGGAATGTCACAGCTGGCTGTGACCCGAAGGATATGACGAGCATACCTTAGTGGTTCAGTAGAGGAGTTAATTCAGTGGTCCTCAAGAGGAGCGACCTCAGTGGTCATCTAGAAGAGCAACCTCATTGGTCCGCAAGGAGAGAGACCTTAGTGGTCATCAAAACAAGATAACTCAATGGGCCTCCAGATTAGAGACCTTAATGGTCATCCAGACAGAAAACCTCAGTGGTTCGCTAGACGAGCGACCTCAGTTGTCTTCCCAATGAGCGACCTCAGTTGTTCAGCAGATGAGCGGACCTTAGTGGTCTAGTAGACGAGCAAACCTTAGTGACTCATCTAGGTTCAATCCCCCAGTATTATAAGATAAATCAACTCTATGACTGATAATCATACTTTTTATACCTTGAGTTTTACTTGGTGTGAGTTGTCTTGACTTGTGATCATGCTTTCGGTTTTTTCTTTGTGGTCATAATTTTTGGTTTGTGCATTGAGGATTGGGGTCCCTACTGAGTATTATGTTACTCACCCCTACATGGGCATCACCCACACATGTTGTGTCTTGTGAAGAAGATCGATGCCTTGATGGAGGACTCGGTGGCCTAGGACCAGGAGGTGCCTAGTGAGTTTATGCAGGCGGGAAATACTTCTACGAATTTCGGAAGATACTATACAGTTACCCATTAGGTGGGGTTTTCAACAGATGTATTATCAGAGACCTTGTACTTTTTTTCAGTTTTCATTTTTTGGGTTTGTATTCTAGCCCATTTACCTTCATTTTGTATTCTAATCTTAGTAGTTGTGGTTTACATAGTTTTTACCTTTCTATTGTTTGTGCTTTGTGAATGTGTACAAGTTTAAAGGAAAATTCCTTCCCTTTTTTGGATTTGAATAATTAGGGATAATCGTCATCCATTGGCCTTTAGAAGGTAGGAATGGGGTAGTCATGGAACGGGCCCTGGGGGACGGGTTTTGACAAAGTGGTATTAGAGGAGGGTGGTGATACCAGAAGAACAAATAGTCTGTAAATTTTTATATGGATATAGGATTATGTGTTTTGAGTTAGGATTTCAGGACAGGGAGTCAAGTGTTGGTGTGGTGGATAACATATACATACACCATGACCATGAATTATATTTTATAACCTAGTAAATGAAAACAATAGTTTCATGCATCTTTTATTGTTTTCCCATGATATTTTTGAGTCATAGTAAGCTCACTAGGTATAATATATTGACTGTGTTTCATCTTAATCTTTTCCAGTATGCATCCATGCAGAAAGACATCCAGGATTATAGTGTTTGACCATGAGGATTTTCCACTGATCTATGGGGCTTCGGTACAAGGATCATTTCCTGATATAGTACCTTCAGGCAGTGTCCCAGTGATGCAACCACCCATTGGTCCACAATTACTATCGGCACTACCGGTAGAGGACGCACGTAGACTCAGTACCTTAAACGAGTTCTAGATATAGAGACCTCATAGGTTTAAAGGTAATATAGATCCTTAGGTAACTAAGTATTGGATGGAGGCGGTGACACAATTCTTCCTCTTAGTGAGGACGCCACTTGACCAGTTTTCAGTTCTAGCATCAAGCCTTTTGCAGGTATCTATGGGGATATGGTGGAGTTTGACCATCCACACTCACTAGGAGGTGACCCTTACCTGGTCTGACTTCGAGCAACTTTTCAGTGTGATGTTCTTCCCCGTAACATTGTGCTCAGTGTGTATATAAGAGATTCCTCACTTATAGCGGGGCATCTTGACAATGGCTGAGTAATCTACGAGGTTCACAGATCTCTCCTATTACTCTATGGATATAGTGTAGAGGATTTTCATCAGATCTCAGACCTTTGATCAGCGAATCCAATGGGAGATCAGGGAATCTTTGATTTCACTCAACATCCCTGCGTAGGATGGGGAGCTAGAGAGAGATATACTGGTATAGAGATTCCTCGCTGAGTAGGAACCGACGGTAGGAGCTACCACCGGGTGATGGATAGCTGAGTCATCCATAGCATGTAGCAGACAGATGACACAAAGGACCAAATGGGCCATACCTTTTGGAGGATGACCCCAGGACTCAGGGTCAGCAGTACGTGGCTCCTATGGAGAAAGGAGTCATCAGGGGAGAAAAGTATGCTATGCAAGTGGTGGGCACAAGCACATGGATCGTGACTGCCTGACTCACTGCATAGATGAGCAGTGGATGGTCGAAGGGCCACCGAGGTAGCGACAGAGGATCTAGCAAGGTGGTCTGTAGATAATAAGACATGGAAGAGGAGTGGAAGGAGAAGAAGACAATGGATGGAGGTTTGAGGTGCTACCACCAACACCCCTAGTTGGTCCACCATGGGCACTGGGAGTCGATGGACAGGGGCAAGTCCAGCTTCAGGCGATGGAGGCATATGACCTCGGTGCTCCATAGATGATTAGAGGTATGATATGTGTCTTCTCTAACATAGATACAGTTCTTATAGATGTGTGTTCCTGCTACTCTTTCCTTACCACAGACCTTGTTTTAAGCTCAGGTATTCCAATAGAGTTGTTGGCTTGATCCTTACAATTAGAGACTCATATGGGAGGGGATTCGTTGATCACACACTAGTGGTGACTGTGTGAGATTACTCTTGGAGGCGAGAGATTTGTCTTGGATCTCCTAGTAGTGGTGTTGAGGCCCAACGATTTCATCCTAGGTATAGACTGGTTATCCACAGTTCATGCCCTGATCGACTGTTTTAGGAACAATGTGCGGTGTGTCCACGGAGATGGGACCATATTTTCTTTTATCTGCAAAAAGGAAATTGGAGTAGCTCAAGATAGAATCGCACATAGGATGGTGTACTATATCACTCATAAATTTTCTATCATAACCCAAGGTGCATTGGATGTGATGATTCCATAGTTTCCTATAGTTGTGGATGAGTACAAGGATGTCTTCCCGGAGGATGTTTTAGGACTACCTCTTTATAGAGAGGTAGACTTATGCATTGATCTATACCCCAGGAAGACAATAATATCTACAACTACATATTGGATGGCTCCCAAAGAGCTCTGGGAGCTGAGGGTAAAGTTGGAATTATTGTAGAGGAAGGGGTTTGTAGGTCTCAACATTTCACTATGGGAATCCCCAATGTTGTTTTCTGAGAAGGAAGATGAATGCTTGAGGTTATGTGTGGACTTTTGGAACCTGAAATAGGTGATCATGAATTAAAAGTATTCTCTACCGATGATTGATGACCTCTCTAATCACCTAAATGGAGAAATATAGTTCATTAAGATAGACGTCATATCAGGCAACCACCAACTCAGAGTACAGGATGAGGACATATCGAAGATGGATTTCAAATGTCTCTACAACCTCTACGAGTACTTAGTGATGCCATTTGCCATGAAAAAATCACCAAATTTGTTCATAGGACTCTTTAACAGGATCATCCAACTGTACCTAGACCAGTTTGTAGTCATCTTCATTGATGCCAACTTAGTGTATTCAGCATCAGAGAAGGATCACACGATACACCTAAGGATGGTTCTGGACACACTCTGAGAGCACCATCTTTACGGTAAGCTCTCAAAGTGTGAGTTCAGGATACAAAATTTCTACTTTCTGGGAAATTTCATCTCCTAAGTTGGAGTTGTGGTGGATCCAGTGATGATAGAGACATTGCATGCTTGAGAGCCACCCAAGAGAATTGCCGAGGTGCGAAGTTTCCTTGGGTTGGTTGGGTACTATTAGAGGTTTCTACCCATCTTCTTAGAGTAGAATCACCCATGATAGCTTTGAAGAATAAAGAAAAACTATTCATGTGGATATAAAGTTTCCAGCATAGCTTTTAGCAGCTAAGGATGAGCCTGATGAGTGCTCTTATCATAGGAGGGCACCGACTACATAGTGTATTTTGATTCATCAGGAACCAAGAATGGTTGTGTTCTGATGTAGGGGAAAGTAGTGATTTCATATGGATTAGTACCGTTGAGACCATAGGAGTAGAACTATGCAACTCATAACCTTGAGTTGGCAGTGGTAGTCTTCACACAGACGATGTAGCGACACTATCTTATGGGCGAATGAGTCATCATCTACTCCGACCATAATAGTCTCAAGTATATCTTTTATCAGAAGGATATGAACTTAAGATAGTGATTTTTTCTAGAATTTTTTTGTGACTATGACTTTGAGATAGTATATTCCCATGGGAAGGGTAACGTGGTGACATATTCTCTTAGAAGGAGATCCAGTTCACAGCTATTGAATGTGGCCTCAGAGAATCTGGCCTCGCTTTAGAAATCCCTTTCGTATTGAGATGAGGAATATTTTCTTTATTCAATAGTAGTTGAAACTCAAATATTTTAGTGAGTCAAGGAGGTGTGACTTTGAGATTTCATATGAGAGACTGAACATTCATAGATGTCTGCAAGGCATGCCCCAAATGAATATTCAAAAAGTGGGGATCACGTCATCCTTTTGAGAGGAATCAACGTAGTACCAGTGGTGTTACAGGAGGATGTGTTGAGGGAGTTCCATAAATCCCCTATGGAATTACATCTAGGTGTGGTGAAGATTTACCAGGACCCCTGATGTCATTATTGGTTGTCGGGGATGAAGAAGGGAGTGGCAGAGTTTTTCTCAATATTCATCACTTTTCAACAAGTGAAGGTTGAGGAACAGGTTTCAGCAGGTTTTATGCAACCCCTCGAGGTACTAGAGTGTATTTTGGATGTAATATTTATGGACTTATTCACCTGCTTACCATGTACATCCAAGGGTCACAATACCAATTGGGTGATCATAGACTGAATCCCCAATTTGGCCCACTTACTAACCATTCAAGAGAGGGGTCCAATAGAGAGCTTGGGATGCCTCTACGTGTGGAAGATAGTTCAACTCCATGGAGTCACATCTATGATAGTCTCTGATAATGATTCACACATTACATCTCGGTTGTGGAAGGGATTGCAAGATGATTTTTTAACTTAGCTTCACTTGATCACATCCTTTCACCAAGAGAATGATGGTCAGATGAAGCAGACTATAAAGACCTTGGAGGACATGCTTCGTGCTTGCGTCCCTCATTTTGGATATAGTTGGGAGGACCACCTACCACTGGTGGATTTTGATTACAACAATAGCTACCACTCCACCATTGTAATGGTACAATTCGAGGCATTGCACAGATGACTATGCATGTCACCGTTATACTGGAGATACATAAGGGAGTCAGTGATCGTGGCTCCAGAGATGGTACATTCTTCCACTGAGAAGGTGAAGGTCATCCGAGAGTGGATGAAGACTGCACAAAGCTGAAAAAATTCCTATGATAATAGGTGATGAAGAACTTTTGAGATCGATTTGGGGACCATGTATTCCTATAAGTCTCTCCTCGATGAGAGATGTGTAGATTTGGTAGAGGTGGAAAGTTATCTCTAAGGTTCATCAGACCTTTTGTGATACTACGTAGAGCAGGTGAGGTAGCATACCACTTGGCTCTACCGCTACAGTTAGAGAGGGTGCATGATGTCTTACACGTATCTCATCTAAGGAGATACGTGCACAACCCTTATCAATTAATTGACCACGGTGAGCTGGAGATTGATGGTGGAGTGACATTTATAGAGTACCAGGGAAAACAGAGGATAGACATGAGAGTATCCTTTATGGATGGTTGATTCCTCTAGTGTGTGTTCATCAGTAGCATGAAAATCTCTTGAAGAGAATGTTAGAGCGAGAGGATCAGATTCGTCCACAATACCCCCTTTGGTTTGATTATCCCTCATTCTAGCTTACGAGGATGTAAATCCCAAAAATGGGATTAATGTAAAACCCCAAAATTCCATGTAATTTTAAAAAAAATTAATGGGATTTTTTCAAGACCATTCTCAATGAAGACATGAAATTCTAAGGCCCTGAGTGTCTGGAATGTATTTTTGAACCTTTTTTAGGATCATTAAATAATCATGCGAGCTAGTTTTTCTAACTATTAAACCAGTGCCTGGATCAAAAAATTGAGGGTACCGTTGAACTTAGAGAGTCTTGATTCACCTAAAAGGGGATTAACGATAGATGACGTGGGCCAACAGTTGAAGTTAGTTTTTTCTGTAAATAAAATAATTAAGTAACAATTATTTTATTTTCAAATACTTATAAATCCTAAAAAGTAACTTAGATTAGAAATACTAGAGTACCATTGATCTTGTGGTGTTGTGTTCCTCTTAGGTTGAGCTTAACCTTGACTGACGTGGGTCAAGGGTGAAACTTAAATTTTCATCCTTTTTAGACGAAAAAAATAAAACAACTTAAAAGATTATTTTATTTGTTTCCTTCTTCGTTAAGAAGTGAAACATCATCAATTCGGTGTAGCGATGAGTCGATGTTGAATCTCATTAATGAACCTCATTAATGAATCAATATAATTACACTGAAACAAAGTGATAATAGAAAGGTCTTCCCTCCATTAATGTTTTAACTGGGGGTGCATCATTGAGGTAGGAAAAAAGCTCAGGATATCTAGAGGATCTTCGTTGGAAAATGAAAAGCGACAATCGACAACGACGTTATGCACTTACCCCTCCTCTTTGAGAGATCTCTTCATCAACGATTAACTAAGAACCTTCGCATACAAATCACCTTCAGAAATAGATTCATATTGTAATCAAACTCCAACTAGGTAGGAATTTAAATTCATAGTGAATTGTTTTTCTCGTTATCCCCTCTAAAAGAAGAATGATGATCAACTCTCCATCAAGTTGATCAACATATGGTTTATATTGGCAGGGAAGGGGAAAAATATTTTTGGTTTGATGTCCAGATTAAAATCATTTTGATTTTTGTATATGCCTCGTGTTTCTGCTAACAGGTACAAATATGAGTTGATATGAACAAAGGCTGGTTTGTTCCATTTTGAAATTGATGCATTATTTGAGTCTGAACCCATGAATCGATGGAAAAGAGACCTCAAGGAAGCAGTATGTATGGAGGTGACTTGAGAAGTTCGAGTGTGCAAACGGTTTGAAAATCGAATCACCAGAGCGGACCCAGTGGCCCGCGGAATACATCATCGGGGCAGCGGTGGTGGCAGACTGTGGTGGCGGCCACTGGCGGGAGGCAGCGCGCCCCGATGGTGCACTGGGATGATGGAGGCCACGACCAACTGGGGCCGCAATGGTGTGGTAGGGTGGCTCCATTCGAGCGCCACATTAGACGGGTGGTCTGTGGACATGGTATGTGTCATGCATGGAATGCGGTCCCCGCGGGACCGCATGTGGTGCAAACCGGACGACCAGCGGGCGTCCAGGAAGAGGGATATAGGCCTGCCATGTGGGTTAGTCCAGGGATGCAGGTCGGGCCACTGGGCACCCTGGGATAGAGAAGATTCATCCTACCTTTGTGTGTCGGGCCAATGGGTTGAACTAGGTGGCCCAAGCTGCCGGCTGGGCTAGACGAAACTGGGTCATAGGGTGACCCGGCTTCCTGGACCCACAACCTAACCGGGCCAGCTCCAATTAGGCCCATGGGCTTGGACAATGGGCCAGGATGAACTGGGTCATCCTAGACTCAATTAGGATGGGTCGGTTGGCTGGAATGGGTCAGGTCATGCAGGACCCCTAAGATAGGTTGGTCGGGTCAGTCCGACCGAGTCAGACTAAGTTCAGATGCAACCAGCCCCTGTTTAGTAAAACACTAATATCTCTTAGACCATCAGACTAGGTGTTCGATTGATACGCTGTATGCAGATTTTGGACCCTTGCGATGAGTCGGTCCTTTTGGAATACTCTAAGTGAGATTCCTTGATAGTCAAGTTATGACCAATGGCTTGAGGAGTAGATTGTCCTGGAATCAATTGCGCTAGAGAGTTGGAATCCCATGGATGGATATGACTTGAAGGATATGATGAGCGTACCTCAGTGGTTCGGTAGAGGTGAAACCTTAGTGGTTCGCCAGACGAGGGACCTCAGCGGTCTTCTAGAAAAGCAACCTCAGTGGTCCTCCAGTGGAGCGACCTCAGTGGTCAGCCAGACTAGCTACCTCAATGGTCTGCCAAACGAGCGACATCATTTGTCCGCTAGACAAGATACCTCAATGGTTTAGCAGATGAGAAGACCTCAGTGGTCCAGTAGATGAGCAGACCTCAGTGAATCATTGGGTATTATTCCCTCTGTATTATAAGATGAATCAACTCTACGACTAATAATCATACTTTCTATACCTTGAGTTGTACCTAGTGTGAGTTTTCTTGCTATTTTATCATGCTTTGATTTTTTTCTTTGTGGTTACACATTATGGTATTTCCTCTGTGGATTGGGGACCCTAATCAATATTATGTTACTCACCACTATACGAGATTTGTCTATATGTGTCATGTCTTGTGCATAAGACTGATGCCTTGATGGAGGACTCGCTATCCTAGGACCAGGTAGTGCTTAGTGAGATCAGGCAGGCAGGACATATTTCTACATCTTCTGATAGCGAGTCTACACATACCCATCATGTGAGGTATTCATCAGATATATTATTAGATACCTTGTACTTTATTTGTTTTCAGTTTTCATTTTTGGGTTTTTATTCTATCCCATTTACATTTAGTTTGTATCTTACTCACAGTAGATGTCTTTTGAAAGTTGTTGTTTACTTAGTGTTTTCCTTTTCTGTAGTTTGTGTATTGTGTGTGTGTACATGTTTTAAGGAAAATGTCTTCCCTTTTTGGGGATATGGAAATTCGGTGCGAGTAACCAGCCTATGGATTATAGAAGGATGTCTTGGAGTTGTCATGACACGGGCCCTGGAGGACAGGTTGTGACAAGTCACTTGGAGGACGTTAACACTTTTATAGTATTATATTCAAATGAAAGTCAATTTTGTCACACTTTTGTTTTTAACAAGTAAAATATTTATAATATGGGGTTATATAGAGGATATTTTAGACTATAAAATGTATTTAGAAATATAAATTTTTTATCCATATGGTGATAATTTATTTGTAATTTTCAGAGATTAAATAATTAAATTTAATTCTTTCACATTTATGATGCAATCATTATTTAATTAAAGTAAATATGAAATAAATTTTATTAAAAATAACCACATAAATAAAATTTTACATGATTAATGTAATACAAAAAAATAGATTACTTTGACATGTTAGATACATTTTAGAGTTTTTTTCAAAATTATCTTGATTTTATTATATTTTTAAAAATTCAACTAAGGAATGGTGTCAAAATTGACACTAATGTTATTTTAAAACCAATAATATATTATTAAATGATATAAAATTCATAATAATATAAAATTATGAAAAAATATTAGTATAAGTTCTAAAATTTCATCCATTTCCCATTTATAGTTTTTTTTAAATTTTATAGTAACTAAATTAACCCTAATAGTGTAAAAAAGTAAAGTTTTTATAGTAAGAGTTAAAGGGTTAAAATAAGGGTTAAATCCAAAAGATAAGGGAAATAATATGACCTAAATATTCCTTAAAATAATTAGTTGAGAGGATTTATAACCATAATCATGTTATATTTTAAATAACTAACTTTGGGTATATTTTGAGTTTAAAAATAATTTATATTAATTGAATTTATTTTGTGTTTCCAAAAGTGCCCCTCCCCGCAATTATAAAAGGACACCTCCTCCCTCACTTTTTCACACCACATTGATGCTCTTAGATCGACCAATATGTACCTAAATAGATCTTTAACACCCCTCCCATAATTATATAATTATCTCTTTGGGTAAAAATACATGTACATAATCCCTTTTGTGCAAACTAAAATGAGTTATCCAAAGAAGAGGTTACAACATTCCTCATGCTCTGTTGTTTTATTTCCATTCTCCACCACCTAAACTATAGTTATTCCATTATTATATAAAAAACCAGTATTCTAAATATTGATAGGAGTTTTTATGATAATTGTTTAACATAAACGTACACAAACTTCCATATAATAGGAAATGAAGGTAGTGTTTATGTGTATGGTGAACTACCACCTCATGAAACGATGATTGTTCATTTTTCTTTTAACACATTTCATGGTTGATAATTATGATGTAAACTCTATTTATATATGTTATATATGATATTTTTTATGTATTTATGATTATTTTACCGTATTATAACACATACTCATATGCTTTCCATTTTTTATAAATATTATAACATCGTTTGTGGAAGTGTGGACTACCGCCTCCCCAAAGCGATGTGATTCATTCACGCTATACATAGAACCAATTAAGGATGATTTCAATAAACATATGAGGTATATATGATAAAAATATGATATTGGAATTATAATATACATATATATAATTAATTTTTCAATCATTTAGTATGAAAAAAATTAAGGTAGTTTTCATGCGTGCTTACAACACACCATCTCTATGAATGGTGCATTTCATTTTTTATCTCCAAGTTTTATGGATTATTATAAATTAATATATATTTAATATGTATAATATTTAAATCAAGGTTTACATTCTGTAGATTATGAAACCATTATCTTATTAATATGAACAAAAAATAATAAGGAAAAAATTACGCAAGAAACTATACAATTAACACCCAAAATAATGAAAATAATGAAATATTACTACAAAATGAGTAATAAGATATTATAAGAATATCATATATAATGTCATAAATATTAATATGTTTTGGGAATATGGTTTTAACATGATTAAAACTATTATACATGATTCTAAATGATGAACAACCACAAGTAAATGCAAGGTAGAGGATTTTGTCTCAATTTACATTCCATTGATACTTATTTGTTGTTATGCACCAATTCACTTTTATATGGTGCATATACTTTCATTTGGCATGTTATATCATGAATATAATTTTTCTCATGATGTTCTAAGCTTCCTTTCATGTTATTTGTTCTTGGGGATTATGATTCAAATTCTTTAAAGTGGTATGAGATAGTTTGGAATGTTTACATATTATTTTACTTAATAAATTTTAAATGACATTTCAATAGTATTTCCATTCATAAAAATAAAAAAACATTGTTATTATTTATCATCTACTAAGGAATTATTTTTAAAACCATATTATTTATTAACTACATATATTTTATGATATGGTAGAATATCTATTAACTAAATCAATTATTCTACAAATGATAATTGCATTGGATTTCGTATGTGATGGGAGGGACCCTCTATATCCCCTTGATGCATCATTGGTTTCTTGGGGAAAAATATATATGGTTTTTTCAAAGCCTTTGCAATTTATTTGATTCATGCAATAAAGACACGAAAATATTAGATTCTTTGCATGAATCCATGAAAGTATTTGATTCTTGGCATGACACCTCGATGATATATTTTAGATATTTGTCATTATTATTTTCATCGTTATGTATTCTGTTATTGTTATTCCATGTGATTATTCAATTAGTTATAATATCCATATTTAAGTTTCACTATCATATTATCTATTAAATGAATTTTTTATCAGTTATTTACCTTTCCATGATGATTTATTCTCATGGAATCATTATTGCTACTATTTTACTTTCCTTAACCAAGGATTTGAGCTTACCCTTATTATTTTTCATTTCCCGGTGATATGAAGAAGTAATTTTTGAATGATCTTTAAAGGATAGAGATTATTTACTTATTTTATACTTTATTTTATTTTTTCAATGTATTATCGGTATCATGTACGTAATATGGATTTCCAAAAATATTAAAATGATCGGTGATTTAGTATTTCAATCCTTATAATCATTCCAATGAAATAAAATAATGCACCAACACCGAGCTTCTGGGGTTGGAGTGTTACATTTGGTATCAAAGTAATTTTACCAGTAACTTTGGAAACTGGATTTGGAAAACATTGATTAGGGAACATAACCCTAAGATAGAATTTTAGGATATGTAAATAAGAAAATCGTAAAATTTTATTAAGGTAATTATTATATGGGTCTTCTTAGTAATACATCCCTATCTTGATACTACAAGTATATGTGGTTCTAAAACAGATGTACCTAGGGGTAACAACCCTGAAAAGGTGCATCGTGCCTGACTCAACGTAACCCGTTACATGATGACAGGCCATACAATGCACATGGTTTGCTACTAAGGGGGGATATTCTTAGGATAATTCAAATTTTATTCTCAAACCATTAGAAATTATTTAAAAGTAAAAATATCCCAAAATAAATCTTTTTTAAGATTATGAGATTTACTACACATAATTTTTTTAATTTATGTTTATTATTTCACTTGTTATGGGATTATACATTATATTTCATAATGATGTGATCTAATATTGTGTATGCCATTATTTATAAATGGTTATTGGAATGATAGATTATTTCAATATTCATGGAAAATGTAGAGATTCCTTTGTTGGGGAAACCAATATAGATGGTTTTAGAATGGAGAAAATTATGACCAAACTAGGGAAACATAATCAATTTATGAAAAATAACCTTGCAAAAATGGAGAAAAATATTTTACAATGATGTTATTCAATTTTGGATCTCTTTATACACCAAAGTCCTACATCATTTAGAGTGACTAATGATCCAATAGATGTTAAGCAATGGATTATGTTATTAGAGAATATATTTATAATAGTAGGGTGTAGTGAAAAGGAAAAGGTTACACTCGTGATGTATTGTCTCAATGGTGATGCATATAAATGGTGGTCATTGATAAAAAATAATAGGAAGGAAGGATAAATAGAACTCATGGAATGGATACCATTTAAGGATACATTATTTGATAAATAATTACATAATGATCCACAAAATGATATAAAGATAAATTTATATGGTATAAAGAGAAAATAGGAATAAATTATTGTAAAGTATGAGGCTACCTTTAAAAGGTTATCAAGGTATAATACATATTTCATACACAACATAGAATGTGTGATTGATCATTTATTGTAAGGACTTAAGCCAAATATCCAAAGATCACTGGTTTCTCATACTTTTTCCATGATGAAATAATTTTATTTACTATGAAGGTAGAGAAATAATTCTCAAAGTCTTATATCTTCAAAATGAAGAAATAGAATAAGGGAATGCAAGATAAAATAATAAATAAATGAAATAAGGTAAAGAAGGATTATTTTCACAAGTGATAAATGTGGAAAAAAAACACCCTTGGAAATATTGAAAGGATTGAGAGTGTGTTATAAGTGTGGAGAGAAATTTCACCAGAAAAAAGAATGAAAACAGAAGAAGGAAAATGATATTATTCACTGTTACAACTAGAAGGAGAGTTGTCATTATGAAAATTAATTCCCTAAGAATCAAGAAAATACACCTCAAAAAATATAAGGGATTAAGGTCAATCAGATGTTATTAACACAAGTGAAGTGGAATGACTAATGTGCTTCTGTATTTAGAATATAAGAAATATTTTCTAAATGTATTTTATAAATGATGGTATCATCATATGAATTATGAAATATTTAAGGATTATACTATAGTACATATTTTTATGGTTTTTAGATCATATTCATAATGGTATTAAGAAAAATGATTCATTAGAAATCTTTTTTTTAAAACACATGGTTGAGGGAAAGATAAAACATAATATGTTCCTGATCATGAGATAATGATGTTTGATAAAGAGAAAATTGATATGGATAGAGTAAATTGGATACTTCTACGTATCATGGAAATGATTTTATTGTGTTGGATCATGATCTATTGGAAAGGTTAACTGTTTATGAAATGGATTAAGTTGAACTTTGGATGTGGTTTTAGAAATTGATGTATTACTTCAACCTACGATGCATCTTGTTCTAAGATATTAAGTATATATAATTCAAGGTACGGATAAAGGATAATATTTTTTTTATAAAAATGTATATTTGATTATATTCTTAGATAATGAAATAATTTATCAACTATAAGAAAAATGATCTTAAAAAATTAATTTGTCCTATTATCATCATTTTTTATGATATAAATAACATTTATTTATACATATAATTTATTTTTTGTTGTCTAGGAATTTTATCTAAACATGTTCTCTATCATTATCCATCATAACATTACAGTTAGATTTTGCTTCTATTCCCAGGTTTTCACTTACTATCAATATTCTTCTATTTGAAATCCTAATTAGGTGGTTAACATTGAATTTCCCTTTACCTCTTATTAAGGGGATGTTTTATTAACCCCATTTTTATGTCGGTTTCCCTTTAATAACATTTTGACATATCAAAATTTGATTTTAGAAGTCAAATTTTAAATTGCGAGGTTTCAATTAATTCATGGAGGGGATAATGTAACACCCCAAGACACTACAATATTTTCATTTATGAATAAATTTAATTTTTTACTATAATTATTTACACGCAACTCCATTTTTATCTTGAACTACACACAAAAATGAGTTTTCTTGTGTTACACGGAAGGCTGAGTTGTACCTTTTACCAATATATTATTAAAATATTATTATTTAATACAGTAGAAAATCTGCATATTTTAGCGATATGGAAGGACCCAAGTGACCACCCTAACTAATTATTAGTTGATATCAAAACAACTATTACTCATGTAATTGAGCATAGATAAGGTGGTTTAGTCCTAGTTCAAGAACACTATGATGTTAATCCAATAGGGACACAACCTATTAGAAATACCATAGAATCAAACACTTCTTGAAAAACAAAAAGGGCGATGAAAATGGAAAAATTGAAAATGGAGGATACACCCACAAACCAAAACCAAAATGAAGATTATTTTCTAGAACTATTAGGGAATATCCAACCCTGTCATGGATGATTCCCTTATAATCCTTACCTGTAGGCATAAACTTTATATTATTGGAATCTTTGATAAAAAAACAATTACTCTACTGATGGTTCCCACTCTGTTGTGAGGGGATACTCAATTCTCAACACCTCATAGTCTATTTCCAACCTTGATAGAATGTGGATCTTGGTAAAAGGTTGCATGGAAGAACCTACTATTGTACAAGAGGATGAGCAGATCTTCAACTATAGATTTATAAAATCTGGAAGAAAAGTTTTATGCTCAGTGTTTTATGCATCAAACAACTATATTTATAGGAGGTACCCATGGATGCTAATAAAAGATATATTTAGAGGCATTGTGGATTCCTGGGTGATTATTGGATAATTAAAATCAATCATTTATACTGATGAGAAAATTGGAAATTCATACAACATTATCTCTACCGAATAATTTAGATCATGTGTTGAGGATTCCCATAATAGATAAATCAATCTCACTAGTGAAAAATTCACCAGGTACAATAGGTACATGAGAAGAATGATAGAAAGAAGAATTGAAAATGCCTTCATGAATGATGTCACTCTTGGAAACTAGAGATTGATATCTTGTGTTATTCTAGAAAAATAAATTCTAACCATCACTCCATACTAGTGAAACTAATTGATAATATGGGGAGGCATCCTATTCCCTTGAGGTTTAATAATTCATGGACTACTCTTCTGGAGTGCTCAAAGATTTTTCAGGATACTCAGGGCTTAAATGAGTCTAGCCTCAATCCTCTGATATGCATCTCTAAACTCAAAGTGAATAATATTAGAATGAAGTATTGGAGAAAGAGAAGGTTAAAAATGCAGGAGGAAGATATTTATTCTATTGAATTCTCTCCCCATGACTTAGAAGAAGTCATCACAATGAATAATTTTTCTGGATTCATTGATAAAGAAGATGATATTTCATCTAAATTAAAAAATCTCATCAAGTTTAGAGATAATATTATAAGGGATGCGTTCAAAATTAGGTGGCATACTGATGGACATAGAAACACTAAGTTATTTAATTACCTTAAATGTGTCAGAAGGGCCAAAATTCCACTCTCTCTTATCAAAGATGGAGAGAACATTCTTGATCAAAGGAAGGATATTTCCAGCCACATTGTTTCTTTCTATAAAAATCACTTCAATGGCCCACCAAATAATATGAGACTCAAGGATGATATCATTCCTAGGTTGATCACTGAAGATAAAAACTCTCTTCTTACCTTCATTCCCTTGGACTTTAAAATCATGGTAGCTATATATAGCCTCAAAAAAATAGTGTTCTCCTAGAATGGATGGATTTGAAAATTTATTCTTCCCATTTTTTGGGATGTCATTCAAAAAGATGTATAAAACCTTATCAATTATTTTTAAAGGTGGGCCCTTAAATCGGGGAATAAATTCCTTGTTTTTTCCCTTGATTACAAAAATTGAAAATGCTAGTGACATCACTCAATTTATACGAGTTTATCGTTTTAACACTATTCATAAGGTGATCACAAAAATTCTTTCCAATAGACTAGAATGTATCTTGGACAGAATCATAACCTAGAACCAATTTAGATTTTTACAAGGGAGATACATCTAGGATTGTGTTCTCACTGCCTCATAATGTATCAATATACTTTGAATTTCCACCACCGAAGGAAATGTTTCTCTTAATATTGAAATCAAGAATGATTTTTATATAATTGATTGGGGATTTATAGTTGATGTTCATCACAACTTTAGTTTCAATGGAATTTTTATCCACTGGATCAAAGGAATTCTTGGATCTACTTGTATCTATATTCTCATAAATGGGTCCCTTGAAGGATACTTAAAGTTATCTAGGGAAGTGAATGTAAGGATATCCTCTTGCAGCTATCATATTTTCCATTGTAGAGGATTTCCTTAGAAGGCTCTTACTTTATATGGTGGATGAGGTTGAACAAACATATATTAGGGCAGGAAGAGGTACCTCAGATCCTTGAAATCTATTTTTTTCTGATGATATTATTGTTTTTACTTAGGGTTATATGAGTATCATTGATATTATATTGAATTCCATTATACACTATGAAAATATGTTAGGCTAAGAAATCAGTTGGAATAAGTCTTTCATCTCTTTTGCAAGAGAATTCCAGTGTCAATGAAGGTTTCTATCATCCGTGATTTCAGAATAAGAGAGGGTTATCTCCCTTTTACTTACCTCGGAGGCCAAATGTCTTGGGGAAAGCCTTAACCATCTCATTATACTGATATTTTGACCCAAATTAGAAGAACCCTTACCTATTGGAATGTAAAGTCCCTCTCAATGGTAGGAATAGTGTGTCTTGTTAGACAAGTGGTGGTCTCAAAGTTGGCCAGCTCCTTCATGGTGTACTCTTGGCCTGCATCAGTTATAAAACCTTAAACTTGATGATGAGAAAACTAATTTGGAGAGGAAAAATATTGGAAAGGAAAGTCATCAAATCCTCTTGGAAAAAATTTTTATTTCCTCCCACTTTTGGTGGTATTGGCATAAAAATTTTGGAATTCTTTATCCTGTCTATCCTTGCTAAATTAATTTGAATGATTATCAATAGTCACTCTGAATGTATTGGATTCCTTAAATACATTTTTTAAAGTGGATTGTAGGAAATTAGAGTTTCATGGATTCATATATTTGGCCTTTCTTGAGGAAATTTTCTGAAAATATTTTCATGCACTCGCATTGGATTGTTAATAAGAATTATCCTATCAGATTCTAGCATGACAATTGAATTGGAACCCACCTGATTGAACATATTAACAGCTATGATAAAAATATTGACCACAAAATTACTATCAGGGACTATATTGACAACCTGAAGCTACTGTCTGATGATACTGCTGGAGCTATCTCCAATTATGAGTTTCTCAATCAGGATGATATTCTCATCTGGGAACTATCCTCCAATAGAATACATGACTCCAATTTTTTTGTCTTCATCTCCTCCAAGGAAGCCGCAAATGGGTTGGTGATCACAATAAGTGGATCCCTTCTTCCATATTTTCACTTATCTAGAGATTATTTATTAATAAGTTAGTCATTGATTCCAAACTATATCATGTTGGAATATCCATCTACTCTAAATGTATCCTTTTCCATCAATACATAGAGGTTGTTGATCATATTTTCTTATGCTGCAAAACTACATCCTCCCTTTGGAAATAAATTTGTGATCTATTTGAAATGAAACCCTTGTACGTTGTCTCTTTCTAGGTTTTCTTCTGTGTTATTTCTGATATTTGGTTCTCAAAGTATCTCACTCTACTTTTACATTTAGTATTTACAAAGCTAATTTATCTCATTTGGAAAATCTGTAATGTGGCCATTCATGATTATAAATGTTTCAATTCTTGAGCGGCTATTAATGAGATTATGGGGGTAGTTCATAATTTTAACAATATTTATATTGTTTATTGCAGCAATACATTGAGGGACCTTATTATTCTTAGGATAAAAAATATTACATGGAACATTTCCAAACCTCATGGAACTCTTGAGGCCTTCTAGACTCCTCCCTTTTCAGTTAAAAACACATCTTTATTTTCATTAATGAGATTAATTTTAAATTAATTACTGTCACTTTTATGTTTTGAATTTTTAAAAATAGATTCCATATTTGGAATAATAACTTCCAAATTATGTAAATAGGTTTCTTTTATTTTTGGGTACATGAATTTTAACATTAGGAATATTTTGTATTGCCACTATTAAGGGTAAATAAGGTAATTAAATGTAAAAATAATATTATAAATATTATTAAATTACCCTCACACTTGTCCAAATTTTATTAGATGATTTATTGTATCACCAAAATAATCCTTGGGATGATTTTATGTCCACTTGGATCCACTTGGATGGCTTTACCATTTTATAATACTATATTCCAAGAAAAGTCAATTTTGTCACACTTTTTTTAACAAGTAAAATATTTTTAATATGGGGTCATATAGGGGATATTCTAGACTATAAATAGTATTTGAAAATATGAAATGTTTATATACATGGGGAATATTTATTTTGTTATTTTTAAAGAAGAAGTAATTAAATTTATGTCTTTCACATTTATGATGGAGTTATTGTTTAATTAAGGGAAATATAAAATAAATGAAATTCAAAGTACTAACATAAATACAATTTGAGATGATTAATCATTAATTTTTTTAGATAACTATGAAAAGATAGTTACATTTTAGTTGTTTTGTTTTGAACTTATCTTTATGTTATTATATTTTTAAAAATTCAAGTAAGGAATAGTGTCAAATTTGACATTAATGTTATTTTAAAAAAAATAATATATTATTAAATGATATAAAATTTAAAAATATATAAAATTAAACTAAATGATAGGTATAAAT
Source organism: Viscum album (assembly GCA_963277665.1). NCBI lineage: Eukaryota > Viridiplantae > Streptophyta > Magnoliopsida > Santalales > Viscaceae > Viscum > Viscum album. Next base: position 1,444,550,327 of record OY728145.1, on the reverse strand, counting down.
CCTAAAGTTTCATCAATGAACCATTTATGGTTTTTTAGCATTTATAGTAACTATATCGACCCTTATATATTATAATAGTCAAGTTATCATGGTAAGAGTTATAGGGTTTAACTAAGGGTTTATGCCAAAAGATAACGGTAATAATGTGACATAAAGTTGTCTAAAAATTATTGATTGAGATGATTTCAACCTATCCCCATCTCATATTCAAAAAAAATTAATTTGGTTCCATTTTTAGTTTAAAATTAATTTATATTAATTTAATATTATTTGTGTTTCCAAAGTGCCCCTCACCTCAATTATAAAATGGAACCTCCTCCCTCACTCCCTCACACCAGTTTGAGCCTTCTAGCTTGAAAAAGATCTTCCCAAATAACTCCTCATCATCCCACCACTCATCTTTGAAGCTTCCCTTTGGTCAAAATCCATCTTTTTAATCCCTTGGGGGAAAACCAAAAGTAGTTACCCAAATAAGAGACAACAGCTTTCTTCATGATTTTTAGTTTTATTTCTATTATCCACCCATCAATTATCTGTATCCCATGATTATATAACAAAACAAAAATCCTTAATATGATGATATGTTGTTATGATAAGGGTTCGACTTACACTTACACACACTTCCATTTAATGGGTAATGAACATACTGTTTACACCAATACAAAACATTCCTGTATTAGTTTGGTCCTTTATCAGTTCTAAAACAGACACTGAAAAATGGTACCCTTTATCAATGCTTTTTTTAGCGCTAAGAAATGGTACCCCTTATCAACACATTTTTTTAAGTGCTGATAACGGGTAACATTTATCAGCACATTTTTTTATTGATGATAAAGGGTATCCTTTATCAGTGTTTTATTTTTAATGGTCATAAAAGGATCCTTTATCTATGTTTTTTGGTGCTGATAAAGGTTCAAATAAATGAATTAATTGAATAAATAAAAAATAAAAATGATCTTATTAAAAAAATTATTAAAAAATTGTTTAATTAAATAATTACTGATAAAAATTAATAAATGGATTATACTATATATAAATTATAAATACTAATAAATATAATATATTAAATATATAGATATATGTAAAATAAAAATTTAACAAATAAAAATTAAAAATAAATAAATTTCGGAATATATTAGACATTTTATTTATTAAATCATTATTGATAATGTTAATATATAGTATATTATATATATATCTATATATCTATGAATTTATATAAATATGATTCATATAATACCAAATATTTATGATTTACATTAAATAGTAATATATTTAGTGAACAATGATTTATAATTAAAAAAATATATGAATTAAAAATACTGACTGATTGCATCGAGTAATGAATATAATTGAATATCGTATGATTTTTCAATTTAACATAAATTAAACGTCTGTTTTATTGATTTCACAGACATATAATTAATTCATTTTCATATAAAATTCACAAACACAAATATTTACGTAAGTAATGAAATCTTATATAGAAACACATACAGCTAATATTTATGTAATTCGTTCAAATTTTATTATTCATTTTATATTTTTATTATAACATTATACATTTAATATATCATGTCTTTAATTACTGTAATTTTTTAAAAATTTATCATAGTTAGGTATTAATTCATTTTTAATATGTTTTTTTGGAATTTAATCAATTTATTTTAATTATTATATATATTTATTTATTTACTATGTTTCAATATTTTCAATATGAATCCATCTTTATATCAATTTATATAAATATTGTTTTTAATAATTTATATTTAATTAATAAAACTTATCCATTTTTTCAATATTTTTAAAGTGTATTTATTTTTAATTATTCAATTTCACTCATTTTTAACAAACATGCACTTAAGATTAAATATTCATCAATAATATTAAAAATATATTTATAAAATATATTTATAAATAAAAATGTTTATAAAGGTATATTTACTATATTTATACATTTAAATATTGATAATAATATATATATAAATATTATTTTTTTAAATATATTTATATAATAACAAATATATATTTAAATAATTATAAAATGATAATAAATTTATTTAAATAATGAATAAATTTACATTATTTTTATTTATATATATTTATTATATATATAATTATATAAATATATATACTGATATAAATATTATTTTTTAAAAAGTATTTATATAATTGCAAATCAATATTTATATATTTAAATAATTATAAAATTTTAATAAATTTATTTAAATAAAGAATATTTTTACTATATATATATAATATATATAATTATATAAATATATTTAAAAAAATTATTTATAATTATAATTATAATACATTTTATCATCACTAAATTAATTAGCGCTGATAAAGGTAAAATTTATCAACACATTTCTAATGCTGATAAAGATAGTGATTTATCGGTGCTAAAAAGGTCCTGATAATGCTGGATTTTATTAGCATGTTTTTATCACTGATAAATCCGTATCATTATCAGTGCTTTTTTAAAAGTGATAATAAAAGTGTCCCGATATATTTTAAATAACCATAAACAGCTATGAACTCGTCGTGATATCGAAGATTTCTGCAGAAGCCACCCATTATCGGCACTCCTCCTCGGGGAATTGAAGCTTGAATCAAGGCTTGAACAATTCTAAGGATCAAATACATTACTCGAATGATTGAAGGGTCTAACTAATTCAAGGCTTGTGAAACGCCCTAACCATAGTTACCTAGAGTCGGTCCATTATTATATAACATTGGCATGATATAAAGAATCATGTCCCAAAACACTGATCAGTTTAGTATCCTTGGAAGTACTAGATAAATAAATAGATTTACATTACATTATGAATTGAAAAACGAACAACATTGTGTCTCCATAGAACACACTCATATCCCTTAGCCTATCCCTATAGATCAGTTATAATATATTTCTTCACATCCTAGAAAACGTAAAACATAAGTAAGGGGTGAGCTCAGATGCTCAGTAAGGATAACAATATAGTGGAATCTTTCATAAATAAGCATAAAAATTTATGGCAATGTATAAGACTAAAACACAAGCCTTTTAAACTTAAACTTCAGCATAATATAGAAAAAATAAATCAAATAATTCCATTTACTTATTTACATGGATATTCTACTAGTTGAATAATATCATGTAATATCAAAAGCTAATTTCATAATGATGGAATGCATAATTCCAGACATCATAACCACATAGTCAATGACTCATGCCTAGAATAAAAATAAGATTTTTTTTCAATGCCTTATTCCAAGACACTAGTTTGTCTCATGTGACCTACCGATGCATCGAGGATCTATAGCAGGCTCCACCCATCAATTACTAAGTCTAATTCATTCCTCATATTAAAATGTTGAAACATAACATAAACATTCGTATTAAAACTAGTATACAATATGTTAATACATTAACCATAAACCATGAATGGTCTAAAATTTACACATCCACAATAAAAAATATTACAAAACCTTCAATACAGCATGAATGAATTTATCATAATAAATCAACTTCTGACAAGTGTTAAATCCATCAATGGATGTTGACATAGATGAAATCAAAACTATTTGAGAGAAAAATCTCATTCTATATCGAAATCATTTAAAAGTCACGTAATTATAAAAGAAAACATTTATTCTGAAAATATTCTTATAAGTTGTAAGTGAAGCTTCGATGATGTTATAATGGAGGAAAATAGTTGCACTGACCATATAAGTTAAAAAACCTTCTTACCTTAATTTTTTGAAAAGGTCATAAAGTACCTTGTTTGGAAAATGATGGAAATATTCATTTCAAAACATTTTATAAAAATTCAAACAAGGGTATAAATGACTTTAACCCATATTCTAGGAAATAGTAAAAATGTTTTGAAATAATTTTTTTTAGAAACACAGATGTGGATGGTAAAGAAGTCTCAGTAGATACTTACGTATAAACAACCACAGATAAATTAAGAGATTGTAAAATTTACCCTTACCTATTAATTTTACTTTTCTGAGGGTACGTTAACTTCTTGTATAATATTTAAATCATAGTTAATAAATTATACAAGAACCACATACATAAATATGGCACCATATATGATCTTCTAATATTACTTTGTTAATAATATTTCAGTAGTATCATTGTTTTGGGTGTTAAGTGATTCTTTTTCCTTTATATGTATTGTTATGTAAGTCATGTTTTTTATGGATAGGTTTTATTTGATTCATGTCTATAATTATATTAAATTCTTAAACATTTTTTAATCCTAAAATGAAAATTTTTCTTGAATGATTACAAGGGGGAATGAATCTCTTCGCGTTCATGGATACGGTAATCTGTACGTACGCACGAGCGACAATATAATTTTATTGATGGTAAAATCATATGTAATTGGATAGTATATCATATATAAAAAATAATTAACATATTATATTTATTATTTACATCAATTGTAGTCATAATTATACCCATCCACAAAATGCAGTGTTGAATAAATAACTACACCACAACGTGGAGACGGTAACCCGTATTTACGCATGTTTGATGATTTTTTCATCCATAGGATGGTTATAATAATGAATATAGTTGTAACATATTTATAATAACATAAAATTATGTACAAGGTACTGGAGTATTTTTTATAGAAACATCAAATAAAGAGGAAGAGGAAGATGAAAAGATCTTTGAAAGAGGTGATCAAATTATTAGATCTTCTTCGGGTGCTTCCTTTTGATTTGAAAAAAATGGATACTTAGGTTGGATTTATGATCAAAGTAAGGCCTCTAGGTTGAATTGAGGGTATTTGGGAGTATATTTGACAAGGGTTTGGCTGAGACGAATGGATTTGGAGGTGTGAAATTAAGAGAAGGGGAAGTACCTTTTTATAAGAGAGGTGAGGGTAACATCAAGAAAATATTAAAATATTATTTTATTATACAATCGTATTCTGTTTATAATGGATGAAAAAAGATTTATTTCAAGAATAAGGTGGGTATGGGTCCAAAAAATCTCAACCAATAGTTTTTAGATAGGTTTATGCCACCATATTAAGCTTATCTTTTTTGATTTAACTCTTAGTTAAATAGTTTAATGCTTGCCATGTATTCTTGTATTATTATAATAAAATGTTAATAAAATTACTAAAAAAACCATGAGAACCCCAAGTGATTAATTATTGATATATATAACCTTATCTAAGTCCTTTGGTTGAACCATAACTTTTTTTTGAATATTATATCAATTAATAATATAGTATTTGTTTTAAAAAACTCATTTATGTCAATTTTGACACTATTTAGTATTTGGTTTTAGTGGAAGTCATAACAACTTTATCACTTCAAAAAAAATTTATTTAATCAATGATAACATGTCATATTAACCTATAAATTTTTTGTAATACATCAAAAGTATCAATTTACAATTATATTAATATTTATAATATAAATTATTTTAATCTATCAATAATAATGTAATTACTACATCATCATTGTCTCATAAATAAATTTAAATATTTAATGTCTAAAAATTATATATAAAATACCATTGTGTTGGAAAGGCTTTTATATTTATAATTAATATTTATATTAGAATTTATCTTATGTATAACCCTATATAAAAAATGGTTTAGTTATTAAACATTGAAGTTAACACTTTCAAGTCTTCTTTAAATAAAATAATAATAAATGTCCTAATCTAATCTAAATGGACCGAAAGGATACTATTTTATTCAAAAGGATGATTTTGGTCTAAATAAACTTATCCAATGTAATTTGGAAATGTGTTAGGGTAATTATAATATCATTTTAACCTTTAATTACCCTATTTACTTTTAAGTGTGGTAAATAAAATTCAAAAGTTACTATTCACCAAATATTATTTTCATTCTATTGAACCAAATTTTACTTACTGATTTCAACCATGTCTCTCAGATTTTTGAAATAAAATTCACATAAATTGTAAAATTACGTTTTATGAAAATTTGTAAATGTGCCTATAAGGTGGGTAAAAGATGTTAAAAGTTCAATAACATTTTATATAAATAATCTTATTATAAAAGGACTCCAATGAATTACATTCAACATATATAGGTATTATGTATCAATTTTTACCTAAAATTTGTAAATAAAAAAACTAATTATTTAAATAAAAATTTGGTTTTAAATAATAACGTAGTGTTTTCCACTATCCATAAAAAATTGAATGTTATCATAAAAATAAAAAAAAATTCACCCTAATATAATTTTGATATTCCGAATCCAAAAATGAAGTCCATTTTGAAAATTAAAATTTATAAAATTTTAAAAAGTGGGTATTACTCTTCATAATGGCTAGTTTGATTGGTCGTGGTGTGCTGGAACTCCAAGTTGTGTATAACACAAGCTATTGAATTATTTGAAGAGAAACGTATCATAGAAGCTTGGGGTGTTACATTATTCCCTCCTTCAAATAATTTCATCCTTGAAATTTCTAGAATACTACTGCATAAAAATACTCGAGTGGTTCTTCATCATAAGTTCATCAGGTTCCCACATTGCCTTTTATATCTTATAGTTTATCCATATACCTTTTACCAGATGAGTCATCCTATTTCTCAACACTTGTTCTCTGGTATCAAGAATCTTGACAGGCTCTTCACAATAAGATAGATCATGTTTTAGTTCTATTTATTCATAGGTGAGAACATGTGTTGGGTCATACATGTATTTTCTCAACAGTAATATATGGAACACATCATGATCTTTGGATAGACTTTGAGGAATTACCAAACAGTAAACTACAACTCTAATTCATTCTAGAATTTTGAAAGGTCTGATGTACCTGAGACTTAATTTACCATTCTTACCGAGTCGTACAACACCCTTCCATGGAGATACCTTCAAGAAAACATTATCACCTACTTGAAATTCCAAATCCTTCCTTCGGTTATCAGCATATCTCTTTTGCCTACTTTGTGCTGCTTTGACGTGGGTTTGGATAATCTTAACCTTTTCCATTGTTTCCTCAACAGGTTATGGGCCTATGAGTTTTCTTTCACCAACATCATCCCAATACGATATTGTGTGAAATCTCTTTCCATATAATTCTTCATATGGTGCCATATGAATACTTGATTAGAATCTATTATTAAAGGAAAATTATACCAGAGGACAATATTGATCTCACATACCTTGAAGGTCATGTGGGAAAGATCTCAACATGTCTTATAAGGTTTGAATACTATGTTCTAATTGCCCATCAGTTTTAGGGTTGTAGGTAGTGCTCAAACGAAGTTCAGTATCAAGGGATTTCTAAATAATTTTCCATAATCTTGATGTAAAATGAGGATCATGATCAGAAACAATCTATATGGGTACACCATGAATTCGTACAAATTCATTAATATATAGTCTTTCTAATCGTTCAAGTGGTAAATCTTATATTATAGCAAGAAAATGTGCTGACTTGGTAAGACGATCAACAGTGACCCATATAGCATAATTCCTTCTAGGTTTCTTTGGTAGCCCCATGAAAACGTCCATCGTAATATCATCCCATTTCCACTCAGGTATGAGAGGAGGTTTCATAACTCCTCTAGGATGTTGTTTTCCAACCTTCACCTATTGAAAAACCATATATCTTGACACATAAGCAAAAATCTCCCTCTTCATGTTGTCCCTCCAAAAATGTTCCTTCAAATATCTATACATCTTAGTGCTACCAGGGTGTATAGATAAATTGTAGCAATGAGCAGCATCCAACAATTCCCTTTTTATATCTGGTACAATGTCTCTTCCCAAATTTTAAAATCCCATCTTCATATACAAAGTCGATCAATCTCTCATTGTTCAAAAATTAAATTTTATTTTTAAACTCCTCATCATCAGTCTGATAACTTCTTATCCTTTCCAGTAAAGATGGTTTGGCAACCATTTGAAAAAGTATTGATGTTTCACCATCCATGATTATTCTCATATCCATATTTATAGATCCATGAATATAGGATCCCTTTAAACTCTCAATTTATTCAAAACTCCATGATTCTTTCTTCTCAAAGTGTCTTCCACATTATTTTCCTTCCTTGAGTGGTAGTGTATAGTGCAATCATAATCCTTGAGTAGTTCAAGCCATCGCTTTTACCCATGGGTAGTTCTTTCTGTGAGAAAATATACTTCAAAATCTTGTGATCAGTATATATCTCACATTTTTCACCATAGAGATAGTGTATTCATATCTTTAAATCAAATATTACAGCTGCTAACTCAAGATCATGAGTGGGATAGTTTTTTTCATGAATTTTTAGCTGCTGTGATGCATAGAAAATAAATATATCATTCTGCATAAGGACACAACCATATCCTTTCTTTGATGCATCACTATAAATAACAATCCCATCATTCCCTGATGGTAGAGTCAATATAGAATCATTGGAAAATATTTTCATCAATTATTCAAAACATTCTTTACACTTTTTTTCTAAACAAATTTAACCCCTTTACATGTGAGTTTGGTTAATGGGTTAGCCAATCAGGAAAAATTCTGGATGAAATGCGGATAATAACCTGCTAAACCAATAAAACTGTATACCCCAGTTATACTCGTCGGTGGTGGTGATTCTTGTATTTCTATTGTATTAGAAGGATAAACAGAGATTCCATCCTTAGATACAATATGGCTAGGAAAGGAAATATCCGGAATCCAGAATTCACACTTGCTAAACTTCTCATATAATTTATTTCTTCTAAGAGTCTTTAGAATATTGCACAAGTGATTTTCATAACCTTCATATATTTTGGAGTAAACCAAGATATCATCAATAAATACCCTTATAAATTAATCATGATATTCCTAGAAAACTCTATTCATTAGATCCTTGAATACAGAGGGTGACTTAGTTAGTCCAAAAGGCATTACTGTAAACTCGTAATGCCCATACCTGGCACAAAATGTTGTCTTCAGAATGTCTTCTTTATTCACACACAACTGATGACATCTAGATCGAAGGTCAATCTTTGAAAAATATTGATCTCCATGAATTCGATCAAATATATCATCAATGCGAGGTAGGGGATACTTGTTCTTTATTTTTATAGCATCGATCTTCCCGTAGTCAATACACAACCTCATAGATCTATCTTTCTTCATAACAAAAATAATAGGGGCTCCCCATGGGGAAAGACTTTGGAGATTAATTCCTTTATTACATAATTCCTCTAGTTGTTTCTTTAGTTCCACTTATTCCACATGGGCCATTCTATAAGGGGTTGTTGATATGGGCCTTGAACGAGGAATTAAATCAATGGAAAACTCAATTTATCATTCTGGAGGATGTCCAGGTAAATCCTCTGGAAACACATCAACATATTATTACACAATATGTACATCCTCTATTTGAACATTCCATTCCTCACCCATAGTTATTTAATTTTCTTCCTCCCCAATAATTTAATTTTTATAGCTATTGGGAGTGGATCTAGATAAGAATCACATGGTGACGTTTATTCTCTAAATATAAGGCACTCCTTATCATCATCAAAAATTGTAACCTCCTTCTTCTTACAATAAATTTTTTCATCATGGTCTGAAATCCAATCCATACCAAGTATTATATCAATTTAAATCATGGTTCTGACAATGAGATCAGCAGATAAAGCATGTTTCTATGCACTAATGGGAACTGATTCACAAAACTTTATTAGAATGATAATTCCCATAAGATATTTGAGTGACAACGCCCTTGTTAAATTAAATTGGAAATATATAATTTTCTTAGAAAACTGGGAAGATATGAAACAATGCGGTGATCTAGAATCAAATAAAGAATTGGCTAAATTTGAGGAAACCATTAAATTACCTACCAACACGTCATTTGAAGCTTCAACCTCAGCAGTAGTGATCAAATAATCTTGGACTTACTCCCTTGGTATTTTCTAAGGTAAGTTTCCTCGGTGCTTAGTTCATTCATTTTCATAATGCCCCATTTCTCTAAAATTGAAAGATTGAACATTGAAATCCTCTTAATTTCTCTTACAATCACGAGCTTGGTGGCCTTTCTCACCACACTTATAACAGACTCACATTCCCTTCAAGAAAATACCATGGTGTTTCTTCCCACATTTACTGCATGATTGAAATTGAACTTTTCCCTTCTTCCCCTTATTTCCATTTCTAGAGTGTTCATCAGATGTCTTCTTCCCTTTCATTGTTTTAAAGTCGTAAGACTTAGAGAATTCTTTTTCTGTCTTGATAGCACATGAAATAATATCTTCGTAAGATGAGAAGTATTGTGAGATGTTAGAATTTGGTGTATAGGTTTTTTTTATCCAAATGGGTGTAGGTTAGATATAATTAGGAAAATGGGTCAAAGTGCCACTTCAAGTGGCGCTTCACCGATTTCGGGAGCATAGCGCCACTTGAAGTGGCGCTGATACCTTTGGGGTTATCCTCCTGGTTCCACTTCAAGTGGCGCCGAGGCCTCCCCTTCCCTATAAAATAATCTCTCGCCCCCCATTTCTTATCCCCACTTCCCATCTTCACTCTCTCTCTCTCTAGTTCGGCTCTCTCTCTACTTCAGTTTCTTTGCTTCGGTTTCTCTGCTCGCATAGCTTCCTCTCTGCAAATTTGAGGTAATTCTTGTTTTAAATCTATTTAATATTTAGATTTAATTAAATATTTATATAATTCATAAAATTTGTTTATAATTATTGTATTATATTTATAAATAGAAATAGTTTGTTAAAATGTAGTTAAGCAATTAATTAATTATAACAAAGTAATTAATTAAATATAAGACGATAATTAATTAATTATAAATAGGTAATGAATCAATTATAAGTATATAATTAATTAATTATAAGACTATAATTAATTAATTATAAGACATCAATTAATTAATTATAAGGAGGTAATTAATTAATTATAAGGAGGTAATTAATTAATTATAAAGAGGTAATTAATTAATTATAATAAGGTAATTAATTAATTATAAGGAGGTAATTAATTATCGTTAAACAATTAATTAATTATTGTTAAGAAATTAATTAATTATTGTTAAGTAATTAATTAATTATAATGTAGTTAAGTAATTAATTAATTTTAAGTAGTTAATTAATTATAAGTAGGTAATTAATTATAAGTAGGTAATTAATTATAAATTGGTAATGAATTAATTATAAGTAGGTAATTAATTAGTTATAAGATGGTAATTAATTAATTATAATAAGGTAATTAATTAATTATAAGAAGGTAATTAATTAATTATTAGGAAGTAATTAATTAATTATAAGGAGGTAATTAATTAATTATAAAGAGGTAATTGATTAATTATAAGAAGGTAATTAGTTAATTTTAAGGAGGTAATTAATTAATTATAAGGAGGTAATTAATTACCATTAAGCAATTAATTAATTACTGTTTAGAAATTAATTAATTATCGTTAGGCACTTAATTAATTATAATGTAGTTAAGTAATTAATTAATTATAAGATGATAATTATTTATTTATAAAACGATAATTAATTAATTATAAGAAGGGTAATTAATTAATTAGAAGAAGGTAATAATTAATTATAAAGAGGTAATTAATTAAATATAAGGAGGTAATTAATTAATTATAAGAAGGTAATTAATTAATTATAAGGAGGAAATTAATTAATTATCGTTAGACACTTAATTAATTGTCATTAGGCACATAATTAAATTTGATTAGGAGACTAATTAAATGTGATTAGACAACTAATTAATTGTGATTGGGGACTTAATTAATTGTGATTGGCCACTTAATTAAGTGTGATTGGGCACTTAATTAAGTGTGATTGGGCACTTAATTAAGTGTGATTGGGCACTTAATGAAGTGTGATTGCACACTTAATTAATTGTGATTCGACGACTGATTAAATATGATTAGACACTTAATTAAATGTGATTAGACAATTAAATGTGATTATGAACTTAATTAAATGTGATTAGGGAATTAATTAAATGTGATTAGGCACTTAATTAAATGTGATTAGGGAATTAATTTAATATGATTTGGGAATTAATTTAATTTGATTAAGGAATTAATTAAATGTGATTAGGGAATTAATTAAATGTTATTAGGGAATTAATTGAACATGATTAGGGAATTAATTAAATATGATTAGGGAATTACTTAAATTTGATTAGGAAATTAATTAAATGTGATTAGGCAATTAGTTAAATCTGACTAGGAAATTACTTAAATCTAACTAGGCAACTACTTAAATCTAACTAGGTAATTAATTAAATCTAACTAGGTAATTAATTAAATCTAACTAGGCAATTACTTAAATCTAACTATGCAATTACTTAGATCCAACTAGGAAATTACTTAAATCTAATTAGGTAATTAATTTGTGAAGTAGTTATATTAATTAGCAAAGTAATTATATTAATCATGGAAGTGGTTATATTAATTAGTGAAGTAGTTATATTAATTAGTGAAGTAGTTATATTAATTAGATAAGTAGTTATAGATTGCTTCATGAATATACCCTTGCATTACATTCTAGGTATGATAATAAATTTAGTTTTCCAACTACCTTGACCTCAGTTTGTAATTGAAGTTATGAACTTGAGTTTAGTAGTTCAATATATTTTTTGCATATTAAATCTTAGAGTTTTCATGAAATGAATGGTCTCTTGTGTAAAGTATCCCAGGGTAGAGGGGATTTGGGTCGGACCACCTACTTTCCTGGAGGCTTTCCTTGTCTATGAATGTGAATGTGGTTGGCTATCTGTCGCTTCAGGCTTACTCATGTGCAGTTTTTTAATTTCATATAACTCTTTGATTTTACATGACTTATTCATGTAACTCATGCATATAATGCATGTGGATATGTATGAATATGTTTGACTTCTATTTTTGGGTAAGTAACACAAACTTGTGGGTTGTGTAAAGAGTTACACATCAATATGGTTTGAACATATTGATTTGGTGGAGGGATTAGGATTCCAACCTAAATTACTAAAAGCATGCATACATAATTTGATTCTCTAATAAGATTTAATTTATAAAGATTGTGTATTTTAGATAAAAAAATATGGGTACCTATATTTATTACAATGGTCAAATAGTGGATACAGAACAAGGATGTAGTCATAGTATACATCCAAAAGTTGTTGTGACTCTTACAGGATGTACTAATTTGGATGCTGTGCAAAGGAAAATTCATCGAAAGTTAAAACTGGCCAGGAATCAATTGATAGAGTCCAAAAAATTCAGACATATTCAATATATAGATAGGTTTTGGCATGTGTCATATCTTGTAAATGAGGATGAAGATTGAAAATATGTACTTTCATTGGTTATGTATCTACCTGAGAATCAAATGATGAAGTTGTATGTATCTATAGCTACAATGGAGGTCCCATCAAAATTAGATGTTGGACCATCTCAATTTCATGAGACTGTGTCATATGCTCTTAAAAATCAAGAAGTTTCATCAGCATCGGTAGTTGTTCCTTCATTTCCCTCGTCCAGAGTTTCAATGGATTGTCCTCCACATACCTTAAATGCATTGGTCGATGATTTTGAGGATGATGAAAATTTCGATGAAGAAGATGAAGATGAAGTTGAAGAAGAAGAAGAGCATGAAGAAGAACAGTCTGTTCCCACTCATGTGAGGTTCAACTGACCATTGAACCATTCTCCACTATTGTATTCATGGTTGAAGAAAGGCATGAATCACTTGCCCGAATTTTATTGGCCAGTTATTACTCCCAGTTCAGAATTTCCAGGAATCATTGGGGGAACAAATCAAGTTTCAAAAGATAGTGTTCTGTATATTGGAAAACATTTTAATAGAAAAGAAGCAATGAAATATATGATAAAAAAATGACATCTAAAGACATTACTCTTATGTTGTATAAGTGTGAAAGAGGTCTTACTATTTGATTCGTTGTGACAAATATGAATCGAACTGTCAAATGTGTCTATGAGCTAGAATTGATAACAATTTCCATAGCTGGTGCATCACTAGATTTACTCCACACACCTGTGTGAACCCAATATTTTCATAGGAACACTCTTCATTAGATGTTGAGTTTGTTTCATCTATTATTTTTGAAATTATTAGAGCAAGTAAAGATGTTCTTGTGGTTCTGGTGATGGAGCAAATGAATCAACTTTTTGTGTATCAAATATATTACTGGAAGGCATGGGAGGCACGACAAAAGTCTATTGTGAATGTGAATTGAGATTGGGACGACTCTTTTCGAGTTTTAACACAAATTTTAGAGATTTTACACCATAATAATCAAGTGGTCTATCAGTTACATATTACTGAATATGTTAACCAACACGACCAAGTTGATCGTTAAATGGTTGTGTTTGATAGAATATTTTGGACATTTTTACGATGTGTGGTGGCTTTTAGAAATTTCAAATAGTTTATACAGATTGATGGAAAATTTCTATACGAAAAGTATACAACAACGTTATTGATTTCTGCCACACAAGATGGAAATCGATCCCCTCTACCTTCGGAATTTGCAATTGTGGATAAAGAGAACTTCTCATCAGGAAGCTAGATTTTAGCATGTCTCTGAGAGTTTGTTATGGATATGGAAGGGATATGTCTTATTTCAGATTGACATCGTGCAATCAAGGAGGCAGTACAATCTGACGGTCTTACGTGGAGACCACCCTATTCCCATTGTCGATACTGTATTTGACACATTGCCAGAAATTTGCGAAATAAGTTCCAAAATGAGTGGATTAAGAAGGAAATCTTAGAAATTGGTATGAACATCCTTTTGCGTTTTAAATTTTTTTGCCATAGTAATTTTTATATCTATTCAGATGAGTTCTTGTTTGATAGCATATGAGACTCCACAAAAAAGAATGGAAGAGCGTCTTCAAGATATTCACAAAGTGAATCCATAAGTGTATTATTACATGATGTTAATTACAAAGCAGAAATGGTCATTAGAATATGATGATGGGAGGAGATATGGTCATATGATTAACAACATTGTAGAATGTATAAATGGATTTTTCAAGGGAGTTTGAAAATTACCTATCACAGGTAAATATGAATATTTGATTATATGTTACTCAGAAGAGCTACAATTATAATATAATATTAGTCTAATGTCATAAATCTAAATTATAGGTTTGGTATAAGAGGCCTTATATTGTAGTGTAAAGTACTTTCTGGAACAAGGAAAGTAGGCTGAAGAGGGCTTGAATAGAGGGATGTGCTATAGACACCATTTCTAGCATAAGCTATATATGGTTCTTCAGGAGGCTGCAACTTACAATGTAACTGCATTTAATCATCCAGAGCAACGATTTGAGGTCGTTGAGCCTGGTGATTCTATGTCTTGTAGCAAAGGTCATGTACGAGTTGTTTTACTAGAGAAGCATTACTGTGAATGTGGAATCTTTCAGGGAATAAGATATCCTTGTGGCCATGTGATTGCAGCATGTGCTTATAAACATGTATCTTGGGAGCAGTTCATTGATCCAGCTTATCGGCTCGAGAGCATAAAATCTTGCTATAGTACTCCATTGATTCCATTTGGGGAATATCATAATTTTTGGTTGTCTGATGGCCCACCCACGCTTCTACCAAACAACACTATACTTCGACCTAAAGGGGGCCAAAGTCTACTCGTATTCGGAATGAGATGGATTGGCCTAGTGAACAACTAGCTGGACGAAGGTGTAACATATGCCGCTAGGAAGTTCATACGAAGACATGTTTCCCTAGACACATAGGAAAATCATCTAATGGTTGAAATGAATCATGTACTCTATCAGTTTCTATAAAAGTTTATACATGTTATCTTTTTTATCATTATGACCATTTATAATCATATTTTTCTTATTTGTATATAAGGTAACTTTTAGAAAATGTACATATATATTATAAACATTTAAAACATTGGTTAATAGAATTACATAAATAAAAATTATTATATACATTCAAAAAAAATCCAAACTGTCAATTTTACCATGATTTCAATTGACATTTTTTGTCGAACTGTAACCACTCCATGAGTAGCTTTAAACAAAAAATAGCATTTAAATAAACCCGCACACTATGCCAGAATGTTTTCTTATACAGTTAGATTAAATTTTTTAGTTGGTGTTGTTTGTTTAAAGATATTAATGCATTTCTAACCATTTAAAGGTCCACATTAAAAAAACCATTTGAACTATGAAATGACAATTTTAACAGACTTTTATAATGAAATATGAACTTATAATGGCCACAAAACAAAAGCGAGGAAACTCCGAACGTCTTTTCCCCAACACCTCAACATGGGATACAACATAAGTTACATAATCTGTTTCTTCTTCTTTCAATCATTATATGATATATTTCATACCTTACATGATTAATGTCATATCTTACATGAAATTAATGTTTTACTGTTTGTAAATTCTGATGGAGCTGCCAATATTTTCTGCCCAGGAGACGCACGTGTTGCGCAATGTGTTGGCGCGATGACCTGTCAGATATCTTGCTATTCAGAGAGCACATAATTTCAAACATGAGGCACCCCCGATAGATATTTTCCCATAACTTAGACGTGGGGGATTTTATAGAGTCGCTATGTGCAACATCAAGACCATTGATCACCATTTTATTGCTGCATTAGTTGAGAGATGGCGGTCAGAGACGCACACATTTCATCTCCCATAGGGGGATATGACCATCAATTTAAAGGACTTCTCCCACATGCTGGGGTTACCCATCCATGAAATGCAGTTACGGGATCTAGTAGTGGCGACTGGGCTGTAGTCATACAGAGGCTACTAGGCATCGACGTCATTGGCGCACGAGGTGTTCTCCAGGGTTCACGCTTGCGCAAGAGGTTGCTTGATCAGAATTTTGACCTCATTCTTAATGATGCAGACGAGGATATGATTATTTATCACACACGTACATACATTTTGTGTCTACTCAGAGGTGTCTTGTGTATCGACTACACTACCGCTTTGGTACACATGACGTACCTCCCATTACATGAGGATCTAGACCAGACGGCGACATACAGTTGGGGGTCTGCTGTATTATCACATCTTTAAATATCACTCGATACCAGTTGTTAGGTAGATTCACATCATATTGTAGGTTTCATGGTGTTAGTAAAGATGTGGTCCTGGGAATGTTTTCCACGCATCGCTCCTCGATCTGTCGTACCACTTGCAGCAGAGCTATTTCAGGACTATCCTCAGGGACGATGGTATGCCTAAGTCATTACTTTAAGTTATTTACTACTTTTGTTAATGTTTTTTATAAACATACCATATATTAATCTTTTTTAACTAGGTGGAGTCAGTATCATAAGTATGAACATACTCTGAGACATAGTGTGCACAACTTCCGACAGATATTCGACCCCAAAGTGCCAACTGATGTAAGTTAAACAATACTTTTTATAGTCAAATTTGTTTTGTTATCACTATTTTAAGTTATTTCAATATAATATCAGTAACATTTTCATACTAATATATGACTTATTTTTTTGAGTTTACATTTCAGGTTTCATGGACTCTATATATCGATCATGTCTACGCCTCACATCCACCTTACTACATAGCTAGGGTTGTAGATCATGTTGTAATGGTGCCACTCATCCACTTCCACATCATTGAGTGGCACCAGCCAGATCGGGTCATGCACTAGTTCGGTTTCATACAGAATATCCCCATGCCACTAGGACAACCTCCTGATTTACATTTGATTGTGCTTACATCTAGGAAAATGACAAACTTGTGGGGATTTCATGTATCTTATATCACGTTGTGGGACATGCGTGACAGATTTAGTATCTTTCAATTTTGATATACCACAAAACGTAGTCAGTTATCTGCCCAGGGGGATTATGCGGAATGGTATTGACGTCACACCATCATGCATCTTACACATCAGGGGATTAGCATTCAGCAATTGGTCTGTTTACTAAGAGTTATTATTATTTTTTAACTCATTTTGGGAATTAATTTGAATGTTATTTCATTTACCAGAAGATTCCATTATTCATATTTCACATAACACAGAGCCTCGGGAGGATGCATATTTTAGGTGAGATGTAGTTCATCAGGATGTATTGGTTCTCCTAGATTATCTCTGGTTGATACATGATAGTTTTTTTATGAGGAGCCACAAGACTATCCCAATCCATATCCTCTAGCTGAAGCTGCTGAGGATGACGATGTCCCTACTATGCCTACTAAGGAAGATGCACCACCACCATCACTGCCAGCTGGATGACAGAGATGAGCACATCAGGAGGGGCTGAGGCGATGACATCAACATCCGAGAGCGGTTCCTACAGATGCCACCGCACTACATAGAGAGGATTCGGCCCAGCCTAATCATGATATTTCATAGGAGGGAGACACTTATATACCATAGATGCCATCTCCACAAATTACTATGGACTTCGATCTAGGTGCGGTCACAAAGCTTATGGTGGACCCCTATCCTGTCGAGGCCTTCTTCAGTGCCCCATTTCTACAATTTATATGAGCTTAAAATCTATATGGCGCCCTATATAATTTTTTTCATCCTCCTCACATGGTTTTGGTTAGTCCTCTACATAGCACCATGTAGAGGCAGCAGAAGCACCAAAAGAGGAGGAACCCGCAGCTAGGACACCAGAGCGACACAGACGTCGGACACGGAGAGGAAGTGAGATTCAGACGTCATGTTGTGGTACCAGGGGGGAATCATTATTGATGTTTTGGGTGTCATGTTGTATATATTAAAAAACGTATTTACTATAGTAATTATTGTTTAAGAAAAATCACAAGAAAATAAAAAATATAGTAAATAAAAACTAATTTAAATTAACTATAAATAATTTATATATTTTCAAAGTCTCATAATTGTAACATTATTATGTTTCATATGTGTGACTTTAGAAGTGTATAAATTATACAGTACAAGTACAATCTAAATAAAATTTGTCACACAGACTAAACATATAATAATTTATTGAAAAATGAAAATAAAAACAAACATATAGTAAACAGAAAATATTTTACGTGACAACTTAAATATTTAAAAATATTATATTTATAATTATATATTTGTTAAAATATTTATAAATGTAAATTACTAATTAGTAATTAAATAATTAATAATTAACCCTTAATAATTAATAAAAATAATGACGAACAATAATTAATAATTAAATAATTAATTATTGTATAATTAATAATTATATTAATAATTAACATATTAATTATTATAAAATTAAAAATTATATATTTCATAAATATATTAATAATTAACTAATTAATTATTAAATATTTCGTATATTTTTAATCCAAATTTTAAGTATCATTTAAATTTAGTTAATATTTTGTAGTCTTTCAAAGTCACATTCTTGAAACATTTTTGTCTTTCAAGTAGGTGGATTTGAAATATTATAAATTATTTTTGAGAAACATTGCTTACGAATTTCTTTTTATTTTCAACTTTTTATTATATTTTTAATCCATATTTTATGTTTCATTTATATTGGTCTTATAATTTATATTTTATATTCTTTCAAAGTCACATACATGAAACATTTTTATATTTCAAATAGGTGGATTTGAAATCTTATAAATTATTTATAATGAACATTTTTTACGATTTTTTTTATTTTCAACTATTTATAGTATGTTTAATCAATGTTTTATGTTTCATTTATGTTGTTCATACAGTTTATATTTTATAGGATTTCAAAGTCACATACTTGAAACATTTTTAAGTTCCAAGTAGGTGGCTTTGAAAGATTATAAATTTTTTTATCAACATTGGTTAAGAAATTGTTTTTATTTTCAACTATTTCTTATATGTTTAATCCATGTTTTAAGTTTCATTTATATTGTTAATATAGCCTATATTTTATAATCTTTCAAAAACACTTACTTGAAAAAAATTTAAGTTTCAAGTGGGTGGATTTGAAAGCCTATAAATTATTTTTAGTCAATATTGTTTATGAAATTATATTTATTTTCAACTATTTATTATATGTTTAACAATATTTAAAATTTATAAGCTTTCAAATAATACTATTGTTATTAACAATTTATTATATGTTTAAAAATATTTCAAATTTATTTATATATAAATACTTATAACTATATAAATATATATTAGTAATTATAGATTTAAAATTATATATATATGTAAAAATATATATTTAGAAATATATACGTATAAATTTAATTACAATATAAGTATACATATATATATATTTACATATGAATATTAAATATATTTATAAATAAATTTTAAATATATATGTAACAATATTTTCAAAATTATATATTTTTAAATGTATTTATACTTATATAATTATAAATATTTATCTATAAGGATTGGTTTATAATTATATAATTACAAATATATTTTTTATTTAAATATATAAATAATACATACACAAAATTGGCAAAAAAAACACAAACACAATGCCCCACTTGAAGTGGCGCTGTGTTGTTTTATACTTATTAATTATTTATACTTATTAATAAGTATTTTTAATTAATAAGTATAATTAATAACTACTTATACTTAATAAGTATCATTAATAAGTATACATAATTAATAAGTATAAATAATTAATAAGTGTTAATTATAAATATATAAGTATTTATTTATTAATAACTTATAAATAAACATATAATTATAAGTTTTTATTTATTAATAAATATATAAGTATTTATAATTATAAATATATTTTTTATTTAAAAATATTTATATAAAAATATTTATATTTATAAATATAAATTTTTAATTATATATAAACATAATTATATTTATTAATTATAAATTTTTATACTATTATATTTATAATTTTAAATATATATTTATATAAATATATCATTAATTATAATTATATATTTAAAATTATATTTATAAATACATAATCACAATTCCTTAGATTTATTTATATTTAAATATATTTATATTATATACAGTTTCTTATTATTGTAAATATATATATATATATATATTTAAAAATATAATCTTAAATACATATTTATAAATTCAAAATTATTTATTATTTATATGTAAATAAAATTATATTTAAAATTTCATTATAAGTATAGATTTATTATAAATATATATAATGGTTAATTGGGGAAAAACCAAAGAGCCAATTCAAGTGATGCTTTGGGTTTTTATATCAAAGTGTCACTTGATGTGGCGCATAATAGACCCATTTCCCTAATAAAATTCAACCCAAACCCATTAAAAAAACCCTATCCCTAAATCGGTCATTGTGAGACTAATGCTGGACGGAGAAATGGTTTTAACCCATCAAATAATTGATCAATCGTACTCCTTGGGTTTTGTATATAATCTGGTACATGTCTTTATAACCTTTTAAAGTTAGCCTCATACTTTTCTATATTCGCATCCACCTTTTTCCTCAGACTCAGAAATTGCCTTTTCATATCCACTTGATGGTCATGAGGAAAGTATTTTTTTAAGAAAAGTTCTTTAAACTCCCTCCATTTCAATTTTGATACTTCTTCATCCTCCATTTTGTTTTGAAATAACGACCACCATCAATCTGCATCTCCCGTGAGGTTATAAATTTCCATGAAAACTTTTTCTCTTTCGCTACTCCCCAAAGAATGAGATATTTTCTCTAAGGAACATATCAATTTTTTAGATACAAATCGATTTGTAGTCCCATTGAATGTTGGTGTTTGTTGCCTTATGAATCGGTCTAATATTGATCCTCCACATTCTGGATATGGGTGCTCCAGATGGGTAAGGTAATTATTCATAACCTGAGTGAGTTGTCCCAGTATGGTTATAAGTTGTTCAGAACCGGTTGCATCACCAGCTCCACTATAATTATTTTGAGTATGAGGGAAATACCTACATGGATTACGTGTGTTGATACGGTTTCAATTCCTTTCATTAGGCACCATTTCTAAACAATGTAATATACTAGATTAGTTTATGAATCACAATACATAATTCCAAACTAGTAAAATACCTAACATAAATTGAACAGTTTTTGCATATAATCCATAATCATAAAAAAATGTTTTCTTTTAGGAGGTATTTACTCATAAATCCTTCATAATGGGTTGTAAAGAAAATTTGAATTGTCTTAAGAATATCCCCTATGAGTGTCCTAAAAAAGAGTGAAGTAATGCCCGTTTTCCAGTACCAAGATAGCCCGGGTCGAGCCCAAAACTCCTTGTCGGATTTTTCACTCCTAGGTACATCTGTACCAGAGTCGCCTCTACCTGCTTGCATCCAGACATGAATGTATTGCTTGGAAAAATCACAAAATATCTAAATTACCAAAATTCTAGGAAGTTCTTCTATAGTAATCCTCAAAGTCTATCTTAGGGTAATGCTATATATTCAGAGTTTTTCTAAATCTAGATTCCATGTTTTGTACTAAACTTCTTCTGATACCAACTATAACACCCCGAACCTAGTTACCCAGAGTCGGTGCATGATTACATAACATTAGAATGATAAAGGGAATCCTGTCCCGAAAGACCGCTCAGTTTAGTAGCCATGGAAGTACTAGATACATACATAAGTCTTAAATTACATTATGAATTAAAAAACAACAACATTGTGTCTCTGTATAACACACTCACATCCCTTATCCTATCCCTACAGGTTAGTCATAATATACTTCTTCACTTCCTGGGAAAAATAAAACATCATAAACAGGTGATCTCAGATACTCAGTAAGGATAATAATATAACGGAAACATTTATAAATAAGCATAAACATTTAAATGATTGTATAAGACTAAAACACATGCCTTTTACACTTAAAATTCAGTATAATATGGCAAAGATAAATCAAATAATTCCATTTTCTTATTTACATGGATATTATACTAGTATAATAATCACATGTAATATCAATAGCTAATTTCATAAAGATGAACATCATAACCCCATAGTCAAGGCCTCATTCCAATACTACAAATATGATTTTTTCAAGGCCTTGTTCCAAAACACTAGTTTTTCTCATGAGACCTATCAATGCAACGTGGAGATATATCAAGCTCCACCCATCACTTACTAAGTCCAAGGAATTCCTCATACGAAAATTATGAAACATAACATAAACATTCATATTAAAACTAGCATTTGAAATCTTAATACTCTTACCATAAACCATGAATGCTATAAAAATAACACATCCACGGTAAAAAATATCACAAAAACTTCAATACAATATGAAATATTTATCAGAATAAATCAACTTCAAACAAGTGTAAAATCCATTAATGGATGTTGTCATAGATGAAATCAAAACTATTTGAGAGAAATATCTATTTCTATCATGAAATCATTTAAAAGTTACATAATTATAAAAGAAAAAATTTATTCTGAAAATATTCTTATAATATTGTAAGGGATGATTGGAAGGTGTTATAACAATGGAAAATAGACTCACCCACTGTATAAGTTATAAAAACATTCTTACCTTAATTTGTCGAAAAGGTCATAAAGTACCTTGTTTGGAAAACGACGTAAATATTTCTTTCAAAATATTTTATAAAAAGTAAAAAAAGGGTATGAATTACTTTGAACCATATTCTAGTAAATAGTAAAAATGTTTTTAAATAAATTTTTAAGAAGCACAGATGTGGATGATAAAGAAGTCCCAGTAGATACATACGTATAAACAACCTGGGATAAATAAATAGATTTTAAAATTAACCCTTACCTTGTACTTTTCCTTGGTCGAGGGTACATTATCCTCTTTTATAATTGTTAAATCATTGTTACTAAATTATACAAGAACCACATACATAAATATGATATCTTATATGATCTTCTAATATTTCTTTGTTAATAATATTTTAGTTGTATCATTGTTTTGGGTGTTAACTGATTCATTTTCATTTATATGTTTTGTTATGTTAGTCATGTTTTTTATGGATAGGATGTATTTTATTCATATCCAGAATTATATTATGTTTTTAAACATTTTTTAAAATCATAAAATTAAAATTATTCTTGAATGAATACGATGGGGAATGAATCTCATCACGTTCTTGGAGACGGTAATCCGTACGTACGCACGAGCGACAATATCATTTTATTGATATTAAAATCATATAAAATTGGATGGTATATTGTATATAGAGAATAATTATCATGTTATATTTATTATTTACATCAGTTATACTCATTATTATACCCATCCAAATAATCAAGTGTTGAATAAATAACTACACCACGACGTGGAGACGGTAAGTCGTACGTACACACGTATGGTGACATTGTCATTCATAGGATGGATAGAATAATGAATATGGTTGTACCAAATTTATAATAACATCACATTATGTAGAAGGTACGAGATTTATTATTTTGGTATGGAAACAACAAAGAAAGAGGAACCGTAAGAATAAAAGAACTTTTAAAGAGGTGATGACATTATTATATCTTCTTCGGGTGCTTCCTTTTGATTTGAACAAAAGGGCTCTTTAGGGTGGATTTCTGATCAATGTAAAGCCTCTAGGTTGAGGTGAGGGTAGAGGGGAGGATATTTGAGCAGGTTTTGGCTGAGAAAAATGGATTTGGGGGTGCGAATGTAAGATAATGGGAAGTACCATTTTATAAGAGAGGTGAGGGTCACTTTAAGAAAATCTTGAAATATTGTTTTATTATACAATCATATTCAGTTTATAATGTCTAAAAAAGGTTTATTTAGAGGATAAGGAGAGGATAGGTCTAAAACTTTTCAACCATTAGGTTTTAGACAGGTTTGGGTCACTATATTAACCATATCTTTTAGATTTAACTCTTAGTTAAATAGTTTAACTTTTACCATGTATTATTGTATTATTATAATAAATGTTTAATAAACTTATTATAAAGATCCAAGAGAAACCCAAGGGGTTAATTATTGATATATATAACATTTCCTAAGTTCTTTTTCTGAACTTTATATTTTAGTAATATTATATCAATTGATAATGTTGTATTTGTTTTTAAAAAACTCATTTATGTCAATTTTGACACTATTTCTTATTTGGATTTTGTGAAATTAATATAAACTTTATCACTTAAAAAAATATTTAATTAACCCTAACATGTCATATTAACCTAAAAAATTCGTGTAATATATAAAAAGTCTAAATTTAAAATTTTATTATCATTTATAATATAAATTATTTTAATCATTCAATAATAAGGTTATTACTGTATCATCATTGTGTCATAAATAAATTAAATTATTTAATGTCTAAAAATTATAAATAAAATACTATTATGTAGGAAATATTTTTATATTTTGAATGAATATTTATAGTCTAATTTATCTTATGTATAAATATATATTAAAAATGGTTTAGTTATTAAACTTTGAATTTAACACTTTTAACTCTTATTTAAATAAAATATTAATAAATGTCCTAATCTAATCCAAGTTGACCAAAAGGAATATATATTATTCCTCAGGTTTATTTTGGTCGAAATAAACTTATTAAATAGAATTTGGATATGTGTTAGGATAATTATAATATCATTTTTTACCTTTAATTACCCGATTTACTGTTTAATGCGGTAAATAAAATTCAAAAGTTACTATTCACAAAAAATATTATTTTCATCATATTGAACCAAATTTTACTTATAGATAACAACCGTGTCTCTCAATTTTTTTAAATTCAATTCACAGAAGTGGTAAAATAATTTTTTATGCAAATTTGTAAATGTTCCTAGAAGGTGGGTAAAAGACGTTAAAAGTTCAATAACATTTTATATATCTAATCTTATTATAAAATGACTCAAATGAATTAAATTTAACATATATAGGTATTATATATCTATTTTGACAAAATATAAATTTAAATAAAAAAACTAATTATTTAAGTAAAAAGTCGGTTTTTAAAAATAACGCATTGTTTTTCACTGTTCATCAAAAAATAGAATGTTTTCAAAAAAATACCAAAAATTCACCCTAAGCTAATTTTGATATAACGAATACCAAAATGAAGTACATTTTGAAAATTAAAATTTATAAAATTTCAAAAAGTGGGTATTACTATTCATAATGGCTAGTTTGATTGTTCGTGGTGTGCTGGAACTCGAAGTTGCGTATAGCGCAAGCTATTGCATTATTCAAAGAGAAACCTATCATGGAAGCTTGGGGTGTTACATCTTGAATGTTTTCCTAGTATCTTATTTTATCCTCCACTATTCTTGTAGATGATTCATTTCTTCTATCCAATGTATCTTATTTTCCCCTCCTACTTTTCACTCTTTGATTTTTTTTTGATGACAACTATTTTTGATTTTATCATCATTCATTATTTAGCCACCGAATATCCATGTGGTCAATGATATTTATTGGGGATAATTGTTTAAAATAGATAGGGTTTTCTGATCTGGAGTAATAGGTGCGAAGGAGCATCTATCCAAAATTCTTAGGGCTACTCTATTGAGTTTCCAAATGATGTTGGGAACAATTTTTTAATTTTAGATTATTTTATCTTTCTATTTGAGTTGGTCCATAGACCATGAACATTCACTAATAGAGAATATCCAAGATGAAGTCTCACTAGGGGTAGTCCAAGGTTTTTTTTATTTAAATCACTAATTTATTTTTTTAATTATTAACAATCTCCCCGTTCAAATTAGTTAAAAATATCTATCAAAAAAATAGAATGGAGGTTATCAAATTATATATATGTTGGAATAAATATTAGAAATTATTTTTAGTTATTCGTCATTTGAGGTCTATATGTATTGCTTCCATCCCTAGTAATCTCTTATTACAACCCATGTATATAAAAAACTATTTATTTATTAAATTTTTTAATCAATATATTTTAATATCTTATAGTTGATAGAATGATAGTTTATTATTCTTGTTTATAATATTTTAGTTTCTTATTATTCCATAATTTCTTATATTATATTTTCATTTCTTTAGAAGATTTAAGAAGCACTTGATGGCTCATTTTAATATTGGTAGGACTAGTCTTAGTTAAAATATTTAAAGTATTAAAAGTGGTATTTCTCTATGAATATAGAATTTATAGAGGCCCCAAAGATTCATATATCAAAACATTTCCCCATCAAGACCACTTTAATGATAGAAAAGAATGTTAATACCCTCAAAATCTCACATTCAATTGGCCATGAGTTAATAACTAGTGATAATGGTGTAATTCCCACAAATGGGAGACATTACCCCTTTTAGAGAACACAATGCAATTCAACTTTCATCCTCATCAGCTTCATCTCCCAAATAGTCATTAATTCATTTTTTCCTTGATACTCATCCCCCATCGCTTTTATGTTTCGTGTACTACTCTGAGCATTATTCATTCCATGGATGATTAATTATTAGATTATTTCAAGCAATATTGTTCACAAGAGATGGAGGATGTGTGTCAAACAACAAAATTAATTGATAAATGTTTAGGAAGATGAGTTGACGATGAGGACCGTTGTCTATAACATTCACATTTGAACTAATTAATGGATAACACCTACTACAATGGAGTAATTCTTTTCTTAAATTCAATTACCCATTTTCTTCAAAACATACTAAATTTTTTTGAAACAATTAAATGTTTGGTTTCCCTTATTATAATTATCTATAACATTCACATTTGATAATGAACATCTTATGTGAATTTATTTATTTATTATAAAAATTTAATATTTTATGAAACCAATAGGATGGAAATGTATCAAAAATGGATTCATGCTAATCTTTTGACAAAAGATTATGAAGATGGAGTTAAATAGTTCATCATATTTGAAATAGATCACGCATAAGACCCTTCTAAAATCCTTTATCCATGTTTACATTGTTGTTATTCAAGCCAAATTAGTCTGGAATAGTTCAGAAAACATTTTATTTTTCCCAGAATAGATCAGATCTATAAATTTTGGACTAAACATGGGAAAAAACAGAACGTTCACATCGATTGGGATGATACTGCGGTTTATGGATCATTTTATATGAATACCATTGTAAATGATAATGGAGATCGCATGGAATAAATGGAAATGGAAATTTAATATATTCTTAGTTATTTTAAAAATATGTTTGATAAGTTAAATAGTTATACTAAGAGTCCATTGTATGCCAGTTGTACTAAATACACACCATTTTCAAGTTGTACTGAACTTATATAATTTGAAAGTTTGCAGTGGATGGAGTGATACCAACTTTACAAAAAATCTTGGTCTCCTGAATGATATTATACTAGAAGAAAATGAACTACCATGTCAAACATATGATGCTAAAAAAATTTATTCTCAATGGGAATGATCTCTAAAAAATACTTTCTTCTCCAAATTAGTGCATATTTTTTTACAATGACCGTGAATCACAAATAAAATTCCATAACTGTGTTGTGGATCGATACAAGAAAAATGAATAAATTCCTTTAGTATATGAATGTTACTTTCCATTCATTCCATTTTTTAGAAGACTATATGGATTTTAGGAAACTAAAATAAAGTTAACATGCCATATAGATACAAGAATTAAGTATGGGAACCAATGTCATCCAGTAGATTCTACTCAGAGAATGAAAATTGATCACAAGTATCCCAATTTTGGAAATGATCTGAGAAATGTTTTTCTTTCATTATATACAGATGGAATAAATATTTTTTGTGTAAAAAGTAGTACTCATAGTACATGGCACACCATGTTGGTAAATTATAAATTTCCTCCATAGTTATGCATGAAGTGTAAATACATTATGTTGTCACTACTTATTTCTAGACCAAAGAAACCTAGCAATGATATAACTGTCTATTTGGCTCCATTGATTGATGATTTGAAATTTTTGCGGGAAAAATGTGCTATAATGTATTATTCTCATAGAAGTGAACAATTTACATTGAAAGACATGTTGTATGGGATAATAAATGACTTCCCTTCTTATAGAAATTTATTAATCTATATAATTAAAGGAATTTAGGGGTGTCACATTTGTGAAAAATGAAAACACTGAGTTCGGATGAAAAATTCCTCAAAGATTTTGTTTTTATGAAAATGGAAATTTTTACCTCGATGACATAAATACTAATCCGGGATGACATCATTCAATGGTAATATCAAACAAGGTACGACAACTTCTCAACTAATATATGATCAACTGTTCAAAAAAGTAAAATATACTAACACTGTTTTCAAATTACCATTCTTAAAAAACCTTATGAAATTTCGTTGGAAGAAGATATCAATTATCTTTGAATTACCATATTAGAATGTTTTATGTCATATATTTTCACAATGTCATTCATGAAGAAAAAACATGTATTTAATAGTGTTATTGGCACGTTACTAAATGTTACTATAAAACAAAGATGACATCAAGGCTAGGTTAGACATGATTAACATAGGGATAAGGGATGCTTTTTTCACCAGTGAAGGTTAAAGGGTTGAAATTTCTTCCTCTGATAGCTTTAACTCGATCCAGATATAAAATAATTGTATTATTTTCTTTTGTTTAATAGTGTAAATTTTCCATAGTGGTAATCATAAAATATCAACAATGTCATGCCAATCACTAATTTTAAGTTACAAGGACTAAAATCACACAATGATCATGTTTTGATGCAAGATTTGATGCATGTTTCTTTTTATTCCATTATACCTTAAAATGTATTGCATACATTAACAATAACCTTCTTCTTTTTCAAATCCATATGCAGTAAAGTTATAGACCTGATGAAGTTTCCAATAATGAATATGGAGTTTTTGGTCATATAATGTGAATTATAGATGATTTTCTCATTAATAATCTTTGATATAATATTCCGCCTGATGGTTCACTTTGTTAGTGTGGTTTAACTATGTGGTCCTTTACATTACATATGGATGTACCCCATTGAATGGTATATGAAAATTTTGAAAGGGTGTGTCGAGAATTGAAGTCGTCCATAAGGATTCATTGAAGAATGATATATTGATGACTAATCTATTGAATTCTACAATGATTACCTATCAGATACTTAAAGCATCAGTCTCCCAATGTCTCATTACAGTGGATACCTTATGTGTAAAGTGATTTCTGGAAGAGATGTTGTTATAATAGCCTTGATAGAGCGAGAGAAATCACACCACTAAATTTTACATAATAGTGAATATATTGATCAATTAATTGAATCCCACAAATAAATTGATAGATATCTGAATCCATCTAGGGCTAACAAATGGATATCAAATTCACATAATGAACAATTTATAGATTTAAACAATGAGAAAGGAAATATGAATTGTTGACAGTTCAACAAATAAATAAAATATAAGTCCTAGTAAAATTGTATGTTATGATTTTTATCAGAATTTTGGACATGTAGGAATAATCTGAACCTCAATCTGACACATGTTGTGACTGGTATGGCTCTAAGTGTTTCCTTTTATTTAAAATTGAAAATAATTTTAATTAAAAGAGAAACTAACATGCTCAAAATTGAGCAAAGAATATCTAATTGTTTTGATAATTTAGGAAAACCATCCAAAATTAATTTTTTATGTGTAGGAATTAATACCACTTCAATCAGATACATGATGTTCTTGGTATGACTCAATGTGTCTATTATCAGCTTAAAATCGACATTTTAGTTAAGAAATGGTCAATTACTGAAAACCAAGCAAAAATTCTCATATTTTAATTATAATTTTATAGATTGTTTCATATGTAATTTATGATGTGTAGGAATTGGTTTCACATCAAACCAATACCCGATGTGGTCACTGTGAGTCAAAGCACATGTTTGTAGTTTAAAATGACATTTTAGTAAAAATTACAAGTGATGTACTCAAAACTGAGAAATATTAATTTTAATTGTTTTGATAAATTATAAAAATGATCAATAGGTCATTTAAATGTTTAAGAATTAGATAAACCTCATTATGATGCACAGTTTGACTGATATGATTCCAAGTACATATTTTTGTTTAAAATTGTCATCAATTTTAGTAAAAAGGACAACTAACCTAGTCAAAACTAAGAAAAATCATAGGTAATTGTTTGATACTTTAGTAAAATGATCCATAAGTAATTTTTGAGGTGTAGTAATTAGCCACACATCAATCCTATATATACTATGCCCGATATGATACAACGTGTCTGTTATTAGTTTAAAATCGACATTTGAGTTCAAAAAGCACCACTCACTTAAACTAATAAAAAACTTGAATTTTCTTATTAATTTATGAAATCGATTCATAAGTCATATGTCACATTTATAAATGATTCTCACATCAAACTGAAACATGATGTCAAATTTAAAATGACATTTTAGTAAAAAAGACAAGTGACATACTTGAAACTGAGAAAACACATTTGTATTGTTTTGATAATTTAGTAAAATTACCCATAAGTAATTTGAGATGTGTATAAATCAACTGCACCACAATATGATTCATGGTGTAACTGTTATGACACTAATTGTGTCTTTTTATTTAAAATTGACATCAATTATAAAAAAATGGAAACTGACCTACTCAAAACCAAGAAAAAGAATTTCCATTGTTTTGATACTTTAATAAAATGATCCCAATTCATTTGTTACATGAATGAATCAGTCATGACTCAACAATATACAAAATGATCCCAGTATGACTAATTGTTTCCATTATCAGTTTAAAATCGGTATTTTAGTTCAAAAAGTGTCAGTCACTAAAAAACAAGAAAACACACTTATATATTCTTAGTAATTTTGGAAATATATTCATAAGTAATTTTTTGATGTGTAGGAATTTATCTCACATAAAATAGACACATGATGTGACCGGTATTAGTCAAAGTGCGTGTTTGTAGTTTAAAATGATATTTTAGTAAAAAAAGACAAGTGACGTACTGAAAACTGATAAAATGAATTAGTATTGTTTTGATATATTATGAAAATTATTGATAATTAATTTGATATGTGCATGAATGAACTTAATCTCATTCTTATGCATGTTGGGATAGGTATGACTCAAAGTTCTTCTTATTATTTAAAATTGACATAAATTTTAGTAAAAAGGAAAATGACCTAAAAAAACCAAAGAAAATGCATTCATTTTGTGTAGATACTTTATAAAAAAATTCAATATGTCATTTGTGATATGTTGGAATCATTATCACCTCAATATGATACATGATGTTCCCGATATGACTCAATGTGTCTGCTATTAGTTTAAAATCGACATTTTAGGTCAAAAGGGTTGCTCAATAAAAACTGAAAAAACATGATCATATTTTCTTGATAATTTAGTAAAATGATTCATATGTAAATTTTTACATATAGGAATCAGTCTCACATCAAACCAAAATATGATGTGATGAGTATGAGTCAAAGTGTGTGTTTGTAGTTTTAAATGACCTTTTAGTAAAAAAGACAAGAAATGTACTAAAAACCAATAAAATTTATTATAATATTTTGGATACTTTAGTAAAATTATCCATAAGTCATTTTAGACATGTAGGAATAAGATACACCTCAATATTCTACATAGTGTGACTGGTATGACTCCTAGTGCATCTTCCTATTTAAAATTAACATCAATTTTAGTTAAAGGACAACTGACCTTCTTAAAATTGAAAAATATCATTCGTATTTTCTTATACATTATTAAAATGTTCCATAATAAATTTGCGACATATAAGAATTAGCTTCACCTCAATCCGACACATTATGTGCCTGGTATGACTCAATTTGTCCTTTATCAGTTTAAAATTGATATTTTAGTTCAAAAAGTGTCACTCACTAAAGACTGAGAAAACACACTTGGATTTTCTAGATAATTTAGGAAATAATTTAATAAGTCATTTTTTATTTTTAAGAATTTTTCTCACGTCAAACCGACACACAATGTGATTGGTATGATTCAAAGTGCATGATTGCAGGTTGAAATGACATTTTAGTAAAAAATAAAAAAGACATACTAGAAAAAAAGAAAATTAATTAAGATTTTTTTTATACTTTATGAAAATGATAAATAATTCATTTTATACTTGTAGGAATAATATGAATATCAATCCAACAAACGGGGTTACCGGTAAGACTCCAAGTGTATCTTCTTATTTAAAATTGACATCAATTTCAGTAAAAAGGACAACTGACCTACTCAAAAACCAATAAAACACTTTCAGATTATTTTGATACATTAGGAAAATGATACATGATTCATTTTTGATGTGTAAGATTCAGTCAAACCTCAATTTGATACACTTTGTTCTCAGTATGATTCAATGTGTCCGTTATCATCTTAAAATTGACATTTTAGTTCAAAAAGTGTTACTCACTAAAAACCAAGAAAACACAATCAGATTTTATAAATAGTATATGAAATCGATTCAAAAGTATTTTATGACATGTAATAATTGGTATCTTATCAATCCAACCCACTATGTGACCATTATGAGTCAAAGTGTGTGTTTTATGTTTAAAATGATATTTAAGTAAAAAAACAAGTGACACACTCAAAATTGAGAAAACCCATTCAGATTGTTTTGAATCATTAGTAAAAAGATCCATAAGTCATCTGAGTTTTTTATAAATAAATTGAACCTCAATCTGAATCACGCTATGACCAATATGACTCCAAAAGTCATCTTTTCAATATATAACTTCCATTTTAGTTTAAAACATACATCACATCTCCAAAACCGAAAAAATGAGCCTATATTGCTTTCTTATCATTCTATATTATATTAATTAATTAATTTCCTTATCATTTTTATCTTATAATTATTTAGTTAATTTTCAAAGATATAATTCTTGATGAAAAACAAGAAATGGTGTGTCATGCAAGAATCAATCATAACTCAATCAGATTGATAGTGTTCCTAGTATGACTCGAAGTTTAGCTTAAAATTAAAACTTTCTCTTAATTTATTTCTTTATATTATTACTAACATTTGAATTTTTTCTTACATAGGTGAATTTTTTTCACAATATGGGGTAAGTATTAAAATAAAATGAAACATTTTAGTTTTTTAATGTATGTAATGATTTGTACTTATGTAATTGTATAAACCAATGTTTTAAATTTCTATAATATTGTATCTTTTTCTTGTATTTACGTTGTAAATTTTTATTTCATTTAAATTCTATATTGGTACATGATTTTTCTGATTTTTTGGTGTTTTTCTACTATGGTTTTCTATTACATCACACTTC
This sequence comes from Viscum album, assembly GCA_963277665.1. NCBI lineage: Eukaryota > Viridiplantae > Streptophyta > Magnoliopsida > Santalales > Viscaceae > Viscum > Viscum album. Next base: position 1,444,516,238 of record OY728145.1, on the reverse strand, counting down.
AGCATACCCCTTTATCATCACTTCTACAAGCACTGATAAAGGGGTCTTTTATTAGTTCTAGAAAAGAACTGATAAATGATTCCTTTATTATCACTACTAAAAGTACTGATAAATTGGTCCTTTATCCATGCTATTAGAAGCATTGATAAATGTACTAGGATTTTAATATCACCCCAACAGTTGGTTCTTATTTATTACTGATGAAGTCCATTTTTAGTAATGTTAAAGGCCTTTGTAGTAGTGTTATGTGTAAAACAAACTACAGCCTCATGAAATGATGATTGTTTGTTTTTCCTTTACCACCTTTCATGGTTGGTAATTCTGATAGACCCTATATTTATATATGTTATATATGTTATTTATTATTTATTTATTATATTTTATCCCTTTTATAACACATAACCTTATTCTTTATATTTTGTATAAATACAATAACATTATTTGTGGAAGTTTGGACTATCGCCTCCCCAAAGCAATGTGATTCATTCACGCTATACATGGAACGCATTAAGGATGATTTTAATAAACAAATATGAGATATATATTACATAAATATGATATTGGAAATATAATATACATATATATCATTTAAATTTCATTATTTTAATATTATAAGTAAATTAATTTAGGTTTCATGCGTACATACGTCCTACCATCGCAATGAATGGTGTATTTCATTTCTTATCTCAAAATTTTATAGATTATTCTAAATAAAAATATACTAAATATATATAATATTTAAATATTGGTTTAAAATTTTTAGATGATGAAACCATGATCTTAGAAATATGGAAAATAAATAAAAAGTCAAAACATTCTTGAGAAACTAAGAAATTAACAACAGAAATAATGAAAATAATGAATGATTATTAAAAAACGGGTAATAAGATATATAAAAAGATCATATATGATATCATAAATATTAATATGATTAAATAATAAGATAGTAACATGATTAAAACTATTATGCATTAGGTTAAAGGATGATCATCCAAAAGGAAACAAAAGGTAAGGGATTTCGTCTCAATTTACATTCCATTGAGTCTTATTTGTTGTTATGGACCAATTATATTTTATATGGTGTATATACTTTACTATTACATGTTATATCCTTAATATTATTAATCTCATGATATTATAAGTTTAATTCAATGTTATTTTATAATGGCGATTATGGTTCAAATATTTCAAAGTGGTATGGGACACTTCAGAATGTTTAAATATCTTGTTCCTTAAGAATGATTTAAATGATATTTAAAGTATATTTCCATTCATAAACATAAAAAATAATTTTTTACTTATCCTATACTAGGGAATTATTGATAAAATCATATTGTTTATTCAATACTGATATTTGATGAGAAGGGAGATTTTTTGTTAACTAAATCGATTATTCTACATATAAGGAATGCACTGGATTTCATATGGGATGGGTGGGGCTTGATATAGCCCCATGATGCATCATTAGGTTTCATGGAAAGAACTAGATATGGTTATATATTAGGCCTTAACCATTTATTATATTCTTATCATGAATCCGTGGTAATATTAGATTCTTGGCATGAATCTTTGAAAGTTTTATATTCTTATAAAGAAGCCTCGACGATATGTTTTAGAGATCCATAGTTATGAATTACATAATTATGTATTCATTTATTGATATTCCATGAAATTATTAAATTAGTTATAATATCCATGGTAAACCTTCATTCCTAGATTATTGATTAAATGGATTTTGTTATTAGTTATTTAACTTTCCATGTTAATTTATTCTCATTGATTCATTATTACTTTTGTTCCACTTACCCATAGTGAGATTTTTAGCACACCCTTATTATGTTTCCTTTACCCAGGATATGAAGATGAAATTTCTGAATTATATTTCCATGATGATGATTTTTTACTTGTTTTATAAATTATTTTCATTTCCTTGTATATTATGAGTATTATGTATGTGATCTGGATTTCCAAAACTGCTAAACTAATTAGTTTTTTAGAATTTTAATCCTTATAATAATTCTAATGGAAGAAAATAATGCATTGGATTTGAGCTTCTGGGTTTAGGTGATACAATCTATTTGGGGTAAAATGTTGTGGGATGATCCAAAATTAATTTTTCAACAGCCTAAGACACATAATCCTAGTCTTTCTATCAATGCGCCCAACTAAACTAATCTTTCCAAAAAATTGAATATACTAAATGTCAAAATATTAGTTCTTTATTTTTCCTATATCATATAATTAGTTTTCCAAATGATACCTAATTTTTAGTGTATATATTCAAGAGGTGTTGAAACAAATTTTTAGTTTGTGAAATGTTTTATAAGCCTTTTTGGACACCAAAACCCATGGGGAAAGTGGTTTCTGCAAATATGGGTTCTCAAAACCGCCTTAAACTTTTCCTACAAAATGGTACCTTGGGAACCCCATTTTTAAGTTTTACCACGGCGTGAATTTATAAAAATTTGGAGTCCAAAATGAATCCTCTTATCAAATTTGAGGTTTTGGATCTCCTTATCCTCATAGGGAGTGTTGAGATAAAGTATTAGTTCCACACGAGCATCCTCCTCCTCTCAATGGTGGGCTAAATGGTAGGAGTTCATTTTGAGGGTCTTGTGCACATTTCAAGGGATTAATGATGCATATAATAGCTACTAGTTTGGATTATCTTTTTTAAAAACATTTCATGAAATGCATCTTATTTTATTTCATATTTGAAATCTTTTTTGGATGCATGTGATTGGTATGCTCTTAATTTATAACCGATTAGTGTGCGGTTTTGAGTGAGTGACTTGTGTTGTTATGATAGGAAAACACAAGATTACATTTACTACCCACTTTCTTGACATTTCAATCTAAATTTTAATCCATTATTCCATTCATATGTTGTGGACCTTGGAAATATGATTTTTATGTCGAGGATTGGTTCTTCAAGCATTGATATAAAATCTTAGGAATTAATTTAGATTCTAATTAACTTAAACAAATGATTTAACCCAAAAATAAATTAATATATAATAATAATGAACTTTAAATGTTTTTAGTGAACTCAAAATAACCCATTTAACTCATATATTTCAAAATCCACATTGATTTTCAACTATTAAATTCTATAAATTTAGTTATTTTCTAAAAACTATTTTCATAATGACGCCCAATTTTTAGTTTTTTGTTGAAAATACATAGTATAAACCACCAATTATCTTTAAGAGATGACCTAGGTTTTTCCCTAGACTACATATAATCATATAAAACCAATTTAATTTGACGTCTCATGATAATGAGATGAAAATTTGGCATCATTTCATGAGAATATTTTGGTTTTTATTGCGTGTTTTTTTAAGATATTTGTAAATTTTGGGAATATTTATTTGTATTATATTATAATTTTACACATATTTTTTCTGTTTTGGTTTATTTATTTTGTAGGTTATATTAATGATGTTTTCTAATCTGGTATTTTTAACTCCGTTCAAACCCAAACTGGAGAGGATCCCACATCATCGACATCGAGACACACATGATGACCATTTGAAGGAGGAAACACCATATATTGAGACATTTCTAAACCCATATTCTTTTAGAACAAAACTAGAAACTAACCTCACCTTATGTTTATATCTAACATGTATATATTCAAGTATAAGGAAAAGTTCCAAAATTTGAACTCAAATCTAGTTCAATTCACTTATTACCAAGGTTATGTGGAATTTAGCAAGAAGACCCACATAACCACTTAAATGAATTTCAAACTATGTTTTCAAAATTAAAATCTTAAAATGTGGATGAAGAACAGGTAAAGATAATGGAATTATCTTTCTAATTAAAAGACACTACAAATGATTGGTTTTATTATGTTAACTCCCCTATTAGAGGATGGACAGACATGAAACACATTTTTCTTGAAAGATATTTCATATCCTATAAAACTGAAACTATAATAAAATAAATATATGGTATAATTAAATCACAAGGGGAAACACTTCCTGAATATTGGGAATTATTTAAAAGGTTATGTTCAAGTTATCCACCCCACCAAATAAGTGATCAAATTTTAATAAAATATTTTTATTAAGGTTTAATTCCAATTGATCATAACATGATTCATGTAACTGTAGGTGGTGTACAAGTTTAAACTGCCCCAATCTCTAAAAGAAACATCATTCAAAACATGGCACAAAACACAAAACAATTCAGTTCATGGTCAAATGTACCCATTCGATGTGTCCATGAGTTGATGATTTATATATTTTATAAAAAGGTCGACATTAACTTTGAAGAGGTATGTAACCTACTTCAACAACTCTCTATTTCTCAATGGATACTTAACCTTGTTACCCCATTAATTTTGGTATCAATTCAACCAAATCCCACTATTCTGACTAGTTCCCCCAAGTAAGATAATTATTTGAGAGTTGCTAGGCCATCTTCGCAGATCTACCCTATAACCAACCTATTATTCAAGAACCATACTATCTATCTAACAATGTATGGAAGGATGTACAAGATTATAAGAAAAGGGTTATTCAAACCAAACTCGACAACCATGGAACCAACCAGGGTATAGTATTCATCCACCACCACCACCCAGAAATCCCCAACTGCCACAACGACCCTTCCAAAAAACCCCTAAAAACTTGATCCTATTCTAGAGTACGTGATGGGACAACTAGATGAAAAAATTATTCTATTATATAAAACAATCCAAAAAACCCATAAGAGTCCTAAAAACTAAATTAGTCAAACTTTCTAGCTTTGTGAGTGAAATACAAAATCAGGGTTCAGGTGAACATCCTTATAAACCACTAGTTAACCTTTGGGATAAAGGACATTTTAGTTCTATAACCCTTAAGAGTGAAAAAAAAAACATAAAATCCAAATTATCCCGCCATTATAGTCATCCTCTCTAAGGAAACCACTATTCTAACAATTGAAAATGGTCCAAATAAGAAGAAACCTTGTCCTAAGAGATTCCCTTCCAAAGGTATGAGAGTTTCATTTTATGAACCACAAAGACAAACCATTCATCTGAAAATTCCCCAAATTTATACCCAAAAAAGGAAACAAAAATAAACTAAACTTGATAAAAAAATATTGTAAACTTTTAAAAAATGTAGCTTAATATCCCCTTGATTGATGTCATGAAGAAAATTCCACAATAAGTAATGTTTCTAAAGGATATCTTTACACACCAAAGGAAACATAGCGGTGATGAAAATGTGATCTTGGGAAGGAATGTATCCACATTGATTTTTCCATCACTTCCCTCCAAATGAAATTATCTTGGAACACTCTTTATTTCTTACACCATTGGGGAGTATTTATTTAATGATGTTATGATTGATTTGGGTGGTTCCATAAATGTGATGAATCACTCCATTTTCTCTTCATTCATGTAGGGAAACTAAATCCCACTGAAATAGTCATTAAGATGGAATACCAATGTACTACACACCCTAATGGTGTGTTAGAGGATGTTTTTGTGAGGATTAAAAAGTTAATTTTTTCTATTGAATTTTATATGATTAAAATAGAAGATTATATGATGAATATATATTTACCATTTATATTGGTAAGACCATTATTGAAAATTTACAAAAACATAATTAATGTCCACAATGGTACATTATCTATAGTTTTAGTAGGTTAAATTGTTATATAAACATCCTTGATTCCATGAAGCATCCATTGGAAGAAGATTCCACACTTTCAGTTAATTCTATTGATGTACTCCCTTCCCATGGAAAGAATTATTTACATTCCCCTTATCCCCATTCCGATTTTTCGTCTTTAATAGAAATTATAGGAAATGAATCATGCATTCAATGTTGTAGTGGTTTATAAAAACTTCATGAGTGTTTTTAAATTGACGATTTCTTGAGAACTGAGGATCCCATGACCATTGATGATACTGTTAAGCTTGTAAAATATTATTCCTAATCTGAGGATATTACAATTGAGTAGTTATATGAGATCATTAACCTCTAAATTTCACATTCACTCATATCAATCCAAAATCTCTATAAATTATAAGCTGAACCACTTCCTCAATATGTAAAATACTCATATCTTGAGAATGGAAACAAGATGTATGTCATCATAGATAGTTCAGTCCCTCCAAAGCATGAATTAATACTACTTGAACTTTTGATTGTCTATAAACAATCATTGGGATGGAAACATAATAACATTTATGGTTTAGGCAATAAATTTTCAAGCATCATATATTTTTAAATGGTGAGGCTAAATCAGGGTGGAAATAAAAATGTTGACTGAAACCAAATCTCTTAAATGTTGATAAAAAGGAGGTAATCAAATTATTGGATGCTAGAATCATTTAACCCATTTATAACATCAAATGGATTAGTCCAGTGCAAGTAGTTCCTAAAAAATTGGTATAACATTATTAAAAAATAAATTATGAATGGTTTAAACTCATGTATAAAATAGTTTTTAGGTCTACATAGGCTATCGAAGACTAAACCAACATAGTAGGAATGACCATTTCCCATTATCATTATTTGACCAGATTCCAAAGAGGATACCAAGGAAGTACCACTACTATTTTCTTTATTGGTTTTTTGGATAATTTTAGTTCCATATGTCCCCCAAAGATCAGGATAATACAACCTTAACTTTCCCCTTTATCACTAGTTCATATAGGATGATTCCATTTGGCCTGTTCAATGATCTGGGTACTTTCTATGGATGCATGGTAAGTATTTTTTTAATATTACCTAGCAAATTTAATAGAAGTATTCATGAATAATTTCAATATATAGGGATTTTGTTTTGATCTGTGATTGAGTAGTCTTGTTTCTGTCCTATACTTCTGTATTGAGAAGGATATTTTATTAAATTATTAGAAACTCCATTTTATGGGGATACAAGGTATAGTACATAAACATGTCATTTCTAAGGATGGTATAGATGTGGATAAATCAAAAGTATAAATCATTGCATCCCTAACATTCATAAAAAATGCATGGTATGTGTGGTCTTTCATAGGTCATGATGGATTTTATCATCATTTCATTTGTGAATTTATGAATATTGCACTTCCACTCTCCTGAATACTCCAAACAAAAAATAATAATTTCTGCTTGATATGAATTCTGAGGAATATTTTAACAAATTGAAATTTAGTCTCACACAACCCCTAATAATCCAACCACCTCGATGAAAATTTCCATTGGTCTCAAATGTGACACCGCTAACTATGCACTTTGGAAGTTCTTATCACAATGAGTCGATCGAGCTCCACATGTCATGGCCTATGCCTAATGTAATCTGGACCTTGACCAATAAAACTATACCAAAACTGAAAAATAATTCCATTCCATTGTGATTTCCTTGGATAAATTGAGTCCACACCTTTTAGGGTCCAAGTTTATTATGTTCTCAAAACATAAATCCAACTGATATATAGCAAAAAAACCCAAAATCTAAACCATGTATCATTCATCAGATGTTCCTACTTTATGAATTTAGTATAGAAATTATGGATAAAAGGGAGCAGAGAATATGTTGGTTGACCATATCAGTTGGATCATCCCATCCTCAAACATTGACTCATCCCCTTATATTCCCATAAAGACATGTTTCCTGATGATCAATTGTACTGAGTGAAAGATTTTATTCCTCAGTATGTATAAATTGTAATTTTTTTCACAGCATCTTGAATTCCTTCTGATTTCAACAAAAAACAAGCTGATTATCTGAAACATTAGTCATGTTGGTACTTTTGGGATGACCCCTGCCTTTGTATTACATTTAGTGATCAAGTCCTCAAGTTTTGTGTTCTAAATAGAGAGTTTTTATTTTTCATAGGTTCTACCACACTCTAGCTTATGAGGGCCACTTTTTCCCCTAATAGATTTCATGCAATTTCCTTGATTCTTCTCTATTTTGGGAAACACTATTTTTGGATGGATATAATTTTTGTAAAGAATGTCATCAATATAAAATAGTGGATAATGTCTCTAAAAAAATGGAATAACATAACAACCCTTACTCTTCCATGAAATTCTCGATGTTTTGGGAATTGAATTTATGATACCATTCCAAAATTTAGGTGGGAACATGTAAATCTTGTTGAAGTAGATTATATGTAAAAATGGGTAGAGGAATGAGCCACTTGGACTGATGATTCAAAAATAGTTTTGGATTTTTTTGAAGTCAAATTTTATATAGGTTTGGTTTAACTAGGTTCATCATCATTTAATTGGTTTCCCATTTCTACAATTGAACAATGTAATCACTTTTACATCGGTATGGGGTTAGGCATGAAGTATCTACTGCATATCACCCTCAAACCAGTGGTCAAGAAGAAGTATAAAATAGAAAGGTAAAAGGAATTTTTGGAAAATGGTTCAACCCAATAGAAAATATTGGATTCTTAGACTCAACAATTCATTATGGGATTACCATACTGCTTTCAAAACTCCCATTGTAATATCTCTATATCGGATAGTTTTTGGAAAGAGTTATCACCACTCTATTGAGATAGATCATCGGGCCTACTAGGACATTAAACTATTATATTCTAATCCTTTTTGTGTGGGTTCTCAAAGGATGTTTCTGATTCAAGAGTTGGATGAAATGATAAGAGAATCATATGAGAACTTTTAGATTTATAAGGAGATAAACATGACTGCCCACGAACTCCTTATCCTTCATCATCAATTCCACATTGGGTAGAAGGTCCTCCTTTTTAATTCAAGGTTAATTTGGTATCTAGGTAAGATTCATTCCCACTGGTTTGTACCATACATTATTACTAATGTTTATCCATTTGGTGTTTTTCTTGTTAAAAATGAAGAAAAAAAACAAACCTTCACTATCAATGGGATGCAGTTAAAGTACTTTTATGAAGCCATTATAAAGTCCCATATGGACGAACTCTAAGTTCAAGAAGAAACCTCCAAATGGAACCCACCAGGATTTATTTTTACTTCCCACATTCACTTTTAGTACAATGAGGACAATTCATACTCTAGTTGTGGGGGATGGGTATATTTATGGGTTATTTAGGATTTGATATCATCATTCTTCCTTTTAATATTTTTTTCATTCTATATAGTATTGTTAACTTTCTCCCATACCCCCTCACTTTTTGTGATGGAATGTTAATTTTTTGTTCCCACTTAATCATGGAGTTTATTGAAAATTCATGAGAAAATTTTCTATTTCATGTTTATTTAAAATTTAAAAAAATTGTTTCAATGATGTAATGTGTGTTTTAGAATTAATTTAACCATGATGTGTGTCTTTTTCTAGAAAATTTATTTTTTTTCAATGATTTAACTGGTCGTATGACTTTTAAACCATTGAGAAGATTTTTACCCTTTGTGTGATTAGTTTATGGGAAAATGGTGCCACTTAATGTATCTAGAAATATTTGCACCCAACCATGATTTATTGACTTTTATTACTCAATAAATATAAATATAAGTTAGTTTAATATTTATCAACTTTCAAAAAATATTTTCCCATATATTTTTTGTTTATTTTATCCTTTTCATTATAATATCGGATTGACCTGTCTGTGTGTACCTATTATATGATTGTTATACACCCACAAAAAAGAAAAAATCACAACAAAAATAAAATCCCAAATATATGGGTTGTGTCCTGGGAAGGTCAAAAACCACTCTTCCTCAACCTTTGATATTGTTATAAAGATTATAATTAATTTCATGAGGAGATAAAATAATGGTTGAGATATGAGTGTGAGTTTGTTCTCAGTGAAAATTTAAAAGAAAACAAAAGGAATAAAAAATAAGCAAAGTTATGAAATTTAAAACATATGGGGATATCTATGTCAGTGGATTATAGTTTGAATTCGAAGAATTCTTAAGTGATTGGGTCTTGAAATTTGATTTCAAAGGATGTAGGGTAGGTTCGGTGGATAGAATCATTTAAGTAGACTTTTTTAAAAATAACCTATATTAATTGGATAGAAAGTAGAAAGAACAACATGAAATGGTTTTCACAAACACACATTCATGGAGAGTTACTGAAATTTTTGACTTTTGAATTATTTTCTCAAATTGGTGTCATTCATCTCCTTGAAATTCATTCAGATATAATTTATGAGAAATATTTTTCCATGATCACTAAGAATAACTCCTTGGTGTGATTTTTTTCTTTGATCACACTGTTATAAAGAATTATATTTTAAATTAATGTTAAATATTCTTGAAGATGGGAATATCCCCATGCATAATAATTGGAAATGTTACTTTTCCCATGAGTGAAAATGTTTTTGTGTGGGGCTGTGAATATATTGTGATACCCTTCTTTATTTCACCCTACAACCACTGTATTAAATAGATTTTTTATTATAAATTAAAAATATAATAAAAAAATCACTTCATGTTTGGTTAAATTATTTAATATTTATAACTATTAAAAAAATATATTTCACTTGTTTTTATGTTTTCATTATTGGTGTATGTGATTTGGAGATCCCATGATGGATTTCAAGAAAAACGGGCCAAAGTGTAAAGGACCAAGCACACATATAGACTAAAATGCACTCTGCAACTAATACATTCTTGAAACCAATCTAAACCTTAGTGTTATGATCCTAAATTTATTGGGATACAACTCCTATGAAGTCACCCAATCCCAATTTATCCATTAAAGGTCCCAACCAAACTAATCTGTCTAACAAACTGAAACTAATTGAACTTAAAATTTTGGTTATGTATTTCATCCATATATTGGGATGTAGTTTTAAAAATGATTCTAAATTCTCGTTTTATAAAGTAAATAGGCAGAGAACCAAGTTTTAATGTTTTTGAAAAGTGATATAAGAAAGTCTGGCCACCCAAAACCATAGTACAAGTAGTTTCTTGAAATTAGGGTGCTCAATACCACCTTCCACATTTCCTATAAAATGAAACATAGGGAACCACATTTGTAAGTTATAATGAGTTATTTTTTTCTAATTTTGATTCCTAAAAATTTCTATTATCACCTTTGTGGATTTGGATCTCCCTATACTCATAGGTAGAGTTGAGATGAAGTCAAAGTTCTTCACAAGATTTCTTCTACACTCGATGGTGGGAAAAATGGTGTAAATTTATTGTGAGTGAGTTACACACATGTCAAGGGAGTTTTGATGTTTATAATAGCCACTGGTTTGAAGTAATTTGGGTTTAAAAACATATCATTCCATGTATCTTATTTTATTTCATATTTGAATTATTGTTTTGATGCATGTGACTGGTATGATTTTTCTCTAGCTGACCAGTGTGATATTTTGAGTGTGTAAGTTGTTTTGTTCTAATTTAAAAACACAATAATATTTTTCTTACCCATTTTATTGAAATTTAAATCTACTTTGGAATCCCTTATTCCATGCATAAGTGTTCTACCTTAGAAATATGATTGTTGTGTCAAGTTTGGGTTCTCCAATCATAGATATAAAATCTAAATAAATGATCTGGATTCTAATTTACTTAAACAAAAGATTTAATCCAAACCAAAATGAATATCTATGAACAATGAACTTGGAATGTGTCTAGTGAACTCGCAATGACCCCTTTAAATCAAAATTTTCAAAATCCACTTTTTTCAATTATTAAACTCTTTAAACTCGGTTATTTTCATAAAACTATTTTCAAAACCACACTCACTTTTTAGTTATTTTTATTAAAAATACGCAATATAAACCTCCAAATGTCTTTTATAAATGACCCAGGGTCTTCCCTATAATACATATAACCATATAATACCAATTGGATTTTATGTGTCATGAAAATGATATCACCAAACCTATATCCTATACCTATCTACTATCAGCCTCCTCAAACACACTCCGTACTAGGTCCCTGTAGATAGGGACTATCGTGAGGCTTTACTTTACTAACTCTATCTTCCCTCAGCTTCTGAACAAGATTTGGTTGTCCTTACTGCTGAAAATTCCTTAGAGAAATTTTTTATTATTGTTGATATGGGGCCTAAACACCCACCTAATACTAGTCTCCATGAGTGGTCAAACACTGAGCCTGGTGGGGACCATGTCCTATATAGGCATAACAAGAAAATAGGAAACCTTTGGCTGGTGATAGGGATCCACTATCCCCAAAAAACTAGAAGATATATACCATGTTCAGATATCCATTGGTTGGAACCATAACTGTCTGAACACCTATGACTCATCCTCTATAGCTAAAATCCTTGAAAAACTAGTTCTTTCCACCCTCTAAAAAATACACTCCCAAGTAACCATCAACCCAATAATCTCCTCATTTCTCTATACCTCTAGATACATAGTGAGTGTAAAGGGAGTGACCACATACCCAATCACTATGTGAAAGGTATCCTCCAAAATCAAGATCCGGACTCCTCATCTAAAAAAACATCTAGAGAAAAGTGAAAGAGGTTCTTGAACTTGATCACAAGATCCCACACACTGAGAATCCTCTATTTAAGGGAGAGAAACTCCCACTGCTTCACTGCATTCATCATCAATGAGAGGAAATATGAATGAAACTCCCTATTAAATTCAATCAACAACAAATTTTCCTTCTTTTAGTCACCAAGAAACAATATCCACCACTGGCACACTACTCTCTATAACTGAATAACTACTAACGGTACCCTAAACACAGCCCGAGCACGAATTGGATTGAAAGAAATCTTGATCTTATCCAACCAGCACCTTATCTCCAGATCTGAGATGCTTCCCTCATACGTTCACAAACTCCATCGCTAAAAGACACAAAAATCCATCCTCTAATCCTCACCCTCCTCTGTTGTACCATTCCTTAGACAATCAACTGGATCGGCATGCTAAACCACAACTTCCTGAACCACTTATATATGAAAAACATTATCCATTCCTAAAAATCTAGTAGAAAATCCTAAGCTTGGTAGCATGGAATTTTATCATATATTTATTAAATTAATTCATTTTGATTTCCCATGATCACCCAATTTAGAAATGAACAAAATAAATCATGATGCATGTACCTCTCCCAGGTATCTACAAAATAATCAGTTCCACCCCACTTGGTTGTTTATCATGATCAAAGTATATCGTAACGCCCCGACCCTAGTTACCCAGAGTCGGTGCATTATTACATAACATTGGCATGATCACAAGAAAGATCAAATCTCGAAAGACCGATTGGTTTAGTAGCCTTGGAAACACTAGATATATTCATAAGTTTTACATTACATCATAAAATGAAAAACTACTACAACAACATAATGTCTCCACAGTCCACACTAATATCCCCTCATAATATCCCTGCAGGTCATTCATAACTTACTTCTTCACATCCTGGGAAAAATAAAACATAGAAGAGGGGTGAGCTCAAATTCCCAGTAAGGATAACAATATAACGGAACATTCAAAAATAAGCACAAACATTTAAGGCAATGAATTACTAAAACAAAATCCTTTTAAACATGAACTTCAACATAGTATGTCAAAAGTAAAATGAAATAATTCCATTTACTTGTTCACATGGATATTCTACTAATCGAATAATCACATGCAATATCAATAACCACTTTCACAATGATGGAATGCATAATGCTAAACTTTAATTTCTTTTCAAGGCCTCGTCCCAAGACATTGGGGCTAATTGTAACCGGAACCCACCCCGGAGTGCCTCTAATAACTGGACACCAACCCGGAGTGCCTCTAATAACCGGACACCAACCCAGAGTTCCTCTAATAACCGGAGACCAAACCGGAGTTCCTCTAATAACCGGAGACCAAACCGTAGGGCTTACTTTTACCGGTCCCCAACCCGGAACATACTTGTCTAACACATTCATCTGAATGAAATATTTAAATATAACATAAACATTTGGATTAAAAATAACTTATAAAATGTCAATACTTTAAACAAAAACCATGAGTGACATAATAATAACTTATCCATAGTCAAAAATATCACAAAACCTTCAATAAAATATGGATGTTTTGTATCATAATAAATCAACTTCAAATAAACTTAAAATCCATCAAAGGATGTTGACATAGATGAAATCAAAACTATTTTATAGAAATATCTTTTTTTTGAAATCATTTTAAAAGTAACATAATTATAAAATAATACATTCAATTTGAGAATATTCTTATAAGCTTGTAAGGGAAGATTTGACGATTTTATAATGGCGGTAAATAGCTGCTCCCGCCGTATAAGTTAAAAAAACATTCTTACCTTAAATTTGTCAAAATAGTTAAAAGTGCTCTGTTTGGAAAACGACGGAAATATTCCTTTCGAAACACATAAGGGTATAAATGACTTTAACCCATATTCTTGTAAATGGTAAAAATGTTTTGAAATAAATTATTAAGAAACATGGATGTGGATGATAAAGAGATCCCAGTAGATTATTACGTATAAACAACCTCGGATAATAAAGAGATTGTGAAATAACACTTACCAATTTGGTAACTTATGAAACATACAACCCATAAAAGAGGTATCATACAATGAATATGTAAATACACATAAATTAGAGTGTATTACACAAAGAATATAATTATGGGCAGTACATACACCACACAAAAGGTAATGGTGGCAATATGGCATGAATCTCAGAGGAATAAGGAGTGAGATGAAAACCCCTTACCACGTTAATCAACTGAGTTGTATGGCCAAAAGTTAATAACAACCAAATGATTTACAGAATAACATGAATATAAAGAGAATCATGATAATATATATCAAATGGCAGTACACAATACACCACTTTCAATAATTTAGTGGCGAACAATGGAAATCTCACGGAATTGAATGTGAGATAAGAAAATCCCTTACCTTGTACTTTTACTTGGTTGGGGTAGGTTAACCTCCTGTATAATATTCAAATAATTGTTATTAAATTATACAAGAATCATATATATTAATATCATATCATATATGATCTTTTAACTTTTCTTTGTTAATAATGTCTTAGTATTATCGTTGTTTCGGGTGTTAACTTACTCATTTTCTATTATATGTTTTATTAGGTAATCCATGTTTGTAATGGATAGGTTGTATATTATTCATATCCAGAATTATATAATGTCCTTAAACATCATTTTTAAATCAGAAAATGGTAATTATACTTGAATGGATATGATGGAGAATGAATCTCATCGCGTTCGTGGAGACGGTAGTCCGTACGTACGCACGAGCGACAATATCATTCTTTTGATATTAAAATAATATATAAATGAATGGTATATCATATATAAAGAATAATTAACATGTTATATTTATTATTTACATGAGTTTCACATCATTATTATACCCATCCAAATAATAATATATTGAATAACAATTACACCACGACATGGAGACGGTAAGCCGTACGTACGCACGTATGGTGACATGTTATTCAAAGGGTGGATAGAATACTGAATATGGTTGTACCATATTTATAATAACATCACAGTATATGTGAGATACTGGAGTTATTATTTTATAATGGTAACAACAAAGGAAGAAGAAGTGGAAGAAGAAATGAACTTGGAAAAGGGTGGTGAAATCATTACCTCTTCTTCAGGCTCTTCCTTTTGATTTGATCAAAAGGGCTCCTTAGGTTGGCTTTCTAATCAAACTAAGGCCTCTAGGATGTAGTGAGGGAAGTTGGGAGAGTATTTGGGCAGGGTTTGGACGAGCCAAGTGGCTTGAGAGGTGTGAGGAATGAGTAGAAGTGGTCTCCTTTTATAAGGGAGAGGAGGGGCTCTTTAGGAAAGAGTGAAAGTATTACTTTATAATATAATTATATTCGGTTTATAATGGTCCAAAAATCATTTAGGTCGAAGATAAGATGACTCATTTTCTAAATAACATCAACCAATAAGAATTGGACAGGTTTTAGATAATATTTTAATCATTATAATCTTATTTATTTAAATGATTTATTAATGAGGTAAACATTGGATCATTATTGTGTCATTAATAATTTAAATTATTTGATGTCTAAAAATTATAAATAAAATATCATTATGTAGGAAATATTTTTAGCTTTCTAATGAATATTTATAATCGAAAATCGAACATGTATAACCCTATGTAAAAATTGTTCTTCTAAAAGATGTAAGCTTATGCCATTTTTATTTTTATTTTAACTTTATTAATATAATGTGTCCCTACCACATACAAGTGGCTCTAAGGGGTCCCCAAATCGACCCAAGGATGCCCATGGTCGGGTATGTGTCCACCAATAAGGTTAGGACACGTTTTAGGGTAATTTTGTATTATTATAATATTATTTTTTAACCCTTATTTACCGGATTTACCCTTTAACAATGGTAAATAAAATATTTACCGCAGTAATTATTCAAAATGTGTAAAAATAAAAGTTACCTATTTACACAATTTGAACATCCTGATTCCAAATATGGAATCCGTTTTTCTAAATTCAAAACACAGAAGTGGCAGAAATTAATTTAAAATTAATTCCCGCTGTCAAAACAAAAAACGTGTTTTTAAGAGATAATAACTATCAAAAGATTGACACCTGTTTATGTTCGGTTTAATTGTAAAATTATGTCCAATGACCAAAATTATATTAAATGGTAAAACTAATTTCTAAATATACTTTAAAACCACTTAAATTCATAATTTATCACTATTAATTATTTTTATTAAAAAAGTTGTTTTTAATTAAAATTTAGTAATTTTCACTATTCATCAAAATATGAAAGTTATCCGAAATGTACCAAAATTTCACCTTAGGCTAAATTCGATATTACGAATCCAAAAATGAAGTCCATTCTAAAATATAAAATATATATAATTTCAAAAAGTAGGTATTACTATTCATAACGGCTAGTTTGATTGGTTGTGTTGTGTTAGAACTCGAAGTTGCGTACAACACACACTACTGTATTAGTCAAAGGAAAGCGTACCGTGGAAGCTTGGGATGTTTCTTTTTACATTTTTTTGATGTCCCCATTTAGTCAAAAAGTTTAAAATATTGTATTTAAAAAGGTTTCACTATTAAAAGTTGATAAAAGTGCAATACTGAAAATGAATCTGTTCTTGTATTATGTCTAAGAAACTCATAATATGGATTCTAAAATTATAAGGATTATATAAAGTTTAAAATTTAGTTAATACTATTCATAACCTCTTTTGAAAGGCTTGTTTGGTAAGTCATGGTGTGCTTGAACTCGGTGTTGCGTGTAGTGCAAGTTATTGTATTATTTTAAAGAAATAACACACTATGAAATCTTGGGGTGTTACATTCTCCCCTCCTTCAACAAATTGCGTCCTCGCAATTTGAAATTGTTCTTCGAAAATAAAAGGTTGAAAATAAAAAATATCTTTGTGGGAAAACCCACATCGAAAATTGGGTTACTAAAATTTAGCCTTAATATGAGGAAATGAGAAATGAAAGGGTCAGCACCAAATTATGATCTCGATTAGGAGAACATTGGTGGAAATTAGAGACATATAATTGGAGGAAAAACGTAAATATTTATAGGTAGTGATTGAGGTCATCAATCACAAACAAGTATAAAATTGAGGTCCATAAACTCATCAATATATGATGATTTTAAATACCATCGGTTCAACAAAACATAGGGTATTAGGATAACACATTTTTGACATTTCAAAATATCTTAGTTGAAATCCCACATCGAAAAATGAATTAATGAGGCCTCTATTTAAAATAAAGAGTGGAAAGTATGAAGATTACCGAAAATAACACATACTAGGGTTCCATGTAGGAAAATATGGATATGGAAGAGAAATATAACCATCGATTATCTGATGGAGAGTGGTAGAGAACATGGCTATGAAAAGGACAACAATCCCAAAGCCATAAATTAGTGATGATTTAAGGTACCATCTAGGACAACATTTTTGTTCTAAGTTCCTTTTCTTAATGTTGAGGAATTTATTTATGAGATTGGATAAGATCATAAGGAGATATACTTACTTTATAATTAGAGTTTTGTCCATTAATAAATTTCTACCACACACTCATCTTTCACTCGTAAAAAAAATTCTATTTATACTATTCGTACAGGGTTCCAAAATAAACGAATTTATAATTCATCTACCAGATCTTTTAAAAAAAACTACATTATTTAATCCAGGACATATCTTGGGCCAGTGGTAGGTGATACACCCTTCTCGCCCTTCGGTTGTGGGTTCAAGTCTCGCAGCCTTGCCGGACGCGACGGGTTGCAGCCCGACCTCCGGGTTGTCCTTTTATGGCAATCCAAAATTAATCTCAAACTAGAATTTATCCAAAATATTTCTGACCAAACCCACAGTCCAACATTTATAAGGAAGTTAAACATAATGTGGATCCTCTTTACCACGTAATAGCATATTAATACCTTCATCATGTATTCTTTTAATACACTGAAACATCCTGAATTACCATATTCCTTATTGATTACATTCATCCTCCCTTATTCCATATAGAATGCTGGATATACTTCATCAATCCAAAAAAATTTTAAACCCTAACAATGATGGAATAGAAAAATCATTAATCAGCTTCAAGGTAGTCAAGAATATCCAATATAATTTATCCAAATCAATCATGTATTATTCTAAAATCACTACCTCGGTATCAAAACCATATTATGGTTTATCTTTCTCTCAACCATATATTTTCCAAAAATTTAACCTTCCATTGAGTCACTTTTCTTTGTTCCACACAATCTCAAGTCCTTAATGAAATAGTACTGCAGTACAATCCTTATATACTCCATAATTATTATAACAAGTACATTGTTGATACAACACTCAATTGACATAATCAACATAAGAACTCTAATCATTCCTCTTCATCTGTGGTAGTATCATAACTTGATTATTATCCAATAGCATCATTTGCGGCATTGTCTGATGACTGGGACATAGGTTCGCGTAGTGTCCAAACTCCTTGCAAATGAAGCATTGTACATTTGAAACCATTTTCTTACCCTTGCAGTCACGTACTTTGTGCCCTTTTCCTCCACAGTTATAACA
This sequence comes from Viscum album, assembly GCA_963277665.1. NCBI lineage: Eukaryota > Viridiplantae > Streptophyta > Magnoliopsida > Santalales > Viscaceae > Viscum > Viscum album. The sequence continues at coordinate 1,444,497,279 of OY728145.1, read as the reverse complement.
AACTCCCATTCCTTTCAGGCAAGTTCCAGGGTGATTCTTTCCACAGTTACCACATATGGGAAAATTCTTCCTTTTCCTCTTCCCTTTATCCATCTTTCTCTCTTCCACCCTTTTATTCTCTTGCTTCCCTTCAAAGCCATAGGACTCAGTAAACTCTTTACTTATCTTATCAAAACATGATATTATTTCTTCATATGATGATAATACATGCGAGACTATTTCTCTTGTAAATTCTGTCTTAAGACCATAAAATATATGATCCTTCTTTCTCTTTGTATCATGTGCATTGCTGGAGTTCTCATTACTTCTATTAGGTGCCATTTCTAAACATTGGCATACACTAGATTATTTTATGAATAACAATACCTAATCCCAAACTTTTAAAACACATAATATAAATTAAATAGTTTATGGATATAATCCATAATCATAAAAATGTCTCCTTTGAGGAAGTATATACTCATAAACCCTTCATAATGATTTGTAAAGAAAATGAGAGTTATCCTAAGCATATCCCCCGGGAGTGTCGTAACCAAGAGTGCATCAAGGCCCGTTGTCATGCACCAATTCCCGTTCGAGTCTAGCTCAAAGCGGTGTTTTCGGGTTTTACCCCTAGGTACATCTGTGCCAGAGCCGCCTCTACCTGCTCGTATCCAGACAGGGATGTATTTCTAGGAAGTTCTTCTATACTAATCCTCAAAGTTTATCTTAGGTCTACGTGCTCTAATCAGAGTTTATCTAAATCTAGCTTCCAAGTTTTGTACTAAACTTCCTCTGATACCAACTGTAACGCCCCGACCCTAGTTACCCAGAGTCGGTGCATTATTACATAACATTGGCATGATCACAAGAAAGATCAAATCTCGAAAGACCGATTGGTTTAGTAGCCTTGGAAACACTAGATATATTCATAAGTTTTACATTACATCATAAAATGAAAAACTACTACAACAACATAATGTCTCCACTGTCCACACTAATATCCCCTCATAATATCCCTGCAGGTCATTCATAACTTACTTCTTCACATCCTGGGAAAAATAAAACATAGAAGAGAGGTGAGCTCAAATTCCCAGTAAGGATAACAATATAGCGGAACATTCAAAAATAAGCATAAACATTTAAGGCAATGAATTACTAAAACAAAAGCCTTTTAAACTTGAACTTCAACATAGTATGTCAAAAGTAAAATGAAATAATTCCATTTACTTGTTCACATGGATATTCTACTAATCGAATAATCACATGCAATATCAATAACCACTTTCACAATGATGGAATGCATAATGCTAAACTTTAATTTCTTTTCAAGGCCTCGTCCCAAGACCTTGGGGCTAATTGTAACCGGAACCCAACCCTGAGTGCCTCTAATAACCGGACACCAACCCGGAGTGCCTCTAATAACCGGACACCAACCCGGAGTTCCTCTAATAACCGGAGACCAAACCGGAGTTCCTCTAATAACCGGAGACCAAACCGGAGGGCTTACTTTTACCGGTTCCCAACCCGGAACATACTTGTCTAACACATTCATCTGATTGAAAGATTGAAATATAACATAAACATTTGGATTAAAAATAACTTATAAAATGTCAATACTTTAAAAAAAACCATGAGTGACATAATAATAACTTATCCATAGTCAAAAATATCACAAAACCTTCAATAAAATATGGATGTTTTGTATCATAATAAATCAACATCAAATAAGCTTAAAATCCATCAAAGGATGTTGACATAGATGAAATCAAAACTATTTTATAGAAATATCTTTTTTTTGAAATCATTTTAAAAGTAACATAATTATAAAATAATACATTCAATTTGAAAATATTCTTATAATATTGTAAGGGAAGCTTTGACGATTTTATAACGGCGGTAAATAGACACACCCGCCGTATAAGTTAAAAAAACATTCTTACCTTAAATTTGTCGAAATGGTTAAAAGTGCTTTGTTTGGAAAACGACGGAAAGATTCCTTTCGAAACACATAAGGGTATAATTGACTTTAACCCATATTCTTTTAAATGGTAAATTTTTTTTGAAATACATTATTAAGAAACATGGATGTGGATGATAAAGAGATCCCAGTAGATTATTACGTATAAACAACCTCAGATAATGAAGAGATTGTGAAATAACACTTACCAATTTGATAACTTTTGAAACATACATCCCATAAAAGAGGTATCATACAATGAATATGTAAATACACATAAATTAGAGTGTATTACACAAATAATATAATTATGGTCAGTACATACACCACACAAAAGGTAATGGTGGCAATATGGCATGAATCTCACGGGAATAAGGAGTGAGATGAAAACCCCTTACCACGTTAATCAACTGAGTCGTATGGACAAAAGTTAATAACAACCAAATGATTTACAGAATAACATGAATATAAAGAGAATCATGATAATATATATCAAATGGCAGTACACAATACACCACTTTCAATAATTTAGTGGCGAACAATGGAAATCTCACAGAATTGAATGTGAGATAAGAAAATCCCTTACCTTGTACTTTTACTTGGTTGGGGTAGGTTAACATCCTGTATAATATTGAAATAATTGTTATTAAATTATACAACAATCATATATATTAATATCATATCATATATGATCTTTTAACTTTGCTTTGTTACTAATGTCTTAGTATTATCATTGTTTCGGGTGTTAACTTACTCATTTTCTTTTATATGTTTTATTACGTAATCCATGTTTGTAATGGATAGGATGTATATTATTCATATCCATAATTATATAATGTCCTTAAACATAATTTTTAAATCAGCAAAAGATAATTATACTTGAATGGATATGATGGAGAATGAATCTCATCGCGTTCGTGGAGACGGTAGTCCGTACGTACGCACGAGCGACAATATCATTCTTTTGATATTAAAATAATATATAAATGAATGGTATATCATATATACAGAATAATTAAAATGTTATATTTATTATTTACATGAGTTTCACATCATTATTATACCCATCCAAATAATAATATATTGAATAACAATTACACCACGACGTGGAGACGGTAAGCCGTACGTACGCACGTATGGTGACATGTTATTCAAAGGGTGGATAGAATACTGAATATGGTTGTACCATATTTATAATAACATCACAGTATATGTGAGATACTGGAGTTATTATTTTATAATGGTAACAACAAAGGAAGAAGAAGTGGAAGAAGAAATGAACTTGGAAAAGGGTGGTGAAATCATTACCTCTTCTTTAGGCTCTTCCTTTTGATTTGATCAAAAGGGCTCCTTAGGTTGGCTTTCTAATCAAACTAAGGCCTCTAGGTTGTAGTGAGGGAAGTTGGGAGAGTATTTGGGCATGGTTTGGACGAGACAAGTGGCTTGAGAGGTGTGAGGAATGAGTAGAAGTGGTCTCCTTTTATAAGGGAGAGGAGGGGCTCTTTAGGAAAGAGTGAAAGTATTACTTTATAATATAATTATATTCGGTTTATAATGGTCCAAAAAACATTTAAGTAGAAGATAAGATGACTTATTTTCTAAATAACATCAACCAATAAGAATTGGACAGGTTTTAGATAATAATTTAATCATTATAATCTTATTTATTTAAATGATTTATTAATGAGGTAAACATTGCATCATTATTGTGTCATTAATAATTTAAATTATTTGATGTCTAAAAGTTATAAATAAAATATCATTATGTAGGAAATCTTTTTATCTTTCTAATTAATATTTATAATAGATAATCCAACATGTATAACTCTATGTAAAAATTGTTCTTCTAAAAGATGTAAGCTTATGCCATTTTTATTTTTATTTTAACTTTATTAATATAATGTGTCCCTACCACATACAAGTGGCTCTAAGGGGTCCCCAAATCGACCCAAGGATGCCCATGGTCGGGTATGTGTCCACCAATAAGGTTAGGACACGTTTTAGGGTAATTTTGTATTATTATAATATTATTTGTTAACCCTTATTTACCGGATTTACCCTTTAACCATGGTAAATAAAATATTTACCGCAGTATTTATTCAAAATGTGTAAAAATAAAAGTTACCTATTTACACAATTTGAACATCCTGATTCCAAATATGGAATCCATTTTTCTAAATTCAAAACACAGAAGTGGCAGAAATTAATTTAAAATTAATTCCCGCTGTCAAAACAAAAAGCGTGTTTTTAAGAGATAATAACTATCAAAAGATTGACACCTGTTTATGTTCGGTTTAATTGTAAAATTATGTCCAATGACCAAAATTATATTAAATGGTAAAAATAATTTCTAAATATACTTTAAAACCACTTAAATTCATAATTTATCACTATTAATTATTTTGATTAAAAAAGTTGTTTTTAATTAAAATTTAGTAATTTTCACTATTCATCAAAATATGAAAGTTATCCGAAATGTACCAAAATTTCACCTTAGGCTAAATTCTATATTACGAATCCCAAAATGAAGTCCATTCTAAAATATAAAATATATATAATTTCAAAAATTAGGTATTACTATTCATAACGGCTAGTTTGATTGGTTGTGGTGTGTTAGAACTCGAAGTTGCGTACAACACACGCTACTGTATTATTCAAAGGAAAGCGTACCGTGGAAGCTTGGGATGTTTCATTTTAAATTTTTTTGTTGTCCCCATTTAGTCAAAAAGTTTAAAATATTGTATTTGAAAAGGTTTCACTATTAAAAGTTGATAAAAGTGCAATACTGAAAATGAATCTGTTCTTGTATTATGTCTAAGAAACTCATAATATGGATTCTAAAATTATAAGGATTATATAAAGTTTAAAATTTAGTTAATACTATTCATAACCTCTTTTGAACGGATTGTTTGGTAAGTCATGGTGTGCTTGAACTCGGTGTTGCGTGTAGTGCAAGTTATTGTATTATTTTAAAGAAATAACACACTATGAAATCTTGGGGTGTTACATATATGCACTAGATCATGGGTGTCCTCAAAACCACATGACCCAGACGGTATTCATATCCTATGTCATACACCATGACCAATCGGAATTGTTTCCATACAAACCTAGGAAAATCTTCATTGTTTATAACTCTAAAATCCATCCTATATTTCAAAAAAAACTTTTTATACCACTCTATCAAGATCACCTCTCTCCAAAGATACCATAACAAAGAAAGAGAGATAATTCCCCCTAGTCCTACCATCAATAAGCCCTGAGCTGGTGACTAGAACCAAGGGTATATTGCTTTCATAAATGGGATGCATTTCCCCCTAAAAGGAAATAGATCAATAGATAACTTAAAAAACCACAAAATTACTCTATTAGATAATATTAAAGTGAATGAAAAACAATTCCAAAATACAAGATTATAAATAAACAAATATAATAAAAGTCACTATGTAAATAGAAAAAATATAGTTCTATAGTAGCGACTCAACAGCAGCTCCAAAACCCAATCTATTAATGTCTATATTGGTCTCCAAAGTCCTCATTAAAACCTAAAAAATAGTTTATACATGTAAGGTGAGAATAACATGTATACTCAGAAGGATCACACCTGTGGTCTAAAGTGCACAAGTGAGAAGAACATGCTAATGCACTAGTGAACAAACAACATAACTAACAATAACCTCTATAGATCAATTAACAAATATTAGTCTTAATATTTCTCTCTAACCTAATCATGAAGCAAATATAATAATATATATTTGAGATCATAACAAAGAAAGGTACACCCCTATCACTTCCCAGTTATTTTTTTCTCTCACCCCCCAACATCAAACTTCCTATACTCCCATACCTTTGGTACAAACAACATCGTATCACATCACATCATATCACACCACATCACATCACACCAAAATAAACATGAGCCATCTCTGATGTGGGTTGGGATGCATCCCTACCTACCCACCCTTGCAAGTCCATGTATCTTGTGCTAGCATCAGGCATCACAACACTATGTCTCACCCATAGACACTTGGTCTGACACATATTTTCCCATCACTACTACAATAACCAAATCTCACCCTAAGACACATGGGTCATCACTACACATCTCACTTTCCGAAACATGGGATATATTTTCTAAATAAAGAAATGAGAATAGGGGTATCCAACCATCCATATCACCCCCAACCTGAATGTTGGAAAAAATTACCTAGAACCTAAAACCTTTGGGCATTGGTATGGTTATCCAACTTAAGTGGGGCATGCAATAAAAAAATATAAACATACATGGTATAGATATATATAGCACACAATACACAACCTATGGGTCCACATCAACCACAATATCCCACACCACATCATAAATAACATACTACACATCAATGATCACAGCCTATTCCACCACTATATGCAACACTACACCACCACCACATAAAACCACACAATTCCACATTAAATTATAATACACAACATTGGCATTTACACCACCCATTATTTTACCATTTTATTCATTTAAAACATTTACCATACATCCATTTCCATCAAGTCTAATTTATTTTCTGAACTATTTCATTATTTTTAACATCGCAATTTATTCCATATCTAACCAAGCAACTAACAAAACCATACCACCCAATAACTAGCCCATCACACAACCATCACTACAACACCATGTGCGATCCATTTTCATTGTACCACATTGACCAATCCATATCACCACAAAAACCACACATCATACATACCAACCATGCCTCACAGCATAACCAACCCACATATTATACACACCTCACGCCCCACGTCATCACTATTGGTCACCGCAACCTCACATCATCACCACCACAGACCACATAACACAATCTTTCACATCGCATTAATGAAAAAAACCAACACATAACAAACCTACACATCACACAACTCTATCGGTCACCTCCATCACCACACAACATCCCAAGCACAATTGGTAAACACAACTAGAACATGCACACACAACAACAACACATAATAGCTTCCACAATTTATTTTGGGACCAATCTGATAAAGTTTTAAAGAGTTGTATTTTGTTTTAATGTATGTTTTTGAAGAAAATAAATCACTTCACTTGGTTTTGGAAACATTTGTTTTGGGTTTTTTTTAAAGAATCAGACTATTGTTTTTATAAAGATATTCCTTCTAACGAGAAGGAAAGAAAGAATATAGAATTAATGGAATGTTATGATACATTATAATGATAAATGTGATGATGATTTTCTATTTTGGAATTCTCTTAAATCATAAGTAAATTTATAGAACTTATGATGCAATCTTGATGGAAGAATGGGTAAGTAAAAGTTGTGAATGGTGGTGACTATTGCAATGTTGTGAATTGTGGTGACTGTCAAAAAGATGTGAATGGTAGGGACTATTGAAAATATGTGAACGGTGGTAGATATTGAAAATATGTGAATGGTGGTGACTATTGAAAATATGTGAATGGTGGAAACTATTGAAAATCAATGTATGGTCGTGACTATTGAAAAGATGTGAATGGTGATGCTGATGGAATAGTTATACTGATGGAATAGTCATGCCGATGATATAGTTGTGCCGATCAAGGAAGAGATGATGTGTATCATGTCGACACGGTAATGACTTTGTTTTACACTGGAATCAGAGTCATACTAAGGGAATAGTTGTGATTATGGAATATTCGGGCCGATGGAATAGTCGTGTTGATGGAATAGTCTTGTCGATGAAAGAAGAGATAATGTGTCACGACCCGTCCTCAGGGCCCATGTCGTGAATACCCCAATCCCGCCTTCCATAGGCCAGGGGCTGGCGACTAGCACCAAGGCGTAAAATCCCAGTAAAAGGGAAGGAATTTCCTTTGTAAAGTAAAAAAACACCACAGAGTAAACAACAGAAGAAGTAAACACTAAGTAAAAGCTGGTACAACAATAAGTGCGGAAAAAGGTAAATGGTCCAGTATACAAACCCAAACTGAAAGTAAAGTACAACTCGAAAGGGAAAACATCAACTGTAAAGTAAAGCTGCAACGCTGAGCTGTCCACTGGAAATTCCACCTGAAGGGTGGCTACAGATAGCTCCACTGCTCCTCGTGTTTCATCGTCCGCTCCGAGTATGTCCCGCCCAGTGGTCCACCTCCATGTACCGTCCTGCTCTGCAAGCCTCAACCACGATCAACGCTATCCATCGTCTGCAACCAACACAACGTAGTGCGGGAATAGCCCGTGCAGGGGTGAGTATAAGATACTCAGTAGGGATCCCGAGACCCCCGAAGGTCTCCCAAAATCCACAATGGATAAACCAAAAAGGAAAGATACAATCACGAAGTAACAACCGACACTTCTTAGGTATATTCCCATATATATACCTAAGTCATAAATTCCAATACGCTCCAACCTCCGAGCCCAAGTACAACCCAGTCCACACAGGAAAGTATACATATTACACACAGGAAAGCAAAACGTAATCCACACAGGATAGCACAACACAATCCACATAGGAAAGTAAACAGGATTCAGCTCACACAGGTATACTTCTTCGAAGACGATAGAGATGATCACTGATCCATCTAAGTCGTCGGACCCACAAAGGATCGATAGGTACTAACCCCCGCAATGACCCACACAGGATCGGACCCACACAGGATCTGTAGGCGCTAGCTCACACAGAACCGCTGAGCACTGACCCACATAGGATCGGACCCACACAGGATCGGTAGCACTGATCCACACAGGATCGCTGAGTGTTGTAGTCGTCGTCGAAGCCACTGAGAATCTCTGCAAAGTCGTCGTCAGAGTCACAGTAGCAGTCACAGCCAGCTCTAGGGTTCCCGCACACAGCAAGCTCGTTCGGGAGGGTCCGCTCCACGAGCCGAGAGGATGATACATCAGCTGACACATAGTCCAGAGTTGATGTATCCAAAAGTTCTGTATCGTCAACAGGAACTCAACGTCGCAGACGGCGCATCAATTGGACGCCCGGTCTGAGAGTTATTGGCCTTTTCGTCCCAGGGGCCCGGTTGGTTTTTAAGGCAAAACCAACCCGACCATACTCCACCTGCATCCAAACCTCAGGCGGAGTATGCCAAAAGATCTGTCTCACTAAGAGGAACTCAAAAAAGTTGACGGCACGTCAATCGGACGTCCAAAGCTCAAGATATTAGTGTTTCCACTCCGAGGGCCCGGTTGGTTTCGTGTACGAACCAACCCGGCCGAAATCAAAGTATTCTGAAACCTTGAGTGTGATATACCGAAACGACTGTCTCGTTCCAAGGATCGTGTCACCGCTGACGGCGCGTCGAACGGAAGTCTGTAGCCCAAGTTATGGGCAATTGAACCCAAATGGTCCGAAAACGGGGGTTTCGGGCCCGGACCGACCCGACCCGAGACCCCCCGGTCGGCCCGAACCGGGTCAACCCGCCCCGGGTCTGGGTCGGCCCGGCCCGACGCGGCCCGGCCTGGCTGGGCGCGGCCCAGCCTGGCAGACCGGCCAGGGGGCCGGTCCGACTGGGCATAGCGCGATGTCCGGCTCGGCCGAAGGCCGAGCCATTTTGGATAGGGGGGGCCTGCCACCCTGGTGTAACCACTGCCCCCCATTTATGGGTGCCGTTTGAAGTCCGGCCTGGGAATTATTTCCCTTGGCTCCTCCCCTTCCGGCCGGCCCGACCTGGCCGGCCGGTTCCTGCTCAACGGGACCGGCGATGGCCGGTCCCCTTCCAGCTCCAACGCCGTCGGCCCGGTCTGGCCGCCGGTCACCTTGCTTCGCCGCGGCCCGGAACCGGCCGCGGCCCTTTTTGTCCGGCGCAGCGCGACGGCGCCGCGCCCCTCCGCCGTGGCCGCGGTGTTTTTGGGTTTTCCTTCGACGCAGCGCGACGACATCGCGTTCTTGATCTTCTTTCCACGGCGCGGCACGACAGCGCCACTCATTTCCTTTCGCATGATTCTGCGTGGTGTGACGACACCATGCCTTCCCATACCAAATCACAAAGGAACCAACATGAAATAAGGAGGAGGGTCGGTCGTGTTTTCCGATCCGGCCCCCTCGCGTTATTTGATAACTATTGGTTTTAATCCACTAAGATCGTCATGTTGGTATTCACGAACAAAATAAATAAATAAAACCCCTACCTCAGTTTCAAGAACGGTGCACGTCAACGAGCCGCAGAAGACGAGCGTCGCGGAGGTCGAGCGTCGTGGAAAAAGAACATCGACGTCACGAAGCGAGGATTCGAAGACGTTGACGGAGATTTCGTCGCGGAAAACCGTTGCGGAAGAAGTTCGTCGTGGAAGAAGACGCCGTGGAAGAAGTTCTCCACGTTCTTCGACGAAGATGTTCTTCATTGAAGAACGGTGTTCTTCGTCGGAGTCCGAGGTGTTCTTCACATTCTTCATCGAAGAAGAAGGTTTTCTTCCCAAAACCTCTCAACGAAAAAACTCTAACAACAAAATAAAATAATCTCCTTTCTTATTCTATTAACACAACAACCCTTTTGAATTTCAAGAGTTGAAATTCAATTAACCACACATAACTCACTTCATTAAACTTATTACATTAAAGTCATAAGTTATAACTTAAGTTAACAAAAATTAATGGGAGTTGAGAGGGGTTAGAGGATATGAAGGGGTGGGGTTTTTGTGGGACCCACCACCCTCATAACCTCCCAGGAGAGGTTGGGTGGTTACCCAACTTCCATCAAGAACTAAACACTTAAAATAAAAATTGTAGAATAATAATAAATTAACTTCCATAATTTTTATCATCCACACCCATGATAACGCAACTCCGAAACAGGAGTTCCTAAGCAATTACCGGCACTGTGGTTCCATCGGTGCCCTCGGAATTCGATTCCGGGCACCGGTTCAAAAGATAGAAATTCCCGCTCGTTCATTCACTGAACGTACCCGAGCTAAACTTCGGATAGAAATTCTGGGCACTCCGGGCCTCCGAATCAAGTGCTGTTTGAAACCGCGTTCTTATAAAATTCCAAAGAAGATTAAGAAAAAATTTCCCTTGAATTTTACGAGTCTTTACATTACTCCCACCTCAGGGCTTTACGTCCCCGTAAAGATACATCATAACTAGGGAAACAAATGAGGGTACTGAGCACGCATCTGAGCCTCCCACTCCCAAGTGCTCTCCTGGAGGTTCTCGTGCTGCCATCTGATGCGCACTAGAGGAATCGACCGCCCATGTAGGACCCGCTCCTGTCGACCCTCGATCTCCACCGGGACCTCCGCAAAAGTCTCCCCATCATCAACGTCTATCTCCCCATGGTCAATGATGTGCGTCGGGTCATGCACGTATCTCCTCAGCTGAGATACGTGGAAGACGTCGTGCACCCGGTGCAACTGGGGTGGTAGAGCCAGGCGATAAGCCACCTCGGCAATCCTGCTGAGGACCTGCAATGGTCCAATGAAGCGTGAAGACAACTTTCTGCCTCGGTCAAATCTCTGTAATCCACGTCGAGGTGAGACACGCAAAAAGACGTGGTCGCCATCCTCGAATTCTAGTGGCCTCCGCCTCCTGTCAGCATAAGACTTCTGCCGGCTCTGAGCTGTCCTCATCCGCTTCTGGATGACCTGGACTATCTCTGTCGTGGCCTAGACCATATTCGGTCCCACAAGTGCTAACTCCCCAGGGTTTGTCCAACACAAAGGAGATCTGCAAGGTCTGCCGTACAATGCCTCGTATGGTGCCATCCCGATGGTGGAGTGGTAGCTGTTGTTGTACGCGAACTCCACCAAGGGTATGTAGTCCTCCTAGTTGTGACCAAAGTCGAGGACGCATGCGCGGAGAATGTCCTCGAGAGTCTGAATGGTCCTCTCCATCTGACCATCTGTCTGAGGGTGAAAGGTTGTGTTCAGACGTAGCTACGTCCCGAATGCCTCCTACAATCCCTTCCATAGCCGGGAAGTAAAGCGAGCATCTTGATCGGAGAAGATAGAAGATGGCACACCGTGAAGCCGAACAATCTCTTGAACGTAAAGTTGTCCCAAGCTCTCCACTGATCCCTGCTCTCTGATGGGTAAGAAGTGAGCCTACTTGGTGAGTCGGTCGACAATCACCCAAATGGAGTCGTAACCTTTGGAAGTGCATGGAAGTCCAGTCACAAAGTCCATAGATATGTCGTCCCACTTCCACTCCGGAACCTCCAAGGGTTGTACCAAGTCTGCTGGTACCTGATGCTCTGCCTTCACCTGCTCGAAGGTGAGGCATCGTGAAACGAACTCTACCATAGCCTTCTTCATGCCTGGCCACCAGTGCTGTCGTCTAAGATCCTGGTACATCTTCGCCACTCCGGGATGTACCGCTAAGGGAGAAGTGTGAAACTCTCTCAGTACTTCCTCCCGTAAAGCAATTGGTACCATGATACCTCCTCTGAAAAAAATTTCGTGCTCTGGTCCAAAGGAGAAACCATCAGGTGTCTGTCTTGAGGATATCTGTGCATGCCGCATATCACAGTCAGTGTCCCCACGTTGTGCCTCTCTGACCTGCTGTAGTAGTGGAGGAGTGACTGTGAGAGAATGAAGGAAGGCTGCTCCATCTCTATCCACGAAGGATATCTGCAAAGAGGATAGCTGATTTGTCGCCTCCTCATGTAGCTGAATTCCCGTCCTCCTTCTTAGAGCATCTACTACTACGTTTCCCTTCCCAGGAGTATAGAATATCTCAAAGTCATAGTCCTGGAGGAACTCGAGTCATCGCCGCTGTCTCAGATTCAGATCCTTCTGAGAGAAGATGTATCTGAGACTCTGATGGTCAGAAAAGACTGTAAAGCGCTCGCCCATCAGATAGTGTCACCATGTCTTCAGAGCGAAGACCAATACTGCTAACTCCAGGTAATGGGTAGCGTAGTTCTGCTCATCCGGCCTTAACTGACGTGATCCATATGCGATCACTACACGCTCCTGCATCAGGACACAACCGAGTCTGGTCCCTGATGCATCGCAGTATACTACGTACCCTACTCCCTCCTCAGGCAACCTCAAGATAGGTGCGCTGGTCAGTCTCTGTCTCAGCTCCTGGAAGCCCTGCTAACAACTGTCTGACCATACGAAGGGTTTCCCCTTCTTCGTCAAAGATGATAGTGGTGCCGAAACTCTGGAGAAGTCTGGCACAAATCTCCGGTAGTATCCAGCTAGTCCCAAGAAACTCCGCACCTCTGTCACGATCCTGAGTGGCTCCCAAGCTAGCACTGCCTCAATCTTCGTAGGATCCACTACAACTCCCACCTCAGAGATAACGTGCCCCAAGAAGTGGACCTCACATTTCCAGAACTGACACTTCGAGAGCTTTCCATAAAGCTGGTGCTCTCGGAGTGTGTCTAGTACAACCCGTAAGTGGTAAGCGTGCTCCTCCTCAGTCGTCGAGTAAATCAAAATGTTGTCGATGAAGACCACAAAAAATCGATCGAGGTATGGCTGAAAGATCATATTCATGAGGTCCATGAACACTGATGGAGCATTGGTTATGCCAAATGGCATAACCAAGAACTCATAGTGTCCATACCGACATCTGAAGGTCGTCTTCTGCACGTCCTCGTCTCGAACTCTGAGCTGGTGATAGCCTGACCTGAGGTCTATCTTCGAGAACCACCGTGCTCCCTTGAGATGGTCAATGAGGTCATCAATCCTTGGTAGCGGATACTTGTTCCTCACTGTCATCTGGTTCAGGCGACGATAGTCGACACAAAGTCGCAAGCTCCTGTCAGCCTTCTTGGCGAACAAAATCGGGGAAGCCTAGGGTGAAACATTGGGTCGGATGAACCCCTTTCCCTACAAGTCCTCCAACTGTAACCGTAGTTCTCGAAGCTCAGTGGGGCCATCCGATATGCTGGAGTCGATATCGGGGTTGTCCCGGGGTACAGGTCAATATAAAAGTCTACCTCTCTGCGAGGAGGTAGCCATGGAACGTCGTCGGGGAAAACGTCCACAAACTGATCCACCACCGCAGGAAAACTAGGACTCTGCACGTCAACTGCTCCGAGGATGAGGCTAGCCAACTGATGAGTGATGGGCTTTCCTCTCCTCTGCGAGAGTCCATCCTGTGCTGCAAAGGCTCCCTTCTAGCCGGTGAAGGTGAACCTGCTCCCGTCGGTGCGTACACATCGCACCTTGCGCCTAATACAGTCAATCTGTTCATGGAATGTAGACAACCAATCCATGCCCAAGATGACGTCGTAAGGCCTCGACGCCACTACACGAAGATCCCAGCCGAAGCTCTCGCCTCCTAGAGTAAGCTCACACTGCCAGAACTATTGCGTAATCGTCGAGTCTGCTCCCATAGGAGTCTCTAGCCGTAAGGATCGAGCCAACGGCTCTGTCGGAATCTCCGAGCTCCGAACAAGGGAAGAGGCTAAGAAAGAGTGACTTGCTCCTGTGTCTATAAGTACCGCAACAAGGGTGGAATAGACACAGATCATACCTCGAATCATCTCGGGCGCGCTGTGGTCGTAGGCCTCTGCTGCCTGGAGTTGTGCATCTCTCTGCCCGCCAGCTCCCTGTGGTCGGGGTGGACCTCCTGGTGGTGGTGGTGGTAAAGCCTCAAAGCGTCGCCCACCACCTGCTGCTCGGCCAGCTCCTCTGCCTCGTCCGCCTGCTCCCTACGGACCACCACGGTCGACCCTCTGCCTCTGCCTCGGTGGTCCCTCAACCATCTACTGCTCCTCGGCACGGCGGGTCGGGCAGTCACGATCCATGTGGCCCTGCCCGCCGCACGAGTAGCACTGTCTGCCTCTCGAAAGACTAACTCCACGCTGTGTGCCCCGCACTGCTAAGCCAATGTCCTGAGGTTGTCTGCCTGAGGGTCTGGTCTGCCTGGACCCATGATTCATCCATCGACTGCCCGCTGTAGAAGACTCTGCTACGTGCCGCCCTGCGGTGGGTCTCGGCACTGGTAAAGACTCAGCAAGAAATCTCTCGATCAAAAGGGCCCGCTCCAGTACTCCTTTATGAGTCGGAATGCTGAGGGAGATCAGCGATGCCCTGATCTTGTGTCTCAATCCCTGCTCAAAGGTCCGGGCTCGGAAGAATGGGTCCCATACCATGTCTGTAGAGTAGCACGAGAGATCGGTAAATCTCGCCGAGTACTGGGCGACCGTCATGCTGCCCTGCCGCAGCTGAAGAAGCTCCTGAATGCGCACCGCATGGAGGGTGGCTGGGACAAACTCTGAGCGGAAGAGGCTCTCAAAGTCTATCCAGAGTAGAGATGCCTCATTGTGCACCTGAAGCATCAAGCTCCACCATCGGCCCGCTGCTGCGTGCAGTAGGCTCACTGCGAGGATCACCATGAGGTCTGCTGGTGTCCTCACTAACTGAAAAACTCATACCACTGCCTCCAGCCAGTCCTCGGCTGCCTAGGGGTCCATCTCCCCGCGGAACCTGGGAGGTCGCTGGCGCTAGAACTCATGAAGTGCACTGAGGTGACGTGCATCGTCAGCGGCTGGGGCTGGAACCATCGGTGGCTCGGCGGGTAGGGCTATCGCCGGTGCCACTACTGACAAAGGGCCATGCACCGAGGCCTCGTCACTTGGTGGGTTTTCGTCACGCTCGACTCTCGGAACCCTAGCTGGCTGCCGTCGTGGGGCCATTCTGAAAAGGAAACTGGTGCGCCACGGTCAGAACAGTATACCTGGTGAGATGATACAAAGTATTCACAAAGAAAACTTGAAACACACATGCAATCAATGTTTTCGTGCATTAAGTCGGAAATCAGAAATCATGGTCCTGGTGTACAGATATGTCGGCCGCCGCACCAACACTGGACTCCCTGGACTGATAACCACACCCAATATGCTAAACAGTATTGCTTCACATAGAAATATCAGAGTCCCAAGTTCTGCGGTAGAACCGAACCTGCCTTTGATACCAAATTTGTCACGACCCGTCCTCGGGGCCCGTGCCGTGACTACCCCAAGCCCGCCTTCCATAGGCCAGGGGCTGGAGACTAGCAAAAAGGCATAAAATCCCAGTAAAAGGGAAGGCATTGCCTTTGTAAAGTAAACAAACACCCCAGAGTAAGAAACAGAAGAAGTAAACACTAAGTAAAAGCTGGTACAACAGTAAGTGCGGAAAAAGGTAAATGGGCCAGTATACAAACCCAAACTGAAAGTAAAGTACAACTCGAAAGGGAAAACAACAACTGTAAAGTAAAGCCGCAACGCCGAGCTGTCCACTGGAAATTCCACTTGAAGGGTGGGTACAGATAGCTCCACTGCTCCTCGGGTTCCGCCGTCCGCTCCAAGTATGTCGCGCCCAGTGGTCCACCTCCAGGTACCGTCCTGCTCTGCAAACCTCAACCACGATCAACGTTGTCCGTCGTCTGCAACCAACACAACATACTGTGGGAATAGCCCGTGCAGGGGTGACTATAAGCTACTCAATAGGGACCCCGTGACCCCCGAAGGTCTCCCAAAATCCACAAAGGATAAACCAAAAAGAAAATATACAATCACGAAGTAACAACCGACACTGCTTAGGTATATGCCCATACATATACCTAAGTCATCAATTCCAATACGCTCCAACCTCTGAGACCAAGTACAACCCAGTCCACACAAGAAAGTATACGTATTCCACACAGGAAAGCAAAACGTAATCCACACAGGATAGCACAACACAATCCACATAGGAAAGTAAACAGGATTCAGCTCACACAGGTATACTTCTTTGAAGACGATAGAGATGATCCTTGATCCATCTAAGTCGTCAGACCCACAAAGGATCGATAGGTACTAACCCCCTCAATGACCCACACAGGATCGGACCCACACAGGATCTGTAGGTTCTGGCTCACACAGAACCGCTGAGCGCTGACCCACACAGGATCGGACCCACACATGATCGGTAGCACTGATCCACACAGGATCACTGAGTGTTGTAGTCATCGTTGTCGAATCCACTGAGGATCTCTGCACAGTAGTCGTCATAGTCACAGTAGCAGTCGCTGCCAGCTCTAGGGTTCCCGCACACAGCAAGCTCGTTCGGGAGGGTCCGCTCCATGAGCCGAGAGGCTGATACATCAACTGACACATAGTATAGAGTTGATGTATCCAAAAGTTCCGTATCGTCAACAGGAACTCAACGTCACAGACGGCGCATCAATCGGACGCACGGTCTGAGAGTTATTGGCTTTTTTGTCCCAGGGGGCCGGTTGGTTTTTAAGGCAAAACAAACCCGACCGTACTCCACCTGCATCCAAACCTCAGGAGGAGTATGCCAAAAGATCCATCTCACTAATAGGAACTCAACAAAGTCAACGGCACGTCAATCGGACGTCCGAAGCTCAAGATATGAGTGTTTCCGCTCCGAGGGCCTGGTAGGTTTCGTGTACGAACCAACCCGGCCGAACTCAAAGTATTCCGAATCCTTGAGTGAGATATACCGAAACGAACATCTCGTTCCAAGGATCATGTCTCCGCTGACGGTGCGTCGATCAGAGGTCCTTAGCCCGAGTTATGGGAAATTTAACCCAAATGGCCCGAAAATGGGGGTTTCGGGCCTGGACCGACCCGGCCCGAGACCCCCCGGTCGGCACCACGCCTTCCCGTACCAAATCACAAAGGAACCCACATGAAATAAGAAGGAGGTCCGACCGTGCTTGTGCGGTCTGGCCCCCTCGCGTTATTCGATAACTATTGGTTTTAATCCACGAAGATCGTCATGTTGGTATTCAAGAACAAAATAAATAAATAAAACCCCTACCTCGGTTTCAAGAACGGTGCACGTCAACGAGCCGCGGAAGATGAGCGTCGCGGAGGTCGGGCATCGCGGAAAAATAACGTCGACGTCGCGAAGCGAGGATTCGAAGACGTTGACGAAGATTTCATCGCGGAAAACTGTCGTGGAAGAAGTTCGTTGTGGAAGAAGACGTCGTGGAAGAAGTTCTCTGCGTTCTTCGGCGGAGATGATCTTCGTTGAAGAACAGTGTTATTCGTCGGAGTCTGATGTGTTCTTCACGTTCTTCGTCGAAGAAGAAGGTTTTCTTCCCAAAACCTCTCAATGACAAAACTCTAACAACAAAATAAAATAAGCACCTTTCTTGTTTTATTAACACAACAACCCTTTTGAATTTCAAGAGTTGAAATTCAATTAACCACACATAACTCACCTCATTAAACTTATTACATTAAATTCATAAGTTATAACTTAAGTTAACAAAAATTAATGGGAGTTGAGAGGGGTTAGAGGATATGAAGGGGTGGGGTTCGTGTGGGCCCCACCACCCTCATAACCTCCGAAGGGAGGATGGGTGGTTACCCAACTTCCATCAAGAACTAAACACTTAGAATAAAAATTGTAGAATAATAATAAATTAACTTCCACAATTTTTATCATCCACACCCATGATAACGCAACTCTAGAACAGGAGTACCTAAGCAATTACTGGCGCTGCGGTTCCATCGGTGCCCTCGGAATTCGATTCCGGGCACCGGTTCAAAAGTTAGAAATTCCCGCACATTCGTTCACTGAACGTACCCGAGCTAAACTTCGGATAGAAATTCTGGGCACTCCAAGCCTCGGAATCAAGTGCCGTCTGAAACCGCGTTCTTGTAAAATTCCAAAGAAAATTAAGAAAAAATTTCCCTTGAATTTTACGGGTCTTTACATAATGCATGTCACGATGACATGTTAATGAATTTGTTTTGTATCAGACTCGATGTTGTGCCGATGGAATAGTTGTGCTGATCGAATAGTCGTGTCGATGAAATAGTCATGCTGATGAAAGAAGAGATGATGCATGTCATACCAACATTTTAATGACTTTGTTTTGAATCGGACTTAGAGTTGTGGCGATGGAATAATAGTTTCAATGGAATATTCGTACCAAAGGAATAGTCATATCAATGGAATAGTCATTTCGATAAAAGAAGAGATGATGAATTTCATGCTGAAATGGTAATGACTTTTTTTTCATTAGGCTGAGAGTCATGGTGATGGAATAGTCATGCCAATGGAAGAGGAAAGAGTCGTACCAATGGAAAAGAGAACAGAGTTGTACCGATGGAATAGTCATGCCAATGGTAATAGTCATGCCAATGGGAATAGTCATTCTGATGGGAATAGTCGTGCAGATGGGAATAGTCATGCTGATGGGAATAGTCATGTTGATGGGAATAGTCATGCTAATGAGAATAGTCGTAGTGATGGAAATAGTCATGCCGATGGAAATAGTCATGCTGATGGAATGTGAAAGTGAATAGATGATTCTTGTCATGCCGAGAGGGTAATGACATTTTTTTACATCAGACTCACAGGTGAAAGTGAAATAAAAGAGATGGTACCAATTAAAGGCCATCGTACCTAGAAACAATCGTACTAAACAATTGTACCCACATTTATGGTTTTCAAAAATAAAATGTATTTTGGTTTTCTGGAATAAAAAATGGGTATGGCGATACAAATGAAAGACCCAAAGATTGAGATGATGTTTTTATAATATTTGAGCAGCTTCGAAAAACTCTAACAAAGTCAAAAGGTATCCCATAATTTCAGGTGGAAATTAAAATTTGGTAAAATTTGAGTGAGCAGAAAAAGCTTTTGGATTCCCTCCAATTGTCACCTATAAAAGTAGGAGGTACTTGTACTTTCTATTGATGATTAATGTTCACAGCATAAGAGAGAGAATATTCAGGTTTTAGAGAGTGAAAAAGAGGTTTTAAAGTGGTGCTGATTCTATTTGTGTTGACTATTGCTTACATGTTTTGAACTGGTGTCGATTCTATTTTTATTGACTATTACATACCTGTTTTGAAGTGGTGATGATTCTATTTCTCTTGACTATTGTATTCAAGTATTAGAGTGGTGCCGAATATATTTTATTTTATTTCATTGAATGATCAGACCGAGAAGAATTTGACATGGAGCATCATACTCAGGGTAATCAGATTGATTTTTTTACATAATCCAAGAGGTTCTTACATTTCTTCTAGGTAAGGAAAGGAAGAATTGTTTTATAATTGAATACATTTTGTCAATTTAAAATAAGAACATGTAACATGAGATGTTACAAAACAAATGTATTACCCTATTGTGATAAGAGGGTGAACATAAACTAGTTTTATTGTTTCATAGTGCTACACGAGTGTACGAGTACATCCTACTCATTGTAATCCAAGGATTTCTTTATAGTGTATTGTATGGTATTGAATCATTTACAAACTATACCATAGACGTAGCTATTCTTATTGAATAGTGATCATTGTAGAACTTTGTGTTCCTTTAAATGTGTGTTGATTTGTTTCTCAGTAGAGAATTAAAATCATTAACATGAGGTGAAGGTTGTTTCAATTGAATATTAATATAAAAGAAAAAGAGTATCATTGATTCATCCCCTACCCCTCTCATTGATACAATACTCTAACTGGGAACTTTCAATTGGTATGAGAGGAGGTTTCCTTCGTTATTCTTTGCTGATGAAGAATGTGAATTTTGTGAACAGTAAAGGTATTCTGGTATTTATTGGAAATAATTATCTTATCTAGAAAGGTATAATGTTTACATATCTTATGTTTATCAGTTATGATATTCTTGAAGCTACAACAGTTGGGTTTCCTCTCATTTTTTACGGTGATTCACTTACACTTGTTGATAAGAAGTTTCTTAAGCTTGATGGAAGTGCCAACATTGATATATTATCATCACTTTCTGAAAGTGAATTCTTGAGAGTGAATGGGTTATCCATAGCTAAAGGTATATGGGATAAATTTAAAAAAATATACGAAGGAAATACAAAAGTAAAGAAGGAAAAGCTACAAATATGGAGATTAAAGTATGTAGATTTGAAGATGGGTGGGGATGAATTTGTTGAATAATTCTTTAACAGGGTAAATTAAATTGTGAGTACAATCATATTTCATGGTGAAAGATGAAATAATCTATAGTTTTTGAAATTATCTTGAGAATACTACCAGACAAATTTCAGGTAAAAGATTCTTCATTGGAGGATAGATATCCTGAAACATTATCTATTGATGATTTACATAGAACTCTTATCACATATGAAATGAGAAGATAGAATGCTATAAAGAGAAAAAAAAGGTTGATAGGGAAATATCTTTCATGGCTATGAAGAAATAAAAGTCAAAGAAGATTGTTATTGATTATTAATCTAGGGATTCTGACTCTAAAAATGAGGTATGTAAAAATCTCAATGAAATCCTATCCTTGTTTTCTAAAAACATGAAAAAAGGTACAGGGAAATACAAAGGGAAACTTCCCTTGAATTTTTTTGAATGTAGGAGTGTTGGTCACTTTTCGGATAATTTCCCTTGAATAAATAAATAAGAGGATAGTGATATTGAAAAAATAAAGGAAAGAAGATCATGGAAGAAAAAGGGAGACAAAGGGAGAGAAATAAATTCTTCAAATCATAAAGAAAGAATTTTATTTTCCAAAGATGATGAAGAAAAAGAGAGTGATGATGAATCTGAAAAAACCATTGATCATGGTAATGAAAATACATTCATTACAATAGTTAATGATGAATAATTTGGAATAAGTAGTTATAAAGAAGAAGAAACTGAACTTGAAATGCAGTTTAAAGAAGGGTTGAAAGAATGTCTGAGAAAGATCAGAATACTTGAAAAGAAAAACAACAAGATGGAAGATGAATGATCAAGAAAAAAAGAAAGTTTTTCTAGTGAGAAAGAAAATCTGGTTAAATATATTTATTATTTGAAGAAGTATTTTGAATATGAAAATAATCATAATGTCCCTTTGGAAGTGAAGCTGAAGGAAAAAATAGTAAGAGTTGGAACTTTTCCAAAAAAACTCCTCGAAGCTGAAAATAAAATTATATGTTTCCAAAAATGTATCACTAAATTTGGTGAATCTTCTCATAATGAAATACTTGATAATGTTCAACAAAATATACCTTCAAAGGGTGATAATATGAATGGAATTATGTCTTAAAAGAAGAATGATGGGAAAGTTATGTATGTGGTCAAGGTGAAGAATTCAGAAGTTACAAAACATCCTATGTCTAAAAAGGTTTTATTTGGATCTGAAAAATTTTCAAATAATTCTATTACAATTGAGTATGAAAATAAGAAGACGAATCCAATTGAAATTGAAAATAAGATGGTTGAGAAATGTTTTCACAATTCTGATCAGTATGGAGGTTTCAGGGGAAAATATTCTTTCTATGGGTATTGTTGGTATTGTGGGGGATTCAGACACATAACAACTATGTTTTAGTTAAATAAACAACATTAATATTATCCAATAGGTTATGATAGGAAAATATTGAGGGGTAATCAAACTCCTCAAAGAAAGAATAATGAGAATGTTGTCACGAAGATATCTAAAAATAATGAATTGAAGATTGAAAATAGGTTCCAAACCTTGGAAACTATTTTTCAGAGATGTGATCAAACTTGACACCTTGAAAAAGGATGTCTTTTTATGTTACCATCGTAGAAAAATATTCTCAATTCTCAAAAGATGATGTTGAATAATGAAAATAATGGATAAAATGAGCTTTTTGTTTAAACTGCATTAAAAGCCATGAAAGGAGAATGACCCTGGATAATTGATAGTGGATGTTCTCCTCACATGACAGGAGACATGAAATTTTTGAAGGATGTGAAAGACTATAAATAAGGCATAGAGACATTTGTAAATGATGAATCGTTGAAAATCAAAGGGGTTTTTTCAGCCATTATTGGAAAAGAAATGATGAAATCTAAGAAAACATTTTATATGGATGGGATGAAACACAGCCTGCTGAGTGCTTCACAATTGTGGGATAAGGGTAACAAGGTTATTATAAGGACCCGGCCTTAAAACATTACATAATAATGAATGAAATGAATAATTCACATTGAGTATCTTTTCAGGTTTAGATATTTATAGAATTAGTACATAACTATTACATCTCAAAAGATTACAAAGTAGACACTCCTACTCAGTTTCCATTTTTTTCACAAAACAAAAACTCTTAAAAAGAAATATTTATAGTTCCACGTTTTAGATAGCATGTCTTTCCTTGATCCCATCCTTGACCCAATTCATCTTTAAGTCCCGTGGAAAACATTTCAAAAACATGGGATGAGTATAAAAAGATCAGTAAGGGATATAGAAATACGGAATGAAAACATTAGTCCATGTATACATAAGAATCAATGAAATAATACTTTACTCATAAAACATAATCAATTCAACATAACTCATTAAATCATAATATTTATTAATAACTCATATAAATCATAATACATAAAGGTAACTTGAGGCATTCATAACATTCTTATGTAGGGAGAAACCCTCATGCTTATGTTTGGAATACCCATCAAAGTATATTCCCTAAATCTCTTCAGAAAAACCTTAGTGTTTAACTCCTTCCCATTACCCAATGCGTTGGAGAGCTATATCAGGCCCACCCACCCTTAGTTTATCATGGAACCACCCGTCTTCATAAACAATGCCCAAGAACCATAACATAATCATATCACATAAAACATGCATAAAAGAAACATAACATTTCCACATTTCAATCACAAGATACTTATACAACACATTGATATAACAAAAACATTATAAAAACCATTTTCCATACAAAAATAAAAGAAAATTAAAACATGGTATTTATTTTTTATTTTTAAAAAAAGTTATGGCTTGTAGAGGAAGCCGAAACTCAAATAATGGTCCCGGTGGCGGAGAAGTCGTTGTCGTCGCATACATAAGACAAAACATTCCTTTAGTTGTATAGTAAAACGGTTCATATAAAAATATTTCTTTTGAATAAAAGTAAAAGTCAAAAGGGTTTTATACACCTTATAAAATAATGTCATGTATAAATCAAATGATGTCTCAATAAAAGGAGATTGAGACGAAGTCCCGTACAAAGTCGGCATCCTTAGATTAAGGATAAAGCAATTACATAATTATGTGTGAAAAATATAAATACACTCAATATAAGTGGATATTAAGTATAAAATAATCAGAGTTCATCCACACATATTCATAGAACGACATAATCAAGAAGTAGAGGTTTAAACCAAATAATTGAAATTGGGTCAAGAAGTTCCCTTCCAAAAATTCGACAGCCTAACAGTATCACTTTAAAATTCAGAAAATGAGATGATGAGAGATAAAAAGGGTATATAATCACTTGGAATTAACATTTATAGCAATAAGGATATATAATAACATATCCCAACATAATAATATGTAAATTAAAAGACCTAACCAAAAAGAAGTCTTTTAGAAAGAGGAGGGTGAAAGGTTCCCTTAACGATTTGGGTAACTTTCGAAACGTACACCCCATGAAAGAAGGGTCATACAATGAAGCTTTAAATACCCATAAGTTAAATTGTATTACACAAATAATAAATTCATGGTCAGTATATACACCACACAAAAGTAAATAGTGGAAAATGTAGCATGAATCTCATAGGAACAAAAAGTGAGATAAAACCCCTTACCTCGATGTGATCAATCGAGTCGTATGACCAAAAGATAATAAACGCCAAATGAATCATATAATTCCATGAATATAAATAGAATCTTGATAATATATATGAAATGGAAGTAAAAAATACAGCACATGAAATAAATAAGTGGCAAACAATGGAAATCTCACAGAATTAAAAGCGAGATAAGAAATCCCCTTATGAAAATTCGGCATCCTAACAACGCCCCTTCAAAAATCCAAAAAAGGATTGATGAGATCAGGTAGGGTCTCTCATCCTATGAAATTAAAAATTACAGAATTATTATTATAAAATATCATCCCCAAACATAAGAAATATGAGCTTAAAATAAATGACATAAAAGAGAGTACTTAAAAAGAAAGAGAGAGGTAGGATCCCTTACCTCAAGTCCGACTTGTCTTGTTCATTTCTTTATATTCCTGAATAATAAACATTGGTCAATTTATAATTTCTTAAGGACCTCCTTTAATGTTTATTATTCAATTCATATCACATATGAAAAAGTTATAATAATTAGTTAAGTATGTCAGTTCATATCAGACGTTTTTGTCGATGCTCGGTACACGAGTCAAAAATGAATTTGTTTGAAAAGAATTGTCTATGTAGTTATAATTAAATCATCTCCAGAATAGTATTAATGATTTAAATATCATATATATCCAATATATATTCATTTTATACTATTACATAACATTTGGAGATAAAAAATGAAATGCACCATTTAGGGAGACGGTAGGTCGTACGTATGCATGAACGCTACTTTTATTTCTTTGTCACATTAATGGAATTAAAACTAAATGAGATATATATATATATATATATATATTAATTCCAAAATGATATTATATATCAAGTATATACATTTTATATATTTACTTATAATAGTACAGAACATTTGGAGATAAGAAAATGAAATGCACCGTTCATGGAGACGGTAAGCCGTACGTAGGCATGAACGCTACTTTCATCTCTATTTCATACATTAATGGACTTAAAACAACATGATACATAAGTATATTATAATTACAGTATAATATCATATATAATATCATTAAATCCATCCTTTATACATCTAACATATGGCATTAACGATTCAAATCAATTTGAGGGGGCGGTAGTCCGCACTTCCTAAAATGAAATTATCGTGTTTACCCATTATGGAAACCATAAAGGTATGACATAAAATAAAAATACATAAGCATAAGTAAAACATAAACATAATATATATCATATATAAATACAGTGAAATCATAATTTCCACCATGATAGATGTTAAAAGAAGATTGAACAATCATCGTCTCGTGAGACAGTAATTTGTCACCCACAGAAACAGTATGTTCTTAACCATTAATTGTAGGTGTGTGTACGTTTAGCTCGAATAATTCTCATAACAACATCCTAGTATATTTAATATACTGTTTTTGTTACATAATAATCGAATAAAAATAGTTTAGGGGGTTGGAGAAGAAAAATAAAACAAAAGAACATAAGAGAAGACATTACCTTTAAATCGGGTAACTCCCTTTAGTTTGAACCAAAAGGGTTTCTTGAAGAGATTTATACCTATGGTAAGGCTTCTAGGATGAAGAGAGGTATGTGGAGAGATAACATGTGCAGAGGTTGGTTGATCCGAAGGCTTGAGAGGTGTGTGTAAGGGGGTAGAGGTGGGATCCTTTTATAAGAGGGAGGAGGGGCACCTTTGGAAAGTCTTGAAAAGTTACATTATTATAAAATGATTTTCGGATATTAAAGGTCCCAAAATTATATATTTCTAGGATAAGGTGATAAGTGTTATAAATACACCCATCCAATTGGTTTTATAGAATTGTAGGTCTTTGATTTTACCTTATCTTTTCATTTTATTTAAAGTGTTCATTAATGAGGTAATCACTGCATCATCACAGTGTCATAAATACATTTATATATTTAATGTCTAAAAATTATAAAGAAATTACCATCATGTAAGAAATAATTTTAGATTTCCAATGACTATTTATAGTCTAAGAGATTATTTATTTAGAAAAAATTGAAATTGTTTTACTTAGGTGTTACATACTTTGTTTACATTTTCCTTTCTTTAATAAAAATATGATAAAAGGTCACTATCTCACTAAAGTGATTCCATGGGGTCCCAAGGTTGGGACAAGGCATCCAATGGTCGGCAATGACACCACCAATAGAATTAGGACACATGTTGGGGTCATGTTATATTTTTATGATATTATTTTATAACCCTTAACTACCCGTTTACTAATTAAACATGATAATTAAAGATAATTACCGTCATTACTATTCATAATGTCCAAAAACAAAAGAGTATTAATTAAATAATTTGGAGATTCTGATTGAAAATATGGAATCCATTTTATCAAATTACAAACATAGAAATTTCAGTAATTAATTTAAAATAATTCTCGTTGTCAAAACCAAAGACGAGTTTTTAAGAAGTAAAATCTATCAAAAGATTGATTGGTTTTTACATCCAATTTAAAAGTGAAATTACATCAAATGACCTTAATTGTATTAAATTATAAAAACATAATTAAATTAAACATTAAAAATAATTAAAATGAAAATCTAACTATATAAATAAATTGGATGAAAAGGCAGTTTTGAATTAAAATGCACTATGTTTCACTATTCATTGAAAATGAACATTTGTCAGAAAAATACCAAAAAATCACCCTAAGCTATATTTGATATTACAAATTCAAAAATGATATCAATTTTACCAAATTAAAAACATATAAGATGCATTAATTAATTTTATAATCAATTTCTACTGTCAAAACAAATAGCTTGTTTTTAAGAAACAATATCTATTAAAAGATTGACACTTGTTTATGTCCAATTTCATAGTGAAATTAATTAAAATGACCACCAATGGATTAAATGGTAAAAATATATTTTAATTACATAATAAATCCAATTAAAAATATAATCTAACCATATAAATAAATTATAATAAAAGGAGGTCTTCAATTAAAATACAACATTTTCACTATTCATTTAAAAAAATGAACTTCATCGGAAAAATAACAAAAATTTATACAAAGTAAATTTTGATGTCTTGATTCTAAGTACGGATTTTATTTTGTCAAATATAACATATTAAATTGTCAAAAAGTTGATTTAAAAAGGGTTCTCCATCAAAAGGCGTTTAATCGACCTTTTAGAGAATATTTAAATATTTACGCTTAAAATTGGATTCATTCACATTTTAAGCCTCTAATTTTTTTTTGATAAAAGTAAAAATATATGAAAAATATATATAATCATTTTTTAGTTAGTTCTTTTCATTCTCGCCATTACAATGGCTAGGCATTAACTACCATTTAAAATAATATTATAATATTATTAGTGTGCAAAGTAAGATTTCAAAGAAACTCGTTGTTTCATGTTGGGTACGCTATCAAACATAGCATCCCATTTAAAGTAATATTTATATTTTATTCACAAATATTAATAAATATGAAAATTTCATATTCTATATTTACCTGGGATGTTACATCCTTCCCCCCTTTTGGGAATTGCGTCCTCGCAATTTTAAAATTGTGCTCAGAAACATCATTGAAAGTCCCACATCGGAACAAAAGTCAGTAAAACTGTCACTTTAAAATAAAAAAAGAGAAGTACAAAGGTCACCTGAGTTAACCAATACAAGGATTCTATGTAGTAGAACATGTACATGTAGGAGAACACAAATGGTCATGTTCTGATAGAGAGTGATAAAAAACATGATTAGGAGAAAGTTAACCCCAAGAAAATTACAAACTTCTGATGGGTTAAACGGTATTTGATTCCCCAGTAGGAAAAGTTAACAGACAACATTTTAGTTTTTAGTTACTTTTCATTGAGAAATTTATTTATGAGCTTAACTAAATTACAAGGAAACATACTTACTTGTCGGGTAGACTTTCATCTCTTACTAGATTTCTTACACAAACTCATTTTTTCCTTCAAAAGACGAGTATTTAGGATGACTTGTTCACATTAAGAGCGTTATAATCAACTTCTAGAGAATCACCAAATCAATAAAAGAGAACTATATATTTTTCGGGTCTTTAGACCAAAACTAAACCAAAAATTGTTAGTATGAGATCAGATAAAACCCAAAAAGGATAATCCTTTATAAAAATAAAATCTATTCTTAATCTCTAAATTTTTTCAAACAAAACCCATAGTTCGATGAAGACCATTCGATAAACAAATTGTCCATAAAATTCCTCAAAGTAATCCAAACTAAGATTGAAACCCAAATCTCTTAAGGATTTAATCACATAGTCTTCCAAGGTATATCTTAACATTTATCTCCAAATAACATTAGTTTCTCTTAAAGTCTCATATTGAAAAGTAATTAACCTAATCATATATCCTCCATGATAGGTCAATAATTTCCTAGATAACCCAAAATCAACTTATTCTTGATTCGTAAAATTATTTAACTAAAAATAATTTGTCATACTAACCAGGTACTTCACGTAGTCTAGTGGTAGGTGATAAATACCAGTCGCAGTTTGGTTGTGGGTTCGATTCCCACAGCTTTGTCTGACGCGACGGGTTGTCACACGATCTGCGTGTTGTAATTTTTCCAAAACTATATAATTCATAAAACATTCCCCAAAAAGAGATAAAATCATCAAAAATAACCAAAACATAATTTAATCTCAAGATTATCTCATGCATTTCATTTTCTATCATAACATATAGTAACCCATAATTTCCTCAAAAGTAAGGATTATATAAACCCTAACGGTTACCATTATAATTATTAGCTGAACGTCCACATCGAGTTGGTCATCTCGTACATGATGCATTAGAGAACTCACCAAGGTTCAAGTGGTTAATCATGTATCCTGATATTTGGTTGAGAAAAACCACAAGAGTTCTCATTTCAGCCCCCATATCATTCAGTTGTTCTTTTAGAAAACCGTCACAGTTTTCTTCAAATCCACTGTTACTTTGGTGCCTGGTAGATCCAACCATTTACTAAAACCAAAAAGGACTGTGTGAGTATATCATTAGAATCATCATATAATATGAATATATAATTATTCATGTTATCTTAAACTCATTTACTTTATCTAAAACTATGACCCTTTCTAAAATCCTAACCATTATGGTAATGTCACTTATGCTTAAAGAATACCCTAACCTCTAAAGCTATCTAAACCGACCATTGATACCAACTATAAGGACCTCGTCTTAAAACATTACATAATAATGAATTAAATGAATAATTCACATTGAGGAACTCTTCATGTTTAGATTTTTATACAATTAGGACATAACTATTACATCTCAAAAGATTACAAAGAAGACACTCCTACTCATTTTCCATTTTTTTCATAAAATAAAAACTCTTAAAAACAAACATGTATTGTTCCACGTTTTAGATAGCATGTCATTCCTTGATCCCATCCTTGACCCAATTCATATTTAAGTCCTGTGGAAAACATTTCAAAAACTTGGGATGAGCGTAAAAAGCTCAGTAAGGGATATAGAAATACAGAATGAAAACATTAGTCCATGTATACATAAGAATCATTGAAATCATACTTTGCTCATAAAACATAAGCACTTAAACCTACCTCATGAAATAATAATATTTATGAATAACTCATAGAAATCATAAGACATAAAGGTAACTTGAGGCATTCATAACATTCTTATGTGGGGAGCAACCCTCATGGTTACGTTTGGAATACCCATCATTGTATATTTCCTAAATCTCTTCAGATAAACCTTAGAGTTTAACTCCTTTGTGTTACCCAATTCATTGGAGAGATATATCGGGCTCACCAGCCCTTAGATTCTCATGGAACCACCCTTCTTTATAAACAATTCCCAAGAACCATAACATAATTGTATCACATAAAACATGCATAAAGAAAACATAACATTTCCACATTTCAATCACAAGATATCAATAGAACACATTGATATAATAAAAAAATTATCAAAACGATTTTCAATACCAAAATAAAAGAAAAGTAAAACATAGTATTTTTTTTATTTAACAGAAGTTATAGCTTGCTGAGGAAGCCGAAACTCAAATAATGGTCACCGCGGCGGAGAAGTCGTTGTCACCACATACATAAGACAAAACATTCCTTTTGTTGTTTAGTAAAACACTTCCTATAAAAACATTACTTTCAAATAAAAGTAAAATTCAAAAGGGTTTTATACACCGTATAAAAGAAAGTCATGTATAAATCAAAGGATGTCTCAATAAAAGGAGACTGAGATGAAGTCCCGTACAAAGTCGGTATCCTTAGATTAAGGATAAATCAATTACTTAATTATGTTTGAAAAATATAAATACACCAAATATAAGTTGATATTAAGTGTGAAATAATAATAGGCCATCCACCCATATTCATTCCATGACATAATCAAGAAGTAGAGGTTTAACCCAAAGAATTGAAATTGGTTTAAGAAGTTCCCTTACAAAAATTCGACAGCCTAACAGCGTCACTTTAAAATTCAGAAAATGAGATGATGAGAGATAAAAAGGGTATATCATCACTTGGACATAACATTTACAGAAATAAGGATATATAATAACATATCCCAACATAAGAATATGTAAATTAAAAAACCTAACCAAAAAAGTCTTTTAGAAAGAGGAGGGTGAAAGGTTCCCTTACCGATTTGGGTAACTTTCGAAACGTACACCCTATGAAAGAAGGTTCATATAATGTATATGTAAATACCCATAAGATAATTTATATTACATAAATAATAAAATCATGGGCATTACATACAGAAAATAAAAGGAAATAGTGGAAAATGTGGCATGAATCTCACAGGAACAAAAAGTGAGATAAACCCCCTTACCTCGTTGTGATCAATCGAGTTGTATGACCAAAAGATAATAAACGCAAAATGAGTGATAGAATACCATGAATATAAATATAATCTTGATAATATATATCAAATGGAAGTACACAATACACCACATGCAATAAATAAGTGGAAAACAATGTAAATCTCATAGAATTAAAAGCGAGATAAGAAATTCCCTTACGAAAATTCGGCAGCCTAACGGCGCCACTTAAAACATCAAAAAATGGATTGATGAGATCAAATAGGTTCTCTAATCATATGAACATAAAATTATAGTATTAGGAATATAAAATTAAATCCCCAAACATAATAAAGATGAGCTTAAAAGAAATGACATAAAAGAGAGTACTTAAAAAGAAAGAGAGAGGTATGATCCCTTACCTCAGGTCCGACTAGTCTTGTTCGTTTCATTATATTCCTGAATAATAAACTTTGGTAAATTTATAATTTCTTAAGGACCTCCTTTAATTTTTATTATTCAATTCATATCACATATTATAATGTTGTAATAATTACTTAATTATGTGAGTTCATATCAGACGTTTTTTTTGATGATCGGTATATGAGTCAAAAATGAATTTGTTTGAAAAGAATTATCCATGTAGTTATAATTACATCATGTAAAGAATAGTATCAATGATTTAAATATCATATATATCAATTATATATTCATTTTATACTATTCCATAACATTTGGAGATAAAAACTGAAATGCACTGTTCATGGAGACGGTAGGTCGTACGTACGCATGAACGCTTCTTTCATTTATTTTTCCAATTAATGGAATTAAAACTAAATGAGGGATATATATATTATAATTCCAGAATGATATTATATATCATGTACATAAATTTTATATATGTACTTATAATATTACATCACATTTGGAGATAAGAAATGAAATGCACCGTTCATGGAGATGGTAAGCCGTATGTAAGCATGAACGCTACTTTCATTTCTATTTCATACATTAATGGACTGAAAACAATATTATACATATGTATATTGTAATTACAGTATAATATAATATATAATATCATTAAATCCATCCTTTACACATCCCAAATATGGAATTAATTGTAACAC
Organism: Viscum album; assembly: GCA_963277665.1. Classification (NCBI taxonomy): domain Eukaryota; kingdom Viridiplantae; phylum Streptophyta; class Magnoliopsida; order Santalales; family Viscaceae; genus Viscum; species Viscum album. The sequence continues at coordinate 1,444,464,976 of OY728145.1, read as the reverse complement.
CCCAGGTAAATAAAGAATATGTCATATTTATATTTATCCATATTTGTGAATCAAATATTAATATTACTTTAAAGGGGATGCTATGCTCGATGGCGTGCCCAACATGCAACAACGAGTTTCTTGGGAATCTTACGTTGCACTCTAATAATAAAATAATATTATTTCAAATGATAGTTAAGATGTAGCTGTTGTATTGGCGAGAATGGATAGAAATAACTAAAATATGATTATATATGTTTTTTAAATGTTTTTACATTTATACAATAAAAGATAAAGGCTTAAAATATGGAAAGAATTCAATTTTAGGCGTATATGCCCTAGTTTTCACTAAAGTTTCACTTATCACCTTTTGATGGAGAACCATCATTAAATATAGTTTTTTTCACTCTTAAACATTCTTTTGGACCAAATAAAACTCTTATTAAGAATCGGTACATCAAAATTTACTTTGTGTAAATTTTTGGTATCTTTCCGATAATGTTCATTTTTTTTAATGAATAGTGTAAAATGTTGTATTTTAATTCAAAACCACTTTTTAATCTAATTTATTTATATGATTAGATTATATTTTGAATTGGTTTTAAAGTGAAATTAGAAAATATTTTTACCATAAAATCCAATAGTGGTCGTTGGAATCAATTTCACATTGAAATCAGACTTAAACTAGTGTCAATCTTTTGATACTTATTGTTTCATAAAACACGCTATTTGCTTTGACAGCGGGAATTAATCATTAAATTAATTAATTTGACTAATATGTTTTGAATTTTGTAAAACGGACTTCATTTTTGAATTCAGAAGATCAAATATAGCTTAGGGTGAATTTTTGGGATTTTTCTGAAAAACTTCAATTTTTGATGAATAGTGAAACCACTAAGTGGTACTTATAAAAGCTGATTTTTCGTTTAAATGAAATTTTACCACTTATGTGTTTTGAATTTCAAAAATCCGACATAAATGGTTGTCATTAAGAAGTAAAATGTGGTTCAATGGGATAAAAATAATTTTTTGGTGAATAGTAACTTAATAAGTTTTTAATCGCGATTAGTGGTAATTAGTGTAGTTTAAGGTATAAATAATGATTTAATAATATGAAATGACCTAGACACATGTCCCAACCTTATTGGTTGTGTCATGGCCGACCAAGAAAAGCCATGGGTCAACTTGGGGACCCCATGGATTCACTTTGGTTGAGAAATGACATAAATAACATTTTATTTAATGTAAAAGTAAAATTGACACAAACATGATATGTTTTACTAAAACAATTTTTAAGTGGGGTTATACAAGTCATCATTTTGATTATAAATATTCATTGGAAATATAAAAAGCTTTCCTACATCATAGTATTTTTTTTATAATTTTTAGACATTATATAAATTAAATTATTTATGACATAATAATGATGCAGCGATGACATCATTATTTAACGATTAAAATAAAATGGAATGATAATGTAAAATCTATGAACAACACATGTCCAAAACTTATTGGATGGGTGGATTTCGAACCTTTATAACCTTATCCACGAATTATATCAATGTGGGAACTTTTAAAACCGAAACACATTTTCAAATAAAGTAATATTTTTTTACTTTCCAAAAGTGCCCCTCCTCTCCTCTTATAAAAGGCCCCCACCTCTACCTCATTTCACACACTCCTCAAGACTTTGGCTCGGCCAACCCCTGACCATTTACTCTATCCACATCTCTCTCCTAATCCTAGAGGATTCCCTTTGGGCATAATCCTTTCAATGGAAGCCTTTAGGCTCAAATCAAAAGGAGTTACACTTTTAAAGGTAATTCATTCTCTCATGTTCATTTGTTTTATTTTGCTTCTCCAACCCCCTAAACTCTTTTTATTTACTTCTTTTGTAACAACACAAGTATCTTAAATATACTAGGATGTTGTTATAAGATTTATTCGAGCTACACTCTCACACAACTACATCAAATGGTTAAAGAACATACGGTTTCCGTGGATGGTGAAATTCTGCCTCCCGAAACGATGATTGTTCAATACTCATTTAACACCTTCAAAGGTGGCCATTATTATGTCACTATTTTTATATATGATATATAATATGTTTATGTTTATTTATTCTTCTGTATTTTTCATTTTTGTCTTACCTTTATGTCTTCCATTATGGGTATACGCGATATCTTCATTTAAGGAAGTGCGGACTACCGCCCCCTCAAAGTGATTTGATTCATTAAATACCATATGTGGGATGTATAAAGGATGGAAATATGATATTATATATGATATTATACTGGAATTATAATATACCTTTATATCATTATTATTCCATTCTATAAAATACGAAATAGAAATGAAAGTAGCGTTCATGCGTACGTACGGCTTACCGTCTCCATGAACGATGCATTTCATTTCTTACCTATAAATGATTATGTAATATTATAAATACATGTATATGCTGGATATATATGATATATATGATATCCAAATCAGGAATGTCATTCTGGATATAAAGAACCTTTGACCACACGAACAACATGTAATTGTAAGAAGTCCACTTTCGACTTAAGAACCAAATATCGGCAAAACAAATATTATTAACTTAAATGATTACATAATTTTTATGTCATGGTAATAAGTGATATAAAAGGAATAATGAACTTGAAAAGGTTCTTAAGGAAGTAGAAATTAACTCAAGTTTATTATTCAGGAGATTAAAGAACGATCGAGTCAAGTCGGACCCGAGGTAAGGGATCCAACTCCTCTCTTTCTTTTTAAGTACACACTTTTATGTCATTCCTTTTAAAGCTCTTATTTATTGTTATTGGGATGATATTTTATATTAAACTTACTGTAATTTTTATGTTCATGTGATGAGAGACCCTATTCTCTCTCATAAATCCATTTTGGATGTTTTGAGTGGCGCCGTTAGGCTGCCGAACTTTCGTAAGAGATCTAACCTCTCTCTTTCTTTTTAAGTACTCTCCTTTATGTCACTTCTTTTAAGCTCCTCTTTGTAATGTTGGGGGATGTTATTTTATATTCCTCTTGCTGTAAATTTTATTGTAATGTGATGAGATACCCTATTTGATCTCATCAATCGATGTTCGGAAGCTTTATGTGGCGTCGTTAGGCTGCCGAGTTTTCGTAAGGGATTTTTCATCTCACTTTTGTTGCCGTGAGATTTATGATACCTTTGCCACAAATTCCATTGAGTGGTGTATTTACTGCACATTATTCTACTCTTTGTGTAATATACTTTCGTTTATGAGTATTTACATCAATGTTCTTTTGTCCTTCTTCCATGGGGTGTATGTTTTGAAAGATACCCAAGTCGGTAAGGGAACCTTTCACCCTCCTTTTTTTTTAAAGACTTCTTTTGTTGGGTATTTTAATTTACATATTGTTATGTTGGGATATGTTCTCATATATCCTTATTGATTTAAATTTTATGTCCAAGTGATGAGATAAAATTTTTATCTCTCATCAACTCATTTGGATGTGATGCCGTTAGGCTGTCAAGGGAACTTTTTAACCCAATTTCGATTTCTTTGGGTTCAATATGTAGTCATTGAATATGTCATCCATTGAATATGTGTGAATGAACTTTTATTGTTTTACACTTAATATCCACTTATATTGGGTGTATTTATATTTTTCACACATATTTTTGAGATTGATTTGTCCTTTATTTAAGGATACCCTCTTTATAAGGGATTTCATCACATTTGACATTTCTATTGAGGGTTCATTGTTGTTATGCACCAATTCACTCTTATATGGTGTATATACTGTCCTTTGGAGTATTATATCATGAATCCATTTATTCTCATGATATTATAAAGTTCTGACTAAATTTTATTCCTCAATTGTTGTATTCAAGTGTCTCTAATTTTGGTAAAACCACTTTAACCAAAATATCGTTTTACAATGTTTTAATTATTTTTTCTTATTAATATCCATGTTTTCAAAATGGTTTTAAGGATTTATTTATATGGATATTAATGGTTTAATGTTTTAAGCTTCAAGGTGGTATGGGACACATTGATTCAAAAATCTCTTTATTAAATGTTTTAAATGGTTTTGGAAATGGTTTCTTTTTGAATGGATTCATTATTTCAATATACTAAAATGTTATATTGTGATTGAAATGTGGAAATGCTATGTTTCCTTTATGCATGTTTTATGTGATACGATTATGTTATGGTCCTTGGGAATTGTTATGAAGAACGGGTGTTTCCGTGATAAACTAAGGGCGGGTGAGCCCGTTATAGCTCTCCAATGCATTGGGTAACGCGAAGGAGTGAAACGTTAAGGTTTCTCCGAAGAGATTTAGGGAATATACTGTGATGGGTATTCCAAACGTAACCAAGAGGGTTACTCCCTACGTAAGAATGTTATGAATGCCTCAAGTTACCTTTATGTCTTATGTTTTCTATGATTTATTCATGATTTGATATGCCTATGTTTTATGGGTAAAGTATGATTTCATTCTTATGTATATATGAACTCATGTTTCCTTTCCATATTTTTATAACCCTTACTGAGCTTTTTATGCTCATCCCAAGTTTTTGAAATGTTTTTCACAGGTCAAGGGAAAGGTACATGATGTGACGATAGTGTCAAGGATGTGTCAAGAAAGAATCCGTGTTTTATTTTAAATAGGTTTCCATTGATGGGAAGAATGAATATTGTCTTTTATGTAACCACTTTGTTTAAATGTGGAATGTAATGCAAGTTTCATGATCTAATTCTCTAAAACTCTAAACCTGAAAAGATCCTCATTGTGTAATCTTGTAATAACTCAAGTTTAAGTAAGGTTTAAGGCTGGGGCCTTATAGTTGGTATCAAAGGTCGGTTTAGAAAACTTTAGAGGTTAGGGTATTCTTTAAGCATAAGTGACATTACCATAATGGTTAGGATTTCAGAAAGAGTCCTAGTTTTAGATAAAGTGAATGAGTAAGTGTATCTTAGTGTTTACCTTCCACATTAGTACATGATGGTTTTGTTGATATACTCACACTGACATTTCTATTTTTAGTGAATGGATGGATCTAGCAGGCACCAAAGAGACAACAGGTTTGAAGGAAACTGTGGTGGTTCTCTGATTAAGATACTAGATAAAATGGAGGATTCAATGAGGAAACTCGTGGTTGTTCTAAACCAAATATCAAGGAGTCATGATCAATCACTTCAACCTTGGTGAGTTCTCTAATGCATCATGTACGAGATGGAAAACTCGATGTGGAAATTCAGGTAATAATTATTAAGGTAACCATTAGGGTTTATATGATACTTAATTTTTAGGTAATTATGGGTTACTCTATGATATGATGGAAAATGAAAGGAATGAGATAAACTTGAGGTTAAAATATACTATGATTATTCTTGAAGATTTTATCTCATTTTGGGGAATGTTTTAAGAATTATATAGTTTTGGAAAAAGGACAACACATAGACCGTGTGGCATCCCGTCGCGTCGGACAAAGCTGCGGGAATCGAACCCACAACCAAACTGCGACTGGTATTTATCACCTACCACTGGACTACGTGAAGTCCCTGGTTAGTTTGACTGATTCATTCTAGTTATATGATTTTATTAATTAAGAGTAAGTTGATTTTGGGTTATTTATGAAAATTATTAACCTATCATGGAGGATATGTGATTAGGTTAATTACTTTTCAAAACGAGATTTTAGGAGCAACTGATATTGTTTGGAGATAAATGTTACGATTTATCTTGGAAGACTATGCGACTAAATCCTTCAAATATTTGGGTTTCAATCTTATATTGGTTTACTTTGAAGAATTTTATGGACAAATTTATTATAGAATGGTCCTCGTTGAACATTGGGTTTTGTTGGACAAATTTATTATAGAATGGTCCTCGTTGAACATTGGGTTTTGTTGGACAAATTTTGGAGATTAAGGATAGATTTTCTTTTTATAAAGGGTTATCCTTTTCTGGATTATCTGATCTTGTACTAGCCTTTTTGGTTTTGGTTTTGGTTAAATTCTAAAGACATGGGATGTATATAGTTCTCTTTTGGGGATTAGGTGATTCTCTAGAAGTTGATTATAGTACTCTTAATGCGAACAAGTCTTCCTAAATACTCGTCTTTTGGAGAAAATACGAGTTTGTGTAAAAGTTGAAAGTCAACATGATAAGTGATTATGTTTCCTTATGAATAAATTACTCAATAAAAAGTAACTTAAAACAAAAATGTTGTCTATTAACTTTTCTTACTAGGGAATCTAATACCGTTTAACCCATCACAAGTTTGTTATTTTCTCATGGTTAACTTTCTCCTAAACATGTTTTCTATCACTCTCCATCAGAACATGACCCTATGTTTTCTCCTCCGTGTCCATATTTTCATACTTGGAATCCTAGTATGGGTTAACTCGGGTGACATTTGTACTTATCTTTCTTTATTTTAAAGTGTTTGTTTTACTGACTTTTGTTCCGATGTGGGACTTTCAAGGATGTTTCCAAGCACAATCTTAAAATTGCGAGGACGCAATTCCCAAAAGGGGGGAAGGATGTAACACCCCAGGTAAATAAAGAATATGTCATATTTATATTTATCCATATTTGTGAATCAAATATTAATATTACTTTAAAGGGGATGCTATGCTCGATGGCGTACCCAACATGCAACAACGAGTTTCTTGGGAATCTTACGTTGCACTCTAATAATAAAATAATATTATTTCAAATGATAGTTAACATGTAGCCGTTGTATTGGAGGGAATGGATAGAAATAACTAAAATATGATTATATATGTTTTTTAAATGTTTTTACATTTATACAATAAAAGATAAAGGCTTAAAATACGGAAAGAATTCAATTTTAGGCGTATATGCCCTAGTTTTCACTAAAGGTTCACATATCACCTTTTGATGGAGAACCGTCATTAAATATAGTTTTTTTCACTCTTAAACATTCTTTTGGACCAAATAAAACTCTTATTAAGAATCAGGACATCAAAATTTACTTTGTGTAAATTTTTGGTATCTTTCCGATAATGTTCATTTTTTTAATGAATAGTGTAAAATGTTGTATTTTAATTCAAAACCACTTTTTAATCTAATTTATTTATATGATTAGATTATATTTTGAATTGGTTTTATAGTGAAATTAGAAAATATTTTTACCATTAAATCCAATAGTGGTCGTTGGAATCAATTTCACTTTGAAATCAGACTTAAACTAGTGTCAATCTTTTGATACTTATTGTTTCATAAAACACGCTATTTTCTCTGACAGCGGGAATTAATTATTAAATTAATTAATGTGACTAATATGTTTTTAATTTTGTAAAACGGACTTCATTTTTGAATTCATAATATCAAATATAGCTTAGGGTGAATTTTTGGGATTTTTCTGAAAAACATCAATTTTTGATGAATAGTGAAACCATTAAGTGGTACTTATAAAAGCTGATTTTTCGTTTAAATGAAATTTTACCACTTATGTGTTTTGAATTTCAAAAATCCGACATACATGGTTGTCATTAAGAAGTAAAATGTGGTTCAATGGGGTAAAAATAATTTTTTAGTGAATAGTAACTTATTAAGTTTTTAATCGCGATTAGTGGTAATTAGTGTAGTTTAAGGTATAAATAATGCTTTAATAATATGAAATGACCTAGACACATGTCCCAACCTTATTGGTTGTGTCATGGCCGACCAAGAAAAGCCATGGGTCAACTTGGGGACCCCATGGATCCACTTTGGTTGGGAAATGACATAAATAACATTTTATTTAATGTAAAAGTAAAATTGACACAAACATGATATGTTTTACTAAAACAATTTTTAAGTGGGGTTATACAAGTCATAATTTTGATTATAAATATTCATTGGAAAGCTAAAAAGATTTAATACCTCATAGTATTTTTTTTATAATTTTTAGACATTAAATAAATTAAATTATTTATGACATAATAATGATGCATGGATGACATCATTATTTAAAGATAAAAATAAAATGGAAAGATAATGTAAAATATATGAACTACACATGTCCAAAACTTATTGGATGGGTGGATTTCGAACCTTTATAACCTTATCCACGAATTATATCAATGTGGGACCTTTTAAAACCGAAACACATTTTCAAATAAAGTAATATTTCTTTACTTTCCAAAAGTGCCCCTCCTCTCCTCTTATAAAAGGCCCCCACCTCTACCTCATTTCACACACTCCTCAAGCCTTTGGCTCGGCCAACCCCTGCCCATTTACTCTCTCCAAATCTCTCTCCTCATCCTAGAGGATTCCCTTTGGGCAGAATCCTTTCAATGGAAGCCTTTATGCTCAAATCAAAAGGAGTTACACTTTTAAAGGTAATTCATTCTCTCATGTTCATTTGTTTTATTTTGCTTCTCCAACCCCCTAAACTCTTTTTATTTACTTATTTTGTACCAACAACAGTATCATAAATATACTAGGATGTTGTTATAAGATTTATTCGAGCTACACTCTCACACAACTACATCAAATGGTTAAAGAACATACGGTTTCCGTGGATGGTGAAATTCTGCCTCCCGAAACGATGATTGTTCAATACTCATTTAACACCTTCAAAGGTGGCCATTATGATGTCACTATTTTTATATATGATATATAATATGTTTATGTTTTATTTATTCTTCTGTATTTTTCATTTTTGTCTTACCTTTATGGCTTCCATTATGGGTATACGCGATATCTTCATTTAAGGAAGTGCGGACTACCGCCCCCTCAAAGTTATTTGATTCATTAAATACCATATGTGGGATGTATAAAGGATGGAAATATGATATTATATATGATATTTTACTGGAATTATAATATACCTTTATATCATTATTATTCCATTCTATAAAATACGAAATAGAAATGAATGTAGCGTTCATGCGTACGTACGGATTACCGTCTCCATGAATGATGCATTTCATTTCTTACCTATAAATGATTATGTAATATTATAAATACATGTATATGCTGGATATATATGATATATATGATATCCAAATCAGGAATGTCATTCTGGATATAAAGAACCTTTGACCACACGAACAACATGTAATTGTAAGAAGTCCACTTTCGACTTAAGAACCAAATATCGGCAAAACAAATATTATTAACTTAAATGATTACATAATGTTTGTGACATGGTAATAAGTGATATAAAAGGAATAATGAGCTTGAAAAAGGTTCTTAAGGAAGTAGAAATTAACTCAAGTTTATTATTCAGGAGATTAAAGAACGATCGAGTCAAGTCGGACCCGAGGTAAGGGATCCTACTCCTCTCTTTCTTTTTAAGTACACACTTTTATGTCATTCCTTTTAAAGCTCTTATTTCTTGTTATTGGGATGATATTTTATATTAAACTTACTGTAATTTTTATGTTCATGTGATGAGAGACCCTATTCTCTCTCATAAATCCATTTTGGATGTTTTGAGTGGCGCCGTTAGGCTGCCGAACTTTCGTAAGAGATCTAACCTCTCTCTTTCTTTTTAAGTACTCTCCTTTATGTCACTTCTTTTAAGATCCTCTTTGTAATGTTGGGGGATGTTCTTTTATATTCCTCTTGCTGTAAATTTTATTGTAATGTGATGATATACCCTATTTGATATCATCAATCCATGTTCGGAAGCTTTATGTGGCGCCGTTAGGCTGCCGAGTTTTCGTAAGGGATTTTTCATCTCACTTTTGTTCCCGTGAGATTTATGCTACCTTTGCCACAAATTCCATTGAGTGGTGTATTTACTGCACATTATTCTACTCTTTGTGTAATATACTTTCGTTTATGAGTATTTACATCAATGTTCTTTTGTCCTTCTTCCATGGGGTGTATGTTTTGAAAGATACCCAAGTCGGTAAGGGAACCTTTCACCCTCCTTTTTTTTAAAAGACTTCTTTTGTTGGGTCTTTTAATTTACATATTGTTATGTTGGGATATGTTCTCATATATTCTTATTGATTTAAATTTTATGTCCAAGTGATGAGATACAATTTTTATCTCTCATCAACTCATTTGGATGTGATGCCATTAGGCTGTCAAGGGAACTTTTTAACCCAATTTCGATTTCTTTGGGTTCAATATGTAGTCATTGAATATGTCATCCATTGAATATGTGTGAATGAACTTTTATTGTTTTACACATAATATCCACTTATATTGGGTGTATTTATATTTTTCACACATATTTTTGAGATTGATTTGTCCTTAATTTAAGGAGACCTTCTTTATAAGGGATTTCATCACATTTGACATTTCTATTGAGGGTTCATTGTTGTTATGCACAAATTCACTCTTATATGGTGTATATACTGTCCTTTGGAGTATTATATCATGAATCCATTTATTCTCATGATATTATAATGTTCTGACTAAATGTTATTCCTCAATTGTTGTATTCAAGTGTCTCTAATTTTGGTAAAACCACTTTAACCAAAATATCGTTTTACAATGTTTTAATTATTTGTTCTTATTAATATCCATGTTCTCAAAATGGTTTTAAGGATTTATTTATATGGATATTAATGGTTTAAAGTTTTAAGCTTCACGGTGGTATGGGACACTTTGATTCAAAAATCTCTTTATTAAATGTTTTAAATGGTTTTGGAAGTGGTTTCTTTTTGAATGGATTCATTATTTCAATATACTAAAATGTTATATTGTGATTGAAATGTGGAAATGCTATGTTTCCTTTATGCATGTTTTATGTGATACGATTATGTTATGGTCCTTGGGCATTTTTATGAAGAACGGGTGGTTCTGTGATAAACTAAGGGCGGGTGAGCCCGTTATAGCTCTCCAATGCATTGGGTAACGCGAAGGAGTGAAACGTTAAGGTTTCTCCGAAGAGATTTAGGGAATATACTGTGATGGGTATTCCAAACGTAACCAAGAGGGTTACTCCCTACGTAAGAATGTTATGAATGCCTCAAGTTACCTTTATGTCTTATGTTTTCTATGATTTATTCATGATTTGATATGCCTATGTTTTATGGGTAAAGTATGATTTCATTCTTATGTATATATGAACTCATGTTTCCTTTCCATATTTTTATAACCCTTACTGAGCTTTTTATGCTCATCCCAAGTTTTTGAAATGTTTTTCACAGGTCAAGGGAAAGTTACATGATGTGACGATAGTGTCAATGATGTGTCAAGAAAGAATCCGTGTTTTATTTTAAATAGGTTTCCATTGATGGGAAGAATGAATATTGTCTTTTATGTAACCACTTTGTTTAAATGTGGAATGTAATGCAAGTTTCATGATCTAATTCTCTAAAACTCTAAACTTGAAAAGATCCTCAATGTGTAATCTTGTAATAACTCAAGTTTAAGTATGTTTTAAGGCTGGGGCCTTATATTAATGATTCAAATCACTTTGAGGGGCCGGCAGTCCGCACTTCCTAAAATGAAATTATCGTGTTTACCCATTATGGAAACCATAAAGTTATGGAATATAATAAAAATAAAGAAGAATAAGGAAAACATAAACATATTATATATCATATATAAATATATTGACATCTTAATGGCCACCATGATAGGTGTTAAAAGAAGATTGAACAATCATCGTCTCGTGAGGCAATAATTCACCACCCACAGAAACAGTATGTTCTTAACCATTAGATGGAGGTGTGTGTAAGTGTAGCTCTAATAAATCACATAACAACATCCTAGTATATTTAATATGCTTTTTTGTCACAAAATAAAGGAATAAAAAGAGTTTAGGGGGTTGGAGAAGCCAAATAAAACAAAATAACATAAGAGAAGACATTACCTTTAAATCAGGTAACTCCCTTTGGTTTGAACCAAAAGGGTTTCTTGAAGATATTTCTGACTAAGGTAAGGCTTCTAGGATGCATAGAGGGATGTTTAGAGATAAAATGAGTATATTGTTGTTGAACCAGAGGCTTGAGAGGTGTGTGTGAGGGGGTAAAGGTGGGGGCCTTTTATAAGAGGGAGGAGGGGCACTCTTGGAAAGTCATGAAAAGTTACTTTATTAGAAAATTATTTTCGGATATTAAAGGTCAAAAAATTATATATTTCAAGGATAAGGTGATACGAGTTCTAAATAAATCCATATAATAGGTTTTATACATGTTTAAGTCTTATATTTAACATTATTATTTCATTTTATTTAAATCGTTCATTAATGAGGTAATCAATGCATCATCACAGTGTCATAAATAAATTTATATATTTAATGTCTAAAAATTATAAAAAAATTACTATAATGTAGGAAATATTTTTAGCTTTCCAATAAATATTTATAGTCTAAGATATCATTTATGTGGACAAAATTAAAATTGTTTTACTTAGGTGTTACATACTTTGGTTACATTTTCCTTTCTTTAAAAAAATTTGATAAGAGGTCGTTATCTCACTAAAGTGATTCCATGGGGTCCCAAGGATAGAACAAGGCATACCATGGTCGTACATGACACCACCAATAGCATTAGGACACATGTTGGGGTCATATTATATTTTTATGATATTATCTTATTACCCTTAACTACCCAATTACTAATTAAACGCGATAATTAAAGATAATTACTGTCGTTACTATTCATAATGTCCAAAAAAAGAGTCTTAATTAAATAATTTGTAGATTCTGATTCCAAATACGGAATCCATTTTATCAAATTACAAACACATAAATTGCAGTAATTAATTTAAAATAATTCCCGTTGTCAAAACCAAAGACGGGTTTTTAAGAAGTAAAATCTATCATAAGATTTATTGGTTTTTACATCCAATTTAAAAGTGAAATTACATCCAATAACCATAATTTTATTAAATGATAAAAAAATAATTAAATTACACATTAAATATAATTAATGCGACAATCTAACTATATAAATAAATTGGATGAAAAGACAGTTTTGAATTAAAATGCACTATTTTCACTATTCATTGAAAATGAACATTTGTCAGAAAAATACCAAAATTTAACCCTAAGATATATTTGATATTCCAAATTCAAAAATGATATCAATTTTACAAAATTCAAAACATATAAGATGCATTAATTAATTTTATAATCAATTCCCGCGGTCAAAACAAATAGCGTGTTTTTAAGAAACAATATCTATTAAAAAGATTGACACTTGTTTTTGACCAATTTCAAAGTGAAATTAATTCAAATGACCACCAATGGATTAATTGGTAAAAAAATATTTTAATTACACTAAAAACCAATTAAAAAGATAATCTGAACATATAAATAAATTAGTATAAAGGGAGCTTTTCAATTAAAATACAGTATTTTCACTATTCATTTAAAAAAATGAACATTATCGGAAAAATAACAAAAAATTATAAAAAGTAAATTTTGATGTCTTGATACTAAAGAAGGATTTTATTTTGTCCAATATAACATATAAAATTGTCAAAAGTGGTTTTAAAAAGGGTTCGCCATCAAAAGACGGTTAATCGACCTTTTAGAGAATATTAGAATATTTACGATTAAAATTGGATTCATTCACATTTTAAGCCTCTAACATTTATTGGATAAAAGTAAAAATATTTGACAAACATATATAATCATTTTTTAGTTAGTTCTGTTCATTTGCGCCATTACAATGGCTAGCCATTAACTACCATTTAAAAAAATATTATTATATTATTAGTGTGCAACGTAAGATTTCAAAGAAACTCATTGTTGTGTGTTGTGTACGCCATCAAACATTGCATCCCCTTTAAAGTAATATTGATATTTTATTCAAAAATATTAATAAATATGAAATTTTCATATTCTTTATTTACCTGGGATGTTACATCCTTCCCCCCTTTTGGGAATTGCGTCCTCGCAATTTTAAAATTGGGCTCGAAAACATCATTGAAGGCCCCACATCAGAACAAGAGTCAGTAAAACTGTCACTTTATAATAAAGAAAGAGAAGTACAAAGGTCACATGAGTTAACCCATAGAAGGATTCTATGTAGTAAAACATGTAAATGGAGGAGAAAACAAAGGGTCATGTTCTGATGGAGAGTGATAGAAAACATTATTAGGAGAAAATTAACCCCAAGAAAATTACAAACTTGTGATGGGTTAAACGGTATTTGATTCCCCAGTAGGAAAAATTAACAGACAACATTTTAGTTTTAAGTTACTTTTCATTAAGGAATTTATTTATGATCTTAACTAAATCACAAGGAAACATACTTACTTTTCATGTAGACATTCATCTCTTACAAGATTTCTTACACAAACTCATTTTTTCCTCCAAAAGATGAGTATTTAGGTAGACTTGTTCACATTAAGAGCGTTATAATCAACTTCTATAGAATCACCTAATCCAAAAAAGAAAACTATATATTTCCCAGGTAATTAGACCAAAACCAATACCAAAAATTGTTAGTACGAGATTAGATAATACCCAAAAAGGATAATCCTTTATAAAAAGAAAATCTATTCTTAATCTCTAAAATTTTTCCAACAAAACCCAATGTTCAACGAAGACCATTCGATAAAAAAATTGTCCATAAAATTATTCAAAGTAAACCAAACTAATATTGAAACCCAAATCTTTGAAGGATTTAATCACATAGTCTTCCAAGGTAAATCTTAACATTTATCTCCAAATAACATCAGTTTCTCTTAAAAGTCACATATTGAAAAGTAAATAACCTAATCATATATCCTCCATGATAGGTCAATAATTTCCTAGATAACCCAAAATAAAATTATTCTTGATTCATAAAATTATATAACTAAAAAGAATTTTTCATAATAACTAGGGACTTCACGTAGTCCACTGGTAGGCGATAAATACCAGTCGCACTTTGGTTGTGGGTTCTATTCCCACAGCTTTGTCCGACGCGACGGGTTGTCACACGATCTGCGTGTTGTCCTTTTTCAAAAACTATATAATTCTTAAAACATTCCCCAAAAAGAGATAAAATAATCAAAAAAAACCATAACATAATTTAGCCTCATTTTTATCTCATTCCATTCATTTTCTATCATAACATATTGTAACCCATAATTTCATCAAAAGTAAGGATTATATAAACCCTAATGGTTACAATTATAATTATTACCTTAAGTTCCACATTGAGTTGGTCATCTCATACATGATGCATTAGAGAACTCACCAAGGTTCAAGTGGTAAATCATATCTCTTGATATTTGGTTGAGAAAAACCACAAGAGTTCTCGTTGCAGCTCCCATATCATTCAGTTGTTCTTTCAGAAAACCGTCACAGTTTTCTTCACATCCACTATTACTTTGGTGCCTTCTAGATCTAACCATTTACTAAATCAAAAAATTTCAATGTTAGTATATCATTAGAATCATCATATAATACTAAGATATAATTATTCATGTTATATTAAACTCATTCACTTTATCTAAAACTATGACCCTTTCTGAAATCCTAACCATTATGGTAATGTCACTTATGCTTAAAGAATACCCTAACCTCTGAAGTTATCAAAACCGACCTTTGATACCAACTATAAAGACCCAGCCTTAAAACATTACATAATAATGAATTAAATGAATAATTCACATTGAGGATATTTTCAGGTTTATATTTTTAGAGAATTAGAACATAACTGTTATGTCTCAAAAGATTACAAAGTAGACACTTCTACTCAGTTTCCATTTTTTTGACAAAATAAAAACACTTAAAAAGAAACATGTATAGTTCCACGTTTTAGATTTTATATCTTTCCTTGATCCCATCCTTGACCCAATTCATCTTTAAGTCCTGTAGAAAACATTTCAAAAACATGGTATAAGCATAAAAAGCTCAGTAAGGGATATAGAAATACAAAATGAAAACATTAGTCCATGTATACATAAGAATCAATGAAATCATAATTTACTCATAAAACATAAGCACTTAAACATACCTCATGAAAATATAAGATTTATGAATAAATCATAGAAATCATAATACATAAAGATAACTTAAGGCATTCATAACATTTTTACGTAGGGAGTAACCCTCATGGTTACATTTAGAATACCCATCACAGTATATTCCTTAAATATCGTCAGAGAAACCGTATCATTTAACTCCTTCGTGTTACCCAATGCATTGGAGAGCTATATCTGGCTCACCTGCCCTTAGATTATCACAGATCCACCTGTCTTCATAAACAATTCCCAAGAACCATAACATAATCGTATAACATAAAACATGCTTAAAGAAAACATAACATTTCCACATTTCAATCAAAAGATATCAATACAACACATTGATATAATAAAAAAATTATCAAAACCATATCCAATACCAAAATAAAAGAAAGGTAAAACATGGTATTTATTTTTTATTTAAAAAAATTTATGGCTTGTAGAGGAATCCAAAACTCAAATAATGGTCACGGCGGCGGAGAAGTCATTGTCACCGCATACATAAGACAAAACATTCCTTTTGTCATTTAGTAAAACGATTCACATAAAAAGATTCATTTTGAATAAAAGTAAAATTCAAAAGGTTTTTATACACCATATAAATGAAATTCGTGTATAAATCAAATGATATCTCAATAAAAGTAGATTGAGACGAAGTCCCGTACAAAGTCAGTATCCTTAGATTAAGGATAAATCAATTACATAATTATGTGTGACAAATATAAATACACACAATATAAGTTGATATTAAGTGTAGAAAAATAATAGGTCATCCACACATATTCATATCATGGCATAATAAAGAAGTAGAGTTTTAACCCAAATAATTGAATTTGGGTTAAGAAGTTCCCTTACAAAAATTCGATAGCCTAACAGCGTCACTTTAAAATTCAGAAAATGAGATGATGAGAGATAAAAACGGTATATCACCACTTGGAAATAAAATTTACAGAAATAAGGATATATAAGAACATATCCCAACATAATAATATGTAAATTAAAATACCTAACCAAAAATAAGTCTTTTAGAAAGAGGAGGGTGAAAGGTTCCCTTACAGATTTGGGTAACTTTCGAAACGTACACCCCATGAAAGAAGGGTCATACAATGAAGATGTAAATACCCATGAGTTAAAGTATATTACACAAAGAATAAAATCATGGGTAGTAAATACACCCCACAAAAGGAAATAGTGGAAAATGTATCATGAATCTCAGATGAACAAAAAGTGAGATAAAACCCCTTACCTCGTTGTGATCAATCGAGTCGTATGACCAAAAGATAATAAATGCCAAATGAGTCACAAAATCCAATGAATATTAATAGAATATTAATGATATATATAAAATGTAAGTACACAATACACCACATTCAATAAATAAGTGGCGAACAATGGAAATCTCACAGAATTAAAAACGAGATAAGAAATCCCCTTACAAAAATTCGGCAACCTAACAGCGCCACTTAAAACATCCAAAAATGGATTGATTATATCAAATAGGGTATCTCATCATATGAAAATAAAAAATTACAGTATGTGGAATATAAAATAACATACCCAAACATAAGAAAGATGATCTTAAAAGAAATGACATAAAAGAGAGTTCTTAAAAAGAAAGAGAGAGGTAGGATCCCTTACCTCAAGTCAGACTTGTCTTGTTCGTTTCTTTATATTCCTGAATAATAATATTTGTTCAATTTATAATTTCTTAATTACCTCCTTTAATTTTTATTATTCAATTCATATCACATATTATAATGTTATAATAATTAGTTAATTATGTGAGTTCATATCAGACATTTTTGTCGATGCTCGGTACATGAGTCAAAAATGAATTTGTTTGAAAATAATTGTCCATGTAGTTATAATTAAATCATCTCCAAAATAGTATTAATGATTTAAATATCATATATATCCATTATATATTCATTTTATACTATTCCATAACATTTGGAGATAAAAAATGAAATGAACCGTTCAGGGAGACGGTAGACCGTACGTACGCATGAACACTACTTTTATTTCTTTGTCACATTAATGAAATTAAAACTAAATGATATATATATATATTATAATTAAATATTGATATTATATATCATTTATATACATTTTATATGTGTACTTATAATAGTGCATAACATTAGGAGATAAGAAATGAAATGCATCGTTCATGGAGACAGTAAGTCGTACGTACACATGAACGCTACTTTCATTTCGATTTCATACTTTAATGGACTGAAAACAATATGATACATAAGTATATTATAATTGAAGTATAATATAATATATAATTTCATTAAATACATCCTTTATACATCCCAAATATGGCATTAACGATTCAAATCACTTTGAGCGGGCGGTAGTCTGCACTTCCTAAAATGAAATTATCCCGTTTACCCATTATGGAAACCATAAAGTTATGGCATAAAATAAAAATACATAAGCATAATGAAAACATAAAAATAATATATATCATCTATAAATAGTGTGACATCTTAATTACCACCATGATAGGTGTTAAAAGAAGATTGAACAATCATCGTCTCGTGAGGCAATAATTCGCTACCCACAGA
Organism: Viscum album; assembly: GCA_963277665.1. Lineage (NCBI taxonomy): Eukaryota > Viridiplantae > Streptophyta > Magnoliopsida > Santalales > Viscaceae > Viscum > Viscum album. The sequence continues at coordinate 1,444,446,544 of OY728145.1, read as the reverse complement.
AATAGTAAGTTCTTAACCATTAGATGGAGGTGTGTTTAAGGGTAGCTTGAATCATTCTCATAAAAACATCCTTTTATATTTAAGATACTGGTTTTGTTGCAAAATAAAGGAATAAAAAGAGTTTATGGGTTTGGATAAGCAAAATAAAACAAAAGAACATAAGAGAAGACATTACCTTTAAATTGGGTAACTCCCTTTGGTTTGAACCAAAAGGGTTTCTTGAAGAGATTTATGCCTAAGGTAAGGATTCTAGGATGAATATATGGACTTGGAGAGATACAATGAGCAGATTTTGGTCGAGACAAAGTCTTGAGAGGTGTGTGTAAGGGGGTTGAGGTGGGGGTCTTTTATAAGAGGGAGGTGGGGCACTCTTGGAAAGTCTTGAAAAGTTACTTTATTTTAAAATGATTTTCGTATATTAAAGGTCCCAAAATTATAAATTTCTAGGATAATGTAATAAGGGTTCTAAATCCACAAATTAAACAGGTTTTATACAAGTTTAAGACTTATATTTCACCTTATCTTTTCATTTTATTTAAATCATTCATTAATAAGGTAATCACTACATCAGCACGGTGTCATAAATAAATTTGTATATTGAAGGTATAAAAATTATAAAAAAATTACCATCAGGTAGGAAATATTTTTATCTTTCCAATGACTATTTATATTCTTATATATCCTTTATATAGAAAAAATTAAAAAAATTTACTTAGGTGTTTCATACTTTGGTTACATTTTCCTTTCTTTAAAAAAATATGATAAAAGGTCACTATCTCACTAAAGTGATTCGATGGGGTCCCAATGTTGTCACAAGGAATCCCATGGTCGGCCATGACACCACCAATATCATTAGGACACATTTTGGGGTCATCTTATATTTTTATGATTTTATTTTATTACCCTTAACTACCCGATTACTAATTAAACACGATAATTAAAGATAATTATTTTCATAAATATTCATAATGTCCAAAAAAAGAGTATTAATTAAATAATTTAGAGCTTCTGATTCCAAATATGGAATCCATTTTATCAAATTCCAAACATAGAAATTTCAGAAATTAATTTAAAATAATTTTCGTTGTTAAAACCAAATACTGGTTTTTAAGAAGTAAAATCTATCAAAAGATTGATTGGTTTTTACATCCAATTTAAAAATGAAATTACATCCAATGACCATAAGTTTATTAAATGATAAAAACATAATTAAATTAAACATTAAATCCAATTAAAATTACAATCTAACTATATAAATAAATTGGATTAAAAGGCATATTTGAATTAAAATGCACTATTTTTCAATATTCATTGAAAATGAACATTTGTCAGAAAAATACTAGAAAACCAACCTAAGTCATATTTGATATTACAAATTCAAAAATTACATCAATTTTACCAAATTCAAAACATAGAAGATTAATTAATTAATTTTATAATCGACTCCCGCTGTCAAAACAAATAACGTGTTTTTAATAAACAATATCTATTAAATTATTGACACTTGTTTATGTCCAATTTCAAAGTGAAATTAATTCAAATGACCACCAATGGATTAAATGGTAAAAATATAATTTAACTAATGTTTTAAACCAATTAAAAATATAATCTGACCATATAAATAAATTAGACTAAAAGGAGGTTTTGAATTAAAATACAGCATTTTCACTATTCATTAAAAAATGAACTTTATCGGAAAAATAACAAAAATTTACACAAAGTATATTTTGATTTCTTAATTCTAAAGAAGGATTTTATTTTTCCAAATATAACATAAAAAATTGTCAAAAAGTGGATTTAAAAAGGGTTCTCCATCAAAAGGTGGTTTTAAAGAATATTAGAATATTTACGCTTAAAATTGGATTAATTCACATTTTAATCCTCTAACATTTGTTGGATAAAATTAAAATTATTTGACAAAAATATATAATCATTTTGAAGTTAGTTCTGTTCATTCCCTCCATTACAATGGCTAGGCATTAACTACCATTTAAAATAATGTTATTATATTATTAGTGTGCAACATAAGATTTCAAAAAAACTCGTTGTTGCGTGTTCGGTACTCCATCGATCATAGCATCCCCTTTAAAGTAATATTGATATTTTATTCACAAATATTAATAAATATGAAAATTTCATATTCTTTATTTACCTGGGATGTTACATCCTTCCCCCCTTTTGAGAATTTTGTCCTCGCAATTTTAAAATTGGGCTCGGAAACTTCATTGAAAGTCCCACATCAGAACAAGAGTCAGTAAAACTGCCACTTTAAAATAAAGAAAGGGAAGTACAAAGGTCACCCGAGTTAACCCATATAAGGATTCTATGTAGTAAAACATGGACATGGAAGAGAAAACGAAGGGTCATGTTCTAATGGAGTGTGATAGAAAACATGATTAGGAGAAAGTTAACCCCAAGAAAATTACAAACTTGTGATGGGGTAAACAGTATTTGATTCCCCACTAGGAAAAGTTAACATAAAAAATTTTATTTTTAAGTTACTTTTCATTGAGGAATTGATTTATGAGATTAACTAAATCACAAGTAAACATACTTAATTGTCGTGTATACTTTCATATCTTACTAGATTTCTTACACAAACTCATTTTTTCCTCCAAAAGATGACTATTTTGGATGACTTGTTCACATTAAGAGCTCTATAATAAACTTCTAGATAATATCATAATCCACAAAAGAGAACTATATATTTCCCAGGTCTTTAGACCATTACCAAAACCAAAAATTGTTAGTACGATATCAGATAATACCCAAAAAGTATAATCCTTTATAAAAAGAAAATCTATTCTTAATCTCCAAAATTTTTCCAACAAAACCCAAAGCACAATGAAGACCATTTGATAAATAAATTGTCCATAAAATTCTTTAAAGTAAACCAAACTAATATTGAAACCCTAATCTGTGAATGATTTAATCACATAGTCTTCCAAGGTAAATCTTAACATTTATCTCCAAATAACATCAATTTCTCTTAAAGTCTCATATTGAAAAGTAATTAACCTAATCATATATCCTCCATGATAGGTCAATAATTTCATAGATAACCCAAAATTAACTTATTCTTGATTCATAAAATTATATAACTAAAAAGAATTTTTCATACTTACCAGGGACCTCACATAGTCCAGTGGTAGTGTTAAATACCTATTGCACTTTGGTTGTGGGTTTTATTCCCACAGCTTTGTCCGACGTGACGGGTTGTCACACGGTCTGTGTGTTGTCCTTTTTCCAAAACTATATAATTCATAAAACATTCCCCAAAAAGAGATAAAATCATCAAAAAAACCATAACAAAATTTAACCTCAAGTTTATCTCATGCCTTTCATTTTCTATCATAACATATAGTAACCCATAATTTCCTCAAAAGTAAGGATTATATAAACCCTAATGGTTACCATCATAATTATTACCTGAACATCCACATCGAGTTGGTCATCTCATACATGATGCATTAGAGAACTCACTAAGGTTCAAGTTGTTAGTCATGCCTCGTGATATTTGGTTGAGAAAAACCACAAGAGTTCTCATTGCATCTCCCATATCATTCAGTTGTTCTTTCATAAAAACATCACAATTTTCTTCACATCCACCGTTACCTTGGTTCCTGCTAGATCCAACGATGTACTAAAACAAAAAATTTCATTGTGAGTATATCATTAGAATCATCAGATAATACTAAGATATAATTATTCATGTTATATTAAACTCATTCACTTTATCTAAAACTATGACCCTTTTTGAAATCCTAACCATTATGGTAATGTCACTTATGCTTAAAGAATACCCTAACCTCTAAAGTTATCCAAACCGACCTTTGATACCAACTATAAAGACCCGGCCTTAAAACATTACATAATAATGAATTTAATGAATTATTCATGTTGAGGATCTTTTCAGGTTTAGAGTCTTAGAGAATTAGGACATAACTATTACATCTCAAAAGATTACAAATTAGACACTCCTACTCTGTTTCCATTTTTTCACAAAATAAAAACTCTAAAAAAGAAACATGTATAGTTCCACGTTTTAGATATATTTCCTTTCCTTGATCACATCCTTGAACCAATTCATCTTTAAGTCCTCTGGAAAACTTTTCAAAAACTTGGTATGAGTATAAAAAGCTCAGTAAGGGATATAGAAATACTGAATGAAAACATTATTCCATGTATACATAAGAATCAATGAAATAATACTTTACTCATAAAACATAAGCACTTCAACATACCTCATTAAATCATAATATTTATGAATAACTCATAGATATCATAAGACATAAAGGTAAATTGAGGCATTCATAACATTCTTATGTAGGGATAAACCCTCATTGTTATATTTGAAATACCCATCACAGTATATTCCCTAAATCTCTTCGGAGAAACCTCAGCGTTTAACTCCTTCGCGTTACCAAATGCATTGGAGAGCTATATCGGGCTCACCTGCCCTTAGTTTATCACGGAACAACCCATCTTTATAAACAATGCCCAAGATCCATAACATAATCGTTTCACATAAAACATGCATAAAGGAATCATAACATTTCAACATTTCAATCACAAGATATCAATACAACACATTGAAATAATAAAAAAATTATAAAAACTATTTTCAATACTAAAATAAAAGAAAATTAAAACATGGTATTTATTTTTTATTTTAAAAAAAGTTATGGCTTGTAGAGGAAGCTGAAACTCAAATAATGGTCACGGCGGCGGAGAAGTCGTTGTTGTCGCATACATAAGACAAAACATTCCTTTTATCATTTAGTAAAACACTTTGTATAAAAAGATTCCTTTTGAATAAAAGTAAAATTCAAAAGGGTTTTATACACCATATAAAATAATGTCGTGTATAAATCAAAGGATGTCTCAATAAAAGGAAATTGAGATGAAGTCCCGTACAAAGTCTGTATCGTTAGATTAAGGATAAATCAATTATATAATAATGTGTGAAAAATATAAATACACCCAATATAAGTTTATATTAAGTGTAAAATAATCAGAGGTAATCCAAACATATTAATAGCATGACATAATCAAGAAGTAGAGGTTTAACCCAAAGAATTTAAATTGGGTTAAGAAGTTCCCTTACAAAAATTCGACAGCCTAACAGCGTCACTTTAAAATTCAGAAGATGAGATGATTGGAGATAAAAATGGTATATCATCACATGGACATACGATTTACAGAAATAAGGATATATAAGAACATATTCCAACATAAGAATATGTAAATTAAAAGACCTAACCAAAAAATAAGTCTTTTAGAAAGAGGAGGGTGAAAGGTTCCCTTACCGATTTGGGTAACTTTCGAAACGTACACCCCATGAAAGAATGGTCATACAATGAAGATGTAAATACCCATAAGATATCATATATTACACAAATAATACAATCATGGGAAGTACATACACCACAAAATAGGAAATAGTGGCAAATGTAGCATGAATCTCAGAGGAACTAAAAGTGAGATAAAACCCCTTACCTCGTTGTGATCAATCGAGTCGTATGACCAAAAGATAATAAATGAAAAATGAGTCACAGAATACTATTAATATTAATAGAAAATTGATAATATATATCAAATGGATGTACACAATACACCACATGCAATAAATAAGTGGCTAACAATGGAAATCTCAGAGAAATAAAAGCGAGATAAGAAATCCCCTTACGAAAATTCGGCAGCCTAACAGCGCCACTTAAAACATCCAAAAATGGATTGATGAGATTAAATAGGGTCTCTAATCATATTAATATAAAAATTAAAGTATGAGTAATATAAAATAACATCCCCAAACATAATAAATATCAGCTCAAAAGAAATGACATAAAAGAGAGTACTTAAAAAGAAAGAGAGAGGTAGGATCCCTTACCTCAAGTCACACTTGTCTTGTTCGTTTCTTTATATTCCTGAATAATAAACTTGGTTCAATTTATAATTTCTTAAAGACCTCCTTTAATTTTTATTATTCAATGAATATCACATATTATAATGTTATAATAATTAGTTTATTATGTGAGTTCATATCAAACGTTTTTGTTGATGCTCGGTACATGAGTCAAAAATGAATTTGATTCAAAAGAATTGTCCATGTAGTTATAAGTACATCATGTCCAGAATAGTATTAATTATTTAAATATCATATATATACATTATATATTCATTTTATACTATTCCATAACATTTGGAGATAAAAAATGAAATGCACCGTTCAAGGAGACGGTAGGCTGTACGTACGCATGAATGCTACTTTCATTTCTTTGTCACATTAATGGAATTAAAAATAAATGAGAGATATATATATTATAACTCCATAATGGTATTATATATCATGTATATCCATTTTATATATGTACTTATAATAGTACATAGCATTTGGAGATAAGAAATGAAATGCATCGTTCATGGAGACGGTAAGCCGTACGTACGAAGGAACGCTACTTTCATTTCTATTTCATACTTTAATGGACTGAAAACAATATGATACATAGTTATATTATACTTATAGTATAATATAATATATAATATCATTAAATCCATCCTTTATACATCCTACATATGACATTAACGATTCAAATCACTTTGAGGGGGCGGTAGTCCACATTTCCTAAAATGATATTATCGCGTTTACCCATTATGGAAACCATAAAGTTGTGACATAAAATAAAAATATAGAAGCATAAGGAAAACATAAACATAATATATATCATTTATAAATAGTGTGACATATTAATGGCCACCATGATAGGTGTTAAAAAAACATTTAATAATCATCGTCTCGTGAGGCAATAATTCACCACCCATAGAAACAGTATGTTCTTAACCATTAGATGGAGGTGTGTATAAGTGTATCTTGAAAACATATCATAACAACATCCTAGTATATTTAAGATAATTTTGTTTTTAAAAAATAACGGAATAAAAAGAGTTTAGGGGGTTGGAGAAGCAAAATAAAACAAAAGAACATAAGAGAAGACATTACCTTTAAATCGGGTAACTCCCTTCGGTTTGAACCAAAAGGGTTTCTTGAAGAGAATTATACCTAAGGTAAGGCTTACAAGATTAAAAGAGGGATGTGGAGAGATAAAATGAGCAGAGTTTGGTCGAGCCAAAGGCTTGAGAGGTGAGTGTAAGGGGTAGAGGTGGGGGCCTTTTATAAGAGGGAGGAGGGGCACTCTTGGAAAGTCTTGAAAAGTTACTTTATTATAAAATGATTTTCGGATATTAAAGGTCCAAAAATTATATATTTATAGGGTAAGGTGATAAGAGTTCAAAATGCACCCATCCAATAGGTTTTAGACAAGTTTAAGTCTTATATTTTACCTTATCTTTTCATTTTATTTAAATCGTTCATTAATGAGGTAATCACTACATCATCACAGTGTCATAAATAAATATATATATTTAATGTATAAAAATTAAAAACAAATTACCATCATGTAGTAAATCTCATTATCATTACAATTAGTTTTTATATTCAAAGTGATAATTTATTTATACAATATTAAAATTGTTTTACTTAGGTGTTACATACTTTGGTTACATTTTCCTTTCTTTAAAAATATATGATAAAAGGTCACTATCTCACTAAAGTGATTCCATGGGGTCCCAAGGTTGGAAAAAGGAATCTGATGGTTGTACATGACACCACCATTATAATTAGGATACATTTTGGGGTCATATTAGTTTTTTATGATATTATTTTATTACCCTTAACTACCTGATTATTGATTAAACATGATAATTAAAGATAATTACTGTCATTACTATTCATAATGTCCAAAAACAAAAGAGTCTTAATTAAATAATTTGGAGCTTCTGATTCCAAAAATGGAATCCATTTTATCAAATTCCAAACACAGAAATTGTAGTAATTAATTTAAAATAATTCACGTTTTCAAAACCAAAGACGAGTTTTTAAGAAGTAAAATCTATCAAAAGATTGATTGGTTTTTACGTCCAATTCAAAAGTAAAATTACATCTGATGACCATAATTGTATTAAATGATAAAAACATAATTAAATTACACAATAAAACCAATTAAAATAACAATCTAGCTATATAAATAAATTGGATGAAAATGTAGTTTTGAATTAAAATTCACTGTTTTTCACTATTCATTGAAAATGAACATTTGTCAGAAAAATTCCAAAAATTCACCCTAAGATATATTTAATATTCCAAAATTAAAAATGATATCAATTTTACCAAATTCAAAACATAGAATATGCATTAATTAATTTTATAATCAATTGCCGATGTCAAAACAAATAGCGTGTTTTTAAGAAACAATATCTATTAAAAGATTGACAGTTGTTTATGTCCAATTTCATAGTGAAATTAACTCAAATGACCACCAATGGATTAAATGGTAAAAATATATTTTAATTACACTTTAAAACCAATTATGAAGTTAATATTACCATATCAATTAATTAGACTAAAAGGAGGTTTTGAATTAAAATACAGAATTTTCACTATTCATTAAAAAAATGAATTTTATCGGAAAAATAACAAAAAATTATACAAAGTAAATTTTTATGTCTTTATTCTAAAGAAGGATTTTATTTTGTCAAATATAACATATAAAAGTGTCAAAATTTTGATTTAAAAAGGGTTCGCCATCAAAAGGCGGTTTATCGACCTTTTAAAGAATATTAGAATATTTACACTTAAAATTGGATTCATTCGCATTTTAATCCTCTAACATTTATTGGATAAAAGTAAAAATATTTGACAAACATATAAAATCATTTTGTAGTTATTTCTTTTCATTCCCACCATTACAATGGCTAGGCGTTAACTACCATTTAAAATAATATTATTATATTATTAGTGTGCAACCTATGATTTCAAAGAAACTCATTGTTGCGTGTTGGGAACGTCATCGAACATAGCGTCCCCTTTAAAGTAATGTTGATATTTTATTCACAAATATTAATAAATATAAAAATGGCATATTCTTTATTTACCTGGGATGTTACATCCTTCCCCCCTTTTGGGAATTGTGTCCTTGTAATTTTAAAATTGGGCTCGAAAACTTCATTGAAAGTCCCACATCGGAACAAGAGTCATTAAAACTGTCACATTAAAATAAAGAAAGAGAAGTAAAAAGTTTACCTGAGTTAACCCATAAAAGGATTCTATGTAGTAAAACATGGACATGGAGGAGAAAAAAATGGTCATGTTCTGATGGAGAGTGATAGAAAACATGATTAAGAGAAAGTTAACCCAAATAAAATTACAAACTTGTGATGGGTTAAAGGGTATTTGATTCCCCAGTAGAAAAAGTTAACAGACAACATTTTAGTTTTAAGTTACTTTTCATTGAGGAATTTATTTATGAGCTTAACTAAATCACAAGGAAACATACTTACTTGTTGTGTAGACCTTCATCTCTTACTATATTTCTAACACAAACTCATTTTTTCCTCCAAAAGACGAGTATTTAGGATGACTTGTTCACATTAAGAGCGCTATAATCAACTTCTAGAGAATCACCTAATCCACAAAAGAGAACTATATATTTCTTAGGTATTTAGACCAAAACCAAAACCAAAAATTGTTAGTATAAGATCAGATGATACCCAAAAAGGATAATACTCTATAAAAAGAAAATCTATTCTTAATCTCCAAAATTTTTCCAACAAAACCCAAAGTTCAACAAAGACCATTCGATAAAAAATTTGTCCCTAAAATTATTCAAAGTAAACCAAACTAAGATTAAAACCCAAATCTCTGAAGGATTTAATCACACAGTCTTCCAAGGTAAATATTAACATTTTTATCCAAATAACATCATTTTCTCTTAAAGTCTCATATCGAAAAGTAAATAACCTAATCATATATCCTCTATGATAGGTCAATAATTTCCTAGATAACAAAAAATCAACTTGTTCTTGATTCATAAAATTATATAACTAAAAATAATTTGTCATACTATCCAGGGACTTCACGTAGTCTAGTGGTAGGCGATAAATACCAGTCACACTATGGTTGTGGGTTCGATTCCCACAGCTTTGTCCGACGCGACGGGTTGTCACACGGTCTGCGTGTTGTCCTTTTTCCAAAACTATATAATTCCTAAAACATTCCCCAAAAATAGATAAAATAATCAAAAATAACCATAACATAATTTAACCTCAAGTTTATCTCATGCCTTTCATTTTCTATCATAACATATAGTAACCCATAATTTCCTCAAAAGTAAGGATTATATAAACCCTAATGGTTACCATTATATTTATTACCTGAACTTCCACAACGATTTGGTCATCTAGTACATGATGCATTAGAGAACTCACTGAGGTTCGAGTGGTTAATCATGCATCCTGATATATGGTTGAGAAAAACCACAAGAGTTCTCATTGTAGCTCCCATATCATTCAGTTGTTCTTTCATAAAACAGTCACAGTTTTCTTCACATCCACTGTTACTTTGGTGCCTGCTAGATCCAACCATTTACTAAAACCGAAAAGGTCAGTGTTAGTATATCATTAGAAACATCATATAATTCTAAGATATAATTATACATGTTATCTTAAACTCATTCAATTTATCTAAAACTATGACCCTTTTTGAAATCCTAACCATTATGGTAATGTCACTTATGCTTAAAGAATAACTTAACCTCTAAAGTTATCTAAACCAACCTTTAATACCAACTATAAGGACTCGGCCTTAAAACATTACATAATACTGAATTAAATGAATAATTCACAATGAGGATATTTTCATGTTTAGAGTATTAGAGAATTAGGACATAACTATTACATCTCAAAAGATTACAAAGTAGACACTCCTACTCAGTTTCCATTTTTTTCACAAAATAAAAACTCTTAAAAAGAGACATATATAGTTCCATGTTTTAGATTTCATGTCTTTCCTTGATCCCATCATTGACCCAATTCATCTTTATGTCCTGTGGAAAACATTTCAAAAACTTGGGATGAGCATAAAAAGCTTAGTAAGGGATATAAAAATACGGAATGAAAACATTAGTCCATGTATACATAATAATCAGTGAAATCATACTTTACTCATAAAACATAAGCACTTCAACATACCTCATGAAATTAAAATATTTATGAATAACTCATAGAAATCATAAGATATAAAGGTAACTTGAGGCATTCATATCATTCTTACGTAGGGAGCAACCCTCGTGGTTACGTTTGGAATACCCATCATAGTATATTCCATAAATCTCTTCGGATAAACCTTATAATTTAACTCCTTCATGTTACAAAATTAATTAGAGAGATATATTGGGCTCACCCACCTTTAGTTTATCACGGAACCACCCATCTTCATAAGAAATTCCCAAGAACCATAACATAATTGTATCACATAAAACATGCATAAATGAAAGATAACATTTCAAATTTCAATCACAAGATATAAATACAACACATTGATATTATAAAAAAATTATCAAAACAATTTTCAATACCAAAATAAAATAAAAGTAAAACATGGTATTTATTTTTTATTTAAAAAAAAGTTATGGCCTGTAGAGGAAGCTGAAACTCAAATAATGGTCACGGCGGGGGAGAAGTCATTGTCGCCGCATACGTAAGACAAACCATTCCTTTTGTCATTTAGTAAAACCCTTCTTATAAAAATATTTATTTTGAATAAAAGTAAAAGTAAAAAGGGTTTTATACACCGTATAAAATAAAGTTGTGTACAAATCAAAGGATGTATCAATAAAAGGAGATTGAGATGAAGTCCCGTACAAAGTCGGTATACTTAGATTAAGGATAAATCAATTACATAATTATGTGTGACAAATATAAATACACCCAATATAAGTTTATATTAAGTGTAAAACAATCTGAGTTCATACACACATATTCATAGCATGACATAATCAATAAGTAGAGGTTTAACCCAAAGAATTTAAATTGGGTTAAGAAGTTCCCTTACAAAAATTCTACCGCATAACAGCGTCACATTAAAATTCAGAAAATGAGATGATGAGAGATAAAAAGGGTATCTCATCACATATACTTAACATTTACAGAAATAAGGATATATAAGAACATATCCCAACAAAATAATATGTAAATTAAAAGACCTAACCAAAAAGAAGTCTTTTAGAAAGAGGAGGGTGAAAGGTTCCCTTACCGATTTGGGTAACTTTCGAGACGTACACCCCATGAAAGAAGAGTCATTCAATGAAGATGTAAATACCCATAAGTTAAAGTATATTACACAAAGAATATAATCATGGGTAGTAAATACACCACACAAAAGGAAATAGGGGAAAATGTAGCATGAATCTCACAGGAACAAAAAGTGAGATAAAACCACTTACCTCGTTGTGATCAATCGAGTCATATGACCAAAAGACAATAAATGCCAAATGAATCAAAAAATAACATGAATATAAATATAATATTGATAATATATATCAAAAGTAATTACACAATACACCACATACAATAAATAAGTTGCAAACAATGGAAATCTCACAGAATTAAAAGCGAGATAAGAAATCCCCTTACGAAAATTCGGCACCCTAACGGCGCCACTTAAAACATCCAAAAATGGACTGATGAGATTAAATAGGTTATATAATCATGTTAACATAAAAATATACAATATGGGGAATATAAAATAACATCCCCAAACATAATAAAGATGAGGTTAAAATAAATGACATAAAAAAGAGTAATTAAAAAGAAAGAGAGAGGTATGATCCCTTACCTCAAGTCTGACTTGTCTTGTTCATTTCTTTATATTCTTGAATAATAAACTTTGGTCAATTTATAATTTCTTAAGGACCTCATTTAATTTTTATTATTAAATTCATATCATATATTATAATTTTATAATAATTAGTTAATTATTTGAGTTCATATCAGACATTTTTGTCGATGTGCGGTAAATGAGTCAAAAATGAATTTGTTTGAAAAGAATTGTCCATGTAGTTATAAGTACATCATCTCCAAAATATTATTAATTATTTAAATATAATATATATCTAGTATATATTCATTTTATACTATTCCATAACATTTGGAGATAAAAAATGAAATGCACTGTTTAGGGAGACGGTAGGACGTACGTACGCATGAACGCTACTTTCATTTCTTTGTCGCATTAATGGAATTAAAACTAAATGATAGATATATATATATTATAATTCCAGAATTATATTATTTATCATCTATATCCATTTTATATATGTAATTATAATAGAACATAACATTTGGAGATAATAAATGAAATGCACCGTTCATGGAGACGGTAAGCCGTACGTACGCATGAACGCTACTTTCATTTCTATTTCATACTTTAATGGACTGAAAACAATATGATAAATAAATATATTATAATTAATGTATAATTTAATATATAATATCATTAAATCTATCCTTTATACGTCCCAAAAATGGCATTAACGATTCAAATAACTTTGAGGGGGTCGTAGTCCGCACTTCCTAAAATGAAATTATCGCGTTTACCCATTATGGAAACCATAAAGGTATGGCATAAAATAAATATATAGAAGCATAAGGAAAACATAAACATAATATATATCATATATAAATACAGTGACATCTTAATGTCCACCGTGATAGGTTTTAAAATGAGATTGAACAATCATCGTCTCGTGAGGCAATAATTCGCCTCCCACAGAAACAGTATGTTCTTAACCATTAGATGGAGGTGTGTGTAAGTGTAGCTCAAATAATTCTCATAAAAACATCTTAGTATATTGAACATACTGGTTTTGTTACAAAATAAAGTAATAAAAAGAGTTTATGGGGTTGGAGAAGAAAAATAAAACAAAAGAACATAAGAGAAGACATTACCTTTAAATCAGGTAACTCCCTTTGGTTTGAACCAAAATGGTTTCTTGAGGAGCTTTCTGCCTAACGTAAGGCTTCTAGGATGAAGAGAGGTATGTGGAGAGATAAAATTATTAGAGTATGGTTGAGAAAAAGGCTTGAGAGGTGTGTGTAATGGGGTAGACTTGGGGGCCTTTTATAAGAGGGAGGAGGGGCACTCTTGGAAAGTCTTGAAAAGTTACTTTATTATAAAATGATTTTTCAGATATTAAAGCTCCCAAAATTATATATTTCTAGGATAAGGTGATAAGAGTTATAAATCCACCCATACAATAGGTTTTAGACATGTGTAAGTATTATATTTTACCTTATCTTTTCATTTTATTTAAATCGTTCATTAATGAGGTAATCACTTCATCATCACGGTGTCATAAATAAATTTATATATTTAATGTATACAAATTATAAAAAAATTACCATCATGTAGGAAATATTTTTAGATTTACAATGAATATTTATAGTCTAAGATATCATTTATGTAGACAAAATTAAATTTTTTTTACTTAGGTGTTACATACTTTGGTTACATTTTCCTTTCTTTTTAAAAAATATATGATAAATGGTCACTATCTCACTAAAGTGATTCCATGGAGTCCCAAGGCTGGAACAAGGAATCTCATGGTCGTCCATGACACCAAAAATAGCATTAGGACACATTTTGGGGTCATATTATATTTTTATGATATTATTTTATTACCCTTAACTACCCGATTACTAATTAAACACGATAATTAAAGATAATTACTGTCGTTAATTACTGTCGTTACTATTCATAATGTCCAAAAACAAAAGAGTCTTAATTAAATAATTTGGATCTTCTGATTACAAATATGGAATCCATTTTATCAAATTAAAAACACAAAAATTACCGTAATTAATTTAAAATAATTCCAGTTGTCAAAACCAAAGACGAGTTTTTAAGAAGTAACACCTATCAAAAGATTGATTGGTTTTTATATCCAATTTATAAGTGAAATTACATCCAATGATCATAATTGTATTAAATGATAAAAACATAATTAAATTAAACATTAAAACAAATTAAAATTACAATCTAACTATATAAACAAACTGGATGAAAAGACAGTTTTGAATTAAAATGCACTATTTTTCACTATTCATTGAAAATGATCATTTGTTAGAAAAATACTAGAAATTCACCATAAGCTATATTTGATATTCAAAATTCAAAAATTATATCAATTTTACCAAATTTAAAACATATAAGATGCATTAATTAATTTTATAATCAATTCCCACTGTCAAAACAAATAGCGTGTTTTTGAGAAACAATATCTATTAAACGATTGCCACTTGTTTATGTCCAATTTCAAAGTGAAATTAATTAAAATGACCACAAATGGATTAAATGGTAAAAATATATTTTAATTACACTTTAAAACCAATTAAAAATATAATCTTACCATATAAATAAATTAGACTAAAAGGAGGTTTTGAATTAAAATACAGCATTTTCACTATTCTTTAAAAAAAAGAACTTTGTCGGAAAAATAACAAAAATTTACACAAAGTAAATTTTGATGTCTTGGTTATAAAGAAAGATTTTATTTTTTAAAATATAAAATATATAATTTTCAAAAAGTGGATTTAAAAAGGGTTCTCCATCAAAAGGCGGTTAATCGACTTTTTAAAGAATATTAGAATATTTACGCTTAAAATTGGATTCATTCGCATTTGAAGCCTCTAACATTTATTGGATAAAAGTAAAAATATTTTACAAACATATATAATCATTTTTTAGTTATTTCTGTTCATTCCTTCCATTACAATGGCTAGGCGTTAACTACCATTTAAAATAATATTATTATATTATTAGTGTGCAACGTAAGATTTCAAAGAAACTCATTGTTGTGTGTTGGGTATGCCATCGAAAATAGAACCCCCTTTAAAGTAATATTGATATTTTATTCTCAAATATTAATAAATACGAAAATGTCATATTCTTTATTTACCTGGGATGTTACAGTTATCTTTAAGAAAGATTTAATTTTTGTAAAAACTTAAGAAGAAGTAATGATTATTACAATTTCCTAACGTATGAAAGGAAATTTGTTTTGGGTTAGTGATTCAAAAAATCTTGTTACATGAGTATGGTGGAAGATAATCGGTTATGGAATAAAATAATTAGACATATGTGTCATAGAAACATGAGACATTTATCTAAAAGAGACCATGTTCGAGACATTCCTGGTATGCAAAGAAGAAGGTATTGGTATTGCATTATCTTCTAGAAAGGAAACATTACAAATGGTTTGCATAAGAAATTTGATATTTGTTCAGAACAACCCCTAGAGATGATTTATTCCGATATATGTGCGCCAATGAGAAAACAATCAACACATGGAGATAAATAGTTCATTACTTTCATAAACGATTTTACTCATCTTACATGTGTAATGTTCATGAAAGAAAAATCAGACGATTTTAAAATGATTAAAAGTTTTAGAAGATAAGATGAGAAATACTGTGATTGTTCTATGAAGAAGTTGATAACTAATAATGGTGGTGAATACAGATGTGAAGAGGTTGAAGACTATCTTGAGAAATATGGAATTCAGCATGAGTATAGTTCTCCATACACTCCCAAACAAAATGGGGTTACTGAAAGAAATAATAGAACCCTTGTAGAAATGGGAAGAACCAAGTTACTTGAGCATGGACTTTCTCATTACTTTTGGAGACAATCCATGAGTAAAGTTATTTATATTCAGAACCTTTGTTTCTATAAGCATTATCAGTTATGAATCCGTAAGAATTGTTTATGGAAAAACTCCAAGTTTGATGATCGTTAGAGTTTTCAGGAGTCCTTGTATTATAATGAATAAAGCTGAAGACTATGGTATGTTTCATCAGAATGGTGAGGATGGAATCTTTCATGGGTATTCTATGGAATTAAGAGGGTACACATGCTTTAACAAAGAAACATAAATAATTGTTGTTTTAGTTGATGTAAAAGTAATTGAAGTATTTCAAAAAGAGAAACATATTTAGCTGGACAATGAAATTAAGCATGGTGAAGAAGATAATTTTGATAAGGATACAAATGATTGTAATCCAAATAAATGTGAATAATCAGACTCATCTATTTCTAGTGATGAGGAAGGAAATCAAAAATCTTATCCAATTATTATGAAACATATGGAATCATGGAATATAATTTGTGATCAACATCAAAAGGTTCAAACAAGAAGAAAAACCAATTCCATTACACATACTTCTTTTTATTCAAAAGTGGAACCAAATGATGTAAAAGAAGATTTTGAGCATTTATAATGGGTACAAGCCATGGATGAAGAATCAGATCAAATTGAAAAGAATAATACATGGGAACTTGTACCCAAGCCTGAAAAGAAAAACATCATTGGCACAAAATGGGTTTTCCAGAACAAGATGAATGAAAAAGGTGAATTTATAAGAAAAAAAGAAATATTTCTTTGCAAAGGATATTCATAGATTGAGGATATTGATTTTGATAAAACCTTTTCTCTAGTGGAAAGACATTAAACAATCAAAATCTTTCTTGTTATTGTTGTACAACTAGGCTATAAGATCATTCAAATGGATGTTAAATCTTCATTCCTAAATGGTGATCTTGAAAAAGAAGTTTATATTGAATAAACTTGTGGATTTGTTATTGGAATAGATTAAGGTTATGTGTAAAGATTGGAAAAGGATTTGTATGTCCTATAAACCTCCAAGGGAATGGTATTTAAAATTGGATACAACCTTAAGAAATATGAATTTTAACAAAGGAAGAGTGGATATAAGTCTTTACATAATAGAAATTAAAGAGTATTCCCTCATTTTAATTTTTTATATAGATGATATTATCATTGCTGGTAATGATGAAGGATGTTGTGAAAGATTTTATGAAGAAATAAATAATGTATTTGAAATGTAAAATCTAGGAGAAATGGAATAATTAAATGGGTAACAAATCCAGAAAAAGAAAGAATACATTTTCCTCTCCCAGGAAAAGAATGCTAATGAACTTCTCATGGGATTTGGCATGGAAAATTAAAAACTTGTTTCCACACCCATTTTAGTGGGAACAAAGATGATTAAATATGTATAATGAAAATATGTTGATCAAAAAAATTATCAAAATCTTATTGGAAGTCTATTTTATTTTACTTCCTCAAGACCTCACATTGTGTATGATGTTACTTTATGTGAAGGATTTCAAATTGCTCCAAATGAATCACATTTACTTATTGGAAAAAGAATTATCAGATACATCAATGGATCATGAAACTTTGGAAACAAATATTATATATAAAATTTTATTTGATTATTTGTGTATTCAGATGTAGATTGTGCAGGAAATGTTGATGATAGAAGATCCACATATGGTGGTGTATTATTTCTAGGAAATAATTATGTTAGTTGGAATTCAAAGAAAAAAAATTATGTAACTCTCAGTATGGATAAATCTAAGTATTTTGTTGTTACTAAATCCACTACTCAACTTTTGTGGATGAGAACACAATTAGAAGATTTACTAATTGAAGCGAAGATACCCTTGTAACTGGGTTGTGACAATCAATGTTCAATCAATATCACCAAGAATCTTGTGCAACATTCTTGTCCGAAACATATTGATATCAAATATCATTTAATCAAATATCACATGGAGAAGAATTAATTGAAGCTATATTATGTTTGAGCATCGGAACAAGTTGATTATATTTTCACAAAACATTTATCAAATGAATCATTTTCAAAAATGAGGTTGAACATGGGTGTCCAACCTCTTTCTCTTCATGGTTGAGGTATGTGTATATGTCCCCTCTCTCATATTACATTTGGATTGTTTTTTAAATGGGTATATATTTTTTCACAAATCTTTTTCATAAAAGGTAGAGTTTTGGGTAAGCTGTGAATTCATCATTGTTTTGTGATTGAACTATTCTAACTGTTTGTTGGAGTGGCTTTAGGAAAAGAAATTGATTTATTTTCTTGGAATAATGAATACAAGAAAGAGGTTGTTGTGATCATTTTTTTTATATAATGGTCTTTCTATTAATGATTCTTATTTCCTAAAAATATTTAGGTCACATTGGGTTAGATTTGTTGATATGTAATCTATTTCTTGAGGTTACAAAGTTCAGTGATTTATGAAACTTGGTTGACAAAAAAATCCAAAGGGGGGGATTGTTGGGTCCAAGATGATGATTAAGGTGATAAATGTGTCAATACTTTTATTTTTTTTCAAGGTTGGTTTTGAAGAAAATAAATCACTTCACTTTGTTTTGGAAACAATTGTTTTGGGTTTTTGTTTTGAAAATAATTAGACTCTTGTTTTTAGAAATATTTTCCTTAGGATCGGACGGAAAGAAAGAAACTAGAATAAATAGAAAAATATGATACTTTCAAATGTTAAATGTGATGATTCTTTGCTAATTTTTAATTCTCATAAATCATATATAATATGGTAGAGCTTATGATTCAAGCCTGATGGAAGAAAGTGGTAAGTAAAAGTTGTGAATGGCGGTGACTATTGCAATGTTGTGAAAGGTGGTGACTATTGGGAAGCTGTGAATGGTGGTGAATGTTCCAATGTTGTGAATGATGGTGACTATTAAAAATATGTGAATGGTTTTGACTATATAAAATCTATGAATTGTGGTGACTATTGAAAATCTGTCAATGGTGGTGACTATTGAAAAACTATGAATGGTGATGCTGATGGAATAGTCGTGTTGATGGAATAGTCATGCTGATTTAATAGTCATGCCAATGGAATAATTATGCTGATGGAATAGTCATGTAGATGAAAGAATAGGTGGTGCATGTAATTCTAACATGGTAATGACTTCATTTTTCATCAAACATGGAGTCATGGTGATGGAATGGTCATGTCGATGGAATAGTTGTGTCGATAGAATAGTCGTGCCGATGGAATAGTCGTGTCGATGGAATAGTCATGCTGATTGAATAATCATGTTGATGAAAGAGGAGATGATTCATGTCATTCCAACATGGTAATGAATGTTTTTTGCATCGGACTCATAGTCGTGCCAACAAAATAGTAGTGATGATGGAATAGTCATTACAATGGAATAGTCATGCTAATGAAAGATGAGATGATGCATGTGATGCCAACATGGTAATGACTTTGTTTTTCATCGGACTCAGATTCATGCCAATGGAATAGTCCTCCTGATGGAATATACGTGCTGATAGAATAGTCATGTCGATGAATTAAGAGATGATTCATGTCATGCTGACATGGTAATGACTTTGTTTTGCATCAGACTCCGAGCCGTGCTAATAGAATAGTCATGCCGATGGAATAGTCGTGTCGATGGAATATTTGTGCCGATGGAAGAGGAAAGATCTATGCCAATGGAAAAGGGGAAAGGGTCGTTCTGATGAAATATTCATACCTATGGAAATAATTCTACTTATAGGACTAGTCATGTTGATGTGAATAGTCATGCAGATGGGAAAAGTCGTGCGGATTGGAATAGTTGTGCCGATGGGAATAGTGGTGCTGATGGAAATAGTGTTGCCGATAGAAATAGTTGTTCCAATGGAAAAGAGGAAAGAGTCAAGCCAATGTAAAGATAAAGTGAAGAGATGATGCCTATCATGCTGATAGAGTAATGAAATTGTTTGAAATTGGACTCATAGGTGAAAGTGACAAAAAAGAGATTGTTCTGATTAAGGACTATCATACCTAGAAACAATAATTCTCAACAATTGTACCAAAATTTATGGTTTTCTAAAAGAAAATTTGTTTTGGTTTTCTTTAATAATAAATGGGTATGGAGATAGAAATTAAAGATCTAAATATTGAGATGATGTTTCGAGATGATTCGAGAAGCTTTGAGAAACTGTGATGAAGTCAAAATGTATTCAATAATTTCAAGGGGAAATTCAAATTTTGGAAAATTTGAGTGAGTTGGAAAAAAAATTGATTCTACCAATTGTCACCTATAAAATAAGGAGGTATTTGTACTTTCTGATGATGAGTACTATTCACAGCAGAGGAGAGAGAAGCTTCATATTTTTGAGAGAGAAGAAGAGGTTTTGAAGTGGTGCCGATTATATTTTTCTTGACTATTGCATACATGATTTCAAGTGGTGCTGATTCTATTTATATTGACTATTACATACCTATTTTGGAAGTGGTGGTGATTCTAATAGTCTTTAATATATTATGCACTTATTAGAGTGGTGTCGATTCTATTCTATTGTATTCAATTGAATGATAGGACTGAGAAGAATCAGACTGGGAGCATCATACTCAGGGTAATAAAACTAATTGTTTACATAGTTTAAGAGGTTCTTACCTTTCTTCTGGGTAAGGAAATGAATAATTGTTTTACAATTAAATAAATTTTCTGAATTGAAAAAAATCACAAGTAACATGAGATGTTACAAAACAATTGTATTACCCTATTTTGCTAAGAAGGTGAACATGCACTAGTTGTATTTTTTAATATTGCTTCATGAGTGTAAGGGTACATCCTACTCATTATAATCAAAGGATTTATTTCTAGTGGATTTTATGGTATTGGATCATTTACAAACCATACCAAGGACATAGCAATTCTTATTGAATAGTGAACCTTGTAAATCATTGTGTTCCTTTGGACGTGGGTTTATTTTTTTCTTAGGAGGGAATTAAAATCTTTGACAGGATGCGAAGGTTGACTCAATTGAATAGAAATATAAAAGAAAAAGAATATTATTGATTCACCCCCCTCTCAGTGATAAAATACATTGACTGGGAACTTTCAATTTATTGAAGGGATTCCATCAAATTACCTATTTACATAGCATTGGTATTATCACAAAAAATAGATACCATGGGAACCCAACTTATTATCCAAATATACATTTATTAACAATTTATTTAGGCTCTGATCACATAATAACACAACAAGGGTCTCAAGGAACCACATCTACAACAAAAACAAAGCTCCCAAAAACCATTATTTTCAAAATTAACAACAAGCATGCATAATATCATAAAAAATATAAATCAAATAGTAAATAATGTGATCTAACCCACATAACCATTAATTTAAATTATTCAAATTCATTATAATATTTATATTGAACCTTATTATCCATCCAAAGGAAATAAAAACCATGTAATACCTACCCATATAACATAAATAGGTTCAAATGAGGATCCCCAACATCAATGATCTTTTTGATATAATTGTGCACCATTGGGTGAAAAATAAACAACATATATCCCGCAATAACACAAGAAACTCAGAGATCATCCAACAAAACATCAAGGTTTGTCAAAAACATCACCCAAAACACACCCCAAATGAAACAAAACCACCACAATGGATCCCAAAAAATAGAATAGAAGGAAACACATCAGAAAAGAGGAAGGATCTCATCATCAATCGCCAATGAGAAACCACCGAAACCCATGGATCATGGAAAGGGAATACATGTTATAATTTCTTCCAAAATTACCTAGGGTTCATACACAATGAGATAGAGACATGAGGCCAAATGGGAGAAGAGTTGGATGAATGAGGATAATAAACAATGTTCAAATCACCCAGTTTATGGCATAAATTAAAATTTTACATGGTAAATTCCACGAGACCACAAAACTTAAGCCACAAAACCATTTTTTAGTATATAAATATTCATATCTCTGATTTACACTGAAATTAATCATGACTCAAGCTTCATTAAAAGTTTGCAATAAATACCTATCTTACGGCATAAACCCCTTTTCATGGCCTCCCATCTGTCACATACAATATGTAACACTAGTCATAAACCTGACCTTTATGTCATAAAACCCTATTTAAGTCCATCAAAACAAGAATTGTTTTGTTGAAAACTACACATTTATGCTGTAAAACCTTTTTCATGACCACCCCTCTATAGAAAAACTATATCTAAACTCTACAAAACCTTTCAGGACCTCCTCCAAACACTCCCTGACCACAAAAATAGAAAATTAATGAGTTGGGAAGGCATGCAATATTAAAATAAGGATTTGTAGACACCCATATACCCTATTGTATTATATATAAAGTCTTTATTGATTGAAATACCTAGGCATAAAGGCTAATGAATGGTCCAAGGGACCCTTTTTTCTCACTTTTTCATGTGTGCCTCATGAGTCCATTATACACCATCTTGTCAGTGTGCCTCCACACACTCACCTATTGCTACATCCCACTATCATGTGGGAAAACCACTTCACATGTTCTTACACATGTTTGGGAAAGATATTGACACTGCCTTTTTTATTGGGGGAAATGGTACAATAGCTGGGGTTTGATCATCATCTTCATGGTTGTAAGGTATAGACCTCAGCCAACTATGTTGGGGCCGGTTTATAATAATTATTAATAATAATGTAACTAATAAAAATATATAATTCAATTAATAAAATAATTAAAATATGATTAAAATTTTGATTAATAATTTATAATAATGATGTAATTAATAATAAAAATGTAATTACTAAATTATAATTATTAATAATGTAACCATTAATAATCATTAATAAATAATAATAATAATTAGTAATTGATAATTAAGTAATATTATAATTATTAATTTAAATAATAATGATCAATTATTAAATTAATAATAATTAATTTACAGTATGTATGAGGGATTGAAAATTAATAAAACAAAACATACAAAAGGTAAAAAATTAATAAAAACTAACAGTAATATATTTAATGGTAATTATTCATAATTGGTAATAATAATGAATAAAAATAAATTTATTATTACCTATTATTTTATATATATAGTATTATAAGAAACCAAACAAAAACACACACTTAGACACCCTTGTGGGTCATGCCTCATCCCTCCCTACAAGGACGGATAAGAACCCACTGAACCCATTTTATTACAAACATGACACAGGTTCCTAGAGACATAGAGTAATTAGAACATGGGTGTATTGAAGGCCCAATGACCATATGGTTGAATACATGCCCCCCCCCCCGAATGAGAAACCTAAATTATACCATGTCGTTATTCTTATGCATCACCACCCCTTCTATAAGTAGTCATCAAATCATGTTACTAGTTTGAAAGTTGTGTCACCCCCCACTAAGAGTCATTGCATCATGTTTCCCCCCAACCCCACATGATAATTTCATAATGTAATTAAAAATAATAATTTAATATTTCAATTAGTAACTATTATCATTATAATTTCAAATAATTAATAATAATATTGAAACACACTGACCCAAGGACTGAAATCCTAAGGCCTAAATCTGAGTGTCGCATGAACAAAACGATGCTCCTTTGATTTAAAAATGGTAGAAAATAATTTCTAGGTATAATGTAAACCATTTAGGAATGACTTGAACTCAAAATATATAAATCAAAATGATTAAAATTCATGTGGATGTGAAATGTTTTTAATAAAAACATTTAAAAACATAGTGGAAAAAAAATTCAATTTTACAAATAAAAACAACTATCAAAGAAACACCTAATCTTCCATTATGAATCAATAAAATAAATAAAAAATAATTAAGGCTATGCCTCTTTCTCATTCTTCCATATCTCTGATGAATATCTACGACTCAACACTGATGAATTCTAAAACCTTATCTTTCCCCAAATCATTATCAATCATATCTACATGTTCACCGAAGGGAACATGTAGGGGTGAGTATAAACTCTTCATGATTCTACCAAAGACTCCAATAAATATACATGAATAGGAAAAACTAAAATTAAATTCCAATAAAAAAAATGATACATTTTAGATAGTTTTATCTAAAAACAACAATTTACAAAAATCATTTCCAAAACCAAATCATAAAATCGTGAGTACATATTTTGAATTAAATAAATTTTTTTATATAAACACCATAAAACAATACCATGGTTTCAATTTCATTTTAAAACCATGATTTATTTCTATAATTATCCCTTTGGGAAACTCCTTTTTTTCAAAATCAAATTGAAACTCCTCATTTACTCAAGTTCCAGTGGATACTCTCCATTTCCCCTAAGCCATAAAAAACTATAGGTTCCCTAAAAAATAAGTCATACTAAGGAATTATAGAGTATAATAAAATATTTTTAACTAGTACTATCCAAAAACAAATTATACATGATCCATCACTCACTTGGATAGAATAAAATAATTTTATACCCAGTGATTTATGTAAAAACATTCATCACATGTCACACATTAACCCCAAACCCTATGATTTACCATGTCTCGATTTTAGGTGTCTCCTTTTGACCATAATCATCCCAAATTTTTCTTTCATTAATTCATATTGCGTCTCTTCTTTACCTCGAATGACGCTTAGAGGTATAACAATAGTTTTCACTAAAATCTATTTTCCATTACCGCACACACATTATGTAATAATATCCAATAAATTGAAATGAATTCACTTAATGAAATTCAACCCTCCCTTATTTATTTTAATGGTTTTGTCCTGGTGATGGTAATTAATAGTGGTTTTTTGGTGAATTACGATATTTGGGTAATGAAAGTTAGGGTGTGTTTGAATTTTAGGTCCATCTAGGGATTCATTTTAATTTTTTAACATGGTCAAGGAATCAGTGGTTTACGGATGGATTTTGATGATTTTTAGGACATATTTTTTAGTTTTTCTAGGAGATTTAGGGATTCAGGTAGGCTTAAAGGTGGTGTCACATGCATTATTTTTCTACAGATGACATCGGGTACCCGATGGGGGTTCACTAGGTACCCAATGATAAAGGTAGTAGAGAGGGGAACCTAGGGGCACCACATGTTACCTGGTAGGCCTATCCTAGAATTTCCTTAAAATTTAGGTATTTTAGTCATTTTTATTTATTATATTTACCACTATTTGGGGTTTCCTTTAGGAATTTCTCCTCTTAGTTGTTCATGATCCCTCAAATGGTTGTTCTCTGGGTTCATCCTATCTTCATTCAACTTCCTTCAACCAAGGGTGACTAAAGGTATTTTATTCATTCCCATTACAAGATAAAATATACCTTCTCTTCTATTATCCCCATATTTTCCATTTCTTTTGTTTTTTATATATCTTGGTGGAGGGTTTTTATTTTTTGGTTTCATCGTGACATGGTGAAATATCTTCTAAACATAGGGATTTATATTATATTGTATAAAGTAAGGCATAATGGGATTGTTTCCTACCTATTGTTTCTGATTCAATATTAAGTTATATGGAAGTAATTTATTCAAGGGTTTTTGTGATTTTGGGTTTAAAGGGGATGACGGTGCGGTGTTTTTTTAAAAAATTTGGGCTTTGGATGGAATGGTGTTAGATGAATTTTTTGAGTATTCTGTTTAGAAACCCCAACTCTAGTAACCTATATCTAGTTTCTAATTTTTTTAAATAGGAATAAGATATAAAGTATCTCATACTAAATGACCAATTAGTTTAGTATTCTTGAAGAACCAGACACATACATGATTACCATATTACATTGAAAATATAAAATACATAGCATAAAAACATTCTCACGCCCCTGATATTATTCAGAATATCCCTCTTTATATCCTAGGGATAGAAGGAAAATAAAGGGTGAGCTTAGATACCTAATCATATTTATATAGAAAAGAATCTATCATGAGTAAATAAGGAATAATCAATATTGAAAAGTAAATATTTGAAACACATTTCATTTAATCAATAACTTTTGATCGAAATGCATCCATGAATAATATCAATGTAGTAATCTCATGGATAATGATAAATGAATTATAAATGAAATAAATTAATGATATTTGACATTATGATATCATACATCATGATATAAATACAACTAAATCCTTATGCCAAGATAGTCTAATCGATGGGTAGGTATACACCAAAACCCATTTAATTTAAAAAAACAGATTTATCTAATGAGACATGTTGATACATTGAGGAGATATCTATAACTAGTTCCCACCCATCAATGCATATCCAATACATTCCTCATATATTGAATGATATGTTCAATTCTTAAATAATATGCCTTATCAATAAATATTCTTATTGAGTAAAGAATACTTATTTATCAAGGTTTTCCCCAGTCAATCAAATAACATTCACAGTAAAACACCATATGTAGAAATTATATATTGTTTATGAAAAAATAATATCAATGATAGAAATTTAATATTAATTTAATTTCCAATGAAAAATTTTCACAAGAAACTGAATGTTCCTATATAAATTTAATGGCCACAAAATTAATAAGAGACAAAATATGACATTAAATTCATCAGAAATACAAGCTTTTAAATAAATTTATGACGTTTTGGAGAATAAAATAAATTGGATGAGAAAAATTAAAATTAGACTTATTAAAATATTTTTATTTATAAATCCTTTTAAAAACCATATAATAAGTGAAATAACATTAAATAGTTATGTCATTAGGAAAATCCGTTAATGTCATATACATTTAAAAACATTCCTTTTGACTTTTTAAACATAAATTCAAAAATGTCCCATTTTGAAAAAATTAGAAAGATTAATTTTAAACCCTTTACAAATTGAAGGATAACTTATAATTTTATTTGAATAAATAAAAAGGACTCTTGTGAAATAGTTTTTAAAAGTTTGTACATGGAATCAAAATATACCCGATCAAAAGAGATATAAAATCGAATTTTCTTTTAAAAATTTATTTTCATAATTCTAGTGCCAAAGAGAAGAAAATGTAGAAGAAAATATGGAAACACCTTAAATTTATATACTATAAGAAAATAGATTATTTTTAGGGAATACATATTATAATATTCCTTCAAAGAAAAATATATGAAACCTAGAAAAATGAGATAGTAAAATAAATTCTTACTTATTTGGTATCTTTTAAATAATAACCCTTGAAAGTGTAAACATGAATCATTAATAAATATATATTCATGTTAAATAAATCAATGGGTAAGTATATACGCTAAAATAAATTTAAATAGGTACATAATACCAAATATGTCTTAATGGAGTAGAAATTGAGATGAAATCCCTTACCAAAATTTTAGCTTGCCTCAGAAGTGATTTTATCCTCATGTATAATAAATTTATAGTTATTATAATTAAATAAAAGAACCACATATATATCTATAATATTATATATTATCCATTTATAATTTTTTTTCACTCATTTATTAATAATATTTTATTATTATCATTGTTTCTGGTGTTAAGTGCATCATTTTTCAAGATATCATTTTTCAAGAGAATGTTGTTTTGGAAATTCCAATCCTTGTATGTTGATTATTTTTACATCACCTACAGAATGTTAATCATGATATAAATATAATATATATCCATTAATATATATATTCATCCATAAAATATATTGATTGAAATATTAATTTCTCCATTAATGGATATGGTAGTCCGTACGTATGCATAATCCCAATTTTCACTTTTTGATGGATGGAATGAAAGAAAGATAAATAATAATTAAACTTTAAATTATAATTATTATATCATATACATATATATAATATAAATTCATTAATTCTATCCTTTTTACCATCCATGTGAATCTATAATGAAAAATAGTTCACATTACTTCACAAAGGTGGTAGTTCACATGTACACACTAGCAACATTTTCATTTTCCAATGGATGAGAATGTAATAATTTATATGTTAAATTATAATTACATAAGAATAATTATTTCATAAATATAAAATGTATTCATTATTCCCATCATTATGACTATCCACGTGAGGCAATGATGGAAAACAAATTACATCGTTTCTTGTGGTGTTAGTCTACTGTACACATGAGCAATGGTTTTGTTTCCCCTTTGATGGAGAAAGAGATGGATAAATATTATTCCATAAACATAATAACTATTTTTATATGGAATATATTGGTTTTATTATATTTTAATTTTTAGGACATAATATAATGTGGTAAAAGAAGAAGTAAAAAATAAAGAACTTGGTTAAGATGAGAACCATCTCATAGAGAAACCTCATACGAATCTCTTCATAAGGACACTATGGGTGGTATTTTCCAAATAAAATAACCTCTAGAATGTGGGTATATATGTTGGGAAGAGAATTTTTTAGTTATTGTTTGACCTATATGGCTCAAAATTATGTAAAGAAAAGAGATAATTGGTGTCCTTTTATAAGTGAGGGGATGGACATTCTTATAATTCCTTAAATTATTAAATTAATATTAATTATTTGACGCGTAAAAATAGATCTAAATTGATATAATTCATAAATAAAACTTTTATGAATCTAAATAATCTTTAAAATAAAAATTATACAATTTTAGGGGATTTTTTCACCATTATATATTTGCTTCAACCACACATTTAACCCTTTGGAAAATTAAATTGATAAAAAAAATTCACACTATAGAATTCAAGAAAGTTACCGTAAATCGAAAGATGGATCATAAATGGTCAACTAATAGAATTTTCAACTGTATATTATCAAACTAGTTAAATTTCTATATTTTTATGATTTTTAAATAATTTAATGAAATATTATTTTCATAAAATATTATTTCTGCCATTTTGGTCAATATTCTTTTAATTTTATTTTAAAAACATCAAGACAAAGATGGAATTAGAATATAATTTTTTAAAACATCACTAATATTTTATATGTATCTATAAAATTTTGGAATACAATAATTTTTCGAAATTTTATTACTGTAAAGACCCGTAAATTTCAAGGAAATTTTTTTCTTAATTTTCTTTGGAATTTTACAGGAACGCAGTTTCTAATGGAGCCTGATTCTGAGGCCCGGTGTGTCCGAAATCATTTTCCGAAGTTTAGCTCGGGTACGTTCAGTGAACGAACGAGAGGGAATTCCTATCTTTTGAACCGGTGCTCGAAATCGAATTCTGAGGGCACCGATGGAACCACAACGACGGTAATTGCTTAGGAACACCTGTTCCGGAGTTGCGTTTTCACGAGATTTGATGATAAAAATTGTGGAAGTTTACTTTTATAATTATTATACAATTTTTATTTTACTCTAAGTGTTTAACCCTTTGGAAGGAAGTTGGGTAACAACCCAACCTCCCTTGGGAGGTTATGAGGGTTGTGGGGCCCACACAAACCCCACCCCTTCATATCCTCTAACCCCCTTAACTCACCATTAATATTGTTAACTTAAGTTAATAACTTATGACATTAATGGAGTGAGTTTAATGTGAGTCTTTGAAATTCAAACACTTGAATTTCAAAAGCCATGTTGAGTTAATAAATTAAGTGTGGCTTAATTTATTTTGGGTTAGTTCCTTTGTTGCTTGGGAGGATTTGGGGAGGCTTGAAGAACAACTTCTTCAACGACGAAGAATGTGAAGAACGAATCGGTCTCCGATGAAGAACACCATCCTTCCATGAAGAACGACGATGTGCCTTCCTTCCTCTTCACCGCAACACGTGAGAAGACACCGCTTCCTCCTCAGATGCACCCTAACGTCGTCTTCAAATCCTCTTTCCATGACTCTTCTCTTGGAACTGAGGTAGTGGGTTTATGTTTTTTCAATACGTACTTCTCTTCCATGTTTTATCCGCGTCTTTTTGGACCGCATGATTTCAGTTAACGGGAGGAGGCCGGACCGCACAAACACGGCTGTCCCCCTCCCTTTTTGTTTTCCTTGTTATTGCCGATCGAATGATAGTAGCGCGGTGTCGTCGCACCGCGTGGGATTGAGCGGCCAGAAATGTGCGACGTCTTCATGCCGTGCATTCAAATTATTGAACCAATTCCACAGCACCGTCGCGCCTTGCCGAAGAACCACGGCCGGAGTCGGGCCGCGGCAAAGGGCGCGGCGCCATTGCGTCGCGCCGGAAAACCGAAAAGGTGGTATGTTTGTCAATTGACGTGTGTAATGACGGGTGATGACAAACGGGGCCGCAATTTAGTTTTGAAGCATGCGCAGTAAAGTTCGAGACCCGAGATGAACACCGGCTCAGACGGTTTTGAAAACGGTCCACCGAAGCAACTCCGGTGGCCCGCGGAAACGCCCGGAGGCGCAGGTCGCCGGCGCGGCACCGCCGGCGACTGGGGGCGGAGGCCGGAGCCAACCGGCCGCCAGGAGGCGATGGCGCCCGAGCGTGCCGCCGGAAGATTGGCGGCAGCGGATCCGCCGCCGGCCTCAACTAATGGCGAGGGCAGGCCGCACACACCCCCGCTCGGCCGCGCTGGCCGAGCCGCGGCCGACCGGTCGCGCCGGACCGAGCCGGCCGAGCCAGACCGAGCCGGCCGGGCCGGGCCAGGCCCCGCCTGGTCGACCAGGTTTGAGTCGACCCGGTTCGGGCCGACCCAGGGGGGGTCGGGTCGGGTCTGTCCGGGCCTAGACCCCCCGTTTTCAGACACTCTTTGGTCTTTTGCCCATATCGTGGGCTACGGACCTCCGATCGATGAACCATCAGTTGCGTACCGATCCTTGGAACGAGACGGTCGTTTCGGTTTATTACACTCAAGGTTTCGGAGAACTTTGGGTTCGTCCGGGTTGGTTCGTACACGAAACCAACCAGGCCCTCGGAGCGGAAACGCTCATATCTTAAGGTCCGGACGTCCGAATGACATACCGTCGACTTTGTTGGATTCCTCTAAGTGAGACGGATCATTTGGCTTACTCTGCCCAAGGGTTGGATGTCTTCGGAGTGCGGTCGGGTTGGTTCGCTCACGAAACCAACCGGGACCCTGGAACGGAAAAGCCAATAACTCACAGACCGGGCGTCCGAATGACGCGTCGTCTTTCTTGTTGTTTTCCACTTGATGAGACGGAACTTTTGGCATACTTCTCCCGAGTTTTGTTTTCTATTGGATAGTGGCCGGGTTGGTTTGTACCTGAAATCCAACCGGGCCCTTGGAACAGAAAAGTTGTTATCTTTCATACTGGACGTCCGTTTGACGAACCGTCAGCGGAGTTAGTGATCACGTTGAGAAACGGTCCCTATGAGTATACCCTATGAGAGTTCGGGGTACAGTTGAGATATGGCTGGGTTGGTTCACTCACAAAACCGACCAGGCCCCTGGGACGTAAAGGCTAATAACTCAAAAACCGGGTGTCCGATTGACGCGTCGTCTATTGCGTTGAGACCCCTATGACGAGGTGGTCCTTTGAGATACTTCTTCGTGGGACTTTGTGATACTTGGAGTATCGACCTGTAGCTCGTGGAGCGAACCCTCCCGGAGATGAGCGTACGGTGTACGGAGACCGTGTAGCCGGCTAAGACCTGACGACTGCTTGACCGACTCGACTTGGAGTGAGTCGACTAGCCCAGTGGACGGAGCACCCGATATTTGGCGACAGACCCACAGTGGACAGAGCGCCTGGTAGTTGGCCGCAGACCCGCGGTACTCGACAGGAGGAGTAACTCTGTAGGCTATTAGGGGGAGCGCCCGGTATTTGGCGACAGACCCACATCGGATGGAGCACCTGATAGTTGGCCGCAGACCCACGATACTCGACAGGAGGAGTACCTCAATAGTCTTAGGTTAGTGAGCAGTACCTCGGAGTCGTGACAGGACCACTACACACTTCAGAGACGGAGCTCTTCAGCTGTTATGGTTTCGATAATAAAAATCCTGGTTTGAGCTGAGACTTATGACCACTGTGTTTACCTCATGATTGAGATGGGTCACTTAATAACTTAGGTATATGTATGGGAATTTACCTGGGTAGTGGTTATCCGTTGATTTCATAATCCTTGTGTTTCCTCATGATTGAGATGGGTTACTTGATAACATATGTATATGTATGGGCATATACCTAAGTAGAGGTTATCTGTGGAGATCTTCTTGTTGGTTTTAGTGAGACCATGAGGGTCTCGGGGTCCCTACTGAGTATCATTATACTCACCCCTACACGGGCTATGCCCGCACCTCGTTGTGTTGGTTGTAGACGATGGGCAGTGCTGATGGAGGCTGAGTGTTCGAGGACTGGACGGTACCCGGAGGTGGACTACACGACGAGTTAGTACCCAAAGGTGGACTTCATGGAGAGACGATACTCGGAGGAGGTTGACGGGCGAGAGCGTTGTGGAAGCTATCTGTACATACCCTTCAGGTAGGATCCGTGGGGGACGATCTAGGAGCTGCGCCATCTGTACCTACCCTTCAGGAAGGATCCGAGAAGGACGACCCAGGAGCTTCTTCCTTTCTTCCAGCTGTTTTCCTTTTTCTCTTGTACTGTCGTTCAGTTGTAGTTGTACTTTTAGTTGGGTTTGTATTCTGGACCATTTACTTTTCAGCACTTTCTTTTGTACTTTGTGTTTTACTTCCGCTTGTACTCTGTGGTATTTTTTTTACTTTTATAAAGGTAATGCTTTCCAGTTATCGGGATTTACGCCTTTGGTGCTAGTCGCCAGCCCCTGGTCTATGGAAGGTGGGCTTTGGGTAGTCACGGCACGGGCCCCGAGGACGGGTCGTGAAAAATTGGTATCAAAGGAGTCGGTTCTACCGTAGAACATATAACTCTGATATTTTCTTTCTGTGAAGAAATAGTGTTAAGGGTACCGAGTGTGGTCTTCATTTCAGGGAGTCCAGTGTTGGTGTGGGCGGCCGACGTATCCACACACTAGGACCCTGACAACAGAATTCCGACTTTGTGCAAGAAAACACTGATTGCATGTGTGTTTCTAGAAGTTTTATTTAAATATCATCTCAAACCTGGTCATCTCACCAGGTATAAGTCTTTTGATCGTGTCATGTTTGTTTCTTTCAGGATTCCTCCCCGCGGATGACCAGCTAGAGCCCCGGGAATTGTTTGTACTGATAGCCTGCCGAACGACGGGGCCTCAGTACACGGCTCTATTCTAGTTGAGGCACCAGCGGTACTACTACCCATTGGGCCACCGATGACACCAGCCCCAGTAGTAGAGGGTGCACGTCGCTTGAGTGCACTGCACGAGTTCCAGCTCCAGAGGCCACCAAGTTTCCGGGGAGAGACGGACCCGCAGGTGGCTAAGGATTGGCTGGAGGCTGTGGGGAGAGTCTTCAGGCTAGTGGGGACACCGGCAGACTTCGTGGTGATCCTTGCTTCCATCCTTCTTCAGGCAGCAGCAGGCAGATGGTGGAGCCTGATGCTCCAGATACATGACGAGGCGACACTTTTTTGGGCAGACTTTGAGAGCCTGTTCCGGGCAGAGTTTGTACCAGCCACCCTTCTAGCGGTGCGTATACAAGAGCTACTTCAGCTGCGGCAGGGCAGCATGACAGTGGCACAGTATTCAGCGAGGTTCACATACCTCTCGCGCTACTCCACAGATATGGTACAAGACCCATTCTTCAGGGCCCGAAACTTCGAGCAGGGGATCAGGCGAGAGATTAGAGCTTCTATTGTTTCTCACAGCATTCTAACGCAGACAGGGGTGTTGGAGAGAGCCCTCTTACTAGAGAGTTTCCATGCTGAGCAGTCTCCAGCAGCAGGACCCACCACTAGTCGGCTTGCGGCAGAGTCTTCTGCAGCAGGCAGTAGACAGATGATGCATAGGTCCAAGAGGACCAGACCTACTGGTGGCCGACTGCATGACTCAGGTTCAGTTGTGCGGGGAAACCAGGGTGGAGTCAGAGCCAGACGTGCCGAGAGTGGACAGTGTTACTCCTGCGGCGGAATTGGTCACATGGCATGTGACTGTCCGACCCGCCATGCAGATGACCAGCAGTTAAATGAAGAACCTCCCAACCAGAGGCAGAGGTTCGATTAGGGCAGACCGCAAGGAGCAGGCGGCCATGGAAGAGGAGCTGGTCATGCAACTGGAGGTGGACGACGTTTCGGGGTGTTGCCACCCCCACCACAAGGAGTCCCACCCCGACCGCAGGGGATAAGATGACATGGGAGAGCTCAGCTTCAGGCAGTTGAGGCCTATGGTCATGGAGCTCTGGAAGCAGATGGATAGGAGCGGGACTAGCTCCAGACCTGGAGGCTATTGATCATGTTTCTTCTAGTTTTGTTGATTTTTGTCTGTAGTTGCTTCGTGTCTTTGTTCTATGTGCTGCAATAATAAAAAGACACTTATCTTTGTGATGTTTTCTTTCCTGTCTTTTTGTTTGGTTGATACTGAGTGGTCCCAGTTAAAACTTTTGACTTGACCCTCACATTCGATATTTCTACTGGGGGAGACCTAGTGACCTCAGACTGATGCCGACAGTGTGACTCGACCCTTGGAGGCGAGAGTGACAGTTGGATCTCTTGGTAGTTGCATCGAGGCCTTACGATGTCATCCATGGCATGAATGCATCATTCATTTCAGGATTGACTGTATTAGGCAATGAATGTGGTTCATCCAGGGGATGAGACCGGATTTCTCTTATCGGCAAAGAAGAAATCATAGTAGCTCTTGTGAGACTAGAGATGGTCCAAGTCATCCAATAGCGGATGAGGACAGCACAGGGCCGACAGAAGCCTTATGCTGACAGGACTTGGAGGCCTCTAGAGTTCGAGGATGATGATCATGCCCTTATACGGGTCTCACCTCGACGAGGTTTACGGAGATGTGGCCAAGGCGGAAAGTTATCTCTGAGTTTCAACGGACCTTTCTAGGTCCTCAGCTGGGTAGGTGAGGTGGTTTACCGCTTGACCCATACACCTCAGTTGCACCAGGTGCACGACGACATCCACGTATCTCAACTGAGGAGATACGTTCTAGACCCTTCGCATATCATCGCCCATGAGGAGTTGGACGATGGAGATGGGGTGTCATTCACGGAGGATCCAGTGGGGATCGAGGATCGACAGGAGTGGATCCTACGAGGACGATCGATTCCTCGGGTGCACTTTCTCTGGCAGTACGGGAACCTCCAGGTGAGCACATGGGAGCGGAAGGATCAGGTGCGTGCTCAATACCACTTTTGTAACCCTAGTTTGTGTTGAAGCATTACGGGGACATAAATCCCTGAGGTGGGAGTAATGTAAAGACCCGGAAATTTCAAGGAATTTTTTTTCTTAATTTTCTTTGGAATTTTACAAGAACGTAGTTTCTAACGGCGCCTGATTCCGAGGCCTGGTGTGCCCGGAATCATTTTTCGAAGTTTAGCTCGGGTACGTTCAGTGAACGAATGAGCGGGAATTCCTATCTTTTGAACCGGATGCTTGGAATCAAATTCTGAGGGCACCGATGGAACCACAACGCCAGTAATTTCTTAGGAACACATGTTCTGGAGTTGCGTTTTCACAAGAGTTGATGATAAAAATTGTGGAAGTTTATTTTTATAATTATTCTACAATTTTTATTTTACTCTAAGTGTTTAATCCTTTGGAAGGAAGTTGGGTAACTACCCAACCTCCCTTGGGAGGTTATGAGGGTGTTGGGGCCCACACGAACCCCACCCCTTCATATCCTCTAACCCCCTCAACTCACCATTAATATTCTCAACTTAAGTTAATAGCTTATGACATTAATGGAGTGAGTTTAATGTGAGTCTTTGAAATTCAAACACTTGAATTTCAAAAGCCATGTTGAGTTAATAAATTAAGTGTGGCTTAATTTATTTTGGGTTAGTTCCTTTGTTGCTTGGGAGGATTTGGGGAGGCTTGAAGAACATCTTCTTCAACGATGAAGAACGTGAAGAACGAATCGGTCTACGACGAAGAACACCATCCTTCCACGAAGAACGACGACGTCCCTTCCTTCCTCTTCACCGCAACAAGTGAGGAGATGCCGCTTCCTCCTCAGACGCACCCCGACGTCGTCTTCAAATCCTCTTTTCGCGACTCCGCTCTTGGAACCGAGGTAGGGGGTTTACATATTTTCTATACGTGATTCTCTTCTATCTTTTATCCGCGTCTTTTTGGACCGCATGATTTCAGTTAACGGGAGGAGGTCGGACCGCACAAACACGACCGTCCCCCTCCCTTTTTTTCCTTGTTATTGGGGATCGAATGAAAGTAACGCGGTGTCGTCGCACCGCGTGGGATTGAACGGCAAGAAATGTGTGACGTCGTCACGCTGCACATTCAAATTATTGAACCAATTCCGCGGCACTGTCGCGCCTTGCTGAAGAACCTCAAAAGAACCGCGGCTGGAGTCGGGCCGCGGCGAAGGGGCGCGGTGCCATCGCGGCGCGCCGAAAAACCACAAAGACGGTATATTTGTTAATTGACGTGCGGAATGACGGGCGATGACAAACGAGGCCGAAATGTAGTTTTGAAGCTTTCACAGTAAAGTTTGAGACCCGAGATGAACACCGGCTCAGACGGTTTTGAAAACGGACCACCGGAGCAACTCCGGTGACCCGCAGAAACACCCGAAGGCGCGGGTCGCCGGCGCGGCGCTGCCGGCGACCGGGGGCGGCGGCCGGAATATTGGCGGCGGCGGATCCGCCGGCGGCCTCAATTAAC
Organism: Viscum album; assembly: GCA_963277665.1. Classification (NCBI taxonomy): domain Eukaryota; kingdom Viridiplantae; phylum Streptophyta; class Magnoliopsida; order Santalales; family Viscaceae; genus Viscum; species Viscum album. The sequence goes on along the minus strand of OY728145.1, from coordinate 1,444,409,380 downwards.
GGCGAGGGCGGGCCGCGCACACCCCCGCTCTGCGGCTTCCGCTCGGGCGCGCTGGCCGAGCCACAACTGGCCGGTCGAGCCGGACCAAGCCGGCTGGGCCGAACCGACCCGGCCGGGCCGGGCCTGGTCGGTCCGGGCCCAGACCCCCCGTTTTCGGACACTCTTTGGTCTTTTGCCCATATCTTGGGATACGGACCTCTGATCGACGCACCTTCAGTTGCGTAGCGATCCTTGGAAGTAGATGGTCATTTTGGTTTATTACACTCAAGGTTTCGTAGAACTTTGAGTTCGGCCGGGTTGGTTCGTACACGAAACCAACCGGGCCCTCGGAGCGGAAACGCTCATATCTTAAGGTCCGGACGTCCGAATGACGTGCCGTCGACTTTGTTGGATTCCTCTAAGTGAGACGGATCATTTGGCTTACTCCGATCAAGGTTTGGATGTCGTCAGAGTACGGTCGGGTTGGTTCGCTCACGAAACCAATCGGGCCCCTGGAACGAAAAAGCCAATAACTCACAGACCGGGCGTCCGAATGACGCGCTGTCTGTCTCGTTATTTTCCTCTTGATGAGACGGAACTTTTGGCATACTTCGCCCAAGTTTTGTTTGCTATTGGATAGTGGCTGGGTTGGTTTGTATCCAAAATCCAACCAGGCCCTTGGAACGGAAAATCTGTTATCTTTCAGACTGGACGTCCATTTGACAAACCGTCAGTGGCGTTGGTGATCACGTTGAGAATCGGTCCCTATGAGTATACCCTATGAGAGTTCGGGGTACAGTTGAGATACGTCCGGGTTGGTTCGCTCACGAAACCAACCGGGCCCCTGGGACGAAAAGGCTAATAACTCACAGACCGGGCGTCCGATTGACGCGCCGTCTGTTGCGTTGAGACCCCTATGATGAGGTGGTCCTTTGAGATACTTTTTCGTGGGACTTTGTGATACGTGGAGTATCGACCTGTAGATTTTTGAGTGAACCCTCCTGGAGATGAGCGTACGGTGTACGAAGACTGTGTAGTCGGCTGAGACCTGACGACTGCTTGACCGACTCGACTTGGAGTGAGTCGACTAGCCTAGTGGACGGAGCGCCTGGTATTTGGGGACAGACCCACGGTGGACGGAGCGCCCGGTATTTGGCCGCAGACCCGCGATACTCGACAGGAGGAGTACCTCTTTAGGCTATTAGGGGGATTGTCCGGTATTTGGCGACAGACCCACAGCGGACGGAGCGCCTGGTAGTTGGCCGTAGACCCGCAGTACTCGACAGGAGGAGTACCTCATCAGTCTTAGGTTAGTGAGCAGTACCTCGGAGACGTGATAGGACCACTGCACACTTCCGAGACAGAGCTCTTCAGCAGTGACAGTTTCGATAATGAAAATCCTGGTTTGAGCTGAGACTTATGACCTTTTTGTTTACCTCATGATTGAGATGGGTCACTTAATAACTTAGGTATATGTATGGGCATATACCTGGGTAGTGGTTATCCATTGATTTCATAATCCTTGTGTTTCCTCATGATTGAGATGGGTTACTTGATAACTTAGGTATATGTATGGGCATATAGCTAAGTAGAGGTTATCTGTGGAGATCTTCTTGTTAGTTTTAGTGAGACCTTGAGGGTCTTGGGGTCCCTACTGAGTATCGTTATACTCACCCCTGCACGGGCTATGCCCGAACCTCATTGTGTTGGCTGCAGACGACGGGCAGTGCTGATGGAGGCCGAGTGTTCGAGGAATGGACGGTACCCGGAGGTGGACTACACGACGAGTCAGTACCCAGAGGTGGACTTCACGGTGAGACGACACTCGGAGGAGGTTGACGGGAGAGAGCGTTGTGGAAGCTATCTGTACCTACCTTTCAGGTAGGATCCGTGGGGGACGATCGAGGAGCTGCGCCATCTGTACCTACCCTTCAGGTAAGATCCAAGGAGGACGGCCCAGGAGCTTCTTCCTTTCTTCCAGCTGTTTGTCTTTTTCTATTGTACTTTCGTTCAGTTGTAGCTGTACTTTCAGTTGGGTTTGTATTCTGGCCCATTTACTTTTCAGAACTTTCTTTTGTACTTAGTGTTTTACTTCTGCTTGTACTCTGTGGTGTTTTGTTTGCTTTTATAAAGGCAATGCATTCCCAGTTATCGGGATTTACACCTTTGGTGCTAGTCGCCAGCCCCTGGTCTATGGAAGGCGGGCTTGGGGTAGTCACGGCACGGGCCCCGAGGATGGGTCGTGACAATTACATTTAACATTTTTAAACTCATTTAATTTATTTTTCTGTTAACTAAATGAATATCACGTCACTGTTGCATAAGAATTTAAAGTAATTGTTCAATTACTAAAAATATAAAATAAATTAACATGATAAAAAAATTAATTAATATTTCATGTAATCATTTATAACCCATCATAAGTTGTTTTTATCCCTGTCACACAATATTATATACATTAAATGTAGGTGAGTGAAATTTTTGACTTTATCATTTACTTAAAAATTATAATGTTCGAAATGAAAGTTAAATGAAAAAAATGTCATATTTTGAAAATTTGGATGACTGTCGATGGAATAAAATCATCCAAGGAAATAAATACAAGCACTATGGAAAAATGGGTATTTGTGATGAGGTCTTTTACGATAGGGAAAGGACATGTCAAAAATAGTCCATTGGAATGGATTATTTGCAACGTGTAGACGATACATGTCACAAAAGGTTTGGCGCGAGTTGTAGGCCAAACTGTGGGAAGGATATTTCTGATGGGCATAAAATACTATCACAAATACCCGATGGTGTTTTTTAGTATTTGTGATGAGATTTATCTCTCTTCACAAATAGTATGTCGATAGGTTTGGATTTGCAACGGGACACATCTCAAATTCCTTTTTAACCACCGTCCCTAATTAAGTGGGTTAGTATTCGCGACAGGACCCGTCACAAATAATCTTGTTTCATGTATTCTAACATATATATACCCCCATTCGCTTTTCCTCTCATTCCACTCATTTCTCTCCTCCTCTCTCCCTCTCTACTTACATTGTCTCTCTTTCATTTTTTTATGTTAAAAATTTTAAATGGGAACAATATTTACGGCATAAATCATACAAAAGATTCAGTTTTTCGATATTTATCTATTTCTTTTATTTTATAGTTAATTCATTGTATTTGATATTAGTTATAAATATTATTAATTAGATATAATTAAATTAAATTAGAATCAGAACGTTTTATTTTTCATTTTTTAACAAATACGTGTGATTTGTATTGATTAGTATTAATTAAAAGTTATATTAATTATTATTAATTACTAGTAATTAGTATTAAAATAGAAAAATTATTAATAATCATTAATAATTAGTCATAATTAGTAATAAATAATGATAATTAGTAAAAATAGAGTTAATAAGTAGTAAATTGAAATAAATATTTATAAATAATAATAATTAGTCATAATTAGTCATAATTGTTAATAATTAATGATAATTAAAAAAATTTAGTAATAATTTGTAATAATTAGTAATAAATATGATTAATTAGTAATAATTAGGAATCGTTAGTAAGAATTTGGAATAATTAGTAATAATTAGGAATAATTAGTAAAAATTAGGAATAAATAGGAGTAATTAGTAATAAATAGCAATAATTAGTAATAAATAGTGTTAATTAGTAATAATGAGGAATAATTAATAATAATGAAGAATAATTAGTAACAAACCAGAATAATTAGGAATAACTTTGAATAATTAGTAATAATAAGGATTAATTAGTAATAATTAATATTAATTAGTAATAATTAATATTAATTAGTAATAATTGGGATTAATTGCTAATAACTACGATTAATTAGTAATAATTAGTTTTAATTAATAATAATAAGGACTAATTAGTAATAATTAAGATTAAATTTGATTAATTAGTAATAATTATGAATAAATAGGATTAATTAGTAATATTTAGCAATAATTATGAATAATTAGTAATAATTAGTGTAACACCCTGACCCCAGAAGCCTAGAGTCGGTGTATTATTACGTATCATTGACATGATCACAAAAGATCAAGTCTCGAAAGATCATTTAGTTTAGTAGCCTTGGAAGTAATAGATACATTCATAAGGTTTACATTACATCATAAAATAGAAAACTACAATAACATTGTTTCCATAGACAACACTGAGATCCCATAGAATGTCCATGCAGGTCATTCATAATACACTTCTTCACATCCTGGGAAAAATAAAACATTGAAAGGGGTGAGCTCAGATGCACAGTAAGGATAAAAATATAGCTAAAATTTTCATAAATAAGCATAAACATTTAAGGCAATGTATAGAAAAAAACCAAAGCCTTTTAAACTTGAAATTCAACATAATATGCAATGATAAAATCAAAATAATTCCATTTACTTACTCACATGGCTATTCTTCTAGTCGAATAATCACTTGAAATATCAACATCCACTTTCATAATGATGGAATTCATAATATCAGACTCTAATTTATGTTTCAAGCCCTCATGCCAGGACCTAGGGGCTAACTGTAACCGGACCGAAACCTGAAGATCCTCTGTAATCGGACTCCATCCCAAAGATCCTCTGTAACTGGAATCTAACCCGGAGAGCCTCTGTAACTGGACTCCAAACCAGAGAGCCTCTGTTACTAGACTCCATCCTAGAGGGTCTGCTGTAACTGGTCCCCAACCCAAAGGTATTACTTTTACCGGTCCCCAAACTGGAACATACTAGTCCAATACATTCATCATAAGAAGAGGTTGAAATATAACATACACATTGGTATTAGAACTAGCATACGAAATGTCAACACATTATCCATAAACCATGAATGGTATGAAATAAAACATCTATATTCAATCATATCACAAAAACTTCAATACAATATGGAAGTTTTGTATCATAATAAATAAACTTCAAATAATCTTACAGTCCATCAAAGGATGTTGACATAGATGAAATCAAAACATTTTTTTTTGAGAAATATCTCTTTCTATTTTGAAATAATTTAAGAGTCACATAATTATAAAGGAAACATTTATTTTGAAAATATTTTTATAATCTTGTAAGGGAATCTTCAACAATTTTATAGTGGTGGAAAATATCCGCACCTACTGTATAATTTTAAAAAAATACAATCTTACCTTAATTTTGTGGAAAAGGTCAAAAAGGGCCTTGTTTGGAAAACGATGGAAAGATTCCGTTATAAAAAACTTATAAAAAGTCAAACAAGGGTATAAATGACTTTAAGCCATAGTCTATAAAATAGTAATAATTTTTTGAATTTTTTTTAAGAAACATGGATGTGGATGATAAAGAGGCCCCAGTAGATAATTACGTATAAACAACCTCAAATAATGAAGAGATTGTAAAATAAACCATTTCTTTGTAATTTTCCTTGTTCGAGGGTAGGTTAACCTCCTGTATAATGGTGAAATAATTGTTATTAAATTATACAAGAATCATATACATTAATATGATATCATATATGATCTTTTAACATTGCTTTGTTAATAATATCTTAGTATTATCGTTGTTTCTGGTGTTAACAGATTCATTTTCCTTTATATTCTTTGTTATGTGAGTCATATTTGTTATGTATGGGATTTATCTTATTCATATCCAGAATGATATCAAGTCTTTAAACATTATTTTTAATCATCAAATGAAAATTAGTCTTGAATGGATACGATGGGGAATGAATCTCATCACGTTCATGGAGATGGTAATCCGTACGTACACACGAGCGACAATATCATTTTTTTGATATTAAAATAATATATAATTGGATGGTATATCATATATACAGAATCATTATCATGTTATATTTATTATTTATATGAATTACACATCATTATTATACCCATACAAATAATTATGTATTGAATAACAATTACGCCACGACGTGGAGACGGTAAGCCGTGCGTAGCACGTATGGTGACATGTCATTCAAGGGATGGATAGAATAATGAATTTGGTTGTACCATATTTATAATAATATCACAGTATATAGAAGATACTGGAGTTATTATTTTATAATTGAAACAACAAAGAAAGAGGAAGTGGAAGAAGACATGAACTTAAAAGAGGTGATGAAATATTTACCTCTTCTTCAGGTTCTTCCTTTTGATTTGATCAAAAGGGCTCCATAGGTTGGATTTATGACTAAAGTAAGTCCTCTAGGATGAAGGTAGGACAGTTGAGAGGGTATTTGGGTAGGGTTTGGCCGAGCCAAATGGATTTGAAGGTGTGAATTAGAGAGAAGGGGATGTTCCCTTTTATAAGAGGGGTGAGGGCACCTTAGGAAAAGCTAGAAATATTATTTTTTAATAAAATCATTTTCAGTTTCTAATGGCTCCAAAATGGATTATTTAAAGTCTAAGGTGGTTATGGGTCGAAAAACACTCAAAAAATAGGTTTTAGATAGGTTTGGGTCACTATGTTAACTTTATCTTTTAGATTTAACTCATAGTTAAATAGTTTGACATTTACCGTGTCTCTTGGTATTTTTATATTATATGGTTAATAAAATTTCTATATAATTCCAAGAAAACCCCAAGTGGTTCATTAATGATACACCTATCATCATATAAGTATTTTGGCCAAACCTTATACTTTTAGGACCATTATATAATATTTGTTTTAAAAAATATTTTATGTCAATTTTGACAATATTTGGTATTGGTTTTTTGTTAAAATTATAACAACATTATTACTTCAAAAAAATTCATCTAACCAACCCTAATATGTTATATTAACCTAGAAAATTAGTGTAATTCATCAAAAGTCTCAAATTACATTTATTTAGATATTTATAATATAAATTATTTTAATATTTCATTAATATGGTAATTAATGAATCATCATTTTGTCATAAATAATTTTAATTATTTAGTGTCTGAAACTTATAAATAAAATACCATTATGTAGGAAAGATTTTTAGATTTCTAATGAATACTTATAGTATAATTTATCTTGTGTGTAACCCTATATTAAAAATGGTTTATTTATTAAACATTTAATTTAACACTTTTAACTCTTCTTTGAATTAAATAATAATAAATGTCCTAATTTAATCCAAGTGGACCAAAGAGGTTCATATTTTATTCCTAAGGTTGTTTTTGGTCGAATTATACTTATCCAATAGAATTAGGACATGTGTTAGGGTAATAATAATATCATTTTTACCCTTAATTACCCTATTTACTTTTAATCGTGGTAAATAAAAGTAAAAAGTTACTATTCACCAAAAATTATTTTTATCTTATTGAACCACATTTTACTCCTTGATATTAACCATGTCTCTCAGATTTTCGAAATTCAACTCACAGAATTCGTGAAATTTAGTTTTATGTAAATTCCCAAATACTCCTGGAAGGTAGGTAAAAGATGGTAAAAAGTTCAATAAAATTTTTATATATCCAAAATTTTTATAGACTAACTCCAATGAATTACATTGAAGATATATAGGTATTATGTATCTATTTTGATTAAAAATAATTTTAAATAAAATAAATAATTATTTAAATAAAAAATCGGTTTTAAACTATGACTTAGTGTTTTTCACTATTCATCAAAAATTGAATGTTTTCAGAAGAATACCGAAAATTCACCCTAGGCTAACTTCGATATTCTGAATCCAAAAATGAAGTCCATTTTGAAAGATAAAATTAATAAAATCTCAAAAAATGGGTATTACTATTCATAACGGCTAGTTTGCGTTTTTTTGTGGTGTGTTAAAACTCAGAGTTGTGTACAACACGCGCAATTGTATTATTCAAAGAGAAGCGTATCATGGAAGCTTAGAGTGTTACAATTTGGATTAATTAACAACAATTAGCAATAATTAGGAATAATTAGCAATAATTAGCAATAATTAGTAATAATTAGTAATATTTAGTAATAACTAGAAATAATTTGTAATAATTAGGATTAATTAGTAATAATTAAGATTAATTAGTAATAATTAGTATTACTGAGATATAATTAGTAATAAATAGTAATAATTAGTAATAATTACTAATAATTAGTAACAATTATTAATAATTCGGAATAATTAGGAATAATTAGTAATAATTAGTAATAATTAGTAATAATTGGTAATCAACAGTAATATTTAGTAATAATTACAAATAATAGTAATATATAGTAATAAATAATAATAAATAGTAATATATAGTAGTAATTTGTATTAAATAGTAATAAATAGTAATAATTAGAAATAAATAGTAATAATTTGGATTAATTATTAATAATTAGGAATAATTTGTAACAATTAGTAATAATTAAGAATAATTCGTAATAATTAGTAATAATTATTAAAAATTGGTAATAATTGTGATTAATTCATAATAAAGGGATTTATTATAAATAATTAGGATTAATTAGTAATAATTAAGATTAATTGGTAATAATTAGTAATAATTAGTAATAATTATGATTAATTGGTAATAATTACTAATAATTAGTAATAATTAGTAATAGTTATTAATAAATAATAAATAGTAATAATTACTAATAATTACTAATAATTAGTTATAATTATTAATAATTAGCAATACATAGTAATAATTATTAATAATTAGTAATAAATAGGAATAAATAGCAATAAATAGAAATAAATATCAATAGATAGCAATAAGTTGTAATATATAGAAATAATTAGTAATAAATTGAAATAAATAGAATTACATAGAAATAAATAGTAATAAAAAGCAATAATTATCAATAATTAGAAATAATTAGCAATAATTAGAAATATTTAGTAATATTTAGAAATAATTAGAAATAATTAGCCATAATTATAAATAACTAGAAATAATTAGAAATAATTAGTAATAATTTCCAATAATTAGCAATAAGTACCAATAATTTTCCTTATTCTGCATTAATTAACATTAATTAGCAATAAATAGAAATAAATTACAATAAATAGCAACGAATAGTAATAAATTGTAATAAATAGCAATAAATAGAATTAAATATCAATAATTAGTAATAAATAGAAATAAATATCAATAAATATAAATAAATATAAATAATTAGCAATAATTAGAAATAATTAGAAATAATTCAGAATAATTTGTAATAATTTTAAATCATTTATAATAAATTGGCATAATTTCTAGAGGATTGCTAGCATTTATTTTGCTCGACGGCTCATCTCCTTGGAACTTTCTCTCACTGAAATCATTATGAGAAATCTTCTCAAGCATATAGATATCCATTTTTATATTTATGGGAATTGATTTTCATATGTTAAAGAAGATTTTTTGTACTAATTTTAGTGACCGAAAGTTGTAAGGAGATGATCCGCCATGAAAAAGAGGCTCTTTTCCACGATGAATCATATTCTTAAAAATTTCTCCGACTGAAATCCCTATGAAAAATATTCAATGATGTATAGATATCCATTTTTATAGGCATGAGAATGGAGAGCAGCACAGTGAGATCTCCCTACTCTCCATTCTCGTGTATAAGAAAATGGATATTCATACATCAGAGCAGATTTTTCATAATGATTTCAGTCAGATAATGTTACAAAGAGATGAGCCATCAGTCCAAAGAGTTACTTCTAATCTGATGGAAATTGTGCCACTCATAATTGGTGATAATAAATATAAATTTTCTTTAATTACTAATAATTATAGGTAAATTGTATAAATTAGTATAGATTAGTATAAATAAAAAAAATACTATAAATAACTAAGAAATAATAGAAATTATTATGAATTTCTAGAAAAATAAATTTTAATTTCTTCTCTTTTTTATATATTGTTTTTCTTATGTGAAATAATTCAAAAAAACTAATTATTTTATATTTTTAGAGAAATATATAACCAAGAAGTTGAAAATATTCATTAATAGATGATCGTACTTGGATAAATTAGTGCATGAATCCAAATGGTTTTGGTATAAATATTATATATATTGAGGGTGTTGAAGCTTTATTATCATTTTCATCTTCAAAAATACAATTTGTTTCAGAATGGACTATTAAGTGGCCTTGTAAAAAATGTTCTTTGGGGATGTTTGAAACATTTGACAACATTAGAGGTCATCAATTGTGTTTTGGTTTTCAACCAAATTATTATTTTTGGTATCAACATTTTGAATGCAGTTATAGAGAAGATATTAATATTTAGGTTCTGAATCCATCACAGTTTAAAAATTTAGTACATGATGTGGTAGGTCTGTCTTTTCAAAAAACAAAAAATCAGGATGATATTGATTTAACTCATGAGTGGGAACCATCTCAATTTTATGATTTGTTGAGTTCTGCTGAAGAAGACTTATATCCTAGATATAAGATAAGAAAATTTGAAGGAGATGAAAAATTTGTGGCTATTAAATCAGATAATGGAATTTCAAATAGTTGTTTTGATCAGATATTTTCTTTGGTTAAAATACTATTACATGAAATAAATGTTTTGCCTAAATATTTTCATGAGAGAAAGAGGTTGGTTTGTAACCCGGGTCTTGGTAATCAGAAGATTCATGAATTTTCAAATGAATGCATCTTATATTATGGTGAAAATGATTCATTGGATAGTTTTCCCACATGTGGAAAATCGAGGTACAATGTGGCTCAACTAGGGAAGTTTGGATTGATTCCTATAAAATAGTTGAGATATTTACCTCTTCCACCTAGATTACAGTATATATTCATGTCTCAAAACACGATGACATTGATGTCATGATAAAAAAACCCGTATTTCAATTGGTAAATGCTTAAATGATCCCTTTGATTGTTATTCATAGAAAAAGTTTGACAAAGTGAATCTGTATTTTTCTCTAGAATTATGAAACGTGCGATTGGGTATTTATATTGATTGTTTCTATCTATTTGGTTCTTACGGTAGTCAGCATTCATGTTATATTACTTGTAATTTACCTCCATGGATGTTGATGAAGTATCCATATATCTTTTTGACCTTATTAATTTCACAACATCTGAAAAAGAATAATAATGTCTATTTAAAACCACTGATTGTTGAGTTAAATTAATTATAGAGTAATGATGTGAGTACATATGTTGTTGCTGCAAAACAAAATTTCTTACTGAAAGCTACATTGATGTGTAAAATTAGTGATTTCCCAGCATAGGACTTGTTATATCGATATAGTACACATTTTCCAAAATCATGTCCATACTATATTATAGGTATCAAAGAATTTATGATCGTTAATGAAAAAACCCTTTTTTTCAACTTTCATCGTATATTTCATCCAATCAATCAATATTTTTAGAGGAACATATATAATTTTAGAAAAGGTACAATTGAAAGAGATTAACCTAAAACAATAATTTTATGTACATAGGTAAAATAAATTGTCTATTAATTACCTCCCATAACATTTTTACTAACAATAAACCAACAGAAAATTGATGTCTTTGGGAAAGAACACAATTGGATAAAATGAAGATTTTTTTTGGGTTCTTCAATATTGGTCTGATTTGTTTTTTTGTCAAATGTTGGATGTCATTCATATTGAAAAGAACTATTTAGATAATTTAATTTATATATTTTTGGATACACCAAGTAAGACCAAAGTTAATGTAAAGGCATGGTTATATCTTTCTAAATTGGATGGCTCCTAGAACTTGAACTTTTTGAAAATGTTAGATCACATAAGTTAATGAAGCCAGAATCATCTTCTACACTATCCAATGAAAATCTATTATTATTTTTTCAGTGTATTTAATATTTGATACTTCCATGTGTTTATGCTTCCAATTTGGGTATCTATGTTAGAAATGATCATATTATAGGATAAAAAAGATACAACTATCATGTTATAAAGTAAATACTTCTACTGATTGGATAAAAAGGTTTTTTTGAATTCAATTATTTTTTATGTGATAACAGACATATAATATTTTTTCTGATACATTTTTGTGGTAACAACTGACTAAAATGCACTAAGAACACTACAAGAAGATGTTGTCTTAATTTTATGTAAATTGGAAAAAAAATCTTCCCACCATATTTATATCACTCAATAGAACATTTGATACTAAATTTGCTTCATGAAGAAAAATTTGGAGGTCTATTGAAGTTCTGATGGGTGTAAAAATTCAAGCGATTCATGACAAAATTGATGAAAAAATACATAACAAAGCAGTAGTTGAAAGATCAATTACAGAAGTTTATTTGCAAGCAGACCTTTCTTGTTTTTTTACTCTCATTATTTTGAATCTGAATATACCTCAAAATGAAATTTCATGGTCCACAATGAGGGAAATTTTAATGATGAAATGAGAAATAATTTATCATTTTTTAATCATCCAAAACTTGGCTTCAATGAAGTTTATGAACGACGGATTGTAGATAATGAACATCACAGAGATCATACATATGTTTTTCCCTATTGTGAAGAAATGATAACATTTGTATTATGAGTGATCCTATAACTTATTTTATAATATTTGTTATAGTAAATTAATCTTATTTTATTTACAGGTAAATGATAATCATATAAAGAAATAGCTTCCACAAATTACAACAACTGCTCTTGAAGAACGTCAGCACAATAATTTTTCCTATTAGTTTCAAAAACCGGTAACATAAATTATTTATGGTCAAACCAATAAAATCAATTTATTAAATGTTATATTGATATATTTTTTTAAAAAAATCATTTATCTCAATATGCTGATAAAATTGATAATCGATTGTGTGTCTTGAGTAACCAACCATCCAAAATGGTTAAATCTTATAATGCATATGTCATGAATGGTTTTTGATTTCATACACATGTATATTGGGAATAAAAAAACAATGAATACTGGTGTCTTATTGAGAGGATCTCATCATAGAGAAAAAAATGTTGACTTTTAGGGCATGCAAGAGGAAATTATTGAATTGTGTTATGTATGATAGAATTATATAACAATATTTAATTGCCAGCGGGTGGATATCGATAGAGTATTGTGTGTTCATTGAACCCATGGAATCATTGATATTAAACATAAAATTATTCTTGTAGTAAATGAATCATTTTTATTATATAAATAGGTACGTCAAATTTATTATGAAATTTATTGTGCAACTTCAAAAGAGTTGGGTTATTGGTGGAGCATAATAAAAATTAAATATCAGGAAAATAAATTTACCCAATGTGAATGAGATTCCACTGAAGTGCAAGGAATTAAAATTTTTAAAGAGACTATTCCAAATCCATATTTTTCACAAAGAGACACAAATATCAATGATGACACCCCGTAGTTATGTTTCTATGGTGACGATGATTTTAATGTTATTATAAGTGAATTTGAAATAACAAGAGATGAAGAAACTAAAAATCATATAGAAATTGATGATGTTGAGGAGGAATATGAATGCATTGTCATCATCAGATATGAAGATGATGATGAATATTGACATTGACATAATTAAATTATGATTATAATAAAATATAATGTATATCTATATATAATAGTTATTTTTAACTATTTACTAACAATAGTCATTTCATGTTTTAGATGGACGAGGATATGTTTCGTCAGTTGTAGGGGGGCTGCTCTATAACATCCCAGGTAAATAAAGAATATTAATTTTTAATATTTATTAATATTTGTTAATAAAATATTTATATTACTTTAAAGGGGATTCTATGTTCGATTGTGTACCCAATACGCAACAACGAGTTTCGTTGAAATCTTACGATGCACACTAATAATATAACAATATTATTTCAAATAGTAGTTAACAAGTAGTCGTTGTATTGGAGGGAATGAATATAAATAACTAAAATATGATTATATATGTTTGTTAAAAGTTTTTACAATTATCCAATAAAAGATAAAGGATTAAAATAAGAAAAGAATTCAATTTTAAGTATAAATACTCTAATATTCACTAAAAGGTCGATTTATCGCCTTTTGATGGAGGACCCTTGTTAAAAATAGTTTTGGTCACTATTATAAATTCAATTAGACTAAATAAAATCTTTCTTTAGAATCGGGACATCAAAATTTACTTTGTGTATGTTTTTGTTATTTTTCCGATAAAGTTCATTTTTAATGAATAAGTGAAAAATGTTGTATTTTAATTCAAAAACTCTTTTTTATCTAATTTATTTATATGATTATATTATCTTTTAAATTGGTTTTAAAGTTCAATTAGAATATATTTTTACAATTTTATCTAATGGTGGTCATTGAAATTAATTTCATTTTGAAATTGGACTTAAACTAGTGTCAATATTTTGATATATTTTGTTTCTTAAAAAAACACTGTTTGTTTTGACAACGTGAATTAATTATTAAATTTATTAATGCAACTTATATTTATTTAATTTTTTAAAATAGACACCATTTTTTATTTTGGAATATCAAATATATCTTAGGGTGATTTTTAGGTATTTTTCTGAAAAACATCAATTTTTGATGAATAGTGACACCACTAAGTGGTAGTTAAAAAACTAATTTTCCATTTAAATGAAACTTTACCACTTCTGTGATTTGATTTTCAAAAATCTGCCATACATGGTTGTAATTAGGAAGTAAAATGTGGTTTAATGGGATTAAAATAATTTTTTTGGTGAATAGTAACTTTTAAGTTTTATTAATCGTGATTAAAGGTAATTAGTGTAAATTAAGGTAAAAATAATGTTATAATAATATGAAATTACCTTGACACATGTCCTACCCTTATTGGATGTGTCATGGAAAACCAAAAAAATCCATGGGTCAACTTGGGGACCCCATGGAGCCACTTGCGTAAGAAAATGACATTAATAACTTTTTATTTAAAGTTAAAATAAAAATGTCACAAACATGTATTGTTTTACTAAAACATTTTTTACATAGGGTTATACAAGTCATATTTTTTACTATAAATATTCATTAGAAAGATAAAAATATTTCCTACATCATAGTATTTGTTTTATAATTTTTTGTACATTAAATATATAAATTTATTTATGACACCATGATGATGCTGCGATTATCTCATTAATGAACGATTAAAATAAAATGAGAAGATAAGGTAAAATATAAGATTTACACTTGTCCAAAACCTATTGGATGGGTGTATTTTGAACCCTTATCACCTTATCCTAGAAATATATAATTTTGGGACCTTTAATATCTGAAAATCATTTTATAATAAAGTAACGTTTCTTGACTTTCCAAGAGTGCCCCTCCTCCCTCTTATAAAAGGCCCCCACCTCTACCACCTTACCCACACCTTTCAATCCATTGTATCGGCCAAAAGATGCTCATTTCATCTATCCACATATCTCTATTCATCATATAATCCTTAACCTTCCCATAAAGCTCTTCAAAAACCCTTTTGGTTCAAACCAAGAGGAGTTACCCGGTTTAAAGGTAATGTCTTCTCTTATGTTCTTTTGTTTTATTTTGCTTCTCCAACCCCCTAAACTCCTTTTAATCCTTTATTTTGTAACCACTCCAGTATCTTCAATATACTAGGATGTTTTTATGAGAATTATTATATCTACACTTACACAGACCTCCATCTAATGGTTAAAGAACATACTGTTTCTTTGGATGGAGAATTTCTGCCATAGGAAATTATGATTGTTCAATATTCTTCTAACACCTTTCATGGTGGCCATTAAGATGTCAATAATTTTATATATGATATATATTTTGTTTATGTTTCCAATATGATTCTGTATTTTTCATTTATGTCATACCTTTATGGTTTCCATTATGGGTAAACACGATATCTTCATTTTAGGAAGTGCGGACTACCGCCCCCTCAAAGTGATTGGATTCGTTAATGCCATATGTGGGATGTATAAAGGATAGGGGTTAATGATATTATATATATGATATTATAATGGAATTATAATATACATTTATATCATTATGATTTCATTCCATTAAATATGAAATAGAAATTAAAGTGGCATTCATGCATACGTACGGCTTACCGTCTCCATGAACGGTGCATTTCATTTATTACATCTAAATGTTTTGTAATATCATAAATGAATTTATATACTGGATATATATGATATATATTATATCTAAATCATGAATAAATTTCTGGATATAATGAATATTTTACCACATGAACAACTTGAATTATAAGAAGTTTATTTTTGACTCAAGTACCAATGATCGACAAAACGACCATTATTAACTTAAATAATTACATGATGTTCATAAAATGGTAATAAATGGTATAAAAGGAATAATGAAAATAAAAAATGTTCTTAATCAAGTATAAATTAACTCAATTTTATTATTCAGGAGATTAATGAATGATCGGGTCAAGTCGGACACGAGGTAAGAGATTCTATCTCTCTCTTTCTTTTTAAGTACTCTCTTTTATGTCATTTCTTTTAAGCTCATATTTATTATTTTTGGGGATGTTATTTTATATTTTTAATTCGGTAATTTTTATGTTCATATTATGAGAGACCCTATTTGATCTCACAAATCTATTTTTGGAAGTTTTAAATGGCGGAGTTAGGCTGCCGAGTTTTCGTCAGGTATTTTTTTATCTCACTTTTATTCATGTGGGATTTATGATACATTTTCCACCATTTCCTTTGAGTGGTGTATGTACTACCCATTATTATACTCTTTGTGTAATTTACTTTCGTTTATGATTATTTACATCAATGTTGTATAGTTCTTCTGTCATGGGGTGTACGTTTCGAAAGTTACCCAAATCGGTAAGGGAACCTTTCACCCTCCTCTTTTTAAAAGACTTCTTTTGTTATGTCTTTTAACTCACATCTTATTATGTTGGGATATGTTCTTCTATATCCTTATTGATGTAAATTTTATGTCCAAGTGAGGAGATACCATTTTTTCTCTCATCAACTCATTTTCTGAATTTTAATGAGACGTCGTTAGGCTGTCGAATTTTTGCAAGGGATCTTCTTAACTCAATTTCAATTCTTTGGGTCAAACTTGTACTCCTTAAATATGTCATTCTATGAATATATGTGTATTAATATGATTTTTTTAGACTTAATATCCACTGATATTTGGTGTATTTATATTTTTCATACATAATTAAGTAATTTATTTATCCTTAATCTAAGGATACCGACTTTGTATGGGACATCGTCTCAATCTCCTTTCATTGAGGAATATTTTATTCTAATAAAAGACTTTCCTTTATACGCTGTATAAACCCCTTTGACTTCTAATTTTATTCAAAAAGAATCTTTTCTATACGAAGCATTTTACTAAATGAAAAAAAAAGGATGTTTCTTTTTAACGTACGCGGTGACAACGACCTTTCAGCAGCCGCGAGTATTATTTGATCATCGGCATCCTCTACAAGCCTTAATATTTTTAAAATTAAATAAATACCATATACTATTTTATGTATTTTGGTATTGAAAATGGTTTTTATAATGTATTTTTTATGCCAATATATTTAAGTGATATATTGTGATTGAAATGTGGAAATTTTTTCTTTCCATTATATTTGTTTTATGCATTATGATTTTGTAATGGTACTTGGGAATTTGATGGGTGGATACATGATAAACCATATGACGGGTGGTGTTATGAATACCCGGACGGGTGGTTACATTATAACCTCCAATGCATTGGGTATGAAAGTCATTTGTATGTCTATTCCATGTAGTGATATGTGTCGAAGTCAACCGTATGGTTATTCCATTTAAGTATGTTTATGTCCCAAGTTACATTTATATGTTATGTGTTATTTATATGGGTCTTATGGTAATATTTTGGTTACAAAAGGGTATGTAATGATCTTTTATTCAGCGAATAGTATTTACTACTTCTTAAAGGTGAAAAGTATTACTTTGATAAAGTATTCATGTTTTACTTGATGTTTTAAAAAACTAACAGTTTTCCTTCTTTCTGTATCCCTTACTGAGCTTTTTATGCTCACCCAAAGTTTTTTTTGAAATGTTTTTCATAGGACATAATGTGGAATATGGTCAAGGATGGGATCAAGGAAAAGTCATGTTGTCTTAAACATGGAGCTAGACATGTTTCTATTTAAGAGTTTTTATTTTTTGGAAACTGAGAATAAGTGTATACTTTGTAATCTTGTGAGATGTAATAGTTATGTCCTAATTCTCTAAAACTATAAACCTGAAAAGATCCTCAATGTGAATTATTCATGTAATTCAAGATTATGTAATGTTTCCAGGCTGGGTCCTTATAGTTGGTATCAAAGGTCGGTTTAGATAACTTTAGAGGTTAGGGTATTCTTTAAGCATAAGTGACAATACTATAATGGCTAGGATTTCAGGAAGAGTCGTAGTTTTTAGATAAAGTGAATGAGTAAGTATATCTTAGTGTTTATATTCCTCATAAGTACATGATGATTTTGTTGATATACTCACACTGACATTTTTTCTTTTCATAAATGGATGGATCTAGCAGGCAGCAAAGTGACAATGGGTTTGAAGGAAATTGTGATGGTTCTCTGATTAAGAGACTGGATGAAATGGGGGATTCAATGAGGAAACTCATGGATATTCTAAACCAACTATCAATGATTCATGATTAGCCTCTTGATCCTTAGTGAGTTCTCTGATGCATCATGTACGAAATAACCAACTCGATGTGGAAGTTCAGGTAATAATTATAATGGTAACCATTAGGGTTTATATAATCCTTACTTTTGAGGTAATTATGGGTTACTGTATGTTATGATGGAAAGTGAAAGGAATGGGATACAATTGAGGTTAAATTATGTTATGGTTATTTTTGAAGATTTTATCTCTTTTTGGGGAATGTTTTAAGAATTATATAGTTTAGTAAAAAGGACAACACGCAGACCGTGTGACAACCCGTCGCGTCGGTCAAATCAGCGGGAATCAGACCCACAACCAAAGTGTCACTGGTATTTATCTCCATCTATTGGTCTACGTGAAGTACCTGGTTAGTATAACTAATTATTTTTTAGTTAGATGATCTTATGAATCAGGAATAAGTTGATTTTGGGTTCTCTATGGAAATGATTAGCCTATCATGGTGGATATGTGATTAGGTAAATAACTTTTCAATATGAGAATTTAAGAGAAACTGATGTTATTTATAGATAAATGTTAAGATTTATATTGGAAGACTATGTGATTAAATCCTTCAGAGATTTGGGTTTCAATCTTAGTTTTGATTACTTTGAATAAATTATGTATAGATGTTTATTGAATGGTCTTTGTTGAACTTTGGGTATTGTTTGACAAATTTTGGAGATTAAGAATATATTTTATTTTTATAAAGGAGTATCCGTTTTGGGGATTATCTGATCTTGTACTATCCTTTTTGGTTTTGGTTTTGGTTAAGGTATAAAGACATGGGAAATATATAGTTATTTTTTTTGGATTATGTGATTCTCAAGAAGTTGATTATAGCGCTCTTAATGTGAACAAGTCATCCTAAATACTCGTCTTTTGGAGAAAATATGAGTTTGTGTAAGAAATCTAGTAAAAGTTGAAAGTCAACATGACAAGTAAGTATGTTTCCTTAGGTTTTAGGTAAACTCGTAAATAAATTCCTCAATGAAAAGTATCTTAAAACAAAAATGTTGTCTGTTAATTTTTCCTACTGGGGAATCAAATACCGTTTAACCCATCAAAATTTTGTGATTTTCTGGTGGTTAACTTTCTCCTAAACATGTTTTCTATCACTCTCCATCAAAACAAGACCCTATTTTTTCTCTTCCATGTCCATGTTTTCCTACATGTAATCCTAGTATGGGTTAACTCGGGTGACATTTGTACTTCTATCTCTTTATTTTAAAGTGATAGTTTTACTCACTCTTGTTCCAATGTGGTACTTTTAATGATGTTTCCAATCCCAATTATAAAATTGTGAGGACGTAATTCCCCAAAGGGGGGAAGGATGTAAAATCCCAGGTAAATAAAGAATATTACTTTTTCATATTTATTAATATTTGTGAATAAGATATTAATATTACTTTAAATGGGATGCTATGTTCTATGGTGTACCCAATACGCAACAACGAGTTTCGTTGAAATCTTACGAGGCATACTAATAATATAACAATTTTATTTCAAATGGTAGTTAACACGTAGTCGTTGTATTGGAAGGAAAGAATATAAATAACTAAAATATGATTATATATGTTTGTTAAATGTTTTTACATTTATCCAATAAAAGATAAAGGCCTAAAATAAGAAAAGAATTCAATTTTAAAGCATAAATACTCTAATATTCACTAAAAAGTCGATTTATCGCCTTTTGATGGAGAACCCTAATTAAAAATAGTTTTGTTGACTCGTATATATTCTATTGGACCAAATAAAATCTTTCTTTAGAATATAGACATCAAAATTTACTTTGTGTATGTTTTTGTAATTTTTTCGATAAAGTTCATTTTTAATGAATAAGTGAAAATGTTGTATTTTAATTCAAAACCTATTTTTAATATAATTTATTTATATGATTATATTATCTTTTGAATTGGTTTTAAAGTGAAATTAGAATATATTTTTACCATTTAATCCAATGGTTGTCATTGGAATTAATTTCAATTTCAAATTGGACTTAAACTAGTGTCAATCTTTTGATATATTTTGTTTCTTAAAAGCACGCTATTTGTTTTGACAACGGGAATTAATTATTAAATAGACTAATGAAACTTATATTTTTTTAATTTTGTAAAATAGACATCATTTTTGAATTCAGAATATCAAATATAGCTTTGGGTAAATTTTTGGTATTTTTCTGAAAAACATCAATTTTTGATGAATAGTGAAACCACTAAGTTGTAGTTAAAAAATTGATTATTTGTTTAAATGAAACTTTACCACTTCTGTGATTTGATTTTAAAAAATTTGAAATACATGGTTTTCATTAGGAAGTAAAATGTGGTTCAATGGGATTAAAATAAGTTTTTGGTGAATAGTAACTTTTATGTTTTATTAATCCCGATTAAAGGTAATTAGTGTAATTTAAGGTTAAAATAATGTTATAATAATATGAAATAACCATAACACATGTCATACCATTATTGGATGTGTCATGACCGACCAATAAATTCATGGGTCAACTTGGGGACCCCATGGAGCCACTTGGGTATGAAAATTACATTAATAACTTTTTATTTAAAGTTAAAATAAAAATGTCACAAACATGTATTGTTTTGCTAAAATAATTTTTACATAGGGTTATACAAGTCAGATTTTTAAATATAAATATTAATTAGAAATATAAAAATATTTCCTACATCATAGTATCTTTTTTATAATTTTTTGGACATTAAATAAATAAATTTATTTATGACACCATGATGATGCAGCGATTATCTCATTAATGAACGATTTAAATGAAATGAGAAGATAAGGTAAATTGTAAGACATAAACGTGTCCAAAACCAATTGTATGGGTGTATTTAGAACCCTTATCACATTATCCTAGAAATATATAATTTTGGGACCTTTAATATCCTAAAATCATTTTATAATAAAGTAACTTTTCCTGACTTTCCATGAGTGCCCCTCCTCCCTCTTATAAAAGGCCCCCACCTCTACCACCTTACCCATACCTCTCAATCCATTGGCTCGGACAAACTATTCTCATTTCATCTCTACACATCCATATTTTCATCATATAAGCCTTAACTTAGGCAGAAATCCCTTCAACAAACCCATTTGGTTCAAACCAAGAGGAGTTACCCGATTTAAAGGTAATGTCTTGTCTTATGTTCTTTTGTTATATTTTTCTTCTCCAACCCGCTAAACTATTTTTATTCCTCTATTTTGTAAAAAAACTAGTATATTCAATATCATAGGATGTTTTTATGAGAATTATTCTAGCTACACTTACACACACCTCTATCTAATTGATAAAGAACATACTGCTTCTCTGGATGGCGAATTTCTGCCTCACGAAATGATGATTGTTCAATATTCTTCTAACACCATTCATGGTGGCCATTAATATGTCAATATTTTTATATATGATATATATTATGTTTATGTTTCCAATATTCTTCTGTATTTTTCATTTATGGCATACCTTTATGGTTTCCATTATGGGTAAACACGATATCTTTATTTTAAGAAGTGCGGACTGCTGCCCCCCTCAAAGTGATTTGATTCGTTAATGCCATATGTGGTACATATAAAGGATGGGGGTTAAAAATATTATATATATGATATTATAAAGGAATTATAATATACCTTTATATCATTATGATTTCATTTCATTAAAAATGAAATAGAAATGAAAGTAGCGTTCATGCGTACGTACGGCTTACCATCTCCATGAACGGTGCATTTCATTTATTACCTCTAAATGTTATGTAATATTATAAATGAATTTATATAATGTATATATATGATATATATGATATCTACATCATGAATACATTTCTGTTTATAATTAATATTTTACCACATGAAAAACTTGTAATTATAAGAAGTTTATTTTTGACTCAAGTACCAATGATCGACAAGACGACCATTATTAACTTAAATAATTACATGATGTTAATAAAATGGTAATAAATGATGTAAAAGTAATAATTAACTTAAAAAATGTTCTTAATCAAGTACAAATTAACTCTAGTTTATTATTCAGGAGATTAAAGAATGATCGAGTCGAGTCGGACATGAGGTAAGGGATCCTACCTCTCTCTTTCTTTTTTAGTACTCTCTTTTATGTCATTTATTTTAAGATCATATTTATTATGTTCAGGGATGTTATTTTATTTTCCTAATTCTTTAGTTTTTATGTTAATATTATGAGAGACCCTATTTGATCTCATAAATCCATTTTTGGACGTTTTAAGTGGCGTCGTTAGGCTACCGATTTTTCGTCAGGGATTTTTTATCTCACTTTTATTCCTGTGAGATTTATGATAAACTTTCCACCATTTACTTTGAGTGGTGTATTTACTGACCATTATTATACTCTTTGTGTAATATACATTCATTTATGAGTATTTACATCAATGTTGTATAGTCCTTCTTTCATGGGGTGTACATTTCCAAAGTTACCCAAATCGGTAAGGGAACCTTCCACCCTCCTCTTTTTAAAATAATTCTTTTGTTATGTCTTTTAACTCACATATTATTATGTTGGGATATGTTATTTTATATACTTATTTATTTAAATTTTATTTCCAAGTGATGAGATACCATTTTCTCTCTCATCAAACCATTTTCTGAATTTTAAAGAGACGTCGTTCGGCTGTCGAATTTTTGCAAGGGAACTTCTTAACTCAATTTCAATTCTTTTTTGTTAAACTTGTACTCCTTCAATATGTCATTATATGAATATGTGTGAATTAATCTGATTGTTTTACACTTAATATCCAATTATATTGGGTGTATTTATATTTGTCACACATAATTATGTAATTGATTTATCCTTAATCTAAGGATACAGACTTTGTATGGGACATCGTCTCAATCTCTTTTAATTGAGGAATATTTTGTTCTAATACAAGACTTTATTTTATATGCTATATAAACCCCTTTGACTTCTACTTTTATTCAAAATGAATCTTTTCTATATGAAACATTTTACTAAACGACAAAAAGTATGTTTCTTTTTAACGTACGCGGTGACAACGACCTTTCAGCCACCACAAGTATTATTTGATCTTTGGCTTCCTCCACAAGCCATAATATTTTTAAAAGTAAATAAATACTGCATACTATTTTATGTATTTTGGTATTGAAAATGGTTTTGATAATGGATTTTTTATGTCAATATATTTAAGTGATATATTGTGATTGAAATGTGGAAAATTTTTCTTTCCATTATATTTGATTTATGGATTATGATTTTGTAATGGTACTTGGAAATTTGATGGGTGGTTACGTGATAAACCATATGACGGGTGGTGTCATGAATACCAGGAAGGGTGGTTATGTTATAACCTCCAATGCATTGGCTATAGAAGTCAGCCGTATGGCTATTCCATGTAGTGATCTGTATGGAAGTCGACCGTATGGTAATTCCATTTAAGTATGTTTATGTCCCAAGTTACCTTTATATGTTATGTGTTCTTTATATGGGTTTTATGGTAATATTTTGGTTACAAAAGGGTAAATAATGATCTTTTATTCAGTGAAGAGTATTTACTACTTCTTAAAGGTGAAAATTATTACTTTGATAAAGGATTCATGGTTTACTTGAGGTTTTGAAAAACTAACAGTATTCCTTCTTTGTGTATCCCTTACTGAGCTTTTTATGTTCACCCCAAGTTTTTTCTTGAAATGTTTTTCACATGACATAATATGGAATAGGGTCAAGGATGGGATCAAGTAAAAGTCATGTTGTCTTGAACAAGAAACTAGACATGTTTCTTTTTAAGAGTTTTTATTTTATGGAAAATGAGTAGAAGTGTCTACTTTGTAATCTTGTGAGATGTAATAGTTATGTCCAAATTCTCTAAAACTCTAAACTTGAAAAGATTCTCAATATGAATTATTCATGTAATTCAAGATTATGTAATTTTTTAAGGCTGGGTCCTTATATGCTCTACCTTTGGAAGAGCAGGATATTGGATCATCTGACCCTCAGACAACTGGCTGCCTAGGGAGTACTTGAAGGGGGTGTGGCGTTGCACAATAGATGATTCCAGACCCAATCACTGAGTGACGTCCACATCTTGGATTCGATCCACACATGCAAAGGTATGCTTAACTATTTATTTTAGTTATATTTTATTAATTTTTTATATATTGATTGTTTTATTATTTGTTCTTTTTTGATAGTATTTTACATATAGCTATTGGATAGGGGAGAGATATATTGTGCAATTATGTTTCTGAGGCTTAGGTCACATGGGATGATATTCTTATTGATGTTTATCATCACATATTCAATCATTTTCCGGTACATAAAAAAATAATATTTATTTTAAAATTTATTTAATTAATAACTTGATATTATAAATTATTTATAGGTTTTATGGTATCTCATCGATGATAACATGTGTGATCCTATCTGAGATGCAGGGGAGGATTTTATGTATGAGCATTGCCGTCAGTTTTTGAACAATTTGAGATGGAAATAAATGAAGAAAGTAGGAGTGACAAAGTTTTATGAGTCTTGTCGCACCCAAAAACATGGTTACATTTAATCATTGGTTTTGTATGGATTATGTTCCCACTTTTTGGGTGGGAGTTTTTTGAGGAGATCATCGATAGGTTGAAAAAACTGGGGAGACAGGTGGTGACCCACTGAGCCAGTAGTTGTATATTCTGTATGCATAGGGAACATATTGTAAGCACTTTTTTTAAAATAATTTATATAAATTTAAATGTAAATGTTCATTTCATATTCAAATAAGCAATCAAATTTCCCGATGTTATAAAGTTCAATGTTTATAGGAGGACGTATAGAGATCCGGTCATTAGAGAGATTAGAGGTGATCGCCATCATCAAATTGTGGTTAGTATAATTTCTTTATGATTTTTAAAATTAACTACAAATAATATTTTAACTATTTTATTTTCAAATTTCAATTGAAGGAGTTATATGACCTAACGACGTCTCAGACACCGACTGAGAGACAGTCCGAGACTGAGGGTCAGAACATTGCCCACTGATTTGATGATGAAACATGGATGTAGGCTACATACTATGATTTCTAGAAGGGTTGTGTTATTGGTATGAGATCTTGATTTACACCTAGGAGTTCTTATGGTACCACTACAATGTCTGCATCCAACTCGAGAGGAGGTCGTGGAGAGTAATAATCATCTACTGCACAATATCAAGAGTAGCTACAAGCTCAAAGTGAGCTTATAGAGAATATGCGTAGGGAGTAGGATGATATGTGTCAATGGTTGCATCAAGAGATGTTCCAATAGTAGAAACAATAGTAGGAAGAGCTCTAACGACAACAGCATCAGAAGGAGGAGATGCGTCGATGATAGTAGTAGTAATACGAGAAGATGGAGTACATGCTATGTTTGACTCCAGGTTTAGGGATGATGTTCCCTCCACCATCTCCTCTATCTCCTCTAGAGGACCCCCTAGTCATATATATTTTTTATGATAAAACATTTGAATTCAATTTTTTTGTAATATTAACAATTTACATTTCGATATATTGCATTTTTTTTAATGTTGCGAATATTGTATTTTTTTTATTTTAATAATTTATTTCATTTTTCATAATTTTTTTTATTTTACTATTTTATTATTATTTTTTATTATATTTTTATTATATTTTTATATTTTTATGAATATTGAGGTTTCTATTATTTTATAATTATTTATTATTCTACTAATATAAATATTATTATTTCAAGAATAGTAATAATAATAATATTATTATTATTATTATTATATTATTATTATTATATTAATATTATTATTAATAATATTATTTTATTTTTTAATAATATTTTTTATTTTACGAATATTAATATTATTATTTTATTAATACTAATAATATTAATATTATTTAATTATTATTATTATATAAATATTATTTATATTATTTATATTAGTATTATTATTATTATTCTCCGAAATTATTTTATTATTATTAATTTTTTTATATTATTTTTTTATTATTAATAATTTTATTTTAATCAATTTTATTTTTTTATATTTTAAGATATTTCTGATGGGACCATTTGCAACGTCCCCTCGCAAATACTATTTTTCAAATTATCTTGGGAAAACTATTTGCGACGGTTCCACATCCCGTCCCAAAATAATCTTTTTGCGATGAGATCCCATCGTAAATACCCTATTACAAATAGTTTAATTTTCAGTAGTGAAGTTTTAGGTATATTGGTGATGTCTTATCACATTATTTTTAACCTTAATTACCTGATTTACCCTTAACCGAGATGATAAATAATACCCCAATTACTATTCATAATGCCTAAAAATAAAAGGGCATAATTTACCAAATTTAAACATTTTGATTCCAAATATGGAATCCATTTTATCAAATTCAATACCTATAATTTTTAGGAAATAGTTTAAATATTAAACTACAAAATGTGATAGAAAAACTTTTCAAGAAAATTTTTTTTTAGGCCTAAAAATATAATCATAAAAAAATTATATGAAATGATGATCATAATGTAAATAAAATGGATCTTATATCACCTTAATACCAAATAAAAAATAGAATGGACCTTTTTATATTAATTAATTAAATAATAAAAATTTGTTTTATAAAATCGGTATTTTCAGTATTCACTGAAAAATAAATATTTTTTAAATAATAAAAAAACATACCAATGCTAAGTTTGACATGATGAATTTAAAAATCATATAATAATAATATTTCAATAGTTTTCATGGTGTGTTTAAACCTGGTTTTGTGAATAAATCAATCTATTTAAGAAATTTATTTAAAGTGAAATGCATCATAAAATATAAGCCCATTACATTCTTCCCCCTTGTAATAATTTCTCCCTTAAAATATAATCACTCCAATACAAACAACTAATGATAATTTTTAATTATCACATCTTTAGTTTCCCATGAGTCTTCTTAAAACTTATGGTTTCACCATAAAATATTGACCATGTGACTGGCCTTTTTTTATAGAACTTTATCTCTGTAATCCGGATTCTCCATCTGTTGTTCCTCGTAAGAAAAATATTGTTCCAGTGGTATGAAATATGAGTTCAGTTCATGTGTATTATTGGGTATGAAATTACACAAAATAGATACATGGAACACATGAAAAACATGATATATATTTTGTTGAAGCACCAAGCAATAATCCAACATCCTTATACAATCAAGAATTTTGAAGGGAATGGTATATCTAGGGACCAAAATTTTTGTATTTCTAAATATCATAACCCTATTCCAAGGATATATTTATAGGATTACAATGTCACTAACTTTGAACTATAGATCTCAGATATTATTTTCATCATAAATTTTTATCACCTTTGAGCCACCCTTATGTTTTGTTTAATGGATATTACCTTCATTGATATTTCCTTAACTAGATCTGGTACCAATAGATTTCTTTCACCAAATTTATCCCAACATGTTGGATTTATTCAATTCCTTCCATAGAGGGATTCATAATGATTCATCTAAGTTCCCAAGTGAAATCTATTATTTTAAGAAAATTCTACCAAAGGAAGGTGTTGATCCCAACCACCTTCAAAATCTATATAAAAATATCTCAACATGTCTTTTAGATATTAAATGGTCTTATCAGATTGACCATCTAGCTGACGATGATATGTAGTATTGAAACTCAACACTGTATCGAGAGGCTGTTGAAGTATTCTCCATAATATTAAGTTAAAGATTTGATCTCGATCATATATGATTGTGAGTCACACTCCATGCAACCCCACAGCTTTTTTAATGTATAACCGAGTTAACTAATGAAGATATAAATTTTCTATAATTGTGGTTAAATGACATAATTTCACTAGGAATCTAACTACTACCCAAATATAATTGTGTTCTTTAGATTTTTTGAGTATTTTGATGAATAAATTCATGAAAAAATTTTCCCATTTCCATTCTGGCATGGGTAATGGTTTTATCATCCCCTCAGACTTCTGTATCTCAGCCTTAACTTGTTGGAATTCTAGTAATAATAATATAAACTATAAAGTATCTCTTTTTATGTAATCCAACTACAAATACTCTTTCAGATCTCTATACATATTTATAGTTCCTCAATGAAAAGATAATGATGACCGATGAGCTTCATCCAATAACTCCTTCATCTATGGTATTGATAAGATTCAAACTCAGTTCCTAAAAATTATGATTCTATATTGATCATGGAAAACCCTAGGAAAATTCCTCTCTTTATTCTTTAATTCCACATCTTCCTTCTATGTATTATTAATCCTCTCATGGATGTATGGTTGAAAATTAATCTGATAAAGATAACATTTTACCCTTTTCCTCAAGATTTGAAGATCCAAATTCCGAAAATCCCTAAATATTGGACCTATTTAAATCCTTATCATTGATAAACTATCATGATCATTTTCAATATAGATAATATGTCACCTAATTTACCTTCCCAGGGTGGTAATGTATTGAGAACTCATAATGTTTTATCAGTTCCAAACATCTTATATGGTTCATATTCAATTATATTTTTATGTAAATATATTCTTTAATATTTAATAATTAGTATATATATATCTCACCTTTCACCATACAGATAATGCCTCCATATCTTCTATGTAAATTTTACCACTACTAGCTCCAAACTGTGATTCAGGTGATTTTTCTCATGAATTTTTAATTGGTGGGATGAATAATCTATCACCATATCATTCTGCATGTGGACACATCCTGATACCTTCTTTAAAGAATCATTATATATCACAAATCCTTATCCACTATAGGTTAGTTTCATAATAGGAACATTGACCAAATTTTCTTCAGTTATTTGATTTTATCCTCACATTAATCTTTAAATTGTAAATTAACCCCCTTCCGAGTCAACTTGGTGAGTAGATTAGATAGTAATGAGAAATATCTCAAAAATCATCAACAGTGTCCATGCAACCCAAGAAAACTACATGATCTCAGTTGTTGTGGTTGGTCTAGGACATTTATTAATAAATTCAGTATTTGATGGATCCATCTATATACCCTCAATTGAAATTATATAACCCATGAATGAGACTTTTGTAAACAAAATGTAAAACATGGTAAATTTGGCATAACACTTCTCCTTATTCAAAGTGACCATCACAATCCCCAAATGTTCTTTATACTCTTCAAATATATAATATATTCTATAAGGACTACAAAAAAATGATCAAGGTAATCTCTAGATACTCTAATAATTAAATTCATTAAGATAGTATGATAATTGGTATTTCCAAATGGAATTACTATAAATTGACAATGAGTGTACCTCATATGTAATATTTTATTGGGTATATCATAATTTTTGAACTTTAGATGAAGATATCAAAATTGAATACCAATATTATAAAAATATTCAACTCTTCAAAATTGATCAAACATATCATCGGTACAAGGTGGACCACAATTATTCTTAATAGTTATCTTCTCATATTCCTGATAATCAATGCAAAAAATGCAATAAACCATCTTTATTAGTAATAAAATGAACATGTGCACCCCATGATGAAGCACCGGGATGAATGAATCCCTTATTTATATTATCCTGGATCTTCTTCATTAATTATTAAAAATAAATTAAGGATATTCTATATAGTGTCTATAAAATAGGTTTAGTTTCAGGTATGAGTTATATTAAATACTCAACGTTATGATTCCGGGGAATACCAGGAAACTCTTCTACAATGGCATAAAAACCCTCATATAATATGTATATACTTAATGTTGAGTTTCTAACCATCCATCTAAGATAAATATCCCTCATGAATAGGTATTAAAGCCCATATTATTGAAGTAATTTCCACATGGAGTTCAAGTCCATATTCGCACCAATAGACTACAATATAATGGTTATGAAAATCAAATATAACTTCCCAAATCCAATAATATCTTTTTGAGGGACTTAATCCATTTCTCAAATACTAATGAATAAGTATTTCTATTAAATTATGGAGGCTTCTATCACATTAAGTGATCCAAAAATTGTGAAACCTATCATGGATTAATAGGGTTCTCTATACAGGCAAGGCTACTCATCAATACCTGAGTCAACTACCCTAATATGGTCATGATTTTTTCAGATTCAACACCAACTATATTGGTATTCTCAAAATATAAATCACTATATTAAAAACAGTTTTGGATTCCCTTTATTATTTTAAGCTCCATAACTGAATTATTTCACACATTATTTAGCATATATTTATCAATAATATTGATCTATAAAATAAAAATACTTACAATGGTAAAAGTTATCAAATACTTTAAGGGGTTATAATAATACTTAGGATAGCTATGTTCATTTCAAATTTAGTTACCAAGGTTTTTCTTAATCTTTCCTCTGATACCAACTATAAGAAACTCAAGTTCAAGTAACCCAGAGCCCATATCTACTTTTTAACAATGGTATAAGATAAAAACGATCTCATCCCAAAGGAACAATCAGTTTAATAGTCTTTAAGAACTAGATACATAAAGGATTCCCATATTATATTGTAATTATAAATACATAGAATAAAAAAATTATTATATCCATGAAATTATTCATAATATCCCCCTTTATATCCTTGGGAAAAATGAAAAAAATAAAGGGTAAGATAAGATTCTTGGAAATATTTACATACAACATAATCTATCACGAGTAAATAAGGAACAATAAATAATAAATGGTTAATAACTAAAACACATTCCATTTAATCAATAACATGATCTTGAAATAAATCCATGAATAATATCAATGTGATAATCTCAAGGATAATAATAACTAAATTAAAAATGAAAGAAATTCTTAATACTTGATGTCACGATCTCAAATATCATGATATTTATACCCCCAAAGACATATACAAATATAGTTTAATCAATGGGTAGGTTTGCACCAGAAAAAAATTTAATTTTTCTTACTAATTTGTATCGTGATACCCGTCGATGAATCAAGGGGATATCTATAATTGATTCACACCTATCACAGCTTGTCCAATACATTTATCATATATTTAATTATCAATTAAATTCCTAAAAAATATTACTTATAAAAAAAATATCTACATCGAGTAAAGAATATAGATTTATTAATGTTTTACCTAGGCTGTCAAATAAAATTCGTAGTAAAACACCATATGTAGAAAATAAATATGTTTTTAAAAATAATAATATCCCTAATTAATATTTAATATAAATTTAATTTTCGATTAAAAATGATCAAAATAAAGTGAATTTTGTAAGACAAAGTAAATGATTTCCAAATTAATAAGTGATAAAATATAAATTTCAATTCATAAGAAATACAGGTTTTGAAATAAATTATTGTGTTTTAGAGAATAAAAAAATGGATTAGAGACATTAAAATAATCTTCCTTAAAATAATATTCATTTTAAATCCTTTTAAAACTTGTAGAAGAAGTTAAATTACACAAAACAGTAATAAAAGTGAGAAATTCTATTAATGTCATAAATATTAAAAAACAATCCTTACGGATTTTTTAATTAAATATGAAAATTATCCTTTTAGAAAAAAAATAAAATTCCTTTAAAACCATTTAAAACTTCAACAATAAATTAAAATTTCCTTTTAATAAATAAAAATGATTTCGTAAAACAATTTTGAAATATATGGACATGGAATAAAAATATATGTGATCAAAAGAGAAATAACATCGGTTATTATTTTAAAATTTTCTTTGCTTAATTAAAGTGAAAAAGAGAGGAAAAGTTCGAAGAAAATATTTAAACTACTTAAATTTATATAGGATAATAAAATATATTATTTTTATGAATGATATATTATAATATTTCTTCAATGAAAAATATAAACAATCCTAGAAAACGAGATAGTAAAATAAATTCCTACCTCTCTTGAAAATTTTAAATTATAAACCATAGAAAGTGTAAGCTTGAATTGAAAAATTAATCACCATTTATAATTATATAATAATATTAAATTAATAAAATTGGATTTATATACACTACATAAAAGTAAATTGGTTCATAAAACCAATTATGTCTTAATGGAGTGGAAATTGAGATGAAATCATTTACCTCAAGGTCGACGATCCACGTAAGTGATTTGAACCTATTGTATAAAAAATTTAGATTTATTATAGTTAAATAAAATTACTATATACATATCTATAATATCATATAATATCCATTTATAACATCTTATCAATTTTATGTTAATAATATTTTATTATTATCATTATATTGAGTGTTAACTGCTTCATTTTTTAGGAGAAGTCTGGTTTTCTAATTCCAGCCCCAATACTTTGATTATGGTTCCATGACATATAAA
The DNA here is from genome assembly GCA_963277665.1 of Viscum album. Taxonomy (NCBI): domain Eukaryota; kingdom Viridiplantae; phylum Streptophyta; class Magnoliopsida; order Santalales; family Viscaceae; genus Viscum; species Viscum album. The sequence goes on along the minus strand of OY728145.1, from coordinate 1,444,376,580 downwards.
ATGATAACAATGATATAAATATCATACATATTCATTATCTACATATTTATATCCATCCATAAAATGTATAGATAGAAAATTGTATTACACCGTTCATGGAGATGTTAAGTCGTACGTACGCATGAATAATATTTTCATTTTTAGTGGAAGAAACGAGAGAAAGGTAAATAATAATTAACCATTAATAACTCATTATTATATCATATATATCACATATATATATATATATATATATTCATTAATTATATCCTTATTACCATCCACGTAAAGTGGAAATGAAAAACAGATCACGTCGCTTCATGAAGGTGGTAGTCCCGACATATGCATAAGTGACATTATCACTTTCCAAATGATTTTAAGGTAAGAAGTTATATATGATATTTCAATTCCAAAACGTGTAACTATTTTAAAAATATATTATATATTCATGATTTACATCAATATTACAAGCCATGTGAGGTGGTGTTGGAAAACAGATTACATTGGTTTGTGAGGCGGTAGTCCGCCATAAACACGAGCGATGGTTTTGTCGCACATTTTATGGAGAAATATATGGATAAATATTATTTCATTAAAATAATAAAATATCAGTATATTTAATATACTGGTGGTATTGTTTTTAAATTTTTAGGACATAATTGAAGGTGGTAAAAGAAGAAGTAAAAAAGAAAGAGTTTGGTTAAGATAATTACCTTCTGTTAGAGAAACCTCATTTGGATCTCTTCTTAGGAACACTAGGGTTTCTATTTTGGGAATAACAGAACCTTTAGAATGTGACTATGGATTTTAGTAAGATAATTGAGTTTAGGAAAAGGAAAATGGGGTGTCCTTCTATAAGTGAGGGGATAAGAATTCTTGGAATTTATTAAATTATTAAATTCATATAATTTTTTTTCATTTCCAAATTGATTCAAAATGATATAATTCATATATAATATTTTAATGAGTCTAAATATTATAATAGAATAAAAATTATACAAGTTTAAATTATTTTTTCACACTTATCATTTTTAACCCATATTAACCCTTTGAAAACAATGTTTTTACACTCTAGGAGCCATGAAAGTTACCGTAAAAGGATAATTTTCCCATTAATGGAAATGGTATGATATTTTCAACCATATATTTTCTAAATTTTAATATTTAAAGATTTTTATGATTTCAAAATAATTTAATAAAATATTATTTTCGTAAAATATCATTAATGTCATATTTGACACTTCATTTAATTTGATATTAAAAACATCTACACAAAGTTATATTTCAAATATAATACATTAAAAATCACTAATATTTATATTTATCTATATAATTCATTTAATACAATAATTCTTCCAAATTTTACTACTTTTATTATTTTTAAAATCATTTTTTTATTTTTCTATTAATTGAATAAATATTGCGTTGGTGTTGCATAAACATTTAAAGTAATTTTTCAATTACAAAAAATAAAAAATAAATAAAGATAATAAATAAATTAATTCATTTTCAAATAACCATTTATAACTAAACATGAGTTTTTTTATCCATATCACACAATATTATATACATTAAAATCAAGAGAGTGATGTTTTTTACATTATCCTTTACATAAATATTATAAAGGTCAATAACCAAGAAAAATGGAAAAAAGTCATATTTTTTAATTATGTATGATTATAGAAACAATGGACTCATCCAATTAAATGAATACATGTTTTTATATATTTTTAATGTTTTATCGCATTATTTTTAACCTTAATTACCTAATTTACCATTAACTTATATGAAAATTTTTACCACAGTTACTATTCGTAATGCTAAACATAAAAGGTGTCTGTTTACAAAATTTGAAACTCCTCCTTCCAAATATGGATTAATGTTTATCAAATTAAATTAATATATTCTTTAAAAATTATTTTAAAAATAAACCCATAAAATGCAATGAAAAACGGTTTTCCAGAAAAAATATGTTTTGAAGCCTAAAAGTAAACTTATATAAAAATTATATAAAATGAAAATAATAATGTAAATAAATTGAATATTATATCCATTTAATACCAAATAAAAAATATAATGGATCTTTTTGAAATAATTTATTTAAATAAAAAATGACAATTTTATAAAAAATGATTTTTTTACTATTCTCTAAAAATATTTTTTTTGAAAAATACCATAAATTAAACCTAAACTAATTTTTACACGATGAATTAATAAATGATATAATCGTAATATTTGAATTTTTTTAACTTTTTTTTTAATAAACCAAGCTAGTAATGAAATTTATTTAAAGGGAAATATACCACAAAATCTTATGTTGTCAGATTCTGCCTAGGTTTTTTAGTGGATTTGGTTTTTCTTGTGTTATAGTGACTTTTTTATGATGGGTTGTTTATGGAATTATTTTTAATGGTTCTTAGGGGAAGATTTATGATCATCAGGATATTCTTCAGTGATCATTTGGTTTATGAAGCTCACTAATGATCATAGTAGGTGGTCTCGACACTTTGAATGATTTTCATGTTATACATAGAACATGCCTGACACATCCTAAATCAATATTTAAGTGAAACCTATATAAAAATAATAATAAATACCATACAGAATAAAATATTATTATCTATCAATATTTTTTAATACATATATAAAATATAAAAAACTAATAATTACATGCTAATTATGAGTAGTTTTCATGAATTCTTACACTAATTTTTACCAATTTTAACAAATATTTTTAAATTTTTACTAATTGATACAATTATTTATTATGGAATACTAATTATTTATTAATTATAAATTAATTTTTAACAAATATAACTAATTTTTAATAATTATTATAATTTCATATATTTTCAGACAATTTATTTCAATTTATCATAATTTACTAATATTTACAAATAATTAATAATATTTAGTTATTAATAAAAACATTTACTATTTATTACTAATATTGAATAATTATTTTTTTAATTATTACAAATTATTTAATGATTGTTACTAATTATTACTAATCATTTTAATTAATACTACATTTTTACTAATTATAACAAATTTTTAATAATTTTTATTTTTTATATATTTTTTCAATGTATTACTAAATTTTTAGTAATTATTAAAATCTAATATTTTAATAAATATTAATTTTTTTGATAATAAATGTTTTTTTCATTAAAACAATTTTTATTATGTTTTTATAAAGAATTTTTTTCTTATAAAAATGTTTTCTTTAAACTGATTTTCTCATAATTTTTATAAAACACCCATTTCCTATTTATTCCAGAAGTTATATATATATGTGTGTGTGTATATATATATATATTTAGATGTTTTTTAATCAAATATTCAAACATCAAATATATTGGTACACATTTTTTTAAACAAATATTCATATCAAATCTATACATACATTAATTCATTCATTCATAAATATAGCGTTATTTTCAAACATTTTCTTCAGAAAAAGTATAATGTTTTTTATAAAAAATATACATATCAAATTTATAAAAAATATTATAATTAAAGAAAAAAATGTTTTTTATAATGTTTTTTCTAAATGTTTTCTTTATAAAATTTATAACATATTTTATATACATATCAAATCTATAAATAAATAATTTGTTAACTTTTTTCTTATAAATAATATTTTTTCAATTATTTTTTAAAATTGATTTTATAATCATTTTTATAAAACACTCATTTATTATTTATTTCATTCATTATATATATATATATATATATTAAATTATTTCTTAATCAAATATATATACATCAAATATATTTTTTCAAATTTTTTAAATAAATATACATATCAAATTATAAATACATACATCTAGATATACATACATACATACATATATACATACATACATATATAACATTTTGTTCAATTTTTTTTTAAAAAATGTATAACCTTTTTTATAAAAATTATACATAACAAATATAGAAAAAAAATTATTATAAAATTTTGTTCAAACATTTTCTTTAAAAAATGTATATCGTTTTTGACAAATATACATAACAAATCTGTAAATATATTATTTTTTTATAAAAAAAAAATTTTAAAAACGTTTTGGTCAAAAAATTTCTTTAAATTGATTTTCTCATTATTTTTATAAAACAACAATTTCATGTTTATTTCATATGTTATATATACATGATTTCTTAATCAAATATATATACATCAAATATATTTTTACCACATTTCTTCCTCCATTAAAACATAAATTGAACTCTTTTGAGCATTATTTAGAATTTATTAAATACTCCACAATTATTCCTCAAACTTTAAAATTATATGGAATCATAATTCAATAAATTAAATTTCATAATTTATATTTCATGTAATACCTATAATTGAACAATTAAATATATTTATATAAACTTTTTCAATAGTTATATAAATATCAAAGAGCCATATACATAATTTTCATAATAATCATATTTCCAATAATAACAAAAAATAATAAATCCAAAATTATTTTCCTTTAGCTGAAAATACAACTTCCACATTATGGTATCATCATTAATATCTACCACATATATAATATTAATTGAAAAATTAATATTTTAATCATCAAACATCAACCCAATTTAATCAATTAAGAATCAAATCCCTTATGATTCAATTTAAAATGCTTTCAACATTTGGAATGACTATATTTATATTAATATACTCATGTTACAAATATATATATATATAGGTATAACAAAGAATTCAACGGGTGTATATATTTATATAAGTTTAAAATGTTGAATTTTATATATATATATATATATATAAGTTGAAATAATTTTCAATCATACACATATGATTATACATATATACATACATGAAGTGTGTGAGATATATGGTGCATGTGTATCAGGAGTTAGAAAGGTGGCCAGATACCTCAAAATAAATAAAGATAAACACCTGAATAGAATTTGTTTTAAATTTCATGGTTGAAAATTAGAAAATATACATCAAATCAATTGAAATAAACTAGTATAAAGTTGAAACAATATTTATATAATAGTGAAAACCCAAATATAGAAGAATAACTCTAAATACAAATAAACCTTAAAAATCATATAGAATTATTAACCTAGGTTTCAACTAAACTAATTTTTATAATATTTAATCGTAAATCACAATAGTAATGAATTATGAGAGAATATGAGTTCTTACCTGTGTGATTTGAAGAAAAATTTACAAGAAATCTATGGTGCAAATGATTTTTTGGGTGTCCGTTCGAGGGTTCGTTATGTAAGCCATTGTGTGATGGATGCATAGAAAATAATAACAGGAGGAGAAGAGAAAGGTTTCACATGTTTTTAATTAATTATTATTTTTAATTGGTTAATAACAATGTAATTTCCATCCCAAAAAATAATTTCACACAACCTTTTGTGACAGATACCAACATATGTCGCTATTAATCATACCACAATAGCTAATAGCAATAGATAACACATCCCATTAATATTATCCATCATAAAAAACATTATTTTGAAAAATAATATTATTTAAAAAAAGTTATATATTCTAGGTAATTTATGATGGATGTCTACTTATCGTAGATATACTAATGCAAATGAAACTTTTCCAGTAGTAGAATTTTTATCGATGGATAGGTGATGGTCAGGTTTGGTAGATGAGAAAGAATGGTTTCAACCTTAAATCCAATGATTTAGTTTTCTTGACTATATTTGTTTCCTATTTTCATAAGTTTTTGGGTTTTGAAATGGTTTAATATAAAAACTCTCTCTCACATGTCTTAATTTATTTTTAAAATGTTTCTTTTTATATTTGTATTATTCTTAGAGATGTTTTTATTGAAATATTCACTAATTCATAAACACACTTTTAAAATTGTTGATAAATTATTTATCCTTAAACATTGAATTTGGGTTTTATTATAAATTACATAAGATTTGGTCTTCCATATGATACATATTTTTTAATTTAGTCATAGTGTAATATATTCCAAAGTATGAATGCACTCCTCATGGTTGTGTTTCGATGTGACTGAATGCTGCTACACCCTATCACTAGTAATCCATGACTTTAATATTTTTATTTCCCAAACTATATAATAGTTAATAATACCATTTACTAGTTTCATCCTTATTTCAATATATTTTTCTACTATCTCATATGTTGTCTCATATATGGTATGTGCTGGATGTTTACATGCTATCATGACATTATCATTATGTGTAACTAGTTTTGTTACATTGACATTTTTTCATATGTGTGCCTTTTTATTTTTATAGAGCATCTCTATTGATTCATTAGAGAACTTGATTATAACTTAGTTTAAATCATATATTTATCATGATGTACATTAATTCATTTACTTGGATTAGATCATGTGTATCATCTTGATAAATGATATGATGTTTAAAATTTCCACTACTTTTGGTTTTTTTGGAGTTGGCTCCCTAGAACAACCTTCTTTATACTTTATGATAACCTATATTCATGGTTTTGAATTTTAATAAACTCTTTATCACATCATGATTATTCTTCTTCATAACATATTTTGTGATAATGTCCTAAGAGTAGTTGTCACACTAAAAGGTTCTTGGAGTTCCTCATTATGATGAGAACCTGGAAGTGCTAAGACACTATTCTTGAATATATATTCTATAGCTGAATGATATCATTTGAGGGAAACAAATGACACAGGATATTAAGGGTGAAGAATCATAGGAAATTGAGAATCCTTCTCATATATAATATGTGATGATCCTCTTCCTAGATCTGTCATTCTATCCCTTGTTTTGTTTTTATTGATTCAATTCCATTGATCACAACATTTATCATTGTGTAAATATCAGATTGATCATCGATCATGACAAAAATCAATGTTGGGCATGACCCATCACATGCTTTTGTTGTGCTCAGAACCTAAAAGTGGTATAAAAGAGATCACATAATTATTTAAATTTTTTTAATGGTCACTGATTGATTTACACATTTTTCATTTGGTTTTCAATTCAATTATAATTGTTCTTTTAATCCAAATTGAGAAATATTATTCTTCCTCCATTGTTTCTTATAGATCTAATCAAAACAATAAATTTTATGAATGAAATAAAATCTTGGAATTTATCTAGTGGTGACGAGGATTTAGGATGGAAAATACATGAGTACACAACATGTAACCATAGTTAAATGTTGTGTACATATGTTCAATGCATCAGGAATTAATTTTGAAATTAATTCAAACCATGTGCATTGATGACACACGGTGCAATTACTTCTTACTCTGTGCACTAACTAGGCCATCCTAGCACACCATCTGCAGGAGTACATGTCTTGTAGCCCACGTTCATGGTGTTGAGACACTTTGAGTAATATATGGGTCGTTTATTACAATATAAGACCTACTTGACTGGTGACCGTGTAACAAAGAGACCAAACGACATATAGCCCATTGTAAACATCGTGTACTCAATTTTTTAAAGGAATGATTTACATGATGAGTGCCTAGGCATGCGCCTTAGTTAAATTGTGAGATATTTACACGCTTTTTAGTATTCTGGTATATGATGTGTACTTATACCAAATTATGTAGATTTAAAATTTATTTATTATACCGTGTGATCCTTATCGACATGTACATGTGTGTGTTCATTAATTTTATAGGACACACCATGTGATTGGTTTTAATATATATATATATGTGTTTAATTAATATCTATTTAATGTTCAGATCTGCATATCATGTATGATTTTTATTACATTTCTTACTCTACATGCATTGAATCATAACACATGACTGAAAAATATTGTAATTCATGTAATCATTAAGTTGATAATACACATCATGAAAGTATGTGATAATTCCTTTAATCTATATGTCACAAGATTTAATATTAATGATTATAATACATGTTTGGTAGATCTGGATGTGTATTCACTATGTTGTCTCCATAGTACATGTACATATTTAATTTTAAATAAATTTATGGAATTTTTTTAAAATTATTATGGATGAAAATGTCAATTAAATTTGGATGAGAATTAATATAAAATAGTTGATTAATTAAATTAATAATTAATTGATTTGAACACCATTTATCTTAAATAATAATGATTGAGAATTTATTTCTATTTTTTAAATGCATAATTCGTTGCATGCTTGTGGATGAACATGAGCATTACTAAACCATTGTATGATATTGGTTTAATTTTATTTATTATTAAATTAAATTGTTGGTATGCGTACCTTATCTCCTATTATTATGTAGGGCCTAGATGAAAATGGTTTATTTTATGTAAATCCCTTGTTTCCCTCACCTGCATGTGAGTAAAATCATACGTAATGGATGAATCTACCAATCTATTGGAGGTAGTTCACATTTGGAGTTGAGGAACAACTAATACAAGAGATATAAATAGGCGGATATGTGAAAAACTATAACACGAACCTTAATTGGTTCACAGTTGTTTTACCCTAGGTCAGTAGTTTTTTTATTAACTTCTAGATAAACTAACCATTAGCAAAAAATCATGATCATTCTGCTTTATTATTTTATTTCTGTCAAGTTTTCTGGTAATCTCAGTATGGATGTTTTTTCATAATCATAAGAATTAATGAAATTAATGAGTATGAAATATAGAACTAAAATAAATTGTCTTATGTGTAAATATTATCTAAGATATGGATAATCACTAAATTAAATCTACTTAATATTAACAAGCATGTGATAAAAATAATAATTGTAAATTTATGCATACAGGATAAAATCCATCAATAATATATATAATTTTAGCATAACCTTCCACTACCATAGTTAAAATCAAACCATAGTTTAAAGTTCATGACCATTCAATGTTGAGGTGCTTTCAATCATCGGGGAATTCTAACATGATGTTTTGGGTCGAATTAAGTTAGGTCACATCAAGGGTTGGCTTCTAATGCAAGACACTGTGTAACTGAGAGGAAAGGGTTGAAGAAATCCAATTTAAGGATTTTATTATTGGGGGGTCCACTCAATAGATCAAGGAACTATGAATTAATGTAGTGGGAATTTGGAATTCCTACAAAAAACCATTCATGTTGCATGACCAACCAAAGTTGGGTAAAAAAACGTGGAATATGGATCATTTCCACTAGAATATCCATGAAACAAGATATTCCAAAGCTAATGGTGAGGGATATTAAATTTTGATAAAATACTGGGAGATTAATAAATACAATATTTATTTATTTGTCTAAATTTTATCAGAAAAAGTACTAAATCTATGTTCATATTATTTGTTGAAACAATATTATAATGACTTCAAACATATCACTATGATTCATACTTGATAAATATAACCTTATAATTAGTAAAAAAATCTGAGAGTGGAAAAGGCACTTACACACCATCCTTCACCATGAAAGAAAATTGTATGTAATGTAAGAACCTACTCCTAATGCACCGGGTAATGAGGCAAGTGATGAAGAGTTATCACTCTATAAGAAAAATTTGAATGATTCCAAAACTGATCAATGTTTCATGATATCAACCATTTCAAATGATATTTTTAAGAAACAGGAGGACATGGATTTATAGATCATGATGTATCACCTTCAGGGTCTCTATCAAGAGAAGACGAGACAAGAGAGGTACATGATCTATAATTCATTTTTTATAACTAATATTGGGGAGTTTGTGCTATCTGGGACTCATGTAGTCAATCTTATTGGATAATTTGAACACTTAGACATCATAGGGATTAAATTCATGGATGATTTTCATACATATATCATACTTTCATCACATCCAAATACCTTCTCTAGTTTTATTGTTAATTACAAAATGAGAAATAATGAGAAGAGTCTTTCAAAACTACTTACTTTGATTCACCAACTGGATAAGTATAAAGGGTTTGATAAACCTACAACCCTTATGGTGAATTGTAAATCAAAGAATAAGGAAAAGGGTCCCAAGACTCATAATATGTCTAATGTTCCTAAGAACCATTCTTCTAAGAAGAGGAATATCCATAGACATGGAAAGAAAAAGAAGGTAGTATGTTTTTCATATGGAAGTCGATGAAAATGGAAGAGGAACTACAACTAGAAGCAAGGGGAAGCTAAATATGCCTTTTTTATTGAGTGTACTCTTTCAATATCTACACATTGGGAATTATATATAGCTTGTGGTTCTCATATATATATATATATTCAAATATAGGAACCATGTATATTTGAAATGATTTCTAGTGGTGAGGTGGATTTGAGAGATGCTAATGGTGTGATGATGGATGGTCTGGCCATTTGTGACTACCACCATTCATTTCCTACATGAATGATTTTGGTTTTAATAGATTGTTAATATATACCTATAGTTACGAAGAACATAATTTTTGTATCATTCCTTGATGCATATGGGTTTACTTTCGTCTTTGGATATAAAAAATGTTTCTTTTATAAAGACTACATATGTTATAGTATGGATCATTTAAATAATGGTATTTATGTATTAAACTATGAAAAAAAGTATTTTAAATTGATAATGAATCATTTTCATAGGACTTATATAACACCCATCTTTGGCATCATCATCTTGGCCGTGTAAAATACAAGTGTTTGACAAAGCTTTGTTAAGATGGTTATTTAGACTCTTATAATCTAAAACCAATTGAAAGATTCTATGCTTTTGTACAAGTAAAAATGACTGAACCATCATTTTGTGGATAGGGTTACAGATCCATAGAGCTTCTAGGATTATTACACACTGATCTGTGTGGAACATTTTTAGTAGAATCTATAGGTGGATATTCTTTCTTCATATGTTTTACTGGTGACTTGAGTAGATATGGATATCTTTACTTGATAAGGTATATGTCTGAGTCCTTTAATAAATTCAAATGATTGAAGAATTAAGTATATAATCAATATGGAAGGATGATAAAGAAGCTTCGATTGGATTGAGTTGGTGAATATCTTAATAAAGAGTTCATTGACTTTTTATGGGAGTTTGGGATTCTATCTCAACTCACTTCACCTTATCACCATAGTGGAATGTTGTTAGTGAGAAGAAGAACCATACCTTTTAATACATGGTATGTTTAATGATGATTCCTTTATGTCTTCCATTATCCTTTTAGTGATATTCATTACAAACTATGACATATACATTAAATTGAGTACCAACTAATACAGAAAACTAAGTTCCCTTCAAGTTATGTAGTGGAAAGAATTCCATTTTGTCACATACACATGTATGGGGTTGTGAAGAATTTGTTGAGGCCTTCCGAGGTGACAAAATAGCACCCTGGGGCACAAAGTGTATCTTTATTGGGCATCCCAAGGAAACAAAGGGATACTATCTATACAAATCCACTGATAAAAAAGTGATCGTTTCTAGACAATATGCCTTTATTGAGATAGAGCCCATCCTAAAAACGTATAGTGGGAGAAATAGATACTTTGATGAAGTTGATTCTCAAGATACATAAGAGTTTATATAGGAACAAATTCCATAGGTCCCCATGGAAGAAGTAGTTGCTGAAACACAAGTACAATGAAGGAGAACAAGAGAGGTAAGAGAACTAGAGAGATGTGGTTTTATAATCAGTGATGATGGTGACACACAATTGGTTGAAAATAATGAACTTATCTATTAAAAAGAGGCAATAGAGAGATTAGAAGATACAAGATGGAAAAAAACCATGAATTATAAAATGGATTCCATTTCTTAGAACCAAGTTTGGGTTCTAGTTGATGCACTAGTTAATGTAAATCCCATTGGGTGCAAAAAGGTATTCAAGAGAAAAATGGTCATGGAAGGTAAAGTAAATACATATAAATATTAGTATCTAAATAGTTTAAAAAAATAAAGGAATTGACTATGTTGAAACATTTTCACCAGTTTCCATGTTTAGATCCATCAGAATTATACTTTTCATAGCTGTTTACCACGACTATAAGATTTGGAATATGTATTTCAAAACTATATTCCTTATTGGGAACCTTTATAAATATGCCTATATGACACAACCGCAATGGTTTGTGACTCTAGGTGATGAAAATAATATTTTCATCTTCCAGATATCCATTTATGGATTGAAGTAATCAAATAGGTCATGGAACATTTGAGTCGATGGAGCCATGAAAGAATTTTGTTTCATAAAGAATGAATGTGAGTCATTTTTTTACAAGTGGTTTAGTAGAAATGCAGTTTTTATCCTATTATTATATGATAATGAAATATTACTTATTGGAAAAAAACATATTATTTTTATAGTCTGTTAAGGACTGGTTAAGAAAGTGTTTCCCCTTGATGGACTTATGTGAAATAGCCTATATTTCAGGGATCAAGATCATTCGTGATTGATCCAAGAGGATTCTTAGACTAAGTCAAAGTATAGATGTTGACTAGATACTAATGATATTTAATATAGAATAATCCAGGAGGGGATTGGTTCTAGTGTCACATGGTTTACATATTTCTATGAAAATTTTTCCACACACACAATAAGAGAAAGAGAGAATGAGTAAGATCCCATATGCATTAGTGATAGGAAAAAACATGCATGACATGTTATGTACTAAACATGATGTTTCTTATGCATTGAACATGGTAGGGAGATATCAAGTAGAACCAGGAGAACAACATTGGTATGATGTTAAGGCTATCATTATGTATCTCAAAAGAACTAAGGATATGTTCCTGGTTTATGGAGGAGATGAGGATAAATTCATCAGGGTTTATATTGATTCTATTTTCTAGACACATTTGAATGATATGAAGTCACAATTAGGATATGTTTTCTATCTTAATAGAGAAGTTGTGAGCCGAAACAGTTAAAAGTAGCTAGTTGTTGCTGATTCTATGGTGGATTCTGGGTATATAGATGATTCTTAATTAGCCAAGGAAGCCTTTTTTATTTAGAAAATTTTGTAGCAGATTTATGTGGTACAAAGAAGTAAAGATCCTATCACATTGTATTGCGATAATACTTTAGCAATGGAGCTTGTAGAAGATCTAAGCTCACACAAGTAGACAAAAAATATACTTTGGTTGTATCACCACTTGAGGGATTTATATCATTGGAGTGAAGATGCTATAAGAATACTACCTATGAAATATAACACAAAAGACCCCTTTAATAAACTACTATCTTAGAATAAGCATGAGTATCATGTGAGAGATAGAGTATTGAAGGCTGTTTTCAGTTTTCTTTAGTGCAAGTGGAAGTCTGTTGGAGTTAATTCCCTAGAACCAAATTCTGTGTATTTTATGATAACCGGAATTTATGGTTTTGAATTTTAATAATATCATTATCACATCATTATTTTTCTACTGTGTAAAAAAGTATGGGATAATATCCTAAGAGTAGTTGTCACACTAAAAGGTCATAGCAGTTTCCCACTATGATGAGATTTCAAAACTACTACGACACTATTCTCAAATATACTTTCTATAGTTGGATGATATTATTTGATGGACATAAATGATATAGGCTATCATGGGTGGACACTAGTAATGATTTGAGGAACCTTTTTATGGTATACACCCTTGGAAATATCTGGTGTAAGATATTATGTGAACAAAAGCCTTAAGTAGGAAATCCACATTTATATATGTCCTTGGATGTTTCTATCCATGGACATGTGTATTGTTCCTTGTACTTTTATATCATTATTAATTAGTATTATGATTCTTGTACTCTGATTTATTTATCAAAATCGTGATGACAGATGTTTACAGCAATGTAGGATATGTTGGGTGTGTCACGAGTAATATTGTGTTGATGAATATTGTGATAAATGATTTTTCCCTTCTATTATTTAATAGAAGTTGATATCTTAGGACCTTTGATGTAAATAATATAGCGTAAATAAATCTATGGCCACTGTGTTTTATAGATAAGATCAATTTCTAAAAATTTAAAGAAAGAGACATCGAGCATATAGGTTGAGTGAACCAACATGCAACCTTCTTGATTACAGATATCATGGTAAAGAGATTATATTACTTATTTAGAATTTAAATGATGTATTATGTTATTGAGGCATTAACATCTTTCCATATGGGTACCTTGGCCTATTTCTAGAATCTATCATTGGTCTTTAGGCTGCTTCGACTAATGTCACTAAAAAAGAGGCCTATAGGGACACACACTAAGTGTATCAAGAATCCTAGTAGAATTATATATTATTATTTACTATTTAAAAAGTTTAATAAATATTATTCGTGAACATGGTTTAATAATTTTTAATTTTTAATTGATCTCATATATTTCATAACAAGTTATTCATGATAATATATAATGTGAGCAGAATATTTAACAAATATTTATTTTATTTTGAGTGAATATAATATTTATTTATTTATTAGAAAATAATGAAGTGATATTTATTTAATAAATAAGTACTCATTATTCAAGGCCTGATAAGTATTGTGTAGGAATGGGAGACCATGTTTAATGGTATGACGAGAAATAATAAATATTGAATATTATTTTATTAAATAAATTTAATTCAATTTTCAAGTTTAGAACATATTGATAAATAATAGTAACATTATTATTATTTGACAAGGGGTTTTCTTAAATAATAAATAAACAGTAAAGGTAACTTGTGAAATTATTTTATTTTAACCCCATAAATATATGAACCTAATAATATTATTTTCTTTGAGATCAAATTCATTTGTTTGGTTGTGAACAATGGATTTCGATAATCCTCTCGACCCTTAGAGAGATCCATTATCTAATAACGCCCCAAAGAACAGATAAAAGTATTTCTCTACCACCCACTCTCTTGTTAATAGAGATCAAGGAGAACACTTTGGAAGTGGTTCTCATAGTGATCAAAGGCAGATGACACAAGTGATAGGATCTATCATGCTATCACCCAAAGATTTCTATGATATTGTTCAGAGATTTTTGAAACACATGTGGATCACTGCTAGAAAAAAATCTTCTCTTAAATCCTACAACACATAACAAATATTTTTTAGATCCATTAATTAAGTAATAATTCCAATAATTTAATTATTTTATTAATTAAATTAATTATAAATTATATGTGATGATACTCTCTCTAGTTATGGAATTATATCCCTTGTCAGGTTTTCATTGGTTTAATTCTATTAATCATGATGTTTATCATTGTGTAAATCTATTATTGATCATCGATCATGATAAAAAATTAAATTTGGGAATCACCCAACACATTCTTATAATGTGCCCAAAAACGATAGCTTATATTGGATTACATATACACATATCATGCTATGATAGGTTTTGGTAGGTTCCCCATATCATTGTATACAGATTAATGATCTAGAAAGGATTGAAAATTCCTGATCGTGTGGGACCTATTCATTACTTATTAAGATGGGTTTTAATATTTCCTAACATGTTCTACCCATTCCCTTATTCCATGGGATGTGATGTAAGATTTCCCTAATTGGCTATGCTTAATTTAACCTCTAAAGATGTGTTTCTAGGATGCAAATTATAATACACACATCTAATCGTATATGTGTGTGTATATGTATACATGTGTGAAAATGTTAAAGGTATTGGTGTTCCTACCCATTAGGAATTACTTTTATTATCATCTCAAATACTGAGATGAGGCTCGAAGTTGGTATCAACCCTCCCAAAGAAGGGAATTATAATTTGTAGTTGATATCGATCTCCAATCTTCTCCACTATTGATATGGAACTTGAATTTTTTTATTGATTTCCAATGATTATTTATTATATCATTGTAAATGAATAGACATGTCATCCATACACATGTTATATCATTGTGTGATTTGAGGCACCATTTTTGGTTCTCTATTTAGTATGTATCCCACAACCCAAATAGACACCTTTTTGGACATGAAAGTTTGAAAATTAAAAATCATTCTCATTCAGTTATTCTATTAGATGATGAGGCATGTGGATTACTTATTGTGTATGAAATGGAGAGTATTAGATCCCCCAATCATGTTAGTACTAGTGGCATGA
The DNA here is from genome assembly GCA_963277665.1 of Viscum album. Taxonomy (NCBI): domain Eukaryota; kingdom Viridiplantae; phylum Streptophyta; class Magnoliopsida; order Santalales; family Viscaceae; genus Viscum; species Viscum album. The sequence continues at coordinate 1,444,360,649 of OY728145.1, read as the reverse complement.
GGGTTATTGAAGAACCTTAATGATGTTTTTTGAAAAATCTTTTGTATTTGTAGAAAACTAATCTTTTTAAAATAATGTTTTTTAAAAATTGGTTAATGTTTCTAAATGATTGAACCCAAACACAATGGGGTAGAAATTTTTTGTTTTTGTCAATTTTTTTCTCAGACGCAGAGGACCAAATTGAGCAGTGCTAAATATATAAGGTGTAATAATGGTGGAATATGGAAGTGATTTAAAGTTACTAATTCCACTAAATATGAGGAATTTAATAGAACTATAGCAAATAATGTTAATCATACAGAAGATGAGGTAGTTAATCAAACTAAATTTGAGGAAGATAATCCAACTGAAGCTGAGGATGTTAATCATACTGAAGCCGATGAAGTTAATCCGACCAAGGCTGGGGAAGTTAATAGAACTAATGATGAAAAAGTTAATCAAAATGAAGATGAGTAATTTAATAGGAATGATTTTTTTAAAACTAATAACATTGAAGATGATAAAGTTAATAAAAATAAATATGAGGAAGTTAATGGGAATGAAGATGAGAAATTTATTCAAACAGAAGCTGAGGAAGTTAATCAAACTAATGTTGAGGAAGTTAATCTGACTAAAGCAGGTGAAGTTAATCGGACTAAAGTTTAGTAAGTTAATCAGACTAAAGATGAGGACGTTAATTGAACTGAAGTTGATGAATTTAATCAGAGTGAGTAAAATTTAGTATGTTTTACAAGACTAATTTTTAAGAAATCTTGAGATGGATTGAAGTAGTCAAAGTTGAATTTTAAATGTAAATGGTTTTCAGACATTTTAAATTTGAGTAATTAGGAAATGTTTTTAAGTTTTATTCCATTACTAATTTGAATTTTCTATAAATAAAAGAACAATATGTTCATACCTTTCAACATTTTTACAAGATAACAAAAAGTAGAGCACTATAGAATTCATGTCAAAATTATCTTTCTGAATAAGGATCCCATTATAATATCATACTACTGAAAGTTTTCTTACCGGACTAGGGAAGATTGGAATGAGGAAGATTAGACTGAAGAAGATTAGACCGAGTAATTTAGAAGATTTTTGGAATTGAATTTTGAGAAAAGGATTCATCATAATGAGTGAATCAGAGTTAGGAAATCAGGCAAAGGGTCAATGGACTAAGGTTTTTGATAGAGTTTTAAGGAGTAAACATTTTTGTGACATTTTATTTTATGGTTCAATTGATTATAATATAACATTTTAAACTAATGCGAGTCATCATAATCATTTATATTGGGAGATAAAAGGTATCTAATAGGAGTTAACGCCAATTTTATTCACTTCTTCATAAAATTAAATTTCTATAGACCCATATGAGTTACTATGGCAAGGATTTAGGTTCTCTCACTGAGGTCAAACCTTTTAAATATCACACACTTTAATTTCTTTCCTTCTTTTTCATGAATGATTATTTACTAAAATATGATAAAATATAAACTTTTATATGATGTATGGGTTATGTTTTTAAAAGTAATGAGTGTTAAAAAAGTGACCAACTGACTCAATCCCCCCTTCTCAAATGTTATTATATCCTTTGTAACATCAATTGGTATTCGAGCTAAGGCTCCCTTGTTGAATCCATATCATGGATAATATCAATTCCATTAATAGTAGTATAATTACTACTTTTTATTGCCAAAATTATCCTGGTAGAAAAAATTGGATGATTCTTTATCTCCTATATCTTAGTATCAAAAAATTTTGTCCTTCTATAATTGGTTTCCCACATATTGAGAGAGATACCCCAATAATGATTGATGATAAAATAAATATTGAATCTGATTGAAAAGTTATATATGGGATTATTATGTCTATGTTAGAAAGTTTATATATGAAGGTGATGGATTTAAAAACATCAAAGATTTTGTGGGACAATATGTAATTTATTTTAAAGGGGATACAAATTTTATGAAATCAAAGATACAAATCTAGAGTAGTAAGTTTGAATACATAATATAGGAAGATAAATAACTATTGATGAATACTTCACTAGGGTAAATTAAATTTTTTGAAAAATCAGAGGATTTGGAGAAGTTATGGAAGACTCACCAATAGTGAAGAGCCTTATGAGAAAATTTATGGACATGTTTTATTCTAAAATTTCTTATTTAGATTATTAAAAATATTTATTTCTTGATGAACAACATAAATTTCTTATTTCTTATGAAATGAGAAAATATCTGATTTTCAAAAAGAATATAAAAGATGAAATTTATTTTGAAGCTATGAGAAATATGAAAACACGTGAAATTGAAGATATTGACCCTTGTTATTTAGAGGATCGAGAGGATGATGAGTTGAAAGATAAAATATGATATCTTATCTCCAAGAACTTTTTCATAGGAAGATGAAATTATAGAGGTAAACTTCCACTCAAATGTTTTGAGTGTGGTGGAATTAGGAAATTTTATATGGTATTTTATAATAATAATGTTCGAGAATAGCAAGATAATTCTGATGAAAATAATTGATGAAATATGTGGAAAAAAACTTCTAAAGAATAAAAGTAATCCAAAAAATCTTAAAATAACTCTATTGGGAACAACAAAAGTATGTTGAGTAAGAAAGCTGGATCCGACTCAACTTAAAACAATTCTTCGAAAGATTATGGTTTATAAAATGATATAGCAATCATTAAATTTTTTAGAAAATTAAAGACTCATAAAATAGTGAGTAATAAAGAGGTGAAGAATCTTACAAAGAGAATCAACATAGAATATAACTTTTTGTCTATATAGAACAAAAAAACTCTTAATAAACAAAATAGAATGATAAAGAAAGATGCCGGAAATGTTTTTGAAGGTGAAAAAGATTTTTTCAAGCAATAAAAATAATAAATCCAGGAGATATTAAGTTACAAACATAGAATTTTTCAATAAGGAAAATTATTGAATATCTCATTAATAAGCTGGAAGCGATGGAAGAAGAAGTTAAAAAGTTTAAATCAAAACATCTTTAGTCCTAAAGTACCTTAAGAAAGATGAGTTAAAACATCAACAAATATTAAAAAGTAAAATATGAGACTTCTCCTTATTAAGAGAAAGATAAAACCAAGAATCATGTGAAATCCTCACCCACCAAAAATAATGGTTCATATTTTTTTTTAACATTTTAGGTGATAAGAAAAGTGTTGGGAAAGTTTGGATGGATAAAGTATGCATGAAATCTATCACATGTACAAAAGTTGAAAAATCACTTTGAAGGAAATATGGTCCACAACCAGATTATATTTGATTTGGAATAAATTATCAACCTCAATACATTTTCAATATAAAAGACCTTACATTAATAGATAATCAATATTTTATGTTTTTTTGTTATAAAATCTATGGGTACAAGTCTAATAAGTGTTGGAATAACTTATGACTTTCTAGAAGAATGTTTTAATTGAGAGAAAAAATGGTGAAAGAATAATGAGTAACCTTCATAACCCACAGGAAGTTAGAAAAAAATATAAAGATGTGATAAAATTTCCAACATATAATCAATTTGAATGTCTTGAAAAAGTTTTTGAATGATGTTATTAGGCTTTTCATTATGTTCTAAGTTTTATGACACTCCTTCCAGAACACGTTTCTTATGGGATAATAGAAAAGGAAGTTGGAAATAATAAAGTTGAGGAAATAGATTTTATTCTTGATACATATTTGAATGAAAGTAAAAGGAATAACCATGTATACTTGATAGTGGTTGGTATTAACACATGAAAGTTAATATAAATATCCTGAAACATGCTGAAAAACATGATGGTGGGGCAGTTTCTTTTGTAAATGATAGTTACTTAAGAATTACCGACATAATAACTACTGATATATTACCTAAAAACTAAAAACAAAATGAAGTTCTATTTGTTGATAAACTCAAACATAACTTACTAAGTGTGATCCAACATTGTGATGATAGAAAAAAATTTCTTTCACAAAATAATCTTGTATCATTAGAAGTATTGAAGTTATAAAATTTGTATCCTAAGGAGAAAGAACCAGAAAAAATATTTTTTAGATTGTAGAACTTAACAATTCATGTTATCTAATTTCTTAAGATGAGAATACATTATGGCACCAAAGACATGGCCATCTTGGGCAGAAAATTGTGAACCAACTATCTAAAGTTGATGTTGTATAAAATTTTCCAGAATTGATAAAAAGATAAGAATTGTTTTTGTAATTTGTTAGAAAGGAAAGGAGACTAATGAAAGTCATAATAAAGTTGATAATCAACATAGCAGACTCATCGATATTATTTATTCTGACTTATGTGGTCCGATGAGACATTAATAAATAAAAGGTTATTTATACTTTCTGACATTTTTTATGATTTAACTCAAATGACTAACATCATTTTTATAATGAACAATTAAAAATACATTAAAATGTTTATATTATTCAGAACAGATTTTGTGAATGAAATGTGGGTTTACATAAAGAATTTGAGAATGGATAATGGTATAAAATTCACATGAAATAATTTTGAAACTTAAATGATCAAGCATGGAATAAATCTTTAGTATAGTACTCCACATATCCAACAAAAGAATCAAATAGGAAAAAGTAAGGATATAAGTTTGGTGGAAATGAGAATAATCATTTTATAAGAACATATAATTTGAATTTTATATTATTGATAAGCTATTAATATTGTTGTACATATTCAAAATAGATATTTATTGAGGTTATACTACAACATGACTCACTATGAAATAAGTTATAAAAAAACATTATTTAAATACTTCAAGGTTTTTCCATGTCAATGTTTTCTACAAATGAAATATTTAGATCTTGGAAGTTTGATGAGAAAGATGAAAAAGGAATATTTATGGTGGTATTCACCCAATATAATAATTTATAATTTTTGTAATTTTTTTTTAAAAAAATTTGGTGGATTCATATGATGTGACTATTATTGTAAATTCAAAAACAAGTTATTTATAATCTTAAGAAGGATATAATTAATGTTTCCAATGAAAGTGAGAATGATACAAAACGAACTTATCATGAATATGATGAATCATGTGAAGAGAAATTTGAACCTCGAAAAGAAACTTTTAAATTTATTACTTCTTACAAGAATGTTGAAATCGAAAACAACATTGGAAATAATAAGGCTTCAGTTCAGAGCATAAAAACATTAATATTAGAGAATCATAATTCACCCATCTAAAAAGATAAACCATAATCAGTTTTAGAAGATATTAAACAAAAATAATGGGTGGATGTTATGAATTAATAGTTGGATCGGATTGAGAAAAATGAAACATTATAACTTGTATCATATATGAATGGTAAAAATATTATTAGAACAAAATGGTTTTACAAAAAAATTGAATAATCATGGAGAATTTTCAATAAAAAAGTAAATTTTTCTATGTAAAGGATATGAATACATGGAAGGTGTGGATTTGTAAGAAACATTTTCCACAATTTCATGATTAGAAATTATTATTAAGTTTCTATAAGTAGCTTCACATCAAAATTAAAAAATTTATCAGATGGATGTGAATTCATTTTAATAAATAGAGAGATTGAGGAAGAAGTTTACATTGAACAACCTTGTGGTTTTCTACTTTATAATGATGAAAACAATGTTTTTAGAATAAATAAGGCCTTTTATGGGTTGAAACTATCCCCACATTCCTAGTATTCAAAAAATGATAATTGTTTGAGAATGATTAATTTTTCTAAAGGAATGGTTAATAGTAACATGTATGTGAAATAAGATAACTACAACACATTAATTATTATTGTGTATGTGGATGATATAATTTTTTATGGGGATGAAGATAAAGTTTCAGAATAATTTTCTGAGTAAATGAAGAAATATTTTCAAATGTCAATATTGGTATAATTAAATTTCATTCTTGGTTTACAAGTTCAACAAAAAGAAAATTACATTATATTATCTAAATAAAATTATGATAGGGAATTATTATATAAATTTTTGAATGGTAGAATTAAAATATGTTTCTACTCTTATTTTAGTGAGAAGAAAGTTGAGTAAAGATGAATCCAAAAAATGTGTGAATTAGAAAAAGTTTTGAAAGTTAATTGTAACACCCTCAGATTTTTATGAGATATTTTTTTCTTTGATGTCTTGTGTTATATGATATACCAAGATTGGATTGCTCTACATGAAACATAGACATATCTTGTAGTAAAATTAGCACTATGATTCACTTGTGTTATACATAATTTCAAGTTCTTTATAGATTTCAATTCATGCAAGACTGAGTTTAAGCGAAAAACAAAATATTATTATATTACTTTATATCATAGCCATTATAATTTTGAGTATGAAAATTATTTACTAAATTATGAAAATATGATATACACATGTATATATAATTAATTATTTTTATTATAAATTAGTTATAAATGAAAATAAAACCCTTTTTAAATAAAAGGAAATGTATTTCTGAAAAACTATTTAAATGAAAATAACTGAGTTTATAAAATAATAAATTCACTCCTGATGGATTTTATTAATGAAATATATATGTAATATATTCAATATAATGGTTAAAAATCATCTTATATGTTTTCTATACATGATATAAAAACAAATAAAATTTTTCAGATAAAAGTATTATTTTAAAAAAAATACAGTTTTAACACCTTTTGATAGTGTAAACATTTTTAATCTAATTTTAGCACCTTTTTATATTATATTTCAAAAAATAAACTTATTATTTTAAATAAGGATATAAAATTTTTCTTTGGAGGAATTATTGATATTTTTTGATAACTTTCTATTTTTGATGAATAGTAAAAATATCCTAAATTTTAATTGAAAACAACATCTTTCATCGAAATAATTTATATGGTTAAAATATATAATTGAATAGTTTTAAAGTATAAATAGAACATATTTTATCATTTAATATAATTTATTTCATTGGCATTGATTTTACATTGAATTTGGATATAAAGATATTTCAATCTTTTGCGGTGTTTTAACTTTTAAAACATGTTTTCTCATTCCAACAATGAGATTAAAATTAAATTAATTATTGAAAATTCTATATTTCTAAATTTAAAAAGTTGATTCCATATTTGGAGTCAGTATTTAAAAATTATTTAAATATATTCCTTTTATTTTTGGGAATTATTATTAAAAACATCATTAAATTTTTATTAATACGGTAAAAAGGTAAATCAGGCAATTAAAGGTAAAAATATATATTAAAAAACCCTTAATACAAGTCCTAATATCATTATATGAGTGTTTTTAGACCTAAATAATCCTTGGGTAGAAATGGTATCCTTTTTAAGCCACATTAATGAGGATATAACATTTTATATATTTTATTAAAATAAAAGTTAAATATGTCTTACTCAAATGTTAATAATAATATCATTTTTAATATAAGGTTATACAGAAGATAGGTTCGAATATAAATACTCATTTAAAAGATATATTTTATTTATTTACCTATATATTTTTTTTAATTTTTTGGATATAGATAATTACTTTAAAGTCTTATACAATGATAATGCAGAAATTATTTAATTTATGAAAAATCAATAAAATAAAATTATTTTAAATTATAATGGCCATTAAAATTCAAAAAAACATGACCCAATATTATTTTTAGATTATATAACTAATTTAATCATCTAAGGGTAGAGTTATAGACCATTTGGAACAATATGTAAATGATTATGACACTTATATTATTTTATCTAAAGTAGTGTTAAAGTTGTCACATTCATTTTTAATAAATATAACATTTTTAATACATGATTTTATAGAATATATATTATAATATAAATATTCATCTGAAATTTAGAATAATTATATTCACTAACATATTTTATTTCTAATTTTTACTCAAAATTATTTATATTAAAAAATTACACAAAACTAATGTAGTAATTATTTTATTAATGGAAATATCATATTAATGTTATTAAAAATAATAAATTAAATCTAATTTTGGTTAATTAAAATATCAAATTAATTTTAGAAATTACCTCGACCCCTTCTATAAATAATAAAATATGTCGCTCGAGGTTAAAATAATATCTTGATATTTTTAAAAATCTATTAAAAGAATAGTGTCAAAATTGATACTATTTATATTTTGTCAAAATAATGCATTCTTAAATTATTTTTAAAAATATAAAATTATTATTATATGATCTAAAAAATTATAAATATTTAATTTTTGGCATAATTGACATAATATTATTAAAAATTTAATTCTTTTAATATTGAATCATTTGATACCTTGGTTAAAATTGAAATAAAATAACTAAGGATTAATTAACACTATAATGTATAATTTTAAAGAAAAACATATATAAAATTTATTGGTTGTTGATATTACAACCTTATATCATCTCATATTATTAAATATGACATTTTAGTGGTTCTTGATAAATTTCCTAACATCATTTTGGGAATTGGCCTCGGAGTGACGACTTTTCCTCTCCCCTTGCACCGTTAGGTTTTCTCCTTCCGTTCTTCCTCCTTCCCCCTCCTACATGGTCTGATCCTGGTGTTTACGGCTGCATCCTAGATCATCCTCGATGGAGGTTTCCCCCGCGTGTGATGGCTTTGGATCTGGTGTTTCATCGTGCCTTGTGGCTTCGGGATCTGGATGCAGCTTCAGTTCATTCGTTGGTAGCTATGGTCCATGCAGAGTTGACTCTGTCTCTGCTGGCTTCGGGATATTTTACTGGCTTCGGTTTTCATCGGCTCTGTGTGATTTGGATTTGGGTTCCAGGTCGGTGCTTTCCATTCCAGATTTGGGTTCTTTTTGTGGCTTCGTGAGATCGATGTCGGTCTTGGTGTTCTTGTCGTCGGCTTCGGCACTCCCCTGTCCTCTGGATATTGTCGTGGTTTATGTGCGCGCGTCCCCAGATCCAGGTTTTTCTTTGACGGCTATGGATGGTTCCTACTTGGTTTTGAGATTCGGTCGTAGCTTCGGTATTCTTGGCTTTTGGATTCGCTATCCCCGCCCAACTTTTTCTCTGCCTGATGGCGGTCCTGGTATGCTTTGCTCTGCCCTGACTCAGATCTACTGGTTGGGGGGAGAACCTGCCTTTCATTTTCTCTGGATTCTTATGCTTCTGTACTTCTGTATATGGTGATTTTTTGTGGTATTTTGGTGATCTGTGGGTTGCTCTAGAAATCGTATCAAAGTTTTATGCGTTGATTTGGTGGATTCTTCCTTGCAGCCCTGATTCAGTGTCGCAGAATTGTGATTTTCTCTACTTTAATGGTTTGTTGTTCAATGGAGGGAAGTTTGTGATCTGGATGACTTCATGAACAGACTTTAGAGGTGGTTTTAGAGCTGGCGCTTCATCATTGCAGATCTTTTTTTGATTTGGTTGTTTGAGAGGGTATGGCGTCAGCCATTGGATCGGTCATGTGCTAGACACAGGACACTTGCTTGCCGATTACCCTTGAAATGGTGGAGAGCTTCTTCATGTTCAAATTTTTGGGGGGAGCAGGTCCATGAGGTCTTTCTAGTTTTTATTCTTTTTTCCTTCGACTGTATTGTCCTGTGTCCATGATGTCTTTGGGTTTCCACCCCCTTCACCCCTTAAAATGGGGAATTATCTTTTAATAAAAAATTTAAGGCCTTCAGGCCATTGGATGGATGGATGGTGTTTCTTGTATGTGGTTTGATTTCATTATAAATTAATATTTTTTGAATTTCTAAAGGTGCCCCCAATATCAATTATAAAAGGGAACCTCCTACCTCATTTATTCACAACTCATTGGGCCTTAATGATCAGACATACCCTACAAATTTTCCTTATAAACTTCCCTAGTCATATTCTATAGTTTCTGGTCATCTCAAAATATCCACTCTAGTGCCTGTAAGAGGATATCTAGAGGGAGCTCGCCAAAGAATATGTAATCTCCTTACCGAATCTCTCATGATAATGTATTCTTCTACTTCCTGTTTATATGTTATTTACATTATAATTTAATGAATCTAGTATTACCTATATTTTGAGATGTTATTTTTATTTTGGAACAACCATATTTTACCTTATACCCATCCTACGAAAAAACTAAATCACCATGCGTGCATACATATGACTTACTATATCCACGTCGTGGTGTAATCAGTTTTTTTACGACCACCATACTTGGATGGGTATAATGATGGAAATAATAACTATATATGATTATTTTAATAAGATATTAATTTTGGAACAACATCTATACCATTCACTTCCATAGCATTTCACAATTATAACTATATAATTGTAACCAAAACTTATTCGACAAAACATGCATAAGAAAATAAAGCAGTTTATACCTAATTAACAAGTAATATTAAAATTTTGTTAACAAACAGCTGATAATATGATTATATATGATATAATAAAAATTATTGTGATTGTGAAGTAATTAGGTGATATTATTTAAATCATTATATAGGAGTTTTAGATACGTATGAAGTCAATCAAACCTAAAGTAAGGTATAATTTCACAATCTTATTGTTATCTATGATTTTTTATACATAAGTATTTACTGTAGTATATTTATCATCCAAGTACATGTTTTCTATAAATATATTCCAAAATATTATTTCTATTCTTATACAATTTTTTTCAATTAAATTTTACCCATTGGTTAATTTTTATGAAAGAAATATTTTTTCATTTTCAATATGAGGTACTTTTTGACTTATCCGAAAAAAAGTACGAGAAGAATGTTTTATTTTAACATATACAACATGAAAAGATTCCTAAATTTTTATAACATATTATTTCCATGTATCTTCATTTAAAATATTTCATGTTTATTTGTAAATAGATTATTTTATTTTAAAATCGTATGGTATTTTGTGAAAAGAAAAAAACTTTTAAGAAGAAACTGTATTTTTATTAATAATTAATTTCATGTGTTCTGTCAAAATTATTTTCCATATAAGATGGAATTTTTTAATAGATTTAAGTTTCCATGTGTAATTTCCCTATTATTCATACGGTATGTTTTTTTATGTTGGAATTCTATTTATGAGATTACTTTTTAAAAAAAATATATTATGATGGAAGGATGTATAAGAAACCCATTTTGTTCCTTGGGTTATGCTATGATGAATGATTTATGTTCTTGTGGAACATGTAGGAATTATTTTAATATGAGTTGGGCGGGACCTATTCCTCTCACCAATTCATTGGGTAAATATTTATATCACATTAGATAGACATGGATGACCTTGCCCGCTAAGATAGTCTTGGGAGATAACCTTGACTACTAAGATTGTTATGGGAGTAAACCCTGACTACCATGATGGTTATGGGAGTGAACCATGACTACCATGATGGTATGGTGAGTGAAACCATATTACTTATATGGCCTTCGCAGCGATGCCTTAACTATTATAGAAATCATTTTTATATGCTTATATGTCTTCCAAAAATTCCTTGTTTTATTCATATATTACGATTTTTGGATTATTTTTTTTATTCTATTTTATTAATGTATTCAAAACTCTCAATAATTATCCCATGACTCATGATTTTGATATATTTTATACATGGTATGATTTTAAAAACGTTATGTTCAAGTTTTTGCATTTTTATGTTCATGTTTTGTTTGTTTACCCTTTATGAGCTTATGAACTCACCATTTTTATTTGTTTTATTTTCCCCAAGATATAAAGAAATGTTTTAGGTGGTCAAAATAAATGGGAAGATCACTATGGGAGATATTGAATATCATTCACAAAACTATAATAATGTGTTCCAAGTTTCCAATGGCACTAAACTAATATGTTCTTTGTACATCTGTTTGTGTAATGTATTAAGTATTTCATAAAAATAATGTGATATCAATGTACATACATCTTAGGATATTAGAGTTGGTATCAGAGCGAAGGTTTAGTCAACTTTTGAAACTAGTATGTGAAACCTTTAGTGATATATCTAGATATATTTCTATGGATATATATAAGGATTTCTTATGGATAAGTATAAGTATAGGTTACAATCCTAGAGTTTTTATGATAATAATAAATAACCTAGGATTAAACCTAATATATAATAGATTGAAATATTTTAAGTAATTTAACTTATGTGCTTTTAATATCAGATATGTATTTTTCACATGTTTGTTTTTGGTATTAGTCAATAACCAGAACTAGATAGAATATATTTAACATTGAATGTTTCAGATGAGGAATGTCTGAGAATTATAAAAATCGATTTCCTGGGTGGAAATTTCACAAATAGAATCAAGAATGTGGTCTGAGTATTGGTTATACTTCTGTAGATAAAGAGACTACAAATGATATGTGAAATGTATGCGATTTTCTTCTAGTATAGTTTAAATTAAACATAAGAATCATCATTTGATTGAATTTGAGGAACCTTAATACATGATACATATTTCATATTATAGGAATGTAGTATTATGGAATAAGTTGATGAAGCATGAGTGGTGGTTTAGGAATAAATTTAGATGAATGAAGTATTTATATTTTTGTATTAAAATATTATGTTATATAAATCCTGATATATATATATATATTAAAAAAATGTTTTCATTAAGGATTGAAAAGGATGTGTTAAATGTTATTAAAGATTTATAAAAGTGATGTTTTGATTAAGGGAAGGTAACCCTTAATGTGATCAAGATGTTTAAAAAATTGGCTTTATCTTGGATAAAGAGATGATTGATTTGGGATAAAGTAAATTGGATAGTATCAATGATCGTAGAACCAATTATTAATTTTTTTGAAAAACTAGTCTATGTCATCATGGATGATGTTTATAAATTCATGGATTTAAGGAATATATACAATTATATTTTCAATAAGGAAGCATTCATGTTTTCCATAATTATTTATAGTAATTTGGGTTATTACCATGACTTAATAGAATACATGATGAAGGTATTCACATGTTTGGAATGTGACCAACAAGATATGACTTATGATATATTGGGGATAAATGTCCAGAAGAGTTAGTGAACCATTTGTATAATGTTTTAGATTTCATCTTTATGAAGGATTTTAAGGTTATTAATTTATGTAATTTTAAATTCAAATTCAGATCATACTTGTGAGATTAAAGTATTATCTCACCATAGATGGATTTTATTCATATTTGATAACTGGTGCTATGCCTTTTGTTGTAAATACTGAAAAAATGACATATCAACCTATGTATGGATCCCATGATCCGTAAGTATTTTAGGAATTCTAAATTCAACATTATTTCATTAAATAATAGATGAAGTGGAAATTTTTCAAAGCATGACCAATGGTGATATTTTACTGAAATCAAGTAAGTATATCTTCTCATGAAAATTATTCAATATTAGGAAAATGGATCGTAATGTAAAATGGTGTCTTATTATCATCATCTTTATGATATACATGACCTATTTCATGCTTCTTTATTTTACAGTTTTGTGATTGTTAGCTTTCTCTGGATCACCCACTTTCTTGTGACCAGTGATCATTATTAATATCTATGATTATTTATGCTTTTCCTCCATGCCCAAATCATTACATATGTTCCCTTACATAGAGATTTAGTTATGATTTACTTTGGGTAACTGTTATTTTCAAAATATTTCTTTTAAAAATGAAGTTTTAGTCTTCGTTTTTACGATGTGAGTTTCTATGAAAAAACTTTCAAGTATCAAACTATCGATAACCCTAACAAATATGGAGGGAACAATTCATTTTAAGGGGGCATAATGTAACACCACAAGATTTTTATGAGATAGATTTTTTTTCTTTGACGTATTATGATATATACTACACCAAGAGTAGGTTACGCTGCCTGAAGTAATGACTTAGCTTATAGTGTATGCAAACCTATTCTTGAAACGTTTTACACACAATCTCAAATTCTTTTTATAGATTTCATTTCTTGTAAGACCGAGTTTGAGCGAACAAATTGATATTATTATGTTACATTATAACCTAACCATTATAATGGTGAATATGAATAGTATTAACTGAATTATTAAAATATTATTTACACATGTATATATAATTTTTTTTGAGAAATTAATTATAATTAAAAATAAAACCTTTTTTAAATAAAAGGAAATGTTTTTTTGAAAAACTACTTAAATTCAAATAAATGGGTTCATAAAATAATAAAATCACTCTTAGTATATTTTATTAATTAGATACATATGTAATATATTCAATATAATGTTTAAAAATTATCTAATATATTTTCTAAACATGATATAAGAAGAAATTAATTTTTTCAAGTAAAAGAATAATTTTTCAAAAAATGAAGTTTTACCGCCTTTTGATGGCACACCCATTTTAAATCTAATTTTTACCACTTTTTTATATTCTATTTATAAAAATAAACTTATTATTTAAAATTTGGATATAAAACTTTACTTAGGATGAAATTGTTTTATTTTTTTTTGATAACTTTCAAATTTTGAGGAAAAGTAAAAATATACTAAATTTTAATTGAAAAAAACTTATTTCACCAAAATAATTTATGTGGTTAAATTATATTACTGAATCGATTTAAAGAAAAAATATAATATATATTTACCATTTAATATAAATTAGATTATCAAAATTGATTTTACATTGAATTTAGATGTAAAACATTTCAATCTTTTCCAATGTTTTAGCTTTTAAATCTCATTTTTTCATTCTCACAATGAGATTAATTTTAAGTTTATTACTAAAACTAATATGTTTTGATTTTTAAATAAATTGATTCCATGTATGGAATAATTATGTCTTAATTATTTAAATAACTTCCATTTATTTTTGGGAATTACGAATAGTAACTTTAGTAGATTTTTATTAATATGGTAAAAAGGAAAATTAGTTAATTAAATGTAGAAATAATGTTATAAAATTACTCTAAATCTTTTAGTAATATCCCTGTATGAGTTTTTGTTAATCTAAATCATCCTTGGGTTGAAATTATATCCTTTGTAATCCACTTGAATGAGATTAGGACATTAAATATATTTTATTTAATAAAAAGTTAAATATTTGTTACTCAAATTTTAATAACTATATAATTTTTAAAAAAAGGTTATAAAGAAGAAAAGTTAGACTAAAATTTTCATTTTAAATCTAAAATGTTTTTATTTATCATAGTAATTTATTTTTAATTTTTTGGATATAAATAATTACATTAAAGGCTTTTACAATGATAACGCAAAAATTATTTAAATGATGAAAAACAAATTAAATAATATTAAAAAATGATAATGACCATTAAAAGTCACAAAAACTGGACCAAATCTTATTGGTCGAGTATATCTCAACCTTAATAATCAAATTTTCAAGCTATGGACCATTTAGAGCCACATGGAATAGATATGACCCTTATATTATTTTATCAAATGTAATGTTAAAGTTGTCACATTCTTATTATAATAAATATAATAATTTAAATATAGGCTTTTCAAGAAGATATATTCTACTATAAATATTCTACTGAAGTATAGAATAATTATATTCATTATTTTTTTTTATTTTTTATTTTCACTCAAAAAATATGTCTATTAAACAATTACACAAAACTAAGGTATCAGTCATTTTAGTAATGGAAATATCATACTCATGTTATTAAAAATATTAAAATAAATGTAATTTGGGATAAATAATATATCCAATTAATTTTATTGATAACCTTAACCCATTATGGAGATAATAAAATATTTTTTTAGTGGTTAAAACATTATCTTGATATTTTTAAAAATCCATTAAATGAATAGTGTCAAAATTGACACCATTGATATTTTGTCAAAATAATGTTTTCTAAAATTATTTAAAACCCCATAAAAAATTTAAAAAATGAAAATTAATTATTATATGGTCTAAAATTGTATAAATATTTTATTTATTTTATAATTTACGCAATATTAGTAAAAAAATCACTCTTTTAATATTGAAACATTTGTTACCTTGGTTAAAATTAAAATAGAATAACTAAGTGTTAATTAAAATTATAAGGTATAAATTGACATAAAAAATTGTCTAAAATTTATTGGGTGATTATATTACCACATTATCTCATCTAATCATAAAAAATATGAAATTTTTTAGGGTTTTTTATGTGGTTCTATTTTATTATAAATTAATATTTTTTGAAATTCCAAAGGTGCCCCCAACCTCAATTATAAAACAACACCTCCTCCAACATTTCTTAACAACTCATTTATCCTTAATGCTTGTCCATATCCAGATAATTTCACTTCTAAACATCCCCAATCACATTATATATGTTCTAATATTATCACAATACCATATATAGTTCCATTAATAGGAGATCTATTGGGAGGTCGTCCAAGAAGAGGTAATCTCCTTACCAACTCTCTCAAGATCATTTCTTCTTCTAATTACCATGACTATGTTCCTTCCATTATAATTTAATAAATATAGTATTACCTATATTCTGAGATGTTGTTATGATTGTGGAACAACCATATTCCTCCTTCTACCCATCTTATAAAGAACAAAATCAATATACATGCATACATACAACTTACCGCCTCCACACTCTGGTGTAATCTATTTTTTTACCACCACCTTACTTGGATGGGTATAATGATAGAAATAATAAATATATAAGATTTTTATAACTTGATATGGATTCACAATTATGGGAATGGTATCATAGCTTGTGCAAACGTACGACCTACACTCTCCATGATGCAATGTGATTCATTCTACATGATCTTCATTAAAGCATTATTATATAAATGTATATAATAAATAATTTGAATAAACAGGATATTAATATCATTATGGAAGTGATATAACTATATAATAAGAATCAGAACTTATTCGACAAAACATGTGCAAAAAAATAAAGCAGTTAATACCTGAATAATGATTAATATGGAAATGTTATAAAAAAACAGATGATAATATAATCATATATGATATCATTAAAATTGATTTGATTTTGGAATAATTCAATGAAATTATTTAAATAATTATACAATAGTTTCATACACATATAAAGGAAATTAGACCTAAGATAATGGATAATTTCACAATCTTATTATTATCAGGGATTGTTTAAATATATGTATTTACTATTGTATATTTAACATATATGTCCATTTTTTCAAAATATGAATTTCAAAATATTCTCTCTATTTTTATAAAATATTTTAAATTAAATTTTATACATTGTTTAATTTTTATTAAAGGATGCTTTTTTCGTTTTCGGAACAAGATAATTTTTGACTTATTCGACAAAAGTATGAGTATAATGTTTTATTTTAACTGATATGTCTTGAATGGATTTTATGTTTTTATAAAACCATAGTTACATGAAGATTCATTTACATTATTTAAAGGTTATTTTCAGTGGAATTATTTTCTTTTTAAATTGTATGAAATTTTGGTGAAAATATAATGTTTTTTAAGAAGAAAGGATATTTTTCTCAGTAATTAATTTTTAGTGTTTTATCAAAATTATTTTCCATATAATATGGACTTATTTAATAGAATTATGTTTACAAGTGTACTATTCCTATTATTCCTATGGTTTGATTGTGTTTATGATGGAATTTTATTTATGAGATTCATTTGTTTTACATGGATTATGCCATGATGGAAGGATGTTTAAGAAACCCATTTTGTTCCTTAGTTTATGATCTTATGAATGATTTATGTTTTTGACGCACACAAAAAAATATTTCATTATGATAAGGCTGGGACCTATATATCCCTCCAATTAATTATGTAAATATTTATATCTCGTGAGATAGACATGGAGGACCTTGTCTGCTAATATGGTCTTGGGAGTAAACCTTAACTACTAAGATGGTAGTGGGAGTAAACCATGACTACCAAGATAGACAAGGGAGTGAACCATGACTACCAAGATTATTTGGGGAGTGAACCCATACTACTAAGATTTCCTTGGAAATGATTCCGTAACTACTATGGAAATCATTTTTTATATGCTTATATGGCTGCCAAAAATTCCATGTTTTATTCTTATGTTTTCATTTCATGGATTATATCATTTATTCCATTTTATTAATGTCTTATGAACTGTCAATATTTATCACATGACTCAAGATTATGATATCTATTATACATGGTATGATATTCTAAAGTTATTTTCATGTTTTTACATTATTATGTTCATGTTTTGTGTTTTACCCTTACTAAGAATATGTGCTCACCCTTTTGATATGTTTTATTTTCCCTGGGATATAAAGAAAGGTTTTAGGTAGGAAAACTAAAGTCGAAGATCATTGTGGGAGATATTTAAGATTTTTCACTAAATGAGAAGAATGTGTTCCATGTTTCCAAAGGCACTATACTAATATGGTTATTGGGAATATATTTGTGTAATGTATTAAGTATTGCAAAAAAGTAATGTAATATTAATGTACGTCAATCTTGGGATGTTACACTAATAGGAAGTCTTCATTATCACATAGCCTCAATACCTAATATTGTTTATGTTATAACTTTGTCTACTAGGTATTAATGTAATATAAACGAACCTCATATCTTGAAAGAAAATAAAATTATAATATATTTTAATGGAACATAATCATAAATTATTTTATAAAAAAAATTTATGGAATAAAAAGTCATGCTTATACTAATTATAATTGGTATGGAGATTGTAATGATAGAAAATCAACTTATGGGGGAACATTTTTCTCAGGAGAATGTTGTGTGAGTTGGATGGTAAGAAAAAAGTTCAGTGAATTTGAACATAATGAAATTAGAGTATATTGTAGCTACTTAGGCTCATACTAAAATGATATAGATGAAAGTTCAGTTGGAAGTCTTGAAAGTGGATATTTCCAAACTATAGAAGATTATTTTTGATAACCAAGTGGAATTTATCCTTCTAAAAATCATATTCCAAACTTAAGATAAAAACAACTTGATATAGAGTTTCACTTTATAAAATAGAATGTTGTTGTGAGTGATGTTTTTCTGGAATATTTATGAACAAAGTATCAAATTTCTAATATCTTCTCAAATACTATATCGAAAGAGAGTTTTGTGGAATTGAGGTTGAAAATTCATATTCAGCCTCCTTCAATGACTTTATAGAACTCAAAGTGAATTCCCCCACTATGTTTCTTATTATGTTGAAAAAGAGGGAGAAAAAGTAAAAACTTTGTACCCTTTAAGAAGTTTTTACTTTTCATTCTTTTATGAATTAGAAGTTGTGGTTAACAGATAATGGTTGGAGGAAAAGAAAAGTGAGTAAAAAATAAAAGTGACAAGAGATAAATGTGAGGGATAGTTTACCTTGCACATGATCCTCGACCTAGTTGGTGAGGACTCCTTAAGTTCATCCAAGAGACCCGGGATCAAATCCAGGTGGGGGATAATTTCCAGGTTGCTGTAGAAGTACTATAGTAGGAACTGTAGCAATTATTGTAGTAGGCAATGTAGAAACTGGGAATATTTCTCCATTTGGGCCTTTGAGCCACCGATTTGATCTTTGAGACCTTTAAGGCCTTAGGGCCATCCATACCTTCAAGTCAGTAAGGCCTTTGGGCCACCTCAATGCCTTTGGGACACCTTAAGTGCAGATAAAAACTGGACAACCTACAAGGAACAGACTTCAGAAGGAGGAAGAGCAAGGGGCTTTCACCATAGCAGAAGCTAAACAGATTGCAATAATGAGAGGGTATGGCACCTGCCATTAGGAAAAGCATGTGCATGCATGAGAAAGCCTAACCGAACAACCATGCAAAGTTGGAGAGAAGATTTCACGATTAAGATGCTGGGGAGGAGCAGTTCCATGTAGTTAGTATGGGTTGCATGTAATGTTTGAAGCCTATGGGCAATGAATTTCTCTAAGGTCTATGGGCCATGAAATACATTTGCCTATGGGCCTTTTAAGGGATCCACCTCACCCCTTTAAATGTGTATTATCAAAAATCAATAAAAAATAAAAGCCTTCAAGCCATTAGAGAGGGATAGTTCACCTTAATATAGCTTCAAAATATTCTTATCACTGAGGGATGTAATTCCTTTAAAAAAATTACTTTATCTGGTAGTGTGGTCTCAGGATACTCACTTTTGAGAAATGATGTGTTTTCTTAAAAGTCAAAAAAACATGATCTATTTAAGAAAGGTGGATTGTAAAATATTTAAACAAAAGTTGTCAAACAAATCCAAAGGTGGATATTGAAAAACCTTTGTCATGTTATTTTAACAATTTTTTTATATTTTTTGACAACTAATATTTTTCAAAAGAATGTTTTTCAAAAATTTGTGAATGTTTTTGAATTATCTAACCCAAACACAGAGGGGAAGAAATGTTTTGTTCTTTTAATGTTAGTTTTGCAGATGTAGAGGATCATACATGGTAGTACAAGATATAGAATGTTTAAGAAAGATGGAATCTGAATGTTTATTAAAGTTGTTAATCTGAATGAAACTGGAAAAGTTAATTAGATTGAAACTCAAGAAGTTAATCAGACTGAAGAAGAATAATTTAATTAGATTTAATTTGAGGAAGATAAGTTGACTGAAGGTGAAGAAGTTAATCATGCTGATGTTGGGGAAGTTAATCATACTAAAGAAGCATATGTTAATCAGAATGAAACTATGGATGTTTATAAAACTAAATTTGAGAAAGTTAATAAGATTTAAGTTGAAAATTTTAATCAAATTTAATCTGGGGAAGTTAATCAAACTGAATCTAGGGAAGTTAATCATACTGAATATGGGGATGTTCATCATATGGAATCTGAGGAAGTTAATCAAACTAATGCTGAGGAAGTTAATATGACAGAATCTGGGAAGATAATCATATTGAAGCTAAGGAAGTTAATCGGACTGAAGAAACATTAATATGTTTGAGAAGACTGATTTTGAAGAAATCATGATAAGGTTTGAAGTAGTCAAAGTATAAGTTTAAATGTGAGTGTTTTTCATAGATTTAAAATTTGAGTAAGTGGGAAAAGTTTATAATTTCCCGCCCTTGATATTATGAGTAGCCTATAAATTGAAGCATAAAAAATTAATGGATTAAAAAAATTTCACCATATATGAAAAGGAGAATCACTATAGAATTAATTTCAAAGTTATATTTCTAGACAAATATCCCAGTAGAAGATCAGAAAGCTGAATATTTTCATATCGGACTTAGGAAGATCAGACTGAGGATGATCGGACTATAGAAAATCAGACTGAGGATGATCAGGTTGAGCAGTTGAACAGAGTTTGAGAAGTACAGTTTGAGAAAATATTTCATCATAATTAGTCTATCATAATGAGTCTATCAGATAGAGGAAATTGAACCTAGGGTTATAGTACTAAGGTTTTGGATAGAGTTTTTAGGAGAAAATTTTTTTGTGGTCTTTTATATTATGGCTAAATATTTTGTAAGAAAACATTTTAAACATAGGAGAGCTAGTATATCATTCTTGTCAGGATATATATGTTGTATAATGGGAGTTATAAAACGTTGTATTCACTTATACATAATTGTGAATTTATATAGACCCACATGAGTGGATATAGAATATATATAGGTAATCACATTGAGACTGAACCTTGTAAATTTTATGTGATTTACTTACTTCACTACTTTTTCTTTCATGATTATTTACTAAAATATGATAAGTATATAAAATTTAATAGGTTGTAAGGGTTATTTCTTCAAATGTATTAATAGTTAAAAAAGTGTACAACTGATTCAACCCCCCTTCTCAATTGTTATTCAATCCTTTGGAACTTTAGTTATGTTGAATTTGGTGCCCTATAACCAAATAATTTATAATTTATATTTACATTATATTCACATATTTAAATATTAATAAAATCTATATCATATATTGATTTTTCTTCTGTGTAAAATCCTTTTGATAATGTCCTAGAATATCCATTCCATTGAAAAGTTCATAGAAATTATCCACTATTATGAGGACCTTAAAATTACATGATAATATTCTAAAATATTATTCTACTATTGGATAAAATTATATAATGGGACACATTGTATATTGGTCGCCAGGTGCCAGTATGCATAAGTAGATGCAACTTTATATCATGAAGTTCATAATTGGTAATCTCCAAGATGGAAGATAATGATAACAAACCTTCCTATAAAAAATAAACATGTTTATGTGTCATTGTTCATTTCTATCTGAAAACATGGGAAATGATCATTTGTATTTACGATTATTATTAATAAAAGTCATATGGCATGAACTTTGAGGTGTTGTTTTATAAACTATGACGAGAAATGATCACAATGAAGTTGGGTATTTTGGGTGTGTCCTGAATGATATGTTATTATTGAATAATTCAAGGGATGATTTTCCCATCCATATTTGTAGAAGTTTATATCTCAACCCTTTTATTGAAATGTAACTGTCTCATTAAATTCCATTTCCATGGTGTAATAATGTGTTTATTTTAGATAGTAAAATAAAGGAATATCAAGAATATATGTTGATGAAACAAGTGTGAAACCCTCCTGATGAGATATCATGACAAAGTGATTATATTAAAAATTGAATGTTCATATTTCATTTTTATCATTGAGAAATATCCTCTTCCTTTATGGGTTCCTTGATTCATTTCTAGATAGTAATCTGGAACTTTAGGAAAGCTTTCCTAACGAGACTAAGGAAGAGTCCTATAAGGTCACACAAAAAGTGTTTACTTTGATATCTGTTAAATATTATATTTAATAGGTTTAATAAATATTATTCACCAGAACAAGATGAAATATTTATTGAGGATTTACTAAATGATCACAAATATTAAATAACTTTGCATTCCCAAAGGTAGTTATTTAATTACATGAGTATATAAAATATTTTTTTTATCTATTTCTATTCAAAAGGTAAAAATAAATATTTACTCATTAGTGAATAATATTTTAAATTAAAAAATATAAAAATAATTATTGTATTCCCCATATTGTGAATATAATATTTATTTATTTATTTAATGCATAATATTTATCTCTTGTTATTCCCAAGGTAATAAATAATTTATTTAATTAAATAAATATTAAAATAAATATTTTATTTTCTAGACCAGAAATGTAATGTTTATTTAGGAATTCAATAAATTTAAATAGGGATGAGAAGGGTATTTATATTTATCTCTCTCATGATAGAGGAACCCTAGCAGGTGGCGCGAGCCCTGTGGATGGTGACGATGGATTCTCCACCCGTCCTTCCCTCTTTGCATAGGGGGAATGATCTACTGGTCTTCTCCCCCTTTACCAACCCTACCCTTCTCCCAGATTTCCCACACATCCATCTCATTCTGGAGGTCGCTACGTTTTTACCTTAGATCCCAAACTCCCCTTTTCCCTCTAGGAGTTCTACGAGTCATCGTCTCTCCTCACATTTTCTCTAGTGGATCACTTCAGTCATTAGTTCCCATTACATGAAAACATTGTAAATTTCATCAATGATGCATAGTTTTGATGGATAGATCCATCGTGGGGTTGTTTGACCCCTGTCATTATTTTATTTTCTTCACTTGTGTAGAAGATTTAACCTCCACCTAGTCCATGGGATAGTTCTCATTTGAAGGTTTGTAATTTTTATTTTACAAATGGGATTATGATTTTAATTGGAAGAAAGATCCCCCTTACATAGGGATCTAGGTAATCTTTCCATTCTTTACCCTACCATTTTAAAATCCCTCTATTCCTCAAATACCCAGTAACCCCATAGAATGTTTTCTGTATTTTTATGATTGGTCAATATCTTAATTTCATCGCATTTTCCTTCAAATTTACATGGAAGTGGACGTATCCAAGCCTCCAGTTGATTCTATGTAGATTGAGGTGGGATAGAAGTTCAAATGAAAAAAACAATGTTGTTTCAGACCTGGTTCAATTTTTTTGTGTCATGTTTTTGTTTGTTCCACATGCAACAACTGTGCTGCTTTCGTTCGACGCAAGGTGAGATGAAATTTTATTTCATGGATACATGCAATTATGGTAAAGTAATAACCCTCTACATCTCTTCTATGAATGTCAGTAATTATTCTAATGATCTTAGACCTGTTTCTTATGATGTAGAGATCACCGATATTTAAATAGTGAGATCTTCTCCCAGTGTTTTTGGGAAAAACAACAAAGGGAGGATTTGGCCCCCTTTATAGCTCACAGCACTAACTCTGGTTGTTTGATTGGAGGGGAAAATCGGTTAGTAGCATCCTCCAAGTCAGTGGAAAAGGATTAGATACTTAATTAAGTGGTACTTCTATCTTAGTATCCTTCTTTAGATTTGGGTAAAATGTTCTGACATGTTATCTGTACCTCAAGGTAATGGCTCTCAAGCTGGAATTCATCCAGTGTAATTTGAGATAGTCCACCTCAAGCAAACTAGACTTAGAGTTCTTGCCTATAATGATTCATTGATTAGAATCTTATCATCCTATGATTTTGGTGCTATGAAGAAGTTGATTCTATGATTTGATGTTATTAATAGGTTCTCAATGTTAGGAGGTGAGAACATGGGAAATATCGATGTTGAAGGTTTGGAATCAACAAAATTTAAAAGTAAAAAAAGGTTGGTCCTTTAAAGGGAGAAATGGATGTTTCCAAAGACATGTTGTATACTGACCAAAAACCTTTCGAGAGACCTGCTGCATTTTAGGTTCTTAAAGGTACCAAAAAAAATCCATTTCAAACTCTTTTGAGTGTGAAGAGGCCTCTCAATCCAGACTTATTCTTCTTTTAGGTAAAAAAATTCAAGAGGACTTGACTTGGGACACTACCTTATTAAAAAATCCAAGAAAATCATAAGAAAAAAATAACTATTACTCCCAACCCAAAATGTTCACTACTAGTTTGGTGAGAAAAAAACAAATTCTAATGCCTTGTGAAGAGACCCCCAGTAAAAATTTGGATGGATTCACAATGAGAGTGGAGAGGATAGGTAAACCAGAACCCAAATGTCAGAAAAGTGAGGTTACCATGGATTTATCTCTTACAAAGAATGATGGTTTTGTTTTCATTTTAGATAAGTCCCAATTAAATCATAGAGATGGAGGTGTTAATTCAATGGAATATCTATGAATGGTTTCTTATAAATTATAGATTCTTATTCACTCCAAAGAAAATATGGAGGTAGAAGTTATGAAAGTAAATAAAACAGAGTAGGAAGCTAATAAAATGAATAAAAGAATGATTCAGATAAATATTAATATTGAAAAAACATCATGGATCAATTCCCAAGACCAAATCCTAATTCATGACTGCAATGAGAGTAAGATTATCATAAAATGTTACATTAATGTTTAGGACAAAATAACAATATTATTTGAGAAAATTTTCAAAGATCAACTAGAGAGGAATGACTTTCCCTTTCAACAGATTCTTCAAAAGGTACCTAGCAATAATTTGATTAAATTTTTCTTGAAAAAAGTGGTGATGTATTATAAATTATAACTTCCTATTATTGGGTGTTAAATGTTATGGTTCTCACTCAACGCTTCAAAATATTTTTCCTTAATAGAAATTTAATTTTTAGTTAAGGAGGATGATCGGTCCGAGATATAAGTCTAGTGATAAATATTTATTTACCAGACTATAAAAAATATTTATCATTGAATGAATTAGAATTAAATATTGAATAAAATACTAATAATAATAATATTTTACATGGCATGGAGTTCCTTTTGTGTTGTATATATTATTATGGGCCTTTGTGAAATTAATTAATATGAAACCCCAACCCAATATCATAAATAGACTCTTACACGAATTGTGAGGGGTTGGTCATTGTTCACAACATTCACCTCCCTTGAAGATTATCACTCAAAAAATGTATCTATGGTTTTCTATCAATATCAGGAGATTATATCATCCTACATCCTTTCCTCTTAATCTGAAAAGATCATGAGAGATTCCATTAAGCATGAAGGAATCTCTTGTGATTAAGGGAGCGATGTAAGATAAATGTTACCACCATAATAGCACCAAAAGTACCATTGAATACATTCCAAGATCAAAGGAGCACATATAGACCATAACTATAAGGGATATACTTTGGGTTATCATTAACACAATATAAATACAATTGAACAAACTTCAAATGATCAACACATACTTCAAAGAAGAATTCAAGACCAAGGAATTTCTTCATGCTATTAAATTAATTATAAATTGACATGAAAAAAGATCCTCTATTTGGTTCTAAAAAATGTGTTAATATTCACTATTAATGGAATTAATCTTCATAAAATTGTGAATGGTCTGTTGAATTTGACAAAACCCAAGTCGGTCATAGACCCACCAGATGCTATTGCTTCATCTAAAACCATCATGTGGTGTTAGATAACACACATTCAATTTATAATTATTTATTATTTTTTGATCTTTTACATATGTATAAGTTACACTACTATAGATACAGGCTTTATAGGTTCTATAAATTGATTTCATTATTACTAAAAAAGTGCTAATATTGTAAGTGTCATTAAAAGTCAATGACTTTTATTTGTGCTAAAAATAACAATAAACAATCTCCCTTCTTCAGGGATAAAAACAACTTGATTATGAGGGCCATTAATCGATGATTATTTTATCACTGATAAAGGGAAATTTTATTAGTTCAACTTCTATCACTGATAAAAATATCTTTTATCAGTGATATAAATAACATTCACAAATACCAAGATGCATCACTGTACCACCATCAAAAAATATATAATTTAACTTTAATTAAATTTATATCATAATACAACAACAAAATTATAAATTTATTAAAAAAACTCAAAAATTGGTATATATAATTACATTGATATTTATAATTTATAACAAATATCTACAAATTAAAAAACATTAATGTTTTATTGTCTTTATATCTCCTCTCAAAAGATGACGGAAGTTACTTGTTTCCGAAAATCCACACCAACTCAAAAGAAAGAGTATACTTGTATTATAAAAAAAATTATTACATTAATAATAATATAAATAAATAAATTAAACATAAATATGATATAATGCATTAATAAATGTCACTTTTAAAATAAAAACATCTGATTTGAGTCGACTGGGGATACAGTGAGTCAGATTAATGCATGGTTGATTCCAATACATCCAAAATGTTTTATGGATCATTTTACTAAAATATCGAGAAATTATGAGCATATTTTCCTAGTTTTGAGTATGTGACCCATGTTTTTAACTAAAATATCAATTTTAAATACAAACATACACTTTGAGTCCTACGAGACACACCATGTGTTAGATTGACATGTAGATGATTCCTAAACATAAAATATAATTTATGGATCAGTTTCCTAAAATATTAAGACTATAAAGTGTTTTTCTCAGTTTTCAATGAGTGACACGTTTTTAACCAAAAAATCATTTTTAATAGGAAAACATGCATTTTAAGACATAAAAATCACATTGTGTATCATATTCATATGTGCATAATTCTTACAGTCACAAATGATTTATGGATCATTTTTCGAACATATCAAGACCCTATGAGTGAATTTTCTTGGTTTATAGTGACTGAAACATATTTTTAACTAAATTGTCAATTTGATTTTGAAAACATGGATTTCATGTCATACTAGTCACACCATGTTTGAGATTGATTCATGGAATATTCCTACATATCATAAATTACTTGTTTATAATTTTCTTAAAGTATCAAAATAATATGAATTTTTTTTCTTAGTTTTGAGTTTGTCACATTTCTTTTGAAATAAAATATCAAGTTTAAATAAAAATAGAGACTATGAGTCATGTAGGTCACACAACATTTCTGATTGACACATGGTTGATTCCTAAACAAAAAAAATACTTATGGATCGTTTTCCTAAAGTTTCAAGACAATATAAGTGTGTTTTATTGGTTTTTTGTGAGTATCACTTTTTTAACTAAAATGTAATTTTTAAACTAAAGACACACACTTTGATTCATACTAGGACCATCATGTATCAAATTGATGTGACACTAATTACTACTCATCAAAAATGATATATGGATCTTTTATTAAAATACAAATATAATCTAAGTGTTTTTTCTTTTTTTAGTGAGTTGAATGTTTTTAACTAAATATTCATTTTTAAACTGAAAACATTCACTTTGAGCCATATCAGTCATACTGTGCAACAGATTGAAAAGTTGATAATTCATACACATAAAAAATTATTTATGGATCATTTTTATAATATATTAAGACAATTTTAGTGTGTCTACTCATTTTTAAGTGATTGGTGCACATTTTTAACTAGAATGTCACTTCTAAACTGTAAACACACATTTCCAGTCATACCAGTCACATTGTGTATTTTATTTAGGTGAGGATGATTCCTGCACATCAAAAATGTCTTATGGATTATTTTATTAAAGTGTTAAAACAATATGAATTTTCTTTTGAGTATGTCTCATGTCTTTTGAACTAAACTGTTGATTTTAAATAAAAATATTCCCTTTTAGTAATATCAATAAAATATTGTGATTGATTGACATGTGTTTGATTCCAACATGTCAAAAATGTCTTTTGGATAATATTACAAAAGTATCAAGACATTCCAATTTTTTTTCTTGTTTTATTTGTGAGTATAACATGTTTTTAACTAAAATTTCATTTTTAAACTTAAAAAACACACTTTGAGACATATCTATCACATAATATATTGGTAGATGTGATGCTGATATCAACCCATCAAAAATAATTTATGGATCATTTTCCTAAAATATCAAAACAATCTTAGTTTTTTTTTGTTTTTAGAGAGTGTCTCATTTTATCTAAATGTTCCTTTTAAACTGAAAACACCCACATTATGCCATACCATTTACACCATGTATCATACTGATGTGAGACTAATTGATAAAAAATAAAAAATAATCTTAGATAATTTTAATAAATTATTAAAATAATTTGAATGTTCTTACTAACTTTTTAGTTAGTGATGCATGTTTTTAACTAAAATGTCACTTTTAAACCGAAAACACACACATCAAGTCATAATAGTTACACTATGAATCATATTGACGTGAGACTGAATTCTAAACATCAAAAATAACTTATGGATCATTATCTTAATGTATCAAAATAATATGAATGTGTTTTTTTTATTTTGAGTATGTCATGTGTCTTTTGATGTTAATTCTCAATTTTAAATAAAAACAGGCACTTTGAGTCATATTGGCCACAATGTGATTCCGATTAATGTGAATTTGATTCATACACATAAACAATTCATTATGTATCATTATAATAAATTATTAAGACTATAAAAGTTTTTTTATTTTTTCTAGTGACTGACACATGTTTTCATCAAGAATGGCATTTTTAAACTGAAAACATGCACTTTGAGTCATACCAATCACACCAGGAATCAAATTAACGTGTGATTTATTTCTACTCATAAAAAATGACTTATGTTTCATTTTTATAAAATATGAATAGGATTTGTGTCTTTTTTTTGTTTTCATTGAGTGTTGTTTCCAACTAAAATGTTATTTGAAGTTGAAAACACACACTTTGATTCATATGGGTCACACCATGTATCATATTGACATGTGACTGATTGATAAATTTCACAAATGAATTATGGATTATTTTCATAAATTATCGAAAATAGTCTAAATTAATTTTATCGTTTTATAGGGAGAAACCCATGTTTTAACTAAAATGTTTCTTTTAAATAAAAAATACACACTTCATGGAAAATTAATAACACCAAGTATTGGATTTAGATGAGACTGATTCCTACATGTCAAAAATGATTAATGGATTATTTTCCTAAATTATTAAGAAAATACAAGTGTCTTTGATTTTTTTTTGAGTACGTTACACATCTTTTGAACTAAAATGTCAGTTTTAATCTAAAAACACACCCTTTGAGTCATAACGTCAACACTGTGTATCAGATTAATATGTTCCTGATTCTTAGACATCAAAAATGACTTATGGATCATTTTTATAAAGTATCATGACAAAATAATTGTGTCTTATTATTTGTGATCATGTAGAGTGTGTTTTTTACTAAAATATTTATTTTAAATATAAACACACCATTTCAATCATACTAACCACATCGTGTGTCAACATGATGTGAAGATTATTTATGAATGTTACAAATGACTTATAGTTTATTTTTCCTAAATTATTAACACAATATGAGTTCATTTTCATGGTTTTCATTCAATGATTCACGTTTCTAAATAAAATGATGCTTTTAAAACTAAAACATTCACTTTGAGTAATACTAGTAACATTGTGTATCAAATTAACAAGAAGGTGATTCCTACACATCATAAATGACTTAGGGATCATTTTACTAATGTGTCAAGACAATATGATCATGTTGTCACAATTTTGATTAAGTTAAGTTTTATTTGAATTAAAATATCAATTTTAAATAAAAACATATACTTTTAGTAATAACGGGCACATTGTGTGTTAGATTGATGCACGAATAATTATTATAAGTCAAAAATGACTTATGGATTTGTTCCTAAATTATTAAGGAACCAATTGTATTTTATCAGTTTTTAGTAAATGAAACATGTTTTGAACAGAAAAATTACTTTTTAGCAAAAAACATACACTTTGGGTCAGACCATGAACATCGTGTGTTGTATTTATGTTCATTTGATTATTACATGTCAAAAATAATATATGGATCATTATACTAATAAATCAAGAGAATACAAGAATTTTTGCTCAATTTTGTGTATATAACACATGTTTTGAATTAAAATTTTTCCTTTAAAATAAAACATACAATTTCCATCATACTAGGAACATAGCATATCATACTAACATGTTTCTTATTATTACACATTAAAAATGACTTATGGATCATTTTCATAATATATAATGATAATATAATCTTGTTTTAATTAAACTGTCATTTTAAACTAAAAACATGCACTTCGAGTCATACTGGACACATCATGTGTTAAATTGAAAAGTGGTTGATTTATACATATCAAAAATGGAATATTTATTATTTTCTTAAAGTATCAATATTATATGAGTTTTTTTCATATTTTTCAGCGACTGAAACATTTATTGAACTAAAATTTCACTTTAAACAAAAAACATGCACTTCAATTCATACCGGCCATATTGATTGTCATATTGACATGAAGTTTATTCTTAAATGTCACATATTATTAAAAGTTCATTTTAAAAGAGAATAAATATAATTTAAGCATATTTGTTTTTTATTCAGTGAGAAATTCATGTTTTGAAGTAAAATGTCTCTTTTAAATAAAAAATACAATTTAAATAATTTTAGACACATTTTTTGATAGATTGATCTACGGATAAATCCTATATATCAAAAATAAATTTTGGATTTCCATACTAAATAATAATGATAATATGATTGTGTTTTATTAGTTTTTAGTGAGTAATTTGTTTTTTGAACTAGAATGTCACTTAAAATTAAAATCATGTACTTTTAATCATACTGATGACACAGTGTGTCATATTGACATGAAAGTAATTCATACACATCAAAAATAACTTATGGATCATTTTCATAAATTATCACTATAAAATAAGTGTGTTTTATTAGTTTAAATTGTGTGGTATGTGTTTTGAAATAATATTTTACTTTTAAACTAAAAAAAATTTACTTTGAGTCATAGTACACCATATTCCAAATTGATATATAGTTGATTTATGCACATCACTAATTACTTGGGATCATTTTCCTAATGTATCGAGATAATACAAGCATGTTTGATTAGTTTTTAGTGGTTGATTCACATTTTTAACTAAAATGTCATTTGTAAACTGAAAAAACGCACGTTGAGTCATTAATAAACTGAAAATACACATTAATAAACATAAAAAGATAAAATAAAGAACAAATAACTCTATAAAGAGTAAAAATAGTATCTAATTGAAACATAATAATTGAAGATTTTATCAAGAATTAATTTTTCACTAATCATTTTGTGCTATTTATAGAGAGAAATGTTGTTGGAGAAAATTCAATTATCAATAAAGTCATTTCTTTATGATCACTATGAAAATTAATGAAATAAATAATAGATAAAATGATATGAAAATTAAATAAAATAGAATTAGTTGAAATGAAGAGAAAATTAAATAAATAAATAGTAAGAAGTCAGCTCTTCATGATGTCTATATACATTCTTATACCATGTATTCTACCCACTTGTTTAAAAATAAATTTATTTCCAATTTTAAGTATGCGGACTACTGCATGTCTTGGAAGTACTAAAAATTTATAAATAAACAAATTATTAGTAAATATTTTAAATTAAATTATAATTATCATCATTAATACCTCTTTAAGGATACTAATTTTTTGATGGAATATGATATCTTTAATAAATTTTTTAAAATAGTAACCATAAACATTCCCATTAGTTTGTTTCACACATTTTAGATTTTTTTTGAAAAATAAGTAATTTGTTTTGATAAATTTTTTATTAGATAAATATTATTATATATATCCAAATACTTATCTAATTATATAATTTGATATGTTTCCTAATCTCATGGACCATCCTCATACCATGATTTTGATGATATTTAAACACCACCCTATCTTAACAAAGTATTAATTATACAATAATATAAAACATATAACTTGAAGATTATTTGTAAAAGTCTGAATTCAATGTATCAAAAATTGATAAATATCATCATGTATGGTCAATTGTTTTGGTAATATATGAATTGAATCCAAAAAATAAATCATTAGAGTAACCAAATTGATTGTAATGAGAAATAAATAATCTCTAAAAACAAAAGGGAATATGTAATGAAAGAAATTAAAATATATTTGATATATTTTTATTATATTGTTTTACCCCTGTATCATTGGTATTAGGAATATTTTATCATCTCTATGTTTATTTTCAAACATTACGATCATTTGGTCCCCTATTTATAAATATTTATCTCTTTCTAATGATGTTTTTTTGTATAGAAGCGATGTGATGACTAATGAGTTTAAATTTTTGTTTGCAGGATTTTCCTTTCATATACTACTCATATATACACTTTCAAAAAATATTAATAGTATTATTGTAATTAGTATTGTAGATCTGATATGGACAAATAGATTATAAAAACAACCCTCATATATATATATATATATATTTACAACTGAGACTCCCATCCATTCATGGTTTTGGATTTCATATATATTCTTAATACCGGGGTAGTCTGTAATGACCTCTCTAAAGATTTTTTCTTAAAAATAAATGATTATAATATTACCATATTTTAATGTTCCATCCACATGAACTTGTAATATTATTAAATGTGGCAGTTGAACTAGTTGGGAAAAGGTACTCTCTGAAGGTCTTTTAGATTGATTGGTTAATCATTTTGATTATTTATATTTGACTCAATATTTCCTACTCATTTTATATGTATATAATATTATTCATTAGTCATGGATTTTTTTCCTTAATTGTTAAATATTTTCTATAATAAATTAATTATAAAGAACATACATCATTGTTAATATGTATTTTTAATAGATAAAATAGACATTATATGAATGTTCTAGTAAAAATATTGATTGTGTGTACATCCAAATCATCAAGGTGAATAAGTAGAATGATTATTGGATTTTGAGATATGTGAATACCTACTCTCATAATATCTATTGAAAGTTATTTTTTGAGTAAAAACATCCTTGGATATTATACATTGTACCCCTCGCAACATGGTGATGAGTGGGTGATGATATATATATATATATATATATATCACAATCAATTTAACCATGTAGAATATTATTACACTAATGGTATTATTATCTTCTTGATTGGAATTTTTTAGAAATACTTATGAAGAGATAAATTACCTTTAGTAGAGAAAATATTTTAGGGGAATGACTTGCCTCAAAGTTGGGGGTACTATATCTTTATGTATTGGTTGTTGTTGTTTCGTTTCTTCTCTTTTATTACTTCCCATAACATTATCTAACAAAAAAATTGGAGATTTTTTTATAGAACACTTATTCATGAATTCATCTCATTCATTTTCTTATATTTATCCCCATATGTATTTCTTTTCTCAAAATATATTCTAGGTGACACACCAAAACCTTCACCTCTGACATGATCATATTGGTTTGGACACATTTAGTCCACTAAAAGTAGTCATTAATTAGAAAATTGATGACTATTATTATGTATAAAATAAATAAAAAAATCATGAAAATAAGTATTTATTTTTATTTAATACATTTTTTAGAAAAATATATATTATGTCATACTTACATATGATTCCTATAGTCTTTTTTTGTTTTCATCTACTAGTATTCTGTATTTATTTTCATGGGCATCCTTTCATAACACATGACATGAGATAGAAGTGGTTTTTATTTTTATAAATCAATCTATATATAAACAAAGTAATATAATTATGATGTTATTTCATGCTACATAAAAGTATTATTGTTGATTTAAAATACATAACAATGTTTTTTTCAAGTAAAGTTGACCCCATACCTGCTTTATGGTAGATGTATGTTAGTTTCAATACATACTAATTATTTTAATCACTTGGTTACTATTTAATAAAAAAATATTAATAAATGTGGTAAATACAAGTATTCACATATAAATTATTATCGATTACAATGTACCAGAAATGATGAATATTCAGGATGACCACTAAACTAATTCAATATTTCATAGTCTATCATGTGTTTATATATCTATAGTGGGTGTGAGTTTACATACCGGTCAACATCCCTGATATGATGGTTTTTAATAATTTTCCTAAAGAATCTATGACCCTTTCTAACAACCATTAATAAAAATTTCATTTGATAGTCATCTAGTATAAATGAACTCTGTAATTGATAATAAATAGTAAATAGTCATTTTGTTATTTTATTTTCTAGTAAAATAGAGAAATTAAATCATAATTATACCCCAATCAATTTTCAAATTAGTTTCTTAATCATAGTTATAATAATATTCCATGTATCTACTTCTATTGAAACATGCGTTAATGTGGTTAATCCAATGCAACTAATGAAAATTAACTTGTTGGGGTAAATAGGATGGTGGTGTTCATTCCATACAACCATTATTTTTATTCCTATACTTCTCACCTTAATAATTTTTATTAATACTATCATGTTGTGATGCTACTATATTTTCTTAGACATAGGTTATTTTCAATCCCCAACATGACACAACTCTATTATTATTATTTTTATTTTTATTTATTTCTCTCTATTTTGGGTTTTTTCCTTAAAATTTAGATCGTTTGGGCATGCAGAGAATGTACATAATTATGGTACATGGTTTGACAAACCGTACAAAAATAGTGTGATAAACACTGAAATGTTTTCAGATTTAATTTGTATAGTCAACACATGGTTTTCCAAACCATGTGTCCTACTCATGTGTGATTCTCTAGATTCCTAGTAGACGCTACATGGTGGGTATACCATTTCTTAAACTGTGTGACCAAATCATGCAAAGTGTCCAAGTTCAATAAAAATATAATTTTACCATTTTCACTTCATTTTTTAACCCAAAATCATCTATCACCCATCTTATTTGGTCTTCATGACTCTAATGGTGATCCTTCATAACCTATCCCATTGGTTCCTCTCCTCCTCCTAGTGGATTCTTAGGATTTCATCAAGGTTTTGGTGTGAATCCACTAGGTAGTCTCCTCCTAGATTTTTTTTCACTCATTATTTGTTTTATTTTCTCATTTTTTCTTATTATCACGTGGTTTTTGAACTTTTTTCATGTTACTTTTTATTTAAATTGGGTTTTTTGGTTTTCTAGGATTCCTCTTGTTCTCTCTTTCCTATTTGGTCCACTTTGAGGTGGTTTTCAGCTACCATTGAAAAAGCTGACAAGTTTTTTGGTAGGTTTGTAAGATTAATAAATTTTTTCTGTTGATATATAGTTCTATTTTATATGTACTTTTTTACTATTATTTTTGTATAACTTGGGTGAGTTTTTGTTTCGGGGTGTTTCAATTGAAAATTTGAAAATTTTGGAAGACGAGGGGTAGTGCATGGTTTGCATAAAATAATCCATAACCATTCTCCTACCATTAGAAAAATATGTATCCCCACAAAAAGATGGATTTCATGGTTTGATCATGGTTTTTTAAACCATGAACCCTATTTGGAGAAACTGTGCACATTAAAGGTGATATACATAGTTAAGGCACACTGTTTCTGAAAACTGTGCGCTGTGTACATGAAACTGTGGATCCCATAAATTAAACCACAAAAAAAATATTTAAAAATTCATAAACCCCATAATAATATCCATGAACACCCTATATCAAACCTATATCAATTTACATTCAAATTGGAGTCTTTTGTATGGATTTTAAGGCCTTCTAAACTCATTTCTGGATGAATTGAAAATCTAATT
Organism: Viscum album; assembly: GCA_963277665.1. Taxonomy (NCBI): domain Eukaryota; kingdom Viridiplantae; phylum Streptophyta; class Magnoliopsida; order Santalales; family Viscaceae; genus Viscum; species Viscum album. The sequence goes on along the minus strand of OY728145.1, from coordinate 1,444,324,331 downwards.
AATAGATCTACACCTCTCCCAGTAAGTAATCTCTCCCTGTGTGGTTTTCAATCTATCTTGTCTCTATTTCTTTATGATGAGGGAAACCCCCCCCCCCCATTAGTGATGGTTTAGATCTAGGTTATTATGTTTATTGTACCGTTTGATCTTTGATATTGTATTTTTTCTTGATGTCATTCTTCATTGTATAATTGAATGATTCGATTCAATTTGGGAGTTTTCAGTTTATAAAACTCTCATCATCAATCCCGATGTAGGTGGTATAAATTGAAAATCCCATAGTCTTGATTATATTGTTTGTCTATATTTGTGGAGTAGAAATTTATATTCATGGAAATCACATATTTAATTATATTAATTAATGGTTAATTATTTAATGGAATGATGTGATTATGAACTTGAATGGTTAATGGGGTTATGTAATTGGTCAATTGATGGGATTGTGGAATTGGTTAGTTAATGGGTGTTGAATTGATTAAATAAGGGGAACTAAGGGATGGTTGTATTAGTCTTAAAGGGTTAATGGTTTATTTTGTTAAATGTTGAAAGGTGGTTTAATATTGATTGGTTATTATTATTCAATGTGATTAAAGTAATTAATTATGATTTAATTGATAATTGAAATGGTATACCATAATGTGAAATGTTGATAAAAGAGTTAATGTAGATTAACCTCATTAAATATAATATGTGTGATATATGTGATTCATTGATGAATGGGTTATGGGATAAGGAATGATGCTTCAAAATCCCACAAGGTCATATCCATGACATTATAGGCCCAAATGAATACATGTGGATATTATCATATTGGAAATGGAATGATTCTCTAAATACCCATGATGTGTGGGATAGATACTGATGTTCTAATTACCCACGGGGTTTAGAGACAATTTTTTGCACCCATGAGATTTACATTGGACTATGGTTCCAAGTTTCCATGTTATGAATAAAATTGAAATGAATAATGAATGCCTATGTTATAATGAATTGTGTTTACCTATGTGATACAATTCAGGCTCCAGCAAGAGTTGAAGCATGTATTGATGGTTCATGTGTCATCGTGAACCCGAGGAAAAGGATTTGGGTAAATAAAGAATAATTTAATATTTAAGTTGTTTACTTTATTGATTGCACTTTATTATTTATATAGATACACAAACTGTTATTGACTGGATATTATTTTAGACATCATTGATGGTGTCTTATTGAGTTATACTCACACCCTACTTGGGATCCCTAATAAGTACCCAAATAGACTTTATGTTTTCAGGAAAGGATATAGGCTAGATCCCTATATTCGATGGTTGATTATGGATAAAGCATGAATGAGGCAACTAGACATGGTGTAGAGACCTAAATGGAGTTATTAGTGTCTTTATTCTTTTATATTTTGAATTAGACACTTGACACTTATTATGGAACTGAATATTTACTATTAGTTTTGGACATGTTTTCCTATTTTGCTCCATCATGTGATACTGGTTTGCTCTAGTTTTAATATTGATATGGTTTCTTATTATTGTCATCTAGTTATTGTTTATTTATTTTTGGTCTTACACTACCTTGATATAGATGTTATTGTCTCACATGTTATATTTTATACCCTATCTGATATTTGGAAGCCTCTCACATATGGGGAGGAAAGCTTGAGGTCATGTGTCCAGCCATCTAAGAGAATTGGCATGTGGAACCTGGTTCAATATGTAACCAAGTGGTATCAAATGCATTTTCTTTTCTTTTATTTGGTATTACTATTTGGGAAAGGTATAAAATAGATTTGGATGAGCCCCTAATTTTTTAAGAGTTCATGAATTGGAGTAGCTAACCCATGTATGACGGGTAAAATCCAAGTACCTGAGGTGGGATTTTTGTTATTGATTTGTGTTATTATATTTGGAAGTTATTTCACCTTGAGTGATGCACTTTTTATGTGATGTGAATATTATTTGTCAGATTTTATAAGATTTGAATCATGGTCTAGAATGAAATGATAGAATAGTATTCATGAACCATTATAGGAAGTAAGGAATTATTGTATCATGTGTTATTTTTAGGCATGCATGGAAAATAATATTCTGGTAATGTAATTTAAATTGAATGGTTTTTATTGTTTTGTGTAATTGAACTGAAAAAGGTTCCTAATAAGAATTAAAAATTGAAAAATGATGAAACTTATAGAAAATGGGTGTGTAATGAGAAATCAGTTTAATGATAATGTGTTTCCCCTTTGTTAGCTAGGACCTAGATGAGGTATGGTTAAGTGTATTGAGAGCAAATCGGTTTTAATCGTATGGCAGGTTATGGGGGATATATTGATATGGATTTATTTTAATCCCCATAAATGTGTTAATAATGTTCTGTAATGTTTCATAAGATGTTTTTTAGAATTATAGAGATATTAATCCACAATGACACTTATTGATAGGGCTACTGGAGGGAATTGTTGGAAATGTGCTTCTAGTAGTGGAACTTGAGGCTCCAATAGTTCCAGTTCAAGAAGCTGGAGGGAAGTTCCCTGAGAAATTTTATCACTTTATACTTTTTATGGAATGATACCAAGGGAAGGTTGTGAAAAGTATTTCTTACCTAGAATGTGAGTTTTAGTTGCATCGCCCTCTGACATTCACTAGAGAGGGTTTACATGAGGCAATTGAGTTCGAGATTGAGTTTGTCGAGATGAATCTTGAGAAATTATAGACTCTTAATGAGAAAATAGTTAAACTAGATTCTTATATGTTGTAAGGATTAGCGAAGCAATGGTGGTATATTCATACTCAAAGTGAATAGTTGGAAAACATCATATGGAAGGACATACAAGAGAAGTTCCTGGAAAACATTTATCTATAGGCAATGAGACATGAGAGGGAATCAAAGTTTATGAGTCTTAAATAGAGGAGTAAGTCAATGATGGACTATTCTAGTTGCATTACCGACTTACAATTCTTTTCTATAGTTATAGAAGGACAAGATACATATACAGAAGGTAATTTTCAAGATGGGATCAAATATGATATTAAATCACAGTTTAGCATCTTTTAGTTAAATAATTTTCCTAATGTTGTGGATCAGGCTCTCATCACTGAGGGGAATCGAAAGGAGGATTCCAGTGGATGATTAGTTGTTTTTGTTGGATGAACAGGAGGTACGACTTTCAATAATAGGAAGTGTCACAATGAGAATGTTAACCGGAGTAGTGGAAAGTATAGTGGCCAAGGATAATGATCATTTACTTAGGATATTACTAGAGTCTCTTCCACCATTGCGGTAGTCTAGGTAACTTTATAAGGCATTGTACATAACCACCAGATGTGTGCCAATCTTACGGAAGGTTGAGACATATACAACAATTCTATAGAAACCAATGACATATGAGTAATGATGGAAGAGCTAACATAATCAGATTGTTGGAATGGGGTCTTCAACCCCATATCATTATATAAGTAGGATTTATACTATATGTGGTTGTCGAGGAAGTGGATGAGGTTATTCTATTCAGGATATCTAGTACAAACATAGTGGTTCGACTCAGGGGACATAGACTGCATCATAAAGAGGATGGGCAGGATTGTTGTATATAGTTCAGCCTACACATGTAGATAGTGATTATAGACCATCAATAATTAGAGGTATATTTCATGTATATTCATATGTTTTCTATTTCATTATTTGATACTAGTGCATCTCATTCCTTCATATCTGAAAACCTTGTGAACAGGTTGAGTATGGAATTGGATTATTTGTGCGGGGTTATGACGATCGATACACCATTTTGATTATGATTGAGAGAAATATGATTGTGAAAGGGGTGTTCTTTGGAGGTTGGGGAGTTTCATTTACTTTTCGACTTCTACATTATGGATATGTTATGTTTCAACTTGATTTTTGGTATGGACCGGTTGGTAGAATATTGATCCAAAATAGAGTGTCACCACAAGAGATTGATGTATACATCTTCTGAGGTTGACAATTATGTTCATAATGGAGAGTGGGATATCTTGACAGGCTATACAGGGCCAGTTCATCAGCAACTGGGGGATCACATCACCTAGGATTCAAGTCTGTTGTAGGATGTTGTAGGTATAGAGTATGATTTTTTCCACACATAGTGGACATGTTCTAGGATTTCTTTCTTTATGACTTCTTCAGGATTCCACCCGAAGTAGAGAAATGGAATTTACAATTGTGCTAATGCCTGAAGTTGATCTATTTTCTATTCCACCATAAATAATGACACCAAGAGGGCTTCAAGATCTCAAGACTCAACTAGAAGGGTTGATTGATAATGGGTTTATCCATCCGAGTATGTCACCTTGGGGTTCTCTAGTTTTGTTTGCTAATAAGTCTGACGTGACGTTTCACTTGTGTATTGATTACAGGATATTGAACCAGATGACAATGAAGAACCAGTATCATATTCTATGTATCAAATATATCTTTGACTAGTTGAGAGGATCTGGTGTTTTCTTTAATATTGACTTGAGATCATGGTATCACAAGTTGAGAGTTTGGACATATTATATAAAATATATTTCTTTTAAAAGGATTTATTGTCTTTATGAGTTCTTTTTGAAGTCATTTGGGTTAATGAAATCTCATGTTGTGTTTATGGAATTGATAAACTAAATCTTTCTCCAGTACCTGGATCAGTTTTTTGTAGTGTTTTTGGATAAAATATTTTTGTACTCCATGAATCATGAAGATCATGTCCAACATCTTGAAATCATTCTAAGTACACTAAGATATCATCATCTATAATCTATGATATTATGTTTCAATTTTGGATTGAAAGGTTACACTTATTATGTCACATAATCTCATAGGAAGGTGTTTCAGTAGATATAGAGATGGTACAAGTAGTTGTTTCTTGGGAGGAGACGAAGAACGTTTTCAATATTCTATGTTTTCGAAGACTAGAGAGTTTTGATCATAGGTTCATCCAAGAATTTTCCCACATAGAATCACTTATTTTTGGATTGACCAATATGGGGAAAAAGTTTGAAGGGTCTCGATCATATGAGAATTATCTCTAGCAGTTTAAAGATTGGTTGATGACCATCTTGATCTCGATCCTACCTGAGCCAAGGGAGGAGTATACAGTGTTTTTTGATGCATCTAGGATTTGTTTTGGAGTAGTGTTGATGTAGGGATATCAAGTTGTCGAGAACGGGTCATGAAAGTTGAGTCCACATGAACAGAACTACACAACACCTGACCTTAGTATGTTATAGTTTTTTTTAACTTGAAGTGTTGGTGCTATTATCTTTTAGATGAAAAGTATGTTGTGTATACCGACCATGAGAGATTAAGTTCATTTTTTCCCAATTAGATGTAGATCTATGGAAGAAGAGGTGGGTATAGTACATTAATTCATTTGATTTTAAGGTATAATATGCGCCCAGAAATGGAAATAGTGTTGTTGATTCTTTGAGCATGAAAACTAAGACTAAGGTAGCTCAAGAATCTAGTTATGAGTATAGGATAACAAATTTGCTGGATAAGATGCATGTTGTGGTTTAGGAGGGATATAATAACATGACTCTCATATCTATATCATTGGAGTCTACACTCTTAATCCAGATCAAGGAGATGTAGTATCGGGATATAGAGTGTTTTTACTTAAGGGAAATCCTTGAATGTTGGAAGTCACCTTATGATTGGACCATAGATGAGGATGAGATCATCAATGTCTGTGGCCTTGTTGTTGTACTTATATTTATGCGATAGGATCTGATGCATGATTTTCATGCCTCAAAGTGGGAGGTACATCTAGGTTTAAACAAAATATACCATGACCTATATTCAAAGTATTGGTGGTCAGGAATGAAAAATGATATTTCATGGTTCGTGACAGGATGCTACACATATCAACATGTGAAGGCCGATCATAAATGATCTATTGGTTTACTACAACCATTTCTCATTCTAGAAGGAAAGTGGGATGATTTTACCATGTATTTTATCATGGGTCTCATGAGGATACCTTAGAAGAATCATGCTATTTGTGAGGCTGTATATTAACTCATGAATGTAGGAATTTATTGCCGATATGGGATACTTTCTCAGTGGGTGAGTTTGGAGACATGTAAGTTTGAAAGATAGTCTATAAGCATCAGTTTACATAGATAATAGTTTTATACAATGTCTCATATTTTTCTTCACGATTTTGGAAGTTCTTATGAGCATTAATTATTGACTTTGGTAGGACTTGGGAGAAGAACCTAGAACTCTTTGAATTTTCCTATTTCAATAGTTACCAGGAGACTATAAAGATGGAACCATATGAGGCACTTTATAGTATTCCATGAAGATAACCTCTATGTTGGATGTAGGTAAGAGAGTTAGGGTTGTTGTGACTGAGTCTTAGGTCGGAGATGTCAGAGTAGGTCCAGCTGATTTTGAAGTGTGTGGTTGTGGATCAAAGTATCCAGAAGCCATATACAGATAGACAACATCTAACCCTTAATTTTATAGTGGGTGATCATGTTTTCCTTTGCATGTCACCTACATTGGGTAACCATAGGATTAAAAGGTAGGTAATGTTGTAACCCATGTTTGTTAGATTATTTTAGGTTGTAGAGGGAATCAGTTCGGTGGCACATTTATTTTATTTTCTAGAGAGTTAAATTACTAAGCATGATTTTTTTCATGGTTCATACCTTCATTGGTATCACCTCAATCCTTATCATGTGATCGATGTTGATGATGTTTATCTTGAGATCGATGCATCCTTTAAGGATCATTTGATACATGTGTTGAATCACAGTAAAAAAGTGTTGTGGAGAAGAACTCTGCTGATAGTTCAAGTATTGTGGAAATATGAGTGTGTTTTGGAGGAAACATAGGAGAGAGAAGAGGATATGATGTCTTAGTGGCAAAACATTTTTTACTTTGAAATCTTAGAGATGCAAGTGAGTACAAATTGAGGACAAGATTTTATAAGGTGGGAATATTTTAAGCTCCTAAACCTTTCTAGAGATGTCGCATTCTCATTTATAGGTACTCTTTTACGTTTATTTTGGTATACCTTGCGTTGTTTTTTTCAAGTGAGAATTTGAGAATTTTGGAAGAAGTGGGGTAATTCCCGGTTTTCCAAAACTGTATGCCTACCCTCAGAAACCAATTAATCCAAATACAAAGGGTGTTTTCATGGTTTGTGCATATTTTTTTAAACTATGATCCCTTTTAGGAAAAATGGTTTTCCCCAAAGGGGGTGCAATGTTAAGGCATATAGTTTGGGAAAATCGTGTTCCCCATACATGAAACAGTGGAGGCTGAAAATTAAACCCCTAAAATTTTATTTAAAATTTACTAAACTCCTAAATTATATCCCTAAACACCCCAACACGACCCTATTTCATTTTGATTGAAAATTGGAGGCTTATATATGGATTACAAGGCCTCCTAAACTCTCTTCTTGATGAATAGAATATCTTATTGGTGGATATTCACCTCTCCCGGTAAGTAATCTCTCCCCATGTTGTTTTTTTTCTCTCTCTCCCGTCTCTATTTCCCAATTAAGAGGGATAAGTTTTTCCCCATTCCCAATTGTTTAAATCTATTTTATGAACATTTTGGTTCATTTGATCTTGGATCTTGGTTTTGATTCTAGATATTATTCTTTATTATAAAATTAAACATTCTACATCAATTTTGGGGTTTTGGTTTGTAAAACACACATAAAAAAATCATGATGTTGGTGGTCTAAATTTTAGAAACCGTAGTCTGTATCATATCATGTGTAGAGAATTGTGAATTAGAAATTTACATGATTGGAAACCAATTATTTAATTGGATTAATTCATTCATTAAATAATTAATGGAATGATGTTATTTTTATATTTATTAGTTAATGGGGTTATGGGATTTCTCAATTGAATGGATTATAGAATTAATTAATTAATGGGTGTTGAATTGAGTGAATTGTGGGAATTATGGGATGGTTAGATGAACATTAAAGGGTTAATGGTTTATTTCATTAAATCTTGATTGATGTTTTAATGATAAATTCTTCTTATTATTCCATGTGATTAAAGTAATTAATTATGATTGAATTGATAATTGAAATAGAATACTAGTATGTGAAATGTTTATGAGAGGGTTAATGTTGATTAACATTGTTAACTGTGATATGAGTGACATAGGTGGTAGATTGATAAATTGGGTGTGGTAGAAGGACTGATGCTTCAAAATCCTAGAGGGACCTAGCTATAACATTCTAGGACTAAATTCATGCATGAGAATATTATCATATAGTAAATGTATCAATTATCCAAATACCCATGAGGTGTGAGACAAAGACTAATTCTACAAATACCCATGAGGTTCTATTCATGATTTTCTACACCCATGAGATTGGAATCGGTATATTCTTTCAAGTGATTATTATATGAATTGAATATAAATTGATAATGAAATACCATGATATAACAAATTGCTTTTTCCTATGTGATATGGTTTAGATAATAGCATAGGCCAAAGCTGGTATTGATGCTTCTAGTGTCATCATGAACCTGGGGGAAATTATTTGGTTAAATAAATAAACTTTTATTTGATAAACTCGTTAATTTATTGATTGTACTTTATTTTTATAATAATTGATACATTATTATCGACTAGATATTTTTATAGACACCATTGGTGATGGACCACTAAGTTGTACTCATAACCTACTCAGGACTCCTAAACTGTACCCAAATGCACTTCATGTTTTCAGGATAGGATAAGGTAAAGAGACCTATATTATATGTTTGAGTTGGTATAGATAATTGATGATGTAATTGGACATGGTGTCAATATCTTCTTGGAGTTGTCAGTGTATTTAAACTTTTAGGGTTTCATTAGAAACAAAACACTTATTATAGAATGACATATCTACTCTCAGTTTTAGATATGGATTTCGTTTTTGGATCATCATGTGATACTGGTTTTCTTTAGTTATAGTCTTATTCTTGTTATTGATTATTATCATCTGCTTATTATTTATTTATATCTAGTATTGTGTTAATTTAAAATAAAGTGTATAGTCTATCCCTTATATATATATATATATATTAGACCCTCGCTTCTAGTCATCAACCTCTGGCATATGGGGAGGGGTCCTTGAGGTCTTTTCACTAACTGGCTTGGGGGGCTAACATGTGGCACCCAGGTCACGACATCACATGGTTACTCTATGTTTGGCCATTTAAATAGAAAACTATAATTTCTAGACTATTTTAATGAGTTTTTTCATTATATTATAAAGAATACATACTATATAAAATTGTTGTTATTTTTGGAATTGGTTTTTATCTTGTATTCCATATTTTCTTTAAGTTTCTTCCATGAGATTGTTTTAATAATTCATGATTTCAATATTATTTTGAAACTAAAAACATCCAAAGTTCTCCATTAGATTTCGAAATGGTTTTTGAATGTGAAATTGTAAATTTCTAATGATGCTTTGGTATTTTGATAGGTTTTCCATAAAGTCTCAGTGGATTGTTTGATTTCGAAAAATCTATAATGTGGTTCCTAATTATATTTCACTTATAAATATGAATTATACATATACTTATAAGGATATATATATATATATATTGACAAAATATTTTTAAATAATCAGGCCTAGTTTTTTGAATATGTACATTGGTACAAGGGGTATTTATATATATATATAAAGATGAATATGTGTGTAAGTGAAAAGAATGTTTTGGAATGTAAAATCATTAACTTGAAGTTGGATTTCCAAATTATAAATGTTTATTTTTAAATGATAATGTCTTATTGGTACCTTTGAATTATTTATAAAAAGATCACACCTATATGGAATTCCTTTAATTTATGGAGGGTATAGAGATACATGCTTTCCATACATAGATACTATATCTTTTTGGGTGAATATTCTATAAATTACACAAAAACATGCCTGAAGACCATAATAACTTAGTGTATTTAGAGACTAGGTACAAAGTATACTAATTTGGTGAAAGATATTCAATATCACCAATAAAGATTATTCTCTTTAGTATGCTTCATTAACATACCCTACATAAAACCTTTCTTTATCACATGGTAAAATGAAACATATGAAATGGTGACCTCAGATGTTCAGTAAGGTTAATCATAATAGATATCAATATATGATAGTATGGAATCATAAGATCCACATATGAGTTTGTGATCATGAACATAACTAAAAAATTTCTAACCCATATAATATCATCAACTTTATTAATAGATTGAAACTTTATCATTTTAGAAAACATTGGAAAATAGATTGAGAATCATAATAAATCAATCACGAACTAGAAGATCATATCATAAAATTGTGGAGTCATCATATATATTGAAAAAAAATCATATGTTTAGATTCACTAAAAATACAATCAAAATTGTATATCAAGATGCACCTATTTAGTATAGTGGATCAAGATACACTTATTTTTTATAGTGGATTAGGACACACCTACTTACTATAGTGGATAAAGCCCATTGACTTATTTCCCTTTATTATCTCATGAGATGTAAATATTTAACCAAGGAATTGGAGGGTGATATAGGTCCCCCCATATTTGGTTATAACATAATCACTATTCTTAGTTATAACAAAACCACCATCACAAAATTAAAATTATACATATGTGTGCCATAAAATCATCATATTAGAACCCATGAAATGAAATGGGTTTGATAAACATTAAATCATAACATAATATGTGAAAAATAAATAGTTTTCATAATCATGTCATCATTTCATTAAAGCATAACCCATGAAAAAAGAATCAGGTTTCATTATAATTTTATCATGGTATAACCTATGGAAGAGAAATTAGTTCCATAATAATTTTATCATGGTATAGCCATGGGAAGAGAAATGATTTTCATAAGAATTTTATCATGATATAACCCATTAAATATAAACGGGTATTATAAAAATATTATCATCATAAAATTAAACCATTCAATTAAATAATAATAATTGAATTATTGGATCATATCCCCAGTGGAGCATAAATAACATAAAATGTTGTTATCTTATATGGAAAATGATTTTGAAAGATTATTTGGGACATTTATTGAGGAAGATATACATTAAACTTTTAAAAAGTCATTTTAAAACTGAAAACATTTTTTAAATAATTTTATTTGAAAATAACATTTTTATCTTATATAAGAAGCATTAAAAATTCATTAAAACACATCTTCTGGAAAATATATTTTCCATTTTGAAAAAAAAACACTTTTTAAAACATAATTTTTTTTAAATAATTCTTTTTAAAATAACCTTGCAATCTTATAAATAAATTTTCAATGTAAAAAATGTTCATAATGGTGTAAAATTACATTTATTTAATATATTTCAAAAAATATATTCCTTTCGTGTTTTTAGTAAAAGCTAAATGAGTATTTTTTTTAAATGAAATGAAGATTCCTTTCAAAAAACAAATTAAAATTTTAAAACATTCTGAAAAAATATATTTCAAAAATAATATTAAAATAGTAAAACATTTTTGAATTTTTTAGAAAACATTTTTTTGTAATAAAATGGATTTCTGAGTGAAAAAGGGAAATAATGTTGGATTTCATTAAATCATTTTCTAAATCATTTTAAGTACCAAAAAGTGAAAAATGGTATTACTAATTGAAAAAAAAAATAAACATAGGATATATAAATTTATGAGTTTCATGAGAGATTTATCATAATATTTTATCACCAGAAATGCAATTATATGTAATCTCAATAAACAATGAGATTGTAACATAAAATATTTACCACTTTGGTAACTTTGAATCATAAGCCCCATGAGGGAATAATATAAAATGATACATAAAATATAAATAGGATACATAAATTCATGATATTACATGTCAAAGGGGCTATATATACACCCTGTAAGGGAAGATAAGTTCATAACATAATATAACTCTCAAAGAAGGAAAATTGATCCAAAAAGCCCTTACCGCTTTGGTAACAATTGAATTGAAAGCCCCATGAAAGTGTGATCATCATGTTGATATTTAAATCTCCATAATTTTAATTATAATAATCATAAAATACATTCATGGGTACTATATACACCACATAATATAAATGGTGGTGAATATGACATGTGTCTTATAAATATAAAAACTGAGATGGAAATCCATTACCTCAAGTACCGACTTCCATCGTACACATTCCAGACTATTATATAATAAATATAAGTTTATTATAAATATATTATACAACTATATTTATATATATCATACCTTATATTATTTTCTTATAACCTTTTATCACTCATTTATTAACAATTACATCTTTACGATATGTTTCAGGTAATAACCACTTTGTTTTTTATATGTTTTGATTTGTTATTTTTGGCTATTTTAATTTGATTATGATTTAATAATATAAATAATGTTAACCATAATATTGATATAATATATATTCATTATATATTTTTTTATATTAATCCATAAAATTTAGTGATAGAAAATGAAATACACCGTTCATGGAGACGACAAGCCATACATACACATGAACACTGATTCTATTTTCCTTTCAGATTAAATTAAAGAAAGGAAAATGATATATTATAATTATAGAATAAATTATATTTCATATATATCTCATATTTTTATTAAACCCGTCATTATTACTTTCCATGTAAATTGTGAACGAATCACATCGCTCCGCAAGGTGGTAGTCAGCCGTACACATGAGCGATGTTATCATATTCCCTCAAAATGGGGATCTTGAAGTTACGTGTGAAATAATAATTTCATAAGTAAAATAATATCACAAATATAATATATAAATAATAAATACATAATTATTTCCATCTATGTGAGGTTGTAAAGAAAAAAAATAATGAGATCATTTTGCGAAGTGGTAGTCCTTTGTACTCATGAACGATGATTTCACAACCCATTTGATGAAAGTAGATATGGATATTGATTAATGTCATGACCCCCTCCCCACAAAGTGTACCCCTCCAAGGCTGAAAATGTGAGAATGGAGATAATGATGGAGCTGTGATACATGGAAAACATCATGTATCTGACTCATCTGTGGGGAAAGTTGTACTCGATACGCTATAGCTCCAACATGAGATAACACCTCATAAGGCCCAAAAACCCAGGGATAAAGCTTACTTCCATTACCAAACCTTCACTGCCCACGATGGGGAGTTACCTTCAGAAACAAAAAAACTACAGGGTATATTATATCTCACAACCACACTATGGGCATTACCTAGTCTTAGACACAACTGCAGCTAACATCTCTCAGATTCCAGGCTACTACTTCTAATACTAGGTATCCTATAAGCACACAACCATTTTAAGAGATTAATAGATTACTTAATTCCATTTTATTTAGTTCCACTGTATGTTAATTAATTCTTTAAACATTAATTATCCATGAACAGTCTCACATTAAATTTCATTAGCATCACACCAAAGGTCAACTATTCCTTCAAAAATTACAACTTCATCATTATGTTCTAGCATCTCTATCCCGATGGGTTAACATCATTTATTCCATTATTTATTATAAAAATATTTTACCACATTCCTAGGCATTCTAGAAAAATATTATATGCTACTAAATACAAGGGGGGTCAACATGGTGAGTAGATATACTAACCTTCGACTCTTCGCCGCTTATAGCAAGAGCGTATACCTATCCTTCCACGAGAAGCTAAACACGGAAAGCACGTGGAATACCCCACGTGTCTTCGCCTCTTTCGAAAGAAGGGTAAGTAAGACCAAATTCCTTGAGTAGTGGGGAAAAGTAAAGCAGATAAACAACCAATCAAAATCACCAATCATCCAACAATTACATCCATCCCATTCTATCATCCCTAGTGTCCTCCCCGACACCCACATGCATAAACTTATGCATCTCACCACTCTATGCGTCATCTGCTGCCACAACCAAAAGGGACTCCATGCCTCCACGTATTACCACAACCATCCAAGCTCACATTAAAACACAAGCAGTAGTAAAACAACCATTTTCACAATTGGGCTATTGGCCCTTAAATAGACAAGAGGGTAACCCAGAACCCTACAAGAAATTATCTTTTAACAACCACCAGTTCTTTAATCCATCTTGGGTTAACCGATTCATTATTATTTGGTTCCGAATTCGGTAAACCTAACCTGTAAGTTATCAGAAAAAGAAATAAACATGCTTACTGCACTAATTTGATTAACATCAAATTACAACAAGAACCTGATTCGTTTTTATGCCTCTTTATCTTTAGCCGAAAATTATCAATTAATCCCGGTTTACATTCTTTACTGATTTCCATCAAGAACAAATAGCTAAGCAAACCAAGCATAGATATCACACTATCTAGCAAAACAAGAGGCAATAACATACGATCGATATCAATTTATTTATCCGGTTAAAATATTTATTATGTCAATTCCATTGTCATCCAATGGTATTATACATGCTAACAATACAATTTCATGTAAAATAAAGAGAATCAATGAATCCCCTACCTCAAACAGTTTCTCACTTTCTTTATCCACACAACGTGTCACGATCCTCCTCTCGCGACGACTGCATCCACCTAAGGATGCCACGGTATGATAGCACCAACCAAACCCCAAGAAAAACCTCATTAAAAGCATGGATATTACATGTTATAACATGGAAAGGAGAAACAGGAGAAGATGATACCCAAAAGAATGACTATAAAACATACCTTATATTGGAGATTGACAGATATAGCTCGGTTCCATCAAAACAGAGCGAAAATAATCTGAGGAGAAAATTTTGATTGCGCAACTCCTACGGGAAGGATTGAAAGGTTATAACATCTCATAGCCAAGAATAAAAAGGAAGAACAAGGGAGGATGATATCTTGTCCCATTTAAAGATTTAATGGGGCGACAGTTTAAGATACGCTTAATTCCCCATTAAAATCATATCGCATTAACCCATGCAGTTTGACCAAGTAAAAACATCCCGAGCAATAGGAATTATTAATATAGGATTTATAGAATTTGAATCGGCCTTAATAGTCCTTAAAATAAGGCTTTAAATGTATTTTACGTTAAAGGAAACGTTAAAGGGGTGAAACTGTAGGAAGCTGGAAACACTGTTCACATACTCAAAATTTGGAAATGGAAAGAAAAGGTCACCGTTAAACCTCACCATTAGAGGTTACCGATAGACCTCACCATTAGAGGTTATTGATAGACCTCACCATTAGAGGTTACAAATAGACCTCACCATTAGAGGTTACCGATAGACCTCACCATTAAAGGTTACCACTAGACCTCACCGTTAGAGGTTACCGATAGACCTCACCATTCTGGAAACATTGTACACCTACCGTTACTATACACCTAACGTTAGAGGTTACCGATAGACCTCACCTTTATGGAAACACTGTACACCTACCGTTACTGTACACCTACCTTTACTGTACACATACAGTTACTGTACACCTACCGTTACTGTACACCTACCGTTAGAGGTTACTGATAGAGGTTATCGATAGACCTCACCATTCGGGAAACATTGTAGACCAACTGTTACTATACACCTACCGTTAGAGGTTACCGATAGACCTCACCGTTCTGCAAACACTGTACACCTATCGTTACTGTACACCTACCGTTACTGTACACCTACCGTTAGAGGTTACCGATAGAGGTTACTAATAGACCTCGTTGTTTTGGAAACATTGTACACCTACCATTACTATACACCTACCGTTACTATACACCTACCATTACTGTACACCTACCGTTAGAGGTTACCGATAGAGGTTACGAATAGAGGTTACCGATATACCTCACCGATAGAAACACTGTTCACTGAACCTCACCAATAAAAACAATGTTCACTGAACCTCACCGATAGAAACACTATTCATTGAACCTCACCAATAGAAACACTGTTCACTGAAGAAACTATTCACAGAATTGGAAATTTGGAAAAGGAAAGAGAGGTTACCGTTAAAGGTTACCGATAAAACTGTTCACTGAAGGAACTGTTCACAGAATTGGAAATTTGGAAAAGGAAAGAGAGGTTACCATTAGAGGTTACCGATAGAACTATTCATTGATGGAACTGTTCACAGAATTGGAAATTTTGAAAAATTACTGGTGATAAGTCAACTTGACCTCCTGGAACACCTCAAACACCATATTTTCACAAGTAATGGACCAGAGAGGTCCGAGACATTACAATTAATATATTAAAATAATAAATTTTAAATATTAGTTGATAATGGTTCTATAATATTGGAATTTATAAAACATAATTAAATATGTAAAAAACAACTAAAGAAAAGGAGCTTAGTGAAAACAATTACATTCACTTAGAAGCACCTCCTTTGGATAACATATTAAGGACCTGAATGTTGGACTTTTGGGAGTCCCATAAGATCTATAACATGAATAGTGATGTCAGAATGTAATTTGGTATGGTATATCCAAAATATATGGTTTTATAGGTATTAATATGTGTTGGTTGGTGTTGTCCTTTCATTAGTGGGGTAAAAGAACCCACTTGGAAACTACTTGGAAATTCCCCATAAGAATCCAAAATATAAAAGTCATTCCTAAGAAAAAAACATCTAAATGACCATATATTAGAAATCATGATGAATAATATTGAAATATAAAAATAAAATAGAAATTTTACAATTTTTATAATAATATTACCCCTTATCTTCTTAGTTTATCCCATGACAAACTCATTTTTACCTTAATTATGATAATTAATTTTAAATGTTTTTACTATAAAATTTGGTCAAAAATTAAGATGAAATCATTAGATAATATAAATTATTTTTTTCAAAAAATAAGTCAATTTTTACAAATTAGATTCATATAATTTTAATTTTTAATTTAAATTTAATCCCACATATGTGATGAGAAAATGAGTTTTTAAAGAGAAAAGGTTCAAAATTTTACAAGGTTTGTATATCAAACTTCAGCATGAAATTGAATCTAATAACTTAAATTGGATTAATGGATGTATAATTAAATTAATTTTAATTTAAAACCAACTTAAAAAATAATTTCACTTTATAAATAAATTAATCAAAAATTCATTTTTTTATTTAATATTCAGTATTTTTCATTATTCATAAAACAATGAAACCTTTTAGAAAAAATTCAAAAAATTCAACCTAAGATAATTTTGAAGTTTTTATTTTAAAAATTATGTTTATTTCATCAAAGTAATTTTCTAAAATTATGAAAAATTACTTTTTTTAATATTACCAAAAAGAAAAAAAATCATTTTTTTGAGAAAATGGCATTTACAAAACATATAATGATTTTACTGAAAACTAAGTAATTTTTTTATCAAAATGTTTCCTTCATATAAATAAACTATGATTAATTTTTTAAAACTAGTTGTTACTATTCATATATCTTGGTTTAACATCTATGTTATAATGGTCTTGTTTAAATAATTACAGTAATAATATATTGTGGTTTTGTTAAAAATTTGTGTTGTGTGTAATACAATCTAACCCAGTTTTGCATGTATCTCAAGATTAACTTGGTGTTATGTGTAACAAAATTTATAAAATAAATTTAAATTGTTCAAAAAAATTAATTCATGAAAACTTAGGTTGTTTCATTCTACCCCCTTTAAATTTAATTTCACCCTCTAAATTCATCAATTGGATAAAAATAAATGAGGTTACTTTTTCCTCATCGTATCCCCAAGTTCCCATATAGCTTCCTCAAACTGGTGGTATCACCACAAATATTTGACCATATTAGGGGTGTTGTTTCATAGAAATTTATATATTTGATCCAAAATCTCCATTGGTTGTTCCTCATAGAAGAAATCATGCTCCAGTAGTATGATATCTGAGGTCAGTACATGTGATAGAATAGGTATGTATTTTATCAAGAGAGATACATGGAACACATAATTACCCAAATATAAAAGATAATTTAAACCATAATTTTTACAGGTACCTTTAATAATATGTCCAAAAAGTGTGAATATATTCCTCCTTAAATAATTTTTTCACTAAATCATATACAAAACCAAAGGGTTGTGTTTCAATAAGTATATCATAACCTATCCTTAATATTTATAAACTCCCATCTCATAAAATGTTATAATGGGTGTCAATGACTTTACAAATATGACCAACCTTAAACTCATAAAATCCTAATAATTTCTGTAACTCTTAATTTAATATTAACTAGATAGAAATTTTCTACCAAAACATAATTCACCATTTATTTCATACATAATATCATATCTTACACACACAAAATCATTGGATGCATGGGTCCATACTTGTACATATAGAATATAAAATGTGATTTCATTATTCTAGAATCCATGTAGACAGAGATAGTCATATGAAATTTCACAAAAGGATGAACAATATGATCTCCATAGTTCTCATTCATACAAAATAAAACATGAAATTACCAAATATGGATAGAAGGATAAGTGTTCTATAATTATCATGATTCAATTCATCTATTGTTTTTACATAATATTTCCCATTTTTGCATGTGTATTTATAGGTTTTTGTGGATTGTCATCCACACTATCCCTTTGATTGGGGAATTGATTCTCATAATGCCCAAAATCATTACACTTGAAACACTAGAGTGTAGGGGGTACATTAATTAGTGACATATTCTCCTCCATTTGTTAGCCTTACCATTAATCACATTTCAACATTCACAATATTTATTTCATACCTTTCCATATTTAATGTATCTCCCAATTACATTAAATAAATTCCCTTAACACTTCTTCCCACATTTCTAAAATGTAGATGAATGGAATTTTTTCCACTATTTTAGTTTTCATGAGACTTAGTCTTCATTTTCATATAAAAAATATAGGAATTGTGGGAATATCCAATTTCCATTTCTACCCTCAATTCACATCGAACGACTTCATCATAGCTACTGAAGTCTTTTATAGAGGAGGGATTTACAAGACTTTGTTTTAGGCTACAAAATAATTGATCAATTTTAATTTTAGGGATGATGATTAAACAATAATAGTACGTTATAGATCTTGTAAAATTATTATTATGGATACTAACATACTTGTCATAGTTTTTTCTCAGTTCAATGAATTCATTCTACATCTTTGTTTGTAGAATAAAAGTAAATTACTTACTGATAAATATCCACTAAAACTATTCCCATTACATAGATTAATTCTCTTCTTGTTCCCTTGTATTCATAACATGGGTCCACATAGGATATTCTTTATCTTATAAATGATAAAAAACCTAAATTATTTTTTCATGATCTAATCACCTAAGAACAAAAAATATCTTTTTATTGATACAGGTCCATTACTCAACAACTAGTGGATCATTGGAACTACTCAAAGAAGGTTTTCATTTCCTCATAAAGGACTCGAAAAAAACATTGTTTCCTCATTTACTCATTTAGAAATATTGAAAAAGTTATTTAATAATATTGATAATAATGTTTCTTCTAGATCCCATATAGTTTGGATGTTAAGGAGGGAAATCATTTCATTGTCCATTGAATTAAACATTTACACAATTACTTTAGCTTTAAACCACTGAATAAAACTAGAAAGTATAGTGTGAGAAACACTAATCATAGTTTAAAACCACATAATCATGAAAAATAATAAATAATATGTATAAATAATGACAAATTCTTTTCAATATATGACACATTAGGTTTATCCTATGTCATTCATAGTCACTATTTATTTAAATCCTTCAAGATGGTTCATAAAGAGTTTCTGATTTTCCAAAGCATATCCCTCGAGAGAGTATAACTAGGTTTCCATCAAGGCCCATTTTAGTAAAATAGGTGATGATATATCCCAAATCAAATCACCCTTTTTGGATTTATTTACCCTAGTTACCCCTATTCTAGAGCCACGTCCACTTACATTATCCATACCGGGATAGAATTTCATGGAAACTACTCACACTATCACCAAAATTCCAGAACGTTTTCATATACATTGACTCATACTTAGACATATCCTTTGACTTATCCCTAATAATGTCTTTGACATATACTTATGTATTTAACTAATGTTTTTTCATCCTAGTTATCAATGGTTAGCTAAACCTTTCCTCTAATACCAACTATAATGACCCATGATTTACATACATAGATATCACATCTTTTTATATAAATATTCAACACCTTACAAAAACACATGCCTAATAACCATGATAGTTTAGTGTGTTTGGAGACTAGGTATACAATATTTCACATAAATATCTTCCCATTTAGTAATCTTTATAAACATACCCTACTTAAAACCTTTCTTCATCACCTGGGGAAAGGAAACATAATAAATAGTGAGCTCAGATGATCAATAAAGATAATCATATGTTATACCAATATATAATAACATGAAAGGTTAAGATAAGAAAAAGGTTTTGTGATCATAAACATAACTTAAAAATTTCCCACCCATCAAATATCATAAAAATGTGTTATGAAATGAAAATTTATCATTTCATAAAACATGTTATAATAGAGTGATATACATCATAAATAAATCATGAACAATAAAAACATGTCATAAAATTGTGGCCCCGTCATAAATATAGAAAACAATTTCATATTAAAAGGTTTCCTACCAAGACCATCAACATAGTGGATTAGGACACATTGATTTTCCATAGTGTATTAGGAAAAACCTGTTTTACATAGTGGATTATGATACACCTATTTCCTATAGTGGATCAATCCCATAGACGTGTTTCTCATTGATATATCATGTGATATAAATATTTACCCAATGAATTATAAGGGGATATAGGTCCCACCCATATTTGAATATAATGTAACCACTATCCATAGTTATAACATAACCACTATCACATAATAAAAATCATATATATATGATCCGTAATATCATAATATCAGACAAAATGAAACTAAACGGGTTTTATAAACATCTCATCAGAACATAACATGTTTAAGAGAAAAAGGTTTTATAATATTTTCATCATTTAATCAAAGAATAACCAATGGAAAAAAGAAGTGGGTTTTATAAGAATTTTATCATGGTATAACCCATATAAGAGAAACATGTTCCATAAATATTTTATCATGTCATAACCCATGGATAACAAATGGGTTTCATAATAATTTTATCATAGTGTAACCAATGTAAAAGAAAAGGGTCTCACAAACATCTTGTCATCATAAACATAAACCATTCATAGGAATAAAAAGAATGATTTAATTGGATCATATCCCTAATGAAGCATAAACCACATCAAAGGATTCCATATTAGATGTAAAATTATTTTGAAAGATTAATTGGGAAATTAATTGAAGAATATATCCTTTACACTTTAAAAACAACTTTTTAAATCTTAAAAAAATTTAAAAATCATTTTATTTTAATATATTCTTTTAAAATTATGCTGGAATGTTTAAAAAATAAATTAAAACCCTTCATGAGGAAAATATCTTTTCAAATTTGAATAAAATAAAACATAAAATATTTTTTAAATATTTTTTTAAATAACCTAGAAAACTTATAAATTGATATTAAAGGAAACTAATGTTCATGGTGATGGTAAATTCAATTCATGGTGTACATGTTAAAATGAATATTCTATTCACATATTTCATAAAATCCAAATAAGAATTGTTTTTGAAAATGAAATAAATATTCCATTAATCTTTTTAAAAAAATTCAAACAATGTTTAAAATTTCTTTTAAAAATAATGTTATAATAGTAATACATTTTTGAAAACATTTTTTAAAATCATTATTTTAAATAAAAATGGGTTTTTGATCAAAGGGGGAAATAAATTTGGATTTTATTAAAAAATGATAAATTATTTGAAGTACCAAAGAGTGAAAAAATGGTGCTATGTTTTTAAAATATCATTTATAAATTGAGGTGAATACAATTAATGGTTTTATTGAGATATGGATCATAATATTTTATCATTGGAAACATAATGAGAAACAATTTTGAAAAATGATGTGATTGTAACATAAAATATTTACCAGTTTAGTAACATTGAATTGAAAGCCCCATGAAGTGATAATATAAAATAAAAAAAATTAAAATTAGAATAAATAAATTCATGATATAACATTCCAAGTTTTCTTTATATTAACCTCATAAAATAATATAGGTGCATAACATAACATATGACTTAAGGAAGGAAAATTGAGGCAAAAACCCCTTACTGCTTTGGTAAAATTTTAACCATAATCCCTATGAAAGAGAGATGATTGTATGGATATGTAAATAATCATAATTTTAAGGTTAATATTCTTAAAATAAATTCATGGTAATTTTATACACCATATAAAATTAATAGGTGATTAATATGGCATGTGTCTCACATAAGTAAAATGTGATACAAAAACCACTTACCTTAAGTATTGACTTCCATAGTACATGTTAAAACTTATTTTATAATAAATTTTATTTTATTAAAAATATATTAAATGAAAAATTATATATATATATATATATATATTAGACAATATATTATTTTACTATGACATTTTATCACCTGTTTATTAACAATTCCATGTTAAAGTTACATTTTGGGAAATAACTGCTTTGTTTTTTGTATATGTTTTTATTTTTCATTTTGGTCATATTAATTTGATCATGATTTAATCATATAAATAATTGTAAAAATGATATAAATAAAATTTATATTCAATATATAAGTGTTTATAGTAATCCATAAAATGTAGTGATAGAAAATACAATACACCATTCATGGAGATAGTAGGTCGTACGTATGCTTGAACGTTGCTTCCATTTACTTGTAGGATTAAAATAAATAGAGTTAAATGATATATTATAAAAAAATAATAATTTTTATGTAATATATATCACATATTTTTATTAAACCCATCCTTATTACCTTCCATGTAATGTGTGAACGAATCACATCGCTTTGTGAGGCGATAGTCCGTCGTAAACATGAGTGACGTTATCATATTCCCAAAAATTGGAGAGTATAATGGTATGTGTAATATAATAATTCCATAAGTATAATAATATAATATATATAATATATATATATATATATATAATCAATCATTATGAGTATCCTTGAGAGGTGGTAATCGAAAAATGAATGACATCGGTACGCGAGGTGGTAGTTCATCGTACACATCAATGATGATTTCATAACCCATTTGATTGAAGTGGAGAAGAATATAAGATATTATATAAACATAATAACATATAATTATATATTATATTATTTTTTTTATTATATTGGAATCATAAATAAATAATTAAATATGGAAAAAAGAAAGAAAACATACAAGCTTTATGAAGATAATTACCTTCGCTTAGAAGCACCTCATTTGGATCTCATATTAAGAACCCTAGTGTTGGTATTTTTGGAGTACGAGTAGCTATAGAAAATGTATGGGTATGTAGGGGAGGAAAGTTTTTAGGTTTTTGATGAAATATATGGCAAGATATGTGTGAATAAGTGGATTATGGTGGTGGTATTTTATAAGTGGGGGAAAGGAACACACTTGGAAATTTCCCATAAGAATCCAAAATAAAAAGGTCATTACTAAGAAAAAAGATTCAAAATGACAGTATATTTCGAAATTGTAAGTATAATATCAAAATAATTCTATAAAATAGTAAATTTTAAAGTTTTATAGTCATTTTAACCCTTATCGTCTTAGTTTAACGCCCTTAGTAAACTCATTTTTACCTTAACCGCGGAAATTAATTTTTCATATTTAACACTTCATTTTGGTCAAAAATTAGGTTAAACTTATTAAATAAAATAAATTATTATGATAGAAAATATTTAATCCATTTTAAAAAATTTATTTCACTGAATTGGGAAATTTTAATTTAAAATTATTCCTGCAGATGTAACGAGAGGGCATATTTTTTAAGAGAAAATGTTCAAAAGTTCACAGATTTTTTATATCAAAATTCAACATGAAATGTATTATATTAAATTAAATTGGATTAATGGATTTATAATTTAACTAAATTTATTTTAAAAATAATTGGAAATACAATTTAAATTTATAAATAAATTAAATTAAAGGTCAGTTTTAATTAAAATTCAGTATTTTTCACTATTCATAAAAAATGAGAATTTTTAGAAAAATACCCAATATTCACCATAAGATAAATTTGACATGAATATTTAAAAAATTAATTTTATTATGTCAAATTAATTTTATAATAGTGTAAAAAAATAATTTTATTAATATTCACTAAAAGAAATAAAAGGCATTTTTGGATAAAATAGTATTTTTGAAACATATAAAGACTTTATAAAACATTAAGTACTTTTTTATAAACATGTTTCCTTTATATAAATCCATTATAATTAATATTTAAAAATTATTTCTTGTTATTCATATAACAAAGTTTAATCGATAGGTTTTAATGGACATGTTTAAATAACTATATTAATAATATATCATGGTATTGATAAAACTCCGTGTTATGCATAATGCAAGCTAACCCATTTTTTAATGTAGTTAAAGATTAAATTGGTGTAAAATGTTATGAAATATATAAATTAAATTTATTTTATTTGAAATAAATAATTCATAAAAACTAAAGGTGTTATTTAGGGTATTCATATGGATGGTGTGAGAAGTTGGGAAAGGCATATGACATAGTTGTATGTGTGAACTAGAATGTGATATCATGTAAAGGCCACACCACCTCCCATTTTTTCTAAATCTAAGGTATGCGAGGAATCTTAGTGGGTGTCAAGAGATAGTTTTTATTTTTTCTGGATTATAGTAACTAGATACTCTTATGTTAAGGAAAGTCCATAGTGGGTTATGCCACCGGTGAGGATACATGAGAGTAGTTAGGTTAGTTATAGACATAGGAACACATCATTAGGCCGTCAGATGTTTCCAAACCAAGTATGAATAGGGCATCTTCACTTGATTTATAATAGTTTCCCATGATAACCCTTTTTATTGTATTATATTTTCTCTTATTTTGTGACATTTTTTATTAAATCATTTCAACTGTTATGCTCTTACTAGAAAATCTTACTTAATAAACTATTTTATACATATTTTATTTTCCTCTATTTTGTTTCACCTGGAAAAGTTATTTCCACTATAATGTTTTCCAACTAAAATTCTTCTTTCATCACACATTTCTTTTTATAAAAAGTTTTTTAGAAATTTTTTAATTATTTCAAAAACAATTCATAATGAAAAGAGAAAATTATATTTTTGAGGAATCATATTATTGATTCATTTTTAAATGAAAGGGAAAACATATTACTATATATTAATATTTTTAAACTAGAATGAAATGGTTTCCTATTTAAAGATAAAGCATAGGAATGTATTCTCATTTAGTATCCCTATTTAGAATCTCATTTCTCATTCTTGAATTATAATATTAGTTTCATGTTTGGTTCAACTTTGAGTAACTAAAGGAGGGAGTGCAGTTTCATGGTTGGTAGTGACCCAAGAGGTAAAATTGATGTATGTTTAGTTTTTTATCCTTATTCCACTACTATTGTTTATTTTATTCACCTTGTTCACATTTTTTATCAGTTTTTATGAGATAAATCATTCCTAATTGTGTTATGATTGATGCTTGACAATAATTTATAGCATAAAATAATTATGAACTCCTCTCAAGGATATTTGCAGGCCATATTGGGTGATTGATTTGGGGTCAATCCAGGTTGGTTCATAACAAAATGGTACCATAGTGACCCATGTTATTTGGGGATGTTTGGTAGTTTTATGATAATATTTTTAGGATTTAAGTGTTCCATAATTAGTAGGTAATTTATCACCACACTTTCATGATGAGACTTGAGTTACCAAGGTAGTCTAAGATAATTATTTCTCTGATTTTAGAATTATTTATCAATTTTCTTGATACTTTGTTTTTACTAAGTATCTGGAGTCTTTATTAAAGGTTTTGAGTGTTATTATTGATAAAATCTTTGGTTTTAGTGATATTTATAAAGAACTTGAGGGCTCATGATTACTATACATAATCATAAATACCATTCACATACCATGTATCCATGTATGGGGACTTCTAGTGGGACTCACATAGTTAGCGCACGACCCACCAAGAATTGTGGACAAACCATGCATAGTTTCAAATATTTTGGATTTTTTGATTTTTATGTTTTCTTAGAATTATGATTTTCCTTATTTTTTATATTATTGGTTTATTTTTTATAATGTTTTGTATAATTTACTGGTGTTCTGTAAGTTATGTTGGTTTGGGAATTTTCAATGAAGTTTTCATAAATTATTTTCAAGAAGTGATGGATTCTAAAACTAGTGGGGTTTTTACTAATAAATCATGAATTTTAAAATTTAAATTGAAGTTTTTTTAATGGATTTTTTTTAGGAATAAATATTTTTTTAATTTTAAATTATAATAAATTGAAATTTGGAACTTCAGATTGGGTCAAAGGGATATTTTGAATAGAGATTTTTTTAATGTTTGAATTTAAAAAATTTAAAAGGGATTATTCAAATTATTTCAACAATGTGATGTTGTCAATTGAGTTTGATTAAGGTCTAATAATGAGTTATTTGAATTTTAAAATAGATTTTAAGTAAACTTTAAAGATATTTAAATGGAAATGGGTGTTTTGAAATGGTTCTAAGAGGTTAAAAATGATTTTTTTTAATTGAGTAAATGGAGGTTTGTGATGGGTAATGTTTTATAGAAGTAATTTATGGTCTTTTTATTGAAAACATAATTTCAAAATATATTGAATCTTTTTTTTAAAATGAGTGATTTTAAATATTTTCTTTTTCAAGTTCATTGGTTTCAAAGAAGAGTTTAATGAAGAATTTCAAAATTTTAAATATAGTGGGGTTCTTCCTAGTGGGATATATGATTAGATCCTCAGAGTACTTTTAAATTAAATTTTAGAATTTTTTTGATGTTAAATTGTTTTGGATTTCAGAGGGGATGAAATTTTTTCAATCTAGGTTTTTTAAAGTGTGTTTTGACCATTTAAATTTAAGTTTATAGATTTTTAAATGGAAAGAGGCAATTTTGAAAATATGTTTTAATTTTAAGGAATTGTGTTTTTTGTTTCAATATATATATTATGTTGGAACTAGTTGATTTGAATATTTAAGCTGAATCAATGGATTCATTTTTCATGTTATTTGATTATTCCCCAAAAAAGTCTTGATAAAGAGTTGATGGTCGGTATCTAGGGTTTGTTACATGGTTTTATATGATAATATCAATTTTGGAAATTGGTTAGATTCATAATTTAGTGGTATGAGCTTCTCAATATTGAGGCGGTTGGAGTCATTAATGATTTTTTTTTAAGTTTTTATATGGGTACCACCGTTGGAAACTTCATAGGGAGTACAAAACAATTTTAGTGATTATATGGGAATGTCATGGGTGAGTGTATTAGATGACTGAGAAGGGTGATTTGTTTTTTTTTGATTATTTTGGTTCACTGAGTGTCGGTGTTATGATATTTCTTCTCAAATTGTCCTCCCTTGACCCGATACTAGATCTCATGTTGATCTTACTAAGTCATGATTGTTTGGGGGATTCTCAGCTGCATCTTTTATTCATAATGTGAATAGTTATTTTTGGTTATCACTAATCTCAGTGGTAGTCCTTTGAATTATTTTTTAAGATAGTTATTAAGGTTTTTAGGTGATCATTTTTTATATTCATTGAATATTTGGAAATGTATTTGGGGATAGTTGGATGTTTGTGGTCACTCTTAGGATCCTTATATTCCTTTTCCAATTACTTATTATTTTGGGTTTTCCTAAGTTCTCTGTCTAAATTATATATTTGTGTTAGATTGTGAAATTTATTTATTTGTAGTAGCCTTTCTATTGAAATAAATTTATTATCATATACACTTTCTTTTCCTTGAATTCTCTAAATAATTCCAGGTTCAATGAAAATTTCTTTCTGGGAAATTATGAATTTAATCAACTTAGAGTGGTGGTGTCTGTTATTCTATATTTTATTCCTCATAGAATTGAATTTCATTAGGAATCATGATGTAAGAACCCAGATCTTCTTTTCATGTATGTTTTTTTCTAGTGATTTTGTGGAAAAGAAGAGTTTCTAGAAATTTTTAAAGTCCAGACCATGTACTTTATAAGTACATATTGTGTACTCAATTAACGTGGGTAGCCATGTGCTGGTCGTCTAACGGTCGTGCACACGACTGTTTGTGGTGACCTGGAGGCCGCCTAAAGTCGATCTCGGTAAGGGAAAGTACACACTGTGTACTTAAAAAGTACACTTTGTGTACTTTTTTTCATTAAACGGACCGGGGTTGCGTCTTATCGACAGAAACAACTTCTTCTTCACCTTCTTCGACTGAGAGCACACGTACGATCGCGTTTCTTCCCCAAGCCCCCAATTGAGAATCTTTTCTCTGAATTGACCGTCATTGATTGCATTGGGATCACCTCGGTAAGTTCTTCCTTATTCTAGATCTTTGTTTCCTGATTTCCCTTATTTCAAGAGTTATCCTCGGTTAAAAAATTTAGACATTTTTGTTGATCTACGGTGTTATTGGGTGATTCAAGGCTTGAGGTTCATGTATAACGGTCCTACAACACCGAGGTAGGTGGTTTGTGCCTTTCCATAGATAGTCTCTGAGTTATATGAGAAACGTTTTCCAATACCCTTGAAAGGGGTATTGCATGTTAACAATTTTAGCCCTGTTAATTTTCTACTATGGTCGTATTCTTGAATAGAGGTTTATTGTTTGTGAATAGGGTTAATTGATATGCTTTGGAGGTGTTTTACCATGCATGTTTTGTGTATGACCGTTTGGATCTTCTTGGCATGTTAGGCTATCTTGTTATCCCCCATGCCTAGTATTATTAGGATGGAGTTTTTTGCTTATTTTACATGCTTTTATGATGTAGATTATTTAGACAAGTAGTTTATGAGGTTTACTTTGGACGATATGCATTTCAGTGCTTGTTTAACTTAACCAGGGCCGTGAGAACCTGGAGTAGTGGACCATAGGGAGAATAGATGTGAGGGATTCTCTAGAGGGTATGTTTTTACTATTACGATGCGAGACCATAGGGGGAATTGATGTAAGTTCTTCCTCAGAGTGTCTGTAGTTCCTCAACGCAGGCCGCAATGGGAATGAGATGTAAGTACTTCCCCAGAACGCATTTTAGTTACCTATATGAGACTATAAGGGGAATTGATGGTGAGTGCTTCCTCAGAGAGTCTATGATTAAGTTGAACCAGAGGGGTTAGACTGTGTGAACTTCCTAGATGGTTTCTTGTGTTTTTTGGTTGAACCAGAGGGGTTAGGATGAGAGTACATACCAGAGGGTTACCTAATTTGATTAGCTGCTTACTTGATATGTGCAATTGAATTCTTGAACTGTAGGAATGGTTACTGCAGAGTACATCCTTGTTTACTGCTCTTTTTACTTATTGCCAACCATATATTCACTGACTATTAGACTCAAATATTTGGGTGGTTGCCTATTGGGATTTAATCTCACACCCTGTTTGGGTCATGCTTTTGGGCCCAAACAGACTATATTGATGTAGGTATAGATAAGAGCAAGAACCCTTTTACTTCAGGTACTTGATTTGCTGAGAAGATGGAGAGCATGTGACCAAGATAAGTCTTGCGATGATGAGGAGTTTATCTATTTTCTTTTTTATGTTTTTTTTATTTCTGTATTCTTGCATTACGACTTCATTGGATGTTTTCTTAGACATATTTATCATGCATAATTTATATATATGTTCTCCTATTGTTTATTAATTTCAGTCTTCTGTTGTTTACTATATATGGTATGTTTACTGCTTCTACTTGTATATCTCTTTATTACTTCCACTATGTTACTCTGCCAATGAAGACATAGTTTCTCCAATATCACACCCAAGGCCCTCACTGCTAGTCGACAACCTCTGGAATTTACGGAAATGAGCTTGAGGCCATGTAACCAACCGGGTACAGGGTGCCTCTGGGTGGCTTCTAGAATAGGGATGTTACAAAGTGGTATCAGAGGATTTATTTTCTTCTTTATATACTTTTTGTAGCCTATAGCCAGAGATAAGAATGAAATAGGTACTTGGTAATAAGTTTTTCCTAGGAGTAGCTAACCCGTGAACTAGGAAAAGCCATTATACCTCATTTATTTCAATTTGTTTCTGGTTTTTCAATTTTACAGTTAATTTGATTTCATTTTTGGGTGAATCACATGATTGGATCTGTTATTGTTGATGTTACTGAGGTTCTATTTATGTTGCAACCCAATGAGATGAGGGTATTCCCTCTAATTCATTATATAGGCACTTTCTATAAATCACATGTCATGCATTCTTTCTGGGCCAGTTAGGGTGAATTAGAGATTTCATGTTTTTGTGATAGATGATGTGCTAGATATGTATGTTGTTTTTATAGATGCCTTGATAGAATACCTAATTATGCTAGGGTATTTCTTTGAGTAAGTTTGTTTTTGAATGAACGCAAAACATTGGTTCTTGAGGTGTTATGGGCCCTCATGGACTAGAATTTGGTGGATCATTTCCTTTTTTCCCATGTATATAACATGTATAAGATTCCAAGATTTGATTCCCAGGGTGTATGTGCCCTCACAAATCACCATTTGGCACTTTAATGTTCATTTCAGTGTTTTTATGGGTTCTGGAGTAGCTTCTGAGGCTTACTATCCAGAAAAACCCAGAATACACGGTGTGTACTGATAAATACATGCCCTGTGTTCTTCTATTTGGGAAGAAACTGTTTTTCTTAAGTAAATGTTGTGTAATGAATATACACACCGTGTAGTCTCTAATCGTGTCACAGGCAGTGTGGGAAAAGACATGGGGTTGGGATTTCTTTGGTTGAACACACCGTGTGTTGGATATACACGCCATGTTGTAGAACCGTGTAACCAGCCATATGATTTAAAACACGGGTCGATTGAGTCTTTTCTATTACACATCATGCCCACCAGGAACACATCATGTAGTGTAAACCGCATATCCGGCCGTGTAACGAACAACACGGGTCGGTACAATTTTCAAGTATACACCGTGTCTGGAATGTACATGCCGTGTAGAGTCAGCCGTGTAATAGGCCGTGTCACTAACAACATGGGTTGGTGAAGTTCGGCTAGTACATGTCGTATCTATCACTAACATGCCATGTAGTTTTCTTCTAAGGAAACTGTGTGTTCACCCATGTAACTACCAACACGGCTAGTTGAAACCTAAGTAGTACATGTCGTGTCCAACTGGAAAATGTTGTGTAGTGTGAGCTTTGTATATGACCGTGTCACTAACAACACGGGTCGGTGAAACTCATTTAGTACACACCATGTCTGGAACGAACACGTCGTGTATTCCTATCTCAGGAGAACCATGTGGGTTAGCCGTGTAAGGGGACTCAGGCAGGGGAAGAGAATTCAAGTACATGCCATGTGTTGGGAGAACACGTCGTGTGTTTGGGGTGTTACACGACCAGTTGTGGAATGAGTACACGCCTATGTGAAAGGCTTCAGGGAACACGTTGTGTAGGAATTATACACCCTGTGTATCCTTGTTTTGAAAAACTTGAATTTTTTATTTCTCCTGTTCCCTTTTTTATACTTCTAAGTTTCATTCCCTGTTAATATTGATCTAAGGTGTGCACTTGACCTTACAGAGTCATGCCACTGAGACTTCCTCCGGTTGTTCTCTAGTTATAGGGTAGTGATCCGACCCCAGGAATGACTGATTAGGTACTACCAGCAGATTCTCCAGTAGTGCCAGTCTTGGAACCAGCCGTCATTATGAACATAGGTGATGATGCACAGTTCTGATATGGCTTCATGAGGTTCATGCAGACCTTCTGCGGAGTACAGCATCCTACCCCATCTATGGCAGAGTTGATGCGGGTTTTCCAATAGCAACATCCTCCCACCTTCACAGGGGAAGGAGGAACTCAGGCTATAGAGTCATGGTTAGAAGTCCTGGTTTCTATCTTTGAGCATCTAGAGATGCCTCCAGAGAGGAGGTTGAAGCTCACTACGTACAAGCTTCGAGATTCTTCCAAGAGATGGTGGGATGGGATCTCATAGGCGGGATGCCAGTAAGTTATGTATTGGGATGAGTTCTAGCATGCCTCCTACGACTACTTCTATCTAGAGACTTTGAGGGCCGATCGAGCCTGAGAGTTCATGAGTCTGGAGAAGGGTACTCTTTCCGTCATGGATTATTATTCTTGCTTCACAGAGCTACAACACTTCATGCCTATTCCAAGAGGTGATGAGTTATTCCTGGAAAGGAAGTTTGAGGATGGTATCAGGTAAGAAATCCAATCACAGGTGAACATCTTCAGGTTTACTTCCATCACTTCTGTAGTCTACCAAGCGCTGATCACATAGAGCAATCTGAGAGATTATGGCATTGTGATCCAGGGAGGATTGACATATAGAGTTAGTATCCCTCCTAGTGACAGTAGGAAGTGTCGCAAGGGGTCTTCACGCAGTGATCAAAGGAGGCAAGATACTACTTCTGGTATCCATGTGGTGTGCTAACAGTGCGGGAAGAGTGGGAATAAGAGGAAAATTTTCCTGAGAGACCCAGTGCAGTGTAGATATTACAGTAATATGGGTCATCTACAGTGCTTCTGTCAGATATTTTCACCCACAGCTGGTGATAGAGGTTCTTCTATGACTCCTCGTTTTGGAGCTGCACCACCAGTTTTTCACCAGTATGGGAACTGGAGTTCTTCAGGCCATTCAAGCCTAGGTGGAGGTCACGACCATGGTACTCAGTCACCAGGTTTTCAATGACAGCAGAGTGGATCAACTTAGATTGGTCAGGCAGGGTCATAGGGCCGCGGTATAGGCCAGACTTTTGTAGTGGAGCAGACCTAGCAGGAGTAGGATCCCAGGCCCTCTATAGTTTGAGGTACCATTCTTGTTGCCTTGGTTTTAGCTTCTGCTCTTTTCGATACAGGGGATTCCCATAGAAGTATATTTTTTTGTTGTTGTGGAGAGCCTTGGGATCTGTATCTTTCCTTCTACTAATGTCTTAACACTAGACACTCAATTGGGGACTAGAACAGCTAGTGTACGAAAGTGTAAGGAGTGACCTCTAGAGGCTGGTGGGTGTAAATTCTTATGGGACCTCTATGTCCTAGAGATGACAGGTTATGAAATAATTCTAAGAATGGACTTCTTAGTTCCCTTCCAGGAAGTTTTTTATTACTATCATTGTAGGGTGAGTTTCACATCACCAGAAGGAGGATTGTTTCTTCATAATGGTGAATGGGATTTCCAGGAAAGCAGAGCAGGACGGAAGCATCATGGGTTGGGAGGAGTTACAGCCCAAGTTTCTATTCTATATCTGGACAACAAGGGGACTTCAAAGTTGGAATTTGCTCTAGTGGTGGATCATTTCAGGGATTTCTTTCCAGAGGAATTTTTATATTTTCCTCCAGAGCATGAGGTATAATTTTCTATTGAGCTTATGCTAGGAGCAACACCAGTGTCCATTCCTCCTTATAGGATGGATACATCAGAGTTTCTGGAGCTCAAGAAGTAGTTGGAGGACTTGCATGCAAAGGGTTTCATCCGACCAAGTACTTCTCCTTGGGTTTCACCTATCCTGTTTGTAAAGAAGGTGAATGGTACCCTCGTACTTTGTGTGGATTATCGAAAGTTGAACCAGTTGATGGTCAAGAACCGATATCCCTTACTGAGGATTGATGATCTCTTTGATTAGCTTTTAGGAGCACGATTGTTCTCGAAGATTTACTTGAGATATGGTTACCATCAGTTTCACGTTAGACCATCTGATATACCTATTACACCCTTCCGGAGCAATTATGGTCAATATGAGTATGTGGTTATATTGTTCGGTCTCACGAACGCACATGCAGTCTTCATGGAACTAATAAACCATGAGTTCCATTAATACTTGGATTCCTTCATGGTAGTCTTCGTGGATGATATCTTGGTGTACTCTCGCACTCGACACGACCATGCCACACATCTTGAGATCATTTTGAGTACACTGAGATAGCATCAGTTATATTCTAAGATTTCAAAATTCCACTTTTGGATGGATCATATTCACTTCTTGGGTCATGTTATCTTAGAGACAAGAGTATCAATAGACCCAAAGAATGTGAGAGTAGTAGTTTCATGGGAGCATCCAAAAAATGTCTTTGAGGTATGGAGTTTTCTAGGGCTGGATGGATACTACAGATATTTCATACAAGACTTTTCATGCTTAGCAGCACCACTAACGAGTCTAACTAAGAAGGGTGAAAATTTATTGTGGTCAAATTCTTGTGAGTCAGCCATTCATGAACTAAAAGGGAGGTTGACTTTAGCACCGATACATGTATTTAAAGAGCTGGGAAAGAGCTATACTGTGTACTGTGATGCATCTGGTATAGGGATTGGATCTGTGCTTATGAAAGGGGATGGAGTCGTTGTGTTCGGGTCTTGGCAGTTGAGGCCACATGAGAGGAACTACCCAACACACGATCTTAAGTTAGCTACAGTTGTTCATGCCTTATACAGTTAGAGACATTATCTTCTAGGAGAGCATTTTATGGTTTTCACCGACCACAAGATTATCAATTATATCTTCACGTAGTGTGATATGAATTTGAGATGGTGAAGGTGGGTTGAGTACCTTCAGTCCTTTGACTTTGATCTTGCCTATATGCCAGGGAAAAGCAACACAATAGCTAATGTGTTGAGAAATAAGACTCAGATACAGGCAGTTCAGGAGGCCAGTAGTGAGTGGCAGCTTATGGATCCATTCTCTGATATTCATTTGGAGGTTCATGATAGACATGGGTAGACTTTTCTTTCTTTTTTAATTGTTACCTCTACACTTCTTGATCAAGTGAAACTGAGGAAGCTATCATATTCATAGAGCCTAGTCCTATGGGAAAACGTGCTAGGAGAGGACCCTATTCTTGGATGGACCATAGTTGAGGATGATATCTTGCGTTTCTAGGGGCGTGTATGGGTTCCCGAAGACATATGAGAGGAGCTGATGCAGGAATTTCATTCCTCATTTTGGGTAGTTCATCCTGGAATCACCAAGATGTATCGTGATCTACACCGTCAGTATTGGTGGCCAGGTATGAAGAATGATGTTTATGGTTTCATCATGAGGTGTTCCACCTGTCATCAGGTGAAGGGGAGAATCAGCATCCAACAGGTCTTTTGCAGCAGTTACCCATTCCCGAGTATAAGTTGAATGATGTCACGAGGGATTTCATGGCAGGTTTGCTAAGGTCTCCTCAAAGTAATGATGTTGTATGAGTTGTTATTGATAGAATCACGAATGTTGCTCACTTCATTCTGGTCAAGAATACCTTCAATTATGATGATCTGGGAAGGTTTTACAACCGAGATATTGTACATATTCATGAGGTTCCACACTCTATTGTTTTAAATATGGATGCACTTTTTACTTCTCGAGTTTGGAAGGTGATTTATATGTCTTTGGGTACACATGTGATTTTGAGTACATCTTACCATCCCCAGAAAGATGGCCAATCTAAGAATACAATTCAGGTGCTTAAGGACATGCTTCAAGAACACATCCTTGACTTTGGTGGTTCTTGGGAGAAGCACATAACTCTTGTGGAGTTTTCCTAGAATAATAGTTTTCAAGTAACTATTCAGATGGCACCATATGAGGCATTGTATGGTAGGCCATACCAATCACCCTTATGTTGGATGGAGGCAGGAGAGAGAGCTATGTTGGGACCTTGTCTTTTCCAGGAGACCACAAAGCAGATAGAGTCAATTCGGAAGAGGGTGGATATTGCACAGTCTCAACAGAAGTCTTATGCTGGTCGAAAGAGATTTCCTTTGAAGTTTGAGGTTGGAGATCATGTTTTCCTATGTTTCATAAAGCGGTTGGGATACAAGAGGATAGGAGTCAGGTTTTTATTTTTCTGAGGTATGTCGGACCGTTCGAGGTTTTGAAGAGAGTAAGGCCAGTTGCCTATTGGTTTCAGTTACCTCAGAGGTATCGGGCTATGCATGATGTCATCCATGTTTCTCATCTTCGACGTTACTTATCAGACCCGTCTCATGATTTTCAAACCAAGGAAGTTGAGATAGAGTTGAATGACTTATTCGAGTAGCATCCTATCCGGATTATTGATCGAAGTAATAAGGTTCTCCATGGTCGGTTTGTTCCTCTGGTATGAGTGCTATGGAATCACGAGCGAGTACAGGACGAGACTTGGGAGAGTGAGGCCGATGTACGATCGTAGTGGCCAGAGCTGTTCGGGGTTTCTTATCCTACGCCACATTTCTAGGGAAATTCAAGGATGAATTTATTTAAGGGGGAAGTTTGTAAGAACCTGGATCTTCTTTTCAGGTATGTTTTTCTTTTTCTGATGTTTTTGAGGAAAAGAGGAGTTTTTTGAAATTTTTTAAGTACATGTTGTGTACTTTATAAATACATGTTGTGTAATCGGTTATCACTGGTAGCTGTGTGCTGGCTGTGTAACGACCATGCGCATGACCATGTGTGGTGACCTAGAGGCCGCCTAATGCGGGGCTCAGTAAGGAAAACTACACACCATGTACTTCCAAAGTACACACCGTGTATTTTTTTTATTAAATGGACCGGGGACGCATATTATCAATAGAAACACATTCTTCTTCTCCTTCTATGACGGAGAGAACTCGTACGGCCGTGTTTCTCCCCCAAGCCCTCAATCGAGCATCTGTTCTCTGAATCGACCGTCATCGATTTCATTGGGATCGCCTTGGTAAGCTCTTCCTTCTTCTACAGATTTGTTTCCTGATTTATCCTCATTCAAGAGTTATCCCCGGTTGAACATTTTAGATGATTTTGTAGATCTACGGTGTTCTTGGGTGATTCAAGGTTTGAGGTTCATGTATAACGATCCTACTACACCGATGTAGGTGGTTTGTTCCTTTCCGAAGATTGTATTTGAGTTATATGTGCAAATTTTCCCAATACCCTTGAATGGGGTATTGCGTGTTTACGATATTAGCCCTATTAATTTCCTACTATGCTTGTATATTTGAATAGAGGTTAATTGGTTGTGAATAGGGTTAATTGTTATGCTTTGGAGGTGTTTTCCCATGCATGTTTTGTTTATGACCGTTTGGTTCTGCTTAGGCTGTTAGGCTATCTTGTTTTTCCCCATGCCTAGTATTGTAAGGATGGAGTGTTTTTCTTATCTGACATATTGTTATGTTGTAGACTGTTTATCCAAGTAGTTATTGAGGATTACTTTTTCCAATATGCATTTCTATGGTCCTTTGACTTAACCAGGGCTGTGAGAACTTGGTGTAGTGGACCATAGGGAGAATGGATGTGAAGGATTCTCCAGAGGGTCTGTTTTTACTGTTACAATGTGAGACCATAGGGGGAATTGACAAAAGTGCTTCCTCATAGTGTCTTTATTTCCTCGACGCGAGCCACATGGGGAATGAGACGTAAGTTCTTCCATAGAGAGATTTTAAGTTTCAAATACAAGACTATAGGAGGAATTGATGGTGAGTTCTTCCTTAGAGATTCTATGCTTAACACGAACCAGAGGGGTTAGACTGTGTGAACTTCCTAGAGGGTTTCTTGTGTTGTTTTTGTTGAACCGGAGGGGTTAGGTTGAGAGTACTTCCCAGAGGGTTACCTAATTTGATTAGATTCTTACTTGATATGTGGAATTAAATGCTTGAACTACAGGAATGGTTACTTCTGAGTACTTCCTTGTTTACTACTCTTTTTACTTATTGCCTGCCATATATTCATGAACTGTTAGGAATAAATCTTTGGGAGGTTTCCTACTGGGATTTAGTCTAAGACCCTGTTTGGGTCATTCTTTTGGCCCAAACAAACTTTATTGATGCAGGTATAGATAAGGGCTAGCACCCTTTTACTTCAGGTACTTGATTTGCTGAGGAGCTAGAGAGCTTGGGACCAAGTTGAGGCTTGAAATGATGAGGAGTTTATCTGTTTTCTTTTGTACTTGGGTTATTTCTGTATTCCATCATTGTGAGTTGTTTGGATGTTTTCATAGACATATGTATCATGCATAATTTATATATATGTGCTCATGTTTTTTTTAACTTTCATACATCCACTGTTTACTGTCTATGGTATGTTCACTACTTCCTCTTGTATATCCTTTCACTAATTCTACTGTGTTACTCTGCCAATGAGGAAATAGTTTCCCCACTATCACACCCAAGGCCCTTGCTGCTAGTCGACAGCCTCTGGCATTTGGGGAAATGCGCTTGAGGTAGTGTGACCAACCGGGTACAGGGCACCTCTGGGTTTCTTCCCGAACCCATAAATTACACATTAGTTTTATGGAATGGGATATCAATGTTATTAGAGAGTCCTAATATGGTGGGAATACCACCATAGAAACAGATCATGGTGAATCTGATACTCAATCCTGCATGCTTCTCGTTTTTGGAAATTTTGAATTCTTATTAATAGGGGAGTTCCATGTTTCTACCCCACCTACCTCGATCATAGTAGTTTACCTATCTTGGAATGTGCATCAAGCGATATATTCTCATGAAGATCACAAACATATCACAATTATTTTCATTGGTGATTCTATTATTAGGGGTTGGGATGTTCCTTGCTTTGATTTTTTTATAGATATTAGTTTTTATACCCTTTGATTATTTCATTTGATGGTTTGATTTATTTAGTCTTTATAAATATCTCCTGGGTTTTTTGGACTGACTCTTTGAGGATGATATATCTAGCCTTTTTTTGGTTGTGTAAAGGAACGTGTGTGTTATTTTTTTGGTCTTCGAGTTTTAAAGTCTTTTCTTGAGTAATAGTTTATCTTTAATTTTTAATTGATCAACCTAATATCTTTATACATTATACGGAAATAAAGAGTAATTATGGGGAGAATTATCACACCCCAACACAACAACACTCTATTATTTTGGTTATTTTTTAGTTCCATTTCTCTATATATTTTTATGGGTATTTTTTCCTTCAAATGGCGATTTTTGGGCATGCAGAGAATGTTCTGCAGTTAAGGAACACACTTTTCCAAACCATGCATAAAATATGTGATATCCTATAAAATTTTAACAAATCCAAACCACATGTTCAGTATATGGTTTTCTAAACCATGTAGTTTTCCCATGCATGGTTCTCTAAAATCCTAATAGAGGGTGCAATATTTCTCAAACTATATGACAAAACCATTCACAGTGTGTAGGTTAATTAAAAATAGTAGTTTACCTTATTGGGTTTTAACCCAAAATCACCCCACATCAATCTCATTTGGTATGAACAACTACAGGGGCTCTTCCCTTACCTCTCCCCTTGGTTCCTCTCCTCCTCAAAGAATATTTTTTAGATTTTTCATGGTTTTCATGTGAATATTCGGGGTAATATTTTCCTAGATTTCTCATCTCCTTATTACTTATATTTTATCCTTGGTTCTTATTCTTTCTTGGTTTTGGTAACCTATCCTTCTTGTTCCTTTATTTTTAAATTGGGTGTTTTGGTTTTCTATGTTTCCTCTGTCTTTCATGCCTCTTTGGAACTCTTTGAGGCAGTTTTGAGGTATTGTTTCCAATGGAGACAAGTTTTGAGGTAGGTTACCCCATGTACAAGCCTTGAAATTGGAAAATATAATTTCTTGGATATTTTAATGGGTTTTTTTCATAATCTTATGAACCATATATAATGTAGAAAATAGTTGTGATGATTGGAATTGGTTTATCTTCTGTTTTCTATATTTTCCCTAAGTTTCACCACAAGTTTCTTCTACTTAATCATTCTTTCAATATATTTTTGAATATTAAATAATCCCAAGTGCTTGATTGGATTTACAAATGGTTTCTAAATATTAAATTAAGAATTTCCAAGGATGTTTTGGTCTTTTGACTGATTTTCCATAATTCCCTATTGGCATGTTTGATTTTCCAAAATCTCCATAGTGGTTCCTAACTCTATTTCACACATAAATATGAATTATACAGATATGGATATATATATATATAAATATATATCATATTTTTAAATATTCATGCACTTTTATGTGAATATGTATATTGAGACAAGGGGTATTTATTTATATATATAATGATGCATATGTGTGTAAGTGAAATGGGGGTTTTTTAATATGAAAGGCTAGTTTTAAAGGTGCTTTTCCAATTGATCAAGGTTTATTTAAAAATTATAATTCCCAATTAGTATCTTTTGATATTTTTTAAAAATATTACACCTCTATAAAATTCCTCTAGTTTGGAAAGGGTATTCTCAAGGATAATGTATGGAGGTTGGATAGGAACACGATATGATTGTATGTGTGAAATCAATTGTGATATTTCTTGAAGGTCACCTCACCTCCAATTGTTTCTAAATTATTGGGTTACTAGTCTTCTTAGAAGGAGTTGAGTGATATTTTCTATTTATTCTTGATCATACTAACTAAATCTACCATGGTAGAGAAAGTCCATCATGGTTTGTGTCATTGGTTAGGCTATATGAGAGAATCTTGGTTGGTTATATACATAATAATGCATCAATAGGTTGGATTATGGTTTTGAACCAACTATTTCTATGGTCTCTTCACATTATATATAGTAATTTCCCATGATAACTATTTTTCGTACATTATAATTTCTCTTTTTTTATTGTTTTTATAAAATCATTTCAATTATTATTATCTTATTGAGAAATCTTCTTTAATCACCTATTTTATAAATATTTTAATTGCCTCTATTTTTTTCATCGAGTAATGTGATTTATACTATTATGATTTCCCACTAAAATGCTTATTTCAACACATGTTTATTATTCTATATAGGGTTTTAGAAATTCATTATATTTTTTGGAAAAGGTTTTTATAATGAAAAGGTAAAATTGTATTAATTTTTGTCCTTAATTTTTTTGAGGAATCAAATTGTTAGTTGTTTTTGAAAGGTACGGAAACCCATATTTTTATATACAAATATTTTCAAACTTTCAGGAAATGGTTATCTATTTAATGGTAAATCATAGGGTGTGGTTTCTCTTTTGTTATCACTAATAATAATCTAGATTCTCCTGCATATATTATCTTTTCAATCTTCAGTTTGATTTTTCTTTGAGTTTCTCAAGGAGTGAGCATGATTTTTATGGTCGGTGGTGACCCAAGGGGTCACATAGAGGTATGTTTCGTTGTTTACCTTTTTTATGCTTCTAGTGTTTGTTTTATATACCCTATTTATATTTATTTATCACATTTATAGGGTAAATCAATCCTAATTGTGTTATGTTTTATGCCTATTAGTATATTCCATCTTATGAGGTTAGGGAAGACCTATCGGGCCTCTTTTCAGGTTGGCTTAGCTACATGGTTTGGGCTCTACTCAGGTTGGTGCATGATATATGTCCACCTTTTTCCATTTACTTGGTTTCAACAATATAAATATATTGTTCCTTAGGATTGGTAACATCATCATTTGGAGAATCCTATTGTTCCTCTAGATTGAGAACATAAACATGTCAAGAAACCTGTTATTCCCTAGGTTTAAGATCATTGGCATTTGGAAAACCCATTATCTGCATAAGTGGATGTACATTTTATTTAGAATATGTCAATGTAGTTATAAACACATAATACTATGAGGTAACACATTGAAAATTAAATTTTTATACATAGTTTTTATACACATATTTTCATTAAAGGTTGAAGGGATTTAACCCCTCTATCAAGTATCCAAAACCCTTCGTTGTGGTATCCACCAACATATAAGACCCATTTTACATTGGGACTACCATGAAATGTTTGTTATGCCCCAATGAAATGGTCATCCTTATTTGAATTGACATATGACCCTACATTGAATTTGGTCGATAATAGAACAATTTATAATGTTATGTTTTGTAGGATCTAGGACATACATTTCTTGTACTGTCTATGATTCCATTATGAATGGCTTATCCTTGCACCATTCCATATTAAAATTCACTATCAAAAATCCCAATTCGTAGATTTTAAAAACACTATTGTTATAAAACCACTTGAATTGAAAAAACTTCTTTTGAAATGAAATATAATACCACTACTATAAATTTTTTAGTAATGCCAAAGTATGAAAAATTTGTATAAATTTGATTTATTTACTTGGTACAAGATATGTGTATTGCTTCTTGTATAAGAGTTACTCCACTATTTTCTTCATACTATGTTTATCACAATACTTTGTATAGAACATATAACCATTAATTACATAACCATTATAAGATAATACAGGCACACTAGATCCTATAGATACCTACAAAAGTTGTTCTAGAATTGAATTCATCTTTATAGTTGACTCCATAAAAATATGTTCCCTAAACCATCCTATACACTTTTGATTATGTGTATTTTATATCCATATTTCAACCCATATAGTTTAAAATGAGTAAGAATTAGTTTGTGGGTTTCAAAACATGGAACAACCTCTAAACTATTTTATAATATTTAAAGGTGAGAATACTACTTCTCTGTAATAGTAATTATAAAAAAAATTTATTCTAGAAATTCCTTCACCCACAAGTCACCTGTTGTGATAAGATTTTGGTAAACTAGTGCTCTTCACATTATATAGTTAGTTAGTATATAATTAAATGGATTCACCCACAGTAAATGAATCTACAATACAATATTCTTGTAAAATTTTATATTTTTACATACCATTTACAAATAATGATATACAAATAAATTGGGTATATCCATCTATAATGTACATGAACACATAACCAGACCTCTCTGACCAAGTGAACGATCATATAAAAGAATTATGATGGTAAAAACATTTCTAATTCACATAATATGACAATAATTTCATTTTCAGTAGTTTTTAAATTTCACTACATCTATAACATTACATGGTATAGTGTAACAACCCAGAGTTTTATAAATAAAATTCCCTTTTCAGTTGAATAAATATATTATCATGTAACGTGTTTATAGAAAACACATACACTTAATTTCGTTATTTATGACCAATATAATTTACATCTCATAAGATTTAAAATTCTGGTAAGAATCATAACTATTGATAATATATATTTTATATAGTGTTCATATGGTTATTGTATATTAAGTGTTATGATAAAGTTCCATGAAAAAAGATAAAGGAAGTGATAACCTTGACCAGTAGAATCATACCCTATGAATCCCATTTATCAGAGCTTATAAGGTATGTAGAATCATTGGGATTTTCTCTTTACTAAACCCAATATATTATTCAATAATTATAAAAATTAGAAAAAAAATTTATGGAAGATGTTAAAACTCATAGAGATCATATCCTAAACAATTTTTTCCAATCCACCCTAATAAAATCTCACTATCGCACACCTGACCCTTAGGGTTTTCACGGGTGTAATATATTGATATGTATCTAAACACTAAAATTAGGACTTTTTTTATTAAAATAATGATTATATTTATCTTTTTTCTCTATTAATTTATATAT
This sequence comes from Viscum album, assembly GCA_963277665.1. Taxonomy (NCBI): domain Eukaryota; kingdom Viridiplantae; phylum Streptophyta; class Magnoliopsida; order Santalales; family Viscaceae; genus Viscum; species Viscum album. Next base: position 1,444,280,932 of record OY728145.1, on the reverse strand, counting down.
ATATGCAATTATTTAAGAGTTGATGAAAATTTTCATTGATACAAGCAAAGAAATATTTAATTTCTGAAAAAATGTTTGACATTAATTAAAATAGTCTTTTGATAAATTAATGAACTTTGAAATAAATATTATTTTCATATAATATTCTTATTAAATAATATTTATTTATATTGAAATATAATATATTTTAATGGAGTCCAATGTAATCGTTATAAGAATACGAAAACTGTTATTGTCAAAAAAACCATATTTTTCAAAAAACAGGGATGTTAATTTAAAAGTGTAAAATATAATATATCTATAATTATTTTGATAAAAAAAAATATCATATTTTAATCATCATTTAAAAATTATAATATTTTGTTTTTTATATTTTCTGAGATGATCAAATTTTCAGGTAAAAATTAAATAGGGTATAAATGTATGATATGTATTATGACATCATAATGAACCAAAAGTGATGTAATTAATACCATAAAATATATCGATGATAAAATATATTTTTAAAATATAAAATAATGTGGTTTAAGGTTATTTTATTATTTTTATAAACAATTAATGAATCCTCCAAAGCCTGTATTATATTTTAAGGTTTTAAAATCAATTCCTTTTCATAATGAATCGCATCCACACCACCAAGGACATTATTTTAATGAGACCAATTAATAAAATTTAAAAATATTTAAAAACAATCTTCTTTGGTAAAAAAAATTGTAAAACCCCAAGTTAAGGTTTTTGGTTTTGATTAATTTATCATATAAAGTCTAAAATGTAACTTTGGAAAATGATATATAATTATCCTCTCTTTTTCTATATAAACCCACCCAAAATACCATTACTCTTCACTCGAAACCTGTGTAAAATTAAATTAATCTGAATATTCCTCTATATATTCCTACCAAGGTTCCCCAAATATCTTAATAATATCCTCCCAAGTTTTTATGAGCATCCTCTCAAGATTAGTGATCCCCTCCTTCTCCTCTTTATTTAATAAAATCCTTTAAATTATGACTTATTTTTCAATTATTCAAGTTGTAATATGATTTTACATATCCCTATTTCTAAACTTATGATTTCTATGTGATTATATACACCTTTCCCTCTCATTAACACCTTCTATTAAACTTTAAGTACCAGAGTTATGCAGCTGAATTTTCCTCATGGTTTTTCATTCCAAACAATTATGTAGTGAATACCCATCTTCATTTGTAGTCAATGGTATTCACTAATATATAAAAATACTCTATTGATTGGTGAAATCCATTATATATCACAAAATCTTTAATTATGGGATTAATTGTGATAAAACACATCCATTTGTTGTATGATCTATATGGCACTCTTTTTCATGTACATTATATGAACGTGATGAGTGGGACAATAATTATATTAACCTAAAATGAACTGGGTAATGTTTTATTCTCATAATACATCATGCATGGGGTTAGGGTGTAAAACATATCCATTATGGAAATTTTCCACCATGTTATGTTTTCTTGGCAGTTAGGATTGACTTATGCTTATATTATGATTTATGTTGTTTCCAATTCCTATATTTCCTTTATGTTATCATATTATGTCATGCTTCAATGATCAAATTTATGATTCTCACCCATTTTATGTCACCATTATATTCCTATTGAATAACATGTAATACTTTAATCTTTTTATGATTTTATTATACATTTATTGGTATTTTTAGCTTACCCCTTTCGTATATAAGTCCCTAGGTTATCCTGTGTAATTTTAGAAGAACAATGAAATTTAAGGATCATGTTAAGAAATTTTTCAATAATTTTGTTTTATTTTTGTTTCAAGATGTTTTTTCTATATACCTAATTACCCAAATAAACTATGTTTCATGATATTTTGGGGTTTTATTCAGGGTATCTTTATGTAATAAATCATGATTTAAAGTGCATTAAAATATGGGCTGTCATAGTTGGTATTAGATCGAGGATTAGTTCTTTTTTGGATTAAGATTAAAAAAAATATACTTAAATCCGGAGGAATAATACTAAACATAGTAAAACAACCCTAAATATTTTTAAAATATTGGGTAATAGGTGTCTATGAAAATAAATCCCTTTCTAGATACTAAAAGTGTGTGTGGACCTGGGACAAAGGTATCTAGTGGTAAAAACCTTGAAAAGGGATCATTGAGCCAAACATGATCATCACCTGGTGAAAAAAATGGGCCTTTATACACAACTAATTTGAAGGTCTTGATATATATGATTTGATAAATTAATAATCTCACCACAAACCATTATTAACACAAAAAAATCCTATTATATTTTATGTTAGGAAATAGTTCATGGATAAATTAGATTAAAACCTATAAATTAATACATTAAGGCATATATGTCATGTATGAGTTATCCATTTAATATTTATGGTTTCCAATTTATGTACTTAATATTTAAACAAACATCCCTTATTTTTCAATTATTTTTAGTTAATGGCTGGAAATATGATATACAAATCCAACAACAAATTTGAGGGGCAATGTGATGGTTTCCAAAATCAAATTCCAATCCAAATCGGAGTAAGAGTCACAAAAATTGTTAAAATAGTTTCTTATTTTACACAAGTAGTGAATAAAAAAATGAATCTTAAGGAATTACCAAATTACCCTTAGAAATAACAAGTTTTAATTAAGACCTTTATGCAATAAAGGCCTCTGAATTTTAGTGGATATTTTGATCTATTAATCACAGAGAAATGGATCAAATCCCCTGAAAAGATATTCTCTATCCTACGTTTCTTTTAGAAAATTAAGGTCATTAAATATATTTATCATATATAGGAATAAGTATATTAATGTTCAATGTTGATCAAAAATACAAATCCCAAGGAAGAGGTTTGAGTGATGGAGTAAAATGAATTTTGGAAAATATGTTTCAAAAAATATTTTCCTCTCACTATTTGACTTAAAATGAAGAGGTATTTTATTAGACTTAAGTAAAAAAATATTCTGAATCCACTGGGGTGTATAATGAAAAATTCACATGACATTTACAATACACATATGCGTTTATTGCCCCAAAGTAAATTTGATCGCTTCTTTGCTGGAAAAAGATGAGTCTATGAAAATATTAACTAATTATTGCCTTTGAAATCTATGAGAAAATTGTTCGATGTTCCCTCAAATTTTAAATGAAGATAAATTAATCTAAAGGGTATCATGGGTCTAGATATAAGAAGAATATAATTGACTTTAATTCTATATTTGTGGAATAGAAGTCAGAAGAGGGAAAGAAATTCCAATATCCCACTTATTAAAAGTGTAGGAAGTAGCATATCAAAAATTTCCTAAAGAGAAGAAGTAAATTCAATAGGTTAGGGATGTAAGGGAAACTAGATATTAATTTTCAATGGTAGAAACCTTCTAATGTTATGTAATAAAGGAATGCTCCAGAAAACTCTCCTCCTATTGTTCAATGTTTCGGTTGTAAGGAATAAGGACACTATGCAAGTCAATGCACTAAGCCAAGGGTAATAGATGATAAATGAAGACAGAAACCTCCAAGGACTAGAGAAAAATGGTGAGTTTACCCATCAAAATTACTTAGGAGGATCCCGAAAACAATGTGGCAATATGTTTTTTAGTTATTCATTTAAGGAAAGTAATCATACTATTTGATTCTAGTTCTACACATTCTTTTACATAACTCAAGTGTAGTATAACTATTTAACAAAAAATATGGAAGTTGTGTTATCAATGAAGATATAAAATGGGTCAATTAATGCATAAAATGTATATAACTCCTCCCATCTAAGAATTTGTGGGATTAATTTCCAAAAAAGATATTTTAATACCTTATTTATTAGAATTAAATGTTATTCTTAGAATATATTTTATTTCCTTATATAGATTGGACATAAATTATCGAGATAGAAAAATCACCATCTATATTTCATATCAAACTATGATTCTATATATGTTAATGGTGAATGATGAATCTTCTTTATTACCAACATCCCAATCATATATATTATTACTTCATTATAATGTGTATCTAACTCGAATGATTTAGACTAAAGAAAAGATCCTACTTGATGACATTTCTATTATAAGGGTTTTCATTAACATGTTTCCAAAATAATTTATTGGTTTTCATATTAGCTGAGAGGTTGATTTTTTAATCAAACATACACTTATATAGTTTCCAAGATCTAAAACTCCTTATAGAATGTCTATTATTGAACTGGAAGTGTTGAAGAAGCACTTGTAGGATAATCTAGATAATGGTTTTATACACTCAGGTGGTTCACCATGGGGTGCATTGGTCCTTTTAATTAAGAATAAGGATGGATCAGTGTTCCTCTTAATTGATTATCATGATTTCAATAAGATCATGATAAAAAAAGTATCATCTTCCTTGAATTTTTGACTTGATTGATCAAGTACATGGGGCACAATACTTTTTTAAGGTGGATATTTGGCCATGATACTACCAATTAAAGATGAAGAAGGAGGATATCCTCAAGGCTCTTTTTTTAAAAGTAATTGGAACTATGGGTTCATAGTGATTACATTTGGACTCAATGATGCTTTTAAAATATCCATGGACTTGATGAATAGAGTATTTAGAGACTACCTCAATGAATTTGTGGTATTCTTTATAGATGCTATTATTATATACTCTAAAATGAAGGGGAATCATGAGTAAAATTTAAATAATATTCTTGAGAACTTGAAAAAGGAAAATTTATATGAAAAGTAAAAGAAATGTGAGTTCTGGTTGGAACAAGTATCTTTCTTACAACATGTTATAATCCGAAAATGTATATCTATAGAACCTTCAAAATTTGAGGAAATTAAAGGATTTCCATTTCTAACATTTTTTATGGAAATACATAGTTTATTTGGATTAGATAGGTAATATAATCAATTTTTGAGAAACTTCTCATGATTTTCAATCCCACTAACAATGTTAAATTAGAATGGTGTTATGTTTTTCTAGATTTATGAATGTGAATATATCTTTAGAGAGATGAAGAATAGGCTAATCACTGCACTTGTTCTCACATTACCCACTAATTGGGAAGGATATGGATTTATAATGATGAGCCTAAAAAGGTAATGGGTTGTATACTCAAGAAAGATAATAGAGTGATCACATATGCCTCCCTCCAATTAAAGATCCATGAATAAAACTACCCAACACATGATCTAGAATTGGCTATAGTGATCTTCACATTGAATATTTGACAACATTATCTTCATGTATAGAAGTGTGACATATATATATGTATTATATATGTATCAATTATAAATTCACATAAAAGGAGATTAGTATGCTCTAATGTAGGCGGTTAGAGCTGACCAAGGATTATGATTGTTTAATCCATTACCATCTTAGGAAGGAAAACAACAAGGTGGATGATCCGAGTTGAAATGATCATGAATCCATATCCATGATTAGGATCACAATGGATCCAATAATATTAGACATAAAAAGTATGGACATATTAATAATAATAGGATCTCCATCCAACCTTTCCCAAATAACTCCTCAATAATCTATTCTTTAGAGGATCAAGGAGACCTAGAAATTGATGATCTTATACTGAAGAAGGTAGTGAATATTCTGGATTATAACTTTTTTAAAGATGGAGTTATGAGGTTTAGAACTTGAATAAGTTCCACATAAAAACTAGAACTGAAGAGGAAACTTCTAGATGATTCACATTGATCAACCTTCTCTATTCATCTAGAAGACCCTAATATGAATAAGGAATTGAAGAAAAATATTGGGTGTGATAACATGATGTGGGAAATTTTAAAGTTGTTATCTCGATTCATGTAATTTAAAAAAGTTAAGGTATAATGAAATAATTACAAGTTTTTGATAAAACCATTTCCCATACCAATATGGAAATGAGAAAATAAAACCATTGATTTTTCATAGGACTCCCCAGGACACCTAAAGGTAATAAATCCATCTGGGTATTATTCAATCTCCTAAACAGGTTAGCATATTTCATTGAAATCAAGGAATATTTATCTCTTAATAAACTCTCCATGATATAAATAAGGGAAGTGGTAAGGATAAATGGAGTTTCCATATCTATTGTATCTAATAAAGATCGGATATTTTCCTTGAGGTTATAGAGAATCCTTCAGTAATCATTGGATATATAACTGATCTTTAGAATTGATTGTCACCCTCAAATGGATGGTTAGTCTAAAAGGATTATTCAAACTCTATTTGACATGTTGAGATATTGTTCAATGGACTTCCAGGGATGTAGGGATAAATAGATCCACGTATTGGAGTTATGATATAAAAACACTTTCCATTATAGCATTAAAATGGAGACTTAGAAGGATCTATATAGGAAAAGGTTTCATACTTTAGAAATTTTTAGATGACGTTAAAGAGTGGAATATTATGGGACTAGATCTTGTCTATAATATATAATAGAGAAGGTTTAAACTATTCAATGTTATATTAATATTTCTCAAAGTTGAGAAAAAAGATATCCAAAAAATTATTAATGATATTAACTGTTTAAGGTCAGAGATAAGGTGTTCCATCATCTATCACTATGGATGAAATTTACACGGTTTGGGAAGAAGGTAAATCTTAGTTCTAGAATAATTTTCCCCTTTGAGAACCTTGATCTCATTTTATTGGTGTCCCATCAACTAGAACTTCCACCTAACCTATTTAAAGTACATGATGTGTTCCATGTTTCCCACTTGAGAATTTACATACAAAACCACTCACATATACTGAATCTAGAGGTGGTAATATTTCAGAATGTTATTTCATATGAGGAGCATCTGGTGAAGTTCTTATATCATAGAGACAAAGTTCTATGAAATAATAAAACTCACCTGGTCACAATATTTTGGTGGAACCAAAATATTGAGGAAGTGACATGGGAAACAAATGAGAAGATGAAATAGAATTACACTTGTATATTTTAGTTTATGAAATAAATAATTGAGGGTGAAATATTTTAAAGTGGGATAATATAACGACTTGATGTTTTATACATTAAATTCCTGTTCCAATTTAATTAACGTCTTATCATGTAATGTAGTTATAGAAAAAAATGCACTTTCTTTGGTTATTTTGGACCCCTATAAGTTATTTCTCATCAGATTTAAAATACCATTAAATATCATAATAATTGATAATATAGCCATTATAAAGTGATCATATGATTAGTATATATTAAGGGTTATGATAAATCTCCATGGACACCAAAAACGGATGTGATGTCCTTGACTTATAGGATTGTACCTTATGAATCCCAATGGTTAGGGATTACAATGTATATATAATCAATGGTTTTTCCCTCAACCAATCCTAATACAAGATTTAATAAATAAACTACGCGAAAAACTATTTTTGGGAGAAGTATGATCTCATCAAGATCACGGTCCAAACCATGTTCGTTTAACCACCTCAACAAAATCTCACCATCACACAGCTTACCCTTAGGGCGTTCACTGGTGTAATAAAGGGTTATGTATCTAGACACTAATAGTATTAAGTTTTATATTAAAATAATTATTCTATTTCTGTATTTTCATTATTACTTTATATATAAAATTATTTAAGAGTTTATGAAAATTAGACTTTGATTCGAATAAACCAAAATGTATTTTTGGAAAATATATAATTTTTTATTGAAACAAACTTTTGATAGATTCAATAATTTTGAAAAAAAATATTCTTTTCATACAATATTATTATTAAATAATATATATTTATATACAAATGATAATATGAATTTATGGGGTCCAATGTAATCGTTACAAGCCTCAGAAAACTATTGTTGTTCAAAAAAAAATTATTTTACAATAAATGGGGATTTGATTTAAAATTTTAAAATATAACATCAAGAGAATTATTTTTATAATGTAAATATCATTTTTTCAGTCATAATCACTGAATTATTCAAATATTATTGTTTTCATCATTTTCTGACACAGTCGGTTTTTTGGGTAAAAATTAAATATTGTATAGATATACAGTATGTATTATGACTTCATAATGAACCAAAAGTGATGAAATATAATCTATAAAATTTATAAAATAAAAAATATACATTTTAAATTTAAATTAATGTGGTTTGAGGTTATTTTATTATTTTTATAAACACTTTATTGATCTCTAAAACCAATATTATATTCTAATGTTTTAAAATTAATTCTTTGTAAACATGACTCACTTCCACATCACTAAGGGTATTTTTTTAATGATATCAATTATTAAAATTTTATCATAATTAATATTACTCTTCATTTTCATAAAACATTTTCAAAAATTATTTTAAGGTTTTTGGTTTTGATTAAATTATCAAATATAGTACAAAACCTATGTTTGAAAATTAATAAAGAATTATCCCCTCTTTTTCTATATAAACACACCCAAACTCACATTAATATTCACTAAAACTCTTATATCATAAACTTTTAATGCCTTTACCACTCTATATTCCTATACATGTTCCTTTAATCTCTTAAAAAGTTCTTACCAAGCATTTGGAAGCTTTATCTCAAGGTAAGGGATTTTATCTTTCCCACCATTATTCAAGAAACTCCATTAAATTATGACTTTTGTTTTCAAATTCTTCAAGTTGGAATATGATTTTATATATCCCTATTAACACCATTATTATGTAAAATTTAGGATATACACCTTTCACTCTCATTAATTCCTTTTATGAATATTTATGTAGCGTTGTTATGCAACTTAATTTTCCCTATGATTTTCCCTGACAAACAATTGTGTAGTAAATAACCATCCAAATTTATACTCATGGGTATTTACCTTGATGCATCTATCCTTAATTTTTTGGGGATTTGAATATATATATCACACTGATTAATATCCGGATTAATATTTATGGAATACATCTTTTTGTTTTATGATCTTTGTGGAACACTTATGCATGTATATGATATTAATGTGATAGGTGGGCCTAGAATTATATAGTCATACAATGAACTGGGTAATGTTTTAGTCTCAAGAGGCATCATGTATTGTATAAGGGAGTAAACCTAATATATTATGGTACTTTTTCCACAATATTATGTTTTCTTGGTAGTTGGCATCCACTTATACTTACGTCATGTTTTATATTATTTCCATATTCCCAAGTTGCCTTTATGTTGTCATCTTATGTCAGATTCAATGATTAATTATAAGATTATCATCAATTTTATGTCACAATGATATTAATATTGAATAAAATGTATTGATTTTGTCATTTTATACTTTGATTATTCCCTTATTCGGATTTTTATCTCACCCCTATCATATGTATCTACCCAGGTTATCCCGTGCAGTTTTAGAAGAAAGATTAAATTTCAGTAGCACATTAAGGAAGTTTTCAATGATTTCATTGTATTTATGTTTCAAGTTGTTATGATATTAAGCTAATTAACCATATAAATTAGGCCTTACAATCTTATTGGGTTGAATTAAGTGCATATTTATGTAATAAATCATGATTTAGTGAGTATTAAAATATTTATTTTCATATATAGATATGAAAATAAATAAATATTGGTTAATTAATCGTGAAAATTTTTAGTAAAAATGAAATGTAAATATACATGTATTAAATATTGAGTTAAACCATGAGAATCGTCTAATCTAAGCCCTTTAACTTTAAATCATTCATTGACAAGATATTCTTGATATTTGATGAATACCCCTATAGAACCTTCACATCATCCAAGAAGTTTAAAAAATATATATATCTCTTGATCGTCAAGAGTTTAAGAATATAGAGGAAGAAAATTCCTTTTTTCACCATTCACTGTAACAAACTCCTCCAATATTACCAAGAAAATCATGTCCAACCAATCCTTAATACCATCCTTTTTTTTTGGTTTTATTTAGTAACATGATTATGACACTATCACATACATTTTTTATACAAGCATGTTATGAAGATAATGTATGATATATATACAAAATTCTAATATGATAATTTAAAAAATGTATCTCTTTTTTCAATCAGTTTTTGTAAGGTTTTTAAAGAATTTGTACCAAAAGTGGTGACCATATCCTTTATTTTATCAAACCATTTTTCTTCTATTAGTGGAGACGGTGTTTCACTTTCTTCTGAATTCATAATAAATAATTTCATACAAGATTGATATTTAGGTCATCTATGTAGAAATTTTTGATGTTATATAAACATACTATTTTAACAATGTTTCAACCTAATTCAATGTGAACGATATTTAAGAATGAGACACCCTTGAGTTCATTTAAAGCTATATCCTTGAAAATTCCCAAAAGTAGGAAATAAATTTATCATCCCATAAAACATGGATCTCTATATGAAATCTTCCTTTTTATAAGCATCATACAACGTAACTATTGAATCCCACATTAATATTAGATTTTGGATCAATGGATCCAAATAAAAATCAATATCATACCATGTTATTTTGGTATCGATTTAATAAGAGACAACGTAATGTATTTTCTCTTTATGTATAACTATAGAATAAATTAATAATTTACAAACATAACGGGCCATGTACCGTGAGTGCTAATTTGTTCATAAAATGGATTGTTTCCATATCTAGATAGTGTAAGACATAATTTTCTCACTTTTTTTCCAAATACAGGACACACATGATCAATTCCCTTATAATGATTAGGGTTTTCTAGGTGAAAATGTTTCCAAAATTTATTTCTTGTATCTGTATACCATGTCTATTATCTTGCAGCTTACATATGTTTATATAGACACCTAAACCTTGGATTTATTGTAAATTACTATACAACTTTCAAAGGAATTGATTCAAATTTCTTGTATTGAGATGTTCTACACATTGGGTATTTTTTATGTGATTCATGGACCTTGTGAAATAATATAAAATCATTTAGACTTTCATATATTCTTTCAAAGATAATACCCATTGAACATAACATTCATTTAGAACTATTTATTCAGAAACGAAGCTCATTACCTTCTAGTATAATATTATTCAAGAGAGAAATTATTTCTTTAATTCTAGTGTCACTATATTTGTTTCTAGATTTTACACTATATAGCTTGTGTATGGTTAATAGTGTTGTATATTTTGTATAACTAGCATACAATGGAATATTTTCACAACTCTGTAACTTATAAAAAATATTTGGAAAATCACAAAGTTCATCTTAAACTCTCATTTTCATTTCCTCTATATGATATTTAATATTGTTTACACCTATAATCATATCCTTCATATGATCTTCATCATTGTTGACACTTGTAATTATATCAGACGATCTATAAAAAGTAGTGTTATCTCAGTTACTAGATACGTTCAGTTCTTCCCCATGTTTAGTGAAGCATTTATAACACTGATCTATTCTGTGATAGATTAAGTGTTCTTCAAAATCCTATAGATATAAACATGAATAAAAGGATTTGAGAAGGGTCATATACATGATATTTTACAAACTTGATGAAAATTTTAACCCCGTCCTAATACTATTTTCTTATATGATTGGAATCCATACATATCTGATTCCTATCCATCCTATTTTATTTAGTAATATTTATATTTAAAAAAATACATAAGGTATGAGGTTAGAATCATAAAAGGATATTTTTTATATACATATACACATACATGAATCATATTTGTTATAAATTTTCATTACCTCAATAACTTTTTAAAACATATAAAGGACAATAATTATATGAATTTAATGTAATATAAAACATATTTTTTATTAGAAAATTTTTCATATAATAATTCATTACTATTTTTTAAATGTTTTTATTAAGAGAGTTAATAATATAAACTTTTAAAATAGAGATCACTATCATCATTTAGTTCACTTTTTCAAAGTATTTCAAGGTCATGCGCAGTCATTGGAGGTCACTATGAAAAGTAAAGGCTTAATTTTTTTTGGATGCTTTCAAGTCTGAATCTCACATGGTGTATTATGAGTTTTCATACATAGAACTTGGTTAATTGTGAATGCTACTATTTCTAGATAAAAATACCAATTAATATAATAATCTTAATATTAAATAATCAGTTGTTAAACCATGTGCAACAATATTTTTATTCTTTTAACAAACCATTATATTATAGTATTTCTAAATTAGTGGGTTATGATACAGTACCACTTCCCTTTTAAATTTTTGGTAAACTATTCACTTATGTATTCACTCCTAGAATTTGGTTAAAACTATTTAGTAACATTTCAATGATTATTTTTTACATAGTTACTGGATATTTTGGAACATTTAAAAGATTAAATATTTATGTTTCATTATAAATGAAAATTTATATATACAAAAATCATCCGTAAAGGTAACAAAGTTCCATAAACCACTAGTTTCTTATGTAATTGTTGATCCACACACTTATTTTTGTTTTTGGGACAATAACCCGCTACATCTGTTTTAATTTTCTAAAAGTAATTTTTCAAATTTTTTCAATTAAAAAGATTCAAAAATATCAAATGATTAATAATCAAATAATTATGAAAATGTATATTTATGTGGCCATTAGACATGTTTTTCATTTATTATATATTCTTGGAGATAGTGATGAAAGTGATATTTAATTATTTATTATGACCATATTATTTAATACATTATAGGTATATTTTAAAGTATATGATATATAAAACATTAAAATCACATGTACCCCCCATGAAACATTTCATTTATATAAATTGAAACTTTTTTTAATACATAGAAAATTTTTATTATTACAAAAAAGAAACACAGATCAAATTTCTTAGGTTAGTATTTTAGTATCAATTTTATAATCCTAGAATCCATCCATTGGAAAAGAAAGATGGTATTTTCCTACTGTTTAAAAACCCCTTACTCCTTTTACCACATGAAGATAATCTTTTACTTTGACCAATTCCATTTTTCCTATCAAATAATGGACATCAATAAAAATATATGACACACATATGAAATCTAATATCCATGAAATATAATCAAAATGATTAATATCCCTACCATATACACCCTAATAATTAGGTTTTTTGGTTTCTCATCAATTCATTTGATCATATTGAATGAATTTATGTTTTTATGTCGATTTTGAATTTATAATACATAGATTCAAATATAATACATTTATGTTAAAGGAAAAAACCAATTAATAATGGGAAAATGATAATTAGAGTTTTCTAAAGTTCATAAAAAGTAATAAAATTATTATATTATTATGAAAATAATTCAATGTAATGAAAAACAAAAAAATACGGAAATTGGAAGAACAAAAAAATTTAAAACAAGGTGCCCAAAATCAATTTAAAGAAGAACAACCAAAAATCATCTTTGAAAGGGGAGAAAATTTGATCATAAGAGAAGAACCAAAGAGAATAACAAAAAACTGTGAAAACGGCGCCAAAACATCATGTAGATAAAAAGGTCCCAATGAGAAGAACAAAAAAAATAAAAAACAGTGAAATATTGATTAAAAATAAGTAAGGGCCAACTTTCCTTCGATTTATGATTCGATTCGATCAAAAGATTCAAAGGAGGCAACTTTAGAATTCAGATTCCATGGGACCTTGAGAGACACAAGCATGGGTGATTTTGGTTATGTTCTTTTAAATCTGGGGAAGGGGTTTTATCAGTAATAAAATGGAAAGGACATGTAAATTCATGATTTACAAGGTATTTTTTATTGTTGATAAATCATCCATTTATAATCCTTTTTTGTTTTAATACTTATAAATGTGTATTTTATCAGTGGTGATAAATGATGATTTTAGCAGCACTTCATATAGAGCTGATAAATACTAGTGGAAAATAAGAATAAGAATATAAAATTAAAGATTACAATAAATTACTAATTATATAAAAATGAATAATAAAAATTTATTTTCAATAAAATGAAATAAATTAAAAAAAATGTTTAAAATAAATATAAAATATTTTTTATATTCAATGTTTTATTAAATGTGAAAATATTTTGATAAATTTATTAATATTGTGATAAATGAATAAAAAATATTAATTATATAATTCATAAAATATTAAAAATGAAAAAAATTATATATATTAAAAAAATATAAATGGATAAACAGTAAAATGAAAATGAATAAATACTAAAAAATGAATTTACAATAAAAACATTTAAAATAAATCACAAATTGAAAAGGAATAGATAATATTTATGCAAAGAAATAAAATAAAAATATAAAAACAAAGATGAATAAATATTAATTACATTAATTACAAAAATTATACTAATATTAAATATTAATCACTAACATTTTATAAATAAATATTAAAATGGATAAATTACAGAAAAATGAAATGAATAAAAATTAAAAATGAATAAATTAAAATGATATTAAAAGTGAATAAGTATTTAAAATGAATATATAATGATAAATGAATAAATATTAAAAATGAATAAAATTTAAAAATTAGAAACGAATAAATTGTATATATATCAAAAAAAATTAATTAATAATTATAATCATAAAAATTAATTAAAATTTGAAAATTAATATATATAAAAATAAATTAAAAAAATAAGAGATTTATAATGATGTATTGATTCATGATTGTATAAAGATTTAAATAAAAATATATTAAAATGAAAATGAATAATTATTAATTATATAAAATTTCACATATTAAAAGTATTCAATATTGATATTTAAAAATATATAAATAACGATAAAAATGAATATATTTTAAAAATATTTAATGAATAAATTCTAAAAATCAATAAACTATAGAAAATATTAAATATGGATAAATATTAAAACTAAATAAATAATATTAAATGAATAAACATACATACATACACTTAGATATACACGTGCACATACACATATATACACTTCGTCATACCCATACGCATACACATACACATACACATACACATACACATACACATACACATACACATACACATACAAATATACATACACATACACATACACATACACATACACATACACATACACATATACATACACATACACATACGCATACACAAACACATACACATACACATACACATACACATACACATACACATACACATACCCACACACATACACAGGCACATACACAGGCACATACACATACACATACACATCCACACACACGTCCAAATGTACATACACATGAACATGCACATGCACATACAAATACACATACTCATACACATACACATACACATAAACATAAAAATTCACATACACATTCACATACACAGACACGTACACATACACATACACATACACATACACTTACACTTACACATACACATTCACATCCACAAACACATACACATACCCATTCACAGACACATGCACATACACATCCACATGAATATACACATACACATGCACATGCACATACACATACACATACACATACACATACACATACACATACACATACACATACACATACACATACACATACACATACACATACACATACACATACACATACACATTCACATGAACATCCACATACACATCCACATACACATACATATACACATGCACATACTCATAAACACACACACACACACGCACACACACACACACACACACATATATATATATATGAACATATACAGACACATACATACATACACTATAACATCCCTTGATCTGGTACTCTCTCACGTGACCAAAACGATTTGGTTACGAGACCTCAAGTGTACCTCCCCATATTCTAGATGCTATTGACTAACAGAAGGGGTGTGATGATATATTGGGGAGACTATAACCCTTTGTTTAGAGTTACGCAGAAGTAGAAATAAATAATATAAATATTTTTATCCGAGTAATAGTCAATCATAAACAATATCTCATAAAATTAAAAATTAAGAGGAATAAATAAACCAATAGTAATAAATCATGTAATGGAAATATGAGATGTATCTAAATGTCAAAAAAATACTAGTAAAATAATTAGATGACAAAAAATAACCCAAAAGAACATGGTCCTGAACCCCATGTCAGACCCATCTATGAACTCCATCCCATCCAGGAAGAAAAACAATTATCTATAAAATCCCATGCCCTTGTCTAAGCCTACATCCATGAAGTATTCTCGAGTACCAAACAAGGCTTCAATATTTAGTATAACATAGTAGTTCTACACCACAGTGTCTAAAAAAACTAGTATGATAATATGTGTATACAATAAGCTACAAACAAGTGTATTAATTAACCAATTAATAAAATTTAACAATCAAACTACTTTGAAACCATATTGTAATATATTTGAGAATAAAGCACAACCATGCCAACCATAAACATATATCCATGGAAAAACAAGCTAATCTAGGACAAAACTTCTACATAATCATTTTCTCATGTTTCAAGGAATAGTTTGACATATTCAAATTCCAAAATGTGTCACAGGGCATAGCCCTCTATAAAAACCTTTCAGCATGTATCAGGGCACGACCCGGTATATAATCATTTCAACATGTGCCAGTTCATTTCCCAGCATTTAATCATTTTGGTATGTGTCAGGGCATAGCCTAGTAAATATGTATTTCAGCATGGTTTGGGGAATAGCTCGGTATATAATCATTTCAACATGGATATCACAATATCACACCATATGGATCAATGGTTGAATAATGTGAATTACCATTTACCATTCAATTTCACTTTCATTATATATATAAATCGACAATAGTCGTATCAATAAATAAATCCATTTACATGGTGAATCTATATCAAGAAAAGACTTAAATCACATGTCATTATAAACACACTTTAATCCATTTGCCGATTCATATTATTCATAAGGTTCTCTCACCCAATGTAGTATCCATCATGTCACATCAACAATTTAATCCAATGGGTTCCAACCAATTCCATTCTATGAATTACTATTAATCAATGATTTAAATAAGTTAAAGTGTATATTGTGTCGATGTAATCACAATATTTCATATACTATGAAATTAAACATGCCATAGGGTTAGGTTCAAACTGCCTACATTTATCGAGC
Organism: Viscum album; assembly: GCA_963277665.1. Taxonomy (NCBI): domain Eukaryota; kingdom Viridiplantae; phylum Streptophyta; class Magnoliopsida; order Santalales; family Viscaceae; genus Viscum; species Viscum album. Next base: position 1,444,263,970 of record OY728145.1, on the reverse strand, counting down.
GATTAAGAAACACCAAAAATATTTAATCCAATAGAAATGGAAGAGAGAGGGATCCAAAAAGAAAACCTAGATCACAAAACATATAGGTTAAACCAAAACCAACTATTGTCCAAAGATATCGACAATAATGGGAGGGAATAATAGAGGAGAGGGAAACATAAGCATATCAACTTACTAGGGATTGGATATAGATATGAAATTTCTAGAATAGATGGAAGGGAACCAAAATCACCAAAATCACCTTATATACCAATAGGAGGGAGATATGAATCGATATAATGAGGTGAGTCAGTCGTATGAAAACCTTAGAACCACACGGTCTAAGAAATACATGGTGTTTAATCCTTTCACATTCTGTATTTCCTCATTTTTAATTTACATTGAAAAACCATACAATTATGTTAATATGTATCCCAATTGACATTTATATGATTTTTATTAGGTTCACGATGTGTAACCACTTCATTTTGTGAAACGATTATTGAAATTTTTTTGTGACTGCTACATGTCGGGCAACATGTGCATGGCATGCAAGTACTCTTCACATAGTTTTCAGTCTAGTTTATACTTAAGAACCTGAACCACCTCTAATGTATTCAAAAGAATGGAAAACCCTCATAAATCCATTTATAAAATTTATACTTAGAATCCATTAATTCAAATAGACATACATCTATGAACTTTGAGTCATTTTCTCCAACAAAATCTCACACACCAAGTTTCAATGAAAAAAATAAAATAGGGTAATACTTGAAAAAACAAGGGATCTTACAACATCAAAAAAAATATAAAATCATCCCCGGTCTAATCCAAGCATCAATGTACAATCATAATGAAATATATTATCCAATGTGATAGCATATCAGACTCCCTCTCCTAGGTCTCCTCCTAAACACACCCATGCTTTTATTTTACTCTAATAATAGGTATAGTCCGACCCTATAAATAATTCTTACTATGGTCCATAATCCATATCATATTATCCATAAAGGATGAATTAGTACAAATTTTGACATACTTTATGTATACCGAATGAGAAAAGTTATGGTAATACCTCTAAAGTTGTTACATGTGAAATACATCGTGCATGGAATGGTTACGCTATAGAAGGGATAATTGATACTCCACTAGAACGACCCTACCCACTATCTTAATTGGGACTTTTCTTATTTTCTGATATAGAAATTTCCCAACCAAGTTAAAAACCAAAGGAAAACATGATGACAAACCTCAAAATCTGAATGTTTTATCCAATAATTAACATATGATTTCTTCCCTCTCTGCGCAGTCACTAACTGACTGTTGATCCATTTAACCTTATCATATGTATTCTACATGATACTAGGTCTAATAAGTTCTAACTTAACTACCTAAGACTAAGAAATAGGTGAACAAAATGACCTTCCATGAAAATCCCCAATGGTTCCATCTATATTGATGTGTGGAAGCTATTATTATATGAAAACTTTATGAGATCTATATTCTGCTCCCATGAACTATTAGAATCCAAAACATAGTCTCATAATGTATCCTCTAGAAACTAAATAGTATTCTCAAATTGACAATCAGTCTGAGGATGTTAGGCTATGATAAAAAACTATGATCTTGGAGCCTTATTAAGACCCCACCAAAACCACAACATGAAACGAGGATCTCTATCTAAAATGATACTCCTCAGAACACTGTGTAGACGAAATACCTCATGAATGTAGAGACCTCACATAACATTAATGGTGAAGATATCTCTGATAGAAAATAAGTAGGATACCTACATTAGTTGATACACAATAACCCATATTGTAACATTATTATGGGGTCCCATGTGAAATATTATCCTAAAATCCATAGTTACTTCATCCCACTTCCAATTAGGAATGAGAAAAGGCTACAAAAGACAATAGGGCCTCTGATTCTCAGCTTTCACTTGCTGACAGGGGAAACATATTTCCAAAAATTATGCTACCTCATTATTCATTCCTAACCACTAGTGTTTTCTATAGTGATCATGATACATCTTTTTTGGACTAGGATGTACTGACCATCTAGGATCAATGAACTATATCATATTCTCTTCACCCAATCGTGTAGGAAACCATACTCATCGACAACAAATAATAGAATTGTCACTTCTAGGAGACCATCTTAATTATGTCTCCCCATCATATAATATTCCTCTCAGAACTAACCCCTCCAAATCAAATAACTAGTCTAACTTGATCTGGTTCAAAATAATAGATATAAAAAAATGTCGAAGTTTGAGCAACCCAACCATTAGACTCTTGATCATCTTAAGGAATTTATGTAAATAGGTCCATCATCCGCTACACATCCCGTGACTCTCTCACTGATTCTATCTATTTCTTACATCTCAAAGCATCAACAACGACATTGGCCCTACCCGGTGTATATGATGACACGAAGTTAAAAAATAATAGATACTTAACCAACCTCATCTAATTCACATTTAGTTATTTATAGAAAAAATTTACCTGAGGATCTTGTGGTCCATGTACACCACAAACCAATCAACCATAAGATAGTTTCTCTAGAACTTTTGGGAATGTACCACTACTTCCAACTGCATATCATAAGTAGGATAATTCCCCTCATGTGGTCTCAGCTATCTGGGTCCATAACCAACAACTCAGTCCCCCTACATCAGAACTTCTCCATGTCTAACTTTGTATGCATCACAATACACAATATTTGTTTTACTCAACATAGGTAGAGTGGGGATATGTGTTGACGTCATCCAACCTTTCATCTCATAAAAATATCTCTTGTAATCATCTGACCAAAAACACTTCACTCACTTCATTTTCATCACCAACATTAGTGATTCTAGACAGGAGAAGTCTGAGATAAAGCACTGATAATAAACTACTAAACCCATAAAACTCTAAACCTCATTGACATTCTTGGTTATCTCCCAATATCACACAGCAAAAAAATTCTATAGGTCTATAAAAAAATATCCTCTAAGATAATATGAACCAATAAATGAACTTTATCAATCTAGAAACTACCTTTGCCTATCTTGGTGTAAAGACAATTATGTCTCAGTATACTTAAGATGATGTCAAGATGTTTGGAATGATCATTTACTGATTGGGATCACACTAATTTGTTATAGAAAAAAACACCACAAGTTGGTCTAGAATAGAATGAATGATCCTATTCATCAATACCATGAATTATTCCGGTGAATTAGTCAACGAAAATGGAATCACTACAAAGTCGTACATGCAATACATGCTTCTAAAAGTAGTTTGAGGTATGACAAATGGTCTCACCCTAAACTAGTTGTATCCCTATCTCAAATTTATCTTGGAGAAGATTTTATCACATATCAACTGGTCAAAGAGATTATCAATACATGGAATAGGATAATGTTTCTTGATCATCATCTAGATCAATATTCAATAATCCATACATAACCTCAAGGTACCATCGGACTGTTTAGAGAAAACAACCGGAGAACCCCACAAAGACGTACTGAACCATATGAATCCTTTTCCTCTCATATTTCCCAACTGAATATTCAACTCTCAAATCCCTATTATTTCCATTCTATAAGGAAGAATAAAAACATTATCTACTCCTAGCACCAACATGATTGTGAACTCGATATACCATTTATGTGATAAGCCATATAACCCATTAGGAAAGACATCCTAAAAATGGTCTACAACAAGGTAAATGGAATACTACAGCATTCCACCATCATCAAGATAAATATTGATTATTTGAGCCATATGACAATCCAATCTGCACTGAATTGGTCTATTATGACTAGCCTGTAGATCCCACTTACCTTCGTGAGAGTAACTAACACCTTCTAGCGATAATAAGGTAATTATCCTCCAAAAATAGTCAATATGATATTGGTATAAAACTAACTAATAAATACTAATAATGAAGCTAAAAACTATCATTAATAGAACAAACAGTTCCCAAATGAAATGGTAACCACCAATATCTAAAGAACACACTTTACAACATTTGATATTTTCTGACCGCACTCCCAATGGTGTGTCACTGGTTAAAACACCATCCAATATTCTCACATATAAGCCCAAACTATTTGAAAAAATAACAGTTAAAAAAGGAATGTGATGATTTTGTATCAAAAAACACAAAAAAATGGGCATATGATACATAAATAAAAAAATCCATTTACATGGTATATCTATATCAAGAAAACACTTGAATCACTTGTCATGTTGAACATGCTTTAATCTATTAGCCAGTTCATATTAATCAGAGGGCTTGCTCACCCAACAGGGTATCCATAATCCAGGTAACATATAAATTTTAATCCAACTAGATACAACACATTGCATTCCACTATTTACCATTAATAAATGATTTGAATAAACTATAGTGCACATTATGACAATGTAATCCAAATATTTCATATAATTTTCAATTAAACAGACTAAAAGGATAGGTTCTAACTCCAAGACTTTGTCTGGTGATTAAGAAACATCAACAATGGTATGAAAAATGCAAATAGAGGTGATAGGGATTTATAATGGAAAAATATATCACACAAAATATAGGTTAAACCAAAACCAATTGTTGTCCAATAATATGCATCATAGTGATAGAGAATGGTGGAGGAGATGGGAAAACCTATGAGGATCAACTTACCAGTAATTGGAAATGGAAGCATAACATTCAGAACAGAGGTAAGGGGAATAACATAATTTGGATCACCTAAATTTTTTGGAGGAGGGAGAGTTACATTAATAGAAAGAGGATAGTCAATCACGTAATAACATTAACACCACTGGGTATGAGGAATACACAATTTTTAATCCTTTCACACCATGTATTTCCACATTTTTAAGTTACACAAAAAAACCCCATTGTCTTTGGTTAATATTTATTGGGATTGACATTTACACGACACAAATTAGGTTCATGATGTGTAACAACTTCATGTCATGAAAAAGTTCATGACATGTGTGTGGAAGAAGTTACACATCATTCAACATGTTCTGGTGTGTTAATACTCTGCATAAAGCTTTAATCCTAGTTTTTTCATAAGGGCCAAAATCACCTCCAATGCAAGGAAAACCCCCATAATGCCATTTAACAAAATTATAACCATACACCATTAATCCAAATAAATATGCATCCCGTAACTTGAAGTCATTTTCCTTAACAAAAATTCTATGTCTCCGAACAAGAATCAGCCACTAAGGTTAAACAAAAAACTCAAAAAGGGATGTACTTAGAAAAAGAATGTATCTTACATACATGTACAAATAATCATACATGTACATAAACATGCATCTATATAAACACACACACACAAAAACCCATATACACATACAACATAAAAAAATGAATACACACATAGTCACAAACACATACACACATACGCACACACATACACACACATAAAAACACACACATAAATATACATACATACACATTAATAAACATAATACAAATATATGTATATATTTTAAAATATTTAATATGAATTTAAATGTATGAATTTAAATATGAACTATATATAAATAAATATATATTCATTTAGGTATTTATAGAATGTTTTATGTTTATATATCAATATATTATATTTATATATTCATTTTTAAATTAATTTATATAAATATATTATAAATAAACTTTATTTATTAATATAAATTTGATATTATACATGTAATTATTAAAATATGATTATTAAGTTTTCTATTATAAAATAGTTATATAAATTATATTTATATATTATATATAAATACACACCCACATATATACATATTTATTATTATATAAATCATGTTAAAAATATATAAATATGAATATATAATTAAATGATTCATGGTACCCTTTATTGATACTTTTTAGTGGTGTCAATGTGGTAACTTTTATCAGTACTAAGATAAGAACTGATAAAGGGGTACCTTTATTAGTTCTAAAAAAGAACTGAAAAAAGTTACCATTTTATCATGCTTTTTTTAGCTATGATAAAGGACATATTTATTAGCTCTTTTAGGTAGTTATGATAAAATTACACCCTTTATAAGTGCTTTTTGTTTAGCACTGATAAAGGTCAGCATTTAATAAACATGAATTTATAGTGGTGTTAGTTTTCATTACAAGAAATTCATTATTATAATTTGATTATCAATATCATTTATTACTCATTTAATTTATCACTCGTTTAATAAAGATCCAATTAAATATTAAAAAAGAACATCCAAAGATACCATCTAGGGGTGTTGGTTATTTTTTCCAAATGATACAAGAGTTCAAAATGTTTAACTTGAAGGTACATTCCATGTACCAATGTTCAATGAACCGGGATGAATGAAAAACTAATTTTGTCATCATGCATTAAAAACACATGAAATGCATTAAATTCACATAACATATTCACTGGGATAGGTTGTAACATGACTTTATGAACTACATGTTGTGTAACTTGATTACACACCTTATAGTCCATGCATTTTCATTATGGGAAGCATGTGGTCCAATCCACGTCACGCATTTATTACATGGCATGGGGATTGAGAGCCATGTAATAAAAAGTTTACATAGCATGTACCAGCTATACGCACAATGTACCCCACACAATTCTTTTTAGTAATACACCTCAAGTACGTAGGGATATATATTGGACATACATATAGAATGATACACGATGTGTAGTTAGGTATACAAGATGCATACCAAACCTGTTTACATTGAAAATTAAAATTTAATTCATCTCTTTTTTAAAACTCAAAAAAATGTTTTTTTTTGTGTCATTTATTCACTCATATAACATGAATTAGAGTTTTTATATAAGTATTAAATGCTTAATTCATTTCAGCATAAATGTTTGAACAATATATCATCTGTATTTTTAATATTTCAACTAATATGTACGTATTAAAATCATTATGCATGTTGTTAATTAAAATGCGTTTTTTGTGTCATTTAATTAACTCTTACACACCATGTAATTATATTATAAAACATATATCCTATATGCTACATGATTAGACTATATATGATATCTATTTAAGCTAAATAGTTTGAATAGGTTCTCACTGGGTTTCTTCCAAGTATAAAATGTGTACTTATTTTAATAAATTTTAAATAAAATTAATTAATTTAATTTATCTAAAATAATAGTGGATGGACATATATAGGAAAAATTTGCTGGAGATTAAGATAAATTTAATTAATATATTAATCTGATAATTAATTGAATCAATTCATGTGTCATTATCTTAAGAGGAGAACAATGTATAATTAATAATAGACAATTATTTAAAATATACATTTTTACACTAAAGTATGACAATGATCTTAGACATACCTATATATTTGTATTGTTTATTTTAATTTATTTTTTTCATGGGGTTTTGAAATTATTTTTTAAAATTAAATTTATGGTCAATGAGTCACCCCTCCCCCTTTATTATGCATGGGCCAATGTTCCCAAGAATTATTTTATGTAAAACCCCTTATAGTTCACTTAACCAATATTTAAAGTAAAAAAATTGTAAGGGTGGAGAAACTAGATACATGTATTTGGTTTGAGATAGAGAATCGAAAAAACCGAACCAATGAGATATAAATGACAATGGTGGAATGCTATAAGCTCAAAACTAGAATGAATCAATGTAGTTTCCCCCTAAGTTCAATGGTTTTTTTATTTTCTTCACAATTAAAAAAGTATTGGTCCAATCTCATAACCATGTCACATTTTATTTATTTTCTTTCGATCTGTTTCATGATTTATTTTATGGATGTAAAACCATGATTACATAAATAAATTAATTATTATGAAAATATGGAGTTAAAATAAAAGGATTATATGTAAATATTTTTTCAGTATATACTTAATAACTTATGTAAAATCCAATTAATTTAAACAAGACTTGTAAAATATTAAAATATGAAATGTTATGCATAATAAATAAAATCCTTCAAGTTAATATTAAGTCATTATGCCTTTCATTATATAAATTAATAAGAACCTATAATTGAAGTGTCTATTTGGCCTCCATCGGGGGAACTCTTAATTATTGTATAGTATTAACTTAGTTAGAGGTTTGAATTAATTAAATATATATTACGTTTAATGGAATTAGTCTTTCCAATAAAAATTAAGAGTCAATTATTGATGAAATCTGAGTAAAGAGTTCTAGACTAGGGATTCCACTCAACAATCAAGGAGATTATAGTTTATGGTTGGAAAGACCTACAAACTAAATAAGATATTATAATTTTCATGGAATCTATTTGGATTATGAGAAGGAAAATATATATCCATTCCACTAGAATGTCCACACGCCAGGAAATTCTGATTTCAACAGTGAGGGTTTTTGAGACATGATAAACTAGTTGGAGACATCATAAAATTAATTAAATTATTTTGTCCCAAATATATTGTAATCAAGTAAAGTACTAATCATCTATTTGATTATTATAGAAAAATGGAAGGAAAAACCACAAATAAAACTACAATAATTCTTTAAATCAGGTAATTTCCTCACAAGAACATATTTGTTGAAGTGAGATAGATGTTTTACATTGCTTTAATATCAATGAATTCATGATATATGTTGGAATTATCTAATCCAAACCATTTTACCACCAAGAGGAGCTATAAAATGATTCATATAAATGATATATGGAGGGTTATTCATCCATTATATCTTATATTTAATCTCTTCAAAAGATGAAATAAAGGACTAAATATAAATATAATTATCTATATAATATTTTAGTGTAAACTATAAAGGGGTTTTTTAGATTTTAATCATGTATTAATGTATTGAAATAAATTATTTAAAGTTAGTATTCCATTTAGATAATATATTATCCATGAACCTCATGTTATTATCATTACCAAAATGGTTCTCCTTATTCACCTAAGTATGGATGAACAGTACAAAGAAACCGAACATAAATACTTTTTTCAATATTTCACCCAAAAAAATATCTTTTTATAGAAACTTATTTCATTTTTACATATAGTGAAAAGAATAAAATAATAGGTTGAAAATACCATGTTATTCTTGAATGTTTTGGGAACAAGAAAATCACCTTGATGGGATGACCAACTTTGAGTTTTAGACTAAATTTATGAATAATTTTTGTTCCACATTATAAAATGTCATGTCCACCAAAATCCATAGATTACTAGACTAGAAAAAACACTAGAAAAGGAGTAGGAGGATCTTCACATGTAATTTATAATTAATTTATAAGAATATATATAATTTACTAAAGTTGTAATTCCATCTTCATTGATTATCCAATTGAATAGATCTTGACGTACCATAATTTCTATATAGGAACCAAGTACACAATCCCCCTAGAAATGATCCACACATGCACAACAATATCTGAACATCACTATAGAATCATTGGGTTAGAGCATGATTGATCCTAATAGCTTGTGTTTTTCATGGTTGATCACAGCTGGATTCATCTTGAAGGATGAATAACTATTGATCTACTCTTGATGGATTGAAAGAGGAGTAGGAGAGTGTGAATTCAAGATCTTTATATATCTATATATGTTTATATCATCTCTATCTATCTATTGGGTATAACCAAAGTCATTATATAAATTCATATAATTAGATATTTATTATTTAATTTTTAGGGTTCGAGAATTTCATACAATCTCTTTCCAAATTTATAATTATCAGTTGATACCATGTCCAATAATAATAATAATAATAATAATCACTTGAGAAGAAAAACAACTTAAGAATATAAATAAATATTATTTATAACATTTCCTAATCAGACCATTAAGAACGGTTCTCTTTACCTCATCGACATTTACTGATCCTCTAATAAAGACTACTTATTAAATAAATAAATACCACTTCATTATTTATTAATAAATATAATAAATATTATGTTTTAAAAATATTAAAAATAAATATTTATTATTATTTTATTCACTTATTCTTTATAATAACATTTGATTAAATCATAACAATAAACCAAAACATGGTTAATATTATTTATTTTTACTTGTTAATTCATTAATTGAATTTAACTCAGATTGTGGATATACTTAGTGTGTGAACTTTTAGGTCTCTTTCTTAGTTATATTTGGCCAAACAACCTAAAGTACAAGGTTAGGATCTAAAAACAAGCTAATTCACCCATATAGAAAGAAGTTAATGGAGGAATGACATACAACCTCCTAAGAACACATACCATGTAGTATATCTCTTTATAGAGATATATTAAATTGTATAGGTTGCATATTGGTGTCATAAAACCATAAGATTTATGTATATTTCTTTGAATTTCTATAAATAAAATCACCTACTAAAAACCATGTCCATTATTTATCTAGGAAGTTCCATTCCATCAAAGGTCATGAGATATCAACTTTTGTAATGTGGTGATGAACCCAACGTATCCTACCTCTCCAAAAACACATGTAAACATACTTTTCATTAATACATTAAATAATGTAAGTAGTTATATCTATTAATGATAATCTTAATGTCTAAGGATCGATACATACATTTGAAAATGGGAACATCTAATGACACATGAAAACGTGGAATTCCTAGTGGTGGGTATGTTCTCATATCCTCATATATTAGATATTACTAAGGAAAACACCATGAGAAGGTGGATAAATGTATTATTAGACTTATAACCATGATATATTCTATATTATATGTACTTTCATACATTAACATCCAGTTGTAGTATAATATTCAATATTGATTTCATGGAACCTCTTGGTTCTGATCATAGTAGAGAAATTTTATACCCTTTTAGTGTGATGTATATTCTTAGGACATTATCACATGAAATTTTCATACATACGAACAATAAGGATGTGATAAATAAAATCTTTACTATGATAATATATAATCAAGTACAAAATAATTATGTTTTAAGGAACCAACTCTAACAGTCTCCCACTTATACTTGAGCCAATTAATAACAACTCTCATTCCACTAGGTCTCAGTTGATACTCAAGACTCTTCTAAGATAGATCCTTTATCTAGGGATCCACTGTGTTTTCTTATATGGATATTTTAATCATGATATATTCACCTTTTTGATAAAAATACCTTAAGATATGAACCCTCTAAAGTATGTGATTTATCCTTTGGTGTGACCCTGGATCTTTGGAAAGGGTCACTGTTTTAGTGTTATTATAGTAAATTTTGATATAGTCTTATATAATAGGCACCAAAACAATATATTTTAAAATGTTTCAAATCTAAAATATTTCTTTAGCTATATTGGAAGCCAAAATATACTTAGAATCCACTATTGTAGCAGTGATAACTGGATACTTTGAACTCTACCATCTCATAGGTTCTCTATTGAGACAAAATACATATCCTAACAATGACTTTAGATCATTTTGGTATATCTGAAATCTAGAGTATATATAACCCATGATGGCTAGTTATTCATCTTTTCCATACACTATGAATATCTCCTTATTTTTCCTCATATATTTAAGGATAACCTTAAAAGTAGTCCACTGTTGTTCTCTTAGATATAATTAATATCTACCTACCATACTAAATGAATAGAAACATCAATGCGCATACATAACATGACATACATGATAGATTCTGTCATATAATCATATGGGATATTACTCATTCTATATCTTTTTATCTTGTTCAGGGGGACACATTTTTTTGGGAATATATATACTATGTTACACTAGAACTAATCCCCTCTTATATTGTTTCATATTGATTCTATTCTATATTTGGTTAATATTTGTTCTTTGACTTGTTCTAAGTACCATTTTGGATCTATCACTGGTGATCTTGATCCTTAGAATGCAGGTCAATTCATTTAATTCCTTCATAGATAAACAATTACTCAACCACAAATTAACCTCTTGTAGGTATAGAATCTCATTTCCAATTAGTAATATATCATCAAAATATACTACTATTAAAACAATAGAACTCCCACTAAACTTCTTCTAAAATATTTCTCAAATTTATTTTAAGGAAACTAAATTATTTTATGGATTCATCGAACAAAATGTTCCATGACCTAGATATTTTCCTTATTACATAAATTGGTATTCAAGACTAGTATACCCTTTTATAATTTCCTAGAGTCATAAACCCTTATTGTTATTTCATATCCACATCCTCTTGAAGGTTCTTGTTAAGAAAATTGGTGTTGAAATACATCCTCCAAATATCATAGTCATGGAATGCTACCATGGAAAGAAAAATTCTGATAGATTTAAAAATGTTTACTAGAGAAAAGGTTTTTCCATTTTCAATTCCTTAACATCTTCTAAACCCTTTAGCCACTATCCATACTTTATTGGTATTTAATTTACCTTGAATGTATTTTTTTCTCTTGAATATCCATTTACACCAAACATGATTTACATAAAATAGATAATCGATTAGAACCCAAACATGGTTTTGATACATGGAATCCATCTCAGAATTCATGGATTAATTCCATCTTGTAGCTTCTATGCTCTGTAATTCGTACTTACAGGAGTGAGGATCATTATTTTCAACCAATAATTAGTTGTTATCATTGATGACTTGAAATCCTTATATCTGATTCTATTACCTCTTTAGCGCTCATAAAAAAAATTGTGTTCCAAGAAAAAAATCCCCAGGGACCTATAGAATCTATTCTTATACAAACTCTTTTATATCTTGAGTATCAACATCATTAAATTCAATCTCAATCCCACCATCCTTTTTAATTATGTACTTCCTCTCATGAAAAATTTCATATCTTGTGAAGGTTAATTTCTTATCTGATGAGTTGTATAGATAGTATCCCATTATTTCCCTAGGATACCCAATAAAGATACACTTCACGGATTAGGGTGATAGTTAGTTTCTTGATCTACCCTTAAAAGATTCCTCAAAACCCCATGCATAAACATGTGAAAAAATGGATTTCTTTATAATTTATAACATATAGGGAATAATTCTGGACACTTTATTTGGAATTAAGTTTAATAAGTATGATTTTATATTTAATGGATATCCCTGAAATGATAATGGAAGGTTTTAACGATTCATCATTCTCCTTATAATGTATAGTAGTGTGAAATTACCCCCTTGCATTAAAACTATTCCAATGTACTATATATGGTGGAATGAGATAAGATAACATATTTTACTCTCATTAAAACATGGTTAAATCTCAGTTAAGATATTCACTACCGTGATATGATAAAACATTTATTGTATTCATACCAAGATGATTTATAGATTAATTATTGAAATATTTGAACTCCTTAAAGGATTTAGACTTATACCTCATCAAGTAGATATAACTATGCCTAATCATGTTTTTGATAAAAGTAAAAAAAGTATGAGAATCCACCTCAAGAATATACCTAAAAAGGTTTCCAAACATCAGTGTATACAAATTCTAGAAGCTCTGTGACCATTTCACCTTAACCATTGGTTGGTAGTTTTATCATATTTACTTAAAAAATATTGACATCATTCTAGTGGTTTAATCTTAAAATAGTAATTAACCATCTTGATAGAGCTTTTTCAAATGCTTCTTATTTAAATGACCAAGATGGTGATGCCACAACTAGGTATTGAATGAGTCATGCATATTTATTTCATTATCAATTTTGAATATTTTATTTTAATAATTTAATACTTATATACTATTATTCCTTTATTCCGTACTATAACATATTCTATCTTTATAAAATTTCCAGCTCCTATTTACAAAATTGAAAACAAATCCATCCATGCCAAAATAAAAACTAGATATGTTGTTATTAATAAAACTATGAACATAATAAAAATTATTTAAAACCAAAAATAATCTTATTGGTAATGTGATATGGTAGTTACTAATGTCTAAAGAATCCATCCTCACTCCATTGGTAGTCTTTAGATCCACCTCACCTCTGACAACCTTTATAAATATACTTGTATCCTATATTTGAAAAAAAATGTGATCCCACTAGAAGTATCTAATACAAAAATTATAGATATAGAAAGTTTAATCTTGATAATGAACACCACCAAATATTCCCCTCACTTATTTGTTTGTGTTTAATTCCTCTTCCAATGTCCCTACTCACCACATGTAAAACATACCATATCATGTTCCTTTCCTTTCTTTTAAATATTATTCTTCTTGGAAGGATAATGCTTTGGATCCATATACTTGGAATGAGTCTTCATCCAATTTACCTTATTCCACCTCTTCTTATTCACTATAACTACTATGGGTTTCATTCTCAATGTATTTAAAAACATGGTGAATAAGATTGATAAGTTGCAATAGTGTCTTCTCGCTATTGATCATATTATAATTCAATGTAAACTTGTGCAAGTGTTTAGGTGATGAAAAAAATAAGATTTATGAATAGATCATCAAGTATATAAAACCCCAAGATGTATAATAATTCAATGTATCCAATCATCTTGACTATATATGGACTAGCTAATGCTGACCTTCTGAGATTTCACATGAGCAGTGCATCGGAGATCTCACCTCCTCTTTATAGAAATCATAAAGGTGAGAAATGATTCTTTGGGCATACATATCGTCATATTTCTTATAAAGAACATTTTACATAGAGTATGGAATGAAATATTTGAAATACATTGAGTTACACACTTTTTTTATATAGATATATACTTCTTCATCACTATAAAGTTTGGAAAGTGACTCATGAACTAGGGTTTCCAACACGTATAATTTCTATTCATAGAATAATATAACACGTAAGTGCCTACACCATTCATGAAAATTCACACTAGTGAGAATTTTATCCTTCTCTATCATGGATGAGAGTGATATTTTAAAAGTCATTTGATTTCATATTTCAAAAAATTAATAGTATATGGTTAATACTTATTTGATTACAAAAAAGGTTAATAAATTTAAATTAAATTCCATTAATATCCAACTATTTTTTGAAACCTAATATCCCTCACAAATAGTTTTGTAACATCCCATCTCTTAGATATTATAGTGTAAAGGATCCATATTCCACTTTCTCATAACCCAAACATGGTCTTGACCGATTATTTGAAAAAATTTATGTATGTGTAAATTTCCAACCACAGTAATTTGTAGTTCCTTGATCCATTGAGTGGTCTCACCAATCCTAAGATCTTGAATAAATATTTCCTCAACACTTACCTCTTAGTCACACTAATTACTACTTGGGAAGTCAACACTTTTTGTGAACCAAGTTAAGACAACCCAAAAAAATAATCTAAAAGTTCCATTAAAATTGAAATCACCCCAACTTTGGTTGGTTAAGAACTTTTAACTATAAGGTAAATTATAACTCAAGTAATATAAGGTTATACCAACATAATATTTTATTTTAGGGTTTTTTCATATAATAAAAGACCATTTTATCTTTATCACATTCTCTATTAAAGGTATGTATATTTTACTTAAGTGATTAACCATGTGAGATAAATTTTATGTATAATTCAGTTATATTTTATTCAATATTTCATGCTTGTTAATTAATTTATTAGGTGATTGTTTAGAATAAAAAAAATAAACAATTAAAAATGAAACTAAGATAAATTAAATATAATTGTCATGATCCTAATCTTTTCTAATGGTTAGTTTATCTAGTTCATGAAAAACTAACCCTCGACCCTAGGGGAAAACACCTTGAAATGTAGCTTGGTTTGTGTTATAGCATTCCGCCTCGGATCCTATGTATCACCTTGATTGGTTTCACCTTGGATCTTGGAATTGAACCACATCCTCTCTTTTGGAAGCTCCATCCTTAAATAATATTTTACACACATTCACGTGAGGGGATGAAGTAGATAGGATAAATGAGTTTACGTAAAATATATCGTTATCATAGATGACCTTACATAATAAGCGGGATGGGATGATGCACAAGTCATCAATTTTAATTTAATCATAATGATTTAAAAAACTAATCACATACATAGGGATGGTAAAATCTCATTATAAAATCTCGATATGTTTTATGGGAAACACTATGCCACATCGAGATTAATTGAACAAGTAAATATTAATATGTGACCTTTATAACTTTGAAGTTAAATTCATGGGTAGGAATAAGAATAAATTATTTTTGAAGTAAATTTAATATTATAAATAAGTATTAATTTATTGGTATGTTCTTATAAAATAATAATATACTTTTTAGTAATGGCATTTTATTCCTAAAATATATGTTTTAATGAAAATACGATTTTTATTGTTTTTTATGGGAAAGTAAATATAATAAATTTTTGACAATTTTAAAAAACTTATTTGAAACAAATATATTAATTTTTTAAATAAGAATATCAAAATTAGTCTATGGAAAATTTTTGAGAATTTTTTTGTGATGTTTAATTTTTGGTGAAGAGTAAAAAATATAGTTTTTTTAATAAAATACAGTATTTTTTATGACATCATAATGAAATTATTATGACATAAAAATTTATTTAAACTATTTAATAACTATATAATGATATTATAATAGTAATATTTTAAATATTTAATTTCTAACATGCATGTTATATTTTTTCATGACAATTATAATTTTTTTCAGTATTGACGTAGTGCCTACCCAATATTGACAATGTCAAATTTGGTTCTTTAAAAACATAATCGAGTACTAAAAAATTATTTTCAAATTTTTTTATTAATTATTATGTATAATTGATGTTTTTGATGTTAATTTTTAATTTTATAGTTATATAACATTAATCTTATCCAAATGCATGTGTTATGCTTGCGTATGGGAAGAAAAGACAAAATAGAAAATTTAAAATGTTATCTTGACTTGTATATGAGTGAATATAAATAATGAATGAATATAGAATTATATTTTTAACTTAATTAAATTTTTTTAATAAAATTATTTTTTAAATTTTTATATATTAATTGATTAACATTAATGCATGTGCAACGCTGATGCAGTGTTTGTGCAAGCATAAGAAAAATAAATAAAATGTTTTTATTCAAATTAAATGAATAATTGAGTGACATAATATATAGATAAAACTTTTTTTTATAATCCTATTTAGACATTTATCATGTTTTTATTCAGATTTGGAACATTTTGGACCCACATAGATCACATTAGTCCCTTTATATTATTTTATTAAAAGGAAAGGCAAATTTTTCTCACTGCAACTTTCATTAAGTATAACATTTTAATATATTGTTTTCTAGAAATTGTTTTCTCGAAAATACTAGTATATGGAAATATATTGAAAATATATTTTCATAGAATTTTATTTTTAATTTTTAGGTAATACATAAATACGTTAATGTCTTAAACAATTGTGATTAAGTGAATATTTAATTAATGAATAAATCAAATTAATGATTTTAAAAATAGTAAAATAAAAATAATTTCATATTTTTAAGTAATTTCATGATCTCAATATAAATTTATAGTATGTATAATATATAAATAAAATTGAAAAGAATTAGATACTTTTTTTATGTGATTAAAGTCATGGTTGTGAATAGTTTTAAATTTGTCAAATTATTCTTTCCTTGAGTAAAATATTTTATTAAAATATTTAAAAATAAAATAATTATAATTAAGAAGGCCGAAAATGATAATATTACATATAAATGGGATAAACTATGATTTTTAGGTCTTTTGTAAGTCTTAATCCCGATAATATATTTATTATATTTTACTAATTTGAGTAATTCCTACGTTACCCCTCACCTCAATTATAAAAGGATGCACCCTCTTTCCCAAATTTCCATCACCTTATGCCATATTATTCAGCCAAACTCTTCCAATTGATATCGTAATTATCAATTAACACATTATTTTGATTTTTGTCTCACAAAAATACCACTTCAAAGAGCCTTAAAAATGTTATCAAAGACAAATTATCAATAGGTAAGATCTGTTCTTCTTCTCCTTTAAATTCGTTTTCACTTTTACCTTATACTTACCTCTTATCTATTGATTTATGACATCTCTGGTATAATATATATAATGGAATTTTTTTTTTATTTTATATTCATCATAAAAACTCTCATCTTCTCATTTTATTCTTAAATAATGAAATCGTCATCTCTGGGTGTCAATTCCTCACCTTCCTCGACAATGATTTTTCATTTCCCTTTTACAGAAATCATGACAAGTTTAAATTAATAAATAATTTTTTAAAATTATATATATATATATATATATATATTATCACTTAAATATTATTATATCATTTTGATAAGGAGTACCATAATAAACTGACCATGGAAACCATGAAAAGAACGCACCCAAAACAATGGAAATAAAAAATTGTTGTTAATAAATGGGTATAAAATGTTATAAGAAGATCATGTAAGGTGTTATAGACATGAGTTTTATTATCGAATATATTAATAATAATATTTAAACCATTATACATGAGGTTTGAACACATTTTAAGGAATTTGAACCCGAGGTAAGGGACTTTCCTTTTAAAATCATTTTAAATGTCTCTTTTATAAAATTCCAAAAGATTATTCTTTTTTTTTCACAAGCATTCTTTTTTGATTTCATGATATTTTATTAATATAATTTTTCCATTATATTTTTTCATAGCTATTTATTTAATAATATAATTTCATTATTATGTGCATGATTTTCATTTTTTAAAAATTATGTTTTTGGAAAAAGGGTATTTTGAAAATCTGAATGTGTTTTTCTCAAGGGTTTTGATAAGTTATCAAGTGTTTTATTCATGGTATATTCCTTTTACACTATTTATATTTGGTTGAGAACATTATAGATCTATATTTCACAAGTTGAACCACATTATAGCTCAAGATATGTTGGGTTTATCCCATTATAGCTCAAGATATGACGGGTTGAGCCCCATAATAGCTCAAGATTTGTTGGGTTTATCCCATTATAGTCCAAAATATGATTAGTGAGCACCATTACAGCTCTCCAATGCAATGGGTACTCATGATATGGAATTTGAAAAAATGGTTATTCCATGTGTAAGGGTAAATGTAATAGTGATATGGTAAATATTTCCCAAGGAAAATGCATGATGTTTCTATTCATGCAAATGAGTTTTTATGAAATGGGTTTTAATGGTTTTTCTGTTTTCACTGGAATAATGATTTCTTTCTTTATGTCCCATACTCGGATTTTTGTGCTCATCCCAAGTTTTTAAAAAAAATTATAGGATTCATTTGAAGATCAAATAATATTTAAGGTGAAAGTGCAGATGAATCGAAGTAGATATTTTGTAATTATTTTTGTAAACTCTGATTTATTGTACAGTTTGTCTAATCCTCCAAAACCTAGACTAGAAAAAGTCTTCATTTTTATAACTACTAATTAGTTTTTCGTTACTTTTTATAAAAAAATACACAACATGTTTTAGTACTGAATATAGAATTGCGGGTTCGGGGACTTACATTTGTATCAAAGAAACAGTCTCGATAAATTTGGAGATTATGTGTTGTCATTTTCTTAAAAAACATTTAAGTGAATGAATTTACTTTTAAATTATATTTAATTGAGTGAACCTAAGGAAATATTTTTTCTCAATTCTAAATATTTAAATTCATAATTATAATTGTAATGAAAGAATTTAAAGGACACAATTAATTTAAGGGGGATAATGTTACATCCTGATATCTTTAAGGGGAAATAATATGCAACATAGAGATTAATTGAACAAGTAAATATTAATATGTGACCTTTATAACCTTGAATTTAAATTTATGGGTAAGAATAAGAATTAATTATTTATGAAATAAATATAAATTTCTAACTCAATATTAATTTATTGGTATGTTCTTAAAAAATAACCATATTCTTTTTAGTAATGGCGTTGTATTCGTAAAATATAAGTTTTAATGAAACTGCAGGTTTTATTAATTTTTATGGGAAAGTATATATAATTAATTTTTAAATATTTTATATAATTTAGTTGATAAAACCAATTAATTTTTGATAACATAATATAAAAATTAGTCAATGGTTAATTTTTGTTAATTTTCTGATGAAGTTTAATTTTTATGAATAGTAAAAAAATGTTTTTTACAAAATATTGTATTTTTTAGGACATCATTATAAGATTATTATGATATAAAAATTTATTTAAAATATTTAATAACTAAATAATGTTTTTAGAATAGGAATATTTTATAAAATTAAATTTAAACATGAAATTAATATTTTTATATGATAAGTATAAAAATTATTGTTTGTACTAATGTAGTGCCTATGCAGAATTGACAATGTCAAATTTGGTTCTATATAAATAATAATTGAGTACTAAAAAATTATATTCAAGACTCGTTTATTAAAATTTATGTTTTATTTGTTTTTTTTCTATTAATTTATAATGTTATAGTTATATAACATTAATCTTATCCAAATGCATGTGCAATACTTACGTAGGGTAAGAAAAGAGAAAATAACAAATTTAAAATGTTATCTTGACATCTATATGAATGAATATAAATAAATAACAAATTTAGAATTTTATTTTTAAGTTAATTAAATTATTTTTAGGATATTAATTAATTTTTAATTTTTATATACTAATTAAATAACAAAAATATTTGTGCAACGCTGATGCATTGCTTGTGAAAGCATAATAAAAATAAGTAAAATGTTTTTATTAAAATTATAAGAATTATTAAATGAACTATTTTATGGTTAAAAATTTTATATAAGTAAATTTAGACTATTCTGATGTTTTTATTCACATTTGGGACATTTTGGACCCACATAGATGACATTAGTCCCTTTATATTATTTTATTAATAAGAAAGAGAACTTGTTCACACTATAACTTTCAATAAGTATAATATTTTAATATAACATTCTCCAAAAGATTTTTTTCAAAAAATTAGTCTTTGAAAATATAATAAAATAATATTTCTCATAGAATTTTATTTTTAATTTTTAGGTAATAACTAATTACATTAATGGATTGAACAATTATGATGTAATAAATATATAATCAATGAATATATTAAATTAATGATTATAAAAATAGTAAAATAAATATAATTTCATATTTTTAAGTCAATTAACAATCTATATTGGTAATTATAGTATGTATAAGATATATTAAAATTTTAATCTTAATTGGAAACTTTTTTTATGTGATTAAAGTCATGATAATGAATAGTTTTAAATTTGATAAAAACATTCTTCCATGAATAAAATATTTTATTAAATTATGTAAAAATAATAATCAAGAACAAAGAAAATATTGAAAATATTTCTTCTAAAATGGGATAAAATATGAATTTTAGTCCTTTTGGAAGTCTTAAACCCTATATTATAATTATTATATTTTAATAATTTGATTAATTTTTATGGTACACCTCGCCTCAATTATAAAAGGAGGCTCCTTCCTTCCCAAATTTCCAACACCTTATTCCATTATTTTTTCCATAAATCTATGAAATTACACCCTTCTCATTCCTTACCTCATTCGTATGCTTCTGGTATCACAAAAATATTACTCCCAAGATCCTTAAGAAGGTTCTCACTGAGAAATTATCAAGAGGTAAGATTCATTCTTCTTCTCATTGAATTTCTTTTTCACTTTTACCTTATACTTAACTCTTATCAATTTATTTATGAAAACTAATATATCATATATATATATATACTATAATGGTGTTTTTTATGGTATATTCCGGATAAAATCTCTCATATTCTACTTTTATTCTTAGATGACGAAATCGTTGTTTGTGAGTGTCAATTCACCACCTTTCTAGGTGATGATTTTCCATTTCACTTTTACCAAAATCATTTGAATTTTAAATTAATTATTAATTGTTTAAAATATATTATCACTTATTTATTATTATTTTATTTTGATACGGAATACCATAATAAAATGACCTTGGAAACCATGAAAATAACACAATTGAAACAATAAAAATAACAAAATATTGTTAATAAATGGGTAGAAAATGTTATAATAAAACCATTTAAGGTATTATAAAAATGAGTTTTGTGATATAATACATTAATAACACTATTCAAACCATTATACAGGATGAATTAACACATTTTATGTAAGTTGAAATTCAGTTAAGGGACATTCCTTTTAAAATCCTTTTAAATGTCTCCTTTATGAAATTCAAAAAAAAATTATGTCAAGAGTATTCTCTTCTGATTTCATGATTTTTTATTACTATAATGTTTCCATTATATGTTTTCATATTTCTTTTTTAAAATATTATTTAATTATTATGTGAATGATTTTCATATTTTAAAAATTATTTTTTACAGAGAAATGGTATTTTAAAAAACTGAATGTGTTTTTCTCGAGGGTTTAAAAGAGGTATCAAGTGTTTTATTCATGATATGTTTACTGGAAATTTTTAATGATGGGTTGAGTCCATTATATCTCATCATATTATGGGTTGGTCCACATTATAGCTGAATATATGTTGGTTTGATCCCATTATAGATCAAGATATGACGAGTTGAGCCCCATTATAGCTCAAGATATATTGGGTTGATCCCATTATTTATAAATATATGATCAGTGATCACCAATATAGTTCTCCAATTAATTAGGTAATCCAGAGATAGAATTTGAAAAAATGGTTATTCCCTATGTAAGGGTGAATGTATGGTTGATATGGTAAATATGTCCCAATGAATCTGCACGATGTTTCTATGCATGGTAATGAGTTTTTATGAAATGGTCTTTTTTAGTTTTTATGTTTTCACTGGACTAATGGTTTCTTTCTTTATATCTCTTATTGAGATTTTTTTTGCTAATACTAAGTTTTAAAAATGTTTTTTCACAAGACTTCTTAGAAGATAATAGGATATTTAAGGTAATAGTGTAGATGAAACCAAATTATTTATTTTGTAATTGTTCTTTTAAAATTTGGTTTAATATATCGTTTATCTAATCCTCCAAAACATAGACTAGAGAAGGTCCTCAGTTGTATAACGTAAAATTTATTTTTATATTAATTATTATAAAAAAATTCATACCATGTTTTAGTACTGAATCTTGAATTGCGGGTTCAGGGCTTTTCATTTGGTATCATAGGTATGGTCTTGATGACTTTATAGATTAGGTATTGTATTTTTCCTAAGAAAAAATTTAAATGATTGAATTTACATTAAATTATAGTAAATTCAATGCACAAAAGGAAATATTTTATCTTAATTTTAAGTATGTGAATTCATAACTATAAGTATAATGAACGAATTATGAGGGTTCAATTCAATTAAAGGGGGGATAAGTAAATATTAATATGTGACCTTTATAACCATGATGTTAAATTTATGGGTCGGAATAACAATAAATTATTTAGGAAATAAATATAAAATTCTAAATCAATATTAATTTATTGTTATGTTCTTATAAAATAATCAAATACTTTTTAGTAATGGAATTTTATTCTTGAAATATTAGATTAAATGAAAATGTGGGTTTTATTAAAAAAATTTGTGAAAGTAAATATAATTAATTTTTGACACTTCTAGAAAATTATTGTGATAAATATCACTTCATTTTTTAAATTATAATATAAAAAACTAGTTTATGGTGAATTGTTTTGAAATTTTCTGATGAAGTTTAATTTTTGGTGAATAGTAAAAAATAATGTTTTTTATAAAATATGGTATTTTTCATGACATCATCAATAAATTATTATGATAAAAACATTTATTTAAACCATTTAATAAATAAATTACTATATTATAAGAGTAATATTGTATATAATTAATTTTGAACATGAAATTTATATTTCTTTCATGATTTGTATAAAATTTATTATTAGTGTCGACGCAATGCATGTGAAACATTGATAATGTCCCATTTGGTTCTATATAAAAAATAATTGAGTGCTAAAAAAATATTTTCAATTCAATTTTATTAATTATTATATATTATTGATGTTTTTTGAAGTTAATTTTTAAATTTATAGTTATATGACATTAATCTTATCCAAATACATGTGCAGTGCTTCTGAAGGGCAAGAAAAGATAAAATAGAAAATTTAAAATGTTATCATGACATGTATATTATTGGATATAAATAATGAATGAATCTAGAATTTTACTTAGAACGTAATTAACATATTTTATTATAGTAATTTTTTAAATTTTTATATATTAATTATTTGACATTAATGTTTGTGCAATACTGATATATTTTTTGTGCAAGCATAAGAAAAATAATTAATATGATTTTATTAAAATTCAAAGAATTAATAAAAACCTAATTTATGACTAAAACAATTTAACTAAGAAAATATTGAGCATTATCATGTTTTGATTTCTGTTTGGGACATTTTGGACCCACATGGATCACATTAGTCCCTTAATATTATTTTATTAAAAAGAAAGACAACTTGTTCATACTATAACTTTCAATAAGTATAGTATTTTAATATAAAATTTTACAGAATTTTTTTTAAAATATTATTTGGAAATATAATAAAATTTTATTTCTCAGAAAATTTTATTTTTATTTTTTAGGTAATAAATAATTTCGATAATGGATTGAACAATTGTGATATAGTAAATATTTAATTAATGAATAAATAAAACTAATGATTTTAGAAATAATAAAATAAATATAATTTGATATTTTTGAGACTACTAAAGATATATATACATAATTATAATATGTAAAAGATATAATAAAAAATTAATATGAATTGGAAACTTTGTTTTTTTTGTGTTTAAAGTCAACATTGTGAATAGTTTTAAATTTTACAAAATTATTTTTTCCTTGGTATAAAAATATTTTATTAAATTATTTAAAAATATAATAAAATCATGAACATGGAAAAACATTACAATATTACTTCTAAAATCATATAAAATATGATTTTAATGCCTTTTGGATGTCTTAAACCCTATATTATATTTATTCAATTTTAATAATTTGAGTAATTCTTATGTTACCTCTCACCTCAATTATAAAAGGAGGGTCACTCATTTACAAATTTTCAGTACTTTAATCTATATTATTCAACCAAACTCTACCAAATTCCCTCCTAATCATTACTTACCACATTTTTGTGCTTATGGTCTCACCAAAATTCCACTTCCAAGATCCTTAAAAAGGTTCTCAAGGAGAAATTCTCAAGAGGAAAGATTCGTTCTTCTTCTACATTAAATTCTTTT
This sequence comes from Viscum album, assembly GCA_963277665.1. Lineage (NCBI taxonomy): Eukaryota > Viridiplantae > Streptophyta > Magnoliopsida > Santalales > Viscaceae > Viscum > Viscum album. The sequence goes on along the minus strand of OY728145.1, from coordinate 1,444,238,891 downwards.
TCACTTATTCTTTATAATTACCTCTTATCCATTTATTTATGAAAACCACATTAACATATATATTCTAGAATTTTTTTATGGTATACTCATCATAAATTCTCACAACTTCAACATTTATTCTTAAATAGAAAAATTGTTGTCCGTGGGTGTCAAATAATTTCTTTCGTGAACAATGATTATTTGTTTCCATTTTACTGAAATCATGGAAAGATTAAATTCATAATTACTTTTTCAAAATGAACTCAATATATATATTTTATCACTTCTGGATATTTATTTGGTTTTGACAAGTAATACCATAATAAATCACCCTTAGAAACCATGAAAGGAACACATCCGAAATAATAGAAAGAATTAAATATTGTTAATAAATTGGCGGAAAATTTTATATAAAGATAATGTAAGGTATTATGAACCAAATTTTCAATCATTAATTACTTAATAATACTATTCAAGCCATTATAAATAAGTTTTTATTACATTTTAAGGAAGTCAAACCCAAGGTAAGGTACTTTCCTTTTAAAATACTTTTAAATGTATCATTTATGAAAACCAAAAAGATTATTCATTTTTAATGTAATAATCTTTATTTTTTGATATCATGTAGTTTTATTACTATAATGTTTCCATTATATTTTTCATATATATTTTTTATGAATATTATTTCATTTTTATGTGCATGATTTTCATATTTTCAATGTGATTTTTTACAGAACCATACTATTTTGAAAATATGAATGTGTTTTTCTCAATGGTTTTAAATGAGTTTTCAAGTGTTTTATTCCTGATATCTTCCTTGTAAATTGTTTATGTTGGTTTGATCCCATTATAGCTCAATATATGATTGTTTGACCCCCATTATAGATCAATATATACTGGGTTGTGCCTATTATAGCTCTAGATATGACAGGTTAAGCCCCATTATATCTCATGATATGTTGGGTTGAGCCCATTATAGCTTTAGATATGACGGGTGGGCCCAATTGTATCTCTCCAATGCACTAGGTATTCTATATATGGAATTTTAGTTAATGGTCATTCAATGTGTAAGGGTGAATGTGACAGTGATATGGTAAATATTTTCCAAAACAACTACAAGATGTTTCTATGCATGATAATGAGTTTTTATAAAATGGGTTTTAATGGTTTTTATGTTTTCACTGGACTAAAAATTTCATTCTATATGTCCCTTACTAATCTTTTTGTGCTCATCCCACGTTTTTAAAAAAAACACAGGACTTATTTAAAGATAAATGGATAATTAAGATGTTAGTGTAGATAAACCAAATTAGTTATTTTGTAATTATATTTGAAAACTCTGATTTAATGTACTGTTTATGTAATCCAAAAAAACCTATACTAGAAAAATTCCTCAATTTTATGATACACTATGTATTTTTCAATTAATTTTTTATAAAAAAAATACATAACATGTTTTCGTACTGAATCTGGAAGTTCTATTTCAGGGATTTACACTCATGATCATCCACACAATATGAAAATATAATACATTTACAATATGGTTTTCAATTAAATCAATTCATTTATAAATTAATATAACACATCAAAAATTAATCCAATTTATTCAATTTATATTAATTCAATCCGACCAACCTTAACTCACCCTCATCCATAATTTAAAATATAAAAAAATAATTTAAAATTATTCAAGTACCCCAGTGTACTTATGGGAAAGGAAATATACTCTTATAAATTACTTGGCAAGAACTGTATGCTCTTAATGCATGTGGAGTTCACTAGAAGAAAAGACCATTCATAACAAATAGATTTTGAATTTGACATTGAAATTAATTCAATATATAATTATCAATCATGTGACATGGGTTTTATTATCAAATTAATTACATATAGAACACATGTTAATAGGTTTAATAATATATTTAATTTTTCTCTCATCATTAAATTAATTACAATGTTTGTGGAACACTAAAGAATATTTACTTAGTTACATAGTGTGTGTTATCTTATACCCTTATCAGCAGCACAAACCTGGATATTGGGCATGTTTCCTATTATAGATGAGTTTGAGGTACATGATGTGTTATCCATATTACATACTTTATATCCTTAAAGATTAATCTTATGTCATCCCCCATGTCATGTATCTAATAAAAATCATGTTGGGACACCCCAAGATCTCATCTGTGAGAAAATGAGTGCTAAACATCATGTATAGTGGTCACACCATGTGTAGTTCTTCAAACCATGTTCCAATCTATCAAAATATACCCACAAATCCACTTTTATCATATATTTGATCTGATTTTATTAGATCTGATACAATATAGAATGATACATATGAGAAAAACTAATAAATGACATGTATTTAGGTTGTATATTCCATGTAGTCTAGTTTCTTTCGGCATAACCTTTGGCACCTCCATATGGTGTTTTCAATTTTTTCTCTATTATTAATATCAACTATTTATTATTTATGTTAGAAATAAATAGGAAGGGGAGATATGAAAATGTTGGGATATTAGGAATAAATCAATGTTATGTAAAATAAATCTAAAATGCCTTAAAACTCAACTAATAATAAATAATTTTACGTTAATCATGTTACCACTCTAATACCACTTAAAGGTTCCAAATGAATTAGAATCACCTTAATGGTATAAAAAACATGGATTTTTAGTCTTTATTCCTGAATAATCATTACTTCACATGAAAAAATTCCATGTCGAATAGAAACTATAGAATACTTAAATAAATAAAAACACTATAACCATAAGAGGATAATCTTCAGTTGTAGTTTTTAATTAATTTATGAATAGATAAGAAATTACCTCAACTTGTAATTCCTTATTTTTTGATGACTCTATTAAGAAGATATCATCATGAATTTATTTCACTATAGGGACAACATAATAAATTGCTCTAGCGGTGATCCACCCATGCACTAGAATCTCTAAATTTCACCATAGAATCATTGGGTTCTTGGATAGATAATCATGATCCCTTACAATGTCCATGTTTGATCATAACATAATTCTTCCTAAAGGAGGAATAACTATAAATATTATCTCAATGGATTGAAATGGGAGGAATATAGGTCCCTTTATAGATCTATAGAACTTTCTATAAGGTTTTAGAGAGTCTCTGTATATTTGTTTTTCACAACCAGAGTAATGATGGAAAGTGATACAATTAGATATTTGTTATGGTAGGTTCAGGGTTGGAAAATTTCACACAATACCTTTACAAATTTATAGTTCACAGTTCACCCCATGTCCAATAATAATAATATTAATATTAATATTAATTTCATAACATTCACAATAGCTTATGAATATAAATAAATATCATTTATACCATTTACAGTCCGACCATTAAGCACGGCCCACTTTCCCTCATCGACATTTATAGATCCTTGAATAATTACTATTTATTTAATAAATAAATATCAATGCATTATTCATCAATTAATATAATTAATATTATATTTTACAAACCTTTAAAATGAATATTTATTTTTATTTAACTCACTTGTTATTTTAAATAACTTGTGATTAAATCATGGAGATTAACCATATAAAAATAAATATCATTTATTCTAACTTGTTAAATTAATTATATGACTTTAACTGGGATTGTGGATACGCTTAGTGTGTGGCCCTTTAGGACCCTTTATCTACGGAATTAGGCCGAATGACCTAAATTCCAAGGTTATAATCTAGTAGAATTCTTGGGAACCCATAGATAAATATGTTAATTTCACAATGATATACAACCACCTATGAATTTTTACTGTGTAATATAATCCATTTATCATGATATCTTAAATCAAATAGGTTTCATGATGGTTCCATCAACCTATATGATTGATGTAACTTTCTTTGATTTTTTGAAAATGAGATCACCCATTGAACCCCATGGATAGGTTTTATCTAGGTATTTCCATCTATCTAAGGGGCTAATATATCAATTCTTGTCAAAGTATAAAAGGGATAAATCCTTTTTCACATTATTCAATAAAGAAATATCACTCATGATGCACCCCGCATATCCTACCTCACAATGAAAATATGTTATCACATCTTTCCTAAATAAATCAATTTACATGATTCATGATATCCATTAATAGTAATATGAAAGTCTAAGGATCATTACATAAATCCACATATAGTAATATCCAATGAAACATGAAAAAATTGATTTTTTATTGGTAGGTCTATTCTCATATCCGCCTATCTTGTGGATTAACAATGGAAAACGCCATGAGAATGTGTCTCAATGTTTTATAATCCTTCTAAACCTAATAACGTCTGTTGTCTATGTTCTATCAAAAAATATCATATATCCATTGAATAATATTCAATAATGATGTCATGGAACCTCATGGTTCTCATCATAGTAGGGAATTATCATAAACCCTTCGAGTGACATATATTCTTAAGAAATTATCACATATAAATGGCATGCATAGGAATAATCATGATGTGATTAGTAACATCATTAATAATGGTAACATATAATTAAATACTAAGGAATTAGGTTCCAGGGATCTAACTCCAACACTTTTAAATCCAACAGTATCCTTACAGTGTCATTAAAAGAGAAAAAAGAATTAGAGGGAGGGCAATGAACATGGAGATATTTTCTTCTCATTAAGAAATAAATTATTATTGAAATAATTTCAATAAATTAAAATATAATTAGTTATAAACTTTTGGAATATTAATCATTGAATATAATATTTTCAGTTATATTTCTTAGGCATTAAATACAATAAATTTTACATATATTTTCATTTGATGACTAAGAATGTTTAGAAATATTATTAGAAGAATGGTGAATTCTCCCAAAGGACGAGAAAGGGTGATTCCTATATCAGTAGTGAGAACACACTACTTTAAAATTTCTAAAATGGATTGATTAACAATTTTAATGAGTGTTACGAAAAAATTTATCTCAATCTATAGATAGAAATAATGAGTCATTATTTAAAATTAGAAATAAATGTTGTTACGGTACCTCATACTAAACTAATAGTTCAATAACTCTTGAATCATAGATATCCATTGTAATTAATTAGGGAAATAAAATAAAATATTCTTACCTAATTATGGAAAGATAATTATTTATCAAATAAAACTTAAATCGACTAACATGTTTATGCCTAGAAAAGTATTTTATTCTCTATTTATTTAATGAACTAGGTATACTAACAAATTAATTATCATGTTTTTGATAAAGATAACCTTAGAAATTAATTTACACCAAAAATATTTTAGAGTTATTTAAACAGGGAAACATGAAGTACTTTAAATCTAGAGGTGAATTTATATACTTCAAGAGGTCCTCTGAATTTTTTAGAAAATCCCAGTGAAGTAAATGAGTTCACCTAGTAAATATAGAGGAACATCTAAGATAGATAGTTAGTGAAAATTTTATCCAAGAAATCATTGGTCATACTTGTGGATTAAAGGTATTCTGAAACTCACATTTCCTTATATACATCAATATAGTGATGGTAGTAAAAGTAACAAAAATTATTAGTATTATATATATTGAAAATCATCAATAATTTCTTCTGAGACATGTTTTGAAAGTAGTGGTGCAAAAAATAACCTTATAAAAACAATATTGACTAATGAAAATCATATCAATTGGGATATGATAATTATATATTAACAAAATAAACACAATGTTTTTGTTGTAACCCATTTGTTAAATATAAATTTAGCAACAAACAAACACCAAACCCTTAGTGAATCTTAGTTAACAATCCTATTTCCATAGAGGATATTACTGTATAGTAAATACCAACGATGTTTCTATAATGGAAAACCACATCTTTAAGGATAGTGGGAGATTAATTAACTTATTTAGATTATGTCTCTAGATACACATGATTTTTAATAGGAATTATGGATTCCACTAAGCACAGTTGGAGGAGTATTTCTAGATATATATTATATAGAAATACATAACCAAAGACGTGTTTTATGTTCACCATGGTGGGTGATACATATATTATTCATTCAGAATAAATACACCTATAATAAATTATTAAATGGAAGTATGATAAAGTTTAAATATATTTATAAATTAAATTAATAGACTTTATGTATCAAGATTCAAAGACATATTATTTTAAATGTTTCTATGACTTCATATTGCTGGTGAGTATTCAAGATAAACTTTACATAGATGGTAAAATATTATAGTAATAAATAATGATTGATTATTGAATTATTTATTCTATGAAAAAACATGTACACAAATCACCGCGAATAAACTTTTTTTAATTCCACTCATTAAAGATTACATTTATGATCATCATATTTTACAATTGATTTTAAAATATAACTCATTTTGAGAAAAACATATAGAATATATCTATATGATGTGACCAAAATAATATTGTGTGGTGTATGTTCATATAGAATAACTATAAAGGGTTATTGGCATCAATAAATTTCAAAAATATATACATAATTATCATAATATATTTATATGGAAGTAAATGTGTACCATGTGTCTATAATAGGTTAGTGGGAGTGCTATATGTTTTCAACATAGATATGTAGATAACATATTAAAACAAATGCAATATCTTACCATTTTGTTAAGACTACGTAATGAATTTCTCTAAGAATGACTTAAATTAAAAACCATGTTCGAGGGACTAATATTTATAAAAATAGATCCATGAGTGTAATGAATATATTCATAGTACATATATTAAAAACGTATTGAAAAATACAAGTTAAAAAATTCAAGACTAAATTGATGTTGGAATATAATATTTCTAGTGCAACATGTATGGGAATATGAATCAATTATTGAGATTAAAATAATTTCACAGTCTTAATTTCTAGGAATTTATCTCATATACCGTGATATATATGGATATTTGATATTAATATTGCATAAAGAAAAGTATGTGAATATAATACAAGTGAAACATAATGACACAAAATTATAGTTATGACTATATAATAGTACTTGAAAACGTAGAACTAGTTTAGTTCCTAGTGTCTATATAAGTGGGAAAGCTAGTGATAAAGGGAATTAAACACATGTATTCTTTTAGTTCAATTTGATCTTGTATCAGAGTAAGGCTATGGTAATATGAAATAAAAACTTATTATAGATAGTTGTTTCTATATCCACAATAATCCAGTATGTTTTGAATTCTGATGTAGCTTAAGAAATAGTTTAGAAACATCACGTTTGTATTTAGGGTTATAACAAAAGTTAAAGTTTTGCCATTATTATGATATTATTTTACTATGGAATTAAATAATATTTCAATTTTCTAACATGAGAACAAGAGGTGGATATGTAGTAATATCACTAAATTTTGGATTTTCTCTATTTAGTGGTGATATAGTAAGAAAATTCACCACACATTCACATGGATATACCAACCCTATCCATGGAAACGTGGTAGGTCCAATAGTTGTATCATATTCAATCGAAGAATATTTAATATGATAGAGTTAACTAGTTATTCACAGTTGAATCTAATTAAATTTTTAATTGGTTGGATTTAGTTCCATAGAACCAACTAATTTAAACTTTATATTTCTTTTATATTCATGTATTTGAATATTAATAAATACCATATCACATATTGATTATTATTTTATATGACATTAATGTGATAGTGTCCTAGAATATTTCTCACATTGAAAAGTTCATAGAAGTTCCTTACTATATTGAGAACCTTTAAATTCCATTATAATATTCTAAAAGCTTTTTCTATATTAAAATAATGTTCTATGATGGGACACATAGTATGTTGGATGTTAGGGGAAATTACCAGTAATGAGACAAGACTTAATCTCATGAAGTTCACACTTGGTAATCTCTCAGATTGGAGATTCTAAGAACAAACCCGCTTGTAGGAAATACACAAGTTTATGTGTCATCGGATATTCCCATATGAAAGAATGTCTAATTATCCTTATACATTCATATTATTATTAATACATGTCATGACTCACACACTTTGATGTATTTATATAAACCAAGATGATACATGATCATTGAGAAGTAGGGTATGTTGGGTGCATTGTGAATGATATGTTATTAATGAATAAGTCATGAAAGGATTTTTACCTTCAATATTTATAAAAGTGTATATCATAGACCTTTTATTGAAATAGAACTATGACATTTAATTCTATGTCCATGGTGCAATGATGAGTTTATTTCAAATAGTCAGAGTAAGACATATCAAACATATACTTTAATGACACAGGTGTGAAACTTTATTGATGATATATCATGAAAAAAGGGGTTATATTACAAAATGAGTGTTCAAACATGGTTGTTTTAATTATGAATTATCATCTTTCTCTAAGGGAGCCTTGACCCATTTCTAGAGAGTAATCTTTGACTTTTGGTGTGCCCGCCTAATTCCACTCAGGAAGAGGCCTAGAGGGTCATGCATGAACTATTTCCTTGGATCTATGTTAAATATTATATTGAATATTAGGAATAAATATTAGTCTCTACACTAATAAGTAATATTTATTTATGATTTTTTAAATTTTCATAAATATTAAATAACTTTTTATTATCTAAGGTAATTTTTTAATTATGTGAACATATAATATTTATTTATCCTTATTACATTCAAGGTAATAATAATAATTAATTCATTTGTAAATAATTTTTTTAATTATATGAATATTAATATAAATATTTTATTCCCCAAATTATGAATATAATATTTATTTATTTATTGAATGTATAATATTTAACTCTTTTTATTCACATGGTAATAAATAATTATTTAAATATAAATAGTTTATTTAATTACAGGAATACTAAAATAAAAATTTTATTCTCCTGACTATGAATATAATATTAATTGATTATATTTATTTAGGAATTTAATAAATGTAAAGAAGGATGAGTGGGCCTTGTTATTAGCCTGATGATAAATATTTATTTTCCAAACTTTAAATAATATTTATCTTTGTGAGGATTTGAACACACCATGTAAAATAATAATAATAATAATAATATTTTACATGGTATGGGGTTCCTTTTGGGTTTAACTTATTATTAAGGGCCATTGTGAACTTTATTAATATGAGACCCTAATCCAAATTCTATAAATAGACTATTTTTAGAATTGTAAGGGGTGGGTCATTATATATAGCATTCTCCCCCCTAGATATTTCTCTTTTAAGGAGAACAAATCTAGGGATTTATCTTAAGATTGAGAGATTATATCTTCCTCATATCCTATAAATTAATATATATTAAGAGATATTCCTTCAATCCTGAAGGAACTTGTTAAAATCAAGGGAGAGATGTAAGATGATCTGTACTACCATGCTAGAACCTAAAGTACCATCGATGACACTCCAATATCGAATGAGAACACATAGATCACTACTAGAGGGGATCTACTTTGGGTCCTCATCAACATAGTGAAAATAAAAATTAATGACCTTCAGATGATCAACACCTACATTTAAAAAATAATTCATGAATAAGGTATTTACCCATGATATTAATTTAATTATAAATTAATAATTAAAAAGACTCTCTCTTTTGGATTTGAATTTTTTTAATATTCATTATAAAAAATTGCATTGGTCACAGTGTTCATCGTCATGTCCAATTGTGAATGATATATTGAATCGTAAAATAGATGGGTTGTCCAAAGACCCACTAGGATCTTTTCCTAAGTTCGTAATAATTAGGTTATAGGTTTTAGTTGGTACATCGCATGTCCTTCACTTATTCTACTTTGGCTTAGGCCACATTTGGCCGCATATTTTACCATGACCTATTGTATTTAGTGGACTTCATATTGTTTAGTCTACCACTCATATTGATATATTTTTGTTTTTCTATATACTTATCAATTTGGTTTTGAAATCTTTGGTATCATGTTCTATTCTTAGGACATTCTACTTACGAATGAGTCATATCAATCTATAGTAAATCTAATGGTGAATTTATTTAATAATATAAGGGGGTAAATCATCCACAATCTATTTATCAAGATTTTTGACACTACTACCTAGATACAGGGGATTTAGGACTATCATTGGGGTTGTTATGTACTAATTTAGGTACAATATGTGTATTCAATTCATGGTCATTACAATTTTTTATAAAATATATTTACTAAAATTTCATATTTTAAACAAAATAATAATTTATTATAAAATCCAAATAATTAATTCTGTAATGTATTATATTTTTAATCATTTAATAAAATAATAAATTATATTTAAATTTGATAATTTGATGATGAAAATCTGGGAATACTTGAATTTTAATATTTTCAATTAAGTGATTGGTTGTTCATGGTGTTTTTAAGAAGTTTAAAGATTGTATTTGGAGATAGTGAGATGTTAAAAGAAGCCCAGAATGGAAAACTCATTATAGTGTCAGTGGACAGATGGTAATAGTTTGTAGTATAATCTCAAGAAATCCTAGTGGATTCCACCAGAGTTTTGTTGGCCTTCCAATAGCTTCAATCCCCTCCAATGGGGATCTGGTGTATACCACGGAAGTAAGAATGGTTTTCCTTAACACTCATCTTAAGTGGAGAGTTTTCTTCTTATTGTTTCTTTTTATTTTGATACCCATCATGGTTACTCATTCTATGGTGCACATGTGGAGGGGATATCTCCCCATTTACATATTCATTACCCTCTCTTCATTCCCTCTTAATAAAAGGTGATTGAGGAGTCTTTACCTCACTAAATCAAGGTGATACTTTTCCTTTCCCCTTCCTTTAAACATTCTATTTCTTATTCCTTGATTTATATAGGATGTGTTAGGTATTTCAGAATTTGATTATACTTTATCATGATATAATCACTCTAATTGAAAGGTATTTTACCTGTTATAGTTAGAGGAGTCTGTGAAAAATTGATTACACTCTATTAATCATCATTTTGATAAACTATAGTTTCTTAATGGATTCTTATTTGGTTTCAAGTTAATATTAATTGTTTTATAAGTTATATAATTTATTTATTTTGGTGGAATAATTTTCAGGTGGATACTAAGAGCATCTATTAGACTTTTTAGCTAAATATTTATATGTGACTAGTTATAAATCTTAGATTATTTTTTTCATGAATTTTTTTCATGGTTAAAAGATTATGATTTTTATACCAATGGGTTATTTTGGTTGGTTGTATCAGTACACATTGGTGTTTAATTAAGTTTTACCTATAATGGGCATGCAATTATTTCTAAAAATTTTAAAAATTATAAATAATTATTTTTTACATATAAATTGATACTTTTCCAAAAACAATTGATATATTAAATTGATATTTTAACAGTAGTAATGTTATATGAATATTATTTCTTATTATTGGATTAATTTTTATTTTTCTTATATTTATATATGGATCAATTATTTCTTTTTAAAGAAATTATTACTCTTAATTATTCCAAAATCCTTAGGTGCGTAATGATTTGAATTTTTGGATTAAATTAAATGAGTATTGGTTTATGTTTATTTTAAACAAAATATTATACACTTGGTATATTTATGAGAATGTTCCCATGATTTTTAATTTTATTTTAAAGAGTATACCATTCCATTTTATTCATCCTTGAATAAATGATAAATTAATTAAGGACACCTAAACTTTTTTTATGAGGTTTCATCAATGGTGATGCAATGGTTGAGTTATGTTTAATGTGAAGTGATGGTTCCACACTTGATATGGATAGAACCTCTTTAAAAAAATTATTCCTGGGTATAAATAAAACTATTGGTAGTCCAAACTCTTACATTTAGGAATTGGTAACTAAAATTACAACCCATATATGGGAGAGTGGTCCAGAGTGTGATTAGGCTAAATGACCTATGATAATTGAGGATATGGTATCCTGGTATTGGGTGGTGACCTTGGGATATTCAAATGGGATGGTTATTTCTATAAAATTTTAAGTTAATAGACGTATTGATGCTATGGATTGGTTTTAATATTATATATATAAATCATTATTTTTCACCTTATTGTTCAGTGGGTAGTGAGTCTTATTGATTACCGTTTGATTCTTATTGGTTAAGGGTTTCGATATCATTTGGGACTCTTGTTTTCACCTCTTCATTTTTCAATTTGATCTTACTTATTCTTATTACATTCCAGCATGGCTAGAGGATTTTAGACATGGGTATTATGAATTTTAATATAGATTATATGGTTTTTGGGGTCAACCTTATGATGGTATCATGATTGAATTTTTTTGGGGGCTATGATGTTAAGATCATACTTTGATGGTAAAATAGTAACACGAGATGTGACTATTCACTGTGAATGCGTTCTTGTATTTAGAAAATATATTTAAGATCAATAGGTTATGAGATTTAGGATCTAGGTTGATGGATTATAAGTGATTTTGGTAGGAACATAATTTTGAATACAATGTGACAGGATGAAAGGAGAAAAATACCTTGGGAAATTTTTTAGATGATATTTTAATGTGAAACATTTTGTAATAGGAGTGCAGGAGATAAGGCTAGGTTATAATTTAACATATCAAAAAATATTTTTCGATCGTTGATATATATATTATAATTTTTATTTAACTAAACGTATTTGTTATGACAATTGACATATACTCATATCCTATAAAGATTTTGGGTATATATATCTTCTAATAATATTCATTTTTCTATTGTTTGACACACATAAATTTTATTTAGTTATTGAATATGATTTTATTCCTATTGATACATGACGATGTGAGCTCATGTTATTGTATAATGTTGTTGTTTATACCCATGGATGTATTGGCATCTGAAAAATATGAGTCATCATTAATTCATCATGACCGAAAAAGGTTAGAATTTAAAATGCTCAATCCAACACTAACTACTAGGGAATATTATAATCAAGGTCTGTGGTTGATCCCATAAGAAACAAGGATTCCCAATGATAATTTAATACAAAATATTAAATCTCCAACAACTTTTTTAAGGATATGAAATAGAATAAACTACACTGAACTAACAAACTAGAAACTCAAGGACTAACAAAAGGAAAACGGAAAGGATAAAAAGAATTGAATCAATATACAATGATTATTTATCTAAAAATAATAACTAAAATTCACTAAAAACCCCAATAGTTACATGATTATAAATTTAATTTATATATATGTGGTCAAATTCTATCAATACCACTTCAACACCTCTATGCCTCATGATAAGAAGAATCAAAATAGTTAAATAGTATTAATTCCTAATAAAAAATTAAAGATAGTATTCCAAATCACTATAAATTAATTAATTACTTATACTGAAATTGGTTTCATTCATAATCAAATAAATTATGTTAATGATTTAAACAATAATAAGATATAAAATTTTAGTCACAATAGAATACTAAAGAACTAGTTTATCCCACAAGTAACAAATAGTCAAATAAATTTAGTACACACTCCATTCCATCTATAATAATATCTAATATGTGTTTATCCACTCATTGTAAAGTATTAATTGATAAAGAATAAACTAAGTGGAATCATTGAGAGAATAGATTAAGGAAAATTGATAAATAATCAAGTAATATTAAAAAACATTTACCTGAAATAATGATAATCCATAACATGATTTCAAATAACAAAAAATGAAAATCTAGAATAAAAATTATAAAAACCACAAACCTAGATATGACCTCCCATGGGGTCAATGTTCTACAAGTAGAACTAAATCTACAAACCCAGAGTTGATTCTTACCTTGTTACATTGGTATAAATACAAGGGATTGAACTATGAAAAATTTATCACCTAACTAGTCTTGGGATACTCTATATATACATGACTTCCATATTACATTATAAATTAAATACATATCATTAAAGTAATTCTTACACCCTTGTAAATCATCCAAATATTCCTTCTTGATATCCCAGGGGAAGGAAAATAGATAAATGGTGAGCTCAGATTCTTAACAAGAGGAATGTAAAATAGAAACCATCATGAGTAAATAAGGAATAATAAATATAGAATAGTTTACAATCAAAACAAAATCCATTCAATTAACAACTTGATTTTAAATTACATGTATAGATAATATCATAACATCAATAATATGGATATGAAAACTAAATTTTCAATAAAGGAAATGTATAAATTATAATATTCATGATATTTACACCAATACCTCACCCAATTTATCATGAATCTTACTGTTAAGTCCTTTTACAATAATAATTATTAATAAATGTGTAGGTGTAAACCAGAAACTCATCTAGTATGTTTTTTTCAAATGATTCCAGTCAATAAACCAATGGCCTATTTATAACCACACCCCACATTTCACTTGAACATCCAATAAATTCCTCATATATTGAATGATCGATACAATTAATTCTATGAAATTCCTTAAAAATAAAAAGATATCCATAATTAATCAATAATATATAATATTTCCCCAGTAAATGAAATAATTTTCTTAATAAACATTATTCAACTGATACCATACATTGAAATGTTATAGAGTTGATACAACATAAAAGTGGTAGAAATGATTCCATTTAAATCCATGACACTTAAAATATATACATGGGGGAGATTGTAATGTCCCATTAAATGATGGAGCATGAAAAGGAATGTGATCATGCTAAAATTAATGAAAAAAAACCAGGAATCGGTAAAATATGAAAGAATACCATAAAATTCATCATAAATGAATGTTTTGTAGTAAAACCAATAATTTTGGGAATATAAAATAAATTATAAAAAATACATTGATAATAAACTTCTTTTAACTTTGTGTAAAAATAATGTTATAAATAACATTCAAAATTCTTTTCTTCCCTTTAATAAAATAATATCTTTTTCTTCTCATATCTTTAAAACTAGAAATTAATATAATATTGAGAAAAATATTTTATTTTATAAAAACCATGTAAATATATAAAGGGAGCTTAAAAAATAATTTTCACAACGGTGTGGTACTCTGTTCATGCGGTAAATGTTAAAATGTAGATTCTTTTCATATTTTGGTAAAATTAAAAAATAGCTATTTTTAAAAAATTATAAGAATTTTAATTTATTTTTTAAAAAAATAAATTAAAATATTGCTGAAAATGACTTCAAATAATAATATTATATTAAATAAGAACATTATTGAAAACATTTAAATTAACTTAATCATATAAGGAAATGATTTTAGAAGGAAAATATTTAAATGTTCATTTTTTTAAAACAAGTCCTTAACTTTTAACTCAATTTATGATTCTTGAAACAAAAGGAAAAAAATTAAAATAAACATGAAAAAAATTACTGGAGTAGAAAAAATATAGGTTTTAAGGTATTAGTATTATAATTTTGTTTCATAGAAATCCGAACATAAACAATCCTGAAATGAAATGAGATTGTAACAGAAATATCTTACCTAAAGTAAAAATTTCTTCATATGAGTCCATAGTCTTTTGTATAATAAATTTATATTTATTATAAATCTATATTAGAACCATATTCATACTTACCGTACCATATATGATAAAATATCATCACCCCTTAATTAACAATTATTTATTGAAATTATCTTTTGTGTGAAAACTATCTATTTTACATACATATTTATGTTTGACAGTTTTAGTCCATGAACCATAGTCAAGGTTTCATTATTTATATAATATTATCCATTTAATAATTATAATATTTATTCATTATAAAACCTTTTATAACCATCCCTATAACATGGTGCTGAAAAATGTATTACATTATTTCTTAGAGACAATTGTTGATCCATACACACGAATGATGTTTCCACTTTTTGATGGATGAAACGAAAGATAGGTAAATAATAATTAACCTATATTGGATCTTTATTATATTATATATGTTATATATATTTATTAAATCTATAATTATTAACATTCATGTAAAGTAGAACTGAAAAATAATCTCATCGCTTCATGGAGACGGTAGTATACACTTTCACACAAGCGACGTTATCATCTTCCAACATAAGGGAAGGTAATAATGTATAACATATATTATATGTAGAGACCCGAAGCTTGACGTACATTGACATTACATTACATTT
This sequence comes from Viscum album, assembly GCA_963277665.1. Classification (NCBI taxonomy): domain Eukaryota; kingdom Viridiplantae; phylum Streptophyta; class Magnoliopsida; order Santalales; family Viscaceae; genus Viscum; species Viscum album. The sequence goes on along the minus strand of OY728145.1, from coordinate 1,444,222,860 downwards.
GCGGAATACTTAGTACATAACAAAAACACACACACGAGGACCGTAATAGTTTAGTGTCTTTGGAAACTCGGAACATAATCTTCTAATCATGGTGAATGATCATCAACATCTCCCATAAAGATCTTCTCTTTTTTTTCTTACCTAAAACCTTTCTTTATATCCTGGGGAAAAGAAAAAATAAAATGGTGAGCTCAAATGCTCAGTAAGGGTAAACAAAAGAAATATCAATCACATCATATTCATAAGAACATATCTTTTGGAAATCTTAACCTGCAAAAGAGATCATAATTTCATAACATGGGATAAATCATAATAGTGAAATGTAATCCCAATAATCATAACATAAAACATGAAACTTTTTGGCATACACACATAATCATAAAGAATCATTTCTTGTCAATCAAGACTCATTGCCAAGACTATCTTAGTGGACAAAGTCCCTTTCTGAACCGAGTCACCCTCGTTTCAGTCCTGTTTCACTGAACCGGTATAACCTACCGTTCCAGCCATGTCTATCTCATGAGATATAAAATCATTACCCAATGCATTGGAGAGATATATAGGTCCCACCCATCTTATAATGATACCATTCTTATGTGTGCCACAAAATCTTAAAACATACATCATTGCATAACCCATGTAATAAAAATGGGAATCTTAAACATCGTGACATCATAAAACAATTCATATAAGATAAAGGAATTCATAAAAAATATTTCCATCACAACATAATCAAATCCATGTAATAATAGGGATAGAAACATAACCCTTTATTATCTTAGATGGAAAATAATTTTGATAAAACACTTGAACTCCATTCTTGAGGAAAATATCCTTTCTACTTCAAAAACACTTTTCATTTCTTAACATGTCATAAAATTATAACTAAAAGAAGTTGATTAAAAATAAACTTGAAAACTTGTAAAGGAAGCTTCTTGGAAATAATGTTTTAAAAATCCATTCATGCCGTATAAGTTAAAAAAACATTCTTCTCGTACTTTTGTCGGAAAAGTCAAAAAGTACCTTGTACGAAAAAAGACAAAAGATTCATTTCATGTCTTTTACTAAAAACTCACCAAAGGGTAAAAATGGATTTAAATAATTGTAGGTGGATGGAAATAATATTACATATTGAGGAAACATGGATGTGGATGATAAAATACACCCCAGTAAATACCAAAGTATAAACAATCTCGGATAAAAATGAGATTGTGACATTTCCCTTACCTTAGGTCCGATTTGCTTCGTAAGTGTCCGAACCTCCTGTATAATGATTTAAATAATGTCATTGACTTATTACATAATCATATTCATTGTTATGATATCATATATGGTTCACTTATGACTTTATATTACTTGTTCTTTTGTAAATTCCGTGTTAAAGAGCGTTTTGGGTAAACTTGTTTCATTTGCCCTCCGTGTTTTGACTTGTAATTATTCATATGATTACTTAGATCATGATTACTTAATTCCATAATATAAAACATGATTTATATATATATATATTCAGAATATACATATATATAATAAATCATTAAATGGAAAGAAATACACCGTTCATGGAGACGGTAGGCCGTACGTACGCCTGAACGCTGTTTTCGTTTCCTTATTGAGTTGAATGGAATTAAGTAGATGACATAAATATATATACACATAAATACAGTATCATTATTATGTCAAATATTTCATGATTACTTATTATATATACTTTATAATCATTCATGAATGGTTAAAGTGGAGAATGAATCTCATCGCGTCGTGGAGACGGTAGTCCGTACGTACGCAAGAGAGATGATATCGTTCTCATGATCATGGGACTGTATTGGAGTGTATTTATACTATTTAAGAATCAATATCAATTTAAAATAATAATATATAGTTATTATTTACACCATTATACCCATCCAAGTAAGGTGGTGGTGGAAAATAGATTTCACCACGGCGTGGAGACGGTATTCCGTACGTACGCACGCGCGGTGATTTTGTTTTCCATAGGATGGATAGATGGTGAAATAGGGTTGTTTCATACTTATAATAACATATCAGTATATGAGTGATACTGATGTTATTACTTCATAATGAAACAACCTAAGAAGAAGAAGTGGAAGAAGAAATAAAGGTGAAAGAATCGGTAACGGAAATTACCTCTTCTTTGAAGTGCCTCTTTGATATCTCATTTTAGGGAACTAAAATTGGTCTTTGAGGAAGACCAGAACCTCTAGTATGTTTCTAGGGAAGTTTAGAAGAGAATTTGGCAGGTTTTGGCCGAGCTAGAAGGCTCAAAGTTGTGTGAGGAAGAGAGGGAGGAGGTTCCCTTTTATAAGGGAGGAGAGGGGCACCTTTGGAATAACTAAAAATATTATTTTATTATAAAGTCAAGTTAGGTTTTAAATAGCTCCAAATTGATTTATTTAGAGGCTAAGGTGGGGATGGGTCTAAATACTCTCATCCAATAGAATTTAGACAAGTTTAGGTTCCTATTTTAACCTTATCATTTAGATTTAACATTAAGTTAAATAATTTTACTTTTACCGTGTCTTCTTGTGTTCTAACACTATAAGGTTAATAAACTTACTATAAGAATCCAAACGAACACCAAATTGTTTATTATTAATATATATAAACTTATCTAAGTCATTTTGCCGAACCTTATATTTTTAGGAATAAAATAACAATTAATAATATAATATTTTTTAAAAAAACTATTTTATGTCAATTTTGACACTATTTAGTAATTGATTTTTGTGAAACTCATAACAGAATGATAAGTTCGAAAACAGTTAATTAACTCAATACTAACATGTCATATTAACCTATAAAATTAGTTAAATTCATAAAAAGTCTAAAATTATATTTATTTGGGTATTTATTACATCAATTATGTCAATATTTCATTAATAAGATAATTACTGCATCATCGTTGTGTCATAAATGAATTAAATTATTTAATGTCTAAAAATTTGAAATAAAATACAATTATGTAGGAAATCGTTTTAGCTTTCTAATTAATATTTATAGTCGAATTTATCTTATGTATAACCCCATATTAAAAATGTTTTAGTAAAGAAAATTTTATTTTAACTCTTTTAACCCATCTTTAAATAAATTAATAATAAATGTCCTAATCTAATCCAAGTGGGCCTAAATGGTCATATTTTATTCCTAAGTTTGTTTTTGGTCGAATTACACTTATCCAATAGAATTGGGACATGTGTTAGGGTAATAATAATATCATTTTTACCCTTAATTACCCTATTTACTTTTAACCGTGGTAAATAAAAGTAAAAAGTTACTATTCACCAAAAATTATTTTCATCTCATTGAACCACATTTTACTTACTGACATCAACTGTGTCTCTCGTATTTTTGAAATTCCACTCACAGAAGCGGTAAAATTATGTTTTATGAAAAATTCAGTTTTTTTAACTACCACTTAGTGGTTTCACTATTCATCAAAAATTGAATGTTTTCAGAAAAATACCCAAAATTAGGCCTAAGATATATTTGATATTATGAACTCAAAAATGATTTCTATTTTACCAAATTCAAAACATATCAGTTGCATTAATTAATTTAAAAATTAATTCCCGTCGTCAAAACAAAAGGCGTATTTTTAAGAGATAATAACTATCAAACAATTGACACTTGTTTATAACTGGTTTAAATGTGAAATTACATCCAATGACCAACATTGTATTAAATTGTAAAAATATATTCTATATATACTTTAAAACCACTCAAATTAATAATTTATCACTATTAATTATTTCGATTGAAAAAGTTGTTTTTAATTAAAATTTTATAATTTTCACTATTCATCAAAATATGAAAGTTATCCGAAAATCACCAAAATTTCACCCTAAGCTAATTTCGATATTCTGAATCCAAAAATGAAGTCCATTTTGAGAAATAAAATTTACAAAATTTCAAAAAGTGGTTATTACTATTCATAACGGCTAGTTTTAATAATATTTTAATAGCATATCATTGTTTAATGAAACTTGATATTGCGTACTACACACGCTATCAAGGAAGGTCGCGATTGCGTGTAATGAAAGGAAAGTCAAGGATGTGTGTTGTGCAAGATCCTTTTGGTGTAGCATACAACAAAAGTCATTAATGAAATTAAAAAGAATATTTTTCATAAAATCTCGGGGTGTTACATTCTACCCCCCTTAAAATGAATTTCGCCCTCGAAATTCATCGGGGTTATAAATGGTTTACTATTCTAAAGTTTCTTTAATCGAAACCCACATCGTAAAAAGGAATACCAAAAAAAATCTTTAAAAACAAAAGTATGAAACGTAATGGTTACCCAAATAAACTAATCACTAGGTTTCCACATAGGTGAAAATATGGATATGGAAGAAAAATCTAACCATCATGTTCTGATGGAGAGTGGTAGAGAACATGGATATGGAAAATCCAACAATCACAAATCCATAAATTTGTGACGATCTAAGGTACTATCTAATTAATCAGATATAAGAGCACTAGGACAACATTTTTGGTTTTCAAGATCGTTTCCCTAAAGTTGAAGAATTTGAATTAGAATAAATACTTACTTTATTTTGGTACAATCTCACTGTTTTTCATGCCTTAAACAATTTCCACTTCATCTCTTAAATAAATGAAGTTGAATTTGTTATTCGTGAAGTATTAGCAGATCATGTGATAGAATGACGGGTCATTCCATCTGTCTCAAACAAAAGGTTAGCAAAAGTTATTAAATATACATAAGTCATTCTATAGTGAGATTAATCATATATGGTTCCTAAAATGGAATTATACTTCATATATCATACTGCTTAATATAATAAAACTAGTTTCTACTAAACAGGGACTTCCTATAGGCCAGTGGTAGGCGATAAAGGCCAGTCGCACTTCGGTTGTGGGTTCGATTCCCACAGCCTTGTCCGACGCGATGGGTTGTCGCCCGTCCTGCAGGTTGTCCTTTTTCTAAAAATATATTACTATAACATCCCATCAATAGTATCGAAAAAACTTCTATCCTTAAACAATACTAACTTATGTCCAACATAATCCATTCCAATCTTTAGGCTTATCCAAAATACTGTAGTCCACTCTCATAATATAGTGAAAACGATTACCAGAGATTTAATACCATCGTTGATCCCCATATATCATAAGATATATCTTGTTGATCACATTCCAAACATTCAAAGGCCTTAATCATGTAATCTCTTGAATACCCATTGAACCTTAGTGAAAACATGAATGCAGTTAAAAGTTAACACTTTCCATAAACCAAAATCATCAAAATTATTTATACTCAAACCATTATATCACTTAGTCCTTATATCAATCATGAGCTCATGAATACTGTTAAACATTTAATTTTCTCATTATCCCTTCATTATGATCATATCATCTACATTCCAAAAATATCTGAATAACCTTTCATGGATAGTGGTACCATTAATCATACACTTTAAAAACTCAAGGAAAGACAACAGTGTAACAATCCTTAGATGTCTCTTTATTCCATAGTACCATGAGATTTCTTATACAACATTACACATGATAAACATGTAATCATTCCACTACATTCTTAAACCATTGACCGAGATTCAACAATTCTTTCATCTCATATATCATTTGTAGTCTCTTCATCATCATTAACATAAATACTACCCATACGACCATATTGATTCTCTTCATGAGACTTTCCCTTAGGGCATTGGTTTTCATAATGCCCGTACATTCCACATTTAAAACATTTAACCATTGTTGATGTCTTAGCAATACCATTATCCTCATCCCTGGTGTTAACTGAACCTTTTCCTTTGCACTTACTGGCTTTGTGTCCTTCTTTTCCACACCCAAAGCATCTTCTAGTTCTATTGAAACATTCTCCTTGATGCCTCTTTCCACATGATTTACATAGGGTAAATTGAACTTTCTTTCCTCTATGATCATCATGAAACTCCATCTTTCTCTAATTAGCTGAGTCAGGAAACTTACCAAATTTTACTTTATTGATCATATTATGAGATTGCTGATTCGGCATAATAATTATGATTAGACTTCCAAATCCCATTTCATTTGGTTGCTCATGAAGAATAGAATTTCATTGTCCATCATATCGTCCATTATCGTGAATCACCTTGTTTCCAGCCATTTTCTAAAACCCAAAAAGAATAGTGTGAGAGGAAAAAATCATAATAAAGGGGGAGTAACTTCAATATCTAACATCTTTGGTTTAATCTAATATCGTTACCATAGTTCTAGGACTATATCCTATACGTATACTTATCCTTAGGGACATCCCTAGACATACCTTAGAAATATTTCTAGGGATCTCACTAACGTTTTCGCATCCTAGTTTCCAAAGGTTGACTAAACCTTTCCTCTGATACCAACTGTAGAGACCCAAAGCCTGATGTACATTGACATTACATTAAATTTGTGGAATACTTAGTACATAACAAAAACACACACACGAGGACCGTAATAGTTTAGTGTCTTTGGAAACTCGGAACGTAATCTTCTAATCATGGTGAAAGATCTTCAACATCTCCCATAAAGATCTTCTCTTTTTTTTTCTTACCTAAAACCTTTCTTTATATCCTGGGGAAAAGAAAACATAAAAGGGTGAGCTCAAATGCTCAGTAAGTGTAAACAAAAGAAATATCAATCACATCATATTCATAAGAACATATCTTTTGGAAATCTTAACCTGCAAAAGAGATCATAATTTCATAACATGGGATAAATCATAATAGTAAAATGTAATCCCAATAATCATAACTTAAAACATGAAACTTTGTGGCATACACACATAATCATAAATAATCATTTCTTGTTAGTCAAGACTCATTTCCAAGACTATCTTAGTGGACAAAGTCCCTCTCTGAACCGAGTCACCCTCGTTTCAGTCCTGTTTCACTGAACCGGTATAACCTACCGTTCCAGCCATCTCTATCTCATGAGATATAAAATCTTTACCCAATGCATTGGAGGTTGATATAGGTCCCACCCATCTCATAATGATACCATTCTTATGTGTGCCACAAAATCTTAAAACATACATCATTGCATAACCCATGTAATAAAAATGGGAATCTTAAACATCGTGACATCATAAAACAATTCATATAAGATAAAGGAATTCATAAAAAATATTGCCATCAAAACATAATCAAATCCATGTAATAATAGGGATAGAAACAGAACCCTTTATTATCTTAGATGGAAAATAATTTTGATAAAACACTTGAACTCCATTCTTGAGGAAAATATCCTTTCTACTTCAAAAACACTTTTCATTTCTTAACATGTCATAAAATTATAACTAAAAGAAGTTGATTAAAAATAAACTTGAAAACTTTTAAAGGAAGCTTCTTGGAAATAATGTTTTAAAAATCAATTCATGCCGTATAAGTTAAAAAAACATTCTTCTCGTACTTTTGTCGGAAAAGTCAAAAAGTACCTCGTACGAAAAAAGACAAAAGATTCATTTCATGTCTTTTACTAAAAACTCACCAAAGGGTAAAAATGGATTTAAATAATTGTAGGTGGATGGAAATAATATTACATATTGAGGAAACATGGATGTGGATGATAAAATACACCCCAGTAAATACCAAAGTATAAACAATCTCGGATAAAATGAGATTGTGACATTTCCCTTACCTTAGGTCTGATTTGCTTCGTAAGTGTCCGAACCTCCTGTATAATGATTTAAATAATGTCATTGACTTATTACAGAATCATATTCATTGTTATGATATCATATATGGTTCACTTATGACTTTATATTACCTCTTCTTTTGTAAATTCCATGTTAAAGAGCGTTTTGGGTAAAATTGTTTCATTTGTCTTCCGTGTTTTGACTTGTAATTATTCATATGATTACTTAGATCATGATTACTTAATTTCAGAATATAAAACATGATTTATATATATATATTCAGAATATACATATATATAATAAATCAGTAAATGGAAAGAAATACACCGTTCATGGAGACGGTAGGTCGTACGTACGCATGAACGCTGTTTTCGTTTCCTTATTGAGTTGAACGGAATTAAGTAGATGACATAAATATATATACACATAAATCCAGTATCATTATTATGTCATATATTTCATGATTACTTATTATATATACTTTATAATCATTCGTTAATGGTTAAAGTGGAGAATGAATCTCATCGCGTCGTGTAGACGGTAGTCCGTACGTACGCACGAGCGATGATATCCTTCTCATGAACGTGGGGCTGTATTGGAGTGTATGTATACTATTTCAGAATCAATATAAATTTAAAATAATAATATATAGTTATTATTTACAACATTATACCCATCCAAGTAAGGTGGTGGTGGAAAATAGATTTCACCACGGCGTGGAGACGGTATTCCGTACGTACGCACGCGCGGTGATTTCATTTTCCATAGGATGGATAGATGGTGAAATAGGGTTGTTTCATACTTATAATAACATGTCATTATATGAGTGATATGGATGTTATTACTTCATAATGAAACAACCTAATAAGAAGAAGTGGAAGAAGAAATAAAGGTGAAAGAATCGGTAACGGAAATTACCTCTTCTTTGAAGTGCCTCTTTGATATCTCATTTTAGGGCACTAAAATTGGTCTTTGAGGAAGGCCAGAACCTCTAGGATGTTTCTAGGGAAGTGTAGAAGATAATTTTTCAGGGTTTGGCCGATCTTGAAGGCTCAAAGTTGTGTGAGGAAGAGAGGGAGGAGGTGCCCTTTTATAAGGGAGGAGAGGGGCACCTTTGGAATAACTAAAAATATTATTTTATTATAAAGTCAAGTTCGGTTTTAAATAGCTCCAAATTGATTTATTTCGAGGATAAGGTGGGGATGGGTCTAAATCCTATCATCCAATAGAATTTAGACAAGTTTAGGTTCCTATTTTAACCTTATCATTTAGATTTAACATTAAGTTAAATAAGTTTACTTTTACCGCGTCTTCTTGTGTTCTTACACTATAAGGTTAATAAACTTACTATAAGAAGCCAAAAGAACCCCAAATTGTTTATTATTAATATATATAACCTTAACTAAGTCATTTGGTGGAACCTTAGATTTTTAGGAATAAAATAACAATTAATAATATAATATGTTTTTTAAAAACTATTTTATGTCAATTTTGACACTATTTAGTAATTGATTTTTGTGAAAATCATAACAGAATGATAAGTTCTAAAAAATTTAATTAAATCAATACTAAAATTTCATATTAACCTATAAAATTATTTGAATTCTTTAAAAGTCTAAAATTATATTTATTTGGGTATTTATAACATCAATTAGGTCAATATTTCATTAATAAGATAATTACTGCATCATCGTTGTGTCATAAATAAATTAAATTATTTAATGTCTAAAAATTTCAAATAAAATACAAATATGTAGGAAATAGTTTTATCTTTCTAATGAATTTCTTATAGTCGAATTTATCTTATGTATAATCCCATATTAAAAATGTTTTAGTAAATAAACTTTGATTTTAACTCTTTTAACCCTTCTTTAAATAAATTAATAATAAATGTCCTAATCTAATCCAAGTGGGACTAAATGGTCATATTTTATTCCTAAGTTTGTTTTTGGTCGAATTAAACTTATCCAATAGAATTTGGACATGTGTTAGGGTAATAATAATATCATTTTTACTCTTAATTACCCTATTTACTTTTAACCGTGGTAAATAAAAGTAAAAATTTACTATTCACCAAAAATTATTTTCATCTCATTGAACCACATTTTACTTACTGACATCAACTGTGTCTCTCGTATTTTTTGAAATTCCACTCACAGAAGCGGTAAAATTATGTTTTATGAAAAATTCAGTTTTTTTTAACTACCACTTAGTGTTTTCACTATTCATCAAAAATTGAACGTTTTCAGAAAAATACCAAAAATTAGGCCTAAGCTATATTTGATATTATGAACTCAAAAATGATTTCTATTTTACCAAATTCAAAACATATCAGTTGCATTAATTAATTTAAAAATTAATTCTCGTCGTCAAAACAAAAGGCGTGTTTTTAAGAGATAATAATTATCAAACGATTGACACTTGTTTATAACTGGTTTAAATGTGAAATTACATCCAATGACCAACATTGTATTAAATTGTAAAAATATATTCTAAATATACTTTAAAACCACTCAAATTAATAATTTATCACTATTAATTATTTCGATTGAAAAAGTTGTTTTTAATTAAAATTTAGTAATTTTCACTATTCATCAAAATATGAAAGTTATCTAAAAATCACCAAAATTTCACCCTAAGATAATTTCGATATTCCGAATCCAAAAATGAAGTCCATTTTGAAAAATAAAATTTACAAAATTTCAAAAAATGGTTATTACTATTCATAATGGCTAGTTTTAATAATATTTTAATAGCATATCGTTGTTTAGTGAAACTCGGTATTGCGTACTACACACACTATCAAGGAAGGTCTCGATTGCATGTAATGAAAGGCAAGTAAAGGATGTGTGTTGTGCAAGCTCCTTTTGTTGTAGCGTACAACACAAGACATTAATGAAATTAAAAAAAATATTTTTCATAAAATCTCGGGGTGTTACATTATATTTACTAAATAACAAATATTTCATTAATATCATATATATTCATTAAATATATCATAAAAACTAACCTCATGAGATTGTGATGAAAAAAACATCGCTTCGTGGAGGTGGTAGTCCATTTGTACACATGAGTGATCCTTTCAATTCCCATTTTTTATAAAGGAGATGGATAACGGTTGTTCCATAAACATTATAAAATATATTAATATTTAATATATATATATATATAATAATGTATTATATTTTATTTAAATAGGTATAATAATATATAACATGAAAGAACTCAGTTAAGAGTTATACATCTTCTATGGAAATCCAAATTTTTCTCACAACTTAAGCCTTATTAGAATGTTATTACGGGAAAAAATAAGCTAAAGGAAGTTTATAAAGAATATAATAAGCTTTTGGGTAGGTATTTTCTAAATAAAATGGTTAATTAAGTGTGATGAAGAAAGGATGGGTGGTTCCCTTTTATAAGTGATATGGGCGGAAAACATATAAATACTTGAAATATTTATATATAATATTCCTATAACTCATTTAAAATATCTGAAACATAAATTATATTTAAATATAATGATAATAAGTTATATTAATAATCAAAAAATCAATTTTATACAATTTTAGGTGTCATTTTAAACATTTTTTTAACTCATCTGTTAACCCTGTTTAACAATAACCATTATAGGAAACTTTTCACTCTTTAATAGCCATGAATGTAATTTTAAAAATTGAAAGTGGAACATAAACGAACCATTAATGATAGTATCAATAATTTCAAATACAATTGTGTTAGGATATTATTTTCATAATTTATAAATAATTTTAAAACATTAAATAAAATTTAAGGCCATTTTTGGTACTATTAACATTTATTGACTTTCAAGGCATCAAGATAACAATTGAATTTTAATATAAATAAATTCATTATAAATTATAAATTATATTTATCCATGAAATTATTTGGTAACCATAACTATTCCAAAATATATCAGTTTTGTTGTTTTTAAAATGATTTACTTTATTTTTCTACTTCCTGCACAAGCACTGCTTCATTGATGCTTAAGCATTCAAGGTACTTATAATGTCTATAAATATTAAAAATAAATTAAAATAATAAATATAGTTTAATAATTATTAATTTTATAATCTATATTAGTTCATATTTCTTTTTATGTAATTCCATAATATTAAAATATAATAAGTGAGAGAAATTTATTTTTTCTAATTATAATTAACATAAAATAATATAAAGGTTGTAATTATAGTCAAGTGGATCAAAAATTCCATATTTTATTATATAGGATTAGTAATTTATTAATACACTCATATAATGAAATAAAAATAATAATTTTACTGATTTCTATACCTTATCCCATGGGTTTTAATCTTGTTTAACCCATTTTACCTTTTATCGTAGTGATAAAATTTTCCCATGGTTACTATTAATTATGAACAAAAATGAAATGGCACTACTTAAAAAAAATTAATTAAATATTCTAAATGTGAAATCCATTTTTTGATATTAAATTTATATAATTGGTAGAAATTTATTTTTATATAAATACACAAAACCCCATGAATATATTTTCTCAAAAAAAGTATTTTAAACATAAAAACAAACTTTTTCAAAATTAAAATTTATCATTGATTACAGTGAAATTAACTAGATTATTTTAAATAAAATGGATATTATATTACTTTAAAACCAAATTAAAAATAAAATGGAAATTTAAAATTAATTTATAAAATGAAATGAAATGAAATTTTTATTAGAAAATTAGCATTTTCACTATTCACTTTAAAATCAATATTTTCATAACATTATAAAAAATATATCCTAATAAGGTTACGAAATTTCAACTTAAAAATAATATCAATATTTTCAAATAATATTTTAAAAAAATAATTAAAAACAATTTTTTTAGAAAATGTATTTTTGAAGCATAAAATGATGTTATTATCGTTACATACCTAATAAAAAATTTAAATTAATATTAAATAATTCAATTGTATATATAACATACTTATATAATTCCAAACATTTATTAATAATAATCAAAACACATCACACAAAAAAATATTTTTATAAAATATGTTTCTTTCACCCATAAAAGATTTTATCTTCAATTCTTACCAATTAATAATCAATGTACAATTGATTATTAATTTTATTAAGGAAAAAATTTATATACATATTTAATAATATAGTTATTCCTATTGATACCCGGAAGCCCATCAGCTAGGTTATAACAGTGATATTCAAATTATATTATTTCATAAATCATTTAATATTGGTGTTGCATTTGGTGTATTATATCAATCATAATTTTTTTAATATGAACTAAAATCTCAGGGAATTACACTATATAATATTTTTTGGTCGATCAATACCCCCTCATTGAATCCTCCTATTATTTTAATAACCCTTCAAAATACGACATGAGATCTTCCTTTTAAATATGATTTATATTTTATAAAATTAATAGATTGTTATGTTTAAAATATTATATAGAAACATGAATTCCATGATGTGATAGTGTTCTCCCAGATTGAATATATTCTCTATCCACCCTCAATGTAATCATAGAAAAAACCATACCACAAATATTTTATCACCCTAATAAATCCGTGTATTATTTAGGTCACACACCCAAACTATCCATACACATGTTATGATGTGAAAACTCTCCCCATAGTGTGAAACAACATCCATGAATTTACATTACATGGCCACAACATGGAATAATATCCCATGGAATGAACTAATTATTCTGATATAGTCCATAGTGGATGAGATATAACATAAACCCCATGATTTTCACTCCCTTTTTTTCTTTAAAAAACTCTATCACCACGACGACAAAAACCAGCATTATGATGTAACAAGTTGCCAAAAAAATTCAATACTCCCCATGAACACATATCCACATGATGTATAAGAAACAAATAGTGGAATTAAAATATCACTTCATGATTTTGTTATTAAGATACCATAACATAATGAGAAATCCATTGGTATAATTACTTTTATGTATCAATAATTTCAGGGTATGTCATCATTGAGTGTGGGATGTATATTTCATATGCATCACCAAATTAATTTTTCAATTATGTCCAAAAACCTATGAAATGAGAATGAATTTTATATATATAGGTTATCAACCCTATTACTTTCACACATCAACCTTAAAGACTTATCCATGATTTTAAATACTTTGGTATGACATGAAATTCTTTTACATATTAACCAAATACATAGGGACCGATCCTCCATGATATGGAACATCAAAACTAATTTAGGATTTTTCTAGTATTTATACAATGATTAAAAGCCAATTTTGAGATTCTACAACATCTCCCAGGCATTACACTATGTGGATAAGGCACTACGAGTTAGGAAGATGATGAGAGGGATGATACTATTTCGTTTTAGGACATGAATATTATTTTAAAATGTACTCCAATTATTACAATCCCACATCATAGTTCTACTCTATTTGGTGTCTAGTTGATAAATGGAACCATCTCAATCTCCAAATATGGTTCTCTCATAGTTCTTCAACATTCCAGGACGTCTTCACTCTTTTACTATTGCTAACCCATGCTTGGTCTTTCTCCCATATTGATTCTTCATTTTCTAGTATTTTCTTAAACGTGGCCACCATTTCCTCTCATTATAAATATATTTTCCCTTTCACATTCCCTTATTTTTCTCTCTAAAATAAACTAAATCTATATTTATTTATTTCCTACAATTAAAATGAATAAAATAATAACATTAAACAATAATATCTTATTTTTAAAATAAATAATGAATGAATATATTTAATCAAATGAACATATATATATATATATAATCAAGATATCAAACTCCCTATATTTAAACTTTTTCTTTTCCTTAAGAAAAATATCATCATCTCATTATAGAGAATATATACATAAATTGGATAAATACTCAACTTATCATGCTCAAAAACATAAATTTATAACTTAATATTTCAAATGTATTAAAATTACTCAATAGCTATTTCCAAAACATGACTCAATAAATCATTAATATCCATTTGATTTTTTTCTAGCTTATCAGAAATACATTTCTATCATAACTCATGACCATTTAATCAGAATTATACTCAGTCTCAAGTATATTCTTTGTATTTATAATAATTCAAGTAGTCTAAATCTCCACATAGAAATTAAACCAAAAAATCATGAAGGATTTTAATAAAGGTTCAAATTAATTTGAGGTTAAAGGTAGGTGGGTAATGATGTGAGCGTTTAACTCAGTGACTTAAAAAGTGGAATTAAGTTCTTTATTCACAATACATGATATTAAATGTAAAGATTAATGAAATAAACTCTCCTCATATAATTTTAAATCGAAATATAACATCATCACTCCCTTCTCCTCAATCTCATAAATTTGGAAACCCAATTATGTATAAAATTAACGATTTTGTTCCACTTTTCAGACAATATTTTCCTTAAATTATTTAAAATGGGTTCAGTTCCTTTATTGTTTTCATCATTTGAGGAACCAAATATGTATATAAAATGATAATTTTTTAACCTTTTCTCCCTAAATGAAAAAATATATTCTTCACTCACACTCATTTATTAAACCCTCGTATAAATATCCTTGAGACACCAAACAACCTATTTAAAATATAAATGAATAATCATTCAATGATACCAAAGAATTAGGTTAAAAATAATTATTATTCTTTTAATGTGGTTTTTAGTAAGTAATTTCAGAGCCTCTAAGGGATTTAAAAATTTTCATATGTAAGGTAGGTCTCAAGATAAAATGGAATAAAATAGATTCAATTGATGACATAAATCATTTTAATGTAGTTCAGTATCATCATGATTAAATAATAATAAATATGTAAATTCTTGTTGTTATTCACATCCCGAGTTCACTCAAGAAATAGGGTATAAGAAAGAATATGAAAAAGATGGTTCAAAAACTTCCCATGAATGGGAAATAATATTTTTCAATAAATTCATGGCATGGAAACTGATAATTAATATATTACTTGACAATTTACAAGAAAGAAAATAAAGAACTAATACCATATTATAAATCAATTTTAAAAAATCAAAACATAACTATGAATGTGAATTTCAAAAATTTACACCAATATATTTAAAATTTATGATAATGAGGAATAAAAACTTTCTAACTATACTAAATTGTTTGTCTATGTGATGATGTCTCCCAGATCAGTGAGTTAAAGAAAAAAATCATGTATCCCATGCGTATATCCAATTCATATATGCTATACAAAAATTCTCTCTTTTCCCCAAAAATATGAGATGGTAATGGGAAAGTAACAAATATATATAACCTAGAATAACACTCCCTTATTTATCAAATTTCATCCCTTATTCCACTTCCTCCTTTAATCTTCTCCTTCATCTAAACATATAAAATAAAAAACAACCATAAAGAGTACAAGATTTTATCCATCTCAGTTCAAAAATATAAGGGGTTTGGAATAAGGAACTTGATAAATCCTAAAAAAATTAATAAATACAATTCAATAAGATCCAATAAAAACATATCGTGCCTCCTATAAGTGTTTTTTAAGGTATTTTAGATAGAATGTACCCTAGTGTCACATTATTGGAGAGTGAAACAATTTTTTATGGTCTGGATTTAAAACTAAATCTGAATTCTGCCCATTTAGAATGATTGTTCTAATTTATTTATTTGATAAAATCATGAAACTTGCTTCATAGGTGAACCATGATTTTTAAATCCTAAATATATAAAATACTAGCACATAGACATACCAAAACTGATAATATCCCTCATTTCTTTCAATAACACTTCTTCAAATTCATTGATGCACCTATTCAATTTTATATCTTTATCCTCTTATATTATCTTGATTTATTATCCAAAATGTAAACCTATTAAATTTCATAATTTATAGGTTTTTATCACTCAATTAATTCTATCTAAATATCATATTTATCGTTAGAATACTCATCCAATTCAACCTATAACTCGGTATCACTGTCAAATATCTCAACCAGTTCAACCTTGAATCTATATTGTTCTTTGGGAGAATCCTTTTATTTAGAAAACTATTTTACCACTTTATCCCTGAGTAAAAAAAATTCTCTGAGTTATTATTCCATAAAAATCAGGAATAGTTTTTTATTCCTTAGAAATATGATTAACTACCTTAATTGAATGATTTTAACCCAAAATTTTATTGTTTAATTCTACTTTTGAGTAAAGATATCTTTTGAGAAAGTAGATCTAGTTGTATATCCAAGAATACATTGGCCTTCATATTTCAAATTTTTAACCATAATCACAAAAATGCTCAAAAAAATTAAAACAAATAAAATGAAAAATAGACACAAAGCGTAAACTAAAATAAAAAAATATTTATGAGAGAATAAAATTTTTTAATATATGAAATTAATTTTTGTTTGTTCCCTAGTTTCCATTTTTCCTTGGGAATGGTTCCAAAAACATGAACAACCAAAAAATGTAATTAATTCAGCGTGGTTAAAATTTTTATAATTTTAAATTCTCAATCCAATATTAAAAAATTGGGTATAATGCAATGAAATTACAAGGTCAATCCCATTAGAAACATATAATCCCAAAAAAACTTCAAAATAAATATTAAATCTTAACAGTATTTTCAAGACTATGAAATAGAATGAAACATAACTAAACTAATTAACTATAAAATTAAGGATATAAAAAAATATAGACAAAAGGATGAAGAGAGAGTAAAAAATATCCCAGTATGGTTTCTCTAAAAATAATATCTCTACTTCAATGAAAAAATAACTAAACTCAATTGTTACATGATTATAAAGGTAATTGAAATTTATTCGGTCATCTTATATCAATACCACTTCATCATACTAATGCCTCCTGATCAAAAGAATCAAAATGACTAAATCATATCAAGAACTAGACATAAAATCAATAGGATAGTCCAACTCAATACTAATGAATTAATTACCTCTAATCCATTGGGTTTTGTTCATTATGAAATACATTAGTTCACAGATTTAATAAATAATAGGATAAAAAATTATGCTACAAAGAAACACTAAAAAATAAGGTTATCTCATGAGTAAAGAAGAATCAAATCTTTTCAGTACACACCGACTTCCATCAATCCTTCTCTCCTATGGGTTTATCTACTCATCATAGAGTGGTCCTTAAAAATGAATTTACTTTGTTCCATTAAAGTGAAAATGAAAAAAGAAAAGCTATGAAATAATTATGTAATATCAGAAAATTCACCTGAAATATTGATCATCCACAACATGAGTTCCGGCATTAGAAAAATAAAATAAAACTAAAAACCTAGCTATGACCTCTCTTTGGGTCAATTTGTTGAAATTAAAAGTGATTGATCAATAGCCCCTCATTGAAGTCATCTCCCACTTTAATAACCCTTCAAAATCCTACATGGGTTCTCCCCTTTGAATCTACATTATATTTTCAAGAAATATGAGATAATTTTGTTTTAAATATATTGAATAAACATGCATGTCATAACATGATAGTGTTCTACAATAAGTAAATATATTCACCAAAATAATTTTGAAGCTAAGACAAAAAACCAATGCAAGGAGAAATAGTCTTACATATGTTGGTTCTTAGCCTAGATTTTTTCATTCATTATCTTTCAAATATTTTCCACACACTACCACAGAATCGGCTTTATCTAATGCTGCCTTTTATCAGCGCTAAAAAAATTGTTTTTGTCACTAAAAAATGGTATATTTTATAAAAAAAATTATTTATCATTAAAAATCATATATTAATATATAAATATATTTATATTGATATAAATATATTATATTTCAAAAATATATGATTTATATAAGGCTAAATACGCATTTACACTTAATATATAAGATATTTAGTTAAAATTTGATTATACAATAATTAAAAATATAATATTATTTAATAATTTTATAATTATTATAGATTAATAGTCATTTAATAAAAATATAAAAATAGAAAAAATTAAAATATTAATAAACTGTATATGATAAGTTGAAAAATTACTTGAACTTCAAACGACCATAACTTTTGATTTGGGTGTCCGTTTCAGCTCTACCACATATCAAATCGAAGACTCCAAAAAGATATGCACCATGGTAATTAAAGAAACCCCAATCAATTTTTCAAGTCCAAAAATCCCATAAGGCTTCCAATGTGGAGTTTTTAGTTAGGAGATTCCAAATATTTAACATTCGATAGAGTTTTATCCTCATTTAAGTGCGTCTTATTATCTTTTTTTATGGATAATGAATTTATTCTCATGTATAAAATTCATATTGATATTATGGTTTTTAATTTTTATCATTTTTCATGTTGTACTTTTATATATAATCAAATATATATAAATATATACATATTTTGTATATATTTACACAAAAATATCCTATTTTGTAAATAAATTTGTAAATATATTTACATATAAAATATATTTTTAAATATATAAACCTTATCTAAATAATAAATTATATCTATTTTATTTAAAGTAAAAATGTATGAATATTTATATACCTATACAATTAATTTATATATAATTTTAATATATATAAATATATTTTTGTGTGTGTGTGTTGACAAATAGATATATATTTATCTACATATTCTAATATATGTATATAGATATTAATATATAATATATGTAAATAAATATAATTTTTTTAATTATATTTATAGAAGCACAAACACACACATATATATATATATATGTATGTATGTATATATGTATGTATTTATAAACACACACATACACACACACACAAAACAAATTCTATATATGTATTATATATATATATTTAAATATATAGATAAAGATGAAATTATATATATATATATATCATAAAATAGAGAAAAAAAATATATAGGGGAGTGGAAAAGGTTTAAGCTTATGAGGGGGAGGTCTCGGGTTTGAAACCTAGCATTGTATGCGGCACGCGTGCATCTAAAAATAGTTTGGAGCACTATTAATAGGAGATTTGAGTGATGTTTAAGGGATGGGGAGGCTTGAAAAGAATTTTAAAAATGAGGGGTCAAGTTCTGATAAAAGGGTGGTGGTCCACCCACTGCTTTGTAGATTTTTTTTCTTTTTAAAAAATTGTTTTTTACTTTTATCAGTGCTTTTTAAGTACTACTAAAAAACTAATTTTACCAGTGCTGAAGAAATGGTCCTTTATCGGTACTTTTTAGAACAGATAAAAGGGACCCCCTTTTAACGATTCTTATATTATCATCGCTTTTCTTGCACTGATAAAATCAAATTCCAACACTGTTAAAAGTAGGATTTGTGTTAGTGACAGCATGAAATACTTCATAATGATGTAATGTAATTTTATGTACCAACCACATCTATAAGGACCACTCTTACATGGAGTGTAACTGCCACACTATTATATGAATTTTTATTCATCATAAAGGGATGATGAATTATTTTTGAGATTCCAGTCCAACCCCATGGAATTCCATTGTGAAACTTGGGTGCTATTATAGTGAGTTTCAATCCATGGGTGTAAGGGAGGTGATAAGAGGGATAAATTAATTTCAATCAAGCCACACTTCTCATTTAAAAAATAGTTATACTTATTAAAATCCCAAATTAATGATCTACTATGTCTACTTCTTAGTTGATACGATGAAATTCACCAAGCCACTGCTAGGGTTCTGTCCTAGAGCCACTATGCACTAGGACCTATACTCTATTTTCCCTACACCAACCAATTCTTGGCCTTGCTCCATTATTTATTCCTTATGTGTTATCTTTTTATTAAACAAAGACAACATTTTCCCATTATAATTATATCTTTTTACTTTCATATTCCCTTATTTCTTCCCCTAAAATCCCCATATCTATATGTATTTTTTCTCTTCTATTAAAATAAATAAAACAAAAACCATAAAAAATATTATCTTATTTTAAAATAAAAAATCAATGAATATATATAATCTAATGAGAATTTAAATATAAAATAAATATATCAGTACCCATCCCTGAGGTTGGTGTCTTTACTAGAATCTTCATAAATGGATTATGCAGTTTCCATGATCCATGGATGAGGTGGATTGTTTCATTTATATGAGTTTATTTTACTCTTATAGAGGATGATTATATATGTCGATATTTTCCCTCATATTAGAGGATGTGTGTTTGTGTGTGACTGGTTATTTCCCTTATATAGTGGACGTCTAATTTATTCAAATGGGATTCCAAGATTGGTCTCAAAGATGGTATAAATCCTCTTGGGGATGCGGGATTTATGACATAATACTATTAGTATTACTCCTCTTGGTGGAGCAGGAGGAGTCTATTTTTATTCAATGGATTTTAATCTAAGATATTTATATAATTGTTTTCTTTGGTGTTTTTTTAATCTTCATATATATATAAATACCTCTAAAACATTCACATTCATCCACATGAATTTTCACTTATGGGAGTTGAGGTATCTTAGGGGCTTTTATTGAGAATTTTTACATAGACCTTTTATATATACCTTAGTGTGCATGTAGTTTCATAAATAGAATTGTGGATACAAGAAAGATCTTAGAAAACTATGTAGGTAATTTATGGTATATCTATATATCAATCTATTGAAATAGGTTTCCACCAGTTTGTGGAGTGAGGGTGGTCATAACACATAGGTGGTGTTGAAAATATATCACTATTTTGTTTTCGTTTTGTCTTATGGTGGTTATGACCATTTTATTATATTTTTGTACTCTTTATATATACTTATATATATATATATTACAATAGTTTGGGGGAGGGGATTACAATGAAAAAATAAACCTACAACACCTACAAGTACTTGGGGAGACTCGATCCAGAGACCTCCCATGAGACCCATAGAGATAGACACTAGGTTTCACCCCTAGGGATGTTTTTATGCATATATATTGATAATTATATTTTATATGTTTATAAATTTATGATATAAAACCACTAATTTTAATGTTTGTAATTTTAAGATGTTCAACATATGAATGATATTTTCAACAGAATTTTGGATTGACCATATTATTTCCATAATAGGGAAAATCATTCCACAATAAACAAATTGTACCCTCAATGTTAGTTTCAAACTATCTATGATTAGGGAACCTTATCAGGTAATGTGGTGGTTCCATTTAGGCCAATAATTATTGAGTTCAATCCATTATATAATTTTATATTATGTTTGGGTTTTTTAAGATTTTATAGATAGAATATAATATAGTTTATTAATTGGTAAATAATCCATAAATATATCTAATAAACCTATTTATGGTGGAAGATCAAACTACCAAAAATGTATGGGTTTTTATTTTAGTAACACTAGGTATGAGTGACCTTTTTGTTTGGATATCTCAAATGTTGATTTGTGGGAGTAGAGAAGAGTTATAGGGAAAATGAGAGATCTATGTTTTTTTTAATTCATAATCTAGATAGTAATACTTAGGACATGTGGATATCATATGTTGTGACTATTCTATATAAGTGAATTTAATTAATTAAAAGTTACTCATGAAGATATTTTTTTTTCCGTGAATACATTAGGGTGTATTAATTAGTTAAAGTCGCTCATGTTTCTTATTTATATTACCATTTATTTTTTTCTATATTTAATCATGTACTGATAGAGATGTTTAATAATATTCATATTTGGATAGTTAGTGAAACATTTCGGTATTTCAAAAGTAAAGAAAAGTGTTTTATAATGATTTTCTTTAAGTATAATAAATTTTAAATGTGATTAAGTTTTATTAATGATTTTAAATTTTTAAATAAACTTGGAAGTGTTTTTATAAGATATAATTTTTTATGTAGGATTGTTTTTTTTTCTTGTGATTTTTAAAAGTGAAATTAATCTATAATTTTTAAAATAAAGTTTGGAATTATGTAAAATAATTTATTGATTAAATTAATTTGGAAATTTAGAAATTTCATAGCAGGTAATGGAATTAGATATAGTAAGTAGTTTTTATCGTGAGGATATTATGAGGGTATTAATGAGTAAATATATTTTAAATTTAATGTTTTGATGTTGTGGTGTGTTTTGATTTTGGGAGTCATTAAATAGAAGTTTAATGAACATTTTGGTATCTGATTTAATGTGTTGATGATTAATTGGGGCTTGGGATAGGTATATATTTCCAAGGTAAAGTTATAATTTTTTTGAGTATGAAAAGTTATATGGTGAGGAGATTAAATGACCCATAGTTTTATTCAATTAATTATAGGATAAACTCTATTTAAATTTGAGAATTTATTGATGATATTCTATGATCAAATGATTTTTTTGATTTTTTATTAAGCGAGTGATCTTTATTAATACTTTTAGTGAGTTTGAAGTGAGTATTTAGAGATCTTATGATTGTTATAGAATTCATGGGAGGACAATTAATCATGAAGTGTGAGTATTGGGGGTGATGGGCAGAGAAAAATTTCACCTAAACCTTAGTGAAGGCTACTGGAGTTCTGGTAGCCTTCCACCGAGGGATCAATGGAGGAAACTAAGAACTAGATATCCTAATAAAACTATAGTGGAGGCCCACAATGTTACAATGTTATATATTGACCCCCACTTTAAGTAGGAGCCCTTTTGTTCCTTTTTTATTTTTTATTTTAAACCCTCTTTTGGGTTTCCCATTCCTGGTCATGTAGGAGTTGGTATTTTAGAAACAACTATTTGTAATTTGGATTACATATATATTATGAGATTTGAATATTAACAAAATATATTATTATTTATTGTTAATTTTTTTGGATGATTTTGATGTAATAATGTCCTAGGGAATCTGTCTCATTGATAAGGTAGTAGAAGTTACCCATTTTGTGAAAAACCGTGGAATTATATGAAAATATTCTTAATTATAGTTATTTGGTTAGATAATATTTTATGATGGGGAACATAGTATATTTATTGTTATATTTGACTACTCATAAGTTGATGATACTTCTTCTCATGATGTTCACACTTGGTAATCTCCAAGACAAGATATTATGATAACAGACCCACCATAAGGAATTCTGCATGTTTATGTGTCATCATATAATTCTATCTATGAATCTATGTAATGATCATTAGACATTAATATTTTCATTAATTCATGACAGGAATCATGTAATTATTTTTACTAACCAAAATCATGATTCCATATGTTCTCAGGATGTAGGTTACATTTGGTACATAATGAATGAAATGCTATTAATGGATAAGTCAAAGAAGTATTTTTCCATTCCATCTTTTTAGAATATAATATCTAATCCTATTGATTGGTGTTTAATAATCATGTTATATTCCATGACCATGGTGTAATTAATTTTTTATTTCACATAGTCAAAGAAATATGTATGAATAATATAGGTTGATGGTAGAAATGTGAAACCTTCTGGATGAGATATTGAGAAAAGGGATTATATTACATAGTGAGAACTCGTCTGTGTTTGTCGATGTTGCAACACTAAGTTCATTCTCTTGAATTCCTCAACCCATTTCTACATAAGAATCTTGGAATTTAGACAAACTTACTTAATGAAAATAAAAAAAATCCTATATATTCACACAATAAGTGTTTATGTTCATCTTAATTGAATTATATTTAAATTTAACTATTGGAATAAATATTATTTTCAGGATTGAGGTATAAATTTATACATATAATATTGATTTCATAAATTAAATAAATATTTATTCTATAAATTGTGAATAAAATATTTTTGTTTTATTTCTTGAATATTTAATAAATATTTATTCTCTATATTTTGAATAAAATATTTATTTATAAATAAAATATTTATCTGAGTATTAAATAAATGTTGAGGAAGACAAGCAGACCAAGATCATGTTAGGTGATAAATATTAATTTACAAGCCATAAAACTATATTTATTATTGCACCAGTTAGCGCATTCCATAAAATAATATTATTATTATTTTTATATGGAATGGGTTAATATTATGTTTATTATATTATTTAAGGTTCATTATGCAATTAACTAATATTTCAACCTAAACTTTAACTCTATAAGTAGATGTTTATATCTATTTTATAGGGATAATCAAGAATTAAGATTCATTGTTCATAATAGACATTTTTCTGAAACTCATCATTCTCACCTCCTCTTAAGAATGAGAAGAACAAGAGATAATCCTTTACGACCAAAGGATCTTGAAGTGATCAAGATGAAAAGTACAAGATAATTGATATACCAAGCTAGCACCCGAAATTTCATCAGTGATTGTTCAGAGAAAAAAGGACCACATGTGGATCTTATCAAGAGGGTCTCTAATTTGTGTCCTCCATACACAATGAATTTAAACTGAAAAGCGTTTTTGATGATCAACATTTTTGTTGAAGAAATATTCACAGATCAGTTATTTTTTCTTCATATCTAATATAAATTAATTTTAAATTTAACATGAAAAAGATCCAATTTGATTTCCATCCTTTTTTATGTCAATATTCAATGTAATTTTTTTATTTTACATGGTGTTTATGTATTACACAACTAAATAATGATCCTTATAATTTGAAAAAACATTTATTGTTAATTTCCCACTAAGAGCATTGATTTTTCACATAACCATCAATTTGTATTAGAGAAGTTGTGTTTAAATTAATAATTAGTTATTTGATTGTTAATCTATATGAAAACTAATTGTTAGATCTTTCATTTCCATATTATTAATTATTTAATTTGATGTTTTATTAATACTATTTTTATACTTTAATTACTTCATTAGAAATCAATAATTTCTTAAAGAATAAAAATATATAAAGAACGACTAGAGATTCCATCGAGAAGTGTCAAGTATTTTGACCAATGATTTTGGATTACACAGTGTGTGGCTAGATTATATGCCATGTACCCAAGTGTATTGCACCAGAATGTGTCAGCGGATATATGGAATACAAAATAGTAACTAGATGTGGTGAATTTATTTTACACCACATATAGATTGGATCAACCTGACACATGACATGTTGGATTACATGGCATATAGTTGGTATTCATTCCCTACAGTATACACGGTTTAATGGTAAAATTCATGCTAATTGTGTGGTAAAATTCATGGTTTCTGACCATGAGAGACTAAAAATAGATGTAATTATTGAAAAAATGGAATGTTGCCATCATAAACAGCATGAAATTAATTAATTCCCAGGTTTTAAATACACACGGAGGTAATTAGTGGGTTGTAAAGACATATGACAAGATAAATACGTGATGTGTTGCCAGAGTACATGACATATGGTCTCACATCCAAATAACACGCTGATACCTTTAGTAAGTTTCATAGACACATGGAAAGTGAAATATAGGGCATGTGTCTAGATAGTAAACACCATGCAATCCGGCCAAACTATATGATGAATCCCCATGAATTTATCATAGGTATATTATAATCGAGATACACAGCGTGTATCACATAAGTAAACACTGTGTAGTCTACTAATAAAGGAAATAATTAAATTACATTAAAATAATTAAATACAACATTAAAAACTTATTAATCATTGTGGATCCTAATGTGTTTGAAAATGTAATAAATGTTTTAAAGAATAAAAATGATCAATTTATTTATTGTAGTTATCTGTAATTAGTGGTCATGATGTTTATTTTCTAAAAATGCATTAATTTTGGGTACCTTTAAGAGAATTTGTATTGTCATTAAGATAATAAGAAATAAATTAATTAGTTAATTACATAAATCATGGACATTAATCTTAATTATAAAGAAAAAATATAAATGAATGTTTACTGGTGTGTATTTTTCATTTTAATTGTATGTGTATGACGGTTCATAAGCTTGACCAAGACATGTGTATGCATTGGATTTATTTAATTAAATTTATTACATTATTTTTTCAATTATTTATAATTTAATTTAATATGATGGCATGTGGGTCATCGCTCCCTACTTTATTAGGTATGACCTACGCATTAATGTGATTCCTATAATTACTCTTAACCAATTCGTTATTTCATATCACATACGTGTGAGTTATAAAATGATGTAATATAAGGAGTATCCCTAGTTGTATTGAGGTTGTTCAAGATAAAATCGAGACAATTCCAACCCAAGTGATACTCAGGTGGAAAAGTGGAATGATACAAATCATTCCATGATCGACATAATGAGTTTTCCTCTAGGTAATAGGTTGATCTATTATCATCTCAATAAATAAAATATTAGATAAGGTCATGATCAGGTAATTTATTTATTTTGTCCCTATGATTTTTTTATTTTTTGGATAAAAGAACGAAATCACATAAATAAATTGACTAATATAAAAATATTGAATTTAAATAAATTGATTATATATTAATGTTTTATTAAAACATGGTTATTAAAATAAGTGAAATCCAGTTATTATTAATAATATGTGTAAAGGATAAAATAATAATTCATTACACATATTAAAGTAAAATCCCTCAACTTAATGTTAATCTGGACTAAGCCTTCCATATTTTTATTAGGAATGAAATCCATTGATTTGAGTGTTTTACCAACCCTTGTTGTATTAGTTACTTTTACAATGGAGTTATTATGAAGGTTTTGGGTTAAATTAACCAAAATTCATCAAGATATTTAGCAGTTTCTGAACTTTATGTAACTTGAAGGAATGTTTTTAGGAAATCTGAGAAAGAGTTTTTTGGATTAGGGAGTCCACTCAATTAATCAAGGAGTTTCTAGCTCAAAGTTCAAAAAAAACCTTCCTACATAAATACCTTCAAGTAATTGATTGATACCTTTCTTAGGTTATCATAGGGGGCATATGGATCCTTGACACTGGAATGTATAACATACTATTCATTTATAGTTCAATGGTGAGGGCTGTTGGGACTTGATAAAATAGTGTGAGACTTAATTAAATTAAATTCATTATGTCTCGCATAAATTGTAATCAACTGAACTACTAATAATATACTCTTTTATAATTGTAGAACAATTTCATGTTCATCTTCCACAATATACCTTAATTCAATACTGATGAAAGACCATATCTTTTTTGGTAGTAACTCCCATGAATGGTTCATACACCTTCATTTTGTGTAGCTCTATGAATAGAAATCGTGTGTTCTAGAATCCTCATTACCTAATCTACCTTCAAAGTAGGCTATTGGTGAATATTTCAATGTCAATGATAAACACTTGATCAATGTGGTTGATTTTTAGTGTTTAATGCTATCACCATTTCCTAGTGAACTCATGAAGTTTTAGGATGATGTGGGAACTTATTACATACTCAAGAATCTCATTAGACTATATTAGAAAAGAAATAGACAAGTACAGTTTGAGATATCCAAGGTTCCCTTTCAAAGTAATCTTGGATAGGGTGTTCCAGCTAGGTATTACATATTTATACACATTGGATAAATTAAGAACCTATAGTAATAGGGATTAAATTTCCTAAAGAACTATCCACTGATCCTTTTCTTACATCACTCCCTTAGAGATTCTCCAGAATTTTAATTTATTTTAATATGAACAACATTGACAGGTCTCTCCCAGATCTTATTATACTACTTCTCTTTGTATAAAATGAAATGAATTATAAAATATCTTCCACTATTACGGTGAATATTTATAAAGTCTAGGTGAAGATATCTAATCCAAAATATTCTTCACAACCCCCTTTCGAAAAGATAAAGATAAAGGGGGAAGCAAGGGAGAAAGATGCTATCTATTTTTCATGTGGCAAGAAGGTCCACTGGAATAAAAGTTGTATCTAAGAAAAGAATTAATGTGAATCTTTAGGTATGTTTCTTATCAAGTGAAATTTATCTGTTTCTATCAATTGGATATTATATATAGCATGTGGTGATCACTTATGTGTTCAACTATAGGAACTAAACAGATTCCAGAATATTGTGTAAGGGGAGGAAGATTTATGAGTAACCAACAGAACCATAATTTATATCATTTTTATTGGGTACCACCACCTCACGTTACTAATGTGATTGATCTTGGTTTTCAAAATATTTTTATTTTTTTCCATCTGTTACCAAAAACATTATTTCTATATCCCAAATTGATATAAATGGATTTATTTTCAAATTTGGGGATAAATCTTTCTAATTTTATAAAGATATATTTTCTATTGAAAGTCACATTTAAATAATGATCCTTATGTGTTGGAGTACATGAAATAGGTAATGTAAATTGATAATGAAACTACTTAACATGACTCATAACACACCCAAATATGGCATAACTAGATATGTTATATAAATGAAAATCATTTGACCAAATTATACCAAGATGGATATTTAGATTTTTTTGAACTAAAATAAATTGGTGTAAGTCACACATGTTTACAAGGGAAAATGAAAAAAAATATACATTTTGTGGAAAAGGTGATAGGGATAAGGATTTTCTTGAATTAGTTCATATTGTGGTTTGTAGACCATTCTAATTAAGGCAAGGAGTGGGTACTCATACTTCCTAATTTTTACTAATTATTTTAGTATATATGGATATGTCTACTTGATGAGGTATAATTCATATTCTTTTGATAAATTCAAAGAATAAAATATTGATGTTTAGAACCATCTTGGAAAAAAAATTATGAAACTATACTCCGACCATGATAGAGAATATCGTAATCATTAATTCATTGATTATTTACAGAAGTTTAGGATTATTTATGAACTCAACACTATTTATAAACCTTAGAGGAATGGTGTAAGATAAAGGAGGAATCACAACTTATTCTACATAGTGAGATCAATAATGATTCATAAGAGCCTTCCATTATCCTTTTGGGAATACATGTTATATACATCAACCCAAATACTAAACATTGTTCCTACTAAAGTGGTGTATGGTGTCCCATACCGATTTTGGTGTGGAAATAAACATGTATTTTCATAATTACTTGTGTGGGGTTATAAAGAATTTGTTAATAAATCTTAATTAAAAAAACCTTCACACTAAGGAATAACGTGTATATTTTAGGATACCCTATAAAAATAAGGGGATATTACCTATATGACCCATCAAAAAAAAGGTAATAGTTTCAAGACATGACATATTCCTAGATAGGGAGAACACCTCTAAAATATATAGTCAGAGTGAGACTTTGATGAATTATGAGCTCATGGTATACAGGAATTGGAACGTAAACAAATTCCCCAAATCCCCAAGAAATAAGAAGCTCTAGACATAAGTACTTCATAAGAGTACAAGAGTGGTTATAAAACCTAAAATATACTTTTTTTCTTATAAATAAGGATTATGTCTCATTATTAATAGATAACAATGTTCTTGTAACCAACAAGGAAGCAGTAAGTGAAACAGATGATTCCAATTTTAAATAAGTTTTGAATTATGAAATGGATTTCATGTACCAAAACCAAGTTTGGATCTTAGTAGATCCTCCAGTGGATGTCAAGATCATTTTGCTGTAAATGGGTATTCAAGAAGAAATCGGATATTGATGGAAAATATATAAATTATAAGGAATGTATGGTTGAAAAATAGCTTAAAATACATCAAATCCAAGACTATGGTAAAACCTTTTCACTTGTTTCAATACTAAAATCCATCAAAATTTTACCTTCAATTGTTTCATTCCATGACTATGAGATTTTCTATGTGTATGTAAAAATAGCCTTCCTTAATGGGAACCTTTGGGAAGATTTCTATATGACACAACCCAAAAGGTTTTTGACTCTAAAGGATTGCAATAAGGTATGGAAATTAGAAATATGCATTTATGGATTTAATCAAGTATCTATCTCATGGAACAAACAATTTGATTAACCTACAATGGAATTCATTTTCAAAAAGAATTACTGAGAGTCTTGTGTCTATAAATGGTTTAGTAGTAGTTTGGTCATTTTCATAATAGTATATGTCGATAAAATACTCCTTATTAAAAATGAAATAGTAGTCTTACATTCTATTAGAGATCGGTTTCATAAATTATTCTCCATGAAGGAATTGAACGAGGTATCATATATTCTTTGGATCATGATCCATCATGATACATCCAAGAGGATACTTAGCCTAAGTAAATATAAAAATATTGAAAAGATACTAATGAAATTTACTATGGAACAATCCAAGAGGGAATTTTTTCAATGATAAATGGAATACATGATTTTAAGAAAACCTAACCTCAAACACATGAGGAAATATAGTGGATGGATATTATTCTATACATGTCAGTGACTAGTTAAATCATGTATATTAGGATATGTACTATGATAGATGTTACCTACACCTTGATTATTATATAGAGGTATCAATATAACCCATGTGACCTCCATTGGATGGAATTAATGCATTTCCTTAAGTATATAAGGCATATTAAGGATATGTTCTTTGTTTATGGAGGAGATGAGGAACTAGTCCTTAGAGGACATGTAGATTCTTGTTTCTAAATATATCAAGATGATATGAAATCATAGATGAGCTTTATTGTCACTCTAAATGGAGGTTTTATTACCTATAATATCTAAATTAAATTTAGGGTTTCATATTATAAAGAATAACATGAGTACATTATAGATTCTGATGTAGAAAAATAAGCAGTTTGGATATACAACTTCATCTAAGTGATTAATGTGTTACCTAGCAGTAAAGACCATATCACACTCTATTGTGACAATATTACAAAGGTGGATATATATAAGGAGATAAGGTCACATAAATTATTGAAAAATTTAATTTATAAGTTTCAAATATTGAGGTATTTTTTTCAGAGAGGTGAAGTTTCAGTGAGCTAAATATCCATGAAATACAATATAAAACAAATATTGACTAAAGTTTTGACTCAGAAGAAACCTATTGTTGGAACCACTCTGTGTATAAGGTTGTATTTGTTGTCAATAGTTGTCAATGCAGATCAAAATGAAGGTGATCATGAAATACTCTGATGAAGTAGAGGAGTGGTGATTCAGATGATTGTTGTACTGTTCGTAAGTTCAAAGAACATGTGTCAAAGGTGATACATTGTTTACAACAATGAATATTGTGAGGAGTAATCCATCCAAGGATGATTAAGGCAGGATGGTGTTTTTGGATGAAGACCATGCAATTCCTCCTTATTTCATAAGGACCATGGGCTTTGATGAAGACCATGCAATTCCTCATTATTGCATGAGAACAATGGGTTTTGATGAAGACCATGCAATTACTCATGATTGCGTGAGAACCATGCTAGAGACTTCTATGACGGTTGATGAAGGAGGCAATGTGCCAATGCGTTGACTTATGGTGGAGTTTGTGATAAAAGCAAAAGAGTTGCTGAAGGATACAGATCACCAAGAAGAAGTGTTGTTGAGGTGATCGTGCTTGTCGACAAAGCAAACAAACGACATTCAAATTTGTTGACAAAGGAGATTCCATGGTGACATGTCGAGTTCAAGAGTTGTGGTCAACGACCTATGGTTTATTCAAGAACCTCGACAGAGAAATGGATGATCTGGAGGCGGTACAAAAAGAGCAGATACAAGGTGGCGCCGTTTTCCAGTGTTTGCCAAATTTTTGGGCCTCAAAATCGGAAAATGAAGACATGGATTGTCTGAAAAAGGAGGTTCGCACAAAAAGGAAGTCGTGCGCGAAATATAAGAGGCTTGCGCGAAATACTGAAGTTAGGCGCGAAAAACAGCGGGATGCGCGAAATAGTGGATCAAGGTTTTTCGCGCAAACAGTGTTTCAGAATTAGAACGTTGAAAAATGGTAAAGGCATGGGCTGCGCGAAAAACCAGAGCTGTGCGCGGAAAAATGGGAATGTGCGCGAAAAATGTTGTGCGCAGAATAGCTGGGTGAATTTTTCGCGCAATCAGCGTATTGAATCAGAAATACAGAAAATCGGCAAAGGCAAGAGGCGCGCGAAAAATCAGAGATGTTCGCACCATGTGCGCGGAAAATCGAACTGGTGCGCGTAAAGTTGGTTGTGCGCAAGAAGGGGGGTTTTACGCACAGGATCAAAAACGTCTATAAATATGAGGTGAACCACTCTCATTCAGTGAGGCTTGACACTCAGACAAATCTCGAGCTCTGATGCGCGGAAAAACTAAGGTATAGAGTGGTGCGCGAAAAGAAGAATGGTTGCGCGAAAAAGAAGGTGTTGCGCGAAAAAGGGAAGACTTGCACGAAAAAGAAGAATTGCGTGAAAAGCCTTTTACGCGCCAAAGGTTATTTTTACGCGCAAGATTTAAATTTTACGCACAAGGCACCGGGAAGGGTGCGCGAAAAATTTGGGGGTCCCGCAGGCCTTTGACAGGTGATTAGCACTCTCAAATATTCTTTGTGAAGATGGAAGAACAGTAAACCATTTGGTTTTATGAAGAGAAGTGGTACCGCACACACATGACTGGTGTTTAACATCCTCATTGTGCTTTGCGAAGAGAAGAAGAACGGACCGTGCAACTAAACTCAGATCTTCACAGAAAGAGGGGAATATATCAATACACTCAGGTGTTAGTAGTGAGAATCAAAGGAAGAGAAGAAGAAAGATCTAGTGCATTCAATCATTTCACTAAAGAAGAAATATTGAACTATAAAGAGCATCAACTATGAATCCTGATGCAAGCAAAGTCTCATGCGGAACAGGAGACAAAGAACATCAATGCACATTTATTGAAGAGACCTTCACGTCTATAAACTGAGTGGGACTTCACCAACGGCAGTGAGCCAGGGGGAGTCAACGGGAGTGACCCGAGGGACGCAGTGAGCTATCCCTGAACAATTGTAAAGGCAGTGAGCCTGGGACAGAGTGACTGTACCCGAACCTTTGTAATCTACAGCTAGTGAAGCATAGTGGATTTAGGTACGACCGACAACCTGTCGGCGTATGCTCCTTGGACATAGCCCTTAGTGGTGAACCAAGTAAACATAGCTGTGTCATCTCTCTGCATGTGAATGTTTAATTGCTGATCATATCCATCATACAGGTTTAAGTAGTTCCTACCAACGTGGGAACAAGATCCACAACTTTAAGAAGAAAAAGTTGCCACCCTGATTCACCCCTCCCCTCTCAGGGTGTCCTGGGGTCCTACAAGTGGTATCAGAGGGAGGTTAACATATGTTGGATATTCTCCAGTAATTCTATTGAGAAGAGGATTTGAGCTTCTTTCCTAGAGTCAACAATGAAGAGAAGTCTTGATAATGACGCAGTCATTTCTGAGCAGAAATCTATATCCACCAAGACTTTGACAAATAGGAAAAATAAAGAGAAGAAGATGATGAAGAAGCCCCCCACATCCAAAGAAGATGCAATGTCTTGTTCTCCATTCCATTCCAATAATGAAGAAACAACGGGCTTGGAAAGTATCGAGTAGGTGGCTCAGAATTCTTCCAGAGGAAAGGATGACACCCCCTATTCAAGCTTTCAGGAAAAACTCAGAACATATCTGCATGATATTCCAGAAGAAAGGGTTGCTATTATCTGTAGCCTATTTCAATCTATGCAGGTTGAGATCACTAGACTTGAAAGAGAATCAGACAATATGGAAAAGGGGCTGGAAGGAAAAATTATGGAAAGTGTGAAGCTCACCAAACGGGTGAAAGCCCTTGAAGAAAAAGGCGAAGTCAGCAATACTCTGGAAGAACGGATCCATGCACTTGAAGCTGAGCTGAAGAAGAGAAATGAAGTCAAGAATTTTTGTTTGGAAGAAACTTCCATTAAATTCAGGGAACTTGACTCTTTGTTACAAAACAAAGTTAAGATGCATGAAGATGAGGTTGAAAGGTTGAAGAAGACCTGTGAAGAGAAGATGATCACTATTGAAGATCAGAAGATCATCCTCAATATTGTGAGTCAAAAATTGGAAGCTCAGTTGACCAAGATTGAGAACACACATATTGAGACTTCACAAAAGAATGAAATGAGTGATGCTTGCACTCAATGTTCGTTGGAGGATTCTAAAGCTAAAATGCCTCCAACATGTGATAAGAAGATCATGACTTCACTCTTTGATCTATCACAAGCAACTGAGAAAGTGAAGGTACCATCTGATCCATCTTGTACTCATATTTCTAAATACACTCCTACAATCAGTGCAGGTGGGAAGAAAAGATCTAAACAATTATGGATGAGGAAAGGTGAGAAGAAGAAACCTACCACCATGGCTAGGGTGGATGGGAAGAAAAAAGAGGAAGTGGGTTCCTCAAATAGAGCACAAAAGATTAAGTAGATGTCCCAACAACATAATACAGAAGACACAAAGAAGAAAAGATTTGTGGGTCAATGTTGGTGCTGCAACAGATATGGGCACTGTGCACTGGATTGTTTTTATAATCCCTTTCATGGAAAAGCACAGGGAAAGCCTATATCAAAGGGAAGGAACCTAGAGAAGAAGAAGAAACATCAGCAGATCCCGAAGCATCTGTTCACCGCAAACAGATTTGGAATTCTTGATAACATCTGTGATGTATGCAACGGCAGTGGTCACAAGAATGGTGCATGCCTTGGTCAACAGATATCCAGAGCTAATAAGAATAGAAGACCTCTGATTCCGTCTAAGTATGATGAAAGTACCTTGGGATGTAATAAGAAGAATGTGGCAAACACACATTTCCCCAAGAAGATCTCAAGTAGGGAAGCTGAGAAGACCCAGGATTTTAGATCCATGCAATTTAAGGGTCATTCATCCAAACGAAACACTAAGTGGGATGAAACTCAGAAGAACCCATGTGGAAGACCCAAACCAGCTGCAAAAGTTCCCAATGATATGTTGGTCATCTGGCCAGAAGATTTGAATAGAATGAGGAAACTTGAAGCTGAAAAGGCCAAGGCTGGTGACAAAGGAAAAGGGAAGCTTTCACATGATGAAGGCACAGTGCAGGAGAGATTGCAAACAAAGAAAAATGCACGTGTCAAAGAAGTTCTGTGTGAGAGATGCAATAAATCTGGTCATATTGAAAAAGGTTGCCTAACCTTAATACCAGAGCAAGAAGCAGTCATTAAGAGGAGTAATAAGTTATCTTACATGTTGGATGCTAAGAAGAACAATTCCTCACACAAAGTAGAAGAGAATTTGAAGAGAGCCATGCCACACCAACAGATGTCAGAACATATGTTCAGAAGAGCAGGCATGAAGACAGGAGTAAACAGAGGAACATGGTTGAGAAAAGCATCTCAACCTTGCAGCTCATGTTGATGAAGCAAGGAGGATCCACCTTATTCCCGTAATCATTTGTGTATTTTATTTGTGCTAACAATGCAGGGAATTGAAGGTGAAGCATACTCTCAGGGGGAGAACCTGAGAAGTAGTGAATGCTGTCAACTCTTGATAGCGAAGCTAAAGAAGTTTCCATCCTTAGTGGATTCTTCAATTGATATTCAAGGATTATGATGATGAAGGATCACTCTTGATGAAGATGATGAGGAGTGTTTCCCTTTAGGGGGAGAAAAATGAAGAAGCTTCCATAATCACTGTTTCAATCAATATCAACTCCAGGTGGACTCAAAAGCAGTTATTCTGTGAATTTCTTGAAGAACACACCAATGGAGAAGGTATGTCATTTCTCAATCTCTATCCCTTGGTTTCTCAGATCAAAGATTATCTTACAAAGGGGGAGTAACTGAATTGATCAGTGACATAACAAAAAATTGGAAGTGCCCCAAGGTCATTTTTTTTCCTGCCGATTGCACATGAATATTTTTGATCCACATGCTGTTGTGAGTGCAGGAGTTTCAGGTTGGTTTTTCTCTATCATAGTTTTTTTTAGCCTGAAATAAAAGTGGTAAACCCTTGAAGACAAGATACATGAGTTCTCATCTCATGTTGGTATCATGATCTGTGGATAATGGGCAGCCTTGTTGACTTAATCAAATCCTCTTGTTTTCTACATCGAGCACTGCTCAAGTAGACTTAGAGTGAAATGATTAATGAAACTTTTCTTAAGTGAGGATTGATACCCTCCCTACCATGCGCTTTGTATTTCTTGTCAATAAGGGGGAGAGAAAGTGAAATGCAGAAGATTCTCATTTTGACATTGACGGATTCATTTCAGAAGATGTTTAAGGTATTGACAACAAAATACAAAGGGGGAGATTGTTGGAACCACTCTGTGTATAAGGTTGTATTTGTTGTCAATAGTTGTCAATGCAGATCAAAATGAAGGTGATCATGAAATACTCCGATGAAGTAGAGGAGTGGTGATTCAGATTATTGTTGTACTGTACGTAAGTTCAAAGAACATGTGTCAAAGGTGATACATTGTTTACAACAATGAATATTGTGAGGAGTAATCCATCCAAGGATGATTAAGGCAGGATGGTGTTTTTGGATGAAGACCATGCAATTCCTCCTTATTGCATAAGGACCATGGGCTTTGATGAAGACCATGCAATTCCTCATTATTGCATGAGAACAATGGGTTTTGATGAAGACCATGCAATTACTCATGATTGCGTGAGAACCATGCTAGAGACTTCTATGACGGTTGATGAAGGAGGAAATGTGCCAATGCGTTGACTTATGGTGGAGTTTGTGATAAAAGCAAAAGAGTTGCTGAAGGATACAGATCACCAAGAAGAAGTGTTGTTGAGGTGATCGTGCTTGTCGACAAAGCAAACAAACGACATTCAAATTTGTTGACAAAGGAGATTCCATGGTGACATGTCGAGTTCAAGAGTTGTGGTCAACGACCTATGGTTTATTCAAGAACCTCGACAGAGGAATGGATGATCTGGAGGCGGTACAAAAAGAGCAGATACAAGGTGGCGCCGTTTTCCAGTGTTTGCCAAAATTTTGGGCCTCAAAATCGGAAAATGAAGACATGGATTGTCTGCAAAAGGAGGTTCGCACAAAAAGGAAGTCGTGCGCGAAATATAAGAGGCTTGCGCGAAATACTGAAGTTAGGCGCGAAAAACAGCGGGATGCGCGAAATAGTGGATCAAGGATTTTCGCGCAAACAGTGTTTCAGAATCAGAACGTTGAAAAATGGTAAAGGCATGGGCTGCGCGAAAAACCAGAGCTGTGCGCGGAAAAATGGGAATGTGCGCGAAAAATGTTGTGCGCAGAATAGCTGGGTGAATTTTTCGGGCAATCAGCGTATCGAATCAGAAATACAGAAAATCGGCAAAGGCAAGAGGCGCGCGAAAAATCAGAGATGTTCGCACCATGTGCGCGGAAAATCGAACTGGTGCACGTAAAGTTGGTTGTGCGCAAGAAGGGGGGTTTTACGCACAGGATCAAAAACGTCTATAAATATGAGGTGAACCCCTCTCATTCAGTGAGGCTCGACACTCAGACAAATCTCGAGCTCTGATGCGCGGAAAAACTAAGGTATAGAGTGGTGCGCGAAAAGAAGAAGGGTTGCGCGAAAAAGAAGGTGTTGTGCGAAAAAGGGAAGACTTGCGCGAAAAAGAAGAATTGCGTGAAAAGCCTTTTACGCGCCAAAGGTTATTTTTACGCGCAAGATTTAAATTTTACGCGCAAGGCACCGGGAAGGGTGCGCGAAAAATTTGGGGGTCCCGCAGGCCTTTGACAGGTGATTAGCACTCTCAAATATGCTTTGCGAAGATGGAAGAACAGTAAAACATTTGGTTTTATGAAGAGAAGTGGTACCGCACACACATGACTGGTGTTTAACATCCTCATTGTGCTTTGCGAAGAGAAGAAGAACGGACCATGCAACTAAACTCAGATCTTCACAGAAAGAGGGGAATATATCAATACACTCAGGTGTTAGTAGTGAGAATCAAAGGAAGAGAAGAAGAAAGATCTAGTGCATTCAATCATTTCACTAAAGAAGAAATATTGAACTATAAAGAGCATCAACTATGAATCCTGATGCAAGAAAAGTCTCATGCGGAACAGGAGACAAAGAACATCAATGCACATTTATTGAAGAGACCTTCACGTCTATAAACTGAGTGGGACTTAACCAACGGCAGTGAGCCAGGGGGAGTCAACGGGAGTGACCCGAGGGACGCAGTGAGCTATCCCTGAACAATTGTAAAGGCAGTGAGCCTGGGACAGAGTGACTGTACCCGAACCTTTGTAATCTACAGCTAATGAAGCATAGTGTATTTAGGTACGACCGACAACCTGTCGGCGTATGCTCCTTGGACGTAGCCCTTAGTGGTGAACCAAGTAAACATAGCTTTGTCATCTCTCTGCATGTGAATGTTTAATTGCTGATCATATCCATCATACAGGTTTAAGTAGTTCCTACCAACGTGGGAACAAGATCCACAACATTAAGAAGAAAAAGTTGCCACCCTGATTCACCCCTCCCCTCTCAGGGTGTCCTGGGGTCCTACACCTATCTATCACATGGAGTCTAACGGACATAAATTCATAGGTACTTGGATCTATTCTAAGTGTGTGTCTTTTGGAGTTGGTGTTCTAGAAACAACTATTTATACATTGGATTTCATGTATATTTAATGATTTTAATATTAATAAAATAACTTATTACATATTGTTCATTGTTCTTCATGACATTGATGTAATAATTTCCTAGGGTATCTATCTAATTGATAGGGTCCAAGTAGATCCCCATTATGATGAGAACCATGAAATTATAGGACACTATTCTTAAATAGAGTTATGTGGTACAATAACATTCTATTATGGGGAAAATAATATGTTGACATTCAAGTAAAAGTGATCATAAGTGTATGGGACTTTTTATCATGAATTTATCCCTTGGTAGTCCCTAATATAGGAGATTATGATAACATACCCACCAATAGGAATTACACGTGTTTATGTGTCATTATATATCCCTTTTTGTGAGTGTGTGTAATGGTCCATTGAATTTAAGTTTTTCATTAATGCATTTCATCACTCATTCACTTAGATTTACTAACCAAAACCATGATTTCATATGTTTTTGGGAAGTAGGTTATGTTTGGTTCATCACGAGTGACATGTTATTAATGGATAAGTTGGTGAATGGGTTGCCTCTTACATCTTTATGGAGGTTTATGTCTCATCCATTTAATTAGAGTAAAAACATCACATTAAATTCTATGGACATGGTGTAATGATGTGTTTATTTAAAAAAGTCAAAGAAACATGTCTCAGGCATATTGTTTGATGAAATTGATATGAAACCTAATTTATGATATATTGAGAAAATGATATTATATTACACAATGAGCACTTATATTTCGTTTTTGACATTGTGACATTAATTTCTTTATCTTAGGTTCCTTAAACCATTTCTAGAAATTAATTTTTTCATTTAGTTAATCCCACCTAATTCCAAAAAACATAATCCTAGAGGGTCACACAGTAAGTGTTTTCATTGATCTAGAATAAATTCTATTTGAATTTAATTATTAAAATAAATATTATTCTCAAGACTAAGGAATAATTTTATTAATGTTTTATTGATTTTATAAATCAAATAAACATTTATTCATCCAATTTTGAATAAAGTATATTTATTTAATTTATTTAATATTTGATAAAACTTTATTCACAAGATTGTGAATAAAATATTTATTTAAATATTTATTCATGTATTCGATAATTGATGAGGAAGATAAGAAACCATGATTGTTTCTATTGATAAATATAAATTTACATGTTGGTAAAATGATATTTATTATTGAGCTTGTAATATCCTGTTACTATTTTCAGGTATTCCAAAACCGCATTTTTGATCACTCTTTTATTGGGTTTTATTTAATGTTGTTTTGGGAGAAATTTTGGAAATATTGAATGTTATGGGGTTGTGCATGGTTGGATAATGGCTTTCCTAAATCGTGTGCCATGCTAGAGAAAACCATGGAATCCTATACAATGGGGTTTTGAACGGCTGGTGCACAGTTTGAAAAATCATTCACCCACTTATTAGAAAACATGCACCTGGAAAAATGGGGCGCATTGTTTTTCTAAATATGAGATCTTCCCGGGAAAACAGTGCATAAACTATTTTTTAATTCGAAAATAATTTTTTAAAATTCTCAAAACACCTCTTTTAGGTCCCTGGTGGGCCTGTACATCCCCATAATGATTTCTTCTTTCATGCGATCTCCCAATATAGATTTTTGGCGCCTCTAAATCCCTCCAAAAGTGGATTGGCTGGTAGGACTCTCTCTATCTCTTCTCCTCCAAAGGTTTTTATAGATTTCCATTCAATTAGAAGATCAAATAACCTTTGTTTTGGATCTTGAACAGAGGTTTGATTCTTGGATTTTCTCGATTAAGACATTGTGATTCGAGATCTCATGATCCCGAGGTAGGTTGTTTCGTTATGATGGCCAATTTTTATTAACCATAAATTGATTGATTTGAATTAAATTTTTTGATTTAAATTCAAAATTTTGATATAAATTAAATTTATTTTGATTGGTTGGTTAAAACCCAATTCCATTGAATAGGGGTTTTGAAATTTGGATTTGTAACGAAATTGCGAAAAACACCCAATTTCAATGAAGTGGGGTGTGTTTGTGAGTTGACGAAAAAATTGATGAAATTTAAATTTTTTTAATTGAAATTTTAGAATTGATTTGAAGAAATTTATTTCAAATTATAATTTAAGAAAAATGGATTAAACTGTTTTGATTGAAACCCGTTGTTTTAATCCTCAAAAAATCATATTTTCATTAAAAACCCATTTTGGTTTTTAAGTGGAAGATTGGAATATTTAAATTGGATAACGGTATGAATAGTATTTAGAGAATTCTTAAATTAAATTTCATGTCATTGTTTTTATTAAATAACATGTCAACCAAGGTAGTTAGTGAGTTATTGGGATAACACTCTTTTGATGCTTTACAACTGAAACAAAACATAAACATAACACATCACATCCCCGATGGTATAGTGATGAATTACTCTTTGGTTAGTATCGAAGGGATATATGTATACACATATTTCGGTAGTTCACCTTTGAGTGTGTGAGGATCCTGTATCCTAGAGCTATCATACCTTTTTCCTCATGAACATGTTTCTAATTTGCTTGTATTTAAAATATATACTATTAAATTTTTTACATGAATTGTGAGTTTATATGAACTATTTTATATCAAATGCTTATTAATCCATTTTTTAAACTATTTCTATCATTTAAAATGTGATGCTTGATTTTTTTAAATATGATTTTAAAATTCCAAGACTGTTTTATTTAAAATTGAACACTTTATATGGTGAATTAAATATTTTAATCTTATTATTGAATGCATGATGAGACTCTACTGGGCTTTTAGGACACACCCTACAAGTTCCTTTGGGTGATTGTATATTATATTCTTCTAGGTTAAAGAAAGGTTAAGGAGCCACTTGAATGTGGTTGTAGCTATTGATCCTTGGGCTTAGAGAGTTGTGTACTTTGGGACGTGGTTCATTTTCTCTATTTTTTGATAGTTTTCTGTAGAAATTTGGTTTATTAATACCTATTTGACTTAGGTTATTCTTACCCATATGGGTTTTTTCATGTGTTCATACTAAATTATTTATCTTACTTATATTGTGTTTATGTATAATTCAATCCCACATTCTTATTATAGGATTCCATGTGCTAGTGGCCAACCCGGGGGATCAATAATATCCTTTGGGCTATGTCATAGCTAGCTCTATTTTCAGGTTACCATGGTACTGGGGCTAGTTCATGAAAAAGTGGTATTAGGGGCACATGTTATGTAACATCCCAGGTAAATAAAGAATAAATAATTTTCATATTTATTAATGTTTTCAAATTAAATATTAATTTTACTTTAAAGGGGTTTTTATGTTTGATAGCGTGCTCGATACGCAAAAACGAGTTTCTTTGAAATCTTACACTACACACTAGTAATATAATAATATTATTTTAAATGGTAGTTAACACGTAGTCGTTGTATTGGTGGGAATGAATAGAAATAACT
The DNA here is from genome assembly GCA_963277665.1 of Viscum album. Taxonomy (NCBI): domain Eukaryota; kingdom Viridiplantae; phylum Streptophyta; class Magnoliopsida; order Santalales; family Viscaceae; genus Viscum; species Viscum album. The sequence goes on along the minus strand of OY728145.1, from coordinate 1,444,180,446 downwards.
AAAATATGATTATATAGGTTTTTTAAATGTTTTTACATTTATCCAATAAAATATAAAGGCTTAAAATAAAAAAGGAAATCAATTTTAGGCATAGATACTCGAATATTCACTAAAAGGTGGAATTATCGCCTTTTGATGGAGAACCCTCTTTAAATATAGTTTTGGTCACTCTTATACATTCTATTGGACCAAATAAAACTCTTCTTTAGAATCGGGACATCAAAATTTACTTTGTGTAAATTTTTGGTATTTTTCCAATAAAGTTCATTTTTTAATGAATAGTGAAAAATGTTGTATTTTAATTCAAAACCTCTTTTTAATCTAATTTATTTAAATGATTAGATTATATTTTGAATTGGTTTTAAAGTTAAATTAGAATATATTTTTACCATTTAATCCAATGGTGGTCATTGGAATTAATTTCACTTTGAATTTGGACTTAAACTGGTGTCAATCTTTTGATATATATTGTTTCTTAAAAACACGTTGTTTGTTTTTACGGCGGGAATTAATTATTAAATTAATTAATGCAACTTATAAGTTTTGAAAATTTGTAAAATAGAGATCATTTTTGAATTTGGAATATCAAATATAGCTTAGGGGGAATTTTTGGTATTTTTCTGAAAAACATCAATTTTTGATGAATAGTGAAACCACTAAGTGGCGGTTAAAAAACTGATTTTTTGTTTAAATGAAACTTTACCACTTCTATGATTTAATTTTCAAAATTATGACATACATGGATGTCATTAGGTAAAATGTTGTTCAATGGGATTAAAATAATTTTTGGTGAATAGTAACTTTTATGTTTATTAATCGCGATTAGAGGTAATTAGTGTAATTTAAGGAAAAAATAATGTTTTAATAATATGAATTGACCTAGAAACATTTCCTACCCTTATTTGATGTGTCATGTCCGACCAAGAAAATCCATGGGTCAACTTGGGGACCCCATGGAGCCACTTTGGTCGGAAAATGACATTAATAACTTTTTATTTAATGTTAAAATAAAAATGTCACAAACATGTATTGTTTTGCTAAAACAATTTTTACATGGGGTTATAAAGTCATAATTTTTACTATAAATATTCATTGGAAAGATAAAAATATTTTCTACATCATGATATATTTTTTATAAGTTTTAGACATTAGATAAATTAAATTATTATGACACCATTATGATGCAGCAATTACCTCATTATTTAACGATTTAAATAAAATGAAATGATAATGTAAAATCTAAGACCAACACTTGTAAAAAACATATTGGATGGGTGTATTTCGAACCCTTATCACCTTATCCTCTAAATTTATAACTTTGGGACCTTTTTTATCCGAAAATCAATTTATAATAAAGTATCTTTTCTTGACTTTCCAAGAGTGCCCCTCCTCTCCTCTTATAAAAGGCCCCCACCTCTACCTCCTTACCCACACCTCTAAAGACTTTGGTTCGGCCAATATCTGCTCATTTTATCTCTCCACATCCCTCTCCTCATCCTAGAAGCCTTACCTTGGGCAGAAAGCTCTTCAAGGAACCCATTTGGTTCAAACCAAGAAGAGTTACCCGATTTTAAGGTAATGTCTTCACTTGTGTTCTTTTGTTTTATTTTTCTTCTCCAACCCTCTAAACTCTTTTAATTCCTTTATTTTGTAACAAAACTAGTTTATTAAATATACTAGGATGTTTTTATGAGAATTATCCGAGCTACACTTACACACACCTCCCTCTAATGGTTAAAGAACATAATGTTTCTGTGGTTGGCGAATTTCTGCCTTACGAAACGATAATTGTTCAATCTTCTTTTAACACCTTTAATGGTGGACATTAATATGTCACTATATTTATATATGATATATATTATGTTTATGTTTTCCTTATTCTTATGTATTTTTCATTTGTGGTATACCTTTATGGTTTCCATTATGGGTAAACACGATAATTTCATTTTAGGAAGTGCAGACTACCACCCCCTCAAAGTGATTTGATTCGTTAATGCCATACGTGGGATGTATAAAGGATGGAGTTAATGATATTATATATTATATTATACTGAAATTATAATATACCTTTATATCATTATTATTTCACTCTATTAAATATGAAATAGAAATGAAAGTAGCATTCATGCGTACGTACGGCTTACCGTCTCCATGAACGGTGCATTTCATTTCTTACCTCTAAATGTTATATACTATTATAAATACATGTATATACTGGATATATATGATATATATGATATCCAAATCATGAATATCATTCTGGATATAGTGAATCTTTTACCACGCGAACAACATGTAATTGTAAGAAGTCCACTTTCGACTTAAGAACCAAATATGAACAAAATAAACATTATTAACTTAAATGATTACATAATGTTTATAACATGGAAATAAGTGATATAAAAGGAATAATAAGCCTGAAAAAGGTTCTTAAGGAAGTATAAATTAAATTTAGTTTATTATTCAGGAGATTAAAGAGCAATCGAGTCACGTCGGACACAAGGTATGGGACTTCATCTCAATCTCCTTTCATTGAGGCATATTTTGTTCTAATACAAGACATTATTTTATAATCTATATAAAACACCATTCAAATTTCATTTCATTTAAAGTGAATCTTTTTCTACGAAGTGTTTTACTAAACAAAAAAAGTAATGTTTATTTTAACGTACGTAGTGACAACAACCTTTTCCGCCGCTGCGGGTATTATTTGATCTTTGCCTTCCTCAACAAGCCGTAATGTTTTTTAATAATGAAATAAATACCATATACTCTTTTATGTATTTTGGTATTGAAAATGGTTTTTATAATGTATTTTTTATGTAAATATATTTAAGTGATATATTGTGATCGAAATGTGGAAATGTTTTCTTTCCATTATATTTGTTTTATGTCTTATGATTTTATAATGGTACTTGGAAATTTGATGGGTGGTTACGTGATAAACCATATAACGGGTGGTGTCATGAATACCAGGATGGGTGGTTACATTATAACCTACAATTTATTGGTTATGGAAGTCGGTCGTATGGCTATTCCATTAAGTGATATGTGTGGAAGTCGACCGTATGGTTATTCCATTTAAGTATGTTTATGTCCCAAGTTACCTTTATATGTTATGTGTTCTTTATATGGGTTTTATGGTAAACGTTTGGTTACAAAAGGGTAAGTAATGATCTTTTATTCAGTGAAGAGTTTTTACTACTTCATAAAGTTGAAAAGTATTACTTTGATAAAGTATACATGGTTTTCTTGTTGTTTTGAAAAACTAACAGTTTTCCTTCTTTGTGTATCCCTTACTGAGATTTTTATGCTCACCCCAAGTTTTTTTTGAAATATTTTTCACAGGACATAATGTGGAATATGGTCAAGGATGGGATCAAGGAAAATTCATGCTGTCTTAAACATGGAACTAGACATGACTCTTTTTTTTAGAGTCCATGTTTTGTAAAAGAAAGTGACTTTATAGAAGTGTCTAGTGTGTAATATTTTGAGATGTAACAGTTATGTACTAATTCTCTAAATCTCTAAACCATGAAAAGATCCTCAATGTGAATTCTTCATTTAATTCAATATTAAGTAAGGTTTACGGTCGAGGCCTTATAGCTAGTATTAAAGGACGGTTTAGACAACTTTAGGATTTAGAAAATTGTAAAATTATAAGTTAATTTATGGTATGATTGAAATGATATAGCATTTAAAGATTACCATGTTGCCTCACCTAAGATAATTCTGTGTTTAGAAAGGTTTTCCGCAGAGGAAACAAAGCAGCTATGTTGGGAAGACATCAGGTGGAAGACAACCTTCCAAATCAGCAACCTGATATGGTCCGAATCGGAACTGAACAGTTTGTTGCAATGAAGGCACAGTTGACTCAGGCTATAAATGGTGGTGGTATCCATGCACGAGATCAGCCAGATCAACTGTAGAGGAACATGTCAGTGGTGGAACATTTCATGAGGCAACATCCCCCGTCATTCAGAGGATCATCTGACCATGTGCTAGCTAAATGGTGGATTAAAGCACTGGAAAATATTTTTGATGTCATGGGGTGTTCAGAACCTCAAAAGGTTAGTCTTGTTATTTATCATTTTAAAGGTGAATTTGATAAGTGGTGGTCGATGGTGAAAAATATCAGGGATAGTGATGAGATTGATGATCTTCACTGGGACGAATTCAAAGGTATGTTTCTTGAGAAATATTTTCCTAAGGTGGTTCGTCTTAGGATGGAAAAAATTCCTAGAATTGAGGTAGGAGGATGATTCATTGGCTTCTTATAAAGCAAAGTTCACTCGACTGGAAAGGTATGCTCCAAACTTCATATGAGATCTTGATAGTAAAATAAACCATTTTTACTCAGGGTTAAAGCCAAGGTATCTAAGGGATTTAGCTTATCGTGTGTTCAAAAGTTATGAAAAACTTTTTCGATGTGCAGAGAAGGTGGAAATGGAGTTTGCCGATGATCAGGTGTTCTTTGACAAACAACAAAATAAGAGGTCCAGTTGGCAGGAAAAATGGAAGAATTCATCAAATAATCAAGGAGGTAAGAAAACCAAATATCCATCCTGTGAGAATTGTGGTAAAATGCATCCTGGAGAATGTTTATCCAAGTCTGGAAAGTGCTTTCGGTGTGGTAAGTCTGGTCATATTGCTCGTAACTATAATGAAGATGAACAAGCAGGCAATGAAAGGCTAGCGGTAAGATGTTTTAAGTGTAATGAAATGGGTCATTATGAAAATGAGTATCTAAAGAAGAACTCAACTGAGGGAAATAAACCAGACTACAAGAAGAAAGGGGTGGTGAAATCCTTTGAAACTACTTTAGCAGATGTTGGGCCATCGAATGAAGTAGTATCAGGTACACTGTTTGTTTGTTCAGATTATGTCAATGTGTTGTTTGATTCAGGGTCTACACATTCTTTCATTTCTGAGAATTTTTCTAATAAATTGGAAATTCCATCTCAAGATATGAATCCTGAACGTATGGTAAAAAACCCCATAGGTAACGTTGAGACAAAATAAATTATAAGAACCTTTCTATCCTTGTGTGCGGTAAAAATCTACCAGAAAACCTTATTGTTTTTCCTTTAGTAGAGTTTGATGTTATTTTGGGCATCGATTGGCTTTCTGTTTATCATACTAAAATTGACTGCAGGGCTAAAATGGTTTCTTTTCAGAAAGATTTTCATTTTGTGTACAAGAATGAACCCTTGCTTTTGATAACATATCAGGAAGTTGAGAAACTAGTAAAAGATGGAAATGAATGTTACCTTGCACATGTTGTTGAAAATAAAGGAAATGTTCAGATTAATGATGTGTCAGTGGTAAATGAGTATCTTGATTTTTTCCTGATGAGTTGTCTGGTACTATTCATGATTGAGAAGTTGAATTTACTGTTGACTTAGTTCCTGATTCTAAGCCAATTTCAAAACCCCCTTATCGAATGGATCAAGTTGAACTTTTAGAGTAAAAGAAGAAATTTCAGGAGTTATTAGATAAAGGTTTCATTTGACCTAGCACATCACCATGGGGTGCTCTTGTCTTGTTTGTTAAAAAGAAAGATGGTTCAATGAGACTTTTCATTGATTATAGAGCCTTGAATAACATTACTGTTAAGAACAAGTATCCTTTGCCTCATATCGATGATTTGTTTGATCAGCTCCAGGGAGCTCAGTATTTTTCAAAGATTGACTTGAGTTCGGGGTACCATCAGTTGAAAGTAAAAGAAGAAGACGTTCTGAAGACTGCGTTCTGTATTAGATATATCCATTGTGAATTTGTAGTTATGCCTTTTGGGTTAACCAATGCACCTGTTGTATCCATGGACCTTATGAATAGAATTTTCCATGAGTTCTTGGATAAGTTTGTTGTTGTTTTAAATGATGATATTTTGGTGTTTTCTAAAAGTAAAGAGGATCATGAAATTCATTTAAGGGTTATCTTGAAAACCTTAAAAGAAAAGAAACTGTATGGAAAATTCAGCAAGTGTGAGTTTTGGTTACAACAAATTTATTTCCTTGGTCACATTGTTTAAAAAAATAGCATAACGGTTGATCCTGCTAAAAAAAGTTGTTGAAGAATGGCCAAGACCCACAAATGTAACCAAGATCCATATTTTTCTTTGTTTGGAAGGTTACTACTGAAGGTTTGTTGAAATTTTTTCACGGTTATCCAGTCTAATGACTAATCTAACTCGAAAGGGTGTTAAGTTTATCTGGACAAAAGAATGTGATGATTGTTTTTAGGAGTTGAAAAGAAGATTGGAGAATGCTCCAGTTTTTGCACTTGCTTCCAGGAATGGTGAGTTTGTTATCTACAGTGATTGCCTAATTGAAAGGACTTGGTTGCTTCCTAATGCAGAATGATCAGGTAATTGCTTATGCTTCATGTCAGTTGAAAACTCGTGAGGTAAATTACCCTACACATGATTTGGAATTAGCTGTTGTTGTTTTCGCTTTAAAATTTTGGAGGCATCATTTGTATGTAGTAAAGTGTGAAATATATACTGATCACAAAAGTTTAAAGTATGTATTCACTCAGAAATAATTGAACATGAGACAGAGGAGATGGCTGGAATTAATCAAGGATTATGATTGTACAATTCATTACCATCCTGGAAAATAAAATAAAGTGGTTGATGCTTTGAGTCAAAAAAGTAATGCTTCATTAACCATGCTATGTTTGGAATGAGATCCTTTGGTTTTTGATTTAATGAACTTTGGCATAGAATTTGTTGGTGCAGAAAGTTCTTCTATTTTGTTTCAGGTGTCAGTGAGATCATCCCTATCAGACAGAATTAAGCAAGCGCAGCATAAAGACAGTGGATTGTAGAAAAAGGTGGAGCTGGTTCAGAAGGGTAAGTTGCCTGAGTTTAACATTGATAATGATTGTGTTTTGAGGTTTGGTAAGATATTATGTGTGCCTTGGGATTCACAGTTGAAGGGTGAGTTATTATGTGAGGCTCATAGTTCCCCATTTTCAGTTCATCCTGGTAGTACTAATATGTACAGAGATTTGTGGGAGTATTACTGGTGGGATGGAATGAAAAGAGATATTGTCGATTTTACTGTGAAGTGTTTGACTTGTCAGCAGGTTAAAGCAGAGCGGAAGTTACCAAAAGGGATGATGTAGTCATTACCGGTGCCAGAGTGGAAATGGGAAAATATATCCATGGACTTTGTTGTGGGATTACCGAGCACATATCGAGGTAATAATGCAATCTAGGTTATTGTTGATTGATTGACTAAATCTGCTCATTTCCTTCCTATTCGAGATACTTGGTCTCTAGATCAACTTTCTCGGTTGTATCTTAAAAAGATAGTAAGATTGCATGGAGTTCCCCTCTCCATTGTATCTGATCATGATCCCAGGTTTACTTCTAACTTTTGGAAAGGCCTTCAGAAGTCATTGGGTGCTGAATTAAATTTTTGTACAGCTTTTCATCCACAATCAGATGGGCAGTCATAATGAACAATTCACACCTTGGAGGATATGCTACGTGCTTTCTTTATGGATTATCAGGGAAGTTGGGACCAACATCTTTCTTTGGTTGAATTTTCATATAATAACAGTTTTCATTCTAGTATAAAGATGTCTCCATTTTAAGCATTATATGGGAAGCGGTGTCAAACTTTGGCTTTTTGGGATGAAGTAGGTGAAAGGAAGCTGATGGGACCATAATTGGAAGAAGAGATGGTAGAAAAAGTTCAGTTGATTCAGAAACACATGACAACATCTCAGAGCATACAGAAACGTTATGTAGACAACAAGAGGAAGGATCTCTCTTTTGAGGTTGGTGATCATGCTTTTCTCAAAGTTTCACCACGGAAAAGTGTGATGCAATTTGGTAAGAAAGGAAAGCTGAGTCCAAGGTTCATTGGACCATATGAGATTCTGGAGAGAGTTGGATCAGTTGCTTATCGAGTGGCTTTACCTCCAAGTTTATCTTAGGTACACAATGTTTTTCATGTTTCGATGTTAAGAAGGTATATGCCAGATCCATCTCATGTTTTGAGCCCAGAGGGAGTTCAGTTGGAAGAGAATCTCTCTTATGAAGAACAACCAGTCCAGATTCTTGACCGTAGAGAGCAAGTGTTGCGGAATAAACTAATTCACCAGGTAAAGGTTTTTTGGAAAAACCATATGGTTGAAGAGGCAACATGGTAATCTAAAAATGCTATGAGGGATAAATACCCCCACTTATTTTGATAAGTGAATAAAATTGCGAGGATGCAATTCCCAAAAGCGGGGAAGGATGTAACATCCCAGGTAAATAAAGAATAAATCATATTTATATTTATTAATATTTGCGAATTAAATATTAATTTTACTTTAAAGGTGTTGCTATGTTCGATAGCGTGCTCGATACTCAACAATGAGTTTCTTTGAAATCTTACGTTGCACACTAGTAATATAATAATATTATTTTAAATGGTAGTTAACACGTAGCTATTTTATTGGCGGGAATGAATATAAATAACTAAAATATGATTATATATGTTTTTTAAGTGTTTTTACATTTATCCAATAAAATATAAAGGCTTAAAATAAGAAAAGAATTCAATTTTAGGCATAGATACTCTAATATTCACTAAAAGGTCGAACTATCGCCTTTTGATGGAGAAACCTCTTTAAATATAGTTTTAGTCACTCTTATACATTCTATTGGACCAAATAAAACTCTTATTTAGAATTGGGACATCAAAATTTACTTTGTGTAAATTTTTGGTATTTTTCCGATAAAGTTCATTTTTTAATGAATAGTGAAAAATGTTGTATTTTAATTCAAAAACTCTTTTTAATCTAATTTATTTATATGATTAGATTATATTTTGAATTGGTTTTAAAGTTTAATTAGAATATATTTTTACCATTTAATCCAATGGTGGTCATTGGAATTAATTTCACTTTGAATTTGGACTTAAACTGGTGTCAATCTTTTCATATATATTGTTTCTTAAAAACACGCTGTTTGTTTTGACGACGAGAATTAATTATTAAATTAATTAATTAAACTTATATGTTTTGAAATTTTTTAAAATAGACATCATTTTTGAATTTGGAATATCAAATATATCTTATGGTGAATTTTTGGTATTTTTCTGAAAAACATCAATTTTTTATGAATAGTGAAACCACTAAGTGGCAGTTAAAAAACTGATTTTTTGTTTAAATGAAACTTTACCACTTCTGTGATTTTATTTTCAAAATTCCGACATACATGGTTGAAATTAGGAAGTAAAATGTGGTTCAATGTGATTAAAATAATTTTTGGTGAATAGTAACTTTTATGTTTATTAATCGCGATTAGAGGTAATTTGTGTAATTTAAGGCAAAATTAATGTTTTAATAATATGAAATGAACTAGACACATGTCCTACCCTTATTTTATGTGTCATGGCCGACCAATAAAATCCATGGGTCAACTTGGGGACCCCATGCAGCCACTTTGGTAGGAAAATGACATTAATAACTTTTTATTTAAAGTTAAAATAAAAATGTCACAAACATGTATTGTTTTGCTAAAACACTTTTTACATGGGGTTATACAAGTCATAATTTTGACTATAAATATTCATTGGAAAGATAAAAAGATTTCCTACATCATGATATTTTTTTTATAATTTTTAGACATTAAATAAATTAAATTATTATGACACCATGATGATGCAGCAATTACCTCATTATTTAACGATTTAAATAAAATGAAAAGATAATGTAATCTCTAAGAACTAAACTTTTTAAAAACCTATTGTATGAGTTTATTTAGAACCCTTATCACCTTATCCTAGAAATTTATAATTTTGGGACCTTTTTTATCCGAAAATCATTTTATAATAAATTATCTTTTCTTGACTTTCCAAGAGTGCCCCTCCTCTCCTCTTATAAAAGGCCCCCACCTCTACCTCCTTACCCACATCTCTCAAGCCTTTGGTTCAGCAAAGATCTACTCATTTTATCTCTCCACATTCCTATCCTCATCCTAGAAGCCTTACCATGGGCAGAAAGCTCTTCATGGAACCCTTTTGGTTCAAACCAAGAAGAGTTACCCGATTTTAAGGTAATGTCTTCACTTGTGTTCTTTTGTATTATTTTGCTTCTCCAACCCTCTAAACTCTTTTTATTCCTTTATTTTGTAACAAAAACATTATATTAAATATAATAGTATGTTTTTATGATAAGTATTCTAGCTACACTTACACAAACCTCCATCTAATGGTTAAAGAACATATTGTTTCTGTGGTTGGCGAATTTCTGCCTCACGAAACGATGATTGTTCAATATTCTTTTAACACCTTTAATGGTGGAAATTAATATGTCACTATATTTATATATGATATATATTATGTTTATGTTTTCCTTATTCTTCTGTATTTTTCATTTGTGGTATACCTTTATGGTTTCCATTATGGGTAAACACGATAATTTCATTTTAGGAAGTGCAGACTACTGCCCCCTCAAAGTGATTTGATTCGTTAATTCCATACGTGGGACATATAAAGGATGGAGTTAATGATATTATATATGATATTATACTGAAATTATAATATACCTTTATATCATTATTATTTCACTCCATTAAATATGAAATAGAAATGAAAGTAGCGTTCATGCGTACGTACGGCTTACCGTCTCCATGAACGGTGCATTTCATTTCTTACCTCTAAATGTTATATAATATTATAAATACATGTATATGATGGATATATATGATATATATGATATCCAAATAATGAATATAATTCTGGATATAATGAACCTTTGACCACATGAACAACATGTAATTTTAAGAAGTCCACTTTCGACTTAAGAACCAAATATCGACAAAACAAACATTATTAACTTAAATGATTACATAATGTTTATAACATGGAAATAAGTGATATAAAAGGAATAATAAGAATGAAAATGGTTCTTAAGAAAGTAGAAATTAACTTTATTTTATTATTCAGGATATTAAAGAGCAATCAAGTCACGTCGAACACGAGGTATGGGACTTCATCTCAATCTCCTTTTATTGAGGTATATTTTGTTCTAATACAAGACTTTCTTTTATACGCTCTATAAAAAACCTTTGACTTTTCATTTCATTAAAACGGAATATTTTTCTATGAAGCGTTTTACTAAACGACAAAAATTAATGTTTATTTTAACGTACGCAGTGACAATAACCTTTTCCACCGCCGAGGGTATTATTTGGTCTTTGGCTTCCTCAACAAGCCATAATGTTTTTTAATAATGAAATAAATACCGTATACTCTTTTATGAATTTTGGTATTGAAAATTTTTTTTATAATGGATTTGATATGTCAATATATTTAAGTGATATATTTTGATCGAAATTTGGAAATGTTTTCTTTCCATTATATTTTTTTTATGTCTTGTGATTTTATAATGGTACTTGGACATTTGAAGGGTGGTTACGTGATAAACCATATGACGGGTGGTGTCGTGAATACCAGGACGGGTGGTTATGTTATAACCTCCAATGAATTGGGTATGGAAGTCATCCGTATGGCTATACCATTAAGTGATATGTGTGGAAGTCGACCATATGGTTATCCATTAAAGTATGTTTATGTCCCAAGTTACCTTTATATGTTATGTGTTCTTTATATGGGTTTTATGGTAATATTTCGGTTAGAAAAGGGTAAGTAATGATCTTTTATTCAGTGAAGAGTTTTTACTACTTCATAAAGGTGAAAATTATTACTTTGATAAAGTATACATGGTTTACTTGTTGTTTTGAAAAACAAACAGATTTCCTTCTTTGTGTATCCCTTACTGAGTTTTTTATGCTCACCCCAAGTTTTTTTTTTGAAATGTTTTTCACAGGACATAATGAGGAATAGGGTTAAGGATGGGATCAAGGAAAATTCATGTTGTCTTAAACATGGAACTAGACATGACTCTTTTTTTTAGAGTCCATGTTTTGTAAAAAAAAGTGACTTTGTAGAAGTGTCTACTGTGTAATATTTTGAGATGTAATAGTTATGTCCTAATTCTCTAAAACTATAAACCATGAAAATATCCTCAATATGAATTATTCATTTAATTCAATATTAAGTAAGGTTTAAGGTCGGGGCCTTATATGTTAAGTATCTTCTATTGATGTCAGTATGTCATTATGTAATATTATTAGGACTTAGGAGGTAGTTGTTATTGAGTATCTGGTCATATCTCATCGCAATAAGCCTTAAGTCACTAGGGGTGGTTTGGGAAATACATCCTGAGGATTACATTTAATATTTTACCTAGTTTTCATTTTGATGGGATGAAGTAAAAATCATTTATGTTCTATTTTTTGGGGTTAATTTCCCTTATTTCCCTTTTTGAGTGTTAATCTGATGTCTTTATTATTTTCTGTTGATGTTTTGTAGCATCATGCCTCTGAGAAGATGTGTTAATTAGATCTAGGGGAAGTTTTTACTGAACCTCAGTGAAAAAATCTTCCTATGGAAACAAGTCTAGTTAAGGTGATCATGCGTACTATCCATGCACTAGGGAAAGCACCGGCACGAGTTCCCATTCACACTCCAATTGTGGAACCTCATGGGGATGTCTTGTGGAATCATTCTTAAGAGTTCATTAATTAAAATTCACCAGTGTTCAAAGGCTCCAGTGATCCTAAAGAGGATGAGGAATGGGTGAGAAGGATTGAAAATTTTTTTGGGTTCTTGGAGACACCTAGTTAAATAAAGGGAATTGTTCCCCATTCAGGCTGGAGGGACCGAGTAGAAGATGATGGGACACTATAGTGATGAAGAAGAAGTGCAAGGTGTTAGAGTTGAAATAATTCAATGTTATTTTTAAAAACTAGTTATACCCAGAGTCTATTTTGTTGTAAAATTATATTGAGTTATTCAAACATGAGTAAGCTAATTGGACCATGACAATGTATGAAAATTTCTTGGTGGAGTTTGTGCATTTTTCACCTGATATTGTGCTGAATGAGAAGATGAAACCTTGAAACCTTTAGTTGCGACTTTTATTTGATATTGATTATCATGTTTTCTTACTTAATCTTCCTTCTTATGATGATGTTGTAGATATACCTCTGATGGTAAAAATGGAATTTGTTGGAAAGTTAGGGTTATTGGTAGTTTCTTTTTCTCCAAAGGGCAATGTTAGTTCCGTTAAAGGAAAGTGGATGTGTGATTATTCTCAAGGTTGTTCTCAATAGTGGGGTTTTTGTAAACCTTCTATAATTCCTAAAACAAGCCCTTTTATTTTTACCAGTTTGGAAATCCAAGGAACTCAATGAGTGTTTTCACTGAGGCACCTAAGGTATGTGGCTCGTGTGGATTCTCGGGTCACATATAGAAGTTTTACCCTATCTATTCAACTCTGTGTAGTAGAATGGGATCATCAAAACCTTTTAAAGATTTGGGGAAGTTAGATTCTTCAAGTAAAAATGGGCTCCATCTACAGGTATCTAGAAAAAAGATTCTTCACATAGGGGAAGAGTCCCCATAGGAAGAAGATATAGGTCTAGTGACTGTGAGAGGTACCATTACTATATCTCAATCATTAGTGACGTCTTTATTTGATACAGGTACATCTAATTCATTTATTTCATCCTGTATTGTAAACTTGTTAAATTCTCCTATTATTATTGTGTCTTATATAATGTATATTACTACACCCCTTAGAATAAAGAGAGAGTAGGGTATCCATAGCCATACTTGTGTTTTCTCTTTTCCAGATGTCGATCTTGCTTTGGATTCTCATGTTGTCAAAATGAAACCTCTTGATGTAATTTTTGAGATGGATTATCTCCTTTTTAGTAAATCCATGATTTATTTTTATCTTTGATGGATATCGGTTGAGTCAAAATTTTCCTTATGAATTTTCTAATTCCTCTTTATTTTTGAAATCACAAACTCAATATGTTTCTTAGTATACTATCTATATGTTTTAATAAGGAATTATTGTCTAAAAATGTAAGTATGGTAATAATTAGACTCACTATTTATAAATAATTTTATGATATTTTCTAGTAAGGCATAAAATATTTCCTTAATGAACAAGAAGATATCAAAATCGATAAAAATTGAATCCATACCTATAATCAAATTCACACTTCTTATTAAATCTTATTGAAAAAGTTTTTCGAATCTGATTTAAACTGTTTATCGAATATAATACTTATAGTTTATCGAATATAATTCTCACAAGTTTATTGAATCTATTTTTTATAGTTTATCGAATCTGATTATTAATGTTTATTGAATCTGATTCGTATAGTTTATCGAATCTGATTCTTAAATTTTATCAAATCTGATTCACATAGTTTATCAAACTTGATTAACACATCTTATAGAATTTTATTCTTATAATTTATAGAATCTGATTCTCATTATTTATAGAATCTGATTCTTATAATTTATAGAATCTAATTCTCATAATTTTTAGAATCTTATTTTCACTTTTTCTAAAATTTTATTCTCATTCTTTTAATAATTTTATTTTGTCACTATATTTTCTTAATGTATTCATACATATAATTTAATTCATACATATATTTAATTATCATTGTAAGATAATGTTTTTCATTATATTTTTCTTTATACTAAAATGATTTTTTTTATTCTGTAATTTTATGATCGTTGTAAGTGGTAGTTATACAGGCCCCTATGATATTTCAGGAAAAATATGACCGTTGGATATCAAGATGATCATTGGACTCCAAACCTATAAATATCAGGACACTTATTCATTTGTAAAAAATCTTGACTACAATGTGTGTGTTTCTACATTCTTTTTTTTCTCTCTTGATACTAGAGTGTGAACTTCTTGTTCCATGTGTTTGTATTAATTTAGTAAGAGAGTGTCAATCTTAAAGAAACATTGTCATGTTGTCTCTTTAAGGTTTTCTTCATGCCTATGATTCTTCAACTGAGGGATTCCAGCTAAAGGAAGACATAGGTGCTGATTACCTGCTCAATTGAGGGCATGCGGGGATAGAAAAATAGAAGTTGAATCTGATCTGTTTCAGATCGAGGGCTTACTTCGGTGTGAGTAAGAAAAAATTTATAGAAATTATAAATCAATGTATTTTTATCCAAACTCATTGGATACCCTTCTATTTAGGTTAAAAATTTTCAATTCAATTGTTTTACTTATTTTATTACAAGTTTCTTAATTTTGATGCAATTTCTTTTAAATAGAAAGTGTTTATTTCGATTCATTATCTAATGTATACAATCTATCTTAAGATTATCTACACTT
This sequence comes from Viscum album, assembly GCA_963277665.1. Lineage (NCBI taxonomy): Eukaryota > Viridiplantae > Streptophyta > Magnoliopsida > Santalales > Viscaceae > Viscum > Viscum album. The sequence continues at coordinate 1,444,165,215 of OY728145.1, read as the reverse complement.
TATGGTAGAATATTGTTTAAGTAAATCTACTTTAAATTTCATTATGATAAACATATTTCACAGATCCATTATATTTTCAATACCATTATTATAGGATCCAAAGTCAAAAAATATTTCATTAATTTGATTAAAATAGGGTTTAGTGAGTCAAAAAAAATTACCTTTTTTATAAAAATATTTCGTTAAGTTTAGAAACTAAAGTTTTTTAACATTAAATTCACCCCCCTTTAAATGAGCATCTTCATACATATTTTGAACCTAAAATTTGTATCAGAGAAATATTTCATTGCTTAGTATACCTTCTCAATATTAAAATTGTAATGTTATTCTTAATTTATTTTATAAATTTTCTATTTATAAATAATTTATAAACTAACTTGTTTTTTTGAAAAACAATCTTTGCATTATTATTAAGATGGAAAGTTTAAATGTTGGATCTATTGAAAATTTAAAAATATACAAGATCATATATCTTTGATGGGAATGATTATTTATACTAGAGTAAAATAATGAAGAATTTTGTAATCAACACTTTTGCTAATAATTTTTTAAGGATGACTAGTGACTACAAAATTCCAGACAATGAACTCAGAACATTTACAAATCCAAATAATCAATAATATGAACTGAACTATAAGGTACACAATAATTTTATTTATTCTATGACTATAAATATATAATTCCCAATATCATCTTGAGAAGAAACAAATAGCATATGGAAGAAACTGGAGATCACACATTTTAGAACATCAAAAGTCATCGAGACAAGAGGAGTCATTCTTAGAGAATATTTTCATGGTTTTGCTTTTACCATTGGAGATCCTATAGCTAAACTATAATAGAGATTCATGACTATTGTAAGCATCATAAAATCAATGGGAGAGAAAGTATTATATGATGAGATTCATGCAGATAAGATTATATACATCATGCAATGAATGGGAATAAAAGATAACAACAATTGATGAGTCAAATAAGGTCACAAATGTAAATCTATATTAGTTATCTAGAACTCTTCAATAATATGAGAATAGTTTAAAAAGAGATTCATAAACTTTAATGAAGAATAATGGAAGTGTATCTTTTACTCCGACGTTAAATAAAATGAAATCCAAAACTCTTGAGAATGTTATTAAGTTGACAAAGAAAAATAAAATTGTGGTTCAATCTTACTCAATTGGATCTAACCATTCAGAAAATTAATTATCCCTTCATTCTCGAAGGATTAAGAAGATTTTCAGCAAAATGATTCTCAAAATAGATATTAGAATAAGGATAAGTGGGTCAATAAAGATTCAGAATTCACATGCTATAATTGTAAGAAATCAGGACACATTAGACCTTATTGTCCAAAACATAAAATAAAGGATAGAAAGGATTGAATTTCCGAGAGAAATTAAAAAAATATCATAAGTATAAGGGAAAGAAAGTCCCAAAGGTAAATGATTCTTGGAGTGAAGGTGGTGGTGATTCATCATATGAATATTCAGACAATGAAACCACTGGAAATAAGAATATTGGTCTTATTTCCGGAATCCCTTTTGAAAATCAATGTCTCCTGGAAAAGGTACACACTACAGAATACCTAAACAATATGTATTTAAATGAAAATTATCCTGATGAAAAGAATTGTAAATCTTCAGATGATGAATCCTCTTCAATAGAAGATAATACTTCACCTAATTTTGAATAAGTGTAGAGATTTTCAAATCTACTTGAAAATAAAAACTGTAAAATTAAAAAGATGCTTGATAAAAAAACATTTAGAATATATATATTAACAAAAGATTCATCATATCATTCAAAAGATCATAATAAGAAAAAAATTTATTTTGAAACTATTTCCAAATTCCTTGAGGAATTAAATTATGAAAAGAATAAACTTTCTAAGGAACTTGAATATGTTTTTTCTGAGAAAAATGATTTAGAGAAAAAATCCAATTCTAAAAAAAATATTGTAAGGATAATAATTTAGTCAATATACTAAAATATGAGATATTTTCTATTAATAAACTATTATCAAATTTCACCTCGGGAAAAACAAATTTTGATAATATGTATAAACAAATATGACCTCATTCAAATAGTTCTTGAGTTGGTTGTTGTCAATCGAAACCTATTTTTAACAAGAATTACTTTATTCCTAAAAATTCACCCTTTTGAACTAAGTGTCAAAGTGGTGTAATTGGAACATAAATTTCTCTTTAAATAAAATAAAATCATTAGGATTCAGTAAATCCCATTTCTCAAAACAAATGTGGATTCCTAAAATTTTACTTTCTAAAATTACCAAATCAAAGAAATTTTGGATTCCTTAATCCTAAATGTTTTGTTTTCAGAAATCAAAGGAATTACCCCCAATAAAAATATATGGTACATGAATAGTGGATGTTCTCGAAATATGACTAGTAACAAATACTTATTTGAAAAGATCTAAATGAAAGGATTAAGTGACACCTTCAGAGATAATGAACAAGGAAATGTTTTTTGTATTTATAATATTTTTCTTCTGGGAAAAGCTTTAATTTGAATTGTTTTATTTGTTAAATATCTTAATCACAACCTTATAAGAATAATTAATTTATGTGTTGAAGGTTAACTTGTGAATTTTGGGAATGGTAATTTCTAAATACACAATTCAAATGATGAATTCATTCTTTATACACATTTGCTTGAGAATATTTACACACATAACATAGAAGACTGTAGGAGCCAATACATACCATGCCTTACTGAAATGGAAGATCAATCATGGTTATGTAATAGAAGGTTGGGAAATTTTAAACTTATAAACTTATGTAAACTAACTAATAAATGACATGTTAAGGATCCACCAGAAGTTGGATTTCATTCATCAAAAGTCCGTGACCCTTGTTAATATGGAAAACAACACAAGTCTAGCATTAAATATATAAGTAAAGTCTCAAATTTGGATGCTTTATAGTTTAGTTCACATTGAATAATTCATACCTAGACAAACTAGAAGTATTAGAGGAAAATAATATATATATATATATATTAGTTGATTATTACACTAGATTTACATGGGTCTATTTTCAAGCAAAGAAATATGATTCATTTTCTTATTTTAAAACTTTTATAGCCAAAGTTAAAAATGAGAAAAACATTCCATTGATAACTATTTTTAGTGATCATGGTGGGGAATTTGAAAATTCATATTTTGAAACTTTTTGTATTCAGAAAGTAATTACTCATAACTTCTCATCTCTAAGTACTCCACATCAAAATGGTGTTATTGAAATATGAAACTGATTTCTTTAAGAGATAATAAGAACCACATTGATTGAATACTCAATCTCTAAATATTTTTGGGATGAATCTATTAGTATTTCTTGTTATACTATTAATAATGTTTTAATTATACCATTTCATAATAAAAAAACCTTATGAGCTATGGACAAGACGAAAACCAAAAGTATCATACTTCAAATTATTTAGATTAAAATTATTCTTTTTTAATAAAAAAGATAACTTATATAAAATTTCACCCAATTCCGATGAAGGAATAATCTTAGGCTATTACACTACTTCTAAGGCTAATATAGTTTAAAATAAAAGACACTTGTACTATGAGAAAACATTACAAGTAAAATTTGATGAAACTGATATTTTATTTTCAAAAAACCCCAGCCTACATCTTCTGATGTATTTTCCAAAACTGATTATCAACCATTAGAAGAAGATCATTCTAATAAGGAATATGCTCAAGAAATTGCTTCTGAAGTATTTATGGTCGCACAGTCATTGAGTACGTGCAAATTTAAAATTTATAAACGGTACAAACTACTAGTATTTTGGTAAGAAGGGCGTCAAACCATAGAGAAGGACATACATTGTTCTAGAACAAATTAAAACTAAAAAAAGGATAAAATAGAACCGAATCAAAAACTAAATGCAAACAGTGAAAAAACTGTTAGTGGGTGTAAACAATGAAGGTGAAATAATGAAATATATGGATTGAACAGAGAACAAATAGTAATGATGATTTTAGGGTCCTTAGGCTACTTTGAACTGATTAAAAAGATACTCTCCACTTCTGCTTGGTTTAATTCAATTAATCAGTGCATAGAAAAATGGTTCTAATCCACTGATTTGTCACTTTAGTGGATCAACATAGCTTGATTAACTTCCTTGAGTCTCGATCTTTCGATCTTGACACTTGGATATATCTTCGTAAATTGGAGAAGAGATGCATTAACCTTTTCCAATTCTCGTTACTTCGGACAATGATCCACGGTGAAATGATTCACTACCACACATGTCGGTCGTTAGGTAATGTAAAAGGATACTCAAAATAAACAGAAGAGAAAACTGAGCAATGAAATCACATTGAGAAATCAAACCAACAAAACATGAAGGATAGATGAATGATCAGTTCTCTATAGCCCGATTCCCCTAATATATTTAACTACACATTAAAACAGTAAAACAGATAGCAACAGATAATGAATTAAGAAACATCTCTCGCGAGATTACTCCCATCTCCAGCAATTGCTTCGATGATGATCTTCTTATCAATGTCTGGCTACCCCTCTTTCGGTGATGATATGGATTGGGTGTTGATTATATAGAAGAACGGATGTTCGCACCATGGAATGAGGTTCCAGAATCCCCTGGCTTCGCTCTCTCTCTCTCTCCTTAGATAGATCCCAGAATGACCCTCCAATCCCTCGTGTCCTGCCCTATAATCTCCTCTTTTTCTCCTGCCTATGATGAATGCCAATCACCCAGTAATAAGTCTCTGTAATTTCATCTGATGTTTTCCACAACCTCCAAATGGCGGTTTCATTGCTCTACTCCTCACGTGCTTGTCACTGGAGCAGTTTCTCCTAACTGAATGAATGGGCTACATGTGCGGCGACCCACAACCCTCCCTCTGCAAAAAATGCACGTGAGTCAAATGCAAGAATAATGAAACAAAAAATTTAAATATATATATATATATATATATCACCTATTGAAAATAATTATTAATATATATATATATATATATATTTACTAAATAAAAATAATTTAAAAGAAAATATATTTTGTAATACCTAATAACATATATTAATATGATAAGAAATTAATATTTTATAACTAATCTTAAATAATTTTATTAATATACCTTTTATTATATATGAAATTATATAATATATTATGTTATATTATATTATATTTTCTAATAAGATAAAATAAAAACTAAAAAAAAGATCAATTGGGGGGGCGGGTTCGGGGATTTTTTTTTGAAATACGTTTTTAAAAAAAATATTTTTAAAAAAAGTGCCAGGTTAAAAATATTTTTAAAACTGCCCCTCAAAGGCGGCAGGCGCGATGCCGCCTTTGCGTTTCGGGGCAAAGGCGGCATCGCGCCTGCCGCCTTTCCCCTAAAAAAAATTTAATTTTTTTTTTGAAATTTTTTATTTTTATTTTTTGTTTTGTTTTGTTTATATATATATATATATATATATATATATATATAAAACAAAAAATTTCAGCAGAATTTCTCTGCTACTAAATATCCAGCGGTACTGCCATTACAGCAGTCTGGATTCTGACAGAAACCCTCACCCAGACCTCCCTTTTATAAGATTCTTTGCCCTGAAAATCATTCTGCATTTTCGATGTGGGATTCAGGTTCTCCCTTTCCTGCGCAGTACATTCTGCATTTCCGATGTGAGATTCTGTTTCAAGTGCGTGACTTTGAAAGACAATAAAATATAAACTATAGGACCAATATAAATGAAATTTTAAATATTGATTAAACATATAATTAATAGTTGAAATCAAAAAGAATTTCCTTAAAAATGATGATGCAAAATAATTTATAAGGTTTCAAAACCGCTTACTTAAAATTTAAAAAAGTTTCAAGTACGTGAATTTGAAAGACTATAAAATATAAAATATAAAACGAATATAATTGAAACTTTAAAGATTGATTAAAGATATAAGAAATAGTTGAAAACAAAAGGATTTTCATAAAAAAGATTGATAGAAAATAATTTATAACCTCTCAAAACCGCTTACTTGAAATTTAAAAATGTTTCAAGCACGTGAAACTGAGTGACTGTAAAATATAAACTATAGAACAAATATAATTGAAACTTTAAACATTGATTAAACATATAAGAAATAGTTGAAAACAAAAGGAATTTCATAAAAAATGTTAATGGAAAATAATTTATAAGCTCTCAAAACCGCCTACTTGAAACTTAAAAACGCTTCAAATACGTAAATTTGAACGAGTATAATTATATAAGTAATAATTAATAAGTAATAAGTAATAATTATAAGGAATAATAATAATTAATATTTATATTACTTATTAATAATTAATAATTAATAATTACTAATTACTAATTAATTAGTAATAATTATTAATTATATTACCAATTAACTAAATAATTATTATATATATAATAATTAATAAGTAATAAGTAATAATTATTAATTATTAATTATAATAAATAATAATAATATTTAATATTTATATTACCAATTACTAATTAATAATTAATAATTAATAATTACTAATTACTAATTACTAATTAATTAGTTACAATTATTAATTATATTACTAATTAACTAAATGATTATTAATTACTTAATTAATAATTATTAATTAGTTAATTAATAATTATTAATTAGTTAATTAATAATTATAAATTAGTTAATTAATCATTAATAATTAATAATTAATAATTAATTAATCATTATTAATTATATTACTAATAATTATTAATTAGTTAATTAAATATTAGTTAGTTAATTAATAATTAATTAATAATTATTATTAGTTAATTATTAATTAGTTAATTAATAGTTATTAATTAATTATTAATTAGTTAATTAATATTTATATTACTAATTATTACTAATAATTATTAGTTAATTATTATTAGTTAATTATTAATTAGTTAATTAATAATAATTAACTAATAATTATTAGTAATTAATTAATCATTATTAGTAATTAATTAATAATTATTAGTAATTAATTAATAATTAACTAATTAATAATTAACTAATTAATAATTAATTAGTAATTAATAATAATTAACTAATTAATAATTATTAATAATTAACTAATTAATAATTAATTAATCATTATTAGTAATTAATTAATAATTATTAGTAATTAATTAATAATTAACTAATTAATAATTAATTAATAATTAACTAATTAACAATTATTAATAATTAACTAATTAATAATTAATTAATAATTATTAATTAACTAATTAATAATTAACTATTAATAATTAACTATTAATTATTAGTAATTAACTAATCATTATTAGTAATTAATTAATAATTATTAGTAATTAATTAATAATTATTAATTAACTAATTAATAATTATTTATTAATTATTACATATATAATGAATAATAATAATTAATATTTATATTACCAATTAACTAATTAATTACTAATAATTATAATGAATAATAATAATTAATATTTATATTACTAATTAACTAATTAATAATTAATATTTATATTACTAATTAACTAATTACAAATTAATTATTAATTAGTTCATTAGAAATATAAATATTAATTATTATTATTATTCATTATAATTATTAGTAATTAATTAATAATTATTACTTATTACTTATTTATTGTTACATATATAATAATTACTAATTAATAATTAATAATGATTAATTAATTATTAATTAATAATTATTAGTAATATAATTAATAATTGTAACTAATTAATTAGTAATTAGTAATTAGTAATTATTAATTATTAATTATTAATTATTAATTGGTAATATAAATATTAATTATTATTATTATTTATTATAATTAATAATTAATAATTATTACTTATTACTTATTAATTATTATATATATAATAATTATTTAGTTAATTGGTAATATAATTAATAATTATTACTAATTAGTTAGTAATTAGTAATTATTAATTATTAATTATTAATAAGTAATATAAATATTAATTATTATTATTCATTATAATTATTACTTATTACTTATTAATTATTACTTATATAATTATACTCGTTCAAATTTACGTATTTGAAGCGTTTTTAAGTTTCAAGTAGGCGGTTTTGAGAGCTTATAAATTATTTTCCATTAACATATTTTATGAAATTCCTCTTGTTCTCAACTATTTATTATATGTTTAATCAATTTTTAAGTTTCAATTATATTTGTTCTATAGTTTATATTTTATAGTCACTCAAATTCACGTGCTTGAAACATTTTTAAATTTCAAGTAAGCGGTTTTGAGAGGTTATAAATTATTTTCTATCAACCTTTTTTATGAAATTCCTTTTGTTTTAAACTATTTCTTATATCTTTAATCAATCTTTAAAGTTTCAATTATATTGGTTTTATATTTTATATTTTACAGTCTTTCAAATTCACGTACTTGAAACTTTTTTAAATTTCAGGTAAGCGGTTTTGAAACCTTATAAATTATTTTTCATCATCATTTTTAAGGAAATTCTTTTTGTTTTCAACTATTTCTTATATGTTTAATCAATATTTAAAATTTCATTTATATTGATCTTATAGTTTATATTTTATTGTCTTTCAAAGTCACGCACTTGAAACAGAATCTCACATCGAAAATGCAGAATGTACTGCGCAGGAAAGAGAGAACCTGAATCCCACATCGAAAATGGAGAATGATTTCCAGGGAAGCCATCTTATAAAAAGAAGGTCTGGGTGAGGATTTCTATCAGAATCCAGACTGCTGTAATGGCAGTACCGCTGGATATTTAGTAGCAGAGAAATTCTGCTGAAATTTTTTGTTTTATATATATATATATATATATATAAACAAAACAAAACAAAAAATAAAAATTTTCAAGAAAAAAATAAATTTTTTTAGGGGGAAGGCGGCATCACGGATGCCGCCTTTCGGGTAAAGGCCAAAGGCGGCAGGCGCGATGCCGCCTTTACCCCGAAACGCAAAGGCGGCATCGCGCCTGCCGCCTTTGAGGCGCAGTTTACAAAATATTTTTAACCTGGGCGTTTTTTAAAAAATATATTTTTTTTAAAACGTATTTAAAAAAAAAATCCAGGGTTCGGCGCTGGGTTGTGCGAAGGGGTAGAAAGGGGAAGGGGCTAGGTGCATAGAGGAGAGGGGATGGGAGCGCGACGACCTAGCCATAGACAGAAGTGAGGGGTGGAAGCGGCTGGTGGCCTCGGTGGCTTCGGGTGGGACTCGCCCCGGTTCGTGCGGCGCAGAAGAGGGAAGGCGGCAGATAGAAAGGGGGAAGCGAGGCGGAAGACCGGTGCGATGGTGGTGCGGGCTTCGGGTAGCTCGCGCGATGAGGTGAGCATGGAAGGCGGGAGACCGGGGTTCAAGGAGAGGGGCTTCAGCTAATCCAGAGGTGTAAAAGATGCGGGCCGGCTAGGGTTTAGAAGGAGAGGCTGGGGTTTCAGCGCAAGGAAGCGGATTCAGTGGCGGTTTGAGGTGCTGGAAAAGCATGGAGGCAGCGAGGGTCGATCCCGAATTTTTTGTTCGTGTTTTGGGATGCCGAGTGAATTGTCATTGCTCTGAATTTATTTGAAATAGGTTGATTTTTTTATTGTTGTTGTGTGGGTGTGGTGGGATGGGTGAGTGGAAATGTTGTGGCAGAGCAGGAAACGGTGAGATCATGATTGAGGCACCGTGAATGATGAAATGACCTGAAACGGTGCCACCGGCTGAAGCGAGACAACAAGGGGTGAAACGGTGTGGGGGAACCGGTGGCACCGTGAGTGATGCTCATGGTGAGACCATGAGCCTGCGGATACAGTGGCAACAAATGTGAAGCAGTGGGACAGGAGGAGAGGGACCATGCGACCTCAATACCTACAAAACAAACTGAATTAATTAAAACCTTAATAAAACCAAAAATGGATTTTTAAATTAATGAATTAAATTAGAAAAGAATAAAATTAAAAACTAAATAAATAAATAAAAGTTAAATAAAAAAATTAATTGTGTTTTATTTAAAAGAATGGATTTATTTGTATTAAATATTATAAACAAATTAATTAAAGAAAAAATTAAAACATTTAAAGTCACTAACTTAAATTAATTAACCAATTAATTAAATAATTAATAAAGTAAATTAAAGAATAAAAAATATTAATTGAATAAAATTAAATTGTTAAAACTAATTAAATTATTAAAAGACTAAAAACTAAAATGAGTTATTTATTTGAAATTTAAATAACAATTAATTAATTAATTAAATTAATGAATTAATAAACTAACTAGAATGAAAATTTTGTAAAAATAAAAGAATAAATAAATAAAAGTCAAATTCATAGGACTAATTTAATTTAAGAATTTTTTTAAAAAGATAATAATGAATACTAAAAAAACAATATTGAAACTAAAATTGATTATTTTACACAACAAAGTACAAAAATTACAACAATTATCAGTTAGTTTATAGAAAACAACATTTTGGTATAAAATAGTCTGTAAAACTACAAAAAGGGATGTGGAAAAGGGTGTTAAAAATGAGCCACATCAAACTCCCCTAAACTTAAAACCTTGTTTTTCCTCAAATAAGTACATGCCAATGACTTTAAAACAGAAAGATGATTTGTGATTTTCATTTCAAAAACTGTGTCATTAAACTTTAATACTCAGATGAGAAAGACCAAATGGTGGGTCAAGATTTTCAAAGGTGTTAAAAAAAAGTGTCCTGCCTAGCTTTAAATACCCACCGGAAGTCAATATCCTCACAAATTCATACACTGTCAAGTATTTCATTCCTCCTATGTGTACTCATTAACTTTCCTACTTCAATTTTCAATTTAGGTTTTAATTCAAGGAGTGCTGACAGGTTAGATAAAGTGGAATTTAAAAACATAACCAAGGCCACCTTCCATTCTCACCTTCCCCCAAGTTCCAAAATTAAAGTACATTAATTTCATCACTTTGTGGATTCAACTCAAATGAATTTTAACCAAGTCAGTAGCTCCCTTTATCATCTGGGTTCAAAATTCCCCTAACCTTAATGAGTTCATTTTTTGACATGGGCACTTTATTTTTATTTTTCCCAGCCATATTCCATGTGCAAAGAATTGTGCATAGCACTTATTAAGATTTAAATTGGCTTTATTTTTTCACATAAATTCACCCAGTGCATCTTGTCTCAGATACTCACAATGGGATCACATTTCCCCATTTTACTCCAGTTACAAAGAACTTAATTAATAATCAATCGAGTTGACTTCTTAAAGTGATTTAATATTATTTAATAAAAATGTGGGTCCCCTAGGCTCCAGTGAGAACTTCTAGTTACTCTATTTCATGATCCTTATTCCACAAAACCTATCCCATCACACTCCCACCCTCAATTCCTAAACAGAAGAGTTCATAAAGTCAATGAATAATTGCACTCATCAATCACTCGTGCTTAACAGTTTCTGACTAAATTATACTCTCAACATCCAGTGAGCAGTTCCCCACTAAGAAAAACAGAATTGAAGTACCAGTGAACTTCCAATGACCATCATGTAATGAAATAATTTAAAATTTTTGGAATATATTGAACAATTTTAAAAAATAATTAACCATTTTTTAAAACAAACACAAACTTCAGGTTCAAGAAGGGAGAATTATACATGACATTAGAATGACCCCTCTCCCCCAGACTTAAAACCCAAAAATGTCCCCAATGTTGACTCTCAAGGTGGGAGATAGTATATGTTTAAAACAAATAGACATTTCAGCTGAAAAGGGATACAGAGGAGTATCAATGAGGTTCAAAAACTTTCTTTGCCTCACAAAATGTGAAAGAAAATAAAACCCAAAAAAAATAAGAACCCAAACCCACCAACCAACACCAGAAAACAGTATCAAATATATTTATAAGTTCATGGTTTGAATTTTTTAAGATCATACAAAAGATTTTATCAAAATACTTCAAATAGTAGCATGATTAGCAATGATGTGCAGAAACAGCTCGATGAGAAGAAAAACAGTGGGTGTATCAAGTTTCAAAATACAGCTCAAAATGCTTTTAAACTCATTAGATTTCATATTTCTAACACCTAATCAAGAAATTTTTTTATAAATTTCACAAATCAGTGGGATGTCCCCCACACTTAGCTCACAACAGCATGCAATAAAAATGTGTAGAATAAAACAAATGGTAGCATAGAAACACTAATTCCCAGAATGTGTAGCTTTTATTTCATTTTTTTTGTTAATTCCTTCCTTTATTCTCCTTGTGTATGAACTCTAAATGTGCAGCTTAAATACCTATAAGATATATCAATTTAACATTAGTGTTCAGGAATTTAAAACTTATGTAAAATGAAATCCAGAACATGAGTTTCAGATTGTTATCCAGTGTTCTCCGATGACAGCCTCCTTCCACCATGAATGTTCCAAATGAGGCTACCACTGAATCATGATTCTTGTAGCAAACCAGGACTACCAGACCACTTTCATAATATGATAATGAAATGCAGGCGTTATTGTTCACCAAACAGAGAAACAAAAAATGGAGCAATTTGAATTTATTCAAACTAAAAATTTAAAGTAGAAAACAAAGTAAACCATGGGTTGCCTCCCATGTTGCGCTAGGTTTAAATTCCCTAGCCAGACCTTATTCGACTAAATATTTTATAACCATGCTCATTCAATGAGAAAGAGTTGTCAATGGTGTGGACTTCACTATCGTCTAAGGAATCAAGATAAGGACTACTCGAGACATTTTCATCTTCAACATGAATCAAAATTCTCCCAAATTCATTCAGATCACTAATAGGATTCATGTTGTCCAGCTTAACTAAGTTTTTAAGAATCAGTTCATTAGTGCTTAAAAAGTTCAACAGTTTCCCATGAAAATCACTGATCTGATCAAGAATACATCCAGAATATCCACCACATTTAGAGTTTTTCTCAAACCCAAAAACTGAAGTGGAAAATCGACAAAACCCTTAGCAAGTCCCAAAATAGATCGCAACTCTGACAACTCAGAAATCTCCTAGAAGAAGTTATCAAATTTAGCTTTCAAAAGATTGTTCTCAATTTCCATAGAGGCCTCAAATGATGTGAATATTTCGAGTTCGGGTTTGAAATCATCACTCACAACATTAAACTGGGCTTGTAAGAAGATATCAATGAAATGTACATTTTCATAATGGCAATCATCACGTTTTTCAGCAGGGCTCAACCCAGAACTTTTTCGAACTTCAGGAACTCTTTTATAGTTAACTTCATAAGGGAAACATTCATAGAAAAGTTGAGACAGTGCAGGAAAAAGTTGTGACTCACTCTCTAGAATGGGTTCCAAATAAAGAATTTGCAGATCAATAAAAAGGGGTGGGGAAAGATAACCAAGGAAAAAATTTCAGTGGGTTGGGGAATTATTATATCTGTGACCTCAAGTGGGAAAGAACCATACTCAGTTCTAACATTAATTTTGTAACATTGATTCGCAGAAAAATCTATCATAACATAACTAACCTCATGTCGGGGCCTTTCAAACACAAAAAATTCCTCCACATAATCTACAACTTTGGAGGGTGATTTTACCTTTGGAGACATCAATGATGGCTCCACCAGTAGCAAGGAAGGGTCTACCTAAGATGATTGGAACCTTTTCATCACATTCCATATCAAGGATTAGGAAATCAGTGGGCAATGTGAGTTTTCCTACACTTACTAATAGGTCATCCACTCTCCCGTAAGGATGTGTGAGTAACCAATAAGCAATCTAAAGACAAACAGAATTTGGTTGGATATCCTAAAGACCCAAATTTTTAAACAAGGAGAAAGGCATAAGATTGATACTCACTCCTAAGTCACACAGACAATTCAGTTGCCCACTTCCTCCTATTTGTCACTGAATGATAAAGCCACCAGGGTCCTTTAATTTGGGATGAACATTTTTTTGGAAAATTGCACAAAACTCTGCAATGAGATCAATTTTATCCAATTTCATCCAATCATTCTTATTCTTCAGAAACCTTTTTTTGAATGAAAAATATGAAGGGATTTTATCCAAGGCTTCTAAGAAAGTCATGTTGATGGTGAAGCTTCAAATCAGTTTCAAAAATCTCAGGTAATCGGGTTCATTACTTTGCTTAACCCTTTCAGGGAAGGGAATGTGAAGGGCATAATGTTTTAGAAAAGGTAGTCTATTCACCTTCTCTTTAGACCCCACATCCTTCTTCACTTCCTTAATCAATTCCCACTTCATTATATTTGGTTCCTTAGCTTTCTCGGGTGTGTTTTTCACAATCTTTTCAGTTTGGAACTCACTTTCTAGGTTTCCATAATTGGGATTTTCCAGAATTTAATTTTCAATTTTAGCTTGAACATTGATTTCCTCTTTCCTAGGTGGTTCCTTAACTGGTTCCTTAAGTTTAAGCCTTGATCTGGTTGTTACTGCCATCACATTTTCTCTTAGATTGGGAGTTGAAGTGATGGGTGGTTTTCTATTTTCTTTACCAGATTGATTCTTATCCATTTGACTCATTTGAAGTTCTAAATTATGAATCTTAGAATTTCTGTCCTTATTAAATGAGTTGGTCTCACTCAACACTAGTTGCAGAATCCCTTTTAACTCCCCTTGATAATTAGAAGATTCTGCCTCATATTGATTCTAGAAAATTTGTTTCGGTTGTGGGTGGAAAGTTGGGGCAGTGGGATGCTTGTTTGGGGTAGTGGAATGCTTTGTTACCCCTTTCTCGCTGCATAATAGATTATGATGACCTTGATATCCAGATTGGTATGGATTTTAGAGTTGAGCATGGAAACCTTTATTCCTAGCCATATAATCAACAAACCGGGTACTCTCATCACATGAAATAGGGAGAACAAAGTTTGGAGAATATCTATGAGTGTGACCAAACATCCCACAGTGATAGCACTACTCCCTAAGAACCCTATCATCAACAACAACAGCTTGAGGATTTCTATCAGCCATATGGATAATTCCCTTCCTAGTTCACTTTTGCTAATATTTTTTAGCCAAATTATCAAACAATTTCTTCATCTCATTAGCAGTGGAATCAGAGAAATCACGTCCATAAGATTGATCAACTAAGTTATGATTGTAGGGGTTGAGGTCATTATAGAAAGTCTCCATGATCATATGGGGAACTAATTGATAGTTGGGGCTCTGTCTAATAAGACCTCTGAACCTTTCTCATGCTTTGTGAAAGAGTTCTCCATCATCCTGGACAAAGCCAGTGATCATATGCCTAACCTCAATGGTGGTGTTCTTGGGATAGAATTTAGATACAAAGTAATTTCACACCTCTTCCCAGGTTTCAAATATTTCCTCATCTAAATTTTGAAACCAAATAATAGCCCTCCCCTTTAGACAGAATGGAAATAGCCTCAATCTCAACTCCTCCTCACTAAGATCTCACAGAGGAAACAACTGGATAGAACCATAGAAATATCTGATAAACTCTAAGGTGTCCTATTCTCAAAGATCATTAAATTATGGCAGTTAAGAAAGATGAGATTATTTGATGTCATAGCTCCTAGACCTAGGGAACAATTTGATACACGATGGATTTCTTGACATAGTAGGAATTTGAAACTCCCAAAGATTAGGTCTCTTAGGGGTAGGGACTAAGGGTTGTGGCCCATTGACATTGTTATTTCCAGCAATATTATCCAAATTTTCTATTTCAAGTTTATTTTGTTTTCTAAGTGCATAACAATGCTTGTTGATTTCTTGAATAGGCGTTTCAAGTTTTGACATAGAATCTCTAGTGTGCACACAACTTCAACAACAAGATCTTCTTGAGATTTTTTGTACAGTTTTTAAGTTTTGTATTTTTTTTTGTTCTATTTAATTTTTTTCTATTTTTTAAAACTTAATCCCATGTACCTTCTCCGAAAAAAGTTCCAAAATTTGGCTGCGCAGTCATTGAGTACGTGAAAATTTAAAATTTATAAATCCTACAAACTACGAGTACTCTAGTAATAAGGGTGTTGAACCACAGAGGACTTATATTGTGCTATACCAAATCAAAACTAAAACAACAAAAAGATAAAATAGAACAATAACAAAAAATAAATGAAAATAGTGAAACAAACACTGATAGTGGGTGTAAAAAATGAAGGTGAAATGATGAAATATATGTCTTGAATAGAGAAAAAATAGTAATTATGATTTTTGGGTCCTCATGGTACTTTGAACTGATTAAAAATATATTCTCCGCTTCTTCTTGGTTTAATTCAATTACCCAGTGCATAGAAAAATGGTGTTAATCCACTAAGTTGTCAATTCAGTGGATCAACACAGCTCGATTAACTTCCTTGAGTCTCTATCTTTCGATCTTAACCCTTAGATAAATTTGATTAAATTGTAAAGAGATACATTGACCTTTTCCAATTATCATTACTTTGTTCAATGTTCCATGGTGAAATGATTCAATACCACACCCATCGGTCGTTAGGTAATGTAAAATGATACCCAAAATAAACAGAAGAGATAACCGAGCAATGAAATCGCACTAAGAAATCAAACTAACAAAACATGAAGGATAGATGGATGATCAGTTCTCTACAGCCTGATTCTCGTAATCTATTTAACTACACATTAAAATAGTAAAACAGATAAAAACAGATAATGAATTAAGAAACATCTCCCATGTGATTGCTTCTCTCCCCAGCAACTGCTTTGATGGTAATCTCCCACTCAATGTCTTCCGGCCTCTGTTTCAGTGATGATATGGATTGAGGGTTGATCGGATGGAAGAATGGATGTTCTCCCCATGGAATGCAGTTCTGGAATCCCCCTGCTTTGCTCTTGTTCTCCGTAGATAGATCCTGGAATGATCCTCCAATCTCTCGCGTCCTTCTCTGTGTTCTCCTCTTTTTCTAATGCCTGTGATGAATGATAATCATCTAGTAATAGAAGTATCTTAAATATCATCTGAAGTGTTCCCCGACCTCCATGTGACACTTTCACTATTCCACTCCTCCCACACTTGTCACTGGAGCAGTTGCTCCTAACAGAATGAATGTGCTACACGCGCGGCGAGGCATAACCCTCCCTCTACAAAAAAAAAGCACGTGAGTCAAATACAAGAATAATGAAACATGAAATTTAAATAAATATATATATATATATATCACTTCTTAAATAATACTTATTAATATATATATATATATACTAAATAAAAATACCTAAAATAAAATAAATTTTGTAATACCTAATAACATATATTACTATGATATGAAATTAATATTGTATAACTAAGATTAAATACTTTTATTAATATACCTATTATTATATATGAAATTATATAATATACTATGTTATATTATATTATATGTTTAAATAAGATAAAATAAAAGCTAAAAAAAGATGAATTGGGCATAGGGTATGGCGTTGGGTTGTGCGATGGGGTAGAAAGGGGAAGGGGTTCTGCGCATAGAGGAGAGGGGATGGGAGCACGAAGACCTAGCCACGGACAGAAACGAGGGGCGGAAGTGGCTGGTGGCCTCAGTGGCTTCAGATGGGACTCGTTTAGGTTCGTGCGGTGTAGAAGAGGGAAGGCGGCGGACAAAAAGGGGGAAGCGAGGCGGAAGACCGGTGCAGTGGTGGTGCGAGATTCGGGTAGCTCGCACGACGAGGTGAGCATGGCAGGCGGGAGATCGGGGTTCAGGGAGAGAGGTGCCGCCTGATCCAGGGGTGGCATGAATGCAGGACAGCTAGGGTTTAGAAGGAGATACTGGGGTTTCAGCGTAAGGAAGTGGATGCAGTGGTGGGTTGACGCGTTGGAAAAGAAGGGAGGCGGTGAGGGTCGACGCGAGTAGTGCAAGGTGAGGCGTAGCTCGGGTTCTTAGTGTTGAATCGGTACCAATTTAATTTTAAATTTATTATTGGGATTTGTTTTGGGGTAAGATTTTCTTCATAAATTTGATTTCAGCTGCTGTGGAATTTGTTGTTCATGTTTTGTGATGCCGAGTGAATTGCCATTACTCTGTGAATTGATTTTCAACAGGTTGATTTTTTGATTTCTGTTGTGTGGGTGTGGTGCAATAGGAGAGTGGAAATACTGTTGCAGAGAAGTGGAATGGTGGCAAGAAATAGTGAGACTGTGATTGATGCACCGTGAATGATGAAATGATGTGAAATAGTTCCACTGGTTGAAGCAAGACAACAAGGGGTTAAGCGGTGTGTGGGAACCGATGGCACCGTGAGTGATGCTCATGGTGAGACCGTGAGTAATGCTCATGGTGAGACCGTGAGGCTGGGGATATGGTGACAGCAAATGTGAAGCAGTGGGATATAAGGAGAGGGACCGTGCGACCGCAATACCTTCAAAACAATCTAAATTAATAAAAACCATAATAAAACCAGAAATGGATTAATAAATTAATGAATTAAATTAAAAAAAGAATAAAATTAAAAACTAAATAAATAAAACAAAATTAAATAATAAAATTAACTGTGTTTTATTTAAAAGAATGTATTTATTTGTATTAAAAATTATAAAGAAATTAATTAAAGAACAAATTAACACATTTAAAGTCACTAACTTAAATTATTTAACTAATTAATTAAAAAATTAATAAATAAATTAAAGAAAAATAAATATTAATTTAATAAAATTAAATTGTTAAAACTAATTAAGTTATTAAAATACTAAAAACTAAAATGAGTTATTTATTTTCAATTTAAATAATAAATAATTAATTAGTTTAATTAATGAATTAATAAACTAATTGGAATGAAAATTTTGTAAAAATAAAAGAATAAATAAATAAAACTCAAATTTTCCGGACTAATTTAATTTAAGAATTATTTAAAAAGACTAACAAATACTAAAAACACATGATTTAAACTAAAATTGATTATTTTACACAACAAAGTACAAAATCAAAACAATTATCAATTATTTAATAAAAACAACATTTTGGTATAACAAAGTTACTAAAACTACAAAAAGGGATGTGGAAAAGGGTGTTAAAGATGAGCCACATCAATTTACTTCAAAATATTTTCTACCTTATTATGATGAACAAATTTTACAAAATCCAAATCAATTTTTTCTTAGGAATTATCCTAGTGATTGTATCATTGGTTATGTAAATCAAACAGTAAGGACTAGAATTTCTTTGAGAAATAAAGTTTAACATTTTTATTTCCTTTCCCAATTAGAACCAAAAATTACTAATGAGGCTTTAGGTGGTGAATATTTAATTAAATCTATGAAAGATAAAGTAAATGAATTTGAAAGAAACAAATTCTGGAACTTGGTTGAATGACCTAAAGAATCCTCCGTAATTGGAGTAAAGTGGGTTTTCAGAAATAAATGTGTTGAAAATGGAATCATCAAGAGAAATAAATAAAGACTATTTGTAAAAGAATATAATCAACAACATGGATTAAACTATAAAGAAACATTTGACCTCATATCTCGACATGAATCTATTCGTATTCTACTAGCCTTTGAAACATTCTTTAATTTCAAAACTTTTCAAATGGATGTCAAGTGTGATTTCCTTAATGGATATGTTAAAGAGGATTTTTTTTGTTTAAAACCTCTTGGTTTTTAAGATAAAACACTAATAATGTGTTTTTAAAATTACCAAATATTTATATATACTGAAACAATCTCATAGAGCGTGGTATGATTGACATACAAGATTTTTGTTACAAAACAATTATGTTGAGGGAACTGCTGGTCTAACCCTTTTCATAAAGAAAGAAAATAAAAAAATTGATTGTTCAAATTTATGTTTATTACATTATATTCAGATCAAATCAATAATCTTTAACTGATTTATTTGAAAATATTATGAAATCTGATTTTGAAATGAGTATGGTCGGTGGGTTACCATTCTTTCATGTTTCTCAAATTTCTAAAAAACTATAATAAAATTATATATCTCAACATAATTATATTAAATACCTTCTTAAAAAGTTTGGATATGAAAACACTAAAATTATTAGTAATCCAATCGGTACCTCAAATACTCTTGATCTTGATGAAGCTGGATAACCAATTAATCAAAAAACATTTAGGGGTATAATAGGAAGTCTATTATACTTAACAGCTAGTCATCAAGACTTAATTTTTTCATTATTCTTATGTAAAATATATAAAGAAAATCTAAAATAATCCTATTTAAAATCAGTGAAAATATTTATTCTCTATTTAAAGGGAACTATGGATTCGGGAATTTCTTATTTTTATTGAAAAGATTTTGAATTAAAATGTTTTTTATATGATTACTTTGGTGGTTGTAGAATGGATAAGAAAAATAAATTCAAAACATTTCATGTCTTAGGAGATTCATTATTTTCTTGGTTCTGTAAGAAATAACACTTGGTAGCACTTTCTATTGTTGAAGCTAAATATTTATCTATTGGAATTTTTTTTACTCAAGTGTTGTGGATGCAGCACACACTCGCTGATTATGGAAGGAGTTTTACTAAAACTCAAATACTATGTGATAACACTAGTGTCAAATCCTTAATAAACAATCCTACACATCACTATTGTGAAAAGAACATAGATATTAGTCATCAATTTCTTAGAGATCACACACTCAATGGAGATATTATTTTACAATTCGTTGGAACGTGAGAACAACTTGATGATATTTTTACAAAACCATTACCTTTATATAGATTTTAATTCATTAAACAAAAGTTAGGAATTATCAATTTAAGTTAATCTTTCATATCCATTTCTTTTTAAAACTATCTCCCAACATTAAGTTACTCATTTTTCATAGGGGGACTACACTTGAATTTTTCATTAAAAACAAAATTTCAGATCCAAACAAAAAAAAATTATACTGTAACAAAACTTTTCATACATAATAAAAAAATTTGAAATTAAAAATTCTATGATGAATTTATTTACAATACTAATAAATCTTCTAGATACTCTAAAAGGTAAAAATTATTACTTAATACTTCTTAATTTCCACACTATATGTTGGTATTTCATTTTTTTAACTTCATCGGATTCATCTTTTGGTAAATACATTTTTTCATTTTAAACCTCAAAAGTTAGGATCTAATAAAACCTTTTCAGGTAAACCTCAAACCATAAAATCTGATCTTCTTTATCAAATAATATTTCAGAGAAGATGGAGGAGGAAGAATGAATTTGATTCCAGGAAGATATAGATTTAAATGGGAAATTAAATTCCAACACATATACGGTTAAAAGGTTAGAGTATTATAAGGATTAGATTATTCAATTAATGAATCAAAATGAAGATATGTATGAAAAACTCGAGTCCCGGGAGGAAAATTTTCAAAAGAAGGAAGAAAAAATTCAAAACCTTATAAAGAACAATCAGCATTAAGAAGAGATCATTACAAAGTGTGAAGAAGGTCACAAAGAGTTGAAGAAGTTAAAGACCATTGTAAAATCCTTAATGTCAATAAAGGATTAATTTTTTGTGTCTATGATATTTTTATTGTAATTTTTTTAATATCATGTATCTTTACCTATCTTGTTTCACAATGAATGATTCTGAAACATTTTTGGGTATAATATTTTCTCCATTCCATTTTGTAAATCAGAAGGGGGGAATGATTATGAATATTAAAGAAGATATCCTTAAGTAAGGGGTGATGTTTTTTAATAAAAGAAGAAAAATACTTATGGAAATGAATGTGATCCTTAGAGGGATTTCATATCATAAGGGGTAGTTAGTTGTATTCATCCTTTTAAGAGTTATAAACTTAGTGAGAGATGAGTATTATTTAAGTTCAAATATGAAATATTTTGGACTTAATATTCTTTTCTTAAAAAATTGTTTGTGCTTTCCAAAAATAAGTATATTGTTGAGTCAAAATTTTCCTTATTAGTTTTATCATTCATATATGTTTTGGAAATCACAATCTCATTATTTTTCTTAGTGTAATGTTTATATGTTTTAATAAGGAATTATTTTCTAAACAAAATGTAAGTCCAAAAATAATTGGAATCATTATTTCTAAATAATTTTATGATATTTTCTAGCAAGTCATAAAATATTTCCTTAAATAAAAAAAGATATCGAAATCAATAAAAATGAGACCCATACTTATAATTAGATTCACACTATTTATCAAATCTGATTAACATCGTTTCTCAAATCTAATTCACATTATTTATCGAATCCAATTATTATAGTTTATCAAATATTATTCCCACAAGTTTATCAAATACAATTATTATAGTTTATTTTATTTGATTCTTACAATTTATTGAATCTTATACTTACAGTTTATCAAATATGATTCTTACAGTTTATCAAATATGATTCACATAGTTTATCAAATCTGATTCACATAGTTTATAAAGCATGATTCTCATAATTTATATAATTTGATTCTCGTCATTTTTATAATTTTATTCTCATCATTTATAGAATTTGATTATCATCATTTTTAGAATCCAATTATCAATTTTTCTAAAAGCCAATTCTCATTATTTTAAGAATCCAATTTCATCACTTGAGTTTCTTAATTTACTCATACATATCATAATATTCATACATATATGAAATATTTATTACAAGATAATTGTTCTGATGATATTTTTTCTTTATACTAAAAGGATTTCATCTATTTTGTTATTTAATGACCTATTTAAGTTCCAACTGTACATGTCCCTCTAATATTTCATGAAAAATATGATTATTTGAGATTAAGATGATCATTGGAATACACACCTATAAATACCAAGTCACTTCATCATTTGTAAAAAAACTTGACTAATTTGTGTGTTTCTACATGTTGTTGATTTGATCTTGTGATACTAGAGTGTGAACTTCTTGTTCCCTTTGTTTGTATTACTTCAGTAAGAGAGAACCAATATTAAAGAAGCCTTGTTAGGTTTTCTCTTTAAGATTTTATTCATGTATATGATTCTTCAATTGAGGGGTTTCAGCTAAAGGAAGACAAAGGTGTCGATTAACTACTTAATTGAGGGCTTGATGGGATAGCATGATAGAATCTACTTCTGATATTTTGGGGATCTAGGGATTACCCTGGCGTGGGTAAGAAAGTCCTTCTTTAATGTATAAATCAATGGATTTTATCCAAAGTCATTAGATACCCTTATATTTTGGTTAAAATATTTCAATTCAAGTGTTCTACTTGTTTTATTATAATTTTCATAATTCTACTCCAATTTGTTTTAAATAGAAAGTGATTCTTTATATTCATTCTATATTGTATAAACTCTGACTTAAAAATATATATTTTTTAAGGTAGAATATTTTTTAATTAAAATTGTTTTTTAATTTCATTACAATAACATCTTTATCAAATATAAGGTATTTTCAATACCATTATTATCATACCCTAAGTCAAAATTGATTTCTTTAATAAGATAAAAATAGGTTTAGTGAATCCAATCTGCCTAAATTTGTTAAAACAATATTTCTTTAAGATTAAAAACAAATGTTTTTAATCTTAAAATTCACCCCCTCTTATAACTGAGAATATTCATACATATTTTGATCATATAGTCTTCTTTACTTCACACGATGGGGTTTGGTGAATCTTATAAGGAAATGGATCTTGAGGTCAAGTAGATCTGAACATTCTTATCCATCAGGGAAAGTGATATTTGTGTTCACTTTGGATTTAGAGTGGTAATATTTGAGTGGTGATCTCCCTTTTGTTTTTTCATGTTTCCTGACATTTTTTCTTTTGAAATATATGGGTTTCCACCAGTAAGGGGGTAATGTTTTCCATTGATTTAATCAATCGTACTAAACTAGTCTCTATTATTACTTACTACATGGAACCTGATGAAATGAAATAGCTAAATTCATAGTTTGATGATTTTATAAAGAACGTATTTATACTCTAGAGGGTGTCACTATGGGTGGTACTGGTTCTCATTGTTAATAAATTTGGTCATTCACTTAGCCTCTGTGTGGATTACTGAAAACTCACTTGAGTTATAGTGATTTAAAGGTATCTACTTCCATGGATTTATGATCTATTAGATCATTTGAAATGGGAAAAGGGATATCAAATATTTATATTTGATCTGGTTACCATCAGTTAAGGATAAAATAATATGAAATTTGATAAACATATTTTTGGAGCAGGTATGGCCATTATGAGTACCTTGTCTTGCCTTTTGGTTTAACCAATTCTACTATAGTATTTATGAATTTAATGGACATTATTTTTCACGAGTGTCTTGATAAATTGTGGTGGTATTTGCGGATTAACTTCTTATTTACTCTATGTTTGAGGAGGATCATGTGC
The DNA here is from genome assembly GCA_963277665.1 of Viscum album. NCBI lineage: Eukaryota > Viridiplantae > Streptophyta > Magnoliopsida > Santalales > Viscaceae > Viscum > Viscum album. The sequence goes on along the minus strand of OY728145.1, from coordinate 1,444,141,007 downwards.
GTCGTCTGAGAACAGTTTTGGAATTGTTGAGAAAACACTGAATTTATATCAAGCTATCTAAATGTGATTTATGGATTTAGGAAGTGAAGTTTTTGGGAATCATTGTGTTAAAACATGGTATTTCAGTTGGTCCTGAGTAGGTGAAATCTGTTATGGCATGGGAGAAACCGTAGAATGGTTTTGGGATTTGGATATCCATGTAATTAATTGGGTATTACCGCCAGTTTGTAAAGGAATTCTCAAAGTTGTATTCTCTGATGACTGCTTTAACATAGAAGTGATTAAAGTTTTACTGGGATGAGAAATATAAGAATTTTTTTGTTGAGATGAAACAAATTTTTATTATTTCCCTAATATTGACTCTTCCAGTGGTCGGGTAGGGATATGTAGTCTTCTTTGATGCATCAAATTCAGGTTTGGGATGCGTTCTTATATAGGGTGATCATGTAACTTCTTATGGATATCATCAGCTTAGACATCATGAGAATAATTACCCTACCCACAAACTTAAAATCATAGCTGTGATGTGTGTGATTAAGATTTGGAAGCATTACATTAATGGAGAATGGTTTACCATGATTTCAAAACATAAGATCCTAATTTATATCTTCTCTAAAAAAATTTGAATCTCTGCATGAGGTGTTGGATGGAATACCTGCAGTATTTCAATTTCAACATTATCTATACTGTGGAGAAAGGTAATGCCATTATAGATTCTTTGAGTAGGAAACTTATGACCCAGTAAGTGAATGAATATTTGGAATAGGGTAACTTTATGGATCTTATTTCATAGTTTCATATAGAATCTTGGGAATCAAGGGTCGAACTTACATTGGAAAGTGTTCAGTTCACATATTCTCTTCTCAAAAGTATTCATAAAAAATAACATCTTGATGATGACTTCCATAGAATTAAAGGCTCTCTCAATAGTGTGGATATTGTACCTGACTACCCATTCTACACTGAGGGAATTCCGTGTTATCATAGTTTCTTTATTGTACCATTTATTGTAAGTAATTATGTGGTGGGAAATTTACATTGTTCCTAATGGGAAGTGAACCTAAGAACCATTAAGATTTTCTATAAAATTAAATGGTAGTTCTAGTGGAAAACTATGAGATGGGGTGTTGTAGATTTTGTCTCTCATTTTAATACATGCCAATAGGTCAAGACCGAGCACGATAAAACATTAGATTTATTGCATCCACTTCCAGTGCTGACATGGAAGTGGGATGAAATCTCTATAGACTTTTTGGTTGGGTTTCCATGTACCCATAGAAAGAGGAACATGATATGGGTTTTGATTTACTGGATGACTAAATCATCTCACTTTATACCCATTCATGATACAAAAAATGTTTAGGAGTTAATAAATGTCAATGTGAAAGAGATTGTTCATTTTCTCGTAGTTCCATCTGTTATAGTCTCTAATAGGGATCCTTGTTTCACATCTCATTTCTATGGAAGAATTTAAGAGGCACTGGGATCTTAGGTCCATTTGAGCATGGAATGAAATCCATATTCGGATGGAATGACATGAAGTGCTCTACTGATTCTTGAGTATATTCTTCGCGCTTGTGTTCTCGAATTTGGTGGGGCTTGAGATTACCATCTTGTCATAGTTGAGTTTTCTTATAACAATAGTCACCATTCTATGATTAGAATGTATTATTTAGGACTTTTATGTTCATCCTTGTAAATATCCACTATGTTAGTTAGATATTTGTGAAAGTTCCTTTGTTGGACCCAGTTTAGATCAAGAGATGACAATAATGATTTAGATGATTCATCAGTGAATATTGACGACATCACAAATACTGTATAAGTCTTATGTTGAATATCATAACATACCATTTTAATTTTCAGTTAGTGAAAATGTGTTCTTACAAGTTTTACCCTAATTGGGTCATCAATGGGTTGGAATAATGTCGCACATTGTTTTTTTCTAACCATGCGTCTTGGCTCAGGAAACAATTTATAATGTATTTTTTAATGTGAAATTTATTTTTAAAAATTCCTAAAGCCCCTCCTTTAGTTCCCCAATGGACCTATATAACCCCATATAGATTTTTTCTTCCAGGATAGCTCCAAAGAGTAGTTTTTGTACCCTATTCACCCCATTAGAATTTGATCAAATCTTGGAGAACAATGTTTGATCTCCTCCCGATAAGTTTCCTCTTCTCATTCTCTTTCTCCCACTCTTTCTGTATCCTCTCCTCCCTAGGGTTTTGTGGATCACCATGATATTGGTAGATCTAATAACCTTTGTTTTGGATCTTAAAACTAGGAATGATTCTTTGATTCTCATTTCCAATGTTCTTCATTGGAGTTTCTTGATTAGGGCATTGTGTTTCGAGATCTCGTGATATTGAGGTAGGTGGTTCCCTTATGACGGTCAATTTTTATTAACCCTGAATTGTTATTTTTAAATTCAATTGATTGATATAAATTCCGTTGTTTGATATAAATGAATTTTCTTATTATTGGTTGTTTAGAAACCCAATTCCAATAAATTGAGGTGTGTTTATGGAATGATGGAATTTTTTTTGAAAATTTAATTTTTTTTTATTTAAATCATGAAATTGATTTGATGAAATTTATTTTGAATTGGTATTTTAGAAAAATGGATTAAAATATTTTGATTGAAACCCATTGGTTTAATCTTGTAAAAAGGCATGTTTTGATTAAAAACCCATTTTGGTTTTTAAATGGGATTTTGAAATATTTAAATTGGAGAATGGTATGAATTTTATTTTGTGCATCCATAAAATAAATTTCTTCTCATTATTTGTACTAGAACACATGAAATCCTAGGTAGTTAGTGATTTATTGGGATAATACGGTATTTTTTATTTACAACTGAAACAAAACATAAATACAGCACATCACATCCTCGATGGGATGTTGATTAAGTCCTATTTGGTCATTATCAAAGGGATGTGTATATAAAAATATTTTTGTGGTTCACCATTGAGTGTGTGATGTACCCGTAGCCTGGAACTATCATACCTTTTAGAACATCACCATGTTTCTCATTTGTTTGAATTTACAATATATTCCATTATTTATTGTAAAATGGTTTACATGTGTTGTGAATTTATATGAACTATTTTATATAAAATTATTACTAAGAAATTTTTTAAAATATTTCGATAATTTAAATGTGAACCATGATTTGTTTAAAATATGATTTCGAAATTACAAGCCTCTTTTATTTAAAAATTAAATCTTTATCTAGTTAAATAAATGTTAGAATCTTATTATAGAATCCTTTGTGAGACCTTACTGGGATTTTAGCTCACACCCTACCTATACCTTCTAGTATTTTTATATTATATTATTCTAGGTTCAAGAAAGGAGAAGGTTCCACATAGAGGTGGTTATATCCATTGATCCTTGGGCTTGGAGAGTCATTTCATTTAGGACATAGTCCATTTTCCCTATTTATGGTAAATTTCTATAGTAATTTTGATTTCTAATACCTGTTTGAATTCTAGTACACTTGTCCCTATGGAGTTTTTATTGTGTGAATACTGAGTTCTTTATCTTGATTCTGTTGTGTTTGGGGAAAATTGGTCTCACTTTTATATTGAATATTTTTAGGTTCTAGTCACCAACCCATTGGGATTAGGAACACCCTTCAGGCTATGTTATATACAGATTGGTTATTGGGTTACCAAGGTACTTAGGTTGGTTCATGACAATGAAACTTAGTGCAAGCCATAAAATAATAATAATAATAATATTTTATATGTAATGGGGTAATATTAGGTTTATTATATTGTTTAAGGGATGTTCTAAAATTAAAAAATAATTTAACTTAAACCCAAAATATATAAATATATAGTTATGTCTGTTGTGTAGGTTTAACCAAGATTTTAGAATCATTTCTCACAATAGACTTCTCTCTAGAATTCATCGTTCTATCCTACGATCCAGAATGAGAATAAGAAGGGAGAATAATTCAAGACCAAAGGATCTTGAAGTGATCAAGTTGAATAATACTGGATTATTGATCCACTAAACTATAATCTTTCATTACTTCAGTGATTTTTAGAGATAGAAGGAGAACGTGTGGATAACCACTAAAGGGTCTCTACTTTGGGTCCTCTCTATACAGTGAATGTTATTAAAAAAGGGGTTTACATTAACAGAATCTTCATAAAAAAAAGATCCCCATACCATATACACTTTCTTTAAATCTAATATAGATTAATTATTAATTTAACATGAAATATATCTTCTCTAGGTTCTTGTATTTTTATGTTAATATTCAATGTAATTTTTTTTGTCCATGACTTACATCTTGTACAATTGGATAATGATCCATAAAATTTTATAAAATCCATTATGGTTAATCACCCACCATGCACTTCTGATGTGCCCAAAACCTTCAATTGGTATCAGAGTTGCTGCATTTAAATTTATAATCATTCATTTGATTGTCAATATATATGTGTAATAGTTATTAATTATTTCATTGCTATATTATTCTTTCTTTAATCTAATGCTTAATTAACATGATTTGGTCATTTTAATTAATTTTTTTAATATTAAAAATTTCTTAAAGTCTATGAATAAAAAAATAATAACTAGAGATTCTTTCGGGAAGTGTTAGTAATTCCAGATTTTTAGACTAGGTTACATGGCGTGTTGACAGAGTATATTCCATGTACCCAAGTGAACTACACCTGGATGTGTCATGGGATACATGTCACACCAATCAATAACTACACATGGGAATTTATTTCACACTGCATGTAGACAAATCCAACCTATAACATGATATATTATATTACACGGTGTGTTTCTAGAATACACACTTTTTAGTTTACATAGTTTAGCAGTGAAATTCATGCCAACCTTATGATCAAATACACGGTTGTTTACTATGTGATACTAAGAGACTATGTAATGAATGAAACACATGACATGTAGCCAATAGAAATGATGTGTAATTCATTTATTCCCACATCCAAAAGACACACTGATTCATTTGGTGGGTTATACAGAGACACGACAAGTAGAACACATGGCGTCTAGATTGAGTACACATCATGTGGTCCCACATCTGAAGAAAACACTTATTTTTCTAGCGAGTTTCATAGAAAAATGGAAATAGTGATACATGGTGTGTATCTGGATAACACATGTCATGTAGTCCATCCAAGGAACATGCCAAATCCCCGAGCGTTTATCATGAGTACACTGTAATTTAGGTACACAATGTGTAGGTCACAAGTAAATTATGTATAGTCTCCTAGTAAATGGGAAGATTAAATAAAATTAAAATAATTAATTATGGAATTAAATAATTATTACATTAATTATCACTTTATGTGTTTGATAATGTAATAAAGGTATTGAAGAATTAAAAATTCTCAATTTATTTAATGTAATTATCTTTAATTATTAGTCATACCATTTATTTTCCATGAATACATTAATGATAGGTATCTCCAAGAGAATTTATATGATCATTAAGATAAAATATGATTACATAGTTAATTAATTAATTAATTAAAGTGTGTTTATATTACTTATAAATATTTAATATAAATGAATGTTAACCAATGTACTTTTACATATTAATTTCATGTGTATAACCGTTTATGAGCTTCACTAAGACTTGTGTATGTATTGGTTTAATTTAATTTAATTCATTACATGGATTTTGAGATTATTTATAATTAAATTTAGCATGACGGCGTGTGATTTATCCCTCCATCATTTATTATATAGTAATTATATATCAAAATTGATTTATATAATTCACCTTAAATAATCCTTTAGTTACCCTCACCTGTGTTTGAATTATAAAAACATGTAATAAAAGGAGTGTCCCAAAGTACATGGAGGCGATTCAAGATGGAACAGATATGATGACAACCCTGGTGAAACATAGGTGGATAGTTGGAATTCCACAACTCATTCTAGAGCTAGAAAAATGATTTTTCTCTGTGTCATAGGTTGATTTATTATCCTACTAATAAATCAATTGTTTGATAAGCTCATGATCCTTTAATTAATTTATTTATATAATCATTTCTATCTCATGATTATTTATTTTATGGATGAAAGACTACTATCACATAAATAAATGTACTAATATGAAAATAAGGTGTTTAAATAAATGGATTATATATAAATGTTTTATCAAAACATGGTTAATCACTTATGTCAAATCCACTTAATATTAACATCACATGTAAAGGATAAAACAAAAACTCTTTATTCATTATTAATTAAAATCCCTAAACTTAATATTAATTCATAATAAGCTTTAAATTATTTTTATTATGACTTAAATCCATAGAATTAAGTGTTTGAACAACCATTATTGGGACACTTACTTTATCCTATAGTTTTTATGAATGTTTTTGGTTGAATTTACATTCTAACATTAAGAGAATTTTCCCTCACTAGACTAGATATAACATGGAGGTAAGTATTGAGGAAATATGAGTAGGGATTTTGAATTTTGGGTCCACTTAACATATCAAGGGTTTACAAGATCACATTTTTAATAGACATTCCAACCTAAATACCTCAATGTAATTGTCCGTTCCCACAATTGGGTTATGGGAATGGGTATGTGGATCCTTTATACTATAATTTCTAAGAAAATTGGATTTTTAGTTCAATGGAACGATATGTTGGGACTTGATAAAAAAGTGGGAAACTTAATAAAATTATATCCAATATGTATCACATAAATTATAATAAAGTGAATTAATAATAATATACTCCTTTATAAGTGTAGAATAAATAAATGTTCATCATCCACATTATCCCTATGGAAAATATTGGAGAAATACCATCTTCTTACTGGAAGTAACATCCAAGAATGGATCATATTGTTTTAGGTTGTGTTACCTCATGTATAGAAATCATACATGCTATAATGCTCAATGCCTCATCCATATAAAAAATGATTAATGAAGAGTTCACTATCTATGATAAAATCTTGAGTGATGTGGTTGAAATTTATTATTTATTACTATCATCCATGTATAGTAATATCTTGGCATATCAGGAATAGATTTATTCTTATATCATGCTCAAGAATCTCTATGGCCTATATTAAGAGAGAGATAGACATGAATGGTTTGAGAAATTCAAGGCACTCTTCTAGATTAATCTTGGAGGCAGTACACCAACTAGGACTCATGTAGTCAAACTCATTGGTTACATTGATTTCCTATATGTTCAATGGTTTAAATTTCTTGATGAATTTTGAAACGATCTCATTCTAGAATCACTCCCTTCGTGATTTTCCATCTTTTTTTTTCTAATTTTAATATGAACTATATTGATAAGTCTTACATATATATTTTTACACTACTTCACGATATTTAAAAGTACTTGAAGTAAGAAAAAACCTTCATCCTTATGGTGAATAAAATTATGTTCCAGGTGAAGAGATCTAAGACAAAATATTCTTCATAATACCCATCCAAGAAAAGAATGATAAATGGGAAAGAAAGGGAGTAGGATTCTATCTGTTTAGCATTTTTAAAGAAGGGACATAGGAAGAAAAAAGGTACCCAAGTATCAAGTATAATTTATATATTCTATAAATTGGGTATTATATAAAGAAAGTTGTTCTCAAATATGTATTCAAAAACTGTAACTAGGTATATATAGAAATATTGAGTAAGGGGAGGTAGATATATGAGAAAATAATGAAGCTAGACTTACTTTTGTTGCTATTGTGGAATACCACCTCGCATTGCTGAAGAGATTGGGATTGGTTTTAAAAGGTTGTTATTATGTTCCATATGTTACAAATAAAATTTCAATCTGTTAAAGACTAGTTGAATAAATGATTCTCCTTGAAGGACTTAGGAGAAGAAACAATTATTCTTAGGAACAAGTTCCATCATGATAGATTTAAGAGTCTACTCATCCTAATTCAAGGTACATATATTGAAAAGACATTGAAAATATTTAGTATTGTAAAATCTAATATGGGATTTTTTCTATTATCACATGGTGTAAATCTTTCTAGGAATATGTTTCCTTGGAGAAATGCAGAAAGAACAAGGATGGAATGTATTCCATATGTGTTAGAAACTAGGTTCATCAAGTATATTAAGGTATGTACTTGGCTCGATGTTACCCATACCTTGAGTGTTATATCAAGATATCAAGATAAACTAGGTGAATACCATTGACGGCATTCAAGACTATCTGTAAGTATATGAGGTACACTAAGGATATATTCCTAGTCTAAATAGGATATGAGGAACTAGTCGTCAAATACTATATAGATGATAGTTTCTAAAACTTGTCAAGATGATATGAAATCATATATAGATTACATACTCACTCTAAAGGGAGGTTATGTGAATTAGAAGATCTCAAATAAAGATTTGGTAACATATTTTACAATAGAGCGTGAGTATATTGTGGATTCTATGGCAGCTAAAGAATTTATTTCTATACAAAACTTCATCCAATAGATTAATTTGGTACCTATCCATAAATACCCTATCACACTCTATTATTATAATATTATAGTGATGTATCTCTCTAAGAATCCAAGTTCAAATTAGTTTACATAGAATATACTTTAGAATTATCATCTCTTGATGAGTTTTTCTTAGAGAGGTGAAGTTTTAATGAGTAGAATATACATGAAGGATAACATGGGGGACCTTTTGACTAATGATTTGAATAAGAATAAAAATGATCATCTTGTGAGATCTAGTATACTAAGATTTATAAGTAGTTGGATCTAGTACAAGTGGATTTCTATTTGGATTTTCATTCTAGAACCATCTATTTATACTTTGGATTGCATGTATATTTTAATATTTGAATATTACTAAAATATCTTATTAAATATTTTTCATTTTTTTATATGAATTTGATATAATAACATCCTAGGGTATCTGTCACATTGATATGGTCACATCAGTTTTCCATTATGAAGATAACCTTAAAATTATTTGACAATATTCATAAATACAGTTATGTGGTTATATAATATTCTATGATAGGGTATGGAGAATATTTATATTCCATTGGGATTACTCATTACTATATTATAATTCTTCTCCTAAAGTTTGAACTTGGTAATATCTAAGAAAAGTTATTAGAAGAACACACCCACTAGTATGAATTATATATGTTTATGTGTCATCATATATTCCTATCTATGAGCGTCACGAACCAAGTCGGGATGCCATCTGACCCAGCACCTGACTCGATCCGCGACATGACTTGAAGGGTGTTCTAGATCCCCACGGGCTAGCAACAAGTGTCGGGCATCAAAATCAAACAAGAGGGAACAATTTAGCACAATAATAATAGGATAAAAAATATAACATCAAAAACGCAGCAGAGCTAACCACAAATGAATCTCAATAAAATAACAATTTGGTCCAATACAAATAAAACTGAAAAAAACTAACACTGAATGAACCATGAGCTATTATAAAATAAAAAAACCAATAACTAACATGATCTCCATGTGACCTTCGGGTCACCTCCAACCACAAGACCACCCTGCTCCAGGAGATAACTCGAACTAGAAAAACCTGAACCTGCAAAACAGCTCGGGTCTACTGACACCGAGTGGTATAGGTAGGGTGTGAGCTAATAGCTCAGTAGGCAATCACCACAGATTCCAGCAGTTTCCTTTCCCAAAATAGTCCATCAACACTAGTTTGAAATGCAATTATAAAAATAGTCTTTTTTTCACATTTCATTAAACAACCCTAACTTTCCCATTTCAAAGTCCAACACATGCCAACATCCATTTTTTCAAGAAAACTATCATTTTGTAACAAAAACCCAACCCAAAAATTACTAGTAACAATTTTAAATGGAACAACTTTAAATGGAAAACAATTTCAAAGAATGTAACTTTAAATAAAAAACACTTACATCTAAAATTACCAACCCAACCTACCGTATGCCGAAAGAAGGTGAAATATAATCATTGATCACTAGTCACAGGAACACCCCTAGGCACTAGCTAGCTGTGAGCCCCTTGTACCTCGTATCTCGGTGAAAAGTAACCATAATAATATCATTTCTCATGCATGAGCCAATAGTAGGGAACATACCCATAACCTAGTGGTCCCCAATATCATCATCATAGTTTAGTTAGTGTTGTCATCATCAAACTCGCTACGTGAAACAGGGGCCAAACCCCACAGGATCACTAGCATACTATTACAAGTTCGCCCACCAAGATGCCCAGGATTCCCATTTTGTGCTCAATCAAATTTCACACATAACATGTTACCACATACACCATTTATCAACCACATCAAGCATCTCATTTCATAAACCACCACTTTCACATCACAAACCCACTATTGAGAAATTAAGCAAACCAAAAAATTTACAAATCACTTCAAAAACCATGAGAAACACCATCTCTTCAAAAATTTTCTAAACAAGCCTTTCCAAATTTTAGGAAAAACATGAAACACTAAAAACATGACAAATGGGACTTCACATCACTTAAGCATTCAAACCATCTTTCTAGACACCTTAAGTTTCCAACCGGGCATTCACATTTTCCGAATCACATTCCTTTATAAAATAGACACAAAACATCACCTTTAAAGGTACAATTCCAAAGGGCCTTTATGTTTACACAACAAAATGAATTTTACAAAACATTTCCAGATCATTTCTAAAACCATATTCAAGTGTGAAATTCCAAACAACCCCTCAAGCCAAAATTTTTCCAAAACACACACACCAAAAGCCGAACGGGCATATCCCCCCATGGGATTCCATTTTAAACAACATTTTGGAAACTAATACTTTAAGTAACACCCAAAAACCACTTCCACAAAACCAATTATTTTCTTTAAAACCACATCCAACCATCCACATTATTCAAAGAACATAAAACAATCCCACTGTAACCATAAAACCCTTTTTACAACATTTTAACACTTTTAAAAAGATAAATCATTACTAAACCATGAACAACAAATCAAGATCACAAATAATAAACAACCATCCCCCCATAATCAAGGCTAGACATTTCATAAGAACCCCCAATTTAACTTTAAAGAACAATGAGTTTTTAAACAATAACCCTAGGTGAAATAATCCTAGGTATTTCACACAAATCCCTTTGAAAAACTATTTTTAGTAAATTATACTAATACAATGACATCATTCATATCAATACATAGATATATTAGAGGTGAAAAATACATTTAAAAATTAAATGAAAACACACAAGTGCATGTGAAGTGTTCTGAAAAGGAAAAAGTTGGAAACGCCTACCTCAACCATGTGTGAATGGAATGAAATTTCAAGGGAGGAGAGATATAATCCCCACTAACCATTGACACACCATAGATCCAAAGAAAAACGAACCAAACATAAACCCTATACATTAGGGTTTGTCCATGGAATAAATCCCCCAAAGGAAACCCAAGAACAAAGAGGGAAAGATAAGGAGAGAAGATTTGATGAAGGAAAAATGAAGAAACACCAAAATTTCTTGATATATCGCCCCTACATCGCCCCAAATAAAAGTGGGAAGGAGAGGGAAGATCCTATGGTATATTCCCAACAGATAGGGATTCATTTTGGAGGTGGAATCACCTCAATCAGAGCTCCACGAAAAAAGTTATAAAGCCTGCAAGTGGCTGCACTGTTTGGATGCACGGTTTTTCAAATCGTGCGCAAACCATGCGGGGGCTACTGGAAACACCTGCAAGTTCTCATGGTTAGGTTGCATGGTTTTTCCAGGCCGTGATCAAACTGTGAAACCCCAAAAATTGGCCAAAACACCCCAAATTACATCCCAAACACTAGGGAAGTCCACCAATTGATCCTTGAATATTTTAAACACAATATAGAGACACTGACGACATCACAAACTCTCCAACCTGAAAATTTAGCTCAATCCCAACAAGAATAAATAATCATAGGTATCAAAGGAAATCCAAAACCACAAAAACACATGGAACTTTTTTGGGCACTCAACCCAAACCTCAACCAAAATATCCAACATCGAGAAAAGAATAAAATAAGGTAGTATCTATGGTCGAGGTGTGACAATTCTCCCCACCAAAAACACTTTATGCCCCCAGAAAGTCACCCATCCAAAAGTCAATCAAAGCTCAAGTCCATGCCCGACAATAACAAAAGGGAATCCATGAACCTCGGGATAACTATTCACTCCACAAGTCACACTCGACTGATCTAGAAGAAACCAAAAACTCAGGGATGATGATGAGGGGGGAACATGAGAGGGTTCTCCCCACCACAAGAACCCAACTAATACGAATAACATTTAAACCCCAAACAACACCCACATGGAAACCAATAATAAGAGATTTCAACATTTAAAATTTCTGTACATCTCATATAGTTTGGCCACACGGTTTACCAAACCGTACGCCAACCATGTGCGAACTACTAGATGGAAGGGGCACCCCGCACAACTTGGACGCACAGTTTCAAAACCGTATGCCAACCGTTCCAATGCGTCCACCCAAAAATGACACAAAGACACACAATTATGAGACCTTCTTCATGGTCATACGCTGGATGTGCAGTTTGTTCTGTCCACCTGGTTGGGGCTGTATGGTTTTGACTAGCCATGCGGTAACCATGCTTCACTTGGAAAAATCTCCTGAAAACTCCAAAAACCCAGAAACCTCGACCGAGGTCAAACCTGAACTTCCATACACAATATGGACACTACCACCACTAAAACAAGGACCCTACCAAACAAACCGAACACACAATAAACCAATTCTACAAAACTCAAGCATCTCTAAATGAGAACTACCAAGAGTTAAAACTACGACCGACCAACACGAAGGCAAGACACACGCAAACGATAATGAAAAATTTCAAGTCCACATTTAGATAGACTCAAATTTTGGGTTACAAGAGATATAGTTAACCACACAACTACCATATAAGGTTTACTTGAAAAACCAAGTTAATAAGAATAAGGATATGTTAAACATTTCCAAACCAACATAGAAAAAAAACTAGGTTGGGTTTCACACCTCCTCCCTATCACTCCTGACTGTGCGCGAGTTTCACCCCGAGACCTGTGGTTGGGGCTCTGATGGCTGAAGCATCTCCTACCTCACAGTCAAGCAATACATCCTTCGATCAAGACTTCCTTTTCAAACAATACCCCCCTATGTAACTTGTTTAAATGACTCCAATGGCCACAACGATGGCATGTCTTCAGAGGAATACGACAAGATAGCTTTGAGTGACCAAACCGGCTGCACTGGAAACATACCAGCGAACAGTCCAAAGAACTGAATGTCAGAGACGACATATAAAGATTTTCAGAAAGCAATTCCCCTGGCACACCCTACTCACCAGATGGGGAACCTTCACGAGAACCAACAACCACATGATGACCCCCAAAACTAGCTCATCCATTAAAGCCTCATCCACCAACCACTTGAAATAGGTTTCACCGGATGAGATCACTTTATCTGTAATTTCATGACAAAGAACCCAAAAAAAGATAGGCGCCTTCATATGATCCTCTGATGCTACTTCCAAATAGAATGGAACTAGCTCTCTGAAATTTCCAACATAAGACTTTACGGATCGTTGGCCCTGCCAAACATCCTACAACTATGCCAAATTCCTCTGCTTCACCTCATCTGGTATGAACCATTGTATGAAAGCGGCCTTATACACCTCCTACGACATATCACCTTCCATCGATGACGGGGAGACCAACCGCCACTAGAACACGACTGGACCCTCAAACAACCTTTGAACTGCCCAGACTCTAACAGCATCGGTAGTTCCCAATGACTTAAAGACATGCTCGACTTACTCAAGATACTCCATAGCCTCAAGCGAACCTTGATGACTACAGAAAATAGTAAGCACTTGTGAAGGAAAAGGAACTAGGAATGACTCATTAGGAACTTTGGGGACCTTTCTGGGTGGAATTTTCTAAACAGCATGAAAAGCGCAGACCAAATCCAACATCAAACTGAGGCACAAACAAAGAGGAACACCTCAAACCAAAACCAACTGGCTCAAAATCCATGTAAAAACAGACACCACCATAATATATATATATTTTAAAAAAACATAATTTTTCTTTTGAAATTCAAAACATCCTTCTTCCAAGGCTAATTCCCAAAAACCAATAACCCATTTTTCAAGAAAAAAAAACAAATTCCCAAAATCATTTTCTCATTCAAATTCACTTTAGGAAAACCATGCTAAGACTTTAATTAAAAAACCCAACCCGTGGTCTCCCATGAACTGTTACATGTGTGTCCTTCCATTACCATCCTCACGTGACAACACACACTTCTCACACATACTCACACACATGTCCACGTCCATAAGAAATACCAAGGGACACATTCCATTAACGTTCTCAAACCCAAAACAACCTCAAGGTTTGAAAACCCACTTTAACAATTTAAAACCATTTCATGGAAAACACTTTCATTTTTAAATACATTTCCATTTCAAAATTCACATTCATTTTCAACATACATATACAACAACTGAAACCAAAATGAACCCCAAATAACAACGGAAAACCAGAATGAGGGATTAGTGCCTATGCCTAGCCTAGAAACATGGTGGTGAGCCATGCCCCAACTAAGGCATAACACTATGAGGGCCTTAAACCGGGCGCTTGGACTTTACATGGGTCACCACCCCATATAAGCCCACAACCGAAGCCGACTCACCTCCATTGTCATCCCTCAATTCCAAAACAACACAAGACACAAGACTTAGTCCCGGAATACCCCTGGTGACTCGAGGTTTAGAACGATCAAGGGTTCATGACGCCCTCCATGCACCTACCATCCGAGTCTCGACAACCCTAATCTCCATCTACTGGACACCTCAAATATCAAGAACCTCCTTTGATAACAATTTATCATGAACCAAGCTGGGATTCCTCTGACCCGACACCCGACTTGATCCGCGACATGACCCGAAGAGCGTTCCTGATCCCCACGGGCTGGCAACAAGTGCCGGGCATCAAAATCAAACAAGAGGGAACAATTTATCCCAATAATAATAGGATAAAAAAATACAACATTAGAAACGCAGCTGAGCTAACCACAACTGAATCTCAATAAAATAACAATCTTGTCTAATACAAATAAAATTGAAAAAAACTAACACTGAATGAACCAGGAGCTATTATAAAATAAAACATCCAATAACTAACACGATCTCCATGTGACCTCTGGTCACCTCCAACCACAAGACCACCCTGCTCCAGGAGATAACTCAAACCCGAAAAACTTGAACCTGCAAAACAACTTAGGTCTACCGACATTGAGTGGTATAGGTAGGGTCTGAGCTAATAGCTCAGTAGGAAATCGCCACAGATTCCAAGTGTTTCCTTTCCCAAAACAGTCCATTAACACTAGTTTGAAATACAATTATAAAAATAGCCTTTTTTCACATTTTATTAAACAACCATAACTTTCCCATTTCAAAGTCCAACACTTGCCACCATCCATTTTTCAAGAAAACTATCATTTTGTAACAAAAACCCAACCCAAATATTACTAATAACAATTTTCAATGCAACAACTTTAAATGGAAAACAATTTCAAATAATCTAACTTTAAATACAAAACACTTACATTTAAAATTACCAACCCAACCTACCATATGCCTACAGGGAGGTGGAATATAATCATTGAGAACTAGTCATAGGAACACCCCTAGGCACTAGCTAGTTGTGAGCCCCTTGTACCTCGTATCTCAGTGAAAAGTAACCATAATAATATCCTTTCTCATGCACGAGCCACTAGTAGGAAACATACCCATAACCTAGTGGTCCCCAACATCATCATCATAGTTTAGTTAGTGTTGTCATCGTCAAACTTGCTACGTGAAATAGGGGCCAAACCCCACAAGATCACTAGCATTATATTACAAGTCCACCCACCTAGATACCCAGGCTTCCCATTTTGTGCTCAATCAAATTTCACACATCACATGTTACCACATACACCATTTATCAACCACATCGATCATCTCATTTAATAAGGAACCACTTTCACATCACAAACCCACTCTTGAGAAATTAAGCAAACTGAAATATTTACAAATCACTTAAAAAACCATGAGGAACACCATATCTTCAAAAAATTTCTAAACAAGTCTTTCCAAATTTTAGAAAAAACATGAAACACTAAAAACATGACAAACGGGCCATCACATCACTTAAGAATTCAAACCATCTTTCTAAACACCTTAAGTTTCCAACCGGGCATTCACATTTTCTAAATCACATTCCTTTATAAAATCGACACAAAACATAACCTTTAAAGGTACAATTCCAAATGGGAATTTATTTTTACACAACCAAATTCATTTACCAAAACATTTCCAAATCATTTCCAAAACCATCTCCAAGTGTGAAATGCCAAACAAACCCTCAAGCCAAACATTTTCCAAAACACACACACCAAAAGGCGAACGAGCATATCCACCCATGGGATTCCATTTTAAACAAAATTTTGGAAACTAATATTTCAAGGAACACCCAAAAACCACTTCCACAAAACCAATCATTTTATTTAAAACCACATCCAAGCTTCCACATTTTTCAAAGAATATAAAACAATAACACTGTAACCATAAAACCCTTTTTACAACATTTTAACATTTTTAAAAAGATAAATCATTACCAAACCATGCACAACAAATCATGATCTCAAATAATAAACAACCATCCCACCATAATCAAGGCTAGACATTTCATAAGAACCCCCAATTTAACTTTAAATAACAATGAGGTTTTAAACAATAACCCTAGGTTCAATAAACCTACGTATTTCACACAAATCCCTTTGAAAACCTATTTTTAGTAAATCATACTAATAAAAAGACACCATTCACATCAAGACATAGATATATTACAGGTGAAAAAGACATTTAAAAATTAAATAAAAACACACAAGTGCATGTGAAGTGTTCTGAAAAGGAAAAGTTGGAAACACCTACCTCAACCATGTGTGAATGGAAAAAAACTTCAAGGGAGGAGAGATCTAATCTCCACTAACTATTCACACACCCTAGATCCAAATAAAAATGAACCGAACATAAACCCTAGACATTAGGGTTTGTCAATTGAAGAAAACCCCCAAAGGAAACCCAAGAACAAAGAGGGAAAGAGAAGGAGAGAAGCTTTTATGAAGGAAACATGAATAACCAGCAACCTTTATTGATACATCACCCCAAAATCGCCCCAAATAGAAGTATTAAGGAGGAGGAGGCTTCTCTGGGTGATTCCCAACAGATAGGGCTTCATTTTGGAGGTGTAATCACCCCAATCAGAGCTCCACGTCAAAAGTTATAAATCCTGCAAGTGGTTGTATGGTTTGGATGCACGGTTTGTCAAACTGTGCAAAAACCTTGTGGGGGGATATTGGAAACTCCTGAAACTTTACATGGTTAGGTTGCACAGTTTTTCCAGGCCGTGCTCAAACCATGCAACCCCAAAAATTGGCCAAACCCCCCCAAATTACATCCCAAACACTAGGGAAGTCCACCCATTGATACTTGAATGTTTTAAACACAATATAGAGACACCGATGACATCACAATCTCTCCAACATGAAACTTTATCTCAATCCCAAAAAGAATAACTAATAATAGGTATAAAAGGAAATCCAAAACCACAAAAACACAAGGACCTTTGTTGGGCACTCAACCCAAACCTCAACCAAAATATCCAACATCGAGAAAAAAATAATATATGGTAGTATCTGTGGTCGGGGTGTGATAATGAGCATGTGAAATGGTCCTTATAATTTAATATTATCATTGATTAATTTCTTGACTTGTGTACTTATATTTTCTATCCAAAACTACGGTGTCTTTTGTTTTCGGGGTGTAGGGTGTGTTGTGTGTGTCACAGATGACATGTTTTTTTTGGATAATTCATGGAAGGATTTTTAATTTACCCCTTTATAGAAGATGATATCTCAACCCTTTCATTAGAATAAAACTATCACATTAAATTCCATGTTCATGATGTAATGATGTGCTTACTTTATATAGTCAAATAAATAAATATCAGAAATATATTTTGATGAATCTAATGTGAAACATACTTTATGAGATACTGAGATAAAGGAATTATATAACATAGGGAGTAATCAAATGTTGTTTTCAATGTTATAACATTATGTTCATTATCTTGGATGTATTGACTTGTTGTTATACAATAATCATGTACTTTAGGAAAGATTACTAAATGTCAACAAAAAATAATATTTTGGAGTCACATATTAAGTGTTTCTATTGATCTTGATTGAATTTTATTTGAATTTATAATCAAATAAATATTATTCTCAAGACCGATTAATAATTTTATTAATGCTTTAATGATTACATAAATTAAATAATCATTTATTCTATAGTTTTTGAACAAAATATATTTATTTTATTTATTCAATATTTAATAAATATTTATTCCCCAGATTGAGAATAAAATATTTATTTATGAATAAAATATTTATTTAAATATTTATGTCAGTATTCAATAAATAATGGGGAAGATGAGTATACCATGACCGTTCCTACTAATAAATATTATTTTATAATCTAGTAAAATAATATTTATCATTATGCCACTTCACGCATGTCATAAATTAATATTATTATTATTTTATTTGGAATGGGGTAAGATTAGGTTTATTGTATTATTTAAGGGTTTTTGTGAAGTTAAATATTATTTTAACCTAATCCCAAAATCTATAAATATATGGTCATATCTTATTTGTATGGTTAATTAAGAATTGATAATTGTTGCACAAAAAAGCCTTCTCTCTTGAATTTCTTATTTTCTCATCCTATAAAGAATGATAAGAACAAGAGAAAATCTTTCAATCTCGAAGGATATTTAAGTGATCAAGATGAAAAATACAAGATGATTTATCTATTGTGTCATAATCTGGTGTTACATAAAGGATTGTTCAGAGATCAAAGTACCATGTGTGGATCATTCCTAGAGGGACTCTACATTAGGTCCACCCTATTAAATAAAGGTAATCCAAAAGGGGTTTTAGATGGTCAATATCTTCATCAAATAAATATCCTCATACCATGTATTCTTTATATAGATTTGATATAAATTTTACAAGAAAAATACTCTCTAGGTTTTGGGGTTTCTTATGTTGATATTCAATGAAAAAAATTCATTGGTCACCATTTTTACATCTTGCACAATTAGATAATGATCAATAAATTTTGATAAAAACATTTTTGTTTAATCACCCACCAGGTGTTTCTACTATTCTGAAAACCTTTAGGTTGTGCGTATGAATGAGATATTGATTTCAATTTTAAATTCATTGTTTTTACACACAATTCATGATTTAATTCCCACTAATTTCAAAATAAAAGTAAAATTATTGGATTTTTTATAATTAGAGAAAATTTGGAATATAATTATTTAAAAAATCTATTTTTTTATAAGACATTGAAATAATTTGAGGAATATTTTAAAATATTGGTGCTGAGTCAGAGTGAAATTTCAGGGCCTGAGGAGGCCTGATATTGATATAATAAAAATATTAAATACATTATATCAAACATGAGTAGTTTTTTAGATATAATAGAATAAACCCTGAGTGGATTAATTGATGTAGATTCTAAGAACATGGTTGAATCTGTAATGTGGGGTTTAACCTAGGCATGACCTAAGGTTGGTCAACATTGGATGTTCTGAGAGAGCTTATTTTTGGACGGTGTGTTTAATAAAGAAAATAAACTATTTTTTATTTTTATTAAATGACCTAACCTATCTTAATTATCTATAAATAAATCATTATAATCTTTTCTAGTGTTATCTAGATAACCCTGGGAGAATTAGAGGAGTATAGTGTTCATCATTGGCATTAAAAAACCTTGGGATGCAGATCGATCATCAAATTGAGGGGAATCAAGAGCAAGGTAGTGAATGAAGTGGATCTTCTTCTTCGCTATTGAATGTTCTACTCACCAATAATTGATACTTAGCTGAGTTATTTCATGTTATTTATATATTTCCACCCTTTTGATTGAATATGATTTATTTTCATATCCACTTGTATTGATTTTTGATTTCACACCCTTTCCATGTGCTAGTCTGGTTAAATTGAGTTGTTTAAATAAATTTATATTTTTTTTGACTTGATATCACTCTTACACCCCCTATTTAGGTGATAATTTGCTCATAACTATAATAAAATGATGGTTTTAATTTATTTATGTTCATTTTTTCCTACCTATCTTCACGTTCTTTATCGTTGGTCCACAATTCACGGTTTGACATTTTTTGGGTGTGTTAGGGCATTATTGAACCCTTATATTCATCATGGTTTCATGAATATTGTGTGAGATATAAATTTTCAGACAAATTGGGATGGTGTGAATGTTGTGGGTGATTAATCCATAGATTCAGGATCCTGATTAGTGGCGTATGTGGTGCAGTGCGACGGGTGATCTGTGTGGGGTTTGGGTGGTCGGAATCCATCCACCAGTGATGGATTGAATTCAATTGATCCTATATCTGAGAACCATTGTGAGATTCAAGGTGGAAAAGGTATTAAGAATAGTTTAATAAGATGTGTGAAGGCATCCCAAGGTTTTTGTGATAAACCCAACTATAGGGCATTCCGTTTAGGGACATATACAATGTAGTCTCCTGGCTACAATAGTTAGGGTTTTGTGGAAGAAAAATATCACATGTTGTGTATGACTCTATATATAGCGTGTGGACCTATGTTGGTGGATTAGTGTGTACTCCAAGAGTACACAAACACTAGAATGACCAGATACATGGGCAGTAATAGAGTATATGGGGACGACTGTATACTTGGATAATACATGATTCCTAGAAATATTCATGTACACAGGTATGGGGCGGTGTACACAAGAATAGGATGGAAGATCATGGGTAGGCCCCAGGTGGTCAAGACATGTTGGGTACCACTAATACATGACTTTAATAGTTAAATTCATTCCCAACCATTTTTAGGGGGAGAACATGACTAGGATATGTGGTGAGGTCACACATCTTGTGACCCCATGTAAATTCTATGTACTTCTCCTATGACCTTCATCATTTCATATCTTCTTATTTGGAACATGGATGTTAGCTTGGGAGAGGTTTATCCTAAGTGGTTTTCTTCATAAAACGTGATGATGGACCTCATAGTGGAATTCAATATATGAAATGAGTTGTTGCGTGTGTTAGGATTATTTAAGAGTGGGTTGATAGATAGTAGTGATCTAGAGGGATCATTAGAGAGATGTTGGAGTTGGAAATACCCCTATCCCACAAGGGTATAGGTTCCCTATATTCCTCTATCTTGTAAGTGGTACCCCCTAATGCACTAGGGAACGGGTCCTCTATTTATTGAGCGGTACCCCCTACCTCCCCAGGGAATGGTTCATTAATCTACTATGCAGTACCCTCTTATCACAATATGGCACATGTCAACTATCTATAGAGTGATACCCCATAACATACAAGTTCATTTTTCCTTTATTTACTGACTGGTACCCCCTTTCTCACAAAGGTACATGTCCTCTATTCACTGAGTGCAACCCCCTAATGCAATATGGTGTGGGTCATCTACCTATAGCGTGGCACCCCCTGACTCACTATGTACGGGGAACTCCACTTGAGACTATGTCTCATTAGTTGTGAAGTGGATTGGTCTGGTGTGGGTCCTCCACTACAATTATTGTGAGTTATTGAGTTATTTGTGGACTAGATATAGTTATCCCTCAGTTAGGATGTGTGGTGGAAAATGGAGATCCCTCCACTCTGTATCTTATGTGGTTATGTGGAATCTCTACTCAATATTGTACCCCTCGATTGTGGATCATAATGGAAATTTGTGGTTCATCCAAAAAAATTCATTTATGGAAATGTGAGATGTTTGGAATCAGATATTAACTATTTAATTTAAAGGATTACAAATAATTATTAGTTAGGCTGTGGAGATATAGATACCCTTTCTCACTTCTTTGGGCTTGTTTTTTAGCATATCTTGGTTATTATGGGTTTTCCTCATATTCTGATTAATAGGACATTTTTGGTTGATCTAAATATCGTTAAATAATTATATTTCACCTTTTATAGTTTTCAGGGAATCCTAATGGGTATTTATATACTAAAACCTACATGCACTTTTCCCACATGTGTTGTGTCTTATGAAAATGATAGGTTTATTGATGGTGACATCAGTGCATACTAGTTATACTCAGTGAATTTACCATGTTTAGTAGTTGGACATGGTGATCTAGAGATAATCTCTCTTAGTATTACTTTTTTCCATGTTTTTTTTTGGTTGGATATCTTTTTTGGTAGGAAATATATTTTTTCACTTTACAATTTGTTTTTTACTATGTACTTTGATGTATTACCTATAGGATATTCCATAAATGGTTTCACTCTATATGTTACAGTATTTATAATTCCTCTTAACTATTTTATGAAGATTGTGGTGTGTGTTCATATAGGTATATTGGGCCAAGGCCTCCCATTTAAGTCATGCCTTCTTGGCACTTGTCACTAGCCCCTAGCCAATTAAAGGTGAGCTTGGCATTGTCACGCTCATCATTTCACTAGCCATGTGAGACTTGGTGAGTCTGGTCATGACAGATTCCTATCAAAGAAGTTCATCCTTGGGTTGGTTTTGGAGTGAGACCCATAGAGATGATTTGTTAGGAACATATTTAAATAGTGTTAGGGTGTCTCAAGGGTGTGCTTCAGGCTAGGGAATCCAGTGTTGATGTGGCATCTGACATATCTATTCACCAAAAAAAAGAATTGCTTCAAATCTACTCATCATACCAAGACATCAGTTGTAGATAAACATTTGTACAAGAACCATATAGTATTGATTCATTTTACTATCCATATTGAGTTAGATCCATATATATATATATATATATCCTATTTAACTATGATACATTGTGATAATTTTCAACATGACTCTACAATGATAGTTAGCTAGAATTTCAAGATAGTGTCTGACGATGATTAATTGAGTGATAAGGCCTCCATCCAGGGACCAACTCATGAGGTTTTCCCGCTAAATGGGAATATAGAAGTGCTACCACCTATTGAGAATCACATGGAACCTATTGTAGTGTGGTCCAAGAATATGATCATCCATATTCTGAGTAATGATGGCTCCGGTAGGGTTGGATGATGGTGCGTATAGGATTAGTACATTCAGTGGGTTTCAATAGTAGATACCAATTAGGATTCTTAGTTATTTATATCCTTAAGTATTGGTGTATTATATCAAGATGGTGGTCTCATTTTTATATCTTATGGCGATCTTGACTGACTGGAAGTCCATTCTCAGGAATATCCTTCTTCGCAGAGTAGTAGTTGGTTCCGGTGGTACCAGTAAATGATGCAACAAGGTTGATTTCACATCATAGGTACTGGAGATAGAGCCATCCAAAGTTTCATGATGATCCATACCCCCTTATTAAGAGGAGGTGGACTGGAATAAGAATATGGTGGGAAATTACATCTTGGATAGGACCCATCTTGATGGGGGTTATGGTGGTGATACTTCTCCAGGGTGATGTGAGGTATCAATAGAGCCTTATATTAGTGACGTTTTATGTGAATTCAGACACACAAGGAATAGGTACACTTCCCCCACTGAGACACAATTTTGTAATTTGATTTAAAACCGGGTGGGTGAGTCAGTGATGCCTAAAGAAGATATCATCAAGGTGTGGTGTATGGGTTTCTTTTACTTGTATATTTGAGGTCATTTTGTGGTGATAAGGTGTTTGAGTTCACCCCGGATAACGTTGATAGATAGTTAAGGGAAATAATGTCTTAAAATAGTAGAATCATATGACCCTAAGGATTATGGTGTGATTGAGGAATGAACTATGTCTTCTCTACTCTAGTTTCAATTTTGGTAAATGTTTGTAAAAAACTTTTACATGGACATAACCCCATTTAGAGGCCTATCGATACCAGTGTATCCTCTTTTCTCAAATATTAGGTTAATAGACCTCTTCTAAGAGAATCGATGATCATAAACATATAATAACAGTGTAACTCATCTTTGGGAGTAGAGTGATCATTTCTTGGAATCTTTCTACTACTTATGGTGGGTCTTTAAGATGTTTTCCTAAGTATTGAATAGTTATCTATCATTCATTCTTAGATAAATGTTTCTAGTTATGGTTCATTTTTTTGGGAAGTATTTTTCCTCCAATGGTATGGAGTGTTCCTAAGAAGAGTAGGATGAGAGCATGTACAAGAGGATATAGGTGACTCTTACCAGTTTTATAGTATGAACCTTGGAGAAATAGATGCTATGAGAATCCAGTTTCCTATGATATTGGAGAGGTGCTATGTTGTCTTCTCTGATGATGTATTGGGCTTACCTCCATCGTGATTTTGTTTTTATACATGGACCTACACTCAGGGACAAAATAATATTTTCATTGGAATATTAGATAATGCCTTAGTGTAGTGAGATTTTGAGGTGTAGTTGTAGGATCTACAAGGATAGGGATTTTTAAGACCCAAAATATTTCCCTATGCATACCTATGTCATTATCCAAGGATGTGGATGATAGATTTAGGTTAGGTTCATAAAGAAATTTCCTTAACCAAGTGACTGTTATAATTATTCACTTTTTATAATTGGTGAATTCTTTGACCAATGGATTTGGGTGAAGTACCTCTCAAAGTTTTGACACATGGATAAGTTATCACCTGCTCTACGTTTGAGATAAAGATGTATCAGATGTGGTTTTCTAAAATCCTCTATTGTTACTTGAGTCCCTGGTGATACCATTTGGCATGGTTTATTCCCCAAATGTGTTAGTGAGACTTATGGAAAATTCCCTTATCCCTCCTTGGATCAGTTCATGATAGTATTCTTCTATGATACCCTCATGTACTCAATGTATGAGGAGGATCACATGAAATATTTTGATATGTTTCAGAACATGATCCAAGAGCACCAAATTTTTTGGGGAGAACTTGTAGAGAATTTTATGGATTTATGAGGCCTACTACTTGTGATATGTATTCTCAGACATGGGAGAGACATTGGATCCAGCAAAGGTTGAGGAAGTTCTAGCTTAGGATCCACCTAAAGGCATTTAAATGGAAGAAGATGCTCATAGTAATGTTTTTTTCTTCAGTTGTTGAGTGTGTTGATGGTACAACATACCTCTTTCAGTTATCCCTTTATGATGAGGATGGTATAACACACCTTTATTTGATGGTTGTAACCCTAATTCTTTTACAACATCTTAGGGAGAATCGGCTTGGAAATATCAATTGTGAGATCTTGCTTGACTTTATATCCGTTGGACATGATCATGATGTATTTTTCAAAGGTGGGGTGAACTTTATCCTTATTTGTGGATTGATGATGACACTGTTCATGTTGTTATAAGAGGTTGTTAGTTGGTTGTTTCTATTAGTAGTATATCTAGAAGAGGTGTGGATGTGTCGGGATCCTTTGGAGCTAGTTTGGTATCCAAGGATGTTATATCTTGTTTATGAGTTATCTCAAGGTGTCTCACTTTCTTATAGGTGGAGGCCACTATTCCCATATAGAAGTGGAAATGGGTTGGTATCTATGGGGTTTACATGATAGGGTTTTCATTAGAAATTAGAGGAGACGACACTACCTAAGTGATCATATGATGGATTTCTATGTTGGCCAACTTTCTAAACATTTGAGTGTATATCTTAAGTGTAACACCATTTTAGGTCATGTACAAGAGACCTTATGGGACACTATTGTACTAGTTAGATCCAATGGTATATAATAATTTTGGGCCTATAGTTTGTTCTAGTAATGGATTTGAAATGTAAATTTCATCTAGGGGTGGATAATATAGTGACCCTGAAATTTTACACATTTCATTACATTATTTTAAGCATATCAAATCATCATATTACAAGCCAAGGATCGTAAAGTCTAGTGTCTTGGAAGACTAGGTACATAAAACATGAAAATAAATATAACATTTATTTCTTTAGTATTCATAAAGATCTTGTAAATTCCATTGTGCTCATACATATTCATAGGATATCATGGGGATAACAAAAACAAAGGGATGATCTAAAAACCCAGTAAGGGAATAAACATAAGAATAAAGATTTAACACACGGGTTAAAAGGCCTAACATAATGATATAAAAAGGCTTGGAACATATGGAATAACAACATATAAACATGGGATCATATAATCATTGAGTAATAGTAATGTGGATGCAACATAAAACATTAATTTAGCATGATTCAAGGGTCATTTCACATAGAGGAGTATAATTCAAATGTTAACCACCAAGACTGTTGCACATGGTAGCACAAGTTAAGGATAACCTCCAAGACCGTTGCACATAATGTCTCATGAGACTCAACTTTACCCAATGAATTGGAGCGCTATTGAGGTGCACCAATCATAACATGTTCATGAATTTTCTTTCCACATATATATTCATATATAATCAATCATACATAAACATAAGGGTACCCATTGAAAGAAATGGGTATCCTAATCATGTCATAAAGCATAATAAATGGGCATATCATTCAAGTGTCCATGAAAGAAATGAATTAAAACATAAATGGAAATTCATCAGGGAAAATAGGCATATATCATGGTAAATGATGTTTAACAAAAGTTAAAACATGTAAGAAGAGAATTTAAAAAAATTTAGAATCAAAATATTTTAGTGCGGTTTTAAGGAAAATAATAAAGAGAATTTAAAATAGAAAAAGGAATAATATTTTATATAAAACCATAAGTGAACTAAGAAAGTTCTTATAATAAAAAGGATGATTTTATAAAAAAATGGTGTCTTAAAATATATGATAGAGTGCACTAGAAATTGGGTAAGATTTCGGGGATTTCCCTTAAAATAGGATTTCTTATTAGGAAGTATTGAAGAGGGAATCATTTAAAAAAATGTATATCCCAAAATGATAATGATGAATGGGTCTTGATACATGAGTTTGGATAATATAAACAGAATTTAGAATATGTACATAAAAGAAAAAGGCAACTTTATTTGTGTAGAAAGAAATATAGATCAACCCGAAGGAATAAAGGAGGTTTAGGTAGAATTCCTTACCTTAAGTGTGATGTTGTCCTTCAATTGATCTTAATGTACTAGATAACAAAATTAAATTAACTAATTAGTATTTCCATAACAAATTTGTTAAGTAATTGATTTATTATAACCTTATTATGTTATTTCATGACCTTTTTTATGGGTTAAGAGGATCAATATTATTGTTTGTTTTAATGGTTTTCATGATTGGGTTACTTATATACATGTAAGGATAAACATGTAAGATAATAATGGTTGTAAATAATTGGAGTTATATGTTATTAGTGATCATCCAGTATATTAATTTTTTATAAAATTCATTTCGTTATTTGATATGAAGATAAATCATTATAAAAAACTTTAATGATATCAATTTTGGTTAATTGGCGGTTTTTTATCAAATCAAACACATTTTTATTTATAAATTAATATCATGTGTACAAAAGATTCCAAAACCTAAAATTAGACATAATACATATATTATAGTTTGGATCAACCATAAAAATGGTTTCATGACTAGAATTAAATATGGTAAAAGAAATTGAAAACCTGTTGTCCTTGAATGTGATAAATTAACACATCTCGGATGGTGTTTTCATTTCTAATATAATGGAAGGATAAAAGAAAGATAATGATTAATTATTCCATTATCATAACAACATTCTTGTAAATTTAAGTTATTGTAGAAATCATTACATTTGGATGAAAGTAGGTGATGAAATAAAAATAAAAGAATGGAACTTAAAAGAAAATAAAATGAATGAAAAGAGGAATTTACCTCTTGAATATATCTTCTTTGAGAACCTCTTTAAGTGAGAGTATTTGGTCTTTTCAAGAGACCAAGGGCTGATGGAAGTGGGACAGGGGATTAAAGAGGTATTTGAGCATAATTTGGACTAAGAACAGGGCTTGAGATGAGTGAAGAGAAGAGGGGTGGGGGATGTTTTTATAGTGGAGGACAAGAGGGGTTTCCCATTATTTTAATAGGTAGTTTAACATATTTTCTCAAGACTATGAAAAGTATTGATTCTTGTGACCAAAAATAGTAACTTGAGAATGCCAGTTCGAACTAATGGCCATTAACATCATCCATGACTTGAATGATGCATTAATTAATTTATTTAGTATTTATTGTAAAGACCTTGAATTTCCATGTAAAATTTATTTTAATTAAATGGGAATTTTAGGAGTCTGTGAAAATTGACAGAGAGTGATTCCGAGACCTGATGTGCCCGGAATGAATTTCTGAACTTTTTTTCAGGTAAGTTCAGCTAACGTATGAGCGGGTTTTTGTAACATTTGAACCGATGCTCGGAATTGAAATCTGAGGAAACTGTTGAACTCGCACTGTTAGTTTTCGCTTAAGGGGACCTTTACATCAACCGTAGTAGGTTGAGGGTGAAAGATAGAATTTGAGTTTTTCGTGAAAGAATAAAATAAAATAAAATCTTGTAACATTTTATTTTCTTTGGAACTCCCATTTGGATGTTGAGAGTTGGAGACCACCATAACTAAACCTCCCATGTGAGGTTATGGAGGTGGGGACCACCAGAACTAACCTCGCATTTTGGGTTATGGTGGTGGGGACCACCTGAGACTAAAACTCCCTTGAACTTACCTCTTAATGGGGAGAAAACTCTTGATCTTCTTCCATTTTAATTGTGCCACCCCCTCTTAATTAATTATACCAACTCACCAATTAATTAATTAAGCCAATTTGAAATCATGGAAACAAAAATAAAGATAACTTGTTCTATTATGTGGGATACTTTTCATTTTGGTGGAATTGAGAGGAAAGGGTTGGGAAGAGGAGAACTTGGAAGAACACATCCTCCAATGAAGATCTCCTCCATTGAAGAACGTCGACGCACGACTTTGACTTCTTCCTCGGCACATCCTCCAATGGTGTACATCTTCAACAATGAAGAACCACCTCCATCGAAGAGCATTTATCCGATGAACAAGCTCAGGATCAGAGGCATGTGGTGGGCGCGATGAACGTCGACAACTTCGACTTCTCTCATCAACATCAACAAACAAATGAGGTTGGGGTTGTTATTGAATTCATGAAATTGCTCGATTAAATTCCTCATTCTTGGAAATCATGGTGAACGCAGATCAACCAAAATGAGTTGATCCATGATTCGTATGAAATTGTAGAGTTTGACGTTCTTGATTTATGATTTTGTTGAGGCGCTTGCTATAGCCCTAACGTGGAGGGTGTGGGACAAACAAACATGGCCCGACCATTACGGCATTCTTCTTTATTGGCGTGTTCTTCATGATGGTGACGACGACCGGTGTCGGAATTTGGCCCTGATGGAACTCGAGAATTGCGGTCGGCACCACCGTCGGCCGCGACGAAGGTGACGGCGCAACTGCGCCACCCCGCGACCTCCATCATCCGCAGCCACCATGGCCTCCGCCACCCGCGGCCCACGTCACCCCGCGGCCTCTGCCGCTGGCAGACTCGTCATCCCGCGACCTCGCGCCGCACGCGGCTTCGCGCCGCCCGTGGCCTCGTCAGCCCGTGGCTTTGTGCCACTCTGCTGCCATCGCTGCCCCAATCCATTCGGACGCCAGGCCGGGCCCTTTGGTATACCCCACTAGAGATTTGGAAAATGTTGAGAAATGGTCGGGTTAGATCCAGCATGAATCCAACCGGACCCTTGGGACTAAAAGGATAATAACTTACAGACCGGGCGTCTGATTGACGCATAGTCTGTTGCATTGAGACCCCTATGACGTGGTAGTCCTTTGTGATATTGCTTTGAGGGACTTCATGGTAGTTGGATTATCGAACAGTGTATTGTGGAGTGGAACCTCCCGGAGACAAGCGAGTATAGTGTGGGAACCCTGTAGCGCTGTGACGTGAAGAATGAAGAGCGATCCTATGTGGGTCCGCACCAAGAGATCATGGGTGGGTCAACACCGAGCGATCCTGTGTGGGTTAGAACCTAGATATCCTGTGTGGGTCAGCACCAAGCGATCCTATGTGGGTCAGCAACAGAGCCTCTTAACAGAATAAGATGATTCAGTAGTAACATCTAATCATCTCTACTACTGTACTTAAGTTATACTTGGTGTGAGCTGAGTTCGTACCTGTGTGGTACTTTCCTTTGTGGTAATACCTTGGTGATATTATTATGTGTGGAATACCTTTGTGTTACTTACCTTCGTGGTATTCCTTCCTTTGTGGAACAGTTGAGCTTTGGGCTTTGGAGTTGGACTCTGTGTTTTCTTATGATTGAGATGGGTTTACTTGATAACCTAGGTATATGTATGAGAATATACCTAAGTAGGTTTTTCAGTTGATTTCATGACTTGTGGTTTATCCTTGGTGGATTTTGTGAGACGTTGAGGGTCTCAGGGTCCCTTCTGAGTATTGTTATACTCACCCCGGCATAGGCTACGCCCACACTTCGTTGTGTTTGGTGCAGGCGATGGACAACGTTGACTGAGGACGAGAGTACTAGAACTGGAGGTAGCTCGGAGGTGGATGTTATATGAGGCGAACCGCAGAGATGGTCGTTCGTGAGTTGTACCTGCCCTTCAGGTAGGATTCATGGTGGACGATCCAAGAGATGCTTTTCACCTATCAATTGTCTTGTACTTTCCAGTTTTCTTTGTACTTTCCATTTGGTCTTGTATTCTGGCCCCTTTTACGTACTATACTCACTCTGTTTACTTTTTAGTTTACTTGAGTTCGTATCTTGATGTGTGCTTGGTTGTGTGTGCTTATAGGTTATAAAAGAAATGCCTTCCCAGTTTTAGGGAATACGCCTTCGGTGCTTGTCACCAACCCCTATCCTATGGAAGGTGGGCTTGCAGTAGCCACAGAACGGTCCCTAGGGGATGGTTAGTAACACCTCGAGATTTCATAGTATGTTATTTCTTCAAAGTAATTCAATAACTTGCGCTACACGCAACACCGAGTTCGAGCGTAACACGAATTACTAAACTAACTGTTCAAAAGCAGTTATGAATAGTATTAACTGAATTTTTAATTTTATATAATATATAAATTTTAGAATCCATATTCTGTGTTTCTTAGACATAATATAAGAACAAATACATTTTTTTAGATAAAAGAAGTATTTTCCAAAAAATGTAATTTTACCGCCTTTTAATGACGAAACCTTTTTAAAACCAATATTTGACACTTTTATATATTCAATTTAATGAAATTAAATTACTCTTTATAATGGGGATATAAAAATTTAGTTTGGATAAATTTTTGGAATTTTTCTGTTAAATTTCATATTTTGATAAATAGTGAAATACTAAATTTTAATTAAAAAAAACTTTTTTAATCGAAATAATTTATAGTATTAAATTATAATTTTGAGTGTTTTTAATGTTTAATTAGATTATATTTTTACCATTTAATCCAATTTTTGTCATTGGATGTAATTTCACATTTAAACTGGAGATAAAAAAGTGTCAATCTTTTGATAATTATTATTTCATAAAAACACGCTTTTTGTTTTGACAGCGGGAATTAATTTTAAATTAATTTCTGCCACTTCTGTGGTTGGAATTTGGAAAAATGGATTAAATATTTGGAATCATTAGGTCCAAATTGTGTAAATTAGTAAATTTTATTTTTATACATTTTAAATATTTACTTCAGAAAATATTTTATTTACCATGATTAAAAGGTAAATATAGTAAATAAGGGTAAAATATAATATTATAATAATCTTAAATTACCCTAACATGTGTCCTAATCCTATTGAATAATACATATCCGTCCATGGGAATCCTTGGGTTGAATTTGGGACCCTCTGAAGCCACATGGGAGTAATAATGACACTTTATATTTATTAATTTTAAGTAAAGACAAAAATGACACAAAAAAATATTTTTTATTGAATAAATTTTTATATGAGGTTGTATAATTGATCTATTCGACTATAAATATTAATTATAAATATGAAAATATTTCCTACATAATGGTATTTTATTTAAAAAATTTAGACATTAAATAGTAAATTTTATTTATGACACAATGATGATGCAGTAATTACATTATTAATGAAAGAATCAAATAAATTGTATTATAAATATTAAAATAAATATAATTTCAAAGTTTTTATGACATAAACTAATTTTATAGGTGAATATGACATATTAAGGTTGATTTAATGAATTCTTTTCGAAGTAATAATGCTGTTATGACTTTAACAAAACTAAATTATTAAATAATGTCAAAATTGACATAATTGAGTTTTTAAAACAAATACTATATTATTGGTTGATATAATATTCCTTAAAGTCTAACGTTCAGTAAAAAGACCTATATAATATTATATGTGTAATTAATAAACCTTTTAGGGTTATCTTAAAGTTTATGGTATGTTTATTAACCATATAATATAAAAATACAAAAAGACATGGTAAAAGTCAAACTATTTAACTAAGAGTTAATTCTAAAAGATAAGGTTAATATTGTGACCCAAACCTATCTAAAACCTATTGGTTTAGAAGATTTCGTCTCATACCCACCATATCCTACAAATAAATCATTTTGGAGCCATTATAAACTGAAAATTACTTTATTATAAAATAATATTTCAAGCTTTTCCTAAAGTGACCTTCACTTTCTTATAAAAGGGAACTTCCCCTTCTCTTAATTTTACACCTCCAAATCCTTTTGGTTCAGCCAAACCCTACCCAAATATCCTCTAAACTATCCTATATTCATCCTAGAGGCCTTGCTTTGGTCAGAAAGCCTTCCTAAGGATCCCTTTTGATCAAATCAAGAGGAAGAACCCGTAGAATATGTAATAATTTCACCACCCTCTTTCAAGTTCTTTTCTTCTTCCAATTACTCTTTCTTTGTTATTACCATACCAAAATAATAACTCCAGTACCTTATATATATACTATGATGTTATTATAAATATGGCATATCCATATTCATTATTCTATCCATCCTATGAATGATAATGTCACCATGCATGCATACGTACGACTTACCGTCTCCACGACGTGGTGTAATTTGTCATTCAACACTATGTTATTGGATGGATATAATGATGAGTAATATGTATATAAGTAATTAAAAAAAGAAGCTAATGTCTCTGTAAAATTAAAATATCATCCAATTCCACACCTTTAAGGAAATGATATTGTCGCTCGTGCGTACGTACGGATTACCGTCTCCACGACGCGATGAGATTCATTTCCACGTTCACCATTCATCGATGACTATAAAAATATATATATTTAATAAGTATTTAATATCTGACATAATAATGTTAATGGATATATATATATATATATATATTTATATATATATGTGTGTGTATTTATTTACTTACATATATCTTATTCACTTACTTCAGTTCAATACGATATGAAAATAGAAACAACGTTTATGCGTACGTACGTCCAACCATCTCCATAAACGGTGTTTTCCATTTCATATATCTATCTATTATAAATATTTATATTCTAAATATATTTGATATATAAATCAAGGTTTATATTCTGGAAGTATTTAAATAATTATCTAAATTATACGATCAAGAATAACAAGTTAAAACATGTACGATAAAGAAATCGATTATTACCGGAAATGTTAAGTTAACAAGGAAATATTTTTTAAATGGGTAGTATAAAGACATAAATGAATAAATTATGATATAATAAATATGAATATGGTTCTGGTATAATATTATAACATACTATGGTCGTTATATAAAAGTTTAGACGTACCCTCGACCAAAGTAAAGTGCAAGGTAAGTGTTATTTCTTCAATCTCATTATTTACCCGAGATTTTTCATGTGTAAGTATTTTAAGGGACATACTTATCATCAATACAAATATTTTATAAAAATGTTTTCACAAGGAATATTTTAAGGTTTTATGGGAGGATCTATTTAACTAGATCATCATTTTAAATGTTTTAAAGATTTATCTTTCTAAACCCTTTTAATTAATGTCCATGTTTTCAAAATGATTTTAAGGAATTATTTATATGGACATTAATGTTTTAAAATGATAATTCTTTTCAAAAGTTTCAAAGTGTTATGGAACAATTTGATTCAAAAATCTCTTTTAAATAAATTCCTTTATAAATTGTGATAATTTTAAACGATTTCATGAAAATGTGGTATTTCTCTCTATGCATTTTACTGATCATTTTCATCTATGTCAACATCCTTTGATGGATTTAAAAATTGTTTGAAGTTGATTTATTATGATAAAAATATTCCATATTGTATTGAAGGTTTTGTGATTTGTTTGACTGTGGATGTGTTATTTTTATACCATTCATGGTTTATGGATAAATTATTGACATTTCGTATGTTAGTTTTAATACGAATGTTTATGTTATATTTTAACCTTTTTCTTATGATGAATGTATTGGAATAGTATGTTCCAGGTTGGGGACCAGTAAAAGTAAGCCCTCCGGGTTGGGGTCTGGTTACAGTAGGCCCTCCGAGTTGGAGTCTAGTTACAGAGTCTCTCCTGGTTGGAGTCCGGTTATAGAGGCTCTGTGGGATGGAGTCCAGTTACAGAGGCTCTCCAAGTTGGGGTACAGTTACAATTTGCTCCTAGGTCCTAACACGAGGCCTTAACACATAAATTAAACTTCGGTACTATACATTACCTCATTATGAAATTAGTTATTACATGTGATTATTTGACTAGTAGAATATTCATGTGCATGTTTATATGGTAATGTTTAATTTATTTTTTCCAAATTATGTTCCAGTTTAGGTTTGAAAGGATGTTGTTTTTATTACACATCGTGCCTTAAATGTTTATAGATTCTGCTAAATTATTTACCCTTACTGAGCATCTGAGCTCACCCCTTTCTTATGTTTTATTTTCCTAGGATATGAAGATTTTAGTTATGAGTGACTTGCAAACATAATCTATGAGGCTTGGATGTTTCTAATGGAATAAATTAGTGTTGTTTTTACTTTCAAGTTGTAATGTTTAACTTCATGTATGTAATCTATTTTCCAAGACTACTAAACTGATCGGTCCTTCAGGACTTGATTTCTTATATCAATCCAATGTTATGTAATAATGCAATGAATCTGGGTAACTAGGGTCAGGGCGCTAAAGTTGGTATTAGAGGAAGTTTATTACAAACCATTGAACCTATATTTAGAAAAAATATGATTAGAGCACATTACCCTAAGATAGATTTTGAGGATTAGTATAGAAGAACTTCCTAGAATTTTGGTTATTTAGAGATTTTGTGAGTTTTCTGAGCAGTACATCCATGTATGGATATGATCAGGTAGAGGCAGCTCTGGAACAGATGTACCTAAGGGTAAAACCTGAAAACACTTTGAGCTAGACTCGAACGGGAACTGATGTATGACAACAGACATTGTTTCACTCTTAGTTACAAAACTCCTGGGGGATATTCTTAAGATAATTCAAATTTTCATTAAAATTCATTATGAAGGATTTAAGAATAAATAATTCCTCAAAGAAAACATTTTATGATTGTAGATTATACGCATAATATTTTCAATTTATGTTAGGTATTTTACATGTTTGGAATTACACATTTTGATTCATAAACTAACCTAGTGTATTCCATTGTTTCGAATTGGTGCCTAGTAGAAGGAATGAGAATTCTATCAATACGCATGATCAAAAGATTAAGAAGGATAATATATTTCATGGTATTAATCCAACATTTAGAAAAGAAATAGTCTCCCACGTATTATCATCCTATGAAGAAATAGTATCATGTGTTAATAAGGTAAGTGAAAAATTATCTGAGTCTTATGGCTTTAAAGGGAATTCAGAGAAGAAAGGGATGGTAGAAAGAAATATGGATGAATAGAATATGGGAAAGAAGGATTTTCCGATATGTGAAAACCGTGGAAAGAATCACCTTGATAAATGCTTGAAGGAATGGGAGTCTGTTACAAATGTGGAATAAAAGGTCACCAAGCTCGTGATTGTAAGGGAAAGAAAGAGTATTTCACTATTGAATACTAAAATTGTAGAGAAATGGGGTATTATGCAAATTCATGTCCTAAGCACCAAGGAAACTTACCTCAGAAAAGGCCAAGGGAGCAAGGTTAAGCTTATGTTGTTACTACAGTTGAAGTGGAATAATTAATGTATTTGTGTTTTTGGATTCAAGAATTATATTCTGGTTATAAGAATAATGTTATATATATAAGGATTGTACTAAAGTAGTTTTTGTTTTTATTAAGGTTTTAATATGATGAAGGTATTCATATTTTCAGTATGTGACAATAAGAGAATCTTTACTTTGTCTGAGGAATCTGATGTTACAGTTTATTTTGGAATTTAGAGACCTTTTAAAGAGAGTCTGGATAGAGGTATTTTGGAGGTTGGAATAGATTAAGTTGAACTTTGGATAGTATTTTTTAAGTTTAAAACATTTATTATAATTATTTTTGGAATATATTATAATACTATAGTTTTAGGAAAAGGAAAACCTGCAGGTCGGGCGATAACCCGTCACGTCAGACAAAGCTACAGGAATTGAACCCACAAGCATAGTGCGACAAGCCTTTATTACATACCACTAGCCTACAAGAAGTCCCTAGTTATTAAAAAATAGATTTTTTTTCATTTAAATGGTATGTGTTAATATTTGTAACCTTATACGATTAGGATAAGAATTATATTTTTGAGTTCTATTATCATTTGGAGTGAAAGATGAGTTTGTGGTAGAAATTAGTTGAAGGATGAAACTTTACTTTTCAAGTATATATATATATATATATTTCTCTTATTCTATGAATAAATTAATTCTTAAACTTTAGGGAAGGGATATTAAAACAAAAAATGTGTTATCTTAATACCGTATGTTTTGTTGAAGTGATGATATTAATAATCATCATAGATCGATGACTTTGAGGCCCTCAAGTGTACACTTGTTTGTCATTGATGACCTCAATCACTCCCTATAAATATTTACATTTTCCCTCCAATTATATGTTTGTAAATTCCACCAATGTTCTCCTATTTGAGATCATAATTTTGTGGTGACCTTTTCATTTATCTTTCGTCTTATTAAGTCTAAATTTTATTAACCCTATTTCCAATGTGGGTTTTCCAAAAATGTATTTTCTATTTTCAACCTTTTATTTTCAAAAAACAATTTCAAATTGCAAGGATGGAATTTATTGAATAAGGGGAGAATTTAACACCCCAATATTTCATAGTACATTATTTCTTCAAAGTAATTCAATAACTTGCGCTACACGCAACACCGAGTTCGAGCGTAACACAATTTACTAAAATAGCCATTCAAAAAGAAGTTATGAATAGTTTTAACTGAATTTTAAATTTTATGTAATATATAAAATTTTAGAATCCATATTCTTCTTTTCTTAGACATAATATAAGAACAAATTCTTTTTTAAGAAAAAATAAGTATTTTTCAAAAAATGCAATTTTACCGCCATTTAATGGTGAACCCTTTTTAAAACCAATATTTGACACTTTTATATATTCAATTTAAGGAAATTAAATTATTCTTTATAATAGGGATATAAAAATTTAGTTTGGATAAATTTTTGGAATTTTTCTGATAACTTTCATATTTTGATGAATAGTGAAAAATACTAAATTTTAATTAAAAACAACTTTTTTAATCAAAATAATTTATAGTATCAAATTATAATTTTTGGTGGTTTTAAAGTATAATTAGGTTATATTTTTACCATTTAATCTAATTTTGGTCATTGGATGTAATTCCACATTTGAACTGGACATAAACAAGTGTCAATCTTTTGATAGTTATTATTTCATAAAAACACTCTTTTTGTTTTGACAACGGGAAATAATTTTAAATTAATTTCTACCAATTATGTGTTTTGAATTTATAAAAATGGATTCCATATTAGGAATAAATAGGTAAATTTTTTTGTAAATAGGTAACTTTTATTTTTAGACATTTTAAATATTTACTTCAGTAAATATTTTATTTACCATGATTAAAGGTAAATGTAGTAAATAAGGGTAAAATGTAATATTATAATAATATTAAATTACCCTAACATGTGTCCTAATCATATTTTATGATACATATCCGACCATGGTCATCCTTGGGTCGAATTTGAGACCCCATGGAGCCACATGCGAGTAATAATGACACTTTATATTAATTAATTTAAAGTAAAGACAAAAATGACGTAAGCAAATATCTTTCAGTGAATAAATTTTTTATGAGGTTATATAATTGATCTATTTAAATATAAATATTCATTATAAATCTAGAAATATTTCCTATATAATGATATTTTATTTATAATTTTTAGACATTAAATAATTAAATTTATTTATGACACAATGATGATGCAGTAATTACCTTATTGATGAAAGAATCAAATAAATTGTATTATAAATATTAAAATAAATATAATTTCAATGTTTTTATGACATACAAGAATTTTATAGGCGAATATTACATATTAATGTTGATTTAATGAATTTTTTTCGAAGTAATAATACTGTTATTACTTTAACAAAAATAAATTATTAAATAATGTCAAAATTTACATAATTGAGTTTTTAAAACAAATACTATATTATTGGTTAATAATATTCCTAAAAGTATAAGGTTCTACCAATGGGCCTATATAATATTATATGTTTCATGAATGAACCTATTGGGGTCCTCTTGGAAGTTTAAGGTGTTTTTATTAACCATATAATATAAAAATACAAAGAGACATGGTAAAAGTCAAACTATTTAACTATGAGTTAAATCTAAAAGATAAGGTTAATATTATGACCCAACCTATCTAAAACCTATTTGTTGAGAGTATTTCGACCCATCCCCACCTTATCCTATAAATAAATTATTTTGGAGCCATTAGAAACCGAAAATTACTTTATTATAAAATAATATTTCAAGCTTTTCCTAAAGTGACCTTCACCTCTCTTATAAAAGGGTACTTCCCCTTCTCTTATTTTCACACCTCCAAATCCTTTTGGTTTGGACAAACCCTACCAAAATATCATCTAAACTATCATCCCTCCATCCTAGAGGCCTTCCTTTGGTCAGAAAACTATCCTAAGGAGCCCTTTTGATCAAATCAAGAGGAAGAACCCGTAAAATAGGTAATAATTTCACCACCCTCTTTCAAGTTCTTTTCTTCTACCACATACTCTTGCTTTGTTATTACCATACCAAAATAATAAATCCAGTACCTTATATATATACTATAATGTTATTATAATTATGGCATATCTATATTCATTATTCCATTCGTCCTATGAATGATAATTTAACCATGCGTGCGTACGTAAGGCTTACCGTCTCCACGCCGTGGTGTAATTTGTTATTCAACACTATGTTATTGGATGGATATAATGATGAGTAATATGTATATAAATAATGAAAATATCATGCTAATTTCTCTGTAAAATTAATATACCATCCAATTCCACACTTTCAAAGAAATGGTATTGTCACTCGTGCGTACGTACGGATTACTGTCTCCACGAAGCGATGATATTCATTTCCATGTTCACCATTCATCGATGATTATAAAAATATATATATATTTTATAAGTAGGTAATATATGAAATAATAATGCTACTAGAGATATATATATTTATTTATGTACTTAAATATATCTTATTCACTTACTTCAGTTCAATACGATATGAAAATAGAAACAACATTTTGCGTACGTATGGCCTACCATCTCCATAAATGGTGTTTTCCATTTCATATATATATATATATATATCTATTATAAATATTTATATTATAAATATATATTATATATAAATAAAGGTTTATATTATTTAAGTATTTAAATCATGATCTAAATGATACAATCAAGAATAACAAGTTAAAACATGTACAATAAAGAAATCGATTATTACCCGAAATGTTAAGTTAACATGGAAATCATTATTAAATGGGTAATTTAAAGTCCTAAATGAATCATGTATGATATAATAAATATGAATATGGTTCTGGTATAATTTAATAACATACTATGTTTATTATACTGGAGGTTAGATGTACCCTCAACCAAAGGAAAGTGCAAGGTCAGGGTTATTTCTTCATTCTCATATTTTACCTGAGATTGTTCATGTGTAAGTATTTTCTGGGACATTCTTATCATTGATACCAATATTTCATAAAAATGTTTTCAAAAGGAATATTTTAAGGTTTTATGGGAGGATATATTTAACTAGATCATCATTTTAAATGATTTAATGATTTATCTTTCTAAACCCTTTTAATTAATGTCCATGTTTTCAAAATGATTTTAAGGATTTATTTATATGGACATGAATGTTTTGAAATGATAATTATTTTCAAAAGTTTCAAATTGGTATGGGACACTTTGATTAAAAAATCTCTTTTAAATGAATTCCTTTATAAATTGTGATAATTTTAAAGGATTTCACGAAAAAGGGGTATTTCTCTCTAAGAATTTTACTGATCATTTTCATCAATGTCAACATCTTTTGATGGATTTAAAACTTTTCTGAAGTTGATTTATTATTATAAAAATCATCCATATTGTATTGAAGGTTTTGTGATATATTTGACTGTGTATTTTTTATTTTTATACCATTCATGGTTTATGGATAAATTATTGACATTTCATATGCTAGTTTTAATACGAATGTTTATGTTATATTTCAACATTTTCATATGATCAATGTATTGGAATAGTATGTTTCGGGTTGGGGACCCGTAAAAGTAATCCCTCTGGGTTGGGGTCCGGTTACAGCAGGCCCTCTAGGTTAGATTCCGGTTACAGAGGCTCTCCGGGTTGGAGTCTGGTTACAGAGGCTCTTTGGGATGGAGTCCGATAACAGAGGCTCTCCAGGTTGGGGTCCGGTTACAGTTAGCCCCTAGGTCTTGGCACGAGGCCTTGACACAGAAATTAAACTTTGATAATATACATTCCCTCATTATGAAATTATTTATTACATGTGATTATTTGACTAGTATAATATTCATGTTCATGTTTATATGGTAATGTTTGATTTATTTTTTCCATATTATGTTCGAGTTTATGTTTGAAAGCCTGTTGTTTTTTTACACATCTTGAATTTAATGTTTATAGATTCCGATAAATTATTTACCCTTACTGAGCATCTGATCTCACCCCTTTCTTATTTTTTATTTTCCCAGGATATGAAGAAGTTAGTTATGAGTGACTTGCAAGCATAATCTACAAGGATTTGATGTTTCTAATGGAATAAATTAGTGTTGTTTTTATTTTCAAGTTGTAATATTTAAATTCATGTATGTAATCTATTTTCCAAGACTACTAAAATGATTGGTCCTTCAGGACATGATTCCTTGTATGAATTCAATGTTATGTAATAATGCACCGACTCTGGGTAACTAGGGTCGGGGTGTTACACGGGTCGTGACAAATTGGTATCAGAGGATTCGGTTCTACCATAGAACATAGGACTCTGATCTTTCATTATAATGGAAATAGTGTTAAGTGTAGTGAGTGTGGTTATCAGTTTAGGGAATCCAGTGTTGGTGCTGTGGTCGACGTATCCATACACCAAGACCCTGACTTATGATTTCCGACTCAGTGCACGAAAACACTGATTGTGTGTGTGTTTTGAAGAGTTTTCTTTAGAATCTCATTTTTTCACCTCACCAGGTATAACTTATAGACCGTGGCGTACATGTTTCTTTTCAGGATGCCTCCACGTAGATATCTAGATAGGGTTCCAAGAGTAGTATGCACTGATAGCCCACTGAGCGATGAGGCCTCGGTGCGGGGCTCCTTTCCAGTAGAGGCACCGGTGGAGGCACCAGCGGTACCATTACCCGTCGGGACACTAATGCCACCAATCCTTGCAGTAGAGTATGCATGCCGCTTGAGCGCATTGCACGAGTTCCAACACCAGAGGCCACCCAGGTTCAGGGGAGAGACGGACCCACAGGCGGCTGAGGATTGGCTGGAGGCTGTGGTGAGATTATTTTGACTGGTAGGGACACAAGCTGATCTCATGGTGATCCTTTCCCCCATCCTTCTATAGGTAGCAGTAGGAAGATGGTGGACCTTGATGTTCCAAGTTCACGATGAGGTGACGCTTCTCTGGGCAGACTTTGAGAGCCTATTTCAGGAAGAGTTTTTCCCAATGACTCTTCGTGCAGTGCACATACAGAGCTTTATCATCTGTAGCAGGGCATCATGACTGTAGATCAGTACTCAACGAGGTTCCCTAACCTCTCGTGCTACTCCACTGATATGGTGCGGGACCCATTATGTAGGGCCCGGACCTTCGACCAGGGACTCAGGAGGAAGATCAGGGCTTTGATGAATTCTCTTAGCATCCCGATGTAGGCGGGGGTGTTAGAGAGAGCCCCCCTAGTGGAGAGTTTTCTTGCCGAGCAGTCACCAGCAGAAAGATCCACCACTGAACATCACGTAGCATAGTCTTCTATAGCTGTAAGTAGACGGATGTCTTAAGGGTCCAAGAAGACCAGAACAACAGGTGGACGACTGCAGGATTTAGGGTCGGTTGTGTGGGTCACCCGAGGCAGAGCTAGTCATGCCAGGAGCGGGCTGTGTTAAGTATGCGGTAGGCAGGGTCACATGGCTTGTGACAGTCTAACTTGCTGTACGGATGATCAGAATATGGTCTAAGGACTGCCCAAGAAGAGACAAAGATTCAACCAAAGAGGTCCACAAGGAGAAGGTGGACATGGCAGAGGAGTTGGTTGTGTAGCTGACGGTGGGCAATGATTTGAGATGTTACCGCCACCACCACCAGGTGGTCTACCCAGACCACAGGGAGTCTGAGGAAAGGGGCGAGCTTAGCTCCAGGCAGCCGAGGCCTATGATCATAGTGCTCTGGAGATGATACGAGGTATGATCTATGTCTACTCCACCTTAGCTGC
Source organism: Viscum album (assembly GCA_963277665.1). Lineage (NCBI taxonomy): Eukaryota > Viridiplantae > Streptophyta > Magnoliopsida > Santalales > Viscaceae > Viscum > Viscum album. The sequence continues at coordinate 1,444,098,056 of OY728145.1, read as the reverse complement.
AGTACTTATAGACACATGTGTCAGTCATTATTTTATTTCCACTACCCTTGTTCGGAGCTCAGAGATTCTGATGGAGTCGTTGGCTCAATCCTCACGGATAGATACTCATATGGGAGTGGATTTGATGATTACACACTTGTTCCTGAAGTGCAATATTACTCTAAGTGGTGAGAGATTTGGCTGGGATCTCCTAGTAGCGGTGTTGAGGCCTTACGACATCATCATGGGTATGAACTGGTTATCTACATTCCATGCTCAGATTGACTATATTAGGCACAAATTGCGGTGTGTCCGCACGGATGGGACTAGGTTTACCTTCACTAGAGAGAAAGGGACCTTTGTAGCACAGGATGGACTTACCCAGAGGAGAGTGCAGCCGATCACTCATCAGTTGGCTAGCCTTACCCTTGAAGTAGTTGATGTGGAGAGTTCAGGTTATCTTTTAGTGGTGGACTAGTACATGGATGTTTTCCCTGACGATGTTCTGGGCTTACCTCTTCGTAGAGAGGTGGACTTTTACATTGACTTATACCCCAGGATGGCACTGATATCTACACCAGTGTATTGGATGGCACCCGCAGAGCTTTGTGAGTTGTGGGTACACCAAGAGGACTTACAGGGGAAGGGATTCATACGACCTAGTTTTTCCCCTTGGGCATCCCCAATTTTGTTCGCCAAGATGGTGGATGGGAGCTTGAGGATTTGTTTTGACTATCGGTGCCTGAACCAGGTGACCATAAAGATTAAGTACCCACTTCCAAGGATTGATGACCTCTTTGATCTGCTGAAGGGAGCCCAATGGTTCTCGAAGATAGACCTCAGATCAGGCTATCACCAGCTCAGAGTACGAGATGAGGATGTGAAAAATACGACTTTCAGATGTCGGTACGCCCACTACGAGTTCTTGGTTATTCCATTTGGAATAACCAACACTCCAGAAGTATTCATGGGACTCATGAACAGGATATTTCCTCCATACCTTGATCACTTTTTGGTGGTCTTCATTGATGACATTCCTATCTACTCAACTACTGATGAGGAGCATGCCTATCATTTGTAGGTAGTACTGGACACACTCTGAGAGAACCATCTTTATGGTAAGCTCTTGAAGTGCCAGTTCTGGATCCGAGAGGTTCACTTTCTTGGAAATTTCATATTGGAGGCTAGAGTTGCAGTGGATCCAGTGAAGATTGAGGTAGTACTTTCTTGGGAGCCACCCATGAGTGTGACGGAGGTACGAAGTTTCCTGGGATTGGTCGGATACTACCGGAGAATTGTGCCAGATTTATTCACATTTGCAGCACCACTTTCAGCGCTGATGAAGAATGGGCAACCCTTCGTGTGGTTGGAGAGATGCCAGTGGAGTTTTCAGGTGATGAGGCGGAGGATGACTAGTTCCCCCATTTTAAGGCTACCAGAGGAGGGCGTAGGGTACGTAGTCTACTACGACGCATCAGGGACCGGACATGGATGTGTCCTGATGAAGGAGAGAGTAGTGATCACATATGGTTCTTGGCATCTAAGATAGCATGAGAAGAACTACGCTACCCATGACCTGGAGTTAGCCGTAGTGGTCTTCTCCTTGAATATGTGGTGAAATTACTTGATGGGCGAGCATTTTATAGTGTACTCAGATCACAAGAGTTTCAGGTATATCTTCTCTCAGAAGGACCTGAACTTGAGACAACGACCTTGGATTGAGTTCCTCTAAGACTATGACTTCGAGATAGTCTATACTCATGGGAAGGGAAACGTTGTAGCAGATTCAATTAGTTGGAGATCTGGTATACAGCTGTTAGGTGAGGCGACGGAGCAGTTTGCCGATTTGGAGATATCCTTCATGGAACGCGATGGAGCAGCTTTCCTTCATAATTTTACAGTCACTCCCCCACTCCTTTAGTGAGTCAGGGAGTCGCAGTGTGGGGACACTGACTACGAGACTCAATGTGCTCAGATATCCATAGGACAGCCACCTGATAGATTTTTTAAAGGTGGGGAGTATGTCATCTTCTTTAGAGGATGTACCAAGGTACCGGTGTCACTTCAGGAGGAAGTGTTGAGGGAGTTCCACACATCCCCTCTAGCGGTAAATCTAGGAGTGGAGAAGATGTACCAGGATCTCCAACGACAACACAAGTGGCCGAGAATGAAGAAATAAGTAGTAGAGTTTGTTTCTCAGTGCCTCACTTGTCAGCAAGTGAAGGTGGAGCATCAAGTACCAGCAGGATTGGTTCAGCCTTTGGAGGTCCCAGAGTGAAAGTGGGATGAGATATCCATGGACTTTGTGACAGAACTTCCATGTACATCTGGGGGTCATGATTCTATCTGGGTGATTATCGACCGACTCACTAAATCGGCTCACTTCCTACCGATCAGAGAGAAGGGTTCAGTAGAGAGATTGAAATGCCTCTATGTGCAAGATATTGTGTGGATACATGTAGTACCATTGAAGATTCTCTCCAATCATGATGCACGTTTTACTTCCTGGATATGGAAGGTTTTGGAGGAGGATTTCAAGATGTAGCTTCATTTGAGCTTTTCCTTCCATCCGCAGATGGATGGACAGACTGAGAAGACCATTCTGACCCTCGAGGACATGCTATGTTCTTGTGTCCTTGACTTCGGTCATAGCTGGGAGGATCACTTTCTTTTGGTGGAGTTTGCATACAACAATAGCTATCACTCCAGCATTGGGATGGAACCTTTTGAGACATTGTACAGGTGACCTTGCAGATCACCTTTATGCCGGACTGACCCAGGGGAGTCAGCACTAGTGGGACCAGAGATGGTACGGGCCACCATAGAGAAGTGTAGATCATCCAAGAGTGGATGAAGACTGCATAGAGTAGGAAAAAGTCTTATGCCGACAGGAGACATAGACCTCTGGAGTTCGAGTATGGAAACCACATCTTTCTATAAGTCTCACCTCGACGAGGATTACAGAGATTTGGCCGAGGCGGCAGGTTATCTCCAAGGTTCATCAGACCTTTTGAGATCCTCCGCAGAGTTGGAGAGGTGGGTTACCGCTTAGCTCTTCCACCTCAGTTACACCGGGTACATGACATCTTCCACGTATCCTAGATTAGGAGATACATGCACGACCATTCTCACATCATCGACCACGATGAGCTGGGCTTTGATGATGGGGAGACTTTTACAAAGGTTGCAGTAGAGATTGAGGATCGACATGAGCGGGTCCTTCATGGGTGGTCGATACCTTTGGTGCACATTCGTTGGAAGAACGAGAACCTCCAGGAGAGCACATAGGAGCGGGAGGCTCAGATTCATACTTAGTACCCCCAGTTGTTCCCTTAGTTTGAGTTTTGGATTACAGGGATGCAAATCCCTGAGGTGAGGAGAATGTAAAGACCCAGAATTTCAATGTATTTTTTTAATTAAATTGGAATTTTATGAGCCTGTGAAAATTAACGGCGGGTGATTCCGAGGCTTGGTGTTCCTGGAATGAATTTCTGAACTTTTTTTCAGGTACGTTCAATTAACATATGAGCGGGTTTTTGTAAATTTTGAAACAGTGATCGGAATTGAAATTCGAGGACACCATTGAACTCGCAAAACTAGTTTTCAATTAAGGGGACTTTCACCTCGACCGCAGTAGGTCGAGGGTGAAAGATATAATTTGGGGTTTTTGTGAAATAATAAAATAAAATAAAATTGTGTAACATTTTATTTTCTTTGGAACTCCCATGTGGATGTTTAGAGGTGAGGACCGCCAGAACTAAACCTCCCATGTGAGTTTATGGAGGTAGGGACCACCAGAACTAACCTCCCATGTGAGTTATGGTGGTGGGGACCACCCATGACTAAAACCCCCTTGAACTTCCATCTTAATGGAGAGAAAACTCTTGATATTCCCCCACTTTAATTGTGCCACCCCCCTTAATTAATTAGACTAACTCACCAATTAATTAATTAATACAATTTGAAATTATGCCAAAAAATATAATAGATAACTTTTTCTATTATGTGGGATACTTTTCATTTTGGTGGAATTGAGAGGAAAGAGTTGGCAAGAGGAGAACATGGAAGGACACATCCTCCAATGAAGAGCTCCTCCAATGAAGAACGCCGACACACGACTTAGACTTCTTCCTCGGGACATCCTCCAATGGTGGACATCTTCAACAATGAAGAACCACCTCCATCGAAGAGCATTTATCTGATGAATGGGATCGGGATCGGAGGCGTGTGATGGGTGCGACGAACGTCAAAAACTTCGACTTCTCTCATCTTCATCAACAATTAAATGAGGTAGGGTTTGTTATTGAATTCATGAAATTTTTTGATTATAGTCCTCTTTCTTGGAAAGCATGATGAACCTGGATCAACCAAAACAAGTTGATCCACGATTCGTATGAAGTTGTAGAGTTTGACATTCTTGATTCATGATTTTATTGAGCCGCTTACTACTTCCCTAATGAGGAGGGTATGGGATAAACAAATATGGCATGACCCTTATGTTGTTCTTCTTTATTGGTGTGTTCATTTCCATGGTATTGGCGACCGGTGTCGGCGTTTGGAACCAGTGGAACTCAAGAACGGTGGCCGACACCACCGCCAGCTGCGACGAAGGTGACGGTGCAACGAAGCCACCCCATGGCTTCTGCCGGCCACATACACTGCTTCCCCACGACCTCTCGCCACCTACGGCCTCGCCGTCCCACGGCCTGGCGCCGCCCGTGGCCTCGCCATCCCGCGGCCTCGCGCCACCCGCGTCTTCGCACCACCCATGGACTCTCCATCCTGAGGCCTCCCGCTGCCCGTGGCCTCGCCGTCCCGTTTCTTCGTACCGCTCCATGGCCACTGCGGCCCCCATCCGCTCTGCCGCCAGACCGGGCCGCCCATCATGGGTTGCGCCAGACCCAACGCAGGCCAGGCTGGACCCAGCGCGGGCTAGGCCTGACCCAATGCGGGCTGGACCACCCAGTATGGGCCGGGCAGGACCTAGCGGGCTAGGCCACCCAGCGTGGGCTGGGCTAGGTCGACCCAAACCGAATCATCCCATGCCGAGTCGGGCCGGGTCAGCCGACCGGGTTGGACCAGTCCCAGACCCACTTCGACCCATTTACGTGCTTTCAGCCATATCTTTGGCACCCGGTGGCCATTTGATAAACCGTCTGCGGCGCCAGAAACCTTAGAGTGAGACAGTCCCTTTGGTATACCCCACTGAAGATTTGGATAATGTTGAGAAACAGTAGGGTTAGATCGAGCAAAAATCCAACCGGGCCCTTTGGACTAAAAGGATAATAACTTATAGGCCAGGCGTTGGATTGACACATCGTCTATTGTTTTGAAAAACCTATGATGTGGATATCCTTTGTGATATTACTTCATGGGAATTCATGGAAGTTGGAGTATCGAAAAGTGGATTTTGGAGTGGACCCTCTTGGAGACAAGCAAGTGTAGTGCGGGAACCCTGTAGCTGGCTGTGACGTGAATAATGAAGAGTGATCCTATGTGGGTCAGCACCAAGAGATCTTGTATGGGTCAACACCGAGCGATACAGTGTGGGTTAGAACCTAGTGATCCGGGGTTGGTCAGCACCAAGCAATCCTGTGTGGGTCAGCACCGAGCGATCCTATGTGGTTTAGCAGTAGAGCCTCTTAATAGAGTAAGATGATTAAATAGTTACATCTAATCATCTCTACTATTGTACTTAAGTTATACCTGGTGTGATCTGATTTCTTACATGTGTGGTACTTTCCTTTGTGGAAATACCTTGGTGGTATTCTTCTGTGTGGAGTACCTGTGTGGTACTTACCTTCATGGTATTCCTTCCTTTGTGGAATAGTTGAGCATTGGGCTTTGGAGTTGGACTTTGTGTTTCCTCAGGAATGAGATGGGTTTACTTGATATCTTAGGAATATGTATGGGAATATACCTATGTAGGGTTGTCAGTTTATTTCATGCCGTGTGGTTTATCCTTGGTGTATTTTGTGAGACCTTGAGGGTCTCATGGTCCCTACTGAGTATTGTTATACTCACCCATGCACGGGCTATGACCGCACTTCATTGTATTTGGTATAGACGTCAAACATTACTAACTGAGGATGAGAGTACAAGGACTGGAGGTAGCTCGGAGGTGGATTTTAGACGAGGAGAACCACAGAGATGGTCGTTCGTGAGTTGTACCTACCCTTCAGGTAGGATTCATGGTGGACGATCTAAGAGCTGTTTTTTACCTATCAGTTGTCTTGTACTTTCCATTTTTCTTTTTTACTTTCCAGTTGGGATTGTATTTTGGACACTTTTACTTACTATACTCACTCTATTTACTTTTCAGTTTACTTGAGTTTCTATCTTGTTGTGTGCTTGGTTGCGTGTGCTTACATGTTATAAAGGCAATGCCTTCCCAGTTTTAGGGAATATGCCTTCGGTGCTAGTCGCCAACCCCTAGCCTATGGAAGGCGGGCTTGGGGTAGTCACGGCATGGGCCCTGGGGGACGGGTCATGAAATTTATTGTAAATTATCATTTTTTACTATTCACCCAAAATTTATGTATTTTAGAAAAATCCCAAAAACTCACCATAACCATTTTTTGATATGTAGAATTCAAAAAATTACTCCATTTTAAAAAAATAATTTTTTAAATATGTGAAATTTAATATTTAATGAAAATCATAATTTTCTTGAGAAATACAAATTTTAAAAGTAAAAATTATTTTATAACACTTTGAAAAATTAATTAAGGTATCTTAAATTATCAAATAATGAAAATAATTATTTATGAATTAAAATAAATTCCCTTTTAAATTATTAAATTAATCATAAAATTGTAATTAAACATACATGACTCACAAAAATACCAACACTGTGATATACTTATATCATATTTTCACTTATAATATGGATAAACTTTATTTACCATTGATTGCTAAGGATACGTATTCACTTAGATGATTTACTATTCATAAGGGTAACATTACTATTCATAAGGGTCTGTTAATATTCACCAAAAATTAAGTCTGTCTTATCGGACTCCAAAAATATTACTGATCACAACTGTGTATATCATATTTTTGAAATTCAAATCATATATGTGACAATATTATGTTTAAAGGTCACATTGTACTTAGTAGTTTATTATGTTGTGATTTTATGTGACTATACTATATGAAATAATTATAAGAAGGGAATTTCCATTGATTAAACATTGGGTCATTACATTCTTCCCCTTATGAAATTTAACCCTAAAAATTTCATTTTACATTCTAATCCATAAATAGGTATGGGTACTTTTTCTTCATTGACTCCTCTAGTTCCCATGTTACCTCTTCGTACATATAGTTCTGTCGTAATACTTTGACCAGGTGAGTAATCTTGTTGTGTAGACTTTTATCTCTATGATCCAATATCTTCACTAGTTACTCCTCATAAGAAATATCATTCTCAAAATATACAACCACTGAAGACAATAAATGTGAAGGATCTTGTATGTACCTCCTTAAGAGGGATACCTGGAAAACATCGTGTACTTTAGACATGGTAGGTGGAAGTTCTGGTCGATAGGCCACAGCTCCAACACGATCAAGAGTATCGAATGAGCCGATGTACCTGGGACTTAGCTTTAATTTCTTCCCAAATCTAATGACCTTTTCCATGGAGATATGTGGAGGAATACCATGTCTCCAGCATTGAACTAAACGTCTCTTCGATGACTGTCTGCATAACTCTTCTGTTGACTTTTGGCTACCATGATGTGCTACTTAATGTTTTTCAACTTCTATGACATTTCTTCAACCATTTCAAGTCCTAGAATCTTACGCTCACCGACTTCATCCCAGCACGCCAGTGTTTTGAACCTTTTACCATAACGGGATTCATATGGTGTCATTCAAATGCTGGAGTGGAAACTATAATTGTAAGAGAATTTGACTAGTGTTAGATGTTGGTCCCATCCTCCTTTTAATTTCATTGAACATGATCTCAAAATATCTTCCAATGTATAAATAGTTTAATCATATTGTCCATAATTTTGAGAATGATAGGCCAAAATGAACTTCTGTTCAGTGCTTAGAGCATGTTGGAGACTTTTCTAGAACTTCGAGGTGAATCTCGGATCACAGTTGGATATAATAGATAGTGGTGCTATATGTTGCCTTACCACCTATTTGATATATATCTGAGTATGTTGATCCAATTAGAAGTCCTATTGAATTTATATAAAATGAGATGTCTTTATAATATGATCCACAATAAACCATGTAGCATTCTTTCCTCTAGATTTCCATGAAATTCCACTGACAAAGTCCATGGTGATCTTCTACCACTTCCATGTTGGTATGGGTAGTGGTTTCATCATCCCATTATAATGATTCCATTTATACTTAACTTGATGACATACTAGGCACTTTAATATATACTCATCAATCTCTTTCTTTATATTATCCCACCAAAAGGTCTCTTGAAGACCATGATACATCTTTGTGCTCCCTGGGTGAATAGAGAAGGTTGATTTATGTGAATCATTTAGAAGATCATTATTTATTTTAGGATCGGATGGCACACATAATCATGACCCAAATATTATAGTTCTTTCGTCATCAATAATGAATTTAGAGGATTTCCCATTCTAATATCTTCCACCCTTAATAGAATTTCCACACCTTTTCATTGAGAATCCTTTATTTTCTCTGTGAGGGATGGTTGAGAAACCACTTGATAAAGTATTTATTATATTTCTCACTTAATTATTCCCATGTCCATCCTCTTCAAATCTAATAATTTTGTATCATTTTCAATTATCATCATTGATAAAGATGTTGAATCCTTTCTACTTTGAGCATTTGCCACCATATTTTCCTTATCAGGATGGAAGTGGATTGAGCAGTCATAATTCTTGATGGGATATAACCATCTTCTCTAGTGCATATTAACCTTTTTTATGTGAATATATATTTGAGATTATTTTGATCAATATATATCTCACACTTCTCCCCATTGAGATAATGCTGCCAAATTTTCAACATAAAGATCACAACTGCCAACTCCAAATCATTCATGGGATAGTTTTTCTCATAGATTTTTAACTGTCTTGATGTATAGGCTATCAATTTTTCATTTTTCATCATTACACAACATAGAACCTTTTTTGAATCATCATTGTACACCACAAAGAGTTATACACTTGTTGGGAGTATGAGTATTGGTGCAATGATTAGCGTCTTTTTCAACTCCTTAAAACTATCTTGATATTCATGAGTCCAGAAAAACATTACTCCCTTCTATGTAAGCATGGTCATTGGGTTTGAAAATAATGACATGTTCTCCAAAAATCATCAATAATACCCAGCTTGACCGAGGAAGATATGAATCTCCATTATAGATGTTTTCTTGGGACACACTTCAATTGCCTTTGTCTTGAAAGGGTCTACAGATATCCCTTTGCTGGTGATAACATGATCCAAGAATGATACATCCTCCATCTAGAACTCACATTTACTATACTTTGTATAAATTTTCTCCCTTTGAAAGTCATTAGTATAGTATTCAAATCCTCTTCATATTCATCTGTGCTCCTGGAGTATATCAGAATATCATTGATAAAGACTACAATAAATATGTCAAGGTAATCTCTAAAGACGTTATTCATTAAATTCATAAATATTTCTGGAGAATTAATGAGTATAAAGGGAATCACTATGAAATCATAGTGTCTATACCTTTTTAGAAAGGTAGTCTTGGTAATATCTTCCTTCCTCACCTTTAATTGGTGATATCCTAACTGAAGGTCCACCTTAGAGAAATAACTAGCCCCATAAAGCTGATCAAACAAGTAATTTATCTGTTGTAGGGGATACATGTTCTTTATCATTATTTTATTAACCTCATGATAATAAATGTAGAGGCACATTGATCCATCCTTATTCTTGATGAAGAGGACTGACACACCCCATGGTGAAGCACTCGGGTATATAAAACCTTTCTCTAAATTCTCCTATAACCGCTTCTTCAGCTCTTCTAGATCTACGATGGCCATTCTATAAGGTGTCTTTGATATAAGTAGAGATCCAAGAATAAGTTCAATTGAGAACTCAACATATCGATCATGAGGAAGACCAAGCAATTCTATAGGGATTATATCAATGTAATCCCTCACCATGGACATATATTTGAGAAGTATCATCTACTTTGTCTTAATCATTTGAGGTAGATGTGATTGTCCATAAGGCATTAATATCTGCACTTGAGACAATGATTATAAAAGAGATTAATCTTTCACCTTACACTTATAATGATTTGGAGGATTCTTTGAGATTTTAATATTGATATCACTTTCCCGATAGTCGATGTTGTATTTTTATAAAGATAGCCAATCCAAGACAGAGATAACCTCAAACTCTACTAAAGGAAGTATGGTGAGATATGATGGGAGGTTCAGTCCAAAAATGTTAAATGGGGAAGAGTTATATAATTTGGATGCAACAATTTCCCCATTTTCTATTCTCATAAATAACTCAACCTCAAAATCTTCAGGTGGTGTTTGAATAGTTCTACTAAACTTGAAACATATGAAATAATGTAATGAACCAGAATGAAAAAGTAAATTTTCTATTCTTGAATGAATTACAAGAATATATATCACCACATAGTTGTTCAGATCCAACTTAGTGGTAGTGATAGTAGAAGCCCTTCCTTGTTTCCTAGGAGGTTGTTGTTTATTTCCTATGACAACCCTTGGCTTAGGGAAATTGTTCTCATAATTCACCTGATCCTTACAGTTATAACACTGTACTATAGGCGGAGAGTTGATATGAACCTTCCTTTCTTCTTCCACATTAGTGGAAATTTTCATATCCCTTCATCAGTTCATTGCAACATATCCCATCTTTTCACATTTGAATAAATTCTTGATTCCTTTTAGACAATTCCAAGGATGCTTCTTCCCACAATTTTGACATGTTGGATGTTTTATCTTCTTTCCATCATGGGACTCATTTTTTACATCAGCAATATTAGACTCCATATTAAGCTATTTGTCACCAGGTCCACAAGACCACTAAGATTATCCAATATCTATTTCAACCTTGAGTGCACACTGTATAATCTCTTCATAACTATCAATGTCCCAAATAACCAACTATTTTTTTAGACTCAGATTTAGTCTGCTAAAGAAGTGATCAACCATTCTTTCAATGTTTATTAAAATGCTAAAGGTGTATCTTGAAATCCTTGTTAATTTTTATTCATATTCCCCAATGGACTCATCTTCCTTTTTCTAAAATCCAAGGAACACTATTTCTATCTTGAGATGGAGGGTTCTGGGAAAATATTTATTGAATTTTTTTATTGAATTCCTCTTAATTCACGGAATCAATTTCCTCCTGGGATATTTTATTCTTGATCAGTTTCCACTACTGATTAACTTCCCCAACAAAAAAGATAGATCACCATCACAACTTTCTCTTCTTCTCAGCATTAGTGGATAAAGAATATCTTTTCCATAGATTTAATCCAATGTTCCATGAGAAGGAGATAGGAGGATCCACTAAACGTGGGAGGCCTTTTCCACATGAAAGATTTGATAGAAACTTGCTCTTTTCTTGGAGGATAATGGCATTCCACGTGATTCAAGTTATTATTCATAACTTGAGCTTGCTGAGAGAGTAATTTCATTTTGTTTTGAGCACCCTTTCCCATCATATTTGGAATATCATTAGGGATACATTCCCTATCACATTTATTATTGGCACATGTTCTTAAATTTACCAACATTAACTATGAAAAAGAACGTACAATTAGAGGTATTGAATGCCTATCTATTAAGAATATAAAGGAAACTTTAAACATAAAATCTTAAACTTGTAAAGGAAAAGTATATCCTAACTTGTGATTCCTTAGGTTTAAATCTAGGTTATCCTTGAACTGTTTCATAACGTATATTATTATGGGATTATTTTTCCCCTTAATAATGGTTTATACTAGGATTATGAATTTACCAAATCATATCCCCTAGGAGTGTCAAACTAGGAGTCAATCAAGGCCCACTTTCATGCATCGATTCCTGTTCGAGTATATCCAAAAGCAGTGTTTTTAGGTTTTACCCCTAGATACATCTATACTAGAGCCACGTCCAATTATTCGTATCAAAATAGGGATGTATTTTCTTGATAAACCACTTACTATATACTTAACAAAATTTAGGGATTTGTTCTTATATTTAGTCTTATCCCTAAGGTTCTTACTAAAGGTATATATTCCTAATCTCAAAAAATAGCTAGCCCATCTTATGATACCATCTATAGAGACCCTAGCCTATTGCACATTTCATTACATTATTTTAATCATAGTAAGAATCATATTTCAAGACAGGGATTGTAATGTCTAGTGTCTTGGAATAATAAGTACATAAATAATAAAACATGGGACTAAGTATAACATTTATTTATTTATTCTTCATAAAGAGCTCTAAAATTCAATTTTTATCATGCATATTCATAGGATAACTTAGGGATAACATGAACAAAGGGATGAGAAAAAAAGACCAGTAAGGGAATAAAGAAAAGAATAAAGATTTACCACATGTGTTATAAGCCATAATAAAATGATATCAAAAGGAATAGAATATATAAAATAATAACATATAAACATGGGATCATATGAACATCGTGTTATATTAATGTTTTAACAACATAAAACCTGAATTTATCATGAGTCAGGATGTGTTTCACATAAAGGATCACAAGTCAAGGTTAACCACCAAGACTGTTGCACATGGTAGCACGAGTCAAGGCTTAATGCCAAGACTGTTGCACATAACATCTCAAGAGACTCAACTTTAACCAATTCATTAGAGTTATATCTAGGTACACCCATCATAACAACTTAATGAATATGATTTCGACATATAGAATCATATATAATCAATCATACATAAATATAAGGGTACCCATGGAAAGAAATGGGTATCATAATCATGTCATAAGAATAATAAATGGGTGTATCATACAAGTGTCCAAAAAAGAAATGACTTAAAACATACATGGAAATTTATAAGGTAAAATATTCATATATCGGGGTAAGTGATGTTAAACAGAAGTTAAAACATATAAAAAGTGTATTTAAAAAATTTAGCATTAAAACAATTTAGTGTAGTTTTAAGGAAAATACTAAAGATAATTTAAAATAGAAAAGGGAATAATATTTCATATAAAAAAGAAGTGAACCAAAATGTTTTTCATAATAAAAAGGATGATTTTATAGAAACAATGGTGTCTTAAAAAAGATGATAGAGTGCACTTTAAATTGGGTAAGAATTCCGGATGTTCCATTAAAACAGGTTTGCTAATTGGGAAATATTGAGTAGGGAAGCATTTAAAAACATGTATATCACCAAAAGAAAATGATGAATGAATATTGATAAATGATTTGGGATAATATACAAATCATTTATAATATTTACATAAAAAGAAAATATAACTTCATTTGGGTAGAATGAAAGATAGATCAACCTGAAGGAATAAAGGAGGTTTAGTAGAATCCATTACCTTAAGTTTGATGGTTTACTTCACTTGATCTTAATGTCCTGGATAACCAAATTACATTCATTAATTATTATTTATAGAAACTAATTTATTATTTAATTGATTTAGTATAACCTTATTAATTTCATTCATTATCTTTTTGATGTGTTAAGAGGTTCAATTGTATTGTTTGTTTCATTAGTTTTCATGATTTGTTTACTTATATAAATGTATGGATAAACATATAAGATGATAATGGTTTTAAAAAACAAGAGTTATATGTAATAAGTTATCATACAGTAGATTGAATGGTTATAAAATTCATTGGGTATCTATATTGAAGATGAATCATTATATAAAACTTTATTTATAATGGTTTTGGTTAATTTTCTGTTTTTGATCACATTGAAAACATTTTGCATTATAAATTAATGTCATGTGTACAAAAGATTACATAACCTTAAATTAGAAATAATAAATATATTATAGTCTTTTTCAACAATAAAAATAGTTTCATGACCAGAATTGAATATGGTAAAAGAAATTGAAAACTCGTCATCCTTGAATGTGACAAATTAACACATCTCGGATGGTGTTTTCATTTCTAGTATAAAAGGAGGGGGAAAGATAGATGATGAATAATTATTCCATTATTGTAAAAAAATTATAGTACAAGTAAGGTATAGGGGTTTTCATAACATTTTTATGAAAGGTGGTGGGGAAAGAAAAATTAAATAATGGAACTTGAAATAAAATAAATTAAATGAAAAGAGAAATTTCCCTCTTGAATATATCTTACTTGAGAACCTATTTAAGGGGGAGGATTTAGACTTTTAAAGAGACCAAGGGTTTAAAGAAGTGGTAAAAGGATTAAGGAGGTATTTGAGTAGAATTTGTACTATTAACAAGGCTTGAGAGGAGTGAATAGAAGAGGGGGTGAGGGTGGTTTTTATAGTGGAGGAGATGAGGGTTTCCCATTATTTGAATCATTAGTTTAATAATTTTTCTCTAGACTATGACTAGTATTGATTGTTGTGACCAAAAATAGAAACTTCAGCATTTGAGTTCTAACCAATGGCCATTTACATCATCAATGAGTCAAGCATACTTCATAAATTCATTTATTTAGCATTTATTTTAAATCATCATATTTAAATATTCACTAAAAATTCAATTATTTTAGAAAAATCCCAAAACATTCACCCCAAACATTTTTTATGCGTATAATTAAAAAATGAACTCCATTTTATAAATATAATTTTCTAAATATGTGAAATTTAATTTTTAATTAAAATCATAATTTACATGAAAAATATAAATTTTAAAATTAAAACTGCTTTTCAAACGCTTTTAAAAAATAATTATATTTTCTTGAAATTATCATATAATAAAACTAAATATTTATGAATAAATTTTATGAAAATAAATTTCCTTTTAAATTATTAAATTAATCATATTATTTTTATTAAATATACATGACCCACAAAAATACCAACACTATGATATAATTATATCATATTGTAACTTATAAGAAAGATAAATTTTATTAACACTTTCATTGGTAAGTTTACTTATTCACTTGGAAGATTTAATATTCATAAGGGTTGTATTACTATTCAAAAGGGTGACATTACTATTCATAAGGGTCAATTACTATTCACCAAAAATTAAGTTTGTCTTATTGGGCTCCAAACATCTTGTTGATCGCAACAGTGTGTGTCATATTTTCAAAATTCAAATCACATAAGTAAAAATATTATGTTTAAAGGTCACGTAGTACTTAGTAGTTCATTGTTTTGTGATTTTATGTGATTATACTATATGAAATAATTCTAATAAGGTAATTTCTATTGATTAAACTTTGGTTCATTATAGATAATAACTACTCTAAAATGTTAGGGGTCCATTGTGGACTAACAATGATGGACTTTGGGTGCAGCGAGGAGATCATGTGATCCAAGAGATCTCAACTATTCAAGGATCGTGCGTATTTTTCTAAGATGGAAGGATATATCTAGGTATTTTAGACCTTTATCGTTACTATGATTGGTTAGAGATATGACATACCACCTGACCATGTTACTGTTGTTGGACTAGGTGTTGGATGTTTTCCATCTATCACACCTATAGAGATATGTGATGGAATCATTTCACAATGTCTATAAGGTTTATCTAGACATTGAGGGTGGAGTTACCTTTTTTGAGGTACTTAGTGGTGTTTGAGAACCAGTAAGAGGATACCCTATATAGGAAGGTGTATCACTTGGGTTCATGTTTGTTGATAGCATGGGAACCATCAGGAGAATTTGCAAGACTGGGAGACCCTCAATAGAACTCGGTATCATCACATATGAGTATTTTTTTTATTTTTTAGGATGAAAATAATTGAACTTGGGGAGAGTTTAATGACTTCATTTTTTCTTTTTAATACTTTATAATATTTGCAGAGAATATTTTTCAAGTCAGGTGCTGAGTCAGTGTGGAATTATGGGGACCTAGGAGGCATAGTATTGATATAATAAAAATAATAAAAATATTATATCACGTGTGAGTATTTTTTTAGAAATAATGGAAGAAATCTAAAACATTTTATTTTATGGGGATTTTGAGACTTCAATTTAATCAATAACATGGGGTTTACCCTAAGTGTGACCTAAGTTTGGTTGGCGTCAGGTGTTCGAGGTGAGCTGATCATTGGTGGGTGTGTTTACAAAAATAAATAATTTTTTTATTTATTTTAATTTAATGAACTAACCTAGCCTAACCCTCTATAAATAACTCATAATTATGTTTTTAAATTTTTTCTACAAGACCATGGGGGGATTAGAATATTTTAGTGTTTTTTATTAGCATTAATAAACCAAAGGATACAGATTGATGATCGGATGAAGGTGAATAGAGAGGTAGGAAGAAAACTCATCATATCTTCATCATCGTTGGGGAACATAATATTCAACAAAAATAAATCCTTAAATAGGTAGGGCATTTTATTTATGTAATTTTCACCATTTTTATTTATGATCATGGATTTTCATATCTTATTTTATTAATCTGTGATTTTACACACTTTTCCTGAGACTGTGTGGAAAATTGAGTTGTTTAAATAAATATATATTTTTATTCCATTCTATCACCCTTGGATCCCATGTTATCATCGTCGTTTGTTGAGAAATCTTGGAAAATTATGGTTTTACTTTGTTTATGTGAATTTATCTCCACTGCACTTCTTGTTTTCCTTCATTGGCCCATAGGGTCATGGTTTGAAAATGATAGGGTGGGTTCAAATGTGATAGAACCCCAAGATTCCTGGTGGTTTTATGAAAGACTAGTGGGATGTTGATTTTCATATGGACCGGGATATTGTTTGGGTTGAGGATAATATGTTCATGGATTCCATATCTGAAGTAATAAAAATAGTAGCATAGTGTTATTGGTCAGTCGTGTGGTGTTTGAGTGGTTGAAATTTGACAACTGACAATATATCGAATGTAGATGAACCTATATTTATGACCCACGACATGATTTATAGAGGAAATAGTGGAAACAATGATGTGGTGAGATGAGTGAATACTTCTATGGGATTCTATAAAAAACTATAATACACAACATTTAATTTGAGAACACACATCGTGTAGTCCTTTAAATATGGTGGTCAGGGTTTTGGGGAAAATAAAGATCGCGTGTCATGCATGACTCCATAAACCCCATGTGACTATTGATGGCCGCTCAGTGTGTACTTCGAGAGTACACTATCATGGGCATGAAAAGGCACATGGGAACGACCAGAGTATATAGGCACCGTTGTGTACTCGGAAATATCTAGGATGTGAAAACATGACCATGTACATGGGTATGGGATGATATACATGGTCATTATCCAGAAGAGAAGGGGTAGGCCTCAAGTGGATGGGATACGCCACGTACCACTAGTATATTCCATAAAGAGTGACATGGATTACCAAGATATGTTCATGGGAGAACATGATGAGGCAATAGGGTGAGATCACATGCCATGTGACCCCTTGTACACACCACTTACTTCTCCATGGATTTTTTACCTTTTGTATCTCATTATTCGGAACCTGAATGCCATTCTAAGAGTGGCCTATCTTGGGTAGCTTTTTTCATAGTAGTATATAGTGGAACATAAAATGAAATTTGATTTATGATGTGAGGTGTTTCATGTTTGACACGTATTCATGTGATGCTTGAATAAAAGAAGTGATCAGGTGTGATATTCTTAGAGATATCAGGTTTGGAAACCCCCTTGTCTCACTAGGTCGTGAGACCCCCATATTCCTCTATCCATTTAGTGATATCTCCTGATTCATGAGGGCATGATTCCTCCGACTACTGATCTGTACCGTCTATCGCACCATGGAATTGGTCATATATCTTCTGATTAATACCACATATCACTCTAGAGTGTGAGTCTTGTATGAACAGAGTGGTACCCCTGGTACACCAGAGCGTGAGTCCTCTATCTAGTGAGTGGCATCCCCCCCTAGTTGCACTAGGGAACTGGTCTTCTATACACAGGGTGGAATCCTACTTATTAACTAGGGTGTGGTTCCTATACCTACTAAGTGGAACCCCTTGATGCCCCAGGGTGTAGGTCCTCTACAAGATATTGTTCGCCCTCAGTTGTGGAGTACAGTGGTAGGTTGTGAGTCCTCCACTCTGATTCTTGTGAGTTTATGAGAGATGCATGGACTGGAGATATTTCTCCCTCAGATGGGATTATCAGTGGTAATGAGAAATCCATCCACTATGTATCTTATATCCTTACATAGAACCTCTACCATACATTCTTACCCCTCAATTATAAAGCATTGTGTCAAGTTGTGGTTTCTCCATACGGTTTCTTGTGTGTACACACAAGATGTTGGGAATCATAGATGGACTATTGGAGCTACATGAGATATAATATTGGAGATACATTCTTACTCATCATTCTTAGTTGGTCTATGGAGATTGAGATCCCCTTTTTCTCTCATTTTGGATTCTTGTTGGTCATGTATTGGTTATTATGGTTTTGTCCCATGTTCTGATTGATAGTCCTTTGTGGGTTTAACTGGCTCTCATTGTATCTATTTATTGCTCCCTTTGTGATTTTTTGGGCATCTTACTGGGTATGTATATACTCACCCATGCATTATATTTTCCAGCATGATTTGGGTCTTATGTAGATTATAGGTAGATTAATGGTGACATCAGTGGGGTATACTGATACTTGAGTGTATTGGCCATGTTTGGTGGTTGGACATAGAGATCTAGATCTATGATCTCTTAGTTTTACTCTTTTCTCACCTATTTTCAGGTTGGACATCTTTTTTGGTTGGGTGTATATTTTTCTCCTTTACCCTTTAGTTTTTACTATGTACTCTGATGTATTACCTAGAGGTTATTTCATGCACAATTTTACTATAGATGTTAAATTCTTTATTATTCCTCTGCACTATTTCATGGAGATAGTGGTGTGTGTGCATAAAGGTACATTAGGCTAAGGACACCCATTTTAATTATTCCTTCTTGATGCATTTATATAACCCCTAGTTGTTGGAGGTGGGATTGGAGTTTTCAAACCCATCCTTCCACCGACCATGTATACACTAGTGGGTTGGGTCATAAAAATTATTATATGGATTGAATGTTTTTATTTTATTTTATTCATCTTTAGGATTATTTGAGGAAATCCTACAATAAATATGTTATTTTCATGATTTTTATATATGTTCAAGAAGAAATTAAGTGACTATAAGTTAAATGTCATTAGAGATAAATATTCTAAGAGGATGAATTTATAGATTACACATGAATTTTACAAGTTATTATACATGTAGAAAATTTTGGGAGAATAAGGAAAAATATTTGTAAGATATTAATTTTTGAAATATTATTTTGTTGGTCTAAATGAAAAATGATGAAGCTGGAAAGATTAATTCAGATTATTTTTTGAACAAAATAGTATAGGGTTGGGGTTTATAAGAGTTCCCAAGTATATATATAAAGGTTACCATATAAGGAACTAAAAAATAAAATTGTAAAAGGCCCATATGTAATATTCTTTGACTTGACATATAATAGTGACCTCATAACCTCGAGTAATACATAAGAGTAATTGGATTTTTATGCGGATAAAGAAGTTAATACATACATGTCTTTCAAATTTTGTCCTAGAATACATAAGATTAAAGATGAGTATACATACTAGTTATAGACTTTTCTATTGGAAGTGAAGTTTCATGATTCCCAAAAATACATATAGTCAACCTCGACCATTATACAAGAGTTATTCCAATAGTCCATGTGATACATAAATGTAATGTCCTTTACCATTTGGGAGTTAAAGATGATATATATGATTAATTCATAGAATTCAAAAGAGTCGTTACCATGAACCAAGTGATAGGTATTGGTCATTTCCTTTCTCATTAGAGTGAAATTTAAGTTTCAATGCAATATTTAAAAGTAAAATCCTTTTCCCTTAGGGAACTGATGATATGTAAGGGTGTAATACCGTGGCTCTTAATTTTAGGTACTTGAATTCCTTTTTTACTATATTTTGTTTGGATCTCTTATTGAGTCATTCATTGATACTTTTTTAAAAAAATTGTGGTTTTTGATGTAACACATTGAGATAATATTTAAAAGAAAACTATGTCTGAAAGCGTATAAGACACACTACACTAAGCATAAATGAACCGTGAAATAATATTATTTAAATATGATTGTTATAACACAACTATTAAATTAGAGAGTAAGAATATTATTAACCACTTTATGAAATATATATAAATTTCATACTCAATATAAATTTTTAGATAAATACTTAGTAAATAACCACGTATTTTTCAGTAGTCATCTATTTCATCAAAAATATGTTTTCTTCAAAAATAATTTTTATTAATTTTTTGAACAAATATTATAATTAATTTATGAATCATTTATAAATTTTATCTGATAAAATTTATATTATTTTTGGAATCACGAATTAAAAACTATCTTATGGTGAAATTATTATATTTTTCTGAAAAGTTTTATTTTTTAATGAATTATGAAAATAGTGATTTTTTCTTGAAAATTTCATTTCTTTTAAATTATTTTCAAAATAAAATTCCTTTTTTATCAGTTTTAAAATCTATTTCCCTAATTTTTATTAAAAACAATCAAATTATATTCATTTTAATAAATTTATATTAAAATTTGGTATAAATACATATTTTAACTTAAAAAGGCATTTTTCAGAAAAACATCTTTTTTGGTTGCATATTTATTTTTAATGATACATTAATTATTTATGTTTCTAGAAATTGAATATTGGAAAATATATTCCATATATGGAATCAATAGGTCAGAATTTGTTAAAATTTTCCTTTTTATTATTGGTCATTGTGAATAGTAACCATAGTAAATAATTGCGACCACAGTACAGGTAAATCAAAAAATTAGGATAAAAATAACATGAAAAGGAATACAAAATGACTCTAACACTTAAATTTATACTATTTTATGATTTTAGTTCATCAGTGTCCATTAAATGTTTTAAAATATGGAAAAATAGTTCAATATTCTTTTGATTTTAACATTTAAATTATTTTATTAAAAGAAAAATAAAAAATGTCATTCTCATTATTTTATTATCTATAAATTTTTTATATGAGATAAATAGAGGATATGTTTTATTATAAAAAGTTTATTTGAAAAATAAATTATTTTTTATCATTTCAATTTTAAAAAATATTTATGAAATAATTACCTTAAATGCCAACACAACACTGATAAAATATTTAATCAATTAATTATAAAATGAAATAAATAATTTTAAAAATATTAATAGTAATGTAATTTAAAATAATTATAGTTTTTCATGAATTTTTTAGATAAAAATAACATATTATAAATGTGTTACTGTATCATATTCTAATTCTTTTATTGTCATGTTGTTTTCAAAGTCAAATTAAATGAATATTTCTAAAAATGACATTAATGTTATTTTATAATAAATAATATTTCATTAAAAGAATTAAAATTTATAAAAAACCTATATTTAACAAATTTATTTTTATATGTTTAAAAATGTGAAATATAGTCTATTTATGGACCAATTTTCCTTTTACAGTAACTATATTGACCCGTAAATAGTAAAAACTTTGTTATCATGATAATTTTCCAAAAGGGTTAACACATGTTAAAACTAAGAGATAAGATTAAACCCCAATATAAAAATTTCCAAATATTATTAAATGATATCATTTTGACCCATATGTATCCTATATTTTTATTATATTAGTATGGATCCCTTTTTCTTTGAAAATTATTTTATATTAAATTAATATTTTACAAAATTCCAAGAGTGTCCCTCCCCTCACTTATAAATGGACACTTATTCTCCTCTTTTGATCACACATAAAAATACAATTGGTTCATCCAACCCTTACCCAAGTCCATTATTAACATCCCTTTACATATTTTATAGGTATTATTTTGGGAAAAATTCTAACCCTAGAGGGTTTAAGGTGTAATAAAAAGGAAATTGTCTAAAGTAGAAGAAGATAAGAAATGTACATGATGATTAACACTAGAGGAAAGGGATATATCTAAACCAAAATTTTGTTATGTCATAAAAATTCTATTTCTAAATTATTTTACCTCTCCCTTTTTTATTTCTTTCAAAAAAATTATATATGTCTCATACATATATAGTTAGCTCATTTCCCTTCCTTTGATTGGGTAATACATACCTTATATTCATTTCTAAAATGCCTTATTTAAGAAATATTATTTGATTATGATATGAGGAAAGATTATGAAACTCATTTCTTTCAATGGGTAATTCTTATGTTTATTCCTTATGATTTATTTCCTTTTTTCACACATAATCATGAACATGTTATGATGGGTGAACCTAGATAGTTCTTTAATGAATTAGTTAAAGCTTTTGTCTCGTGAGACGTTTTTCATGGGATTATAGAGTAAACCAAATATACTATGGGACTCTATCCACCCTATAATGTTGTCTTGGAGGTTATCCTTGTCTTATATTTATGGTATTTTTTCATCTATATTTTCTATGTCACCATGTTCTTATGATACTGTGTTCTTTATGTTATGCTTCCATGTGTTTATTCTTGAGCATTATATTTTATGACATCATGTTATACCTTTGAATCACATGGTGTTTTTCCTTACCATTTTTATTCCCTTACAAATATTCTTAGCTCGCCCATTTTGTCTATGTATTCTCTAGGTTATTCCATGCGGTTATAGGAGCTCAAAGGGAATTAGGAGATCATTAAGGATAAATAAGTAATGATGTTTTGCTTTAGTTTCATACTAAATTTTTATATACCTTATCATACCAAGAAACAATGACTTGAATTTATTGGATAATTATGTCAAAATTAGTAGAATAATAAGTATAAAAGGCTTAGGTCACTGTTGTTTGTATTAGGGAGATTTCTAGTTATTTTTGGAGATTAAGACTAGAATTATTAAGTAAGAAAAATATGGATATGTTTACGTATTGGAAAATAACATGGAATTTTGGTGAGGTATATAGAAATTGGGTTTAAAAAAATTGTATTCCTTTCTGGATAATACAAGTGGATTTGGGTCTTAAATAGTTGTACTTGGGGTTTATGACCCCGAAAAGGGTACATTGGACATTTGATTGATCATCACTGAGTGTAGAACAAAGAGGCCTTGGTGAACACTTGTTCTGACACTCCTAGGGTATATCCTTGGGAAAATTCTCAAACTCTTTATGAACCATTATGAAGGATATGAATATAATTACTGGTTATAACAAAATTTGTAAAATTACCATGTATACCATAGATTGAATCCTTGATATTAATGAGTTGTGATATAATTCTCATTTATAAGTTATTACTTCTTTGTTTATAAATTTTCCTTATATATTTTTATTATTTAAATTATTCTCACCTTGTTTTTATTTATTTATTTGATGATGGGAAATAAGAGAAATCATTTCAACACCCAATGTGATGGGAAATGTGATTATTTAGCTAATAATATTCCAACCCTTATGGGAGTGGGATCTGGGAAATTTATGTCAATACTGGATCAACTGACCAATGCTATAAAGAGTAACTTGAATCATGTAGAACACACTTCTTCTAATAAGAACAGCAATGTTTTGGTCAGTTATTTTTTGTTAAAAAGGTCACATACCTTTAGTATATATTATTATCCCATTATCATGTAATAATGGATTAACTCCAATGAGAAGATATTATTAGTCCTCAAATTCTCAAAACAAGGGAAATTTGTGTTGTCCCTTTATCATGTGGAGGGTGAATCCAATCAATAGTGGATGATAATCAAGAATATAAACTTCAAAGAAGATATTGATTCCATGGAATGGAAAGAATTCAAAAGAATATTTTTCAATAAATATTTTCCCCAAACATTCCATCTTAAAATGCAAATGGTATTGATATGAATAAAGAAAAAGAAAGGAAGATAAGTCTATCAAAGTGTATGTGACAAAATTCATCAGGCTTGGATGCTATGCCCCTATCTTTTTCATTAATAATAAAAGTAAGGTGGACCTCTTCTTTAGAGTTTTTAATCCAAGTCTATTAAAATATTTAGTGATTCAATAATTTGGGATCTATAAAGATATTTTTCATTATGCCCTAAAAGTTGAGATGGAGATCAGTGGATCTAAATGGTGTCATGGGAATAGAGTTAAAAATCATAAAATGGGGTTTAATTTAGTAGGATATATTGATAAACGTCATGGGGGTAAGTGTACGAAATATCACAATTGTTAAAAAATATGAGAAGAAGAATCCTATAAACTGTCTTAATGGAACCATAATATGCTTCAAATGTGGAAAAGAGGGGCATCAACCTAATCAATATTGAAAGGATATAAATAAGACCACTAAAATGACTTAGAAAAATAAGGATTGTATCAAAAATAAGTTTGTGGAACAATGTTTCAATTACAAGGAACATGATAATTATACAATATGATTCCCCATCCTAAGGGTTATTATAGACAATCAATGACCACCACCTCTAAGGACTAGGGATAAAGGAAGAGAATATTCTATCACTACTATTGAGGTGGATCCTGAAAATAATGTAATGATAGGTACACTAGTTACTCATTTAAGAATAATGAATTTACTTCTTCATTATGGTTCTATTATTTATATCATATCTTGAATATTTAATATAACTATTCAAAAACCACCTCAAAACATGGGGGTTGAGCTATATGTGATGTTATAAAATAGAGATATTGTCTCATCTAAAGTATATAAATCCTCCCCAGTCATTGTTTGTGGAATAAATATTCTATAAAATATCTCCTTACTTACATTAGTAGATATTGATGATATATTGGGATTGGATCGACTGTCCTTGTATAAATATAACATCAATTTTATGGAGAGGGAGATCACTCTTCATATCCCAATCCACCCTATGGTTATATAAAAGTGTATGGAAGAGGATGAATCTTTCTTGGAGTCTTCTACTCAATAATTTATATTATTTTCTTATAAAAAATTATATTTATCTCAAATGATTGATGCAAAGGATAGAATCATGATTAAAGACATGTCCATTATAATTTACCATATTGATGTATTCCAAGAATAATTTTCTGGTCTTTATTTTGACTAAGAGGTTGAGATCCCAATTGAGCTTATACACAGATCTCTACCTATATCCAAGACTTCTTACAAAATGGCCACCATTGAGTCAGAAGAACTAAAAAAGAAGTTACAAAATAATCTATAAAATGGTTTTATATTATTAGGTGCTTCACCATGGGGTGTGAAAGTCCTCTTAATAAGAAATAAGTATGGGTCAATGTGCCTATATATTTTTTATCAGGAAGTTAATAAAATCATGATAAAAAATTATACTCTACCATAGATAAAAAACATGTTTGAATAACTATGTAGGGACCAGTATTTCCCAAAGGTAGACCTTCGGTTAGGATATCACCAATTAAAGGTAAGGAAGGAAGATATTTCCAAACTAACTTTCATACAAGTTGTGGAAACTATGAGTTCATAGTTATTCCCTTCATACTCACAAAAAAATATTTATGGGCTTAATGAATATAGTATTTAAGGATTACCTTAAAAAATTGGTAGTCTTTATAGATGATATTCTGATTTACTCCAAAATAAAATAGGATTATGATAAGTATTGGAATACTCCTCTAAAGACATTTTGAAAGGATAATCTATATGAAAATTAAAATAAATGTGAGTTTAGGATGAATTAAGTATCATTATTAGGGCATGTTATAACTCGTAAGTGGATATATGTGGACCCCTCTAAGATAAAGGAAATTAAGTAGTGGCCTAGAACATCATCTTTAATATATATCTGTAGTTTCCTTAGACTATATGGGTATTACTAATGATTTTTGAAAAACTTTTTTTTCATTTTCAAACTCATTAACCATGATAAATAAGAATGGAGTAAAGTTTTTATGGACCGGTGAATGTGAATCGATCTTTAAGGAGTTGAAAAATAGGATAATCACTGCACTAGTTTTTATGGTACCCATAAGTGGGGAACCTCCATGGTATGCAATGATGCTTCAAAGAAGTTCTTGGGATATATATATTAATTTATAATGATAAAGTGATAACCTATTTCTTATGAAATTTTAATGTTAATGAGTAACTATCCAACACATGATCTAGAGTTAGATATAGTGATCTTTGTGTTGAATATTTGGAAAAATTATCTCTATAGGGAGAAGTGTGAAATATATATGGATAATAAGAGCCTAAAATATATATTCTCATAGAATTATCTTAATATGAACTAGTGAATATGGTTATATATAGTCAAGGCCTATGATTTCTCAATCATTTACCATCCTAGAAAAGAAAAAAAGTGGTATATTCTCTAAGTGGAATGGATCTAATAACCTTATCACTAATGAAAATTGAAAATGATCCAATCATATTATAATTGTAAAGGATAGACAAGAGAATCATAAAGTAAGGAACACTATAATTACTTACTCAAATGTTTTCTCAAAAATAGATTCTATACAATAAAAAGGGTGATCAAATATATGATTTAGAAATTCGGAAGAAGGTGGAAGCTATGAGAAATTTGAAATCCTTAATGTTCAAAATAAACAAAGAATTATTTTTAAGATTTGGGTCATGAATAACTGTAGTATCAGATCCCAAGATAAAGAAGGATATATTGAATGATTCACATATCTCAACCTTCTCTATCTGCCTAGGGAGCATAAATCTGTATCGAGATATCTAAGAGAATTATTTGCAAGACAATATGAATAAGGATATTTCTAAATATATATTAAAGTTTCTGGTATTTCAATAGGAGAAGGATGAAATGAAAATTTCTAAGTGGATGAAAAAACTATTACCCATACCTACATGAAAATAGGAAAACATAAATATAGACTTTACCACTAGTCTTCTGAAGACATCAATATAAAATGTTTTTGCATGGGTTATGGTGGATATTCTTAAAAATACAGATCACTTAATTTCAATTTAAGGGTACTTATCACCAGAAAAAACTGATAGGATATACATAAAATAGGAGGTGAGGCTTCATGGAACACCATTATCAATTGTATCTGGCCGATATCTAATATTTAACTATATGTTTTTGAATGGTCTCCAACATTCTCTAAATACTGAGTTTAACTTCTTTATGGTTTAATAACCCCAAACCGATGTCCAATATGATTTAACTACCATTAAATTGGAATACATGTTGATAAAATTCTCTATATAATTTTAAGTAGGATGGTATCAATATATTCCTTTGGTTGAGTACTTGTCCAATAATAGATTTCACTCAAGCATCCAAATGGATCTTTATAAATACTTTTATGGGAAGAGATATAAAAAAATGCATGATGGGATGGTGTTTGTTAAAAAATGATGTCATGACCTGAAATGGTTGAGGTAATTTTGAAAAAATTCAATACCATTGAATAACACATGAGGCCTACTCAGATTCAATAAAAGGGCTATGTCGATACTCGTTGACCATGCCTAGAGTTTCAGGTTAGGTTAAAGTGATTCTCCTCATATCTCTATAGAAGAGATTCATGAGTTTTGGGAAGAAGTGAAATATAATCCCTAGGTAAATTATCCTGTTTTATATTATCAATATAATAGGATCTATGGCGTATTGACTCGCACCCCCACCAACTATTTCTCAAGTACATGATGTATTCTGTACATACATCTTGAGGAAGTATATAATAGACCCCTCACGTGTACTGAATTCAAATGTTGTACAACTAGAAAATGGTTTCTTTTATGAGGATCAACTAGTAAATATCTTGGATCATATAGATAAATTTTTGCAGAAACATACAACTCACCTAGTCAATGTACGGTCAAAAAACTATAAATATGAAGAGGCAACATGGGTATCATAGGAAGACATCAAGCCTAAGTTACCTCACCTATTTTTAGCTTAGTATGTAATATGAAATTTCATGTGTGAAATTTCTTAGGGGGGGGGAATGTAACACCCTTAGATTTTTTAAAAAATAAAACTATGTTTTATAACGTATACAACATGAAACATTGAGTATAAATGAACCATGATTTATTATTATTTAAATATGAAAATTATAACCAAGTAATTAAATTGGAAGGTATGAATATGATTAATTGATTTATGAAATATATATAAATATCCGACTCAATATTAATTTATTGATAAATTCTTATTAAATAATCACTCAATTTTTATTAAAGTCGTTTAACTCATCAAAAATGTGTTTTCTTCAAAAAAAAAATTATTATTTTTTGTGAGTAAATATTATAATAGCTTTTGAGACTTTTAAAAATTTTATTTTATAAAAGGATATAATTTTTATAATCATCATACAAAAATAATCTTATGGTTAAATCTGGATATTTTTCTAAAAATTCTGATTTTTCAATGAATAGTGAAAAATACTATTTTTTATAGGAAACTGAATTTTCTTTTAAATAATTTACAATGTAAAAAAATTGATATTTTTTTTAAATTTAATTTATTCCTTTTTATTAAAAACAATATAATTATATTATTTTTAATTAATTTTCTTCTTAAATTTTCTATAAATTCATTTTTAATACTTAAAAGGTATTTTTTCAAAAATAAAAATAACTGCAATACTTTTTTTGTTTTAAAGTTAAGTTTATTTATGAAACTATTATAAATTGAATATTGAAAAAAGGATTCCATATTTTTAATAAAATGGTATTTTTTTAATATTATCCCTTTTATTTTTTTGTCAGTATGAATAGTTAACACAATAAATAATTATTACCATAGTAAGGGTAAATCATGTAATGAAGGTTAAAAAATATTATAAGGACTAAAAAATTACCATAACACTCACATTTATCCTATTTTATGAGATTAGTTTAGATATGTCCATAAAATATTTTAAAATTTGGAAACTTGGTTCCATAGTTCTTTGATTATTACCTTTATTTTATTTTATGGAAAGAAAATTCAAAAATCTCATTCTCTTTGTTTTATTATCTATAAATTCTAGTCAAAGGGATAAACATATTATAATTTCGGTTATAAATGGTTAATTTCAAATATAAATTGTTTTTTAACATATTAATTTAATTATAATATTTATTTATGAAATAATTATCTTAAGTTCTTACATAAAACTGAAACAATATTTATTCAATTAATAAAAATGAAATCAATTATTTTTAAAAATATTGATATTAATGATTTTAAAAATCTGTGTTCCATAGATTTTTTAGATAAAATAACTTATTATACATGTTTTAATTTATTATATTCAAATTAAATTGATTTCATGTTTTTTTCAAATTCAAATTAAATGAATTCCTAAAATAACATTATTGTTATTTTATAATAAAAAATATTTTATTAAATGACTTAAATTTTCTAAAAATATTTTCTTCATCCAAAATATTGGTATATGTTTAAAAATATAAACATATGGTCCATTTATGGACAAATTTTCCTTTTATAGTAACTATGTTTACCCTTAAAGAGTAAAAACTTTATTATCACACTAATTTTCAAAAAGGGTTAACATAAGTTAAAATAAAGAGATAAGAAAAAAACCTAATCTAAACTTGTAAAAATTCTATTGAATTATAGGTGTTTGAACCATCCTTATCCTATTTTAAAATTATATTAGTTTTGAGAATTTTTTAATGAAAATTAATTTATATTAAATTAATATTTTAATTAATTCTAAGAGTGCACCTCCCCTCACTTATAAAAGGGAACATATTCTCCTGTTTTCTTCAAACGTAAAAAATCCTTTTGTTTCATCCAAGACCAACCAAAATACATTTTTTACATCCCTTATCAATCTCTAATTTTGATTATAATACTAACTTTATATGGTTTAAGGTATAATATAAAATAAGTTGTTTGAATAAGATAAAGATAAGGAATATACGTGACAAGTCTAACACTAGGTAAGAGATCTCTATAAACCACCATTTTTCTTCAAGTTATAAAAATTCTATTTATAAATCATTCTATATTTCATTTTTTTCTTTTATTTCTTCTAAATTTTGTATATATGTCTAATAAAAATATACCCAGCTCAGTGTCCCTTCATTTGAATGGGTAATACATGCCTTATGTTCATTTCTCAAATTCTATATTTAAGATGTCTCTTTTGATTATGTTATGAGGAAATATTATTATGCTCATTAATTTCCAAGGATATTTCTTATGTTTATGAATTAGGATTTATTTACTTTTGTGGTTCACATAATCATGAAAATGTTATGATTGGTGTACCATGATAGTGCTCCAAGTCATTGGGTAAAACTTTAGTTTAATGATATATTATTTATGGGTTTAGGGAGTAAACCTAATCCACTAAGGGAATCTATCCAATGTGTGGTTTTTTCCTTATAGTTATCCTTGAATTATGTTTATATCATGATTTTTGTGACTTCCAAATTTATTATATTTCAGTGATCTTATGATACCATGTTATTTATGTTATACTCCCCAGAGTTTACTCATGAGGATTCTCTTTTATGATATCATGTTATACCTTTCAATCACACTTTATACGTACTTATAAAATTTATTCCCCTACATGGTTTTTTAGATCACATATTTTTCCTATTTACACTCTAAATTATCTTATGAAGATTTAAGATCTTTAAGGAAATTAGGTGATCATTAAGGAGAAATAAATAAAGTTGTTGTGTTTTAGATTCATGCTAAAGTTTTATGCACCCAATATCCCCAAGACACTAGTCCTTTCAATCCTTTAGTTTTATTTATTAGGTATTTATTTTAAAATTCATGTAATAATATGTTTAAAAGTATTTTGTCTCTATATCTGGGCATGTTCATGGTTGGAACAAAATTAGAGAAAATATTCATGTCTTCCTAGAAAACATGCACCTTGAGTTTGAGTCCCATATAAGGTT
The DNA here is from genome assembly GCA_963277665.1 of Viscum album. Lineage (NCBI taxonomy): Eukaryota > Viridiplantae > Streptophyta > Magnoliopsida > Santalales > Viscaceae > Viscum > Viscum album. The sequence continues at coordinate 1,444,067,121 of OY728145.1, read as the reverse complement.
GAATGATTAGGTTTGTGGTTAGCCCCAACTATTTTTCCTTAACATCAAACAACATAAATTAGGACAATGTGTTTTTTCATGGTTGGATTACGGTTTCCTAGACAATGGATATAAACCATGTGGATTCTCTATTATCTTAGAAATGGGTGTACGTTGGAACGTGGTTTGGAAAACCATGAGGCTAAACCATGTGATTCATTCTTAATTAATATAAATTTATTTTTAGACCCAAACAACTTTAATTTATCTTAGTACCCTCATGTTTTAATAGGCTCTCAGGTAAAATTTGGTGTATTCCTTGATTCTTGATGATCATTTAGAAAGGAGCTTTGATTGATGGATATAGTTTATCAAAGGAATCTACCTATTTCTTATTTTTATTAATTATTATTCTAGATCTTCCTTTCTAATATTAAATAAAATATTATATTTGGGATATTAATTTTAGATCTATTATTTTTTACATGATCTATTTGTATTTATTATAGATCCATCATGAAATTGGGATTTGTTTCCCATATCATTTTTTGGTCATTGTTCTTTCTTCGAAAATCATTGAGGTATGAATCTTATCTCTATAATATTATTCTAATAATTATGAATTGGGGGTTATAAATTAATAATTATATTCCTAGGATCTATTCTTGATTGATTCTAACCCCTTTTACACTCTATTGTTGGATCCCTTGTTGGGTGTTTTTCATTATCATGAATTGAGGTAGGTGGTTCTATAATGTTAATTACTATCATTTGAAAACATTGTATCTTTCTTTAATTGAAATGTATTTATAATTGATTTCAAAATAATGAATTTATATCTTTGAAAAATGATTTCATACAAAATTGAATGGGTTGAATCTATTTGATTATGTATGAGTTAAGAGTTGATTTCCAGAAAATGTCTTTAAAAAAAGAAAGAATTATTTGATGAAAGATTTTAATAATTATTATTGAGAAATGATGGCATGATATGTTAATGTATTTTAAATGAAATTATTTTTTTGAAATGAATGATTTTTGAATAATTCCATTGATTTTGGTTTTTGAAATGAAATTCCATGTTTGAAACTTGAAATGGGGTTTCTTGAACAATGATTGATGAATCTAATTTGAGATGGATGTTTTTAAGATTTTTGATTTATGTGAATCACATGATATCCATGGTAGTTAGGTGGGTAGTACAAGATAATAATTATAGGAATGTATTATCTATTCCAATCCATTTATTAATGATGATAATGATGAAAACTTGATGAGGGTATGGAGTTCATTCAATATGGTGTTTTTCTATCCCCCTAAACCTATGATATAGGTTTGTGTGAACACTTAGAGAAATAGTTCACTTAATATGTGTGATGATCCATGATATTGTATCTAACTAACCTCAGGTATTTTCAATATGGTGATATGATTTAAAGTTTTTGGTATTGATTTGTACATTTTAGTGATTATAAAATGATTTATTCATTCCAATTTGATAGAAATTATCATTCATTTTTGTTTTGCAATTTCTATTAGAATGATTTGTGAAGAATTTTTAATTTTTAAATATGAAATGATTACCATGGAATATTTTATTTAAAATTGAACCTATTTTGTTTTTTTATATGTAATGATTATGTAATTCTTGGTGACATCCTATTGGGATATTGTTTCTCACACCCCTCTTATGCCTTTGGGAATTTTTAGAATTTCTTATGCAAGGTCTAATAAAAGGGAAAGAATCACTTGAAAGTTGTGGTTATTCTTGATAGTAAGACCTTGTAGTTGGTGGTGATAAAAAGAGAATGTGTTCCACCTATTTCAATTATACCTTCTATTCCTATTGTTTTTTGTTTTGAGATGTTTAATTTATTACTTTTTCTACCTCGTGGAGTCTTTATCTTATTGATTATATTGTAATATTGAATATTTATGGATTCATTCTACTATTTTAATTTGTTTGGTTACTCTTGGGGTTAAATTATCCTATTTTTATTTTTTAAGATTCCTTGGCACTAGTCGCCAAACTATGGGGATTGGGAATGCCCTTTGGAGCATGTCATGATTGATTCAAGAACCGTTTTAGCGGGTTATTAGGGTTGTCTCAAGAAAACATTACATAAAAGGTATCCATGTCTCTTCTTGGATGTAAATATTTTGTTTATTTAGTCCTATACGATTGATGAAATGATTTTCAGGACATAATTGGTAAGTTATGAGTGAGTTTCTGGACAGATCTCATTGCATCGAGCGTTAAGTTACCATGAGTTTTTATAAATCAACGTTAAGAAATTTTATTTATATGATTTTGGTATTTTACAAAATTTTCATATGAGATTTGGTTCACATGTTTTTTAACTGGTAAAGATGATTTTTTTATGTCTCTTGACTGATGATATCCTCATTTATATTGATGTTTTGTAGTACCATTACTTTAATATGATGCCCAATCTGGTTTTAGGAGGGAGATACTGATGATCCACAAGAAAACCAAATATTTAACTATAAAATTATAGATTTTGTAGTGTGTGTGGTCCAATATCTGGTCTAAGGGGTTACACCTAACACCATTCAGGATATAGAGGTTATTCCTCAGAGGTAATATAAAAGAGATAATGACTAGGTGTTTCTTCATCAGAAACCATTATTTTTATAAGGAACGAACAATACTTAAGAGGAATAGGATTGGTTGGTAAGGATTTAGAAACTTTTTGAGTTCTTGGAGACATCACACTTTATTAAGGTGAAATATGGTATCTTCAAACTGGAAGGTCCTGGTTGGAGATGGTGGGTTGCTTTAGTTTTGGCAAATAAGGGTGAGGGATTGGAGTGCAAAGACTTCAAAGTTAATTTCACAGAGCTATACTATATAGGTTTGATTGTTTTGGATAAGTCAATTGAGTTTATTTGCATTAATCCAGGTGACCAGATAGTGTCGTATTAGGCCAAAAAATTTCTAACATTGCTTAGTTTTTACCTATGGTAGTGTAGAATAATAATCTTAATGAATAGAGGTTTCAAATGGGTCTTTTATTTTATATCTAATCCTAGGTATTTATGCAAAAGATTAATACTTATCATGATGTTTTTGGATAGATCTATGATTATATATCTTTACCTATAGGTAATGTCATGGTTGGTCATAGGATTATGATTTATATCATCTCACAAAAATTGAATCCTCATTAAAGGTGTTGGGTAGAGTATCTTAAATTTTATGACTGTGACATTTCCTAAACCCCTAGAAAGGGGAACATTATTTCTAATTCTATATGTAGGAAACTGTCATCCCAGGCCATGAAGAAATCATTATATGATTTAATCTAATTGTTTTATTTTCATGAATTAATTTGGGTGTCTGGGGGGATGAGGCCAAGGTTGTTTTGGAGAGTGTTCACTTGGCATCCTATCTTCTTGAGAAGATTCTCAAGAAATATCAACATTATAATGAGTTTTGAGGTAATAATAATTCTTTATATAGTGGGGAGAATATCAATGAATTGTATATACCTTTTGAGGGTATTGTTTTCTTTAAAAATTGATATGTCATTCTACCACCTATGAGAAAGGTTGTGATGAGGGATTTTCATTATTCTGAGTGGGTGGTACACCATGGAATGAATAATATATTTTATGATACTAGGAATCATTTTCTGTGTCCATGTATGAAACATGACATTTTTTATCTTGTTTCTCATTGTTATACATGTCTGGAAATTAAGTACAAGCATCAAAATCCTTTTGGTTTTCTTAATCCTCTTTCAATGCTTACTTGTAAGTTGGTTGGGATATCAATGTATTTTTCTTGTTGTTGTGTACTTCTTAAGGAAGTAATATTATTTTTGTGGTGATTGATACTATATCTCCCTAAACCTATGATTGAAAGTGTTTTAAAATGATTTTTTCATAATGATGATTCTGAAATAATTTATTCATGCATATTTTATAGAAATGCACATTCATGGCTTTTTTATACTTTTCATTAGAATTTTTTGAAAATCATTTTTTATTATGAATTGTGAAATTATTACCATTACATGTTTTATTTAAAATTTATCATGTTAGGTTAATTGATATGGAATTATTATGGAATGTATTGTGAGATCCCACTCGACTATTTTTTTGTAAACCCTACAAGTGACATTGATCAATTGTAGAATTTATTATTCTAGGTCTAGGAAAAGAGAAATAATTGCTTGTAGGTATTGGGTGTTCTTGATATTAGGACCTTCAGGTTGTAAATGACAAGCATACTATGTATTTCAACTATTTCAAGGATTCCTAGTGTTTACATTGTACTTTGTTTTAAGATGTTTGGTTTTTTTGATTTATATACCTTATGATGTCTTTCTCTTATTGACTATATTTTCATACTGACTACTTATGAATTCTTTCCATTTTTTTATTTTTTTGGTCACTCTTATAGAAAAAGTGTTCCCTATTGATGGTATTTGGATTCCTAGGTGTCAGTCACTGGCTCGTGGTGATTGGGAATGAACTTCGGGCTATGTCGAGATTGATTTAGATGTCGTTTTAGTGGGTTGTCTAGGTTTTTTGATGAAAAGGGTCACCTAAATTGATACATAAAGGCTACCAATATATTACCTTTGATTTTTATAGGTTCTATAATTTTCCATAGGAAAGTTTCATAGTAATACTTAAAGTTTATCACGACATGCTTAATATTCTCATACTTAACATAATTTCGGATAAAAAAATTCATTGGGTGGAATTTACCTCCATGATCCTTAGAAAATAAATATATAAAAAATATATGATTGATTATATTTATTAATTAAAAAAATAAGTAAACAAGTTCCAAGGGAAATTTGAAAAGCATAAAATAAAGATAATATAAGATTCAAAAGAATTCAAAGATATAGATTTTTCAAAATCAATGGGAGAGAATTTTGTGAAGTCTAATTGTTATTTTAAAAAAGAAAAGTTTCATGATATAGTGGGAGCTTTTTTTGCTGGAGACTATTAATTTATCAAGTAACCAATAAGGTTGAAATGAATATTTTAGTATGATATTCAATATTTGACTAATCTTGTTGCAATAGTAATCTAGAATATATTTTTACTTCACCTTAAGAGTCATATATTATTTTATATATTATTTTAATTCTTCTTGAATTTGTTGTATCTGAATAATTCAATTTTAAGTTTTTCTAGAGTAATTATTATTTTTAGATTATATCCTTTAATGATGAATAAACGAATTAATTTTTATTAAGTGGTGGATGAAATATATTATTCATTATTTGGATAAAGAGTGGCTCTGGTCATTGTTTAATCTTATTAAACATGGTTTTGTTTTAATGGAATTGTGATCTAAGATATTTTTAATTTCTTAGTGGTCATTGTGTAATTAGATCACCTCAAGGGGAAGAATATAATGCATACTCAGGTTTTATTAGGAATTTTTGGTAGAGTTGCAAGTAATTTTTTAATTATAATAATTTTAAAAAGATAATTAAATAGTAAAACAATTTTGTGATAATGAAGTAAAAATCCTACAATCAAAACTAGTTAAAAAATTCTTACTTTTACTAGTTCACATACTTTTATCACTTGATCTATTCTATTTTAATAAAACTTACAAGTATTTTTATAAAAATACCCTACCCACTTTCAAAAATAGAAGATAAAATAATAATAATAAAGTGATGATTGGAACTTAGTTGCAACCTTTTTATGAGGTAACCTTGGGGACTACTATCATTGAATTCCAAAAGAATAAAATTTGAACCTAGATTCTTGAAAAATCACTTCCTTTAAAAGATAATCCCCATTCCCTTCCATTTTCCATATATTATACTTCTTAATATAAGGTTATTGTTGTTTCTATATCTCATACAATAAAGGTAATCCTTTCCTTTCTTCCTTCCCTACCTATTCTTCTTACTTCTTTACTAATTTCTATTGGATATATTATGGATTTCGATATATTATTACACCAGAGCATGGTTAAAGGAATTTTTCATGTGATAGTTATAAGATGCTGATAAAGATTTATTTCACTCCATTATTCACCATTTCAATAAAGGTTAGTTTCTTTATGGTCTATTATAAGGATTTATTTTAATTTTGGTAAAAAATAATTTTTTATGTTATATAATTTGGGAATTTTGGTGGTGGATGTTTTAGAGGGACACTGGTAGTTGTTTAAGGAAGTTTGACCTTAATATTTAGATGTAATTTATTTTGAATCTCATTTTATTGGTCTAAAGAATAATATTAGTGGTCATTAGACTACGATTATTTCACTAATTGGTTAATTAGGTTGGTGGTCCCATCCCCCTTTAGACCTTAATTTGTTTTTCCTATGATTTTCTAACTAAATGATTTTTAAAATATTAATTTTTTTAAAAAAATTGTTTGAAAATATAAATAGAGTGATTTCAAAAATTGATTTCTAATTCAAATTTAAATTTTATGTGTTAAATATTACTTTAATATGTTTGGTTATTATTTTATTATTTTATTTATTATATTTTTTATGGACTAGTTCGTTATTTTTAAAAAAAAAATTATTATAAGTTTTATTGGGATCCTCTTGTAAGTAATGATTTTATTTTTCATTTTTAAAAAATGGGTATTGGTTTATATTAAGGTTTAATACTTCTTGTATACATTATATTTGGATAATAATGTTCCCTAGATTTTTAGTTTTGTTTAAGTGGCATACCATTAATTTTATTCATACATGAATGCATTAGAAATTAATGATCAATGATTAAACTTTGGTTAAGTGGTTGTATCAATGGAGATGAAATACTAGGGTTAAGAGGAATTAAAATGGATGGTTATATACTTGATATGATCTAGATCAATTTAAAAAATGAATCAATGGTTTAACTAACAGTTGGTATGTCAAACCACTCACATTTAGGAATGGGTATTAGGAATAACAACCCATAAGTGGAAGAGTATTCCAAAGTGTGATAATGATAAATGGCCTAAGGTGAATTAGGTTATGGTATCTTTTTGTGGTAGTTATCTAGGTATAATTGGATGGGGGTAGATCTTCTAATATAAGTTCATTCCAATGGAAACATTGATATTATGAATTAGTTCCATTCTTATCCATCTTCCTCATCGTTCCACCTTATTATTTAGTAGGCTACGAGCCTTATTAACTACCATTATTGACTTATTTTTTGTTAAGGGAATAGATATCATTTGATAATCTCTTTATCACACTCAATTTTTCTTCTTTTTTCTTGATGTATTCCTCTATAGGTATGGTATACAAGAAAATCATAGTATGAGTGTTTTTATGGATGAGGTGTGATGGGTATCAAATTTTGGATTGTCTAAAGAGTGGAATGTTTTTTTGATCATGAGGCATAGATATATCATTTAAGGTAACATAGTGACATGGTATTTGTGTGACATGGAAAGCCATCCTTAGGAACAATATCCAAGTGACTCACACGTGGCATGGGGGAAATAAGGTCAAGGATCACTTCACATCCTTGGCGGTCCAGATCTCTATCACCAATAGTCAACTCCTAATAAACAATTTCAAACTTGAGTGTGTTAATTTAATTAGATGGGATGCCCTCAGTTTTCACTATTTCAGACCTCCCTAATCCTAGGATCTCCTAGTTGTTCTGCCTATTTCTTTCTTCCATTGAACAAAAATTTAATTTGGATGGATGTGACATGGTATTTGTGTGTTCTTTATAAATGTGAAATTTTGTTTAGATAGTCTTAGTAAGATTAGAGGATAGTGGCAATTTAGGTGTTATGTAAATAAATTATGGTAAAATTAACAAGGATATCAATTTTAAAAAAATGTGACTGTTTGTAAGGAAAAAGTTACTTTTGGAAATGTCTAATATGAATTTTTTATATGATGAATTATGTAATAGGGGAGTGAGTAGTAGGTTTATTTTACTATTTATCATACCAATTTATTTTTTAAATATTATATATGGATATCCCACTCATCATTTGATAAGTGGGATTTTCTATTCTCGTGACACCCCTAGTTTGAGGTATGTTACTGCTTTACACTATTTATTTTAAGTTATGTAATGGTTTTATATGAGTAAGTATATCGAGATCTAGAAAATGGTTATAGATGTGGTTTTATGGTGTGAATAAAAATTCACAACATGAATTATTCCTGGGTATATTTCAATATAAATATATTTTAGGATATTCAAATCCTAGATGTGATTCATGACCTAAACAAGTTTTTTGACTTATAGTCGAGGAACCTTTTTTATGCAGCCACACATATTTAAGTTTCACAATGTGAATGACTATATAATTCCATTAATATGGTAATGTCCATACATTTTATAATTCCAGTACCCCTTTTTCCTCCATTGTTTTCCATCATTCCTATCATTTGGTAGGTAATACCTAGGTATTTTTGGGAGTAATTTCTTCATTTACCTTCTCATCTCGGTCCTTGTATTAACGATATTAATATATAGTGATATATAATATATTTTGAGTTCTATTTTTGTGGAAGGAATATAAATGAGAGACTAGATATGTGAATCATGTAATTTTTATTTAGAATTATTTCTTTTAGGGAAGGTTATTTCTATCCCTCTCTACTTTTACAAAAACATGAAGTCATGTTTTTCAAGGAAATACTTTGTGCATTTATTAATGATAAAACCTTAATATTTATCTATCTTTTACTGGTTTTAAAAACGTTGGATTGTCGTCTTCTCCCACAACATGTTTGATGAATTAATAAACTGAGTAATTGATTTAAAAATATATTTTGGGTGTGATAAGTTGATATGGACATGAGTTAATGAGATCATGATTCATGTCGAAAAGGCCTTGTCATGTTATAATTAGTCATAAGGTCAATTTGGATTCAAATGGTTTTGTGCACAAGAAATAACATGGGTCTAGAGAGATGGGTATTTCTCACGAGTATAGAATTTTTAGTGGGCCTACATCAACAGGATGTGCATTAGATGTGTTAGAATCATGGGTATGAATTCATGACATAATATACATTTATATTTCTAGTTTTATCACAACATATGAATATGTATATTTTGTACAACTATCTTATATTTATCACTGTTGTTTTATATTAAATTTTATATGAATTTTACTTATCCCAGTGGCATGTGTGGTAATTATTTGATATTTTCAATTGATTTTATATACTCACCCCCTGAATATGTATTCTGGTGCATGTGTTGATGTTTTTAACATGATACGTGTAAGGTAAAAGTTTCATAGTTTAATTTTAGAGAACTGTAATGATGTAGTATGTTAATTTTGGAATCAAAGTTTGGAGATGTCTTATAGTGGAGTATGTCATGGTTCCACACCAGTTATTGTTTATTTTTAGTGTCTTTTGGTATTTTCTTAATATTGACTTCTAGTATCTTATTTAGTGTTGAGACTATGATTATGGTTCTGGTTTATTATGATGTTGGAAATCTATAAGTTTTTATCATGCTTCATGTTTATCTCATTATTTTGAGTTTATATAATATAGGTGGTATGTATGTAATAGAAATCCACCCCTATATTTTGGTCAATACCATTGAATTTATTGTACCCCTTTAGTGCCTAAGACAATTCACCTAAGGTTAGTATAACTCAGGTCCTACCCAAGGTAATGGATTGGGTTGGGCTGTTACAATTGATATCAGAGTGGTTAGTCCATCATTTAGGAATGGTAGCTATAGAGATAGTAGGTGTTAGTACATGAAATATAAGTATAATAAGATGTATATAAACTATTTACATTTAACTTCAAGTTACTAAGATGGTTCAGGTATGAAAAGTGTTATTACAAACTTCTAGGAATGTCATCATCTCATCATTGTGGGTTTAACTATTGGGAGTTGTGTATCACGCTTTAGTAAAGAGAATTGCCACTAATACTACATCATCCATGTGATATTTATTTTTTTATTATTTGGAAAATGGAAACAGGATAACCTTGGTCTCTAACATGGGTGATTATACTTATCGATGAAGCTGACAGTTTCTAAGAAACAGATTTATGAATAGGGTAAAATATGATTTGGATCTAGGTTATTTGTCAATTATTTCTATTATTGATTTTCTAATTTGTGTTATCATTGATTAGTCTTTATTCTTCCCTTTTATATTCATTGTTTAAAGGAACATTAAAATTGAATGGAACTTAAACTTAAACCATTAATTCCCCTAAATAGAAATAATTGATTAAATGGTAATTAGAATTCATGCCATTTTTAGATAATGTTAATTACTCTATACTGAGTACTAAAAAGAATGTTTACATTTTTAATACCCTTCTTTCTTAATTGTCACTAGTATTCCAATATTGTTGACAAATCTCACATATTATTGGGTATTTTTTTTCTTGAAATTTTAAGATTCCCATAACATGCTATGTATCTATTTGAATTAGAGATTTGAAATTTTGGTGCATATTTCCCATGACTATAAATATATCTTTCTGGAAATTTTAGTTATTATAATTTTTTGATATTATGGTATATTAAAAATAATATTATGTATTATCCCTTGTTTTGTATGTTACTATTGAAACATGTTTTTATAATGGGTAGAATAATAGGTAATGTTGTGAATATGTTAAAATGAATAGTATATATTATTTTTTAATATATCGAATAATTCTTATAATTTTTAGATTAATATTCCTGATAGAATGATAGAAATCTATAACATGTTGATTTTGGTTATTATTCTTTCTTAAATAAATTGATCATTGTTTCTTAGTAATAAATTTTTATAGAAAAACAACTAAACATAGAATATAATGACATGAAATATGGAAATAATGTATGGGTCACACGATGTAGTTTTGTTTTTGGTTGTAAATAATTTTACATGGTTTAGATTTTGGAACAATAAGTAAAAACATATTTCTCTTAAATAGGTTTATTGATAATCTATTAATAAGAAATTTAGTAACCTTTTCATATACAAGAACTTACCAATACAAATTTCTTGAGTGTTGATTCACGGTGGTTACAAGATTCGATTTATAGTGTTTATGTGATATTTTTTATGATACATGTTATGATGACAAAAAGGTTTTCAAATTAAATAATTTTGTTTAGAAGTTTAGTAAGAAAAATATTTTTTGGATTTAAAGTAGGTTTTACAAAAGAATTTTAAATAATGTTTTAAAAAACATTTCAGGTATTTTGGATATGATAAAAAAAATTAAAGACTATTATTTAAAAAAAATCTCTAAGTGGACCTTGAGGAGAAAAATTTATAAAAATTAATCATTTTAATTTTTTTGGAATTTAAAATTTTCATGTTTTTAGTGACTTTTGTTTAAAGATATGGCATTGTTGCATGCCATTTTTTAAATCACTTTCATGAATATTTTTAAAAATAATTTTCATATTCATTAAACTATTATATGGATATAAATAGTTTCTTGAACTATAATATTTTGAAAGAAAAATTATTCATGAGAACCTTTTATTTTTTTTGGGAGCTTGATAATTTTACATGTGGTTTTTGGGACTGTTATAATATGTTAAAATGGTGAATGGGATCCTCGTGGTCACCTGCTAGAATGGGACGTATAAAGGTATTTTTCTTACTAATATTTATTTTTGGATACTATTTTAGTGGATTTATGGTATGAGATGTGGATGATATGCTAGTTATGACTATGATCTTTCCATTTTGATGATGTTTGTATTTCCTTTCTTTATTTCCTTGATGGTTTTTACGTAATGATTTTATTTTTTGTGCTCCTTACACATCCATGTTATTATCTTTGATGAGAAAGCTATTGTTATTTCACATTGATAGACATAATTAATGGAAGGGAAATAGAATTGTATTGGGGTGATGTCTCATGGGAGGATTATCACGACATCTCATGGGTAGTGGAATATTTTGGGATCTAGATTTGTATGTATGCTTAATCACCATTTACGTGGTTAGGATTGGGAGGAATTTATTTTTTTTAGAAGTGTATTTACTATAATATAGGGAGTATAGTGGTTCATAGAATTCAATTTTATATTTATTTATCCTCTTGGAGAGTCACTATTTCATCTTATAAAGGAGGTGTTCATCTTCTCAATGTGGTTGGGACATTAATTTGGTAGTTGTAGATGAGGTAGTTTAAGTACCATCTCTTTTATGTTACCAACCAATCTGGTTTAAATATTTTGGTTAGGTGTGGGTAGTCATGAATAGTTCAGTATGTGTAATCTGATTTTTATTTTTTTAGGGTATGCATATTTTCACGGTATTTTCTTTGGATTTATCAATGAGGGATCTATTTTCTTAGATAACTTGATAAATCATACTATCTATTCATAATAGGTTATTTCTAGTTCCTTTCTTATGTCTTATAATCTATAGCCTCACTATGTAATACTCTACCTAGGTCTCATAGTCTGTTATTTATGGGGTAATGTATGTATTGAATCATAAGTCTCTAGGTGTCAAGTTAGTTAAATATCAGATCATGGATAATTCATGTTTTAAATCACTGGAATAAACTTTGGTCATTGGGACCAAGATGTTTTCACGGTTTTCTATCAGTTAGTTCACATTCATTACATGGAAATCCATGTCCAAAAAGTTTAGTTGTTGAATATTCATTTTATTACCACGAAGTTAAACCTTAATGGTAGGGAGCTGCTAAGGGATGGATAAAGGATAAAAATTGTATCTTATATGTTGGCATCCAATTTTGGTTCCTCCTTATATTGGGACAGTCTCAATTGGATTTTACATTTAGATATTGGGAAGGGATATAAGTTAGTGAATATTGAAAACTAATTGATAACCATGTCATGACTATTAACACCCCTTTCCATTAGATGGAATGAATTATCATAGTATTTGGCATCATTTGTCTTCCAAAGCACTATATCATAATATTGGTTGTTGGATAACTCTTAGAGTTGGATATTTGTATTTATATTTGGAGGATGGTGTATGTGAACATCAAGTAGTACATAATGTCTGAGAGGTGTTGTCCTTACATCATATGATTTTTAGCATCCTATTTGGTTGAGACCTAGTTTCCTTTATGAGTTAGTGGTTAATTAATTTCACCTTGAGATCCATTTTGGATATGGGTACAGGCTACCAACTCTTATTAAGAGTATCCATCGAGGTAATATTTTATCTATGGGAATTTTGCGATGAACATTACTCATTCACAAAAGGATATCTTGTTGTTCCTAGAGATTTCATAGTTGTGAAATTATCTATAGATACTTCATGAAAACCAATTTAAGGCATTACACTATCTTTTGTGTCAATATATGGTATTATAAGTTGGTTCATCTTTGGTTTCGATTATTTTTAGTAAAGGATCATATGTTACTTATGCATTTATAGGGGTTAAATAACAATCACCTAGGTAAGTGATGGAAGTTAGTTCTTTTCTATGCTAGACCATTTGAATTTTTTGACCATATAAGTGGCGTTGTTTGTTAGGTATAATTGAATTATTAATTCAATTTATTTTATATCATTAACTCATCTCTTTATGTTCAAATAATTAGTTAGGTTCCCATTGTGTATGGGTTGTTCTCATGTCACTCTTTAGCCGATGGTTATAATCGAGTCTCATTGTCTTTTGTATCTTGGGACTGGAATGATGGGATCCTTCTAGGTCAAAAAACAAGTTTGGTGTGTATATTTTAATAGTATCATTGTGATATTTGGTTAGTTCAAAAATAATATCATTTTAATATAGAAAATTAGTTTGATCTATTGTCTAGAAACCTCCAATCTCAAGTTTTTTGGGGATGGAAAACCCAATGGTAGGGGAAATGTGACACCACTGGTTTGATGTATGTTATCATTTTACAATATTTATTTTAATTTATCAAATGTTTTTATAGGAGTAATTAGAATAAAATATATAATATGGATACAATAGTGGGTTTAATACATGAATAAAAATTCATGGAATAAATTTTTTTATGGTAGATTTTTATATAAATCTATATGAGGATATTCAAAGCCTGAACATGATTCACAAAGGTAAACCAATAATGTTATACCTAAATATTCCATAATTTTATGTAAATATTAAATAAATTTCACAATAGTACACACCCAAAAATTTTAAAGGTTTAGTGTCTTTCAATACTAGATACATAATCAACTTATTTCATGAAATACATTCAATATATCCTATAAAGTTATTCTTTCATAGTTCCCTTATTAGATACATCATTCATAAAACCTTTCTTCATATCGTAGGGAAAATGGAGACATAATAAAGGGTGAGATTATATACTCAACAAGAGTAAACATGAGAGATATAAAGTTATGATCATATGAAAGAATAAGATAAGAATAATTAAATGGGATCATGATCCTAACTTATAATGTTCATATCCAATCAGAAAAAGATCATTAATCATGAGTCATGGATTAATAATTTTTCGTAACAAAAGACATAATTCATAAGGGAGAATTATAATGAATAATGAATTATAATCCATGAAAATATTTCATAACCCTAATAAAATATCATAGTAATTTTGGAATAATCATAAGCATAAAAATCATTTCATTAGTCAAGGAACACTACTGAGACCATCATCACATAGTAGAAAAAGTTCCATAAAGGATTGAGTTCACTCCCAAACATCTTTTCATCACTACAATGGGTTCATTCAAAATCATTTTCATATTATCCCAAGAGATATAAATAATTTACCAATTCATTTAAGGGATATATATTTCAAGGACCACCAGTCTTATAATGAAAATTATACATATTTGTGCCATAAGATCATAAAAGCATTCATCATTCCATTATAGCATAACACATGGGAATATGTTTTATAAATATTTTATTATCAAATAATAATAAACCATCCATAAAAGAACATGTATTTTATAATTAGATAATATTCCCAATTAAGAATAATAAATATTAAAGTATTTTTATAGAAATTAAAAAAACGTCTAAAATAACACTTAAACTTTTATTTAAATATAGGGGAAAATAACATTTTATTTTTGTAACATTTTAAATACAAATTCTGATAATATTGAGAAAATGATTTTATTTTAAAATTTCCATGGAAAATTATAAATTAATATTCAATGAAAACAATATTATGATAGTGGGAAAATATTTGTGTTGTAAAAATTAAAACAATGATTCCTTTCACACTTTTTTTTTAAAATGTAATAAATTTATAATTTTGGAAAACATTATAAAAATTAAATTTTAATAAATTTTAAATAATTTAAAATATAGTTTAAAATTAATTTAAATAATCTTTGGATCGTATAAAATAAAATTATTTAATTTATTTTAAATAATATGTACATGGAAGAAAAAGATCACTGAGCAAATAGAAAATAAGGTTAGGTTTACTTAAATTCATTTTATTGATTGTTTTAAGTACAAAAAGAGAGGAGAATAAAATTTAAGCATGAAAAATACATAAATAAATATATTATAAGAAAAAAATATAGGTTTTAAGAGATAAATATCATATAATTATCTCAATATATATTCAAGGATATATAATCCCAATTAAAAATGAGATGGCCACATAAACCCTTACCTCATGTCTTGAATTTATTCATACATGCCTTAACCTCATATATAATAAATTTTGATTTATTTGACATATCTACCACAAATATATTCATGATTATTTTACGATATATCATTCTATTATAATTTCCAATTACCTATCCATCAAAAAATCTCTATTAAAATCAATATTTGGGTGAAAACTTATCTATTTTCTATGAATTTTTTGGTTGGACAGCTACAATACTTAAGACTTGGTCATGGTTTTATATTATAAATAATATTTATCATTTTATAAATATTATATTAATTCATCATATACACTTTTATAAAAATTCATATAATGTACTTTTGAAAACATAATTACATCACATCATAGAAGTGGAAGTCTGCACGTACGAACAAGTGATGTTTTCACTTTTCAATAATTGAACCAAAATAAAGGTAAATAATAATTAAAATTTAAAAAATCACAAATTTTTCATAAATATAATATATATTAATTATATTTACCCTTATTACAATCCATATAAAGTGGAAATGAATATTTAATCACATCATTTTATGGTGGTGGTAATCCATACATACGCAGAAATGATGTTATCATTCATCATAAGATAGAAGGAAAGTGTAAAATGGTTCTAAGTTTAAAATAACGTATTTTATATTTTAATTATACTTATTTAATTATGATAATATGGTTATAAAATATTTTTAGGAGGATAATTTTGAAAGACACTCGAAACAGATCGGTAAAAATAATTAACTCTTATTCAGGAAACCACCTTTGTCTTACACATTAAACATTCTTGGATTTCTATTATGGGAAGAAAATAAACTATAATTAAATTTAAGGTATGTTTTAAAGTTATTTTTGTTGGTATTGGCTGATCTACAGTGCTAAATGTTTGTGAATAAGTGATGAGAGGAGGTGCTCTTTTATAAGTGAGGTGGGTGGAAAACTTTTAAATTATTAAACCATAAAAATATAATCAAGTAATATTCAAAGTGGAACCAAGGACACCCAAATAATATCATAAGGTGATTTTGGAAAAAACCTAAACTTATAAATCACATTTATACACGTTTTAGAGATATTTTATTCCCTATCTCAAAGTTTAACCCCCGTCATTAACCGTATTAACCTTACCATGGTGATAATGTTTTACCATAGTAACTATTAATTATGTAAAAAACAAAATTTAACTATTTAATAAATTTACAAAATTTGATTTAAAATATATAAACCATTTTATCAAGTTAAATTCCTATAATTGGAAGAAACTAATTTAAAAATAAACCCATAAAATTTGATGAAAAAAGTTCCTTTAGAAAAAAGAATTTTCTAGTAAAAAAATAAACATTCTATAGTTATTTTCATATTAATAATCATTATTTCAATTAAAATTTAATTAATTAAATATATAATATACTCATTTCATTAAAATTATTCATCAATAGATTTTTTTTATTTATTAAAATATAAATACATTTTTCACTTAAAAACATTTTTATGAAAAATGATTATTTTTTACCTTCAAATGATTTTGTTTTTATTTATATAAAATTGATAACAAATTTATGAATTATTATACAATAATTAACAATATATTTTTACAAAATCAGAGTTATTTAGTGGCAATAATTTTTAGAAAAATAAATATCTTGAAAAATAGATACTTTAACATTAAAAGATTTTATTCTTAACTTTTTCAAATTGAGTACTCATTTTTCATAGCATTGTTAAATACATTTGTGTTAAAGAAATATATTAATCATATATTTCATAATTTTGGTATCCCAATTCATACCCAGCAATCCAATAGATATGTCATATATAATATAATATTTTAATCATGGTTCCTTTAATTTTAGTGTTGTATGTAAAAAAATATATCAAATACATAAAATTTAATAAAGAGAAATACATTATAAAATCTTGTGATGTTAAAATATAACCCCTTATAAGAATTTAACCCTAAAAATTTTATCACTGTGATATAAAAATCTAAGGATACATCTACCTCATCACATCCTCGACTTCTCACATAGTTTATTTTAATTTATGATTTCTCTAGATAACCTTAACTAGGTTAATAGTATTGTTCCATAACACTTTATTCCTATCATAAAAGATTTAAAATCGTTGATCCTCATAAGATATAGAATAATCTAATGGTATGACATCCAAGTTCAATAAAAGTGAATAATATTATATGTACTTCTTCAAAATAGATATATATAAAAGATCTTGAAATCGGGACAGGTTTAGAGGAAGAACCAAACAATAAGTTACCATCCTGAAATGATCAATAATCTTATAGTGAATGATATATCTATGGCTTATCATTACCTTATTTATAAATCTAATAACATATTCTAATGATATGTTCAAAGGAATAAATTATCACCAAATTTGAACTCTGGATCTCACCGATGACTGTTATCATAACTTTTATATTGACTCTAAGAAACGCTAATATGTTTTTGAATGGATATAACCTTGTATTCCATTTCCCCAACTTTCTTAGGTCTTAATAGGTTGTATTTCCTAACTTCATCCCAGCACGTTGGATTCATATCCTTCTTTCCATAGAGGTATTCATATAGATCCATCTATATTCGCAAGTGAAAGTTATTAATGTAAGAAAACTGACTAGAGGAAGGTATTGATCCCAAAATATATTGAAATCCATAGAAAAATCTATCAATATATATTATTGGGTTTGAATTATCCTATCATACTAACTATCTTTCTGAGGATGATATGCAGTACTAAATCTTAACTCAATATTTAAATATTTCTAAAGACTTATCCATAAATTCATGGTAAACCTCAAATATTGATCAGATACAATTGAAATTGGAACTCCATGAATCCATAACACTTGATTAATGTATAAATCTATTATCTGATCAAGAGATAAATTTTATCTAATATAAATAAAATGTACTAATTTCTTAAAGATATTGACTACATCCCAAATAGTGTTATGCCCTTTAGATGTCTTAGAGATTCCCATGAAGAAATATATTATTGTGTTTTCCCTTTTACACTCATTTATGGGTAATGTTTGTAACATAACCTTGAACTTTTTCTCTCAACCTTAAATTATAGGCATACCAAGTACCAAAGCACATACTCTACAATACATTTCTTCATGTTTTCACACAATAAATACTCTTTAATATATCTATACATCTTTATACTTATAATTTTAATAAATAATTATAAAAATAATATTCATATAATAGATCCTTATTAAATTATTTTATTAAAGGACACATACACTTTATTAAACTTTATCATCCCATCACCACCATTACTTAACTTAGAAATATTCCTTAGCTTATTTTGCAGCTACACACCTTCCTTTTGCACATATTTAATATTCACGTGAATAGATGGTTAAACATTAATTTTATAAAGGTAGTATATTTATCATTTCCTTATGATTTCATGGTCCATCCTCTATAAATCGATAAGTATTGGATATCTTTCAATCCACATCATAGAAAAACTAGCATGGTCTTATTGATTCTGAGCATCAACCACATTGTTTTCCTCCCCAAAGTGGTAATTTATTAAGAAATAATAATATTTAATTAGTTATATCCATTTTCTTTAGTATATATTCAAATATTTATATGTGCATATAAATTTCAAGATTTTATGGTCAGTATACATGTCACACATTTCACCAAAAATATAAATCCTCCATATCTTCAAATAAAAAATTAATGTTTCCAGTTCTAAGTCATGAGTCAAGTAATTATATTCATGAACCTTAAATTGTCATGAGGCATAAGCTAGTATATTATAATTATACATGAGAACACATCCTAGACCCTAATATAATAAATCATTTTAGATAAATAACCATTTTGTACTATATGGTAGCATGTGAACAGGTATACTAACCAACATTCTCTTTAGTTCCTAGAGTTTTTCATGACAACTAGTTTTCTAAATGAATTTTTATCCCTTTAATTTTAACATTGTCAGTTTATTTGAGAACCATGAGAAACTTCTCAAAAATAATTGGTGCTATCTAAAAAATTTAATAAAACTATGAATTTTGGTCACCATGGTTTTTATAGTCCAATGTTCAATAACATACATCTTTGTGGGATCCACTAATATTCCATCGCATATAATTAAATGACCTAAAAATAATAATTTATATATTTAAAATTCAAAATTTATAAATTTAGAAAACAATGTATCATTTATCAAGGTATTCAACACAATCATTAAATTAACATCATGATATTCCTTAATATTGGAATATATAATAATATAATCTAAAAAGACTATCAAAATAAAATCAAGGTAATTTATAAAGACACAATTCTTTATATCCTTGAAGAAATATAAGGCATTGGTAATTCCAAATGGAATCAATATAAATTCATAATGGGAATACCTCATATAGAAGGTTGTCTTGGATATTTTATCATTTTTAAACGTCAACTGATGATATCTATATCCAAGGTAAATATTTAAAAAGTATTTATATATTCATGGTTGACTAAATAAATCTTCAATATGGGGTAAAGTATTCTTTTTTGTGATAGTATTATTGTAAATTTTCTGATAATCAATGCAAAGATGCATTGAACCATGTTTATTGTAAACAAAAATTAAAAGTGGTTCCTATGGGGATGCACATGGCTATTTGTATCCCTTAACATGATTATCCTATAATTTCTTTTTTACTTTACTATAACTCAATTAGGGCCATTCTATAATGAGTCTTTGAAATATTCATAGAACAAAGTATGGGTTATATTGAAAACACAACTTCACAGTTCAAGGGAAGACTAGGAATCTCTTTAAGAAATAAATAAACATATTCTTATATAATAAGAATACATTTATTTTTGAGTTTATCATAAACCATTTGAGATATATACCCCTCATGAATAGGTAATAATGCCCATACAATGGAATTAGTTTTCATTGTAAGTTTATATTCATCCTCACATCGATAAACAATAATTGATTAATTCGAAACATGAAATATAGCTTCCCTTCACAGAAAATTGATATAAGATCTATATAAAATAATCTAATCCATTTACACTATAATATCAAATTACACTAGAGGAAAAATAAAATATTTTTAGGAAACATATTAACAAAAAATTCTATCTAAGAGGATCCATATAATTGATATCTTATCATCATACAATTATGAGTTTTTAGTGTTAACTTATCATATAATCATTGAGGTGGTGATGTGAAAACCTTGGATTATTATTTAGATATAAAAGAGTGAGTAAAACCCAAATCAAATAATACATATGCAGTTCTAGAGTGTACAATAAGTGTACCTTTTACCACTCCTCTCATGATGTACATTAGTATTAGTGATCGCATGATTTTTTCCTTTATATATGGGATTAAAATTTTGTTGGTGATTACTATTATAAATAACCCTTGTATTAATGCACTAGTTCTTATAATTCCCATACTCCTTATAGTTTTAGTATTATAGTGTGGGTGGTGCATTCAGTTAAGCTCTCTCCTCATTCATTTAATTGGATTCCCTATTTACAAATATTTCAGATTCACTTACTTGATGGAGTTCTTTTCAAAACATAAAACATTTACTATCACCCTTAATAAAATTGATACCATGCTTCTTTATACACTTATATAATTCATGATGATTCATTTTCTTTCCTCCATGGGTTTTATTATTATAATTTCCATAAAATATTTTCTTTTGCTTCTTATAAAAATCATGAGAACAATGGTAATCTAAAATACCCATTTTTACCTTGAGAAAAAATCAAATGATTTCTTTATAGATACCTAATCAAATTATCTATAATTCATTTCCAATATTGGTTTTAATCCCCTAATGAATCAATATATTTTTAGTTTAGGTTCTATGAAAAAATGAGAAGAAAACCTCGCAAGTCATGTAAATTTTTCCTTATCGGTACCAATAGATTCATCACCATTTTTCTTAATCTCAAGTAATTAAATTTTCATTTTCATATAAATATTTTAGGGAAAAATTTACTAAAATTTTCTCTACCAAACTCTTCACATCATATGGAGTCAATTTATTCCTCTTTTCTCATATTCTTAACAAGATTCCACCATTGATCTACTTCACCTTCCAAATGATACATTGTAAGGGAATATTTTTCATTCTCCAAGAACTAGATATCTTAAAATGTCTTTTTAATAGTAATGATCCAATCCTAAAAGGATATTAGATCATATGACCCATTAAAATATGGTTTATGTTACATTATGATATAATAAAATGTGAATTATTCCTTTTTTTCTTATTTATATTCTCAATATGATTAATGGTTTAAGAGAGTTTCATGAGAATAACAATATTATTTTTCATTCTATCTCCCATGGAATTTAGTTTCTTTAGAGGACAATCATTTCATTATCTACCACATTAATTATTTAATATGAATCCATTTGGTTCCATCCATTGACTAAAACCAAAAGGCACAGTGTAAGTAAAAATATACAATAATCATAGGGATAAATAATATAATCATTAAAAACATTCCTGATATGTCCTAAATTATAAAAACTTCTTCTGAAACTATGCCGCTTTTAGGTTCATTCTATATCACTTTCAGTTCATCATAGGTTTAATAAGTTCAATCCTTATTTTACTCATAACCTAATCATGAAAAATAATTAAACCATACTGTGATACCAAATAATTTGGCCCTTGTATATTATAAATAAATATTGTATCATTTTAGATGAATATTCAATACATTCCACAATAATATATGCCCTAGAATTATGAAGGTTTAGTGTCATTTGAAAATAGATACATAATCATATTATTTTATAAAATACCATCAGTATCATCAAAAACATTATTCTCTCATATTACTCTTTTTACACATATCCAACTTAAAACTATTCTTTATAACCTAGAGAGAATAGAAAATTAAGAAAGGGTGAACTCAGATGCTCAGTTTTTGTAAACATTGGATATTTAAATCTTTAATACGATTCAATAATAATATAAGAATAAATATATTAAATCATTACCATAACTTATGAAATTCATAACTCGTTATTTATATATCATTAATCATGAGTCATGGTATAAGTTTTTATCATTACAAAAGAAAAAAGTCATAAAAGTGAAGAATCGTCAATATTTAGTCATGATCCATGAGAGCAGATCATAAGTATAAGATCAAGTCAATTAACTTATGGTATATAAATAATAATTTAAAATTATTTCATTATTCAAGGATTACTTCTATTACCATAATCACATAGTGTATAGATTCCCATAATGGATTAAGTTCACTCCCCGACCTCTTTTCATGCCTAGAATGGGTCCACTAACCATACTTTTCTTATTATATCATGAGGTATCAGTCATTTCCAAATGCATTAGAGAGATATATAATTCCAATACTATACATAATATAATTAAAACCTTATATATTTGTGCCACAATTTCATAGAAACATTAATCATTCCAAAATAACATGAATTGAAAAAAAGAAACACATTTCATAAAAAATTTCTCACTATATAATCATAAAACATATAGAGAAAAAACATGGATGGTATCACTAGATAATATACCTATATAATTATAAGAAACTTCAAATTAGTGTACATTGATGAAGAAAACCTTTAAAATAACATTCAAACCTTTATTTTAAAACATGATAAAATATCTTTTTATTTTGTTAACATTTTAAATAAAAATTCCCATAATATTGAGAAAAATTTTCTCTTTTAAAATAAACATGAGAAATTTTAAAGTATTATTCAATGAAAAGAATTTCTATAATGGAGGTAAAATCTATTCAATTAATAAACATTAAAACAAATATTCTTTTCACATTTTTTGTAAAAACTCATAAATAACTTATTCAAACAGTAGTGTAAAAAAATTTGAATACTTTAAAAATAATGTTAAATACAGTTTAAAATGAATTTAAATCATCATTAGATCACATTAAATAAAATTCTTGAAAAAACATTTAAATAACATGTACAGGGAAAAAATCAACAACCAATGCTAAAATAATGTCATCTTTTCGTAAAAACATTCTTGATTGTTCTAAGTATTGAAGAGAGGAGAATAAAATTAATACATTAAAAAACACAAATTAAAATAGTATAATAATATATATTGGTTTTAATATATAAATATCATATAATTCTCCCAAAGTATATTAAATCATAAACTGTCTCAATTAAAAATGAGATTGTAACATAAACACTTACTTCATATCCTGGATTTCTTCAAAAATGCTCTTAGACTCATGTATACTAATTTTAGATTTATTAATAATCTATAAAAGAATAATATTGACACTTATAATACTATATATCATTCCATTATAATTTCTAATTACCCCTACATTAACAATTCTTCATTAAAATCATTGTTTGGCTAAAAACCGGTCTGTTTTCAATGCATGTTTCAGTTTAACAGTTCCAGTCCTTGTACATTGTTTAAGGTTTTTTAATATATAAAAAATTAATCAAGTAATATGTATCATATTTAATCATTATATACACTTTTATAACCATTCATATAACTCGGTGAGGAAAAATGAATGACATCACTTTTTAAAGACGCCAGTCCACATGTACACACATGTGATGTTTTCACTTTTCAAATGATGGAATGAAAGAATGTTAACTGATATTTCACATTCAAAGAATCATTATAATATCATAAATATCATATAAATTCATTATATAGGTCCTTATTACCATCCATGTGAAGTGGAAATGAAAAATGAATCACATCACTTAGTGGAGGCGGTAGTCTACAGGTACACATGAACAACATTTTCATTTATCATATGATGGAAAGGAGGTATAAAACAGATGTACCATTTAAATATTTTTTTTTTATTTTTATAATTATTCCTATTTTATTATGTTAATGTGATCGTATAATATTTCATGAGGGTGATTAATAAAGAAACGTAAAATAAATCAATAAGGATAATTACATATTCTTTAGGAAATATCATTTTAATCACACCTTAGACCTCCTTGGTTTGGTCTAATAGGAAGAAAAAATCTCTATCACACGGGAAAATAATTTTTTATGGTATTTGAGAAAGTATTTTCATATTTATAGTTCTCAAAGTTTGTGAATAAGCGAAGAGAGGTGGTGATCTTTCATAAATGAGGTGGGTGAAAAAATTATAAATACTTAAAAAATTAAAATGTAATAAAACCATATTCAATTGAAAATGGAACCAAGTAAACCTAAATTTTAATAAAAGATATATTTTTTTTTATAAATACACGTAACCAATCCCATTTATCCAAGTTTTAGATATATTTTATGCCTTAACTCTATGTTTAACACCCCATTAATTCTTTTTACCCTTATTAACGTGACAATGTTTTACCATGGAAACTTTACATTATGAATGAAAATAAAATTGACCTATTTAAAAAATTTGGACAATAGGATTTCAAATAATTCAATGATTTTATCAAATCAAATTTCTATAAGTAGGAAATTTTAATTTAAAAATAAACCCATAAAAAGTGATAGAAATTTTTTTTAGAAAAAGAATTTAAAAGCATAAAATGAAATTACTGTAAATATTTTCCATATAATAATCATTTCATTAATTTTAATTTATTTCATTGAATATATAATATACTCATTTCATTTAAATAATTCATCAATACATATTATTTTAATTTATTAAAATATAAATATATTTTATATTTTAAATCATTTTTTTGAAAAATGACTCTTTTTACCTTTTAATGATTTTTTCTTTCTTTTTGTCAAATTGATAACCAATTTCGTAATTATTATTAATTTATTAAAAATATATTTTATCAAAATCTAATTTCTTTAGTGATCATAATGTATATAAAAATAAAATATCTTGAAAATATATGATTTAACATTAAATGATTTTATTCTTAACATTTCAAATTGAGTACTCTTTTTTCAAAGAATTTTTCGATACATTTCAATTAAGGAAATATTTTATTCATGTATTTCATAATTTGGATATTCTTATTCATACTAATAAATCCAATAACTATATCATATATAATATAATATTTCAATCATGGTTCGTTTAAGTTCGGTGTTGTATGTAAAAAAAGATATCAAATGCATCAAACATAATAAATTGAAATATATTATAAAATACCAGGTTGTTACATTCTTATCTTGAGTGGGTTTCATGACTTATAGTCAAGTAACTTTGTTTTTAGTGTAATTTGACATTTCAATTTTTTACAGCATGAATGCCTATGTTATTCCATGAATATGGTCATGTCTATCTAGTTTATAATTCTAGTTCCCCTTTCATACTCGTTTTCTATCCCTCATAGCCTTGTTTGGTAGGTTATCTATAGTAATTTTTGTTAGGAATTTAAACCTAAACTTTCACATATTGATCCATGTATTGGGGAGATTGAGATCTATTGATCCAGAAGAGATTTTGGGTTCTCTTCTGGTGAAATGAATGAAAAGGGGAGACCATATATATGAGCCATGGAAGGATTCTTTTGAATAAATACTTTTTATCTAAGTGGATTCACTACCTATAAATGTTTTCATTAACGTCAATGATTTATTTTTAGGATAAAATACATGCATTTTTTGATGAAAAAACACTAATAATTCTCCCAGTTTTACGTGCTTTTGAAACTATGGGTTATGGGTTTCACCCACAATGTGTTTAATGAATATATAAAATAATAAATTTATTTAAAAAACTATTTTGGGTGTAATAACAGGGAATGTAAATGGATGAATAAGTTTATGATGTTCATGGTAAGGGCCTCATTAGGTTAGAATTGGTTCCATGGTTAATTTGTACTTAAGGATTTTACAGTAAAGTGATGGCATGGGTTCTTTAGGATGGGTACCAATCATGGGTATGTGACTTGAATGGTTACACCTTCATTTCTTGAAATACCTTAATGGTGTGGGTTTTATCACTTCTTATGTATACATATATCTTTCATAATTGTTTTATATTTTTCACTCATTTTTTATATTAAATTTTAGCTAACTTGTTCGTGTTTTAGTGAAGTGTGTGTTAAGTCTTTTGTATTTCCTACAGATTCAATATACTCACCCTATGCATATAATTCTGTTTCTTATATAAACATTGTTTATAATGATATAGGTAAGGGAAAAGTTTCATACTTTACAAGTGGAGCAATATAATGTTACAATCTAATTGTTTTAGAGTTGGATCTTAGAGATATCTTGTAATGGAGTCTTTTGTGGTTCCACATTGGTGCTTGGTTATTCTTGGTGTATTTGGGTAACTCCTTGATGTAAACTTCTTGTGTATGTTTTTCTATTGTGACTTGAATTGTGTCTTTGGTTCATGAGTTTTTAGGATTTATAATTTTTTTTATCATGAATCATCGTTATCTTGTTATGTTTATTTTGTCTATTGTAAATGGTATGTATGTAAGGGAAAATCACCCCTCCCAAAACATTTTGATTAATACCATAGCATTTATTACCATCCTTCAGTGTCCAGGGGGTTTCACCTAATGAAATTTCCAATCAAGTCCTTCTCAAACCAATGTGTCATGTTGGGGTGTAACATTTGAGTTAAAGGTTACTTATATCCTATATAGTTATTTAACTTATATATCTTCAGATATTATTGATTTATCTATATTATGAAACACTATTTTTATTTTTTTATTCAATATGAGCTTAACTAATTGTTACATAATTATGTGATATTATGTTATTGTAAATTATTTTTGTTTAGAACCATATAAGTTATTTTATCCCTCCATGAGGTTATTATACTTCCTGGTATTTTTATAAATAGATTATGATGGTTTCATAATTCGTGGATGAGGTGGAATGCTGATTCTAAATAAGTATCTTTTCCTTCTATAGAGTATTTTTATATAAATTGTAACACCCCAGTGATTTATAAATAAATTTAATATTAAAGGCATGAAACATTGAGTCTCTACAAAACACCAATTTGTTATCACCTAGCTAGTGAACATAATATTTCCACCTCTTTGATTTGAATTTCGAAAAATTGACATACACGGTTGTGATCAATAAGATATTTAGTGTCTGAGAGGATCAACTTACAATTTTTGTGAATATTAACTTACCCTTATGAATAGTAACTTAACCTTATGAATAGTAATGTACCATTTTGAATAGTAACCTCTCCCATGTGAGTATAAATAAAATATAGGAACCATATAAATGAGAGTGAATATTTTAAAAATTAATAATTAAATGTTGATATTTTTGTGAGTAATACATATTTAATTACAATTTTAAAGTAATAAATTTATTTATAATAAAATTATTTTTCATAAAATGTATTCTTCAATAAATATTTTTATTTTCTATGAATTTAGGATAATATTTTGAGACCGTAGTATATTTTTGAATGTATTATAAAATTTGTTTTGAATTTAAAATATGTATTTTTCAAGTAAATAATGATTTTATTTAAAAATTAAATTTATATTATTTAGAAAATTATTTTTATAAAATGGATTTTATTTTTTAATTCTACACATCGAAAAGTTTTTAGGGTGAATTTTTAGTATTTTTCCGAAATACAAGAATTTTTAGTGAATAGTGAAATTTGATAATTTACAAAATATGCTAAATAAATGAATCTCTACATCATGATTGAGTCATGGATGATGTAAATGACCATTGATTTTAACTCACATGCACATATTAGTATTTATAGTCAAAATAATCAACACTATTCATATATTGATTCAAAATAATAAAATAATGATTAAAATAATGGAAAGCCCTCCCCTCCTCCACCATAAAAACCACCCCTCACTCCTTCTTATCTTCACTCCTCTCATGATTTTTTACATGTATAAATTTTGATAATATCCCCTAAAAAGATCCTCCTCACCTCCACCAGCACTTTTTCTCTTAAAAAGACTAAAGCCTCTCTCTTAAAGAGTCTCTCAAGGAAGATAAATTCAAAGGGTAAATTCCTCTTTTCATTTCATTTATTTTCTTTCAAGTTCCTTTATTTCTTTTTTATTTAATCACCTAATTTTCTCCAGATTTTATAGTTACTCAAATGAATTACATGTAATATAATTGTTTTATGATAAGTTAATAATTCATCATCATCTCTTCTTTCTCCTCCTTTTATACTAGAAATGAAAATACCATCCTAGATGTGTTAATTTATCACATTCAAGGATGATGAGTTTTTAACTTCTATTACCATCTTTAATTCAGATAATGAAACAATTTTCATGGTTTAAACATATCATAATATATGTAATATATCCTATGTAATGTTATGGAATCATTTTTTACACATTTTATTAATTTATAGAACAAAATGAGTTCATCGTAACTGAAAAACCACAACATTAATCCAGGCGTTTATCATTAAAATTGCATTTAATGATTCATACTCACCCAAAGTAACCAAATGATTTATATGATCATTTAACCTCATGAATTAACATTAATAATATATAAAATATGTTCTTGAATTCAATTCTCATTTTATATTAACTTTTACACAAGCAAACCAATCATGAAAACTAATGAAATGAGAACTCATAAACAATGATATTGAATCTATTAACCCATAAAAACAACCATAAATGAAATAATGAAATTATAATAAATCACATACATGTCTAATATGTTATGAGTTAAGTTATTAATAAGTATAATTTTATATTCTAGGACATTAAGTTCAAGAGCGGAACATATTCAGATATAAGGTAAGGGTTTCCTACCCAAACCTCCATTTTCTTTCGGGTTACTCTTTGTATTTATTAATCCCAAATAAATTCTTATTTATTCTTATGTACTCATAATAAATTCTGTGTTCATGTTGTATATATTTTTACCAACCATAATCCTTCTTTATTTTATGGAGACATGCATGTTTTAAAAGCGTCTTTAAAAAATTCTTCCCGAAATACAAGCTCGAATCAAGAAAATTTATCAAATTATTATCTATTTTCATGGACACTCTATAATCTGTTTTTAGAAACCATTATTTTTATAAAATCACTCATTTTATTATTATAAAACTATATTATTTCACTTCTGATTTTATACAAAGATTTTTTCAAAAGAACTCTTCTTTTCAAAGTAAAAGAGTATTTATCTCAAGAACTACTCAATGGTTTTATAAGAGTAATTTTGTCTATTTTAAAAATATTTTTGAATCTTATGTATAATTGGGAATAATATTTTATGATATCATCTACAATGTTTTTTTGAATGATTTATAATTAGTTTTACTATGGATGTTTTATCTTTAATCCATTCATCATATTACTCTGAATGGTTAGTGTTTATGTTTAATGTTTGGGGAAAGTTATTGTCATTTCATATGTTAGTTTCAATATAATTATATATATTTTTTATGTTTATCTCAATTAATATGAGGAATGAATTGGAATTAATAAGTGATGGGTGGGACCCATTATATCCCCTTGATGCATCAGTATGTCTCATGAGAAAAAATAGATATGGACTTGGTCACAGCCTTGCCCATTTTCAAATATGGTTCTGGCTGAGGTCATAATCGTTTTCAGATGTCTTGGTAGAGGATTTGAATTTATATTTCAGAATTTTCATCGTTATGAATTCCCTTGTTATGAAACTAGATATTTATAGTCCATGTGATTATTCGACTAGTATAATATCCATGGTTATGTTTTATGGAATTATTTAATCAGTTTTTATTCCTACCATTTTATGATCAAGTATGTTTTTAAAGGAATGAATTTTAGTTATTAATCATTCCTAGTGTTTATATTTTCTTCCACTTTATTATTTACCGTTGCTGAACATATGATATCACCCCTTTCACATGTTTTATTTTCCTCAGGTTGTGAGGAAATATATTATGAATGAATTACAAGGATAATATAGGAGATTATGTGTGATTCAAAGGAAGTTTTTATGTTGTATATACTTTCATGTTATAATTTTAAACTTATTTATGTATCTATATTTCCAAAACTACTAAAGTATTTGGTCCTTCAGGATGTATATTCCTTGTTTATATTCCAATGTAACAAATTAAGGCACCTTCTCCAGGAAACTGGGGTCGGGTCTTTACAATTGGTATCAGTGTAAGTTTAGTAGGAAAATTGGAAACTAGATTTAGAAAATTTAGATTAGGGAATAAAACCCTAAGATAATATTTGAGTATAGAATGGATATAGGGGAGATTAAAAGGAAAATTTTCCATCAGGTGATACTTGTGGAAGGAAACACCCTGGTGTATGCTTAAAAAAAATGTGTATGCTACAAGTGTGTAAAGAAAGGCCACCATGCTAGTGATTGTAAGGGAATGAAATGAGCTATCAATATACAATGATATAATTGTAGGGAGATGGGTCACTATACTAATGATTGTCTAAATCGTCCTGGAAATGGGACTCATAAAAGTCTAAGGGTGAAAGGCCACAATTATGTTGTCATAACTGCCGAGGTTAAAGTTCTTAATGATGTGGTGACAGGTACTTTTATCATTTCCTAACACTTAGCCAGTGATTTACTTTATTCTGGATCATCACATTCTTTAAAATCTTCTAATTTTTCCATGAAAATTAGATATTTCTAATTTTATTTAATAAATGAGTTTTCAGTCAAAACTCCTAAGGGAATTATCATTGCAACAAAGATGTGTCGATCAATCCCCCTTAGGACACATAAACATGCCTTAGTTGCAAAGCTTATTCTCATACCCATGATCAACTTTGATATAATCCTTGGTATGGATTGGATTTCAAATTATGATGTAAAAATAAATTTCAATAACAAGGAAGTTACAATTTTTGATAATGGTGTATAATCCCTTATATTTAGAGAATAAACCTCACTATTTGATTCTCATATATATCCACACCTAGTACCTCTACTGAATTCAATTATTGATGAATAAGAGAATGCAATATCTATGGGTATGTAAAGGAATGTTAAAATAGAGGACATACCTATTGTGCAATAATATGTTGATGTGTTTATAGAGTATTTACCAACACATCATCTAGAGATTGAAGTTGAGTTCTCTATTGATTTAATTCATAGTTCAAGACCTATATCAAATACTTCTTATATAATAGCCATTGTGGAGTTAGTAGAACTGAAGAAACAACTAGTGGAATTGAGTGATAAATGATTTTTCCTGCCTAGTGTTTCTCCATGGTGAGCCCCTGTTCTTTTCATCAAGAAGATGTATGTATCTATGAGTCTATGTTTTGAATACAGAGAGATCAATGCTATTATGATAAAGAAAAAGTATCCCCTACCACTCATTGATGATTTATTTGATCAACTTCATGAATACAATATTTTGCAAAGATTTACCTTTGATCTAGATATCATTAGTTGCATGTGAGAAAGGAAAATATTCCAAAGACATCATTTCAAACTAGGTACGAGCATTATGAGTTTATAGTAATGCCTTTTGGACTGACTAATACACCCTCTATTTTGATTTATCTAATGAATTGGGTTTTGGGGGAATATATTGATGACTTTGTTGTGGTTTTTATTGATGATATCTTGGTATACTTCAAAAGATACAAATATCATGAAAATCACTTGTGCATTATTCTGAATACTCTTAGAAAAAATGAATTATATGGGATTTTTAAAAAGTGTGAATTTTGGATTCAATCAGTTTCTTTTCTTGGCCATATTGTATCTAAGGATGGAATATCTGTTGATCATGTGAAGACAATGTTTGTTCAGTAATGGCCTACACCAATTAACATAACTAAGGTACATAGTTTTATTGGTTTAGTAGGTTATTATCACTATTTGATTTAAAAATTAACCCAATTAGCTAACCCATTAACCAAGATTACTCATAAAGTGGTTAAGTTCATATGGAAAATAGAATTTGAGAAATGTTTTGAAGAATTAAAGAGGAGATTAGAGAATGATCTGATCCTAAATCTACCATCAAGGAATAATGGGTTTGTGATATTATTAATGCATCAAAGAAAGGAGTTGGTTGTGTCATTATGTAGAATGATAGAGTTATTTCTTATGAATCAAGGCGGTTAAAAATTCATGAACAAAACTATCCTACTCATGACCTTGAGTTAGCAGCTGTAATTTTTCCCTAAAGATATAGTGACATTATCTCTTTTTAGAAAGATTTGAGATATATATAGATCATAAGAGCTTGAAATATATCTTCTTATAGAAAAAACTCAACATGAGGCAAAGTATATTGCTTGAAATACTCAATTATTATGATTATTCTTATACACTACCACATAGGAAATTCAAATAAGTTAGTTGATTCATTGACTTAGAAGTATCATGAAGTTTTAAATTAAATAATGATTTAAGGGATCCTATATTCATGGATCTAGTAAGCATAGACATGGGAATTACCAAAGAAGGTGAAACATCATTAATTTTTCAATTTTTTTCCTAACCATATTTATTAGAAAGGGTTAAAAGTTCCCATCCTTATAACAAGAATATTTAAAAGAAAATTAATGTTTTGAATGATATGAAGTTACAAGACTTTGTATATGAAGATTAAATTCTGAAATTTGGGAAGAGGCTTTTTGTTCTAGATATACCTATGTTAAAAGGGAATTATTAGATGATTAACATAGTTCTAATTTCTCTATACATCCTGGTCGCACTAAGTTGTGTAGATATTTGAAAGAATATTTTTGGTGGGATAACATAAAGATGAAACTTTCTAATTATGTGTCAAGATGTTTAGCCTTTCAATAGGTGAAGGATAAAATACAACATACTAGAGGAGTCATGAAACATATACCTATTCCTACATGGAAATGGGATGTCATCACCATGGGTTTTTTCATTGGATGACCAAAACTATAAGAAATAATGATGCGATATGGGTAATTGTTGATCGATATATGAAATCTACACATTTCCTCACTATAAGGGAGGATTTACCACTAGAGTGACTTGCACGACTCTATATCAATGAAGTTTTGAGACATCAAGGGGAACCTCTATCAATAATTTCTAATCATGATCTATGATTTAAATCAAAAAATTGGAAAAATATTCCGAAAGCAATGGACATTAAGCTTCATTTGAGTACTACTTATCACCCCTAAACTGATGGGAAGTCCGAAAGGACGATCCAAAATTTAGAAGACATGTTAAGATCATTCTTGATCAAATTTTGTGGTATTTGGGATCATTATTTAACTTTGGTGGAGTTTTCCTAAAATAATAGCTTCCATTAACGTATTCAAATGGCACCATATAAAGCATTGTACGGAAAGCGATGTCATACACCAACATATTGAGATGAAGTTGGTGAAAGAAATTTTGTGCTTCCAAATATTGTGGAGGAAAAAATAGCATAGGTAAAGACTATTCAAACCTGTATCAAAGCATATCAAATTAGGCACAAGATCTATTTTTATAATCGAAGGAAGGATTTGTAATTTCAGGTGGGAGATCACATTTTTTATAAAGTATCTCCATGGAAGGGTGTTATAAGATTTGGAATGAAAGGAAAACTGAGCCCCATGTACATAAGACCTTTTGAAATTATAGGGAAAATTTGAGTTGTGACTTATCATTTAGAAAATACTCATATCCTTTCTAAGTTACATGATGTGTTCCGTGTCTCACTTTGGGAAAGTACATGTCAGACACAACACATGTCCTCATTTATGAAGGTATAGAGTTGGAACCTGACTTATCTTACTATGAAGAGCCTATCCAGATACTAGACACTATGTAATAAGTGTTGTGGAATATAATGACACAGCTAGTAATGGTACTTGGGGAAAATTATAAAATTGAAGAAGCAACATGGGAGCCTGAGGGGCTTATGATGAAGAACTTCCCAAATCTTTTTATGAGGTAACATTTTGGAATGTCGTGGAAAAACCTTTTGTAAGGGGGTAGAATGTAACACCCCCAGGATTTATAAATAAATTTAATATTTAATGCATGAAACACTATGTCTCTACAAAACACCACTTTATTATAACCTAGCAAGTAAACATAATTTTGTCACCTCTGTGATTTCAATTTCAAAAAACCGACATACATGGTTGTGATTAGTAAGATATTTAGAGTCTCATAGGATCAACTTACATTTTTTGGTGAATAGTAAATTACCCTTATAAATATTAACTTAAATTTATGAATATTAATTTACCATTTCGAATAGTTACCTCTCCCATGTGAATATAAATAAAATCTAGGAACCATATAAATGACAGTGAATATTGTAAAAATTAATAATTAAATGTTGATATTTTTGTGAGTAATAAATAATAAATTACAATTTTAAATTAATAAATTTATTTAAAATAAAATTCATTTTCATAAAATGTATTCTTTAATAAATATTTTTTTTCTATAAATTTAGGATAATTTTATGAGACCTCAATTAATTTTTGAAAGTATTATAAAATCTGTTTTATATTTAAAATATGTATTTTTCAAGTAAATAATGATTTTATTTAAAAATAAAATTTCTCTAATTTAGAAAATTGTTTTGATAAAATGGATTTCATTTTTTAATTCTAAAATTATTAAAATGGTTAGGGTGAATTTTTGGTATCTTTCCAAAATACTTGAATTTTCAGTGAATAGTGAAATTTGGTATTTTACAAAATATGCTAAATAAATGAATTTCTACATCATGATTGAGTCATGGATGATATAAATTACCATTGGTTAAAACTAAAATCCACTAATTACTAATTATTCACAATAATAAAGACTATTCATAGTCTTGATCCAAAATAATGATTAAAATAATGGAACACCCCTCATCTCCTCCACTACAAAAACCACCCATCACTCTATCTTCTTTGCACTCCTATAAAGCCTTGTTCTTTGTCCAAATTATAATAAAATATCATCCCAAGGTCCTAACCACATACATAAGTCTTTTATAACTTCAAATACTAAATAATCCCTTCTAAAGAGGCTCTTAAAGAAGATAAATTCAAGATGTAAATTTCTTTTTTCATTTCTTTTATTTTCTTTCAAGTCCATTTCTTTCTTTTTATTTACTCACCTCATTTCCCCAAAATGTTATGATAACTCCAATACCTTAAATTAACTCTAATTTGGTTATTATAATGTAATAATTCATTATCATCTCTCTTTTACCCTACTTTTATACTAGAAATGAAAATATCACCTGAGATGTGTTAATTTATCCCATTCAAGGATAACGGGTTTTCAATTTCTATTACCATATTCAAGTGTGCTCATGAAACCATTTATATTGTTTAACTAGATCTTAATATATATTATATATCCTATTTAATTTTCTGGAATCATTTTTTACACATGGTATTAATTTATAAAACAAAATGAGTTCGTGGTGACCGAAAAACCAGCAAATTGATCCAAGCGTTTATCATTGAAATTTAATCTAATGATTCATCCCCACCAAAAGTAACTAAATTACTTATATGATCATTTAATATTATTTATTAACATTAATATCATATAACAAAAATTATTTAATTCAATTCTCATTTTACATTAACTTCCATACAAGCGAACCGATCATGTAAACTAATGAGATGAGCACTCACAAACAATGATATTGAATCTGTTAACCCATAAAATTGACCATAAATGAACTCAGTAAAATTATAATAAATAAAAGAAATGTATAATCGGTTCTTAATTAAGTTATTAATAAGTCTAATTTCATATTCTAGGAACTTTAGTTCAAGAGAGGAACATATTCAGACGTAAGGTAAGGGTTTTCTACCCGAACCACCCTTTTCTTTCAGGATACTCTTTGTATTTATTAATCCCAGATAAATTATAATTTATTATTATTTACACATCATAAATTATGTTTTAATATTCTATATTTGTTTACCAACCATTATCTTTTTTTCTTTTATGTATAGATACATGTTTTAAAATGATCATTCAAAAATTCTTCCCAAAATACAAGCCTGATTCAAGGGAATTTCTAAAATTCTTACCTATTTTCATGGGCACTCTATAATATTTTTTTAACAACCATTATTTTTATAAAATCACTCATTTAATTATGATAAAACTATATTATTTCACTTATGGTTTTATAAAATTATTTTTCAAAAATAAATCTTCTTTTCCAAGTAAAAGAGTATTTATCTCAAGAATTACTAAATGATTTTATAAGAGTAATTTTGTCTATTTAAACACTCCTGTAGAATATTATGTATAATTGGGAATAATATATTATTATATAATCTACCATTTATTATTGAATGGTTTATTATTAGTCTGACTATGGATGTGATATATTGAAACCATTAATCATTTTACTCTGAATGATTAGTGTTTATGTTTAATGTTTGGGGAAAGTTATTGACATTTAATAGGTTAGTTTAAATATAAATGTATAAGTTGTTTATATTTATCCCCATTAATATGATGAATGAATTAGACTTAGTAAGTGATGGGTGGGGACCTCTATATCCCCTCTATGTATCGGTGGGTCTCATGAGACAAAACAGATATGGACTTGGCCAAGTCCGTGCCAATTTTCAGGTACGGTTTTGGGTGAGGCATTAATCATTTTCAGATGTCTTGGTCAAGGCCTTGGCGGTATATTTCAGAATGTCCAGAATTATATATTCCCTCATTATGAAACTAGAGATTGATATTCCATGTGATTATTCGACTAGAATATTATCCATGTGTATGTTTAATGGCATTATTCAATCAGTTTTTATTCCAATCATTTTATTCTAATGTATATTTTTAAAGTCATGAATTTTAGTTATTCATCATTCCTAGTGTTTGTATTTTCTTTCGCTTTATTATTTACCCTTATTGAGAATTTGATTTAACCCCTCTCGGATGTTCTATTTTCCCTAGGTTTTGAAGAAGTATATTATGAATAACTTGCAAGTATAATCTAGTAGATTTTGTGTGGTTCAAAAGAAGATGTTATATTGTATTTCCTTTCATGTTTTAATATTGAACTTATGTATGATTATATATTTCTAGAACTACTAAACTATTTGGTCCTTAGGGATGTGTATTACTTGTTTATATGACAATGTAACAAAT
Organism: Viscum album; assembly: GCA_963277665.1. Taxonomy (NCBI): domain Eukaryota; kingdom Viridiplantae; phylum Streptophyta; class Magnoliopsida; order Santalales; family Viscaceae; genus Viscum; species Viscum album. The sequence continues at coordinate 1,444,029,591 of OY728145.1, read as the reverse complement.
TAAGGTCTCATCTCTGGGCAATTAGGGTTGAGTCCTTACATAAATGGTTATTTATTCCCTCCTATGATAGGATGTCTATATGTATATGGATATTTTACCTCCTATGAGAGGATATAGATACAAATATTTTCCATCATTTTAAAGGTAGAATGTGTGTGTGTGTGGTTATTTCCCTCATATAGAGGATTTATAATTTATTCTTTGGGATTTTGATATTAGTATAAAAGTACAAGTGGATCCTCTCAGGGTTATAAGAGTTTTGGTGTAGTATTGTTGATATTTCTCCTCATGGGGTTATGAGAGGATTATATTATTATTCTATGAATTTTGATCATAGTGAATTTATAAAGTGATACATTTTGAATTATATTTATTTTATTATATATGTAAATTATTAACGCACACACACACATGAATTATCCTAGTTTTTCATTTATGGGAATTTAGGTCTCTTGGTGGTGCATATTAGTCTTTATACTCACACCCTACATGTGCATCTCAGTATACATACAGTTTCATATATGGAATTTTAAGAAAATTTAAGTTTATATAAAAATACTTAGGATATATATGGGTTGAAAAGATATTATTTTAGTGGAACGAGACTCCACCTAGATTTTTGGTAAGGTTGGACATCACTTGTAAGAAGTGTCAATGGAATATCACCATTTTGTTTTGGTTTTGTATTATGGAGGTTCCATATCTTTAATTATTATTATTTAGACTATTACTATTTTCTATTAGTGTATATATAGATAAATTTAGTTCATATGTTTATATAGGTATATAGGGAACCCATTGATGAATAGGTTTCTAATTTTTGGGTGTCTAATATATTGATGAGTCATGATGGATTTTCGAAAGAATCTAGTATTGATGAAACTATTTCTATAAGAGGGTAAATATTTCCCAATGAATAAACAAGGTATTTGGTGCTATTAACCAAACCTCAAGGGAAATAGAATATGAATAAGGCATGTGGTAGCCCAAATTAGGTTGTCAAAAATTATGGTTCAGGCCATTGTGAAATTATTTCAAGCCCACAATCAGTCAACAAAGTATAAATAGATTACCCAATCATAGATTAAATTTTAAAGTTACCTAAAAAGATAATATTTATTAGATACCCCCCAAATAACCAAATTATTGAACCTTTCAAGGTTAATATATGATTCATATCATCAAAATCCTTCATAAATCTCAATTCGTGAACCAAATGTCATAACCCTCCAAATAAAGGAATTTCTCATGACCATTATATATTTGGAATAACTGTTGGAGTTGGTGTCCTAGAACTAACTGTTTGTAATTTAGGTTTCATTTATATTCAAATTATTGAATATGAATAAAATATATTATTATATATTGTTCATTTTTATACATGAAATTAATGTTATAATATCCTAGATTGTCTATTTAATTGAGAAAGGTCATAATAGTTTCCTGTTATGATGTGAACCTTGAAATTCTATGATGATATTCTTAAATATTGTTCTATGTAATGTATCATATTTTCCATGTATTATTTTTAAATATTATATAGAATTCTTATGAGACGAGGCCTTGGGAAATCTTGTGATCTAAATTTATGGGGTTCCTGGAATAAATGTTTGAAATAATATAAACTCTAAATAGCACGCACAAACGGTTTTCCTAAAAAAATGAAATAACTTTTAAATAGGTGCCAGGATGAGAAATCTAAGGGCACTGTTGCATTCAGAGTAAAGACTTTACCTTAAGAGATCCTAACATCGACCGACACATGTTGGTATTAGAAGTTTGTTTTTGGAGATTTTAAAGAAAATAATATAAAAACAAATATTTTATTTTAAACATTTCCATAACGTGGGGATGAGATATTTTAAATAAGTTGTTAATAGAAATATATATTCTTAGCCGCATAACCCTGAATTTATTTGGGGGTGTGGAGAGGAGATCCCTTGGATAAACTTCTCGATAACAAACCACGATGGATCGATCGATCGATGCACCTCAGATTCGACAGAACATCACCAATGAACGTGACCCAATTATTGTTCTCAAACTGAATCGAGGTAGGGGTTTTGTTGATTTGATTTGTTTTCATGTTCTTTGATTAAAATACAAATGTGGATCAACCCACAAATAGGTTAATCTGTGGATCGTGTGTTCTTGTGGGAGGGTTATAGTTTTCTTGGGGTTTATTGCTGGAAATTGATTCATGCTTGTCTAAGATTTTTTTATTCACCATGTTTAATCCTTATAATGGGAGTGGATCAATGCCATGAGAAACGATGGAGTAGGTTTGTTCCTCAATTTGGTAAATTGGATTACTTCCCCTTTTTTTGCGTTCTTTGCGGGGTGAAAAACAACGGATCATTACAAACCCGTTTCGCAATGCAACGATCCCGAATCATAACTCGAACATTGTGACGACCTAGAATAAGTTTGAAGGTGATGGAGGACGATGAATCAGATTAGATCGGGAGAAATCATTCTTCGACCATTCTTCGCATGAGTGGATCAAAATGAGGTTTTGAGGCCGATCAAATGCCCAAAATCTCCTGAAATGTCGATGGAATGGTGGAGAGACATTGGATCTTGAGTTTAATGAAAAACATATCATAGTAATGGGTATAGAAATATTGTTGAAGGCGCAATAGTGGAGGCCTCACTGTTTTGGAAAGTCCCGAAGAACACGGTATGTTCTCTGAATAACACGTCGTGTGGGGTCATCATCATAGTGTCTAGGGTTTCTACACTACAGACAGCACAGAACATGGCATTCTCATGGGAGGACATGGCGTGTGGGATGCACCCAGTGGCGGCTGATGTTCTAGGCGACAAGAAGTGTTGACACGATGGGAGACCATTTTCACACGACATTTGGATCCTTACACAGGACTCAGTGTGTATGTCAGATGTTATATAGACACGGGGTGGAGTATACTCCATGTGCTCCACCACAAAGCCAGACGAGGCCAGTTATGCGGGTCACCACATCTACAGGTTACATGGGTTGGAATAGATGGGTTGAGGTTGTGTATGAGAACACGACCAAAATACATGGAGCGGACCCCGAGATACTTAGAAATGGCATGTAATACTTCCTACATGTTGTGTATATACATTTTTACATGGTATGTTCTCCAGACTTGGGCCGTTGTACATGAGAAATACCCGGAGTCAAGGGATATGGCGTGTGACCACTTCTACATGTCGTGTACTCCCTTCTACATGGCTTGATTTTATTGTTCACCATTCCTGGGAAAAGTTTCGTTTAGGTTAGTGCCCATTTTCTTGTTCCCCTGAAGTTTAGGTATTGTTTCCATCCACATGAGTATGATCCCTTCAGCAGGACTTTCCGAGATAGAGTTAGGTGTCCCTCTGAGAGGCTCAGAGAGAGATCCTCTATCTATTCTTGACCCTACGTAGAGTCAAGTATCGACATGTCTAATCCTCTAGTATTTTGGTCCTCTACTTAGCAGGTGAATTTAGATGAGTCGGGGTATCCACCAATTCCCTGGCTGTGATACTCATCTGTGAATCATGATCTTTTCCCACTCAAGAGTGTGTTCACCCAGAATGAGTGTTTATGTTCTATCTTAAAATATATCAATGCATCTATCCCTATCATGGATTTTCTTGATGAATGGTGCTTGTCAGATGGATATAATCGGATCTATCAGACTCCTAGAGTGATTTCTCTTGGATGAGAGCTTTGTGGAATCATCGAACTGAATCCCTAGCATGGGTATGGAGTCATTGGAAATTTCACCTAGACTACGGGTTTGGGTTTTGAGTATATCTAGACGTGTTTCTCTTGCTATATGCTTAGTAGACATATAATATGTAGAGCTTAATGTACCTTTATGTTGTTCATTTTTTTTGAGAATTTTGGGGTCCCCTATTGAGTATTGTTATACTCACCCCTTCATGGTATTTTCCTACACGTGTTGTGTCTTGTGAAAATGGGAATCCTTTTGATGGAGTCCAGAGCGGACCAGCATTGGACCGGGATTTCTGAGTTCCTTGCAGGCAGAGGTGTCCCTGTGGCTACAAGCAGAAATCCCTATACCTCTTTTTTCTTATAGGTTAGAATTTGTATTTGCAGACTCTTTATTTTGGTGGGCTTTTATTATGGCCCAGTTTACTTTCCACACTTTACTTCTGTTTTACTCTGTTGGTTGGGTTTAGTTGTATGCATTCACTTGTTCCTTAGTGGGTTTTACCTTTCAAAATTTTTGGGCTTGGATATGTCTTCATGTGTATAGGTACATAGGCGATGCCTCTAATGTTAGTGATATTCCTACTCGGTGCTAGTCACCAGCCCCTGGAATATTAGGGGAGGGATTGGGGATTCGCGGCACGAGCCCCACTAGGATGGGTCGTGACATTCTATGTTTAGATAAAATTATATGGTATGACAAAAATTATGTTTTCCATCATGTGTGAGTACTCATAAAAAGATGAGACTTCTTCTTATGATGTCTATAATTTGTAATCTATGGGAGATAATGAGAACATATCCGCTTATAGGAAATCCACATGTTTATGTTTATTTGGATTTTCCAATAATTGAGAATGTGTAATGATCTTTATAATTTAATATTACAATTAATACATTTAATGACTAACACACTTTAATGCATTGTTGTGAATAGTGATGACATATGATTGCAATGAAGTTGGGTACATTGGTTGCGTCATGAATGATGTGTTATTAATTAAATAGTTGAGGAAGGATTTGCCTCTTCTATATTAATATAAGTTTACATCTTAGCCCTTCTATTAAAATAGAACATTCATATTAAATTCCATGTCCATGGTGTATTGAAAAGTTCATTTTAGAAAATCAAATAAATACATATCAAGAATATAGGTTTATTCCATGGGTGTGCTACCTGTTTGATGAGATATCATAACAAAGGGATTATCTTACACTAAGAGAATTCATATGTGGGTTTTATCATTGAAAAACATCCTATTTTTATGTGGGTTTCTTAACCCATTTATAGATATTAATCATAGACATTAGGCAAGTCTTCCTAATACCACAGAGGAAGAGGCCTAAAGGGTCACACACAAAGTGTTTCCATTGATCTCAATTAAATATTATTTATATTTAAAAATTGTAATAAATATTATTCTCTATACTGGGGAATAATATTTATTCATTTTTTATTGATCAATTGAAAATATTAAATAAATATTTTTTTCACAAGATAATTATTTAATTAAATGAATATATAATATTTATTTATCTCTTATTATATGCATGGTAGTAAATGAATATTTATTTATTAAATAAATAATTGATCTAACAAAAATATTAATAAATATTTATTCAATATATTATGAATATAATATAATATTTATTTATTTATTTATTGAATAATATTTATTTACATATTTATCCAAGAATATGATAAAAATTGAGAATTAGTGGACAAGATTGTTTTGGTGAAAAATATTTATTTACAATATTGTAAAATAATATTATCATTATGTGGGTTTGAATATGCCCTAAAATAAAATAAATATATTATTATATTATATGGAATGAGGGTATTTATAAATTTAATATATTATTAATAGTCTTTTTCCAATTAATTAAATATAAAACTCGAACTCTAGGTCTATAAGTAAACTATTATGTCATTTCAGAAGAGGATAATCTTGTGTACAACATTCCTTCTTATTTTATCCTCCTCATATCTTCTTCTCATGAATAATAAAAACAATAGAGATTCGTTCTGCCTCAACGGAACATAATGTTTTTATGACAACCAATGAAAGATGATCAATTGAACATAATACCACCCGATGTTTTATTAGTGTTGTTTATAGATCAAAAGATCATGTGTGAATCACTGCTAGAGAGGTTATACTTTTGGTCCTCATGACTCAAGAATGTGGTAAATATTTTTCATTTGTTTTAAATTCATTATCAATTATTGTGAAAAGATCCTCTCTTGGTTTAAAAAACATTTTTCAATATTATTTAGAAAAAATTTAATTTGTAATGGAATTTAGTGTCATGCACATTACAGATGATCCATTTAATACAAAAAAACTCAACTTTTCCATATTCATAATAGGTTCTTCCACTATGTTCAAACCTACAAAGTGGTATCATAACATTCATGTTCAATTTATAATTATTTAATGATTTTTTATTATTTATATGTTTAAATGTTATTTTTACTTTATATAAATTCATTATTATATTCCTATTTTTATTATCTCTTCTTCCCCTATTTATTTATCAATCATATAACCCATATCCAGTTAATAATTAATGAAGAATATCCAAAGAACACATCCATAGGTTCAGGTGATTTTGGCCAGAGTGTATAGGATTGTACGATGTGTAGATTAAAGGTGCACATCGTGTATACTAGTACATTACACCAGGATGGATCATGAGTTTCATGGTTTATCATATAATAATGACACAAGGATGTATTAAATACACTCTACATGTTTACCATAATAGGTTGGCACATGGAATGTCAGACTACATATTATGTAACTGGGTTACACACCTTGTATTCTATGGTCAAATACACAACATGTATTAGATTACACAATGTGTAAGGACTAACAACCATGAAATAAGAAGTTTACACAATGTGTACTAGCTATACACATTGTGTACTTTGAAAATGTCTGTTTATAAATACATGACCAGTCCTTATACATGTATCACGTATATACCATGAGTGAAAGACATGATGTACAGATGGGTGCACTAATACAAAAAAGTCCTTTAACATAGTTATAATAGGCCTTTATCATCACTTAAAAAACACTAATAATTTGAGAATAGTTAAAATCCTAAGACTTTTATTAGTGTTAAAAAAGAAATGTTAAAGGTCCCTTTTTACAGGGTTTTTTTAGCATTGTTAAAGGGGCCTTTAACAATGCTTTTTAGAGGTGATAAATGTAGAAAAGTTAAAGGGGGTAAAACAATCCATACATCCATGATCATAAGACCCCTTTATCAGTGCTTCCATGCCCCCTTTAACAGCGCTCCACCCCCCCCCCCCATCAGCGCCTTTCACCCCTATAAACGCTTTGATTGTTTCCAACATTATGTGTGCCCACCTAGATTCAGACCTTACACATCTCCTTCAAATATGGAACGGCTTTACCACAACACCATGTTGTTTTGCTATCTGTTTAATGATATATTTGTTTATATATATATATACATATATATTTACATATATTTATATAAATATTTTAAAATACATTTTTACTATATATATGTGTGTGTGTGATATATATACTTATATTTCTTTAATTATATTTTATTTTATATTCATTTACATATACTAGAATATAATATAAGTATATTTAATAAAATAAATAAACATTATATAATTAAATATTAAATATTAAATAAATAAATAAATATAAATAAATATAATATAATATATAATATATAATATTTGAATAAATAATAAATAATAAATAATAGACAATAGATAAATAAACAAATAAATAAATATTTAATAATTAATAAATATTTAATAAATAAATATTTAATAAATAATTAACAAATAATTAATTAATAAATAAATATATAAATAAATTATAAATAATAAATAAATAAATTATAAATAATAAATAAATAAACAAACCATAAAATATTAAGAAACCTTAAAAACCCTAAAAAACTGAAGTTGCTATAAAATCTGATCTGGGAGACCTTTTCAGCTCCACAAATAGTCAAATCAAAGATCATGAAACGATATTTGGTATGATATGTGGTATAGGATGAATGGACACCTATATCAGAAGTTATAACCATTTTAATTTTATGAAATTGGGGTTGACGACTAAAAACTCTATTTTATAGGCCTTCTGGGACTTTCTGGAGAAAAAAGGGGTGAAAATACTCTAAGATATAGTCTCTTACATTCAAGAAATAGATCTCGTCATAGGATTTTATTTGATATGTGGTAGGGCCCAAAAGGATACATGGATCAAAGGTTATGGTTTTTTGAAGTTCGAGTTATGTTTTCAACTTATTTTAGATCTTTTTTTGATTTTTTGATTTTTTTTATCTTTAAATTGATATTAAATGACTATTAATTGGTAATAATAAGAAAATTATTAATTAAATATATTTTTTTAATAATTATATAATCCATTTTCAGTAAATATATTTTATATTAAGTGCAAATTCCAATTTACCATATCTAAAACATATTTTGAAAAATAAATGTTATATTTATATCGGTATAAATATATTTATATATTAATATGTTACATTTAATGAAATATTTTTTGAAGTATATTTTTATTAGCTCTTGTAAAAAAAGAACTCATAGAGGGGGTATTTATCATTGCCTCTAAAAACCCACTCATAACCCCCCCTCCCATATGCGATTTTTGATAAGCACTGGAAAATTGCCTAATTTATCAGATCTTTTTTAGAACTCTTAAAGTCCCCCTTTAACAATTATTTTTTTAGCCCTTCCAAAGGGGGTCTTTAACAGCGTTTTTATCTAGATTTGTTAAATCCCTAGTTCTAGATAAACCTAATTTTTAGTAGTGGTGTAGACACTTTGTGTACAACCTATTTATGCTTAAAATTTAAAAAATAGTTTATTACTCCATAAAACTTATCATTATGTGCTTTGTGTGCCATTTATTGAAAAATAAATTCCATATGTATGTTTTATATGATGTTAAATTCGTAATTAATTTATACATAAAATTATGAACTACATACTTGGTCTAATCATAATATATTGACCAATTCAAGAACATTAACATTATTATATTATATTTTAATTAAAATGTGTTCTTTGTGTCATTTATTGACTCACAAACACCATGTAATTATGTGAAAAAATTTATATCTTGTATGAAACATGAGTATACTATATAAAATCTCAGCACACACTGAATATTTCAAACATGTTCTCTCCAAGTTTCATCCAATTACATGTTGTGTACTTATTTTATTAAATATTAAATAATATTAATTTATTTAATTTTGTTTGAAAATGAAGTAGATGGGTATATCTAAGATAGAATGATGAAGATTAAAATAAAATGAATTAACTGATTAATCTAATGATTTCTCAAATTAATTGACACATGTTTTATATTCAAGAAATAATTTTTCAAAATGAAAGATAGACAATTATTTGAAATGTGTTTTCATTTCACAAGTGGATGATCATGATCTTAGACCAACCTGTGTACATGTCTGTTTTCCTTTTAATTTATTTATGGTATGCATTTTTTGAAGTTATTTTTATTAAATTAAATTGATGGAATATGACTAATCCCTCCCTCCTTATTATGAATGGGTCAACATGCCCAACGTTTATTTTATGTAAACCCCCATATAGTTACCTTCACCTTCATGTGAAATAAATATGTTGTAAGGATGGAGATATCATGTGCATGGAATTGATTCAAGATAGATATGAATTCAAACCATACCTAATAGATATACATGAAATAAGTGGAATGTTATAACTCGAGCCTAGACCAACCCAATGAGTTTTTCCCTAGGGTCAATGGTTTTTTTACTATCATCTCAATTGCAAAACTACTAGTTAAATATCGTGATCATTCCATGTTTTATTCATCTTATTTTTGTCTCATGCATGATTTATTTTATGGATTCATTATTGTGGTCATCTAAATAAATGGATTGATTAGAAAATACGGGATTAAAATGAAAGGATTATGTGTAAATATTTTATCATCACATGGGTAAATCACATAGGTAAAATCCACTTAATATTTATAAGACATATAAATGATTAAAATAAGAATATTTATGAACAATAAAAAAACCCTCAAGTTAATATTAAGTCATTACGCCTTCTGTTATCTAAATTAAGAAAAATCATAGGTAATGTGATAGTTCATGCCATATTTGGGGGGAACTTTTAATTATCGAGGAGTATTAACTAAGATGATGGGTTCACATAAAGAACCTTGTATTTAATTTAATATCTATAGTCTATTCAATATAAATTAAAATCTATGTGTTTAGGAATCTGACTAAGGATTATAGGATTGGGAAGTCCACTCAACGGATCAAGGAGTTGCACACTCAAAATTGTAAATACCTCCTACCTAAACACCTTCTGATGATTTTTAAGGACAAATTATGGATCATAAAGAGGGATATTTGGATTCTTTCCACTATAATTTCCATTTAATGGGACATTTTGAGTTCAATGTTGAGTAACATTGAGACTTGACAAAGTAATTGGAGACTTAATAAAATTAAAATTATTATGTCTCATATAAATTTGTAATCATGTTAAGTAATAAAAATGTTTTTTATATTGTTGTATAATAATGAATTTTTTTTGAACCACATTATCCCTATAATTAATTTTAGAGGATTACCATCTCCTAATCGATAGTAAATTCTAAGAATAGTTAAGACACTTATGATTTATTTTGGTCTATGAACGGATTTCCTAAAAATATAGAAATACCAATCCATGATCTACCTTCTAAAGAGATGATTAATGAGGAGTTTTATCTCTATGAAAATTTCCTGATTATTATTCTATATGTTCAGTGTTTTATACCTTTATACTTGTCTAGAAAACTCAGGAAGACACACGAGAACATGGATTCCTATAACATGATCCAAAATCTCCGTGATCTGTACCAAAAGATATCCAAATAGGAAGGACATGAGATCTCCAAGGTATTATTCATGAGAAAACTCGGATAAGGTTCACCATCTAGGCCTCACATAGCCAATGTTATTGGCTACCTTGAGAACCTAGAAATTCCAAATTTTAATATACCAGATTATTTTACCATTAACATCATTATTTCATCACTCTTTTAGTTATTATCTAGTCTCGTTGTAAATTTTATTATGAAAAACATAGATAAGTCTCTCCCAGATCTCTCCACTCTACTTTCCCAATTTGACATGGATTAGAAGCACGAAAATCCTTTTATCCTTATGATGAATATATGGAAAGTTGAGGCAAATAGCTCTAAGACTAACTCCATTTCTAAATATTCTTCGTAATTCCCTTTGAATAAGTGGGGGATTAACATGAAATAAAGTGAATATGATGCTATCAATTTTTCATGTTAAAATAAGTTCCACTAGAAGAAAAATTTATCACAATAAAAGAATCAAGGGGAAGCTTTAGATGCATCTTTTATCGAGTGAAATCAATCATTTTCTAAAAATTGGGTATTAGATACAATATGTGTTGCTCACATATGTATTCAAATATAGGAAGAAATTAGATTATCAAATATTTCTCATGGTTAGGTGGATCTAAGAGTAGCTGATTATTCCAAAATTGATGTTGGAGCTATAGGATACTACCACCTCATGTTTTTGAATGGAATGAATTTTTTTTCTAAAATATTGTTATTATGTTATATCATTAACCAAAAAATATTATTTTTGTGTCAATAATTGATACAAAATAATTTATTTTAAAATTTCTTAATAAATGTTTCTTATTATATAAATATATAATATATTATCATAAGTCATATTTAAGTAATTGCATTTATGTGTTGGATTACATGAACCTTGCAATGGAAATTGATAATGAAAATATTTCCCATGACACATACCACACCCAACTATGGAATCACCGGAAAAGTCAGGTAGATGAATGTTTTTACCAGGTTATGCTAAGATAGATATTTAGATTCATTTGAATTAAAATAAATTGGTATATGTAACATATATTTTCAAGGAAAAAGGACTAAACCTCTATTTAGTGGGAAAGGTGAAATTTTCATAGATCTTCTTAAGTTGGTTCATAATAATGTGGGTGGACTATTTCTAATTGAATACAGGGTTGGGTACTCATAATTCATAGATTTTATTTACAACTTTAGTGTATATGATTATATCTAATTAATGAGGTATGAGTCATATTTCTTTGAAATATTCATGAAATATAAAAATTAATTTGATAACTAAATTGGTTAGAAGATTAAGAAAATCCCCTCAGAATGTAACATAGAATATCTTACTCAAGAAAAAAATTATTATTTATGGTAGTTTGATATTTTATCTCAACTTACTATTTCACACACACCACAATGGAATAGTGTAAGTGAATGTAGGGACCACACTACATGTGCAGCTCGGTGTGCATACAATTTCATATATAGAATTATATGAAAATTTAAGTTCATGGAAAAATACTTAGGATATTTATGAGATGAAATTATTTAATTTTAGTGGAATATTAGTCCACCTATTTTTGTGATAAGGGTTTCCATCACTTGTAATAAGTTTCAATGGAATATCACCATTTTGTTTTACTTTTGTATTATGAAGGTTCTATATATTTCATTATTATTATTTAGACTATTATTGTGTTCTGTTATTATACATATATATAAATCTATTTTATATGTTCATATATGTATGTAAGTAACCCACTGATGAATATGTTTTTAATTTTGGGTGTCTAATATATAGATGGGTTGTGCTAGATTTTTTGACAGAATCTCATAATGACTAAACTATTTCTATAAGAGGGTAAATAATTTCCCAATTAATAAATCAGACTTTAGATTCTAGTCACAAAACCTCAACAAAAATAGAATATTCCTAAGGCATGTGGTATCCTAAATTGGGTTAAAAATCAGGTTTAGGCCATTGTGAAATTATTTCAAGAACATAATCATTCAAAAAATCATATGATTGTGATGATCCTTATAATTTAATAATATTGTTAATACATTTCATGAATCACACACATTGATGTATTTTCATAAATAGTGATGACATGTGATTGCAATAAATTTGGGTACATTGGTTGAGTCATGAATTATGTATTATTAATAAATAAGTTGAGGAAGAATTTGTCTCTTATATATTAATGGAATTTGAAATATTAGCAATTTAAATGAAATAAAACTATCATATTAAATTCCATTTCCGTAATATACTTAAAAGTTCATTTTAGATAATCAAAGAAATATGTATCAAGAATATAGGTTGATGGCCTGGGTGTGATACCTATTTTAAAATATATCTTGAAAAAGGGATTATCTTACACTAAGGGCATTCATATGTGGTTGTTATCATTAAAAAATATATTATTACTTTGTGGGTTCCTTGACCCATTTCTAGATAGTAATATTTTACATTAGGAAATTATTCCAAATACCACAAAAGAAGAGGCCTAAATGGTGACACACAAAGTGTTTCCATTGATCTTAATTAAATATTATTTATATTTAAAAATTGGAATAAACATTATTCTCTAGAATGATGACTAATTTTTATTCATGTTTTATTAATCAATTTAAAATATTAAATAAATGTTTATTCACAAGGTAATTATTTAATTACATGAATACATAATATTTATTTATCTCTTATTATTAACATGGTAATAAATGAATATTTATTTATTAAATAAAGGATTTGTGTATTATAAATATTAATATATATTTATTCTCTAGATAGTGAATAGAATGTTTATTTATCTATTTATTGAAAGAATAGTATTTATTTAAATATTTATTCAAGAATTTGATAAATGTTGAGGATAAGTGTGTCACGACGTATCCCAGTGGGGCCCATGTCGCAACTCCCCATGCCCTTCTCCAATAGGCCAGGGGATGGTGACTTGTATGGAGTAGGCATATCATTAACATGGGAGTAATTGTATATGCACCTATGCACACACACACACACACACATCTCCAAGCCCATAAATGAAAAAAATATAAAAACCACTAATAAACAAATCCATGCATATTGTTATATCCCAACCAACAGAGTTTGACAGAAAGTGAATCAAGTAAAGTTAACCATGCTAGAATATAAGCCCACCAAAAGGAGTATGTCATCCAAAAAGTCCAACCTGTAAACAATGGTACTAATACTACTGACTATAGTTGTAGGAACAACTTGGCCTTCCTGGTCTCACAAAGCTCTATCCAGTCCTAGTCCATTTAGGTCTCCATCTAAAGGTCACTCATCTGCACAAGACACAACACATACGGGAAAATCCCATGTAAGGTTGAGTATAACAAAAATTAGTAGGACACCCCAAAACCACAAAGAAATACATAAATAAAAGATATAGTCATCTCTACACAAGTATATGTCTACAGTATATAACAAGAATATCCAAATATACTAAAAACAAAACATGCAATCTAGAGGTAAGTCACAACTACCGCATACCACCATCAGGGATTCATCTCTAAGGATCCATGAAGCACTCATCTAGGATAATTCACTCCTAAATCCAATAAAATCTATAACATCCATATAAGAAGTAATGTTCGTCGGGAACCATCATGAGAGAGAGATACATTGAATGATCTGAACAGATATATGATACATCAGATGAGGGTCATAGCCAGGACCATGGGGTGATACCAACAACTCTATATAGATTAACCCTCTAAGTAGAGGATCAGATCCTGGTGAATTTGGTCATGTCAATAACAAAGACTCTACCTAGGTAATGAAGAAGGAATAGAGGATATTCTTCAGGCCTCTTGGGGGATTCCAACAACTATATCATGGATGTTCTGGTGAAGGGATCATAATCATGTGAGTATAAAATGATACACACCAACCTTCTGGGAAAAGATCAATGAAAAAAACCCTAATGAAACATGTCCAAAAAAATAGTAGAATAGTAATCCATGTCATGTAGATAAGGTAACACAGCGTGTAGTAGGGTCACGTGTTGTTTTCCTTGACCTTAAGTACTTATCGTGTACAACGACCTGTGTCATTGGAACATGTTGTGTAGAAAAGGTGTACATGACATGTAGAAAGGGTAACATGATGTGTTATTTTATCCATGTTCTTATTGTGTATACTATACATGTGCTAGTACATGGATTTAACCCATGTACACTTATCCATGTACCAGTACATGGGGTATCCCGATGCCCGATCTAGGCCAAGTCATGTGAGGGAGTATATGTCGTGCTGGCAACCTGTGTACTCTACCCCACATTCATGTAGCATCTGATATATACGCCAAGTCTCTAAAAAGGTCCCACACTCTGTGTGATAGGGTACGCATGCCATTTTATATTAAACTATCTCCCAAAACCCTATCCACCTCTCAGTGGGGGCCATATTCCTAGTAATCTGGATTACACGTCGTGTTCTTCGCGATTTTCCAGAACCCGTCGTTCTTCCTCTATGTGCCTCATTTGATCTCCAAAATCCAAATTTAGTAGTTTTTTCACCTCAAAACTATATATCTTGGGTCATCTCACCATTTCAACACTGAATCGGTGAGTTTCGAGCATTCAATTAGCTCTGAAATATGATTCGGTCATCTTCATGTTAGACGCCCAAAGAATGGGAATTCCGAAATCACTTTGATTCATCCATTGTTATCATTGTCACAACTTAACTAGGTCATACTGATGTTGGATCGTAAATTTTGGATCATTTCTCTAAGAATTAAAGGTGCAATAATCGTTTTTTCATGAACCATGAGGAACTAAGAACATGAAGAACACATGGGGGAGAAGATATATGCACAAGGAAGCAAACCCGAGGAATGTAACTTGAACATTATTCATTTTATTATTGATTAATTCTCACAATAATGATCATCAAATAAAACAAAAATAATCTATACATCAAACCTCAATAATTCCCGCAAGAAAAAACCCATCCCGCAATAATAAGAGAACCACAAATCAACCATTTTTTTGGATGGTCTATGTTAGTCATTGAATTCAAAAATGGAAAATAAATCCAAATAACACATCCTACCTAGTTATTTAATTTACAGTTAATGAATATCAGTTTCTGCATCGTCACCATTGGCGAGATCTCCCAATAACAACTCTCGTCGATCTTCGATCCAACATCTCGTCGTCGTTCACTACTAAGTGAATTCTCTAGGGTTCTCTCCAGAACCTACACAGAATTATAGGTTTATGAGATTAACCATGGATCCCCACCTCTAATTATTATTTAAAAAATACAACACTATGTGGGTGAAATGTTAATATAAAATAAATTCTTTAATTTATTTTATTTCTTAAAATCCTTGAAAACTATTTTTCTCATTTGACCCATAATAAAAAATGTTAGGTCGCGCCTAGGGTGAACTCATTGTTCTTAATGCAATGGTGACCTCATATTTTTGATCCAAGAACCAATTTATAATTTATTCTACCTTTAAATGAAAAATGATCATGCGTTCTACTTAATAAATTTAATATGATTCAAACATTTTTTTGGGAACACTGGGCCTAAAAATCACACACTGTCTCAGTTCTTGGTCTCAAATTAATTCCATATAATATTTATAAATAATACAAATAAAATCCAGGACATTAAATTCTCACAGACTTAGGCATTTACATCCCCTAAAATCCAAAAATAAGGCTACTCAAAAAGATGTGGGTACTATACACAAATATGAGCCTATCGCCCCCATGTTCTCTCCTGGAGATTCATGTGTTGCCACCAGACATGCATCAAAGGAATCTCCCACCCACAAAATATCCTCTCCTACCAATCTGTGTTCTCTACTAGGTACTCAGAAAAATGAATCCTATACTCAATGTTGAGATCACTATACTTGATGATGTGGGATGGGTCATGCACGTACCTCCTCAGATACGACACGTAGAAGACATATTGTACCTAGTATAACTATGGAGCTAGATAAAGGTGTAATTTCACCTCATCAACTCTATTTAGTATCTGAAAGTATCTGATAAACCTTGAAGATAACTTTCCTCCCCGGCCAAATCTCCAAAATCCTTATCATGGTGAATCCCGTGGGAAAACATGGCCTCCTTCCTCAAAATATAAGGGATTCTGTCTTCTATCATCATATGAATTATGGTGGCTCTTTGTGGTCTTCATCCACTCCTTGATGATGTGCATCTTCTCTATGGTAGTTCTCACCAACCTTGGTCCCATGAGTGTTGACTCTCCAAGGTTAGTCCAGCAAAGTGGTGACTTGTAGGGTCGCCCTTATAGAGCCTCAAATGGCACTATTCCAAGGGTGGAATGGTAGCTATTATTGTATGAAAACTCCACTAGTGTATAGTTATCCTCTCATCTATGACTGAAGTCCAAGATATAATCCTATAGCATGTCCTCTAAAACTAGGATTGTCTAATCCCTATAGTCATCTGTCTGGGGGTGAAATGCTATACTCAAGCATAACTGATTCCCAAACACCTCTTGCGATCCCTTACATTAACGGGATGTAAAAAAAGAATAAAAATATAACACAATCTTCGATGGAACTCCATGAATCCAAACGGTCTCTTTCACATAGAGGCATCCCAATCTCTCTACTGAACTCTACACTTGAATAGCTAGAAAGTGGGCTGACTTGGTGAGTTGGTCAACTATCACCCAGCCATCATTGTATGCCCTGAATGTACATGGAAATCCCATCACAAATACCATGGATATCCCATCTCATTTCCACTCTGGAACCTCAAGGGGTTGATTCAAACTTGTTAAAATCTGTTACTCAGCCTTCCCTACCTAAAAATTAAGGCATTGAGAGGCAAACTATGCAAAAACCGTCTTCATTCCTAGCTATCAGAACTGACGTTAGAGGATTGGGTACATCTTCTTCATCCCTGGATGTACCACAATAGGGGGAGTATGAAAATATCTCAGAACCTCCTCCCACAACACCACAAGTACAAATATGTATCCCTTAAAATGAATGACAGGCTCCCCACCTTTCGAATATCTATAAGTATCATGCCCCATAGATATCTGAGCACATAGAGTCTCATAGTCAGTATCCTCAAGTTGTGTCTCCCTAAATTATTATAAGAGTTTATGGGTAACAACCATCGATTAGAGGTAAACTCCTCCATCTCCATTCACAATGGATTACTATAATGAGTCCAACTACTCTGACGCCTCATCCAACAACTGCAAACTCGATCTCTTACTGAGATCATCTTCCACCAAGTTGTCCTTCCCAAGAGTATAGACAATATCAAAGTCATATTCCTTGAGAAACTCTATCCATCACTTATATCTCAAGTTTATATCATTATAAGAGAATATATACTTGAGAATTTTATGGTCAGAGTAGACTATGAACCACTCACCCATCAGTTAGTGTATCCACATCTTCAACGTGAAGACTACTACTACCAGCTAAAGATCATGGGTCACATAATTCTTCTAGTGTGGCCTCAACTGGTGTGAAACATAGGAAATCACTACTTTCCTTGACATCAAGACACAACCATTCCTGATTCCTGATGTATCACAGAACACTGCATACTTGACACCCTCATATGGAAATCTCAAGATCAGGGTACTCGTCAAACTCTGCCTGAACTGCTGAAAAGCCTATTTGAACTTTTTTATTCATATGAACGGTTTCATCTTTCAGTTCAAATATGTCATAGGGTCTAATATCCTATATAAATAAGGTATGTATCTCTTATAATTTCATTCCATCCTAAAGAATCTATGCACCTCCATCACGCTCCTAGGTGGATCCCATGCTAACATCGCATCGACCTTGTTCGGGTCATGTGCCACTTCATCCACTAAGATAACGTGTTTGATAATGTGGAATGTCTGAATCTAGAACTGGAACTTTGAGATTTTACCATAAATTTAGTGCTATCAGAGTACGTCCAAAACCATCCTTAAGTGTCTCTTGTTCTCTTCCTCAGATTCCGAGTACATAAGGATATCATCGATGAAGACTGCCACGAACCGGTCTAAGTAAGGATGGAAGATCTTATTCAAGAGTCCCTTGAACACTTTTGGGATGTTCATCATGACAAAGGGTAGCATCAATTATTCATAATTACGATAATTACATTTGAAATTCATCTTTATTATATCCTCATCTCATACTCGTAGCTGCAGATATCCTGATCTGAGTTCAACCTTTGAGAACCACCAAGCCCCTCTCAACTAATCAAAGAGTTCATAGATCCTCAGTAGTGGATAATTTTTCATCTTGGTCCCCTAGTTCAAGTGCTGGTAGTCCAACCACAATATCAAGATCTCTTCTTCATTTTTTGAAAACAAAATGGAGGACACCAAGGGTGAAACATTGGGTCTCATAAATCCCTTATGCTTCAAGTCCTCAAACTACACCCTCAACTCGCAAAACTCTATGGGAGAGATCTGATTTGTTGGTGTAGATATCGATGTCGTCACAGGGTCTAAATCAATGTACAAGTTTATCTATCAAAGATGGGATAATCATGTAACATCTTTAGGGAATACATACTCATACTCCTCTACTACTACTGGGAACAGGAAACTCATAGCATCTTCTACACCAAGGGCCAGGATATCCAATTGATGAGTAATAGACTCTTGTGTATGAGTCCATCATGTGATACATGGGTTTCCTTTTCATTTAAAAATGAAAAAATCATTCCATCACTATGGGAACACCACACCCTTATCCGAAAACAGTCAATCTGGGCATGGACAGAAGATAAACAATCAATACTAAGAATGATGTCGTAAGGCCTCGAAGCTGCCACCAAGAGCTCTCAACTGAAACTCTTAACTCCAAGGGTCATGTCACACTATCAACATATATTTGTGACCATCAAGTCTTCTCTAGTAGTTGTCTCCAAGTGTAAGGGTTTAGTCAAAGGTTCAACCAGAATATCAAGGTCTCATACAAGATATGTGGTGATAAAGGAATGATTAGCACATGTATCTTTCAGTATAGAAGCCAAAGTATAAAATACACATATCGTACCTTGAATCATTCTCATAGCCTATGGTTCATATGTATCAATCGCATGCAGATTTCCCCGCATCTATCATCTTTCTCTTTGAGTGTGGTGTGGACCACCTAGGGGTAGTGCTGGTAACATGTCAAAATGTCGGTGACCTCCTGCTGCTCTCCTAGCACCTCTGCCACATCCACCTCCCTACATATCTTCCTACTCCTATCATTTTTTATGTCTTGGTGGTCTATCCACTATATCCTTTTCAGTATCACAGCGTGTCAGACATTCTCGAGCGATATTTCCTCTTCCATCACATTAGTAGCACTGCCTCACCCTAGGATATCTGGACCCAACCTAAGATCCATGAACTATAGATCCTCTATCCTAGGACCTCCCCCTAAAATTTCTCCAATGTCCAGATCCCTGAGACATACGTTTAATCCCCACTTTTGAGCTCTATGCACCTGCCTATCCACTAATGACTGTCATCAGCTATCTCTCCTTAGCCACAAAGATTTCAATCACTGAAACTCACTCCAGCACCCAAGAATAAGTAGGAATTCTCTGGGGGATAATTTTTTCTCATATGTCTCTACACGTACCTTTATCTAAGGTTCGATATTTTAAGTAATGATCTTTGACCATATCCAACGAATACTTGGAAAGGTTAGTGAACCAAGATTAATAATCATCCACTATAATTATACCCTACTGAATCTTAAAAAGCTTATGTATACGCACAGATCTTAACATAACTGGTGAGAAATCCTCCTTGAAGAGGTGTTTGAACTCTGTACATGAAAGATTTACCGCATCATGAGTCTGGATAGCCAAAATCCATTATATACCTATTGATCCCTATAGAAGGCTCACCGTCAGGATCACTATCAAATTGGCTAGTATCCTGAATAGACAGAAAACGTGGGTCATTGCCTCAAGCTATACCTTAGCCACTTAAGGGTCGGGCTCACCTCATAACTTGAGGGGTATTTGTCTTTGAAACTCATGAAGTGTGCTCATCCTACGATCCTCATCTGCTGGTACTATGGTTAGCATGCACTGCTCCAAAGGTGGCGGTATGGATGGTACTCCACCTAGAGGTAACATCTAGGGAATGGGTCCCTATACTAAAGCATCTTCACTAAGGGGGTCATCCTCGTGATTGAGCTACTAAATCTTAACTAATATACTTCATGGAGGAATCCTATAAGAAAACAAGATGTACCATGCCCAATGATTATATTTGGATAAATGACTCAAGAATGACATAAAACCACAACTAATTATTATATGATGCATGTACCATTTTTTCCTTGAAACTAGTGTTCTCATGTTTCGATTCGAAAAGAAGGTTATCAGAGTCATGGTGTATGGATACATCAGCCTCCTACACCAACACTAGAGTCCCTAGCCTAAAATCCGAACTCAAAAAACTTAACACAGTTTCCCCAAACCAACCTCAAAGACTTCTGTTCCAAATGTATAACCGACCACCTCTGATACCACTCTGTCACAACCCATCATAGTGGGGCCCATGTTTTGACTCCCCTACTTGTCTCCAATAGGCTAGGGGCTGGTGACTAGCACCGAGTAGGTATATCACTAACATGGGAGATATTTTCTATGCACCTGTACACACACACACACATATCTAAGCCTTGAAATGTGGAAATGTAAAAACCACTAATCAAAAAATGCATGAATACTGCTATATACTAACCAACATAGTATGACAAAAGGTGAAGCAAGTAAAGTAAACTGGGATAGAATAAAATCCCACCAGAATAATTTTTTAAACCACAAAGTCCAACATATAAATAATGGTACTGAGACTATTATCTATATCCATAGGAACACATTGGCCAACCTGGACTCACAAAGCTCTATTAGGTCCTATTCTTCTTAGGACTCTATCAAGTGCAAGAAAATCTTGTGCAAGGGTGAGTACAAAAATACTTAGTAGGACACCCTGAAACCAAAAAGAAATACAAAAAGGTAAGAAACAATTATCTCTACACAAGTATATGTATATATCATATAACAATAACATATAGATATACTCAAAACCCATCACACAGTTTAGTCATAAGTCACAACTACTGCATGCCACCACCAGATATTTAGCACACAGATTCCATGATGCACCCATATGATAGAATGTAATCCTGAGTCCAATAACATCAATGATGTCCATCCTAGATGTATTGTTCATCAGGAACCATTATGAGATAGAGATACACTAAAAGATTTGAAGAGATATATGATACATTAAATGAGGATCATATCTAGGGCCATGGGTTGATACCAACAACTCCATCTGGATTAACCCAATAAGTAGAGGATCATAGCCTGATGAAGTTGGTCACATAAATAACAAAGACTCTATATTGGGAAGGAAGAAGGAACAAAGGATATTCTTGGGGCCTCTCATGGGATTTAAGAAACTCTATATAGGAAGTCATGTTGAAGGGATCATACTCATGGATTAAAAAATGATACACACCATCCTTTGGGGAAAACATCAAGGGAACAAACCCTAATGAATGTTTTATAAGAAATGGTGGTTGGGGAGTCCAAGTCATATAGATAGGGGAACACGACATGTATTAGGGTCACACACTGTGTCCCTTGACCCCAGGTACTGCCCATGTACAACGGCTTGTGTCATTAGAACATGTCATGTTGGAAACGTTATACAAGGTATGTATAAAAGGTCACATTCCATGTCCTTCTATTTGAGGTTCAACCATGTATGCTCCCCATGTTCCAGTACATGGGTTCAACTCATGTATGTATGTTTGTGTATGAGTACATGGGGTATCTCACATGCCCGGTCCAGAACAAGTCGTGTGGGAGAGTACACGCCATGCTAGCAACCTGTGTACTCCACCTCACATCTGTTTATATTCTTAAATATGTGTCGAGTATCTTGAAAGGACCCACATGTCGTGTGATAGAGGTCACACGCCGTGTGATATTTAACTATATCTCAAAACCCTAACCACCGCTTAGTGGTGGCCACACAAAATGTATCCTAGAATACACGTTATGTTTTTTTGGATTATCCAAAACCCTCCAATATTCATCATCCCACCTTGGATGAACTCCCAGATCATGATCTAGCAGTCTGTTCATCTCGAAACTACAAATCCATGGTCATCTCTCCATCCTGACAACAAATCAGTGAGTTTCGGGACTTCAATAGTCACTGAAATCCTATTCTTTTCATCCGCACATAAGTCGCCCGAAGAATGGGTATTCAAAAATATCATCAATTCATATGTCTCCCTCGTCCTCGCACCACTTATAGGTCATCCCGATGTCATATATTTAATTTCAAATCATTGTGAAATAATATTATCATTGTGATGGTTAGAATATACCATGAAATAAAATAAATATATTATTATATTATATATCATGAGGTTTTTTATGGGTTTAATTTATTATTAAAGGAATTTTTTCAACTAATTAAATATTAAACCCTAAACCTAGGTCTATAAATAAACTACTATGTTATTTTGAAAGAGGATAATTTTGTGTACAACATTACTCTATATATCCTCCTCCTCATCTGTTCCTCTCAAGAACAATAAAAACAAGAGAGATTCCTTCAAACTCAAAGGAATATAAAGTGATCAAGACAACAAATTCAAGATGATCAATTGAATGTAATAGCACTTTATGTTTCATTATTGTAATTTAGAGACCAAATGAGGATGCATGAATCACTGCTAGAGGGGTTCTTCTTTGGGTCCTCATGACTCAGAAATACGGTAAATCTTTTTATTTTATTTTAAATTCATTATTAATTAATCTGAAAATATCCCTTATTATATTAAAAAAACATTTTTCAATATTATTTATGGAAAATTTCATTGGTTATGAAATTAATTGTCATTCACATTATGCATGATCCATTGAATCTGAAAAAAAAATGGATGAGTTGGCCATATTCCCCATAGGATCTTCCACCATGTTTGAAACCACCAAGTCGTATCAGAGTGGCCTTGTTCAATTTAAAATTATTTATTTATTTTTGGTTATTTATGTGTTTAAAAGTTATTTTTCATTTCAATAAATTCATTCTTATATTCTTATTGTCATGATCTCTTCTTCCCCTCTTTATTTCTCACTCATATAACCCAGATCCAGTTAATAATTAATAAAGAACATTTAAAGAACCCAACCACAGGTTCTGGTGATTCATGCTAGATTTTATAAGAGTATAAAATGTGTGTCTTAAAGGTTCACACTTCATATACCAAGACATTGCACAAGGATGTATCATGAGTTTCATGGGTCATTATGAAATAATGAAACAATGATGTATTAAATACACTCTGTGTGTTGACCAAAATAGGCTGGCACACTCCATATCAGACTACACATTATGTAATTGGGTTACACACCATGTATTCCATGTTCAATTACACATCATATATTAAATTACACAATGTGTAAGCACTAACAATCATGCACCAAGGAGGTTACAAAATGTGTACCAGCTATTAACATTGTGTACCTAGATAATTTATATTTAGAAATACATTCCTATTCCTTATATATGTATCATGTATATACAATGAGTGAAATACATAATTTATATATGGGTGTACACATTGTTTGAACAACCTATTTATGCATAAACTTTAAAAAATAGTTTATTACTCCATAAAACTTATCATTATGTGTTTTATGTTCCATTTATTGACGCATACATGAAATATTATATGTTTTATATGATATTGAATTCTTTATTAATTTATATATAAATTTTGAACTTCATGCCATGAATAATCATAATATGTCGATTGATCCATGCACATTAACATTAGTACATGCTATGTTAATTAAAATTTGTTTTTTGTTTCATTTATTGACTCAAACAAACCATTTAATTATGTGAGAAAATTTATATCTTGTATGAATCAAGAGTATATTATATACAATATCAATACATACTTAGTAGTTTAGGCATGTTATCACCAAGTTTTATTCAATTACATGATATGTACTTATGTTATTAAATATTAAATAATATTAATTTTTATAATTTTTTTAAAAAAATAGTATACAGGTATCTCCAAGACAGATTGCGGAATATTAAAATAAAACGAATTAATTGATTTATCAGAGGAATAATCAAATTAATCCATAAACATTATATATTAATAAAATAATGAATCGAAATGAATGATAGAAAATTATTTCAAATGTGTATTCATTACAAAAAAGGGTGATCATGAGGTTAGACCAACCATTGTCCATGTTTGGTTTCCATTTAATTTAGTTATGGTTTTTGTTCTTAAAAATTATTATTATTAAATTAAATTAATGGATTATGAGTCATCCCTAACTCTTTATTATGCATATTCCTATATGCACAATGTTTATTTTATGTAAACCCCTGTATAGTTACCTTCACATTTATGTGAAGTAAATGCATTGTAAGTATGGAGATATCATTTTCATGGAGTTGATTCAAGATATAGAGGAGGAAAAACCATTCCTAAGAGATATAAAGGACATAAGTGGAATGTAATAACTCAATCCTCAACCAATTTAAGGATATGTTCGCCAATTTTCATGGTTTTTTTTATTTTATTCTCAATAAAAAAAACTACTAGTTAAATATCATGATCATTCCATGTATTATTTATTTTATTTTTCTCTAGTGCATGATTTATTTTATAGATAAAAGATTGTGATCATATAAATAAATGGATTAATATGAAAATAAGGGATTAAAATAAAAGTATATTTTTCAAATATTTTATCATCACATGGGTTAATAACTTAGGTAAAATAAAGTTAATATTAAAAATATGTTTCAATGGTTAAAATAAGAATTTTTATTCATAATAAAAAATTACATCATGTTAATATTAAGTCATTACACATCTTGTTATCTGAATTGAGATAAATTGTAGTTAATGTGGATGTTTAGGTCATAGTTGGGGGAAAATTTTAATTATTGAGGAGTATTAACAAATATGATGGGTTCACATAACCAAAATTTTATTATATTTAATATCTATAGTCTATTCAATATAAATTAGAATCTATGTGTTGAGGAATCTAGGTAAGGAATCCATGATTGGGGAGTCCACTCAATAGATCAAGTTTATGTAAACTCACAATTAGAAATACCACCTACCTAAACACCTTATTATGATTTTCATATCCATATTATAGATTATAAGTAGGGACATATAGATTCTTTCCACTAGAATTTCCATGTTATGGGACATTCCGAGTTCAATGGATAAGACCATTGAGACTTGAAAAAATAATTGGAGACTTAATCAAATTAAAATTATTGTGTCTCGTATAAATTTATAATCGTGTATATTAATAATAATATTATTTCATATTTTTGGATAATAATGATTTTTTTTTTGAACCACACTAGCCTTATAAATAATTATAGAGAAATACCATCTCATAACCAATAGTGAATTCTATGAATAGTTTGGAAACTTATGATTTATTTTGGGTTATGAACGGATGTCCTAACATGATAGAAATATCAATCCATGATATACCTTCCAAATATATGATTAATGATGAGTTTTATGTCTATAAAAAACACCTTAATGTTTTTTTGTATGTTAAATTTTTTATACTTTTATCCTTTTCTAGAAAACTTATAAAGACGCATGAGAACCTGGATTCCTATAGCATGCTCCAAAACTTCCATGATCAATACCAAAAGTGATCTAGATAGGAACAAAATGAGATCTCCAATGAATTATTCATGAGAAAAATTGGATAAGTTTCACCATATGGTCCTCACATATTCAAAATTAATGGTTACATTAAGCAGTTAAATATTCTATGTTTTAAGATACAAGATTAATTTCCCACTAAACTCATTGTTTCGTCACTCTTTTAGTGGATCTCAAGTTTTTTTGTAAATTTTATTATGAAAAACATATAGAAATATCTCTCAGATCTCCCCACTCTACTTTTTCAAGTTGATATGGATTAGTAGTGTGAAAATACTTTTATCCTTATGGTGAATATATGGAAAGTCGAGGTGAAAAACTCTAAGACTAACTCCATTTCTAAAGCTTCTTCACAACACCCTTAGAATAAGATAATGATTAAGGGGAAATCAAGTGAATATGATGCTATCTATTTCTCATGTGAAAATAATTTCCAATTGAAGAAAAATTTAACCTAAGAAAATAATCAAGGGTAAGATTTAGGTGTGTCTGTTATCGAGCTCAATCAATCATTTTCTACAAATTGGGTATTAGATACAACATGTGGTTCTCAAATATGTATTAAAATATAGGATTAATGTAGATTCTTGAATATTTACTGTTTTGAGGTAGATATAAGAGTATTAAATGATTCCAAACTTGATGTTGTGTCTATTGGATACTACCACCTCATGTTGCTGAATGGGTTGATCATTGTTATGAAATATTGTTATTATGTTCTATCATTGACAAAAAATATTATTTTTGTGTCTATAATTGATAGATATGTATTTATTTTGAAAATTGGGATTAATTTTTTCTTCTTCTATAAAGATAGAATATATTATCATTAGTCTCATTTATATAACATTCTTTATGTGTTGGATTACATAAACTAAGTAATAAAAATTGATAATGAAAATATTTCACATGACACATACCACACCCAACTATGGAATCACTAGAAAATTTATTTAAATGAAAGTTTGTTGACCATATTAGGATAATATAGATATTTATATTCATTTAAACTAAAACCATTTAGTGCATGTCATATATATTTTCAAAGAAAAAGGATTAAATACCAATTTAGTAGAAAAGATGAAAAGTCCATATATCTTCTTAAGTTGGTTCATACTAATGTGTGTGGAATATTTCTAATAGAATTCAGGGATTGGTACTCATACATCATTGAATTAATTGATGACTTTAGAATATATGAATATATATAATTAATGAGGTATGAATCAGATTACTTTGAATGATTCATGAAATATAAGAATAAAGTTGATAACTAAATTGTTAAGAGGATTAAGAAACTCCACTTAGAATACAATATATAATATATTAATCAAGACTTCATTGTTTATTTTTGTGAGTTTGAGATTCTATCGCAACACACTATTTCGCATACACCATAGTGGAATGGTGTAAGTGAAATGAGGGACCATACTCTATTAGACATGGTAAGATCAATTATGAGTCATGTGAGTCATTCATTATATATTTTGGGATACATATTTCAGACAAAAATATATATAATAAACTAAGATCCAACTAAATTAGCAATTGATATTCCATATCAACTTTGGTAAGAGAATAAACATATGTTACTGCATGTATGAGTGTGGGGTTGAGGACAGTTTTTTAATGATATTTCTAGAAAAAAAATTATACCCTAAGGCACCAAGTGTATCTTTATAGGGTACCCTAAAGAAAATAAGGAATATTACATATACAAACCCACAGATAAGGATGTTGTGTTTAATAGACATATGACCTTTTTAAAGGGGATTACATATCCAAAAGTGATAGTGGGAATGATATTAACTTCAATGGAGTCATGGCTCAATATACACATGAGTTAGAACATAAATATATTCCACAAACCCCTATGGAAGAGGATGTTCTAGATACACATGTACTACGTAGGAGTAAAATATATCCTAGATAACATGAAAGATATGATTTTCTAGTCACTAAAGATGGTTACTCATTGTTAGTTGATAATAATTGGTATCTAACCTATAAGGAAATTGTAAGTGGAACATAACCATTTATATGGAAAGAATCCATGAATTATGAAATGCATTCCATATATTGAAACCAAGTATGAATTTTGGTAGATCCTCGAGTGTATGTAAAACCCATTGGTTATAAATGGTCATTCAAGAATAAATAGGATTTGGATTGTAAATTCAGTACCTATAAAGCTAGACTGGTTAAAAACGGTTGTAAAAAATGTTACAGAATAAACTACAAAAAACTATCACCAGTTTATATGATGAATTACATCAAAATTCTACTTACCATAATAGCTTACCATGACTATGATATTTGGCCAATGTATTTCAAAACTAATTTCATTAATAGGATCCTTCATAAGGATGTCTATATGACACAACCAAAAGGGTTTGTGATACCAATGTATTACAACATGGTATGAAAGTTATAGAGATCCATTTATGGATTATTTTAAGCATCTGAGTCATGGAGCCTTAAATTTTTAGATGCTATAAAATAATTTGGTTTCTTAAATAATGAATGTGATCCTTGCATATATAAGCAGTTTAATGGGATATTTATCATCCTATGATAATTTATGTAGATGATATATGGCTTATTGGGATTGAAATACAAATCTTATAGTCTATTACGGAACTATTTGACACTTTCTACTCCATGAATGAATTTGGTAAAGTAGTATATATTATTAGGATAGAAATATATTATGATATATGAAAGAGGATACTTGGTCTAAGTCAAAGTTCATACATTTTCAATATATTGAATAAATTTATTATGGAAAATCCGAGATAATATTATTTCTAGTGTCACTTGACATTCATATTTCCAAGAATATGTGTCCTTAGAAATAGTAGGAGAGATATAGGATAGAAATTACTCTATACACATAAGTATTTGGGTCAGTCATGTATGATATACTATATACTAGTCTAGATATCACCTATACCTTAATAGTGATAATAATATATCAAGATAACCTATATGACTTCCATTGGATGGAAGTTAAGACTATCCTTAAGTAACTAATGCATAATAAGGATCTTTTCCATGTCTATGGAATATATGAGAAGCTAGTTATCATGGAATATATAGATTCTATTTTTCAAATAGATAAATATTCTCTATAATCTCATATAAGATACATATTCAATCTCAATATAAGTGTTGTGAGTATTAAGGGATCAATATAATCCATGGTTACAAATTCTACAGTGGAATTCAATTACATTTTATTTTAAAAAGCAGATATAGAAGTGGTTTTGATATGAAAAATTTTATAAGAGTTTGATGTGTTTCCTATTATTATAGATCCTATCACACTCTATTGTGATAATAATACAGTGGTGGCTCTTGAAATGTATTCAATGTCACATCAGATGATGAAGTACATAATTTGTAAATATCATCTATTAATGGATTTTTCTCAGATATGTGAAATCGTAGTGAGTATAGTTTCAATGGAAGACAACATGGAAACACCCTTAACTAAAGCCTTAAATCATCTGATTCATGATCATCATGTGATAACTAGTGAACTATAATCCATTAGAAGTTGGCTCTAGTTCAAGTGGGAGTCTATTGGAGTTGGTTCCCTAGAACCAAATATTTGTATTTTAGATTTTATTTCTCTTAAAAGAAGTTAATATTAATGAAATGTATTATTACATATCATTAATTTTTTCATTAATTAATGTAATAATTTCTTAGAGTGTCTATCACATTGAGAAAGGTATGAATAGTTCCATGCTATGATGAAAATCATGAAATGTAATGATGATGTTCCTAAATATTTTTCTATGGTCGGATAAAATTCTATGGTGGTACACATGGTATATTTTCCATCTGGTGTGGGTACTCATGAGAATATAAGACTTCATTTCATGATGTACTCAATTGTTAATGTCCAAGTTGAAATATTATGAGAACAAAACTATGTGCAATAAATCCATATGTTTATATGTCAACATATATCCCTTTATATGAGTGTGTGA
This sequence comes from Viscum album, assembly GCA_963277665.1. NCBI lineage: Eukaryota > Viridiplantae > Streptophyta > Magnoliopsida > Santalales > Viscaceae > Viscum > Viscum album. Next base: position 1,443,999,194 of record OY728145.1, on the reverse strand, counting down.
AATGATCCTTAGAATTAAATATTATTATTAATATAAGTCATGACATGTATACTTTTATATACTCTCATAAACCACGATGACATATGATCATGATTAAGTAGTGTACATTGGGTGAAACATAAATGATGTGCTATTAATGAATGACTAGAGAAAATATTTGTAACTTCCATGTTAATGAAATTGGATATCTGAGCCTTTTGATTGAAATGGAAGAGTCATATTTAACTCCATGTTCATGTTGTACTGGAGAGTTCTTCTTAGATAGTGAAGAAAATATGTATCAAACATATAGGTTGATGAAACGAGTGTGAAACCTACTTGATGAGATATCACGACAAAGGTTTTCTATTACACAATTTACATTCATATGTAGTTATTTTCATTGAAACGTATATTCTTCTTATAAAAACCCACATATTTATAAAATATTTTTTTTCATTAATAAATTTATTATTAAAGTTCATTGTAAATTTATAATGAAATAAGTGGTATTTTATGGAACCTAAACAAATGGAATATTAACTTGACCTTTAGAATAGTAATATGACCTTTATGAATAGTAAATCATCCAATAAAATAGTAACCTCACCTATTATTGTATATATAAAATTTATTTATCTTATAAGTCAAAATATGATATATTTACAACATTGAATGAGTAAATAAATGTTTTGAAAATGATAGATTAAGTGTTGGTATTTTTTGAAACATAAATATTTATTTGAAATTATACAATTAATATAATGATTTAAAAGAAAATAGATTTTCATAAAATAGATTCATGAATTAATATTTTATCTCCTTTTTATTGTAATATAATTTTATGAGACGTCAATTAATTTTTCAAAGTGTCATAAAATCATTTATAGTTTTAAAACTGGTTTTTTAATAAATTATGATTTTAATTAAAAATTAAATTTATCATATTTATAAAATTGTTTTTAAAAAAATGGAGTAAAATTTTAAATTCTACAGGTTGAAATATGTTTGGGGTGAATTTTTTGTTTTTAATGAAATAATTTAATTTTTGTTGAATAGTGAAATACAATAATTTACAAAATAAGCTAAATACATGAATTATTGAGTCATGGATGATATTCTGTGGAGGTAAGCACCCATGGTTCGAATTCACATGCACTTATTACTGTATTTAGTTATAATAAACAAAACTATTACTTTCCTTGGGAAAAATAATAAAATAATGATTAAAATAACTGGAAAACCCTCCTCTCCTCCACTATAAATATTTTCCCTCGCCCCCTCTTCTCCTCACACCTATAAATATTTGATCCTCATATAACTTCTACAAAATACTATTCCAAATACCCCCCCCCCCATATCCAAGACCTTATAGTCTCACTAAAATTTCAAAACCAAGGGCCTTAAGGAGGATCTCAAGGAGAAGAGATCATGATGTAAAAATCCTCTTTCATTTTCATTCATTTTCTTTTCATTTTATTTTCTATTATTCTTATTTACTAACCAAACATTATAAAAGTTAAACTAAAAATAAATTATATTATATATAATATAACTTTATCATGTTGATGGAAAATTCATCATCAAACTCTTTATCCTCCCCCTTTTATTCTGAAAATGAGAACATCATCTGTGAGGTGTTGATTTATCGACATCATGGATGATGCACTTTCATTTTATTATACCACCATCATGGATGATCATAAAAACCTTTTAATGGTTAAAAAATAATTATATATTTATATTATAATCTACTTAATGTTCTGGATCCAATTTATAACCATGATATTAAATGTTATTATATATGTTTGTGATGATCTTAAAAAAACCACCAAATTAAATTAAATCATTCCATTTAATGTTTTAACTAATGAATCATCCTCATATAAAAAATAAAAATGATATATGGTCTAATTTAAGGATATTTAAAAATTAAAATTCCATTTCATTCCACTTCTATATTTTCTCTTCCATTCGACAAGAAAATTCATTATGAACCGACCATGGAAACCTTGTAAAGAACGCACCTAAAACAATGGAATTAACAAAATATTACTAATATATGGGTAGAAATGTGTTATAAAATGGTATTATATTTTATTTTAAACATTATTATAACTATTTAGGGTATTAATATAACCCTTTAAACCATTATACATGAGGTTTGTGATACTTTTAATGATAGACAAACCTGAGGAAAGGGAATTCTTAACCCAATTTCCATTCTTTGAGTTAACCTTCTACATCAATGATTTTTTCCTAAAAGATTATGTGTAAGATAAATTTTTTATTTTATTATGTTTATTATTTTGATTTATAGTGAACATACATATTCCTGTCACTTATTGAATTATTTCTTCAATGATATGATATTTCTAAGGGACTTTTCACTAAAAATCCTCTTTCAATATCTCTTTGTTTCAAAAAAATCAAAAGGAATGATTTTTATGATAAATGTATTATTATTTTATGATTATGTTATGATTGTTGTGAATTTTTTATGATTAATGGTGGGACCTATATCTCCCTCCAATTCTTTGGGTTTTTTTAGTTGGAGTTCGGTCGTATGGTTACTCCAAGTGTAAATGTGATGGTTACACCATAAGGTAGCTGTGAGGGTAACATTTTAAGGTAGTCATGAGGGTTACAAATCATAAGGTAGTTGTGAGGGTTACAATATTAAGTAAGTAATTACACAAGTTACCTACATGGTTTATTTATGTTTCAGGGAAATATATTATTTTCACAAGTCAAGTATATGATACTTTATGGGTGAGAAGTATGTCTTGTGTAGTGATTTCATACATTTTTAAGTATTTATGGACTAATGGTTTTATTACTTTTTTTATATCCATTATTTAGTTTTGTTCTCATCCTAATATTTTTTAAAAAAATTCTATAGGTTATAAGTATGGTTAAGAGAAATAAGGAAGCCATGATGAATGTTATGAATATTTTCCAAAGAAATCATGTTTTACTTATAGTGTTTTATATTTTGAAAAAAATGACATTGTTTTAATAGTATCCTCATTGTATGAATGTAGTGTATGATGTATGTATTTTGTCCTAATTCTCTAAAACTATATGTTTTAAAAGATCCTAAATGTTTAATAATGTAATTTCTTGATTAAAAATAAAGATTATGTAATTTTTTAAAGATGGGTCCATATAGTTAGTATCATATGATGGTTTAGATAACTTTAGGGGTCAAAATAATGTTAATTGAATACCATAAATAATTTTTACTCTACTATTAATTTGAAATTATATATAATTTTAAGATTATCATGTTTATTCATCTAATATATGTTTGTTGAGAATGGTTTTCCACATAATAAACATGTAAGTTGAAGTAGGAGGGAATTATGATGCTGATATGTTTCTAAATACACAACTTGGAATTGTGAGAATTGGAACTGGGAAGTTTGTGATAGTGATGGATCAATTGAAACTAGATATAAATGGAGGTGGAATCTATGAAATAAAGCAACCATAACTTCCACAAAAAAATTTAATGATAGTGGAACATTTTATGAAGCAACACCCTCCTACTTTTAGTGGATTTTCTAACCTAGTGGTAGATGAAGGATGGATTAAAGTGATTGAAAAGATATTAAATGTCATGGGGTGTGTAGATAATCAAAAGGTTAGTACTATTATTTACCATTTTGATATTGAAGCTGACCAATAGTGGTCAATGGTCAATAATATTATACAGAGCAAGGAAATTACTGTCTTGGAATGGGATGAATGTTATAATCTCTTCATTGAAAAATATTTTCTTAAGGTGTTTCGACTTAGGATGGAAAATAAATTCCTTGAATTGAGAAAAAAGGAGGAAGATTCAGTGGCTATGTATGAAGTAAACTTCACCCAATTGGAAATTTTTTCTCCAAATATTATTCCGTATATTTATATAAAGATCAATTTTTTTTACTCATGATTGAAGTCGAGATATCAAAGGGATTTGGGCTCCGATGAATTCAAAATATATGAGATACTTTTTCAAATATGTTGAGAGGGTAGAAATAAAGTTTGTTGAAGATCACATGTAATTTGAAAATAAGAATAATAAAAGGTCTAGATGTCAAGAAATGGGTAAGAATCATTCAATGAAATCTTGAGGTAGGAAAATTCAGTTTCTAGTTTGTGGAAAATGTGGTAAAAAGAACCCTTGGGAATGATTTAACAAAATTGGTTAGTGTTTCTGATGTGGTAAGTTTGAAAATATGGACTGAGACTGCAAAGAAAATAATCCTATAATTAATTATGATAAGTAAACTATAAAGTGTTTCAAATCTGGTTAAATGGGGAATTACAAAAATACCTTCCCAAAGAGAGATATGAATAATGTGAAGCAGCTAGAATACAAGTATAAAGTTTTAGTGAAATATTTTATGACTACATTAGTAGATTTTGGGCCATCCAATGAAGTGATATTAGGTACTTTGTTTGTTTACATAGATTTTTCTAATGTATTGATTGAAACAGGGTCTACACATTCATTTATTTCTAAGAAATTTTTTGTTAAATTATAAATTTCACCTCATGAAATGAAATAAGAATTTATATTCAAAACACTAGGGGTAAATATTAAGGAAAAATATAATTATAATAATCTTCTTATTGCTGTCTGTTGAAATACATTACCTGAAAACATTACGGTTCTTCCCTCTATTGACATTGATGTTATTCTGGGTATGGATTGGATTTCTATTTATTATTAAAATATTGATTATAGAGATAAAGAAGTTATTTTTTAGAATTTTTTTTAGTTTTTATACAAGAATGAACCCATACCATTAATAACATATCAAAAACCTGAAAAATTGTTAAAAGATGGAAATTAAATCTATATTGCACATATTCTTGTAAATAAGGGAACTGTTCATATTAATGATGTGCCAGTGGTAAATGAGTATATTGATTTTTTTATGATGAGGTTATTTGTGTTACACCTTACTGAGAAGTTTAATTTACTGTTTAATTAGTTCCTAATTATAATCTAATTTTAAAACCCCCTTATCAAATGGAATAAGTGGAATTTCATGAATTGAAAAGGTAGTTGTAGGATTTTCATGATAAAGTTTTCATCCATCCTTTAACTTTACCATGGGGTGCTTCTATTTTTCATTGAAAATAAATACCGTTCTATTAGACGTTTCAATGATTATAGAGCTTTGAATAACCTTACTATTAAGAATGAGTATCCATTTCCTCATATCTATGACTTGTTTGATTATCTCTAGGGAGCTCAGTATTTTTCCAGGATTGTCCTGAGATATGGGTACCATCAGCTGAATGTGAAGGAGGATGACATCACAAAAATACCATTTCATACTATATATGGGCATTATGATTTTATTTTTATGACCTTTGGTTTGAAAAAATCTCTTAATGTATTTATGGATCTTATGAATTGAATCATCCATGAATATTTGGATAAGTTTTTAATTGTTTTTATTAATGATGTTTTGGTGTTTCAAAATATTATGAACATCATGAAAAAAATTAAGGATTTTTCTCCAAATACTTTTTGAAAAGAAATTATATGGTAAATTTATAAAATGTTATTTTTGGTTACAATAGATTTATTTTATTGGGAACACTGTAAATAAAGATGGAATAAAAGTTGATCCCAATAAAACAAAAGTAGTTGGTGAATGGAAAAGACCTAAAAACATTACCAATATTCACAGTTTCCTTGGATTAGCTTGCTATTATCGATGGTTTGTTAAAAACATTTCATGGTTATTTTTCCCACTAACTAAGTTAACATAAAAAAGGAGAAAAAAATTTCATTCATAAAACTATGTTGTTTGTTTTCAAGAACTGAACAGAAGATTGGAAAATGCTCCAATTTTGGCCCTACCTTCTAGAAGTGGTGATTTTATCATCTACAGTGATAATTCTTAGAAGTTACATGGTTTTTTTCTAATATAGAATGATCAGGTAATTACTTTTTCCTTAACAAAAAATCGAAACCTCATGAGTTAAATTATCCCACTAATGATTTGGAATTAGTAATTTTAATTTTCACTTTAAAAATCTAGAGACATCATTTATATGGATTTAAATTTGAAATATATACTTACCATAAATTATTGAAGTATATATTCACTAAAAAGGAATTGAACGTGAGGTTGAAAATATGTATTTAATTGATAAAGGATTTTTATTTCACGATCAATTACCATCCAAGAAAAGCGAATAAGTAGAATATGCTTTTAGTCAAATAAATCATGCATCATTAACAATGATATGTTTGGAACATGACCCCTTGATTAATGATTTGATGAATTTTGTCTTGGATGTTGTTGGTGATGGAAATTCTTCTGTTTCATTTTAGGTATCAATATAGTCGACTCTCTCAGAAAGAATTAAGCAATCACAAAAGGAAGGCGGTGTGTTATAGAAAAAGGTATAATTGTTCAAGAAAGGTAAATTGCCTAAATTTATTTTTGATGAAGATTGTGTATTAAGATTTAAAAAGAGATTTGGAAAGAGATTATGTTAGCCTTATTTTTCCCAAATGAAGAAATAATTGTTAAGTGATTCTCATAATTATTGGTTTTTAGTTCATCCTGGAAACAATAAAATATAAAAAGACCTTTAGGAGTGGTACTGGTGTGATGAAATGAAAAATGATATTACTTATTTTACCATGATATGTTTTACTAGTCAACAGGTTAAAGTAGAATGGTAGTTACTGAAGGGGATGCTTTACCAATTACCATTTTCATAATGAAAATGGGACAATATATCCATGGATTTTATGGAGAGACTGCCAAAAAATTCTCAAGGTAACAATGTGATTTTGGTTATTATTTATCAGTTGACTAATTTATACATTTCCTTCATATTCAATACATTTTTTCTCAAGATCAACTTTCTTGATTTTACCTCAATGAGATTGCCAGGTTGTATGGAGTTCCTCTCTCCATTGTATCAAACCTTAATCCCATGTTGACTTCTAACTTTTGGAAATTCCTTTTGAAGTCATTCGGAATAGAATTAAATTATTGCATAACATTTCATCCTCAATATGATGGACAGACTGAGTGAAAAATTATGAAATTGGAGGATGTTCTTTGATCTTTTTCAATGGATTTCCAAGTAATTTGGGATTAGAATCTTTCTTTAGTTCAGTTTTATTATAATTACAGTTATTATTCCAGTATACAGATCGAAAATTTTGAGGCATTATATAGAAAATGATGTCAAACTCCATAATTTTGGGATGAAGTTAAGGAAAGGAAGTTTATGGGACCAGAATTAGTAGAGGAGGTATATGATAAAGAAAAGATGATACAAAAACACATGAGGATTGCTCAGAGTAGATAGAAGAGTTATATAGATAACAGGATAAAATAATTTTCTTTCAAGATATGTGACTACTTTTTCCTTAAAATATCTCCTTGGAAAATTGTGATGTGTTTTTTTAAGAAAGGAAAGATAAGTCTACGATTCATCGATCCTTTTGAAATCCTAGATAATTTTGGACCAGTTTGCTATTGAGTCTCATTACCACTTATTTTTTCTTAGGTAAATAATGTTTTTCATGTTTTAATGTTGAAAAATATTGTGCCAGATTCATCTCATGTTTTGAGCCCATAAATAGTTTGGTTGGAAGAGAACCTTTCTTATGAAGAGAAACATGTTCAGATTCTTGATCTCAAATAGAATGTATTGTGGAATAAGGTAATTCACCATATTAAGGTTTTATGGAGGAACTACATGGTTGAAGAAGCAACATGGGAATCTGAAAATGCTATGAGGAAAAGGTATCCTAACTTATTTAATAATTGATTAAAAATTTTGAGCATGCAATTTTCAGAAGGTGGGGATAATGTAACCAACTAGGTATTTATATAATATTTTTTTCATTCATAAATTTAATAGTAAATTTCATTGTAAATTTGTAATGAAATGAGTTTTTATTTTAAGGTACCTAAACCAATGGAATAGTAACTTGACCTTTGGAATTATAATATGAACCTTAGGAATAGTAAATCATCCAACAGAATAGTAACCTCGCCTATGATAGTCTATATAAAAAAAATTATCTTCTAAGTCAAAATATGATATATTTTATATCATTGAAAGAGTAAATAAATGTTTTAAAAATGATAAATTAAGTGTTGGTATTTTTGTGAAACATAAATATTTATTTAAATTTTATAATTAATATAATGATCTAAAAGAAAATATATTTTCATTAAATAGATTAATGAATTAAAATTTTATTTTCTTATTTCTGTAAGATAATTTTAGGAGACCTCAATTAATATTTCAAAGTTTTATAAAACCATTTATAGTTTTTAAAATGATTTTTTTAATAAATTAGGATTTTAATTAAAAAAAAATTTTCACAAATTTAAAAAAAAATATTTTCATAAAATGGATTTAGTTTTTGAAATCTAAATTTCAAAAAATGTTTGGGTTGAATTTTTTGTATTTTTCTAAAATACTTGATTTTTTTTGTGAATAGTGAAATATGATAATTTACGAAATAAGCTAAATACATGAATTACTGAGTCATGGATGAAGTTATACTAAGGTAATCACCCTTCGTTTGAGGTCATATACTCTTATTACTTTATTTATTCATAGGAACTAAAACTATTTCTTCTCTTGGGAAAAAATAATAAAATAATGATTAAAATAATAGGAAAACCCTCCTCTCCTCCACTATAAATACCACCCCTCACCCCCTCTTCTCCTCACACCTCTCAAGATTTGATCCTTGTATAAGTTCTTCCAAATACTCTTCCCAAGCCCCTCCTCCACTTCCATGGCCTATTGGTCTCATAAAAATTCTAAAAGTAAGGTCCTTAAGAAGGATCTCAAGAAGAAGAGATCAAGAGATAAAAATCCTCTTTCATTTTCATTCGCTTTATTTTCATTTTATTTTCAATTATTTTTACTTACTCACCTCACCTTATCCAAGTTACATGAAAACTATATTATCTTATATATACTATAATTTTAAAAAATTTATGGGAAAATTCATTATCAAACTCTTTGTCCTCCCCCTTTTATTCTAAAAATGAGAACATTATCTCTGATGTGTCGATTTGCCGACATTGTGGATGATGCACTTTAATTTTCTTATACCGCCTTCATGGATGGTAATAAAACCATATTAATGGTTCAAAAATAATTTAATATCTATATTATAAGTTATATAATGTTTTGTATCCAATTCATAACCATGATATTAAATGAGATTATATAAGTTTGTAATGATCTTATAAAAACCTCCAAATTAAATTAATTCATTCTCATTAATTTTTAATTAAAGGATCATATTTATATCATAAATAAAAATGATATATGGTACAGTTTATGTTTATTGAAACATTAAAATACCATTTCATTCCACGTTTTATGTTTTTCTTCTATTCGACGATAAAATCCATTAGGAATCGACTATGGGAACCAAGTTAAGAATGCACCCAAAACAATGGAATTAACAAAATATTACAAATATATGGGTGGAAAAATATTATTAAATATTCATATAAGTTATTTTAAAAATTATTATAATTATTTAGTGTATTAATAAAACTATTTAAACCATTATACATGAGTTTTGGACATGATTAATGAAATACAAACATGTTGTAACGGATTTCTTAACCCAATTTCCATTCTTTGGGTTAACCTTCTACATCAGTGATTTTATATTGTAAGATTATTTTTTATATTAATTTTTTATTATATTATGTTTTATTATATGTATTTATAGTTAATATATATATATTATTTTCAATTAATCAATTCTCACTTTAATGTAATGATATTTGTAAGGGACTTTTATTTAAAAAATCTCTTTTAATTTTTCTTTATTTATAAAAAAATAAAAAGAAATGAATTTTATAATGAATGTATTATTTTTTATGATTATGTTATGCTTCTTGTAAATTGTTTGTGATGAAGTATGGGACCAATATCTCCCTCCAATGCATTGGGTTTGTTTAAGTTAGAGTTCTGCCGTATGGTTACTCCAAATGTAATTGTGATGGTTACACTATAAGGTAGCTGTGAGGGTTACATTTTAAGGTAGTCATGAGGGTTACAAACCATAATGGTAGTTGTGAGGGTTATAATGTTAAGTAATTAATTACCCAAGTTACATACATGGTTTATTTATGTTTCATGTAAGTCTCTTATTTTTAGACTTCAAGTATATGATACTTTATGGGTGATAAGTATGCCTTGTGAAGTGATTTCATATGTTTTTTAGTATTTATGGACCAACGGTTTTATTCCTTCTTTTTATATCCCTTAATGAGTATTGTTCTTATCCCATGATTTTTAAAATCATTTCTATAAGTTATAAGGTTGGATAAGAGAAATACGTAATTCATGATAAATATTATTATGATTTTAAAAGAAATCATGTTTTATATATAATGTTTTATATAATGAAAAAAATGGACATTATTTTAGTAGTATCCTGATTTTATTAATTTGTTATGTGATGTATGTATTATGTCCTAATTCTCTAAAACTGTAAACCTTAAATGATCTTCAATGTGTAAGAATGTAAGTTCTTGACTAAAAATCAAGATATTGTAATGTTTTAAGGCTAGGTCTTTATACTTCCTCCATAGGTGACATGACCCATTACAAGATAGTAATCATGGGTTTTAGTGAAGTCCACAAAACTCCACTCAAGAGGAGGCCTAGAGGGTCACACATAAACAGTTTCCATTTTTCACAGTTGAAATTTATTTATATTTAACAATTAGAATAAATATTATTCTCTATTACTAGAAATAAAAGACATTCGAGTTTTATTTATCGATCACAAATATTAAATAAATATATATTCATAAAGTAATTATTTAATTATGTCAATATATAATATTTATTTATCTCTTTTCATTTACAAGGAAATATATAATTTTTTAATGAATAAATAAATAATTTATTTATTGTGAATATTTAAAACATGTTTATTTGTTAGACTGTAGATAAAATATTATTTATTTATTTATTAAATGAAAAACATTTATTTAATTATTTATTCAATAATTAAATAGATGTGAAAGAGTATAAGTAGTCCGGTTTTTTTTCTAGTGAGAAATATTTATTTACCAGGATGTAAAATAATATTTATCATTGTGCGGGTTAACCCGCGCCATAAAATAAAATAAAAATATTATTATATTGCATGTAATGGGGTTATTTATGGGTTTAATATATTAGTAAAGGAATTTGTGGATTAGTTAAATATTAAACCCTTCCCCTAGGTCTATAAATAGACTAATATATCATTTCATAAGAGGTTAATCCTTATTTACAACATTCCTCTATATTTCCTCTTCCTCAACTCTTCCCCTCAAGACCAAGAAGAAAAAGGAATATTTCTTCAAGCTCAAAGGAATGTAAAGTGACCACGATGAACAACACAAGACAATCAATCAGTTGTGCATGTGCATGATGTTTGATTGGCACTGTTTAGAGATCAAAGAAGAAAGTGTGGATGCTTATACACTGATCAAGTTCAAATGCTCAACACTATCAATGAATAAAGAACTAAATACCATAGTAAACTTTATTTTTTACATTTTAAATCCCTATGAAAAATCATCATATAGTGGCAGTTTTCAAAACCACCGCTAAATACCACGTGAATTTTTTTAGTGTCATTTTTTAAAAAATTACTTCTCAATTTATGTTTTTTTATTTATTTTTCCCATTAACTTTAGTTTTGGTTTTTTAAGAACCAAAGAAAAAAATGGAAAGAAATACTAAATAAATTTTAATTAGTTTTTTATTATCAATTATTATAATTTATTATTAAATTATTTATTATTTATTATTTAAAAGTTTAACTTTTTATAATGTATTAATTATTAATTACTCATAATTACTTTTTAGTAATTATTTGTGGCTTAAATTAATTCTATGATAATTTGAAAATCAAAATTTATAATAAAATGACCATAACTTTTGATATGGGTGTCCATTTAAGTTCCAAAACCATTCAAATCAAGGAATATGAAATAAAATACAATGTATTTTGATAAGAATTTGATACAATTTAATATAATAAAAAGTTTTACTATTTTAATGAAAGTTAAAAATTAAACTTCAACTCAAAACAATCGTAAATTTTTATTTAGGTGTCCATTTGAGCTTTACTGCTTATCAAATTTAAGCCTTCGATGAGATATATATCATGTTTCCCTTAGTGAAATTGAAATTCTTTTAGAGGTCAAAACCGGCACAAAAATCATCCAGAACTTAGTTTTTGTTTTATAACATGATTTTTAAACATTTTATGTGATTTCATATTTGTTTAGGAGTTTCTTCATATACTTTTTGGGTCATCTATAATTTGATTCCATGGATTTACATTCCTATTTATTTGATGGTGTTGTAATTGTTGTTCCTTTCTCTCTTTTGGTGATTTATTATCTGTTATATATATATATATATTTGTATAAATTTCTATATAATTATGTTTATTTCTTTATAATTTATATATATTTTTAAATATATATTTAAAATTATATAAATTTGTATCTATTCATGGATATTTATATGTATTTATTCACATTTTTCTATATTTCTATACATGTATAAGTATTTATATGTATTTCTATTTATATATTTTTATGTATTATATGGGTATATATATATATATTAATATAAAATTATATATGGTTGAATTTATATACATTTATGTAATATAAATGACTGTTTATATATACTTATGTAAATTTAATTATATGTAAATATATTTATAGACATTTATCTCTATGTATATTTATATATATGATGTTGATATATATATTTATATACATTATGTTGCTCGGTGTGTTCGTGCGTCTTCATGCTTGTATTTATATAAATTTATGTCAATTTATTTATATTTTTATATTTTTATATGATATATATAATTGTATTTAGATAAATTCATATGTAACTATATTTGTTATTTTTTGCTTATTATTTAATATTAATTTAGTAATTATTAATTTTTTTTATTTTTTATTTATTTCTTTTTTACTTATTTATCATATATTGATTTATTATTTATTATTAATTTAGTATTAAATTATTTATTTATTTATTTATTACTTATTTAATATTTATTATATATTTTTGCAGATTATATATTATTTATTATAAATTTATCAATTATTAATTTTTTATTTATCTATCTTATATTGATTTTTTTATTTCATATTAATTTATTATTTATTGTTTATTTATTTATTTATTTATTTATTATTTATTTATTTTGTATTTATTCACTATTTATTTATTAATTTTTAATTACTAATTATTTATTACATATGAGAAAATTATTTATTTATTATTATTATTCATTAATATTATTATTTATGTATACTTATTTATATATATTTCTTTATGTATATATATATAGGTATATTAGATTCTATTTACTTACCACATGAATAGTTTTTTGAAGTGGTAAAGTCTTTATAGAATAACCAAGAGGTAATAAGTTCAAATCTCACTAAACAAAAATATATATTTTGAATTTCTACATGGAATACATGGTAGGATAAATAAGTAAATAATATTAAAATATTTATTTTTTTTGAAAAAATATTTAAAAATATTAAAAAAAACTATTTTTAAATGTTCCGCAACACCACTTTTATCTATGGTTTTGAAAACCCACCGCTAAACCTAAAAAAACTGCTACTAGATACTTTTTTCCCTATAGTTAATTAATTATAAATTAACTTGATAAGACACTTGGTTATGAGAAAACATTTTTCAATATTCTTCAAAAAAAATCGGTGGTCATGGAATTCATTATCTTGTACATTAAAGATTATCCATTAAATATAACAAAATACAATCTGTCTATAGGCCCAATAGGACCTTTTACCCTATTTGGAACCATCAATAACCTCATGCTAGAGATTAAGGAATGAACTAGTGGAATGTGGCAATTTAAATAGGGCCAATGAAGTATTTAGTTCGGGTTGTTAAAAAATAATTTCAATATAATAATCAATTAACAAACAATAAATGGATGATCTAGTCTTAGAGAATGTATCAAACCCGATTACTGAGTTTATCTTTCACGGAGTCTCAAAAAATACCAAAATCAAAGATCCTTTCAAGGTAAATCACCAAACCCTACCATCAAAATCCTTTATAAATCTCAATTCATGAATCAAAGTTCATAAGCCTCTAAATAAATAAATTTTTCATGAATTCTGTATATTTGGAATGATCTCATGCCTTTATAGAATGACCCCATTCTACTAATTATAAGTGTGTATGAGCTCAATAAGTTTCATAACACATGTGTAAATTTTCACACCCCATTATACCTCACAGTTTTTAGGAATAGAAGAAGAAGAGTTAGAGGGGAGATTTTCTTGGAATTGGCACAATCCCAATGTCTATTTTGTAATGACACATGTCAAAAGTCATAAAAACGTCATTTTAATTTCTTAATTATGAGAACATTACCAAATAAGGATTCTAAGGTATTGACATGTCACTAAATACTCTAGATGATTTAAATAAAATGTGTAGAATTAAATATTCATTAAACTTAAAGTTTATAACCAATATATGACTTATGATCACCTTTTATTTAACCTTCTAAAAAAATTCACCCCTACTAGTGAAAATTTTGAATATAGAATAAATAAAAGAACATTTTAATACATTATTATACTTATAACCACCATAAACCATCCATATAAAACACCCTTTAAATAATCTAATATTCTCAATTTTAAATTTCTATAATTTTTTATTGATTATAATCATCTCCCATGTTAACAACCTTTTCCATAATACCATTATAATAATTACTATAAATTAATCTCTCCCCCTCTCCCCATAATAAACCTAGGTTAATTATCTATTTAAGTTGCATTTCCCTTGTAAAAAAATCCATGTTTCCCCTAATAAAATACCATTATGGACTAATTAAAATGAACCTATACAACTCTATATCCAATCTTTTAATTATAAAATATTTATCCATTATAATTTCCAGACCTTCTTGTTAATTTAAAAACTCACATTTAGTTAAAAAAATAATGATTTAGTTCATATAATTATCCAAAGTCCTATTAATAAAATGTTAAAAAAAGCAACACCTCCTAATTAAGTAATAAAATTTTATCATATTTATATATTAATCTTACATGAATTAATAACTGAATTCATTATATACATAATTAAATAAACTATAAAATATGGGTGTTACATTTCACTCCCCTATGTGACCTTTAATCCTAAAAAATTCACTAAACAACTTCATCAATGAAAATTTCAGGTCACTCTTTCCCATACCAGTTTCTCTTTCCTAAGTTTCTTCTTGAATCGATCCATGTTTCCATAAAACTATCACCTAATTAATTTTCTTTCTACTGATAATATTTTCTGTCAAACCCATAATTAAAATCAGTCATTCTATATAAGTCACATCAGGACCTAACTCAGCCATTTTATAATTCAAAACATGAGATTCATCTAGTAAATACTTATTATATTTATAAATATAGAAAACATTATTAATTGATGTATAATATTGTTGCAATACTAATTAGTAAGCCACTTCATCACTTAAAAAAAATTTATTATCTTAAATGGACCCACATGTTGTGAGATTAATTTTTTTTCTTCTAACCTCTAATGCCCCATCCTCAAATACACTTTAAAAATACACAATCCCCAACAAAAATATTCAAGGGTCTTCATAAATTATTGGAATAATATTTCTATTGAATCTAAACTAAAAACATATGTTTTTGAATTAATTTAACTTAGTATGTTATCACTTAAACCAAAATAGGTATCATAAGAGTCTTTTCACTAGTCTTGAACTAATATAATGTTAATATAATGGTCCTCTATATTATACTTCAATTGGTTTTATAATTATTTTTGTTGATATTGGGTGTTATAAACAAACTGCACCAGTGACAAATGATCTTATCCATAATTTCAAATTTAAGTAACCATTATTCGATCATATCTTATTGAGTTTTAAAAACTCTTTCTATTTTTATATTTTTCTATGTTTAGAAATTCATACTCATCATAAACTACATCCCTATATAATTTTGGATTTCGTTACAAAAACTAGATGTAAACTAAAGATCCGTGTATATGATAATAAACATTATAACTTAATAATGTCTAAGAACTCTATTAACATTTATCTTACTAAGTTTATCATCTATTTATTTTCATGAATATATAATAAATCAATTTATTTCATGAGTTGATACACCACTATCCATACATTATCTTGCTTCTGTGGTGACCATGGTAAACTAATCATAAAATCCATTGAAACAGCCTTTCATTTCCATATTGGAATGTGTAATATCTACAATAACACTTACATTCACTAATTATGTAAATTTACCTATTGAAAATTGGGAATCAAGAAAAAACATTAATTTCATTCTTATATTCAAACCACCAAAATTGGATTCTAATATCATAATACATTTTGCTAGATTAGGATTGCACTGTATAACTTAAATGGTGAAAACAAATTTAAAAACAGTTCTTAAATCGGCATTAACCACCACTCATCCTTTGAGAAAGAGCACTAAATCTAATGAAACTATTTGTACATTAGTGGACTACCCAGTATATAATTAATTATTTATCCTCTTAAATTTATCATCTAATATTTTTTTGTCTTTCACATAGTCTATATGTATTAATTCTACATTATTACTATAGTGGAATTCACTATCCATCATTTCTTATACATCCATGTGAATTTTGTTAACTACCTCATTTATCTCTCCTACTTCATATCTTCCTTCCCTAATTGAGTTAGATTCTTTCCACTCAAGTCATATGTCATCTCATTTCCTTCCCATAAACTATAAACAAGCTCAAAATCAAAGGATTGAAGATATTATACCTGATTAAATTATCTTAAATTGAGATCATTCGATCATAAAATATACTCTAAACTCTTAAGATCTGTATACACCATAAAAGTATCACCAAAAAGTTAATTCTTCTAAGTCATAAAAGTATGAACAAAAATATCTACTCTAGAGAATACATAGGTTAATTATTTTCATTAGGTCTTAGTTTTCAAAATTCATACATCATAACCCTACCTATTTACATCACAAATTGTCTTAATCCCAAACCAGATGCATTATAGTGCACCATATAACCAAATCTTAATTCAGAAAGAATAAAAATAGATCTAATATAAAAATATTCTTTAATTTATCATATGATTCATGAAAATTTATGTTCCAATCAAAATTTAATCTTTTTTGAGTCAAGGATTCCATGAAAGATTCCATATTTAAAAAATATGGCATGGTTTTCTGTAATATCCATCCAAACCTAGGAAAATTCATATTTAAAATATATTCCTAGGACTTTCACAAGATAGTACCATTTTAATTTTCACAAAATCAACTAAAATAACTTTTTTCTAAATAATGTGTCATATAAATTTCACTTATTGAATCCAAATGTTTTGTTTCAAATGATGGAAGAAATATTATGGGTAATTAAAGTTTCTAAAAAAATATTCAAGTGATTCCCATGATTTGGATTAATTCATGATTATATCAAAATATCATTATGAAATATTACACAAACAATATCCAAAAAATTATGTAATATCTATTTCATTAATTTTATAAACACTAAAGTTTTTTTGGGAACTCTAAAAGGCATGACCAAAACCACTTAATTTATTTATCAATATTGAAATATATCTATCAGAATATCATTTTCATTTACCCTTAACTAATGATATCCAAACCAAATTTGGATCATGGAAGTCCAAAAATATATATAATGCCACAAGATTTTATGAAATATATATTTTTTTAAATTAAATTTAATTTCTTTGATGGATTGTGTTATACGCAACACTGAGTTTTAACGAACTATGATATATTATTAATATTACTATTTAAGAAAGATCATTATAAACTAGTCATTAAACATAGTGGTATGCAAAGGAATAACTAAATTTTGAAAAAGAAGTATGAAATTTTTATATAAATAATATAAATGTATAAATAAATACTTAATTTTTTGTAAAGTCTATATGATTTGAAAACACACTTTTATCAAAAAATGATCTTTGTTTATTTTTGTGAAAAAATAATAAAATTAATTTTTTCCAATTTTAGAAAATTTATTTAAAATAATTAACATATTTTTTGGAAACAACATGTAAAATTTATCTTATGGTGAATTTTTGATATTTGTTTGAAAAGTTTAATTATTCAATGAACAGTGAAAATGTTGTTTTTCTTAAAACGTCATTTTCATTTAAAATAATTAAAAGTTAAATTCTGTTTTAAGATCATTTAAAATTTAAAATTAGTTAAATAATTTTATTTTTAATTCAATTTAGTTCATTTTAATCAATTTTATATTTAATTTTTATATGAAAACTTTTTATACTTATGGAAATATTTTCTTTGGAAACTATTTTTTCATCATGTATGCAGGTTTGATTTAAATTAAATTATAATAATTATATGATTTTAATATGAAAATTTGATTAAATAATTGTAATAAGAATAATTAATATTATATAATAAGTTCAATTTAATTTTTTTCATAACGAATATTAAAAATAATAGAAATTAATTATCACGATTAAGGTTTAAAAGGGTTTTCCAGGGGTAAACTAAACATCTAAGGGTTTAAATGAACTAAATTTTTTTCCAAATAATATTTTATTGGCATAATTGGACGTTATATCATATAATGTATTATAATTATTCATTTTTTAGCCTTGTGTCGTGTTTAAAATGTGGGAATAATGTTTTCATTTCAAAACTTCCAAGTATGTCCTCTCCCCAACTAATAAAAGGGAACTACCTATCATCTCCTATTAACACTCCCAAAGCCTTTTTATTTATAAAATTACTACACAAATCTATTCCTTAATTCTATCCCCATGTCCTAGATGCCACATTTTTATTATTAAACCATCCTAATAAGGGTTTTGTTTCTAGCCTAAGCAGGTTGTATCATGAAGAGGCATCGTTCTTAACCAATAATTTTTATTTTAT
The DNA here is from genome assembly GCA_963277665.1 of Viscum album. Classification (NCBI taxonomy): domain Eukaryota; kingdom Viridiplantae; phylum Streptophyta; class Magnoliopsida; order Santalales; family Viscaceae; genus Viscum; species Viscum album. The sequence continues at coordinate 1,443,980,169 of OY728145.1, read as the reverse complement.
TTATTCTTCCACATCCTTATAATATTATTAAAATATTATAATATAATAAAATAATTATATATCATATAATAATATGTTATTATTTTAATTTAATAACATATTTCAATCTTCTCTTCCGACAAATAAGAAACGAAAATGTCAATCCTGTGTACGGCAGACAATTGTCTCGCCAATCGATATAATTTGTATTACATCACCACTTCACATGTATAAATATAATATTTAACATATTTATATTATATTTATGAAACAGTTACACTTATATAACTATAATATCACATCTACTTTATTACCTTCTAATCTATTGAAAAAGGACAACACCGCCCATGTGTACCTGTGAACTACCTCCTCTACGAAGCGATGTGACTTGTTTTTCATTTTATTTTGACATGGATGGTAATAAAGAAAACTTTAGTGAATATATTTTATATATATTATATAAAAAATATTCTTTAAATATGAATTAATATTTAACTTTCTTTCTTTTCATCCTTCGTAAAAAAAGGAAACAGTGTTCATGCGTATGTATGACTTACTGTCTCGATGGACGGTGTAATTAATTTTATATATATATAATTTATGGATTATTATAAATACATATAAAATTAATATATATAATATTTATATCATGTTTAAAATTCTTGAGAGGATTTAACCATGATAAAATTAAAAGGATAAAAAATACAAGACCAAAACATTCATGAAAAATGAAGTAGTTATTACCCGAAATGTGATTTTAACAAGGAAATAGTTAATAAATGGGTAATAAAAGGTCATAAGTAAATAATATTTGGTATAATATATACAATTATGATTTTGTAATATATTTGAAAAATCTATATTTACTATACATGAGGTTTGAATGTGAATAAATAAATACAATACTTGAGATAAGGGGATTTTCGTCTCACTTTTATTTATGTAGGACACATACCATATTCACCACTTGTTTATTTTTTGTGGTGTATATTCTATCAATTAATGTATTTTATGATACTCTTTATGAAAATTATTTTGGCTTAAATATACATATAAGATTATTTCTTTCATGGGGATAAAAAATTATACATTACTAAACTGGTAAAGTTTGTATGTTACAATCTCATTGTTCATCAGGATTGTTTATAATTATGATTTAAATGATGAAATAATATAATATATATATATAAACTCATATAATTTATTCTCCTATTATTATTTTTGGATAATTCATGTTTCCCTTTTATTTTCTTCTCATTATGTACTCATGATACTCCAATAATATCTTTCAGAAAAATCAACTTTATTTCTCTATTGGGATGGAAATATTTTTTTCTTCCATGTACATGTTTTCTTAAAATTTGTTCACAAAATATTTCAAAATTTTTAAAATATTTTTTAAAGAAATTTTTACCCATATTTAAATTTTTTAAAATTATCTTTAAAGTATTCTTATCATTGTTTTCTAAACAAGTCTCTTTTAACTTTTTAATGAAAATGTGAAAGGAATATTTTTCTTAATGTGTACAACATGAATGGTATTTTATAATATCATGAACTCTCAATTATTTAAATATTTATAGGACTAAATTTTTTTTAGAACAAAATTTTTTCTTTAATATTTTTGAATTTTTCTATTTTAAATAAGTTTTTTTCAAAGTAGAAAGATTATTTTTATCATGAAATTTTCCTAGTGATATTTCAAAAAAAATTACATCCAAAATAAAATCGTTTCATGGTACTTCAGGTTTACTAGAGATATCATCCAATGATACCATCCTTATTCTATCTCTAGATGATTTATTATTATGATGGAAAATTGTTATGAAACCAATTTCATTCCCATGGGCTATTCTATGATGAAATGTTTATGAAACTCATTTAATTTTCACGGGGTATGATATGATCATTGTTTATGATCTTGTGGAAAAAATAAATATGGATTATTTGATGGGTGGTACTTATATCTCCCTATTATGAATTGGTTAATAATTAATGGTCTATAATCTTAAAGGGTACATGAGAGGTTATCCCATGCCTGAAATAGGGAACATGGAAGGTTATCACAAGCCTGAAAGAGGGTTCACAAGAGGTTATCCCAAGTTCAAAAGAGGGTACATACGGGGTTATACCAAGCCAAAAATAGTGTACACATGATGTTATCCCAAGCCCAAAAGTGGGAACATGGTAGGTAATTACAATCCCAACGTTGGTATATATATGGTTAGCCTAATCCTAACATGTTATGAATATATTGGTGGGTAACTTTGACATATGATTCCATATGATTATGTATATGAAAAAAATATATGTCTTATTCATATGTTATTCTCTCATGGATCATGATATTTTATTCTATTATGATTCATGTCTTATGAATTTCCAAAACTTATTCCATGAATCATGTTTATAATCTATGATATGTAAGGTATGGTTTTCAAGTGATATTTTCGTGTTCTTATACATTAATGATCATATTATGTTGATATCTTTATTGTTTACCCTTATTAAGAATCTATGCTCACCCTTTAATATGTTTCCCTTTATTAAGTTATTAAGAAAGGTATTATGTATGATATGTTTAAGAAATTTTTTATTTATGAATAAATTCATGGTAAATGATGAAGTTCAACTATGAATTAGTTTTCTTGTATCTATGTTTATAAAGGAACTAAGACTAAATGTAACCGGCATGGATTATTTTGTTATATAATGAATATTCATATATTTCAGATGTGATATATATGTATGAAATGTGTGGGTTTCTAAACATGGTATCAATGCTAACATTTAGTTAACATTTGGAAACTACAATGAGAAAAGTTTCATAAGAACCCTTAGGATAATCCTAGGCATAAGAGATTGTCCTAAGTTATAGTAAATAGAGGAGTGTGTATTTCCTATAAAAATGTATCTTTCAAGATACTATAAGTATATGTGGCTCTAGAACAGTTATACCTAGTGATAATAACTCTGAAAAGGGTGCATTGGTCATTGAATTTATTTCCACCTTGTGCATAATAATGGTCCTTTATTCACACCTGGTTTGACACTCCTAGGGGATATGTTTTCAAAATTCAAAAACTCTTAATGAACCATCATAAAAAATTTGAATAGATAATGACCATTAATGACCTAGGTTAAACCTAAGTTTTTATAGATTAAAATTTTTTCGTCTTGATTTATACGTCATATAATTGATTTTTCATGCTTGTGTGGTTTCCCACTATGATTATTGTTTCTCACCCGATGTTTTTTGGTTTTATTTAATGGATGGAACCATGAAGAATCAAGTTATCAAGGAATGTTATGGATAATTTGGTGATGATAAGAAACAAAATTGGATGATTATTGGATAGAATGATATCCTGATTATGCCTAATCATCTACCATGCTATATATTTAACAACATAAAAATAGTTTAGTTTCTTAACAATTAAAATAATATAAAAATTGAATTTTATGGAAGTTTAAGGGGGAAATTATCATGGAGGTAAGAACATTCAATTTTATTCTTATAAATAATGTTGGAAGAGTATACTAGTATAATATCTAAAATGGATGGGAAGTCATTTTCTATGTGGAAATAAAGGGAATAGAGAAATTAATTTCCAAGGAATAAGGTGTCTTAAATGTAGGGAACCTGGGAATTATCCAAGTCAATTACCTATTCTAAAGGGTAAATTCTAGACTTTTGAAGGTACAATATGATATTTATGTTTGTAACAATGCACCTTATAAAAATATTATTAATATTATATTTAATGTTATCTTAGGTATGGATTGTATTTCATTAAATAAATCCCACATCAATTTCCAAGGAATTTATGGAAATAATGAAAATATAGTGATGTCATTTTTTCTTACTAATGCTCCCACTATATTAAAGGATTTAATTAATGGAGTCTTTATATATTACCTTAATAATTTTTTGGTAGTATTTATAGATGATATTATTATATATTTAAAGATAAAATAATAGCATGAATATTACTTTTTAATTGTGCTGAAGACCCTAAGAAAACCTAAGTTGTATGAAAAATTTACCAAGTGTGAATTTTGGATATAAAAGGTGTCATTTTTAGGTCATATAATCTCAATAGAGGGTAAATCTGTGGATCTATAAAAGACTAAAATTATTAAATGTTGGCCTAGATAGACCACTATGACTGAGATCTTATGTTTTATTTATTTGGATATATATTATCGTTGGTTTGTGGATAATTTATCATGATTATATAATCCACTCACTTGGATAAATTGTAAGATATCCATGTTCCTTTGGATAGATTAATGTGAGAAAAATTTCAAGGAACTAAGTAGATGGTTAATTAGTTCACTTGTACTTAAATTACCCTATAGTAGATAATTGTTTTTAATCTATAGAAATGCATCAAATTAGGGATTGGGATTCATTATCAAGTATAATGTCATGGTGATAAATTTTTTCTTATGAAAAGTAAAGGTTTGTGAACCAAATTTCCCAACACATGATTTAGAGATAGCTATGTTATTTTTTCATTAAAGATTTGGAGGAATTTTCTTTATGGAGAAAGGTGTGATATATATACCGATCATAAAAGTTTAAAGTATATATTTAAATATAATGAGTTTAATATTCTCAAGAGTATATTGTTTGAGTTTATTAATGATTATGAAAGAACAATACATTACTACCCATGGAAATAAAACAAGTTTATTGAGGCTTTGATTCAAAAAGAGCATGATATCTTATCTATGATGAAGATAAATAAAGATAAAATATATCCAAATTTTAAAAGGATGGATCTAGAAATCATTAATGAAGGGGACGAATCTTATATTTCTCAAATAATTGTTCAACCATCTATCCAAGTGACTTTTAAATAAGTTCGTAAGGAATATATAGAGATGTAGAAGAAGGTGATAAATGTTCCTAATTTTAACATTGATTATGATGAAATGATAAGTTTTAGGAACTGTGTATGTGTTATGTTCATACCCAATTTGAAGAAGGATATTTTAGAAGAATCTCATCATTATTAAATATCTATTCATCCTAGAATCACAAAGATGTATAGAGATATAAAGGAGTATTTCTGGTGGGATGACATAAAGAGTAGTATCGAAGAGTTTATATCTCAATTATTGGTATTTCAGTAAGTTATTATTGAGAGACAAAAGTATAAGGGGTTGTTTTAACCATTAACCATACCATAATGGAAATGGGAAAACATCACCATATATTTTTCTGTTTTACTCTCCAAAACATCAAAAGGGAACAATTCTATAAGGGATGTAGGTGATCGTATTATTAAGTCAATACACTTCATATATATTAGAGAATATTTATTTCTATATCATCTTCATAGGATATAAATTTCGGAAGTAGTAAGGTTTCATGGAGTACCACATTCTATTGTATCTCATTGGGATCAAAGGTTTACCTCAAAGTTTTGGATAATTATTTAGAAATATTTGGATATGTAGTTGAGTTTCAAAACTTTGTATAATATTCTTATATATGGTCTATCTAAGAGAACCATTAAAACCCTATAGGATATGTTGAGGTCATTTTTTTGAGATTTCAAATGTAGTTGGGATCAACACCTTACTCTGGCCTAGTTTTCTTAAAACAAAATATTTCACTAAAGCACAAAAATGGCTACACATGAATCCCTCTATGGAAATAATTGTAGGAATCTATTGTGTTGGGATAAAGTTATATAATTAAAGATATTGGGACCTAAGCTAAATGAGAAAATGGAAGATAATTTTAGATCCATTCATAAACACATAAGGGAAGCTTATAGTTGTTAGAAAAGTTATGATGACAATAATCAGTATGATATGAAGTTTTAAGTTGGTGAGAAGGTGTTTCTGTGAATTTCTACATGGCATAAGGTTATGAGATTAGGGTAGAAAGAAAATTTTATCCCCTGGTATATCAGACCATTTTATATTCTTGATCGAGTAGGAATAATTTCTTATTGCTATCCACTTCCACTAAACCTCTCTGAAGTCCATGATGTGTTATATGTATCTCTCTTGAGGAAGTATATACATGAGCCTTCACATGTAATAAAATCGAAGTTTGTAACACTATATAATGATGATTCTTATGAATAACAGCCTTTGGATATTCTTTATTATAGATAGAAAGTGATACGAAATAATACCACTCACTTGGCCAATGTTTTGTGGATAACCCACTAACTTGATGAAGCTATATGGGAACCTAAGGATATGATGAGGCATAAGTATCTTCAATTGTCTATATGAGAGTGTTGGAATTTCAAGGGGAAAATTTAATTTTAATGGTGAAATTTGAAGGGAGAAATTAATTTTAAGGGGTTTATAATGAAACACCCTAATATTTTATGAAATATTTTTTTCAAATATATTTAATTTATTTGATAGAATGCGTTATACGCAACAACAGGTTTTAACAAACTATGACATGTTATTAATATTATCATTTAAACATGGTTGTTTTAAAAGTAATAAAAAATTAAAATATAATTATGAATGTTTTAAATAAATAAAATATATTTATAAATAAGCATTTAATTTTTGGAAAAGTCTTTATATTCTTTGAAAATATATTTTTCTCAAAAAATGGTTTTTATTTATTTTTTGGAAAAAATAATAAAAATTTTCTTTTAAATTTTATAAATTTTAAATAAAAAAAATAACCAAAATTTTAGGATTAACATGTTAAAATTATCTTAGAGTGATTTTTTCATTTTTTTCTGAAATGTTTAATTTTTTAATGAATAGTGAAAATGATGATTTTTATTAAAAACTGCTTTTTCATTTAAGGAATTTACAATTTACGTTTTTTAATATAGTTTTAAAATTATAATTAGTTCAATTTTATCATAATTAATTCAATTTAGGTTATTGGAATCAATTTCATGTTGAATTTTGATATTAAAATTTTTAATACTTATGAAAACATTTTCTCTGGAAAGTTGTTTTTTCATTGCGTCTACAGGTTTAATTATAAATTAAATTATGTCACTTATTGGAATTGAATATTTAAAAAAGTAATAAATATTTATAATTATAATAATTAATATTATTTAATAACTTAAACATAATTTTTTGGACCTAATTTATAGTAAAAGTAGTAAAAATTAATTACTATGGTTAAAGTTAAAATAGGTTTATCAGGGGGTTAAACTAAAATGATTAGTGTTAACAAAAACTAAAAACTATTCCAAATAATATTTTATGGAAATATTTTTACATAATATCATATAATGTTCAACAATTATTCATTTTTTATTCTTATGTCATGTTTAAAACTTGGGTATAATTTTTTATTTGAAAAAATTCCAAGTGTGTGATATCCCCACTTATAAAGTGTCACCCCCTATCCTCACCTATTCACACTTCCAAAAACATTTAGTTCAAAAAATAACTATCTAAATATATTATTTTCATACCTACCCATGTACCTAAAAACATATTTTTATTAAGAAACCCTCCAAATATGGCTTTAGGTGTTAACCTATTGAGGTTTTTCGAAGAAGTGGTATACTTCTTAACTAGGCATTTTCCTATTATTTCTTCTTCCACATACATCAAATATTCTTAAAATATGATATTATAATTACAAAATTATCTCATATATAAGGAGATTTTATTATGTTAATTTAATAACCTATATCTATCTCCACTTCAATCAAATGGTAAATGAAATTGTCGATCATATGTATAGATAACTACGGCCTCTCGAACCGATGTAATTAATTTTTCATCACTGCATCTCATGGTTGGATATAATGATGTATTAAACATATTTATTTAATATTTATTACATAATTATACTTATTTAATTATAATATCACATATACCTTATTATTTTATAATCTTTTGAAAAATGATAATGTCGCTCATGTGTACGTGTAGACTTCTACCTCCACAAAGAGATGTGACATGTTTTTCATTTAATTTTTACATGTATGGTGATGATGATATATTTTTCGAATATATATAATATATATGATATAAAAATTAATATTTAAATTTTATTTAATATTTAACTTTTTTCTTTCTTTCTGTTGAGAAAATAGAAACAATGTCCATGCATACGTACAACCTACCATCTCCATGAATGGTGTAATTCATTTTATATATCTAAATTTATAGAATACTATAAATATATATATATATGTGTGTGTGTGTGTGTGTGTGTGTGTATAGATATCATATGGATCATGTATAGATACTGAGAGGGGGGTCAAATCATTTTACCCAAATTTTTACCAAATTTTACTTTCATTCAATTAACCCCTCTTCTCTTGAACCTCTACCCTGGTTAAGAGGTATAGATCCATTGTGTAATGGTAACAATCACATACACATGAAATATCGATAATTAAGGAAACAACAACACACAATGTTATTTACAAGGTTTTTTATAGAGACCTACTCCTTTCTATGATCAACCTATTACTGATTCTTATATAGTCTTATCGTTATTGTTTTGTAGTGATTATAAACACCCAAAATTGGTGTGCAATGTTTCGGTAGGAAGTAAACAATATTCCTAAATTAGTGGTGTTCTTTATACTGGTTCCATATGTCTTTTATGATGTTGTTTATACTAGAACAACCAGTTCTATAAATATATTCAATAAACATACTGAATAATATCTCTTTGCTACACTATATGTCTTTGTATAAATTGTATAATCTCATTCCTCTTATGAAGGTCTTTGATTACTACTGAATGAACAAGATAATAATAAAGTCAATATTTACTATTTAATAAGTGGAAGATTCAACTTCTAATTTAGCTCTCTACATTCTCTATTTCCATTTGACTTCTCTCTCTATATATCAAGTTCTTGGGTAGATTCGTCTTCAGTGATGAAATTCCCAACCTCAATTATTCATGCAAGTGGTGCACACACTCTTCTTAAATATTATTTGAAGGAAAAAAACTTTTACTCCTTAAAATCAATTCCACTTCAGGAATGTGGTACATGGAATCCTAAAACATAGAACATTCATCTATGTTTTTTATTTTTATGTTCTTATGTGTATTTCATTATTCATGCACATGAAAACACTATCCATTTTCCTATTCTTTTATTTATTTTCACACACATAGATCTTTCATGATTAATTTCTTATGTGTATATGAGTATTATTGAATGCATGAATGAAAAAATAAAATCCTTCTTCATGTAATAGTTTAAATCAGTTCTTGGTTCTTTATGAAAACATTTATGCACACACACTCTCACTATCTTCATTATTATTCAAACAATTATAGCACTATAAATAAAAATAAATGTGTGGAATAAATGTAACAATATTCACAAAATAAGAATGGTTGAGCATGTGGGTTATCTATATTCTTCATGAAAAATAAGAGGTATACTCATGTGAGTATCATAATACCTTGGTTTCTTTTTAGAACCAATTTCTTCACGAAGAAAGACAAATTTGTTGTGTACAGTTGTTTGTATGCCTATAACTTCCTCCTTTGCGAAGGAAAAATGATTTTTCTATCAGGTTCTTTGTGAAATACAAAGAGATGCATTTTCATTATCCCCTTTTATTCATTGAAATTTATTTTTGAGAAGTATTATGAATGTACAATGCATAGTTCGAGAACCCACAGGATATTCCCTTCTTCATGTAGGAAAAACCCCTCATGTAACTTCTTCCTCTTCATGAAACAAAAATTTCTTGGTGCTAAATTTCATTAAAAAATGAGATATTTTTCCATAAGAAGAAATGAACCTCATCTTAATGCCTCTAAATTTATAGGTAGTGTCCATCGACTCATCTGTGAGAATTAAGCCGAGTAGAGGCATCTGATTTCATTACCATTACGAGGCTTCTTCAATTCTCTAATTATTATGTCATTTCATGGTATATATTCAAATTTCTGAGTTTTTTAGGATATTTAATTACATTATATGTTTTATGGTTTCTTGTTTTCATGAGTTCTTATTTCTCATTTTCGATGGAATCCTCACGAGTATGCATCTATTCTATGAATCAAAAAGGAATATATCTATATCAGTGACCTCAAAATATTATTTTTGTTGGATAAAACAAGAAAATTGATTAATATCAATCATCTAAGATGAATATTTCATGCATGGATTTTAATTGGTTTGAAACTAAACCCTTCATCTTGTTGGTAAGATTAGTAAAGGTGGATAGTATCAATCATGGTGGTTCTTCCTAAGTTCTGGTGAACAGGCTCCTCATCAAATGACCAGGAGAAGAAAGATGACCCTGATTATTTAAACTCATATACATGGGACATCAAATTGTGTATATTTAAACTAGAGGGACACGAGAGATCGGATGGCCAAGATCTCCCAGATCGAATGGTTTGAGTTCTTTCTAACTTTTAAATAGTGGAGGAATAATTCCCTACCTCTCTCCATCTGACCTCAAAACCAAAAAGATGATCCTCTAAAGTATAAAAATAAATACATACATTTATCTAGCTATAAATATCCTCTCCACCCCCTGGTATCTCACCTCACTAGTTCTCTATTATCGTCATGATTCCCTACATGGTGGTGTCTCCTCTCCTATGGCCATGTTCACCTTTGATCACTCTAAGGGATTATTCCCATCTCTTTCTTCCATTGATGGTTGCTTGGACCAACTTCTCCACATGGTTGAGGGTGACCTCCCATATGTGTTGGGTTGAGTAAGGCTATGTGGTCACCATTTTTGACCTAATATTTTTTGTTAAGGGATACCTTAATACTTAAATAATCTATGTATTATTAAGAGGACCAGTTTGGAATATGACTAACACTGAGAGGGGAGGTAAATTAGTGTTGAGGAATTTTTAAAACCAATTTCAAATTTCTATCCCTATACCTCTTGACCTGTTAGGATCTTGATTCTCTTATTCTCTTTTCCCTGTCGCATGCAATAATATGAAAGCAGTAAAAATATTCACAGAATATTTTTACAAGGTTCAACACTCAATAAGAGAAGCTACGTCCTTGCCATGCATGGGGATGACCAGTGCATGGATTCTCCATTATAATTTGATATTATTTTTCAATGGAGTGGCTATTAAAACAAACCTCTAGCCAGTGTGAGTCCCTATACTTTTGAGGGGGGGTGGGAAACAATCCTCTTCCCTGGACTGGGGATGTACTTGTCCAACTTGAAGCCTCTAGCTGGTTCTTTATACTGCTTATGGAGATAGTCTTATTACTTATTGATAAGGTAGGTTATTCTCTTGACCTATTTTAGTGCTCTTCACTTGATTACATGAAAAGTATTAGGCAAGCAATTCTCTTCTTTCTTTCTCTTCTTCTCTACTGAAAAAACCAACTACACTAGTTCTTCTTCTTTCTTCCTCTTAGTGCAACAACTGACTACACTAATCTTCTTCTTTCGTTATCTAGAATCACATACACCAATGTGATTATTCAAACACTAAAGATCGTCTCACATAGCATCATCTGAATTGAACTACCCTGAATAATATTTAGCCTTCAGTTTGGCATACTTTGTTGTTCTTCTTCTTCTCTTCTTTCTCTTTGACACAGTATAATATGAAATAGTATTGCAGTGTCTTAATATCTTTCTTCAATTCTCAATACCAACATAGGAGTGTATTATTATATTACCTTCTTTTTTTGTGCAAATATGAATTCAGTTGCACGTCTAGTTATTCTTCACTTCTCCAAGAGCAACGAGAGTGTTAACCACCAGTTGTGTGAGTGCGGTTCTACTTCTCTTCGTGATATTGAATGGTTCACAGCACTTTCTTCTTCGCAATGTCACTTCGAGAGTACTATTCACCTATTGAAGGCCTTCAGGACCCCAAACTTTCATGCACCCCCTTTTGGGAAACTTTCACGCAATATTAATGACTTTCGCGCAACATTCAACTTTTGTCACGGAAGACCTCTTGCGCGCAACTTCTATCTTGCACGCAACTCTCTTCTTGCGAGCAACTATCCTTTCTTGCGCGCAACTCTAATTATTTCGCGTAGCTCCTTTTGCGTATATTTATTATGTGCTTCAAATATCCTATATCTTATAATTATTGAGCATAACCATTGTGAGGGGGTTACCTTTTATTTATAGAGCTCATTGACCCCTGCGTGCAAAAACCCTGATGTGTCGCGCAAGATCCTGATGTGTCACGCAAAACCCCATTTGATGTCCCCTTTGGTGTGTAAGTCATGTGTCGTGAAAAACCACATTTGACGTCTCTTTGGGCACATAAGTCTCTTTCGCACCAACATCATATTTCGCACACTTCGTTGAATCTTTTGCACACTTCGTGCCTTTAGAATTTTTCGAAGTTTAGACCTCAAATCAAGCCTCACGTGCAAAACCACCATTTTATGTTGCCTTTGGCATGTAAGACTCTTTTGTGCCAACCTCATCTTTCACACACTTCTTTAATATTTTGTGTACTTCATTAATTTTCCATTTTTTGAATTTTAGACCTTGAATCATGCCTTGCACGCAAGATTCCAAAATCCCTTCAATCTTGCGCCCAAAACCCAATATTGCGTGCAAAACCCCAATATTTTGCGCAGGTATCTACTTTTCCATATTTTGATGTTTGGTTCATCGAACTACACTTGTGCGCAACATACCAATCCATATTAAAACTTGTGCGCAACATCCTTTGCCAAAAACCATTTTCTTTATCTTTTGATTTTCAGGCCCTAAAATTTGGAAAACACGGGAAAACAGCACCACCTTAAACTGTTCTTTTGTGCCGCCTCCAGATTGTATGTTCCTTTGTCATTGATCTCTTCAGTAATTCATATAACCATTATTCAGCTTTCATCACGATCTCCACTATTGTGATATATATACTTTGATAGAATAGATTTAGCATCGTCTGTGTTTACAATGGGAAGTACTCAAACTTCCCTATCTTCCAACAACATCATTCCTTCCAATCAAAACTATATATGACTGGCATCATCTTTTCTCTCCATTTATTTCATAATTTTTGCATCACAAGTTATCCTAACTTATGATATTTGGGAAATACATATCATCAAATCATCGTCTGGTTTATGGCCATTCTCTTTGGAATATGAATTCAAAAGAACATCTTCATCCTCGCTTCAGATCCTCATTCTTCATCAATCATCTTTAGATAGATGATACTTCACCATTATGATCCAATAATCCTCAAATGGATGATACATCTCCATTATTCATTGTTGTATACAATGTGTCACCTTTGATGTAACACCTCGACCCCAGTTACCCAGAGTAGGTGCATTATTTTAACACATTGGCATAATTACAAGGAATCAAGTCCTGAAGGACCGATCAATTTAGCAGTCTTGGAAAAATAGATCACATACATGAATGTTACATTTGCACTTTAAGACGTACAAAACAACATAAATAATCATTATGAATGCCATTATTCCCTTGGATTAACCCTTCATATCAATCACATTACACTTCTTGGAATCCTGGGAAAAATAAAACATAGAAAGGGGTGAGCTCAAATGCTCAGTAAGGGTAAGCTATACAGCGGAAACATTCAAAAATAATCATAAACATTTAAGGCAATTTATAAAACTAAAAAAAATACTTTTAAACTTGAACTTCATCATAATATGGAAAAAATAAAATGAAATAATTCCATTTACTTATTCACATGGATATTCTACTAATCGAATAATCACATGCAATATCACTAACCACTTTCATAATGACGGAATGCATAATGCCAGAATATCATAACCATGTAGCCAAGGCCTCGTGCCAAGACTACAAATAAGATTTTGTCAAGGCCTCATGCCAAGACACTAGTTTGTCTCATGAGACCTACCGATTCATCGATGAGCTATAGCGGGCTCCACCCATCACTTACTAAGTCCAATGCATTCCTCATATAAATAGGTTTAAACATAACATAAACATTCGTATTAAAACTAGCATACGAAATGCCAATACTTTCTCCATAAAACATCAATGGTATAAAAATAACACGTCCATAGTAAAACATATCACAAAAACTTCAATGTAAGTTTTTTATAATAAATCAACTTCAAATGAGCTTAAAATCCATCAAAGGATGTTGACATAGATGAAAATGATGAGTAAAATTTTTTGAGAGAAATATCATTTTTGTAAAATCATATAAAATTCACACATTTATAAAGGAAGTAATTTTAAAAGAGATTTTTGAATCAAAGTTTCCCATAACACTTTGAAAATTTTGAAAAGAATTATCATTTCAAAACATTCATGTCCATATAAATAAATCCTTAAAATTATTTTGAAAACATGGACATTAATTAAAAAGATTTAGAAAGATAAATATTTAAAACATTTGAAATTATGATCATGATAAAGAGTACCTTTCAAAATCCTTAAAGTATTCATTTTGAAATCATTTTTATGAAAAATGGACAGGGATGATAAAAATTTCCTAGTAAATACTTACACATAAACAATCTCAGATAATGATGAGATTGAGGAATTAACCCTTACCAATTTGGTAACTTACGAAACATACAACCCATGAAAGAGGTATCATACAATGAATATGTAAATACACATAAATTAAAGTGTATTACACAATGAATACAATTATGGGCAGTACATACACCACACAAAAGGTAATAGTGGCAATATGGCATGAATCTCACAGGAATAAGGAGTGAGATGAAAACCCCTTACCTTGCACTTTCCTTTAGTCGAGGGTACGTTTAACCTCCTGTACAAAGATCTTAGTATGTTATTAAATTATACCAGAACCATATTAATATTTATGATATCATACATGATTCATTTATGAATTTATATTACCCATTTAATAATAATTACCATGTTAAGTTAACATTTCGGGTAATAATCACTTTCTTTATCGTACGTGTTTTAACTTGTTACTCTTGGTTGTATCACTTAGATCATGATTTAAATAATTCCAGAATATAAAACATGATAAACATATCATATATATTTAGAATATAAATATGTATAATAGACATATATATGAAATGGAAAACACCGTTTATGGAGACGGTAGTCCGTACATACGCATAAACACTGTTTCTGTTTTCATATAGTATTGAACGGAAGTAATTGAATAAGATATATGTAAGTACATAAATCCTTATATATATAAATATATATATATATCCAGTAGAATTATTATTTCATATATTACATACTTATTAGTAATATATATTTTTATAATCCTCGATGAATGGTGAACTTGGAAATGAATCTCATCACGTCGTGGAGACGGTAACCCGTACGTACGCACAAGCGAAGATATCATTGTTTTTATATTAAAATAATATATAATTGGATGTTATATCATACATACAGAATCCTTATAATGTTATATTTATTATTTACATCAAATACACATCATTATTATACCCATCCAAATAATAATGTATTGAATAACAATTACACCACGACGTGGAGACGGTAAGTCGTACGTACGCACGTATGGTGACATGTCATTAAAAGGATAGGTAGAATACTGAATATGGTTATACAATATTTATAATAACATCACAATATATAGGAGATACTGTTGTTATTAGTTTATAATAGAAATAACAAATAAAGAAGAATTTGAAGAAGAAAGGAACTTGAAAGAGGGTGGTGAAAACATTACCACTTCTTCAGGTTCTTCCTTTTGATTTGATCAAAAGGGCTCCTTAGGTTGGCTTTATGATCAAACTAAGGACTATATGTTGAAGTGAGGGAAGTTGGGAGAGTATTTTGGTAGTTTTTGGCCGAACCAAAAGGCTTTTAATGTGTGAATAATTGGTTAGAAGTTGGGTCCTTTTATAAGGGGGAGGAGGGGCTCTTTAGAAAAAACTTAAAGTATTAATTTATAATAAATTCATATTCGGTTTTTAATGGCTCCAAAGTGAATTATTTAAAGTTTAAGGTGGTTATGGGTCTAAAACCACTCAACCAATAGAATTTAGACAGGTTTCGGTTATTATATTAACCTTACCTTTAAGTATTAACTCTTAGTTAATTAGTTTCACTTTTACAATGTCTCTTTATATTTTTATATTATATGGGTAATAAACTTACTATATACATCCAAGAGACCCCCAAGTGGTCCATTAATGATATAACTATCATGATATAAGTCTCTTGGCCGAAACGTATATTTTTAGGAATTTAATATCAATTAATAATATAATATTTGTTTTAAAAACTCTTTTAGGTCAATTTTGACACTATTCAATAATTGATTTTTTGTAAAAATCATAACAGAATGATTAATTATAAAAAAGTTAATTAAATAAATCCTAACATGTCATATTATCCTAGAAAATTATTTTTATTTATAAAAAGTCTCAAATTACATTTATTTGGGTATTTATAATATCAATTATTCGAATTTATCATTAATTAGGTAATTACTACATCACAATTGTGTCATAAATACATTACATTATATAATGTCTGAAAATTATAAATAAAATACCATTATGTAGGAAATCTTTTTATATTTCTAATGACTATTTATAGTAGAAAATCCAACATATATAACCCTATGTAAAAATTTGTTTTCTAAAAGATATATGCTTATGTCATTTTTGTATTTATTTTAACTTAATTAAAATAAAGTGTCCCTATCACCTACAAGTGGCTCCATGGGGTCCCAAAATCGACCCAAATATTCCCATGGTCAGAAATGTATCCACAAATAAGGTTAGGATACGTTTTAGGGTAATTTAGTATTATTATAATATTATTTTCTAACCCTTATTTACCAGAATTACCCTTTAACCATAGTAAATAAAATATTTACCGAAGTAATTATTCAAAATGTCTAAAAATAAAAGTTACCTATTTACACAATTTGGATATCTTGATTCCAAATATGGAATCCATTTTTCCAAATTCAAAACACAGAAGTGGCAGAAATTAATTTAAAATTAATTCCCACTATCAAAACAAAAAGCGTGTTTTTAAGATATAATAACTATCAAAAGATTGATACTTGTTTATGTCCGGTTTAATTGTGAAATTATGCCCAATGACCAACATTGTATTAAATGGTAAAAATATATTATAAATATACTTTAAAACCACTCAAATTCATAATTTATCACTATTAATTATTTTCATTAAAAAAGTTGTTTTTAATTAAAAATTTTGTAATTTTCACTATTCATCAAAATATTAAAGTTATCCGAAAAGTACCAAAATTTTACCTTAGTCTAAATTTGATACTCCGAATACAAAAATTAAGTCCATTTTGAGAGATAAAATTTCTATAATTTTAAAAATTAGGTATTACTATTCATAATGGATAGTTTGATTGGTTGTGGTGTGTGTTAGAACTCGAAGTTGTGTCCTACACACACTACTGTATTATTCAAAGGAAAGCGTATCGTGGAAGCTTGGGATGTTTCATAGTAAATTTTTGATGTCCCCATTCTAAAAAGTAAATTTATTTAGTCAAATTTAATATATAAAAGTTTAAAATATTGGATTTCAAAAGGGTTCACTATTAAAATTGGTAAAAGTGAAAAAAATGAATTTGTTCTTACATTATGCCTAAGAAACTCATAATATGGATTATAAAATTATAAGGATCATATAAAGTTTAAAATTTAGTTAATACTATTCATAAACTCTTTTGAACGGCTTGTTTGGTAAGTCATGGTGTGCTTGAACTCGGTGTTGTGTGTAGTGAAAGTTATTGAATTATTTTGAAGAAATAACACACTATGAAATCTTGGGGTGTTACATTCTCCCCTCCTTCAATAAATTGTCTCCTTGAAATTTGAAATTGTTCTTCGAAAATGAAAGTTTGAATATAGAAAATATCTTTGTGGGAAAACTCATATCGTAAATTGGGTTAATAAAATTTAGTCTTAATAAGAGGAAAAGAGAAATGAAATGGGTCACCACCAAATTATGATCTCTATTCGCAGAACATTGGTGGAAATTAGAGACATATAATTGGAGGAAAAATGTAAATATTTATAGGTAGTGATTGAGGTCATCAATCACAAACAAGTGTAAAATTGAGGGCCTTAAATTCATCAATCTATGATGATTTAAAATACCATCGGTTCAACAAAACATAAGTTATTAGGATAACACATTTTTGACGTTTCAAAATATGATTGTTGAAATCCCACATCGAAAAATGAATTAATGAGGTCTCTATTTAAAATAAATAGTGTAAAGTATGACGATTACCAAAAATAACACATACTAGGGTTCCATGTAGGAAAATATGGATATGGAAGAGAAATCTATCCATCAATTATCTGATGGAGAGTGGTAGAGAACATGGCTAGGAAAAGGCCAACAATCCCAAATCCATAAATTAGTGATGATCTAAGGTACCACCTAGGACAGAATTTTTGTTCTAAGTTCTTTTTCTTAATGTTGATGAATTTATTTATGGGTTTGGCTAAGATCATAAGGAGATACACTTACTTTATAATTAGAGTTTTATCCATTAATAAATTTCTACCACAAACTCATCTTTCACCCCAAAACATAATACAACTCAAAAATACTCTATTTATCCTAATTGTATATGGTTCCAGATATAATGAATTTATAATTCACATATCAGACCCTTGATGTAAAGAAACTACATTATACCATCTAGGAACTTCATGTATCACAATGGTAGGTGATAAATCCCAATTGCACTATGGCTGTGGGTTCGATTCCCGCAGCTTTGTCTGACACGACGGGTCGTCACACGGTCTGTGTGTTGTCCTTTTATAAAAATAAAAATAAACCATTCAAACTTAATCCATTCAAACAATTAGACTTATCCAAAATACTATTATCCAAATTCACAGTCCAAAATTTACAAGGAAGTTAAACATAATGAGGATCCTTTTTTCCAGGTAATAACATGTGAACGCCTTCCTTATATATTCTTTTACAACACCGCAACATCCTGAATTACCAAAATCAACCATCTCTTATTCCAAAATCACTACCTCAATATTAGGATCATATTAAGGTTTATCTTTCCTTCAACCATGTAATTTCTAAAAATTTTAACTCACTGTAGAGTCACTTTTCTTAGTGCCATAAAATCTCAAATCCTTAATTAAATAGTACTGAAGTACAATCCTTATTTATTTCCAAAACATCATTGATACAATACTTAAATGAAATAATTCTAAAATAACAACATAAGAACACTAGTCATTCCTCTTCATCTGTGGTAGTATCATAACTTGATTATTATCCAATAGAAACATTTTCGGCATAGTCTGATGACTGGGACATTGGTTCACGTAGTGTCCAAACTCCTTTCAGATGAAGCATTGTACATTTGAAACCTTTTTCTTACACTTGCAGTCACGTACTTAGTGTCCTTTTTCTCCACACATATAACATTCTCCCATTCCCTTCAAGCATTTTCCAAGGTGATTCTTTCC
Organism: Viscum album; assembly: GCA_963277665.1. NCBI lineage: Eukaryota > Viridiplantae > Streptophyta > Magnoliopsida > Santalales > Viscaceae > Viscum > Viscum album. The sequence goes on along the minus strand of OY728145.1, from coordinate 1,443,960,811 downwards.
ACAGATATCACATATGGGAAAAACCCTTCATTACCTTCTTCCCTTTATCTGTCCTTCTCTCTACCATCCTTTTCTTCTCTGGATTCCCTTCAAAGCCATTTGACTCCGAGAATTATTTACTCATATTATCAACACATGATACTATTTCTTCATATGATGTTAATACGTAGGAGACTATTTCCCTTATAAATTCTGGCTTAGGACCAAGAAAGATATGATCCTTCTTAATCTTTGGATCATACGTATTACAGGAGTACACATTCCTTCTACTGGGCGCTATTTCTATACAATAGCATAAACTAGTTCAGTTTATGAATTGCAATGAATAATTACCAAACTTGTAAAATACCTAACACAAATTGAACAGTTTATGGATATAATCCATAATCATAAAAATGTTTTCTTTGAGTAAGTATATACGCATGAGACCTTCATAATGGTTTGTAAATAAAATGAGAATTATCCTAAGAATATCCCCCAGGAGTGTCGTAACCAAGAGTGCAGCAAGGCCCATTGTCGTGCACCAGTTCCCGTTCAAGTCTAGCTCAAAGCGGTGTTTTTGGGTTTTACCCCTAGGTACATCTGTGCCAGAGCCGCCTCTACCTGCTCGTATCCAGATAGGGATGTATTGCTCAGAAAACTCACAAAATCTCTACAATACCAAAATTCTAGGAAGTTCTTCTATACTAATCCTCAAAGTCTATCTTAGGGTTATATTCTCTAATCAGAGTTTATCTAAATCTAGTTTCCAAGGTTATTTATAAACTTCCTCTGATACCAACTGTAACGCCCCGACCCCAGTTTCCCAGAGTCGGTGCATTATTTTAATACATTGGCATGATTACAAGGAATCAAGTCCTGAAGGACTGATCAGTTTAGCAGTCTTGTAAAAATAGATCACATACATGAATGTTACATTTCACTTTAAGACGTACAAAACAACATAAATAATCATTATGAACGCCATTATTCCCTTGGCTTAACCCTGCATATCAATCACATTACACTTCTTGGAATCCTGGGAAAAATAAAACATAGAAAGGGGTGAGCTCAAATGGTCAGTAAGGGTAATAAATACAGCGGAAACTTTCAAAAATAAGCATAAACATTTAAGGAAATGTATAAAACTAAAACAAAATCCTTTTAAACTTGAACTTCAGAATAATATGGCAGAAATAAAATGAAACAATTTCATTTACTTATTCACATGGATATTCTACTAATCGAATAATCACATGAAATATCACAAACCACTTTCATAATGATGGAATGCATAATGCCAGACTATCATAACCACGTAGCCAAGGCCTCTTGCCAAGACTACAAATAAGATTTTTTCAAGGCCTCATGACAAGACACTAGTTTGTCTCATGAGACATACTGATTCATCGAGGAGCTATAGCGGGCTCCACCCGTCACTTACTAAGTCCAATTCATTCCTCATATGAATAGGTTTAAACATAACATAAAAAATCGTATTAAAACTAGCATACGAAATGTCAATACTTTCTCCATAAACCATGAATGGTATAAAAATAACACATCCACATTCAAACATATCAGAAAACCTTCAATGGAAGTTTTTTGTAATAAATCAACTTCAAATGAGGTTAAAATCCATCAAAGGATGTTGACATAGATGAAAATGATGAGAAAAAAGTTTTGAGAGAAATATCCTTTTTGTTAAATCATTTAAAAGTCACACATTTATAAAGTAAGTAATTTTAAAATAGATTTTTGAATCAAAGTGTCCCATAGAACTTTGAAACTTTTGAAAAGAATTATCATTTCAAAACATTCATGTCCATATAAATAAATCCTTAAATCATTTTGAAAACATGGACATTAATTAAAAAGATTTAGAAAGATAAATCTTTAAAACATTTGAAATTCTGATCTTGATAAAGAGTACCTTTCAAAATCCTTAAAATCTTCATTTTGAAATCATTTTTATGAAAAATGGACATGGATGATAAAAATGTCCCAGTAAATACTTACACATAAACAATCTCGGATAATGATGAGATTGAGTAATTAACCCTTACCAATTTGGTAACTTACAAAACATACAACCCATGAAAGAGGTATAATACAATGAATATGTAAATACACATACATTAAATTGTATTACACAAAGAATACAATTATGGGCAGTACATACACCACACAAAAGGTAATAGTGGCAATATGGCATTAATCTCACGGGAATAAGGAGTGAGATGAAAACCCCTTACCGTGCACTTTCCTTTAGTCGAGGGTACGTTTAACCTCCTGTACAAAGATAGTAGTATGTTATTAAATTATACCAGAACCATATTAGTATTTATGATATCATACATGATTCATTTATGACTTTATATTACCCATTTAATAATAATTTTTATGTTAAGTTAACATTTCGGGTAATAATCACTTTCTTTATCATACGTGTTTTAACTTGTTACTCTTGGTTGTATCACTTAGATCATGATTTAAATACTTCCAGAATATAAAACATGATAAATATATCATGTATATTTAGAATATAAATATTTATAATAGAAATATATATGAAATGGAAAACACCATTTATGGAGACGGTAGTCCGTACTTACACATAAACGTTGTTTCTGTTTTCATATAGTATTGAACGGAAGTAAGTGAATAAGATATATATAAGTACATAAATCCTTATATATATAAATATATATATATATATATCTCCAGTATCATTATTATGTCATATATTACATACTTATTAGTAATATATATTTTTATAATCGTCGATGAATGGTGAACTTGGAAATGAATCTCATCGTGTCGTGGAGACGGTAATCCGTACGTACGCACGAGCGAAAATATCATTATTTTGATATTAAAATAATATATAATTGGATGGTATATCATATATAAAGAATCCTTATAATGTTATATTTATTATTTACATCAAATACACATCATTATTATACCCATCCAAATAATAATGTATTGAATAACAATTACACCACGACGTGGAGACGGTAAGCCGTACATACGCACGTATGGTGACATGTCATTCAAAGATGGATAGAATAATGAATATGGTTGTACCATATTTATAATAACATCAACGTATATAGGATATACTGGAGTTATTATTTTATAATAGAAATAAAAAAGAAATAATAATCTGGAGAAGAAAAGTACTTGAAAGAGGGTGGTGAAAACATTACCTCTTCTTCGGGTTCTTCCTTTTGATTTGATCAAAAGTGATCCTTAGGTTTGCATTCTGATCAAACTAAGGACTCTAAGTTGAAGTGAGGGAAGTTTAGAGAGTATTTTTTCAGGGTTTGGCCGAACCAAAAGGCTTTGAAGGTGTGAAGAATTGGTTAGAAGTTGGGTCCTTTTATAAGGGGGGGAGGGGCTCTTTAGAAAAAACTTAAAGTATTAATTTATAATAAATTCATATTCGGTTTCTATTGGATCCAAAGTGGATTATATAAAGGTTAAGGTGGTTATGGGTCTAAAAACACTCAACTAATAGAATTTAGACAGGTTTGGGTTATTATATTAACCTTATCTTTAAGTATCAACTCTTAGTTAATTAGTTTCACTTTTACAATGTCTCTTTGTATTTTTATATTATATGGTTAATAAACATACTATATACATCCATGAGACCACCAAGTGGTCCATTAATGATATATCTGTCATGATATAAGTATCTTGGCCGAACCTTATATTTTTAAGAATTTAATATCAATTAATAATATAATATTTTTTTTAAAAACTCTTTTATGTCAATTATGACACTATTCAATAATTGATTTTTGTAAAAATCATAACAGAATGATTACTTCGAAAAAAGTTAATTAAATTAACTCTAACATGTCATATTATCCTAGAAAATTGTTTGTATTTATAAAAATTCTCAAATTACATTTATTTGGGTATTTATAATATCAATTATTCTAATTTATCATTAATTAGGTAATTACTGCATCACCATTGTGTCATAAATAAATTAAATTATATAATGTCTAAAAATTATAAATAAAATACCATTATGTAGGAAATCGTTTTGTATTTCTAATGACTATTTATAGTAGAAAATCAAACATATATAACCCTATGTAAAAATTGTTTTTCTAAACGATATATGCTTATGTCATTTTTGTATTTATTTTAACTTAATTAAAATAAAGTGTCCCTATCACCTACAAGTGGCTCCATGGGGTCCCTAAATCAACCCAACTATGACCATGGTCGGATATGTATCCACCAATAAGGTTAGGACACGTTTTAGGGTAATTTAGTATAATTATAATATTATTTTTTAACCCTTATTTACCGGAATTACCCTTTAACCATGGTAAATAAAATATTTACCAAAGTAATTATTCAAAATGTCTAAAAATAAAAGTTACCTATTTACACAATTTGGACATCCTGATTCCAAATATGGAATCCATTTTTCCAAATTCAAAACACACAAGTGGCAGAAATTAATTTAAAATTAATTTTCTCTGTCAAAACAAAAAACATGTTTTTAAGATATAATAACTATCAAAAGATTGATACTTGTTTATGTCCGGTTTAAATGTGAAATTATGTCCAATGACCAAAATTTTATTAAATGGTTAAAATATATTCTAAATATACTTTAAAACCACTCGAATTCAAAATTTATCACTATTAATTATTTTGATTAAAAAAGTTGTTTTTAATTAAAAATTTAGTAATTTTCACTATTCATCAAATATTAAAGTTATTCGAAATGACCAAAATTTCACCTTAGGATAAATTCGATACTACAAATCCAAAAATGAAGTCCATTTTGAGTGATAAAATTTCTAAAATTTTAAAAATTAGGTATTACTATTCACAACGGCTAGTTTGATTGGTTGTGGTGTGTGTTAGAACTCGAAGTTGCGTACAACACACACTACTGTATTATTCAAAGGAAAGTGTACCGTGGAAGCTTGGGATGTTTCATTGTAAATTTTTGATGTCCCCATTCTAAAAAGTAAATTTATTTAGTCAAATTGAATATATAAAAGTTTAAAATATTGGATTTAAAAAGGGTTCACTATTAAAATTGGTAAAAGTGAAAAAAAATGAATTTGTTCTTACATTATGTCTAAGAAACTCATAATATAGATTCTAAAATTATAAGGATTATATAAAGATTAAAATATAGTTAATACTGTTCATAACCTCTTTTTAACGGCTTGTTTGGTAAGTCATGGTGTGCTTGAACTCGGTGTTGCGTGTAGTACAAGTTATTGAATTATTTTGAAGAAATAACACACTATGAAATCTTGGGGTGTTACATTTGACACATGTGCTTTGAACTTAGGATCATCTCAACAATCATCTTAATTCACTTCATGGAGAATTTCGCAAGGATGACATCCAATGATATGGTTGCATAACAATTCGCCAGGGATTCTCACTTCAGCCGATCTTCATTAACTTTGGAGTCCTTCATCATCTCCTTCCTCATTTTGACCAGTATTGACAAATGTTGACAAAAAATAAAATATTCATACACAAAGTAGTCTCAAAAATAATGAATGGAATTCCAAGATTAAGCCTTCTTAAATTCCACCACCGAAATAAAAAACCTCCTTATATTCCTTCTCTTAATATTTCCATAAAGAATTTTTTTTCATGGTCTTCATCAATTAAAAGCACCTAATGAAATAATATTAATATTGAATGGATTTATATAATTCCTTCCTTCATGGAAACTCAAATTCTTCTTTAACACCATTTTCAAATCATCATGCAATAATATTTCAATTACATAGCCATCTCTTCACATCCTAGTGCATTGAAACACGATACATGGATTTATTCAATTACATAGCCATCTCTTCACCTATTTCGATAATCCCAAATCTTGTTTTGATAATCCAAAATCATGTTTTCATCATCCCAAATAATGTTTTAGTAATCCCAAATCATGTTTCAATAATCCCAAGAACCATGTTATCATTCTGTTCTAATTATGTTTCAGTAATATTTCATGTTTCTATAGAGTCATTTTCATATTCTATCAATCCCACTGCTTGATTGGTTAAGCTTACAGTGAATAATTTATCTAAGTTACAAAGGTCACTGATATAAGGTCACAGTCACAAGGTTACCGCTACAAGGTTACATTCACAAGGTTACTGCTACAAGGTTACTGTTACAAGGTTACCATTACAAGGTCACAACTACAAGGTCATAGTTACAAGGTCATAGCTACAAGGTCACAGTTACAAGGTTACCGTTACATGGTCACAGTTAAAAGGTTACCTTTACATGGTCACCATTATATGGTTACTGCTACAAGGTCACAGCTATAAGGATACCGTTATAAGGTTACTGATACAAAGTTGCCACTGTAGAAGGTTATAGATATAGATTGCCGATGTGCACCTTCTGTTGAAGCCTACTAATATAAAGGCTACCATTACTAGTCTACCGATGATTACTCTGTCGATTTCTCAATATTTTCCTAATGGACATGTTTGGTAAATTAAATGCTTCTGAAATTATTTAATGCTGATTGTAAACGTTTCAGGAGACATCACATGGGATAGGACAAGATACGAGAAATATTGCACATGATCTACTAATTCCTGATTGTCAGGCCTCAAATACAAAAAAGAGGAGACCATGAAAGATGTAAAAACAATGGGATTCATATGCACACAAAAATAAGTGTTTCATACGAAGTGAAAAAGAAATTTCTCAAAAATTAAAAGCAGAACCATCCAGCACTAACACTTTGAATCCTCAAGCATCGTTAAGATCATTCTGAGAAAAATTCACTTCTGCCTTCTGTGCTGCATCAAATCTTGATCAACGCTAGAAATAGAACATTGAAAGCTAGAACTTATAGTTTCAACACTCTATTTTGAAGACAAGTTCCAGAGAAGGACTCCAACATCGAATTCTTCACTCTAAGGAGTCAAGAGCTGAACTGCCAAACACATAGAGATTTCTAAACTCAAGATTATTGTCTTAGATTCATTGTGTTCTTTATTTTTAAATTTACGAGAAGTATGTGTTCTGTCTGTCTCACACACTATCTCCTATGCTTAAACTGAAGGATACTGAATATCCTTACATCAAACTTCATCTACAGTTGTTTCCACATATAATTGTGGAAGAGACTGTGTGTGGTTTGTGCTTCTTGTTTTCCCATGAAGAACTGTGGAAGAGGGTGTGAACCCTAGACAGTTTTTGAAAACTATTATAAAGCCCGATAAAGGCTGTGTATCAAGTTTATTTTTAATATAAACTACTTGGTGGTAGGTGATAACCAAGTGAAGAGGACTAAGTCTCATCTTGAGACTGAACCTCTTGTTTTACTTCACTGAGTACTTTACTTAGTTATACTCTATTTTGATATTATTTACTGCTTATATTAGCTAAAACATAAAACTGTTTTTCTTTCACATTGATAGTTAGTTTTGGTTAGTGTGTGTATTTATTTGATTCAGTAAACTTGTTTCAAAAGTTGGAAAAGTTTTTCTCACTATTTCAACTGAGGACTAATCACCCTTTGAGAAACCTATTGGCCAATTAAACATTTATATCTCTACTGCCTAAATTGACTAGGCTGTTTATAATTGGGGGATTTCAACATAATGTTTTTAACAAAAAATTTAATTGGAACTCAATTCACCCCCCTCTTGAGTATCCACTATGACCAACATTTGGTATCAGAGGGATTATTTTGTAGTGTTCCAATTCATTTCAACTGTGATTTTAGTTGTACCTTAAAGATCTTAAAATTTCTGTCATAACTAAATTTTTCAATTCTTTAAATTCTAAGTAACTATGGAAACTAGAGTTGAGGGTGTTGCTACTAACAAGCCACCTTCCTTTAATGACAATAACTATTCTTAGTGAAAATTAAAAATGAAAATGTATCTAGAGAGCATGGGACCTGAACTATGGGACACAATTGAAGGAAAAAATGTATTGTCTGCTACTGGTAGGGACACATTGTCTCAATTAACTAAAGCTACATATAATAATAACTGTAAAGCAATGAATTCCTTGTACTGTTCTATAGGTGATGAGGAATTCAATAAAATATCTTTTTGTAAAACTGCATATGAAATTTGGGATACTTTAGCTATTTCTCATGAGGGAACAACCAATGTTAAATAAATGATATTAAATATTTATATACTATTAAATACGATAATTTTAAAATAAATCCTGATGAACTTATTTATAAAATGTATCTTAGGTTCAATGAAATAGTGAACACTATGAGTCTACTTGGAAGACCAGTGGACAACAAGGATAAAATCATGAAACTGCTTTGATTCCTACCTGACTGATGGAGAGGGACCTCTGTTTCTATCCAAGAATATAGTGACATAGGAAAACTTCCAGTGAAGGAACCAATTGGAAATATTATGATGTACTAAGAAGAACTTAAGGTGAATCAAGAAGTAGATGATGAACCAAGGAAGATATCTATAGCATTCAATACTACTACCTCAAAGAACAAGGATAAAGAAAAATTTCAACCTCTTGTAGATAATTCCACATGTGAAGACTCTGATAGTGATGAGGATATGGCTCATCTTTCTAGAAGGTTCAAAAAATTCTACAGCAAGAAGAAATTCTTTAGGAAGTCAAACTACAAGGGAGAGTATGATAGTAAAGGACAATGGAAGAAAGACAGAAAATTGAATGACAATTGAAATGAAATAATCTCCTATGAGTGCAAATGAAAAGGTCATGTGAAGGAAGACTGTCCCAATCTGAAATTTAACAAGAAATATGAAGATAAGGGTAAGTGTTAAAAAAATGCTATGAAAGATTCTTGGAGTGCTTCAAAAGACAGCTCCAGTGGATCTGATGCTTCTGATAGTGAACAGAACAATCAAGACAACTTATGTTTCATGATAGAAACATCTAAGTTAACACCTAATTCCCATATGCCTAATGATTATTACTCTGGGAATGAAGGTGAATTAAATAATGATGAAAATATGACTAAGGATAAACTATTTGAATACTATGGAATGCTTGAGGATACCTTTAATGAACTCAAGGACAAATATAAATCATTAAAGACACAACATTCTTTAAATTATAATTAAAAGTCTGATTTGGATATTGAAAAAGATAAATGTGCTCAGTTGTTAAAATTTAATACTGATCTCAAATTTTCAAATGATCAATTAAAAAGGTATTTGGAAAATTTTACTGCTGGTAGAGATACCTTGACTCGGTTTCTAGGACAAAAAATTGCCCCAAAATATACTACGGGTCTAGGATATCAACCAAGATAGAGAAGGTTTATTAAAACTAAATTTGTTCCACAATCTGGAAAGTTCACAACTAGTTCAAGTTCTGGACCATCTTTTGAAAAAAAATTCTATAAAGGACCAAAAAAGTGTTTATGTCTCAAAATATATCTTCTGATTATAGAAAATCTGTGAAGCAAATATGGGTTCCCAAAGTTTTATTTTCTAACCTCTCTGGACCCAAGAAAATCTGGGTACCAAAGTTACCTCATGCCTAATCTGTTTTGTATGGATGTTGCATAAAGAGTTCCTATAAAGCTTTGTGGTACTTGGATAGTGGATGTTTGAGACATATGATAGGAGACTACTCAGGCTTCAGGATCCTAATCATAGTTGATGGTGTACATATAACTCTTGGTGATAATGCTAAAGGGAAAAGTTTCGACCTAGGCCAGATTGGTAACCCTAATACTGTATTAATTTCAAAATTAATTTTTGTTGATGGGTTAAAATACAATATGCTAAGTATTTATCAGTTGTGTGATGATTTTTTTAATGTCATGTTTGAAAATGATGCATGTAATGTTTTTAATTCTAAAAATGATTTAATATTTTCTTCTCTCAGAATTGAGAATGTATATGTTGTTGATTTAGATTTTTTAACAAAGCAAAATGTTTGTTGTTTAAATATGTTTCATAAGGAATCCTATTTGTGGCACAGAAGACTAGGACACTACAATGTGCACTCACTTAGAAAACTGACTAGGAAAGGTTTAGTTAGAGACTTACCTAAATTGGAATTCCCTCTTAACAAAGTGTGTAATCCTTATCAAAAGGGAAAACAACAAAACTTTTCTTTCAAACCAAAGAAAGAATTTTCTACTTCTAAACCACTTGAGTAGGTTTACATGGATTTGTTTGGACCATCAAGAATTTCAAGTTTAAATGGGAATCACTATGTTTTATGTTCTTGTAGATAATTTTTCTAGGTACACTTGGGTATAATTTATGGCTCACAAAAGTGAAGCTTGTTCTTATTTTATCAAATATTCCAAGTTTGTAGAAAATCTTAGTGGAATTAAAATTAATTCCTTGAGAAGTGATCATGTCCATGAGTTTGAAAATCAGGAGTTTGAGTCTTATTGCTCACATAATGGCTACAGTCACAATTTCTCTACTCCTAGAACACCTCAATACAATAGAGTCATGGAAAGAAGAAATTTGAAACTTCAAGAGATTGCTTGAACTATGCTTAGTGAGTATGATCTACCTATTTACTTTTGGGATGAAGCTATAAATACAGCTTGTTATACCATCAATAGAGTCTTGATTAGACATGTTCTTAAGAAGACCCCTTATGAACTTTAGAACAATTGGTAGCATATGGTTAACTACTTTAGAGTTTTTGGTTGCAAAGTCTTGATCCATAACACTAAGGAAAATCTTGACAAGTTTTCCTCTAAAAGTGAGGAAGGAATTTTCCTAGGATACTCCATCTCGAGTAAAGCCTATAGAGTATTCAATAAAAAACCAAATGTGTGGAAGAGTCGATTCATGTCAAATTTGATGAGACTAATCCACATGAACCCAAAACACCTCTTGAATATCTTGAGGAAGATATGTCAATTCTGGACCTTAATGATAATGATAGTGAGGCTCATGTAAAAGTAACTAGTTCTGGGATTCCTCCAAAATTTCCATCTGATGAGTCTGAACCTGTAAATAACCATGAGGAGTCTAGTTCAACTTTTCTAGAGGTATTAGAACTCTCAAGAATCTTCCTTCAGATGTTATGGTAGGTGATTTAAATAGAGGGACACAAACTAGAGATTCTCTGAGAAACCAGGTTGAACTTCAAGCTTTTATTTCACATCTTGAACCCAAAAATATTAGTGATGCTATCAATGATGAATTTTGGGTAATATCTATGCAAGAAGAATTGAATTTGTTTTAAATAAACAAAGTTTGGGAATTAGTAGACAGTCCTAAAGACACCTTGACCATAGGCACTAAATGGGGTTTTTAGGAACAAAGTTGATGAGTCTAGATATATAGTTAGTAACAAAGAAAGGTTAGTTGCACAAGGATATAGTCAGGAGGAAGGAATTGACTATAAGTATACCTTTTCTCCTATATCTAGGTTAGATTCCATTAGGATACTACTTGCTTATGCGGCTCATCTGAATTTCAAACTTTATCAAATGGATGTCAAAAGTGCTTTTCTAAATGGGTACGTTGTTTAGGATGTGTTTGTTGAACAACCCCCTGGTTTTAAAAATCCCCATTTTCCAAAAAAGGTTTTTAAACTTTCAAAATATTTATACGGTTTGAAGCAAGCACCAAGACCTTGGTATGATAGACTTATTTCTTTTTTTATTTAAAAAAATTTACTAAAGGAATTGTTGATCCTACTCTCCTCATTAAAATAATTTCCAAAGATGTTTTGATAGTACAAATTTATGTAGATGATATAATTTTTGGATCTTCTAAAAATTCTTTATGTACTGATTTTTCAAAAATAATCCAAAATGAATTTGAAATGAGTTTAATGGGAGAACTAAAATTTTTCCTTGGATTTAAAAATTTTCAAACTAAAGATGGTATTGTTTTTTGAATAAAAGAAAATATATTAAGGATATTTTAAAACGTTTTGGTTTGGATGGTAGTAAAGGTACTGATACACCTATGAGTACCACTTGTAAGTTGGATACTGATGAAACTAGTAAAACAGTGGATCAAACTAACTATAGAGGTATGATAGGGAGTTTTCTCTACCTTATGGCTAGCAGACCTAACATTATGTTCAGTGTATGCATGTGTGCTCACTTTCAAGATAATTCCAAAGAATCTCATTTAAATGATGTTAAATGTAATTTCAAATATCTCAAGTATACTCCCAACTTAGGAATTTTTTATCCAAGAATACAATCATTTGATTTAACAAGTTATTCAGATGCTGACTTTGCTGGTTGTAAGTTAGATTGAAAAAAGCACCTCTGGAACATGTAACATGTTAGGCAAGTCACTGGTATCATGGGGTAGTAAGAAACAGAATTCAGTTGCATTATCTACTGCCGAAGATGAATATATAACTGCTTGTAGCTGTTGTGCTCAAATTCTATGGATCAAACACACTTTACTAGACTATGGATATCAGTTCAAACATGTATCTATAAACTGTGACAACCCAAGTGCTATTAACATTTCTAAAAATTCAGTATCTCATTCTAAGACAAAGCATATTGATGTAAGACGTCACTTCTTGAGAGATCATTATCAAAGAAGTGATATCACTCTTGAATTCATTAGTAATGAACACCAATTGGAGGATATATTAACACAGCCTTTGAATTCTGAGAGGTTAAATTACATCAAACATGAGTTAGGTATGATAAACTGTTAATGATAGATCCTCACTATTAGATCTTACCGATAGGACCTCACCGTTAGAACTTACCTATAGGACCTCACTGTTAGACCTTACTGATAGGACCTCACCATTAGACCTTACCGATAGGACCTCACTGTTAGATCTTATCGATATGACCTCACCATTATATCTTACCGATAGGACCTCACCTTTAGACCTTACCGATAGGACCTCACCATTAGACCTTACCGATAGGACATCACCGTTAGAACTCACTGATAGGACCTCACCATTAGACCTTATCAATAGGACCTCACCATTAGAGATTACCAATAGAACTTCACTATTAGAACTTATTGATAGGACCTCACCATTAGAGATTACTGGTACTTCCTTACCGATAGACATTCAAAGTCTGGGACTTTGCATTTTGTGTGCTCTCAACCGGAATCTAAAACATTTTTTTTATATTACTTATTTATTTTATCCGTTTTAATTTTTCGATACCTAAATAATAAAAATAGAACACATAAAAAATTTCGATCCACATCAAACCCTCTCCCAAACCTCTTACTCTCAAATCTCATAACCTAAACCTCTACTGAAACCTCAAACTGCTCTGGATTGATGGATAGATTGAAGAGGTTGCTTGTCAGTGATGAAGGAGACATGCCTGATCCTAAGAGACCTAGAGCCAAGTCAAGTAGTGGAAGCCAGATAGTAGAAAAGGTGTTGAACCTACATTTATCCAAGAGGGAGATAGTAGCTGAGAAGGTGTTAAGTTCAGAGTGGCTGCTGTCAAGCCGGTCATTAGTGCTTAAGGCACTGGAAGCTCAGGGTTGGGTTGAATGTTTTGAAAAAAATAATGGACCCTACTACCCGAAGATAGTAAAGGAATTTTATGAGTACCTTAAGTTCAAACAGTATAAGGATGAGAATTGAATGATTTCCAGAGTAAATGGAGTAACTGTGAGCTTCTCCTCTGCTGAATGGGCTAAATGATTGAGGATTCCACATGAAGGGATTTTTTATTTTTACTCAAAATTGGCGCCTCCTACTCATGAGTTATTCTGCTGTGAAGATGATTTAGCTGAACTAACTGGGAATGGAATTCCTAAGAAATTCATTGCTACTGAAATAGGATAAGTTGCTTTTAAATTTTGTTCAACATGTCTTATGTTCTAGGAGAGGGTACTTTGCAACATTAAAGTATCAGGATGTCTTTATCCAGTATCTATTAAAGAATGAACAGAGGATTAATTTGTGTAGGATGTTGATGATTAAACTAGAAGATATGACCAAGCCTAGTTCCAAATCCAATTCCCTATTCCATGCTAAGTTTATATCCCTTATGTTGAAGGTGAGAGATGTTGCTGGAGATAAGGAGGAAATTGTTGTTGTACAAGATAACCATTGCATCACCAAAGTGATCTGCAAGCTGATGAAGATTAACTAGAATCCATGGTTGAGGAGATGGGTGAATGATGAGGCTAATGTGTATGAAGGTTTTAATACTGTGACTCATCCTACTAGACCTAAGAATAAGAGAGACCTTGGTCTCAAGCCTGATGAAGTAGATCCTGCTTATTCAGATGAAGATGAAGAAGTTTTTGTTGTGAAAGAAATAGAGGATTCTCCCATAGATGATAGGAGTGATCCTGACCTTCCCTCAAATCCCTGTGTTAATACTGTATCCTTTGGTGAGCCCAACCCACTAAAGAGATTTCCTAGAAGGGAGACTGTCCTAAGGGATAGTGATAAGGAAACCAGTTAAGAAGAAGGGGCTGAAATTGTCTTAAGAGAAGTTAGAGATACCTCAGATGAGGATGAGGACTCTGAGTCAAGTCATGCTGACTTTGAGACATATGCTTCTGAAAATGAAGTGGAATGTTTAAGTCTTAGTCCTTTAATAGGACATATAGAAAGGGTAGAAAGTGGAGAAGAAGAATCTTCTAATTTAGTTGATGTTGGACCTGTTCTGGAGGTAGTTTAGAATTCTGAGGAGGAAGTGGAAGTTAACCTTCTTGATGTTACAGTTGATCAAGGAGGTCTGAAGGAAATGAGTATGGCCAGTCGGGAGATTGCTCCCATTGAGGGGGAGGAACTTGCAGTTACAGGTTCAGTTGCTATTGTACATGAGATTGAGGGCTGGTCTGAGGACCCCAGATTTATTGTGTTGGGTCTAGACTATGATGAATCAGAAGATGAGAGGCCCAACAGAAGACCCTCAGTGCCAAACCTCACTTTTGTCCCTCCAGAAACCAATTTTCCTCAAGACTATGTCAACAAGGTAGATCTTGAATCCTTGAAATCTGACCTGCAAAAAGTGTCTAGGGATAGGTCCTCAGAGGTGGAAAAGGTTGTTTCTCTAACTCATGAGCATATAGCATCAGAGTTAACCAAAATTCAATCCAGTATTAAATCTACTCTACTCTAGGATGTATGGCAATGCCAGAATCCAATTAGTGAGTTAGAAAAGTCTATGGTTTCAGTGATACAGTCTATTATCAGCTTAGATGCTTAAATGGATTCAAGGGCCCAGGTGGAAAGAGACCTTGCATATGTAAAGAGTGTGGTTCATAAAATGGTTACAATGTTTGAGGAGTTAAAGAAATCTATGGAAACACATGTGAAAGGGCAAGATGATGATGTCAAAATGTTGATCAGTGCCTTGAATAAATCTTTCAAAGAGACAGTGGCCTTCTCTCTAGCTCCTCTAGCTGCATCTGCTTCCACCTTGGCTTCTCCTCCAGTTGACATTGAAGCCTTCAAGACCATTGTTTGAGAATAAGTGGAAATGTTTTCTGGTGGTAGTTTTTCAGATTCTCAGGTCATTTCCATTACCACGGAAATTCATAAGCTTGTGGGAAACTATCTAAGGGAAGCTATTCAGGATCAGAAGTCCATCAAATATAAAGTTGACTTCTACTACAAACGGGTTTACACTAAGCATCTGATGGATGTCCATTTCAAGTTGCTGTTGGAAAACATAAGGATCCCACCTGTCACTCAGGCCTTTAAGGATCAGGTTAGCAAACTCAGGGAATTGACTCCTACATTGAAAAAAATCATGGAGAATAAGGATGATTTTATTTCTGCTATGGAGAGAGGTGGTAGTATCATTATGGACATCAGTAATATTCTCTTGCCTTTCCTCTATGTAAACTACATTCCAATCATAGTTCCTCCTGCTATGCCTGCTTCTTCAGCTGCTTCAGGTTCCACCAGTGCTGCTCCTTTGATGACTCATGCCCTGGCCATCATAAGCATGACCCCCTCGATTCCTCAGAGATCTACTCACTATAGGTATACTGATGACTCAGTGGATGTTCCTCCTACTCTGCTTACTGCCATCCCTCGGCCTATCCCTCCACCTTCAGAACCTTCTTCCTCAGCTTCCAAAGCTAAATCTCTAATAGGCATCTCTGGTGTGGACTGATTGTGGACTATCTTAGTTGATCGAGATTGGTGTATTCTTTTGGTCTTTTGTACTAATGTTTCATTAATAAGAACACTTTCTTTTCTCTATTTTTGTTATATATGCTTTTTGTTAATCACAAATGGGGAGAAAATATTTCACTTATATTTCAATTGTTTCTCTTTGAAATCTCTCAGTTTCCCCAAGGGGGATAAGTGTTTATATGAGTTTATATGTTATGGACTAAATATAGTAAAATTTGTGTATGCTCACATCACTGACAAAATTAGCAGATGTGTTTAACCTTGATTCAAAACTCTTAAATATAATGATTCAATGACATAATTTGTGATTATCAAAAATGGGGATATTGTTGGACTCACCTATTTTGAAAATCCCAAATCATGTTTTGATAATCCCAAATCATGTTTTTATAATCCCAAATCATGTTTTAGTAATCCCAAATCATGTTTTAATAATCCCAAGAACCATATTTACATCCTATAATAATTATGCTTTAGTAATATT
Organism: Viscum album; assembly: GCA_963277665.1. Classification (NCBI taxonomy): domain Eukaryota; kingdom Viridiplantae; phylum Streptophyta; class Magnoliopsida; order Santalales; family Viscaceae; genus Viscum; species Viscum album. Next base: position 1,443,944,268 of record OY728145.1, on the reverse strand, counting down.
CCATGTTTCTATAGAGTAATTTTCATATTCTATCAATCTCACGGCTTGATTGGTTAAGCTTACAGTGCAGAATTTATCTAAGTTACAAAGGTCACCGATATAAGGTCACAATCACAAGGTTACCGCTACAAGGTTACAATCACAAGGTTACCGCTACAAGGTTAGAGTTACAAGGTTACTGTTACCAGGTCACAGCTACAAGGTCATAGTTACAAGGTCACTGATACAAGGTCACAGTTACAAGGTTACCATTGCAAGGTCACAGTTAAAAGGTTACTATTACATGGTCACCGTTATATGGTTACCGCTACAAGGTCACGGCTACAAGGTTACCGTTACAAGGCTACTGATACAAAGTTACCGCTGTAGAAGGTGATAGTTGGAGATTGCAGATGTACACCTACTGTTGAAGCCTACCGATATAAAGGCTACCGTTACCATTCTACCAATGCTTACTCTTTCAATTTCTCAATATTTTCCTAACGGTAATATTTGGTAAATTAAATGATTCTGACATTATTTAATGCTGATTGTAAATGTTTCATGAGATAGAACATGGGACAGTATGAGGAACAAGAAATATTTCACGTGATCTACTCATTTCTGATTGTCGGACCTCAAATAAAAAAAGGAGAATACCACAAAAGATTAAAAAAATTGGGATTCATACGCGCACAAAAAGAAGTGTTTCATATGAAGTGAAAAAGAATATTCTTGAAAATTAAAAGCAAAACCATCCAGCACTAACACTCTGAATCCTCAAGCATTGTAAAGATCATTCTGAGACAAATTCACTTCTGCCTTTTGTGCTGTATCAACTCTTGATCAACGCCAGAAACAGAACATTGAAAGCTAGAACTTAGAGTTGCAACACCTTATTTTGAAGACAATTTCCAGAGAAAGACTCCAACATAAAATTCTTCACTCTAAGGATTAAAGAGATGAACTTACAAACACATGGATCTTTCTAAACTCAATATTATTGTCTTAGCTTCATTGTGTTCTTTATTTTTTACATTTCTGAGAAGTGTTTGTGTCCTTCTGTCTCACAAACTGTCTCATGTGCTTAAACTGGAGGATTCTGAATATCCTCACATCAAACTTCATCTACAATTGTTTCCCACGTATAACTATGGAAGAGACTGTGTGTGGTATGTGATTCTTGTTTTCCCACGAAGAACAGTGGAAGAGGGTGTGAACCCTGGACAGTTTGTGAAAACTGTTGTAAAGCCTGATACAGGCAGTGTATCAAGTTTATTGTTAATATAAACTACTTAGTGTAAAGTGATCACCAAGTGGAGAGGACTAAGTCTCGTCTTGAGACTGAACCTATTGTTTTACTTCACAGAGTACTTTACTTAGTTATACTCTGTTTTGATATTATCTGCTGCTTACATTAGCTAAAAAATAAAACTATTTTGCTTTCACTTTGATAGTTAGTTTTGGTTAGTGTGTGTATTTGTTTGATTCAATAAACTTGTTTCAAAAGTTGGAAAAGTGTTTCTCACTATTTAAACTGAGGACTAATCACCCTTTGAGAAACTTGTTGACCAATTAAGAATTTATATCTCTACTGCCTAAATTGACTGGGCTGTTTTTAATTGGGGGATTTTAACATAATGTTTTTAACAGAAATTTTAATTGGAACTCAATTCACCCCCCCCCCCTCTTGAGTATCCACTCTAACCAACACCATAATTCATGGAGAATTATCTTAGTGAAAGAAAACCAATGATTCCATAAAAAGTCTGTCGGAATCATAACTAAACCTATTCAACTCATTCCATCACTAATCATAGAGTACTTCAACATACACTGACTTGTGATTATTTCTTTTTAATTTGAAAACAAGAAAAACCATATACATCAACCATCGACATGGTATTTTCAATATATAATGAATATATATTATATTCATATTTTGTTTAACATTATAGAGATTATGTAACCATGATCAAAGTAAAAGGACCAACAATATCATACCAAAACATACATGAAAAGAGAATAAATAATTGCCTGAAATTTTATTTTAACAAGAAAATTAATAATAAATGAGTAATAAAACATCATAAGTAAATAATATATGGTATGATATATATAATTATTATTCTATAATAGAATTTTAGTAAACCTATATTTATTATATAGTAGTTTTGAATGTGTGAAAATGAAGTTGATACATTAAGTATGAGGATTTTAATCTCACTTTTATTTCCATTGGTCACCTTCCATATTCCCAAATTTTTCCTTTTGTGTGGTGTATATTATTCCCATGAATTTATTTTATATTTATTATTATGAAAATAATTTTAATTTACATATCCATCTATGTTTATTTCTTTAATATGGTTTTTGATTAAAACATTACCAAAGTGGTAAAGGTTTTATATTATTATCTCATTATTAATCGGGATTGTTTATGATTAAGCTTGTGATGATGAAATATTTGGATCTATCTCTCAAGAAACTAATATATTTTCTTCTCATCTAGTTATTTTTTGAGAATATGTGTTTTTATTCCATTTTCCTCTCTTTAATTATTAAATAGACTGAAAGAGTTCTTTTAATAAAAACTGACTTTATTTATCTATTCAGTTGAAAATACTTTTTCTTCTATGTCAATTTTTTTAAAACACTTTAAAAAATATATTATAGTTCTAAAATAAATTTTAAAATAAATTTTTACCTATGTTTTTATTTTTTAAAAAAATATTTAAAAGGGATATTCTTTTGAATTTTTACTTAAAATGTAAAAGGAATATTTATTTTAACATATAGAACATGAACAATATTATTTTCTATTATAAACTCTCAAATATTTAAATATTAATTTACAAATTTCAAAAGTTATTTCAAAATAAAATTATTTTTTAATATTTGGGAATTTTTTAAATTTTAATTATGTTTTTTCAAAGTGAAAGGGTTATTTTCTTCAAGAAATTTTCTAAGTGATATTTAAAAAACATTTCCAATCTAAGATAATATCCTCTGGTGTTAATTTAACTTTAATGGGGATATGAACCAATGATACCATCCTTATTCTTTCCATGGATGATTTATTGTTATGATGAAGTTTTTTTATGAAACCCATTTATTTCCCATGGGCTATGCTATGATGAAATTTAGGAAACACATTTTATTTTCATGGGTTATGATAAGATGAATGTTTTATGATCTTATGGCACAAAATATTTTGGATTATTTTATGTATGGGACTTATATATTCATCAAATGCATTGGGTAATTATTAATGTTCTATGATATCAAAGAGTACGTAAGAGGTTATTCTAATCCAAAAAGATGGCACAAGGGAGGTTATCCCAATCCCTAAAGAGGGTACATATGAGTTTATCCCAAGCCCTAAAGAGGGTTCATGGGATGTTATCCCAAGCCTAAAATAGTCTAAACATAAGCTTATCCTAAGACCAAAGTAGGTATGTGTGTGGTTATCCCAAGACTAACTTGTTATTAATGTCTTGGTGGGTATCCTTGACATATGATTTCATATGATTCTATTTATGCTAAAAATCCATGTATTATGCCAATTTTATACTCTCGTAGCTCTTCTTAATTTATTTCATTATGATTCATGTCTTATGAACTGTCAAAATTTATTCCATGACTCAAGTTTATAATATACGATATGAAGGGTATGGTTCACAAATGGTATTCTCATGTTCTCATTCCCTTATGATCAATTTACATTGAAATATCCCTTTTACCCTTACTAAGCATCTAAAATAACCCTTTAATATGTTTCCACCCCCAAAGTTATGAAGAAAGGTATTATGTATGATATTTCAACGAAGGGTTGTTGTTTTGAAGAGAATACAGGGAGACGATATAGTTCACCTATAAACCATTTGTTTATGTATAAATGTTTCCAAAGTCACTAGACCTAAATGATTCTGGCATGGATTATTTTGTTATATAATGAATATTCACATATTAATCTGTGATATCTATGTATGAAAAGTTTTGGTCACTATAAACTCCTTATAGTAGGTCAATAAGATCATCAATTAAATGTATGAAAATTTATTCATTAGCATTAACTTGATTATATTATAATAATTAATAGGTAAATGCATGATAACACTAAATTTCCTAAAAAACAAAACCAATATTTCCCAAAGATAATAACTCTATTGAATGATTCCATTAAGCTCAATCTCATCTATTTGGGATTTAAAATTTCATAATTATTCTATTTTTATATGAAATAAAGTAAAATATATTGGTCGTATTCTATACACCGGGTTAATAGAAAATTTTATATCTCTTCTTAGCATTATCACATAGAAATGCTCTGAGAAAGAATCTGGATACTAATCTATCACCACTTGAAATGGATTTAATAACCTCCATATCTTCAAGTTAGTTTTCCATTATAATGCAGACCTTAAATTTCTTATTTGATTTAATTTTGTGTTTAAAGTGAATTGGTGATATATATTGATAGGACCATGTGAGAGTAGAAAATTACCATGTGATGGAATGAATCTGTTGTTAATGAAATCACAAACTCTTAACTCACTTTCCAATACTAGTTAGTGTGAAATGATCTCGATGAAATAACACAATGATAAGGGAAATAGAGATAAAGAACATAGATTAAATAAAAGAAAATGAAAGGTTCACTACTTATTTTTATCAAGTAGTTAATTCCCCATATACAACGATTATGATCCCACTACTGATATTTCAATTTTTTTATCACTAAGAAAAAGGAAAGGATTAGGGAGATGAAATTGAACTCAAAATTTCAAATAAATTATAAAAAAATCATAAAAAAAGTGATTAATCTTTTCTTCCCCAACCTCATGTGCCCCATGAATTTTGATCTCATGTGCACCCTTTTTCGTCCCCTCAAATATCATCTTAACTCTCATAATTATCCCATGAATGAATGGTAGGATAATTGAACGTTTCATCATAATATCTCGTTCCATAGCTCAATAATTACACCCTTATATTAAAAGATAAAACATGCATTGTGGGGTGAGTGCTTCCATAACAACATGATGGATAGATCCAAAAGTTTTGTAAACCAAATCTTGAAGTATCCCAATAAATATTATGGGGTGAAAAACAAAATTACAACATTAGAACCAAAAATTCTCATATACTCCTATAACTATGGAATACATGTCATGGAATAGCTATAGTTCTTGAAACATGCTCAATTTGACTTCTTATTCTAGTGGGACCAAAAAGTATCATGACATAACCACTGTGGTGTGAAATAATCCTTTGTGGCATGTGGAATTGTATTATTTTGTTAGACCACTCGACTTCCAAACCAATGAAAACAATGTTTTTCAAGCTATAGGATTCCTGATACAATCATATCCCTGCAATCCCTTAGATACACGCTTTGTGGCACAATTTATCAAACCATGGCATGTAACTCCTCCATATTAACTCCTTCATGGTGAAACTATCCCAGTTGTGTTGAGGGGTCCAACATTAGAGTGACACTCTTCATCATCAACACTCCCATAATGGTAAAACCATGTCCTTCAAATCGAGATACACTTTAACTTTAAAAAAACAATTCTATTACATCTTCTCTCAACTATAAAGAGACTCCAACTCATACATGATCATGTTTTCAATAAATTTAACATGAAAAAACTTCCAAATACATTAATTAATTTCTCTAATAAACTACCCATAAAATTCCTTTAATATGAATTGTATATACATTCCACACTATACGATGTAATGGTGTTTAATATGGTACTTCAAATCATGGTGTAAAAAATACTTTTAAACCATGTCTCTATTGAGCTTAACGCATATAACCCTCTTATCAATTTAATTTATGAGATAATTCTATAAACATAAAAATTTATCAATTACCCCCAATCATTAAAGACTCTTACGTATCCTTAGGGACCTTTAATATCCCCCTTCAGAATTTTTGGAAACAAGTGAATCGACAGATGAGCTCGTTAAGATTCTGTTTCTTCAACAAAAACATCAAGTATCACCCTTGATCGTCACCTATAAAAAGAATATGCAGCCTCTCCCCCTTTAGAATAAGTGAACCTTTTGTGCTCTCATACTTTGGAGGAAAATTCAAATGAATGAAAGGTAGAAAATATCTAATAAAATTTATAGGGATTTTTGGATGTAATACACTCCTAATAAAACTCTTTAAGTGTTTTAAGGAATCCTTTACGAGAGTATTTATCAAGAAATTGATAATTTTATCCCTATTTGAAATATACTATAATAAAAGGTCATTAATCTCCACATTCTCCATGATTAAGTAGTACTTAATTCCAACATGATTGAATTGTGAATTTTTCATTGGATTATTTGAAAAGATTATTATAATTTTATTGTCACACATAATAATCAATAGATATGAGACATTTACCCTCAAATAATTGAGATACATATTCATCCATATCATTTATAATATGTATTTTGTTGTCAAAACATATTCAATTTTCATTTTTCTCAATGTGATAAAATTTATTTCTTATAGTGGCATGTTATACATCTTCTCCAAATAAATAATTCACCACTATAAGTAGCCTATTGATCTACCATATGTTTGAATAAATTAGAATCATAATAATCATATATAAAAAATGATGTATTTTTTTCTTACCTTAAACCAAAATTTAGATTCCCTTTGATATAGAATAAAATTTGTCTCATGACTACATGATGCAAATCCCTTGGGTTTCCTTAGCATCATGAACAAGTTGTAACTTAAAATGTGGCATTAAATCATGACACATTAAATTAATGTAGGATAATAATAATCATATAGAGTTCTATTTCATCCATACACATTCCTTTATCATCAATGTTCAAGTTATCTCCATGTGAAATATGAGTAGATATCTCTCTCTATTCTTCCATTACTAACATATTTAATAACTTACGAGCATACATTTCTTATAACAGATTGATATATCCTTCCATGTTTGTGACTTAGAATCTTAAGAATAATTACTTCTCACTAATCATAGACATATAAAAACTTATCCTCGTTTGGGAAGTAATGCCCTCATAAGTTTATTATATATTTTTGTTAAAAAAATATTTTATCAATATACACAATCATTATGAGTAAATTTGTGTCATATCTATTGATATAGAGAATATAATCCATGTTTCCATTTCTAAAGTTCATTATCTTTATAATTTTGTTCATATCATTCTCTATGTGATTTTTTGAGACCATATAAATCATACTTCGACTTATAACCTCAAGAAAGATCAATATAAAGGATAAACCCTTTTGGTTATTCAATATAGACATCTTCCTCAAGTTACCTAGTCAAAAATCATAACTTTATATACATTTGAAAAAATAATAATTTATTTGAGAAAAAATGAAAAAAAAATCCTTATTATTTTAATCATTGTGATTAGAGAAAATTTATCATCAAAATAAAGAACATTAATTTAAGGGTATATATTAAATATAAGATTGATATTTTTTGGTACTACTTATCCTTTTTTATTGGGTTTAAAAATAAAATATCAATTTCTCCTGATCATGTTATTGTCTTTTGGAAGTTACACTAATTCCCAAGTGGTATTATTTTAAATTTAATTCAACACTTCTTCCACTGTTGCTACCCAATCCCCATGTCGCAATGCTTCTTTAATAATCTATTATTAAACTTGTGAAAGAAATCTAGTCTAATTGTAATTTCTCAAAATTATTAGGGTTATAAAAACATTTATTATATCTATAAGGATGTTCTTACTTGATACATGCTTCTTAAGTCGTTATGACTTAGTTTCACCTTTCACAGGGATTTCCTCGTCAATGGATATTTCTAAAATGTTATGAGAGTTTTGAAAATATTATTACACATTCAGAATACTCCCATGCTCTCCAAAAAAAAATTTAAGAGCTTAATTAACTTAATCATTAATAGGAAATAATGGTGTGAAGTAACTTGACTTTTAAATACAATTATAATTAACCTATCAATATTTTTTTCCAAATCCTTTTTATAATACCAATAACACCTTCCACTGGGTGTATATTCAAGAAATATGTATTCATAAAATCTGTTATCAAATATTCCTAAATATTTACATTTGATCATGATATGAAAGGGTTTTTTGAATACCTTCAATCTTCTCAATAATGGATTCTTTTCAAACCATAACTCATATGGCATGTTGATCAAACCGTGTCAAAGTAAGAACTAATTAAGAATGTTAACACATGTTTTTGTATCTTATATCTAAAATAATTTTGATATGAAAGGTGTTGATAACTTTTTTTCACTATTTAAACCAATATTTGGTTCTTATGATCCATTATTCTATTTTTTGGGGGAATATGGAGCTCTATATTCATGTATTCTAGCAGGATTCTTAAGATATCTCTCAAAGTCTTCATTTTTGTGTTTGGATCAATTATCATTCAAGAATATTTTGATAACATACCAAATTTGATTCTAAATAATTATCCAAAAGTGTTTTAATCTTTAAAGATCTTGTTATTTACTCAACCTAATATATAAATAAGTCATATGAGTGAAATCATTAACAAAAGGCATGAAATACCTAACTTCATTGGTTGATTTCATGCCTATACATATCTAATTGCACCAACTAAATAGGTTTCTTGGTCTTGATATCCACCATATAGTGACTCTTATTCACCATTTTAACTTTGTGATATGTATCACAAGTGTCGAACCTTTCATGATTCATCTTTGGCAGATTCATCATAGCTTCATATTTCATAATATTAACCATGTACTTTTTCCCCAAATGGTTATGTCTCCTATTCCAAAAAATAATTTCCCATTTCATGCTCATGAACCATATGTCATTATCATTAAAAATTTTAAATATATTATCACTTTTTTATTATAGATTCATTATAATTGTTCTATCCTTTAACTTCCTTATGATACATCCATCCTTAGAAAAAATCACCTCATTCTCATTTTCAAAATACTGAGAAACACACAAGATATTGTGTTTTATCCCATAAACAAGAGAACATCAATTTATTTCTTCGTACCAATATTATTAAATCTAACAATTCTGAAAATTTATGACCTATCGATGCTAAAATTAATATCTCCACCACTATACCATTGGATGTATTTTAGGATATTCTCATTTTTCGTCACGTATGATGATAAACCACTATCAAGTATCTATGGATTCACTCAATATCCATCTCTATAAGTAACCTTAACCACAATTAAATATTATTTATTATTTCTCTTCTTAATATATTTAAAATTCTCATTTTTCTTTAACTACTCTAGTAGAATTGGTATACACTTATTTGTGGTGTGTCGGGATTGATCACACCTCCCATAAGTTTTCTCAAGAGAATCATAATTATTATATAATTGTGCCTTATCTTTTTTATATTTCCTAAAATAGAATCTATGAAATTCAGTTAGAATCCCCCATATTTATAAACTATATTATATTAAGGTAGTGAAAAATTTTATGAGAACTCATATTCTTTGTGTTTAAATATTCCACAACACTAACATCTTACGTTAAAGAAAAATCACCGCAAATAACAGATAGATTTTTCAAAATATTTTAATTGTTGAGACTTACAATTTAGAATCCATTGATTTATACCAATATTATTATGCTTAAGATATTTTTCATTCACCTAGACCTTGACCTTGGTCTTAGCCTTAGTATTATTATTTTCCCACACCACATTACTTTTGTAATTTTTATAACCACTACTAGATTAATCGTTTGGTGTGTTCTCTTTCTTGGGTTATTATATAATCTTCTTTTTCCATTTTTTTTACAAATAAAAATTATATTTCAAGATAGGGTGAATAAAAAAATATTATATCATACTATAAGACAATAACTAAGTTTATTTTTTTGTCCACCATATATGCTAATTTGGAGCTTTCACTGATTTCATTAATAGAAATTTGAATCACACGGTGAGTGATCCTCAAGAAATTTCCAGTGTCAAACATCTTTTAGTTAATAGATATTACTTATTCATTCTTAGAAATAATATTCAGTATAGAAATATCAAGAATTTTATCCCTAGTTCCAAGGATTTCATTGAGATCTCCCACCTTTCATGTGAATTGCACATGCATCTCAAGAATATATTTATCTTTTCAATCATAAATATATTTTCTTATTAAATCATTATTATATTTCAATGATTTATTTTTTATCTCATTTTTTTATTTTTCCTTCAAGAATACCAATATATACATCATTAATTGAAACTATTTTTGTGTTTTCTTATCACTTATTTGTTCCTCTTTACTGCTCCCTTCATATTCTTCACTTGAGTTATCTTTGGGATGATTTAATTTAGACATAAAATCCATCGACCCTTCATCATATGAGTCCAATTTCTCTCTTTCACTTTCCTCATAAAAATATGTAGCCTCATATTTTGTGAAAAAGTTTATTTTTTATTTTTTGCCTTTCCTTTTTCTTTGAATGAATTTCCTCTATTGATACCAATATCCAAAATGTTTATATTTATTCATAATCTTTGTGATTGATCATCGTCCTCTTATTTTTATTTCTTCTCAAGTAAACATTCTTTTAAATGTCCAATGTTTCCATAATTAAAGCACTTATATGTAACTTTACATTTTTATTTACCTTTTCCTCGTTATAATGTAACATCTCGGACATCGATGCCACTCAATAGTGCCTCTATTCTAGTTGGTTAAATGTACTCAAGTGCATCTCCCCAAATGAAAGAGGATGAAGACTAGAAGTGAGGGCCTAGGTGATTTAGTGGGGAGAATATTCCCTAATTACAAGAGTATCACAACCGAAGTCAATATACAATAAGTAGCAGAAATGAAATAAACAACAGTCAATTGATAGAAATAAAAGACAAGAATACATATCAATAACCAAAAGTGTCTCATATACAAAATTATTCAGATAATACATGTATCTATAAAGAATCTAAAGTAGGTACATGGAAATATAATACAGTACAAGTATCCCAAAAATAAAAAAAGACAAAAAAGTGATCGTTGCATCGCCAGCCTCATCTTGGTCATATGCTCCCCTCCTCCAATGTCACAATCAACAACCTATACTTGGGTGCTTTGACCTGAAATATCCTTTAACCATCTAATATGTTTGGGTCCCCAAGGAGTCCCAAATAGGGCGTGAGATAAAAAAACCCAGTAGGCAACCACCCAGGTCTATACAGTTCTAACAAAAATTATACAAAGTGATAGAAAGTGTAATCAAAGCAATAAAGTAAAGTGTGTATGCCCATGGTATAAGTCTACTGCAATATGTAAAACCAAACAGCCCTAAAGGATACCTGCAATAGATTCATCTCCTAAAACGGTGGCTATAATCAAGTAAATAAGTTACACAGCCCTGTCGTACATCCAATCATATCAAGAAATCCACAACCACACTATGTAGAGAATTCAACAATCCCACGACCACGCCGTACAGTGAAGTGTATACCCCAAGGGCTGGATCCAAGGTGTCACATACCAGGGAATCTATGTAATAAATCTAGACCACAAAGGGCCAGATCCAAGTATCTCATCTAAGGCATCCACATCGAGTCCCACAAGCTTCCCATTGGAAACTCAGTTTAGGCACTAGTTGGAGTCCTAGGAGCATGTATGCTGATATTTCTAATGTGAGTCCAAGAACGCTGGATCCACATGGTAGAAAGGCCCAAGGAATCCAATGTAATCAAGACCCAAGGTGATGATTCATCCCAAGGCATCCACTACTACATTCTAGACCCATTGAGAGAATTCCAAGGCATCTATCAAACCATAAAATTAAATTCATTCAATTTAAACATTCATTCCATGTGAGTATACCCACTCACATCAACATGAACAAGCCATGAGTATACCCACTCATACTAACCATTTACCATTTAAAAAACATATGGTCCAACCCTCCAATATAATCTATTTAACATGCCATTGTGCATTTCATATAGGTATACCCACCCATATCAACCATTTAATTTAAGAAAAACTATCAAAATAGGTAAGGCATCACAAGTAATCACTATAAAAGAAGGAAATACATATCCTAAAAAGTTATTCAAAACCATTAAGGCATCAAAGGGCTTCCATTAGCTAGGAAATCCCAAGAACACACCCCTTGGGCGGTTTAAACAGACATAAACAATTAAATTTTTTATGGTCCACCCCTTGGGTGACCTTGAAATGAGTAATGGGTGTTAACGCATCTAAATGGAACCCATGAGCATACTCACTAGGTTTGACTATAGCTACTACAAGAAACTAGCTAAAAATGAGGCCTAACTGGAAGGTCTGACGGTTGTAAAAAAGGTCAAACACCTAAAAAGAACCCAAAAAGATAAAATAAAGTAAATAATGCCTACCTTAGCTCAGTAATAGATAAATTTTTTAGTATAAAGATTTGATTCATCCTTGTTTAAGATAAATATGAATAATGGATGAATAATGGGATATTATGGAATATGATCCTAAAATCAAATAGTGTAGTCGTTGTTCTTAAGAATCAATAATGGCCAAAAATTAATCTAGGAATTACTATTTCAGATCCGAGGAGACAAACCATGATAGAAACGGAGCTTGGATGAAGTGTGGGGATCAATCCCTAGCTTAGGATCCTCAAGGGGAAGCTCCAACAAGATGGGTTCTATCTGTTTGAGAGAAAACTCAAAAATGGTTTAAAAAGAAAATTTTGACATTAATTAAAATTTTAATAAAAAACTTACACAATAGGTTCGCATGGTTTCGAAACCCATGTGGAAACTGTGCATAGATCACTATCTATAAGGGGCACATCGGATGGTTACTCTCCATGGTTTGACTAACCATGTGGTAACCATGAAAAAACACTCTGTCAAAAACTTGAAACTTCTCATACATTATTTACGGTCATGCGGCCTCTACCACATATTTTCCTTAACCATGAAGACCCTACTTCCCCTCTACCCATCCTCTCACAGTTCACCTGCATAGTTTTCCAAATCATGTGGAAACTGTGTGGTAGGCTAAAAACCCCCATAACTCTAGGTTCTGATCTTTGAAAAAACTTTGGACTCCTCCATAGCACCCATTATCATGTTAATCATTCAAATAAATCCATACTTAAGAATTTAAACTGAATAGAAAGGTATTTGTAAATCATATGAAAACATAGGTTCTTACAATCTTCCCCAATATAGAAATTCATCCCTGAATTTCACTATGAAGTATGGTCAATATTCGTCTATGAAAAACTCTTTCCACTAATCACTATTTCATCCTCCCTCTCCCTATTCTTGTCCTATAAATGTTCATGCTACCATAGCACCCGTACTATAGGAACTAACCATCCTCAAAGAACTTTTGTGCTCCCATCAATGATACGTATCAGATGCTCCTCAAAGGATGTATCCACCTGAATCTCAACCTCTTCGGGATAAAAAGTATGAGAAAAGTTTGAGTGATAGAGGCATAGTAGAGATACTTGGAAGACAGAATGCATGGTTCATTACCTCTAAACTAACTAAAACTGATAGGAAACTAACCTGAATCTCTACAGAATCTTGAAGGGCCTCACATATCTTGGTGAAATCTTATCATGTCTCCTGATTCGCCTATGTCCCAACCATGGTGAAACACGCAGGAAAACCAGATAGCTAACCTTAAACTCTATAGGTCATCTTCAGTGATCTGTGTATGATTTCTGACGATACTGTGTAGTATCCATCCGCTTCTAAATCAACTAGAACTCCTCATAAGTCTTCTATATGAGACACGGTCCCAGTAATACAGCCTCACCTACCTCGAACCATTATAAGGGAGAATAGCATGTCCTATCATATAATGCCTCGTAAGGTTCCATCTGTATCATAACCTGATAACTATTATTGTAGGAAAACCCAACTAGGGGAATATTCCTCTCCCAAGAGCCCAAAAAATCCTGGACTCATACTCGTAGTATGTCCTCTAGCACTTTTATCGTAAACTATGATTGGCCATTTGTCTGAGGGTGGTATGTTGTGATCAGAAGAAACTGTGTACCGAGCTCCCTCTGAAACCTCTTCCAAAAAAATGAGTCATAAAGTGGGCATCCCTATATGAAATGATAGTTCATGGGACCCCATGTAGTTGTACCACCTCTTGTATATACAACCTTATGATCTCACCAACATAGAAGGTCTCTTTGATCAATAAGAAATGAGCGACCTTTGTAAGCATGTATACAACAACCCACACAAAATCGTTACCTCAAGGTAGCCTCAGTAACCCAATCAATAAATCCATCGTGACATCATCCCATTTCTATTCAGAAATAGGTAACTACTTTAAAATATCATCTGCTCCCTGATTTTCTACCTTCACCTGCTGACAGGTGGAAGATCTTGCGACAAAACTAGCTACTTCTCTCTTCATACCTGGCCACCAGTACTGACGATGAAAGTCACAATACATCATGGTAACACTGGGATGCACTGCCCATGAGGAAACATGAAAATCATTCATCGACTCCTTACATATATTTCCTAGAACCCAAATACGTCCATGGATACATAGGATCTCATCGTTTCCAACCATCCAACTAGGAGGAGGGTCCTCACCTACCATGCACTCCCGTAGAACTAGGCCTTTTGAATCCAATAGGTGCCTCATCCAAACTCTATCCAGAAGGTTAGAGGTCACAACTAAGGATGAAATACAAGTATACCCTTGTCCGTCATGCACCTCCATATGCATCTCAAGGAATAACACCATAAACTGCCACTTGTTATTGCCCTGTTTCACTACCTGTATTTGAGTCCTCTTATTCAGTGCATCATCCACATCATTACCTTTACCAGGTGTGTGGGAAAGATCAAATCAAAGAACTGTAGGTAATCCACCCACCTTTTTTTCCTTATATTCAGATCATGCTATGTAAAGATATACTTGAGACTTTTATGGTCCGTGTATACCATGAAATTCTCAACAAGTAAATAGTGTATCCAAAAGCGCAATGCGTGTACAACTTCAACTAACTTCAGATTGTGTGTAGGGTAATTCCCCTTATGAGGACTCAGTTTCCAAGACCCATACACCATGTCTAAATCCACATGCATTTGCACTGACCCCATCCCAATACCTGAAGCATCACATTAAACCATGTAACTCTTTCCCTGTTCTGGTAGTTTTAGGACTTGTGCATATGTCAACCTCCCCTTTTTCTCCAAAAAGGCCACCTTGAAAGAATCATACCACAAGAAATTCACTCCCTTTTTATTTAATCTCGTCGATGGATCTTCTAAGCATGAGAATTCCTATATAAAATGCTTGTAGTAACCATCTATCCCTAAGAAACTACATATATCAAAAATGTTCTTGGGTTTTTCCTAGGAAACTACTACTCTCACCTTCTCTAGGTCCACTGAAACTCCTTTCTCTGAGATAATGTGACCCAAGAAGTAAATTTTATCCATCTAAAAGTGGTACTTTGTGATCTTATCATATAAATGATTCCATATTAGTATATTCAAAATGATCTCAAGAAGGTTAGCATGGTCATGTAGATTGTGATAATACACCAAGATATCATCCACAAAAACCACAATAAATGAATCCAAATAGGTATGGAACACTAATTTCATCAGTGTCGTGAAAATTGATGGCATGTTCATGAGACCAAATGGATAACAGGATACTTGTATAGGCTATACATGCTAAGAAAGGTTGTACTTGGTATGTCTGTAGGTCAAACACACACCTTGTCATATCCTAGACTCAAATAAATCTTTGAGAACACTTGGTCTCCTAAAATATGATCAAATATGTCATATATCCACAATAATGAATATTAACTTTTAATCATCAGCTTGTTCAGTTTCTGATAGTCCACACATAGCCTAAGAGTTTTGTATGTCTTTTCACAAAAAGGACTGGTGAACCTAATGGATAAGTACTCGGTCTGATAAACCCATTTTCCTCCAAATAATATAGATTCCTTTTGAGCTCCTAAAACTCCATCATATATATCATGTAAAGAGGAATGGATACTATCATATCTCCTATAACTTGATCGATGGAGAATTACACCTCTCTATCATGAGGTAAACTAGAAAAGTCATCAAGAAAGGTGTACCTAAAGTGCTCATCCACTGGAGGGAAGTCCTCCTAACTCACTCCCAGATCACCTAGAAATAAACTAGAAATCTAAGCTATTATCCCACAAAGTTCATGATTCTCGATCCCAGTTCGACTCACCTAGACATCCCATTCACCCTTGTAAGTAAACACTACACCCTTTGGTGATGTAAAATTCACCCTTCGGCGATAGTAGTCAATGTGAATTCGATAACATACTAGCCTGTACATCCCGATAATGACATCAAACCCTTTAATCTCAAGGAAATAAAGTTCCTGAATGAAGTGACACCCTCCAAACTCAAGGGGACACTCCATACACTCATTCACATCACTCGTTCTAACTTCCAATGATGTGTCTAGAATGAAAACTCCCTCATAAATAAAAACAACAAGTCTAAGACTTTTATCCAATAATATAGAAATAAAACTGTGAGAGTCACTTATATAAAAAATATTATATGCAATAGTAGAATCTAATAAGATCATGTATTTCACTATAGATGGTCTGAGATCCTACTCCCATTGGGTCTATTGCACAATATAATTCTGGCATGTACCATGACCCTATGACCCTTCCTGGATACCCTAAGCTGATCCACCCTACTCTCTTTGAGAACCCGATGTCTGGTTACCACATCCACGACCACTAATGTTCTACCCTGACCATCCTTCACTACTCCAACTCCTAGCCTGACATGGAGTTGATCAACCTTCTCCTGAACCTGGCATCAGAGATGATCCCTACCACTCACAGCTGGAGGGAAGTTCCTATAAAAACGTTGAATGTTCTCAATCCTACAGCAAGCTCAGCACTTGACTAGGTCGAGTTCACACTAATTCTTCATGTTTCCTCTCCTATAAAACTGATGATACTAAACCAAGTTGCCTACACCCACATCCTGACCAGCACTCACGTCACAGGAAACCTCAAAAAGGAACTTCCTTCCGAAAGATGTAGACACATTGGGGCGAGAAACAACACTCCCCTATTTTGTTCCCCTAGCTACCCTCAAGTTCTACTCTATGATTAGTGGATGCTTCAAAATCTCAAATATATAAGCTAAACTTAACATATTCACTAGGTATTTGATAGCATTTCTGAGACCTTCCTTGAAGCATTTCACTCTCTACAACTCATCAGTAAGATACATCGGTGAAAATGTTGTATCTCTATAAAGTGTGTTGAGTATTCCATAACCATAATCATGCCCTACTTCGGATGAATAATCTCATTATCCTTCTCTAATAGCAGAGTCATGGGGTAAAATTAGTCATAGTAATAGGTTTGAAGCTTAGCCCAACCCATATCTCACATCCCATTAGCCTGGTTCAAAACGTCGCACCAACCCTTTTCTGCTCCATGTAGCATGTAATAATCAAGCTTGAACCTCTACTCTGGAGGCATCTATAGATAATAAAAAATCACTAATGTGATCTCAATCCATAGATCAGTAGTCTATGGTTCTCCATCTCCTATGAACGTGGGTGGATGCTAATTCTAGAACACTCTTGTCAGCTCAGCCATAGTCAAGGCTAGCTATGGTGCTCCCTAGAATGTCTACATATAAAAAAGGAATCCCTCATGGAACTGTGCCTTAGAACCTATGTCTAGAACAACATATAGTGCCCTATATGGCACTAAAGAAGTATCAATCGGTAGCCTGTGGCACACTGTCTCTGAAGTAAGGTCATCGGCTTCCTCACAGCGTACCACTAGAGGTCGTCGTGGGGTATCTCTCTACAATGCCAAACACACACCTTAGAAGGTAAATACATCAAAGAACACAGCTCAAAATTGTAAGATAGGTCAAAACCCTCCTCAAATCTATGTCAATCCACAACCAACTCCTAAATCACGGACTGTATAAAGAATAGCCAATGAACCACTAGAAATTATGCCTCTTTCACACTCAAAAGTCGGGTCTTGGTCAAGTCTCTATTTTTCATTTCATTAATTTCATTTAACAACCATTTATTCAAATGATTTAATCGATGGTACACAATTTTATAATCCTTTAGGGCCCATAACACCTCATGAACCAAAATTTTATGCCCATATAATCCATACATATCAAACTAATTGTAGCACTTGCACCCCATTTGTGCATCATTTTCCAATCCATAAGGGCTCATACTCATTATGTATTGAAAGATGAAGTCAGTCCTTTGTATACTTTACCCAAACTAACACAACAACAGACACAACTATCACATAAACTATCACAACAGCATGCAATAACTCATGCATCTTAAATGGCAAGGCAAAATGCATGGAATGTGATTTCTAACAAGTTCCTATATGATGTGTGATATAGATTACCATAATCTCATTAGGTTACAATTGAAATAGAACCCACAATTTCACCAATAGTAATAGCATAAATCATGTGTGTTTTTCAATAGTGAAATCAAAGTAACTATAACCATAAAAATCTAGAAAAACAGAAATCCACTCAAGGAAATATGGATTTTCCCTATACGTGGGGTAGCTAATACAAGGAATAGTTTATTACCAAACATAATTTCCTTCCTATCCCTATGTAATTTCTCTAAACAATTAGTCAAACTAGAAAATAAAACCGTCTAATACCACTTTGTAACATCCCGAACCCATATGAAACTCACCAGTACCCTGATCCCGATTAGTTGCATGGCATCAACTGCATATCCCCAAACTCCAAAGGCTTCCGACTAGAAGAAATGGCCTAGGTGAGTCAGTGGGAATATTATTCCCTCATTACTAGAGTATCACAGTGGAAGTCAACATAAAATTAGCAGCAAAAGTGAATAAAACAAAAGTCAACTGAAACAAGACAAGACAGGAATACATAAGTACCAGAAGTGTCTCATATAAAAATTTATGCCGATAATGCATGTATCTAGAAAGCATCCAATGTAGGTATATAGAAATTTAATAAATTTTAAGTATCCCAAAAATAAAGAAATACCAAAAAGTACTTGTATCATCTCAAGCCTCATCTTGGTCATGTGTTCCACTACTCTAATGTCACAATCAATAACATGTACCAGGGTGATTGCCCCTATCGTCACCTACAACCATATAATATATTTGTTCCCCCAAGGAGTCCCAAATAGGGTGTGAGATAAACATCCCAGTAGGAAACCATCTAGGTCTATAAATTTCTAACAAAAAATAAAAAAAGTGCTTGCAATTGTAATCAAAATAGTTGGGTAAAGTGTGTATGCCCATGACATAAGTCTACTGCAATATGTAAAATAATATATCCCTCAAGGCTACCTGCAACTCATTCATCTCCTAACAAAGCATCTATAATCAAGTAAACAAGTCACATGGCCCTGCCGTACATCTAATCATATAAAGAAGGCCACATCCACACTGTATAGAGAAGTCAAGAATACCACAACCATGCCACATAGTGAATTGTAGACCCACAAGGGATGGATCCAAGGTGTCATGTACCAAGTCATCCATGTAATAAATATAGACCATGAAGGGCCAGATCTAAGGTGCTCTTCTAAGGAATCCACATCAAGTACCATGGGAATCCTAATGGAAACTCATTCTAGGCACTGGTTGGAGTCCAAGGAGCATGTGTACCTTCATGTCCTATGTGAGCATAAGAAATCCAAATCCACAGGGTATAAAGGCCTGAGGAATCCCATGGAATCATGACCCAAGGGGTAGAGTCAACCCATGGCATCCACTACCTTGTTCCAGGCCCATGGAGAGTAGTGCATGGCATCTATCAAACCATTTATTTCAATTCATTCAATTTAATCATTCATTCCATGTGAGTATTCTCAATCACATAAACACACACAAGCCATGAGTATACCCACTCATGCTAACCATTTACCATTTACAAAACATATGGTCATACCCTCCCATATAATCCATTTAACATGACATTATGCGTTTCATATAGGTATACCCACCCATATCAACCATTTTATTTAATCCAAACTATCAAAATGGGTAATTCATCACAAGTAATCACTATTAAAGAAGATAGTACATCTTCTAAACAGCTATTCAAAAACATTAAGGCATCAAAGGGATTCCTTTAGCTAGGAAAGCACAATCACACACCCCTTGGGTGGTTTAAATAGGCATAAAAAATTAAATTCCTTATGAAGCACCCCTTGGGTGACCATAAAATGAGAAAAGGGTGCCCACACACCTAAACATAGCCTATGGGAATCCTCACTAGCTTCGACTACTGATACTACAAGTAAATTTCTCAAAAATGAGGCCTTGCAGGAAAGTTCAATGAATTGAAAAAAGGAAGAACCCCTAAAAATAAACCAAAAATCTAAGAGAGTATATACCACCATCCTTGTCTTTGTATTAGAGATACTGTCCAGTAATAAGTCCTGATTCTTGTTGGTTTAAGAGAAATCTGAATAATGGACAAATAACTAGATATTGGGGCATAAAATCCTAAAATCAAATAGTGCAGTCATTGTTATGAAGAATCAAGAGTAGACAAAATATAATCAAGGACTTACTATTTTGGATCTAATGAGACAAAACATGATCAAAACAAAGGTCTAATAGAGAGTGGGGATCAATCCCTAGCTTAGGTTCCTCAATGGGAAGCTCCAACAAGAGGGGTTATGTTTGTTTGATATAAAACCCAAAAATGGGTTAAAAAAATTTAAAATTTAATAAAAATAATAAAAAATCTCAGACAGTAGGCTCACACATTTTACCCACACAGTTTCCCAAACCATGTGGAAATAGTGTGTGGATCACTACCTCCAAAGGTCATATCACATAGTTACTCCACACAGTTTGACTAACCATGCGGTAACTGTACAAAAATGTTCTGTCAAAAACCTACAACTTCTCATACATTTCACACATAAGTGAATCCTATAATGAATGGTTTCCTTAACCATGCAGACCCTAATGTACCTCTATCTAGCCTCTCATGGTTCACCTGCAAAGTTTTCCAAACCGTATGGCAACCGTGCACCGGACAAAAAATCCCAAACTCTGGGTTCTGAGCTCTAAACAAGCTCAAGACTCCTCTATAGCACCCTTTATCATTTTAAGAATTCTAATAAAGCCATATATAAGCATTTAAATTGAAAATAAATGTATTCTTACCTCATATAAAAACTCGGGTTCTTACATAAATTTACTTAGTGAATAAGAATATTAATTTCTCAAAATCTATTAAAAAGTATTCATCTTTAGATTCATCCTCATGAGTCTTATTTGACTCAAATATTTTCATAATTCTCTAGATTTAAAAACCATATACATCTTATATTTTCATTTTTTACTTATATTTGATCCTTTTCTCATCTCATAAGAAATAAGAACATTTTTTATTTTATCAATTGTCCACTCATCCATGTATTGATCCTCTAGGACATAAATATTCATTTTATATTTATCGATGAGGATTCTATTTATTATCTTCACCATGGTATAATATTAAACAATTTATCCATTTCTTCGAATTGAACTTACTACTATGTTTAATCCAATGAAGACAAAATCCACCATTTCATCTTCTCCCATTCAAATATCGTTAAATTGAGTCTAAAATGTTTGTAACCAATACTTCTTTACCATTTTTTACCTCCGGGATTATATGGAATTTCACCTATATTATATTCACCACCCCCTACTATAAATCATAGAATATCCTTCTCTAATAGGGGTGAAAGAAACACATTTAATTCTCTCCCATCAACATTAATATTCTTCATGTCTGATAGTGTATAGATTTTCCCAACATTGGTAATATTTTTACAATTCATGGTGATGCCAATAATGCCCAATCCTAGTGATAGAAGTTATAGAACCATACTCTATCTCTATAGATGGAATACCTCCCCATCAAATGTTGGAACTTGTTTATGGTTTATATTCTTCATAAATTCCATAAATAAAATAAATAGATGATATAAGAAGTAAAAAAATCAGATCCAATGTAAATGGATCAGTACCACTATGATAAAGACCACAAGAACAACTTGGTATGATTCTAACTTGACCAAAATACAACATAATCTAATATGAAATGATATATATCAAACAATGAATTAGAATAATCCTTGTAAAAAACATCTCTGGTGCCAAATGATAGGTGCACATGAGATTAGAACACCACAAGACTATATTTCCCATGAAAGTTAGTGTGAAAAAAAAACTCTATGGTGATGAAATAATGATGAGATAAAGAGTATGAAAGAACACACATGAAAAATGGGTGAATATGAGGTTCACCATATTTTTTTTATCATGTGGATAATCACTTGTGTGAAATATTTTTGATCTCTCTACCCTCATTCCAATATTATTATCAATAAGAATAAAGAAAGGGGCATTGAAATTGACCTGATCTCCCAAGTATAAGAAAGAATGACATGTGTCATCAAGTTGATTGATATTCTCTTACCTGACCTCAAGTGCCTCCATATTTCAGATCTCATGTGAAACATTATTCTTATCCCCAAATATTTACCAAACCCACAATATAATTATCCCTAGAATGAATGGTAGTATAACTTAAGGTTTCAGCACAATCACATATGCTTTGGTTCAGGTGAGACTCCCTTATACTTAAATATCGCACATGAATTACAGAGTGTATACTTCCCTCTTGACATGATGGACATATCTAAAATATATGAATACTGAATATTGAGGACCCCTAATAAGCATTATCAAATGATGAAAACCATTATTGAATGATAATCATATATGATCATATATACTTATATATGTGAAAAAAATGTCACGACATAGTTATACACTACACAAAATTCAATAATTAGCAGTGGTTTAAGGAATCGCCGCTAGAAATTTTTTGTGAATGACACTTCTTCCACCCCCCCCCCCCCCCCCCCCAAGCCTGAAACCTCAACCCCCTATTCCCCTAACCTTGTTGAACCCCTCATCGTTGACCCCTGACCCCATCAAAACCTATCCCCTTACCACCAACCATTGACCTTGTTAAACCCTATCCCCTCACCATCAGTCCCCAATCCCATAGAACCCTATCTTGCCAAACCCTAGCCCCTGACCCCATAAAATCATATCCCCTCGTCGTTGACCCCCTTCTCCCCCTCACTGTAAGTCCCCTTCTCTGGTTCCACCTTCACGCCCTACTCAACCAAACTTTCACTCCCCAGTTTGAGGTAATTCACCCTTTTATTAAATATTTTTTGATTTTATATATTGTGTGTGTAGGATAAGGGGTCTTTTCTAGATAACGGAACCTTGTATTCATGTGGATGTGATTACTTGACCAGTTGGATGGGATTCTTTTCATGAGTTAGGAATGATTATATTTGGATTCATGCATTTTTTGTGTTTTTGAATATGGAATCAATATTCCATGTTTGTGAAATGGATAAATTATTTCTAATGTTTATATTTAATTTAAATAATTTAGTTTTTTTGGATTTTCACCCTATAGTTTTTTTTATATTTTTAACTATGAGCTAAGTTGTTATATTCTTATTGGCGTGTGTGGTATACTTTTGGTTGGATTTACTACTGGGTATGATTACTGACCCCATCTATATGTTCTTTGGTGTATATTCTGATGATGTTTTCTATGATATTGGTAAGAGGAATATTTTTTATTTCTATATTATTTCTCTTAATATAGTTTCATGGCATCAAAGGCTGGAATTTGGTGATTTCCTTACAGTCTAGAGTGACTCTAATTTTTTTCGATTCATGATTTATTAGGGTATCTCATTTTTGAGTTTTCAGACCACTCATATATTTTTGAACATTTGTCTTGTTTTTTAGTTGTATTGTTTACATTTCATGGAACATGTAGTTTGGGTTTAGTATTTTTTGATTGTCTTGATAGGTTGTATTTTTTTTAAGGGAAATAATTTCCCTATGATTTAGTGATCCCTTATAATTTTTTTATTACCATTGGTGTACTGTTTCTCTCTATTAGAAATACATATGTCAAATTAATAGGAATAGGTTTTAATTATAGATCTAGTGATCCCTTGTCATTTATGATTGGTATTCACACCTATGAAGATATTTTTACTAAAGAATATTATCAAATATAACACTGGTTATGATAAACCATTTTATTTATAAATATATAATATTAATTATATTTTTTAATGGTTTTATAATAATAAAATTAAGTTATTCAAATCAATTTTAAAATGGATGGTAAATCACCTATTTGAACACTCTAATAAATGATAACAATTTTAATAATTGAATTTAGTATAGAGTGTAATAAAATTTGTTATTTGGAACCATTTGAACTTTTGGAATGAAATTAAATCCCTTTCACCCCAATTATGGATTTATAGGCTCATTTTTTACGAACTTTTATCATTACTAATATATTCATGTAGCCTTGTAACTATGAAAAAAACATACCGGTGATGAAGGAAATGAACAAAAATATTAAACAACATTATTATAAAAGAACATAAATGAAAAATAATAAATCATATATAGATAAAAAAATTCTAAAATAAGTAATTAATAAAATTAATTTTATTATCTAGGGGTTAAGATGTATGTACTAAGCTGATTTGGGAGTCAAGGTAAGCGATTTGTTTTTGCCTTATTTTTTTCATATATTGTTTATCTAAGGTTATATTCTCTTATATGTAATATAATCAAAATATTATAACTATAAATTAATTGTTTGCATTTACTTTTAAGGTGTTACTTCTCTCATTTCCTCTTATAAATATTCAATATTCACACCCTATATTTTTTGTAGGAGGTCTTCTAAATATTTCTAGTTCTTGATGATATATTCTTTATCTCTCTTTCATACTCTTACAATATTTATAATATAATTCATTTATATTATTTTGGATTTATTATCCTTACTTTTAATGGGTTACTGGTCTATTTATGATTTCCTTCCTACTCATTCATTAATTCAAACCATATGAAGTTTATAAAGGAAACATTTATATTTTTTTCCTTATCCCCCAAGATTCTTCTATATAAAATATATTTATTTTTAAGATTACCTTATGGAGAATTTATATCGTTAAAATGTTCATTTAAAATTCTTTAATCCATTTTTAAAAATAACTATTGAATGTGACTTGTTTCTATTTCTATAATCAATTAAAAAAATGTTATGAATTATATTTTCGCAATCTCTATTTTGTTTCCTATATGTTATTATCAAGATTCATTTTTCAGGTATTTTTTATATTATTTGATATAATGATTGTATATTATGAAATATAATTATTTTCATGAAAATTTTTTATTCTAATGAAACAGGAAATTATTGAATGAAATATATACCCTTCTTAAAGTATGTTATAAATACTATATGATTAATTATTAATATTGATGTGTATTTACCTAATGTTTTGCTTTATTTCATTTGATGCTCATTTTATCTCCCCGGGTTATCATTATGTTATTTTTTATGTATTTATGGTTATTTGTATTATGATGAATGGAGTGGCCCAAGGATTATATATCGACCAAACATTATGGTAATGCTTAATTTATCATGAGTTATATATGTGCGGGTTATGTTATGTATGAAACATCCAAAATTTTATGCATGTAAATGAGCACCGCCCCCTAACATCTTTCAAGCTCCCCTTTCCATATTCTGATTTCCCCATTTGCATCCCTCACTGGCCTCACTACTATGGTGATAGAGAATTACTAGGTTTACCTAGATTTAGTGACCCTAGGGTGTTTCACCTATGATGCATGTTTTAAATTAATTAATGTATGTTTTTTCTTTTTCTTCTATTTTACATAAGAATATACATGATTGATTTAATTTTTTTACTTGTACTTTTTAGTACTTATATGAATCTTATTATAACTACTCGGGTTGTATTTTTTTCACTTCAATTTATCTTGTTTCCTACTTGTTAATACTTATTTGTTTTAATTTATTTATTTTCATTGAATTTTAAAATCAAAATTTTCATCAAAAAAAGGAAAGGCTATTGATGTGGAATTATTTTAAAAGGAAAATAGTAAATATATATGTGATGATGGTTCTAAGGCATAAATATTTATGATGAAAAATGAATAACATCAAACATAAGTTTAGAGACATCTAAAGATGTTAAATTTGAAGACACTTTTAGGGAGACAACTAATGATATGCTCAAATATACACACATCCCCAACTTTCATATCATAGTCTTCTACAACAATCCTACAACCAAGCCATGATTTTTAATTTTCATGATGTATAAAGAAATTCACTACCCAATTTCTAGAATTATCTAAATCCCAAATGTTTATTAGGTTACATATTTTCTTGAAAATTATCTTGGTGAAATGGTATGGTAGTTTCTATGAAAATGGAGAGATAAGTAGAGGCACACAAACACAAGAGTGAGAGTGGGAGAGGTTGGAAAATATATGAAGAAGGGAACAATGTAAACATGAATAAAAAAAGAAATTTTACGGTAATATAACCAAATGAAATAGGTAACTTGGCCTCACAGTAACGATGCTTAATGGGTTTTCATATTTAAAAGATTTAACACATTCTATGGTCTCATTTCCATCAACTACAGGTAGCTTCACCTTGAGTGCAGGATTAGGGTTCAAAAACCATGTGTTCCTAGTCTTTTTTTGTATGGATGATTACAACAATTTTCTTACCTACCTTCTAAAAGAGGGTAGGATATTTCTGTTACTTGCGTGTTGATGATGGTGACAAAAAAACTTAGAATGGACATGATATATCAAGATGAGAAAGTAGCTATAGGTGATACTTTAGAACTCGATGAACTATCACTAGCCCATATGAAACCAAATTTGCTGACCATGAATCCTAGTTTAAGCTTCCCTTTTAATCACATCATTAGGAACATGAATAAACACAAAAACCATGTTAAGATAATTTTGGTAGTGCCTAATGAATTTGGGAGAGATCCTCTATTCATTGAAACCAGGATTTGTGGTCACCGGGTTTCGTTTCAGTAAGGCTTGTGGCAGTTTGTTGAGTTCTACAGTATCAGCTATAGATACATCCTTATCTTCACATATCAAGTATATTCCATGTTTTTTTCCACCATCTTCTATGAATCATCAATAGAAATAGCCTACCCTCTTTCATAAGGTATAGAAGAAAATTTTTGTAATCCACCATCCAAAAAAACCATGAACACAGTGTTTTCAAACACTAATCCTCCACTCAAGGTGAAGCTACCTAGAGTTGATGGAAATAAAATCATGGAGTGTGTTAAATATTTTAAATCTAAAAACCCATTATGAATCGTTACTATGAGGCCAAGTTACCAATTTCATTTGGTATTCTTTCCTTCAAATTTCCTATTCATTCATGTTTACTTCATTCCCTTATTTATATATTTTCTTACCACTCCCACTATCACTCTTGTATTTTTGAACCTCTACCTATCTCTCCATGTTTGCAGAAACTTCCATAACATTTCTCCAAGATAATTTTCAAGAAAATATATAACTATTCAACACTTGGGCTTTAGATCATTCTAGAAATTGGGAAATTAATTTCTTTATGCATTAGGAATTTTCAAAATCAAGGCTTAGTTGGAGGATTGTTGTAGAATACAACAATCTGAAAGTGGGGTGTGTGTGTATATTTGATCAAGTCATTAGTATTATCCCTAAAAGTTTCTTCAAAATGGATATCATCATATTTCTCAAAAATTAGGTTTTTTTTTCTTCATTTTTCATCATAAATGTTTATTCTTTCAAACCATAAGCACATATAAATTTACAATTTTTCTTTTAAAATAATTTTACATCAATAGACTTTATTTTTTTTGAAGAAAATGTTTATTTTATAATCCATTTAAAATAAAATAATTACTTTTTTATGTATGATCAAAAATAATATATTTAATATATTATTTATTTTTCAATGATTTATGTTTCATATAAATATAAACCACCTCTAAAACTCTCTATAAATATTATTAATAATATTAGGGAATTTATTATCAAAATCCATGTTGTTACAAATTTACTCAATATAAAATAAACATAAATCATACGAGTAAAATTATAAAGTCATGAAATATGTGTCTTCATTGGTTGAATTCAAACTTATAAAACTATACACATTAACTTAATATGTTACTTTGTCTTGATATTGATGACATCCATTCCTCTGATATATATCACAAGTTCATTCTTTCATAATTTAGCTTCGTTGGATTCCTCATAGCCTCATATACTTGATTATATTAGTTATGTTATTCTACCACATATAGCGAAGAATACTATGAAATAATTGGTTTTCATTCATGATCATGCATTAAATTTCATTTTAAATATAATTTTGAAATAGGTCACTTGTTTGATGTGTTTACCTATTAATTATTAGGGGTATCAATATCCCTATGAGGTATTTCACATGGTGGTTGTTTGGAACCTATCCACCATATTGTGCCTTCATTACATTATCAATTAAAAGAATCATTTGAGCGGTATGTGATATAATATTCTATTCCAACCTAGCCTATTACTTTTCTAGTTTTGGTGTTGTGTTTCTTTATAGGAGGAATGGGGATTTTATGTATTGGTTTGACCAACTAAAGAACTATTGATGGAATTAATAGTATAAAACAAGGACTCATAAAGTGAGTCCATGATTCAGGGAATGTGAGTCAGATGGTTTATGGATTGTAGTTGATTGTGGATTAGTGTGTGAAATGGATTCATGTTACAAATTGTTAATTAAACACATTTTTTAAATTACATCATGGGTATCGGGTATTTAAATTGAATACTTTTTTTAGTAAATTCATATATTTTTTATTCACATCCATAAATCCATGTATCCCTTGAAATTCATATATGTAATTAATAACACGAAGAAGTTGAATTTTAGCCCATTTGTAAGCCATATGTTCAACCAAGAACATTTAGTTGATATTCATTCCCTTTCATTTTTGGGAACCCAAATGTGTTATCAGAGGATCATCCTTCCCCTCTCCTCCATTATTAATCCTTGGGTTATGGTGGTTTATATTTATTGATCTTTGGTGATTCTATACTAATCTATAAATTGGTTACATGTGTTCTTCCATTGAAGATTCATTAGTGTCTGGTTTTTTGGGTTCATGATGAGTTTGGGTTTCATTTTGATATGTGAAAATTGATTTTTAATTGAAAGATGAAATGTATGGGTTTGTGTGGTGGTTTCTTATTGTTTCATATAGTGGAAAAAATAGTTGTGACTGTCGGCCTATGGTACAATAGTTGTCTTATTGTGTATGATTTTGTAGTTGTTTGTTTTTTAATTTAAAGATGAAATATTTGGGTCTGTGCATTTGTTTTAGGGTAGTTCTAGGATGCATAATCCACAATTAGATTTTTTTTAAATCAACATTTAGAGATGGTTAAAACCACCGGCTAATATGGAATATATTTTTTTTAGTGGTGGTTAAAACCACCACTATATTATGATAGTTTTTTCTGGTGGTGGTTAAAACCACTGCTAAATATGACGTTCTATTAATTTAGTGGTGGTTTTCTTCATTTTAGTGGTGGTTGTCTAGAAAAAAATTAGTATTTAGTAGTGGTTTTAACCACCTCTAAATCCTTGTTATTTTTTTTACTGGAAAACTGCCGATAAAATTAAGAAAACTGCTTCTAATCACACATTATATGATGTGTACTATAAAACACCACTAAATAGAAGGAAATAACATGTATTGGATTCTGATGCCAACTTTAGAAATGGTTTTTTGAAACTATTGCAGAACCATGTGGTGACGGTTTAAATCACTGCAAAGTCAAAAAAAACACCGCTAAGTCGCGATTTTATTGTACTGATAGTGCTTATAATATAAAAACTTTTACTTATTATTTTTTGAAGAAATTAAATATCATATCATAGATACTATTACGTGAACCAATCCTTTTTTGCATGATGTATTATATTTTGGTATGAAACTATTTGGATCCCAAACCTGCACAACACTGATTTTACATGGGTTTGGCTTCGCAGCGTAATAATCTCCCTATAATCCCTCAAATACATCATTCAAGGTGAAATATATCTAACTATGACATGGGTATACTCTCTCTTAAATCATTCATGGTAAATTATCCAGGATTTGATGTGAGTTCTTATATCAAAGTGACACTCTTCGTCAACAACACTCCCATCATGGTGCAGCCACATCATTCATGACATGATACACTTTTACTTAACAAAACTCAATTCCTTTGCATATATAATAATGTAAAAAGAAACTCTAACTCATTAATGATAATTATTTCAATAAATAAAATAAAAAATTACTTCAAAAATTATGAATTAATTGCCTTAAGAAACTATCCATAACATTACTCTAATGTAAAGGTTATCTATACACAACGACATAGGATGGGATGGTGTTTGTGTGAGTTCTCTAACTCTCATTATAAGAACAATTCCATTTTTACCATATCTTAATTGAGATAATCTCACACCTAAAATATATAATTCACTTCATGAGAGGATTCTATAAACTCAAACACTCACTTACTACCCCAAATCATTAAAGGCTCTTCAATCTCCCTAGGTACCTTTATATAAAAGGATGTTGGAAGTGGGAAAAAAAGTGAAAAGGTGTAATAGGAGCATCATATACCCATTATAGGGGTAAAAAGTACTTGGTGGTAGCTATTGTGCTCTATGTGATTCTAGTAAATCCAGTGTCTTCTCGTTGGCCTTGTACTGGGTACTTAGTAGACTTTGGAGTCTTTTTTTAAAGTGTAGGGTAAATTGGTCTTTAAAAGTTGAAAATATAATCCATAAACCCTTAAATTAATATTTTTTATTCATTTAATATCTATATAGCTTTATTCAATATTTTTATAACCAATTTCTATATAAAGTGGAAACCTCCATGAATATTTTCAAGATTACTTAAAAGTTAATATAGGGGTTCATATTTGGAAATATATAGGTAGGTGAATCCACTAATTTCCTTGTTTTTTTTCTTTTCTCCAAGGTATTGGTTTTAATATTAAAACATTCTTCTCTAGGTTTTTTAGATCTATATATTTCCTTTTGAGTTATTCCACTAAATTATCATAGATATTTACCATCTTTGAATCAATGGAAATACCATCATTTACCATTCTAAATTTTATTCTTTACTTAAGTGAATAAATTACTAAAATATTCTATATTAATTTTTTTTAATTATGGTTTGGTTTCATCCTCTATTTAGTTGGATTCTGGATTAGGGTTTAACATATATTTTAGCAGGTGAACCCTCCTCTCTTCCATGTCTTCACAGTTCTTGGGCAATAAGAAATGTGTGGATGGTTTCAATGAATATAAAATAAATCATTTCACATAAAAATGATATTACTAAATAATTTATTAAATATGAAATCATATTTTCTTATGTGTACTATGTCTAGTTACTGGTATTATTTATTTTAATCTATGCCAAAGTTTATATATGGATGGTATATTAAACATGAAGTTTTTCCTTTTATGTTAAAGGATACACATGGTTGTCCTACATGTTATATTTTTTTACTATCTAGATTATATTTCACATATATATGAGCTTATAAATTATTTACTATTAGAACTTTTTAGTGAATTCTGTTATATAGGTTCATGTTTAGTGTGATTTACATATTCATACATAATATTTGATTATTTATGAGAATTTAAAAAGTGGTATATTATTGTTATAAATTTCATAAAAAATCATGAAATATATTTATTAATAGGTTGTAAAATATGGGACAATTTCATAGTTCCATGAATTTATATACACATTTACCTTCTCTTAAAGGGACGAATTTTAAGGTTCCTTAAAAATTTATACCCCATTCATTTTACCATGGGTTTGTAATTAGAAACCCTAAATATTTTTTATCCTTTACTTTCATTATGATTCATGATCAAAGAAGGTTGGGCCAGTTCACCACAAATAATAAAGAATACAGAATTTGACATATTGGTAAGTGGTCATTAATTATTTTTAACCGTTATATAAGAATAAAATTTATTACTTTTTTTAATTTTTCACCTTCATTGTATTGCTACTATATGCACTTAGATTTTTTACAAATAGGATGAGGCTAGGAGGGGATCACTTATTGGTTATTATGTACTTATACCCTACACATGTCCTCCTAGGAAACATGTAGTCTTTTTTGTATATAATCTAAGGGAATGGAACTAAAGAATGAGAGTTCTTAGCACATGGAGTATAGTTTCAGGTTAGATCATTTTATATCTTTTGATGTATTATTTAGGTTATTTCATCATGAGTTAACCTTGGTTCTTATATATGAGATATATTACACATGGGATTTCTCTTTAATTACTTTAGTGTCTATTTATCCCACTTGGTTCTTATATATGTCCATTATATCTTGTTATCATTAACAGATTGTCTATATGGATGTTTATTAGAATACATTTTCATGGAGTTTAATTTCCTTATATAATTTTATAAATACTAATATCTAGGAATAAAATGGATCCATGGAATATAGATATCCTTAATTAATAGGTTTATGTTTTTTATTTTTCCTGTATCTACAAATGTTATGATGAATTCCTAGTATTATCCTCTAATAACATAGTTTAATTTCAAAGAATTGAATCCATATACCAATTTATTTTAATAATACCTTAACATTTATACCAATCTATAATGTTATAATTGTGGGCCTTGGATATTATGGTGATCTGATTCTGGTATTTTTGGGGCATCTGAGTCATGATTATTACAAAATAATATCAAATCACAATTAGATCCATGGTGTTATTGAGTTTATAAGAGATAATATTTCTAGGACTTAGTAAGTAACCCATAAACAAGTTTTTCCTATATAATTATGGTGGAATCTTGAGCTACCAAGGTTATTTTGGGTTTGATTTTTTTTATTCATTCATTTTCTTTCAGGTCTCACGCATTATGAGTAATCATTTGTGGGTAGGCACATATAGGAATGACATTACATATTCTCTTATTGAATATATTTTCCTAATTTTTTATTGAATTCAACTGGAAATTTATATCAATTGAAACTTGAATAAAAAATAAATGGCATTTCCAATTTATTAGTGAAAACCAAGTTAATATAAATCAAACACTATTTCATTTGAATTAGATTTTTTATTGTTGGTTAGACCATTCATGTTTATATTTTAAAGTAAGTTTTTAAAGTCTTATAAACTATGTTTTAAAACATTTAATTATTTATAAAAAAATATAAGATATGGGATGAGGTTACGAACTGATGATTACTATATTATTCTAAATTTATAACTATCTATTCTTAGAAGTATATCTTATTGTGAATCTATGGCCAAATGTAATATATGCCTCCCAGGATACCACCTCCTCTTATTAAGGAAGGATTGAATTGGAATGATAAACCTACCTAACATTATACTAATGGATACGTCTTTGAAGTGATTTCTCAGTTTCTCTATGCTACAAGGAAGATAGAACCATGGAGGGAAAGTATGAAAACTGATGTTATGAGGGATTTCTAGTTTCATCATCATATAACCTTTAGGGTGTTGTATCATCTCAAGAATATGAGGTGTGTATTTTTCATAACATTGAATAATTGAGAGTATTAAGACTCCATATTAGCATTAGGTTTTATTATTCACTTCTATATACAAGGGGGGATCTAATAGATGGTGGGATGAAATGATTGAGGATAAAAAGTATCATGTACTTTCCTATAATATTTTTCATGATTTATTTTTCAAGAAACATTACCCTAAAACATTATGTTATGTAATTTAACATCCCTAACCAAGGGGTCACCCCAATTTGGGTCATCACATGACCTCAAGCACGCCTCCCCATATGCCAAAGGTTTTAGACTAGCAGTGAGGGTCTCAAAGTCATGTAGGGATACTATACCATCTCTAATAGAGTAATACATAGAAGAAAATAAATAGAATAGTGAGAAAAATATAGAATTACCATTTCATAAATTGGGTATAAACAACAACCAATAGTAAATATGTAAGGTCATGCTATAGTGCCAAGTGAAACGAAACCCAAAATAAAGAAAAATAAAGGAATCCTAAAAATGGATCAAATTCAAATTCCAAAACCTCATCCACACAGATCCCAAATCTGAATCAATTCCTAAGCATGGGACTTTTCCCTTTTTCCTCACCAGCAAGCATGAAATCTTCTCGGGTACCCAACAGCGGCCCGAGGAGGGTGTGAGTACAACTTAGTAGACCACCAAAAATGGTGTCTACAAAATATTTAGTCTATATAGATAGTTCATGAATTTATTAAAGAAATTAAAAGAAGATAAAAGACAATTCAGGTTCCAATATTTAACAGCCTTTACATAACTATTACTAACCATAGTGCCAAATATATTATATGCATCTTCTTCATTACTTATTTTATCATCAATATGTAATCTATAGGTTTCAAATTTACATAATTCACATAAGGTTTATATAATTTATCATTCTTCATAAGGGAATAAGTTGATTCCATATCTCAATAGGAATAATACATCACAAAATTACAATTTCCTCACCTCAAAGCCTCAGTTCGGGTGGAATGCAATTGTTAGGGGAATAGATCTTTGTCCCCTTCTCTAACCCATGCATTTTGGGTGGACTTAATGCTTCAATCCAACTCAACCCATGGGAGGATCCTCAGTCCTTTATCCCACACCTCAATCCATGCACACATGCATACTCATACATTCCCAATACACAAACCATATCACAACCAAACACAACCAATAAATATGCCAATCATAATCCATAACAATCAACTTGGGGATTAATATTATTCCACAACCCATTACCACAGTTTCCATTTACCTTACTAGCCCATTCAGTCAAATTCCTATTATCATGACCATCTCTATAATAATATGTAAAAATTCCCTTATATTAACCCATTTTACATACCATTACCAATTAAACATATTCATTGTTTCATACTCACTAACTCTCTTAAGAATTTATAATATATCAAATAATCCACAAGTCAAAATATTAATAATCCCACTTTCATGCCATGCCAAACAACCCATTATGCCATTACAAAATCTATAAATACTACCAATATTCCATTTTCACTTCTATAAAACATATCAAATTACTCAATAAGGGATCTAAATTATCACAAAATGACCTTGAACTTATTTTACCAATTTCTATGACCGTGAATGATGTTTCACCCCATGGGTGGCCTGAAATCAGTCAAATCACCCTCAATGCATCCCTTGGGAACCATGAGGGTTTCTATTCATCATTTAGGAACCAATTTTACCAAACCTCACCAAAGGATTCAAGATTACAACAAGAGTTAACCAAAAACAAATCACAACATGCACAAATCAATAATGAAACAATGGGATATATCTTGTAAACTACCTACCTTGAATTTGTTTATGAACACTCTCTTAATCATAGCCCTATATTCTGATTCAACCACACTTTGAATCATCATCTTATATTTCACCAGAAAAAAAGGTTTTTAAAGATTAAGATGGAGATAAGAGAAATATATAGTCCCTAAACCCAAAATAGAATCAAGAGATGGATTAGACTTACCTGGAGCTTCACTCCTCAACCAACAACACTTAAAATAGCTTAGGATCAAAGTATAATCACCTCTTGGAAGATTGGGTTGTTGTGGTTTGTCCTTATGGTTGAAGGAGGTGAAATGGAGGAGAATCCCGAGTTGGAACATAAAAACATGAGGTGGAAATTTCATAATTTTTCTTATCTTTACTAGGTCACACGGTTTACCTGCACGATTTTCCAAATTGTACACAAGACAATATCCAAGGGATGTTGGGTTTCATGGTTACTTTGGAAGCTGTCCATCTTTTATAAACCATGCGCCAACCATGTGAGATTCCACTATCCAAAATTTCTCCCACCTCACATAGTTTACTTAACCATGTGCCAGTCGTGCGCCAACTATGTCCTAGAATAGTTTGGCTTGGTTTTACTTCCTTTCATTTCTCGAACCCCTAGAACATCCCAGAATCCCCTCATACAATCAGGAAAAATCATTTCATTAACCCAAAACAAGATATTTAAAACCAAAATTTATACAAATGCATACCTCCACAAAGTCTGGGATCTTATAACCCCCACCTTGTAACAGCTCGTCCTTGATCCACTCTTTCTGAGCATTACTGAGTTTCCAAAGAAAATAGATCAGGGCACTGAGCTGACATATCCAATTATCGCTCCCAATTTTCTTCCTGAATGATTTGATGTTGTCATAAAACTCTAAATAAGTGTGTAGTCCTTCCCCAAAAGACCTTCTCAATGTGATCCACTATACAAATCAGATGCTCCTCAAAGGACGCATCATCCTCAAGATCAACATTTTCAACATTTATCACTTGATATAGATCGTGGTGATACAATAGAAGTTATGAAACATGAAAACCATTTTTCATTTCAATATACTGTTGTGGAAAAGACAACTGATAAACCACTGGTATGGTCCTCTAAACAATGTCAAATGGCCCCTATGTACCCGGGTGCTAACTTTCCCTACTTTTGAATTTGATGGTGACCCAACTTTGGAGACACTTGAATAAACACACTATGAACCACCATAAACTCAAGAATTTTATGACATCAATATTCATATGACTTCTTCCTACTCAGAGCCATTTTCATGCACTTCTAAATCAATCGAATATTTTCTGACGTCTCTTATACGAGACTCAGTCCCAACATCTCAGACTCCCCAACTTCTAACCAAAAAAATAAAGATCAAAATAGTCTCCCATAGATTGCCTCAAAAGTTTCATTTGAATCATATCCTAAAAATTTTTGTTATAGGAAAACTCAAAAAGAGATAAATGTTTTTCCCATGAACCACCAAAACCTAGGACACATGTTATCAACATATCCTCTAATAATTTAATTCTACATTCAAATTTCCCATCCATCTGCGGGTGATAGGTTGTACTAAAAAATACCTGTGTATCGAGTGCCTTCTGTAATCCCTAACAAAAGTGTGTTGTGAAATGTAGATTATAATCATAAACTATGGTTTTCAGCACACCGTTCAACCACACTATCTGTCAAACATATAATTAACCCAATTGATGAACTATGAAATTATCCTTGCTCAATAATAAATGATCCACTTTAGTCAGTCGATCCACAACCACCCAGATTGTGTCATTCATATGAGGTTTCCTAGGAATACCCGTGACATAATAACTCATTAAATCATCCCTTTTCCACTTTGGAATGGGAAAAGGATGTAACAAACCACCTGGGAACAAGTGCTCGACCTTCACCTGATGAAAGGTAAGGCATCGTGCAAAAACCCCCTGAAGTCTTTATTCATTCCTAGCCACCAATACTTCCTACTAAGATCACCATACATATTATTCAATATGGGATGAACTACCAACTTTGATGCATGGAAATTGCATGTCAAATATTCCTGCATACACACTGGTACAACCACACGGCTAAAAACATTGAGAATCCCATCATCGTTAATAACCCAACTTGAAGGTGAACTCCCAGATTTAAGACTTTCCTTCATGTCCAAACATTATATATCCTCACACTTACACTCCTTGACTCAACTCAAAAGAATAGACTCAACTACTACAGATGCAAGATTCATCTTCTCATGCCCAACCTTCTCCTCTAGGTGAATCTCAATAAACAAACCCATCATTCTCCACTCGGAGTTGGATTCCTAAACCACTTGATTCTGAGTCTTCCCCGCTCATTGAAATAGCAAACTTATTCCTTTTTCCTAGTGTATAAACTTACTCAAAGTCAAAGAACTATAGGTACTTGACCCACCATTATTGCAGAATTTTCAAATCTCACTAAGAGAAGATGTACTTAAGACATTTATGATCAATATATATGATGAACCGCTCTCTCAAAAAGTAATTCCTCCAACACTTTAAGTCATAAACCATAGCATCCAACTCAAGATCATGATTAGGTTAATTTCTTTCATGAGGCCTCAAGTATCTTGACCCATGTTCTACAACTCTGTCATCCAATATAAACACTGCCCTA
Organism: Viscum album; assembly: GCA_963277665.1. Taxonomy (NCBI): domain Eukaryota; kingdom Viridiplantae; phylum Streptophyta; class Magnoliopsida; order Santalales; family Viscaceae; genus Viscum; species Viscum album. The sequence goes on along the minus strand of OY728145.1, from coordinate 1,443,906,203 downwards.
TTTCCAACATCAAACACATCAAATAATAAGGTTTTTCTATTAACTTTTTTGGGTAATATCAGTATTAGTGAGGTAGTAAACCACTTTTTAAACTCTTTAAAATAATTCTCACATGCTTCCGACCACTCAAACATAACTTCCTTACAAGTTAAGCCTGAGAGTGGCACTTCCAAATGGGAGAAATCCCTAATGAACCTTTAATAATAACTGACCAATCCCAAAAAACTATGAACATCATAAGAATTTTTTGGCTTCTCCTAAGAGACCATATCCTAAACTTTCTCTGGATCCACTGACACACCTAACTTCGAACTAATGTGGCCCAAGAAATGCACTTTACCAATCTAGAACTGATATTTTTATAGCTTTCCATAAATCTTGTTCTCTCTTAGTGTACTCAGGATGATGTCAAGGTGTTTATAATGATCATCATGAGTTTTAGAGTACACCAATATATCATCAATGAATGCGGTAATGAATTATTCTAGGTGTGGGTGAAATATTTGGTTCGTTAAAGTTATTAACACAACCGTAGTGATGGTCAAACCGAATCGCATCACTATAAACTCACACAATCTTTACCTACTCTGAAAAGATATCTCTAGAATGTCATAAGGTATCACACTCAACTGAAGGTATCCCGATATCAAATCGATCTTAGAAAACATCAAAGTACCCCTCAATTGGTCAAATAGGTCATAGATTCTAGGAATTGGGTATCAATTCTTAACCATAATATGATTCAACTTTATATAGTCAACACATAACCACAATGATCTATTTTACTTATTGGAAAATAACACGGTAGATTATGAAGGGGAAGTACTATAATGGATGAACCCCTTTTTCTCCAACACTTCTAGCTCAACCTTAGGTTCATAGAGTTCTGTCGGCTCTATTAGATATGAAGAAATGGAAACTGGTTCTGCCCCTGGGAAAAACATGATCATAAACTCAATATATCTCTCAGGTGGTAGCCATGATAAAACTTTAGAAAACATGTCCTAAAATTGATCCATAGTGGTAGGTAAGACTGGTTTATCCTTTCCTCCTTCATCTAGCACAAGATACGCCACTTAGATCATGAGTTCTCCCAACATTAGAAAAATTGGACCTGCATGGTCTGCTCGAACATCCCACTCACCACAAAGGACATAAGTGTATCCATCGAGATATGTGAACATTACCTAATATCAATAATGTTAGATATGGTATTGATACAACACCATCCATCCCATACCCATAATCAGGTCAAAACCTAGCATCTCAAGGAAAAACAGATTCCATAGGAAAATATATACACAACGTCCAAGGCACAACCCTTACATTGTCTAATATCCTCAACTCACAACCCCAAAAAAGTATCAATTGACATAACCCTACATGCATATTCCACGGTTAGGCCCAACATAACTACGAACTATGTGAAAATAAAATAATACATAGCACTTGTGTCAAATAAAGCACTAGAAAATGTGGTAGTTATATGAATCATACCTTGAATAGTATATGGTCCAACTTCACCACCTCCAGGTGTAGAATAAACTATGTGGAGATGACCTAATCCTCTACCCTGGGATCCAGCCTGAGTACCCTACACTAAACTGCCTTGCGGGTATAGATGATCTTACCTCAGAGTTACACATCCACCACCCCTGTCAGTATGACTTATGGATCTCCAACTGCCTACTTGATACAGGGTGACCAACCCCCTGCTCGCACACGAAATCTACCTATGACCTCCATTTATTCCCACCTACCGAGGGTTCTTATAGAACCTCTATATGTGCCCCAACCGTCCACAGGACCAGCACTCGATTGGTGTTTCGGGAAACTGACCCTCGCATGTGTCCCATCCAACCACATTGGAAACATAACACCAAATCACTACACTAAGAGATTGAACCTATCTTATAATTACCCTGAACACTTTCACCCTATTGAAAATTCCCAAAATGATGCTTCTTGACCTCGAAATATGTGTCACTTATCTGCCCGGCTGGCACCACAAGTTCACCTCTTAAATCTCCCTTTAGGTTCCCTTCTGAGATAAGGACCTAGTCCACTACCTCTATAAACCTCTTCAGACAAAAGATATTCCCCTAGGACCTAATCTCATGCCTAATCCCATCCTAGAATTGTTTTGCCATAATCTCCACATCTTTTTCCAATGTTGGATTGAAGCGGCGTAAATTAGTGAGACAACTAGAATAATCCCTCACTAATGAAACCCTTTTGGTAAAAATCATAAAATATGTATCCTTATCCTGCCTCAAGGTATTTGGGTAGTAGTATTCTAGAAACTTTTCCTAAAAATCCTTCCATACCATTCCTCCAGCCTTCTCTTTTCGAACCATAATGAACCGCCTACGCTTTTCCAGTCCCCGCAACATATAGGCCACCAGCTTGACTCACTTTTCGGATGGAGTCTCTAGATGACCAAGAATAGTCTAGATTGAATCTATCCATAACTCAACTGCCTCTATCCCATCTTCTCAAGCAATGTTCAGAGGGTTTTATAGATTAAACTCCCTAGTCAGCTCAAACATACTTAGTGAAACCCTCCCTAGGTCTTATTACATCATCTACATAAAATGAGAAAAGTTATCATGGAACTTATCTTCCTTGTTATCTTAAACCAATGTTTCTTTTTGTTTCACTACTGGGGGAGAATTTTCAGCAATTTCCACTTCTGTTTAAACTGGAACACATTTTCATGGTGTCATTTCTCTACAATTCCTAACATGAGACTTAGAACACAAACCATAAAGCTTTCAAAAAATATAAAGGAAGTCTCAACACTATCCACAAACAATATTTTTTTAATACTCAATTGAAATAGGCCCTATCATACCCAAAACACTACCCTCGACCATGCCATCTAAGGGAAATGGTTATATAGGGTAACTGACACACACAGTCACAAGCCTTACCTTCTACACCATTTCAAAACTATTCCCATATCACAACTTACTTCAAAAAAAATTTAATTCACATACGACCTCTAATTAAGCACAATTATATAATCATTATATAACATTTTAATTCCCTTTTTACCCATTTTTATCATTTCATTAGACACCATTTTCATCAGTTTCAAGAAAATAAAATTCACCCTACCCTTTATGTCCCATACACCCATCTCGAGTGTGTGCCTACCATAATTAATGTCACTTGTTTAATTTGGTTCCAAGATTTATACATGAATGCACAACCTCATTCCATTTTGGCCATGAGAAAAATTTCATAAAACTATCACATCACACAACAAGTGCATCACTCGATGGTGAAATATCATCAAATGTAACAACACACAATAAGAACAAAAATTCCTACCCTAGGTGACATGGGTTTTCCCTTTTACATAGGTTAGCTACTCCCAAGAAAAAGATCATTACCAAGGCCTAGACCCTTCCTCACCTCCTGTCTACAATCCCCAAATAGTAAGTCATTGAAAATACCTCTTCTGATACAACTTTGTAATGCCCCTGGCTTGGGAGCCACTAAAACGGTGCCCCATACCGAGGAAATCACATGACTTCAAGCATTCCTCCTCGTACTTAGGAGGTTGTTGACTAGTAGTGATCATCTAAAAGTAACATGGGGATACTATACCCTCTCTACCAGAGTAACCCACAATATAAAATAAATATAATAGAGGTAACAATATAGAATATCCACTTCCAAAACTAGGTATAAACCACAACCTATAGTAAATATTTCATTTTATGCGACAATTCCTAGTGAACAAAACCCAAAATAAAGAAAAATAGCAGAATCCCCAAAATGGTCCTGAATCCAAGCCTAAAACATCATCCACACACATCCTAAATCCAACACAATTACCAAGAACAAGACTTTTCTATTTTTCCTTACCTACAAGCATGAAATCTACTTGGGTACCCAACGTCAGCTAGAGAATGTGTGAGTAAAACTCAGTAGGCCACCACCAATAGTGCCTATAAAATATTCAGTATAGACAGATAATGCATGCGAGTATTAAATAAATGAAAAACAATAAAAGAAAATTTGAGGGCTACTAGTTAACAGTATTTACTTAAATATTACTAACCATAGTGCCAAATTTATTATGTGCATCTTCATCATTACTTATTTCATCATCAATGTGTAATCCATGGGTTAGGCATTTACATCAATCATACAAGGCTTATGGAATTTATCCATTTTTTTATAAGGGAATACGTCAAGTATCTATCTTACTAGGTATAATACATCACAACATTACATTGTCATCACCTCAAATCCTTAGTCTAGGTGGAGTGAAACTGTTAGGGGAATAGAGATCCATCCCCTTCCCTAACCCATGCATTCTAGGTTGAGTTAAATCATCAGTCCAACTAAAACTGTGGGAGAAGACTCAGTCCTTTATCCCACACCCAATTCCATGTGCACGTACTTATTCATTCATTCTCCATACACAAAACATATCACAACCAAACACAACAAATACATATAACAATTCCCATTTGTATTCCCATATCTCTAAGCATATACAATAATTCCCTTATATAAACCCATTTTACATACCATTACCAATTAAATATATTCACCATTTCATATGTACTAACTCTCGTAATCATTTCTGATATAATTCATAAGCCACAAGTCACAATCTCAATTAACCTAATTAACCCACATTTGTGCCATGCCAAACAACCCATTCTTCCATTACCAAATCTAGAAACAATACCAATATTCCATTTACAATTCCATAAAACATATCAACACTGAACATGCACAAATCTACAATGAAACAATGGGATATATCTTGTAGACTTCCTACCTCAAATCCATTGACAAACACACTCTTAATTATATACTTAGATCATGATTTAACCTCCCTTTGAATCCTCAACCTAGATCTCACCAAAAAAGGGGGTTTAGATCTTACAATAAAGATAATAGAAATATACAAACCCTAAACCCAAAAGAGAAGCACGAGAGGTATTAGACTTACCCATAGCTTTGATCTGTAACCAAAGTTTCTCAAAAGGGCTTAGGATCGAAGGATAATCACCTCATGGAAGATTGGGTTTCTAGGGTTCACCCTTAGGGTTGTAGTAGGTGAAATGGGTGAGAATCCCGAGTTAGACCATTAAAACACAAGGTGGATATTTTGTAATTTTTCCCAACATTACTGGGCTGTATGGTTTACCCGCACGATTTTTCAAACCATGTGAAAACCATGTGTGAGCCACTATCCAAGGGAATTTGGGCCACATGGTTACCTAGGAAGCTCTGAATGGTTTACAAACTTAGTGTCAACCGTGTGACATACCACTATCCAAAATTTATCCCACCTCACATGGTTTACTTAATCGTGCGCCAGCCGTGCGCCAATCATACACCTAGCACAGTTTGACCTAGTTTTCCATTCTTTCATGTCTAGAACCCCCAAAATACCACTATGGACCTTCACACACCCAGGAAACATTTCTTTAACCCAAAACAATATATTGAAATCAAAATTTATATAAATACATACCTCCACAAATTCTAGTTTCTTAGAGGTAAATACTCAATATTTTATATAGCAGAAATAATATTAATGAACATAATTGAATACATCACTAAAATTGCTCATTTTCTTATATTCACTCATTACATAACCAAAGAAGAGGAATATATCTCGGAATTTTGAAATAGGTTGAATGGTTCTTGTGTAAAACCAAGTGATATTGTTCACATTTTCAACCTTCTCTAAATTAGAAAAGAAATAAATTTTAATTAAGATAAGATCTAAATGTGGTTTAAGATATTATGACTCATTACCTACCTAAATTATAAGTAATAGTTCTTTTAGTTGTCATAAGTGACATCAAAAAGATTTAAGCAGTGGTGTACATTTCCAGGGGAATTAGGGTGGTAGTGTACTTTATTCTCATATCTTGGGAAGATCTATAATATGTTATTATTAGTATATAAATCAATATCATACTAAATCAAAATATATATTTAAAGTGAATAAATTCTAATTATGTGATCAATTTTGTCCCATCCATAGAATTTTTTGGAGAAATTTATTGGAATGTCAGGTAGAATCTCATTCTAACTCATACATCATAGATTTAGTCTAGTGGGTAGTGGATTGGGGGGTAGCTAACCCATAATAAGGACACCTATATGAGGAGCCCAATATGGTGGTCATAACTATCAAATATCTATACATTCATTTGATAAGTTTTTTTCCTCTGGGATAGCTTAAGGTTTTATGAAGGATATATACAGCAGAATAATCTTCCTCTTATGTTGGAGAAGGTATTTATCCATTTAGATATATTATTTTAGTATAATATACATTATCTTCTTTCATATTTTACATAGAATCTTCGATATCTATTATCTGTGATAAATTAACATTTCTTCTATAATTAAATTTAGAATCATCCTCTAAACTTATGAGACTAAAAACACAACTGGTAAATAGGGTTTAATAGACTAAGAGGTGTTTATATTTTTCATTGGTGGTGGATACTTATGAACATATCAGGGATATGGTTATTCTTACGAAGAAATATTGATATATTATTATGGGAATGGGTTTGATAATCCAATTTCAAACCCAAATCAATTGCTATCAAAGGAGGGTATCTTTATCATCTTAGGATATCAATCAGTATACACTCATTAAATAATAAGAATCTTAGGAAGTTCAATTAGGGACATATAATTTTAAAGAAGGAGATTTTATTAATATAACAACCCTACTCTTTATTTCGCATTAATACATGATTTATTGCATAATATTACACTTAATAAAACCTGGGAGATCAAGAAGTCTAGTGTCTTTAGGAATTAGGTACATTACATAATCAACTTAAAATAGTAAATACATTATCTCAATTAAAAACATACTTGACATCCTCATATTATTCAAATGTACTTAAAACATCTTGGGGTTTCTTGGGGAAATAACTAAGAAAGTTGTGAGCTATAAATCCCAGTGAGGGAATTAATTTAGACATAAAATGAATAATATAATACATGTTAGACAATAGTAATATCGATGGGGTATAAAAGGAACATGAATAATAAGGCAAGATATATCATTATAATCATAAAGGAAACATGGGAAATGTGCAACAACATAAAACAGTCCATCATAAACATAGGTCAAGGGTAACCTTCTAATACATCATGGTGGAAAAATTTCCATAAAACAATCAAGTTCAATCCTGGTCCCAACATGATTTATCATTATACTAAACATTACCCAATGATTTTGAGTGCTATATAATTTTGGGACCAACAATCATATTCATTTCATTCTTATGATTAAGTGTTCCACATAGATCATACAACATGGATTCATTCATCATCATAAATTATTTCACGATCAAGGAGTGTGGTATAAATAAAGATAATTCCCTTATAAATAATTATATGTGCATAAAGTTGAATATCCTTGATAGGAAATGGGTATGGTATTCACAACACAATTGGTTTGGAAAAGAAAATTGGGGTGATATTTTGGTATCATTACAACGTCACTTAAAGATTCATAAAAATTGGTTGATGGGAGAGAAAGGGGTCTCTCATAATATATACATAAAATGGGAAGTAATAGAGACATGGAAAAATATATTCAAACTTTAGAAATTGTAAATATAAGGCATAAGGTAAGGAAGAAGTGTAAACAAATAAAAGAATCCTAAATATATTTCAGCATGATAATGGGTGTACATAAAGGATTCATGGGAGGATTAATGAGATTTAAAGGGGGATATAATAATTTATAAATTAAATGGAAATTAAGTGTAATATATAAGAACAAATCCCAACATAAGAAAATGTAATTTAAGATACATAACATAAAGGAAGTGCTTGAATGGAAATGAGAAGAGAGAAATGCCTTCTGTAGAATTTCAGAAGGTATCACCCTCAACTGATGGTATCCCGATATCAAATCAATCCTAGAGAACATCAAAGTAAACCTCAACTTGTCAAATAGGTCATTGGTTCTAGGAAGTGGGTATCAGTTCTTAACCTTCATCTGATTCAACATTTTATATTCAACACATAACCCTAACGATCCATTTTACTTCTTGGAAAATAGAATAGGAGATTCTGAAGGTGAAGTACTATGATGGATGAACCACTTTTTCTCTAACTCTTATAACTCAAACTTAAGTTTCTAGAGTTCTGTCGGCCTTATTTGATATGGAGGAATGGAAATCGGTTCTTCCCCCAGAAAAAACTCGATTGTAAACTCAACATCTCTCTCGGGTGGTATCCATAATAAGTATTTATGAAACACATATTAAAATTGATCAACAATGGTATGGAAGACTAGTTTCTCCCTTCCTCCTTCATCTAGCACAAGATAAGCCACTTGGATCGTGAGTTCTCCCAAATGCTGAAAAATCGGCCCTGCACGGCCTGCTCGAACATCCCACTCACCACGAAGGACATAAGTGTCTCTATAGAGAGATGTGAACATTACTTGATGTCGGTAATAGTAGATATGGGCTTGATACAACACCATCCATCTCATATCCAAACTCAGGTCAAAACCTAACATCTCAAGGAAAAATAGATTCCATAGGAAATGATATAAACAACATCCAAGGAACAACCCTTACATTGTCTAATATCCTCAACTCACACCCCCAATGGAGTATCAATTGACATAAACCCACATATACATTCTATGGTTAGTCCCAAAAAAACAAACTATGTAAAAATAAAAGAATACATAGCACTTGTGTCAAATAAATCACTAGAAAAAATGGAAGCTATAATAATTGTACCTTGAATGGTAGAGGGCCTAGCATAACCACCTCTAGGTGTAGACTGAACTATGTGAAGATGACCTACCCCTCTACCATGGGATCCATGCTGAGTACCCTGCACTACACTGCCTTACTAGTATAGATGATCTCACCCCAGAGCTACACATCCACCACCCCTACCTGTATCACCTATGGAGATCCAACTACCTACTTGATACGGGGTGACTGAACCCCTGCCCGCACTCGGCATCTACCTTTAACTTTCATTCATTCCTAGCTACCGAGGGTTCTTATAGAACCTCTGTATATTCCCCAACCTTCTACATGACCATCACTCAATTGGTGTTCAGGGAAATTGACCCTCGCATGATCCCCATCTTGCCACACTGGTAACAGAACACCAATTCACCACACTGAGATATTGACCCTATCTTATTACTAGCCTACACACTTTCACTATATTGAAAATTTACAAAATGATGCTTCCTACCATCGAAATATGTACCTCATATCCACCCGGCTAGCACCACAAGTTCACCTCCTAAATCTACCTATAAGTTCCCTTCTGAAGTAAGGACCTGGTCCACTACCTCTACAAACCTCTTCAAATATAATATATTCACCTGGGACCTAATCTCATGTATAATCCCATTCTAGAGTTGTTTTTCCATAGTCACCACATTTTCTTCCAATGTTGGAGTGATGCGGTGTAAATCCATGAAACGGCTATAATAATTCATCATTGACACAACCCTTTGGGTCAAACTCATAAACTATGTAGCCCTCTCCTGCCTCAAGGTATTTGGGAAGTATTATTCTAGAAACTTTTTCTTAAAATACTTCCATACCATTCCTCCAGTCTTCTCTGTTTTAACCATAATGACCCACCTATGCTTTTCATGTCCTCGCAACATATAGGACACTATCTTGAATTGCTTCTCGGAAGGAGTCTCCAGATTATCAAGAATTTTCTTGATAGAATCTATCCATAACTCAACTGCCTCTAGCCCACCCACTCCTATAATTTTCGAAGGGTGTTATAGATGAAACTTTCTATTCACCTCAAACACACTCAGTGAAACCCACCCTAGGTCCTATTCCATCATCTATATAAAACGAGAAACATTCTCATGGAACTGATATTCCCTATTATTTTAAAACACTAGGTCTTATTGTTTCACTACTGGGGTAGCATTTTCGGAAATTTCCTCTTGTCTCCCAACTAGCACACATCTTCGTGGTGGAATTTCTATACAATGCCAAACACGAGATTTAGAACACAAACCATAAATATTAAAAAAATATAAAGGAAGGATCACCACTATCCATAAATAAAGAATATTGTATACTCTATTCAAATGGTCCCTATAATACCCAGAACACTACCATCAACCATGCCTACTGGGGGAAATGGATACATAGGGTAATTGGCTTACATGGTTACAATCCTTACCTTCTACACCATTTCAAAACTATTACCATATCACAAATTACTTCAACAAAATTTTAATTAACATACAACCTCTAATTAAGCACAGTTATCTAATCATTATTTATCATTTCACTTCCATTTTTACCCATTTTTATCATTTCATTAGACACCATTTTCATCAGTTTCAAGAAAATCAAATGCACCCTACCCTTTATATCCCACACACCCATCCTGTGTGTGTGCCTACCATAATTCATGTCACTTGTATCATTAAATTCCTAGATTTATGCATGAATTAACAACCTCGTTCCATTCTAACCATGAGAAAAATTTCATAAAACTATCACATCACACAACAAGTGCATCACTTAATGGTGAAATATCATCAAATGTAACAACACACAACAAGAAAAAAAATGTGCACCCTCGGTGACATGGGTTTTCCCTCGTATATAAGTTAGCTACTCCCAAGAACAAGATCATTACCAAGGCCCCACACCTTCCTAACCTCATTTCTACTATCCCCAAATAGTAATTCATAGAAAATACCTCTTCCGATACAACATTTTAATGTCCCTAGACCGAGATCCACTAAACTGGTGCCCCATGTCGGGTAAATCACATGACTTCAAGCATGCCTACTCGTACACCAGAGGTTGATGACTAGCAACGAGCATCTAAAAGTCACATGGGGAGACTATACCCTCTCTACCAGAGTAATCCAAAATATAAAATAAATATAATAAAGGGAAAATATAGAATAGAAAGTTACAAAACTAGGTATAAACCACAACCAATAGTAAATATTTAATGTCATGATACAATCCCAAATTAACAAAACCCAAAATAAAGAAAAACAGTAGAATCCCCAAAATAGTCCTGACTCCAAGCCCAAAACCTCATCCATGCACATCCCAAATCTGACACAATTACCAAGAACAATACTTTTCTATTTTTCCTTACCTACAAGCAGGAAATATTTTTGGGTACCCAACATCAGCTAGAGAAGGGTGTGAGTACAACTCAATAGGACACCACCAACAGTGTCTACAAAATATTTATTCTAGACAGATAATGCATGTGAGTATTAAATAAATGAAAATAAAATAAAAGACAATTTGAGGGATACTAGTTAATATTATTTACTTAACCATTAATAACCATAGTGCCAAATTTATTATGTGCATATTCTTCATTACATAGTTCATCATCAATGTGTAATCCATGGGTTAGACATTTTCATCAGTCACACATGGTTTAGGGAATTTTTTCTTCTTGATAATGCAATAAGTCAAGTCTTTATCTTACTAGGGACAATACATCACAAAATTACAATATCCTCACCTCAAATCCCCAGTCCATGTGGAATGCAACCATTAGGGGAATAGAGCTTCATCCCCTTCTTTAACCCATGCAATTTGGGTGGAGTGAAATCATCAATCCAACTGAAACTGTGGGAGAAGCCTCCGTCTTTTATCCCACACCCAATTCCATGTGCACATGCTTATTCATCCATTAACCATACACAAAACATATAACAACTAAATACAACCAATAAATATAATAAACATAATCAATAATAATCAACCTAGGGATTAATATTATTCCATAACCCATTAACGCAGTTTCCATTTACATTACTATCCCATTTAGTCCAATTCCAATTCTTAATCCCATATCTCTAAGCATATACAATAATTCCCTTATATAAACCCATTTTACATACCATTACCAATTAAATATATTCACCATTTCGTATTCACTAGCTCTCGTAATCATTTATAATATAATTCATAAGCCACAAGTTACAATATCAACTAACCCAATTAACCCACATTTGTGCCATGCCAAACCACCCCTTATTCCATTAACAAATATAGAAACACTACCAATATTCCATTTACACTTCCATAAAACATATCAACACACTCAACAAGGTCTCTACATTATCACATAATGACCTTGCACTTATTTAAATATTTTTTATGCCCAAAAATGTCAGCGCACCCCATGGGTGGCCCTAAATCATTCAAATCATCCTTTCTGCATACCATGGGAACCATGAGGGTTTCTATTCATCATTTAGATACCCATTTTACCATACCTCAGCAAATTCATCAAGAGAAAAACATGAGGTAACCAAAAATAAAACCAAACATGCACAAATCTATAATGAAGCAATTGGATATATCTTAAAGACTGCCTACCTCAAATCCATTAACAAACACACTCTTAATTGTAGCCTTAGATCATGATTCAGCTTCCCTTTGAATCCTCAACTTAGATATCACCAAAAATGGGGGTTTTATAGTTTCTAATGGAGATAAGAGAAAGATACAAACCCTAAACCCAAAAGAGAAGCAAGATAGGTATTAGACTTACCCATAGCTTTGATCTGCAACCAAAGGTTATTAAAAAGGCTTATGATCAAAGTAGAATGACCTATTGGAAGATTGGTTCACTAGGATTCATCCCTAGGGTTGCAGGAAGTGAAATGGAGGATAATCTTGAGTTAGAACATAAAAACCAATGGTGGAAATTTTTTAATTTTTTCCCAAATTTACTAGGATGCATGGTTTACCTGCACGGTTTTCTAAACCATGTCAAAACCATGTATGATCCACTATCCAAGAGAAGTTGAGTCAAATTGTTACCTAGGAAGATCTGAATGGTTTACAAACTTTGTGTCCAATGTGTGAGATGCCACTATCCAAAATTTCTCCCACCTCACACGATTTACTTAATCATGTGCCAGCCATGCGCCAACCATGTGCCTAGCACATTTTGGCCTAGTCTTCCTTCCATTAATGACCTAAACCCCCAAAACACCCCCAAGTCCCCTCATAGACCTGGGAAACATTTCCTTAACCAAAAATAAGAGATTGAAACCAAAATTTAAACAAAGACATACCTCCACAAAGTCCAATCTCATAGAGGTAAATACTCAATATTTTATACAGCAGAAATAGTATTAATGAGCATAATTGAATACATCTCTAAATTTACTGATTTACTTCTATTCACTAATTACTTAACCAAATAAGATGAATCTATCTAGTAATTTTGAAATAGGTTAAAATGTTCTTGTGTAAAACCAAGTGATATTGTTCAAATTTTCTACCTTCTCTGAAGTGGTAAAGAAATAAATTTTAGTTAAGATAAGTTCTAAAGGTAATTTTAGAGATTGTGTCTCATTACCTACCTAAAGTATAAGTAATAGTTATTATATTTTTCATAAGTGGCATCAAAAGGATTTAAGCAGTGATGTATATTTCCAGGGGAGTTAGGGTAGTAGTGTACTTTATTCTCATAACATGGGAGGAGTAATAATATGTTATTATTAGTATATATATATATATCAATTTCATACAAAATCAAAATATATTTTTAAAGTGAATAAATTCCAATTATGTGATCAATTTTGTCACATCCATATATTTTTTTGAAAAAATATATCAGAGTGTTAGGTAGAATCTCATTCCAACTCATACATCATATATTTAGTCTAGTGGGTAGTGTACTAGAGGTATCTAACCCATAATAAGGGCACCTATCTGAGGAGCCCAACATGGTGTTCATAGATATCAGATAGTTATACCTTAATTTCATAAGGTTTTTTTCTTTGGGGTAGATTAAGGGTTTAGGAAGGATATATACAGTAGAATAATCTTCCTCTGATGTTGGAGAGGGTCTTTCTCCGTTTAGATATATTTTTTAGTACACTATACTTTATCTTGTTCCATATTTGATATATAATCTTCAATATCTATTATCTATGATAAATTAACATTTCTTCTAGAATTAAAATTAGAAGAATCTTATTAACTTGTGAGCCTAAAAACTCAACCGGTAAAAAGAGTTTAGTAGACTAAGTGGTGTTTATATTTTTCATTGGTGGAGGATACTTATGAACATATCTGGGATCTGGTAATTCATACTAATAAATATTTTTATATTGTTATAAGAATGGGTTGGTTAACACAATTTCAAACCCCAATTGACTGCTATCAAAGGAGGGTATCTTTCTCATCTTAGTATATCAATCAGTATACAGTCATTAAATAATAATAATCTTAATTATTTCAATTAAGTCCAGATAATGTTAAAGAGTGAGATTTTAATAATATAACAACCCTACTATTTCTTTCACATTAATACATTATTTATTGCATAATATTACACTTAATACAACCTGGGAGATCAAGAAGTATAGTGTCTTTGGGAATTAGGTACATTACATAATCAACTTAAAATAGAAAATACAATATCTCTATTAAAAACATCCTTTACATCCTCATATTATTCGAACGTACTTAAAACTTCATGGGTTTGCCTGGGGAAATAACTAAGAAACGTGTGAGCTATAAATCCCAGTAAGGGAATTAATTTAGGCATAAAATGAATAATATAATACATGACAGACAATAGTAATATTAACTAGGTATAAAAGGAACATGAATAATAAGGCAACATATATCATGATAATCATAAAGGAAACATAATAAATGTGGAAACAACATAAAAAAGTCCATCATAAACATAGGTCAGGGATAACCTTCCAATACGTCATGGTGGAAAAGGTTTCATAAAGGAATCAGGTTCACTCCTTGTCTCAACTTGATGTATCATGATACTAAACATTACCCAATTCTTTTGAGTTCTATATAATTCTATGAGCAACCATCATATTCATTTCATTCTTATTCTTAAGTGTTCCATATGGATCATACAACATGGATTCATTCATCATCATAATTTATTTCGTGATCAAGGAGTGTGGTATAAATACATGTAATTCCCTAATAAAAAATTATATGTGCATAAAGTTGAACATCCTTGATTGGAAATGGGTATGGTATTCAAAACATAATTGGTTTGGCATGGAAAATTGGGGTGATATTTCAGTAGCATAACGATGTCACTTAAAGATTCATAAAAATTGGTTGATGGGAGAGAAAGGGGTCTCTCATCATATATACAAAAAATTAGAAGTAATAGGGACATGGAAAAATATATCCTAACATTAGAAATTGTAAATAGAAGGCATAAGGTAATGAATAAATATGAATAAAGAAGATAATCTTAAATATATTTCGGCATATTAACGGGTGTACATAAAGGATTCTTGGGAGGATTAATGAGAGTGAAAGGGGGTATAATAATTTATAAATTAAATGTAAAGTTAGGGTAATATATAAGAACAAATCCCAACATAAGAAAATGGAATTTAAGATACATAACAAAAAAAGTGCTTGAATGGAAATGAGAAGAGAGAAATACCTTATAGAATTTTGACAGAGTAACGGCTTAGGTAACTATAAAATTGAGATTGGATAAATGATATTTAATTCATGTAAAAATAATTAGATAGTAATATAATTTTTATAAATGAATGGAAATATAATCAATTGAAATTAAATGGACTAATTTCAAATGAGGTACTTGAATATAAATTAGAGGATATTAATCCCTTACATGAGTGTGTTACTCCAAAAGCTTGGGAGGGGATTCTTGAGATATTTGAGGTGCCTTTGGAGGACTCTAGATAGTGGGGGAAAGATTATCTATGTGATACAGGGAGCTTTATTTAAGATAAATGGGATATTAGGTGGGTTTATATAGGAAATAAGGGGTATTTCTTTACTATTTAGGTTTTGGACTCTATATAATAAAATAACCAAAACCACAAACCATCCCATGGTTTTTTCCCAAGTTTTCTACAAAAATGGGATTTTTTCCATTATTTTATAAGGAAAAGGTCTGAAAATATCAAAATAATTTTCTTCCTTATGTGAAGGTGATTCACACTCTTAAACAAATGATTTTAAAACCTTAAAATATTTAATGGTTTTGGAGGATTCATTAGGACTTTATAAAATTAATCAAATAAACACAAAATCACATTATTTTAAATTAAAAACATATATTTGGTCTTGTATTCCATTTATAGTATATATTATATCACTTTTGAGTCATTATGATGTCATAATACACACCATATATTTGTACGATATTTAATTTTTACTTGAAAATTCAATTGTCTAAAAAAATATAAAAAAATCACCATAGGAAAATTTAATGTTATGATTCCAAAAATAATTTTAATTTATCCAAATAATTTCCTAAATATGTGAATTTTAACTTTTAAATTAATAGTCGAAATTTATTGATAAATGTTATATTTTTTTGATAATAATGGTTTTTGAACACTTAAAAAAATTACATTTGACTTCATAAAAATTATATGATCATTTATACTTCATAAAAATTATTTAATTATAATATTTATTAAAATATTATTTTATAAATAATCCATTAATTCATTAAAATAAAATTATTAATTGAAATTATATATTAATTAAAAATATAATTTGTGCATTATCGTATCAAAATATATTTTTATCAAACTGATTAATTAATCATTTAAAATGTAAAAAATAAAGAATCAATATAATCACAATTTTAATGAAAATTAAATATAAATATTCATAATATCCATTTTACTTTGTTTTTATTCTTTGTTAAATTATTTTTACCCTTAACTAACCAATTTTTTTTTTACCATGTTAATTAATATTTACTACACTTACTATTCATATTGTTCAAATATAAATTTGGCCTTATTACCTAATTTAAATTATGATGTTTCCAAATATGGAATACAATTTATAAAAATCAATTCATTGAGGTGGAATAATTTAATTTAACATAAAACCCACAAGCATGATGCAAAGTGGTATTTTGAAAAATACATTTGTTAAGGGAAAGATTATTTCAGTTCAACTATATAACTATTAATGTTAATTATATGAATTTCAATTCATAAATATTGATATAAAATATTAAAATTTAATTGAATTAATTTTCTATTGTGGTTTATTTTAATTAATTATAAATGAGAAACATTCTGAATTTTAAAATAGTTTTTAGAAAAATTATTTTTAAATCCAAGAAATAAACATTGATTAAAATCCTGTATAAAGATGAATTAAATGTAGTTAATTTAATTAGATATAAGTAAAGGATAATTATTTCAAATTTAAATTAAATTAAAATAATATTTTGAATTTTAAATAAAATAATTTATCAATATAAATGAAAATCTTAATTAAAAATGGTATTATTTACTATTCACTGAAAAATCTATATTTTCCAAAAAATACCAATATTTCACCATAAGTTAATTTTAATATGATTATATCAAGAGTAGAGTTTATTTTATCAAATAAATTTTCTAAATGTTCTAGAAAAAAAGATAATATTTTTTATAAAAATAAAAAACACATTTTTTTGAAGAAAACATATTTTGAACAACAAATAGAAATTATGAAATATTTATTGATTATTTACTAATAATTTATCAATATGTTTAGAACATATATATTTTATAATTATTTTAATCCTACTCATATCCACAAATTTAATATAATGTTTAAAATATTCATATTTAAATAGTCATTGTTTTCTTATGTTTGGTGTTGCATATCGCATATGCTATCAAACATAGTCTGATATTTTTAAAAATCAGGGCATTATATTATTACCCTATTTAATAAATTGTGTCTTCACAATTTAAACTTTAACCCAGTTCTTCCAATTTCAATCCATTTAATATAATAAAGTTAAAATTATGGATGGGTACATTTAAACTATTAAACACATAAAGGGGGAATCCAGTGACATTAAATGGAAAACTTATAAATTACATGTATTTACTTTACTTTTGAATTTATAGGCTTCAATCTATGTTATCCATGATCTATTTATTAAAATAAATTATTATGGGTATTTTTTGTTCCCTTTGTAATGGTTCATAATTAGCTTGTGAATTAAACATAGCATATCCCTCGGGAGTGTAACACCAAGTGTACATTAAGGCTCATTTTAATATACTAGGTTACACTGAGTCAGGGCCAACACACCTTGTCAGGTTTGTTACCCCTAGGTACATATCTTCCAGAACCACATTCACTTATAGTATTCATATAGGGATTTATTTTTTTAATTAACCAATTACACTTTACTTACCAAAATTTAGGTATGTTTTCTTATACATAGTCTTATTCCTAAGGCTTTCACTGGAGTTTCTAATCTTAATCCCAAAAATAACAAAACGTTTCATCCAATACCAACTATAACAACCCAAATCTTTGTTTCACATTAATAAATGATTTATTATATAAGATTAAACTTAATACAACACAAAATATCAAGAATTGTAGTGTATTTAAGAACTACATACATTACATAATCAACCTAAAATAGTAAATACATCATCTTTATTGAAAACTTCTTCAACAAGATCATATTATTCCAATGTACTTAAAACTACATGGGATGTCCTTTAGAAATAAATAAGAAAGGGGTGAGATATAAATCCTAGTAATGGAATAAAAAATGAATAACATGAATAATATAATACATGTTAGAAGATAGGCATATCAATGGGTCATAAAAGGAACATGAATAATAATGCATGATATAGCATGATAAACATAAAGGCAACATGGTAGATGTGGAAACAACATAAAACATTGCATCATAAATATATGTCAAGGCTAACCCTACAAGAAATCATGGTGGAAAAATTCCCATAAATGAATTAGGTTCACTCCCTATACCATCATGACATATCATGATTCTAAACATTACCCAATGCATTGGAGTGATATATAATTCTAGGAGCACCTCTTACATTCACTCCATTCTCATGCTTATGTGTGCCACATAGATTATACAACATGGATTCATTCATCAACATAATTTATTCCATGATAAAAGAGTGTGGAATACAAACATTTAAATCCCCAATAAAAAATTATATGTTCATAAAGTTTAACACCCTTGATTGTTAATGGGTACGGTATTCACTACACAATTGGTTTGGCATTGAAAATCGAGGTGCTATTTCAGTAGCGTAATGATGTCACGTAAAGATTCATAAAAAAGGGTAGATTAGAGAAAAAGGGGTATCTAATCACATCAATATATAATTTTAGTTAATAGGTACATGTAAAAACATATTCCAATAGTAGAAATTGGAAATATAAGGGATAAGGTAATGAAGAAATATGAATAACGAAAAGAATCCGAACTATATTTTAGTATGATAATGAGTGTACAAAAAGGATCATGAGAGGATTAACGAGAGTGAAATGGGGATCTCATAATTTATAAATTAAATTTAATATATTAGTAATATGGAAGAACATATCCCAATATAAGAAAATTTAATTTAAGATACATAACATAAATTAATTGCTTGAACGAAAATGAGAAGATGGAAATCCCTTACGAAATTTCGGCATAGTAACAACTTAGGTAATGGTAAAATTGAGAGAGGATAAATGATATATTATTCAAGTAACAAAAATTTTAAAGTAATATAATGTTTATAAATGAATTAAAATGTAATCATTTTAAATTAAAAGGACTAATTTCAAATGAGGTGCTTCAATTGAAATGAGAAAAAATGAATCACTTCCTTGAGTGTGTGTCTCTAAAAGATTTGTAGGGGATTCTTGAGATCTTTGAATAACCTTTGGAGGATTATATATAGTGTAGGTAAGATTATGGAAGTTCTCTAAAGAGTTTTAGTGAATATTAATGGGATATTTGGTGGGTTTATATCAAAAATGAGGAGGATTTCTTTATTATTTAGGTTTTGGACTCTACATAAAAAAATAACTGAAACAAAAAACCATCCCATGGTTTTTACCATGGTTTCTATAAAATTTGATTGGTTATAATTATTTTATAATTAAAAGTTGAGAAATTAATAAAATAATTCCCTTGATTATTTGGATGTGAGTCACACTCTTACAGAAATGATTTTAAAGCCTTAAAATATATTAGTGGTTTTGGAGGATACATTAATTCTTTATAAAATTAATCAAATCAACATAACAATACATTATATTAAAGGAAAACATATATTTTTCAGGGATACAATTTATGGTATTTATTAAATCACTTTTGAGTCATTATTATTTCATAATACACGTTGTATATTTATACAATATTTAATTTTTACTCAAAAATTAGTCTATCTCAAAAACTTATTAAAAATTCACCATAAGATAACTTTGATGTTATGATTCCAAAAATAATATTAATTTTATCTAAATAATTTCATAAATATTTTAATTTTAAATTTCAAATTAATAATCAAAATTTATTGAGAAATGGTGGGTTTTTTGACAATAACAATTTTTTAACACTTCTAAAAATTACATTTGAATTCATAAAAATTATATAATAATTTATTTTTAATAAAAATTATTTAATAATAATATTTTGTTAAAATATTATTTATATCAATAATCCATTAATTCTAAAAAATAAATGTCTTAATTGAAATTTCATATTACTTAAAAGTATAATTTGTGCTTTACTATATCAAAATAAATTTTTTATCAAACTCATTACATAATCATTTATAATGTAAAAAAATAACAAATAAATATAATAGTCATTTTAATGAAAATTAAATATAAATATTCATACTATTAGGGTTAATTTTTTTCTAGTCTTGGTTAAATTATTTTTACCCTTAATTAACCAATTTTCCTTTTACTGTGGTAATTAATATTACTACAGTTACTATTCATATCATTCAAAAATTATGTTGACCTTATTAACTAATTTTAATTATGATGATTCAAAATATGGAGTCAAATTTCTAAATACCAATTCACATAGGTGGAATAATTTAATTTAATATAAAACCCACAAGCATGATGGAAATTGGTCTTCTAAAAAATAATTTGATAAGGAAAATATTATTTTTGTTCAAATATATAACTATTAATGTTTATTGTATGAATTTTAATTCATAAATATTGATATAAAATATAATCATTTCATTAAAATAATTTTTTATTAGGTGTTATTTTAATTAATTATAAATGAGAAACAATATGCATTTTAAAATAGTTTTCAAATAAATGTTTTTTAAATCCAAGAAATAAACATTGATTAAAATCAAATATAAAAATGAATTAAATGTAGTTAATTTAATTAAATATAAGTCAAAAATAATTATTTTACCCTAAAATAAAATTAAAATAATATTTTTTCTTTTAAATAAATTAATTTATCAATATAAATGATAATTTTAATTAAAACACTGTTATTAACTATCCATTGAAAAATCTATATTTTCTGAAAAATACCATTCTTTCCCCCTAAGTTTATTTTGATATGACGATATAAATAATGGATTTTATTTTATTAACCAAATTTTATAAATATTCTACAAAATTATTATAATATTTTTTTATAAAAATAAATAAAAATTATTTTTTAAAGAAAACATATTTTGAAGAATAAAGAGGCATTAACAAAAATTGATTGATTATTTACTAGAATTTATCAATATATTTAGGATATATATATATATATGTATATTTCATGAAGTTGTTAATCCTACTCATATCCACAAATTTAATAAAATGGTTTAAATAATCATATTTAAATACTCATTGTTTGTTTGGGTTTAGTTTAGCATATCACATATGTTATCAAATATAATATTATATTTTAAAAACTTAGGGCTTTACATTCTTCCCCCTTTTAATAAATTATGTCCTCTTGATTTAAACTTTAACTCATTTCCTACAATGGAAACTCATTTACTAGAATAAAGGAAAAATTAAGGATGAGTACATTTAAACTATTAATCACATAAAGGGGGAATCCAATGACATTAAAGGGATAAATTATACATTAAATTTATTTACTTTACTTATGAATTTACAGGATTTAATCTATGTTATCCACGATCTATTTCATAACATATATTCTAATGGGAATTTTTTTGTTCCCTTGGTAATGGTTAATAATGAGCTTGTGAATTTAACAAATCATATTCCACAGTAGTGTTAAACCAGGTGCACAATAAGGCATGTTGTCGTGTATCAGGTTACACCGAGTCAAGCCTGACACACCTTGTCTGGGTTGTTACCCCTAGGTACATCTGTGCAAGAACCATGTCAACTTGTAGTATCCAAATATTGATGTATTTTCTTGATAAATCACTTAATATATACTTACCAACATTTAGGGATGTTTTCTGATACTTAGACTTATCACTAAGTCTTTTTCTAGAGTTTTCTAATCCTAATCCCAAAAATAACTAAATTTTTCCTCTAATACCAACTATAACAACCCTAATATTTATTTCACATTAATACATGATTTATTACATAATATTAGACTTAATACAACACAAAATATTGATAAATATAGTATCTTTGGGAATTAGGTACATTACATAATCAACTTAAAATGGAAAATACATCATATTTATTGAAAACTTCCTTGACATGATCATATTATTCCAACATACAAAAAAAATCATGGGATATTGTTGGGAAATACATAAGAAAGGGGTAAGATATAAATTTCAGTAGGGGAATTAAAAAATCTTAACATGAAGAATATAATACATGTTATACAATAGGCATATCAACGTGGCATAAAATGAACGTGAATAATAAGGCATGATAATCACAAAGGAAACATGGGAAATGTGGCAACAACTTAAAACACTACAACATAAACATATATCAAGGATATCCCTCCAATAAATCATGGTGTACAAAGTACCATAAAGGAATCAGGTTCACTCCCAATCCTAACATGATGTATCATGATACTTAACATTACCCAATGCGTTGGAGCACTATATAATTTTGGGTTCACTCGTCACATTCATTTCATTCTCATTTTTAAGTGTTCCATATAGATTATACAACATAGATTCATTAATCATCATAATTTATTCCAATATTAAGGAGTTTGGAATACATAATTCCCCAATAAAAAATTATATGTGCATAATGGTGAACACTCTTGATAGGAAATGTGTATGAAATTTACTACACAATTGGTTTGTCATGGAAAATCACAGTGATATTTTGGTAGCATAATGAAATCACTTATAGATTCATAAAATTGGGGTGATGAGCGATAAAGGGGTATCTCATCACATAGACATAAAATTCATATTCTTTCTATGTAGAATCTAGTATCATGTTATCCCTATAGAGCTTGTGGTTAAAGGAAAGGGTGTACATCTTTCCTCTAAGTGCACTTGTTACCCATCTCCTTTGGAGGAGTCTACGCTACATTTGTTTTTCAAAAGTGGATGGAAACTCTTGGTGTGGGTCTATCTCAGTGATTTCACATATCCTTCTCCCGATGTGGGATATCTTAATATTTTCTTCCAGAACTGGTCCCTCAATTTTCACAACAATAAGAGGGAGGAGAAGGATCGAATGATCCTTATGGTGGTAGGGTGTTGGTGCATTTTATCAGTGAAAAACAAGGATCATAGTGGTCCTTGATTATTTGGTCTATATCTAGGTGTAAGGAACATAATTCGTGTTGAATAATTGGTTGGCCTTTGGAAGCATCATGAGGTGGCGCCCTCCCTTAGGGGATATTTTCTCAACACCCTCCCCCCCCCCAGGCCTATCCAGGCCCAAGAAATTGGGTCATTGGGTTTGATGGCCCCCTTCAATATATGGCCTCAAGATCAACATTGATGGTACATGTAGTAAAAGTTTCATGTGTGGTGGAGGTGTGGTTCATGATGCTTATGGTTCATCAATATTTTCTTTCAATGTATTTTATGGGTTAGGTAACTCCCTTAGGGTGGAGGATTTGGTGATTCTTAATGATCTTTCTCTATGAAAATCAAATAACACCACCCTATCCACTATGCAAACATATTCCATAATTTTTTCGAGATCCCTCAATGAAATCTCATCTTATCCAAGGAAAATCACT
Organism: Viscum album; assembly: GCA_963277665.1. Lineage (NCBI taxonomy): Eukaryota > Viridiplantae > Streptophyta > Magnoliopsida > Santalales > Viscaceae > Viscum > Viscum album. The sequence goes on along the minus strand of OY728145.1, from coordinate 1,443,882,224 downwards.
TAATTTATCTATGAGTACAAATCTCTTCTCTCCAACGACATAGAGATCCTTCATTCATGGCACAAAAGAAATCATGTGGCTGACTTCATGGCTTCAATGGCTACCCAAGACCACCCTCTCTTGTAGTTTTTTACCCTAGGTTCCTTCACCCCAGGTGGTGTGGACCATGTTATTAGATATGAACTTGGGATTCATTTCATTAGAACACTTTGAATTGTGTTTTCCTTTGTTCCAATTTTAGTGAAATTAATATATTATTGTAAAAGGATCCTAACTATATTTTGGTATGGTAATGGGTGTACATAAAAGATCATGAGGGGATTAATGATAGTGAAAGGTGTCTCTCAAAATTTATTCATTAAATGGAAATTGAGTGGAATATGGAAGAACATATCCCAACATAATAAAATGGAATTTAAGATACATAACATAAAATAAGTGATTAAATGTAAATGAGAAGAGAGAAATCACTTATAGAATTTCAGCATAGTACAGCTTAGGTAACAGTCAAGTTGAGGGAGAATAAATGACATATCATTAAACTAACAAAAATTGGATGCTAATAGTATGTTTATAAATGAATGTCAATATAATCAATTAAAATTAAAAGGACTAATTTCAAATGAGGTGCTTGAATTGAGAGGAGAGGAGATGAATACCTTACTTGAGTGTGTGGCACCAAAATCTTGGTAGGGACTTCTTGAGAGCTTGGGGTTGACATTGGAGGAATCTATACAGTGGAGGAAAGATTATGGACATGCTAAAAGGAGTTTTAGTGAATAAAAATAGGATATTGCGTGGGTTTATATAGGCAATTAGGGGGATTTCTTTATTATTTAGGTTTTGGAATCTACATAAGAAAATAACAAAAAATATAAACCATTACATGGTTTTTCCCCATTCTTTTTTCCAAATGGGATTGGTTCTCATTAATATATAATTATAAGGTCCAAAATTAATAAAATAATTCCATTTCTTATGTGGAGGCGAGTCACACTCTTAAAGAAATGATTTAAAACCTTAAAAATATATTAATGGTTTTGGAGGATTCATTAAGGACTTATAAAATTCATCAAATAAACATAAAATCAAATTATTTTAAATTAAAAACATATATTTGGTCATGGATACCATTTATATTATTTATTACATCACTTTTGAATCATTATGATCTCATAATACACACTGTATATTTATATTGTATTTAATTTTTACTCGAAAATTTGATTGTCTCAAAAAATTATGAAAAATTTACCATAAGATAATTTTGACAATATTATTCAAAAAATAATATTAATTTTATCTAAATAATTTCATAAATATGTTAATTTTCACTTTTAAAATAATAATACACATTTATTGAGAAATTTTGTGTTTTTTGACAATAAAAGTTTTTAACACTAATAAAATTACATTTAAATTCATAAAAATTATATAATAATTTATATTTAATAAAATTTATTTAATAAAATTATTTTATTAAAGTATTATTTATTTTAATAATACATTAATTCATAAAAAATAAGCATCCTAATTGAAATTACATATTACTTAAAAATAAAATTTGTGCTTTATCATATCAAAATATAATTTTTATCAAACTGGTTACTTAATCATTTATAAAGTAAAAACAATGAGGAATAAATTTAATAATAATTTTAATTAAAATTAAATTTTAATATTAACACTATTAGGGTTTCTTTTTCTCTAGTATTTTATAAATTATTTTTACCCTTAATTAACCAATTTTCTTTTTACCGTGGTAATTAATCTTTACTATAATTATTATTCAAATTTTTCAGAAATTAAGATGACTTAATTTCATAATTTCAATTATGATGATTCTAAATATTGAATCAAATTTTTAAAAAACAATTCATATAGGTGGAATTTTTTAATTTTATATAAAACCCATAAGTATGATGGAAAGCTGTTTTTTAAAAAATACATTTGTTAAGGAAAATATTAGTTTAGTTCAACTCTATAACAATTAATGTTCATTATATGAATGTCAGTAAATAAATATGAATATAAAATTTAATCATTTCATTTAAATAATTTCTTATACGGGGTTATTTTAATTAACTATAAAGGAGAAACATTATACATTTTAAAATAGTTTTCAAAAAAATTATTTTTAAATTCAAGAAATAAACATTGATTAAAATCCAGTATAAATATAAATTAAATTTAGTTAATTAAATTAAATATATACCTTGAAATAAAATTAAAATAATAATTTTACTTTTAAATAAATTTATTTATCAATATATATGATAATGTAAATTAAAAATATTATTATTAACTCTTCACTAAAAAATCTATATTTTCTGAAAAATGCCAATATTTCACCCTAAGTTAATTTTGATATGATGATATCAATAATGGAGTTTATTTTATCAAATAAATTTTCTAAATGTTCTATAAAATAATTATAATATTTTTTTAAAAATAAATAAAAAATATTTTTAAAAGAAAACATATTTTGAAGAACAAAGAGGCATTGCAAAAAAATTGATTGATTAATTACTAAGAATTTATCAATATATTTAGGAAATATTTATGTATATTTTATAAAGTTGTTAATCCTAATCATATCTGACAATTTAATGGAATGGTTAAAATAGTCATATTTAAATATTCATGGTTTTTTTTGTGTTTAATGTATCATATCTCATATGCTATTGAACATAGTCTTCTCTTTTAAAAACTTGGGGCATTAAATTCTCCCCCCCCCCCGCCTCCTTTAATAAATTGTACCCTCAAAATATAAACTTTTACTTGGTTATTCCAATTTCCAACCATTGACTAGATTTAAGGTAACATTAAGGATGGGTACATTTAAACTATTAAAAACGTAAAGGGGTGGATCCAATGACATTAAAGGGATAACTAATAAATTACATGAATTTATATTAGTTATGAATTTATAGGATTAAATCTATGTTGTCCATGATCTGTTTTCTAACATATATTATTATGAGATTTTTTTTTGTTTCCTTAGTAATGGTTCATAATGATCATGTGAATTTAATAAGGAATATGTGCCTAGAGTGTCTAACAAGGTGTGTAGTAAGGCTCATTGTTGTGTACCAGGTTACACTGAGTCAGGACCGACACACCTTGTCAGGTTTGTTACCCTAGGTATATCTATGTTGGAACCACATCCACTTATAGTATCCATACAAGGATTTATTTTATTGATAAACCACTTACTCTATACTTACCAAAATTTAGATATATTCTCTTATACCTATCCTTATCCCCAAGGCTTTTATAGAGTTTTCTAATCTTTATCCCAAAAATAACTAAACTTTTCCTCTCATACCAACCGTGACAACCCCGCTATTTATTTCACATTAATAAATGATTTATTATATAGTATTACACTTGATACATCCATGAATATCAAGGAGTCTAGTTTATTTTACAATTAGGTACATTACATAATCAACTTGAAATAGAAAATACATCATCTATAATGAAAAATTCCTTAACATGCTCATATTATTATAACATACTTAAAACATTATGGGATAGCTTGGGGAAATACATAAGAAAGGGGTGAGATATAAATCCCATTAAGGGCATAAAAATTAATAACATGAATAATACAATAAATTTTTTATAATAGTTATATAAATGGGGAATAAAAAGAACATGAATAATAAGGCATGATATAGCATGATAATCAAAAAGGCAATATGGAAAATGTGGAAACAACATAAAACGCTACATCATAAACATAGGTCAAGGCTATCCCACCAATAAATCTTGGTGGAAAAATTCAAAAAAATTAATCATGTTTACTCTCTATCCTAACATGACGTATCATGATACTAAACATTACCCAATGAATTGGAGTGATATATAATTTCAGGTGCACCCATCACATTCATTTCATTATCATGATTAAGTGTGCCATATAGATCATACAAAATGGATTCATTCCTCATCGTAATTTATTCCATGATTAAGGAGTGTGGAGTAAATAAATGTAACTCCCCAATTAAAAATTATATGTATATAAAGGTGAACACCCTCAATAGGAAATATTTATGGTATTAATGCACAATTGGTTTGGTATGGAAAATCATGGTGATATTTTTATAGCATAACAGCATCACCTGAAAATTTATAAAAATTGTTTGATGAGAGATAAAGGGGTCTATAATAACATACACATAAGATGGTAAGTAATATAGATCTATGAAAAAATATCCCAATATTATAAATTTAAAATAGAAAGCGTAAGTTAATGAAGAAATGTGAATAAAGAAAAGAATCCTAACTATATTTCGACATAGTAACTGTCACGAACTGCCTTCACCAAGATGAGGGAAGGGATAGCGGATTTCCAGACCCTTCCTTCCTCAAGTTGAAGGAGACATAATGACCCATGAAACCCACCTTAAATAGGTCCCAGAGTGGTGACTAGCACCAAGGGTACAAAATAACACGCTAAATGGAAGGCATTACCCTTTTTATTTAGTAGGATCGGGAGATAAGATAGTAAATCCCATACAATACCAAAACTATAGGTAAAAGTAAGGCCAAAAACAAACCATTCCCATATGTGTGTTCTAAAAGTAAGTGCTACAAGTACAAGAAACTCCAAAGGAAATTACCAAAGAAAATAAAAGCAGCAACATCAATAGTCCCAACGTCTAAAATAGTATCATCCTGCATGATCCCTGAAGTCCTCATGGAAACCTGAAAATAGTTTTATATACGTAGGGTGAGTATACAAGTATACTCAGTAGGTAAAATCAAAAGATATCGTGCACAAGTGGGGAGGAATTCTAATACCCCGTGAGAAAAAGAGATAACCAAATCACCTAGCAAGGAAACTATCCACCCAAACCTCACTAAAGAACACTCCCCAAATAATGCAAGTCAAGTAAAGTAATAGTAAAAACACATCGATGTTTGGGTACCCCACACAACTTTCCCAATAGTTATTGGAGACATCCTATGCATCAACCTCTTCCTCCATTCTCACCATAGTCCCACTACCAAACCTTGCTTGCACACACCTGGGCTACCATAACCACACATCTTGCCCGCAAACACCTGAGCCACAATCATGCATAACCACACCCACAGACACCTAGGCCAGAACAACTACTGCCACGCCCGAAGACACATGGGCCTCATCCCAAAGACACTTGGGAAACAACCTTCCCACACACACATGGGCCAACTACCACAACATACCCTGCCTAAATAATCTAGGGCTATAATGGACCTCAGGCTGCCATAGCCTGCCCAAAGAATCTTGGGCTACTCAGGAAATGGAGCATAAAGGAGTCAATAATCAGCCACTCATAGGAGTGTTGGAAAAACGCCCTCCCCCATGAAATGGGGGTGTTCGGCACGAAGTGCTCAACTTTGTTGGGGTACTAATAAGAAACATAAAACTAAATTGTACATATAGGTAAAAAGCACTCATCCCAACCAAGGCGTTCCAAAACCAGCTCATATACAAACACCCTCATTACTATTCATTCATAAGAAGCACCACAGCCACAAACATGTCACAACTTGTTCCCGGAAAACAATTCCCCTTTGAACCCATTCTCATTTTCAATATAAATTGATTCCATTTAGATAATTATTCACTACCGAGAAACTAACAAGAATAACCACAAGCCAAGGAAGGAAAAACATCCAAGCGGCAATTTAAACATTCACACCCAGTTCTTTTGTAAAGTCACAACAACAAAAGGGGTTCGTGAGATCCCTCAGAGTACAGGAACCAAACCAAGCCCCAACATACGGCCTCACACAGACTTAGGTCACAAACCAACAACTACCTAATAGGGGATCACATCCCCATCCATGTCATCTCAGAAGAATAAACTGTAAACATCACCAGAATAGAGCAAGAGAGTTTTCAAATTTTAATATGCCATTAATTTAGTTATGTTTTTCTATTTGGTTAACCGGGGTGATCACACAAGGATTGTTATTCATTTGGAATCCATCTAATCAACCGAGTTTACGTGATTTACCAGTTTCCATGTTGCATCCAATCAATCACATAAATTTCCAAAAAAAATAGGGGTTCATTAGTGTGGATGAAAGGACCACCAACGGCCATGATTTTCAGTGGGAATAATCTCATTCAATTCAAGACATATATGAAGAGATAAAGGAGTAAAACATAATTATCAAACACACCCCATCATTCTTTAAATCCATTTATTATCTTTATTAAGGTTTGGCTTCATCCTTCCCCGTAGGAAACATTTTCATACCCACACCGCATGATGCAAAGTAAAGAGAGACGAAGGAAGAACCCTACCAGGATGATCAATGATTGAAGACTTTCTCCTCTGGACAATGACTGGGATGCGTAACTTGTATGGGAGGAACTAACAAGACTCCAAGAATGAGAAAGAAAGGCTCCCGCACGGGCGCACCACTAGCCTCAGGAAAGGAGACTCCAAACACACCAAGCAAAAAAAGAAACCAGCCAAGAAGAAGAAAGAAGGAATTTTTGTGCGATAAAAAGGTGAGGTCCAGGAGTTACGGGATAAGAATATTGAACGGATTTAATGGTGGATCGTGGTTTCACCATTCATTTGGACGGTTACACATGATGGAATTAATTATTATTTAATAAATAACATCAAAGGGGTGGCCATAATATCTGTGTGTTAGAGGATTTCATTTAAAGAGATGAAAACAGTCTATTGAGGGTCTCCCCACTAATGAAAGATTTAAAACGTTGTTTATGGTGCTAAAAATGTCCTTAAACCACTTTAAAAATGTTAAAACACGTAAAATTGGTGTTACGGAAAAAACTGGGGAAGGAAAACCCTGACACCCCTCTCTGACCGATGGGTGAGACTGATAGGTGAAACCAATCAGTGGAGCTGATTGGGTGAAGTTGATCATGTGAAGTCAATCCCATGAAGCTGATCTGTGAAGTTGATTGGGTGAAGCTGATCCTGTGAAGCTGATCCTGTGAAGTCGATCTCGTGAAGCTGGTCCCATGAAACCGATCTATGAAACCGATTAGGTGAAACCAATCTGTGAAACCGATTTGGTGAAACCGATCTGTGAAATTGATTTATTGAAACCAATTTGTGAAACTGATTTGGTGAAACTGATCTGTAAAACTGATTTGGTGAAACCGATCTGTGAAACAAATTTGGTGAAATCGATCTGTGGAACCGATTTGGAGAAACTGATTTGTGAAACTGATTTGGTGAAACCGATATGTGAAACCGATTTGGTAAAACCAGTCTGTGAAACCGATTGGGTGAAACTGATCTATGAAACCAATTTGGTGAAACTGATATGTGAAACCGATTTAGTGAAACCGATCTGTGAAACCGATTTGGGGAAAAAGATCTGTGAAGCCGATTTGGTGAAACTGATCTGTGAAACTGATTTAGGGAAATTGATCTGTGAAGCTGATCTATGAATCTGATTAGTGAAACAGATGGGTGGGACTGATCGATGAGTCTAGGACACCCCAACACTTAGAATTTGGAAAATTAATGGACTAGGATGGTCTGGTCCATTACATCAGATACCTCTCAAAATTATTCTCCCCTCGAGATTACAAGAGTATCCGAAACAACTCCTCGAGAAGATACTTCTTGGGGACAAACCACCCCAAATATCCATACAAAACCCAGAGATCACATTGTCCTGACACATGGATTGGGGAGTTCTTTCCTCCATGTCAAGATATTATCCTCTTTGGGCGGCACTAACTCACTCGTATGGGTTTAATCACATCCACCTTAATGCGTCTTGATTAGGGAACAGGTCCTACCTTCCCCACATATCAGGACTTTTCATAAACATTCACAAGGTAAGGAAACAAGACATATCATAAACCAACAAGGTCAGCATTACATCACAGCATGTCACAAAACAAGAAAAACTTGGAAGTCTCAGAACAGCAACTCAAAATAGATTTTGGTACTGGGCGCGCATTTGATCTTCTCGCTCCCAAGTACTCTCCTCAAGGCCACCGTGCCTCCACAACACACGAACCAAAGGGATGGTTCATCCACGAAGCAATTTCTTATTTAGATATTTGATCCTCACTGGTCGCTCCATGAACGTAGCATCATCCCCTATATCCAACTCCCCCAGTCAATGACAAGGGAGTCATCGTGTAGATATCAACGAAGATGGGAGATGTGGAAAACATCATGGATCCTTTCCAACTGGGGTGGAAATGCCAACTGATATGCTACCTCAACGACTCACCCCATCACTTCGAAAGGCCCGATGAACCTAAGAGAGAGTTTTATACCCTTGTCGAACCTTTGCTACCCACATTGAGGGGAAACCTTCAAGAACACATGGTCTCTAACCTCGAAATCCAAGGTCCTCATCCTATGATCATCATAAGACTTCTACTGGTACTGGGCTTCTTTCATCCTCTCACACACAAGTTGAACCTTCTCTATTGTACTCTGCACTACCTCTGGGCCAAGAACACCTACCTCCCCAACCTCATTCTAGCACACAGGCGAATGACACGGCATCCCATACAAGGCTTCAAATAGTGGCATGCTAAAAGTAGAGTGATAGCTATTATTGTAGGAAAACTATACTAAGGGAAAATGTTGTTCTCGTGATCCCATGAAGTCCAAAACACATTCCTGTAGCATATCCTTCAAAGTCTGGATGGTTCGCTCTGTCTTCCCATCTGTCTGGGGGTGGAAAGCAGTGCTAAGGCATAGATGGGTGCTAAAAGCATGTTGCAATCCCATCCAGACTCGTGAGGTAAACCGGGAATCCCTATCTCAGACTATAGACCTCTTAAATCCATGAAACTGCACCACCTCATCCACATATCTTTGTGATAAGGCATCCACCACACTCAACTCCTTGATCGCCAGGAAGTGAGCTGATTTCATCAACCTGTCTACCACTACCCAGATAGAATCACAACCTCCTTGAACCCTGGGTAGTCCTGTGATGAAATCCATAGAGATGTCATCCCACTTCCACTCAGGGACATCTAAAGGCTGCAACAAACCTCCTGGGATGTGGTTTTCAGCCTTTACCTGCTAACACACCATGCACTTTTCCATGAACTCTGCCACTGTCTATTTCACCCTAGGCCAAAAAAATTGTTCCCTTAGGCCTCGGTACATCTGGAAAACTCTTGGGTGTACTACTACGAGTGATCTATGGAACTCATAGAGAACTTATTTCTGCATCACCTATGGGACAAACAACTTCCCTTGGAAAATCATCTTATTATGACCATCCTCCAACCACCATTCTGGAGCATTGCCTTGGTTAACCCGATCGTGCATCACTTCACTCTCTATGTATCCCCAATGAGACTCCTCCACCTACCACAACAGAGAAGACTAAACTATCATCTAAAATAGACAACCTCTACCACCTTCTACCATTGCATCCAGGTGTAGGGTAGCCAACTCCTCCATTACCTTCCAAGAATCCACAGATTTCTGAATATCTTCCCTCTGTGACTTCATGCTCAAGGTATCATCCAAAACATTCCCCTTGCTTTCAATGTAAGAGATCTCTAATTTGTAGTTCTGAAGAAACTCCACCCACCTTCATTGTTGCAAGTTTGGGTCCCACTATGTAAAGATATGCCTCAAACTCTTGTGATCCATGAATACCAAAAAGTGCTCCTTGATGAGGTAACATCGCCACAACTTCAACGTGAACACTACCGTTGTAAGATTTAGGTCATGGGTGGCGTAGTTACGCTCATGAGGATGTAAATACCTAGACCCATAAGATATCACTCCCCACTTCTACATCAGAACACACCCCAGGTGAAGTCCATAAACATCATAAAATACCTCATACAACACCCCTTACTCTGGAAACCTGATCACTGGAGTATTGACCAACGTTTCCTTCAAATAGTTGAAAGCTGCCTGACACTGCTCACTCTATATGAAGGCCTGGTCCTTTCTGCTCAAAGATGTCTAAGGAGATGCAACCCAAGATAAGTCGGGTATGAACCTTCGATAATATCCTGCCAGACCAAGAAAACAATGAACCTCTGTCACATTCTTGGGTGCTTCACACGAAACAACCACTTCAACCTTTGATGGATCAACCGGTACCCCTTTCTGAGACACCACGTGTCTAAGGAAATGCACTTCTCATGTCATGAAATTATACTTGGACAATTTACCATAGAGATGGTGATTTCAAAGGATTTATAAGACCATCCTGGGGAGATTAGTATGTTCCTTCTCTGATCTTGATTAGATCAAAATTTCATTGATGAACACGACGACAAACCAGTCCAGAAACTCGCAGAAAATAGAGTTCATGAGCCTCATGAACAGAGAAGCTGCATTCGTAACACCGAACGGCATGACTATGAACTCGAAGTGCATATAACTTAACCTAAAAGTAGTCTTCAGAATGTCACTATCCTTCACCATTAACTGCTGATACCCATACTGCATATCGATCTTAGTGAATCAACCTTCTCCCCTCAGCTGGTCAAAGAGATCGTCTATCCTCGAGATAGGGCAACGGTTCTTGACTATTACTTGATTCAGTCTCCGGTAGTCTATGCACAACCTGAGAACTCCATCTGTCTTCTTTACAAACAAGACCAGAGCACCCCATGGCGACACGCTGGGTCGAACAAAATCCTTCTTCATCATATCGTCAATCTGAATATGCAGCTCCCGCAACTCGGAAGGCGCCATCTGATTAGAAGCCCTCGTAATCGGATGGGCACCTGGCTGTAAGTCTATCCCAAACTCAACGTCACGTTGAGGGGGTGAGGTCACAACCTCCACAGTAAAAACATTCGGGAAATCTCTGAGTACTCCTGGAACATTCATCATCTCAGCATCCACTGATTCTGCTGAAAGATCATCCAACTTAGAGAGAAGAGGCTTCACACGTCGTCTCCCCAACTGACAACTTCGTTCACCAACAAAATCCACACGTTGACTATCCTCATCGAAGAACATGAATCATCTCCAGAAGCAGTTGATAACATCATGCACTAAAAATAGCCAGTCGATACCTAGGATGACATCATATGGCTGCATTTTCAGCAGAAGAAGATCCCCACTAGACTGAGGCAGCCCCAACATTAGTCTACATACTCGACAAACATTAAACAGGCTGGTATGACCCCCAACTTTCGTAATCATCACCAGGGGCCTGTAGAGTCTCTATATGTCTAGGCCCAATGAATGGGATAGACTAGGTGTAAAAAAGGAGTGTGAAGATCTAGAATCAAACAAGGCGCAAGAAAGAGTGCTAAACAAGTTGATCATACCTTGAACGATTTTCGACCCTGCTAGAACTACTGCCTCTACGGTGTGCAACTGCCCACACCTAGATCCTATTCCTCTAGGTTGTCGGCCACCTCCCCAACCACGCCATAGTCGAGGTCCTTGAGGGGAACCCTGGGGTCAGCATCCTCCTGCCACGTCTGCTATCGGAGGAGCAGGAGCTTGTCGTCCCTACTGCTGATGTTGAAAGGGCCTTACTAGAAACTGCTGCTGCTAAGGTGGGCACTGAACCTGCCCACCCCCACTTTACTGCACTCTATTCGAGCACTGATTCTGAAGGTTCCCAAAGCTTCCATATATAAAGCACCTCAGTCTTGGGCCTGCGAGGAAAGGGCGAGGACCGGGAGATTGAAACTGAAACTGTTGGGGCCTGCTCCCCACTGGTCGAAACCTAGAAGGCCCTAACGTTGGAGGCCTACTGCTGATGGCCTTACCCTTTGACGAGACCAACTGGATCCCCTCTTAAGGTACACCTCCCGGTGTGCGCATCCTTTGTTCCACTTTATCCTTCTTCTGAACCTCTATGTAAGTCGGTAGGGTGAAGGGAGTAATAGTATAATGAAGAGAAGGTGGGAGTGCCTCCTCTAAACGTCTCACCCAGGACTCCTCATCCGGAAAATGGTTTGGAGAAAAATGAATGAGATCCTTGAAATTTATTCCCAGCTCCCTCATTGTCATTCTCCCCTACTGAAGGTATAGTACCTCCTGTCTCTTTTCTACCTTCATCGTGGAGGAGAGGAATTCCACCCGGAATTCCCTCTTGAAGTCAGTCCACGAGACTTCAGCCTCCCTCTTCTCCCCAAGATAGAGAGTCCACCATTGACGTGTTGCTCCCCACATCTAGTTTACATCCAGAGAAACCCAATACTCCGTCGGATCCCGGATCAAGCAAAAATCTATCACCATCTCCTCGATCCAACTCTCTATCTTCATGTCCAAGACGCTTCCCTCATACTTCCTGAGGGTCCGCCACAAAAAGTCACAATGCGTCCTCTTCCACTAGTCATCCTCCTCCTCTTGGTCATCCCTCTGCTGATCAGCCAAATCAGCCTCCTGGAACTCAATCGCCTGAATAACTCGTGGTCATCGTCTGGGTTCCATAGCTGCAAGGTAAACAAGGAATACCTAAGCCTGAGTAGTGTAGAAGATTTCTTTTAAATTTTTTCTTAAAATTTTTATTCATTTAAATTTCCCGAACACACAAGAACACAAGTCATTATGATGCATATACCTTTCCTACAGTCTCTACCCTATAATCAGTGTAGCCTCACTTGGTCATTTGGTAGGTCTTGAGCCCTTACATCGGATCATGGGGAGGCCCTAAAATCCCATGTCCTATCCAGTCTTCCCTTTCCTATTTCACGCACCAAGATTTTCTAACACTGTTTCCCTACCATCCCATGCAATCCTCACTGTGCCTAACCCCAATCTTCATCCTATCTCTCACAACCCCCCTCTTATATCATTCTATCACGACTTTCCTTCACCAAGATGAAAGAAGAGACAGCGGATTTCCATACCCTTCCTTCCTCAAGTTGAAGGAGAGATAATGACCCCTAAAACCCACCTTAAATAGGTCTCGGAGTGGCGAATAGCACCAAGGGTATAGAATCACACAAAAAATGTAATGCATTACCATTTTTATTTAGTATTATCGAGAGATAAGATAGTAAATCCCATAAAATACCAAAACTGGAGGTAAAAGTAAGGCCAAAACAAACCATTCCCATATGCATGTTCCAAAAGTAAGTGCTACAAGTACAAGAAACTCCAAAGGAAATTACCAAAGAAAAGAAAAGTAGCAACGTCAACAGTCCCAATGTCTGAAGTAGTATGGTCCTGCATGATCCTTTAAGTCCTCCTGGAAACCTGAAAATAATTTTATATACGCAGGGTGAGTATACAGGTATACTCAGTAGGGAAAACCAAAAGTTCTCGTGAACAAGTTGGGAGGCATTCTAATGCCTCGTCAGAAAAAGAGATAACCAAAGCACCTAGAAAGGAAACTATCCACCCAAACCTCACCAAGAAACACTCCCCAAATAACACAAGTCAAGTAAAGTAATAGTAAAAACACTTCGATGTTTGGGTACCCTGCACCACTTTCTCACTGGTTATTAGAGACATACTATGCATCAAACCTATTCCGCCATTCTCACCGCAGTCCCACTTCTATACCTTGCCTACACACACTTGGGATACCACAACCACACATCCCTCTTACAAACACCTGATCCACAATCACGCAAAATCACCCCCGCAAACACTTGGTCCAGAACAACTACTGCCACGCCCGAAGACAGCTAGGCCTCATCCTGAAGAAACTTGGGAAACAACCTACCCGCACACACATGGGACAACTACCATAACATACCCTACCTAGAGAATCTAGGGCTATAATGGACCTCAAGTCGTCACAGCCTACTCGAAGAATCTTGGTCTACCTAAGAAAGGGAGCAGAAAGGAGTCAATAACCAGGCACTCATATGAGTGTTGGGAAAAAAAACCTCCCCCATGAAGCGGGGGTGTTCGGCACGAAGTGAGGAACTTCGGTGGGGTGCAAATAAGAAAAATAAGAGTAAATTATACATATAGGTAATAAGTAGTCATCCCAACCTAGGGGTTCCAAAACCAGCTCATATATAAACACCCTCATTACTATTCATTCATAAGAAGCACCACAGCCACAAACATGTCACAACTCATTCCCAAAAAAACAATTACCCTTTGAACCCATTCTTGTTTTCAAGATCAAGATATTTCATTTTGATAATTCTTCACTACCGGGCAACTAACAGGCATAACCGCAAGACAAGGAAGGAAAAATAGCAAAGCAGCAATTTAAACATTCACACCCGGTTCTTTTGTAATGGCACAACAATAAAAGGAATTCATGAGATCCCTCAAAGTACATGAACCAAACCAAGCCCAACCTACAGACTCACATGGACTTAGGTCTACAAACCAATGACTTTCCAATAGAGGATCGCATCTCCATCCACATCACCTCACAAGAATCAACCGTAAACATCACCAGAATAGAGCAAGGGAGTTTTCAAATTTGAATGTGCCATTCATTTAGTTCTGTTTTTCTGTTTGGTTAACTGGGGTGATCACGCAAGGATTCTTATTCCTTGGGAATCCATTTAATCAACTGAGTTTACGTGATTTACCAGTATCCATGTTACATCCATTCAAACACATAAATATCCAGAAAAATAGGGGTTCATTAGTGTGCAAGAAAGGACCACCAACGGCCACAATTTTCAGTGGGAATAAGCCCATTAAATTAACAACATATACGAAGAGATAAAATAGTACAATAGTATTATCCAAAACACATGTTCATTCTTTAAATCCATTTATTATCTTTGTTAAGGTTTGGTTTCATCCATCCCCATAGGAAACATTTTCATACCCACCCCGCATGATGCACAGTAAAGAGAGACGAAGGAAGAACCCTGCTTGGATGATCAATGATCAAAGTTTTTATCCTTGAGACAATAACTAGGATGCGCGACTTGTAGGGTAGGAACTCAAAGGACTCCCAGAATGAGCAGGAAAGGCTCCCACATGGGCGCACCACTAGCCTTAGGAAAGGAGACTCCAAAAGCACCAGGGAAAGAAAGAAACTAACCAAGAAGAAGAAAGAAGGAATTTTTGTGTGATAAAAAGGCGAGGTCCTGGAGTTACTGGATAAGAATTTTGAACGGATTTAAAGGCGGATCATGGTTTCACCATGCGTTTGGATGGTTACACATGATGGAATTAATTATTATTTAATAATTAACATTGAAGTGGTGTCCATAACAGCTACGCATTAAAGGATTTCATTTAAAGAGATGAAAACGGTCCATTGAGGGTCTCCCCACTCTAAAGGTATTTAAAACATTTTTTATAGCACTAAAAATGGACATGAACCACTTTAAAAAGATTAAAAGGCATAAAAGTGGTGTTATAGAAAATACTGGGGAAGGAAAACTCTGACACCCCTCTGTGGCCGATTGGTGAGACTGCTAGGTGAAACTGATCAGTGGAGATGATCGGGTGAAGATAATCCCGTGAAGATGATCCCATGAAGCTGATCAGTGAAGCTAATTCGGTGAATCTGATCCTGTGAATCTAATCCTATGAAGCTGATCTCGTGAAGCTAATCCCATGAAACCAATCTATGAAACTGATTTGGTGAAACTGATTTGTGAAACCGATTTGGTGAAACCGATCTATGAAACCAATTTGGTGAAACCGATTTTTGAAACTAATTTAGTGAAACTAATTTGTTAAACTGATTTGGTGAAACCTATCTATGAAACTGATTGGGTGAAACCAATCTGTGAAACCAATTTGGTGAAACCAATCTGTGAAACTGATTTGTTGAAACCGATCTGTGAAACTGATTTGGTGAAACCGATCTATGAAACTGATTTGGTGAAACCGATATGTGAAACCAATTTGGTGAAACTGGTCTGTGAAACTGATTTGGTGATACCAATCTGTGAAACTGATTGGGTGAAACTGATCTGTGAAACCGATTGGGTGAAACAGATATGTGAAATCGATTTGGTGAAACCGATCTGTGAAACTGATTTGGTGAAACCGATCTGTGAAACCGATTTGGTGAAACCAATTTGTGAAACCGATTTGGTGAAACCGATTTTTTGTAACCAATTTGTGAAGCTGATCTGTGAAGCTGATCAGTGAAACAATTGGGTAGGAATGATCAATGAGTCCAGGACACCCCAACACTTAGAATTTGGCAAAGTAATGGACCAGGAGGGTCTGGTTGATTACAGTAACAGGTGTACATAAAGGATCATGGGGGGATTAATGAGAGTAAAATGGGGATATAATAATATATAAAATAAATTTAATATAAGGGTAAGATTTAAGAACATATCCCAACATAAATAAATTTAATTTAAGATACAAAACATAAAACAAGTGTTTGAATGGAAATGAGAATAGAGAAAACCCGTACTGAATTTCGGCATAGTAACAGCTTAGGTAACTGTAACATTGAGAGATAATAAATGTTATATCATTAAAGTGACAATAATTTGAAACTTATATAATTTTTATAAATTAATTTCAATATAATAAATTGAAATTATAAGGACTAATTTCAAATTAGGTGCTTGAATTGAAAGGAGAGGAGATGAATCCCTTACTTGAGTGTGTGACTATAAATGATTAGTAGGGGCTTCTTAAAAGCATGGAAAAGACTTATGAGGACTCTAGAGATTTTAGGGAATATTATTTACGTGATAAAAGGAGTTTTAGTTAATAGAGATGAGATCTTAGGTGGGTTTTTATAGGAAATGAGGGGGATTTCATTATTATTTTGGTTTTTGACACTATATAATAAAATAACCAAAACCTCAAACCATCCCATATTTTTTCCCATGGTTTCTACCAAATGGGATTGGTTATCATTAATTTATAAGTCCAATGTCTGAGCATAATAAAATAATTCCCTTTCTTATGTTTAGGTGAGTCACACTCTTAAAGGAATTATTTTAAAACCTTAAAATTTATTAATGGTATTGGAGAATTCATTAAGGCTTTATAAAATTAATCAACTAAACATAAAATCACATTATTTTAGTAGAAATATATATATATATATATATTATTATACTATTTATATTATTTATTACATCACTTTTGAGTCATTATGATGTCATAATACACACCATATATTTATACAGTATTTAATTTTTACTTGAAAAATCGACTGTCTCAAAAAAAATTAAAAAATTCACCATAGGATAATTTTGACATTATGATTCCAAAAATAATATTCATTTTATCTAAATAATTTCCTAAATATTTTAATTTTCATTTTTAAATTAATAATCGACATTTATTGATAAATGCTGGTTTTTTTGACAATAACAGTTTTTGAACACTTATAAAAATTACATGTGACTTCCTAAAATTAAATTATCATTTATATTTGAAAAAAAAAATTAATAAAAATATTTTATAAAAATATTATTTATATAAATAATCATTAATTCAAAAAAATAAACATCTGAATTGATATTTCATATTACTTAAAAATACAATTTGTGATTTATCATATCAAAATATAATTTTTATCAAACTGATTACATAATCATTTATAAGGTAAAAAAAGAAATAAATATAACAATCATTTTAATTAAATTTAAATATAAGTATTAATACTATTACGGATACTTTGTTTCTATTCTTTTTTAAATTATTTTTACCCTTAATTCCTCAATTTTCCTTTTATTGTGGTAATTAATATTTACTACAGTTACTATTCATATTTTTCAAAAAATAATTTGACCTTATTAAATAATTTTAATTATTATGATTCAAAATATATAATCCAATTTATAAAAAACAATTCACATAGGTGTAACAATTTGATTTATTATAAATCCCACAGGCATGATGGAAAGTGCTTTTCTGAAAAATACATTTGTTATGGAAATGATTGTTTCTGTTCAACTCTATAACTAATAATGTTCATTATATTAATTTCAATTCATAAATATTTATATAAAACTAATAATTTCATTTAAATTATTTCTTATTATGGGTTATTTTAATTAATTTTAAAATAGAAACATTATACATTTCAAAATAGTTTTCAGAAAAATGATATTTAAATTCAAAAAATAAACATTTATTAAAATCCAATGTAAAGATGAATTAAATGTAGTTAATTTAATTAAATATAAGTAAATAATTATTATTTTACCTTGAAATTAAATTAAAATAGAAATTTTAATTTTAAATAAATTAATTTATCCATATAAATGACAATATTAATTTAAATGGCATTATTAACTATTCAATAAAAAATATATATTTTACAAAAAAATACCAATATTTAACCCTAATTTAATTTTGATATGATGATATAATGAATGGATTTTATTTTAAAAAATAAATTTTATAAATTTTATTGAAAATAATTATAATATTTTTTATAAAAAGATATAAAAAATCATTTTATGAAGAAAACATTTTATGAATAACAAATAGTCATTACCAAAAATTGATTGATTATTTAATAAGAATTTGTAGATTTATTTATGAAATATATATATGGAACACCCAAATTTTTTCTAAAAATAAATAGAAATACATGGAACTTTGTTTTAAATAGATATTTTTAATTAGCCTTTAAAACAAAACAGTTTTACTTCTATGTTCTGAATTTCAAAAAACTGTCATCTACATTTGTGTTTAGTATGTTATTTGGAGTCTATTAGAACCAACTTGTTTTTTTGGTGAATAGTAACATACCCTTATGAATAGAAATATAAATAGTGATATGATCCTAATGAATAGTAAATTTTATTATTATTTTATTTTATTAAGGCTTTAAGATAATAGCATCTAGGTTAGTTTTTCATTGTGATATAGAAGTAGTTACATAATTAGAATTGTTAATTTTTGAATTAAGTATGATTTTATTTAAATATTAAATTAATAATATTTAGAAAATTATTTTCAAAAAATGGACATCATTTTTGAAATCTACACATCGATAAATGGTTAGGATGAATTTTGGGAATTTTTCTGAAAAATTTGATTTTTCGGTGAATAGTAAAAAATACAGTTTTTAGTTCCGGTGTGTTAATGACATCATTAATGATATAATGATGATTTCATAAATATGGTCGACTTTTTTATAGTTAAATAAGGTGTGAGGTGTCCCAATTGGCTTATACCATGAGAAAATACCATGGGCAAGCCCATGGTTTTGCAAATACCACTCATGAGGTGTCCCTTGAAAATTATTAAAATATTCCCTTACTTTCCCTATAAATACCAACCCATTCCTCCATTAACTTCATTCCCAATTCCTCCTCAATGGATCTCTGGCCTCATTACCTTCATATTAGTCCTTCCAAGGCTTCCTCAAGCCCCTAAGGTCCCAACCTTCATGTTCTAAGGGTTACTCTACAAGGTAAGAAAATTCTCAATTTTCTTCTTTTTCTATTTAAGTTCTCTTTTAGGTGGTATAATTTTCATGTTTCCATACCATATTCTTATTTACTTCTTATTCTTGATCTTCTATATATTATGATTCATTTATGGATGGTTGACCCTTGTCCCATATCTTTTTAATATTTTCTAAAACCATGTTGTGTAGCCGTTAGGCTACCGAATTTTTGTAATAAATTTCTCACTTTTTCTTTTATTTTGAGTTCCTCCCATATTCTTTCTTCATATCTCCTTACCCAAGAGGAATTAAATATCCAGAAATCATTTATACTCTGTATTTTATCATGTTTATGAAAAATTACTAATCATTATTCTTCTCCTCTCCCACTTATTTAAAGAATAAAAACATTTTCCATTTGTGTCGAATTATCGACATCGTGGACGATGTGATTTCAATTTCCATTAATTCTTTCAATTCTGGTCAAGAAACCATTTATATGGTTGAAACAGGTTATAATATATGTTTTATTACTCACCCATGGTTCTGGAATTCTTTTTTACTCATGGTTCTAATTTATAATACAAAAGGAGGTTGTTATTATCAAAGAACCACTAAAAGGATCTAAATGAACATCATTAATGTTCTAACTTATGAATCATCCTCATGTAAGAATTAAAAATGATAAATGGAATAATTTATGTTACTGGTTATATGAAAATACTAATCCATTCCAATTCTTGAGTTTCACTTCCAATCAACAAGAATGTCCACCATGAACCAATCATAAAAATGATGTAAGAATTCAACCAAAAATAGTGCAAGGGGAAAAATACTAACAATTAAGGGTGAAAAGATGTTATTAAATGATCATATAAGATTTTATAAACATTAACATGTTTCTTTAAAATATTAATAACACTCTTTTAAATATTATACATGAGTTTTAAACAAGTTTTAAGTAAGACAAACCTAAGGTAAGGGAATTCTTAACCCAATTTCCATTCTTTGGGTTAAACTTATACTTCATTATTTATGTGCTATTTAAATTGTTTTTGTGATGGGTTATGTTTAAATTTTGTTTTATTATGTGTATTTAAATTATATATACATACTCCATCCACTATATTAAGTCTCTCTTCAATTGTATGATATTTATAAGGGTCTTTTCATTAAAAATCTTCTTTTTAAATTCGGTTTTTACAAAATTCCAAAGTAATGTTTTTATGGAATGATTCATGTTGTATGATTATGTTTTGGTTCTTGGGAATTATTTATGATAAAAGGTGGGACCTATATCTCCCTCCAATTAATTGGGTATGTGTATGTTGGAGGTCATCTGTATGGTTACTCCAAGTGTAACTGCAATGGTTACACAAAGTAAGGTAGCCGTGAGGGTTACAGATTATAAAGTAGCCAAGAATGGTTACAAGATTATGTAAGTAATTCCCCAAGATACCTCTATGATTATATTTATGTTCTCATGTTTGTGTGTATCTTGTGTAAATATCATGTTACACGAAGTAATTATTTATGGGTGAAAATCATGTCTCTTGAAAATTTTTTCATACGTTATGAGTATTCATGGACTAATGTGATTTTTCCTTCTTTTCCATCCCTTATTGAGATTTTGTGCTCATAAAAAGTTTTTAAATGATTTTTCACAGGTTAATGGATGTGTAATACAAGGAAGGAATACACGTTAAATATTGAATAATTGTCAAGGAGTCTTGTTTTAAGTTTTAATGTTTTATATTTTGAAAAAATGGAAACTGCTTTTATGGTATCCACTCTATAACAATGTGTAATGTTATGAATGTTTTGTCCTAATTCTATAAAGCTATAAACTTGAAAAGATCCTCAATGTAAAAGGAAGTGTTTTCTTGACTAAATTCAAGATTTATGTATGTAATAAGGCCGGGTCCTTATAGTTGGTATCCGCGGATGGTTTAGATAACATTAGGGGTTAGGGTGATGTTAATAGAATACCATAAATGATTTTCACTCTATGTTTAATTTGTTATAGCATTTAAAGATTACCATGTTGCTTCATCTAAGATATGTTTGTTCAGAATGGTTGTACGAGGAAGGAACAGGGATGCTGCAGAGGAGAGGCACCGACAGAATAACATCCTTCTGAAACTACAGCCCAGAATGGTAGGGATTGGAACCGAGTAGTTTGTGACAGTAATGGCTCAGCTAACATAGGAAATAAATGGTGATGGAATCCATGCAAGATAACCAATAGAGGTACCACAACGGAACATGACAGTAGTGAAACATTTTATGAGACAAAATCTTCCTGCATTCAATGTATCTTCCGACACAGTAGTAGCTGAAGGATGGATCAAATCCCTTGAAAAGATATTCGATGTTATGGGATGTTCAGACAATCAAAAGGTAAGTCTTTCCATTTATCGTTTTGAAGGGGAAGCTGATCAGTGCTGGTCAATGGTAAGGAATATCAGGGGTAGATAGGATTTTGATGACCTAGAGTGCGATGATTTAAAATTCTTTTCCTTGAAAAATATTTTCCTAAGGTGGTGCGACTTAGAATGGATAATAAATTCCTTGAATTGAAACAGAAGGAGAAAGATTCAGTGGTCGTGTATGAAGCGAACTTCACCCGACTGGCGAGGTATGCTCCAAATCTTATTCTGGATCTTGATAGCAAAATCATCTGCTTTTACTCAGGATTGAAGCCAAGGTATCAAAGGGCGTTGGCCTCTCGTGAATTCAAATGTTATGAAAAAAATTTCCAATGTGCTGAGAGGGTAGAGATAGAGTTTGCTGATGATCATGTGAATTTTGGAAACAAAGAGAAGAAGAGGTCCAGTTAGAAAGTAATGGGTAAGAATCAACCAAAGAAATATGATGGTAAGAAAATCCAATTTCCAGTTTGTGAAAAGTGTGGCCAGAAACACCCTAGGGAATGTCTTAGAAAAACTGGGAAGTGTTTTAAATGTGGTAAGTTTGGACATATGGCCCGAGATTGTAAGGAAAATTATCCAAAGACTAATTCTGATAAGTAGATTGTAAAGTGTTTTAAATGTGGTGAGATGGGTCATTATGAAAATGCCTGCCCAAAGAGAGATCTGAATGATGTAAAGAAGCTATATTAAAAGTAGAAAGGTGTAGTGAGATCCTTTACAACTGCGTCAGCAGATGTCGGGCCATCCAATGAAGTTATATCAAGTACTTTTTTTATTCACTCATATTTTGATAAAGTTTTGTTTGATATGGGGTCTACACATTCCTTCATCTCTGAGAAATTTTATGGTAAATTGGAAATATCACCTCAAAAAAATGAGACCCAGACTTGTTGTAAAAACACCATGGGGAAATGTTATAGCAAAGAGGAATTATAAGAATCTTTCTATTGTGGTCTGTGGAAAGACTTTACCTGAAAACCTCATTGTTTTACCCTTAGTCGAGTTTGATGTTATTCTGGGGATGGACTGGCATTCTGATTATCATGCTAAGATTTAATGTAGAGCTAAAGAAGTTGTTTTTCATAAAGAGTTTCTATTTGTATACAATAATGAACCCATACAATTGATAACATATCAGGAAGCTGAGAAACTATTAAAATATGGAAATGAAATTTATCTTGCTCATATTGTTGAAAACAAGGGAAGTATTCAAATTAATGATGTGCCAGTGGTAAATGAATACCTTGATGTTTTTCCTGATGAGTTACCTGATGTCATACTTGATCGAGAAGTCGAATTCACAATTGACTTAGTCCCGATGCTAAGAAAATTTCAAAACCCCCTTATTGTATGGATCCAATAGAACTTCTTGAATTGAAAAATCAGTTTCAGGATTTACTTGATAAAGGCTTCATTCGTCCTAGCACTTCACCATGGGGAGCCCCTGTTTTGTTTGTTAAAAAGAAATATGGTTCCATGAGACTCTACATTGATTATAGATATTTCAATAACATAACTGTTAAAAACAAGTATCCTTTGCCTCATATTGATGACTTGTTTGATCAGCTACAGGGAGCTCAGTACTTTACCGAGATTGACTTGAGATCCAGATACCATTAGCTGAAGGTGAAGGAGGATGACATCCTGAAAACAACTTTTCGTACTAGATATGGGCATTATTAATTTGTTGTTATGCCGTTTGGATTAACTAATTCACCTGTTGTATTCATGAATCTTATGAATAGAGTATTTCATGACTTCTTGGATAAGTTTGTGGTTGTATTTATTGATGACATTCTGGTATTTTCTAAAAATAAAGAGAAGCATGAAAAACATCTATGGGTTGTTTTGAAAACTTTAAAAGAAAAGAAACTGTATGGAAAATTCAGCAAGTGTGATTTTTGGTTGCAACAGATTTTTTTTTCTTGGGAACATTGTAAATGAGGATGTCATAACAGTTGATCCTACCAAAATAAAAGTAGTTGATGAATGGCCAAGACTCACAAATGTTACAGAGATTCTTAGTTTTCTGGGCTTAGGAAGTTATTACTGACGGTTTGTTAAGAACTTTTCATGGTTATCTAGACCAATAACTAAGTTAACACGGAAAGGGGTTAAATTTTTTTTGATAGAGGAATGTGATGTTTGTTTTCAGAAACTGAAGAAGAGATTGGTGAATGCTCCAGTTTTGGCCTTACCTTCCCGAAATGGTGAGTTTGTCATCTACAGTGATGCTTATTGGAAGGGACTTGAATGTTTTTTGATGTATAATGATCAGGTAATTGCCTATGCTTCGATACAAATTAGACCTCATGAGCTAAATTATCCCATACATGATTTGGAATTGGCAGTTGTGGTTTTTTCTTTGAAAATTTGGAGGCATCAATTATACGGAACCAAATGTCAAATATATATTGACCATAAAAGTCTAAAGTATATATTAACTTAGAAGGAATTAAACATGAGGCAGAGAAGATGGCTAGAACTAATAAAGGATTATGACTGCATGATCAATTACCATCCTAAGAAAGAAAACAAAGTGGCGGATGCCTTAAGTCGGAAACATCATGCATCATTAATCATGCTGTGTTTGGAACATGATACCTTGATTAATGATTTGATGAATTTTGGCTTAGAAGTTGTTGGTGCAGGGAATACATCTGTTTTGTTTTATGTTTCAGTGCAGTCTTTGTTGTCAGACAGAATTAAGCAAGTGCAGAAGGAAGACTGTGAGCTATAGAAGAAGGTAGAATTGGTTAAAATGGGTAAGTTTCCAGAATTTAATCTTGATAAAGATTGTGTTTTAAGATTTGGAAAAAGGTTGTGTGTGCCTTGTGATTCCCAGGTGAAGAAAGAATTGTTGCGTGAAGCTCATAGTTCTCCATTTTTTGTTCATCCTGGCAGTACTAAGATGTACAGAGACCTTCAGGAGTATTATTGGTGGGATGGAATGAAAAGGGGTATTGCTGATTTTACCATGAAATGTTTGACGTGTCAACAAGTTAATGCAGAGCGGTAGTTACCGAAGGGGATGCTTCAGCCTTTGCTAGTGCCAGAGTGGAAATGGGAGAATGTATCCATGGACTTTGTGGGGGGACTACCAAAGACTTCTCATGGTAACAATGTGTTTTAGGTTATTGTTCATCAGCTAACAAAGTCTGCACATTTTCTTTCTATTTGAGATACAATGAATTTGGATCAGGTTTCTCGATTGTACCTAAAAGAGATTGTCAGGTTACATAGAGTCCTCTTTCCATTGTATCTGACCAAGATCCCAGGTTCACTTCTAACTTTTGGAAGGGACTTCAGAAGTCATTGGGCACAGAGTTAAATTTCAGTACAGCTTTTCATCCTCAATCAGATGGGCAGTCAGAACGAATGATTAAAACTCGGGAGGATGTGCTTCGAGCTTGTTCAATGGACTATCAGGGAAGTTGGGATATGCATCTTTCATTAGTTGAGTTTTCTTATAGTAACAGTTTTCATTCTAGTATTCAGATGGCACCTTTTGAGGCCTTGTATGAAAAGCAGTGTCGGACTCCAGTGTTTTGGGATGAAGTCAGTGAAAGAAAGTTTATGGGGCCAAAATTAGTTGAAGAAGTGGATGAGAAAGTGAGGATGATCCAGCAGCACATGAGGACAACTCAGAGCAGGCAAAAACTGTTATGTAGATAACAGAAGGAAAGACTTCTCTTTCGAGGTAGGTGACCATATTTTCCTTAAAATCTCTCCTTGGAAAAGTGTAATGCATTTCGGTAAGAAAGGAAAGCTAAGTCCACAGTTCATCAGTCCTTTTGAAATCTTGGAGAAAGTTGGAACAGTTGAATACCGTGTAGCTTTGCCTCCGAGTTTGTTTTATGTACACAATGTTTTTCGTGTTTCGATGTTGAGAAAGTATGTGCCAGATTCATCACATGTCTTGAGCCCAGAAGCAGTTCAGCTGGAAGACAACCTTTCTTATGAAGAGAAACCGGTTCAAATTCTTGATCGAAGAGAGCAGGTATTGCAGAATAAGGTAATCCACCAGGTAAAGGTTTTCTGAAGGAACCACATGGTTGAAAAATCCACATGGGAGTCTGAAAATGCTTTGAGGAAAAATTACCCTCAGTTGTTTAATAAGTAAATAAAATTATGAGGACATAATTTCAAGAAGGTGGGGATAATGTAACACCCCAAGTTTTTATAAAAATAAATAGAAATGCATGGAACATTGTTTTAAATAGATATTTTTAATTATCCTTTAAGACATATTTTTTTTAACTTCTATGTTCTGAATTTCAAGAAACTGTCATCTACATTTGTGTTCAGTATGTTATTTGGAGTATATTGGAACCAAATTGTTTTTTGGTGAATAGTAACATACCCTTATGAATAGTAATATGAATAGTGATATGAACCTAATGAATAGTAAATTTTATTATTATTTTATTTTATTAAGGATTTAAGATAACAGCATCTAGGTTAGTTTTTCATTGTGATATAGAAGTAGTTACATAGTTAGAATTGTTAATTTTTGAATTAAGTATGATTTTATTTAAATATTAAATTAATAATATTTAGAAAATTATTTTCAAAAAATGGTGTTCATTTTTAAAATCTAGACATCGATAAATGTTTAGGGTGAATTTTGGGAATTTTTCTGAAACATTTTATTTTTCAGTGAATAGTAAAAAATATTGTTTTTAGTTCTTATGTGTTAATGACATCATTAATGATATAATGATGATGTAATAAATATGGTCAACTTTTTTATAGTTAAATAAGGTATGAGGTGTCCCTAGTGTCTTATACCATTAGAAAATACCATGGTCAAGCCCATGGTTTGGCAAATACCACTCATGAGGTATCCCTTGAAAATTATTAAAATATTCCCTTACTTTCCCTATAAATACCAACCAATTCCTCCATTAACTTCATTCCCAATTCCTCCTCAACAAATATCTAGCCTCCTTACCTTCATATTAGTCCTTCTAAGTCTTCCTCAATCCCCCAAGGTCCCAAACTTCATGTTCTAAGGGTTACTCTACAAGGTAAGAAAATTATCAATTTTCTTCTTTCTCTATAAAAGTTCTCTTTTATGTGGTATAATTTTCAAGTTTCCATACCATGTTATTATTTCCTTCTTATTCTTGATCTTCTATATATTATTATTCATTTATGGATGGGTGACCCTTGTCCCCTCTCTTTTTAATATTTTCTAAAACCATGTTGTGTAGACGTTAGGCTGCCGAATTTTTGTAATAAATTTCTCACTTTTTCTTTTATTTTTAGTTCCTTCCATATTCTTTCTTCATATATCCTTACCCAAGAGGAATTAAATCTCCAGAAATAATGTATACTCTGTATTTTATCATGTTTATGAAAAATTACTAATCATTATTCTTCACCTCTCCCACTTATTTAAAGAATAAAAACATTGTCCATTTGTGTCGAATTATCGACATTGTGGACGATGTGATGTCAATTTCTATTAATTCTTTCAAGTCTGGTCATGAAACCATTTATATGGTTGAACCAGGTTATAATATATGTTTTATGACTCACCCATGGTTCTGTAATTCTTTTGTATTCATGGTTCTAATTTATAAGACAACACGAGGTTGTTATTATCAAAGAACCACTAAAAGGATCTAAATGAACATCATTAATGTTCTAACTTATGAATCATCCTCATGTAAGAATTCAAAATTATAAATGGAATAATTTATGTTACTGGTTATATGAAAATACTACTCCATTATAATTCTGGAGTTTCACTTCCAATCGACAAGAATGTCCACCATGAACCAATCATAAAAATCATGTAAGAATTCAACCAAAAACAGTACAAGGGGAAAAATACTAGTAATTAAGGGTGAAAAGATGTTATTAAATGATCATATAAGATGTTATAAACATGAAAATGTTTCTTTAAAATATTAATAACACTATTTTAACTATTATACAGGAGTTTTAAACAAGTTGGAAGTAAGAAAAACCCAAGGTAAGGGAATTCTTAACCCAATTTCCATTCTTTGGGTTAACCTTCTGATTCATTATTTATGTGCTATTTAAATTTTTTGTGTGATGGGTTATATTTAAATTATGTTTTATTATGTGTATTTACAGTATATATACATACTCCATCCACTCTATTAATTCTCTCTTCAATTGTATGATATTTATAAGGGGCTTTTCATTAAAAATCCTCTTTTTAAATTCGGTTTTTACGAAATTCCAAAGTAATGTTTTTATGGAATTATTCATGTTATATGATTATTTTTTGGTTCTTGGGAATTCTTTATGATATTAGGTGGGACCTATATCTCTCTCTAATTCATTGGGTATGTGTATGTTGGAGGTCAGTCGTATGGTTACTCAAAGTGTAACTGCGATGGTTACACAAAGTAAGGTAGTCGTGATGGTTACAGATTATAAGGTAGCCAAGAATGGTTACAAGATTATGTAAGTAATTCCCCAAGATACCACTATGATTATATTTATGTTCTAATTTTTTTGGGTCTTGTTTAAATATCATGTTACAAGAAGTAAGTATTTTTGGGTGAAAATAATGTCTCTTGAAAAAAATTTCATACGTTGTGAGTATTCATGGACTAATGTGATTTTTCCTTATTTTCCATCCCTTACTGAGATTTTGTGCTCATCCCAAGTTTTTAAATGATTTTTCAGAGGTTAATGGATGTGTAATACAAGTAAGTAAGACATGTTAAATGTTAAAGAATTATCAAGGAGTATTTTTTTAAGTTTTTATGTTTTATATTTTGAAAAAAATGGAAACTGTTTTTATGGTATCCACTCTGTAACAATGTGTAATGTTGTGAATGTTTTGTCCTAATTCTCTAAAGATATAAACTTGAAAAGATCCTTAATGTAAAAGTAAGTGTTTTATTGACTAAATTCAATATTTATGTATGTAATATGGCCGGGTCCCTATAATATATATATATCATACATTTGTAAATCCTACTCATATCTATAAATTTAATGGAATGGTAAACATAGTTATATTCAAATAGTAATTGTTTGTTTGGGTTCGTTGTAACATATAGTATATGATATCAAACATAGTATTCTCTTTTAAAAACTCATGTTATTACAATTAATCTTAAAGAAGTTAAAGAAAAGGATAAAATGGTCTTAACTCCCATAATGGAACTCTTTCTTAATTTTTTCCTTGAATATATATTAGGGTTTCCTCTTAAGCTAGAATTAAAAATTTTTTGATCTATTTTTTGCAAATAAACTGATATCTATTCATTCATATCACATGGAACTTTCTATGTAAATGGGATAAAATATTCAACTATATTCATTTTTGGAAAAATGGTTTATCAGACCAAGCACTTCTCTCCAGAGTGACAAGGTTCTTTTTTGAAAAGAATGTGAATGAAAGCATATGTTTGTCTATAGACTACTAAAATATAAATTATGTAATGATTAAAAACCATTATCCATTTACCAAAATTAGGATTTATTTTATGAGTTAAATAGGTAAAATTCATTTTTAAATGTCATTTTAAACTATTTTTATCATCAATTCTGAGTGAGATAAAATGATATTCCAAATATATCTTTTCAAAGATCATATGGTTACTTAAAGTAATTGGTTATTATATATGGATCAAAACATTCCCTCAGAGTTTTTATATATTTATTGAATGTTATATCTTATCTATTCCTAGATTTATTTACAGTATTATTTATAGATGATATTCTGGTGTAATCTAAATCACTATATAAGCATGGTCAAGATTTTCAATTTTATTATAAATTTAACTAAAGAAAAATATGTTTCCCGCACTTTTAAAATAATATTTCATGAATTGATAATTAAATTTTATTGGTAATGTGGTTTTTGAAGATAATATCTTAGTAGATCCAAGGAAGGTAGAAGTGTTAATGTCCTAAAAAGTTCACTAAAGAAAATTTTAAAATAAAATTTTCTAGTGTTTTTAGGAAATTATCATTGTTTCATCCAAGATTTTTCCATGATAGTTTCTCCATTGAAAACCTTAACAAAGAAATTATTCAAGTTTTTATATTATAAATAGTGTGAAAAAAAATACTCTAATATATGAATAGAAGGTTGAATAAAACTTTTTTTATAACATTATCTTAGTCAGGTGAAGGGTTTGAGGTCTGTTTTGATACTTCTTCAATTATCCTAGGCTATATTCATATACAGGATTAGTGGTTAGTAGCTTATAGTTCCAAATAGATCTGACCTCATGGTTGGGTGTATCTCACCAGTGATCTAGAATTGGTAATCATTGTCTATTATTTAAAATAATGGATCCATTATCTATTTTTGAATCAATTCATGGTATATAATTACTAACATATACTCAAATATATATTTTATTACAGTGGTTTAAATCAAAGGTGGTGTCATTGGGTTAAAAAACTTCGATATATTGATTTTGATCTTTTCTATGCACCTATGAAATTAAATGTTGTTACTGATTCTATTCATAGTAATGTCTAACCTTAGAAGTTACATGACACAAAGGAAGATTGAAATAGGATTTCACTAATGGATGAGCTTAATTTAGATATAAAAAGGATTTATATAGGAGTTATCAATTCTATATCAAGCTTATATAATATATTTTTGAGATAGTTAAGGACTCCCAAATATATGACCATGATTATATTATTATTTGAGAAACACTCAATGGAGGGTGTATTCTTTATGGTTGGTATCAAGATTTATACTCTATCCTTTATGTTCATTCAAGGCTTGTGGTTTTTAAAAACATGAGGGAGTAAGTTATAAATAAATGTTTTTCATCTAGTTTGGTTGTGCACCTTAGAGTTATGAAAATGTATCTGGATATTCATCAATAATTTTGGTGGCCTTAATGAAAAGGGAGATCACTAGTTTCATTTATAAATGATTCACTTATCTTCATGTGAAAGAATAACACCAATGTATTACTAGTGAACTAAAACCATTCCCTCTACCCATATGGAATTAGAATGATATTTAATAGAATTTTTAACCAAATTTACAAAATCTATGAGGGTTCATGATACTATTTGGGTACTTTTTTATCTCTTGTCAAAAATGTCCCACTTTTTCCCATTATATAATCAAATTATATTAATGAATTAAAAACGTTATATGTCAATAAAATTGTTAATATTCATGGGGTTCCTTTTTGAATCATCTCTAATATGGATTTTTGTTTTATATCTAGATTATGGAAAGGGTTGTAGCTAGCGTTGGGTACTCAGGAAAAACTATGTACAACATGTCACTCTTAGACTAATCTCTAGTACAAGTGGACTATTCATATTCTTAAAGATATGCTAGGAGACCATATTCTTGACTTTGGTGGATGGTGGGAAGATCATATATTATTATAAAAGTTATCTTATAATAATAGATAC
The DNA here is from genome assembly GCA_963277665.1 of Viscum album. Lineage (NCBI taxonomy): Eukaryota > Viridiplantae > Streptophyta > Magnoliopsida > Santalales > Viscaceae > Viscum > Viscum album. The sequence goes on along the minus strand of OY728145.1, from coordinate 1,443,851,184 downwards.
TTTTTATATATTAATATGAAATATTTTTAGGTCCTCTATGGAAAGCCTTGACATTTTCCCCGATGTTGTGCTAAAATTATCAACTTATATTTTATTAGGCCAAATATACATTAAAAGACAACAAAATACGAGAAGTTGATTAAAAATTACCAATCACTACTCAAAGCTACCAAAACTCATATATTGATCACAAAAGATGATCCTTTTAATTTAATTCTAGTTGTCATGTGTTTCTATATGTTTCACCATGTCTAAGTCGTCGATATATGGGAATGTATGGATTGTTAACTACGAGGTTTGTCAAACCCTATGAGATATTGAGAATAATAAGTGAAATTGAATATTATCTTGATTTACAGCCAAAGTTTAGCACCATTTATAATGTCTTACATGTTTAGTAATTGAGTATATACATACCTAATCTTGTAAATGTTATCGGGTTTGATGATAACTAGATAGAAGCATATGGGTTCTATATGGGGAAACCAATATTTAACATTGATGTGACTGAGAAGGTATTATAAGGAAATGTTATTCCTAAGGTTTTTGTATTATTTTTACATGAGAGATTATAAGACAAAACCTAGCAGTGAGAAGTTGAAATAAAATTTCAAAAACTATGATTATTTCCATAGGAGGCTCATTAAAGCTTCTCAATCTTGAGAATCCTGGTGTTGGGGATTTTATAATACCCTCCATTTTTAGGTTTTTTTTTCCTCAAAATTTTTTCCTTTAATTTTATAATAGATTATATTATGTTTTAAAGGTTAATTAAAGATATATGGGAGGAATTTGGGAGGAGGAAGAAATGGGTATGAGGTGTATCAGGAGCATCGACTAACTAATGGAGATGTACTATGTATATGGTGTTAGTTAGTTTATTTCAAGTGCTTCTAATAAAGAAACCAGGTACATGGTGGACTTGTACTAGGAACTCAATTGTACCCTGAGTGTTTTTAAATAAGAGGGTAAATATTCCAATTTATATTAAAATTAAAATCCATAAACCATTATATCAAGATTTTTAATTAATTTATAATCAATAACACTTAGTTCATTCTTTGTCTCAACTCTTTTATATCTAAGGTAGAAACCACCATTAATATTTTCCAAATCTTTTAAAAAATTTTGGAATAATATCATATTTTTCAAGATATAGGTAGGATAATCCTCTAAAATACTTGTTTCTCTCTGATCTTTAAGGTGGTCAGTTTGATGTCAAAATCCTCTTCTATAGGTTTTATATATCCATCCCTTTCCTTTGGTATACTTTCACCAAGCTATCATAGGAGTTTACTATTGGTGAATCAAATGTAATAACTACATTTAACTTTATAAATTTTATCCCTTACTTAAGTTTGTGGATAAATCCCTAAATTTTTCTATGTTAGTCTGGTATAATTCAATTACGGTGGGATGTGCTCTTCAATTTGATTCAATATTAAGGTTCAACACAAGTTTTGGTAGGTGAAACCTTATATATTCTATATCATAAAAATTATAAGGCTAGAAATGGCATGGGACTGAGTGAAATATATCAAAAATATACATTTTCCATTAATTTTTTTTTATTAAGTCATTTATAAAATATAGAAGTTGATTTTGTTATTTTTTCTATGTATTGTTACTAATATTCTTTATTATTCTCTATGCTACACTTTATATATAGTTATTATTTTTGACATGTCATGTTTATTTTTATGTTAATGGTTACACATAGTTGTATTAATAGTTATGTTTTTCTACTATCCAAATTATGTTTCAAACATATTTTAGATTATTATATATATGTTATATATGAAATTTTTAGTGAATTGTGTTAAATTGATTCATGTTTAATATTATTTACATATTCATCCCTATTATATTATAATTGAAGAGAATGTATAAAGGGTTATATTATTTTTATAAATTATTTGAATAGGTATTCTATATATTGATAAATAGGTTGTTAAAGATGGTATGAACTCATGTTTCCTTGACTTTTTATACCACTTTCCCCTTTCTTAAAGGTATGTGATTTAAGGTGTCCTAAATATGTAAACATAATTAATTTTCCCATAGTAAAATTATCGAATACCCTAAATCTTTTGTATAATTTACTTGGATTATGATCTATTCTTGAAGTAGGTAAGGATGGTTCACCCAAAATTAGAGAGTGTGTGGAATTAGACACCATGGTAAGAGGTTATTAATTATGAAAAGAATTTGTTTTGGAATAATATTGATTAATTTTTCTGCTAAATCACCCACATTGTATTTATACAAAATGAACTTTGATTTATAAAAGATAGGTTTGGATCTAGTGGTGACTTCCTATTAGGTATAATGTAATCACACCCAACATGTGCTATCTCAAGATGTGTGTAGAATTTTTTATACATGATCCATGAAAAGAAAATTCACAAAATAATGGGAGTTCATAACACTTAGAGTATAGAGTTGGGTTGGATCCTTCTGAATATTTTGATTGATAATCCAGAAAATAATACAATGAGCTATCCTTAGTTCTTCTATTTGTGATATCTCTCCCATGAAATTTATCATTACAAACATTAATGTCTATTTAATCCACTTTGTTCTTGTATATATTTTTTATTTCTAATTATGTATGATTGATGGTCTGTAAAGGTGTTGTTGGACTAATTTAGTTTGGTATTTCATTTACATATGTATTCCTTTAGAAACCAATGTTTAAGAACAATAGGTATCCAAAATTTATAGATTCCCTTGATGAATAAATTTACCTTTTCAGTTTTCCTATGTCTAGAAAGGTCAAACTAGATTTCCAGCATGGTCCTTCGATGACCTGGTTTAATTTCAAAGAGGGAAAACAATCACCAAATTTATTTTAATCATTGATTTACATTTATAATAGCCTTTAATAATTGGAAGGTGAACATGAGGTATTTTGGTGACCAAATTCATATACTATTTAGAAATCTAGATCATGGTCATTATAATGTAGATATTTTATTACCTTCTATTGATCCAATAACTAACCTAGTCAACCTACAAGATATTGATCCAACATCACTTATCATTATACCCACTCTACTTTTATGAATATCTCACTCTCTCTTGAAATTGTGGATAGTCCCATCCAGGACCACAAAAATAAATCCTTAACCAGTTAATTTGAGCCTTGAAATTACTTAAACAATCCATATTGATGATCAAGTCATAAATTTTCATCTTAAGAACTATGAAGTGCCATGAAATTTCCCCTTTATCAATCACTACAGAGAATGATTGAAACATAAAATATTTATTATTCCTTTCATATAATGGAGTATAAATTTTCATATAATATGAAATCAAATCCACTTGAATCTTAAATTGATCAAGTAATCATATAAATATAAATGAATATGATTCTCCACTAACAAATAATAAATAAATGATTCTAGTAATGATATGAATTTTACATCACACAATGAAAGGTCCCAAATTAGTCTCATCCTTATCTGATGCATGCTTAGCTATGAATATTTTACTTTATTCTTCTATAATACTTGCCTATCCTCCAAATGAGGCCTCTTTACTTTACTATGGGTTTGTAATAACTTGATATTTAACTATACATTTTTATTAAATAAATAACATGTTCAATAGTTTTCACCACATGCAACACCAAAATAAAACAAAACCATTATATTTTTAGACCATGAAAACCTAGATTTTTAATTAGTAGGTATTCATAGATGAAACCAAATTATAAAATATATTTATATATATTTATATATATAAAGTTTTTTTATAAAAATTTATTTAAGTCATTATTAGGTTTATGAGTATATCTTCCTATGCACTATACTTTTTATTAAAGAAAACTAACTATATTATTATTAAATTATGATTTAAATATAATATAATATGGAAACATTAATTCAGTATTTACTTTTGTTTTATATAAATTAAGAATAAGAAAAACTAGTATTTAAAAAAACTATTTTCTTATAAATACAATTTCTCATTATATTTTTTGATTTTATTTACAAGTTAAAATAGAAAATTCTAGAAAATTAATTTGAAAAAATAAACTCCATTTTTTAATTTATAATTACAATATTAGGTTATGGTTAAATGTTATGTATTTCTTTCAAACATTTGATTTTTAGGTGAAAAGTGACGAATATCATTTTTACAAATAGCATAAATTTTATGACATTATTAGTATATAAATATAAATTTTAAATTCATGAAACCTTTTTATAAGAAAAAATATTTATTTTATAAGTGAATTTATATTTTAAAAAATGTTTTTTTTATTTTAAAACCCCATATTTTACATTTTAGAAATTAATTTATATTTTACAATATTTTTTTAAATAAATTATTCATTTAGTATTTAAAAAAATATAATCATTATAAAATTAATATAATAAAGTTTATATCTAATTTGGAATCATTATGTCCAAATTATGCAATAAGGTACATTTTTTGGGGCATAAAGTATAAGTTACCTTATGAAAAAACTAGTTACCATGATAAAAGCTAAAATGGTCAAAGTGAAAAATCTAATGGTAATGAGTTGAAAACATGTTTAAAATTGTGTGGTAATAGGTTTTTGAGGAATATAACAATATTATATCTTCCTTGGTCTATTATTACTCAATTTTGGAGTCATTTTCCTTGATATTTACATTCTATTATTGAAAATTTTTCAATATTTACAAAAATGTATTCCCTGTATACTTATATAAGGGGAACTCCTCTCCTCTATTACCCCCACAAAAAAACCCACTTAGTTTGGACTAAAATATACCCAAAACTATCTTAAGCATTCCTATAAACCTTTATTATATTATGGTTCTCTCAAAATACCATCCCTCATAGGCTTGACCCCCTTTGAAAAGTAGATAATCTAAGAAGTAAAAGTTTCTAACCGCTCCTTTCCCACTTCCATTTATTTATGTGAACTTATTATTAATAAAATTATATTAAAATATATTAAAATTATAACATAATTATCTTTTCTATACTGATATGTTATTATGATGATGGTACACACATTTTCAACATTTTCCTTTTCCTTTAAGAAAAATAAACCATCATTAATGTGTTGTGTGGACTACCTCCTCCGTGAAGTAACATGTTCATTCTCCTTCATCACCAAACATGACTAGTTAAAAATGAGATTTAATGTATAATTAAGATATTTATAACTTATTTAATTTTATTAAATTATAAACCATATTACCCCCCCTCATTCTATGTAAGTGAAATCATCATCCATACGTGCTTGCAGACTACCGCCTCTATGGATTAATGTATTTTGTTTTTAATTAAAACCTTTCATGGATAGATATAATAATATTTTTAAAGGATAAATATTATATTTATGAAATAATTAAAGTCTTTTTATGTCAATTAGATAACCTGATAATCATATGAGTATTAAATGGTCATTATAAAATTAGTCATCTTAAACAAGCATATTAAGAGGAAAATGATCTATTTATTCTATTAAATAGCTTTATATAAATTATATTATTCTTATAATTCGTTAAAATTATGATATATCACACTAATAAACTCTAAATAATAACATTATGCTTATAGAAGATTGATATTACAAATAAACCGCCTCATAATCACCCATTAATCATGGTGTATTCATGTTTGGGTCGGTTTATCCATATACTTGAACAATAAAATGGAATTAAATCATAGATGAATTTGGGAACTTAATTACTATTCTAATATTATATAAATATGTCAATTTTCTTTTGGTTTTTTAATGGTATTATTAATATTAATGTCATTAATTAAGGAACTACTATTCATGTGTTAAAAATCACTGAAACTTGCTCGTCGATGATTTTATCTTCAAGGATCATAACTCAAAAACTCATGGAATGAAAATATAAAATTATAAATTATCATGGAACATAAATTATATTAAATTTTATTATCTTGTAATTATGAAAAAAATTATTAATGAATACCATCAATGATATTTTGAAACTAGTTCAAAAAAATAAAGAGTACTCACACCTGATATTGAAAATAGGTGAATAATAACAAATATAAAAATGAATTTAATGATTATAAATGGGTAGAATAATTGATTATAGTTATGAATAATTTTTTTGGGTTTTTATTTAATAAACTTAATTTAATTTGTTACGACTTTTGATAGAAGTTCATAATGAATCTGAACCAATGTAAGGGTTTTCACCTCAAATTCCTCTCTTTGAGACATGTTTTGTAGTATGAACATAGTATGTGGTAAATATAATTACTATTTGAAATATTATATCATGAATTAAATTTTATTCTTTATAATTTAATTTCAATTATAATCTCTATATTTTAGACGATTTTATTTAAATGTTCCTCAATTTTTAGGGTTTTTGTTAACTCAATTATCATTCATTGAGTTATTATTGTTCTTATTGAAATTATTTCATATAATATGTGTATATTATACCATATGAATGAATTATTTAGTATTTTATATTGAATTATAGGAATTTAAATTTTTTATACATCAAATCCTCTTCAAAATTTTCTTATATCATGAGAAATTCTTCCAGTAATTTGTTTTTGGTAACTCAAACTTCATTATTTTAGATATAAGGCTTATTATTGAAATAGTTTTTATATGTTTTATATGATATTATATATTTTATATCACTGAGTAATATTAGTTTTTATAAAAATATATTTCAATGAATTAATTCCTTTTTCATTTAATTATAATATGTTTTTAATTGTTCTCATCCTCCTTAAGTGGTGATTTATCTTCCAGATCCTTGTTTAACCTTCCTAAAAATGTTCTCATATCATATTTTGAAAACTTATTATACATTAACTCATGTGACTCTAATATTTTCCTTAAATAGTTTTCAAAATAAATTTTAATTACTCTTTTTACAATGTGGGTTTTCAGCAATGGTACTTTCAAAATATCCAAAGGTTTTTTACATTACATAGTCAAAAAAAATTCTTCTAAACAAAATCATTAGACAACATTAATTATTTTTTAAGGATATATTTTTGGATAAAAGTTTTAAAATAAATATTCCCAAAAGTTTTCAATTCCCTATTTTAAAATTTTATTCTAAAAAAGGCATGAAACTTCATATCCTTACTAAAGGTTAACAAATATTTTATAAAAGACTATTTTATGTTGTGTTTATATTTTTTTATTTAAAATAAAGCTATATTTATTAAATGGGGCCTTGTTTGATGAATGTACCTCTAAATGACTTTATGAATTAATTTATTTTGGTGATTGAGTTTTTGGCATCAACTGAACCAATTTTTAAAGTCATTTTATGTGATATTGTTAGAAAATGATTCAAAACCCATTTTATTTTCAAGAATTATATTTTATATGATGAATGATTTATATATTATGGTACACATATTTAATCATGATGATTTATTGGGTTCAAAATCACTCTACAATGCATTGGTTATGTTTTAATATCTCATGAGTTAAAAAAGGTACAAAAGTTTTATCCCAAGCCTAAAGAGGTATATGGGTTGTTTTCCGATTATAAAAAGGTATATGGGTTATATCCCAAGACTAATGAGGAACATAAGTTGTTTCCCATTAAAAAATAGGTATACAAATTTTTTTACTAATCTTAAATAGGTACACGTGTTGTAGCCCAATCCTAAATAGGTACATGGGTTATTTCCCAAGCTTAAAGAGGTACAAGGGTTATAGCCAAATCCTAAAGAGATACAAATGTTGTTTCCCAAGCCTAAAGAGTTATATAAGTTTTAGTCTAATCCTAAATAGGTACATAAGTTATATCATAAGCCTAAAGAGGATACACAACTTATTATCCCAAATTCATTGTGATATTGGTATCAGAGTGTGATTCCTACTCCACTAAGTGATTTTATTTTCATATGGTTATGTTTATTCCATTATTCCATGATATTGAAAATTATTTTCATGTTTCACTGATAAAATATTATTTTTATATGATTCAATTCTATGATATTTTTTTATACCTATTTTATGACCATACTATAGTCTTATGCTTCTATGATCTTTTTATCGTACATTTCTCTTCTTATACATGTTGTCTAACATTATTATCATCTAAAACTTATTCTTTATTAAAATATTTTACTTACTGAGTTTTTGAGCTCACTCTTTTTTAATGCTTCTACTGAACATGTTATGAAGAAATGAAAATTATAAAATAACTAGAATATTTTTTTTATGTATATAATTTTTGGGAGAATTTAAATACTTTTTATGTGTCAAGCAAGTGCTCATATAGTGGGAAAATACCTATTTGATAAAAAGAAGTTGGGATTTTTTTATTATTTTTTCATAATCTAAAATTATAAAGAATATATTTTAATGCAATATTTTCTTCAAGCTATGTAATTTTATGGTCATGTCTATGATCTGATATAAATTCATTGACCCAATATTCTTCAATCCATAAACCTCCATCCTTGATCATTAAACTTAGTTGAATTATCCATTATTATTAATCCCAGATAACCACCCAAAATACTTCCTTAAATGAACCAAATTTCTAAATTTTAATCATGGGAATGGTGTGGATAGATATTTTAACTTCAAATATTCTACACCACTATACTGATAATACTCTAGTGGACTCCTTTTTTAAGAAAATTTAGATAATATATCAAAATATTTTCCTCAAAAGTCCTTTAACTTCCTCTTTAAACCACTAAAGGAACTTTTTCCACTATTTAACCAAGGAAAAAAAGTGATCTCACTCTATATGGCTTCTATATCCACCTATGCATATGTATGTAGCTTGAGTAAGATAACCATCGATCACATCTCCAAATGTTTGTTTAACCTTATAGAATTTATTTTTTTCATTCATAACCAATTCTAATTCATACCATAAAAGATCAAAAATCATTTATTCTTAATCTGTCACTAACACATTACCTTTATCAAGCTCTATAAATTGTCAATATTTTTATAGATTCAATTCCTTAGGTAAATATTGATCATTTAATATCTTATAAAAACCCTTCCAGTCAAGATCCTTATGAAGATAAGAAATAAAATCTATCTTTGAAGTTATAGAATCCAAAAAAAATAATATACCATTGATTTTATCAAATCATTCTACCACAATCTATGATCCAACAACATCTTTAAATGATGGTAAACTCTTATTCTAAAATGTTGTTGTCTAGTTATTTTCTTTTAACTTATCATAATTGTATTCCTATAAAATTTATGGATATTTTGTGCAATCATTCTCACTATATAAGGATCCACATTAGAAACTTCCACACATTCTATTCATAATCTATCAGGAACTCTTCTAGGTGACATAATTATAATACAAAAAGGAATTTATTTAAAATCACAATATTCCTAAATTGAAACTGGGTGGAGGCCAATTTTCGGGGGTACTGTAGTAGGTATTGTAGCAAGTACTATAGAAGGCATTGTTCGGTACTATAGCAGTTGGAACTATACATCTGATTTGGGCCTTCGGGCCCCCGGTATGGGCCTACGGGTCATAGAGCCTTAGATTCATCAAATTTCATCGGGCCTCAGGGCCCTCAGGCCATATATACCATGGAGTAGCGCAGTATATACAGAGCAGGCCCCAGAAGAGGATCAGAGCAAAGAGTAGCAGTCACCAGAAGCAAAGCTAACTGGATTGGAATAGGGAGAGGGTATGAAAACTTACATTGGGACCAGGCATCGTGCATCTTTGTATGGGGAAATGCTAGCTGATCAGTAGTGAAAGGTGGGGATCTAGGAGATCAATGATGCAGAATCTGGAGAGGAGAAGTTCTAGTGGGTTGGGCCTGCAGTTCATGTAATGGGTATAGTATACCTCTGGGCCTTCGGGTTATATATTGTCCTTCTGGTCATGTTGGGCCTTGTACCTTTGGCCTACGGGTCATGTAATGGTTCCCCTTCAACCCTTAAAAAAATGGGTATTATCCACAATAAAATAAAAAAGAAGGCCTTCGAGCCATTTAGGTAATCACCTAGTACTACTTCAAGCTGTATTTATATTATTTCACTTTGTCTAATACCATCTTATATTGATTTAAAATATTCCTAATAAGTTTTCACAATTGATTTTCAAAATTAATTTAAAAAATAATTTAATAATTGAGAATCCTTTTTCATGTAAGAAAAAAAAATTATTTAAAACCATTGTTATATGATGCAATTATTTATCATGGATATCATAATACATGAACTATTTATAGTTCTGTCACATCTTGGGTTTAATTGGAGAAAATAACAACATCCAATATGGTAATCATCAAAATTCCATTTTTTCATACTTCTTAATAGATAAAATATCATCATAAAAAGATTAAATACATACTTTTATGGGTATATTATCAGTCCCAACCATTATGTTCTCCATGCTGATTAGAATTTCCATGACCCAACTTAAAATCCATATAATGATACCATTTTGTAACACCTAGACTCAGGGAACCAAATCGCAAGACTATATTCGGAGCTCCACGTTGACTCAAATGTGATCCCCTAATTTATAGAGGATGGAAAGTAGTGGAAAGGATAATCTAAACTATTGGGAAGTTATTTATATCAAAGGAGAAAATCTAAAAGGATTACAATGCATGTGTATGTAAAAAATTTTAATAAAAAAATTCAAAATCATTTCAAAATCAAATATAGTTTTATAAAAAGGGAAAAAATAAAATAAACATTCAAGAGTCCATGATGTCACAAAGAAATAAATAAATATGACTCAATCCCATGCCCTAGTATCTACATACCATATATCCATCATGGATCTACATTTCATCAAAAAGTATCAAATATTATCTTTCCTTATGTCACAAACAATCATATATATATATATATATATTGAAGTGAACATACAAGGTGTGAGTATATCCTCAGAAGGGTTTCCCAAATGACTCTGATAAATATCTATGCATTAGAAAAACCAAAATTCATTTCCAATCAATATTGATAAATCTTAAACAATTTTATCCAAACACATTAGTTTCTATAATTATTTCAAAACACAATTATTTAAAAAACAAATATATATTTTTAATTGAATACCACACTTTATAGAAATTCAATGAAATAAAACCTCTATTTAAAATACATTTTAAAAACATTTTTTATTCCCAAAAACAATCTTTTTAAAAAATGCCCAATTTCCAAAATCCAATTTTAACTCCCTGTTTCTTCATGTTCTGGTGGAAACTTCCTATTTCCCTAAATCCACTAAAAACTTATTATTTTTTAAAAATTAACTCATGATATAGAAAATGAGTGCATAATCCAATCAATTCATTATATATCTATCTAGATATAAAACTAACAAGATCCATCCCTAGCCTGACTAAAATGGATTCATCATTCGCTTAGTGATTTTTTTAAAAACAAGTTATCACCCATTCACACATCAAACTCAACCCCTTTCATTTAAAAAAACAAGGAATGATGTGTCACATTTTTACCCCATTCATCCCAACCCTTGAAATCCTTAAAACATTATCTCTAAGTGTCTATGTTAATATGGATAAATCTTATAGGTTTAAAAATATTTCTCACCAAAATAAATTTTCTATGTATGCAGAAACATCATGAAATAATTTCTAATAAATCACATTTAATTTTTGTATGAAATCAAAACCTTATTAAAGGTAATTTTCCCTTAATCAATTTAAAAAAATTCAACATTTTAAACAAAAATCATGGTTTTTTTAAAAACCAAGATAATAAAATCATTTCAAGATCATAATCAGTCAACAAATCATAATTGTATTAGTTGTAATCATTTTTTAATGATATATTATACATAGATGTTTAATATTCACATGAAATGAACCATAAGACTGGTCAGATTTTTCTCTAAAGGAATAAACCAATAAATCCCTACCATATTCTCTTATTCTTATTTTTTAGAGTTTTTAAAATTATAAACAAATAAATTAGAGAGGTGTATAGTGTTATAATGAAATTGGGATGGGAAGTGTGTTAGAGATGCACAAAAATAAGGGATATTATATAGTATCCCAGAATCATAGTAAGAAATAATGCCAAGTAAATTCTCTTATCATAACTTATGATTGATCGTCATTATAGCATATGATATAAATACAATATGTGATATCACAAGCATGCACAATAGTACAAAAAGTATTTATCACATTGGTTATTTACAACTGATGTGAAAAATCCATGTAAACTTATTTATCACATTTGTTATATAATAACAAACATGATAAAGCACTCAAGATTTCTTTTTCACATCAATTATTATATAACAACCATGATAAATCAATTTAAACACTCTATCATGTTTATTATATAACAATTAATGTGATAAAGCATATTTTTCACATCGGTTATATAATAACTGATGTGAAAAAGTAATTTTCATTTCTTTATCATTATAGTTATTATATAATAGATATGAAAAATCCTCTTTATCATGTTGGTTATATAATAACTAACATTATATTACATTCAAAATTTTATGAATCATCGATTTGAATCATTTCAATGTTATTCGATATTGTGAAAGTAGACTCGTTTCCCTCACACAAATTCTCTAAACTTCATTTCTTCGATCTATTGAAATCTAATATCAAATTTAAATATTCATACATCCTTCAGTTTTGATGGCCTCATTGTTTTGAATTCAATTTTATCATCTCTCAAGAAAGCCTCACACATTTATCCTCTCTTTCGGATGTTCAATGGAATAAACACCCTAAATATTGATTTTTTTATTTCATGGACACAAATTTCACATTACCATCTTCATAAAACCCCATTTTTTATCGTTCTCTTCATTTAATGTTCATATATGGATTTTATCATCTCAAATCTTGGATTACCATTTTCATATACCTTAGTTATCCTTTGATTTGAATGAAAAGGTGTGTGGATTTCATTATATTTTAATGTTATATGTTAGATTATAAATTTCCACATTATATCTTAATGTTTTGGTGTTCTACTATATAGAAAGAAGTTTACACTGAATTGCTTCATAGATGTTTATAATGCATCACATCTTAAATTTCTATATTTAATCCTTAAATATTTCATATTTGGATGATTTTTTGAATCATTTAGTGTTTATTAATACACTTCCATGTATATGGATAAATTTCAATTAGTGTTATGCATCTATTAGTGACTTAGTAATATTAAAGTATAATATATACATATATTGAAATATTCATACAGTTTATTATACAATATCATATAAGTAGTATATATACATATCAACACTTTTCTTGTGATTTGAGAATATTCTTATCTTGAAAAATCATATATTAAATATTTAGTCTCCATATTATGAGTTTCTTTCAATATAATATTGACATTATTAGTGAATACGTAGTAGGAACTATAAATTAGTTCCTTTAAATATATTGGTTATATTCTAATAGATATATATTAGGTTTTGACTCTATTTTGACTAATTAACCCATTTGGTACAAATATAAAAAATATTGATTAACTACCTTTCCCCATTCATACTTTTGGTTACATTAATTTTAAAATTTTGAGTATTATCCCACTTCTTGTGATGTGAGAGTATTCTTATCTTGAAAAATCATATATTAAATATTTATTTTTCATATTATGAGTTTCTTTTAATATAATTTTTACATTATTAGTGAGTACATGATAGGAAATTTCAATTAGTTCCTTCATATATATTTGTTATATTCTAATATATATATATATATATATTATGTTTTGTCTCTATTTGGACTAATTAACCCATTTGGTACAAATATAATAGATATTGAGGCGCTGCCTATCCCCATTAATACTTTTGGTTACATCAGTTTTAAAATTTTGAGGATTATACCACTTGACACGAGCCTGTCGTGGGGTGTGACAAAAACAAATAAAACCTAAGTTAAAATGTAGAAAAGTGGGTAACCTTTGTTGTCTCCAAAGATGAGTGTACAACAATTATGTTTGTCACTTAAATTAAAGAAAGAAGAAGTGGTTGTTTTTTAAAATGTTTAAGATGAATAATAAAGAAAGCAATTCAAAAGCAAGGTTGAACACTAATGGATGAAGTGAGTGATGGGGTTAGGGTAGGATCACCTTTTTTAATGTCACCATAGTCACAAATATCATCTTACCTCTCTTCCTTTTTAATGAAAAATGAAAGACTCCTCGATCGAGTTATCTATCACCCTTGGTTAAAGAAGAAAATAAAACTCACTCTTATGTACATGGAAGTTTATAAACAATATCTAAACAACTAAGGCAAGTCCCGATTGAGAATTGTTTCTCCTTAAAACTCTAGAAAAAGTTTACTAGTTCCACACACGTGCCGACGATCATTAGACACTCACCACCTAACACAATCTGCTCGACTGAGACAAATTGCACTAGGCGGAGGGAGATTAAAAGTCTTTAACCAAAGCTATTAAAAATGAATACACCAAACTCAAAACACGATAACATTAATATAATTGGTAAAAATTGAGAATATATTTCATTCAAAATAAAAATATGGTTTTAAATTTAAGCACAAAACTCCAACATTACAAAATAGAAACTCTCTCTTCCCCGATCACTCAAAGGTTTTACCCCTCCATGTGAAGGGTATTAGAGTTGAAAGGAGAATAATAGAGCATGATTAAACAAAGAAAAGAGAAAATTGAAAATAAAAAGAACTTCAAGAACTCAAGCCTCTAGCACATCCCCTCTTGCACCTTCTTCAACCCCTTTGAATGGAAGTGAACACTCTTATTTATAGACTTTTGGAGTTGAGAATTTTCCTCTAAAATTACACCACCGAAATTTTGAGTCCTATTGGAATAATAAATGGCCAAATAGTAGGAAGGAGTCTTCATAAATGTTGTGACCCTATGTATTTTACATGCTTCCTCAAAATATCAGAGAATTATGACAAGTGGAACAAAAGTTAATCTCGAATTACTAATGACATCTTTTTATGTCTGAGGTGACTCTTCAACTTCCTCTCGTTGTCCACATTTAATGGATGCTTAAATGACTGAATTTCTTCTTTAAAGTTATTTTTAACATGATTCATGGAGTTCTAGTTCTATTAAAGTGGGAATAACCTCATTTGGACATGTGTATCCCGAGATACACTTCATTAATTATGGTAGGGTCCATTCTATCGGTCAGAAAACTTTCTTCTATTAATTGATTTATCTGGGCCAGTGTGTTTAGAATTGGATCAAGGTCCAGAAGAAAAAGTTTAATCACGCGAGAATAGAAAGCCTAAAAAAGGATTCACATAATTTGGATCAACAATGTAAAAGATATGACCAAAATACAGAATCTCAACAAAACTACTAAATTTCCAGAATTAACCAATTTCCACAATTAAGCCCATAATTCACCAAAACACTAAAATGATACAAATAAGCTCAAATTGATTAATTGTTAGGGGTTAAATCATTGAAAAACATATGAAAAGTAATGAAAATATAATCTCTATCAATTCCCCCACACTTATCACTTGGACTCCTGGACAAGTTAAAATCAAAATTAAATCAAAGAAAATTCAAAACACATGCCATTGAGATCTAACAATTCCACACCAAGAAATAAAAGATATCATGACTAATAAAAAACAATTATTACAAGTTCTCAAATCAGATAATTCAATATTTTCCCTCATCATTTATCCTCTCATGCACACAAGACACCTATCTCACATGAATTTTCTCTCATCTCAAAAATATCAATTTTCAACAAAGTTTTTCTCATCCAAACCAATGCAAGGGTCACCATATGTTTGAAAAACTCCTAATTCTCCAACTAATGTGAGTCAAGGACATGTGTTTATCATGAGTACTTTGAAGGGTTGTTCTATGGATTTTGGTTTGTAGGATTTTATGTGAAAAATTCTAAGGCTGAATGAGGAGGGATTGGCTCTTTTTGAAGCAAAATTGCACAATTTTAATTTTCACTCAAGTATGGTATTCTCCTCACTCACCTTAGAAGAAATTCAGCTCTATAATCAGGAAATATCAAGAAATGTTCAAATAGATCATCATTGTAGTAGCAAAAATTTAAATCTTCTCAAACATGATTTTTCTTGAAAGCTCTAGAAAAGGCACAACTTTCAACAATATGATTTTTCATCAGCACACACATCTCTTTAGAATTTGATTTCCCACCCAAAGTTTCACAAAATGAGGTATAATAACACAAGAAAGCTTCCCCCACACTTAAGTTCAACTACATCATGCAATTTTACTTCAAGAGCAGGTTTTATAGGAAAAATTGGCTTGTAATGTGGCTAACCTAAGAGGTTGTTCATAGCATATAAGGGATACAAGGATTAAATGTACAAGGTAGGCCAGAATGAAAGGGATTATCTTGAAAAGTGGTCTTTCAAACCAAAGAAATTCCTCAATCATTTAAAACACATGTACCCAAAACCCTCAAGTTTTGAAATAAATAAATAAAGTTCTAGTTAACAAAAGCATGGTCTGGTTCTCTCAATAAGTGAGGTGAATGAAAAGAATATGAGAAAAATGGTTCAGAAGCCTCACGGGAAAGTGATTTCAAAGATAAAGACAGTGTGATGTGGCATGAGATTCAAAAATCAGAGTACTTTTCATGAAATTCCCAAAGAATTTAACTTGAAACAAAATCATTTTCTGTATTCATTTAAGCTTAGTTTCATGGAATAAATTGGTTCACTCAATGATATGGGTTTCAAAAATGGTAATGATAATCATTTCAGCTTAGAAAGATTCAAAAATACACCAAAAACTGAAAAATAAACACACAAAAATTTGAAAACACGCAATTTTTAATTTTTATTTTTGAAAACATACAACAAATGAAAATCCTAAATTACCAAGGTTCCCTCTCCCACACTTAAATGATGCAGTGTCCTCAATGCATTCAAGTGGATTTAACATTTAAGTAGATTTTCGAATGAATCACAGTAGCAAGAAAGTGTAAAGGAGAGGTACAACTTGATGGATCTTATTTATAGACAGGCTGGAGGAGCGAGATCTCCTCTAGTGGATCTGATGTAATGGTCCCATGGAATTTCTTCAGCCTGTGCCCATTAATAGTGAATGTCTCCAGCTCTCCATTCTTCACAATCTGCACAACACCGAAACTATATACATGAGTAACTATAAATGGACCCTCCCATCTAGAACGAAGTTTACCTGGCATCAGCTTGAGTCTTGAGTTGAATAACAACACTTTATCTCCAGGATGGAAATCTTTCAGTTGTATCATCTTGTCATGAGCCACTTTTGTTCTCTCTTTGTAAATCCTGGAATTTTCAAATGATTCTCTTCTAATTTCCTCCAGCTCCTACAACTGCAACCTTTTCTCTTTCCCAGAACTTTCAAGATCCAAATTCATCTTCCTCACATCCCAATATGTCTTATACTCCAATTCCATAGGTAGGTGAGAACTTTTTCCATAAATCAGCCTATATGGACTCATTCCAATCGGGGTCTTGTAGGATACCCTATAAGCCCAAAATGTGTCTTCCATCTTCTGGATCCAATCCTTCCTGTTTGGTTTAACAGTCTTCTCCAAAATTCCTTTTATTTCCCTATTGGACACTTCAGCATGACCATTTGTTTGTGGGTGATAGGGAGTTGATGTTTTATGATGTACCACATACTTCTTCAGCAAAGCCTCCATTCTCCTATTGTAAAAGTGAGTACCTTGATCACTGATGATGGCTCTATGCACTCCAAACCTACAAAATATGTTAGTCCTGACAAAATCACAAACAATTTTAGCATCATCAGTCCTGGTGGCTTTTTCTTCCCTCCATTTGGAAACATAATATACCACAATAACGATATAAGAATTTCCAAATGACACTGGGAAAGGTCCCATAAAATATATCCCCTATACATCAAAAATCTCAAAAAAAAATAAGTGGTTGTTGGAGCATTTATTGTCTCTTTGAAATGTTTCCAGAAAACTAACATTTTGGACACCTTTTGCAAAATTCAGGATAATATTTAAAAATGGTTGGCCAATAAATTCCAGATTCTAAAACCTTCAATGCTACCCTTTGAGGTCTAAAGTAGCCTCCACAAGCTATGTGTGACAAATCTCAAAGACAGAACCAATTTCACTCTCAGTAAAACATCTTCTTATCACTTGGTCATTGAAAATCTTCTAAAGAAATGGATCATCCCAAATGTAATATCTAGATTTAGCTTTCATTTTATGAATATGATGAGAATTGAAATGAGATGGGACCTGAGATGTTACCAGATAATTTACCATCTCAGCATACCAAGGCACTTCTTCTTTAACCAAGTACAGATGCTCTCCTGGAAGGTGATCATTCAATGGTTCTTTTTCTGTAATTTCAGCTTCAGTAGTGTTGGGAAGTCTTCTTAAATGATCAGAAACTTAGTTCTTCAATCCCTTTTTGTCCTTGATTTCTATGTTGAACTCCTGCAGTAGTAACATCCATCTTACCAGCCTCGGTTTAACTTCATCCTTCTTCTTCAAGTACCTGAGAGCTGCATGATCATAAAATACAGTGACTTTAGTTCCAAGAATATATGATCTAAATCTTTCCAAAGAAAAAAACAATTGCTAAAAACTTCTTTTCTGTGGTTGTGTAATTAAATTGAGCCACATCCAAGGTTCTTGAAGCATATGCAATGACTTGTGTCCTTCCCTCAATTCGCTGAGAAAGGACTGCTCCAACTGCTTGTTTGGAAGCATCACAAAGTATCTCAAATGGTTCTTCCCAATTTTGTGGCTGCATCACATGTGGTTCAATCAATATCCTCTTTAGCTCATCAAAGGATTCCCCACATAGACCATTGAAATCAAAATCAGCATCTTTCAAAATAAATCTAGATAGAGGGAGATAAATCTTACTAAAATCCTTGATAAACCTCCTATAGAATCTTGCATGTCCTAAAAAATATCTAACATGCTTTACACAAGTTGGGTAAGGCAAAGAATTTATCACTTAAATTTTTGACTTATCAACTTCAATGCCCTTTTTTAAAATGACATACCCTAGAACAATCCCTCTCTCAACCATGAAATGACACTTTTCAAAATTTAAAAAAGATTCTTTTCAATGTAGGTTTTCAAAACTTTTTCCATATTTTTCAAACAATGGTCAAAAGAGTTTCCAAAAACCATGAAATCATCCAAGAAAACCTCCAAGAAATCTTCAATGTGATCAGAGAATATACTTACCATGCACCTATGAAATTTAACTAGATTATTACATAATCAAAATGGAATCCTTTTATATGAAAAAGTACCAAAGGGACATGTAAAGGTTGTCTTATCTTGATCATCAGGAGAAATGGGTACCTGGAAATAACCTGAAAATCCATCCAAAAAACAATAATGAGTTCTCCCAATGAATATCTCTAACATCTGATCAATGAAGGGAATAGAGAAATGATATTTCCAAGTAACTTGATTCAACATCCTAAAATCAATGCACACTCTCCAACTATTTTGAATTCTCACAGGGATTAATTTATTATTTTCATTCCTCACAGTGGTTAAGCCAGTTTTTTTTTGGAACTACATGAATTAGGCTAACCCAATGTGAATCCGAGATGGGATAGATGATCCCAGCTTCCAATAGCTTCTCAACCTCCTTCTTCACAACCTCCATTAAAATGGGATTCAACCTCCTTTGGGGTTACCTGACAGGTTTGGAATCTCCCTCAAGAAAAATTCTATGTGAGCATATTTTTTGGTTGATTCCTAGAATATCACCTAAAATACACCCTATCGCTTGGATATTCTTTCTCAAAGGATCAATCAATGATTTCTCTTGTGTTTCAGAGAGATTATTAGCAATTATCACTGGTAGTTTCTCTCCCTCCCTAAGGTACACATATTTCAAATCAGTGGGGAGTGGTTTGAGTTCCAAATCAGGGGGATTTTCAAGGGATGAAACTAAATTGACATTTCCCACTTCCAAATTTTGGACCTCCTATACATAAGAAACCATATCATCTTCCTCATCATTTAACAAATCATCAAAGAAATCATATTTTACCTCTTCCTCCCATATGAAATCAGAATCTCTAGCATGTTGGGAATCCACATGTTCAATGATATTTCTAATGGAAGAAGTCTCTCCTAAGTCTAGGAATTCATAAAGAATACCTGATTCTTCAATGGGTTCTGTACCAAATTCATGGGAAATTGAAAAGAGGGAGTGATCATCTGATGGGTTCCTCATGGATTCAAAAATATTGAAGTGGATATTGCTCTCCCCAAACTCCATGGTGAGTGTCCCCTTATGGAAATTGATGATGGTCTTGGCTGTCTTCAAGAAAGGTTTCCACAAAATGATGGGTGAGTGTGATGGGATTATATCTTCTTCCATATTGAGCACTTATAAGTTATCTGGGAACAAGAGATCTTGGAATTTCACAAGGTCATCCTCAAAAACTCCTGCAGGGAAAACTGTGGATTTGTTTGCAAGCTGGACCACCACTCTTGTGGGCTTCAAGTCTCCCATCTACAAATAAGTGTATACTGAGTGAGAAAATACATTAATTGAAGCACATAGATCACACAAAGCATTAGATAAATTTAAAGAACCAATGGTGCCTGGAATGGAAAACATCCCTGGATCTTGACATTTGGTTGGCAATTGTGGTGTGATAAGGGCTGAGACACTTCTTCCCAAGTTGATCCTTTCATTCCCTTGAAGTCTCCACTTCTTGGTACAATGATCCTTAAAAAATTTAGCATACTATGGAATTTGTTTGACTACTTCAAGTAAGGGGATATTGATTTCCACTTTCTGTAAGGTGTCTAGAATTTCTTTTTGAATTGCTTCCTCATAAAATTTCTTTGATTCAATCATCCTTGATGGAAATGGAGGGGTTATGTTTTTCTTGTCCCTTTTTTCCATTGAAATGGTTTTTCTTGTCTCTTTTTCCTTGGCCTATCCTTCTCTTCCTCCTCTTTTTTCTCTTCTTCACAATGAATTTTCACAGAATTTTTAGAGTTTTCAACTTCGTTCTCCCTCAACTCAAGTGGTCTTATTTCAGGTTCATGGGATGTTGTTGGTAAGAGCTATTTTCCACTTCTTATTGTTATCATGTTGACATTCTCCTTGGGGTTTGGGATTGTTTGAGAAAGAATTTTCCCATGATTTTTTGTCATGATTTCAACAAAACTTCCCACCGTGTTTTCCAGCTTGTTAACCTTATCTGCTAGGTCATCAAACTTGGATTGTAGCTGTTCCACAGAAGGTTTTGTATTGGTGGATGGTTGATCATAGGGTCTTGGGAAAGTGGGTGGTTGGTGGTGGGAAGGCTGGCTATAAGATTTCTTTTGTTGAAATGGTGGGGGATTTTGGAATTGTTGATGGAATTGGGTTCTAGCTTGATTCTGCTGATTTCCAAACCCATATTGAACATGGTTTTTCTCTCTCCATCCTTGATTTTGTTAGAATTTCCTTTGCTGAAAAGCTACCGCACAAGTTTCCATTCCCTTTATTTCAGCACATTGATCAGTGAAATGATCAGGTGATGAACATAAACCACATACCTTAGCTGGTGCTTGTTCACCACCCACTTTTTTCAAGGCTATCTGTCTCACCAAACTAGTTAGCTCTTCAATCTTATTTTCTAGTAAGGGTGATGGATGAGAAGTTCATACCTCATGAATACCTCTTGTGCCAGTACCTCTTGTACCAAACTATTGCGAGTTCTGAGAAATCTTCTCAATCAAACCTTTGGCTTCTTCTAGTGACTTTTCAATCAATGCACCTCCAGATGATGAATCAAGAAGGTTCCTATCATTGTCTAGTAATCCTTGATTGAAGAAGACAAGAAAGTGATGGTCCTCAATGGCTTGATGTGGGCAGCTGGCACATAGCTTTTTAAATCTTTCCCAGTACTCGTAAAGGGTTTTTCCAGATGATTGTTTGATGGAATAGATCTCCTTTCTGATGGTTGTGCTTCTGGAGGTGGGGAAAAATCATTTCATGAAGCATCTCACTAGGTCATTCCAATCATCCACATCTTCAGGTTGTAGACCATACAACCATTTTTTAGTAGCTCCTTCCAATGAAAATGAGAATTCCTTCCACTTTACTTGTTCCTCAGCTACTCCATGTGTTCTGAAGGTTGAGCATACATGTGTGAACTCTTTAATATGTTTGTTGGGATCTTCACCCGCCAAGCCATGAAACTTTGGATGCAATGGAATCATGTTATGTTTCACCTCAAAATCATTTTGTAACACTGGTATAGAATGTTGATTATTATGATTAAGTAATTATGAGGCAAAAAGGTCTCTGAGAGTTGGGTTTTGATTTCCATCCATTATTATAGGCTCAGAGTGAACACTTGAAGTTTCACTTGAGTCTGTAAGAGAAATCTCCCAAAATTCATGTTACAAATTGAGGTTTCTGAGCCTATTAAACAAAGTTATTTCAATTTTAGGATCAATTGTGCAAGGATCATTGTTTGAGGTTCTAGTCATACAACTTTGGAATGAAAATAAGAAAACATAAAAGAAAGAGAGAAGAAAAAATTGTTGGCACTACCTCCCCGGCAACGGCGCCAAGTTTTGACATGAGCCTGTCGTGGGGTGTGACAAAAACAAATAAAACCTAAGTTAAAATTTAGAAAATTGGGTAACCTAGTTTTTCTCCAAAGAGGAGTGCACAACAATTATGTTTGTCACTTAAATTAAAGAAAGAAGAAGATGTTGTTTTTTGAAAATGTTTAAGATGAATAATAAAGAAAGAAATTAAAAATAAAGGTTGAACACAAATGGATGAAGAGAGTGATGGGGTCAGGGTAGGATCACCTTTTTTAATGTCATCATAGTCACAAATATCATCTTACCTATCCTCCTTTTGAATGAAAAATGAAATACTCCTTGATCAAGTTATCTATCACCCTTGGTTAAAGAAGAAAATAGAACTCACTCATATGTGCATGGAAGTTCATAAACAATACCTAAACAAATGAGGCAAGTCCTGATCCAGAATTATTGCTCCTTATAACTCTATTAAAAGTTTACTAGTTCCACACACATGCCAAAGATCATTAGACACTCACCACCTAACACAATTTGCTCGATCGAGAAAAATTGCACTAGATGGAGGGAGATTAAAAGTCTTTAACAAAAGATATTAAAAATGAATACACCAAACTCAAAGCAAGATCGCATTAAGAGAACTGTGAAACACTAATAATATATTTCATTCAAAAGAAAAATAGGGTTTTACATTTAAGGACAAAACTCCGACATTACAAAAGAGAAACTCCCCCTTCCTCGATCACCCAAAGGTTTTACCCCTCCATGTGAAAGGTATTAGAGTTTAAAGGGGAAGAAGAGAGCATGATTAAACAAAGAAAATATAAAATATAAAATAAAAAAAAATTTAAGAACTCAAGCCTCCAGCACAGCCACTCTTTCACCTTCTTCAACCCCTTTGAATGGAAGTGAACACTCTTATTTATAGACTTTTAGAGTTGAGAATTTTCCTTCCAAAATTACTCCACAGAAAGTTTGAGTCTGGTTCGCATAATAAATGGCCGAATATTAAGAAGGAGTCTTCATAAATGTTATTACCCTTTTTCTTTTTCATGCTTCCTCAAAATCTCAGAGAATTATGACAAGTGGTACAAAATTTATCCTCGAATTACTAATGATATATTTTTCTCCCCGAGGTGACTCTTCAACTTCCTCTCATTGTCTGAATTCAATGGATGCTTAATGAAAACATTTCTTCCTGATATTTATTTTGAACATGACGCATGGAGTCCTATTTATATTCCAACTGAAATAACCTCATTTGTACGTATGTATCTTGAGATACACTTCATTAATTATTGTGGTGTCCATTCTGTCGGCCAGAAAACATTCTTCTCTTTATTGATTTATCTGGGCCAGTGTATTTGGAATTGGATCAATTTCCAGACGAAAAAGTTGAATCCCACAAGCATAGAAATCCTAAAAAAAAATTAATCACACAATTTGGATCAACAATGTAAAAGATATGCCTAAAATACAGAATCTCCACAAAACTGGTAAATTTCCAGAATTAACCAATTTCCACAATTAAGCCCACAGTTCACCAAAACAATAAAATGATACAAATCAACTCAAATTGATTAATTGTTAGGGGTTAAATCATTGAAACACGTATGAAAAATAATGAAAATATTATCTCTATCACCACTTCATAGTTAGAGTTTTTCTATGTTATATTTTCATGGAATTACACATGAATCACATGGTATTCACACTAAAAACATTTTTCTCCCCATAAATTTGGATTCATATTGTATCAAATGAAGTGGAATAAAATATTTAAAATGTGGTTTATTATTGTGTTTCATTTAAATAATATATTTTTTCATATAATGAGAAATATGTAATATATTTGCTACAATTTTCATAATACCCTAAGCAAAAATAATATTTAATATTAGTTCTGTATATATATTTGAATTGAAATAAAAATTAATCATTGTGTTTTTTGAACTCTATTATACAATTATATTATAGTATGAATTAATTTTTATTCTAATAATTATTGCTTTTTCCATGAAAAAACTCTATTAAAAAATTTGATGATAAATATTCAAATGAAAATGGAAAATGTGCACTTGATTTGGATTCCAGTCAATAATATTCAATTTCAAGTTTCATCTAATTTCATTTAGAAGAAAATGAAAAATGAGAGAATGGTATAACTATATTTTATTTTGTAAATTACTTCCATTAATTTATTTTTATGATTTAAAAATAATATTTACACATATATTTCATTATTTTTTGGAAGTTATAATTATATTTTTCATATCCACATATATTTCTTAAAAATTTCAAAAAAAAATACTTTAAAATTATGACATCATTGATATAAATTTACTTAATTTTCTATTTGATTGATTTATAATCATTCCAAATAACATTAAATTTAATCTCCAATGTTATTAACTTTTAAAACATTATATTCACTATTATTGAAAAACATAGAAATAATTTATTGATAAATTATACCAAAAGTGTATCTTTTTATTTATCATTGAAATAATCTACTATTTCCCCATATTACTTAATTTTATCACCACTATAATTTATGGAAAGATATTTATTTTTGATATTTTTTATAGATAAAATGAGTCGAAGTTGGATTATGACACTTTGAATAAGTGATGAATGTGGGGAGGGTGTTGATGCTTTTTTGGAATTTTCTAAACAAAATGTTCCGAACAACAACGTGTTTTTTTTTCCATGCCTGGAATGTTTAAATATAAAAAAGTTAAAAAGTAGAGAGATAAAATATCATTTAATTTTTCATGGTTTAAATCTGATTTATAGACATTGAATTTGGCATTGTGAAACTGGCCATAATTTTTGATCTATTGATGATGATTATTTGAAATATGATAACTTTGATCAAATTGAATAAATGATTTGTGATATTAAAGTAGAGTCAATTGAGAATGAACTCAAAATTGAGAGTCATTATGGTGATTCTGAAAACCATTATATGTGGTTTGTATGGAATTTATAGTTTATCAATGGTGTTAAGATTAATTAACATGGAGGTGAAACATGGATGGAGTGGTAAGGGTTTTATAGAGTTCTTACAATTGTTGAAATATATTCTTTATAAAGAAAATGATCTTACAGATTCACATTATACACTGAAGAAAATACTATTACCAATGCAATTAGGGTTAAAAAATACATTTCTACCTAAATTATTGTGTAATATATAAAAAGGAATAAAAATTTCTATCAGAGTGTCTTAAATATGGGCTATCATGGTATAAGTTGAAAGAAAAATCACAGGCTGATTTAATAGTTACATAAACCCCTTGCAAGGAATTTTTGTATCATAATATAATTCCTTATTTTAAATGTTTATTTTAAAATTCACATAACTCAAAAAGGTTAATATTGAATAAATATGATTTGATATGTGATGAAAAATTATGGCATCTAGTTTATTGTAAACAGTGGCGGAAAATTTATCAGCATTTTCTTACATTCAAAAATAAACTTAGAAATCTTATACTTGGAATGTGAATAGATGGAATGAATCTATATCTAATAATTAGTAGAACACATAGTTCATGGACCATTTTATTGGTAATTTAATACATTATATGTAAATTCATTCAACGAAAAAAAAACAACATGATATTACTCCGAAACATTTATCTGTTGATCAGTATTTTGAGAGGGTGAAAAATATTGATGTGACATTCAGAAGGACACATAAATCAAGTAATGATAAAAACATTTGGAAAAAACAGTCAATATTTTTTGAGCTACCATATTAGTGATATCATGAGGTCAAACACAATATTGATTTCATGCATGTGGACAAGAATATATGTGACAGGTTGATTAGAACATTGTTAGATAATAAAGTAAATACTGAAGATGGGTTTAATATAATATTAGACTTACTTCTAATGGGAATAATTTTGGATTTATCTCCCACTCCTAATGGAAGGAAAACATTCCACCACCCATCTTGTTATATATTACCCAAGAGGGAGAAAATTATCTTTTGTTAGTGTATTCGTGGTATCAAAGTGTCTAAGGTTTATTCTAAAAATGTAAAAAAATGACTTTAAAGGATTTGAAGTTGACAGATATGAAATCTCATGATTTTCATATCATTATACAATATCTCATACTAGTTCATTTGTATGTAATGTTTCTCATCCTTGTCAGAATGACTAACATTAAGGTGTTTTATTTTTTCAATTAAATTTATAATAAGTTGATTGATCTAAATTTGTTTAAAAATTTAGAGAACAAAGTGGTTTCGATACTTTTTCACTTGAAAATGTATTTTCCTCTATCTTTTTATGATATCATGGTTCATTTAATGATTCATTTGGTGTTATAAATAAATCTTTTCATACCTGTATATTTATTTTGGATGTATACTTTTAAAAGGTATATGAAGATATTTAAGGGGTATGTTAAGAATTCATATCTACATAAAGCTTACATTGTTGATAGGTATATTTTTAAGGTGGTTGTGGATTTTTGTACAAGATACTTATCTACAGTGGATCACATCAGGTTTCCTATATCTTTTCATGGATGATTTAATTATGGGGAAAAGGGGATCCATGGATAGAAATTCAAATCAATGATTGGTTAATAGATAAAGAATATAATTTTATACATCTTGAATAACATAGATAATTCTCATCTATATAGAACATTTCATATTAATGTTTTGAAATAATGTTATCCAGTGAAGAAATATATGTGTATTTTTAATGAGCATAACTAAACTTTTTTTCCATGGTTTAAAGAGATCTTTCTTGGTAGATCAGATGCATCGAAAACATTGAGATGATTAGTGGGAGATCTAAGTCTAAATTTGATAACATGGTCCAAGTATGAAATTAATGGCAAAACATTTCCTTAAAAATATCTGGAAATCATAAGTGAAGTTTATAATATTAGTGTATTGGTGTTCAAAGAAGCAATGTATTTTTTGAGTTCCAAAGAAAAAAACCTAATCTTCACATCAAGTGAATATTATGGGCTCATTGAAGAAATATGTGAGGTTCAATATAATAAATTTCAAGTTTCAGTGTTTTTCTACAGTTGGTTTATAGGTAATAATAGTTCCATACATGATGAATTTGGAATGAAACTATTTAATATGAATATATTAGAATACATAGTTGATCCTTTTATAGTGGAAACACCTGGAAAACAAATTTTTTATATTCTTTCTCAATTCGATATATAGTGGTCTATTATTTTACGAGGAAAAAACAGTATGTTGGTGATGATAAACTTAACTAAGATGATAATTTATGTGAGATCCCTACTTACATGGAAAGATTAATAGATAATATTGATGAGAACGTCACAGAAATGGTTTGTACCATACATAATGATCATGATGAATGAATTTGGGAAAACAATCCTTTAGTACATTCCTAATGTTTAAAGTAACATATGTTTATTTCTAATTTACTTGTTAAAATTTTATAAAATGTTAGATATTTTAATTTTATTTTCTTTATTAAAAAATATATTATAAATAGTAAGTTAAATTTGTTGTTTATATTATTTTACTTTTGTTTATTTTACCATGTTTACCCTTACGTAACTTATCTAATAATTGATTTTGTTGAAAAATAATTATTCTAAAATAAAAACAGAAATATTGTATGAGGTTATATTCAAAAAATATCTTTTTTTTCTAAAAAATGATTTATTAGGTAGGATCATTTTTATAATTTATACACCATTTTTATATATATATATTTCATTCGTTTATAGGTTATTTCATCTCTCATTAATGGTTTTACAATTTTAGTTAACTATAAAAAATATTAATGAAAATGTGTTATGTTTACTTTAGTTAAATTTTTTGTTTGATAATTTTTCAATTTTATTTAAATTTGTATGTAATAGTTGCATTTGTATATTTTTTATACTAATTTTTCTTTATTTTATTTGTTGGATAATGAAAGATTAGTTATCTGGTCTACCAAAAACTTCTAGAAATTATCATACTCATACCTCTAGGGAGGAACGTACACATGATCTTATTAATGAGCCTCATTCTTCTTTAAAAGAGAAATCTACTTCCACGGGGCCAAATAAGAGTTTGAGGGTTGGTAAATGTGGAACCACACATTTACAAAAATTATCATTTTCTCGTACCCAATACTACAGGATACCAGTGGACTTTGATTATAATGATATTCCAAGAGGTTCAAAATCAAAACAATTCAAGTGTTTTATAGCATTTCAGGCTAAAATAAATGTTAGTATTTTAATTGATGATTAGATAAGTGTTGAAAAAATGACAATATCTCATTTGTGGGATACCATTTTGGTAAGCTCATTTGTTATTATTTTACTTATCCTAAAATTTTTATAGTAATATATGTTTTCCCCCTTCTTATCAGATGAAATATGTTATACCTAATACTGGAGGATTCGGGAGGAAATTATTATCATTGGCTTCTTGGAGATGGAGGGAGTTTAAATAAACCCTCACATCAGATTTCATTTTTGGGAAAAGAAACCATCATAATCCATGTGATATATATCCATTTATAGATTAAGATATATGGAAGAAATTTGTTGAAATTGGATGATGAGAAGTGTTATTGGTAAGTAAAATGTTACCTTTTATAATATTTTATATATTAATGATCTTATTAATGATTTATTTATTCTTAATTTATAGTAATCGAGGAGATATCATTAGGATATCCAATCTATAAACCTATACCCTCATACTTTATCTTGGGGAGGGTATACATTATTATAAAAATAAATTATATCTATGAATTTTTAAAAATAGAGAGATGAGTCTTTAGGCTATAAAGAGGTTGACCCCCCTACTATACATGAAAAATGGAAGAGGACTCAGATATGTAAAAAGGGAAAATGTTATATGGAAGAGACAAGGGTTGTAGTTGAAAGGATTGTAAGATTTTTACTTTATTTATTTATTTAAGTTAAATAATTTTTTGTGTATTGTGATTCATTATGAATTTTTTTCAAATATTTTATACAGGGTTTTGTTGAAGAGCAGAGCACACTGGGGGTCTTTATAGCTGAGGGTAGGAAGGATATTTCAGTTACAACATTGGTAAAGCCTAGAAACCTTGGTCGTGTACGAGGATACCCAACAGATGTATTGGTAAAAATGTGTTTTCATGTTTTGAGGCTTCTTTACTAGAGGATGTTTATAAAAAAAATAGAATCTATAGAAGATGAAGTTTAGGATATTTATGTGATGATAGAGGACATGGTCAAAGATTCAGTACAGTTGATGTTTTCATACATGAAAATACAATTTTAGACTGATAATCCCACTCTTCCAGCAAATACAACAAATATTTATCCTACTCAAGCCCCTCAGCATCCAGACCCCACTCGTTTTTATCCTACTCCTACACCCCATCCTCCGTATCTTCATAGATATTATGAGTTATATGTTAATGATCCTCAATATCATATTTTTTCATGTGGGATGATATATTATATTAGAGATACCATTAATCATCAACAGATATAGGTAGAGCATCATAGGGTCATTGTACATGATATTATAGATTGATCAGCAGGAATACCATTACCTAAAGATAAGGTGAGTAAAGTTGTACAAAGTATCAGCTACTTTTTATTTTGGCCATCTAGACTTGTTTTACATATTACCATAGACTTATATATATATATTAATTTTTATTTCCTTTTTCTATCAAATTTTTTTAACATTTAGAAGTTTATATATTTACCAATTTTTTACAAGAATACTTTAAAGGTAAATAAATAATATATAGACAACAAAAAATAAAATTTACCATGAATTTCGAAAAAAATTCGACTAGTCTTAATAGATTATTAACATATTCAGTCTTTTTCTATGGATTTTTATGTGGTTCCAATTGAATCAATTATTTGTGAGTGTGTAATGAATGTGGAGGTTTTGAAAAACAATATCATGGAGCTTGTAACTCAAGGTCAATTGGGCATCAACATGATGCAAGTTTTTTCCAAATAAGTAGATTAACAAGATTTTAGGTTAGTTAAATTTATCTAAAATTTATACTTATGTTTTTTTGTATTAGATGCATTTATTCAATTTTTATGTATCATGACTTGGAAGATATATAGGGATTTATAGAACCCCATTTAATTTCTCCTATAGTGAGGACTATCACGAACTGACCTGTACCAAGGCTCAAGCCTCAACTACCCCAAGCCAGCCTCCATAGGCCAGGGGATAGAGACTAGCGCTAAAGGCACAAAAAACTTAGGGAGACCTTTGCCTAAGAACCTATACACACACACACAGCCAACTCAATGAAAATAGTGTAGAGGGAAAAGAAAGAAAAATACGACACTACTATATATATACCAAAAATATACATTGACCTCTAAACAATACAAGTATATAAAAGTAAACTGAAGTGGAAAGGGGAAAAATACACGCCCAACCAGAAAAGTGTCACAACCCAGAAACAGGTGGAAAAGTAAAGTAGCTGATAGAGATCCCTTCTCTTAGATCCCAAGATACGACCACCGTACGTGGTCAAAGCACCATGTATCCATATGATCCTCTAAAGTCATGATCAACCTATTCGTCGTCTACAAGGGCACACCGAGTGCGGGAAATTCCTAAGCAGGGGTGAGTATAAAAATACTTAGTAGGATGGACCAAAGGCTCAATGGAGTAGAAAGTGAGGTACTGAAGAGAGAATCAATAGATAGAATAAGGTACAGTAAAAGAGTACAGCTCAACCCAACAAATAAGTGAAGTAATCTCATCCAAACAAGAGTAGATAGAAAAGGTGAGAAGATGAACTTCTTGTCGAGTCTTCGCTACATATAGTAGGAGAGTAGACTCATATAACCATGAGAATATAGTCACAGAAAGCAAGTGGCATACCTCACACATATTCGACTCTCCTAGAAGGAGAGTAACCAATGCCCAAAGAGTGGGTACTTCAAATACGATATATATATATATATATATATATTCAACCAAATAATCCTAAACGAGAGAGTAAGGGGATCTTCATATAACTAGCTCAGCCAAGGAAAAGAGTCGCCAATAGTTTTAGAAGAAAACACCATCGACGCCCAGTATCCCTCACATCTACCATGAACTATAAGTTAAAGGGGCTCAATCACCGCACCATGATATTGTTCACTTTGGGTAGTTCTATCTCGCCCGCATGATTTTAGGTCATGTCACAAGAATGTGTCTTGGTGATAAAATCACCCCTCTTTCTTGATATTCCAAAGTCACATCAAACACATCTCATCACTATACCGCACAGTTGAGATATCATGTCATGAAGTCAGGAATCCACTATCCATCCCTACTAGAGGAAATACTTATAAAATTCATCGGTGAACCCATTGCCTTGCCCAGCTAGAGGGTAAGCCCTGAAAGAGTAACTGGAAAACGCCACTGCCCAGCTGCATTGGAGGGTAATAACTAAAAGATATTGGTGAACAACACTACCCAGCTACACTGGAGGGTAAGCCATGAAAGAGTAACTAGTGAAAGCCACTGCCTAGCTGAGCTAGAGGGTAATCCATGAAAGATATTGGAGACTGCCACTGCCCAGTTGTACTGGAGGGTAAGCCCTAAAAGAGTAACTGTAGAATGCCACTGCCCATATGTGCTATAGGGTAACCCCGAAAGAGAATGGCGAACACCACTACCCAGCCTCACTGGAGGGTAAGTCTAAAAGGGAACAGTTAACACCACTACCTAGCCTCGTTGGAGGTAATACCAAAAGATAATGGTGAACACCACTACCCATCCTCGCTTCAGGGTAATCCGGGATTGCTCTGGTGAGTCTAAAAACATCATTGTCATCATCAAGCATCATAGTAGATAAGCATAGCACTCACAACATATCGCATCATACCTTGAAATACACTATTGAGGACACTATTGCATTCCACACAGAGAAAAACTCAGGATAGGCTACTCGTGGGCCAAAATATGAGTTCAAAATAAAGATATACGAGAGGTAGAATATTCATAGCGGTACATGGCGCATGTGGGGCCCAAACGATGTGTTACCCCTCCTCCTCACCTGGCCGTGTACCTAACCATTTTTGGGTCCCAAAAGGTGAACAAGTACCACATCATGTCAAGGTACTCCCAGAGTACATGACATAATAGTCAGAAAGCCAATGAGTGCATGACGCTTATCGTTAAGATAAAGGTTCAGAATCATAGGTTCTCTAACACGACTCCTTGAATAGTCCTAGATCATTGATTGAATCTCTTCATACATCTTCTCCACTCTCACAAGAGTCATAGATGACCTAAGTCATGGATTCTCTTCAAACACATCAAAAGGATCTTCCACCAATATTCCTTTCATGTTTCCACATTTAATGAGATCATGGATAATGATCTGCACATCCAAATAGATCACACCATTGTGATCCTCATGAAAAAAACATGCATTATTGACTAATCACTCGTCCGAAATGGACTTCTAATTCAAAAGCTTCATCTCCTAACGTCATACACAAACGGTGCCCCGTTGGGCCCAAACCTTGATCTTGAAACATGTCATGTAGATTGCGTCATTTCAATCCCCACTGAAAAACACACAAGATCAGATATTCATTCTTCCAAAATGGACCACTGGTGAAAAGGTTCTTTTCACTGCAACACTGGAACGGTGCTCAATCATTTTCACTCATAAAAAGACCCTACACCACCGAATGAATTTCACCATTGCGATCCTTGCAAAAAACATTCAAAGTAGGCTATTAATTTTCCCCGAATAGACTTATGAAGCATAATCTGTGAAACGTAGCATTCGTTTGAAAGTCTCCCTGTGGGGCACATGCCTCAGCCCCAAATTTAGGCAGGCAGATTGCGTTGTCACGATCCCCTTTAAAAAAACTCAGAAATGAGTATTCAAAAATCAAAAAATGGATGTCTGGTGAAAATTTAGCATTTAATCGTAAAACATGTGAATCGGGCCCTATGGGGCCCACATATTTTCTTTAGTTCAATTACTTGGAGATGAATCTCTAAAAGTCCGCACAAGGACTGGGGTCATGCTGCTGCTGATGGCGCGTCAATCATACATCCCAAACATGAGTTAGGTTTGATGCAATAATAATTAATTAATTAATTAATTAATTAATCGCATTAATCATTTCGTGCCACTAAGTGATGAAACTAAACCGCAAAGGTCATAAACCAACTTTGGAAGGACCAAATCAACTTCAGGGTCACAGCACCTCTGACTTCGCCTCAAACGGATGTCTGGTTCACGACGTACATCTGTTGCAAGCTTTAATAATAATTTATTATTATTTAATTAAAGTGTTTTGGGTCACCTGTCCTCAGGCACAGAACTCAAAATTCCCAAAGGACATCTAAAAAAATCCTTCTTGACGAGACGAACCCATGGTCGTAGACGGAACGTCAAATGAATGTGTCATTTATAAGATACACCCATTTGAACACAAAGGGGCTTGAATCGGGCCAGCCCGGCCCAAATTGGTCAGACCCAACCACCTGGGCCAACCCGCCCTAGCCAACCTAGCTCGCTGTAGCTGAGCCGCGGCCCAGTGTGCGATCCGGCCCACCTTTATCCCCAACCCGATCGACAGTCGCACCTCACTGGCGAGGCACCCTGCTAGCAGGCAGTGCCTTGGGACCCCGCTGGTCACCTACGTCAACCAGAAGACCTACATGCGGCATGTCTCGGTTCCCTCGAGTCTCCCCCCCCCTGTCGTTGTCTGACATTGGCATTTGCACCTGCCAGCACTCTGTCATCTTGACTCCAACCGCCTGAGTCGCCAGCTCTACTGACCACCTGCTCGGCTCCTCAATCGGACATCACTACACCTCACCAGCCGAAGGCCCCTGATGCTCCTCCGCTCGACCTCACCCCAGCCTCACCAGAGTGCCATGCTCTCTGCTGCTCCAGCTTTCCACACACAGCTTAATCCCTGGCCTTGTCTTCCTCTACTCCACCGCGTGACACACCGCGACCATCACGCACACCACCACTATCAGCCACCGCCGGAAAGCATGCTCCGATGGTTCGTTTCGCAGACCACCATGACCTCTGTGAAGGTCTGATTTCCAATCCAAATTTGGATTCAAAATATTTGGGGTTGTATCATCATAGTGCTGCCCCTTGTTCATGGAACCATTAAGGTTTTGGCACGTTCGAAATTTTGGACAAAGTACGCCCAAGAACAGGATTTAGAATGGGGCTCGGACGATGGTTGTGTTAGTTTGGCCATCGTCCTTATTCTAAAATTATAAAATTTTTGAAAAAGGATTTGATGAAAACTCAACAAATCAATGAAGGTGAGAAAATTAACAAGAAACCTACCTTCATCTGGAATTCCATCATTGGAGACGCGTTCGCTGTGATCCCGCTCTAATCTATCAGAGTTCGCTCCTTGATCTGATGAATAACGGTGAAGAACACCAAAGAACGACCTTGAGAGGAGAGATAGAGGGAGGGAGGGAGAAGGAAGGGATTTATTCAAAACAAAATCCCAAAAACTCAATTTTTCTATTTATAGAAAAATCCTCTCATCGCGGAATCCGGAACTATTGTGCCCTCTCATTTTATGTCGCCCCTAGGAAAAATGCCCATTTCAAACTCAAAGAAAGTCTTGGATTTCCATTATGAGGCTTAGTTTGAATGTTATTCAAAAATAATGCCAAGGATAAAAATCACTAAGTGGTTATTTCAAAATGATGATTTTTCCCCTGGGTGATTTTTATCACAGCGGCCCTGCACCGAGAAAGTTTATACCACTCCTAGGGTAAATGGCACACTACGAGCTCAACCGTTGACTCGTATTTTTTATCTGAATTAATGTTAAATATATATCCCATTTATGTTGTGTTAATGTTACAAAAACACTTAATATTTTTGAATAATTTATTCTGGGCACATAGAGCCTCAGAATTGCATATCGTCTCAGTGCCTAGCTCTGGAAATATATGTAGAAATATTTCATAGTCTTACAGGGAAAAAGGGTCTCTTAATCATTCCCTCCTTCAATATTTTCATCCCCAAAAAGAAAAACTAAGAGAAATAACTCAGTATACTAATCTCGCACCTTTCTCTCCCACTCCCTATAAAACATGTACATTACCATGCTGGCACAACATGCGAACCAAAGGGATTTTTTTTCATTATAAGGTCTACTACATTCTTTGACATGTGTAGGAACACGCATGTATCTCATCCCTCGTGACATGTGGAAGACTTCGTGTTCCCACTCCTACTATTGGGAGGGTAGGGCAAGGTGATAGGAAACCTCTCCATCTCTTTCACAATTCTGAATGGCCCAAAGAAACTCGAGGGACTTCCCCAGTCGAACATCTATATTCCACACCGCAACCAGAATCATGGTTTGTTCCTGGAACATGGTATCGTGATTCCCTCCTTCAGAATATCCATCTGGTGAAACACCCAAGGAAATCCGATCACGCAAGATTTCACAGTCAATGCATCACAACTGAGACTCTCTTAAACACTTGAGGAGTGAAGGAGTCAACACCATCGGTTGAAGAAAAGTTACACCCCCTGCTCCAACAGGGTCAACTGCAGGGAAGCTAACTGCTACAAAACTCCCCATACCTGGCGATCTTAGGACTCTCTGCTAAGGGAACCTGCTACAGCACTACCACTTTCCAGAGCATAGAATACCTTGAAGTCATAGTCATTTAGGAATTTCAACCAGCACCGTAGTCTCAAGTTCAATTCTCTCTAGGTGAATATACACCTAAGAAACTGATGGTCTGAACAAATCACAAAGTGCTCTCCCAGAAGATAGTGTCTCCACATTTTTAGGGTGAAGACTACCGCTTCCAACACCACATAGTGAGTCGCGTAGTTCTGTTTATGGGGTGTCCATCACCTCGACCTGTACTTGATAACAGTATCAAGGTTGACGTTGATCATCCAAGGTACCAATGAATAGGTTAGGTGAGAAAACTCAACCAACCGCAAGAGGCTAGACCATAAAATCATGTCACATACCTCGTGCATCTTTTTTCCTCTTGGAAGGAGAGTAATCCCTAAAACATGAACTCTACCAAAACCCTAGTGGTACCTCAAGAAAAGGTAGGTCAAGAGGCAAGACTCCACTAGCAAAGACAATACCTATTTCGACACTCCACTACACAACCCCGCTATAAACACACAAGTTAGAGGGACTCGTCCACCACACCTCGATACTATCCACTTTGGGTGGTACTTACTCTCCCCCACGGTTTTTCTTGCATCACAAAAATGTGTCTCAGTGGGGGAAGAACCCCTATTTCTCATGAATTCAAAGCTACGTCAAACAACACTGACACAAGGTTACACTAACACCCCACTTCACCCTCAGTAACTCCTCAAACAAGAAGTTGGAAGAAAAGAGTACCTCATGTAGTGTCTAACAAGTTCTATTAAAAATTGTATGAAAGACATAGATTTTACTTCTTATTATATCATGTGCTACATGATTGTACACATCCATAGCATGTTACTGCCTGCGGCCCCGGCCGCCAGCTCCCTGAGCCTGACATGAGCCACCTAGTGGTGGAGGAAGGACCTCATAACGTCATCCACCAACCATAGTTCTTCCTACTCTTCTACCAACACCTCCTCCCAGGGGACCACCCTATCCTCACTTTGGAGATCCCAGATCACAACACATCCTCTGTCATGGAAGAGCATCTGCCAACTACATGAAAGTTTACATCATGGACCACATCCAAAGAGTACCGAGCAAGGTCTGTGAACCTAGTCACATACTCAGTAACTACCATACCTCCCTGTTAAAACTCCAATATCTCCTGAAATTGTATGGATTGTAAGAATGAGGGGTAGTACTCCTCAAAAAAACAAATTCTAGAATTCATCCCATGAAAGTACTGACTCATCGTGTATCTGAGTATCCTAGCTCTACCAATTCCAATCTTCCCCGTAGAAAAAGACTGGCTTCCAAAGCCACCATTTGATATAGCAGTGTCCGAAAAATTCTGAAGAGTAGAACCACAAACTCTAGCCAACCCTTCACTGCCTGAGGGTATGGATAACCACAGAACATCAGTGGCCTATGACTCTAGAACTAATGTAGCACAATTAGCCTACGCTTATCATCATCTTTCATTGTCGGTACTATCTGTTGCTCCATAGGTGGAGGTGTTTCTACCTGTCCTGCTGGAGAAAGGGAAATCATATGATGGATCCCTAATTGAGGCCTCATCACTCACGGAATCATCATCAAGAACCGAAACTAGTATCCTAGATAACTATCATCATAGAGGCATCCTGAATTCGATCAAGGAGTACAAAAGTCAAATGAGCATATATATATATCAACAATGATGGGGATCTGACTCAATAAGGATAGTCAAATAATCAATACTATATGATTCATGTACCAAATTTCACTGCAATAAGTGTCTCGGCATGCCAAGTCGACAAGCAAGTAATCAAGGTCCTCGTTAATGGATATGTTGGTTGTCGCACCATAAATAGACTCCCAGGCCTGAGAGCTGCTCTTGAGACATGTTGACATTGTTTCCCTAAAACCCAATCAATTCCTTTTTAGGGATTGTCCAAACCAAGTCACAAGGAACAAACCACCTCTGATACCACTTTTTCACAACCTGAACCATACTGGGACTCGAGCTGCAACTACCCCAAGCCCGCCTCCATAGAGGCCAGGGGCTGGCAAATAGCGTCGAAGGCACAAAAAACTCAGGGAGACATTTTCATAAGAACCTATACACACACACACATCCAACTCAATGCAATCAGTGTTGAGTGAAAAGAAATCACAATAAAACACTATTATATATATACCACAAATATGAATCAACCTCTAAATAGTACAAGTATAGAAAATTAAACTGAAGGGGAAAGGGGGAAAATACATATCCAACCAGAAAAGTTTTATAACCCAGTAACATGTGGAAAAGTAAAATAGCTGAGAGAGAGACCCACTCCTAGATCCCAAGATATAAAACACCACAAACAATCCAAGCACCTCGTATCCCTATGCTCCTCTGAAGTCACAATCAACATGTCCATCATCTGCAAGGGCACACTGAGTGCAGGCAAAGACCACGAAGTGGTGAGTATAAAAATACTCGATAAGATGCCCTGAAGGCTCAAGGGAGAAGAAATTGAGGCACTGAAGAGGGAAGCGGTATATATAACAAGGTGAAGTAAGAGATTATAGCTCAACCTAAAAAAGAAGTGAAGTAATCTCATCCAAACATGAGGATATAGAAACAGTGATAAAATTAACTTCTTATCAAGTCTTCGCTACCTATTGTAGGAGAGTAGACTCATCTAACCACGAGAATCTGGACACAAAAAGCATGTGTTATACCTCATGCATCTTCACCTCTCCTTGAAGGAGAGTAACCAAATCCAAAGTAGTGGGTACTGCAAATACGATATATATATATATATATATATATATATATATTCAACCAAAGAATCCCAAATGAGAGAGTAAGGGGATGTCCATATCACTAGATCATCACAGGAAAAGAGTCGCCAATAGTTCTAGACGAAAACACCATTGATGCCCATCATCGATCACATTTTCCCTGAACTACAAGTCAAAGGGGCTCAATCACCACACCTTGATACTATCTGCTTTGGGCAGTTCTGTCTCACCCGTGTGGTTTTAGGTCACGTTACAAGAATGTGTCTTGGTGGTAAAAGAATCCCTCTTTCTTGAGAGTCCAAATTCACAGAAAACACATCTCGTCACTATACCGCACAGTCGAGAGATTATGTCACGAATTTTTGAACCCACTATCCAGCCCTGCTAAAGGATACACTTATAAAATTCATCAACAAACCCACAGCCCAGCCCAGGTGGAGGGTAATAACTAAAAGAGTAACTTGAGAACGCCACTGCCTAGCTGCACTAGAGGGTATGCCTTGAAAGATATTGGCGAACTCCACTTCCCAACTACACTGGAGGGTAATCCCTGAAAGAGTAACCGGATAACGTCACTTCCCAGTTGTGTTGGAGGGTAATCCATGAAACATATTGACAAATTCCACTGCCCAGCTGTGCTGGAGGGTAAGCCCTAAAAGAGTAACTGGCGAATTCCACTGCCCAGCTGCGCTAGAGGGTAAGCCCGAAAGAGAATGGTGAACACTGTTTCTTAGCCTCGCTGGAGGGTAATCCCAAAAGAGAATAGTGAACACCATTGCCCATCCTCGCTAGAGGGAAATCCCAAAAGAGAATAGAAAACACCACTGCCCAGCCTTACTGGAGGGCAAGTCAGTATTTCTCTAGTGATTCTGAAAACATCACTCCCATCACTATCATCATCAAGCATCCCCCAAATAGGCATTACACTCACATCATCATGCATCATACCTCAAAATCCACTATGGAGGGTACGATCACATTCCATGCAGGGAAACACACATGATAGGATACTCGTGGGCCAAAATATGAGTTCATAGGAAAGAGATACGAGAGGTAGAAGATTTTTAGTGGTACAGAATGCATGTGGGTCCCACATGACTTATGACCCCTCCTCATCACTTGGCCTTGTACCTCACCATTTCTGGTTCCCAAAAGGTGAACAAGTACCATGGTGTGTCAAGGTACTCCCAGAGTACACGACACAATAGTCAGAAAGTTGACGAGCGCACGACGCTCGTCATTAATATGAAGGGTCAGAATCATAGGTTCTATGAAACAGCTCCTCGAACGATCCCAAAACATTGTCCGCATCTCTTCATACATCTTCTCCACTCTCACAAGATTCGGAGCTGACATAAGTCATGGATTCTCTTCAAACATGTCAAAGGGATCTTCTACCGATATTCCTTTCATATTTCCATAATAAATGAGATCACGGATAAGGGTTTACACATCCAAACAGATCACACTGTTATGATCCTCAAGGAAAAACACATACGATTGACTAATCACTCATCTAAAATAGACTTCTGATGCAGAAGCTGCATCTCCCAGCATCATACGCAAATGGTTCCCTATGCGGCTCATACCTTAATCCTGAAACACATAACGCAGATCGTGCCATTGAAATACTTATTGAAAAACACAGAGGATTAGATATCCATTCATCCAAAACAATCCACCAGTAAAAAATGTGCTTTTCACCGCAACGCTGGAACGACGCTCGATCACTGTCACTCACAAAAAGACCTTACACCACCGAGCGGATCGCACCATTAAGATCCTTGAAGAAAAACACACAATGTGGGATATTCATTTGCCCGACTGAACTTATGAATCATAAGCCGTGAAAATGCAGCATACGTCTGAAATTCACCTCATGGGGCCCATGGATCCACCTCAAATTTAGGCGGTTGGATTGCGCTATTTCAATTCCCTTCTAAAAACACTCATAAATGAGTATTCAAACACCCCAAATGGATGTCGAGTTAAAAAGTGGAATTTCACTGTAAAACGTACGAACTGGGCCCTATGGGTCCCACATATTTTCTTTAGTTCACACACTTGGAGATTTATCTCTAAAATTTTGCACAAGGACTAGAGTCGTGCTGCCGCTGACGGTGCGTTAATCGGACATCCCAAACGGGAGTTAGGGCCGATGCAAGAATAATTATTTAATTAATTAATTAATTTCATTAAGAATTTTGTGCCACTGAGCGATGAAACCAAACCACAAAGGTCATGAACCAACTTTTGAAGGACCACCTCAACTCCAAGGTCACAGCGCCTCTGACGGCGCGTCAAACGGACGTCTGGTTCGCGACATACATCCATTGCAAGCTTAAATAATAATTTATTATTATTAAATTAAAGTGTTCTGGGTCATCCTCCCTTAATTACATAACTCAAAATTCCCAAAATACATCTCAAAAGTCCATATCGATGAGACGAATCCATTTCCATAGACGCGCATCAAACAAATGCACTGTTTAAGAGATACACCCTTTGAACACAAAGGGGCTCGAATCGGGCCGGTCCAGCCCAAATTGGTTGGACCCAACCGCCTGAGACGGCCCGTCCCGTCCGACCCGGGCCTCCCCAGCTGACCCAGCCCACTACATCTAGCCATCAGCCCAGCGCGCGGCCTAGCCCACCTTTCTCCACAAACCGGTCGATAGCCATGCCTCGCTGGCACGACACCCTGCTGGCAGGTGGTGCCTTGGGACCCCGCTAGTCCCATATGTCAACTGGAAGACCCATATGTGGCGGGTCTTGGTTCCCCCCTGGTCTCCCCCCTTAGTTGACATCTGACACCAGTATTCGTGCCTGAAGGCACTCCGTCATCCCAATTCCAGTCGCCTGGGTCGTCGGCCCCGCCGCTCACCTGCTCGTCTCCTCCGTCGGATGCCGCTACACTGTACCGGTTGAAGGCCCCCAGCGCTCCTCCACTCAACCGCACCCCAACCTCTCCTGAATGCCTCATTCCTATCCACTCCCAATCTCCGCACAACGCCTCATCCCCAACCCCACCATCCTTCGCTCCGTCATGCGACACACTTCGGTCGTCACGTACATCGCTGATGTCGGCCGCTGTCGACTGGCAAGCTCTGGTGGTAGGTTTTGTGGACCATCGCGACCTCTACGGAGGTCTGATTTTGAATCTGAAGGCGGACTTAGGATCCTCGGGGCTGAATCATCATAACGCCACCCCTCGGTCATGGAACCATCAAGGTTTTGGTGAGTCCGAAATTTTAGACGAAGAACACCCAAGAAAGGTATTTAGAATTGGGATTGGATTATGGTCGTGTTAGTTTGGCCATCGTCCTTATTCTCAAATTATAAAATTTTAGACAAAGTATTTGGAAAAAAAACTCAAGAAATCAACGAAGGTGTGAAAATTAACAAGAATCCTACCTCCATCCGGCATTCCATCATTGGCAACGCGTTCGCTGTGATCCTTCTCCAATCCGCTAGAGTTTGCTGCTCGATCTAACAAAGAACGACAAATAATGCCGAAGAACAACCTTGAGAGAAGAGAGAGGGGTGATGGAGGGTGGGAGAAGGTATTTGTTCAAAACAAAATCCGAAAAACTCAGTTTTTCTATTTATAGAAAAACTCGCTCAGCGCGGAATCTGCAACTGTCGTGCCCTCTCATTTTATGTCACCCCTAGGAAAAAATATCCATTTCAAACTCAAAGGAAGTCTTGGATTTCCATTCTGAGTATTATTTATAAAGTTATTCGAAAATAATGCCAGGGATAAAATACACTAAGTGGTTTTTTCAAAATGACAATTTTTCCAATAGGTTACTTTTCTCACAGCATCCTTGCACCGACAAATTTTATACCATTCCAAGGGTAAAAGGCCGGATCCAAGCTCAACTATGGACACAGATTTCTGATCTGAGTTACCATTTGATAGATATCCCATTTCCATTGTGTGAATAGTACAAAAACACTTAATATTTTTGTATAATTTATTCTGGGCACATCGGGCCTCAGAATTGCATGTCATCTCAGCGCAAAGCTCTGGAAATATATGTAGAAATATTCCAAAGTCTTATAGGGAAAAACCCAGGTCTCTATGAGGATAATGACTGGTGGAGAAAGAATAGTTTATATCACTGAAAGATATAAAAATAATTCCATTTTTCATCACTGGATGCTTCGTTATCTTCAAGAGTATGAAAATTATATCGCAAAAAGTGATATATATATATATATATTAACATAATTCCCAATAAAATTAAATTTTCTTTTATATCAGTTTCCATTGGATGTTAGTTGTTTTTTCAGAGGATAAGGAACTTTACTTGACATGCTCTATCCATGGTAAAGTGTGAGAGAATTTTATGAATGTATTTGACATTTAAGTTTTAATTTTTTAATAATTTTCTATATTATAATGTCTTGTAAATTTATTTTATTTATATTTTTTCAAATAGGGTGTAGAATTTCTTAAAAGAGCTCAGCATGAGTTGGTTCTGCGGTTATGGGACACAAGAAATTAAGAGGAAAATCCATTCCATCTCTATGGAAGCGATCTTCTGGAACCTTTGGGATGCAAGAAATAAGGCAAGAGAAGGCTTGAAATCTTCCTCCACTACTCTTCAGGTTAGGACATGGTCCATGGTGGAGGAGTAGGACCATATTCTTCATGGATGTGAGGGATCACCCTCCATTCATAGTATCCTTCCAAGGCTCTACTCTTCTGAAGGATCAAGGATTAGAAATTAGGGAAAATGGGTTAAGTGGTTACCACCATGCAGTGTATTGAAACTCAATGTCAAAGGTACCTTTATCAATGGGGAGATGAGGGGTGTCATTTGGGTTAGAAACCTGAATGGATCTATCATTTTCGGTTACAGTGCCTTCTATGGTCGAGGCTTGTCCTTGGGTGCAGTGATTAGAGCCATGCACACCGGTTTGTCCTTGTGTAATATTTTCAACATCAAGGAAGTGGGAATAGAATCTAATTCATTTGTTTCCATACACTTACATCAAGGTAAAGTTGGTCCACCTTGGGAATTATTCTAATTTTTCAATCAATGCAGAAGTAATATCAATCATGACTATTCTATCAAACATATTTGTAATAAAGGTAAATTTCCAGCAGAAAATATGGCTCATGAAGGGAGAGATGATGTGGATCTCATTATCAATAACTTCTTAGGTTCTTTCCAAAAAGCTACCCTCAAAACAATCATGGAAATGCTCTCAGCCGACACCATTTTAGACAGCCATGAATCTTGTGTGTTTTCCATTCATTTATTGTATATTTTTTTTTATCCTCAATAAAAAATTAATTTTCAGTCAGCCAATATCAAATATCTAAAAGTAAAGGAAAATTCTCATTTACAATTACTAAATTTTGAATATATTGCTTAAAATTTTATTAGGAATTGAAAAATTATTTTAAAATTAATTTTCATAAACAAGAAGGCATATGGGAATGTGGATATTATTTTTTAAGATTTATAAATGAAATAATTTCAACTGGGATATTTATTAAATTTTAGAAGGATTGATTTATTTATAAACATTTCCTTAATATTTCATTCAACTTATTTAGAATACATGTTAAATACTTTCATTTTAATTTGTAACTTTTTTATGACACTTGGCCTTATAGTGCACAGTAAAGGAACTAGGCACACATCAGAATCCCCAAATGGTGGGATTTTCAAAAAATTCACTAATGTTCGACGTAAAATTGTTGACATAGGTGAATCGCTACCTGGTTTAAGTTGAGGATCATGCATAAAGAGTCTTAAGCACAAAAATAAAACCATTAAATACTTGGTTCAGATCCGAAGCTACGCACGATTTATTCTCGTCATTGGCGATCAATGCTTGAAGAATCCAAAGACAAATTCCTCTAGATCGTCCACAATAACTTCAAGAAATATATGGGAGCACAGATCATC
This sequence comes from Viscum album, assembly GCA_963277665.1. Classification (NCBI taxonomy): domain Eukaryota; kingdom Viridiplantae; phylum Streptophyta; class Magnoliopsida; order Santalales; family Viscaceae; genus Viscum; species Viscum album. Next base: position 1,443,806,361 of record OY728145.1, on the reverse strand, counting down.
GAATTATGGGTTCTAGTGCGGAGATCCAATGATACTTTCGGTGCTTTGACGATCACCGCATTGCTTAGCTTACGATGCCTGAGATATAGATCGATCTGAGCTCCTTGGATTTAGAGCCTCTCTCTCTAGGATGTGGGAGATAAAATTAGAGAGAGAGAGATATCCATGAATAGTCTCTAGAAAATCCCCCCTTTCCTCTATTTATAGAGTGTAATGAAATTACCTGCAAACTCCATCCCATCCCTCGAATAATTAACACACTATATAAATAATATTTTTACTATTAAACTGAGTCATAAATATTATTCCTTATTATTATCACTTTCTTGTAATATATTAAATATATTACGTGATAATAAATGAGTTATTAACTTGACTCATCGTTCCCACAAATATTAATTGAACCTTGAGTATATTAAAATAACATTCGTCAATTAATATTTTTCACGTATTTACTTAAATCTTGTAAATATGTTTAATAAATAAATTCAATTCCCATTATAATTAACTATAATAATTTGAATTTAGTTATTTCATTCATGGTCATTTATCCTTTGAAAAATATCAGACCCCAGTGGTGGGCCCACCATGTCCAAAACTCACATTCTACTGAATAAGATAGATTATTGAATACGATATTGTGTGGGACCCTCTAGGCTCTTATCTCGATAGTAGTGAATATTATTCACATATTGAGAGCAGGATCTAGCAACCCATCATAGCCCCTAAAGATATAAGTATTTTCAAAACAACGACAACCAACCTACGAACACTTATTATGTAATATAATATCTTTGTCATTAATCTCTCATGAAGCAGGACGCACACCTGTGTCATCGTCCTTTTCTTGATTTATTGTTTGTTGATCCAACTAGATGGATTTACACTCGACTTCCATGGCCATGGTCTTATTAAGGTACTACCATCCATATCAACATGGCCTAAGATATATTACTTCTATAACCTCGTATCAAAAAATCATTTGTTGACCATTCAACTAATGTCATGTTGCCAATGACGCACCCAACACAAACTACCTCACCACAATTTCAACATCATGGTTTTCATCTTGCATCAAAGTATGCAATAAAATTAGATACATTGGCAATGATCTCAAGTCAGAATACCATTACACATGATCATAGATAGGAACATCCAATGACACCCAAAACATGTGGTGTTTCTATTGGTGGGTCTATCCTCATGATCTCGCTACTATAGATCACTAAGTAAGAACTTTATGAGAATAAGTATCAATTCTTATGATCCCCCATCACCTGATAGTCAAACATTTACTATGTTCGATCAGTAAGATGTATCTAGACCATAGAAAATATATTTAAGATTAATGTCATAGTATCTCGAGGTTCTCATTCTAGCGTGGGATCTGTTATAACCTCTCGACATGACAATTAATCTATGAACATTACCATTATATAATGGATGTAGAAATATATACACTATAATGGTAAGAATACCACTACTAGGATATGGTGTTTTACTAATGGTAATATACCAACAGTTTCTTCAAACCGTTTCTATAGTGCAAAAGAAGGCAACATTTTCCAACGGTTTGTTCAAACTGTTGGCAATGTGTAAATATATTTAATATTTCCCAACAGTTTTCCAAAACTATTGGGAAATAATTAGTTTCTCTAAGATACACCAATGGTTTTGATAAATCATTGGTAAATAGAGGCTTTCACAATGGTTTTTAAAAACCATTGGGAATGTTTTCTCCCAAATACCCAGCACCCCAGCTCCCACTCGGCCCGATTGCAGACCCTAATCTAGAGATCCTCCTGAAGTCTTCTCGGTCGTGAAACACCCTTCAGCCATATATCCTTCTTGAATCAAACAAATTTTTATTTTTATACTTCAAATTAGTAAGTGTTACCTTAGTTTTAATGTTCTTCTTATTTTTTTTGTTTGTTGTTTTGATTTCGGAAAAATTAGAGTATTGTTTGTGGAGTACCGAACCCTTTGATTTGTTTTATGTTTTTTGTTCTATAGTTAAAACATGGTAAAGGGTTTGTTTAGTGTGATGATATGGTACTTTCTATTGACTTTAGTTTAGTTGAAAATTGGGTTTGGATTTTGGTGTTGGTTGGGTGATGGATTGGAATTGTAAACACCCCCTACCCCACCCCCTTGAACACCTCACACCCCCCTGGACAGCCCCCCCCCCCACCATCACCACCCTAGAAACCCCCCCATTGGACAGCCCCCCAACCCCCCCCCCCCCCCTCATACCCCCACCCCCCCTGAACACCCCTCACCTCCCATGGACAACCCACCCCCTTGGACACCCACCCCCCCCCACCCTTTAGACAGCTCCCTCCCCCCTAGGACACCATCCCCACCCCCTTGGACACCCCACCACCATTTGGACAGCCCCCTCCCCCCACCCCCTGGACACCCCCACCCTCCCAGGACACCCCTCACCCCCATGGATAGCCCCCCTCCCCCCACCCCCACCCCCTTGGACACCCCCCCCCCCCCCACCACCACCACCACCACCACCTCTACCACCCCTAGACACCCCCACTCCCTGGACACCCTCCACCCCCTTAGACACCCCCCCCCCACCCCCTTAGATAGCCCCCTAGAAACCACCACACCTCCTAGACACCACCACACCTCCTAAGTGGCTGACCCAATTTTTAAATTGGATTTAACAATGTAGTTGATTTCCCCTTTCCCCAATGACATTTTCTAAGTGTCCCATGGAGCCTTATAAATTGAATTTGTCATGTTTTGATAAATTGAATTTGTCATGTTTTGATAAATCGAATGGGTTTTTTGGAATGAAATGGATAATGCATGATGGTTTTCCTTTCTTAGTGAATAAAATTATTTTAAATAATATTACCCTAAGGTGGGATGTAGGAGAGGTAGGGGGCTTTCTAGGTATGGGGGGTTGTCCAGGTGGGTGAGGGTTATCTAGGGGTTAGGGGGATGTAGGGTAGGGGGGTAGGGGGGTAGGGGGCTATAAAGGTGTTGGGGAGGGGGTATGGGCTGCCCAAGGAGGGGTGTGGGCTGTCCAGGGGGGTCAGGGTGGGGTGTCCAGGTGGGGGAGGGGGTGTGGGGTGTCCAGAGAGGGGGTGGGTGGTTCAGGTGGGGGTGGGGGTGGGCTGTCCAGGAGGGGGGTTGTCCAGGTGGGGGTTGTAGGGGAGGAGGGTGTGGGCTGTCCGGGAGGGGATGGGTTGTACGGGGGGGTTATCCAGGTGGGTGAGGGGGTATGGGTTATCCAAGGAGTTGGGGTTGTCCATTGGGGGTGGTGCGTGGGATGTTCTTGGGGAGGGGGGCTGCCCATGTGGGTTATTGGGAGGGTAGGGGGCTGCAGGGGAGGGGGTGTGGGCTATCCAGGGAGGGGGTGGGCTGTCCAGGGGTGGTGGTGGGTGGGATATCCAGGTAGGGGAGGGGTGTGGGATTTCAAGGGGGGGTGGGCTATCCAGGTGGGGGAGGGGGTGTTGGTTGTCCAGGGAGGAGGGGTGGTGGGGGGTGTCCAGGTGGGTGGGGGGCTATCTGAGTGGGGTGTAGGGGGGTAGGGGTTCTTTAGGGGTGTGGGGGTGTGGGCTGTCCTAGGAGGGGGGGTGTGTTGTCCACTCCAATACTCTACAAAAAAATAGGAATCCAATATAACCAATGTATAGTTTCTTTCACACATTATGAATTTTCTTGAAGTTCCATAACAACACTCACTCTTACCCTTGCAATAAGAAGTGATCTCTACAATGAAATCTCACTCAGGTTCTTATCCAATATACATATTTATCTCATAAAAATTTAACATTTGTACAAATCCATATCACCTAATGATATAACAAGGCTCATACTCCTATGAGTAGTGTCCCATCAAAACATGGCTCATAAAATCTGATCTGCGTATGATATTAGGTGGTGTGTTTACAATTGGGTATGTTGTGATTTACATGTATGATATTCATGGTTTACACCAAAAGTCTTCTCGGTCATCTATAAAAATCTTGAAATCATGCTATAATTGGATAAAGATTGGATTTTATGACCCTAGATTGGGGGTGGACACTCACACCCCCTTGGATAGCCCCCGCCCCCTTGGACACCCCCCCTAGACACCCCCACCCCCTGGACAGCCCTACCACCCCTATGGACAGCCCTGCCACCCCCATGGATAGCTCTCCCACCCCCCGTGGATAGGCTTCCCACCCCCTGGAAACTCTATACCCCCCTGGACAGCCCCGCCACCCCCATGGACAGCTCGCCCGCCCACCTCATACCCCCCGGACAGCCCCGCCACCCCCTGGACATCTCACCCACCACCTGGACACCTCGTACCCCCTGGACAGCCCCCAACCCCACCCCACCTCCTGGAAAGCCCCCCCCCCCCACCCCCTGTACACCCCCCGCTCGACCCCCAATGGACACCCCCCCCCCCACCCTGGTGGATAGCACCCCCCCCCCCCCCACCACCACCACCACCCCTGGACACCCCGTACCCCCCTAGACAGCCCCACCACCTCCGTGGATATCCCTCCCACCCACCCCGTACCCCCTGGATAGCCTCGCCACTCCCATGTACAACCCTCCCACACCCTTGGACACCTCGTACACCCTGGACACCCCCCCCCCCCTATAAAGCCCCCCCCCCCCCCCCCGCCACCCCCTTGGACACCCTCAACCCCCTTGGACAACCCTGCCACCCCTATGGACAGCCTTCCCACCCCCTGGACACCCCGTTCCCCCCCTGGACAGCCCCCCACCCATGTTGACAGCCTTCCCACCCCCCCTGGACACCCGCCCACTACCCCCCGGACACCCCCCCCCCAAGACACCTCGTATCCCACTAGAAAGCCCTACCACCCCCATGGACAGCCCGACCACCCCTCGTGGATAGCCTGCCCACCCCCTTGGACACCCTGTACCCACTGGATAGCCCTTTCCACCCCTATGGATAGTCTGCCCACCCCCCTGGACACCTCGTACCCCCTGGACATCCCCCACCCCACCCCCTGGACAGCCCCTCCACCCCCATGGACTACCCGCCCATCCCCCTGGACACCTCGTACCCCCCTGGACAGCCCGCCACCCCTGTGGACAGACCACCCACCCACCCCTACTGGGCACCCTCCCACCACCCCCCGGACACCCCCAATCCCCCAGACGCCCCACCCCCTAAAAAGCTTCCCCCCCCCCTTGACACCCTCGACCCCACTGGACAGCCCGGTCACCCCCATGGGCAGCCCGACCACCCCCTGTGGAGAGCCCTCCCACCCCCCTGGACTCCCCGTACTACCTAGATAGCCCAGCCACCCCCATGGACATCCCACCCACCACCCTGGACTCCTCGTACCCCCTAGACATCCCCGCCCACCCCCTGGACACACTGCTCACCCCATGGACACCCCTTACCCCCTGGGCACCCCCTTGAAAATCCCCCCACCCCCCTAGACACCGCTGACCCCCTTAGAGAGCCCCGCCCACCCCCCTGGACACCTCGTACCCCCTGGACATCCCCCCACCCCAATGGATATCCCACCCACCTTGACACCCCGACCCCTCTAGATACCCCCCCTGGGCAACTCTGACCCCCCTGAATAGCCCCGCCACCCCCCTGGACACCCCTCACCCATACCCCCTCTACACCCGCATCCCCTTGGGAAATGCATGTGATCACTCAAATAATCTAATAAAATATAAAATTTCTTCAATCTAAAATTTACTCAACTCCTGAATAATTATCATCCACTAGTGTACATTATCTTATACACTCATGTATAGTTCTTCAAAGATATTTTGTTATAAATATATTATTTTGTTGTCTTTTATATTATGATTCTCATATAGAGTAGTGTGTCAGTTATGGTTTCATATAAAGTGAAAAATTCTTGATTACATAAATATATTTTCAATGAAACTTCAATCTTATTGAATTGTTTTTTACGGAATGACTTATAACAATTTTTTTTACAGAATGGATAGAAGTTGGATGTATGAAATCGATCGAATATCAAATGCTTTTCAAAACAATTTGGAGAGATTTTTAGATTTTGCATTTCACAATGCTTCAGATAGTGGTTACATACACTTCCCCTGTTACAAGTGTGTTGGAAGACCTTGGTTGAGCCGTAAAGAAGTCAGCTACCACATAACCAAATATGGTTTTTAAGAAAACTACTATGTGTGGTATCACAATGGGGAGAAAATGGCATCTCAAATTTCTAATGATCCAAATGAGAGGACTGGATTGGAGAATTTATTATATGACCGGTTTCTGTTTATTCACCATCATGAAAAAGATAGAATTGAAACCCAAGAATATTTCAATATGAGCACACATGATGCGTTTAATGAAAATTATGATGTTGTCTGGGTGAAAAAACTGAATGATTCTACCACGACTCCAGTATATCAAAAATGCAGTAAAATGAAAAATATAGAATTTTTAATCCAATTGTTTCATGGGAAAACTATGTATGGTATTTCTAATACTACCATTGATTACATTCTTACCTTATTGAAGGACTTACTTTCAGATGATGTAGATATTCCCTGAAACCACTATATGGCATGGAAGTTAGTTGAGGAACTTGGATTTTCAAGAAACAAAATGCATGCTTGCCCGAAAGATTGCAGTTTATTCTGGGAGGAAAATTTTGAACTAAATGATTGTATAAAATGTGGCACATCCCTCTAGAAGCCAAAAGCTGATGGAAAACCATCTCATGTTCCATAGAAAGTAATTTGGTTCTTTCCATTGATCCCCAGACTCCATAATCTTCTTATGTCTGATGAAATATCAATAAAAATGTGATGGCATGATACCAAGATAAAGAAGGCTAATGATGAGTTGTTTCACCCTATAGATGGATTTTCATGTCAGAGATTTGATTCTCGATATCCTGATTTTGCAGCTAACGTGCGTAATGTGAGTTTGGGTCTTTCAAGTGATGGTTTTAATCTGTTTGGGTAGATAATTACGCCGCACAACACATGGATGATTTTTATACACATTTATAATCTTCCCCCATGTTTTTGTATGTAAAAACATTTCACTTTCATGAGTATACTCATATCTAGACCTTCTGATCCCAACAATGATATAGACGTATACATGAAACCTTTAATAAAAGAGTTGAAACTTCTTTAGGATGTGGGTGTGTGCACATACGATGCATGTTTGAAAGACTTATTTCATATTTGTATGAAATAAACAGAAACCGGTCATATAATGATTTCTAGATGGATCATGAAGGGAAAACAATTATGTCATATTTGTATGAAGAATACACGATCCAGAATACTGAAACATCGTTATAGTTTTAGTTTTATGGGACATCAACAATTCTTTCCAATGGACCATCCATATTGAAATAATTGTCGCATATTTGACAATACCATGGAGACCGATGATCCACCTCAGCGTATTTTTGTAAATAATGTGATTAATGAATTGAAAGATATATTTTTTTCATTCGGGAAGGGTCAAATTAATCTTGTAAAGAGAAAGAATATTTCCACTAAAACCTATTACAATTATAAGAAGAGAGGTATCTTCTTTGATTTGCCTTATTGTTCAACCAATTTCTTTCATCATTGCTTAGACGTAATTCACATTAAAAAAAATATGTATGAAATTTTTCTTTCAATTCTTCTAAATTTTAAGGGAAAGAGAAAATATTATTTACGGTCTTGGTGTGACTTGGTAGATTGGGGCATCAGACCAGAATTGCATCTTGTCCGTATCAGTGAAAATAAATGGCAAGTTCCATGTGCTTTTTATGTGATGACAGCTACAGAAAAAAAAAACAATTTCTAGAAGTACTAGATACTATTAAAGTTCTTGATGGCTATTCAATCAACATATCCAAACATGTCATTAGAAGAGAGTTGAAGCTAAAATCTTGGAAGACTCGTGATTATAACATCCTTCTGTATAAGTTGATTCCAATAGTAATTCTTCATATTTTTTCCAATAATATAAGTGTGGTTGTTATTCAGTTATGCCATTTGTTTAGAGATCTTTGTGATAAGAAGTCTTCCAAGTATTTCCTGCAAAAAAATGATGGCAGATGCCCCATTAATTTTGTGTGAGTTAGAGAAAATATTTCCTCCATAATTTTTCACAAGCATGTTGCATCTAACTATCCATATTCCAACTGAAATACTCCTCAGAGGACCTATTTCTTTTTGTTGGATATATCCAGCTGAAAGAAATATGTACACATTAAAGTCTTATGTCTGTAACATGAATCATTCTGAAGGTTCTATCATGAACGGTTACTTAGCTCAAGAATGTATGGATTTATGATCTATGTATTTGTCTGATCTTACTACAATAATGAACAAACCAATGATAAATGAAGAAGAGTAGTATGAGAAAATTGAACCCAGTTTTCCATTACTTCTTCAAATAGGAGGAATTCCTGGATCATATACATTGACGACATTAATCCTTGAAGAGCGGGAGTTGGCACATCACACGGTTTTGTTCAACTGTGATTTGTTTGATGACTACATCTTGTAAGTAAATTCAATATGTATATCTTATATATATATATATATATATATTAATCTATACCTATTTTTATCTACATGGAACATAAAGCGATGATAAATAGAAAGCATCGTTCTTTATCTTTGAGAAGGAAGGAGACTTTGCATAACAAAGAGTTTTTTGCTTGGTTAAAATTGAAGGTAATAATATTAATATTTAAAATAATTAAAAAAATATTTAATTAAGTTTAATATTGATTTATATTTCAGGTATTGAGTTTGTCTGCTGACTTTGTCTCTGAGGAAATAATAGCTTTGGATTTTGGTCCTAATACCATGGTTCGTGACTATAAATCAATTGTTATCATTGGGTTCAGATTTATTATCACCAAATGAGAAAAGAACATGAGAACACAACATGATGGTGTTATGGTTACTACCACAACAGACTGTTATGCTAGTGCATCAGATAGTAGACTGTGATTTGAAAATGTAGGTTATTATGGAGTCGTTGAAAAAATAATAATATTGGATTATTATTCTCATGGATGAGTAACAATGATGAAATGACAGTGGTTTGATTCTATGATGAGGCATGGCACATTTATTGATGATTTTGGATTTCAAGTAATTGATATGACTCGCACTCTTACTACTGATGAACCATATGTATTGGAATCAATGGAAAAACATGTTTTTATGTCAAAGACCATATTCGACCTGAATTTGGTGTCATTATTGAAGTAATTCCAAGACATATTTTTGATTATGGTGATGATGGAATTGACACCATCCCTATTTCCATTGGAAAAGATCCATTTATTACTTTTTATGACTCTGATAGATCAATTTTCAGAGTTGAATGTGAACCTAAAGTTGTGGTGGGAAATATATAAAATCATCTATTCGTGTTCTCAATTATTTTGGTTTACCTCAACTTGGGCTATTAAGGTTGGTACTATTCAAAATGATTTAATATTGATTACAAATATGTTGTATCTAACTAGACCGTTATGTGAATTTTCAATGATTATTGGTTGCAATTTTATTTGAATTGCATTTTCTAATTTGGAATTGAAGTATATTCAAACCTACAAAACCAACATTTCTAACTTGGTGAACATTTCAATGCTTCAACTGTGATTTGTATAAAATTTTTAAAACTCTAAGACCTCTCTTTAAAATTTAACAGGTAATAAACATGATGTTTTGTATTCTTCAAGAAAACATGTATTGAAACCTGTATCATCTACCTGGGATAAAGAAATTAAATTTTTCCTTAATTTTGACAACTAATTTACCCCATATGAATCCAGTAGAATCAATGTTCCATGATTTTAATAGACTGATGACAATTATTAAATAACCATCCTACTAAATGTTAAATTTAATTATTAAATCTTGTATGATTTATTAACTTCATTATATATCTTTTCAAGCTCACCTAAAACAATGGATAGTTAAATTATCCATGGATCCCCCTATTCCCTCTCATTTATTTTGTTTTTTCGGTTACACATTAGTTATCCTTTTCTATTTACTTCTATATTTTTTTCAAATGTAGGAAATGAAACCAATTGAAGAGAGGAGATGAAAACAGATTATGGACAACAACCGTCGCATGAGTGAGCTGGGCATTCCACCACTAGTGCCTACAGTGTGTATTTTATTTCAAATATATTTATTTAAATAATATATAATGTCATGTGATTATTTTTTTTTTAACATTTTTTCAAGATCCATCTATTAAGTGATAGTAATTTGATGATCATCCTAGTAGTGGTCCCAGTACTCAGGGTGTTCATATGAGGGGGGTGGTATGAGAGCTAGACGATCCGGTTGGCGTACCTGATTAGACCCTGCCCATCCCACTAACATACCATCCATCCCACATTCTGATCTCGGTGTGCCGTTAGGGACACACAGGATATTTAGGCCTCCCATGTTTTCACCACTATTTACATCTGATCCTCCTCACCCATCTGTACCATATCCGATGATGATTCCTGCTCCCCATCCAGCATTCGTCCAACCATCATTATCATCTTCTTTTACTTCTGGTTACTTCTCTCTGAGATTTTATATTCCATCTTCTTTGACTCTTTCTCCACCAAAGCCTGTCCCTACGGAGCATACATTGGGACCCACTCCATCTGAATAGGGTGTTCCTTCAGTTTCTATGGATCCAGCGGTGCCCATTGATCAGACTACCGTAGCTATACTTATACAATTCGAACAAATTTTTACACCCTTATTTATTTTCATTATACCATGTATTGATAAAATATTTGTTTTTCTTTCATAACAGATACATCTACTGATAGGAGGCGGGGGCAGGGGCATGCATGCATGTGTGCGGTGTGGAACCACCCAACACAATTGATGGTGGACAATAATGAAGATAGTCAAATGATTGAAAAAATAAGGTAGCAATGTTGGAGTTTTTTGGTAACTCTTTCCAAATACTCCGACATCATTCTTGTCAACTCGCTCTCATGGAGAAAGCTACCAAATTAAGTCAAGGATAAATATTGGGCATAGATATGGGTAAAAATATATATTTTATTTAATGCAATATATTTTTTTTATATGAATTAATATTTTGGTGTCAGCTACGATTTAATTTCCGTGATGGTGAGGGTGCACGGACAGCACGTCTAAAGGATTTAGGCTAGCTTTGGGGAGCTTATAAGCACACGTTGTACATTGGCTGGTGTGATAGAGTGGGCACGGAGTTAGAGGTGGCCCCTACCATGGATGATTGTCTATTAGAATAGTACCAATAGATGATTACTCATTGGATGACTGGCCGATTTGAGGTATTAATCATATTAGAGGTATTTAAATGAAAATTTTCATGTTTTCTTGTTAATACTAATTATTTAATTTTATTTAAGATTTATCTGGAAGAAATAAAAAATATATTTATGCTAAAAAATATATCTACACATTGGGACATACTATGATGCCAAATCATGAGGGGCATCAGGTATGACAGTTTATAATTTTTCCTTACGAATTGTACTTTCTATTGCTACCACCATAATTTATTCGATTGCTAAAGTTGTTATATAATTTTAGTTATTCAATTAATTATTGGTATTCTATTTTTAATTATGGTTTCCTATATTCAATGTCATTATAGAGGCATAAATTGAATATAGAAGGACGTGTTCCTCGAGCAAAACTGTTTTTCTCGAGTAGAAGGAAGAAAGATGGAAGTGCGGTTAATGAACTGACTCAGCAGTAGATTGTAAGTTTTACTTTATAGATTTAAAATTTTAATCTCTATTTTGTAACTTAATAATCTATTTATATTTGTAACAGGCTACTTTAGAGGCCCTTGATGCCCAGGAACCTGACAATTTTGGGCCAAACGGTCACTTACATCAGGTCTTGGGAGATGAGTACCCTGGTAGAGTACACTGCCGACTGGGGAAGAGTATAGTTCTGATGAGGTATTGTCCCTCCTCAGGTATGATTTATAGTGCCACTAAGTTCCATCAGTTTAAGGCACAGGAAGAACAGGCTGAAAAAAGGGCCACAGAGATGGCAGAACAGTCTGCTAGGGAAAACACTGCATTTATAAAACTGATGGAAGTTTTACGTCCAACACATACACCAAAGACCAGCACAACTTGTGATGAATATATGTCATCGATGCATTCTATATATGGTGCACTAGGTGGAAGTTCTAGTGGAGGCTGATATGACAATGAGGAGGAGGCCGAGGTAGAGGGGGAGGAGGGCGAGGAGGAGGCTAAGGTAGAGGAGGAGGGCGAGGCGGATGAGGACGGCGATGAGGAGGTCGAGGCTGAGTACGAGGGTGAGGAGGAGGGTGGGGACGATGAGGAGGACGACGATGAGGACGAGGGTGAGGCTGATGATGACGGTGATGATAGTGATGGTGATGAGGGACATATTGATCTATTACATTTTTTACTGATATTGCTGAACTTTGATGCTTATTGATTTGTTGTGCCTGAATATATGTGTGATTAGGTAGGTTACATTATCTTTATTTTTTATCTATAAATAATAAAACTTGGCTTGATGATTTACTTTGACAAATTCACCCCTCCCCTAGACATCCCCCCACCCCCATGGACAGTCCGCGTGCCCCCCGGGACACCCCGTACCACCTGGACAGCCTCACCACCCCCGTGGATAGCTCGCCCACCGCTCTGGACATCCCCTCCCCCCGTGGATATCCCCCACCCTCATGGACGGCCCACCCACCTCCCTAGACAGCCCCTCCCCCCGTGGACATCCCTCCACCCACGTGGACAACCCCTCCCCCTGTGGACATCCCCCCACCCCGTGGACAACCCCCACCCCCCTGGACACCCCGTACCCCCTAGAAAGCCACGCCCACCCCCTTGGACACCCTATACCCCCTAGATAGCCCCGCCCAACCCCATAGACAGCCCCACCCACCCCCCTGGATAGCCCTCCCACCCCCCTCGATAGCCCCTCCTCCCGTGGACACCCCATAACCCCCTGGATAGCCCCGCCCACCCCCTGGATAGCCTCGCCACCCCTGGACACCCCCACCCCCATGGATAGCCCCCACCCTCGTGGATAGCCCGCCCACCCCCCTGGACAGCCCCTCCCCTTGTAGACATCCCCCCACCCACGTGGACAGCCCCTCCCTCTATGGACACCCCCCCACCCCCCATGGACACCCCCCCCCCACACCCCCGTGGACAGCCCCACCCACCCCCTAGACACCTCGTACCCCCTGGACAGCCACGCCCACCCCCCTGGACATCCTGTACCCCCTGGATAGCCCCACCCACCCCCCTGGACAGCCCCGCCCACCCCCTGGACACCTCAAACCCCCCTGGACATCCACGCCCACCCCCTAGACACCTCGTAACCCCTAGACAGCACCCCCCCCCCCAGGATAGCCCCATCCACCCCCTGTATAGCCCTCCCACCCCCTGGACAGCCCCTCCCACTGTGGACACCTCGTACCCCCTAGACAGCCCCGCCCACACCCTTGGACAGCCCCACCACCACTGGACAGTCCCCCACCCCCGTGGACAGCCCCCACCCCCATGGACAGCCCGCCCACCCCCCTGGACAGCCCCTCCCCTTGTGGACAGCCCCCCACCAATATGGACAGCCCCTCCCCCTATGGACACCCCCCACCCTTGTGGACAGCCCGCCCACCCCCTGGATAGCACCCCCACCCCCACCCCCACCCCCATGGACAGCCCGCCCACCCCCCTGGACACCCCATACCCCTAGAAATCCACGCCTACCCCCTTGGACACCCCGTACCCCCTGGACATCCCTGCCTACCCCCTAGATAGCCCTGCCCACCCCTCTGGACAGCCCGCCCACCCCCCTAGACAACCCATCCCCCTGTGGACACCTCATACCCCCCCTGGACAACCCCACCCACCCCCCCTGGACAGCCCCTACACCCTTGTACACCCCCCCTCCCACCCCAATGGATAGCCCACCCACCCCCATGGACAGCCCGCCCACCCCGTTGGACAGCCCGTACCCCCCTGGACACCCCCGCAACCCTCATGGACAGCCCACCCACCCAGCTAGACACCTAGTACCCCTTAGAAACCTCCCCCCCCCACCCACCCACCCCCGTGGATAGACCGCCCACCCCCGTGGATAGCCCACCCACCCCTTGGACACTCCTGACCCCCCCTGGATAGCCCCGCCACCCCATAGACAGCCCGCCCACCGCTATAGACACCACCTCCCCCCGTGGACAGCTGCCACCCCTGTGGATAGCCCGCCCACCCCCTGGACACCCCTACCCCCTATATAAATCCCCCCCCCCCCCCCGAACACCCCTACCCCCTGTGGACAACCCGCCCACCCCCTGGACACCCCTACCCCCTGGACAGCCCTGCCACCCCCATGGACAACTCGCCCACCCCCTAGACACCTTGTACCCCTTGGACAGCCCTTCCCACCCCCTAGACAGCCCCCAACCTCCTGGACACCCCCCCTAGACACCTCCTACCCCTTGGACATCCCCCACCCCCTGGACACCACCCCACCCATGGGCACCCCCTACCCCCTTAGACACCCCCCCCCCACCCCCTGGACACCCCCTACCCTCTCCTGGACAGCCCCCAACCCCTAGATAGCCCCACCCCCTCCCCTTGGACACCCCCTACCCCCTTAAGCACCCCACCCCCCACCCCCCTGGACACCCCTACCCCCTGGACAGCCCCATAACCCCCTGAATAGCCCCCCCCCCCCCCCCCCCACCCCCTGGACACCCTCTACCCTCTCCTGGACAGGCCCCCAACCCCTGGAGAGCCCCACCACCTCCCCTTGGACACCCCCTAACCCCTTAAACACCCCACCCCCCTAGACACCCCCTACCCCCTGGATAGCCCCCTAACCCCCTGGATAGCCCCCCCCCCCCCCCCCACCCCCTGAACACCCCTACCCCCACTCCCCCCCTAGACACCCCTTACCCCTTGAAATACCCCCCCCCCACCCCCCTAGACACCACACCATACCACCCCACCAAATTACCAAGACTCGGAATTTGTATTGGCTTGTGTCTCCAGGTGTATTTGATTTGTTGCAGGTGTATTGGAGTCTGGTGCATGCAATATTGGAGGCTTCTACATATTGGATTATGCATGTATGTGATATTGGATTCTGTGCGGTGTATTGGTTCAGCTGTATTGTTGTAGGTGTATTGGTTCAGCATGTTGCAGGTGTATTGGTTCGGCATGCTGTTGGGAATTCTGGGTGAAGGATATACCAACGGTTATAAACCATTGGTATACTGCTAAAATAAATTTTAATATTATATCAATGGTTATAAACCGTTGGTATATGGGTGAAATAAATGTGAAAGGTATACCAACGGTTACAGAACCGTTGGTATATTAAAGGACTTCTGCACTTTCCCAATGGTTACTTGCAACCATTGTGAAAAAACCTATACCAAAAGTTCAAAAACCGTCGGTAAAATACTAAATTCCTTGTAAACCAATGGTTTTAAACTGTTGGTATAGATTTTTTGCAACAGTTCTACATAAATGTTGGGAATCTGTGATTTTTTGCAGCATATACCAACGGTTATTTAAAAACTATTGGTATACATCTATCCGTACGGCTAACTTACTAATGATTTGAAAAAATGTTGGTATATTTTATACCAACGGTTTTCCCTTCAATACCAATGGTTTTAACCATTAGTATAGTTTAACTTTCCAGTAGTGTACATCATGTATAACTAATTGTACACATGATATGGTAATCAAAAGCACTGAATAGTTGGATCTAGGGAACCCACTATTTCAACACTCCCACTTGCACTAGATCTAACTTTCTAATTAAACTTATTAGCTACTCACATGATAAAGATCGTGTTTCTTCTAAGTAACATATTTAGCTACTGGGTCTACCACGGTTCTGCCGCATGGTTATTCTGCTATGGAGACCTCATCTCCTTGAGTAAAACTTCTCAAGAGATGGTATCCCTAACACTACTGGAAAAATACCCTATACCAACGGTTTGGAACCATTGGTATAGGTCCCCAAACTGTTGGTATAGGCTATACCAACGGTTTGGAGGACCGTTGGTAAGTAGGTCGTGACAATAGGTCTATACCAACGGTTTCGGGAAAACCGTTGGTATAGGGTCTATACCAACGGTTTTCAACCGTTGGTATAAGTAATTAGAAAATCTATACCAACGGTTCTCAAAACCGTTGGTATATGTACTTCAAAAAACAAACATCCGGTGGGATTTGATCCTAGGACCTATAGTTTATAACTGAATGACTTAACCACTTAGCTAACATGACTTTTGTTAAAATAATTTCATAAATTTATATATGTATTGTTCTAATTATTTTAAATTTTGATTTATATAATGTTCTCTGTAGGTAGATTCCAAAAAAAATAAAAGGACCTTTCCCAACGGTTTTCAAAACCGTTGGGAAAGGTCTTTCTTTTTTTCGAAATTCCAAACTGTTGGGAAAGGGTGTTCAGAATTCAACCTTTCCTAATGGTTTGGGAAAATCGTTGGGATAGGCTAACCTTTCCCAACGGTTTTCCCAAACTGTTGGGAAAGGGGGTCCAGAATTCAACCTTCCCCAACGGTTTGGGCAAACCGTTGTAAAAGGTGGCCAAAAAATGGGCTTTCCCAACGGTTTCGCCAAACCGTTGGTATAAAAGCGTTGGGAAAAATCATTTTTCGAGTAGTGTAAGTTTATCCCTTTTTCTATTATCATAACTTGAAATCCTATATAGTAAGAATACCATAATTGAAATTATGGAAATATTTTCCTTACTATGAGTGATTACAAGAATTGGAACAAATCATTTCATTTAACTTCTTCTTAACTGCCTCAGAAGCTGCAACGGACTCAGTCATTATAGGTATGGATACCACTAGCTTATATGAGCTTGTCTTGATCATCACCTTAGCCTAACTATCATACTAGATCACACGGATATATAAAATACTAGTTTGTGTCCCCTAATAAACTAGTATCCCTTATTCTCCATTTACCAGGTATATATCTTTCATACTTGTCGAAGTACAACCAGATAGTTCTGACTGCTTCACCAGCAATGATCCTAGATGTAACTAATATTTTACTACTATAAAGTATATCCTAGAAATATCAGTTCTTTTACATATTATGTAATACGTGATTGATCTATATATTCGACATATGGATTAACTCATCACGTTTATCTCCTCCTATATATCATACATGTGAACCTAGAGAGATAATTCCATGTGAAACTAGAAAAATCTCGTCCCTTGAATTGTTCCAACCTGTATTTTTTAATACCATGTCACTATATGTACAATTGACTATATCCAAGAAACCTTTAGATCCACCTCATTAGATCTTGTTCCCTAGAACTTAGGTTTCTAATTTAAGTCAATCTATGGAGAATAGATTTCATCCCGGTCTTAGCTAACTCGAAGACCAATCTGTTTTCCATATATTTCCAAACATATTTTTCTTGTAAACCCTTGGTGCTCCCACTAACCTCTGGTAGACACAAGGAAAACATTTATTTCAAATGTATAATCTATGACTCATTTCTTACTTCAATCCTAAATAGGATTTCATTAATTTGAATCCTTTATTAGAATCATGTGACGTGACAATCCCTTTCTGGTTGTGTCTTATAGACACCTTCCGTGAATCATGGTCATGACATCCAATGCTAAATAAAATGATCATATAAATTATCTATGAAAAGTAAAATTCTAATGGATTTAGGCATAACGAATTAGTGAAATAAATCTATACTTATTGTTATTGTGCTTATACCACCCATGTATCAATTCACTTGAATACCCACCATATTATTCATTATTTATGCCCCTTTTTAATGTGATACATGGAATCCTTTATTGAATTTTAGTTGTTCTTGTCAATTTTAGCTAATTGACATACACTGATTATAGAAAATATTATTCACATTGAATAATAGATCACCGACTGTGGTGAATACAAACACCATTAGCATGGTTTTAAACCTTCCTACGAAGTATGTGTCTCTGGAACATTCTTGTTCCATATCAACTTGTGGAACTTGTTCCTATGACAACTACTTGTGCATCTTAGGCATTGACTAAGATCAAGTCAATATTTCTCCCACTATCTCAAGTAGAGATATTCACCCTTTTATAAAAATATAGTCTATAACTTGACTATATATTTTCTATATTATGGATTTGTGTAACATCCTAAGAAACTATTAGGATAATTACAATAGATGCGCATTGTGTTTGTTCCTGATGCAAGTTTTTTTATGTCTAAACTCTTTGAATCCAAACACATGTCTATATGACATAATATATTCACATAATACTATGAATCGTATGATATTTGTTTGTCATTATAGTTGGCATGTTTTTTTGGGAAATCAATGTTTTTTTCAAATAATATCATGAAATATAATGGAAGTTGTTACAGGTTGTAACATTGATACTCCATACATCATGACTCTGATGTATAAAATGTTCATTTAGGAATTACTCCACGATACATTTTATTGATCAATGTTGATATATAATACTTCATCATCGATCCTCCTCATTAACATCATAGTCATGATATAGATAAGGTAATGTGACTTTAGGAATTACTCCACGCTACATTAATATGATTGACGAATTCTTGGTCAAGATATTATTCGGTATGCCGAATTGAAGAAACTTATATCTAATGACCATGCATTTATCATACTTCACTTTACTATTACTTAATATATTAAAGGAATATTATGAAGGAACTTTACCGCTAACTTTTTATTGGAATATTTTATGCTCACTTAATGAACTAATTCTAAAAGCCTTGTGGTATACCTTTATTTCTAAAAGTTTCTTTGTCCAAACTATAAGTCGTTGATTATACCAAAGGTGTTTAGCTATACCGATCCTAAATACTAGACTTGGTATATTCTTGACATCCATTTTTAGTATTTCTTAACAAAGAATTTTCATTCCACAATTGGGTATGAATCTTACATTTTATATTCAACAGGTGTTGCCTATAATTCAAGTATTAATGAACTATTTTTTTGAGTATTAAATACCAAAGAAAAAATTAATTTCATAAACCTAAAACAGTGTCTCCTTTTAACAAGGACACATAAGATTAATATTTTGGTTATACTCAATAATAGTTCTACATGAATTTTTTCACTTGGAAATAAATAAGTCGTGAACTTCTCACCATTGGCCTAGGTATCACCCTTTCTCAGCCACTTGGAGAATACACCTGACTTCCAGTAAAGTTTATATACTTACTTGGTTAATATATTAGAATACACATGTATAATTGGAATATTTTATTTAATACCCAAGTAATAAAACTGAAACATTACATTGATGAATATTCCTAAAGAAGAAGCGGTAACTTGCTTCTTTAATTCAGTTAATTTTGATTAAACTTCCATAGTATTATTTTAAGATATAAAAAGTAAATAACCTATGTTAATACCTCGTTCATTGAAGTATGTTGCAAATATTCCCTTGGCATTACATTCCTTTGGCCTTTTCATCTTTCCTTTCAATTTATTATCCCTGAGAATTAAAGATGAAACTGTCTTTGATATTCTTAATCACTTGGAGAAACCTTACCTAAAAGGTACTGAAACATTTACTCAATACATGTTCATTTTGTAACTTAAAAAAATCAAGTAAAGGGGTTAAATGATATTAGAATAGGATGTATTGAATTATCATAACCCCCCTTTCAATTTAAACATATCTATTGTAACCTCTACCTATTCATATCATTGCTTCACTTTCTCCTTGCAGTCTTCTTAGAGATGTGACTATATATTATATCATCCATGTCCTTATGTAGAGACCACAACTAACATCAAACGTTGATGAAAACATAGTGACATAACCATCATATGCTACATACATTAGTTTCATGTAATCAATTTCACCCTCGCTGCTTGAGGTAGTTTAACAGGTGTGGGGACATTGGCACCATGAGTTTCCTATATCATGGTACTATGCGCATGTGCATGTACTATTCTTGGATACTCGTTCCAATGTGGTCATTGACTTTGTCCAATATTTATCACAGTTTTTAAACTTATGGTATAAATTTCCATTTTTCTACAAAAAATAAATTGTAGTAGATTAGTACCTTTTTATCTGGATTACCAGTTTAAATATTTTGATTAATTAATTAAATCATTAAATGTCTCCCACTATTTTATCCGATTTTAAGAACCCTCTGTGCTAGAATTGGAATACTCTGACACTTGAGTATTCTAGTGTAAAGGATCTCTGAGCCACACCTCATAGTCTACAAGATTTGGCTATGCCACTACTAGGAGGGTTCAAGGTAATATTTTGGTTGGCTAACCACTTTAACTCGTGGTTCCTTGAACTGTTGAGTGAAGTCCCATATTCTATTAAATTGTAACTTGATTTACCCAACACTTGCCTCTAAAATTATAACAAGCAATATTTGGCTATTTATTTGCTTCAATTTTAGTTAAGTCAACCCACCAATATCATAAGAATGCCCCAGTAGTAAGAGGCACCCTCAGCTTTGGCTTGATCGGCACCTCAAATAGCCGATTTTGTCCAAATTTGAATGATTGAAGGCGGTAATGACTTAATATGTATTTTAGGGTTTTATTATTTGTAATGTGACATAAGAAATAATTTTTAATTTTATAAGAATGTACTATGTAATCTCACTCACAACTGAGAATGCAAGAAATAGAAAAATCAGCGTGTCACATGTTCATTTTATCTTGATGCTTGATTATTGTTATTCTATGTGATCGCGTATTAACTACATGTTCAAAAAAATAATAAACCATGCAAAAAATAAAATTAAGACCTGATCATAAGTCAATACTATTGGTTGATCCATTGAGTGAATAATAGATCAACTTATACCCTAGAGGATATACCTTGAGTCGTGTTGCCTATGACTCGAAATGAAACGTATGCCCCTCCAATGCAGTATATCACATGTATGGTTTGTCACCATGACTCATCAAAAACTGTGTCGCTGGTTATCTCTTCATTATACAACATTACTCGCACGTAGGTGAGGGGGTATTGGGGTATGAAAACACAACTCTGAGAATGGGCACGCAGACCCTTATACATATAACGACTCTGAGACGACAAGAAGATTGCCTTTTAATTAAAATAATTTTTACAAAATCATTCAAATAAATAAAGAATTAAATAAAATGTTCCAGAAATATATTGTACGGTCTTAGTCTCATGATCAGTCATATACACATTAATCTCGCGTATATTAATTAAATGCAGACTTAAATTTAAACTTTCATTAAATAAATTTGAGGGCATTTAATTGAATTAAAATTTTCACTCCAATTTTTAATTCAATATATATACGTTGTTTGGTCCCAATTAATTAATTAAATTTTAAAACTGAAAAAAAAAATTAATTTATATATTTAATTAAACACCAAATAAAATTAATTTATGCTGAATTAATAATTAATTAATTTAATTAAACACCAAATCAAATTTATTTACGCCGCATTAATAAATAATCCAAAAATTAATACTTAATTAATTTAATTATAAACTAAAATTAAATTAATTATATTAATTAATTTTTTATTAAATTTAAATTACTCAAGCCCTATAAACTCCGAGAAAGGCCAGTGCGGGTTGTGTCAAACCCGTGCAGGCCCATTTTGGGCTATCCTGACCCTGTGCTAGGAATTTTGGGCTAGAAAAGTCCACCCAAACCTGTTCCTGGCTGGGAAGACCTATCCAGGACCTTTTCGGGCCAATGCGGACCAAGCTACTATTACCTGTCCTCTAGGGGGATCGGGAGGCGGCCAGAATAGGGAGGAAAGATTGACGGCAGGGAGAACCAACGAATCCAAATCTAAGCCAGTGGAGAGTGTGCGCAATGGGTAGGTGGTTGGCTCGGCCAGGGCGGTGTTGTAGCCATAGGGAGGAGGTGTGGGTAGTCGCTACCGACATCGGATGTGGTGCTACGCGATAGAGGTGGATGAGAAGTAGAGCCCGGAGGGGGTGTTGCACTTGTTGGGTGTGGGGTGGTGAGGGGAGGTGACAAGGGAGGAATCTAGGGAGGCAGGTAGCAATTGGCTTCCTGCTTGGGTGGACGCCGGTGGGAGTCGGTCCGGCCGGCTGGGGATGGTAATGCGGTGCAACTGGTCTACCGGACTGGCACATTGAGGGTGACAGGGGGGCGCTCGGCCCCCAATAATTGCACACCCTTTTTTATCCTTCTTTTGTTTTCAAGGCGCCGCCCCCACTAGGTAAAACCCCTTTATGTTTTTTTATTTGTTTGATTAGGAGACTCACCCCAAGTCAAGCCCCAACCACTTTAAAATTTTCTAAAACCTATTTAGGATTTGGAAAATAAATATTATTATTATTATTATAGTATTATTATATTATTATTATCATTATATTATTATTATTATATTAT
Organism: Viscum album; assembly: GCA_963277665.1. Lineage (NCBI taxonomy): Eukaryota > Viridiplantae > Streptophyta > Magnoliopsida > Santalales > Viscaceae > Viscum > Viscum album. The sequence goes on along the minus strand of OY728145.1, from coordinate 1,443,783,934 downwards.
TATTATTATTATAAAATTAATATTATAATAAAATTAATATTATTTTAATAAAACCATCGGTCCCATAAAAAAATAATATGATGACCTGGTTGCGGTTTGAGACGGTTTCTAGTGTTATATCATATAAATAAATATATGTTCATCATTTTAACTCGTAAAATATATTTTCAATCTAAATTGATAACTTTGGATGTCTGCAGACTGGACATCTGATATTCGATTCAGATACTATCTATGATGTTGGGATTGTAACAATTCCCTTTGTTAAATTTAATGAAAATTTAATTTACACTTTTCTTAAAATCAACATGCGTTACTCTGATACCACTTGAAGAAACCGAGCCGGCAGTGGAAGTCCCAAAATGTGGGATTTTAAAAAAATTCACCAACGGTTGACATAGGTGAATCACTGCCCAATTTAATCCGAGGATCACATGTGAAGAGTTTTAAGCACAAAAATAAAACCATTAAATACCTGGTTTAGATCCAAAGCTGTGCAAAACACTTACTCAACGTTGGGGGTCACTTCTTAAAGAATCCTAAACCGAACTCATTTATATTGTCCAAATGCGCTTTATGAAATCTGTGGGAGCGCCGATCGTCTAATTCTGGGTGCTAGAGCGGAGATCTGATGACACTTTCAACGCTCTGATGATCACCACATCGCTTAGCTTGTGATGCCCGAGAGATAGCTCGGTCAAACCTCTTTAGATCCAGAGCCTCTCTCTCTAGGATGTGGGAGAGATTAGTAGGGAGAGATAGATCCATGAATAGTCCCTAGAAAATCCCCCTTATCCTCTATTTATAGAGTGTAATGAAATTACATGGAAACTCCAGCTCGGCCCTCAAATAATTAACACACTATATAAATAATATTTTGACTATTAAACCGAGTCATAAATATTATTAATTATTATTATCACTTTACTATAATATATTAAATATATTACATGATAATAAATGAGTCATTAACTTGACTCTTCATTATCAGAAATATTAATAGAACTATAAATATATTAAACTAATATTCTTCAATTAATAATTTTCATGTATTTACTTAAAACTTATAAATACATTTAATAAATAAATTCAATTCCACTTATTCTTAACTTGAATAAAATTTATTTATTTATTAAATTAGTGATCATTTAACCTTGAACAAATCCAGAACCCCAATAGTGGGTCCCACCATGTCTAAAACTCTCATTATAATGAATAGAGTAGATTATTGAATACGCTATTGTGTGTGACCCTCTAGGACCTTATGTTGATAGTAGTGAATATTATTCATAGATCAAAAGTGGGATCTAGAAACCCATCATGTCCCCTAAAGAGATAAGTATTGTCACAGCAGTGACAACTAACCTACGAACACTTATTGTGTAATATAATCTCTTTGTCAATAATTTCTCATAAAGCAGGACGTGCACTTGTGTCATCATCCTTTTCTTGCTTTATTGTTTGTTGATCCAACTAGATGGATTTACCCTATACTTATATGGTCATGGTCTTATAAAGGTACTACCATCCTTATCAACAAGGCCTGAGATATATTACTTCTATAACCCGGAAGCGATAAATCCTTTCTTGACCATTCAACCAATGTCATGTCACCAATGACACACTCGACACAAACTACCTCACCACAATTTCAATATCATGGTTTTTTCTTTCATAGAAGTACATAATCAAATGAAATACACTAGAAATGATCCCAGGTCAGAAGACCATTACACATGATCATAGATAGGAACATATAATTACACCTGAAACATGTGGTGTTCCTATTGGTGGGTCTATCATCGTGATCTCACTACTAGATATCACCATGTGAGAAGTTCATGAGAAGAAGTATCAATGATTATAATCCCCTAGTACCTGATAGTCAAACATCTACTATGTCTGATTAGTAAGATGTATCTATAACTTAGAACATAAATTTAATATTAATGTAATAGTGTCTCGAGGTTCTCATTATAGCCTAGGATCTTCTATAACCTCTTGACAAAACTATTAATCTATGGAAATTACCATATATAGTGTATGTATAAATATATACACTATAATGGTAAGAATATATCTTGTATAACTAACTATACACATGATATGGTAATCAAAATCACCGAATAGTTGGGTCTAGGGCACCCACTATTTCAACACATAGGAGCTGAGACACTTACAAATTGAATGGTAAAATCATTTCACATGTTTGATTGGATTTTAGTTCATTTTTGATAAATATTATAAACTTGAAATTTTAAATTCTATGTGTGTTTTGATGGTTTTTCTACTAGTTTTCTTCTCTTGTCTACTATGTGGAGGACTAATCAAAATACAATTATTTAAAAAAAATATTTTCATGTTGGTTATTGGATAACTAATGTGAGAAACCAATAGTGATGGTTTTTTCACATCATTTATTCTATAGCCGAAAAGAAAACACCAACAATAATATATTTAAAGCGTTGGTTTTTATTAATCAATATTAAAAACTTCTTTACAATATCACCTATAATAATGTCTCTTAATCACCAACATTAAAAAAAATTAAAAAACGATATGAAAAATAAATTTTTTTCACTAGTGGAATCATTACTACATCTTATAATTAAATCCTTTAGTTATAAATCAATGTGATTTATTAATTAAATGGATAAAAATTCATAATCATTTGAGGGACCCTTTTGAATAAAATTTAATTTTGAGAGTGTGAGTTATGAATATCCATCAAATGGAAGTGACATCTGACAACTTCCATGAGATGGAATACAACACTCATATGCCTCAAATATATTCATTTAATGAAGAGTGTCTATAAAAGGGATAAGACCCATACCATTGAAGTTGTTGATACTATATAACTGGATGATACTCTCAATATAAGGAGGGTGATACCCCTATGATGAGGATATTTTGTACATATTGTGATTACTTGTCTTTAGTAATCATTAGTGACTCTTAAGTCACTAAGTGGTAAATTTTTCTTTCCAAATAAATGAAATGCTATAATGTTTCTCATATAGACATAATACTATCAGACTGAACCAAGTAATATCAAAAAAAAATTCTTTCTAAATTTTACTTAATATTTCTTTAAATGTTTTATATATTCGAGTGAATAGTATTGAGGTGAGGTTTTAAAACGTAGTGTGTTGATTTTGGTGAAAAATTTTCTACCAAATTTAGAAACATTATTTTGGGAGAGTTCCTCTTGGAATCAGATTCTTCTAAGAGACTCTAGAATGATTGATTTTTATGAGATTTCAAACGGATAATTTGATTGAAAGGGATTATCAATAAGTTTTATCAAAGTGAAGGTTATCAAAATTATTAGTATTTTTCTTATTAGATCAGGTAACATTATTTTGATCGATGTTTTTTTTATTTTTAGTGGGAGTCATTTATTTTTAGAGGGATGGAATAAAAAGAATGAAAATTTCAAATTTTCAAGTTCAATGGAGTATATTTTAGTTTTCAAAAAATAAAGATAAAATATTATCTCATTCATAAATATTTGGAGCTTCAGTTGAAGGGGATCAAATGAGAAGTAATGGAAAAACATGAATGGGAAAACCTAGATGAGAAGAAACTTGATTTGATATATATATATATAGTATCGAACATGGATTTAAACATTCAGGAGAATAATACCACAATAGAGTTTATGGAATACCGTGAAGATATATTTGAGAAACCAACAACACTAAACAAAGTGTAATTGATGCAGAGGTTATTCAGTGTAAGGTTATCAGAAATAAGTTTTATATCTTATTTATTGAATGATTTCAACTTAATCCATAGAAAACAGGAGTCTATGAATGTTACAATTATATATGATGTTTGGGTGATTTTATTATTATAATATCTACCATATTATTGGTTAGTTATGGTTATATCTGTGAGAATATCAATTGGAAAATGATTTGGTATTCATTGATGTTCGTTACTGGATTCCCAATGAGGATATCCAAAGGATTGAGAGTATATCATATTCTAGTGATGTACTAAATATGGAAGGAAGGGGATACTTATGAAACCACATGATTTTATTTTATGTATATTAAAAAAATCAATTCTTTCGATAGCTTACGTTCCACACAACAATGAGCTTAAATGAATAGTGATATACTATTAAATATTAATGTGACCATTAGAAATATTAATGTGACCATTAAGAATATTAATTTGATCATTCAGAATATTAACAGTAACCTCACATATTAAATTGTAAATAAAATTTCGCAATCTTATAAATGAAAATATGATATAATTATATCATAGTTTAAGTAAATAAATGTTTTAAAATTGATAAATAAATTATTGGTATTTTTGTGAAACATAAATATTTATTTACAAATTTATAATTAATATAATGATTTAAAATAAAAATTATTTTTATATAATGGATTCATGAATTAATATTTTGTTATATTAGGATTATAATATAATTTTATGAGACCTTAATTAATTTTCAAAGTGTCATAAAATCAGTTATAATTTTAAAATCAATATTTTTTGAATAAATTGTGATTTTAATTAAAAATTAAATTTATCATATTTAGAATATTATTTTCATAAAATTGATTTAATTTTTGAATTATACATTTTTAAAAATAGTTAGGGTTAATTTTTTGGATTTTTCTAAAATAGTTGAATTTGTTGTAAATAGTGAAATACGGTAATTTACGATATATAAAATTATAAGTTAAATATACTGTTTATTGATTAATTGTTGATGTAATAACCATAATATAGATATTTCCTTCTATATTTACTATATATAGTCATGGGAATCAAAACTATTCATATTCTTGAGCCAAAATAATAATGTAATGAATAAAATAATCAAAAAAACCCCTCTCCTCCACTATAAATATAACCTCTCACCACATCTTCTCCTCACAGGTTCTAATCCTTGAAGCTTGTCCAAATTCTTCCCAATTACTCTACAAAATATCTTCCCCCATGTTATGGTCTTTTCTATCACCAAAATACCATTTCTAAGTCCCTTAAGAATGTTCTCAAGGAGGATAAATTCAAGAGGTAAATTATCTTTCTTTTTTTATTTTCTTTTATTTTTAATTTATTTTATTTTATTATTGTCTCATTAACTCATATATCAAAAAATTCATTATAACTCTATTATATTATATTTACATTAATATTATTATGTTAAATTAATATCAATCATCAAACCCCTTCTCCTCTTCTTTTTATTTCAAAAATGAAAACATCATCTGTGATGTGTTGATTTACCGCCACCATGGATGATGCATTTTCATTTTCCCTTACCGCCTTCAAGGATGGTCATAAAAACATTATAATAGTTTAAAAATATTTTAAAATAGTTTTTATAACCTTTTTTATGTTATGTAACTAACATATATACATGATATTAAATAATAAAACAAAACTAGTTTGTGATGATCAAAAAACAGCCAAATTAATCTAAAAGATTATCATTAAAGTTTTATCTAATAAATCATCCTAATATTTGGAAAGAAAATTATATATAATACCATTTAATATTCCATAAATTTATTAATAACATATAATTTTAATTTAGGATAATTATTCTCGTTTTACATGATCCGTCATATGTGTATATAAGTGAACTAATCATGGAAACCAGGGAAACTAACACTCCCAAACAACATAATTAAATTTTATAACTCATCAAAAAGGTCATAAATGAACTTAATAAAATTATAATAAATCAAATTAATGTTTAATTTTTTCTTAATTAAATTATTAATTAATCTAAATTTATTATCTTAGACATTAAGTACAAGTACAGAACACTTTCAGACATAAGGTAAGGGATTCTCTCTGGATCTCCATTTTTCTTTTGAGTTTCATTTTATCTCTATCTACCCAAATGTAATTCTTAATTATTATTATATAATCCTCATAAATTATATGTGTATATTGAAAACATATTTACCTTTTTCAATTCTTCTTTCTTTGATGGGGAAATACATTTTTTATAAGTTTACCTTTTCAATTCCTCCCAATAAGCAAACCCGATTAAAGAGAACTTTCCAATTTATTACTCATTTTCAAGTACACTCCATAATATATTTTAATACACTAATATTGTTTCTAAAATAACTCATTTTATCATTAAAAACAATATTTTTTCAAAAAAAATTGAAAATAATTGTGCCTTTTTCTATTTTAAATAATCTTTAATATTTTCCCTTAAACTACACAAAAGTGGCTCATTTCTAAAATTTGTTAAAATATCTTTGTAAATGTTTTAACATTATTTAGACATAATTTATCATGATCCCTTATGATTGTTCAAGTATGATTTAAATCCATTCTTTCATGGACACTATTATTATATTCCATTTTTTTATGCATTATTCACCACTTATTCCTTGTGTGTGGTGTATTTATACTTTCAATTTATGATCATCATTCATTGAAGATTTCATTAAATATCCATATTTATTATTTCATTTGTAGGATTAATTTCATATCCATATACCATTCTTATATACAATTTTTTCTTTGAATGTTGTTTTAACTGGGAAAATATTGATAAATCGGTATTTACTAATCAATACGGATATTTTGATAAGTCATGTTGTTCCTGAATTAAATATACTTATAAAGAATGATTTATACTTGAATTTATGTGTGGTCCCCCTTATAGATATCCCCTCAATGCATCGATGGGTCTCATGAGACAAAACAGTTTGTGGAAAACCCTTGAGTTTTTTTCAAGAAGAATCAGATGGGTTTCTACCCACATAATTAAACCATCTTAACAGTATAATGGTTCATGTTCCAGATACATGATTTCCAATAATAAATAATTTTCTTTATTTAGTATTCAGTTATTACTTTCCATGATATTTTCACTATGAAAAAATCTACGGATACATTTTAATTCTCAGTTTATTGATGGCATGTGTTTTTTAGTTATTTACCTTGGCATATCAATTATTCCTTATTGATTATGCTTCACTTATTATTATATCCCTTACTGAGTATTTGAGATTTCCCTTTTATTTGTTTTCCTTACCTAGGTTTTGAAGATTAAATCTTTTAATAAGTGACAAGAAAGTAGTTTATTTTCCTTTGTTATGTTCTATGTTTATTTACAAATGTAATAATGGAACCATGTATATATCTATTTCCTCAAGACTAATAAACTGATTGATCCTTAGTGATGTGATATCTAGTATATATGAAATTTTAATTAATTAATTATTGAATCTTGGCTTCTAGGTTCAGGTTGGTTACAGTTGGTATCATAGTAAGATAAGTAGAAACCTTGGGAACTAGATGTTAAGTAAACATGGAAATTATAATAATTCCTTATAGTGAATTTTTAGCTCAATAATCATAAGAATTTAGAGATAACTCAATGTCTGACATCAATTAATGATGGTTTCAAGTGGAAGAAAGGGAATCAATACCCGCAGAAAATGTAGGTATTTACCCACTAAGAAATTCAACATAGTTAGTGTTGGAGTTGAGCATACCATGGCCATATTACGAAAGGTTACTCAGGTTATGAAAAATTACCATACTACACCTATATAGGATCATTTCATGTAGAGGAATACCCTATCTTTTAGTGAGACTACTAATCCAGTGGTAGCTGAGTAGTATATCAAGTACCTTGAAAAGATATTTCTAGCATTGGGATGTAGAGAAAATGAAAAGGTAGTACTAGAAGTATATTGTCTCAAGAGATATGTTGATAAATGGTGGTAGTTAATCCAAAATACTAAGGATGAAGTTAAAATAGAATACATGGAATAGAGAACTTTTAAATAATTATTATTTGACAAATATTTCCCTCATGATCAATGAGCTAAAATAAAGAGAAAATTTCTTAAATTAAAGAAAAAGGAAGAATATATTGTTGCAGATTATGAGGATACCTTCACAAGACTATCCAGGTATGCTGGAGATTAATACATGATTCTGAAAACAAGATTGATAATTTCTTTGAAGGTATTAATACAGGTCTCTGAAGGGAATTGGACTCTCAAACATTTTTATCATATGATGAAATAGTATTAAGTTCCATCAAAATGGAAAATAATTTTCTAGATCCTATATGTTTAATGGAAATTAAGAGAAGAAGAGGTATTCTGATAACTATGGAAAAGGTGAAGCATCAAAGAAGAAGGGAATGAAGAAATTCCCATTATGAGAAAACTGTGTAAAGAATATTCATGGTAAATTCTTGAAAGTCATGGTAGTTTGTTATAAATATGGAAAAAATAGTTATAAAGTAAATGAATGTAAAGGGAATAAATGAATAAATTATGTTCTATGCTTTAACTGTAATGAAATATGGAATTATTCAAGTAAATTTCCCAAACATCGGGGAGATATACCATAGAATAGTCCAAAAGGATACTTCCAATCTTATTTGATCACCATAGTTGATGTAGAGTTCCCAATTATGTGGTGGTTAGCACATTAATCCTATCTATAAATTTATCCACTTCTTTATTTGATTCTAGATCATCAAACTCTTTTATATATACCCAATTTTTTAAGAAAATTAGACATTTCAATTTTGATTTAATAATGGAATTATCTGTCAAAACTCCTAAGGGAAGTCTTATTGAAACAAAAATGTGTTTTTCAGACCCCTTTATGACATATAAACATGCTTTAGTTACTGAAATTATCATCATCCTATGGTTGACTTTGATATAATCCTTAGTATGGACTATATTTAAAAATATGATTCAAAATTTTATTATAATAAGAAGGAATTATAATTTTTGAGGAATATGTAGAATCCATTATCTTTGGAGAAAAAACCTCATCATCTGATTCTAATCTAGACCCACCCCAGTAGCTCTACTGAATGAAATTTTCGGGGAGGAAGAGAAAACAACATTTAAGGATGAGAAAGGTAATCCTAAAATTGAGGATGTACCAATTGTACAAGAATAATTTGATATATTTCATGATGAATTACCTAGAAACCCCCCATAGAATGAAGTTAAATTTATCATTAATCATGCCCTTAATTCAAGACCAATATCAAAGACTCCTTATAGAATAGCCATTGTGGAATTAGTGGAGATGAAGAAATAACTATATCATTTGGTTAATAAGATATTTATTCACCCTAGTGTTTACCCATGGGGATCTTCTATGGTCTTTGTTAATAAAAAGGATATATCCTTGAGGTTTCACATTGACTGTAGAGAAATAAATGCTTTTACAATAAAGAACAAGTATCATTTGCTGCGTATTTATGATTTATTTGATCAACTTCACAGTGATCAATATTTTTCAAAGATTTAACTTCATTATGGATATCATAAATTTCATTTAAATAAATAATATATTCCAAATCCATCATTTCAAACCAATTATAGACATTACATGTTTACAGTAATTGCATTTGGACTGAATAATGCACCCTTTGTTTTCCTGAATCTAATGAATGGAGTGTTCAAGGAATATCTTGATAATTTTATTGCGGTATTTATTAATGATATATTGATGTAATATAAAATCTATTAGTACCATGATAACAACTTTTGGATTGTTTTGAAGACTCTTAAAATAAAATAATTATATGGTAAGTTTAGAAAGTTTGAATTTTAGCTTCAAATAGTTTCTTTTCTTGGCCATATTATATATAAGTATAGAATCTCATTTGATCCTGTAATGACCCGAATCTGGAGCCACTCAACTGGTGACCTGTACCCGGTTCGCCACATGACCTCAAGAGAATTTTCCCAAACGCCAGAGGTTGCCGACTAGCAGCGAGGGCCTTGGTGAGTCATTGGGAAAACTATGCCCTCATTTGGTAAGGTATACAAAGAAAAGGAAATAACAGTCAATAGTGGAAGCAGTAAACAACATACAATAACTGAAACTAAACAGTGGAAGCAATGTATAATATAATAATGATGAAAATGATGTAGTAGGTACGAGTATCTAAGGAAAGCAGCAAACACAACAACGTGCAAAGATACAACTGAGAACAAAGTACTAAAAATAAACAGCAACTCTAGCAACATCGCAAGCCTAGGCTCGGTCCTATGATCTCTAGCTCCAACCAGCAATCATGTACCTGATGTAGAAGGGCCAAAATCCCTATCCACACCTGCAACCATATAACCTGTTTGGGCCGAAAAGCAGGACCCAAACAGGGTGTGAGACTAATCCCAATAGGCAATCACCACAAGATCTGTGCCCTACTGTCAGTGAGCAACATAGAAAAAGTAGATGAAATAAATGAAGTAGAGAAATAGGAGTACACTAAGTAAACAATCCTAAAATTCTCCATTCACATTTATTTAGTAATTTAATTTAGTCATTTAATTATCACCCAAGGAATCTAGCAACAGCTCTATATTCCCAAAGCATAGCAAGTAACACAACAAGTATCTCAGCAGACTACCTAACTACAAGTAGTAAAAAACACAAGCTTGTTATTTGGCTTGGTGGACTCATCACAACCAACCAAATAATATTCACACCGACTCTATGGGTGGATCATACTGGTAGACCCCTATAGTCAAGTAATCATACAAAGGCACAGACACTCTGGGAAGCACTCACCGTCAATTCCCCTGTGGTCTTGCAGTGATAGGTATAGACTCTCTGAGGAAGCACTTACATATAATTCCCCCTATAGTCTCGATATGTAACTAAGGACACTCTTAGGAATCACAAATTCTAATTCCTATAGGTCCTGTGAACGATAAAAGATTATAACAGACTCTATAGGGAAGCCCTTAATCGTCAATTTCCTCTTTAGTCTACCGCACCAGGTTCACACAGCCCTGAACAGTCTAGTCGTGCATAATCGACTGTCAGCAGCCCTAAGTAATTTCAAAAACTACTTGGCTAATAGCTACTATTCATCAAAATTATATAAACAGTAATCAATACATGAAAACAATTATCTCAAAGCAGGAAATTAATGCAACAAGGTATACCTCATAAGAAACCTAAACCAAACAGCGGTAAATATCCAAAACAAGGAAAACAACAATGGGGTTATCCTAAAACATGCTAAAAAGCAATCATTAATCATATAATAACCTCAATCATATAAGAAATCTAAGGTAGACAATAATACAGGTTCAAAACCCTAACCCGAGATACCCGATACATGGGAATCCGACACTTTTTTCATAAAAACTAAAAGACAATCAACATAGGGAAACAAACCACCTACCTCGATCCTTGGAGTTTGATATACTTGAACATTGGCCTATGGTTTGTCCTAGAACAGATAAGATCATTGCGATCCTATTGCAACTGGCGGCATTCGATTCGGATAACTGGTGAAGGATCAGTAGCTCAGAGAAGATTCGGCCTCCTCGGATGCTCTGGACGTAATTAGGTGAAGAAGAAGACGGAAATAAGTATTAGACGTGGCCCCAGTCCATTTAATGAAATAAAGTACACAGCGTGTACTTATTGAGTACACAACGTGTACTTTCATTTTCCGTACACCACATTAAGCAGCCTCCACATCACCCCTACAGACCGTGTGTGTGGCCCGGACACGGCCAGCACACGGCCTCGCACGGGATCAAAGTACATGGCATGTACTTATACAGTACACGGTGTGTACTTAGAAAATTTCCAGATTCTCCTTTTTTCCCAAAAATGACCAGAAAAGGAAAAACATACCTGAAACAAAGATCCAGGTTATTACAAACTTCCCCCCTTAAATAAATTTGTCCTCGAATTTCCCTAACAAGGTGGCGAAGAAGAAACCTCGAACAACTCTGGCTACTGTGATCGCATGTCGACCTCCCTCTCCCAAGTCTCATCCGGCACACGGCCGTGCTACCATAGCACCCGTATCAGAGGGATAGATCGACCATGGAGTACCTTTGCACTACGATCAACAATCCTGATAGGATTCTCCTAGAACGATGCATCCTGCTCCAGCTCAACCTCCTCGGGTTGAAAGATGTGAGACGGGTTTGAGAAATAGCGTCGGAGCTGAGAAACATGGAAGACGTCGTGCATAGCCTGGTACCTCTGAGCTAACTGCAACCTATAAGCAACCTGCCTGACTCTCTCCATAACCTCAAACGTCCTGACATATCTCGGTGAAAGCTTACCATGTCTCCTGATCCTCTTATGTCCCAATATCGGGGTAACATGTAAGAAAACCTGATCTCTGACCTTGAACTCCAAAGGTTGTCTCTGCTGATCAGCATAAGATTTCTTCCGAGACTATGCAGTATCCATCCTTTTCCAAATCAACTCCACCTGTTATGTGGTCTCCTGAACAAGATGAGGTCCCAGCATAGCTGCCTCTCCTGCCTCCAGCCAACACAAGCGTGATCGGCACGGCCTACCGTACAAATCCTCGTAAGGTGTCATCTGAATAGTTTCTTGAAAACTATTATTATAGGAAAACTCCACTAGAGGTATATGTTTCTCCCAAGAACCTCCAAAATCAAGGACGCTTTCTCGTAGCATGTCCTCTAGCATTTGTATCGTGTGCTCTGACTGGCCATTTGTCTGAGGATGGTAAGTTGTACTCAGAAGTACCTGTGTACCCAAAGCCCTCTGTAGCCCTTGCCAGAAATTCAATGTAAAGTGGGCATCCCTATCTGAAATGATAGTACTTGGAACCCCATGAAAGTGTACAATCTCACGAATGTACAACTGTCCAAGCTCATCGACACTGAAGGTCTCCTTAATCGGCAAGAAGTGAGAAACCTTCGTGAGCCTGTCAATGACAACCCATACCGCGTAATTCTCCTGAGGAGATCTCGGTAACCCTGTCACGAAGTCCATCGCGACATCATTCCACTTCCACTCGGGAATGGGTAGCTGCGGCAAAAGCCCTGCTGGTCACTAGTGCTCTGCCTTCAACTGCTGACAGGTGGAACATCTCATGACAAAACCAGCCACATATCTCTTCATACCTGGCCACCAATACTGGTGGTGCGGATCACGATACATCTTGGTGATGCTAGGATGAACTGCCCAAACGGATGAATGGAAGTCTCAAATTATCTCCTCGCGTATATCTGTCGGCACCCATACGCGTCCCTGGAAATGCAAGATTTCATCCTCACCTACAGTCCATCTAGGAAGAGGGTCCTCTCCTGACACGCTTTCCCATAGGAATAGGCCTTCGGAATCTGATAGCTACCTCATTCGAACTCGGTCAAGAAGGGTAGAGTTAACAGCTACAGAAGAAATAAAAGTCTGACCCTATCTGTCGTGTACCCCAAAATGCATTTCAGAGAACAGATCCATAAGCTACCACTCACTTCTGGCCTCCTGAACCGCCTGTATCTGTGTCCTTCTGCTCAGTGCGTCTGCCGCAGCATTGCCTTTCCTAGGCGTATAAGCAATCCTGAAATCGAAAGACTGTGGGTACTCAACCCACCTCCTCTATCTCAGATTCAATTCACACTACGTGAAGATATACTTGAGTCTCTTGTGGTCATTATATTCCACAAAATGCTCTCCCAGAAGATAATGTCTTCAACAATTCAAAGCATGAACAACTGCAGCCAACTCCAGGTTGTGCGTAGGATAGTTCCTCTCATGTGGCCTCAATTGTCGAGATCCATATGCAACGACATGATCCTCCAGCATAAGCAATGCTCCAAGCTTGAAGTCAGATGCATCATAGAAAACTTTATAACTCTTTCCTGGCTCCGGAAAAACTAGAATCGGTGTTGAAGTCAATCTCCCCTTCAACTCCTGAAAGGCTGAATCGTAGGCTTCTAACCAAACATACATCACCCCCTTCTTATTCAAGCTTTTCAACGGCACTTCTATGTGTGAGAAGTCCTGTATAAACTTCCTGTAGTAACCATCCATCCCTAAGAAACTTCATACCTTGAATAAATTCTTCGGCTGCTCCCAGGTAACTACTGCTCTCACCTTCTCTGGGTCTACTGATACTCCTGTCTCTGAGATGACATGACCCAGGAAGTGAATCGCATCCATCCAAAAGTGGAACTTTGAGAGCTTAGCATATAATCGATTCTCCCTCAATGTACTCAAAACGATCTCAAGATGGGTAACATGGTCGTGTCAAGTGTGAGAGTACACCAAGATGTATTCCACGAAAACCACCACAAAAGAATCCAAGTAAGGATATAAAACTCTTTTCATCGGTTCCATGAAAACTACTGGAATATTTGTGAGACTGAACGGCATAACCAAATACTCATACAGACCATACCTGCTTCGGAAGGCTGTAAGAGGTATATAAGAGGGTATGACATGCAACTGATGGTAGCCAGATCTCAAGTCGATCTTCGAGAACACTCTGGATCCTCGAAGCTGATCAAAGAGATCATATATCTATGGAAAAGCATATAGGTTCTTAACTATCAACTGGTTCAACTTCTGATAATACACACAAAGCCTAAGGGTGTCGTCTGCCTTCTTCGCAAACAGGACAGGCGAACCCCAAGGAGAAGTACTGGGTCAGATGAAACCTCTTGTCTGCAACTCCTCCAACTGCTTCTTGAGCTCCTGCAACTCAGTTGTAGCCATCCTATAAGGAGGAATGGACACCGGTGCCGCTCCTAGAACAAGATCGATAGAAAATTATACCTCTTGCTCTAGAGGCAAACCTAAAAAATCTTCTAGAAAGATATCTGGAAATAGATTAACTATTAGAGGATAATCTATCTGAGAAGTCCCATGGTCATCCAGATATAAGCTAGAAATCTAGGTCATAAAACCACCCAACCCATGATGCTCGGGTCCAGCTCTGCTTGCCTGGACATCCCATTCACCCTTGTGAAGAAAAGATCCTCCTTCCGGTGATGTAAAACTCACCCTATGGTGATTGAAATCGATAAAGGCCAGGAAGGGAACTAACCAGTCCATCCTGAGAATGACATAATAGCCTGTTATTTACAAAACATAGAGACTCCACGAAAAATGACACCCACCAACCTAAAGGGGGCAGTCTAAGCACTAACACACTCTAGAAGTTCTAATTCCCAAGGGAGTGTCTACCATCATCATATCCTCCAAAGTATAAATAGTAAGTCTAAGGCTTTCCACAGTATGCACAGAAATAAAGCTATAAGAAGCTCATGTATCGAAAAGTGAAGAGGATAAAACTGAGGATACTAAAATTGTACCTCGAACTGTGGAAGGTCCAGGATCCTGATCCTAATAAATCTTCTCTACTGTAAAATTATATACTACATCGCAGCCCTGTGTAGAAGCCTGAGATCCCTAAGCTGACCCTCCCTGAGCCTGACCACTGCGTCCACAGCCTCTACCCTAGCTTGAACGACCTGAAGAACTCCATCCCCCAATCTTCTATGGAACTGGTAATCCTTCTCCTGTACGTGGAGTCAAAACGGATCCTCCTTTACTAGCCGTTGGAAGAAGAACCTTTCAGAAACGCTGCAGATAACCCATCTTGCTTCATGATCGGCACTCCACTGGGTCTCTCGGACACTGAGGCTTCATATTTTCATTTTTCCCACACTGATATAACACCACTTGGTTTCCATAAGGAAGATCTCGTCTACCAGAAAGAATGTCTCGCTTCCTCGAGTCACCTCATATAGACTCTCGGTGGTGCTTCTTGCCGTCTACCTGAAAAGATTCAGCCCTGGAAGATGAACCGACCTGGTACCCTACTCCAGTATCCCTCAGGTTTCTATATGTGATAAGCACCTGGTTGACTATCAGAGTAATATATGTCAACTGGAAGACGTTCACTTGCGATCTGAGGCCTTCCTCAAACTTCCTCGCTAAAAATAGCTCAGAATTCCCCAGAACAGGAGTGATATGCCATGACTCTATTAAGTAAGAGGAATACTCTATAACTATGAGATTACCCTATTGCAGGTTCATGAATTCTCTGGTTCTTTCATCCCTCAGCATCGCCGGATAGAATTAGTTGTAGAATGTATGCTGGAACCCGTCCCAAGCCATAGCATGTTGGCTCCCTTCCTGCAAAACCACATACCACCATCTCTAGGTGGAATCTCACAACATATAAGCCGAAAGCTTACCTATCTTCTCCAGAGGCATCTCCAGGTGCTCGAAGATGGATAGCATGGCTTCTAGCCATGACTCCGCAGCTTGCAGTCCTCCCTCCCCTGTGAACATGGGAGGATGTTGCTGCTGAAAAACCCGCGTCAGTTCTGCCATAGACAGGGCAGGATGCTAAGCTCCCTGGAAGGTCTGCATAAACCTCATGAAACCCTCTCTAAACTGAGCATCAACACCAGTGTCTGGAATCACTACAAGTTCCATGTCCAGAACGATAGGTGGAACTACTGGTAGTCCTCGGTCTGCCGTATCAGGCATACGGTCACTGCCTGGTTCCTGACGTGCAACGGGAGGACATCTTGGTGTCATAGCTCTAAAAAGTCAAAAGCACACCTTATTTAAAGATGAACACAGTTGCAACATAAGAGAGTAAAATGGAATAGGTGGGAAAAACATTAAGATTCTGGAAAAACATGACTACACGGCATGTTAGTACCACTACAGGGCGTGCTTTCCAGAAATTTTACCCTGGGCATGTACCTTGGCCATACATGGCTGTGTAAACCACCCGACTACATAGCGTGTTATCTAACTACACGAAGTGTACTAATCCCTTTTTCTCCCTTCCTAACCACTCTTACATGGCTAGGAACATGGTCTGTCCTAGCAGGAAACTACACGATGTATTTTTCCATTACACGGTGTGTCCTTAAGATTCTTCCCCTGTCTGTGTCGTTGGTCACACGGACTGGTACACGGACCACTACTACACAGTGTGTCAACATATTACACAGTGTGTTTCCCTGTAGATTTTCCCAACCCATGTATTCAGCTACACGGCATGGTCACACATCTCCTCTATGACAAAACTAAACGGCGTGTTCAAAGGAGACATGGCGTGTACTAGACAGGCCTTACCTGGACCGTGTTGTTAGCGACATGTCATGACACACAGCCGACCCTACTCGGCGTGTTCGATATGGACACGGTGTGTAATTGAAGGAAACCCCCGACCCGTGTTGTTCGTGACATGGCCAGATTCCCAAGTCAAACTACATGGTTTGTAAACTTGTACACGGTGTGTTCCTACAAGAACTTTCACAACCCCGTGTCCATGTCCACACAATCAGTGACACGGCTAAAAACTACACGGCGTGTATTCATGAAGTACACACTGTGTATTCTGGGTTTTTCCAGACAGTAGCCTCAGAACTGCACTGGAGCCCAGAAAACACAGAAAAACAAGCATTAAGGTGCCAAATTCCGATCCTTGGGGACCCATACTCCCCACAAATCAAATCTTGGAATCATAACAATGCATATAATAAGTAAATAGTATAACAAACTCATAACCCACCAAACTCTGGTCCTTGAGGGCCCATAACACCTCTAAGACCAAAGTTTGGCATCCATGATAAAGAATCTCTAAACAAATGATACCCTATCAACATGGCAGGTATTCTATCACAGCAGCTATCACAATAGCATGCATCATCTATCACAATTTCTATCACAACAGCATGCAAATTCTAATTCAACCTAGATGGCATGGAAAAATGCATGACATGTGATTTTTATAACAAGTGCCTATATGATGCATGAGATGGAATACCCTCATCTCATCGGGTTGCAATAAAATATAACCCCAACATATAAACACTAATAGCACAAAACAAGTTCACCACCCAACGGTGAAATCAAGTAAACTATAACATTTTCAAAACTCGAAAATTGGAACATTCGAGGTAATCTGGCTTTTTCCCTATACACAGGTTCTAGAACTCCCAGGCATAGCTATTTACCATTTACCTATTTCTTCCTATCCCTGTCTAATGTCTCTAAACAGTAAGTCAATAGAAAATGAAAGAACACCCTCTAATACAACTTTGTAACGTCCCGAATCCAGAGCCACTCAACTGGTGCCCCGTACCCGGTTCGCCACATGACCTCAAGTGTGTTTCCCCAAATTACAAAGGCTGACGACTAGAAATGATGGCCTTGGTGAGTCATTGGGAAAACTATGCCCTCATTTGGTAAGGTATACAAAGAAAAAAAAATATCAGTCAATAGTGGAAGCAGTAAACAGCATACAATAACTGAAACTAAACCACGGAAGAAATGTATAATATAATAATGATGAAAATGATGCATCAGGTACGAGTATCTAAGGAAATAAAAAAGCACAACAACATGCTAAGATACAACTGAGAACAAAGTACTAAAAGTAAACAGCAACTCCAGCAACATTGCAAGCCTAGGCTCGGTCCTATGCTCTCTAGCTCCAAACAGAAATCATGTACGTGAAGTAGAAGGGCCATAATCCCTATCCACACCTGCAACCATATAACCTGTTTGGGCTGAAAAGTAGGACCCAAACAGGGTGTGAGACTAATCCCAGAATGCAATCACCACAAGATTTGTTCCCTACTATCAGTGAGAAATATAGAAAAAGTAGATGAAATAAATGCAGCAGAGAAACAGGAGTACACTAAGTAAACAATCCTACAAATCCCCATTCACATTTATTTATTAATTTAATTCAGTCATTTAATTATCACCCAATGAATCTAGCAACAGCTCTATATTCCCAAAGCATAGCAAGTAACACAACAGGTATCTCAGCAGACTACCTAACTATAAGCAGTAAAAAACACAAGCTTGTTTTTTGGCTTGCTGGACTCGTCACAACCAACCAAAAAATATTCACACTGACTCTATGGGTGGCTCATACTGTAATACCCCTATAGTCAAGTAATCATACAAAGGCACAGACACTCTGGGATGCACTCACCGTCAATTCGCCTATGGTCTTGCCGCGATAGGTATAGACTCTCTGATGAAGCACTTATCTCTAATTCCCCCTATATTCTCGATACGTAACTAAGGAAACTTTTAGGAAGCAAAAATTCCAATTCTTATAGGTCCTGTGAACGATAAAAATTTATAACAGACTCTCTAGGGAAGCCCTTAATCGTCAATTCCCTCTTTAGTCTACCGCACGAGGTTCACACAGCCCTAAGTAGTCTAGTCGTGCGTAATCAACTATCAGAAGCCCTAAGTAAGTTCAAAAACTACTTGGCTAATAGCTACTATGAATCAAAAGCATATAAATATCAGGAAATACATGCAAACAATTATCTCAAAACAGGCAATCAATGTAACAAGGTATGCCTCACAGGCAACCTAAGCCAAACGACAGTAAACAACCAAAACAAGGAAAACACACATGGGGTGATCCTAAAACATGCTAACAAGCAATCATTAATCATATAATAACCTCAAGCATACAAGCAATCTAAGGCAGATAATAATACAGGTCCAAACCCTAACCCAAGATACCCGATACATGGGAATCCGGCACTTTTTGCACAAAAACTCAAATACATTCAATGTAGGGCAACAAACCCCCTACCTCAATACTAGAAGATCGATATACTTGAACCTCGGCCTATGGTTCAGCCTATAATGGAGAAGATCATTGTGATCCTAATGCAACTGACGGCGTTTGATTCGGATAACTGGTGGTGGATTAGCAGCTCGGAGAAGATTCGTCCTCCTCGGACGCTCTGGACGTAATTAGGCGAAGAAGAAGATGGAAATGGGGATTATATAACGCCCCGACCCCAGTTACCCAGAGTCAGTGAATCATTACATAACATTGGCATGATCACAATAAAGAGAAATTCTCGAAAGACCGATTGGTTTAGTAGCCTTGGAAACACTAGATATATTCATAAAGTTTTACATTACATCATAAAGTGAAAAACTACTACAACAACATAGTCTCCATATTCCACACTAATATCCCCACATACTATCCCTACAGGTCATTCATAACTTACTTCTTCACATCCTGGGAAAAAAACAAAACATAGAAAAGGGGTGAGCTCAAATGCCCAATAAGAATAACAATATAGTGGAAACTTTCAAAAATAAGCATAAACATTTAAGGAAATGTATAACTAAAACAAAAGCCTTTTAAACTTGAACTTAAACATAGTATGGAAAAAGTAAAATGAAATAATTCCATTTACTTATTAACATGGATATTCTACTAATCGAATAATCACATGAAATATCAATAACCACTTTCATAATGATGGAATGCATAATGCCAGACTATCATAACCACATATCCAAGGCCTCGTGCCAAGACTACAAATAAGATTTTTCCAAGGCCTTGTGCCAAGACACTAGTTTTCCTCATGAGACCTACCGATGCATCGAGGACCTATAGCAGGCTCCACCCGTCACATATTAAGTCCAATGCACTCCCATATGAAAAGTTTTAAACATAACATAAACATTCGTATTAAAACTAGCATACGAAATGTCAATACTTTCACCATAAACTATGAATGGTATAAAAATAGAACATCCATAGTCAAACATATCACAAAACCTTCAATACAATATAGAAGTTTTGTATCATAATAAATCAACTTCAAATAAGCGTAAAATCCATCAAAGGATGTTGACATAGATGAAATCGAAACTCTTTTTAGAGAAATATCTCTTTCTATTTTGAAATCATTTAAGAGTCATATATTTATAAAATAAGAAATTTTCTTTGAAAATATTCTTATAAGCTTGTAAGGGAAGCTTCAATGATTTTATAATGGCAGAAAATAACCGCACCCACCGTATAAGTTAAGAAAAACATTCTTACCTTAATTTTGTCGAAAAAGTTAAAAAGCACCTTGTTTGGAAAACGACGGAAAGATTCCTTTATAAACCTCTTATAAAAATTCAACAAGGGTATAAATGACTTTAACCCATATTCTTGTAAATAGTAAAAATGTTTTGAAATACATTTTTAATAAACATGGATGTGGATGATAAAGAGATCCCAGTAGATTATTACGTATAAACAACCTCGGATAATGAAGAGATTGTGAAATAACCCTTACCTTGTACTTTTCCTTGGTTGGGGTAGTTTAACCTCTTGTATAATGGTGAAATAATTTTTATTAAATTATTCAATAATAATATACATTAATATGATATCATATATGATCTTTTAACATTGCTTTGTTAATAATATCTTAGAATTATCGTCGTTTTGAGTGTTAACTTACTCATTTTCTTTTATATGTTTTGTTACGTAAGCCATGTTTGTAATGGATAGGTTGTATCTTAATCATATCCAGAATGATATCAAGTACTTAGATACTATTATTAATCATCAAATGAGAATTATACTTGAATGGATACGATGTAGAATGAATCTCATCGCGTTCGTGGAGACGGTAGTCCGTACGTACGCACGAGCGACAATATCATTCTTTTGATATTAAAATAATATATAATTGGATGGTATATCATATATAAAGAATCATTATAATGTTATATTTATTATTTACATGAGTTACACATCATTATTATACCCATCCAAATAATAATATATTGAATAACAATTACACCACGACGTGGAGATGGTAAGCCGTACGTACGCACGTATGGTGACATATTATTCAAAGGGTGGATAGAATACTGAATATGGTTGTACCATATTTATAATAACATCAAAGTATATATAAGATACTGGAGTTATTATTTTATAATGGTAACAACAAAGGAAGAAGAAGTGGAAGAAGAAAGGAACTTGAAAAAGGGTGGTGAAATCATTACCTCTTCTTCGGGTTCTTCCTTCTGATTTGATCAAAAGGGATCCTTAGGTTGGCTTTCTGATCAAACTAAGGACTTTAGGTTGTAGTGAGAGAAGTTGAGAGAGTATTTGATCAGGGGTTGGCCGAACCAAAAGGCTTTGAAGGTGTGAAGAAATGAGGAGGAGTGCCCTTTTATAAGAGGGGTGAGGGGCACCTTTGGAAAAGCTAGAAATATTAATTTATAAAAAATTCATATTCAGTTTCTAATGGATCCAAAGTTGATTATTTAAAGTTTAAGGTGGGGATGGGTCGAAAACAACTCAACCAATAGAATTTATATAGGTTTGGGTCATTATATTAACTTTATATTTAAGTATTAACTCTTAGTTAATTAGTTTCACTTTTACAATGTATCTTTGTATTTTTATATTATATGGTTAATAAACTTACCATATACATCCGAGAGACCCCCAAGTGGTCTATTAATGATGAACCTATCATTATATAAGTCTATTTGCCTATCCTTAGATTTTTAAGAATTTAATATCAATTAATAATATAATATTTGTTTTAAAAACTCTTTTATGTCAATTTTGACACTATTCAATAATTGAGTTTTGTAAAACTCATAACAGAATTATTACTTATAAAAAAGTTAATTAAAGAAATAATAACATGTCATATTAACCTAGAAAATTAGTGTAATTCATAAAAAGTCTCAAATTATATTTATTTGGGTATTTATAATATCAATTATTCTAATTTTTCATTAATTAGGTAATTACTGCATCATCATTTTGTCATAAATAAATTAAATTATTTAATGTCTAAAAATTATAAATAAAATATCATTATGTAGGATATCGTTTTACCTTTATAATGAATATTTATAGTCGAACATCCAACATATATAACCCTATGTAAAAATTGTTTTTCTAAAAGATATATGCTTATGTCATTTTTGTACTTATTTTAACTTAATTGAAATAAAGTGTCCCTATCACCTACAAGTGGCTCCATGAGGTCCCAAAATCGACCCAAAGATGCCCATGGTCGGACATGTATCCACCAATAAGTTTAGGACACTTTTTAGGGTAATTTAGTATTATTATAATATTATTCTTTAACCCTTATTTACCGGATTTACCCTTAACCATGGAAAATAAAATATTTACCGCAGTAATTATTCAAAATGTCTAAAAATAAAAGTTACCTATTTACACAATTTGAACATCCTGATTCCAAATATAGAATCTATTTTTCCAAATTCAAAACACAGAAGTGTCAGAAATTAATTTAAAATTAATTCCCGTTGTTAAAACAAAAAGCGTGTTTTTAAGAGATAATAACTATCAAAAGATTGACACTTGTTTATGTCCGGTTTAATTGTAAAATTATGTCCAATGACCAAAATTGTATTAAATGGTAAAACTATATTCTAAATATACTTTAAAACCACTCAAATTCATAATTTATCACTATTAATTATTTTGATTAAAAAAGTTATTTTTAATTAAAATTTAGTAATTTTCACTATTCATCAAAATATTAAAGTTAGTCGAAAAGTACCAAAATCTCACCTTAGGCTAAATTCGATATTAAAAATCCAAAAATGAAGTCCATTTTGAAATATAAAATATATATAATTTCAAAAAGTAGGTATTACTATTCATAACGGCTAGTTATGGTGTGTTAGAACTCGGTGTTGCGTACAACACACGCTATCACATTATTCAAAGAGAAGCGTACCGTAGAATCTTGCGTGTTACATTCTCCCCTCCTTCAAATAATTTCGTCCTCGAAATTTCCAAAATACTACCGCATGAAAAGACTTGGGTGGTTCTTCATCATAAGTTCCTCGGGTTCCCGCGTTGCCTCTTCCATCTTATGGTTTCTCCACAAAACTTTTACCAGACGCGTCGTCCGGTTTCTCAGTACTTGTTCTCTTGTATCAAGAATCCAGACAGGATCTTCACAATAAGACAGATCGGTTTCCAGTTCTAGTTCTTCATAGGTGAGTACATGCGTTGGGTCAAGCATGTATTTCCTCAACAGAGATACGTGGAACACATCGTGAACTTTGGAGAGACTTGGTGGCATTGCCAATCGGTAAGCTACAGCCCCAATTCGTTCTAGAATTTCGAAAGGTCCGATGTACCTGGGACTCAATTTACCTTTCTTACCAAAACGTATGACTCCCTTCCATGGAGATACCTTCATGAAAACATGATCACCAACTTGGAATTCCAAATCCTTCCTTCGATTATCGGCATAGCTCTTCTGCCTACTTTGAGATGCTTTGATGTGATTTTGGATTACCTTCACCTTTTCCATCATTTCCTCCACCAGTTCTAGACCTACAAGTTTTCTTTCACCAACGTCATCCCAACAGGTTGGTGTGCGACATCTCTTTTCATATAACGCTTCATATGGTGCCATCTAAATACTCGAATGGAAGCTATTGTTATAGGAAAATTCCACCAGAGGTAAATACTGATCCCACATACCCTGAAAGTCAAGTGAGCAGGATCTCAACATGTCTTCTAAGGTTTGAATAGTCTGCTATGATTGTCCATCTGTCTGAGGGTGGTAGGTAGTGATCAAATGAATTTCAATATCCAGGGATTTCTGATGACTCTTCCAGAATCTTGAAGTAAAATGGGGATCACGATCAGAAACAATCGATAGGGGTACTCTATGAAGTCTCACAACTTCATTAATATATAGTCTTGCTAGATGTTCCAGGGGTATATCTTCTCTTATAGCAAGAAAATGTGCTGAATTGGTAAGATGATCAACAATAACCCATATTGCATTGTTCCTTCTAGGAGTCTTTGGTAGTCCCATGACAAAGTCCATCGTAATATTGTCCCATTTCCACTCCGGTATGGGAAGAGGTTGCATGACTCCTCTAGGTTGTTGCCTTCCAGCTTTCACTTGTTGACAAACCATACATCTTGACACAAAATCAGCAATCTCCCTCTTCATGTTGTCCCACCAAAAATGTTCCTTCAAATCTCTATACATTTTGGTGCTTCCAGGGTGTATAGAGAAATTAGAACTATAACCATCATCCAGCAATTCCCTTTTTAGATCAGGTATATCGGGAACACAAAGTCTCTTCCTGAATTTCAAAATTCCATCTTCATACACAAAGTCTCTCAATCTCCCATCATTCACAGATTTAATCTTCTTTTGAAATTCTTCATCATAGGTCTGAGAACTCTTAATCCTTTCTAGTAAAGATGGTTTGGAAACCATTTGAAAAATAATTGATGTTTCACCTTCCCTGGTTATTCCCATGTCCATCTTCACTAGATCCATCAAAATTGGATCCCTTTCAATTCTCATCACGTTCAAAACTCCATGGTCTTTTCTGCTCAAAGCATCTGCCACCTTATTTGCTTTCCCCGGGTGGTAGTGTATCGTACAATCATAATCCTTGAGTAATTCAAGTCATCTACTTTGCCTCATGTTGAGTTCTTTTTGTGATAAAATATACTTCAAACTCTTGTGATCAGTATAAATCTCACATTTTTCACCATAGAGGTAGTGCCTCCATATCTTCAAAGCAAAGATCACAGCTGCTAACTCGAGATCATGAGTAGGATAGTTTTGTTCATGAATTTTCAACTGTCATGATGCATAGGCAATAACCCTATCATTCTTCATAAGGACACAACCAAGTCCTTTCTTCGATGCATCACTATAAATAACAAACACATCATTCCCCGATGGTAGAGTCAATATAGGAGCATTGACTAATCTTCTCTTCAGTTCTTCAAAATATTCTTCACACTCTTTTGTCCAAAAAAAATTTAACCCCTTTACGTGTGAGCTTTGTTAATGGGTTAGCCAACCGGGAAAAATTCTGGACGAAACGTCGATAATAACCTGCTAAACCAATAAAACTATGTACCTCAGTTATACTCGTAGGTGCTGGCCATTCTTGGAATACCTTGGTCTTAGAAGGATCAACAGAGATTCCATCTTTAGAGACAATATGGCCAAGAAAAGAAATCTCCTGAATCCAGAATTCACACTTGCTAAACTTCCCATATAATTCATGTCTTCTCAGAGTCTTCAAGATAATGCGCAAGTGATTTTCATGATCTTTGTAGCTTTTTGAGTATACCAAGATATCATCAATAAATACCACCACAAATTCATCGAGATATTCCTTGAAAACTCTATTCATCCTATCCATGAATACGGAGGGTGCATTAGTCAATCCAAAAGGCATTGCTGTAAACTCATAATGCTCGTACCTAGTTCGAAAAGCTGTATTCGGAATTTCTTCCTTCTTCACACACAACTGATGGTATCTAGATTGAAGGTCAATCTTTGAAAAGTATTGAGCTCCATGCAGTTGGTCAAATAAATCATCAATGCGAGGTAGGGGATACTTGTTCTTTATTGTTATAGCATTGATCTCCCTGTAGTCGATACATAACCTCATGGATCCATCTTTCTTTTTAGCAAAAAAACAGGGGCTCCCCATGGAAAAACACTAGGGCGAATAAATCCTTTATTACTCAATTCCTCTAGTTGTTTCTTTAGTTCGACTAATTCTACAGTGGCCATTCTATAAGGGGTCTTCGATATAGGCCTTGATCCAGGAATTAAATCAATGGAAAACTCAACTTCTCGTTCTGGAGTATGTCCAGGTAAATCTTCCGGAAATACATCTACATATTCTTTCACAACAGGTACATCCTCTATTTGAACATTCCTTTCCTCACCCACAGTTATTTCATTCTCTTTCTCCTCAATAATTGAATTTAGTTGAGCTACTGGGGGTGGATCTAGATAAGAATTAGGCGGTGACAATTATGCTCTAAAGATAAGTTGTTCCTTATCATTATCATCAATAATCGTAACCTCTTTCTTCTTACAATAAATTTCTGCATCATATTCCGAAAGCCAGTCCATACCGAGGATTATATCAAACTCAATCATAGGTATGATGATGAGATCAGCAGATAAAGAACATTTATGTGCTCTAATGGGGACTAACTCACAAAACTTTGTTGCAATGATACTTCCCTTAGGAGTTTTAACCAACAACTCCCTTGTTAAATCAAATTGGAAATATCTAATTTTCTTAGCAAACTGGGAAGATATGAAACAATGCGATGATCCAGAATCAAATAATGCACTTGCTAAACTTGAGGAAACCATTAAATTACCTTCCACCATGTCTTTTGGAGCTTCTACCTCAACAGTAGTGATAGCATAAGCTTGGCCTTGATCCCTTGGAATTTTCTAAGGTAAGTTCCCCTGATGCTTATGACATTAATTTGCATAATGCCCCATATCCCTACAATTTTAGCACTGAACATTGGTAGCTTCCTTCTTTCCTTTGCAATCACGAGCTTGGTGGCCTTTTTCACCACACTTGTAACAGACTCCCGTTCCCTTCAAGCAAGTACTGGGGTGTTTCTTCCCACATTTACCACAGGATGGATATTCAACATTTCCCTTCTTTCTCTTATTTCCATTCCCAAATTGATTAGCAGATCTCTTCTTCTCTTGCTTTTCTTTAAAGTCATAAGACTTAGAGAATTCCTTTTCGGTCTTGATAGCACATGAGACAATGTCTTCGTACGACGAGAAGGATTGTGATACTAATGCTTGATGGAGAAATGGTTTTAACCCATCAAAGAAACAATCAATCTTACTTCTAGGGTTACGTATATAATCTCCAGAATACCTTGCTAACCTTGTAAAGTTAGCCTCATACTTTGTGACATTCTCATCCTCCTTTTGTCTCAGACTCAGAAACAGCCTTTCCATATCTGCTCAATGGTCGCGAGGAAAGTATTTTTCTAAAAACAGATCTTTGAACTCCCTCCATTCCATATTTGATACTTCATCATCTTCCTTCATATTTTGAATCAATGACCACCATTGATCAGCATCTCCAGTGAGGTGGTAAACTGCCATGATAACTTGTTCCCTTTCACTACTCCCCAAAGCCTGAAATATTTTCTCTAGGGAAAATATCCATTGCTCAGCTACTAAGGGATTTGTACTCCCATTGAACGTTGGTGGTTGTTTCCTCATGAAGTGATCTAACATTGATCCTCCACACTGTGGATCAGGGTTCTTTATACGGGTAAGGTTATTATTCATAACCTGAGTAAGTTGTCCCAGTATGGTGATTAGCTGATCGGCACCAGTTGTATCACCAGCTCCACTATAATTATCTTGAGTAGGAGGGAAATCCCTACATGGAGTTCGTGAATTAATACGGTTTCCATTTCTTTTACTAGGCACCATTTCTAAACAATGGTATAAACTAGATCAGTTTATGAATCAAAATACATAATCCCATACTTACAAAAAACTTAACATAAATTGAACTATTTATGGATATAATCCATAATCATAAGAATGTTTTATTTGAGGAAGTATATACTCATAAACCCTTCATAATTATTTGTAAAGAAAATGAGAGTTATCCTAAGCATATCCCCTAAGAGTGTCCTAACCAAGAGTGAAGCAAGGCCCGTTGTTGTGCACCAGTTCCCGTTCGAGTCTAGCTCAAAGCGGTGTTTTTGGGTTTTACCCCTAGGTACATATGTTCCAAAGCCGCACCTACCTGCTCATATCCAGACAGGGATGTATTGCTCGGAAAACTCACAAAATCTCTACAATACCAAAATTCTAGGAAATTCTTCTATACTAATCCTCAAAGTCCATCTTAAATCTATGTGCTATAATCAAAGTTTATCTAAATCTAGCTTCCAAGGTTTGTACTAAACTTCCTCTGATACCAACTGTAATGCCCCGACCCCAGTTACCTAGAGTCGGTGCATTATTACATAACATTGGCATGATCACAAGAAAGATCAATTCTCGAAAGACCGATTGGTTTAGTAGCCTTGGAAACACTAGATATTCATAAAGTTTTACATTACATCATAATGTGAAAAACTACTACAACAACATAGTCTCCATATTCCACACTCATATCCCCACATATTATCCATGCAGGTCATTCATAACTTACTTCTTCACATCCTGGGAAAAAAACAAAACGTATAAAAGGGGTGAGCTCAAATGCCCAGTAAGGATAACAATATAGCGGAAACTTTCAAAAATAAGCATAAACATTTAAGGCAATGTATAACTAAAACAAAAGCCTTTTAAACTTGAACTTCAACATAGTATGGAAAAAGTAAAATGAAATAATTCCATTTACTTATTCACATTGATATTCTACTAATCGAATAATAACATGCAATATCAATAACCACTTTCATAATGATGGAATGCATAATGCCAGACTATCATAACCACATAGCCAAGGCCTCGTGCCAAGACTACAAATAAGATTTTGCCAAGGCCTTGTGCCAAGACACTAGTTTGCGTCATGAGACCTACCGATGCATCGAGGAGCTATAGCGGGCTCCACCCGTCACATATTAAGTCCAATGCATTCCCATATGAAAAGGTTTAAACATAACATAAACATTCGTATTAAAACTAGCATACGAAATGTCAATAATTTCACCATAAACTATGAATGGTATAAAAATAGCACATCCACAGTCAAACATATCACAAAACCTTAAATACAATATAGAAGTTTTGTATCATAATAAATCAACTTCAAATAAGCGTAAAATCCATCAAAGGATGTTGACATAGATGAAATCGAAACTCTTTTTAGAGAAATATCTCTTTCTATTTTGAAATCATTTAAGAGTCATATATTTATAAAATAAGAAATTTTCTTTGAAAATATTCTTATAAGCTTGTAAGGGAAGATTCTACGATTTTATAACGGCGGAAAATAACCTCACCCGCCGTATAAGTTAAGAAAAACATTCTTACCTTAATTTTGTCGAAAAGGTTAAAAAGCACCTTGTTTGGAAAACGACGGAAAGATTACTTTATAAACCTCTTATAAAAATTCAACAAGGGTATAAATGACTTTAACCCATATTCTTGTAAATAGTAAAAATGTTTTGAAATACATTTTTAATAAACATGGATGTGGATGATAAAGAGATCCCAGTAGATTATTACGTATAAACAACCTCGGATAATGAAGAGATTGTGAAATAAACCTTACCTTGTCATTTTCCTTGGTTGGGGTAGGTTAACCTCCTGTATAATTGTTAAATAATTGTTATTAAATTATTCAATAATCATATACATTAATATGATATCATATATGATCTTTTAACATTGCTTTGTTAATAATATCTTAGAATTATCATCGTTTCGGGTGTTAACTTACTCATTTTCTTTTATATGTTTTGTTAAGTAAGCCATGTTTGTAATGGATAGGTTGTATCTTAATCATATCCAGAATTATATCAATTCCTTAGATACTATTATTAATCATCAAATGAGAATTATACTTGAATGGATACGATGGATAATGAATCTCATCGCATTCGTGGAGACGGTAGTCTGTACGTACGCACGAGCGACAATATCATTCTTTTGATATTAAAATAATATATAATTGGATGGTATATCATATATAAATAATAATTATAATGTTATATTTATTATTCAAATGAGTTACACATCATTATTATACCCATCCAAATAATAATATATTGAATAACAATTACACCACGACGTGGAGACGGTAAGTCGTACGTACGCACGTATGGTGACATGTTATTCAAAGGGTGGATAGAATACTGAATATGGTTGTACCATATTTATAATAACATCACAGTATATATAAGATACTGGAGTTATTATTTTATAATGTTAACAACAAAGGAAGAAGAAGTGGAAGAAGAAAGGAACTTGAAAAGGGGCGGTGAAATCATTACCTCTTCTTCGGGTTTTTCCTTTTGATTTGATCAAAAGGGATCCTTGGGTTGGATTTATGATCAAACTAAGGCATCTAGGTTGTAGTGAGGTAAGTTGAGAGATTATTTGGGCAGGGTTGGACGAACCAAAAGGCTTTGAAGGTGTGAATAAATGAGAAGGATGAGTACCCTTTTATAAGAGGGGTGAGGGGCACCTTTGGAAAAGCTAGAAATATTAATTCATAATAAATTCATATTCGGTTTATAATGTCTCCAAAGTTGATTATTTAAATTTTAAGGTGGGGATGGGTCGAAAAACACTCAACCAATATAATTTAGACAGTTTTGGGTCATTATATTAACCTTATCTTTAAGTATTAACTCTTAGTTAATTAGTTTCACTTTTACAATGTCTCGTTGTATTTTTATATTATATGGTTAATAAACTTACCATATACATCTAATAGACCCCCAAGTGGTCCATTAATGATGAACCTATCATGATATAAGTCTCTTGTCCGAACCTTATATTTTTAGGAATTTAATATCAATTAATAATATAATATTTGTTTTAAAAACACTTTTATGTCAATTTTGACACTATTCAATAATTGATTTTTTGTAAAACACATAACAGAATGATTACTTCGAACAAAGTTCATTAAAGCAATACTAACATGTCATATTAACCTATAAAATTAGTGTAATTCATAAAAAGTCTCAAATTATATTTATTTGGGTATTTATAATATGAATTATTCTAATTTGTTATTAATTAGGTAATTACTGCATCATCATTGTGTCATAAATAAATTAAATTATTTAATGTCTAAAAATTATAAATAAAATATCATTATGTAGGATATCGTTTTACCTTTATAATTAATATTTATAGTTGAACATCCAACATATATAACACTATGTAAAAATTGTTTTTCTAAAAGATATATGCTTATGTCATTTTTGTACTTATTTTAACTTAATTGAAATAAAGTGTCCCTATCACCTACAAGTGGCTCCATGGGGTCCCCAAATAGACCCAAAGATGCCCATGGTCGGACATGTATCCACCAATAAGTTTAGGACACTTTTTAGGGTAATTTAGTATTATTATAATATTATTCTTTAACCCTTATTTACCGGATTTACCCTTAACCATGGTAAATAAAATATTTACCGCAGTAATTATTCAAAATGTCTAAAAATAAAAGTTACCTATTTACACAATTTGAACATCCTGATTCCAAATATGGAATCTATTTTTCCAAATTCAAAACACAGAAGTGTCAGAAATTAATTTAAAATTAATTCCCGTTGTTAAAACAAAAAGCGTGTTTTTAAGAGATAATAACTATCAAAAGATTGACACTTGTTTATGTCCGGTTTAATTGTAAAATTATGTCCAATGACCAAAATTGTATTAAATGGTAAAACTATATTCTAAATATACTTTAAAACCACTCAAATTCATAATTTATCACTATTAATTATTTTGATTAAAAAAGTTGTTTTTAATTAAAATTTAGTAATTTTCACTATTCATCAAAATATTAAAGTTATCCGAAAAGTTCCAAAATTTCACCTTAGGCTAAATTTGATATTCCGAATCCAAAAATGAAGTCCATTTTGAAATATAAAATATATATAATTTCAAAAGGTAGGTATTACTATTCATAACGGCTAGTTATGGTGTGTTAGAACTCGGTGTTGCATACAACACACGTTATCACATTATTAAAAGAGAAGCATACCGTAGAAGCTTGGGGTGTTACAGAGTAGACGTGACCCTGGTCCGTTTAATGAAATAAAAAAATAAAAGTACATGGCATGTACTTATTGAGTACATGGAGTGTACTTTCCTTTTCTGTACACCGCATTAAACGGCCTCCACATCACCCCAACGCACCGTGTGTGTGGCTTAGACACGGCCAGCACACGGCCTCACGCGGGATCAAAGTACACAGCGTGTACTTATACAGTACACGGTGTGTACTTAGAAAATTTCCAGATTCTGCTTTTTTCCCAAAAACGACCAGAAAAGGAAAAACATACCTGAAATGAAGATTCGGGTTCTTACAGATCATGTAAAGACAAATTAAATCCAATAATGGCCTATAGAAACAAACATAACTGAGGTACATAGTTTCATTAGATTAGCATGTTACTATTGTTGTTTCATTCATAATTTTTTCCAATTGGATAACCCATTAACCAAGCTCACGTATAAGGGAGTTAAGTTTGTAAGGATAAAATTTTGTGCAAACTGTTTTCAATAATTGAAGAGTATATTGGTCAATTGTCTTATTTTGACTCTTCCTTCAGGAAATGATGGGTTTGTGATATACGGTGATGCATCAAAGAATGGGTTGGGTTGTGTCCTTATAAAAAATGATAAATTTATTGAATATGAATCAAGGTAGTTTAATATTCATGAACAAAATTATCCAAATCATGATCTTGAGCTACAGGTCATAATCTTTGCTCTGAAGATATGGAGAAACTATATCTATTGTAAAATATGTGAGATGTATATGGATCATATGAGTTTTAAATAAATATTTACATATAAATAACTTGACATGAGAAAAATATGATGGCTTAAGCTACTCAAAGATTAAGATTTCTCAATACACTACCTCACAGGAAAAGAAAATAAGGTAGCATATGCATTAAGCAAGAAAGAACATGGAATTATATACCAAATGAGGATTAAGAAAGATTCTATGTTCATGGATTTAATAAAGATGGATATGGGAATTTTTATAGAAGTGTAAACATAATTCCTTTTTTAAATGAATTCTAAACCATATTTACTAAAGAAGATAAAAAGCTCTCAATCTGATGATGAGAATTTTCAAAAAAAAATGAAGTTGTTAATGATGGATGATTGGAAGAATTCTTTTATGAAGATGGAATTATGAAATTTGGAAATAGTTTATGTGTTCCATCAATACCTGAGCTAAAAAGGGAACTATTAGATGATGCTCATAACTCAAATTTCTATATACACCTTGGTAGTAAAAAGATATATAGAGATCTAAAGGAATATTTTTAGTGGGGTAATATGAAATTGGAGATTGCTGATTATGTTTCAAGATGTCTAATTTTTAACAAGTGAACGCAGATAGAAAACATCCTAGAGGAGTCATCCAACCTCTACCTAATCCTATGTGGAAGTGGGATAACATTATTATGAACTTCGTTACTAGATTACCAAAGACCCCTAGAAATAATGATATGATATGGATTATAGTTGATCGCCTTATAAAATTGGCACAATTTCTTTCTATAAGAGAAGATTTACCTCTTGAAAACCTAGAAGGACTCTATATTAATGAAGTTGTATGACTTCATGGATAACCTATATTGATTGTATCTAGTCAAGATCTCCATTTTACATCAAAATTCTAGATAGTATTCCAGAAGTATTTTCATACTAAGCTTCATTTGATTACTGTTTATCACCCTCAAACTGACAGATAGTCTGAAATGACTGTTCAAACATTAGAAGACGTGTTTAGATCATTCTAACTAGAATTTCAAGGTATGTGGGATCAGTATTTACATTTGGTAGAGTTTTCCTATAATAATAGTTTCCATTATAGTATTCAAATGGCACCATATGAAGCATTATATGGAAAGAGATGTCATAATACAACTTGTTGGAAAGAAGTTAGTGAAAGAAAGCTTATATTCCTAGAAATTATTGAAGAGAAAATGATAATGGTAAAGACTATTCAGATTCATATTAAAGTAGCTCAAAGTAGGAAAACGAGTTATGTTGATAACCAGAGAAATAAACTTGGAACCTGATTTGTAACGACCCAATGTTTTATCAATGGAAATTCCTTTCTTATAAATATGTCATACAATCACATCAAATCACAACAAAATGAACTAATAAGTGTTATGTGACCTTTAAACATAATTTTGTCACTTTTGTGTTTTGAATTTCAAAAATCTGACATTCACTATTGCGATCAGTAAGTTATTTAGCGTCTGATATGACCAACTTAGTTTTTGGTGAATAGTAACATACCCTTATGAATAGTAATGTTACCCTTATGGATAGTATTATACCTTAATGAATGGTAAAATTACCTATGATAGTATATAAATACTATTCAAGTGAAAGTATATTGTACCTATATTTTTGAATAAGTAAAGAAATGTTTTAAAAATGTTTTTTTAGAATAAATTATGATTTTAATTAAATATTTAATTAATCGTATTTATAAAATTATTTTTGAAAAATGGAATTTATTTTTTGATCCTAAGCATCGAAAAGTGTTTTGGGTGAATTTTTTGGATGTTTATGAAATACTTGAATTTTTTTGAATAGTAAAATACATTAATTTACCATATAAATACATTATAATTCAAATCCACTATTCCTAACATCACAAGTGATATAAGCACCCCAAATATCGAACTCACATGAATTTATTACTATTATAGGTCATGGAATACTCACTATTTCTTTTCTTGTGAAGAAATGTAATGCCCTGACCCTAGTTACTCAGAGACGATGCATTATTACATAACATTGTCATGCTCACAAGAGATCAAGTCTTGAAGACTGATTAGTTTAGTTGCCTTGGAAGTACTAGATACATACATAAGTTTTACATTACATCATGAAATAAAGAAAAACAAAATTGTGTCCCCTTTGAACACACTCATATCTTTTAGAATATTCGTACAGGTTAATCATAATATACTTCTTCACATCCTAGGAAAAATAAAACATAATAAAGGGGTGAGCTTTGATGCTCAGTGGGGATACAAATATAGCAGAAACTATCATAAATAATTATAATCATTTAAGGAAATGTATAAGACTAAAACACAAGCCTTATAAACTTAAACTTCAGCATAATATGGCAATGATAAATAAAATAATTCCATTTACTTATTCACATGGATATTCTACTAGTCGAATAATCACATGTAATGTCAAAAGGTAATTTCATAATGATGGAATTCATAATGTTGGACATCATAACCACATATTCAAGGCCTCGTTCCAAGAATACAAATAAATATTTTATCAAGGCCTTATGCCAAGACACTAGTTTGTCTCATGAGAGCTACCGATGCATCGAGGAGATATAGCGGTCCCCACCCATCACTTACTAAGTCCAATTCATTCCTCATATGAAACGTTTGGAACATAATCTAAACATTCGTATTAAAACTAGCATACAAAAAGTCAATATTTTAACCACAAACCATGAATGGTATAAAAATAGCACATCCACAGTCAAACATAAATCATTCAATACAATATGGAAGATTTTATTATAATAAATCAACCTCAATAAATAATAATGAAGGATATTGACATAGATGAAAATAAAAAGTAAAACTATTTGAGATAAATATCCCTTTTTTCTTGAAAACATTTAAAAGTATCACTATTTATCAAGAAGTATTTTAAAAGAGATTTTTGAATCAAAGTGTCCCATAACAATTTAAAACTTTTAAAAGGAATTTTAATCTTAAAACATTCATGTTCATATAAATAAATATTTAAAACCATTTTTAAAACATGGACATTAACGAGAAAGATTTAGAAGAATAAATCTTTAAAACATTTAGAATGATATTTTAGTTAGAGTTCCTAACCAGATGATAGACTCTTGAATAAAAATAATTGAGGTAATAAAAACCTTTTAATATCATGAGAATAAAGTTATTCGTGATATACTATGTTAAAGTACAATATATACACCATATAAAAGTGAATTGGCACATAACAACAAAAAAGTCTCAATGGAATGTAAATTGAGATGAAATACCTTATAAAGACGGTATCCTTAGGTTAAGGATAAATAAATGACATAATTATGTGTAAAAAATATAAATACACTCAATATGATTTCATATTCAGTGTAAATCAATCAGATTACATTCACACATATTCTTGTAAAAACAACACCAATGACTTGGATGTTTTACTCAATGAATGGAAATTGAGTTAAGATTACTCTTTTCAAGTTCATATCGATGAATTGATAATTTATAAATGGAGTGATTATGTGTTTAAAAAGTATATCCACACAAAGGGTATTGTAAATTACTACATAAATAAATAAATGGTGATTTTACATATAATCTTGGAGTAAAATAATCAATGAAGTTTTCATAAAACCCAATGAGTGGAAATTGAAATTATAAATTCCCTTACCAATTTGGTAACTTACAAAACATACACCCCATGAAAGAAGGATCATACAATGAAGTTTAAAATACCAAGAAATTAACATATATTACACAAATAATACAATCATGGGCATTACATACACCACACAAAAGGAAATTGTGGAAAATATAGCATGAATCTCACAAGAATAAAAAGTGAGATGAAAACCCCTTACCTTGTACTTTTACTTAGTAGAGGGTAGGTTAACCTCCTATATAATAGTTAAATCATTGTTATTAAATTATACAAGAACCACATACATAAATATGATATCATATATGATCTTCTAATATTTCTTTGTTAATAATATTTCAGTAGTATCATTATTTTGGGTGTTAACTAATTCATTTTCCTTTATATTTTTTGTTATGTAAGTAATGTTTTATATGGATAGGATGTATTTTATTCATATAAATAATGGTATTAAGTTATTAAAAATTATTTTAAATCATAAAATGAAAATTATTCTTGAATGGTTGCGATGGGGAATGAATCTCATCGCATTCATGGAGACGGTAATCCGTACGTACGCATGAGCGACAATAACATTCTATTTATGGTGAAATAGTATGTAATTGGATGGTATATTACATATAAATAATAATTAACATGTTATATTTATTATTTAAATCAATTTTACTCATTATTATACCCATCCAAATAATGAAGTGTTGAATAGCAAACTACATCATGACGTGGAGACGGTAAGCCGTACGTACGCACGTATGGTGAATTTTTCATTCATAGGATTGATAGAATAATTAATATGGTTGTACCATATTTATAATAACATTAAAATATGTATAATTTACTGGATTTATTATTTTGGTATGGAAACAACAAATAAAGAGAAAGTGGATGAAGAAAAGAACTTTAAAAGAGATGATGAAATTATTACATCTTCTTTGGGTGCTTCTTTTTGATTTGATCAAAAGGGATCCTTAATTTAGATATATTATAAAATTAAGGATTCTAGGATTAATTGAGGGTAGTTGGGAAGATATTTGAGCAGTGTTTCGCCGATCCAAATGGCTTTGTAGGTGTGAAATAAAGATAAGGGAAAGTTCCCTTTTATTAGAGAGGTGAGGGGCACTTTAGGAAAAGCTTGAAATATTATTTTATTATAAAATAATTTTTGATTTCTAATGGCTCCAAATAGATTTATTTCAAGTATAAGGTGGGGATGGGTTGAAATAATCTCAACCAATAGTTTTTAGACAAGTTTAGGTCATCATATTAACCTTATCGTTTATATATAACTCTTAGTTAAATAGTTTAACTTTTACTATGTCTTCTTGTATTTTTATATTACATGGTTAATAAACTTACTATAAAATTCCAAGATAACCTCAAGTGGTTCATTAATGAAATATATATATCATATTATAAGTCCATTTTTTTAACCTTAGATTTTTAGTAATATTATATCATTTAATAATATAGTATTTTTTTTAAACTCATTTATGTCAATTTTGACACTATTTAGTATTTGGTTTTTGTGAAAGTCATAACAATCTTATTTATTTGAAAAAAATAAATTTAATCAACCCTAAAATGTCATATTAACCTATAAAATTTTTTTAATTCTTTAAAAGTCTCAATTTACATTTATTTTAATATTTATACCATCAATTATTTCAGTCTTTCATTAATAAAGTAATTACTGCATCATCATTGTGTCATAAATAAATTTAATTATTTAATGTCTAAAAATTATAAATAAAATACCATGATGTATTAAATATTTTTATCTTTATAATGAATATTTATAGTCGAATTTATCTTATGTTTAACCCAATATTAAAAATGTTTCAATTATTAAACTTTGAATTTAACACTTCTAACTCTTCTTTAAATAAAATATAATAAATGTCCTATTATAATCTAAGTGGATCAAAAAGGATCATATGTTTTTTATAAGGTTTATTTTGGTGTAAATACACTTATACAATAGAATTAGGACATGTTTTAGGGTAATTATAACATCATTTTACCATTAATTACCCTATTTACTTTTAACCGTGGTAAATAAAATTCAAAAGCTAATATTCAACAAAACAAATTTCATCCTATTGAACCAAATTTTACTTACTGATGTAAATTTATACTCCCGTATTTTGTAAATTCAATACACAGACGCGGCAAAATTACTTTTTATGCAAATTTTCAAATGTTCTTAGAAGGTGGGTAAAAGACGGTAAAAAGTTCAATAAACTTTTATATATATAATATTATTATAAAATAAATTTAAATTAAAAATAATTATTTAAATAAAAATTCGGCTTTAAACAATAACGCAGTGTTTTTCACTATTCATCAAAAATTGAAAGTTTTTAGAAAAATACCAAAAAATCACCCAAAGATAATTTTGATATTCCAAATTAAAAAATGATGTCTATTTTACCAAATTCAAAACATAGAAGTTGTATTAATTAATTTAAAAAATATTCCCATTGTCAAAACCAGAAATCGGGTTTTTGAGAAGTAAAAACTATCAAAAGATTGATATGTGTTTATGTCCAATTTAAATGTAAAATTACTTCCAATAACCAACATTGGATTAAATGATAATCATATAATCTAATTATACTTCAAAACCATTCAAATTTATAATTTAACACTATAAGTTATTTTGATTAAAAAGGTTTTTTTTAATTAAAATTTTGTATTTTTCACTATTCATAAAAATATGAAAGTTTTTAGAAAAGCATAGAAAATTTATCCAAAATAAATTTTTATTTCCCGCTTCAAAATAAGATTTTTATTTTGTCAAATTGAATATATAAAAGTTTCAAATATTTTATTTAAAAAGGGTTCTCCATTAAAAGGTGGTAAAATTTTATTTTTTGAAAAATACTTCTTTTATCTGAAAAATTGAATGTGTTCTTATATTATATCTAAGAAACACGTAATATGGATTTTAAAATTATATGGAGTACATAAAATTCAAAATGCAGTTAATAATATTCATAACTGCTTTTTGAACGGTTAGTTTGGTAAGTCATGGTGTGCTTGAACTCGGTGTTGCATGTAGAGAAAGTTATTGAATTAATTTAAAGAAAAAATAACTTACTATGAAATCTTGGGGTGTTACAAGAACTAATAAATTATTGATTATAATATTATGAAAACCCTCCCCCCCCCCCCTCCACTATAAATACCACCCATTCTTACCTCTTCTCTTCACTCCTCTCAAGACTTGTGCCTTGCCAATATTCAGCCCAAATCTCTTCCCAAGATCCTTACCCATGCCAAGCATCCCCTAGTATCTTTATAATACCAAATCATCTCCCCTTAAGATGATCTCAAAGGAGATAAACTCAAGAGGTAAATTCCTCTTTCCAATTCTTTTATTTCTTTAAAGTTATTTTCTTTTCTTATTTTTTTCCTCACATACCTTCACCCAAATGGTATGATAACTCCAGTAAAATACGTGTACTGTAATTATATTATGATAATGGTATAATTCATTATCTTCTCTCCTTTATGCATATTTTATTTGTAAAAAATGAAAACACCGTTTGAGATGTGTTAATTTAGCACAATCAAGGATGATGGGTTATCAATTTCCATTACCATCTTCAATTATGGTCATGAAATAATTTTCATGGTTGAAAAAGACCATAATATATGTATTATTCCTCATCTATAATTCTAGAATCATTTTGTACACATGGTTTTGGTTTATAAAATAAAACATGTTCATTATGGCCGAAAACCGCCAATTAACCCAAAAGGTTGTCACTAAAGTTTTACATAATGATTCAACTTCAATCCAAGTAACAAAATTAAATTTTCAACCAAGAAACCTTATGTATGTTCAATCATAAAATGTAACCTCAATTATAGACTTATAACTTCATCATACATGCTTATCCAAACATGAACCAATCATTAAAACCAAGGAAGAAAACGGACCCAAACAATGAAATTGAACCTTGTAACCAATCAAAAAGGTCTTGAATGAACTTAGAAAGTTTATACTAAATCAATTACATATATAATATTTTCTGTAATTATTAATTAATAAACCAAATTATTTTATTCAGGTCATTAGTAACAAGTGGAGAACACCATCGGATTTAAGGTAAGGGATCCTCTCCATTTCACTTTTATTCAAAAATGTCATTTATGCTATGGCATTTTATGTGTAATCCCTAATAATGGGGTTTGTTTTATCACCTCCCCCATACTTACCTAATTATTTATAAGTGATGATAAACCCCTTGATCTTTCATGAATCCCCCTTAAGTACACCTGATACCATGCCGATAATCCGTAAGGAATTCTACCTGAATCACCTTTATTCGTTCAGGATGCTCTATCTTTTTTATTACCCAAATGATGTTGTATTTTATTTTTATTTACAACATATACAAGCTATTTATATGCTCCAAACTCATGTTTCAAGATCCATACCTCATTCTCTTTCGTGGATATACATGCTTTAAAGTGATTCTTTCCTTGAAACTTCCTAGTAAGCAAACTCATTTTAAGGGAACTTCCCAAATTTTTACCCAATTTTAAGTTCACTATATACTCTATTTTAAGCCATCGTTTTCTTTATAAAATCATTCTTTTTTATTATGAAAACATTTTCGGTTCACTTCGGTTTTATATAAAATGTTTTTCCCTTTTTTATTTTAAAATCCCTTTAGTGTATTCCTTAAAACCGCACTAAAATGTTTTAATGCTAAGAATTTATTAAATAATCTTCTTACATATTGTAATTTATTTTTTACATCACTTACCATGCTATATTCCTATTTTACCTTATTAATGTCCATGTATGTTTTAATTCCTTTCTCTCATGGACACTTTTATGATACTCCCATTCATTATGCTTTATGTCATGAATGTGATACCCATTTCTCTCCATGGGTTCCCTTACATTTATGTATGATTCATTATGTATAATTATATGGAAATCATATTCATGAACATGTTAAGATGGGTACACCCAGATAGAATTCCAATTCATTGGGTAAAGTTTAGTCTCATGATATTTTATGTGTGACGGTCTTGGCGGTTAGCCTTGGCTTGTGATAATGTGGTAAACGATCTTGGTGGTTAGCCTTGACTCGTACTAAAGTCATGTTTTAAGTTGATTCCACAAATATATGATTACATTTTTATATGAATCCATGTTTATATGTTATGATTCCTTATGTTACATGCCTTTTTATTTCTTTATGTCATGTTTTCTAACCCATGTGTTAAGGATTTATTCTTATTCTTGTTCCCTTACTGGGCTTTTAATTCATCCCTTTATTCATGTTATCCCCAGGTTATCCTATGAAAATGTATGAGAACAATGGAAGTTAGGGGCTCTTTATGAAGACTAAATAAAGAAATTTTTTTATTTAGTTCCATGTTTTCACTTTTATGTGCCTAGTCTTCCAATACACAAGACATCACAATACTTGGCTTGTACTCTGATGTATAATTATGCTTAAAACCATGTAATTTTATATGTAAAAGGATAAGGTCACTATAGTTGGTATTAGAGGATGGATTAGTTATTTTTTGATATTAGTAACAAATCACCATAGTGAGAAACTTAAGGATGAGACGAAGTATAAGAAAACATCCGTAAATTTTGGAAAGTATAGAGTAAGTGGTTTATCAAGAAAATACATCCATGTTTGGATATAAATAGGTAGAGTCGGATCTCGCACAGATTTACCTAGGAGTAAAAAATATGATAAGGAGTTTCAGGCTTGTCCCGGGGTATCATGGTACACAATAATGGGCCTTGTTGCACTCTTGGTTTGACACTCCTGGGGGATATACTTTGGTAAATTCATGATCATAGTACAAACCATTATTAATGGAATAAAAAAACATTAGAATATAAGTTAATAAATAGATCGAGGATAACCTAGATTTAATCCTAAGGAATCACAAGTTAGGATATGCTTATCCTCTAAAAGTTTATCCTTTTATGTTCAAAAGATTCTTTTTTATGTTAAATAACTAAGTATTTAATCCCTCTAATTGTAAGTGTTTTTTCTTAGTTAATAGAGGTAAATAGAAGAACACATTCCAACAACCAATGTGATATGAAATGTGAAGATTTCCTTAATGATATTATTTCTATGATGGTAATGGGTGCTCAAAACTTCATGACAATACTTTCTCAGTTGGATCAAGTTATGAATAATAACTTGAATCACGTGGAATTCTCTCCTCCTCCAAGGAAAGAGAAAGTTTCCATAGAATCCTTCATGTGGAAAAGGACTCCCATTTTTAGCAGATCTTCTGATCCCCTCCATGTAGAATAGTGGATTAACTCCATTGAAAAGATATTATCTATCCTCCAGTGCTCAGAAGAAGAGAAATTTGTACTGGCGGTCTATAGTTTTTATGGGGAAGCTGATCAGTGGTGGACACTGATCAAGAATACAAATTCCCAAGAGGAAATTGATTCCAAGAATTTTCAGTAATTCAAGAGTATTTTTTTGAATAGATATTTTCCTTGAACCCTCCATCTCAAGATGGAAATAGAGTTCCTCGGTATCAAGTAGAAGTAAGATGATTCCATCAGTTCGTATGATGAAAAATTTACAAGACTTTCAAGGTACGCCTTTGGATTTGTCATGAACATCGAATTCCAGGTAAATCGCTTCTTTAGAGGGCTAAATCTGAGTCTACAGAAGGTGTTGTCAATCTGAGACTTCGACAGTTATGAGGAGATTTTTTGTTGTACCCTCAGGGTTGAAATAGAGATTGGAGACTCTCGGTGATCTTGTAGTCCTGGTGACAAGATCATAAAATGGAGAAAAATATGGGTGGTTCAACAAAAAAATCCAATGATGGAAAGAATCCCAAATATCCCACTTATAAAATTTGTTGGAAGAATAACCCTAGGAAATATCTAAATGGAACCAAGAATTGATTAAAATGTGGAAAGATGGGACATCTGGCCAAGAACTGCCAAAGGGATATGAAAAATCATGATAATGTGGAAGAAGAAAAGAAGGTTTAGAACAATGCTTAGCCAGTGGTGCAGTGTTACAACTACAAGGAGCATGGGAATTATGTGAACAATTTACCTAAGCTGAGGGTTTTCAGATGCAATCAACAAAAACCTCCAAGGTAATAAGGAAGGGTTTATGTTATCACTACTACTGAGGTGGAGCTGGACAACTATGTGCTGACAGGTATGCTAGTTATTCATTCAAGAATAAAGAATGTACTATTTTATTCTAGTTCTACGCATTCTTTCATATCATGAAAGTTTAGTAGAACTATTCAAACACCACCTCAAAATTTAGAGGAAAAGTTATCTATGAGAATAAAGAATAGAAAAATTATTTCATCCATGGTTTATAACTCCTCCCCAGTTAATGTTTGTAGACTAAACCTCCTATAAAATCTTGTTATACTTCCTTTAGTGGAGTGTGATTCTATCTTGGGCATGGATTGGCTATATTTGTACAAATCCAACATCTACTGTTGGGAAAGGGAGATCACTCTTCACATCCCAAAGCATCCTCCAATTCTTTACAAGTGTAATAAGGAAGATTAATTTCCTTTAGAATAAGTGTCTCAAGTGTGAATATTAATTCCTTATGAGTAAGAATTTTTTGTTCAAATGATTGAGACAAAGGAGAGAATCATGCTTGAAGACATGCCCATCATGAGGGATTACAATGATGTATTCCCTGAAGAGTTTCCTAGTTTTCCTTCTGAATAATAGGTTGAGTTCTCAATTGAACCTATTCCTAGATATATACCTATATCAAAGACACCTTATATAATGGACATTGTTGAGCTGAAAGAGATGAAGAAGCAGTTGCAGGAGAATATAGAGAAGGTTTTCATACGCCCGAGTGCTTCACCTTGGGGTTCACCAGTCCTCTTCATCATGAAGAAGTATGGATCAATGCACCTCTTCATTGATTATCATGAGCTCAATAAAATCATGATAAAGAACAAGTATCCCCTTCCACAGATAGATTACTTGTTTGATTAGCTTCGTGGGGGTAGTTATTTCTCTATGTTGGACCTTCGATCTGAATATCACCAATTAAAGGCGAGGAAGGAAGATATTCCCAAGACTAACTTTCGAGCGAGGTATAGACACATTGAGTTCATAGTTATGCCCTTTAGACTCACTAATTCTCCAGAAATTTTCATGGATTAAATGAATATAGTCTTTAGATATTACCTCAATAAATTTTTGGTAGTCTCTATTGATGATATTCTGATATACTCCAAGAGAAAGGAGTAACATGAGGAGCATTTGAATACTATTTTAAAGACTTTGAGAAGAGAGAAGTTGTATGAAAAGTACAGTAAATGTGAGTTCTGTATGGAGGAAGTATCATTCTTA
Organism: Viscum album; assembly: GCA_963277665.1. Lineage (NCBI taxonomy): Eukaryota > Viridiplantae > Streptophyta > Magnoliopsida > Santalales > Viscaceae > Viscum > Viscum album. The sequence goes on along the minus strand of OY728145.1, from coordinate 1,443,739,039 downwards.
GGTCATGTTATCACCAGCAAAGGGATATCTATGAACCCTTCCAAGATAAAGGCAATTGAGGAGTGGCCCAGGCCAACATCTGTAATGGAGATCCACATCCTTTTGGGTCTATCTGGGTATTATCGACGATTTGTGAAGAACTTTTCAAAAAATTTAAACCCAATGACCAAGCTAACATGGAAGGGAGTAAAATTTGTCTGGACTTAGGAATGTGAATACTGTTTTAAGGAGTTGAAAAAGCGTCTAATCACTGTACCAGTACTCACACTCTCAACAAGTGGAGAACTCTTTGTGGTGTACAGTGATGCTTAAAAGAAGGGATTAGGTTGTCTGTTGATGCAAAATGATAAAGTGATAGATTAGGCCTCAAGGAAGCTGAAAATCCATGAGAAAAACTATCCCACACATGATCTGGAGTTGGCATTGGTGATCTTTACATTAAAAATCTGTCGACATTATCTCTATGGGGAGAAGTGTGGGATATATACTAATCATAGGAGTCTCAAATATATATTCACAAAAAAAGAGCTTAATATGCACCAGAAAAGATGGACATAGCTCATCAAGTATTATGACTTCTCAATCCACTGCCATCCCAGTAAGGCAAATAAGGTGGAGGATGTTCTAAGTAAAAAAGATCCTACATCTTTATCAATGATGACAATAGAAAAGGATCCGATCTTCTTAGATTTGCAGAGGATGAACATGGGAATCATTAAATTAGGAACATCATCAATCCTTTCTCAAATGATTGATCAACCATCCCTCGTGGAGAAAATAAAGGATTCTCAATGAAAAGATGTGGAAATTATAAAAAGGTTGGAAACTATCAGAAATAGTAAATCCTCATAGTTTATGATTGATGAAAGATTTGTAATATTTGGGTCACTATTATGTGTACCATATGATCCAGAGATAAATAAGGAGCTTCTGAATGAAACACATAGATCAACCTTCTCTATCCACCTAGGGAGCACAAGATGTATCGAGATCTCAGAGAAAACTTTTGGTAGGAAAATATGAAAAGGGAGACTGCTGAATATACATCAAGGTTCTTGGTTTGTCAACAAGTGAAGTCTGAGAGGAAAAAGTATAAGGTGATGATGCAACCACTAACTATACCAACATGGAATTGTGAGAACATTACCATGGACTTTTTCATTGGACTTCTAAGGACATATAGAGGAAACAATGCTATATGGTTCATTGTGGACTGTCTTACAAAGACATATCACTTTATCGCAATTTGAGAGGACTTATCATTGGATAAACATGCACAAATTTACAAAAAAAGAAGTGGTAAGGCTGTGTGGAGTACCACTATCTATTGTATCTGATCATAATCCAAGATTCACCTCAATTATTTTGGAAAAGTCTCCAACATGCTCTAAGTACTGAACTGAACTTCAGTACGGCCTATCATCTTCAAAATGATGGCCAATCTGAGTGAACTATTCAGAAACTAGAAGATATGTTAAGATTATGTAATATGGAATTCAAAGGAAGATGGGACTAACATCTTCCACTGTTGAATTCTCCTAAAACAACAGTTTCCACTTGAGAATCCGAATGAAATCATATGAAGCCCTTTATGGGAAAAAGTGTAGAACATCAGCGTGTTGGCATGAAGTCAGTGAGTGTAAGCTGTTAGGACCTTAAATGGTCAAAGAAATGGGGGAGAAGGTGAAAATCATTCAGTAGTATATCAAGGAAGCCCAAAGTTGATAGAAGAGTTATGCAGACAATCATCAATGAGTCCTTGAGTTCAAATTTGGGGACATGGTATTTCTATGCATATCTCCATGGAAAAAGGTCATGAGGTTTGGAAATAAAGGGAATTTAACTCCCAAGTACATCATCCACTTTGATATTCTTGATCGTGTAGGGGTTATGGACTATCGAATAGCACTTCCACATACCATGTCCAAAGTAAATGATGTATTTCATGTATCCCTCTTAAGCAAGTACATACCATACCCTTCACATGTACTCTCTTCAGAGGTGGTAGAGTTGGAGGATGATCTTTCTTAAGAGGAGCGGCCAATGAACATCTTGGATCATAGAGATAAATTTATGCGTAACAAGACTACTCACCTAGTCAAAGTAGTGTGGCGAAACCACAAGTACGAAGAGGCAACATGGGAACTGGAGGAGGCAATGAAGGAAAAGTACCCACACTTGTTTATGGCTTAGAATGTAAAACAAAATTTTGAGGATGAAATTTCATAAGGGGAAAGAATGTAATGACCCAATGATTTATCAATGGAAATTAGTTTCTTATAAATATATCATATAATCACATGAAATCACAACACAATGAACTACTAATTGCTATGGGACCTTTAAACATAAGTTTGTCACTTTTCTGTTTTGAATTTTGAAAATCTAACATTCACGGTTGCAATCAGTAAGTTATTTGGAGTCTGATATGACCAACTTAATTTTTTGTGAATAGTAACATAACCTTATGAATAGTAATATATTATAATGAATAGTAACCTTGTCTATGATAGTATATAAATAAGATTCAAGTAAAAGTATGGTGTACCTATATTTTGGAATAAGTAATGAAATGTTTTAAAACTATTTTTTAGAATAAATTATGATTTTAATTAAATATTAAATTAATCATATTTAGAAAATTATTTTTGAAAAATGGAATTTATTTTTGTATTCTACTCATCAAAAAATGGTTGGGGTGAATTTTTGGGATTTTTCTGAAATACATGAATTTTTTGTGAATAGTAAAATACATTAATTTACCGTATAAATACATTATAATTCAAATACACTATTCATAACATCACAGGGGATTTAAGCACCCAAATATCGAACTCACATGCATTTATTACTATTCTAGGTCATGGAATAATCACTATTTCTTGTCTTGTGAAGAAATAAAAAATTAATGATTATAATATTATGAAAACCCTACTCCCCTCCACTATAAATATCACCCATACTTACCTATTCTCTTCACTTCTATAAAGCCTTGTAAGTTGTCAATATTCTACCCAAATATCTTCCCAAGCTCCTTTCCCATGTCCAACAGCCCCTAGTCTCTTCAAAATACCAAATCATCTCCCCTTAAGAGGCTCTCAAATGAGATAAACTCAAGAGTTAAATTCCCCTTTCCAATTATTTTATTTCTCTTAAGTTCTTTTCCTTTATTGTTTCTTTCCTCACCTACATTCACCCAAATGGTATGATAACTCCAATAAAATACATGTACTGGAATTATATTATTCTAATGGGATAATTCATTATCTTCTCTCCTTTACTCGTCTTTTATTTGAAAGAAATAAAAACACCATTTGAGATGTATTAATTTAGCACAATCAAGGACGAAGGGTTATCAATTTACATTATTGTCTTTAATTATGGTCATTAAACCATTTTCATGGTTGAAATAGACCATAATATATGTATTATTCCTCATATATAATTTTGGAATCCTTTTTTATGCATGGTTTTGGTTTATAAAACAAAATATGTCTTGAAAGTAATTAGAAAGGTTATACTAAGTAAATTACAAATATAATAGGTTCTGTAATTATTAATCAATAAACCTATTTTTTTTATTCTGCTAATTAATAACAAGTGGAGAACACCATTGGATTTAAGGTAAGGTATCCTCTCTAATTCAGTTTTATTCAAGAATTTTCTCTATTCTATTCTATTTTATGTGTAATACCTAATAATGGGGTGTGTTTTAAAACCTCCCCCATAGTGATTTCATGGTTTATAAGTGATTAGAAACCCCTTTCTCTCTCATTAATCCCCCTTAAGTACACCTGATACCATTCCGATAATCTGTAAGGAATCCTACCTGAACCAACTTTATTCCTTTGGGTTGATCTATATTTCTTATTACCCAAGTGAAGTTTTATTTTCTTTATATTTAAAACTTCTACATGATTTTTATATTCTTATAAATCTTGTTTCAAGATCCATCCCTCATTCTATTTTGGAGATATACATTATTTTACGTGATTCCCTCCTCGATACTTCCCAGTAAGCAAAATCATTTTAAGGGAACTTCTCAAATTTTTTCCCAATTTAAAGTTCACTCTATCCTCTATTTTAATCCACCATTATCATTATAAAATTATTATTTTATTATGAAAACTTTCTTGTTTCACTTCTGGTTTTATATAAAATATTGTTCCCTCACTTTTATGATACTCCCATTCATTATGCTTCATGTTAGCAATGTGATACCCATTTATCTCCATGGGTTCCCTTACATTTATGTATGAATGATTATGTATGATTATTTATGTGGAAAGAATATTCATGAATATTTTAAGATGTTTATGCCCAGATAGCGCTCTAATGCATTGGGTAAAGTTAACTCTAATGAGATGTTATGTGTGATGGTCTTGGCGGTTATCCTTTGCTTGTGCTACTATGGGAAACGATCTTTGTGGTTAGCCTTGACTCATACTAAAGTCATGTTTTAATTTTCTACCACATTTCTATGATTCCATGTTTATATAACTCCATGTTTATATATTATGATTCCTTATGTTACATTCCTTTTTATTTCGTTATGTCATGTTTTCTAACCGATGTGCTAAGGATTTATTCTTATTCTTGTTCCCTTACTGGGCTTTTAGTTCATCCCTTTGTTCATGTTATCCCCAAGTTATCCTATGAAGATGTATGAGAAAAATGGAAGTTATGGTATCTTTATGAATACTAAATAAATAAATGTTTTATTTAGTTCCATGTTTTCATTTTTATGTGCCTAGTCTTCCAAGACACTATACGTCACGATCCTTGACTTGTACTCTGATGTATAATTATGCTCAAAATCATGTAATATTATATGTAAAAGGATAGGGTTGCTATATGATTTGTCTTACTATGAAGATTCTATCAAGATTCTTGACACAAGAGATAAATTATTGAAAAATTAGAATACTCTACAGGTAAAAGTTTTTTGGAGAAACCATAAAATGTAAGAAGTAATGTGGGAACTTGAGGACATTATGAATAAGAACTTCCCTTTTCTATTTAAAAGAAAATATTCATGAAAATTTAGAGGATGAAATTTTTTATGGAAGAAATAATGTGACACTCTATGATTTTATGGTATGTATATTTTTAAATAAATTCAATTCTTTTGATATCTAATGTTCCAGACAACTCTGAGCTTAAACGAACGGTAATATACTATTAAATATTAATGTGACCATTATGAATATTAACGTGACTGTTAGGAATAGTATTGTGACCATTAGGAATAATAATAGAAACCTTTCCTATTAAATTGTAAATAAAATTTATGCATCTTATAAATTGAAATATGATATAATTACATCATAGTTTAACTAAATAAATTTTTAAAAATGATAAATAAATTGTTGGTATTTTTATGAAACATAAATGTTTATTAACAATTTTATAATTAATATAATGATTTAAAAGAAAAAATATTTTCATAAAATTGGATTCATAAATTAATATTTTTTTATCTTATTATTATAATATAATTTTATGATACCTTAATGAATTTTTCAAAGTGTTATAAAATTAGTTATAATTTTAAAATCTATAATTTTTGAATAAATGTTGATTTTAATTAAAAATTAAATTTCTCATATTTAAAAAATTATTTTCTTAAAATAGATTTTATTTTGGAATTATAAATTTTGAAAAATTTTGAGGGTGAATTTTGGGGATTTTTCTAAAATATTTAAATTTTTTGTAAATAGTGAGATACGGAATTTTACGGTATATAACATTATAAGTTAAATACACTATTTTTTGAGTCATTGCTGATGTAATAACCATGCTATAAAACTATCCTTCTCTATTTACTATATATATTCATGTTAATGAAAACTATTCACATTCTTGGGTCAAAATAATAAACTAATGAATAAAATAATCAAAAAAACCCCTCTCCTCCACTATAAATACCACCCTGCACCACCTCTTCTCCTCACACATTACAAGACTTGAAGCTTTTCCAAATTATACCCAATTTCTATCCCAAACATATTCCATATATTATGGTCTTTTTGTTATAACCAAAATTTAATTTCCAAGTCCCTTAAAGAGGTTCTCAAGGATAATAAATTAAAGAGGTAAATTTTCTTTATTTTTTCTTTTATTTTCTTTTTAATTTCTTTTCTTTTATTTTTATATCCTTACCTTATCTATAAAAACATGCATGATAACTCCATTATCTTATATATAATTTAATTCTATTATGTTAATGTAATATAAATCATCAAACCCCTTCTCCTCTCCCTTTTATTTTAAAAATGAAAACATCGTCTATGAAGTGTCGATTTTCCACTATTGTGGACGATGTGTTTTCATTTTCATTTACCACCTTCAAGGTTTTTCATAAAACAATTATAATGGTTGAAACATATTGTAACATGTAATTTATAACCTTTTTTATGTTTTTTAACTAACATATATACATTATATTAAATAATACAACAAAACTAATTCAGGATGATCGAAAAACCGCCAAATTAATCTAAATAGTTATCATTAATGTTTTATCTAATGAATAATACTAATATATAAAAACAATATATAAGACCATATAATCTTATGTAAAAATATTAATAACATATAATTTCAATTCAGGATAACTATTTCCATTTTACCTGATCTTTCATACATGTATACAAGTGAACCAATCATTGAAACCAAGGAAACGAACACTCTCGAACAAAAAATTGAATCTTATAACTCATCAAAAAGAACATAAATGAAATTAATAAAATTATAATAAATAAAATATATGTTTAAGAGGTTATTAATTAAATTATTAATGAATTGTATTTCATTATCCAGAACATTAAGTAAAAGTACATAACACTTTTGGACATAAGGTAAGGGATTCTACCTGAATCTCCATTTTTTCCTTTGGGTTACACTTTCTCTATATTTAACTCAATACAATTATTAATTATTCTTATTTAATACTCTTATATTCTATGTTTATGTTTCAAAAATATGTATATTTTTTAATTATTCTTTATTTTATAGGGAAATGAATGTTTTATAAGGTTCCCTTTTCAATTCCTCTCGATAAGCAAGCCCGATTAAAAGGAACTTCCAAATTTCTTACCAATTTTCTAGTACACTTCATAATGTGTTGTAATACACCAATATTATTTCTAAAATAACTCATTTTATCATGAAAAACATTTTTTTCATTTATGGTTTTATAAAAATAATTATTCCTTTTTTCATTTTAAAGAATCTTTAATATTTTCCCTTAAACCGCACCAAAGTTGGTCATTTATAAAAGTTATTAAAAAATATTTATATGTATTTTTACTTCAGTTGGACATAATTTATCACAATATATTCTTCTTTTCCTATATAAATGATCAAATATGATTTAAATCCATTCTTTCATAGACACCATTATGATATTCCCTTTGGTTATGCATTAATCGCCACTTATTCCTTGTATGTGGTGTATTTATACTTTTCTTTTATTTATGATCATAATTCATTAAATATTTCATTAAGTATCAATATTTCTTGTATCATGGATATGATTATTATCATATCCATGTACCATTTTTACATATTGTGTTTTCTTTTAATGTTTTATTAACTGCGTAAATATTGATAAATCTATATTTTTTACTCAATATGGATATTTTGATAAGTCATGTTGTTCATGAATTAAATCTATGTATAAAGAAGTATTTGGCCATGAATTGATGGGTGGTTCCTGATTATAGATAGCCCATTGATTCATATACAGGTCTCATGAGACAAAACTAGTTGGTGATAAACCCTTGAGTTTGTTTCCAAGAAGAATAATATGGGTTTTTACCCAAAAACTTAAATCTTATTGATGGTATAATATTTCATGTTCCAGAAACATAATGTCCAATAATAAAGAATTTTCTCCATTCAATATTCAATTATTACTTTCCATGATATTTTTACTATGACAGAATCTATGGATACATGTTTATTCTCAATTTATTGATTGCATGTATTTTTCAATTATTTACCTTTCAATATTTATTATGCTCTATTGATTATGTTTTACTTATTATTAATCCTTGTATCCCTTACTGAGAATTTAATCTCACCCTTTTATTTTTTTCCTTACCTAGGTTAAGAAGATGAAATATTTGAATAAGTGAAAAGGAAGCAGTTTATTTTCATTTGTTATGCTTAATTTTTTATTTACCAATGTAATAATAGAACCAAGTATGTATCTAGTTATTCGAGACTACTTAATTGATCGACCCTTGGTTATGTGATCTATTGTATCTATTCCATTGTAATAAATTAACCACAAACTCTGGGATACTAGGTTCAGGGTTGTTACAATGCTCACCTCATTGAAATAATCAGAAATAGTTAGATATGAAATCAATGGAAAAGAGAATAGGTAAGTCTTATATAATTGGTTTTATTTGTTTCCATAGTGGAAAGATGGTTACCTTAAGAAATATTATAGTAATAGGAAGAAAAATTCTTAAATAAATTCATTAAAATATTTGAGTGTTTCAATGGAAGATAGTGTAAATCTATTTTCAAGGGTTACTGATCAAGTGGAATATTAGATTATAGATTATAGATCTTTATTCAATTCCATAGGATAAAAAGGATATTTATATAAATATGTATCCAAAAAAAAAATTTAGAGTATATATTTCTGATGATTAATCTTTTAAAATTATGGTAGAGAGATATGTGATGTTTCAGTTGAATAATGAATGTTTTATTATACTGAAAGACGTTTTACATGTTCTAGGACCTCAGAAAAACTTTATTTCAGTGGGTCATCTAGATGAAGTAGGTTTTAGAATGATCTTTATGTAAGGAGTATGAAATATTACTTGGGGATATCTTTTCATGGCCATATGTGTAAAAGATGAGTCATTGTATTTTACTGGAAGAGTAGTGGGAGCTAAAATTTTCAAAATAATATATTCTATAAGTTCATAACTATATCATAACAAGTTTTTGAACCTCAATGAGAAAGGTATAAAGATTATATATGATAGAGGAATTTAAAATTTTGATCAATCAGGCTTCAAAAGGTGTGAGAGTTATTTACTCAGGAAGTTGTGAGTAGTGAATTTCATTCTTTCTAAAAGAACACCAAAATATTGAATGTTAGAATTAGTTCATACTAATTTTTGGGGAACATACCCTATTTATTATTCCATAAATTCTTGTAACATTATTAATTTCAATGATGGTTCCAAAAGAAAATTATGGGTTTTCTTTTTGAAAATAAAATTTAGGTTTTTGGAATCTTTATTCAATGGAATTATATGGTTAAAATAGAAACCAAAATCATGTTTAAGTGTTTAAGTCTATAAAATAATTGTCTATTTTTCTTGATGGAGTTATCAGAAATATAGTAGGAAAATAGGATTATGGAATGAGAATACTATACTAGGAATACCAGATAAAAATATTTTAGTTTAGAGAATTAATTATACATTGATGGAAATTACTAGATATATGCGGCTACATTCCATAATTATTAAGGTGTTTTGGGAAGAATAATTGTGAACAAAAACCTACATAATCAACATGAGTCATTTGAAACTAATTAGAAAATGGTTATATGCAAAACTTTGGTCTAAAAATGTTCAATAATTATCTCATCTCAGAGTCTTAAGAAGTTTATCTTGTATACATGTTTAAGATAACTATATTGATAATCTAGAAGAAAAATATCGGTAATGTTTTTTCTTAGGAAATGGAGATGAAGAGTTTTTTTTTAGAATTGGGATGAAGAAAATAAAAAAGTTTTTAAAAATAAAATTGTGCTCTTCAGTGAAAATATATTTTGGAATGATATAAACTAGTAGGGAAAGGAATTTGTGAAAGAATATTCAACTTCATTTCAAGTTAATATAAATGGTGGTTTTAGAGGATCACATATTTTAGAATGCTCAGATGTATCTGATTCGAATGGAAGGACTCATATTCTAGAAAGAATATTTGAGGGTTGTGATGAATGTTTGGAAGTTCATCTAGTGAAAGATATATCAAAATGATCAATAAATAGGGAATATCTCTCAAGATTTCTAGAGGGAATAGTTCTGGAATGAGGAGTTCTAGAAGGAGATGTTCCAGAAGTTATAATTTCTAAAGAAGCTAAATTATAGGCTAATGTGTGAAGTTATTAAAGGATTATATTACTAATATATATGTAAGGATATGATATGAGTTTATTATTTTTAAAGGATTCATTAGAATTATATATTTTATTAGAAGCAACTTCTTTGGGAGATTTCAAAATGTGGGAGTTATCAATGTAGGAGGATCTAGATTCACTAAAAGTGAATAACCTCTAGGATCTAATGGAAATATCATCAGGGAATAAATCACTTGAAAAAAAAATTTATTTTGATTTAAATAATGTGCTTATAGAAAAAATATATATAAATCAACGATGGTTGTAAATGGGTTTCAGTAGAAGAAATGGATTGAATTCTCTATGATATTCTGTCTGACAGTAAAACATAAAACCATTTGGACTATGTTAAATTTGGTTTATTTCATAAATATGTACATTGAACAAATGGACATAAAGATGAATTTTATTTATAGATATTTATAGGAATAAATTTATATAAATCAACCTTTTTGTTTCATAGACAATTGGAATTAGGGCTTGGATTGAAAACTAAGAAGAATTCTTTATGGTTTGAAATAAGAACCATGATATTGGAACCAAAAGTTAGATTCCTTCATGGATGAAATTTTTTTCTTATGGGGTAATTATGACCACTGATATTACTAGAAATAGTTCTATGGTAATGGATTTATAATATTACTTTTTTAATAGGATTATATATTATCAGTAGGTCCAAATATTTAGCTAATTTATAAGTTAAAGGAAAAGTTGTCTGGAAAGTTTGAAATGAAATATCTTGGTTTATCAAATAAGATCTTGGGCACGATGATTGAACATGATAATAAAACAAGAAGATTTGTTTTATCACAAAAGTATTGCATCTAGAATATTATTGAGAGATTCAAAATGAGTGGATGTAAGCTAGTTTCAACTCCCCCTATTGGCCACTTTAAAATTTCAAAATGACAATCACCATGAATAGAATAATTAGATAAGTACATGTTGAAAGTTCTATATTCATCAAAACCTAGAATTTTTATATATTCTATGTTGTGAACATGTTCGTACATTGCTCATTTAATGGGATTTTTTATCTAGTTTATAGAAAATACATGTAAGGTTCATTGGGAAGATGTTAAATGGAATATTCAGTATCTTAAAGGAACATAAGGAACAAACCTTTATTTCATAAATGATGATTCAATTATTGGGTTTATTTATACATACTTTTATGGTGATACTGATTCTCATAAGAGAACAATCAAATATGTTTACAATTTTGGTGGAACCATGGTAAGTTTGATATACAGGATTTAACCAATGATTTCTCTTTATATAATGGAATTTTATTATATGGATTTAATGGAAGAAAATAATAAGATGTTAAAGTTAAGATGTTTCTTTTAAGAACATGGTTATAGTTATGGGAAAGGTTAAGTATTCCATGATAATCAGAGTGTAGTTCATTTGGATAAGAATCTTGTATTTCATTCCAAAACAAAAAACATTTATCTTAAGTGCCATTATATCCAGAAGTTTCTATAAAATGGTGAGTTGGATTTTTATGGGGTATCTAGAAAATAAAATCCAATGGATATTTTTAGTAAGAGTTTTAGTCTTGAAGTATTGAGGCAACCTAAATCCTTAGTAGGACTTGGGTGAATAGAAGAAGATAGAGGAATATTATATAAACAAGAAGTTGTAGGTGATGTTGAGGTTTTCTCTGCATTAACATTCAAGTGGGAGATTTTTTGTAATTTGAAGCCTAATTTAGTTTATTGGAAGGATATGAATGGAAGGAGTGGTTCTGAAATTTTTTTAGTTCATTAAAGTTTTGGTAGTGGCAGATGTTTCCTTTAGTATTTTGTAATGAGGTTTCCAGAAGGATATAGTTTAGAAGGGGTATCTTATGCTATGATCAGAGTAGTTAGCATCATTCTAGATTTTTTCGTCTTATACATATATAAGTGGGTGAGTGGTCGGTTTAATTTGTTTTTTTATCTTATCAGAGGTGGATCTCACACTAAGTATTTCTACAGGATACCAAAGGTTTTAACAATGGAATATATATACCACTACACTTTTTAGAACTCAGTGCAATTGGATGACCGGATGGTAATCTATATATAAGGAGGGTAGGTCCCCTTTGATATGGATGTTTCGTACATACTGTGATTACTTATCTCTAGTAATTTGGGTTTTATATTTAGTTTCTAAGTTTTAAATTTTTCTTTCTAGAGAATTAAATGCTATAATGTTTCTCCCAAGGAAATAGGACTATTAGACTAAACCATGTAAGATCAAAGTGTTCTCTACTTTCTTACATTTAATTTAAATTTATTTGAATGTTATATTTTTTGGAGTGAATTGGGATTAGTTTTGGTTCTACAACTTAGTGTGGTGATTTGGGTGAACATTGATTCTACCAAGTTCTCAAATATTATGTTGGGAGAGTTTCTTTAGGAATCATATTCCTCCAGGTGATTCAGGAATGAATACTTTTGGTGGACTATCAATAGGACGGTGAAGTTGAAATGGATTATCAATAGGTATGATATATGAAAAACTCGTGGATTTGAACTATGTTATAAGCTATGATATATGATATCATAATGTACAATTCAATCTTAGAGTTCATAAAAATAGTGCATCAGGTCGTATTGACGATATATGAGTTATCATTAAATATTAATTGAACCTTATGATAACACTTATCATAGTTGATGATATCAATCATATTTTATGATTAATAATCCCCCTTATCAATTGTAAAATATGGTATAGAATAAAAATTTTAAAATTTTAATATTTTGATAAATTTTCTTATAGTTTATAATTGATAAGTGTTCGGAATTATAAAATGATATTTTTCATGCCTAAATTAAATATGAAATGTTTATATTTATGTCTCGTTTTTTGTAAAATGAATAAAGTGTATATTTATTTTTTTATTCCTTTATAATATTCATGTTTATAAATTATTTATAAAATATTAATAATTTTCATGTTTTATTTATTTGATAAATTTCTTCTTATAGATTACCATGTCATGCATTACATGCTAGGTAAAACAAAATAATATTTGTTTTTATCTACCTTAACTTTAGTTTGTAATTAAATTTATTATATTTAATTTATTTATTGAATATATTTTATACATATTAGGTTTTATAGTTATCATGAATTGAATTATATCTTGAGTAAAGTATATCCAGGTAGAGGAACTTTGGGTCAGACTTCCCATTGTCCTTGAAGATTATTCCTTGTTCTAGAAAGGTCTATGTTTTCCATTTATGGCTCCATGATTACTCATGTAGAGTTTATAAATTTTATATAATTCTAAACCTTTACATGGAAAATTCTTGTACTTTATTCCTGAGATGAATTTGTATATTTGAAAATAGGTTTAACTTCTATTTTTGGGCATAATAAAAACTATGGGTTTTGTAAAGAGTTAAACATTAATATGGTGTGAATATATTAATTTAGTTGTTGGAATAAGGATTCCAAAAAACAAAATTTTTATAAGAATTCATTCATAAAAGAATAAAACGTGATTGGTCTCACCCAAATTTACCCATGTTTTTAGGGTTAAGTTGTCGCTTGTAGTTTAGCTTTGGTTGTCGAATCCTCAAAGACCTAAGAAGAAACCTACAGACACGTACATTCTATGGACTATTTTTGGATATAAAGTGGCCACCTTTGGGTTAATTTTAGATAGGTTTAAGTGAACACTAAGATACTTAATTGAATTAAATTTAAAAGAATGATTTGATCCTAGGTTATCACTTGGGGTGGATTGAATTCATTCCTTTTTCATCTATTTCAATTTCTTATATCTGAGATGGGTTCATTTAAGATGATCAAACAATATCATAACTTACTAGTTTAATACCTACATACCCTAATAATAATCACCTATACACTTGTAGGATTAAAGTTTTGAGCACTCCAAGGTAAATTTTAGTATTAGCACTTGAAGTGTGTGGCCTTAAATTCAATAAGGATGAAAGAGTTTAAAGATCGTCAAACAAAATTATCAATGAAAATAAGTGATTATATATTAATTGAGTGAGAAATAACATCCAATATAGCCCATTTATACTCCCTTGGATCATCCCATAAGTGGTTAATCTCTCCATTGATGTTATGGTTTCAATGGAAGTGGGAATTAAACTCATAAGGGAGGAATTGAATAAGTAAAAAACAATAAAAAGAAAACGATCACTCCACCATTGTGTGAATAATTTCACAAGGTTTGGTGTAAATAAGTTCACACCTTGGGGAAACGGTATTAATTTGAAAACAAAAATAACAAAAAAATATGAATAAGAAGAAGTTTTATTTAGAATCTAAGGTGATTCAAGCAACTTACAAATTGAAGAAAAGTGATTACAATATAAAATTAGCGACATAACCTTACAATGAAACAAATCATAGAAGATGATAAAATAGTCTACCACCAATAACTTAAAAATGAATTTCAGAACCCTTGGGTCTACCCACCAATAGTTCAAGTCATACTAGTTGAGTATGGTAGGCTTAGGGTGGTGGAAAGTTTGTTGAATTTGATCTTTTCCACCCTTTACCCAAATGGGGACCCATCTTTCATATACCAAATAGAGGCGCTGAAATTACCCTCTAGATGGTAGAATTGGAGTGTTACATAGAATAATAAAACAAATATACATATGTATCCTAAATTTATGTAAAATTTTATCCCAAAATAGTTTCTTTTATGAGATATATGATTAAATTGGTGGGTTGTTTTTTTGGGCTGTAGAATCTGAACCAGAATTGAATATTCAACTTGGGCCACCTAGAACTCCATTCAAAAATCCTAATTATATTGGGACACTTTTTAATTAAATTGTTTCCATGATGTCTTCTATCTTCAGTTCAATTTTGAGAATCATTGGGCTTGTATCTTGTCTGATACAGTCTCTTTATTGGGATGTTTTCTAGTTTATTTTTCCCAGAATTTGCTAGCATGAAAGCCCACTTTGATCGTCTTCCAATGTGAATTTGAAAGTAATAAAAAATAATGAATTTTTCCTTATAAAATTGAATACCTGAAAATAAAATATGAAAATAAAATAAATACAATTGTGTTTCTTAGGAGGTGTTCAAATATGTACCAAGTAATAGTGTACTTTAATAAAAAATTACAATCATAATGTGAAATAATTTTCAAATTTTAAAATGAACTAAAAATAGTGTATATGAATAATGAAGCACATGAATATTAAATATATTAACAATGAAAATTATCCTCATTCAGTGGCCAATCGTACCCCCCAACTTGAGTTTTACTAGTCCCGAGCAAACTATATCTCAAAAATATGAAATTCGAATTTCCTTTTCTAAAATAATTTTAATACACAATGATCACCAAAAACCCTTATATAAAAAAAATATGAAACCCATAAAAATATTTTAATACAATATAGTTTAATAATAGTATCCCAATCCCAATACCATTCCTTTGTTCAAATTCATCTCCAAATTTCATCCAATATCAATTAATCATGATGATGTGTTGTGTATCACAATAGACATGGGGGTTCATCTTTATTCAAGGGGGAAATTATGGAAGATCTTGGTGGAATCACATTTCAATTTCAAGATGATTATTCTTTTTTTTTTGCAATTTTTTCATAGTAATTGAAATTGCACTCAATAGAGTCAACCCATGTAGCAAGACTTTGTCGATGACTCCCAGGCTCAAAGACCTTAGGGAACTAAGTGAAGACCACGTACTTGGGAATCATCTCGATTTAACTCAGTTAAAAAAATAAAATTGCCATAAATAAATTTAAAATAACTAACTCTAGGCTAGAAAACTATGGAGTCATGGTCCCCAAGTGTTGAAAGCCTCACATTAGGTCATTTCTTTTCTCTATGTGCAAATTTATTATTATTTTTTCTTTTTTTTTGATTTTTTTATTGAATACTCGTATTAAAACTAAAATGATCAAAAAACATATGCTATTTATTTGGGGACCCCATGAACTCAAACTAATATCCCACTATCCAAAGTTTGTGCATTGTAATTTTTTTCTATTTGGATGAAAATATAAATGATGAAATATCACATCATACATCCACACTTTCCAAAATATATGATCATGAAATTATACATGGATTAAAATCAGAATTAGGGATTGTTAAATTATTTGATATTCAGTGTCAAAGTTTTCAATATGTATTATCATATTCAAATTTAAAGGATTTTTTTCTTCTATTTACACACATTTTTTATTTCACAAGGATTTTTTTTCTTTCTTTTCACTTCCCCCCCCCCCAAATTAGGATAACATTGTCCCCAGTCATTAAATAAAATAAAACATAGAAGGGGGTAGAGGATAGAAGTTAAAAGAGGACATTGAAAATAATAATTATAGAATGAGGTCACTTACTAGTTGAAGTTGATGTTTGTTCTGCTCTAATTTAATCCTTTGATATCCCTGTCACTCGTAGAGTTCCATAGTGGAACAAGGAAAAACAAACAAAAAAACAAAACAAAACAATATATATATATATATATAATAAAATAAAATATAAGTATATATAAAAAATTATAGAATAAGGAAGCACTATAAGTTGTAGGTCAGTGGAAAGTACATGCCCCTATCTCCCTTTGGTCTCAGGTTCGAGTCCCCACAGCTTCACCGGTTGTGACGGGGTTTGCCCTATGACCTATGATGTGTCTTGTTAATTTATTATTATTGTTATTATTATTATTATTATTATTATTATTTTTATTTTTATTATTTTTATTTATTTTTATTTTATCCTACAAACAAATAAAAATAAAATAAAATAAACTTATGATACATTGTCTTCTTTTTAAATTTCTAGTTAAGGTGTTACTCAGGGATCACACCACATGACACAGATGAATACGGAACTCCCCTTTCATACCCATCCATACTTATAATAGAATAATAGGTCAATAGTATAAGGTACTATCATATTCAGAGTTTATTGATTAATTAATTTTTTTTAAATATCAAAATGATTCATTAATCCTATTTTAAAAATAAAGATGATTCACAATGATTGGAAACATGAAAACCACAGGTTGCCTATCGTGCAGCGCTTTTATTTAACAACACTAACTCAACTTACACCCTTAATTGTTTAAGTGTTTTCCTCATCTATGGTTGGTTCACACAATTATTCATCAAATTCATGTTTTTGGAATTGTTCAATAAATTTTTAGACTCTATGACCATTAACTTTAAAGGTTTGACCATTGTTGGGATCTTGAATTTCTACAACCCCATGGGGGTACACCTTATGAACTATGTATGGACCTGACCATCTGAACCTTAACTTTCCCAGGTGTAAATTAAGTTTAGAACTATACAAAATAATAGGTTTACCTGGTACAATGTGTTTGGTGTTAAGATATTGAGATTGGTAGTCTTTTAATTTAGATTTATTGATCCTTGAATTTTCATAAGCCTCTATCATAAGTTCCTCAAGTTCATTGAGATATAATTTCCTTTTTTTTCAATGATAGGTCATAATTCATTTTCTTAATTGCCCAAAATTCCTTATGTTCAATCTCCACTGGAAAATGGAATTCTTTACCATAAATCAACCTATATAGGTACATTCCTAAAATGGTTTTAAATGCGGTTTGATGGGACCAAAGAGCATCTAAGATTTTTCTTGACCAATCTTTCCTAGATGGATTAACATTTTTCTCAAGAATTTGTTTAATTTCTCAATTTTTTAACTCAGCTTGACTATTATTCTATGCGTGGTAAGTAGTGAACAGTTTTTGAGAAATTCCAAAATTTTCCATGAGTGTTGAGAATGTATAATTGAAAAAATGAGTTCCACGATCACTAATGATAGCCATAGGAATTACAAATATAGAGAGGATATTTTCCTTGCGAGATCTAATCACTATTTGATGATCATTGGATTTTTTAGGAATATACTCAACCCTTTAGGAGACATAATAAATAGCTAAAATAATGTACAGATATCCCTAGAGTTTGGGAAGGGACCCATGAAATCGATTCCCTAGCAGTCAAAGATTTCAATCACTAAAATGGGAGTGAGTTGAATTTGATTCCTTTTTGTGATGGATCCTGCTTTTTGACACCTAGGATAGATTTTAAAAAATATTTAGGAGCCCCTTGAGAGGGTGGTATAGAACATACCACACTCAAGAACCTTAGCAGAAGATTTCTTAGAGGAAAAGTGACCTCCACATGCCTCACTATGACAGAATTTAAGGATGGAAGCTTTTTCAAATTCTGGGACACACCTCCTAATGACATGGTCATGGTAGAACTTATAGAGTTATGGATCATCAAAAAAATATTTCCAGACATCATAAATGAATTTCCTTCTATACTGAGTCCCTAAGAATTTTTGAATGACTCATATAACTTAGAATTTGTCTATGTCGGCATACCAAGGGAAGCCACTCATAGAGTATAGGTGTTCATTAGGGAATGAACCAGACAGATAAAGGTAAGATAATTTATCATTAAATTATATCCTAGAATGATGATCAGCTATAACATTTTCAACACCCATTTTTTCCTTGATTGTAGGGTAAAATTATTGTAAGATAAGGACCCACCTAATCATTATATCCTTAGCATCTTGTTTCTGGAAGAGGTATTTCAGTGCAGAATGATCAATGAACATAGTGATGGGGGATCCTAAGAGGTAGGAACTAAACTTTTATAAGTAAAACACAATATTAAGTAACTCCTTCTTAGTGGTTTTTTAGTTTATTTGGGCATAATTTAAGGATTTTCTTGTCTAATAAATATAAGGAGTTTTATTACAACGTTGTCCTAACACAGTTCTTAAAGAAAAGTCATTGGCATCACACATGAGTTAGAAAGTAAGGTTCCAATTTAGGTATTTCATGATGGTAGGAGAGGTGAGAGATGATATAAGGGTTTAGAATGAACCCTCGTAGCTTTCTGTCTAAAAAATAGAGCATCCTTTACTAAAAGACCATAAAGGGGACGAGTGATTGAACTAAAGTTCCTAATGAATATTCTATAGAAACCAGCATGTCCAAAGAAAGAACTCACATCCTTGATAGTTTTGGGTGATGGAGGGTGAAAAATGATGTCAACCTTGGATTTATTGACTTCAATACCCCTACCTAAGACTAGATATCCAAGGACTATTCCCTCTTTAACCATGAAATGGAATTGTTTTCCAGATTAGGACTAGATTATTTTTTTCACATATTGAAAAAACTCTCTCCACATTCATCAAAAATCCCTCAAATGTATCCCCAAACACAAATAATTCATCCATGAAGTCCTCTAGAAAATCCCCTACCATGTTCGAGAAGATTTCCATCATGCACTGCTGGAAGGTTCCAGGGGAATTGCATAACCCAAAGGGCATGCATTTTAAGGAAAAGGTGCCAAATGGATAGGTGAATGTAGTCTTCCCTTGATCCTATAGGGAGATCTCAATTTTATTGTACACTGAGTACCCATCTAAGAAATAGTAGAAGGCACGACCTTCCACTCTCTCAAAGACTTGGTCAATTAATGGTAAGGGGAAATGGTTCTTATTGGTAAATGAGTTTATATTTTTATAGTTGATGTAGACTCTCCAAACACTACTCACCCTAGTTGAAAGAATATCTCCATAATTATTGGTTATCACTGTGATTCCAGCCTTCTTCGAAACCACTTGGATTGGACTGACCCAGTCACTCTCAACTATGGGTTAGATGATACCAGATTTTAACAATTTCATAATTTCTTTTATCACTACTTCCATGAGATTAGGATTGAGTCATTGGTGAGGTTGATGACATGGATTTGAATCAGATTCTTGAACAATCCTATGAGTCCCGATAAGTGGGATAATCCCAAGAATATCAGATAGGGTCCATCCAATGGATTCATTATGTCTCATAAGGAAAACTAGAAGAATCATATGATGATTGGATTGAAGAGAAAAAGAAATGACAATATGATGTGTTCCATTTTCTCCTAGGAAGGAATACTCAGTTACAGTAATATGTTCTTTCAATTCAATATCAGGTTGGATCAAAATTTCAATAGAATATTATGACATTGGCTCAAGATCAATTTCTTTTTTTAGAGTTTCAAATGGGATTGTTTCCCCATGTGTAGAAGTTTTTGTTTTCCTAAAATATCTCACTGATTGTTGGTCTTAATATTGAATAATATGAGAAATATGAAAGTGATTCTATCCAAGTAGATAAACTTCCTTCATGTGTACAAAGTAAATTAATATCGTCTTGACTTAAACATTCCTCAAATGTTCCTTGATGTTATATAGATTCATTATCAATGCTTCGTGTCATGTTTACTTCATGAATATCCTCATAATACTCTATCTGTGAGCTTTCATTATAGATGTTCAAGTCTAGAATCATATTTCCAAAGATGATGGTCATGTTCCCATTTCATACTCGAATAACAGATTTGATTGTTGCATGGAAAGGATGGCCAAGGTTGATTGGGGTTTGTTCTTTATTTCCTAATGTTGGATTATTGTCAAGGACAATGAAGACAACAGGGTAGATGAAGTTTTCTAATTTTACCACAACAGCCTTTAAAATCACTATTGGAACTCTAATATTATGATCAACAAGTTGAAATGCGATAGATGTGGGTTGGTGTTCTTCTAAGCCCAACTGGAAGTACACAACATAGGAATGATATTGACACTATAACCTAGTTCACACAAGGCTTTGAAAACTTTGTTCTCTCCTAGTTCAACATTGATGTAAGGGCATCCTGGTTCTTTCATCTTTGGCAGAAGGGTTCCTTGGATTATTGTGCAAACATTTTCTGCCAGAAGGACTTGGTTCTTATATGAGAATTTACTTTTAAATGTGCATAGGTCCTTTAGGTATTTTGAGTATTCAGGAATGGTTTGAATAACATTGAGGAGTGTAATTTTCAACTTGACTTGTAAGAATATTTCCCTCAATGTTTCACTCAATTCAGGAATGGTTTTCCCCCGCATGTGTTGAGAAAATGGTGAAGGTTGTGGGATTGTTTGTTGAAGATTTTTTTCTATCACATTGTTATCAGTTTATTCAGTTTGATCATGTAGTTCATTTGAATTTTCATTAGAGTTTGAATCTTCATATGGTTTATAAATTATTTGTTCAGGTTTCTCAATTGATTTCCCACTTCTTAAAATGGTCATAGCCTTTAGTTTTTCATGAGTTTTTTCGAGTGAAACTTGACTCTCCCCTTGATTTTTGTTGTGGAATGGCCTGTGTAAGCATGGGTGACTTTCCATTTTTGATGGTTTGAAGTTATTATTTATGGGAAGAGACTTATGAGTTCATTTTCTCCATTTTTTTACACAACTGTTAAAGATTAAATAATAAACAAGATTAAATATCGATAAATAGAATAAAATATAATTTAGATATAAAATAGGAACAATGAAGATAAAAATTAATATAAAAAATAAATTCAAAAATGAAATTAAATTAAATAAAAAAATATGACAAGAAATAAAAAAAAAATAAAAAAATAACAGATAAATGAGAAAAAAAAGATAGATAGAGAATATTATAAATATAATATAAAATATAGTGAATTTAATAATGAATAAATTAATGATATAATTAAATTAAATAAAAAAACAATAATAAGTGATAAAATTAAATAATTGAAAAATAATATGAATAATAAGAAAACTAAAAATATAATAATAAATAAATAACTTGAATATAAATAAAAATATAAATGATAATAAAAACATTTAAATAAAATTGAAACTTAAAAATCTAAAATGAAAACTCGAAATATAACTAATTTAGAAAATAATATAATAAATTAATAAAATTATTAGAAAATAAAAAATAGTGATTAAAAAAATATAAAAAAAATATAATTAAAGAATAAATATAAAATAAAATGAAAAAATATATTTGATTAAAAAATAAAAATTATGAGAAATTAGAGAGAGATCGAAATAAATATAAATATAAATAATGAAAAAATAAATAAATTATTAATTGTAGAAAATAATAAAGGAAAAAATAAAAGAAAGAAGAATTGATACAAAAAATAAAAATGAATATTATAAATAATAAATAAAGAATAATAATATATATAAATAAAGAAACAAAAAATTAAAAAATTAAAAAAATTGTTATATAAAGAATATATATAATTTGATTGTAATCGGTTATGATTTTGAAAATTGTGTGCAGGGTAGGGGTTTAGTCCTTTTGGTTGCCTAGGTTGTTGGTTATATTTCCAATGGAAGCCCGAGTGGTCATTATATCTTGGGTTGAATGTATTTTTGTATAAAGGATTTTAGAAGTTTATGTCATTTACTTAAGTAGGTGGAACTCCTAGAAGAACATCCTTGATGGATGGAATGGTTGGGCAATTGTCTATTTTGTGGTCATGTTTGTCACAAATTGTGAAAATAGGGTCTACAGTTTAGATTTCATGGATTTTCCTAATGTCTGCCTCTTCAACCTTCCTAGTGAGTGTTGTGATTTTATCCCTAAGTATTTCCTCTTCTCTAAGTGTATGCATTCCAGTAGTTCTTTGTGGATTTTCAGAATAAGGTGATGTTCATCATGTTTGGTTTTGTTCAGCATGGCTTTATAGATACTCGTAATAATTTTTTAGGGATTTGTTTTTAAAGGTCCCATTACATATCATATTAATGAATTGTTTGTTCCCTGGGCCCAACCCTTAATAGATAATTCTCACTTGTTTTGGAATAGAAAAACCATGGTGTGGAACCATGTTTAGGGTGTCTTTGAACCTCTCCCATGTTTCATATAATGACTCACCCTCTTTTCAAAAAAAATTGGATTCCCTTTTTAAGTGTAATTGTTTTGTGGTGGGGAAAGTATTTTTTGTAGAATTATCTTTTTAATTGATCCCAAGAGTTGATGGATGATGGACTTAGATTTTTTATCCAACTTTTACCTCAACGTTTAAATAAAAAAGGAAATATCCTCATCTTAGTTTATTCTAGTTGATGTGGGGGTCACATGGTTTCTACAATGTCATTGAACTCCTTAACGTGAAGGTAGGACATCTCAGACTCCATTCTATTGAATGTGGGATGGTGGTTTGGGACATGGGGTTTAAATATGTAGTTTTAATTTCTTCTGAAATTTTGCCTAATGCATAAGGGGGTATTGGTCCAAGCTGGAGTGAGGTAGTCATTCATGGTTTGATCGACTACATTCCCTATGTTTAAAGCTTCTTGGTTTGGGTTTTCCATTTGACACCCCACGGGGTTTAAAATTTTATTTCTTGGAAGAACCTCCATTGGAATTGTTTTAATTGGTGACTTATGAGTTTCAATAATATTTGGATATAATTTAAACAATCCCTTAAGTGAACTTGACTCCCCTGTCATAGGACTTTCCACCCTAACTAATCTTTTTGAGTTATCGCGGGTGTAGGCGGACATGCGCCAAAATAGAAAAAAGTAAGAAATGGAAAAGATATGAGAATTTGGGTGAGAATATAATAATGGGGGTGACAAAAGAAGGTTTTTGGTCTAAGTAACTTACTTGGTCCCCATAAACGGTTCCAAAATTTGGTCTCTCCCAAATTTAATGAATTTTTTAGGTTTAAGAGGTCACTTGTAGTTTAGCTTAGGATGTCGAATCCTCAGAGGCCTAAGAAGAAACTTATAGACACGTACATTCTATGGACTATTTTTGGATATGAAGTGGAAAAAATTGGGTTAATTTTATATAGTTTTAATTGAAAATTAATATGCTAAAGTGAATATAATTTAAAATAATTATTTTATCTTAGGTTATCACTTAGGTTGGATTTAATGCATTCCTTTTTCAACTATTTAAATTTCTTATATTTGAGATGGTTTTATTTAAGAAGATCAAAAAACATCATCACTTACTGGTTTAAAACCTACACACCCTAAAACTAATCACCTATACACTTGGAGTATCAAATTTTTGAGCACTCCAAGGTAAAGGTTAGTATTAACACTTGAAGTGTGTGGCCTTAAATTCAATAAGGATAAAGGAGTTTAAAGATCTTCAAATAAGATTATCAATTAATATAAGTGATTATACATTAATGGAGTTAGAAATAAAATCCAATACAGACCCTTGATACTCCCTTTTATCAACCCATAATTGTTTTAGCCCTCTATTTATGCTATGGTTTTAATGGAAGCAGGAAGTAGACTCATGAGGAAGGAATTAAAGAAGTAAAAAAAATTAAAAGAAAATGATCTCTCCACCATTGTGTGAATAATATCACAATTTTTGTTGTGAATAATTTCACACCTTGGGTAAAAATTATCAATGTGACAACAAAAATAACAAAAAATGAGAAGAAGGAGAATTTTTCTTAAGAAGCTAAGGTGATTCGAGCAACTTACAAATTGAAGAAAAGTGATTGCAACATCAAATTGGCAGCATAACCTTACAATGAAACAAAGAACAAAAGATGATCAAATACTCCACAACCACTACCTTAATTATAAATTTTGTAAGACTTGGGTCGATCCTCCAAAAATTCAAGTCATCCCACTTGATTATGGTAGGATTAGGGTGGTGGAACGTTTGTAGAATTTGATCCTTTCCACCCTTTACCCATATGGGAAGACAGCTTTCATTCACCGAACAGAGGTGAAAAAATTACATTATAGATAGCCTAATTAGAGTACCTCATAGAATAAGAAAATAAATATAAGGATGTCCCCTAACTGTATGTAAAATTTCATCCCAAAATAATTTATTTTTTTCTATATATGATTAAATTGGTGGTTTGTTTTTCTAGGCCATAGAATCTGGTCCAGAATTGAATCTTCAAATTGGTCCTCATGGAACTCCATTCAAAAATATGAATTATATTGGTATATTTATGAATGAAATGTTCCCCATGATTTATTCTATCTCCAGTTAAATTTTTAGAATAATTGGTCCTATATCATGTTTTTTACAGTCTCTTTATTGGGATGTTTACCAGTTTACATTTTCCAGAATGTTTTGGCATGAAATCCCACTTTGATCATCTTCTAATGTGAATTTTAAAGTGATACAAAAGAATAAATTTTTCTTTATAGCATTGAATACCTGAAAATAAAATATGAAAATAAAATAAATACCATTGTGTGTCTTAGGAGGTGTTAAAATATGTACCAAGTAATAGTGCACATTAACAAAGAATTATAATCATAATGTGAAATAATGTTCAAATTGTAAAATGCACTAAAAATGGTGTTTATGAATAATTAATCACATTGATATTTAATATATTAAAAATAAAAAATAGCCTCATTCATTGGATAATCAATGATAGAATAAATATTTCATGATATGCAATAATTATGGGTTTAATATGCATATGTTGATTATTAAATTACATAAATTTTGAATGAAAACCCCTCCAATACTAAGTATGATATTATTTCCGAAGAGACACATGTCAATAACTTGATCATTTAGTATGGGTGAACCTAACATTTAGGTTCCCCTAAATTATCTTGAGTAAATAAAACAAGTAATGAGGTGACCCTAACCATGAGGTTTCTTGTTCTTAGTGCTTGCATTGGGTTAAACTTTGCCAAGATACCATAACTATTAGGATACCATAGTAATATAGTTGATAGTGAATCAATATGATGGATTTGGGTATATATTTATCTAGTCAACTATTCCAAATTCATATATGATATGATTGACAATATTTTTCTACAAAATATAGTCTTGAATTATTTACGTGATACCTGATGTAAGTCATGATGAAATTTGGGTTTTAGATCAAAAAATGGATATGATGTATGGGGTCATAATTTTTAGTGTGTGCACATTTATTTAAATTCTATGATGGTGGAAATATGTAAAACATGATACTCACCCAATGATATGTCATTATTTTCGATCATGACATGCATCATGTATATCATTTTGAGATCTATTAAAGGTATTCCCTATAAAAATAATTATACATAGGTATAAAAGGTTAAGAAGGGTTCTACAATAGAAGAATTTTGAGTATCATAATGAAAATATTAGAGAGATAAATTTCTCTAACTCTAACTCATGAGTATTGGATATTGGGTGTGAATCACACATTTTTGCAGATAAACATAGATTCAGAGATATAAGAGAAATAAAAAAGGTTTAAGTATATAATCATGTAGATAATAGAGTAAGAATTTTTGAATTGATGGTCTACACTTATGATCTAATTATATGAAATGGATTACTTATGTAATTGGAGAACTATTATTATGTTCTCACAATAAACATAAATTTGTTTTTTTTTTGTATCTTGTTTTCATAACATTGGATTTTCATTCAATATTATTGGTCAGAGTGAGTATCTCAATATGGTTTAATTGATTAGATAATAAAATTTATATTTAAAAATAGTTTAAATAAAATCCCCCAAATAATTAAATCAATCCAGTTAATTAAAATAGAAGATCGATATAAATTATTAACCTTAAAAAAATTCTTAAAGAGTGATTATGTATCAATTAAAATAATAGGAAAACTATTTTAACTTTTGAAATAAATTTACTTAATAAAAATAATATATAAACACTAATTAAGAATACCTATCAAATTCCTGGGTTTTTTACAGTTTAAAACAAATTCAGTTTAATGATTTGAAAAGAAAAAAAAAACAAAACACACAGTGGAATAAATAAAAGAGGTTCAATATCAAGACGATACCAAATACTCTCCACTTGGAATCACGTAATTCCAAGCAGATTATATAAAATAATATTGATCCATAACCTTGATCAGGTATACACAATAGCTAACCATTTATCTAGGACACACAAGGACCTCTTCCACAATAACCATGGGAAAATAATTAACACAGACTATACAAGGACCTATTCCACAACATGTGGGTAAAAAGTGTAAAGAGAGTCAAGAAGATATCATGTATCTTCTAGTTGAATATTAGGAGTCAATGTGTGTTTAATAGATAGGGTAAAAAATACACTTCTCAAAATTTAAATCCAAAAAACTAAAAGAGAAAATGGAAAGATTTAGAGAATATAGTTTTTCTTGATCTGAAGTTATCTGAAGCTTGAGACTTCTCAAATGCATCCTGCATAGGAGCTAGAGTTTTATTTAAGATACTCTTTATTGTGTTATTAATGAGTTTTATGTTTTATGATAGCACTTTATACTATAATTAAAAAGATATAGTGATAGTCTTAACATAAAGTGTATCTTAAATAAAAAATGGTATCAAAAAAATATTAAGTATCAAACAATAGTAGAGGTGGTTAATAAAGATGGTATCAAAGATATTAAATAAAAAATACTGATATGAGAAAACAACATAACCATAAAAGTAAATACTCATAATGAATGAATATGGTATCAAAGGAAAAATTAAATACGTATGGAATTAAAGGTATGGTATCAAGAAACAATTGTAATAATGGTATCAAATGATAATATCACTATAAAAGAAATAAATAAGTTCCATTGATTCACCCCAACATAAATTCCATATTCATTCTCCCCCTTTTGTAATTATCAAAAAGTGAAAACAAAAACAATAAATGAAAAGAATCAAAATATAAATAAAAATATAATTTCCATTGAAGGACAAAATAAATATAAATAAATTAAAATTAGATACAATAATAAGTTGTAAAAAAAATACCAAATATATACTTAAAGTCAAAACTCAATGCTTATCAGCCTGGGTATTGGGAACACGAGGTGCCTTGACCTTTTCCTTTTCAGAGTCATGGGGATCAGATGTATAAAATGAAGCAATTGTGGTGGCGGGTGTAGGTACAACATGTAAATAAATATGATCTCTGATAATAATAATAGGACTAATATTCTAGGAATCTTATCTGGGATTCAAAATAAAAGGCTAGAAGAGAGCAGGTAAAGGTGCATTGGGATCTTGATTAACACCTGATCTAAAAAACTATTGATCAGTGGTTTGAGGAGTGAACTGATCAATGATAGGAATGGCATCTTGAGCCACTACTATGATGCCAAAAACATGAAGAAAATGATTCATAGGATTTATAAATTCCATGATAATATTGTCTTCCCTTTTTATTATACTAAAAAGTTATTTTTATACTCTATAAACAAGTTGATCACTAGAGTCATCACTTTTAGCTGATTAAATTATTCTTTGAAATCTTGTGTAACCAAAGGCATCATGAGGTTCCCAATAATGAAATTGAAATGAGATTTAATATATTTCTTATTAAAAATCCTCTAAAGGTAATACTTTATATCATTTTTAATAGTTTCCCTATCATCTTTTACCTCATTTAGGAATTCCATGATTATTTTGTAGACGTGATCACTGTTATGCCTAATATTACTCAAACTCACCTAAGGGATATTAGGTACATCTATTGAAATATCTCTAAGCTCCTCTCTAACCACAAATATGATCAAATCATCATCAATAGAAATAGGGGAGCACTATAAATAGATCTATTAAATATATATTATCCACCCTCTATAAAAAAAGTATCCATAGAATCTGAAAAAGAAAATATCATCTCATTCACTATAGATCTCAAGATCTCTGTCTCATTTACTAACCATTTGTTCTCTATATCCACTTCTTGAATATGATGAATCATTTGGGTCTGTATGTGGTGTATCACAAGCTCAAATAAGTATCTAGAATCACTCTCACTAAGTTTAATGACCTGAGGTGCCTAATTTCTCAATATCATACCAAACTCAGAGAGAAAACTCTATCTAAAGGATTACATGTTAGCTTTGGATATAACATCAATAGGTGTAGGTGCAATGGTAGGTGTAGGTGCAACAGTAGGTGATGGAAAGGGTTCATAAGCAATGGTAGGCGGAACATTAGTCACTTATATCTCATAATTAGAAGGCATGTCATAAGAAAATATTTATAACTCCCCTATAACATCTATCTGTTCTACCATTTATCTCTTAAGATTCATCTCTTCTCAAATTGGAATATCAGGTATACCACGATTTAGTGGAATGTTATCATCATCATAGTCAGATTAGTCCAGGACTAGCCTCACATATCCTATATACTTATCCCATTCCTCAAGAGTTGGGTCTTCTAACTTGATAGAATACACACTATAGCAACCCGCCTTTTTATCACATAAACTTTCATTACATTTTACAAAACTGAGGATCTTTAAGGTTTAGTGTCTTGGAAACTAGGAACTTAAAACATGAAAACATAAAAACATTATTCTTAAACACTTGAAAGGATTCTCCTCATGTTCACCCTAGGTTCATTACTGCAACTCATAACCTGGGGACATACATCAAAAGAAAGGGTGAGCAGAAGGTCCAGTAAGGGAAACAAGGGAAACATTTAACATGTGAACTTGAGATACATCAATAAAGTCATGAAAAGAACTTTAAGGCATGAAAATTAAATCATGAGTCATATCATAATAAAAATAACATTTTTTCATAACTTGAAGATGTGGCTACAACATTTAATATTGACAATCATTTCGTTTCACCAAGGTCCATCCCCAAGGTGTCATTAAAAATTACCAAGGTTATTCACGAAGGTATCAATCTAAAAGGTCATCTCTAGAGATTAAGTCTTTACCCAATGCATTGGAGCGCTATCTGGGTGAACCCTTGACATGTCTTTATTATCATGTGAGCCACATATATCATCATCAATCATTTCATAAACAACCCATATAGCATAAAATAAATGGGTTTCATTTCATAATCATAACGTTTTAAAAACTGCTTTAAAGACATGATCTTTATGTCACTTTAAACCCACGGAAAAGGGAAAGCAGGTTTCATGTATGTAAATCCAAGAATTTAAAATAGAACATTTTGATATATATGTGAATACCCCTATAGAAATAAGAGCTTTGAGTATTCACTTAATAACATAAAATAATTTTGAGATAAAGAGGGATGCATTTTGAGACGAAAACTATGCAGCATAACGTCTACGATACATGGTTTTAGAAAACATTGAAAAGAGAGGGGACATGGGTCACCCACTCAAAAATGACACATAAAACAGTAGGGGAACAGAATATATAGTATTTAAGAACATGGTAATTAAATTTTAATGATATACCATATGAAACGAAGAACTTTAAAGGAAGACAAAAATAAGATTTCTCTTATGAGAATTCGGCAGCCTAACGGCGTCACTTAAAACTTCCAAAAATGGATTTACGAGATAAAATAGGGTCTCTCATCATATGAACATAAATGATCAATATGATAGATATAGAGATCATAACACAACATAATAAAAAGGAACTTGAAAGACTTGACATGAAAGTAGATCTTGAAAATGAGAAGGGTGAAAGAACCCCTTAGAAATTTGGCAGCCTAACGGCGCCACTTAAACTTCAACAAAAATGAATTGATGAGATCAAATAGGGTCTCTCATAATATGAACATAAAAGATAAGTATTATAGATTTAGAGATCATACCCCAACATAATAAAAAGGAACTTGCAAGACTTGACATGGAATTAGAACTTTGAAAAAGGAGAAAGGTGAAAGAACCGCTTAAAAATTCGGCAGCCTAACGGTGCCACTTAAAACTTCAAAATACTGAATTGAAGAGATAAAATGGGGTCTCTCATCATATGGTCATAAAATATCAGTATGATATATATAGATATCATAACCCAACATAATAAAAAGTAACTTGAAATACTTGACATGAAAGTAGAACTTGAAAATGAGAAGGGTGAAAGAAGTACTTAAAAATTCGGCAGCCTAACGGTGCCACTTAAAACTTAAAAATACTGAATTGAAGAGATAAAATGGGGTATCTCATCATATGATAATAAAAGATCAGTATGATAAATATAGAGATCATACCCCAACATAATAAAAGGTAACTTGAAAGACTTTACATGAAAATAGATCTTGAAAAATGAGAAGGGAGAAAGAATCTGTTACAAACATTTCGGCAGCCTAACGGCGCCACTTAAAACATCATAAAACGAAATAATGAGAGTAAGAGGGGATCTCTCATTATATGAACATGAAAATGGCAGTAATAAGAGTATAAAATAACATCCTTTAACATAAGAACATGGAGCATAAAAGAAATTACATAAAAGAGATTTCATGAAAAGAAAGAGAGAGGTCGGATCCCTTACCTTAAAACATAACTCTTAAAACTCAAAGGTTGGGACCTTGTGGGATTGGGGGAACCTTGGGAGGACTCCTTGGGAGGTAAGGAGACCATAAATTCATTGAGGATGGTTTTGGAGTCGGATGGATGAGAGGAGGGCTTGGTATTTATAGGGAAAGTGAGGGGACAAGGCATTAATGGCCAAGGGACACCTCAAAAGTGGTTTTCCCAAAACCATGTGCTCTCCCATGATATTTCCAATGAAGTTAGGCCACATGGGTCCCCCAATACAATAATTCATCACCTTTGGTAATCCAACCCTTAAAATATCTCATGACATCATCATGATACAGTTATAATGTCATTAAACATACCGAAACCCAAAAACTGTATTTTTTACTATTCACTGAAAATTCAACTTTCTCAGAAAAAAAACCAAAATTTAACCTTAACCAAATATCAATTCTCTGATTTCAAAAATGAACTCAATTTTATAAAAATAATTTTCTAAATATTTTTAATTTATTTTTTAAATAAATACACTATTCACCGAAAATTCAACTTTTTCAGAAAAATCCCCAAAAATTACCTTAACATAATATCTATGCTCTGAGTTCAAAAATGAAATCCATTTTATAAAAATATTTTTCTAAATATTTTTAATTTAATTTTTAATTAGAAAACACTATTCACCCGAAAAAACTAATACTTGAATAATAATTTATGAAAGCATTATTTAACCATTTTATTGAATCACATTACTTAATCAAGGTGCCTAGATTATACTAATACTTTCTTTAAGTGAGATTACTAATCCATTTGGACACATTACTAATCCTAATCATAAAATCACTATTCATAATTTACTATTCATCAAAAATAAATTTGATCTTATTAGACTCTAAATTTCGTACTAAACATAATTGTAGAAGACCATTTTTTGAAAATCATTACACATTTTTAATAATTTAAGGTTTACATAAACATTTTTTTAAAATATCTTTTCTCTAAAATTCACCAAAACTATGCATACTATATTTATCTGGACATTTTAAAAGTCATAAACATTATCATAAGAAGAAATCCCAATTTTTATTTAAAACAAAGGATTACACAAGGCAGTTACGGTCTCCTTAAATAGCCCCTTATCACGCCAGCATAGGACCTAAGTGTAAGGTGTGCTAAGGTAAGAGAATCTGAGGGAGGATCGGCCAACATCGCACGAGTAGAAATTTCTATCAGGTTGAACTTCTCACGAAGGCGATACCGTTCTAGCTTCACACGATGAAGTTCAGCTTGGGTTTGGTCCAGAGCAAAGCCCAGTGGTTCTACCTCCTTCCCAAGTTCTGTTAGATGGGCTTCGATCGGTCCAAGACTACTGGGCGGGGTCATCGAATCTTCTTTCTATAAATTAACCAAGATTACTTGTATTTAGAGACAAAAATCAAAATGTTTAGTTTCTGACGGTTATATTTATCAATGGTCATATAATAGTCAATACCCAACGGTCTCATTTTAATTATAATCATGTTATCAAATGAAACATTTTTGTTGAGTATAAAAATAAAATAAAATAACACATAAAATTAAGAAACAAGATTTATTCAAAATTTCGGGTCGTTACAATCTTCCCCCCTTAAGAAATTGCATCCTCGCAATTTTTAAAATTGGGTTTTGAAATTTCATTGAAAGTCCCACATCGGAAAAGGAGTCAGTAAAATTATTACTTTAAAAGAAGGAAAGGGAAGTACAAAGGTCACCCGAGTTAACCCACACTAAGATTCCATGTAGGAAAACATGAACATGGAAGAAAAACAAAGGGTCAAGTTCTGAGGGAGAGTGATAGAGAACATGATTAGGAGAAAGTTAACCATAATAAAATCCCAAACTTATGATGTGTGTAAACGGTCTTTGATTACCTAGTAGGAAACGTAAACCAACAACGTTTTTTTTTTACGTTCCTTTTCATAATTTTGAGGAATTCATTTACTACATAGAACAAAAACATAAGAAAATATACCTACCTTCATGTAGAGTTTCATCCTTTAATAAGTTTCTACCCAAAACTAATCCTTTCTCCAAATTATGAGCATTCAAAAACACTTGGTCTCATCAAAACACAAGAATCATCTTCTTGAGAGTCACTTAATCCACAAAATATTAACTATCATTTTCTTCTACCTTTAAACATTATCCAAAAAACAGAAAAGGTAAGATAAAACAACTCTTCAAAAAAGAAAGAATCCCATAGGAAGGGAAACTACTTTTAAATCTTCAAAGATCCAAGGTACTACCCAAAGTTCATCATAGACCATTCCATAAGTAATGGTCCTTAAAATTCGTCAAAATAAACAAAACTAAGATTGAAACCCAAATACAAGAAGGATTTGATAACATAGTCTTCCAAAATAAACTTCATTGTTCATCTCCAAACAACATCAACCACACCTAACATCTTATACAAAAAGTAGCTAACCTAAACATATTTTACCTAAGATTGGTTAATCATTTCCATAAGTAACCTAAGTTACTATAAGTCCACCTTAAATTCATCAATTATTCAAAATATAAGTCAACCTTACTCCTCAATGAAAATACCATAGTAATCTATTTACCTCAATAATATAGGGTCCCCAAAATAGTGAACGTCTTCCAAAATAATAATCATCTTTTAATCCCCTAATCACCTCTATCATATTAATATGGAAATCGTCGCATTTCCTATCACATTGGTTGTTGGTACATGTTCTTCCATTTCCCGCCATTAACTAAGAAAAGAAACTATAATTAGGAGCTTAAATACTTAGCCAATAATCATGAAAAGGAAACTTTAAGCATAAAAGGATAAACTTGTAGAATAAAATTATATCCTAACATGTGATCCCCTAGGTTCCAATCTAGGTTATCCATGATCATATATTCTTATGTGAATCTTTATTTTATTTTATCTTTGTTCCTTTAATAATGGTTCATACTAAGCTTATGAATTTACCAAAGCATATCCCCCGGGAGTGTCGTAACCAAGAGTGCAGCAAGGCCTATTGTCATGTACCAGTTCTCGTTCGAGTCTAGCTCAAAGCGGTGTTTTCAGGTTTTACCACTATGTACATCTGTGCCAGAGCCACCTCTACCTGCTCGTATCCAGACAGGGATGTATTTGCTTGGAAACCCCTTACTCAATACTCACCAAAATACCAGGAAGATTTCCTATATTTAAACTTTTCTATAGGGTTCTTCCTAGAGATTTCATATCCTAATTTCCACAAATAACTAAACCATCATTTGATACCAACTATATCATCCCACCTTTTTATCACATAAACTTTCATTACATTTTACAAAACCGAGGATCTTTATGGTTTAGTGTCTTGGAAACCAGGAACTTAAAACATGAAAACATAAAAACATTCTTCTTAAACACTTGAAAGGCTTCTCCTCATGTTCACCCTAGGTTAATTACTGCATCTCATAACCTAGGGACATACATCAAAAGAAAGGGTGAGCAGAAGGCCCAGTAAGGGAAACAAGGGAAACATTTAACATGTGAACTTGAGATACATCAATAAAGTCATGAAAAGAACTTTAAGGCATGAAAATGAAATCATGAGGCATATCATAATAAAAATAACATTTTTTCATAACTTGAAGATGTGGATACAAAATTTTATATTGATAATAATTTCATTTCACCAAGGTCCATCCCCAAGGTGTCATTAAAAATTACCAAGGTTATTCACCAAGGTATCAGTCTAAAAGGTCATCTCTAGAGATTAAGTCTTTACCCAATGCATTGGAGCGCTATCTGGGCGCACCCTTGAAATTTCTTTATTATCATGTGAGCCACATATATCATCATCAATCATTTCATAAACAACCCATATATCATAAAAGAAATGGGTTTCATTTCATAATCATAATGTTTTAAAAACTGCTTTAAAGACATGATCTTTATGTCACTTTAAACCCACTGAAAAGGGAAAGAGGGTTTCATGTATGTAAATCCCAGAATTTAAAATAGAACATTTTGATATATATGTGAATACCCCTGTATAAATAAGATCTTTGAGTATTCACTTAATAACATAAAATAATTTTGAGATAAAGAGGGAGGCATTTTGAGACGAAAACTATGCAGCATAACGTCTACGATACATGGTTTTAGAAAACATTGAAAAGAGAGGGGACATGGGTAACCCACTCAAAAATAATACATAAACTAGTAGGGGAATAGAATATATAGTATTTAAGAACATGGTATTGAAATTTTAATGATATACCATATGAAACGAAGAACTTGAAAGGAAGACAAAAATAAGATTTCTCTTATGAGAATTCGGTAGCCTAACGGAGTCACTTAAAACTTCCAAAAATGGATTGACGAGATAAAATAGGGTCTCTCATCATATGAACATAAATGATCAGTATGATAGATATAGAGATAATACCCCAACATAATAAAAAGGAACTTGAAAGACTTGACATGAAAGTAGATCTTGAAAACGAGAAGGGTGAAAGAACCCCTTAGAAATTTGGCAGACTAACAGCGCCACTTAAACTTCAACAAAAATGAATTGATGAGATCAAATAGGGTCTCTCATCATATGAACATAAAAGATCAGTATGATAGATTTAGAGATCATACCCCAACATAATAAAAAGGAACTTGCAAGACTTGACATGGAATTAGAATTTTGAAAAAGGAGAAAGGTGAAAGAACCACTTAAACACTTGGTAACCTAACGGTGCCACTTAAAACTTAAAAATACTGAATTGAATAGATAAAATGGGGTCTCTCATAATATGGTCATAAAAGATCAGTATGATATATATAGAGATCATATCCCAACATAATAAAAAGGAACTTGAAAGACTTGACATGAAAGTAGAACTTGAAAATGAGAAGGGTGAAAGAAGTACTTAAAAATTTGGCAGCCTAACGGCGCCACTTAAAACTTCAAAATACTGAATTGAAGAGATCAAATGGGGTCTCTCATAATATGATAATAAAATATCAGTATGATAAATATAGATATCATACCCCAACATAATAAAAGGGAACTTGAAAGACTTTACATGAAAATAGATCTTGAAAAATGAGAAGGGAGAAAGAATCTGTTACAAAAATTTTGGCAGCCTAACGGTGCCACTTAAAACATCATAAAAAGAAATAATGAGAGTAAGAGGGGATATCTAATTATATGAACATGAAAAGGGAAGTAATAGGAGTATAAAAGAACATCCTTTAACATAATAACATGGAGCATAAAAGAAATTACATAAAAGAGATTTCATGAAAAGAAAGAGAGAGGTCGGATCCCTTACCTTAAAACGTAACTCTTAAAACTCAAAGGTTGGGACCTTGAGGGCTTGGGGGAACCTTGGGAGGACTCCTTGGGAGGTAAGGAGACCATAACTTCGTTGAGGATGGTTTTGGAGTTGAATGGAGGAGAGGAGGGCTTGGTATTTATAGGGAAAGTGAGGGGACAAGGCATTAATGGCCAAGGGACACCTCAAAAGTGGTTTTCCCAAAACCATGTGCTCTCCTATGATATTTCCCATGAAGATAGTCCATATGGGTCCCCCAATACAATAATTCATCACCTTTGGTCGGCCAACACTTAAAATATCTCATGAAATCATCATGACACAGTTATGATGTCATTAAACATACCGAAACTCAAAAACTGTATTTTTTACTATTCACTGAAAATTCAACTTTCTCAGAAAAAACCCAAAATTTCACCTTAACCAAATATCAATGCTCTGATTTCAAAAATGAACTCCATTTTATAAAAATAATTTTCTAAATATTTTTAATTTATTTTTTAAATAAATACACTATTCACCGAAAATTCAACTTTTTCAGAAAAATCCCCAAAAATTACCTTAACATAATATCGATGCTCTGAGTTCAAAAATGAAATCCATTTTATATAAATAATTTTCTAAATATTTTTAATTTAATTTTTAATTAGAAAACACTATTCACCCGAAAAAACTAATACTTGAATAATAATTTATGAAACCATTATTTAACCATTTTATTGAATCACATTACTTAATCAAAGTGCCTAGATTATACTAATACTTTCTTTAAGTGAGATTACTAATCCATTTGGACACATTACTAATCCTAATCATAAAATCACTATTCATAATTTACTATTCATCAAAAATCAAGTTGATCTTATTAGACTCTAAATTTCGTACTGAACATAATTTTAGAAGACTATTTTTTGAAAATCATTACACATTTTTAATTATTTAAGGTTTACATAAACATTTTTTAAAAATATCTTTTCTCTAAAATTCACCAAAACTATGCATACTATATTTATCCGGACATTTGAAAAGTCATAAACATTATCATAAGAAGAAATCCCAATTTTTATTTAAAACAAAGGATTACACAAGGCAGTTATGGTCTCCTTAAATAGCCCCTTATCACGCCAGCATAGCACCTAAGTGTAAGGTGTGATAAGGTGAGAGAATCTGAGGGAGGCTCGGCCAACATCGCACGAGTAGAAATTTCTATCAGGTTGAACTTCTCGTGAAGGAGATTCCGTTCTAGCTTCACACGATGAAGTTCGACTTGGGTTTGGTCCAGAGCAAAGCCCAGTGGTGCTACCTCCTTCCCAAGTTCTGTTAGATGGGCTTCGATTGGTCCAAGACTACTGGGCGGGGCCATCGAATCTTCTTTCTATAAATTAACCGAGATTACTTGTATTTGGAGACAAAAATCAAAACGTTTAGTTTCCGACGGTCATATTGACCAATGGTCATATAATAGTCAAAACCCAACGGTCTCATTTTAATTATAATCATGTTATCAAATGAAACATTTTTGTTGAGTATAAAAATAAAATAAAATAACACATAAAATTAGGAAACAAGATTTATTCAAAATTTCAGGTCGTTACACACACCATAAGTGCTAACAACTATAATCTTGGAAACTATAAGTTCAACACTCATCTTCTCATCATCTCTCTACACATTAGTTGTCTTCTCAACAAATGCAGGCTAATCAGAGTCATGGTCGACAGGGTTATCATGATGAATAACAAGTATTGAAGATTCCTACCACTTAATAGATGGTTCCATCTCATATATAGATGCTCTATATTGATCTTGAAATAATCTTTTCCTCTTTTAATATCTTAAAAAAACTAATAATCATAGAGATTAAATAAGTGCCTGAGCCATCTCAATATCCTCAACACCAATGTGTCCATCATGACCATCATGGTCAAAACTACCATTAGTGTCATCTCCATCACCATCTCCCTTATATTTTCTATCCCCATATTCTTCTTCATATTTTCATTTTTATTCTTATTCTTCATCCCTATTCTCACCATTATCATCATCACTTCCATTTTCATTACCATTTTCTTCAAAATATTTAGAATTTCTCTTATATTGTTCCTATCCTAAAACCTTGGTTTCTTCCTCTTCACTTAATTCATTTAAAATATTCTCTCATATAGGGAGAGACCATGGAGGGATAGGGTCACCATAATACATAGCTACAGGACTCTTAGGAATGTCTGGGCCACTACCTTAATCAACTTAAAACTCCTTCTCCTCATCACTAGAAGTATCATTCTCCTTTACTTACTCATGTAAGTACACAACCACTTCATCTAGATCTAATATAAGATCACAAGATTATTTGGCCTTGTTGGTTAATAAAAATAATTGAAATCCTCATAAAGCATGTCAGAATAATTAAACAATTATCTCTTCCAAGGGTTCCAACTTATATTCATTCTTTTGAAAATTAATCTTGTAATGAAAAAACTTACACATTTTACTTTGGTTTCTTATTCCCCATCAATAAATCCCTTGTCCTTTAGTATGGATGATATTAACTTGGGATAAATTAGTGGATTTGACCTAGAATATGTATTACACATCTCCATCATTTGAACCATTAATTATCTACACAAATTAATATTTTCTACTCTCTTCATAAGACATAAGATACAAAAATATTGATACCTAATTGTGGTTAAATAACCTTTCTTAGGGAACAACATATGCTAAATAAACTTGAAGAGAAAAAAACACTCACCATCAAGCTCAGTTGCAGCTGGTATTCTTACGATTCCATCTTTATTCAGCTCTTCCAAATAATATTCATACACAAAGGTATCATTGTCACTTGAAATATATCCTTGATAGTCATTTTGAAAAACCTTCATGATGTAATTTCAAACATATGGCCCATTTTATTGAAGTAAAAACAAATTTTTGTTTATTTATTCTTCTTTAAACCCAGTCTTCATCTTCATCAAAGCTAAACTCAACATATTGATAGAACTGGTGCACTAACCACAGATAGAAGGGTCTCTCGTTATTAGAGAAAAACTCTACCCATCCCTTGTATTTCATAAATTTAAGCACCAATGACCTACTTGACAGTAACCACTCTTTATTCACTTCCTTCTCAGGTACTACTATACGCTTTTCAAGATGTAGTTTCACTAGCTCAACATCAAATCTACTCGATTATCATTTTGGTTTACTTGAAGGATGAAATTTTTTCAGAGAATATATTATGGATTTCTTAACTATAACCATGTAAAATGACTTAGAATGTTTGGTCGAGGTCAATGGAAGTCCAAAGGTCATGAGAGAAAGGGTTGTGGTAAGGTTCAAAGGTAAGGTGAAATGGGTTGCACGTCGAAATTAGAAAAGTGTCTAATTTATATCATTTAGGGATTTATGATTTTTTAAATCAAAAATAATAATATTTTAATCATATTGAAATTAAATAAGTATCTCATAAATAATAATTGGAAATAGTGGCTCAAAAAAAACGGTGGGATATTTTCAACAGCGGGTTGTTCCAAAAGTGGGTAAACTTTAATGGTGGGTGCTAGGGTACCCTCTCGCCACCGCCTCCTTCCTTTGTCTCGGATAGGATCAACTCCCCTATTTCTCGTCTGGTCGTGGTGGCATCTCCTCTTCCGCGGTGGTGTCGTGCGACTATGAGGCTCGGTCATCTTGGCATCACTCACTGTTTTCATCTCCTCTCGCCTATCTCGTCAGATAGGGTTTCATGGCGGCGCGGCCTAAGACTAGAGGCCGAGATCTGCTGTCGTGGTTGGGGGAGCCTCTTCATTTCTGGATATGTGCATCTGTTGGTTGAGTGTGGCCTTTGTGGGAGTTTTGGATGGCGGCGGTGGGATTTCGATCTGGTTTGTGGGTTGGATTCCTCCAGGTTTTCTTGTGATGGTTTGTTTTTGTTTTTTGTTTTTTTATATGTTCTTGTTTTGGATGGTTTCGTTATGTTTGTGTGACTGGATTCACGCTTCTCCCTTCAACTCGGAGGCGGTGATTCGTCAGAGGCTGGGACGATTTGTGGAATTCTTTTCTACTCTAGTGAAACTTACGCAGGATTCGATTTTGAGGTGTTGTTTGATGTTCTGTGCGGTCTGTGTGGTTGGTGTGAGGTGCGGGTGATGTATTGTGTTCGGTGGAAGGGCTACGACAATGAAGGAAGTTTACTGAGGTTGATTTGTTATTCTTCAGTTTGTTTGTTCTGGTCACCGGCTCCGACGATGGGCAGCGACAACAACAGGTGATGGTGTTTTCAATGTTTTGCTGATGGTATGACAGTGTGGATGGCGTCGGGGGCACGAATCGAGGATACTCTTCGTGGATCTGTGTCCCGAGGTGGTTTTCTATCCACGTTTTTGAATTTTGTATCAATCGTGAATTTCGTCTACGCGGTTTTTGGATTTCGGTGTTCTGGTTATCTCGTGTATGGTTCCCGCTCACCCAAAAAGCAGTTTGCAAAATCAAATAAAAATATTGTAATAGACAACTAATGGTAAACTCCAATAGTGGGTAAACTAATGGTGGGTAAACTCCAATAGTGGGTAAACTCCAATGGTGGGTATACTCAAATAGTTGGTAAACTCCAATGGTGGGTCCTATAAAATTAAGTTTAACCAAAATTAATCATGCCTAATTCATGTTTGATGTAGTTCATTCTCTCAGAATTCAATAGATTAGTGAAAATATTAGTAAGATGATGTTCAGTTCCAATGTATTCAAGAGTTATATCACCCTTTTGAAAATGATCTCTCAAGAATTGATGTCTTACATCAATGTGTTTTTTTCTAGAGTGAGATTTAGGGTTATTATAGATATTTATAGAACTTGTATTGTCACAATTTATAAGGACATATCAAAATTGATATCCAGTCTACAAAAGTGTGTTTTATCCAAAAAAAATAGAATACCAACTAACATCAGAAATATATTTAGATTTATTAGTATATAGTGAAACATAATTTTGTTTCTTACTACACCAATATACTAGAGACTTTCCCAAAAGATTACATGCTCCAGAGGTGTTTTTCTATCTGACTTGCAACCACAAAAATTAGCATCTAAATAACTAACTTAGTTAAATTATTTTCCTCAAGGGTAGAAAAATCCTAAATTGGTTGTATGCTTCAGGTATTTGAAAAAAAAATTACAACAAGTAAGTGTGGATCATTTAAATTTTATTTAAAATGAGCACACATACACACACTAAACATAATGTCAGGTCAACTAGAAATTAAGTAGATAAGACTTACAATCATACATTTACAACTAGTTTGATACGATGATTCCTCATCTTCCTCATGATTCAATTTATAAGTGGTTCTCATAGGAGTG
This sequence comes from Viscum album, assembly GCA_963277665.1. NCBI lineage: Eukaryota > Viridiplantae > Streptophyta > Magnoliopsida > Santalales > Viscaceae > Viscum > Viscum album. The sequence goes on along the minus strand of OY728145.1, from coordinate 1,443,697,168 downwards.
TCACTACTTTTAGTGCTATCCAAACCAAAAAGTTTTAAAATGTATTTATTATATTTACATTGATTTAAAATAATTCCTTATTTATTTTGAAAAATATGAAAACCAAGAAATAATTTTAGTTCACTCATTAAACTAATTTCAAATTCATTTTGAATCATTTTTTAAAAGTGAGTACATAAATAATTTTTAGAAGATCCAAAAATAATATCATCTATATAGATTTGGAAAACTAAAACACCTTTTGAAATTATTTTTACAAAAAGAGTAGGATCGGTTATACCTTTTGAAAATCCTTTATAAATATTAAAAGAGATGATTTTATCATACCAATCTCTAGTAGCTTATTTTAAAACATATAAATATTCTATTAACTTGAAAAAATGATTTTAAAAATTAGGGTTTTGAAATCTAGGGGTTTGTTCAACAAAAACATCCTCAACTATATACCCATTCAATAATTCACTTTTGACATCCATTTGATATAGTATGAAATCTTGATGTACTGTATAATATAGTAGTATTTAAATTGATTCAAGTATGGATACCAGTGAAAAAGTTTCATCATAGTCTATACCCTCTTCCTGACTATACCCTTATGTAACTAGTCTAGCCTTATTTCTCACTACTATTCCAGATTCATCAAACTTGTTTCTAAACACCCATTTAGTTCATATAGTAAAAAAGTATTTTGGTCTATCAAAAAGTTCCCAAAATTTATTTCTTTCAAATTGGATAAGTTTTTCTTTCATATTTAGTACCCAAAATTCATCATTTATTACATCATTGATGTACTTAGGTTCAATTTGTGATAAGAAATCTTGATGTTCAACATAGTTTCTTAGAGAATCTCTAGTTTGTGTACCTCTATCTAATTCTCTAACTATATAATATAATGAATGGTATTTAAGATTCCTAAAATATCTAGAAAAATAAGTTTTGGACACTTCAAGTTCTTCTATAGGTTCTGGTTCTGGTTCTTGAAATTCCTCAGAAATGGATGAATTTTATGCATGTTTTATAGCAGAATTAGAAGGTTTGAAATTTATGTTCAAAGTGGATATATCATCCTTAATGTTTTTAAATTAGTTTTAGGTTCATGTGGATCAATATCATTAAAATTTACATGAAAAAACTCATCTATAGTCTTGGTTATTTTGTTAAAAACTATATAAATTTTACGTGAAGTTGAATATCCAAGGAAAATTCCTTCGTCACTCTTAGAGGAAAACTTTTCGATATTATCCTTGATGTTAATAATAAATAATTTACAAGAAAAAAATCTAAAGTAATTAACTTTATAATGTCTATTATTACAAATTTCATATAGGGTTTTATTTAAAACAGGTCTAATTAAAAATCTATTAATTTTATATCAGGTTGTGTTCATATCCTCTACCTAAAAGTCGATATGTAAGTTATATTCATTTATCATTATATAGGATATCTCTTTAAGATTTATATTTATTCTTTCTACAACTCTATTTATCTAAGGGTCCTAGGAGTATAAAAGTTATGGTTATAGACATTATGTGAGTAAAAAGATTCAAAGTCTTTATTTTCAAACTCATGGACCTAGGATATTTGTAAGGTCTTAATTCTAAGTCCACTTAATTTTTATATAGATTTATCATACTTGTTAAAATAAGATAAATCTTCACTCTTGTGAGATAAAAAAAATACCCAAATAAACTTGAAAATTCATCTACAAGTACATAGACAAAATGATTCCCATTTAAACTACAAAATCTAGATGGTCCAAAAAAGTACATGAGAACCAACTCAAGAGGTTGATAAGTTGAAACTTATTTCTTTAATTTAAAATATACTTTGTGTTTTTTCCCTTTTGATAGGGGTTACATACTTTTCCATTTGGGAATTCAAGTTTGGATGGATCCTGGACTAACTCTTTCTGAGTAAGCTTCCTAAGTTAGTGGATATTATAGTGTATTAATATTCTATGGAAAATACAAGATTCTCTATGGAATGAAATTAATCAAGAAACATTTTTTGAAATTAAATAATAAATTATAACATCATTTGCATTTTAATTTCTTAAATATGTAAATACTAAATAATTTTTATAATTAAAAACATTGTTTTCTAAGTTTATATGAAAACCATCTTCACATAGTTTTATTATACTAAGAAGGTTGTATTTTAAACCATAAAAAATTAATTTAGAAATTAAAAATTAGTTAGATTTACCAATTTTGACATGGAAAATTATTTTTCCTTTAGAATTGTCACCAAATGTGACATTTCAACAATTAGCTTTTATCATATTATTGAAGTTCAAGAATTCTACTGTCATATGTCTATAATAACCACTATCTAGGTACCATAGAATTTTATAGGATCTATTCAAGTAGATTCCCTAAAAAACAAAGTTTATACCAAGAATGATTTTGGTACCCATATTTTCTTGGGTCCAAATATGTTAGTATTTAAGGATTTAGGAACCCATAATTTCATGATGGGGTTCCTATAATCATATTGTAAACTCTTTGAAATAAAAACATTATTTGTTCCACTTGAATAAAAAGTAGTAGTAGAATTTCCAAAAAAAAATTTAGGAACAAAATTACTCTTAACAATTATTTTCTGTCTGAATTGATAACCTAGACCAATAATATATTTAGGAACAATTTTTTTTCCTAATATTTGAGTGATATTTTCTCTTCCATTTTTCAATATCTCTATGTAATTATTTAATTTCTCATTTAACAATTTTAATTTTGTATTTTTTTCAACAATTAAGCATTCTTTTATTTCTCTACAGTAATATAATATTTTATTTTAGTAGATAAATCATATTTTTTCCTCTAAATTTTGTATTTATATTTAAGCACATTAAAGGCATCTTAAAGAATATTTAAATATTTAAACATTTCCTCTTTTGACACATCATAATTTTTTTCATCTCTAGAATTATCATAATTATGAATAGGAGATACAATAGGTACCTCAGATATATTTTTCATGAAGAACATATTTTCCTTGTTAGGATTCTCTTCATGAGTTAAGTCTGAGTCACTAGATATATCCTCAAAGTAACTCCATGTTGCTTTCATAGATTTCTTATACTTTCTATCCTTATCATCATACTTCTATATTTTACTTTACCTTGGGATAGTTGGCCTCAACATGTACTTTTATTTTTCACTCATGACAGGTAATATCATTTGAATTGTCATCACTTTTCCATTCCTTCGTCCACTCCCCTCTATTACCATACTTTCCCTTATAGCTTGGTTTCTTAAATAATTGTTTTCCTTATAAAATTTATTAAACCGTATAGCCAGATGGGATATTTCCTTATCACTATCTGGTGGTAATTATTCATCATAAGAGATTTCATATTGAAATTTTTCTTTTTCTTTCAGTTTTGATGCAGTAGTATTGGAGGATACATATTTCCTCTTAGGTTTATCATCCTCTTCTCGGTTGACCTTAAGATCTTTATCATACATCATTAACTTACCAATAAATTCATCAATAGGTAGTTTATTTATGTCACATGATTCTATTATTGAAATTGATTTCCCTCTCCATATCTTTGGAATAAATATCAATAATTGCATGATTTGATCTTTTTCTGACACTGGATTCCCTAAGAATCTCATTGTGTTCACTATCTCATTGAATCTACGATACATATCAGAAATAAAATCATCTATTTTCATCTTGAATGTATCATATTTAATTTTATAACTATTAGATCACATTTCTTTAACATTATTATTTCCTTCATGAGAAATATATAATGTTTCCCATATTTCAGAAGCATTTTTACTAGTTGATATCCTAGTAAAATCTTCATCACCTAAATAATAGTAAAGTTCATTCATGAATTTGTAGTTATTATTGTAAGAAAGTTTAGTGACATCATCCCAAGTATTATTAGCAGTCTTAAGTAATTCATATGTATCCTCTATATCAGTCCATATTTCAAAAACCATGCTTTCAATGTGCATTTTCATATTTATTTTCCATTAGGAATAGTTATTTTCATTTAAGGCAAGAGGTATGTTATTATTAGAACCTTATTGTCTATTATCCATTTAAACGACTAAATTTAGAATTGATAGAAATTTAAGATCTTTAAAACCCAACTAAAATCATAGTTGAAAATATTTTTAAAAACATCTGATACCAAATATTGGTCAGAGTGAGTATCTCAAGAAGGGGTGAATTGAGTACCTAATAAAAAATTTGTTCAAAAAAAGTTTAAATAAAATCCCCCAAATAATTTAAATATCCCAGTTAATAAAAACACTAGACTGATATAAATTATGATCATTCAAAAGATTTATTAAAGAGTGATTATGTCTCGGTTAAAATAATATGAAAACTATTTTAACTTTTAAAGTCAAATTACTTAATAAAAATATAACATAAACACTAATTAAAGTTAACTATCAAAGTAGTCATTTTTTTTATAGTTTAATAAAAATTCAGTTAAATTATTTAAAAAGAAACAAAATAAAAATACAAGAGGTTAAGTCTCAAGTTGATACCTAATCCTATTCACTTGGAAATCACCTTCTTCCAATAATATTGTATAAAATAATATTGATCCATAACCTAGATCAATTATACACAATAGCTAACAAGTTGTATAGGCCACACAAGAACCTCCCATGAGAAAAGAATAAACATTGGCCACAAAATGACCTCTTACACAACACATGGGTAAAAAGTGTAAAGAGATTCAAGAAGATATCATATATCTTTCAGTTAAATCTCAGGAGTCGGTGTGTGTTTAATAGATAGGGAAAATAACACACTGCTCAAAATGTAAAGGAAAAAAAATTGAAAATGTAAAGATGTATAGAATGTAGTGTTGATCGATCTGATATTCTCTAAAGCTTGAGACTCCTCGAATGTATCTTGGATAGGATCTCGAGTCATTTATTAGAAAAAATGTGAAAAAATAGAGCATCATAATATCTCTTTGTTCTGTCTATAAGAAAGGGTCCAAATTTTCTCTAAGATACAGTCTTTCACAGCCAGGTGTAGGTAAAGATGCATCATGTAATCTCTATATAAAATCACACACTTCACAACACTCTTATAGTTATTTAAAAACTATTACATCTCACATCATGCATTTAGGAGGGATTCTGATTCTTAATATATTAGCAGCATGTAGGAGTATCCATTTGAAGAATAATAATCTAAATATTCTATTCCTCATATTGAATTATAACACAATATTTAATGCATCCATGAAATATTTTAAAAAATCATTAAAATAATACTCATCATTAAATTTGATAATATATTTTTTATAAAAATTTATTTCAAAATAAGTAGAAACAGTGACCGTGACTCTTCTGGCGGTGAGACAATTCTGGCGATGACTTGAGATGGAAGTGAGTCAGGCTAATAGTGAGTCATGGTCAATGGTGACTCATCTATATAGTGAATATTCTCAATGGTGACTCATCTCAGTTGTGATTCATATCTAGCGATAGGAAATTTTAACACTTTTTAAAATTTATTGGAGATAGCTAATGTTTGATGGTAGGTTATCTTCATCAGTGACTTGATTTTGGAGGTGATTCATCCTCCATGGTGACTACTTTCTGAAAGTAGGTATTTTTTATACTTAGCCAAATCTTCATTCTAATGGTGAGTCTTTCCTGAAGGTGACTCATCCTCAATAGTGAGTCATGTATGGCAGTAATTACTTTCAACACTTTTCCAAGTTTCTATCCTAATGGTGAATCAACCATGACAGTAGGTCATTCCTGGTGGTGACTCATTCTCAATAGTGAGTCATTGTTGGTGGTGAGTAAAGTCTGTAATTAGCCAAAATTTCTCCAAAGTTACTTATATTATAAAGTGATATAATAAAATATAAAACTCATTAATAACAAATTAAACAAGATTTTTTTATCATTAAAACAAGGGTTTGATCATAAAATTAAATAGTATTGTGAGAGTTTGATTTTAAAGTGTAGCTTAAAGAAAAAATGGTATAAAAAATATTAAGTTGAAAATAGTATCATAAGTTGAAAATAAAGATGGTATCAAAGATATTAAATCAAAAATAATGATATGAGAAAATAATATAACCATAAAAGTAAATACTCATAATTAATGAAGATGGTATCGAAGGAATAAATTAAATACATATGGTATCAATGGTATGGTATCAATAAACAATAGGACTGACGGTATAAAATTATAATGATGTTATCAAAGGATAATATAATTTTTAAATCAATAAATAAATGCCATTAATTCTCCCCTACATAAAATCCATATTCACTCTCCCCCTTTTGGGATTATCAAAAAGTGAAAACAAAAAAATAAATTCAAATAAGAAAAATATAAATAAGAAGAGAATTTCTATTGAAGGAAAAAAGTAATTGAAATACATTCAAAAGGAGACACAAAATAATTATACAAAAAAATCCCATCAAAGACTTAAACTCAATGCTTATCAGTCTGGGTAGTGGGAACAAGAGTTGTCTTTCTCTTGTCCTTATTAAAGGTAGGGGTTCAGATGTAGAAACAGAAGAAAATATGGTGGAAATATTAGGGATGGTATGAAAATAAGGATTCTATCTAATTATAATTGGCCTAAGATTCAATAAAACTTCTCTATGAGTCAAACTAAAAGGCTGGAAGCAAGTAAGTGATGGTGCATTGGGATATCAGGTAACACCTGGTCTAAAAAACTCTGGATTAGAGGCTGGAGGACTGTGATGAGTAGTGACTAGAATGGTTTCTTGAGCCACTACTATGGTTCCATAAACATGAATAAAGGGCTTCATCAAATTTATTAACTCCATGATAATACAACCTCCCCTTTACATGGAATTAAAAATGTCTTTTTTATCCTCAAAAAACAACTTGAGCAATGGTTTCATCACTTTCAGATGATTAAATCGTTCTTTGAAATCTTGTGTAACTGGAGTCATCTTGAGGTTCTCAGCAAAGAATTTGAAATGAGAGTTGATCCCAGGATTAGTATAATTCCTTGAAAGGTAATACTTTATAGACTTTGTAATTATTTACCTATCAACTCTAACCTCATTTAGGAATTCCCTGACAATTTTGTATACATGATCACTGTTATGAATAATCTACCTCAAACTCTCCTGAGGGATGTCAGGAACATCTCCTAAAACAGCTCTAATCTCCTCTATAACCACTGATCTAATCAAATAAACATCAAGAAAAGAAGGGGGATCAATATAAGTATAATTCATTGAATATATATTCTCTACCCTATCTAAAAAATCATCCATATAATATGAAAAATAAGACTCATCTCATTCACTGTAGATATCAAGGACTCCATCTCATTTTATAACCTCATGTTATCTATATCCACTTCATGAATATGAAGCATCATTTTGGGTTGGATGTGGGGTATCAAAATCTCAAATAAGTATCTAGAATATATCTCAATGAGTTTAGGAACTTGAGGTTCCTAATTTCTCAACATCATACCAAAATTAGAGATAATACTCTCTTTGAAGGATTATAGGTCATCTCTAGATACTACATCAACAAGTTTAGGTGCAACAGACGGTGTAGGAAAGGGTTCAAAAGTAATAATAGGTGATAAAGTAGACACTAGTGTCTCAAAACTAGTATTAACATCTGAATAAAATATTTTTAACTCCTCTACAACATATATTTGTCATATCATTGATCCCTTAGAATATATATCTTCTCAAATTGAAATTACAGGTCCACCATGCTTTGGTGTACTGCTATCATCATCATAATCAGAGTAGTCTAGGCCCAACCTCACATATCCTAGATAATTATCAAATTTCTAAAGATTTTTTTCTCCCAACTTGATATAAGACACACCATATGTCTTAAAAACTACAGGCTCAAAAACTATAGGTTCAACACCCATACGCTCATCATCTCTCTACACATCAGCTATATTCTCAACAAATATTGGCTCACCAGAGTCACCATCTCCAGGGTAAACATGATGACTAATAAGGATTGGGGATTCTTCCCCCTCAAAAAATTATTCCATCTCATATCTAGAATCTTTATCCACATACTGAACTAATATTAGTCTCTCTTCAGATATAGAAACAACTGATAAACCAAGAGAAAAAATAAATTCCTAAGGCATCTCAATATCCTCAACACCAATGCGGCTATTAGGAATAGCATGGTCATAACTACCATCACGATCATATCCATCTCCATCTCCCTCATCTTTTTCATACCCATATTCTTCTTTATATTTTCCTTATTCTTATTCTTCATCATCACCATTATCACTATTCACAACATCACTTCCATTTTTATTACCATTTTCTTTGGAAGATTTAGAAGTTATCTTATATTGTTCCTCTCCTGAAACCTTAGTTTCTTCCTCTTCAATTCCTTCTTTTAAAAGAGTGTCTCGGATATAGAAATATCTAGTAGGTTTAGGATAACCATAAGAGATAGCTGGAGAACTATTAGGAAAGTTTGGGTTACTACCATCCTCAACTAAAAAACTATGCTCCTCATCACTAGAAGTAGAATCCTCCTTTACTTTCTCATTTGAGTACACAACCACTTTATCTAAATCTAATCCATGATATACAAGATTATTTGGACTTTTTGGGTGATCAAAATGATTGAAATACTCTTAAATCCTTTCAGCATCGTCAACCCATTGCCTCTTCTATGGGTTCTAACTTATCTTAATTATTTTTAAAATTACTCATGTAATGAAAAAACTCCCACATTTCACTTCAGTTTCTTCTTCCCCATCAATTAATCCCTTTTCCTTTGGCATGGATGAAATGAACTTGGTATGAATTAGAGAATTTGACCTGGAAGATCTATTACACATCTCAATCATATGAACCATTAAGTATCTAAAAAGATTAATATTTTCTCTTATATTCATAAAACATAAGATATATACATATTGATACCTCATTGTGGTGAAATAACATTTCCTTAGGCACAACATATGATAAATAAACTTGAAGAGAAAAAGACACTCACCATAAAGCTCAGTTGTAGCTGGTATTCTTACAATTCCATCTTCAGTCATCTCTACCATAGAATATTTGTACAAAAAGGTATCACTGTAACTTGTAATATATCCTTGATAATAATTTAAGAAAACTTCATGAGGTACTTTCACAAATTTGTCCCATTATATTGAAGAGAAAACAAATTCACTTCCATTTATTCTTCTTATAACCCAGCCTTCATATTCCACAAAGCTAAACTCAACATACAGATAAAACTATTGGACTAACCTTGGATAGAAGGGACTCTTTTTATTAGATAACCACTCTAAACATCCATAGTATTACATAAATTTAATCATCAATGGCCTTATTGATAGAAACCACTTTGTATTCACTTCCTTCTTGGGTGCTACTATATGCTTTGCAAGCTGCGGTTTCATTGGATCAACAGAAAATCTACTCGATTCTCCTTTTTACTTATTTGAAGGATGAAACTCATCCAGAAAATATATTGTGTCTTGCTTCACTCTAATACTGGAAAAATACTCGGAAGGTTTGGTTGAGGTCAAGGAAAGTCCAATGTTCGAGAGAGAAAGGTTTCGGGTCAGCTTCAAAGGTAAGACGTAAGGGGGTGTGCATCGAAATTAGACAAGTTTATAAGTTATATCATTTAGGGATTTATGAATTTGTAAATTGAAAAAAATTAATCACATAGAAATTAAATAAGTTACTCGTAAATAAGAATTAGAAATTGCAACTCAAAAACAATTGGTGAGATGTTTCCAATGATGGGTTGCTCCGATGGTGGGTAAGCACCAACGGTGGGTAAACACCAATAGTGGGTAAACTCCAAAGGTGGGTAAAATCTAGCAGTGGGTATACTCTAATTTTTGGTAAACACCAATGATGGGTAGACTCCAATAGTGGTTAATCTTTAATGTTAGGTCCTAGAAAATTATGTTTATCAAAAATTAATAATGCCTAATTCATGTTTTATATAGTTCATTCTATTATAATTCAATGTCTTAGTAAAAATATCAGAAATATAGTGTTCAGTTCCAATTTATTCAAGAGTTTTATCACCCTTTTTAAAATTATCTCTCAATAAGTGATGTCTTACATCAATGTGTTTTGTTATAGAGTAATATATAGGGTTCTTAGAAATATTTATATCACTTGTATTACCGCAATTTATTGGGACATGTCAAAATTAATATCCATAGTCTAGAAAAGTGTGTTTAATCCAAAAACTTTGAGCACAAAAGCTACCTACAGCTATGTATTCATATTTAGTATTAGATAGTATAACAGAATTTTGTTTCTTACTACACCAAGATACAGCAAAATTTCCCAAAATATGACATGTTCTAGAGGTGCATTTTCTATCTAACTTGAAACCACCAAAATCAACATCTGAATAACTAAGTCAAATGTTAGTCATTTAGGATAGAACAATCCTAAATTGGTTTTATACTTGAGGTATTTGAAAAATATATATATTAATTAAGTGTGACTCTTTTGGATTTTCTTAAAAATGAGTACACATACACACACTAAACATAATCTCAAGTCAGCTAGCAGTTAAGTAGATAATAATTCCAATCACCCCTATGTAACTAATTTAATCCACAAATTTTCAACTTCATCAAGATCTAATTTACAATTGGTTCTCATAGTAGTGTCACTACTTTTAGTTCTATTAAAACCAAAACATTTTAAAATGTATTTAGTATATTTACTTTGATTTAAAATAATTCCTTCTTTATTTTAAAAAAAAATTAATCCAATAAATAATTTTAGTTCACCCATTTTACTCATTTAAAATTAATTTTGCATAATTTTTGAAAAGTCAGTATGTAAATAAGTTTTAGAAGATCCAAAAAAATCATCTACATAGATTTGAAAAACTAAAACATCTTTTGAAATTCTTTTTATAAAAATAATAGGATTAGCTATACATTTTTAAAATCCTTTAGAAATAAGAAAAGAGATGGTAATATAATACCAAGCTCTACGAGATTGTTTTAAACCATATAAATCTTTTGATAACTTGGAAACATGATTTTAAAAAATGAGGGTGTTGAAATCTGCTGGGTTGTTTAAGAAAAACATCCTGAACTATATACCCATTCCAAAATTCACTTTTAACATCCATTTTATATAGTTTTAAATATAGATATTTTATATAGGCTAGTAGTGTTCTAATGGATTTTATTATGGATATAGATAAAATGGTTTCTTTATATTATATACCCTATTCTTTACTATACCCTTGTGAAACTAGTCTATCATTATTTTTCACTATTGTGCCACATTCATCAACCTTATTTATAAACACACATTTAGTGCCTATAGTTAAGGTTTCTTTGGGTTTATCAACAAGTTCATAAAATTTATTTATTTTAAATTGGTTTAGGTTCTTCTTTCATATCCATTACCCAAAATTCATCATTTATTAAATCATTGGTGTTCTTAGGTTCATGATGTGACAATAAATCTTGATGTTTAACCTGGTTTCTTAGAGAAGCTCTAGTTTGTGTACACCTATCTAATTCTCCAACTATATCATCAAAATCATGGTATTTAATAGTTCTAAAAACTCTATAAAAAAGAAGGTTTTGTCACTTTAGGGTCTTCAATAAGTTCTAGTTTAGGTTATGGAAATTACACATAACTGTATGATTTTTTTACATGTTTTCTAGCAGAATCAAAAGTTTTTCAATTTATGTTAAAAATTAATAAATCAACCCCAAGGTGTTATAAAGTATTTTTAGGTTCATGTGGATCTATATCATTAAAATTTACATTGATATAGTCTTCTGTAGTCTTGGTTCTTTTTTTAAAAACTCTATAGGATTTACTTGAAGTTGAATAACCATGGAAAATTCCTTCAACACTCTTAGAGGAAAACTTTCCAAGATTAAACTTGGTGTTAATAATAAATACATTACAACAAAAAACTCTAAATTAATTAACTTTAATCTTTATATTATTAAAATTTTCATAAGTGGTTTTATTTAAAATAATTCTAATTTAAACTCTATTAATTATATAATAGGTTGTGTTCACAACCTCTTCCTAAAAGTAGATATTAAGTCATATTCATTTAGCATTGTATGGGATATCTCTTGAAGTGTTCTATTTCTTATTTCTATAACTTCATTATACTGGGGATACTAGGAGAAGATAAGTTAAGGTTATAGCCATTTTGTGAGAAAAATGATTCAAAGTCTTGATTTTCAAACTCATGGAAATGGTCACTTCTTAAGGTCTTAATTCTAAGTCCACTTAATTTTTTTATAGATTTACAATACAAGGTAAAATGAGAGAAAGCTTCGCTCATATGAGCTAAAAATAATACCCAAGTATACCTAGAAAAGTCATATATAAGTACATATACATAGTTATTACCAATTAAACTAGAAACTCTAGATGGTATAAACAAGTCCATGTGAACCAACTCAATAGGTTGAGAAATTGGAACTTCTTTCATTAATTTAAAAGATGTTTTTTGTTGTTTTTCTTTTTGAAAGGGGATATAGACTTTGTCACTTGATAATTCAAGTTTTGATGTATCTATGAGTAACTCTTTCTAAGTAAGATTCCTAAGTGATTGGATATTATAGTGGACTGGTCTCTTATGCCAAAGCCCAGATTCTCTGTGAAATTCTCTTAAGAAAGATACATTTTGTATAATTAAATAAAAAATATTAATAGTATATACATTTTCATTTCTTAAAGCAGTAAATACTAAATATTTTTTTGAATTTAATACATTACATGAATTATTTTCAATATTTACAAGAAACCCATCATTACATAGATATGAGATTCTAAGCAGATTGTATTTAAAACCATCAACAAAAAGTACTTTAGAAATTAAAACTGAGTTAGAGATTCTGATTTGTCCAAGGACGGTAATTTTTCATTTAGCTTTGTCGCCAAAGGTGGCATGTCCACCATTAACTTTTGTAAGATTCTTGAAGATAGAGTAATATCTTATCACATGTCTGGAAAACCTGATGCTCAGGTACCATATACTTTAATAGGAGATCTTCAAGTAGGTTCCCTATAAAATAAAGTTTATACCAAGAATGTTTTTGGTGACCAAATTTTCTTGGGTCTAGATATGTTCATAAATAAGGATTTAGAAATCCATATTTTCTTGATGGGTTTCCTATAATTATATTGTAAACTATTTGAAGTAAAACCTTTATTTGGTCTACTTGAATAAAAACTAGCAATATAATTTTCATAATTTGATTTAGGAAAAAAAGAGATCTTAATAATTCTTCTCTATTTGGGTTGATAACCTAGACCAGTAATATATTTAGGAGTAATTTTTTTCCCTAATATTTGAGTGTGTTTTTATATTTTATTTCAAAATATCTCTAAGTATTTCTTTAATTTCTCATTTTATAATTTCAGTTAAGTGTTTTATTTCCACAATTGAGCATTCTTTCCATTCTTTATAGTAGGATTAGATTTGATATTAGAAGATGAATCATGTTGTTTCTTTAGAATTTTGTATTTTTCTTTAAGATCATTAAAGGTTTATTTAAGAAAATTTCAATATTAAAACATTTTCTATTTTGAAATATCAGAATTTTTTTTATCTTTAGAATGATCATAATTATGCACAGGATATATAGTAGTTACCTCAGATACGTTTGTCATGAAGCGTATATTTTCTCTATCGGTCTTCTCTTCATTAGATGAGTATGGGTCACTGGATCTATCCTCAAAGGCACTTCATGTGTATTTCATGGATTTTTGATATTGTTATCTATATCATCATACATACTTTTTTACTTTACCATTGGATAGTCAGCCTTAACATGTCCTTTTCTTTTACACTAATAATAGGTAATATCATTTGAATTTTTATCCCTTTTCCAGACCTTCTTCAAATTACCTCTATTATCATACATTCCCTTGTAGCTCATTTTCCAGAAGAATTTTTTTATAGAATTTCTTAAACCTTATGGACAGATGGTTTATTTCCTCATCACTATCGAGTGGTGATTCTTCGTCACTAGAGATTTCAGCTTGAACTTTTTCTTTTCCTTTCTATTTTGATACAGCAATCTTGAATGCTATAGATTTAATCTTAGGTTTATCATCCTATTCTCAATTAGCCTTAAGATATTCCTCATACATCATAAACTTCCCAATAAATTCCTTAACATATATTTTACTAATGTAACATGATTCTTTTATTGAAACTGATGTCCCTCTCCAACTCCCAGGATTACATATCAGCAGTCTCATGATTCAATCTTTTTATGACACTAGATTTCCCAAGGAGCTCATTTTTTTTCACTATCTCATTGAACCTAAGATACATATCATAAATCATATCATCGGGTTTCATCTTGAATGTATCATATTTAATAGTATAAGTATTCAATCTCATTTCTTTTACATTAGTAGTTCCTTCATGAGAAATACCTAATGTATCCCATATTTCATAACTAGTTTTACTATAAGATATCCTATTAAACTCTTCATAACCTAAAGATAACTAAAGAAAATTCATATCTTTTTAGTTATTATTATAAGAAATTTTAGTAGCATCATCCCATGTATTCTTAGCAGTCTTAGGAAATTCATATTTATCCTCTATAGAAGTCCATATTTCAAAACCCATGATTTCAATGTGCATTTTCATATTTTTTTCCATTGAGTATAGTTATTTACATTAAAGAAATGATGTTTTTTAGTTAAAGAACATTCTTGTATATTATCCATTTAAAGGTATAAATTTATAATTGAAAGTAATTTATTATATCTAAAACATAACAAAAATCATAGTTGAATAGATTTTTAAAAATATCTAATTCCAAATGTTAGTCAGAGTGAGTATCTCAATAGGGGGTGAAATAAGTACCCAATAAAATTTCTGTTAAAAAAATCTTAAATAAAATCCCCCAAATAATTAAAATATCCTAGTTAATCAAAATACTAGATCGATATAAATTATGATCTTTCAAAAGATTATCTATAGAGTGATTATGTCTCAGTTAAAATAATATGAAAACTATATTAACTTTTGAAAAATATTTACTTAATCAAAATTTTATATAAAAAATAATTAAGATTAACTATCAAAGTAGTGGTTTTTTTATAGTTTAAAAAAATCTAGTTTAATTATTTGAAAATAAAAACAAACAAAACACACAACGGAATAACTACAAGAGGTTTAGTCTCAAGCCTAGACCTAATCTTCTCTACTTGGTAATCACCTGTAGCCAAGTAGATTATATAAAATAATCATGATCCAAAATCTGGATCTTGTATACACAACAGCTAACTAGTTTTCCAGGCCACACATGGACCACATCCTCAATACCCATAGAGAATGAATAAACATTGGCCACACAAGGATATCTTCCACAACAAATGGATAAACAAGTGTAAATAGAATTAAGAAGATATCGTGTGTCTTTTAGTTAAATCTCATGAGTCAGTGTGTGTTTAATAGATAGGGTAAAAAACATGATGCTCAAAATATTAAGGCAACAAAAAGAAAGATAAAATGTAAATATTTATAGAATTTAGTGTTTATCACTCTAATTTTCTCTAAATATTTAGATTCCTCATATGTATCTTGGATAGTATCTCAAGTCATTTCTCAAAAAGAATGTGGTAAAACAGAGCATCGTAATATCTTTTCTTTCTATCTATAAGAAAGGTTTTAGATGTTATATAAGTTGTACTCTTTCATAGTTGGGTGTGGGTAATGATGTAGCATGTAATATCTCTAGCAAGTCACACACTTCATATAACTCTTTCAGTTCATTCAATATTACTCCATCTCACAACTGCATGCATGAGGTGGTCTAATGTTTAATATATCAGTATCATATAGAAGTATCTGTTTGAAGAACAATAATCCAGATCTTCTTCTCCTCATACTGAATGATGACATAAACTTTAATGTATACTGGAAATGGTTTATGAAAAAAAATTGAAATAATACTCATCATTAAATTAGATAATGTAACCTCAAGCTTCCATGGTATGTTTCCCTTTGAATAATGTAATAGCTTTCATTGTACGCAACTTCGAGATTCTAACACACCACGACAAATCAAACTAGAAGTTATGAATAATAATACCCACTTTTTTAAATTTTATAAATTTTATATTTCAAAATGGACTTCATTTTTGGATTCGGAATATTGAAATTATCTTAGGGTGAATTTTTGGTATTTTTCTAAAAACTTTCAATTTTTGATGAATAGTGAAAATACTAAATTTTAATTAAAAACAACTTTTTTAATCGAAATAATTTATAGTGTTAAATTATACATTTTAATGGTTTTTAAGTATCATTAGATTATATTTTTATCATTTAATATAATTTAAGTCATTGGATGTAATCTCATGATTAAACTGGACATAAACAAGTGTCGATCTTTTAATAGTTATTATTTCATAAAAACACACTTTTTGTTTTGACAACGGGAATTAATTTTAAATTAATTTATTCCACTTATATGTTTTGAATTTAGAAAAATGGATTCCATATTTGGAATCAAAAGGTCTAAATTTTGTAAATAGGTAACTTCTATTTTTAGACATTAAGAATATTTACTTCAGTAAATATTTTATTTACCGTGGTTAAAAGGGAAAATCCAGTAAATAAGTTTTAAAAATAATATTATAATAATATTAAATTACCCTAACATGTGACCTAACCCTATTTTCTGCTACATTTCTGACTATGGGCATCCTTGGGTCGATTTTGGGACCCCAGGGAGCCACTTAGAAGTGATAATGACATTTTATATTAAATAATCTAAAGTAAAGACAAAAATAACAAAAGAAAATATCTTTTAATAAAAAAAATTATATGAGGTTATATAATTGATATATTCGACTATAAATAGTAATTAGAAAGATAAAAATACTTCCTACCTCAAGATATTTTATTTATAATTTTTAGACATAAAATAAATATATTTATATATGACACAATAACGATGCAGTATTTTCCTTATTAATGAAACAATCAAATAAATGATAATATACATACTAAAATAAATATAATATGAAAGTTTTTACACCATCCAAAAAATTTATAGGTGATTATGACATGTTAGGGTTGATTAAATTTATTTATTTTTAAGTAAAAAAGTTGTTAGGACTTTAAAAAAATCAATTATTAAATAATGTCAAAATTGACATAAATGAGTTTTTAAAACAAATACAATATTATTGGTTGATATAATAGTCCTAAAAATCTAATATTCATCCAAAAGACTTATATAATGATATTTGTATCTTTAATGAACCATTGGGGGTTTTCTTGGAAGTTTATAATAAGTTTATTAACCATATAATATAAAAATACAAAAAGGCATGGTAAATGTGAAACTATTTCGCTAAGAGTTAAATCTAAAAGATAAGGTTAATATAGTGACCAAAACCTGTCTAAAACCTATTGGTTGAGATTATTTTTACCCATCCCTACCTTATCTTCGAAATAAATCAATTTGGGGCCATTATAAACCGAATATGATTTTATTATAAAATAATATTTCAATCTTTTCCAAAGGTGCCCATCACCCCTCTTATAAAAGGGCACTCCCCCTTCTCCCAAATTCACACCTTCAAAGCCATTTTTCTCGGCCAAATACTACCCAAATATACTCTTAACTGTCCTCCCCTCATCCTATAGGATTTCTTGAGTCATAAATCTAACCTAAGGATCCATTTTTATCAAATCAAAAGAAAGAACCCGAAGAAGAGGTAAATATTTCATCACCTCTTTCAAGTTCTTTTCTTCTTCCACTTATTCTTTCATTGTTGTTTCCATTATAAAATAATAACTATAGTATCTTCTATATACTATGATGTTATTATAAATATGGTACAACCATATTCATTATTCTATCCATCCTTTGAATGACATGTCACCATATATGCATACGTACGGCTTACCGTCTCCACGTCGTGGTGTAGTTGTTATTCAATACATTATTATTTGGATGGGTATAATAATGATGTCTAATTGATGTAAATAATAAATATAACTTAATAATTATTCTGTATATATGATATACCATCCAATTATATATGATTTTAATATCAAAAGAATGATATTATCGCTCGTGCGTATGTACGGATTACCGTATCCACGAACGCGATGAGATTCATTCCCCATCATAACCATTCAAGACTAATTTTCATTTGATGATTAAAAATAATGTTTAAATACGTTATATCATTATGGATATAAATATAAAACATCCCATCCATAACAAACATGACTCACATAATAAAGAATATAAATGAAAATGAATTAGTTAACACCCGAAATGGCGATAATACTAAAATATCATTAACAAAGCATTATTAAAAGATCATATATGATATCATAATTATATATATGGTTCTTGTATAATTTAATAACAATGATTTAATTGTTACACAAGAGTTTAATGTACCCTATACCAAGTAAAATTACAAGGTAAGGGTTAATTTCACAATCTCTTTATTATCTGAGGTTGTTTTTACGTAAGTATCTAATGGGACCTCTTTATCATCCACATCAATGTTTTCTTAAAAATGTATTTCAAAACATTTTTACTATTTACTAGACTATTGGATAAGTAATTTATATCCTCATTTGACTTTTTATAATATTTTTATAAAGTAATCTTTCCGTTGCTTTCCAAACAAGGTACTTTATGACCTTTTCGACAAAATTAAGGTAAGAATGTTTTTTTTAAATTATACGGTGGTGAGGATATTTTCCACCATTATAACATCATCTAATATTCCCTTACAAGGTTATAATAATATTTTCAAAATAAATGCCTTCTTTATAATTATGTTACTCTTAAATGATTTTAAAATAGAAAGTGATATTTCTCTCAAATAGTTTTGATTTTATCTATGTCAACATCCTTTGATAAATTTTACACTTGTTTGAAGTTGATTTATTATGATACAAATCTCCCATATTGTATTTAAGGTTTTGTGATATGTTTGAATGTGGATGAGTTATTGTTATGACATTAATTGTTTATGGTTAACTTATTGGCATTTCGTATGCTAGTTTTAATACGACTGTTTATGTTATATTTTGACCTTTTCTTAAGATAAATGTATTGGACTAGTATGTTCTGTGTTGGGGATCGATAAAAGTAATCCCTCTGAGTTGGGGTCTGGTTATAGCAGACTCTTCGGGTTGGAGTCTAGTTATAGAGGCTCTTCGGGTTGGAGTCTTCTTACAGAGGCTCTCCGGGATGGAGTCCGGTTACAAAGGCTCTCTGGGTTGGGGTCCGGTTACAGTTATCCCCTAGGTCATGGAACGAGGCCTTGACACAGAAATTAAAGCCTGGTATTATACATTCCCTTATTATGAAATTAGTTATTACATGTGACTATTTGACTAGTAGAATATCCATGTGCATGTTTATATGGTAATGTTTAATTTATGATTTCCATATTATGTTCAAGTTTGTGTTTAAAAGGATATTGTTTTTATTACACATCTTGCCTTAAATTTTATAGCTTCCATTATATTATTTACCCTTACTGAACATCTGAGATCACCCCTTTCTTATGTTTTATTTTCCTAGGATCCCAGGAAGTGTTTTATGTTTGAGATGTAGGGTTAAGCTAAGGGAACAATGGAATTCTCAAAAGATTTTTTTTATGTTATATGTTGGAAAGTGTAATGTAACGTTCATGTATGTAATCTATTTTCCAAGACTGCTAAACTGATCAGTCTTTTGGGAATTGATTCCTTGTAATCATGCTAATGTATTAAAATAATGCACTAACTCTGGGAATCTAGGGTCGGGGCATTACAGTTGGTATCAGAGGATGTATCGAAATAACCTTGGAAACTAGATTTAGATAAACTCTAATTAGAGAAAATTACCCTAAGATATACTTTAAGGATTACTATAGAAGAACTTACTAGAAATTTGTTAATGTAGAGATTTTGTGTATTTTCCAATCAATACATCCATTTATGGATACGAGCGGGTAGAGGTGGCTCTATAACAGATGTACCTAGGAGTGAAAACTCTGATAAGGAGTTTTAGGCTTGACTCGGGGTATCCTAGTACATGACAATGGGCCTTTCTGCAGTCTTGGTTATGAAACTCCCGAGGGATATACTTAGGATAATTTACATTTTCATTACAAACCGATTTGAAGTATTTTAATATAAGATGAGAATAAATGACCTTGGTTAATCCTAAGGTGTTTCAAATTGAAAATATGGTGTAATGATATTCTCTAAATGATTTTATGACTATTTTTACTCACACAATGCTTTCTAGTTTTATTCAATGGATGGATTCCAGGGAAGTCATAGTAACTTTGAGCATGATGTACAAGGTGGGAACGGTGGTGGAAATGAGCAACAAAATGGAATGTTGGTAGGTGTAAAAGATATCGTGTTTATGCCAAATCGGTTTTCCAAAAATATGATCAACAAAATATATATTAACTAACCTTTAGACTCAACAAAGAAGAGAAAGGCGATGAATGATAAGAGCTCCAGTAGTAGAGACCATGGATAAAAGAATCCTCAATTTCCATCATGCAGGAAATGTGGAGGGAGACACCTAGGAAAGTGTCTCAATGGAACAAAGAAATGCTTTATGTGTGGGAAACAATGACATAAAGTAAATAATTGCTGAGGAAAAATTAAGAGTACTATGGTAGAAAATAAAAATGGTTTCAAGAATCTATTTACAGTCATTTTCCATAAATGCAGGGGACCTGTCCATTACCCGAGTGAATGCCCTATTCTATAAGATATTTTCTTGGTCAAAGAAGAATCTATGTGGAAATAAATGGTTGGAAAAATGTTTAAAAGTATTAGTGATCTTTGTTGATGGGATTACTTTGGAATTATTTTCTCTTGTATTTGTAACCCTACAGTTTGTCATGTGAAAATGATATTTGAGGAAGAATTATATTTTCTCTTGTGGATATAGTTAAAAATAACCATTTGGTTTTCTATGATCATTGAGTTTGAGGCAATTAAAAGTTATTATATTTTGGAATGAAAATGAAAGGTATGATATAACATTTGTGGTTAAATTATGTTATGGTTATTTTGAGTAATTTATCTCATTTTGGTAATGTCATAAAATATAGTTTTTGAAAAAGGACAACATGCAGACCGTGTGACAACTCGTCGCGTCAGACAAAGTTTTGGGAATTGAACCCACAACCAGAGTGCAATTGGGATTTATCGCCTACCACTAGACTACGTGAAGTCCCTGGTTAGTGTGACTAATTATTTTTAGCTAAATGATTTTATTGATCAATAATAAGTTTATTTAGGATCTTATGACTTATCAAATGAATACCCTTAGTATAGGAAAATGATTTGGTGATTAAGTGATAAATGTTATTTTGGAAGATGTTCGCTCTGTTGGGAACACTATATGCCTAAGGAAAATAGAATACTATGGGATTTCATTTGAGGAGTAATGGTGGATTTTTATCTGTGTTTTTATTGTTGATTTATAGTGATTTGGATTATTTATGGAAATGATTAACCTATAATAGAGAATATGTGATTAGGTTAATTAATTTTAAGTATGTGACTTTAAGAGTAGTCGATGTCATTTAGAGATACAATTTAACGTGGAATACTACATAACCAAATTCTTCTAAGTTTTGGGTTTAAATATTAGTTTGTATTATATTGAAGGATTTTAAGGATAATTGTTTATTGAATGGTATTTATGTAACTTTGGGGTATTGTTGGTTTAATTTTAAAAATTAAGATTAGTGTTTCTTTCTCTAAAGGATTATCCTTTTGGGGGATCATCTAATCTTGTACTAACCATTTTGTTTTTGATTAATCTCTAAAGATAGGGTAAATATATAGTTTATCCTTTGTGGATCTTGTGATTCTCTAGAATTTGATTCTAGCTCTTCCGGTGTGACCAAGTCATCTTGAATACTCATCGTTTGAAAAAAAAATGAGTTAGTGGTAGAAATATATTAAATAATGAAACTATACTTAAAAAGTAAGTATATATTTTTAGGTTATTAGTTAATCTCATAAATAAATTAATTATCTTTATGAAATGTAACATAAAACAAAAAAAACTTTGTCCGTTTACTTTTATTACTGGGAAACTAATGATTGTTTGTCCCATCACAAGTTTTTGGTTTTCTTGTTGTTAACTTTCTCCTGATCATGTTTTCTATCCCTCTCCATTAGAACTTGACAATTAGTATATCTTCCATATTCATGTTTTCCTATATGGAATCCTAGTATGGGTTATCTTAGGTAACCTTTGTACTTCTCTTTCTTTCTTTTAAAGTGATAGTTTTATTAACTCTTTTTCCGATGTGGGACTTTCAATTATGTTCCCAAGACCAATTTTAAAAATTTTGAGGATACAATTTCCAAAATGGGGGAATAATGTAACACCCTAATCTTCTATGGTACGTTTCCCTTTGAATAATGTAATAGCTTGCATTGTACGCAACTTCTTGATTCTAACACACTGTGACAAATCAAACTACCCGTTATGAATAGTAATACCCACTTTTTGAAATTTTATAAATTTTATCTTTCAAAATGGACTTCATTTTTGGATTTGGAATATCAAAATTAGCTTAGGGTGAATTTTTGGTATTTTTCTGAAAACTTTCAATTTTTGATGAATAGTGAAAATACTAAATTTTAATTAAAAACAACTTTTTTAATCGAAATAATTTATAGTGTTAAATTATAAATTTGAATTGTTTTTAAGTATCATTAGATTGTATTTTTATCATTTAATATAATTTAAGTCATTGGATGTAATCACACGATTAAACTGGATATAAACAAGTGTCGATCTTTTGATAGTTATTATTTCATAAAAACACGCTTTTTGTTTTGACAATGGGAATTAATTTTAAATTAATTTCTACCAATTCTGTGTGTTCAATTTGAAAAAATGGATTCCATATTTGTAATCAAGAGTTCCAAATTGTGTAAATAGGTAACTTTTATTTTTATTCATTAGGAATATTTACTTCAGTAAATATTTTATTTATCGTGGTTAAAGGGGTAAATCCAGTAAATAAGGTTACAAAATAATATTATAATAATATTAAATTACCCTAACACATGTATTAACCCTATTTTCTTATACATTTCCAACCATGTTCATCCTTGGGTTGATTTTTGGACCCCATGGAGCCACTTGGGAGTGATAATGACATTTTATATTAAATAATCTAAAGTAAAGACAAAAATAACAAAAGAAAATATCTTTTAATAAAAAAAATTATATGAGGTTATATAATTGATATATTAGACTATAAATATTCATTAGAAATATAAAAATATTTACTACCTCAGGATAGTTTATTTATAATTTTTAGACATAAAATATATATATTTATATATGACACAATAATGATGCAATATTTTCCTTATTAATGAAACAATCAAATAAATGATATTATAAATACTAAAATAAATATAATTTGAAATTTTTGATGCCATCCAAAACTTTTATAGGTTACTATGACATGTTATGGTCGATTAAATGTATTTAGTTCTAAGTAATAAAGTTTTTATGACTTTAAAAAAAATCAATTATAAAATAATGTCAAAATTGACATAAATGAGTTTTTAAAACAAATACAATTTTATTGGTTGATATAATAATCCTAAAAATATAAGGTTCATCCAAAATACTTATATAATTATATTTTTATCATTAATTAACCACTGGGGGTTCTCTTAGAAGTTTATAGTAATTTTATTAACCATATAATATAAAAATACAAAGAGGCGTGGTAAATGTCAAACTATTTAACTAAGAGTTAAATCTAAAAGATAAGGTTAATATAGTGACCCAAACCTGTCTGAAACCTATTGGTTGAGAGTATTTATACCCATACCAACTTTATCATATAAATAAATCAATTTTGAGCCATTATAAACCGAATATGATTTTATTATAAAATAATATTTCAATATTTTCCTAAGGTGACCCTCACCCCTCTTATAAAAGGGTACTCCCCCTTCTCTCAAATTCACACCTTTAAAGCAATTTGGATTGACCAACACCTGCCCAAATATCCTCTAAAATTTCATCCATTTATTCTAGAGGCCTTCCTTTAGTCATAAATCCAACCTAAGGATCCATTTTGATCAAATCAAAAGAAAGAACCCAAAGAAGAGATAAATATTTCATCACCTCCTTCAAGTTCTTTTCTGCTTCCACTTCTTCTTTCCTTGTTGTTTCCATTCTAAAATAATAAATCCAGTATATTATATATACTGTGATATTATTATAAATATGGTACAACCATATTCATTATTTTAACCATCCTTTTAATGACATTTCACCATACGTGCGTGCGTACGGCTTACCGTCTCCACGTCGTGGTGTAGTTGTTATTCAATACATTATTATTTTGATGGGTATAATAATGATGTATAATTGATGTAAATAATAAATATAACTTTATAATTATTCTTTATATATGATATAATATCCAATTATATACGATTTTAATATCAAAAGAATGATATTGTCGCTCGTGCGTACGTACGGATTACCGTCTCCATGAACGCGATGAGATTAATTCCCCATCATATCCATTCAAGACTAATTTTCATTTGATGATTAAAAATATTGTTTAAATACTTGATATAATTCTGGATATGAATAAGAAACATTCCATTCATAACAAACATGACTCACATAACAAAGAATATATAGGAAAATGAATCAGTTAACACCCGAAATGACGATAATACTAAAATATCATTAACAAGGTATTATTAGAAGATCATATATGATATCATAATTATGTATATGGTTATTTTATAATTTAATAACAATGATTTAACTATTATACAGGATGTTAATTTACCCTCTACCAAGGAAAATTACAAGGTAAGGGTTAATTTCACAATCTCTTTATTATCCGAGGTTGTTTTTACATAAGTATATACTGGGACCTCTTTATCATCCACATCCGTGTTTTCTTAAAAATGTATTTCAAAACATTTTTAATATTTACTAGACTATGGGATAATGCAATTTATACCCTTGTTTTACTTTTTATAAGATTTTTATAAAGGAATCTTTCCGTCACTTTCCAAATAAGGTACTTTATGACCTTTTAAACAAAATTAAGGTAAGAATGTTTTGTTTAACTTATATGGCGGGTGCGGCTATTTTCCACCATTATAAAATCATCGAATCTTCCCTTACAAGATTATAATAATATTTTCAAAATAAATGTTTTCTTTATAATTATGTGACTCTTAAATGATTTCAAAATAGAAAGCGATATTTCTCTCAAATAGTTTTGATTTTATCTATGTTAACATCCTTTGATAAATTTTACACTTGTTTGAAGTTGATTTATTCTGATACAAGTCTCCCATATTGTATTTAAGGTTTTGTGATATGTTTGACTATGGATGAGTTATTTTTATTACATTCATGGTTTATGGTTAACGTATTGACATTTCGTATGCTAGTTTTAATACGAATGTTTATGTTATATTTCAACATTTTCTTAAGATGAATGTATTGGAGCAGTATGTTCTGGGTTGGGGACCGGTAAAATTTGGCCCTCCAGGTTGGGGTCCGGTTACAGAAAACTCTCTAGGTTGGAGTCTGGTTACAAAGGCTATCCGGGTTGGAGTCCGGTTATAGAGGCTCTCCGGGTTGGAGTTCGGTTACAGAGGCTCTCTGGGTTGGGGTCCGATTATAGTTATCCCCTTGGTCATGGCACGAGGCCTTGACACAGAAATTAAATTCAGGTACTATACATTCCCTCATTATGAAATTAGTTATTACATGTGATTATTAGATTATTATAATATCCATGTGCATGTTTATATGGTAATTTTTTATTTATTTTTTCCATATTATGTTCAAGTTTATGTTTAAAAGGCTATTGTTTTTATTACACATATTGCCTTAAAGTTTATAGCTTCTGCTAAATTATTTACCCTTACTGAGCATCTGAGCTCACCCCTTTCTTATGTTTTATTTTCCCAGGATCCCAAGAAGTGTTTTATGTTTGAGATGTAGGGTTAATCTAAGGGAAAAATGGCATTCTCAAATGATTTTTTTTTTTGTATGTTGGAATGTTTAATGTAACGTTCATGTATGTAATCTATTTTCTAAGACTGCTAAACAGATCGGTATTTCAGGACTTGATTCCTTTTATTCATGCCAATGTCATAAAATAATTCACCGACTTTGTGAATCTAGGGTCGGGGCATTACATATAATATAGGTATTATAAAATTTTAATTCAAAATAAGTAGAAATAGTGATTTTGACTCTTCTATTAGTGAGATGGCTTTTTGATGACTAAAGCTAGTAGTGAGTTAGTCCAATAGTGATTCATTCTCATTGGTGAATCATCTCACTAGTGAATCATATTAATGGTGACTCATATCAGCAGTAAGTTATCTCTGGTGGTAGGACATTTCAAGACTTTTCCAAATTTCTTGGTGGTAGGTAAAGTCTGATGGTAGGTCATCTTTAATGATGACTTGATTTTGGCATTGATTCATCCTCAATGGTGACTGATTTCTAGTGGTAGGTATTTTATATACTTAGACAAATTTAAATTCTAATGGTAATTCTTTCCTTATGTTGACTCATTCTCAATGGTGAGTCATGTATAGTGGTAGGTAATTTCAACCCTTTTCCAAATTTCCATCATGATGGTGAATCAACCCTATCGGTGGGTCATTCCTAGTGGTGAATCATCCTCAACGGTGATTCATTTCTGATGGTGAGTAAAGTATGTACTTAGCCAAAATTTCACCAAAATTTCTTTATAGTATAAAGTGATATCATAAAACATAAAACTCATTAATAACATAATAAACATGATTTACTGATCATTAAAACAAGGGTGCCAATAATTATTAAGAAAAATAGTTGATATATTATGATAATGAAATATTTTATCATGTTGGGAATATGTTAAATATTTTATTCATTCTAGATATAGATAATCTTGTCTATTATATTTAGAATAAGAAGGTTAATGTTTATTTAAATCCCACCTACCTTTGGCAATGTCACCTTAGATATATAAATGAGAAATGCATCCAAAGACTCCATAGAGATGGATTGTTGGACTCATTCGATTATGAATCATTTAATTCATGAGAATATTAGGAAAGATAACCAAATAAAATTTTAGTTTAAAAAGTGTAAGGGCTAGTGGAATATTAGATTTTATACATAGTGATGTATGTGGACCAATGAGTACAAAAGAAAGTGGTAGTTATTGATACTTCATTACCTTTACTAATTACTTTATTTGGTATGGTTATTAGTTTCTAATAATACACAATTATGAAACTTTTGAAAAGTTTAAATAGATTTATAATTAAGTAGATAATCAACTAGAGAAAATTATTAAGATTATTCGATCATATCGGGGTGGTGAATACTTGAGCCAATAATTCATTGATTGTCTGAGATATTTTGGAATTTTTCAACAAGTCACTCCCCCTAAAATACCATAATGTAATAGTGTTTATAAGAGGATAAATCATACCCTTTTAGGCATGGTTTAATTGATTATGATTAAATGTCACTTTCCTATTTAATTCTGGACTTAGGCTCTAAAGATCATTACATTCCTACTAAACTATGTTTTTTCTGATGTTTTCATAAATAAAACATATGAGATATGGAATGAGAACCTTCATATATTTCTTTTATGAATATTTAGAGTTGTGAAGAATACGTACAAACCTCTAATTTAGATAAAATCAATACTAAATCAAAGAAATGCTTATTTTTTAGTTGTCTCATAGATATTGTAGAATGTTACATTTTATAATCTTACTGAACATAAATTTTTTGTGCCCTAAAATGGTGTTTTCCTTAAGAAGGATCGCATAATTCAAGGATTTAATGGGATAAAAGTTAAAATTTTATAAGTTCATGACTAATAAAAAGTATTTTTTCTTAAATGTAAGTTGATCTGGTTCCATAAAGAGTTGTAGAAGAAGAACTGGCTCATCTTATACAAGAACCAAAAAGACCTAGTGGGATTCATCAAGAACCGAATATATATAGATTTATTAATGAAAATAATGACAAAATAATGTTTATAAGTGATGAACCTACTACCTACTAAGTGGAAATTGAGTGTTCGTATTTTGAGAAATTGTTAAAATCCTTGAAATATAAAATGGACTCTATGTACACAAACCAAGTTTAGAACATGGTGGATACACTAGAAGGGGTGATACTTATAGGGAACATGTGGGTTTTCTATATGAAAAATAGCATTGATGGTAAATTTTCTACCCAAAAATCATTCTTGGTTGAAAATGGTTAAAAAAATCATGATATTGACTATGAAGATTCCTTTTTACTTATTGAAATGATAAATTCCATTAAGATATTACTTACCATAATATCTTATTTTAATTATGAGATATATCAAATGGATTTTAAAACTTATTTCCTCAATGAAATTGTATTCAAAGATGTGAATATGATATAACTCAAAGATTTTGAAGTGAAAAATGAGTCTTCTATGGTATTCAAGTTATAATAGTCCATTTATGGATTGAATCAAGCCTCTCAAAGTTGTAATGTCTGGTTTGATGATGTAATCAAAGATCTTGGTTTCATTAATAATTTAAATGATTCTATTTTATATAAGTTGATTAGTATAAGTGTTGTGGTATTTTTTATATTTCATGTGGATGAAATAATTATTATCAAAAATGATATCTTGGATTTATACTCTATAAATATATGGTTGATAAAATTATTATCTATGAATGAAATCGGTGAAGAAGTCTATATAATGGGTGTGAATTTATTTAGATATAGATTTAGGAGGCTACTTGTACTGAGTCAGAACACATACATTGGTATATTTCTTAATAATTTTATCATGGAGAACTCTAAAAATGGGCTTATACTAGTGTTTCATGGCATGAATCTTAGGAATATTCAATATCCTTCTAACAAGTTAGAAAGTGTGTATAAAATTCCCAATGAATCCACCATAGTTTCTATCATGTATTCCATGTTGTGATCTAGGCCTAATGAAACTTATGATATTTTCATGACTATTATATTCTAATCCCATCCTAGAGAGAGTCACCATATTTCTATTAAGAACATCCTTAAGTACTTCAGAAAATATAAGGATGTGTTCAAGATTTTTGTAGGAGTATAAAATCTCTTTATTAAGGGTTAAATTGATGCTAGTTTCCAATATGATAAATATAACATGAGATATCATTCTAGTTTCATGTATTTTCTGAATAATAGAGATATTAGTTGGAATATTTCCAAATAGGCCACCATATTAGACTCAACAATAGAGGCAGAGTACATCACCATATCAGATTCTACAAATGAATCTATTTGTATCAATATATTCATTCATAAACTTAGGGTAGTTCCTAGAATCGAGGGAGAAATCGATTTTTATGATGACAACAATGGATACATTTATAAAGACTAAAAATGCCAGTCTCACCAAAATACCAAACACATTCATCAAAAAATATCATCTCATATAAGAGATCATTGAGAGGGGTGATGTTAGGATATTTTGGGTGGATATAAAAGACAATATATCATATTCGTTGATAAAACCATTACCATAGAAGAATCACAAGGTTCATATTGAATATTTTGGTATATAATACATAAGATATTGAATGTAATGAATGTAAATGTATCATGATTTTATAGTAAATTAAATCTTCATTCATAATTCATTCATACATTCTTTAATTTATTTTACATGAACAATTGAATAATAATATCCCCTAAAATTGTGACTTTTCATTATCCTTAATCAATGGCCATAATCAATTATTATGGGTAATGATGATATGTTATGATTATATTAAGTAGAATATTATACTATATGCAAAGAGTTGTATATAAGATATGAATAATAGACTCATGAAGTAAAAGTCAAGACTTATTACTTGGAACGACACACTAAAGTATATCTCATGTAATTTTATACAATCATCAATATATATAGGGGTGTATGATTATTATGAATTCCCATTACCTAT
Source organism: Viscum album (assembly GCA_963277665.1). NCBI lineage: Eukaryota > Viridiplantae > Streptophyta > Magnoliopsida > Santalales > Viscaceae > Viscum > Viscum album. The sequence continues at coordinate 1,443,667,159 of OY728145.1, read as the reverse complement.
GGTTATTAATATACCTATCATGATAACCTTTATATTTTGATACACTTATTAATAAATCATTGAGGCTTAGTTATTCATGGGTGGTAGGGTGTATTGCTAATCATGTTGTCAATTAGATATCAAGCGAGAAGATATTTGTCCACTCATATTATGAGATAATACATTTGGTCACTTGATTGAATTATAATAATTAAATTCATGTCCATGATTAGTTGAGTCACATATGATTTGTTAAGCTACTTGGATGAGGGATATGTGATATGCTCATATACTAGATGAATGACATGTGATGTATTCATCGACTTGGACTGTATATTTTGGAGAACCATGAATGAATGATATGACTTATGATAAATTGATGTGTTCCATGTCTAGTGGTCACTCTATGTCATGGAAAAAAAATTATATTGGTATACATATAATGTATATGATATATCTTATGGTGACCAATTTCATATGGAGATATGAGTATGTTTGATTAATATCACACCAGACCCCTTTATAACTTGAGTAACACTAATTATTTACTAAATAATGGTCTTTGATTACATCTATGAAATAAAGATTTCATATTTATTTTCAACGATTTAAAGGCCTATAGAGTCACACATATAGGAATTTGTATAGGATTAAATTTTATATAAATTGTTTATTCCAAAATGAGTATAATTTTGATAAATCATTTCCAAAATATTTTTGGATGGATTTACAAAAATCTATGAATTTTTTGTATAAAGTCCTTATGGGTTTCTGCTCAAGTTTAATACTGTTAGAGATCCAAAAAAAATAAGGGATAACTTATTTTATGATATCCCAGAATCATATCAGGGGATATTGGAGTATAGATTACATTATCATAGCTTATGATTGATAACCATCATAGCATATGTTGGACATGAAATATGTGATATCACATGCATATATCACTACCAATTATTCTAATCAGTTCCTTCGGTTAAGAATAAATGATATTGATTTATGAAATTTATAAACATTCATAATCATTTTAAGTGTTCAAATGGTTTGGGATATTCATCAATAGGAAGTAAAGTGTGATGACTACCATGAGATGTTAGTTATCACTCCAATGCTTTAAATCACTTCATTTAATGAAGAGTGTCTATAAATGGTATAGTATCCCTCCCATTTATGGAAATTTTATTAATGCGGGCCAAGGAAGAAACTCTATTCAAGTTTTTAGTTCTCTCTTTTTCTATACAAGGAAGCTGCAAGCACACCATGAGAGCTTATAGGGTCCTCTCATTAAGAATTAGGATCTAATGCTAGTTCATTATCCTTGAAGGTGATAGTTATTTAGATATCACTACGGTGATTCCTATCAAGTTTACTTTTTCTAAGAGTAAAGGATTGAGATTTTAGGTACTAAGGTGTGCCTATATTTATGTTCTTTATTTTAGCATGTTGATTCAGTTTAAGAAATATCAAGCATATTATGAGTTCCTTTCATTGCCTAGTTCATTAAATAAACACCCTAAATCCCATCAAAGAGAAGAAATGAAAAAATTTAGTTGAAGAGAACTAGTTTATATTCTTTTTGTAGATTTCCACTTCATCCCATCACTTCCCTCAATTGTGAAGACTCCACAGTCACTCCTAACCAATGGGGTAATCCAAAACCTCATATCCATCGCCCTTTTATTGAGTTAAAGATTAAGTTACAATGAACTATAATTATATCATATAAACCCTATTTTTTGGGTGAGGAATAAAGTCATTGGGTAATCACCAAAAAATCTCTCAAGACTTCGGGGCTCACTACAAGGGAAATTCTCAACCTAGGAAAAATTAAATTTGAAATTAGTGAAATATTATAGCTCTATTTCCTCCTTACATTCCTACAACCACATGAAATTTTACTCTTCAATCCACTTCATTCAACCATATATTATATGAGGTGGAAAGAAGAAATGGAAATAAAAATAATTCAAGAAGAAGTATAGGGAAAATAATCAATGAAGTATGAAAACTAACTAAACTTCATTCAATCAAACATTGTAAATCGATATATAGAGAAAAAAAGATAATTTTCATTTAAAACCAGGGCTCGGGTTCAAATGGGAACATTTCTAAATTGGAATGGACCATACCATTTTGTAACAACCCATGCCAAATACCATAAAACCCTCTTTTTAGTGCCTTAATCATGAGAACATGAAAATTAAGGATTATAATGAATTGACATGTTACTAAACACTCTAGATAATTTTAATATATTATATATAATTAAGTATTCTATATACCTCAATGTTCCAAATTATCTCAGGCATATGAATCACCTTCTATATAACCTTACATTCAAAATTATACCATGACCAATAAAAAATATGGAGAGATCTTATAGAGAGGAATGTGTCATGTCATTCTTCTACACATAGACCAATATAAACCCACCATATAAAATTATAATTAAATGAGATAATATACTCCATTTTAAACTCCAATAATTCCTGTTTGATTCTAATCATATCCTAATGTAACAAACAATAATTCTATCAATATAATTTTCCTTTTGACATTATATAAATGTTTCATATGTAGTAAAGTACATAGACCACATGATAAAACCAACAATATTTTAATATATTAATTTTAAAATTATATATATATAATAAATACAGAAATAATAATTGAAATTATTATGATGGGAAAAAATAGACAATAAGATAACAATAATAAGAAAAATTAGATCTACTTGATCCCCCCAAAATAATCGTACTCAAGAACAACACTGTATAAATGATACAAAATATTAGTAATGCAATATGAATTTAGAAAATAAAAATATATATAGAATTGGGGGGAAATAGGAGTGAATTAATAATTAATTAAATATTAGGTATTTATTAAAAGTATTAAACACGTATGATTGTTATAAATATGACCATTAGAATAGTAATATGATTATTGAAATAGAAATCTGACCATTTGGAATAGTAAAATAACCGTTAGAATAGTAAACTCACCTATAGAAATGTAAAATAATATTTAGATATCTTATAAAATTAAAATATGATATATTTATATCATGATATAAGTAAATAAATGTATTAAAATTTATAAAATAAGTGTTTGTATTTTTGTAAAACATATGTTTTGTATTTGAATTTTTATAAAAAATATAATGGTTTAAAAGAAAAATTGATTTCGTAAAATAGTTTTATAAATTATTATTATGTTTTATTTAAATGATAATATAATTTTATGATACCATAAGTAATTTTTCAAAGGGTTGGAAAATTGACTATCATATTAACGTTGATATTTTTCATGTAAATGAGGATTTTATTTAAAAATTAAATTTCATGTATTTTGAAAATTATTTTTATAATATGTATATTATTTTTTGAATCTACACATTTAAAAATGGTTAGGCTTATTTTTTGGTATTTTTCTAAAAAGTAGAATTTTTTTGAATAGTGAAATACGAAAAAAAAAATGGTATTTAACATTATAAGATAAATAAATGATTTTTTTGAGTCATAGATGATGTAAGAAACCAATAGTTTGACCTAAAATGCACTATTTACTATATATATTCTCAAGAATCAATAATATTAGTAGTATTGAGCCAAAAATAATATACTAATGAATATAATATTCAAAAACACCCCTCTCCTCCCCTTATAAATACAACCCCTCACAACCCCTTCACCTCAAAACTTACAAACCATGTAGCTTGCATATTTCAGCCAAATTATCTTCCCAATTCTACCACACATCCTATTTCTTCTAGTCTCATCAAAATACAATTCCAAGGATCCTTAATAGGTATTCTAAGAGGACACAACCAAATAAAGATGTAAGATTTTGACTAAAATATTTCAATTTTATTCTTCTTATAACACACCTAAATGACCCCTATCCACCTAAAAATAGAAACATAAGTATATTAAATATATTTATATTTTATTATTATGTTGTAATATCCATCTTATACCCTCCCTTTTTTCATTCCATAAACAAAAATGTTATTTACAATATGGTTGGTTCAATGCCTCCATGAACAACATGTTTTTTCCCATTACCACATACATGGTAGGTTTAAATTCAGTTATAGTTGTTTAAAATGATATAAATATGTATATTATATATTTTTTAACATTATTAAATAAATATATAACTATAATATCAAATAAAATGAAACTGGTTCATGATGGTTAGTAAAACTGCCTCAATGAAATAAACGAATAAATTTAATGTTTTACTAAAAATAATATCCCTATAGTAGAACACATGTGAATATTTAGGACCATTTCATATTCTATAAGTAAATTAATATCATTTCATTTCACTTATATAGTTTTAGTCCCATTCAATATGAACTTCAATAATTACACACAAGTGATCCGACCATGGAACCATGAAACGAACACTCTCAGAAAAGAGAAATTAAACTTTATATCTCATCGAGGTGGTTATAAATGAAAGTACTGAAATTATAATAAATAAAATATATATGTAAAAAGTTTTTAATTAATTATCCATTTATTTTAATTTAATTATTTAGGACATTAAGTGCACGTGCATAATGATTCTAGAATATATAGTAAGGGATCTCTCAAAACCTCCCTTTTTCTTTGGGTTATGATCGTTCTCCATCTATATCACTTTATATCTCCCTTTAATGTCATGTAATACCACTAAATCCTATATTTATTTATCTTACATATATACATAGGTTATTCACTCATTCTTTGATAGGGTGATACATGTCTTAACTTCATTTATCAAATGCCTTTTTGAAATCAAACTGGGTTATGGAGAAATTTTCTATCCATTAATCCTTTTATGAATGCTCATTTAAAGTATTTATTCCAAAATTAACACCATATTTTGATAAATATATTAATTTACTTAGATATAAACGTTTATAATATTTAATTCCTTCTTCTATTTGAAATATTCATAAAATCTACTTTGATTATTATATGAGGCAAGATTATGAAACCCATTTCTTTCCATGCATAATTCTTATGTTTATTCCTTATGATTCCTTTATTTTTATCACACACATAAGTATATTGATAGTAATATACATTAAAATTATATTTATCCTTCCTACCCTAATTATTTGGTAATATTTCATGATTATTCATTGAGTTTTAAAGAGGGATTTTAGTGATTCATGGTATATTATGGTGAGAAACCGTGAAACTAAGTGTGGGGGTGAGTGCCTCTTTTTAATTTGTGAAGAAGGGTTCCAAAATCAATTTTCATTATATTCCTAAGTGGCCCCTCCTTTTTCCCAAAAAAAGTTTAAAATTTCAAAAGAGGGCCTAATTAATTCATTACACATATTGATGGTTTATAAACCCATTTTGGCAAGAGAATATCATAGTGATGGTGACATTTTTAGATATTTTGATAGGGATCCATTTTCATTGAGTTTTGTTATTGAATATCATGATTTTTTATTTAAGAATTCAACCTCCTTTTTCAATCCACTCGTATTATTTTTCACGTCATTACCTACCTTCCCTTGGCCTCAGAAACATTTAAACCTTATTGAAAGACCTTATGATTTTTGTGATTTAATTTCTAAGTAGATAATGAGAATACTTGCAAGTATATGTATAGAGTTCATATACTTTATATTGAGCATAACTTTGATGAAATGATCTTGAGTGATGAGTGTTATATTTTCTAGTGAGATAATCATCAATTGTCATGTATATTTAAGAAAATTTGAAAAATTTAAGTAAAAGAGGATGAAGTTATTTAATTTAATTATATATGAGGATTTATTAGAATATATATGGAATTGAAAAATGTTTTGTGCCTTTTAAAATCCTCTTCTTTGATAATAGTATTTATAAATATAATTAGTTTATTGCAAGGTAGTTCATGGTTTATATGGTTTTAATAGATGTCATTTTTAGGATGGTTATTTAGGTAAAAGGGGATGAAAAGAGAAATAAATTCCTCAGTCATTTTAATGCAATTCAAAATCTTATGTTTTGAAGAGAAAAAATCACATGTTTTAGTAGTCAAGAATATCCCAGGAATCGCTCAAGAAAGAGGGTAAGAGAAAGAATATGATAAAAGGACAGAATACCTCTCAGGAATGAGTAAAATAATGGGTCAATTGGGTCATGACGTGAATAAAAATAATTAGTCTAACAAATATAAATGACCAAGAATTTAAATAAAAAATTAAACTATATTAGAAATCATTTTAAAATAATTTAAAACTAAAATAATCATGTAACTTTTAAAATTCCCATTTATGACTTTACTATTTATAATTATAATTAATGAAAAATCTTACACATTTTAAAATATTTCATCTATTTAATGATGTCTCCTAGATTAGTTTAAGGAAAATACCAGTGTAGTCAATATTATCTCCCCCACACTTAATATATCACATGTTCCTCCAAGTGAAACACTAAGGTAGAGAAGAGTATGTGGAAAAACCCAAGTAGTCCAAGGGGAGGGAGAGTAGTGAAAGAATTAAGCACAAAATAAAGTAAAGTAAATTCCAAAAAAAATACTCCCCTCATGAAGATCACTAAAAGATGAAAAGAATTTAAAAGGATATTCTCATTAAACTCCAGAGTACCTATGAATTTTTATGAAATGAAAAAGGAATTATACATGTATATAAACCATCATATCTCACAAAAGATATATATATATATATATAATGAAATAAATGTGCATAAAACAATCACTGGGTCACCTCAAAAGAGGCACTGTATGAAACAAGGTGATCTGGAAGAGAGGTAGAAATGGTCTTGGAGGCTGTAAGAACTAGTTCCATGCTTGGTGTAGTGGTATCAATTGGAAAATCCTAGCCTGGAGTAGTAGAAGTAGCGTCTGGTCTAGTAGTAGAGAGGAGAACTGAATCTGTGGCTAGAGATGTAAACGGTGTTTGTGCTGTTGAAGGATGAGGGTCTAATCAAGGATAAGGTTCTATTGGAAGAGGAATTCCAAATTTCTGAAGAAGAAGGCCTAGAATTCACTCTATATGAGAGAGGCTCTAAGCCATGATAGCCTGACAGTGCTCCATGATGGCCAGACAGAGGGAAACAGGGAGATTGACTGACGGTGCAAGTGGAGGTGGGGATGTGGATGGTCCAGAATAAGCTGGGGTAGTGGAAGAGGAGGGAAGGGAGTAAGAAGTGGGAAGGGTAGAGAATGAATAGCCTCTGGTGGATGAGGTGGTACTAGATCAGTGGCACCATCAGGGGAAGGTAGGTTATCTCTTTCCTCATTTGGGGTTCTGGCATCCTTCATGCGCACAAAGGTGTCTCCCCAACTCTCCATCATCCTCATGCGAATGAGAATAAATATTTACATCTTCTGGGGAGAACCTAAGTAATCATAAAGGAGATACGGCTCAAACACCCCCCCCAATAGTGTGCCAACCAAATGGCGTAGAATCATCTATTCAGGTTTCCCTAGTGGATGGTGATCATATAGTGGAAATATGAGATGGTGAAGTAGGGGAGTTCTGAGTAATCATGTCAGAAAATGAAAGTATAGATCTCCATGTCATGGCCAAACACAACACCCATATTCTCATGGTGAGAAAAAAGGATTGAACTAAAGCAGTGATGGATGAAACATAGGGGGGCTGATGAGAGTGCTCTTCTGGGAGGTGGGGGTGTACTTGTGGTCAGGCCCAGTAATCTCCCACCACATAACAATAAGGTTAGAGTGCTCAAGGTGTGTGAGGGTTGAAATAGGGGGTGGGGTGGTTGGATGGGGGTAGAAACTGAACCCTCGGCTAAACCCTACCATGGTAAGTGAAAAGTGACATCCGCCCATCCAAAATCTAACTTGAGTCGTAGTGTCATTGGGTGCGGTGCGGTACATGGTCCCGTCGAACTCAAAGGCTGCAGTAAACTCCCAAAATAAATCTCTAAATGTATAAGTGATGAAAAAAAGTGTGTCAAAGAGGTGGGTGTGCCTAATTAGCTCCTCAATCTTCTACCAGATTCCCAAACACTGAGGAACATTGATGTCCAAAAATTGGCCGCTCACCTGGATTGTATGTTGTGAAACTCACCGTATCCTATTTGTCATAGGATTTCACTCATGAAAGATCAGGAGGGGGTGTGAATGGGTTCGGGATGCTGTCAGCACCAGTTGTGGTGGATCATTATCCCCTGAAGAAGAAGGTATTGTTGAAGTAGCGATGGGTGGAGGTGCACCATTTGAAGATGAGGATGGCGCTGACATGGTGGCGGATGGGGAAGATGTCACAGTTTCACCTGATGATGTCACACTAGTAGGAGGATCTATTGTACTAGGTCCCTTGGTAGTGGTATATTGGGTTATGATGGACATTGGGTTGGATCCTGATGTTGATGAAGTGGGTGTTTATAGTAGAGGTGGAAACATTTCCAAGGATGGTGGCTGAGACACTCAAAGATCTGTCACTGAATGTGCTGCTGACATCCTAATCCAGATCCGTCTTACAGGCTTCTCCCTATCAGTAGTGGGCATGGGACACTTTCCACTGGCATGATCTCTATATTCCATAATCTATAATGGAAATAAAATTGGAAAACAAATGAAAAGAAAAATAAAAAGAAAATAAAAACGGTGAGAAAATGTAATATAAAATTACACGGCTTGTGGATCCAGATCACTTGGCATGTAATTTGATCAGGTTATGAACCCATGTACTCTTGATAGACATAATGAGTGGGAAATAGTATTACATGTAATGTTTAATTTTTATACTCCATGTGTTAATACATGAGAACCTAACCACATATCATTGGGATACGACCTCTTCCAAGAGGGGGCAAGAGGCATAGTACACAGCATGTATAGGGTACTCACGCGATGTATGAGAATGTGGGTTGTGATCCCGTGTAGGCCCTGACATGACTTAATTATTTGTAGATGATATACATAGAATGTTATGAACACACACACCGTGTGTTGGAAATGGTAAGTATAGTTGTGTAGTTGTGTGGAAATGAGTATTTCCTTAAGTTGGGAAGAGGCTACGGTACATGGTGTGTCCCGAACAGACAGGTCATTCATTTTCAAATTTTGAACATAGAGTGTGTGGATGGGTACATAATTTACATTGTGTGTGTTCTTCTATTTTTCCCATGTGCTGTAGGTTTTAGGCCAAATGCCTACCCAATTCTAAAAATCATCTATAACGCATCAAAATCGCTAAAATGAAGGATTTGTGGCCTGAATCATGCCAAAATAAAGGAATTGAGATGGGGGTGTGGAGAGATGTATGGAGGAAGAAAATGGGGGGGGGTAAATGATGTGGTGTAATTTTGGGTAGGGTTCCCAACTTATATAGTCAAGACACACGACATGTATGGTCACGTGGACGTCGTGTAAGTTTTATTATTATTATTAATTGTTATTATATTAAACTATATATATTAATTATTATTTATGATTATAAATAAATAAATAATATTTATATTTATTTATTTATTTATTTATTTACACATGAAAAATAAACCTATACACATAGTGTTTTAGAGAAATGCACGTCGTGTTTCCTAAAATTTGAAAGAGAGAACTATAACCTTCAATCTGCTGCTCAGGGTGGTATTCGACCTAGCGACCGAACGATCCAAACTCAAGCCCTCAATCACTAGAGTGAAGGTTGTAGTGATGAAAAATTTTATTATCTTTTAATATTTAAATTATAGTTGTAGTAATACATGGGGAAAAGAATAATGCACGACATGTAGTTTAAATTTTTGAGTGATTGTGATGAAATGAGAAGATTAGCCGAATTCGAACCTGAGCCTTTTGAACCCTAGGTTACAACTCTACCAATCAACCCACATCACCCTTAAGTGATTTTTTATTCTTGAAAACATTTTAAATTTTATGAAAACATGACTCACATGATGTATACTGAAATACATGATGTGTGGTTTTATTTTAGGGAAAAGGGATGGAACTAAATCGACTAGTGGAACACGAACTCGGGTCTTTTGGATCCATGGGCTATGACCTAGCCTGAAAATTCATCCCCACAGTCAGTTTTATTTTATTTTGAAATGGTTTTTTACTATTTAAAATATATCCACACATTGTTTAATTAAACATGGGATAAAAAAAATTAATCATGTACCGAAGGCAAGTGTGGAGTGATTCGAACCGTCGACAGCTCAGATACACTCTAACGACCTTTCCACCAGCACAATATTTATTCATGTTTATTAACTTAATAAATATTTAATTTTAAAAAAATCTATTATAATATACTATAAAAAAATAATACAAGTCATGTAATAATGTACACACGATGTGTATACTCATTTTATTCACATTGTTATAGTGGCCAGAAGAAAGGGTGGTACACAGCATGTGGAAAATAAGTACACATCGTGTATTTGTTAAAAACAGAAAAGAAGTATATATGAGATTGGTTGGGTTTCCTCCAAGCAAGTGCATTTGTTTTAGGTATTTGGATTGACCTAATTTAGGGTACTTACTCATAATCTATAGGTGGATGTGGCTTTCGTTGTGAGAACTTCCACATATGTCTAGTGACCTCATCCTTTAGCCATGTTTCTAGACCTTCAGGTGTTCTAGAAAAAATATTTCAGTATCTCTTCTCCATGGCCATTGGATGCTGAAGGTAAAATTGTTTCTTGGTGTAATCATGTTCATCCTTGACCTCTTGAGGTTCCTGTTTTGATTCGCTGAAAACCTGAAAATAATTGTAGGCATCCTCTGGAGTAGGTAAATGATCAAATGAGGGTTCAAAAGGAAATAATTGATCAAATTCAAAGTTATCATGACATGAAGTGTTCCCCAATTCAAAATTTTTGTTTTGAAAATCATTTTCAGAAATTATATATGAATTGAAAGTGGGGCCCACATAATAATATGCCACCTCTGTTGAATTAGGGTAAGAATGCCCAGCCTCAAACTCAACCAGATTATCTATATGAGTGATTATCTCTAAAATTTTCTCTACCATGGTACCAAGTCTTCTCAACCTTTTAGTTTGGTCCAAATGGCGTGTGGTAAAGGCTTCCATCATCAATAGTAATCTTTCAACACTACCCGAAGATGGTTCCAGAAGAGAAGAATGGGTGGGGTGAAGAATGTACATGGGTATTACTCATATTGAAACCCATCATCCATGTATAGATATCACTCGTCCGGATACGGATACAACAACGCTAGATCATTCATATAAAAATCATCTCTAGGTGAATTGTACCAATCTATAGTTGAATAAAAATCCATAAGGAAGTGGGGTCGAGGGTACTAAGAAAATAATCAAGAAAAAAAATGAAAAAATTAAGTTAAACCAACCTCAACTCAGAATCGCACTACTGATTTCAGTTCCTTAACAATAGCCCAAAAATTTTGACCACTACTATCATGAGGTGTGGTAAAATGATAGTGGTGTTCCCTTCTGATTCGATTAACTAGGTAGATAGTGACAGTTGGGGTTGATCCCAAAGGAAATGTAGAAGAAAAGAATAGTATGAGTAGGCTATTCTAAGATGATTATCTAGATATAATTAATTAAAAGAATAATTGAGAGTGAAATTATTTTCAAAAAATAAATAAAACAGAAGAAAATACAGAACAATCGGGAAAGAGACTTGTTGAGGTTGAAACTCAATTATGGTTTATTGAAAAATTAATCATTTAGCATGGATATTATTTATGAAAATTATTTACCATGGGTATTCAATTAAGCTATTGTTTCTTGGTCTGATAACAGAAAATTATGTAGTTAAAATGGTTAATACCTTGGTCTAGTGATCAATCACTTAAAAAAAATTAAATTCTTTTCCCCTAAAATAGTGGAAATAAGATCACCAATGGTTACAGGTTCTCCTATTGCAACTCCTTTAGTTTTCACCATTGGTGTCATTCCTGATCTGATACAATACTAATAGTGGTTTTGGATTTTGGTTCATTAAAGGAATTGTAAGAAAAAAATCATAATAGAAACAACACACCAGAATTTAACTTACAAAAAAACAGTAATATTTGTTACAACCCCAATACTTGAAAACTAGCCTCTTATAACCATGATCACGATGTGTGGGTTGAGAAAAAATTCAAACTCTACCATGGATATAAGAGGTATGAAGGGGGGAATGATAATTACACTAAAATGGAAATTAAAATAGTAAAAGAAAAGTCAAATTTGAATTGGGGGAGATCAAACAATAGATAAGCAACACCTCCCCCTTGGATGCCTAACCATGAACCAGGAGGCCAACCTCTCTATTTATAAAAAAATAAACTACATGATGTGTACCCAAAATTAAACACTGTGTACTCAGGTCAACTGCATTTTTCCTTGTTTTCTCTAATGGTAGGTGATCTATAATGCCACCCTTTTATTTCAATGCATCGACAGTCTATTAGTGGGGTACATGACATGTTGCACTGCCACACATGGCATGTAGAGTCTATTTCATCCACCAACCACTTATGGAAGGGCATACATTGTGTGTTAGAAGTGAGTAGATTGTGTGTTATCTTTGGTCATCTGCATGGGTATATATTCGGGCTAACCAAAAAGTGTATGGGAAAAGGTACACAGTGTGTGTTTATAAAGTAAATGTCTTTTATATTTCATTTTTTTTACTAATCACTCCCAATTTGTGACTTTGGCTATAATCTCTTGAAAAACACGATGAACACTGAAATAAAGAATTTGAACCATAAAAGATTGTGTATCTGGTGAAAACATGTTTTTAAACTGGATATAATGTATGAAAAGGTATAAAAAAAATTGGGCACATCATATATTCATGTTATGATGGGTTCACCCAGATAACTCTCCAGTGCATTGTGAAATGTTTTTGTCTCATGAAACAGTATGTATGATATTAGGGAGTAAACCTAATCCACAATAGGGATTTTTCCACTATGTGATATTGTCTTGGAAGTTAGTCTCAAATTATGCTTATCTCATGTTTTATGTTGCTTCCACTTTCCTATGTTTTCATAATCTCATGATACCATGTTCTTTATGTTATACTTCCATGTGATTACTCACGAGACTTCTCTTTTATGATATCATGTTATACCATTTGACCCACATGTTTTGCCTCATTATCATGTTCATTCCCTTATAGGAATTTATAGCTCACCCCTTTCTTTTCTGTTTTCTCCAAGTTATCCTTTGTAGTTTTAGGAGCTCAAAGGGATTTAAGATATCATTAAGGATAATAAAATAAAGATGTTGTGTTTTAGTTTATTTTTTATGTATTATGAACCAAGTCATCCAAAGACATAAGGCCCCATGATCGTTTGGTTATATTTATGTTTAGATTCATGTAATAATATGTGTAAAAAGGCTTAGGTCATTATACCCATGTCAACCACCTTTTCCCTAATTACTATGTAATAATTCTTGTAAATTAATCTCCCCCTCTCCCTATCTCTTCCATAAACTGTGGAAAATTCTTTATATAAATTATAAAATTCGTCATAATAAAATTTAAGGTAGGCCACCACCGTAATTTTGTGGTGGGCCAATTGAAATCCACCTGACCAAAATCTCCATCAAATATTTTAATTATATCATCATTAGGAGTCATAAATTCTTATCCATTCATATAAATTTATAACACCCAATTAATTTACATAATTAATTCCCCAAGTCACATAATTATCTAAAGTCCCCAAAACCATATTAAAACCAAATAAAACCTCATAATTAAATAATAAAATTTATCACATTTCCACGTTAATCAAACTTCAATTAATAGTTGAATTCATTATCCACGTCATTAAATAAACTAAAAAATATGGGTGTTGCAAATATAATTAATAATAATTATTAATAATGATGTAATTAATAAATCACTTCAATTACTAATAATAACTGTGTAATTAATAAAAATTAATAAGATAATTAGTTGTATTTAATAATAATAATAATAATTTAATTATCCATAATTAGTAATAATAAATAATGAAACTGATAATAATTGAGAAAATAATTAACAATAATTGGTAGTGTAATGAATAATAATTAATAATAAATAATTATTATTATTTAATAATACTAAATTAATTGATAAAAATTAATAATGTAGTCTAAAATATATATTTATTGAGAAAATATTTCTTTTAAGATTTATCATGTTTTGTCTATAATTTAAATTTATCATGGGTACTGTTTTTTTAAATTCTTTTTATTTTAGATTATTTGTTATATAATTTTTTTAAGTTTAATTTTTTTATTTAATTTTTAATTATGGTTATAATTTTTTTAATCATTCAAAGTTTTGTAATTCAAGTATCGAAAATGTTATGTTCATTGGGTTTTAATGTATAAATATTATGCATTGAAACAATAATTTTCTAAACTGTTTAATTTTATTTATTTATTATTTTTTTAAATGCCTTTTTATTCACAATTATTTTATATGTGTTAAGTCTATATTTTAAATTTCCTTTATATTTTATTTATATTTTATATTTTATTAGTTTTTAATCTCATTTACTTGAAATAAGATATGTTATAATTTTTTGTGCGTAAGTGGCTTTAGATGCTAATAAAATAAACTTAAAGATTATTTATAAAAAATAATATCTTGACATGAAAATATAAAATTAAATATATATATATATATATATATATATTAAAATATAAAATAAATCAAATTGACAAATAGGTTAAAAGATAATAATCACATAATAAGATTATTTAACAGAAATCATGTTTGGTTAAAATGAACAAAGCATATTTTGTTTAAATTTGGTGACTTTGAAAATGTATAAAATAAAGATCATACATTTAATCTCGATGAAAATTAAAACATATACTTAACACATAAAAAATAACTTAAATCGAATTAAATTTTGTTATAAAAAGGTATAAAACATTATTGTTTTTATACATAACATTTATACTTCAATTTTTTTGTAAAAGCACGTATTAATAAATAATTAAAATAATTAAAATAATCATACAATTCATAATACTTATCAGTTATATTATTATTATTGTTATTTTAATGACCAAACTCTGCTAAAACCCCTCCTGAGTCAGTTGTGGAGCCAAGTTTAACCCATGAAACCAATGTTTTAAGAACTATACCAACCATTGAACCAGTGGGGGGAGTGGTTCAAGGTTAGACTGGTTAAATTTGTTGAGGGTGGTTGAACCTGTTATATTATTTTATTAATTTTTAATAATATCATATTTTTATCATATATTTTTTTATTAATTATATTATATATTTATAATTAGAAATTATTTTAATGATATTACATTAATTCATTTTTCATTATAAATCACACAATTTTTTTATATTTTCTTATATACCTCTATTTTTATTTTCTTTAATTTAATTTGTCTTTTATCAAAAAATATTAAAAGTTTTGTTTATTGAAGTAGTTTTGATCCCCCACATTTAAAATAGAAGAATAATAAAACTTAAAATAAACCAATAAAAGGAGTGTGTTATAATCCCAAATTAAAAAATTTAAACCACTTCCTTAAACCAATCTCTTATAAAAGAAGGGTATGAGAATTGTTTTTTGATAATATATATATATATATAAGTATGAGTGATTTTTTAAGTACTAGATATATATTAAGTTAAATTATATATATATATATAATAAACATTTATACATACATACATAAAATAGAATAGAAAATTCATATTCTTTTCAATAGTTTCAAATACTGATTTCTACATCTCCTCAAAATTTAAAAGAAAAAAATATGCCTCTTTTTTAATTTGGATAATCCTACCAAAGTTATTCACTAAAATTTTTACTTGAACTCGCCCAGTTCAGTCAGTTGTTTTCAAAAATTTGGTGGTTCAATTGGATTTCCATGAGTTTGTATTGATAGATCTCATCCCAAATTTAGAAATGACCCAAACATAAAAACTAGACTAGACACCTAAACGAACACCATCCTGATTTGCTAAATCATCTAGTTTTTAAAACAAGTCTCAAAGTCTGCCTCTAATAGGCTAATGGTTGATGAATGATGATGATGATATATAACATATAAAATAAGAGGTATTACCCTCTTTTATCCCAATAAAATAAATAAATACACTAATCAATATTGGACACCATAAATTCAATAACCCAATTTCGCAATTATAAAATAAAAAGGCATGAATTTTCATACAACAAAAAAAACTCAAAAATACAATACCAAATGAAACAAATCAAAAGAAGGCAAAAAATCTAATTAAAAAAAACTATCATGTCACAATCTAGTAATGTTTTGCACAATCTCTGACTTTATTTCAAAAATCTATAAAAACAGTATATAGATATAGGGGTGAACATACAAGTATACTCAGTGGGTCCCACCCCATCAAATCTTGTGAATCACACTAAAGATTTAGTGAATAAATAGTGAAATCAACTTGTGTCCCATCTTAGGTTATCTATAACCCATCACATCATAGGAACTCTCTCTAAACCAACATACAGTATAAATATAGGAAGTCATGAAAATATAACAAAGGAGGTACCCCACACTAACTTCCCCACTGATCTAGTCTCCCTCATGTCCCAATGGAATACATCATAGCACTCCCATCAGTTCCCATATCTATGTAGCACAACCTTATATTGTAGTTATAACCAGATTCAAATACCACATCCTCATATCACAACCACATATCTAATCTAATTCCACCACATACCACAACCACTATCACTATCATGCTCAGAAGTGGGAGTGGGTGATGAGGAGTAGTCAATCATTTGTTTCCACCACATATTCAATGTTTGGGGTTTACTTGATTCCCAAAACCTCACATGGGATTAAATTTTTTTATCTAACTCAAGTAGTGGTGCATTAGAAATAAAGAAGTACAATGATATATATAACAACTCACAATCCCGTCTTAAGATCTACATCCCATCAAGACACCTCTATAGCCATATCCCATCACTCATATTGTCACTACCACAAAACTATCATTGCCACCACTAATCACACAATAATTTAACACATCAACCACCCAATTCAATTAACAACATACCACATCTTTATTCCAAGTTCATAATTCATTACCAATTCATGGAAAAGGGATGGTATAGAATAATGGTTCAATCAGGTAAGAGAAAGAATATGACAAGGGGGTAAGAGAAAGAATATGACAAGGGGATCATAATACCGATTGTAAATGAGGAAAATAATGGGCCAATCTGGTTATGAAATGAATAAAAATAAGTAGTCTAATGAATGTAAATGACCAATAATTTAAATCAAAAATTAAACTATATTAGCAATCATTTTAAAATAATTTAAAATTAAAATTATCCTGTAACTTTTAATATTTCTATTTATGTATTTATTATTTATAATTATAATTAATAAAAACTTTTCCACATTTTAAAATATTTTATCTATTTAATGATTTCTCTTATATTAGTTTAAGGGAAATGACTAGTGTATTCAATATTCTCTCCCCTATACTTAATATCTCACATGGTCTTCCAAGTGAAAGAATAAGGTGGAGAAGAGGATGTAGAAAAACACAAGTAGGACAGGGGGAGGGAGAGCAGTGAAAGAAGTAAGTGCAAAATAAAGAAAAAGAAAATAAATGACAAAAATAATACTCCCCTCGTGGCGAGCACCAAAAGATGGAATGAATTTAAAAGTATATTCCCATTATTCTTCATAGCAGACATGACTATTGATGAAATGGAAAAATAATTATTCATGCATAAAAATCAGAAAATCACTCAAAAGAGATATATATAATGAAATAAATGTGGAGAAAACATTCACTGGGTCACCTCAGAAGAGCCACTATCTGAAACAGGTTGATTTAGCAGAGAGGTGGTAGTACTCATGGAGTATGTAGGCACTAGGTCAACATTAGGTGTAGTGGTATCAAATGGAAAATCCAAGCCTTGAGAAGTATAAGTAGAATATAGTCTAGTAGTAGATAGGATCACTGAATCTATGGCTAGAGCTGTAAAAGGTGTTTGCACTGTTGAAGGATTGGGATCTGATCAAGGAGTAGGTTCTAGTGGAAGAGGAATGCCCAAGTTCTGAAGAAGAAGTCCCAGCATCCACTCTATATGGGTGAGACTCTAATCCATGATCGCCTAACATCTCTCCAAGATGGTCATACGAAGGGAAACTAGGATATTAACTGAAGGTGCAGGTAGAGGTGGGGATGTAGATGGTCTAGAAGAAGCGGGGATAGTGTAAGTGGAGGTAAGGGAGGAATAAGTGGGAAGGGGTGGAGAAAGAATATCGACTGGTGGATGGGGTGGTACTGGATCAGTGGTGCCATCGGGGGAAGGTGGGTCATCTATCACCCCATCTAGGGCTGGGGAATCTTTCACAAGCACAAAAGTGCCTCCCCAAATCTCAATCATCCTCATGTGAATAAGCATGAATAAGTTCATCCACTGGGGAGAACCTAAGTAATCGTGAAGGAGAGATGGCTCAAACACCCCTAGATAATGTGCCAACCGAGTGGCATAGAATCCTCAAATCAGGTTTCCTTAGTATCTAGTGATCATAGAGTATAAATATGAGATGGTAAAGTAGAGGAGGTCTGGGAAATCGTGCCGGACAATGAAAGTAAGGATCTACATGTCATGACCAGACATGGTACCCATATTCTCATGGAGATGAAAAAAGTATGGCACTAAAGCAGTGATGGATGAAATGGAGAGGGGGTGAAGAGAGTTCTCTTCTAGGAGGTGGGGTGTACTTGTGGTCAGACCCAACAAGCTTCCACCACATAACAATGAGTTCAGAGCGCTTAGGGTGAGTGAGGGATGCAATAGGGGTTCGGTGGATAGATGGGGGTAGAAACCACACCCTCAACCAAATTCTTCCATGGTAAGTGAAAAGTGATGTCCTCCCAGCTGGAATTTTACTGGAGTCACGGTGTCGCTGGATGTGGTGCAGTACGTGGGCCTGTCAAACTCAAAGGCCACATAAAACTCTAAAAATAAATCTCTAACTGTATGAGTGATGAACATAAGTGTGTCGAATAGGTGGGTGTGCCCGAGGATCTCCTCAATATCTTACCAAACACCCAGACACTAAGGAACAGTTATGTCCAAAAATCATCTTCTCAGTTGGATTGTACATCTTGAAACTCATTGTAGCCTATCTACCATAGGATGTCGCTCATCAAAGATCCGGAAAGAGTGTGGCTGGGGTTGGGATGCTGTCAGCACTGGCTATGGTGGAGTATCAGCTGGTGAAGAAGAAGGTCATGCTGAAGTAGTGATTGGTGGAGGTTCACCAGTTGAAGATGAGGATGGCGCTGACATGGTGGTGGTTGGGGAAGATACCGCAGCTCTACCTGATGATGTCGCACTAGTAGGAGGATCTGCTATACTAGGGACCTCAGTAGTGGTAAAAGGGGTCTCGATGATCATTGGGTTGGATGCTGATGTCGATGAATTGGGTGTCGATAAAAGAGGGGAAACATCAGCAAGGATGGTTGCTGAGACACTCGAAGATATATCACTGAATGTGCCATTGACATCTTGAGCCAGATCCGTCATGTGGGCTGCTCCCCATCAGTGGCAGGCATGGGCCACTTGTCACTGGTGTGGTCTCCATCTTCTATAATCTGTAATAGAAATAAAATTTAAAAATAAATGAAAATAAAATAAAAAAGAAAAGAAAAATAATGAGAAACTCTAAAATAAAATTACATGGTGTGTGGATCCAGAGCACCTGGCATATAATTTGATTGGGTTATAAACTTGTGTACTCTTGATAGACATGCCAAGTGGTAAATAGAAGTACATGGCATGTGTAATGTGTACACACCATGTGTGAATACATGGAAATATAGCCACCTATCACTGGGACATGGCCTCTGCCAAGAGGGGGCAGGAGGCATAGTACACGGCGTGTATAGGGTACCAATTCCATGTATGAGAACATGGGTCGTGAGATCATGTAGTCACTTACATGACTTAATTATCTATAGATAATACACACAAAATGTTTTGAACACACACAAACACACACCGTGTGTTGGACCTGGTAAGTCTGGCCATGTGGTTGTGTGGACATGAGTATTTCTTCAAGCCAAGGAGAGGCTACAGTACATGGCATGTCCCGAACAAACACGTCATGAATTTTCAAATTTTGAACAGAGAGTGTGTGGCTAGGTACATAATGTACGTGGCATGTGTTCTTCGATTTTTCCTGTGTGCTGCAGGTTTTCAGTTGAGCACCTACCCGATTCTAAAAATCGCCTATAACGCATCAAAATAACTAAAATGAAGAGTATAGAATCACTTACATGAAGATAAGATTAAAATGAGAGAGGATTTATGGCCTGAATCACACCAAAATGAAGGACTTGAGATGGGGGAGGTGGAAAGGTGTAAGACAGAAGGAAATGGGGAGAGGGGGTCACACAACATGGGGTCAAGCAGGGTAGGGTTACCGGCTTATATAGTCGGGACACACGATATGTACGGTCATGTACACACCATGTAAGTGTTGTTATTATTATTATTATTAAGTGTTATTATATTAAACTATATATATTAATTATTATTTATAATTATAAATAAATAATATATATATTTACACATGAAAAATAAACCTATACATGTAGTGTTTTAGAGAAATACACATAGTGTTTTATAAAATTTGAAAAAGAGAACTATAGCCTTCGATCTGATGCTCGAGGTGTGATTCAAACCAGCGGTCAGTCGATCCAAATGCAATACCTTAACCACTGGAGTGAAGGTTGTGGTACTAAAAAGTTTTATTATCTTTTAACATTTAAAGTATTGTTGTAGTAATACATGGGGAAAAGAATAATGCATGGCGTGTGGTTTAAATTTTTGAGTGATTGAGATAAAATGGGAAGATTAGTCGAATTCGAACCAGGGCCTTTTGAACCCTGGGTTACAACTCTGCCAATCAACCCACATCACCCTTAAGTGATTTCTTATTCTTGAAAACATTTTAAATTTTATGAAAACAAGACTCACACAACATATACCGAAATATATGATGTGTGGTTTTATTTCATGGAAAGGGGATTGGTACAGAATTGGCTACCAGGACTCAAACCCGGGTCTTTTGGATCCATGGGCTATGACCCAGCCAGAAAATTCATCCCCACCATTGGTTTTCTTTTATTTTGAAATTATTTTATTTACTTTTGAAAATATATCCACACACTGTTTAATTAAACACTGGATTAAAAATAATTTATCATATACTAAAGGCAAGTGCAGAGCGATTCGAACCGTCGACAGATCATATACACTATAGTTACCTTTCCATCATCACATGATTTATTCCTGTTTATTAACTTAATAAATATTTAATTATAAAAAAATATATTATAATATACTTTAAACATAATAGTATAAGCTGTGTAAGAAGGTAAACATGGTGTGTATACTCATTTTATTCATATTATTATAGTGGCTAGAAGAAAGGGTGGTACATGACGTGTGGAAAATAAGTACATACCATGTATTTATTAAAAATAAAAAAGAAGAATATGGAAGAGTGGTTGGGTTTCCTCCCAGCAAGCGTATTTTTTGAAGTCTTTGGATCGACATGAGTTAGGGTACTAACCTGTAATCCAAAGGTGGATGTGGATTTCTGTGCGTGAACCACCACATATTTCTGGTTCCCTCACCCTTTATCCATGTTTCTAGACCTTCAGGTGTTCTAGGTAGAAGCTTTCAGTATCCCTGCTCTATGGCTAGTGGTTGCTGAAGGTGGAATTGTTTCTTGGTGTAATCATGTTCATTCTCCACCTCTTGAGGTTCCTCTTTTAATTCGTTGAATACCTAAAAATAATTGTAGGCATCCTCTAGAGTAGGTAAATGATCAAATGTGGTTTCAAAAGTAAATAATTGATCAAATTTAAAATTAGCATGACATGACGTGTTCCCCCAATTCAAAATTTGTGTTTTGAAAATCATTTTGAGAAATTATAAGTGAATTTCAAGTGGGTCCCACATCATAACATGCCTCCTCGGTTGAATTAGGGTAAGAACACCCAATCTCAAACTCAACCAGATTATCTATATGAGTGATTATCTCTGAAAGTTTCTCTACCATGGTACCAAGTATTCTCAACCTTTTAGTTTGGTCCAACTGGCGTGTGGTAAAGGATTCCATCGTCGATAGTAATCTTTCAACATTACCCAAAGATGGTTTCATAATATAAGAAGAAATGGGTGGGGTGAAGAATGTATATGGGTATTCCTCATATTGAAACCCATCATCTATGTATGAATAAAACTCGTCCGGATACGAATACAACAGCACTCGATCATTCGAATAAAAATCATCTCCATGTGGATTGTACCAATCTCCAGTTGAATAGAAATCCATAAGGAAGTGGGGTAGAGGGTTCTAAGAAAAGAATCAAGAAAAAAATGGAAAACTCATGGTAAACCAACATCAACTCAGAATCTCGCTATTTATTTCTGTTCATCAGCAATAGCGCAAAAATTTTGACTGCTCCTATTGCGAGGTGCGATAAAATTACAAAGTATTGTTCCCTTCTGATTCGACTAACTAGGTAACTAGTGACAGTTAGGGTCGATCCCATAAGAAATGGAGAAGAAAAATGAGTAAGAGTTGGTGATTCTAAGTTGATTATCTAGATATAAAGAATGAATGGAACATATGAGAGTGAAACTATTTACAAAAATTAAATAAAAACAAAAGAAAATACATAAAAATCAAAAAAGAAACATGTCAGGGTTGAAACTCAATTATGGTTTATTGAAAAATTATTTATTTATCATAGATATTATTTATGAAAATTATTTACCATGGGGATTTAATTAAACTTTTGTTTCTTGGTCTGATAACAGACAATTACATAGTTAAAAGGGTTAATCCTTTAGTATGGTTATCAATCACTTTAAACAAGATTAAATTTTTTACCCCTGAAATAGTGGCAACAAGCTCACCAATGGTCATGGGTTCACCCATTTCAACTACATTAGTTTTGGCCATTGGTGTCGTTATTGGTCTGATACAGCACCAACAATGGTTTTGGATTTTGTTTCATTAAAATAATTGTAATTCAAAAAATATAATAAAAACAACACGCTAGAATTTAACTTACAACAAACCCATAATATTTATTACAAACCCAACACAAGAAAACTAACCTCTTATAACCATGGCCACGGTGTGTGGGTTGAGAAAAAACTCAACCCCTGCCATGAATATGAGAGGGATGAAGGGGGGGGGGATAATTACACTAAAACAGAAATTAAACAATAAAAGAAAACTCAAATTGGATTTGGGGGATATTGAACAGCAGAGCGGCAACACCACCCCCTTGTATGTCCAACCATGAACCAGGAGGCCAAACTCCCTATTTATAAAAAATAGACTACACATCGTGTACCCAAAGGAAATGTTGTGTACTCAGGTCAACTGCATTTTTCTTTGTTTTCTTTGCCGATAGGTGATCTATCATGCCACCCTTTGTTTTCAACATGTCGACAGTCATTTTGTGGGGTACACGACATGTTGTGTTGCCACACATGGAATATAGAGTCTGTTTCAGCCACCAACCACTTGTGGAAGGGCATACATGGTGTGTTAACAGTGAGTACACAACATGTTATCTTTGGTTGGCTACATGGGTGTGTACTCGGGCTGACCGAACTGTGTATGGGAGAAGGTACACGGCGTGTTCTTATAAAGTACATGTCATGTATATTTTAGTTTTTGTACTGATCACTCCCAATTTCTAAGTTTGGATGGAATCTCTTAAAAAACATGACGAACACTGAAATAAAGCATTTGACCCATAAAAGATTGTGTATCTGGTAAAAACATGTTTTTAAACTCAATATAATGTATGAAAAGGTATACACAAATTGGACACATCATGTATTCATGTTATGATGAGTTCACCCAGATAACTCTCCAATGTATTGTGAAATTTTTTTGTCTCATGAAACGGTGTGTATGAGATTAGGGAGTAAACTTAATCCACAACGGCACGTTGTCCACTATGTGGTATTGTCTTGGCAGTTAGTCTTAACTTATGCATATGTCATGTTTTATGTTCCTGACCCTTTAATATGTTTCCATAATCTCATGATACCATGTTCTTTATGTTATACTTCCATGTGATTACTCATGATACTTTATTTTATGATATCATGTTGTACCATTTGACCCACATGTTATGCCTCATTATCACGTTCATTCCCTTACTGGGCTTTATAGCTCACCCCTTTCTTTTATGTATTCTCCATGTTATCCTATGCAGTTTTATGAGCTCAAATGGATTTAAGAGCTCATTAAGGATAATAAAATAAATATGTTGTGTTTTAGTTTATTTTTTGTAACACCACAAGATTTCATAGTATGTTATCCCTTCAAAATAATTTAATAACTTGCGCTACACACAACACCGAGTTCGAGCGCACCACGACTTACCAAACTAATCATTCAAAAAGTGGTTATGAATAGTATTAACTGTATTTTGAATTTTATATACTCCATATAATTTTAACATCCATATTATGTATTTTTTAGACATAATATAAGAACAAATTCAATTTTTCAGATAAAGGAAGTATTTTCCCGAAAATGCAATTTTACCACCTTTTAATGGCGAACCCTTTTTAAATCCAATGTTTGACACTTTTATATATTCAATTTGAAAAAATAAAATTCTTCTTTTAAATCGGGATATATAAATTTAGTTTCTATAATTTTTTTGTGTTTTTCTGATAAATTTCATATTTTGGTGAATAGTGAAAAATACTAGATTTTAATTGAAAACAACTTTTTTAATCAAAATAATTTATAGTGTTAAATTATACATTTGAATGGTTTTTAAGTATAATTAGATTATATTTTTATCATTTAATACAATTTAGGTCATTATAAGTAGTTTCACAATTAAATTTGACATAAACACATGTCAATCTTTGGATAGTTTTTACTTTTTAAAAACCTGCTTTTTTTGTTTTGACAACGAGAATTAATTTTAAATTAATCAATGCAACTTTTATGTTTTTTAATTTGGTAAAATAGAATTAATTTTTGAATTTGGAATGTCAAAATTTTCTCAGGGTGAATTTTTGTTATTTTTCTGAAAATTTTCAATTTTTGATGAATAGTGAAAAACACTACATTATTATTTAAAACCGACTTTTTATTTAAATAATTATTTATTTTATTTAAATTTATATTAATTAAAAATAGATATATAATACCTATATAAGTTCAATGAAATTTCTTTGAAGTGATTTTATAATAAAATTAGATGTATAAAATTTTATTGAACTTTTTAACGTCTTTTACCCACCTTCTAGACACATTATCAAATTTGCATAAAATGTAATTTTACCAATTCTGTGAATTGAATTTCAAAAATATGAGAGACACGGTTTTCATCAGTAATTAAAATGTGATTAAATAAGATGAAAATAATTTTTGGTGAATAGTAACTTTTGACTTTTATTTACCACAGTTAAAAGTAAATTGGGTAATTAAAGGTAAAAATGATATTATAATTACCCTAACACATGTCATAATTCTATTGGATAAGTATATTTCGACCAAAACCAACCTTAGGAATAAAATATGATCCTTTTGATCCACTTGGATTAGATTAGGACATTTAATATTATTTTATTTAAATAAGAGTTAAAAGTGTTAAACTCAAAGTTTAATAACTAAACCATTTTTAATATAGTTATATACATAAGATAAATTCAAAT
The DNA here is from genome assembly GCA_963277665.1 of Viscum album. Lineage (NCBI taxonomy): Eukaryota > Viridiplantae > Streptophyta > Magnoliopsida > Santalales > Viscaceae > Viscum > Viscum album. Next base: position 1,443,641,494 of record OY728145.1, on the reverse strand, counting down.
ATAAATATTCATTAGAAAGCTAAAAGTATTTCCTATATAATTGTATTTTATTTATAATTTTTAGAGATTAAATAATTAAATTTATTTATGACACAATGATGATGCATTAATTACTTTATCAATGAAAGATTAAAATAATTGATATTATAAATACAAAAATAAATGTAAATTGAGGCTTTTGATTCCATCCAAGAATTCTATAGGTTAATATGACATGTTAGGGTTGATTCAGTGAATTTGTTTTTAGAGTAATCGTGTTGTTATGACTTTCACAAAAACAAAATAGTAAATAGTGTTAAAATTGACATAAATGAGTTTTTTAAAAAAATACTATATTGTTAAATGATATAATATTCCTAAAAAACTAAGGATCAGTCAAAGGACTTATATATTGTTGGTCGGAGTGGATACTCAAGAGGGGGGTGAATTGAGTTCCAATTAAAATTTTCTGTTAAAAACAATGTGGATTAAAAATTCCCCTATTTCAAAAACAGATTAAACTGTAGTGAATTTATACAAATTATAAAGGTTAAATTAGATTCTCAAAGATTGATTAGTTCTCAGTTAACTTAATCTTATGATTAAATTAACCTTTGAAACTAACTTACTGGTCTATAATAAATATAAACACTTGCGAGTTTAACTATCAAAGTAGCTTTGAAAATAAATTATATTTCAAAGTAATAGCAGCGGAATATGAAATAAATATATAGTATGGATAAAGTATGTAGCTACAAACACAGAGAATTAACCAAGAGGTTCAGTCTCAAGCCGAGACTTAGTCCTCTCAAAAGTTTATATAAAAATGATCCACACCCTGGATCGGGGTTAACAACAGTGAACACACTGTCCAGGTCACAAGACCTCTACCACAGTTCTGTGTGGGAAAAAAACAACAGCTTAGAGTTGTCCAGGTCTCATACGACCTCTACCACTATCCACAGTGGGAAATGAAGTGTAAAAAGGTTTGCTGAGGATTTACAGATCCTCCAGTGAAAGTACAGGAGTCAGTGTGTGTGTTTAATACAGCAGATAACACACACTGCTCAAAATGTAAAACAAATGTATCACAGAGCAGAGATGTAGAGTTTAGAAATGGCTCTGGTGATTTCAGTGTAGCTCTGGACTCTTTTGTATTTGATCAGAATTTATTCTGAGTCCTTTTCTTGTTTTTTGTTTGAGAGGAAGAGTGTTGTATGCTTCAGGCTCAAAAGCAGTGAGATGTAGTCGATGAAGTTCTTCAATGTTCTTTTGTATGCACAGAACTCTTCTTGAGTAGGCTTGATTGAGTATGAGGTTCTGTTCTGATTGGTTCTTCCTTCTCTTTCTTTTCCTCTGTATATCTTGTGTTCTTCTATCAACTCTGTCTTTTTTTTTTCAGCAGAGTCTTCTTGTATTTATGTCACGTGCTTCGGAAGATAGAAAAATTTTCCTTTCCGCAGGTACGAGGTACGGTTTCCTGACATCCGACAACCTTTATTAATAATTTGACAGAGCATTAAAATATACCTAATATGACCGTTGGTTAGATTAAATAAAGATAAAGATAAAGAAATTCAAACAGTTGTTTATGACTATTGAAGAATCAAGTGATCGGTAGGTCATCAGCATTAGTGAGTAATGATCGGTGACTCAGATAGATCAGCATCGGTGAATCAGACTGATCAGCATCGGTCTGTCATCTGATCGGTGGCTCATTTGCATCGGTGACTCATTTGCATCGGTGATTCATTTGCATCGGTGACTCATTTGCATCGGTGACTCATTTGATCGGTGACTCATTTGATCGGTGACTCATTTGCATCGGTGAGTCATTTGCATCGGTGACTCATTTGCATCGGTGACTCATTTGATCGGTGGCTCATTTGCATCGGTGACTCATTTGATCGGTGACTCATTTGATCGGTGACTCATTTGATCGGTGACTCATTTGCATCGGTGAGTCATTTTCATCGGTGACTCATTTGCATCGGTGACTCATTTGATCGGTGACTCATTTGCATCGGTGAGTCATTTGCATCGGTGAGTCAGTTTGATCAGCATCGGTGAGTCATTTGCATCGGTGCAACCGTTGTCCTTTGATATTGGATCAGTGCTTCCAATGTCTGTTGAATGGATCGGTGCTTCCGATGTCTGTTGAATGGATCGGTGCTTCCGATGTCTATTGAATGGATCGGTGCTTCCGATGTCTGTTGAATGGATCGGTGCTTCCGATGTCTGTTGAATCCAGAAGACTTCCAACATACTTTGTAAGTCAATAAGCATAGACAAAAACATGATAACAGATTCATTTACAGATTGTAATTAAGTTTATGAGAAATCAAACTAGATTAAGCATTAATGGTATGTGATGATTTTTGATTATTAAAACATCAATCATAGACATGAAATCAACAATCTTCCAGAGGGCTCAACAATCTCCCCCTTTTTGATAATCACAAATCTTTATCATTAAATATAAATAATATGATATATCATTAATAAAAACATAATGATAATTAAACCATAAGAAGAATAAATATAAAGAGATATATAAATCTCCCCCTTAATTTAGATTACCCATATATATTATACAGATTTCTCCCCCTGAGATATATACATCTTTTATCCCATAAAGTATTCTTGTTCTTCTCCCATAAAGTATTCTTATTCTTCTCCCCCTTTGGGATAATCAAAAAGGAGGGAAAACAGATAAGAGAAGGTGAAATTAAAAGCAGTCAGCAGAGAGTAGAGATAAAAAAAATGATAAAGTACAGATTATTACAAGTAGCACATTGTTCACCCCATCAAAAACAATACACAACTATTTGGTGGGATACAAAGGGGCTTTGCCTTTGTCTTTGGGATGAATAGTGGGTAAGTTTGAAGGCTTGGAGACATGCTGGTCTTGGCGAATCTGAAGTGGTGGTAGGACAACTCGGGCAGGTGTAGGAGCAGGTACCACAGAGGGTTGTTGTTGAGAAACAGGAGCTGATGGAGAAACTTGTTGAGGAACTGGTCTTAACTGAGAGAGAGCTTGAGCAACAGATAGCTGATTTGGAGCTATATCAGAATCACTGAGAGGTTCAGAAGTAGGAAGTACTATGGCAGTGGCCTGTGCATGCAAATAGGGCTTCAAAAGATGAATAAAGTCCTGAATGACTTCTGCTCCATACTTCATAGCTTTTTCAAAATCATCTTTATTCTCCATGAACTGTGCCAAGGAAGGGACAAAATCTTGCAACTGATGAACTTGAGTTTTGAAGGCCTGAGTGACTGGAGGTAATTTCAGATTCTCTGCCAATACTTTGAAGCTTGCAGTCATCTCGTGTTTTGTATAAATCTTAGAAAAGTAATTATCAACTTTCTCTTTGATCTCTTGCAGGGCTTTCTTAGCATCTGCTGAATATACCAATGCCATCTTATGACTGTTATCACAGAGCTCTTTAATCTTCCTCAAAGATTCTAAGTCAAGAATTTTTCTAACAGCAGCTAACTCATCATGCACAACTTCTCTTAGAGCTTCTATCTCACGGGTAGTGATCTTGGTTACTTTGCATGTACTGGCTTGGCTAACTATGTGAGTTAACTCAGCTTTCAACTTCCTCAGGTCAGACTTGTTGAGATGTTCAATCAAATTTCTCAAAACTTCCATCATACCAGAGATGGTTGATTGGAATTCGCTTGATAGAGATACCAGGCCGGTGTGAAGATCCTTCATAGTCTGATTCAAAAAGGCTATTTGCCTGCCAATAAGTTCACCAGTATTGGCTAGGTTTGGCTTCACAGCATTAGATACTCTCTGTGAGAAGGCTTCCAATGAATTTTCAGAAACTTGTAGAGACACTTGAGTAAGAGCATTAGAAACTTCTTCTCTAACTATGGTTCTCACAGCAGTTAGCAATTCAAACTTAAACTTATCAAGATCAGCTTGAGAGATTCCTGAACCAGGTAAATTATTATTGGTAGGATCAACAGTATGAACAGACCTTGTTTCTCGTGGGAGGTTCCTCTTCACAGCTGCAGCAGATTCTGGCATTTCTTCTTCGTCTTCAGAATATTCTAAGCCCAAAACAGCATAACCAGGGTAGTCATCCCAAACAGCAGCACACAGGGTGTATTTTGGTTTCTCATAGCTTGCTGTTCCACTGATTTTTGGTGAATCATCCTTGCCACTGATATGTATTTCTTGTACTGATTGAGGTGATGCCATTTGATCTTCATAAAGACCATCCACTGGTCTGTTATCACCATCAGCAATAGACTCAGCTTCATCAGCACGTCCATCATCACTCTTCTCAGAAGCTTCACTGTGATATTCTTCAGTGTCAGAATCTTCTTCATCACCAAGAATAGGTTCTGATTCTGGTAGGGCTAAGGGTGGACTAGCAGGTCCAAATTCTATTCTTCTTTTGGGACTGGCAGTTTCAGGATCACTCCTATCATCAGGATATGACATACTTCCTTCCTCAGTTGCAGCTTCTTCTTGCTCTTGAGTTTCGGTGGCCTCATCCTTTCCTTCTTCTTGCTCATCATCATCAGAATAAACTGGTTCCTCATGTGGTTTCAAGCCAGGGTCTCTCAAACCCTTTGGCCTCTTTCCATGATCTATGGGATTGTAGGCTTCATACAATTTATCTTCATCTGCAACCCAGCACTTCTTCCATGGATTCCAATTTATTTTCATCCTCTTGCAGATATCTTTGTTAAGACAGAAGGTATGATCTGTTTCATTAACTTCATCATCTTCATCAATACAATCTAGATTCTTGAGCATGGTAGATATCATCTTTGAATAAAACAAGGAAGTGTCTTTCTTGGACGGTTTTATCATTCCAGCTATGTGTACTATCACATATCTACACAAATTGATCTTCTCATGTGTTTTTAGAAGAAACAACAGGAAAACATCCTGGTACTTTACAGCAGCAAAATCTCCTCTCCTAGGGCAAAGTTGGTGCTGAATAAACTTGAAAAGAAGTCTGCACTCACCATCTAATTCTGAAGCTGTGATTCTTCGTGACTCTATGTTTCCTGTCAGAAGCTCCAGAGCTAATTCATAAGAGAAGTAATCAGATGTTGGAGGAATATTCCCAGCATAATCCTCATACCGACCTTCATGAGGTACGTTCAAGCACTCAGCCCACTGCTTAGATGAGAAGGATATTTTCTTTCCTTTTACCACAGACGACATCCTGGCAGCCTCCACACCATCTAAAGTGATTTCCAGATTCATATAGAACTCATGTACCAGCTTCGGGTAGTCTATTCGAGTGTTGTCAGAAAACCAGTCTATCCATCCTTGCGATTCAATAACTTGCAGCAACAGTGACTTACTTGACAAAATCCAGGAAGAGTTTACTTCTTTTTCTACAGCAACAATCCGAGTTTCCAGGTTCATATTTACTGATAGTTGAGAGGTACTACTCGACTCTCCTCGATCACGCTTTGAAGGTACAGGGCTATCCGGTCCTTTTCTCGGTCTCTTTTTCTTAGCCATTCGAGGATTTTGAGAAGGCAGGAGTTCGAAGGTTCAAAGTAGAGGGGAAGAGAGGTTGAAAGGTTCGGTGGGAAATGAAAGGTCAAAGGTTTAGGGAGGATAAATAGCCGCGTATCATTTATTTTATCATTTAGGGTTCCCATAAAAAGTATAAAATAAATTTACTAATTAATTACAATATATATATAAAAAAAATCGGTGTGACAGATCGGTTTCACAGATCAGTTTCACAGATCAGTTTCACAGATCAGTTTCACAGATCAATCATACACAACTCTTGTTTAATAAATTTCATTCTTTCAGAGCATAAAGGCTTTGTGAAGATATCAGCTAATTGATGTTCAGGGCTAATAAATTTCAAAGAAACATCACCTTTTTGATAATGATCTCTTAGAAAGTGATGTCTTACATCAATGTGCTTAGTTCTAGAGTGAGACACAGGGTTCTTAGATATATTTATTGCACTAGTATTGTCACAGTTGATTGAAACATGTTTAAGATCAAATCCATAATCCAATAGAGTGTGTTTCATCCATAGAATTTGTGCACAGCAACTACCAGTAGCTATGTATTCTGCTTCGGCAGTAGACAATGCAACTGAGTTCTGTTTCTTACTACACCATGATACTAGGGATTTTCCAAGCAAATGACATGTTCCAGATGTGCTCTTCCTATCTAACTTAAAACCAGCAAAGTCAGCATCTGAATAGCTAGTTAGGTTAAATGATTGTCCTTTTGGATAAAACAAACCTAAATTTATAGTATACTTAAGATACTTAAAAATCCTTTTAACAGCTAGTAAGTGTGATTCTTTAGGATTAGCTTGAAATCTAGCACACATACATACACTGAACATAATGTCTGGTCGACTAGTTGTAAGATAAAGTAAGCTCCCAATCATACCTCTGTAATTGGTTTGATCCACTGGTTTCCCAGCTTCATCTGTATCCAATTTACAGGTAGTACTCATAGGTGTATCACTTTCCTTAATACTATCCAATCCAAAACGTTTTAAAAGATCTTTTGTATATTTACTTTGATTTAAAATAATTCCATCTTTAGTTTGAAGAATTTGAAAACCAAGAAAATACTTAAGCTCTCCCATTAAGCTCATTTCAAATTCATTTTGCATAACCTTTGAAAAATTAGTACATAAGGAATTTTTAGAAGATCCAAAAATAATATCATCAACATAGATTTGTACTATTAGTACATCTTTTGAAATCCTTTTTATAAAAAGAGTGGGATCAGCTACTCCTTTTGTAAATCCTTTTGAGATAAGAAAGTTTGAAATCCTTTCATACCAAGCTCTTGGAGCTTGTTTTAAACCATATAAAGCTTTAGAAAGTTTAAAAACATGATTTGGAAAATGAGGATTTAAAAAACCAGGTGGTTGTTCTACAAAAACATCTTCAACAATAAAACCATTTAGAAAAGCACTTTTTACATCCATTTGATATAGCTTGAAATTCAGATGTGATGCATAGGCAAGTAAGATCCTAATAGCTTCTAATCTAGCTACAGGTGCAAAGGTTTCCTCATAGTCAATTCCTTCTTCTTGATTGTAACCTTGTGCAAATAGCCTAGCTTTATTTCTAATGATGTTTCCTGATTCATCAACTTTGTTTCTAAATACCCATTTTGTGTCTATGGTCAAAGTGTCTTTAGATCTTTCTACTAATTTCCAGACTTTGTTTCTTTCAAATTGATTTAGTTCTTCTTGCATAGCCATTACCCAAAACTCATCATTGATAGCATCATTGATATTTTTAGGTTCTGACTGTGAAAGAAAGGCTTGATGTTCAACCTGATTTCTTAGAGAAGCTCTAGTCTGTGTTCCTCTATCTAGATTTCCTACAACAGCATCTAAGGGATGGTTCTTTAGAGTCCTAGATGGTCTTGAAAAGATAGGGCTAGAGAATTCAGATTCATCTACAGATTGAGGTTCAACAGAAGCAGGTTCTGGAGAATTTCCAGAGCTGGATGTTTTAACTATAGGTCCATTGTATTTATCATTGAGATTCAAACCAGAGAGATCATCTTCAAGAGAGATTTTAGGTTCATGTGGATCAGTTTCATCAAATTTGATGTGAACAGATTCTTCCACACATTTGGTTCCTTTATTGAAAACTCTATAGGCTTTACTAGAGATAGAGTAACCTAGGAAAATTCCTTCATCACTCTTGGATGCAAATTTGTCCAGATTGTCTCTAGTATTGAGAATGAAGACTTTGCAGCCAAAAACTTTGAAGTAGTTAACCTTAGGTTTCCTATGGTTCCACAACTCATAAGGGTTCCTCTTAAGAACTGGTCTGATCAAAACTCTATTAATGACATAGCAAGCTGTATTAACAGCTTCAGCCCAAAAGTAAATAGGCAGTTCATATTCATTGAGCATGGTTCTAGCTATTTCTTTCAGGGTTCTATTCCTTCTCTCTACTACACCATTTTGTTGGGGTGTCCTAGGGGCGGAGAAATTGTGACTATAGCCATTGTGTGAGCAATAAGATTCAAAATCTTGATTTTCAAACTCACGACCATGATCACTTCTCAAAGTTTTAATCTTAAGTCCACTAAGATTTTCTACAGACTTGGAGTATTTAACAAAAGAAGAACAGGCTTCACTTTTGTGAGCTAGAAAATATACCCAAGTATATCTAGAAAAATCATCTACGAGAACATAGACATAGTGCTTCCCATTTAAACTAGAAACTCTTGATGGTCCAAACAAATCCATGTGAACCAACTCGAGAGGTTGAGAAGTTGACACTTCTTTCTTTGATTTAAAAGAAACTTTATGTTGCTTTCCCTTTTGACAGGGATTACAAACTTTGTCTGCTGGAAATTCAAGTTTGGGTAAGTCTCTAACTATGTTCTTCCTAGAAATTTTTCTAAGTGAGTGTACATTGTAGTGTCCTAATCTTCTGTGCCAAAGCCAAGACTCTTTATGAAAAGCATTTAAGCAAGGAATATTCTGCTTAGCTAAGGAATCTAAATCAACAGCATAAACATTTTCATTTCTTAAAGCAGAAAATACTAAAACATTTTTAGAGTTAAAAACATTGCAAGAATCATTTTTAAATTTCACATAAAAACCATCATCACACACTTGAGAAATGCTTAACAAGTTATATTTAAGTCCATCGACAAATAAAACTTCAGAAACCAAGATTGAATCAGTGTTACCAATCTGGCCTAAGCCGATGATTTTTCCTTTTGAATTATCACCAAAAGTGACAAAGCCTCCATCAACTTTTACTAAACTCTTGAAACATGAAAAGTCTCCTGACATATGTCTTGAACATCCACTGTCTAAGTACCATATCTTCTTGTGACAGCTCTTCAAGCAGGTCTCCTACAAAACAGATTTAGATGGAAGATGATTTTGGTACCCAGATCTTCTTGGGTCCAGACAGGTTAGCCAATAACACTTTAGGTACCCATATTTGTCTAATGGGTCTCATATAATTTGTAGAATTGACATTCTTTGAAAGATAAACCTTATTAGATCCATAACTATGAATATAACTGGTTGAGGCATATGAAGTTCCAGAATTAACTATCTTCTGTCCAGATTTAGGAATGAATCTAGTTTTGGCAACTTTTCTTTGTCTAGGTTGGTATCCTATACCAGTAGTATATCTAGGTGCAACTTTCTTTCCTAGCATCTGTGTTAGAGTATTCTTTCCATTTGTGAACTTCTCTAAGTATTTTCTGAGTTTTTCATTAGACAATTTTAGTTCAGTATTCTCTTTAAGAAACTGAGCATTCTTTTCTACTTCTATATCCACATCAGATTTATGCTTAACACTTAAAGCATACTGTTTATTTAAACCTTTATATTTATCCTTAAGCTCATTACAGGTTTCTTCAAGCATATCACAATATTCAAACAGTTCAGATTTAGACATTGTTCCAGAATCAGAGTCAGATTCTGCATTATCTCCAGAGTAATAATTTAAAGTCGGAGTTTCAGCAGTTACCTGAGAAGTGTTTGTCATAAAACACATGTTGGCTCGATTCCTTTCAGAGTCTGAAGATTCAGCTTCACTTGTGCTGTCTTCTGAAGCACTCCAAGTATCCTTCATGGCTTTCTTGTATTTTTTATCCTTGTATTCATACTTCTTTCTGTATTTCAGCTTTGGACAGTCTGTTTTTATGTGTCCTTTTCTTTTGCATTCATAACAGACAACTTCATCAGTTCTGTCAGCCTTCTTCCAATCCTTTTTCCATTTGCCTTATTGGTCATACTTTCCCTTGTAATTTGGTTTCCTAAAGAATTTCTTTTTCCTATAAAACTTTTTGAATCTCTTGGCTATTTGAGCCATCTCAGCATCACTGTCAGAATCACTTTCACTGTCTTCACAGCTTAAACTTTCAACTACAGCTTGAAGCTTTTCTTTGTCCTTATTATTTGAAGTTGAGGATTTGAAAGCGACAGACTTTCTTTGAGGTTCATTTTCTTCCTCTTTATTCACTTTAAGCTCTTATTCATACATCATCAGCTTACCAATTAATTCCTTGACAGGCAGTGTTCCAATGTCACAGGATTCTCTAATGGAGACAGAGGTTCCTCTCCATCTTTCAGGTAGACATCTCAAAATTCTCATGATTTGCTCCTTTGCTGGAACATCCTTTCCCAGAGAAGTCATTGTGTTGACAATTTCATTGAACCTGAGATACATATCAGAAATGGGTTCATCAGGCTTCATCTTAAAATTATCATACTTAATAGTATAGGTATTCAATCTCATCTCCTTAACATTAGTTGTTCCTTCATGAGAAACAGCTAAGGTATCCCAAATTTCATATGCAGTTTTACATGCAAAAATTCTATTAAATTCTTCATCTCCTAGAGCAAAGTACAGAGCATTCATAGATTTACAATTGTTATTGTAAGCAGTCTTTGTAGGTTCATCCCAAGTAGATCTAGCAGTAGTGGGAATTGTGTATTCTGATTCAATAGCAGTCTAAATATCAAAACCTGTGCTTTCTAAGTGAATTTTCATTTTAAGTTTCCACTGAGCATAGTTATTTCCATTAAAGAAAGGTGGCCGGTTAGTAGCAGCACCCTCAAGTCTATTATCCATGATATTACAAAAAGAATTTTAAAGAGATAAAAATTTAGAAATAACAGAAATTTTAAGAACTTTAAAATACAACTAAAATCACAGTTCAAAAGCAGAGTACTTTTAGAGAGTATTTTCAAACCTCTGATACCAAGTGTTGGTCGGAGTGGATACTCAAGAGGCGGGTGAATTGAGTTCCAATTAAAATTTTCTGTTAAAAACAATGTGGATTAAAAATCCCCCTATTTCAAAAACAGATTAAACTGTAGTGAATTTATACAGATTATAAAGGTTCAATTAGCTTCTCAAAGATTGATTAGTTCTCAGTTAACTTAATATTATGATTAAATTAACCTTTGAAACTAACTTACTGGTCTATAATAAATATAAAAACTTGCGAGTTTAACTATCAAAGTAGCTTTGAAAATAAATTATATTTCAAAGTAATAGCAGCGGAATATGAAATAAATATATAGTATGGATAAAGTATGTAGCTACAAACACAGAGAATTAACCAAGAGGTTCAGTCTCAAGCCGAGACTTAGTCCTCTCAAAAGTTTATATAAAAATGATCCACACCCTGGATCGGGGTTAACAACAGTGAACACACTGTCCAGGTCACAAGACCTCTACCACAGTTCTGTGTGGGAAAACAAACAACAGCTTAGAGCTGTCCAGGTCTCATACGACCTCTACCACTATCCATAGTGGGAAATGAAGTGTAAAAAGGTTTGCTGAGGATTTACAGATCCTCCAGTGAAAGTACAGGAGTCAGTGTGTGTGTTTAATACAGCAGATAACACACACTGCTCAAAATGTAAAACAAATGTATCACAGAGCAGATATGTAGAGTTTAGAAATGGCTCTGGTGATTTCAGTGTATCTCTGGACTCTTTTGTATTTGATCATAATTTATTCTGATTCCTTTTCTCGTTTTTGTTTGAGAGGAAGAGTGTCGTATGCTTCAGGCTCAAAATCAGTGAGATGTAGTCGATGAAGTTCTTTACTGTTCTTTTGTATGCACAGAACTCTTCTTGAGTAGGCTTGATTGAGTATGAGGTTCTGTTCTGATTGGTTCTTCCTTCTCTTTCTTTTCCTCTGTATATCTTGTGTTCTTCTATCAACTCTGTCTTTTTTTTTCAGTAGAGACTTCTTGTATTTATGTCACGTGCTTCGGAAGACAGAAAAAGTTTCCTTTCCGCAGGTACGAGGTACGGTTTCCTGACATCCGACAACCTTTATTAATAATTTGACAGAGCATTAAAATATACCTAATATGACCGTTGGTTAGATTAAATAAAGATAAAGATAAAGAAATTCAAACAGTTGTTTATGACTATTGAAGAATCAAGTGATCGGTAGGTCATCAGCATTAGTGAGTAATGATCGGTGACTCAGATAGATCAGCATCGGTGAATCAGACTGATCAGCATCGGTCTGTCATCTGATCGGTGGCTCATTTGCATCGGTGACTCATTTGTATCGGTGAGTCATTTGCATCAGTGACTCATTTGCATCGGTGACTCATTTGATCGGTGACTCATTTGATCGGTGACTCATTTGCATCGGTGAGTCATTTGCATCGGTGACTCATTTGCATCGGTGACTCATTTGATCGGTGGCTCATTTGCATCGGTGACTCATTTGATCGGTGACTCATTTGATCGGTGACTCATTTGATCGGTGACTCATTTGCATCGGTGAGTCATTTTCATTGGTGACTCATTTGCATCGGTGACTCATTTGATCGGTGACTCATTTGCATCGGTGAGTCATTTGCATCGGTGAGTCAGTTTGATCAGCATCGGTGAGTCATTTGCATCGATGCGACCGTTGTCCTTTGATATTGGATCAGTGCTTCCGATGTCTGTTGAATGGATCGGTGCTTCCGATGTCTGTTGAATGGATCGGTGCTTCTGATGTCTGTTGAATGGATCGGTGCTTCCGATGTCTGTTGAATGGATCGGTGCTTCCGATGTCTGTTGAATCCAGAAGACTTCCAACATACTTTGTAAGTCAATAAGCATAGACAAAAATATGATAACAGATTCATTTACATATTGTAATTAAGTTTATGAGAAATCAAACCAGATTAAGCATTAATGGTATGTGATGATTTGTGATTATTAAAACATCAATCATAGACATGAAATCAACAATCTTCCATAGGGCTCGACATATATGATAAATATGTCATTAATGAACCACTTGGGGTTCACTTGGATTATTATAGTTTTTTTATTAACCATTTATTATAATAATACAAGAGGACATGGTAAAAGTTAAACTATTTAACTAAGAGTTAAATCTAAAAGATAGGATTAATATGGTGACCTAAACTTATCTAAAACCTGTTGTTTGAGAGTATTTAGACCCATCCCTACCTTAGCTTTGAAATAAATCTATTTTGATCCATTAGAAACCGAAAATGATTTTATAATAAAATAATATTTCAAACATTTCCTAAAGTGACCCTCACCTCTCTTATAAATGGGTACTTCTCCTTATCTAAAAATCACACCTCCAAAGCCATTTGAATCGGCCAACCCCTACCCAAATATCCTCTCAACTTGTCTCACTTCAACCTAGAGGCATTCCCTTGAGCAGAAATCCAACCTAAAGAGCCCTTTTGTTCAAATCAAAAGGAAACACCCAACGAAGAGGTAATTATTTTATCACCTCTTTCAAAGTTCTTTTCTTCTTCCACTTTCTCTTTCTTTGTTATTTCCATACCAAAATAATAACTCCAGTACCATATAAAAAATTTGATGTTATTATAAATATTGTACAACCGTACTCATTATTCTATCTATCCTATGAATGATAATGTCACGATGTGTGCGTACGTACGGCTTACCGTCTCCACGCCGTGGTGTATTTTGTTATTAAACACTATGTTATTTGGATGGATATAATGATGATTAATATGTATATAAATAATGAAAATAACATGATAATTTCTCTATAAAATTAATATAACATCCATTTCAACACCTTTTAATCATTAAGGAAATGATATTGTCGCTCGTGTGTACGTACAGCTTACCGTCTCCACGACGCGATGAGATTCATTTCTAGGTTCACCATTCAACGATGATTATAAAAATATATATTATTAATAAGTATGTAATATATTCCATAATAATGCTACTGGATATATATATACATATATACTTACATATATCTAATTCACTTACTTCTGTTCAATACGATATGAAAACAGAAACAGCGTTTATGCATACGTACGGCCTACCGTCTCCATAAACGGTGCTTTCCATTTAATATATATACATATTATACATATTAATATTCTAAATATATATCATATATAAATCATTTTTTTATATTCTCGAAGTATTTAAATCATGATCTAAATGATACGATCAAGAATAACATGTTAAAACACATACAATAAAGAAAGCGATTATTACCCGAAATGTTAATTTAACATGGAGATCATTATTAAATGGGTACTATAAAGTAATAAATGAATCATGTATGATATAATAAATATTAATATGGTTCTGTTATAATTTAATAACTTATTATGGTCATTATATAGGAGGTAAAACGTGCCCTCGACCAAAGGAAAATGCAAGGTAAGGGTTAATTCATCGATCTCATTATTATCTGATATTGTTTATGTGTAAGTATTTTATGGGAGATATTTATTATCCATGTCCATTTTTAATAAAAGACATTTTAAAATGATTCTTTTAAGGTACTCTTTAACTAAAACATCATTTTAAATGTTTTCAATATTTATTCTTCTAAATTTTTCTCATTAATGACCATGTTTTTAAAATGGTTTTAAGGATTTATTTATATGGACATGATTGTTTTAAAATGTTAATTCCTTTCAAAAATTTCAAAGTGGTCTGGGACACTTTGATTCAAAAATCTATTTTAAATTATTTCCTTTATAAATGTGTGACTTTTAAATTATTTCAAAAAAATGGATATTTCTCTCAAAAAGTTTTACTGATCATTTTCAACTATATCAAAATCCTTTACTGGATATTATTATTGATTAAGGTTGATTTATTCTAATAAAATCTTCCATATTGTATTGAATAAGTTATGATATGTTTGAATATAGATGTGTTATTTTTATACCCTTCATGGTTTATGGTTTAGGTATTGACATTTCGTATGCTAGTTTTAATGCGAATGTTTATGTTATGTTTCAACATTTTCATATGAGGAATGCAGTGGACTTAGTAAGTAACGGGTGGGCCTATTATAGCTCGTCGATGCATCGGTAGGTCTCATGATACAAATTAGTGTCTTGGTATAAGGCCTTGACAAAAAAATTATTTGTAGTCTTTGCACGAGGCCTTGATTATGTGGCAATCATGTCTGGCGTTAGACATTCCTTCATTGTGAAATTAATTTTTACATGTGATTATTCGACTAGTAGAATATCCATGTGCATGTTTATATGGTAATTTTTTATTTATTTTCTCCATATTATGTTCAAGTTTATGTTTAAAAAGGTTTTTGTTTTTATTACACATCTTGCCTTAAAAGTTTATAGCTTCCGCTAAATTATTTACCCTTACTGAGCATCTGAGCTCACCCCTTTCTTATGTTTTGTTTTCCTAGGATTCCAAGAAGTGTATTATGTTTGATATGCAAGGTTAAGCTAGGAGAATAATGGAGTTATCAACGGATTATTTATGTTGTGATTTATGTTTGAATGTGTAATGTAACGTTCATGTATATAATCTATTTTACAAGACTAATAAACTGATCGGTCCTACGGGACTTGATTCCTTGTAATCATGTCAATGTATTAAAATAATGCACCGGCTTCAAGCTTCTGGGGTCAGTGCATTACAGTTGGTATCAGAGGAATTTTAGTACAATTTTTTGAAACTAGATTTAAAAAAACTCTGATTAGAGAACATTTCCCTAAGATAAAATTTGAGGATTAGTATAGAAGAACTTCCTATAATTTTTGTAATGTAGAGATTTTGTTTATTTTCCGAGCAATACATCCCTATCTGGATAGGAGAAGGTAGAGGCAGCTCTGGTACAAATGTGCCTAGGAGTGAAAACTCCGACAAGGAGTTTTGGTCTTGACTCGGGGTATCCTGGTATACGACAACGAGTCTTGCTGCACTATTGGTTACGACACTCCCGGGGGATATGCTTAGGATAATTCACATTTTCTTTACAATCCATTATGAAGGATTTAGGAGTAAATACTTTCTCAAAGAAAACATTTTTTTATGATTATATATTATATGCATAATCTTTTCAATTTACGTTAGGTATTTTAAAAGTTTGAAATTATGCATTACGATTCATAAACTAACCTAGTGTATGCCATTTTTTAGAAATGGCGCCCAGTATAAGGAATGAGAACTCCAGCAATACGCATGATCCAAAGAGTAAGAAGGATCATATCTTTCATGGTATTAATCCAACATTTAGAAGGGAAATATTCTCCCACGTATTCTCATCATATGAAGAAATACTATCATGTGTTAATAAGATAAGTAAAGAATTCTCTGAGTCCTATGGATTTGAAGGGAAGCAAGAGAAGAAAAGGATGGTAGAGAGAAAGGTTGATAAAGGGAAGAGGGGAAAAAAGTATCTTCCCATATGTGATAACTGTGGAAAGAATCACCTTGGTAAATTCTTGAAGGGAATGAGATTTTTTTATAAGTGTGAAGAAAAAGGACATCAAGTACGTGATTGTAAGGGTAAGAAAAAGGTTTCAAATGTACAATGTTTCATCTGCAAGGATTTGGGACACTACGCAAATCAATGTCCAAATCATCAAAGTATGCCTCAAATGATGCTATTGGATAATAATCAAGTTATGATACTACCATAGATGAAGAGGAATGACTAATGTTCTTATGTTTTTATTAAAGAATTATTTCATTTGAGTGTTGTATCAACGATGTACTTGTTATATAAATTATGGAAATAAATAAGGATTGTAATGCAGTACTATTTCATTGAGGATTTGAGATTATATGGTTCTAAGAAAAGTGACTCAATAGAAAGTTAAACTTTTCGGAAAATACATGGTTGAAGGAAGGATAAATCTTAATATGGTTCTGATACCGAGGTAGTGATCTTGTAATAAGATATGATTGATTTGGATAAATTATATTCGATATTCTTGACTACTTTGAAACTAATTAATTGTTTGTTTATTTCATTATTGTTGGAGTTTACAACATTTTTTGATATAAGGAGTATATCCAGTATTCTATGAGAAATAAGGGAGCATGAATGTAATAAATAAGGTTTTATGGTAATTTAGGGTGTTACTGTGTTTTAAAAGAATACATGATGAAGGTAGTCACATGTTATTACACGACAAAAAAGATCTTCATTGTGTTTACCTTATAAATTTTGGACTGTGAGTTTGGACTGAAGTATTTTGGATAAGTCTAAAGGTTGGAATGGATTAAGTTTGACATTGGATACTATTATTAAGGTTAAATCATTTCTTAAGATTATTTTTTGATTGTTATAAAAAGGACAACCCGGAGGATGGGCGACAACCCGTCGTGTCTGCAAGGTCGCGAGACTTGAACCCGCAACCGAAGGACGACAAGGGTGCATCACCTACCACTGGCCTACGTGATGTCCTTGTATAATGTAGTTTTTCTTAAATAGTATGACAAATTAATTATAAATTCATTGTTTTTGGAACCCTATACGATTATGATAAATAGAATATTTTTTAAATTCTATTGTCTTTTGGAGTGAAATATGAGTTTGTGGTAGGAATTAGTTGAAGGATGAAACTCTACTTGTCAAGTATATTTTTTTCCTCTTATTCAATGAATAAATTAATTCTTAAACTTTAGGGAAGGGATCTTAAAACCAAAAAATGTTTTATCCTAATACCTTATGTTTTTTTGACTGATGATATTTTAAATCATCATAGATTGATGGCTTTGAGGCCCTCAATTTTACACTTGTTTGTGATTGATGACCTCAATCACTCCCTATAAATATTTACATTTTTCCTCCAATTATGTGTCTTTAATTGCCACCAATGTCTCTTAATCAAGATCGTAATTTGGTGGTGACTTTTTCACTTCCCTTTCCCTCTTATTAAGACTAAATTTTATTAACCTAATTTCCGATGTGGGTTTTCCACAAATGTATTTTTCAATTTTTAACCTTTTATTTTCGAAGAATAATTTCAAATTGTGAGGATGCAATTTATTGAAGGAGGGGAGAATGTAACACCCCAAGATTTCATAGTACGTTATCTCTTCAAAAATAATTCAATAACTTGCGCTACATGCAACACCGAGTTTGAGCGCACCATAACTTACCAAACTAACAGTTCAAAAGGCGGTTATGAATAATATTAACTGCATTTTGAATTTTATATACTCCAAATAATTTTAACATCCATATTATGTATTTCTTAGACATAATATAAGAACAAATTCAATTTTTTAGATAAATGAAGTATTTTCTAGAAAATGAAATTTTACCACCTTTTAATGGTGAACCCTTTTTAAATCCAATATTTGACACTTTTATATATTCAATTTGACAAAATAAACTTCTTCTTTAGAATCGAGACATAAAAATTTAGTTTCTATAAATGTTTGGTATTTTCTGATAACTTTCATATTTTGGTGAATAGTGAAAAATACTAAATTTTAATTGAAAACAACTTTTTTAATAAAAATAATTTAGTGTGTTAAATTATACATTTGAATGGTTTGTAAGTATAATTAGATTATATTTTTATCATTTAATACAATGTAGGTCATTATAAGTAGTTTCACATTTAAATTTGACATAAACACATGTCAATCTTTTGATAGTTTTTACTTTTTAAAAACCCACTTTTTTTGTTTTGACAACATGAATTAATTTTAAATTAATTAATGAAACTTCTATATTTTGAATTTGGTAAAATAGAATTCATTTTTAAATTCATAATATCAAAATTATCTTCGGGTGAATTTTTGGTATTTTTCTGAAAACTTTCAATTTATGATGACTAGTGAAAACACCGCGTTATTGTTTAAAACTGACTTTTTATTTAAGTAATTATTTATTTTATTTAAATTTATTTTAAGTAAAAATAGATATATAATACCTATATAAGTTCAATGTAATTCATTGAAGTCGTTTTATAATAAAATCAGATGTATAAAAGTTTATTGAACTTTTTAACGTCTTTTACCCACATTCTAGACACATTTTCAAATTTGCATAAAACGTAATTTTACCACTTCTGTGAATTGAATTTCAAAAATCCGAGAGACATGGTTGATATCAGTAAGTAAAATGTGGTTCAATAAGATGAAAATAATTTTTGGTGAATAGTAACTTTTACCTTTTATTACCACGGTTAAAAGTAAATAGAGTAATTAAAGGTAAAAATGATATTATAATTACCCTAACAATCTCCTAATTCTATTAGATAACTGTATTTCGACCAAAACCAACCTTAGGAATAAAATATGATCCTTTTGGTCCACTTGGATTAGATTATGACATTTAATATTATTTTATTTAAATAAGAGTTAAAAGTGTTAAATTCAAAGTTTAATAACTAAACCATTTTTAATATAGGGTTATACATATGATAAATTCGAATATAAATATTCATTAGCAAGGTAAAAATATTTCCTACATAATGGTATTTTATTTATAATTTTTAGAGATTAAATAATTAAATTTATTGATGACACAATGGTGATGCATTAATTACTTTATCAATGAAAGATTAAAATAATTAATATTATAAATATAAAAATAAATGTAAATTGAGGCTTTTGATGCCATCGACGAATTTTCTAGATTAATATGATATGTTAGGGTTTATTCAATGAATTCTGTTCGAAGTAATCATGGTGTTATGACTTTCACAAAAACCAAATACTAAATAGTGTCAAAATTGACATAAATGAGTTTATAAAACAAATACTATATTATTAAATGATATAATATTCCTAAAAATCTAAGGTTCAGCTAAAGGACTTATATAATGATAAATATGTCATTAATGAACCACTTGGGGTTCGCTTGGCTTTTTATAGTAAGTTTATTAACCATTTATTATAATAATACAAGAGAACATTGTAAAAGTTAAACTATTTAACGAAGAGTTAAATATAAAAGATAGGGTTAATATGGTAACCTAAACTTGTCTAAAACCTATTGGTTGAGAGTATTTCGACCCATCCCCACCTTAGCTTCGAAATAAATCAATTTGGAGCCATTAGAAACCAAAAATGATTTTATAATAAAATAATATTTCAAAATTTTCCTAAAGTGACACTCACCTCTCTTATAAAAGGGTACTTCGTCTTCTCTCAAAATCACACCTCTAAATCCATTTGACTCGGTCAACCCCTTCCCAAATCTCCTCCCAACTTCCCTCAATTCAACATAGAGGCCTTCCCTTGAGCAGAAAGCCAACCTAAGGAGCCCTTTTGTTCAAATCAAAAGGAAACACCCAACGAAGAGGTAATTATTTTATGACCTCTATCAAAGTTCTTTTCTTCTTCCACTTTCTATTTCTTTGTTATTTCCATACCAAAATAATAACTCTAGTACCTTATACATACTGTGATATTATTATAAATATGGTACAACCGTACTCATTATTCTATCCATCCTATGAATGATAATGTCATGATGCGTGCGTACGTACGGTTTACCGTCTCCACACCATGGTGTAATTTGTTATTCAACACTATGTTATTTGGATGGATATAATGATGATTAATATGTATATAAATAATAAAAATAACATGCTAATTTCTCTGTACAATTAATATACCATCCAATTCAACACCTTTTAATCATTAAGGAAATGATATCGTCACTCGTGTATATGTACGACTTACCATCTCCACGACGTGATTAGATTCATTTCTAGGTTCACCATTCAATGATGATTATAAAAATATATGTTATTAATAAGTATGTAATATATGACATAATAATGCTATTGGATATGTGTGTGTGTGTGTGTGTGTTTACTTACATATATCTTATTCACTTACTTCCGTTCAATACGATATGAAAACGGAAACAGCGTTTATGCGTGCGTACGACATACCGTCTCCATAAACGGTGTTTTCCATTTAATATATCTATATATTATACATATTTATATTCTAAATATATATTATATATAAATAATTTTTTTATATTCTGGAAGTATTTAAATCATGATCTAAATGATACAATCAAGAATAACAAGTTAAAACACATATGATAAAAAAAGCAATTATTACCCGAAATGTTGATTTAACATGAAAATCATTATTAAATTGGTAGTATAAAGTCATAAATGAATCATGTATGATATAATAAATATGAATATGGTTCTAGTATAATTTAATAACATGCTATGGTCATTATACAAGAGGTTAAACGTACCCTCGACCAAAGGAAAGTGCAAGGTAAGGGTTAATTCCTCAATCTCATTATTATCTGAGATTGTTTATGTGTAAGTATTTTCTGGGACATATTTATTATTCATGTCCATGTTTCATAAAAGACATTTCAAAATGATTCTTTTAAGGTACTCTTTAACTAAAACATCATTTTAAATGTTTTAAATATTTATTCTTCTAAATTTTTCTCATTAATGTCCATGTTTTAAAAATGGTTTTAAGGATTTATTTATATGGACATTATTGTTTTAAAATGTTAATTCCTTTCAAAAGTTTCAAAGTGGTATGGAACACTTTGATTCAAAAATCTATTTTAAATGACTTCATTTATAAATGTGTGGCTTTTAAATAATTTCACAAAAATGGATATTTCTCTCAAAAAGTTTTACTGGTCATTTTCAACTATGTCAACATCCTTTACTGGATATTATTCTTGATTAAGGTTGATTTATTATAATAAAATCTTCCATATTGTGTTGAATAAGTTATGATATGTATGATTGTGGATGTGTTATTTTTATACCCTTCATGGTTTATGGTTTAAGTATTGACATTTCGTATCCTAGTTTTAATATGAATGTTTATGTTATGTTTCAACATTTTCATATGAGGAATGCAGTGGACTTAGTAAGTGACAGGTGGGACCC
Source organism: Viscum album (assembly GCA_963277665.1). Taxonomy (NCBI): domain Eukaryota; kingdom Viridiplantae; phylum Streptophyta; class Magnoliopsida; order Santalales; family Viscaceae; genus Viscum; species Viscum album. The sequence continues at coordinate 1,443,619,890 of OY728145.1, read as the reverse complement.
GCTATAGCCCCTCAATGCATCGGTAGGTCTCATGAGACAAATTAGTGTCTTGTCATAAGATATTGACAAAAAAATTATTTGTAGTCTTCGCACAAGTCCTTGACTGTGTGGTAATGATGTCTGGCGTTAGGCATTCCCTCATTATGAAATTAATTATTACATGTGATTATTCGATTAGTAGAATATCCATGTGCATGTTTATATGCTAATGTTTGATTTATTTTCTACATATTATGTTTAAGTTTATGTTTAAAAATGTTGTTGTTTTTATTACAAATCTTGCCTTAAAAGTTTATAGCTTCCGCTAAATTATTTACCCTTACTGAGCATCTGAGCTCACCCCTTTCTTATGTTTTGTTTTCCCAGGATTCCAAGAAGTGTATTATGTTTGATATGCATGGTTAAGTTAGAGGAATAATGGCGTTCTCAACAGATTATTTATGTTGTGTTTTATGTTTAAATGTGTAATATAACGTTCATGTATGTAATCTATTTTCCAAGACTACTAAACTGATTGGTTCTTTGAGACTTGATTCCTTGTAATCATGTCAATGTATTAAAATAAGACACCGGCTCCAGGCTTATGAGGTCGGGGCGTTACATTTTTTATGTATTATGAACCAAATCATCCAAAGACACAGGGCCTCGTGATCGTTTGGTTATGTTTTTGTTTAGATTCATGCAATAATATGTGTAAAAGGTTTAGGTCGTTATACCCATGTCAACCACCTTTTCCATAATTCATATGTAATAATTCCTCTAAATTAATCTCTCTTTATCCCTCTCTTCCATAACCCATGGCCAATTCTTTATTTAAATTATAAAATTCCTCATAATAAAATCTAATGTGGGTCACCACCATAATTTCGTGGTGGGCCAATTGAAATCCACCTGACCAAAATCTCCCTCAAATATTTTAATTCTATCATGATTAGGTATCATAAATTCTTATCCATTCATATAAATTTTATAACACCCAAGTAATTCACATAATTAATTCCCCAAGTCACATAATTATCTCAAGTTCCCACAACCATATTAAAACCAAAGAACACCTCATAATTAAATAATTAAATTTTATCACATTTCCACGTTAACCGCACTTCAATTAATAGCTGAATTCATTATCCACATCATTAAATAAACTAAAAAATATGGGTGTTGCAAATATAATTAATTATTATTATTAATAACGATGTAATTAATAATTTACTTCAGTTACTAATAATAACAGTGTAATTAATAAAAATTAATAAGATAAATACTAATCTAATTAATAATATAATTAATGGTATTAAATAATAATAATAATAATAATTTCATTATCCATAATTAGTAATAATAAATAATGAAATTGATAATAATTAAGAATATGATTAATAATAATTAGCAGTCTAATTAATAATAATTAATAATAAATAATAATAATAATAATTTATTATTAATAAATTAATTAACAAAAATTAATAATGTAGTTAAAAATATATAATTATTGAGAAAAATATTTCTTTTTCGATTTATCATGTTTTGTCCATAATTTAAATTTATTATGGGTATTGTTTTTTTAAATTCTTTTTATTTTATATTATTTATTATATAATTTGTTTAAGTTTAATTTATTTATTTATTTTTTAATTATGGTTCTAATTTTTTTAATCATTCAATGTTTTATAATTCAAGTATCGAAAATGTTATGCATTGAAATAGTAATTTTCTAAACTGTTTAATTTTATTTATTTGTTATTTTTAAAAATGCATTTTTAATTACAATTATTTTATACGTGTTGTGTCTATATTTTAAATTTCCTTTATATTGTATTTATAATTTATATTTTATTAGTTTTCAATGTCATTTACTTGAAATAATATATGTTATAATTTTTTGTGAGTAAGTGACTTTAGAAGCTAATAAAATAAACTTAAAGATTATTTATGCAAACTAATATCTTGACATGAAAATATAAGACAATATATATATATATATATATATTAAAATATAAAATAAAACAAATTGACAAATAGGTTAAAAGATAATAATCACATAATAAGATTATTTAACACAAATCATGTTTGGTTAAAAGGAACGAAACATATTTTGCTTAAATTTGGTGACTTTGAACATGTATAAAATAGAGAACATACATTTAATCTCAATAAAAATTAAAACATATACTTAATACATAAAAAATAACTGAAATTGAATTAAATTTTGTTACAGAAAGGTATAAAACATTATTGTTTCTATACATAACATTTATACTTCAAATTATTTTGTACAAAACAATTATTAATCAATAATTCAATTAATTATAATAATCATACAATTCATAATACTTATCAGTTACATTATTATTATTAATATTTTAATGACCCAACTACACTAGAACCCCTCCCAGGTTGGTAGTGGTGCCAAGTGTGGCCCATGAAACCAATGTTCTCAGAACCAGACCAACCATTGAACCAGTGGAGAGTGGTTCAGGTCAGACTGGTCAAATCGCTTTAGGGTGGTCGAACCTATTTTATTATTTTAATAATTTTTAATAATATCATATTTTTATAATATATTTTTTTATTAATTATCTATTTTTATAATCAGAAATTATTTTAATGATATTATATTAATTCATTTTCCATTATAAATCACACAATTTTTTTATTTTCTTATATGCCTCTATTTTTATTTTCTTTAATTTAATTTGTCTTTTATCGAAAAATATTAGAAGTTTTGTTTATTGAAGTTGTGTCCCCCAAATTTAAAATAGAAGAATAATAAAACATAAAATAAACCAATAAAAGGAGTGTGTTATAATCCCACATTAAAAAATCTAAACGACTTTAGCCAATCTCTTACAAAATAAGGGTATGAGAATTGTTTTTTGATAATATTTATATATAAGTAGGAATGATTTTTGAAGTACTGGATGTATATTTAGTTAAATTATATATATATATAATAAACATATATACATACATAGAATAGAAAATTCAGATGCTTACAGTTTCAAATACTGATTTCCGCATCTCCTAAAAATTTCAAAGTAGAAAATATGTCTGTTTTTTAATTCTGAAAATCCTGCCAAAGTTTTTCACTAAAATTTTTACTTGAACTTGCCCAGTTCAGTCAGTTTTTTTTTTTAGAAATTAGGTGGTTCACTTGGATTTCCATGAGTTTGTATCCATCTAAGCCCGACGTCAGAAATGACCCAACCATAAAAACTAGACTGGACACCTGAACGACCACCAGCCTGATTGGCCGAATCATCTAGTTTTCAAAACAAAGGCTCAAAGTCTGCCTCTAATAGGCCATTGGTTGATGAATGAGGATGAGGATACATATAGCATGTAAAATAAGAGGTATTACCCTCTTTTATCCCAATAAAATAAAGAAATACACTAATCAACACTGGACACCATAAATTCAATAACCCAATTTCCCAATTATAAAATGAAAATGCATGAATTGTCATACAACCAAAAACAACTCAAAAATCCAATACCAAATGAAACAGATCCAAAGAAGGCAAAACCTCAAATTTAAAAACAACCATGTCACGATCTAGTAATGTTCTGCATAATCTCCAACTCTGTTTTGAAAATCTATAAAAACAGTATATAGAAGTAGGGGTGAACATACAAGTATACTCAATAGGTCCCACCCATCAACTCTTGTGAATCATACTAAAGATTCAGTGAATAAATAGTGAAATCAAGTCTCCGGACTTGCAATTTAATGTAATTTTCTTCCTTGCGTCGTGTGCCGCTTTCGCGGTTGTACCCGGTTTTTAAATAGTGAAATCAACTTTTGTCCCATCCTAGGTTATGTATAACCCATCACATCATAGGCACTCTCTCTAAACCAACATACAATATAAATATAGCAATTCATGAAAATATAACAAAGGAGGTGCCCCACACTAACTTCCCCACTGATCTAGTCTCCCTAATGTCCCAATGGCATATATCCTAGCACTCCCATCAGTTCCCATATCTATATAACACAGCCTTATACTGTTGTTATAACCAGATCCAAATAACACAACCTCATACCACAACCACATATCTAATCCAATTCCACCACATACCACAACCACTATCACTATCATGCTCGAAAGTGGAAGTGGGAGTGGGTGATGAGGAGTAGTCAATCGTTTGTTTCCACTACATATTCAATGTTGGGGGTTCACCTGGTTCCCAAAACCTCACATGGGTTTCAATTTGGTTATCTAACTCAAGTAGTGGTGCATAAGAAATAAAGAAGTACAATGATATATATAACAACTCACAATCCCATCTTAAGATCTACATCCCATCAAGACACCTCTATAGCCATATCCCATCACCCATATTGTCACTACCACACAACTATCATTGCCACCACTAACCACACAATAAGTTAACACATCAACCACCCAATTCAATTAACAACATACCACATCTTTCTTCCCAGTTCAGAATTCATTACCAATTCCACATAATTTATCATTAAACTCTTTATAAATCATTAATCTCCCCCCCCCACCCTTTCGTCTGCATTTCAGAATTATGCAAATTAAAACAAAAAAAGTTTTACCAGGCAAAAGTCAATTCATTGAAGCTCCTTGATCAAAGCTTTGCCCCTGTTTTCTGCTCTCAACCCCTGCCTGCTAAAGTTATTTTCATGGCATCCACATTCAAGGGAACCTTTCTCGGCCCCCGCCATGCCTGCCAACGAACTCCAAGCTTGGCAAGGTTGTTCACACACCCAACACATCATGAAATACACCTTCCTCTCGGCATGCCGGAGCTTTGTCATGGCTTCCACCCTTCCAGCCATTCTGGGTTTCTCCGACCTCAGCTCCCTCATGCCATGTTGTATCAACCTCCGCAAGTCACAGAGTGCACAGATTAGGGCAGAGCCTCCGAGGGAGAGCAGGCTCATAACATCATCAACAAGGCCGAAGCCGAACTGCAAACCACCCATCTGCCGGTTAGCAGGAGAGCAGGTCTGCTCCAGACAATGGGAAAGAGCTTCCGGCACGGTTTCCAGCTGCCTGGCTTGGCTCAGGACAGATGATATGCTCAATGCTTCCATGGCCGACCCGGCTGGATCTGCATGGCATTCCCCATTATACACCCTGAGTGTGAAGCAGTAGCTGTATAGCACATCGACCAGGTGAACGGCTAGAAGTGGGGACGGTCGTGCGGAGCTGAGCTCTGCTGTGCGGGGTAGCGGAGTTTCTGGGCCTGGTGGGATTTCGGTTGAACAATTGTCTTGTCCGGACATGCCATTGTGCTGTTTGGTGAGTGGTTGGACCAGTTGGCAGCCGCCCGGGCTGAGAGACAGGGCTCTGGCAGAGGGCTTAGACCACCATGGTTCCCATGGGTGTATAAACTTGCTGAGTTTGCCGGACACCAAAGCCCTTTGAAAGCGTTTCCTCTCCACAGCCGACAGATCACCAAGGCTGACTTCAGCTCCAGACAAGATCTTTTCCATTGTAGCTTCTGATAAAGAAGAATCATCTTCATTCATACTATGATCAACCTCATCATCTAAATGGAACTGCATCAGTATGTCTGTCATTTTCCTTTTTGTCTGATCGTCAGGTTGAATGTGCCGCAACTCGTCAATTACATTTTCCCGCATGAATGATTCAGTGCACCGAAGACTGTGAGACTTGTAGCACTGGAGCGAGCAATACCGGCAATTGCACCGAGGGCATGTATACTGTGAAAATTGCTTTTGACATACACGACAAATGATTCGAGAAGCTAGGTTTGAGGGAGAGGATGAGAAAGGCGCCGCGGAGGTAATTACAACATCCGCCATTGCCAGACCAGATTCACAGGGTCTGATGGGTTTGTGGATCACGCAGCTATTCTATAATCTGTACGTGATGGACTGGCTGGCTTTCAAGGCCTCGAAAGATCTTTGGCAGGAGCCGTCGGTAGCCAGGGAAGCTTCAGCTCCACACGCCTATTGGATTGAAATTCCAGATGTCGAGGGATGAACTGGTGAAAATTAAGGGATTGGAGAGTAATGAAAAAAATTAGGGATCGGAGAAAATTTGGGGGAAGACAGTGAACAACGGGGATTTGGAGGCGGAGGGGAGGAGATGGGGATCGTGGCTGAGGGTAGGAGATCGGAATTGTAACTGAGCGGAGGCGGAGGCGGAGGCGGAGGCGGAGGCGGAGGGGAGGAGATCGTTGCGGAAGGGAGGAGATCGTGGCTGCTAGCGGGCGGAGGCGTAGGGAAGGAGATTGTGGCTAGAGAGGGAAGGCGGAGGCGGAGGCGGAGGGGAGGATACCGTGTGCCAAAATAAAATATTACACAATAATAATGGAACAAATAAAATAAAATTGGGTACAACCGCGAAATCGGCACACACGTAATAAAGAAAATTACATTAAATCGCAAATCCGGGGACCGGACCTCACGACCTGCCCCTCACCCCTCCAAACCCTTACCACCCCACCACAAAAAATTCATGCCCCTACAAAGTTCTATTAATTTTAATATAATTATGTCAATCTTGCCACTTTCTCAAGGATCCTAAAGTTTGTTAATTCTACATCAATAGTTGTAATAAAAAAATGGGATATCCCAAATCACCTACCTTGACCTAATGATTGAACCATTATGTCACCAAAAGGATGAATTATAAGGTTTTAAATCTCATGTTCGGCAAAGATTATCCAATGAACCTACAATCCATTAACACCTCATCAATCCTTCACCACACCAATACATCAACCACTATCAACAATCCCTCAAAAAGAAAGAATAGTTTAAATAAGAAATAAACAAGATAATGTGTACTTTTAGATCATGGAGATTCAATCTCATGAGAATAAGGACTTATGAATCCACCAAAGGAACTCAAAAAACCACCCAAGGAGAGCTCTCTATTGTTTAGGTTCACTAAAAGTTTAATAGATCAAAGGTGAGGAAAGGGAACCCAAATATATATTTAAATTTTAGGTAGACCAAAACATGGAACAATTCCCTAAACCGTGTTTTTTTTGGTTAGTCAAACCTAATTCAAAAACCATAGTGACTAAGTTTTGGAACTCTTGAAATCTCAATAACCGTTTTGTTTCCAAAATACAAGCCTGACCAAAACTATAAAGTAGTTTACTTAAATTGGTATGAGATTTACATAAATTTTATTCTATAATGAGATGAAACCAAAAGATCCTTTACATAACCATGGTCTTTTCTCCCATCTACGATGAAAACATACAATATAATCTTTCCTCATTTTCAATAGCATCTCTAACAAAACACACCTTCAAACCACAACATGAACTATGACTATTTTTCTCAAACCACATCACAATTGATGAAACCACAACATAGTTTTATTATCCATGGTGTCCAATAGGTCCTACAAACTCTCTTCCTCAAACCATGCTATATTACAATGATGAATTCATATAAAACAATTTAGAAAAGAAAGCCATAATGTAGTGAGAACTAAACCATAATGTGGTTTATCTCAAAAAAATCAAATTTCATCTCTCCTAAAATTCACCTCCAAACTCACTATTTTCTTCTCCAAAACCTCAAATATTAGGACCAGGAGTTTCCATGTCTCTAAATTAGACACCTCTTAAATGATTCTCATCCTCAAGAATCAAAATAAAACCCAAGATAACCTGAAAACTTAACTACCATTTTAGATACTTCTCAAATATGAATCTCACAATAAAAAAGCCCAAGCACTACATAGAAAGGAAAAGAAAACATTAAACACTTTGTTGGGCAAAAATCCCTCAAGGTATCATTGAAGTATTTTTGAGGTGATTGTGTTTGTTGACAAAGCGGACATCTGAGTAGTGATTGTTGACAAAGAAAAACAATGACATACAAACTTGTTGACAAAGAGGATTTCATGGTGGAATGTCGAGTTCAAGAGCTGAGGTCAACGATCCATGTTTGATTCAAGAACGTCGATAAAAGGAATGGATGATCTGGAGGCGGTACAAAAGAACAGATACAAGGTGGCGCCGTTTTCCAGTATTTGCCAAATTTTTGGGCCTGAAAATCGGCAGATGAAGAAAAGTGTTTTTGGAAAAGGGACTTGCGCGCCGAGGACTTGGAGAATAGGAAACTTGCGCGCCATATGTTTTTCAAGATCAGAAGATCAAAATATGGCAAAGGAAGTAGGTTCGCGCAAGTTTGGGAGTTGGTCGCGCAAGTGTCCAAAAGGACAGAAGACTTGCGCGCTGAAACTGGGTCGCACAGGTGACTTGCACGCCGTCGCGCAGGGTGGTCAGATTGCCTATAAATACTGGACCACCCCTCCTCATTATTCAACGGAGTTCAACACTTTGAGAAATCGGAGCTCCCGTCGTGCAGGTGTGGTGGTCGCGCAGGTGGTGTGTGTGGTCGCGCAGGTGAAGTTGCGCGCCAGTGGTTGAAGTTGTGCGCCGGTGTTAGAAGTTGCGCGCCGGTTGGCAGTTGCGTGCCAATCTTGGTTTGGGCGTAAAAGGAAGTGAGTCACGTAAGTTTGGAGTTGAGGAAGCTTGAGTCGCACAAGTGTCTGAGGTAGACTTGCGCGCCCGTTGTGACTTGCGCGCCGAGATTGACTTGCGCGCCAAGTAAGGTTTTGTTCCAACGGTGCTTCTCGGACTGCGTGGAAGCTGGTACGTTTCCCGATACCTTCGGTGCAAAGAGATATTCATCTACGGGTGAAAGTTGTACTTCAACAGAGCATCTACACACAGAAGAAGATGCATTCATTCATGCAAATGAAGAGACCTACAGGTCTATAAACTGTGAGTGGATTCCCTTCCAGAGTAGTGAGCTTAGGAAGAGGAAGAAGGTGATCCTCTCCACCGGCAGTGAGCCAGAGAGAGAGAAATAGGGAGTGACCCTTGGGAAAGCAGTGAGCTGACCCTAAACTTGTAAAGGCAGTGAGCCTGGGCATAGAAGTGATCTAGCTCGAACATTGTATCCACAGCTAGTGAAGATTAGTGGAATTTGGTACGACCGACAACTTGTCGGCGTATGCTCCTTGGACGTAGCCCAGTGAGGGTGAACCAAGTAAAAATCTTTGTGTCTATCTGTTTGCTTCCCTGCATTGCATTCAAAGCATCATCATTAGATAAAGAAGTAAAGAAGTGATCACAGTTTACACACAAGAGCAAACAAAGTGACCCTTGTAATAAAGAGGTCAAGATCCAGTGGGGTAGGAAGAACTTTGAAAAAGAATGTCCACACCCTGATTCACCCCCCCTCTCAGGGTATATAGGCCCCTATTGACCCTAACACACTTCAACTAAGAACAAAATCCTAACACTACCACAAAACATGGCAAGTGAAGCGCTTCCTTTTATCAGCGCTAAGTAGAAAGCGCTTATAAAGGGGTGAGCCTTTATCAACGCTAATAATAGCTCTGATAAATGTTTTTAATAAAAAATATTGTGAATTTATATAAAATTATTGTATTTATATTCAAAAATAATGTTTGTTTGTATACATTAAATAAAAAAATGTTTATAATTAATATATATTTTTTAATAATTCAAAAATATATATATAATGTTTTAATTGAAAAAGTATTTCTAAGATTATAATTAAATAAATAAATAAATATATAATTAAATAATTATAAGATTATAATAAATTACATTAAATAATAAATATATTTATTATATTTATTGTATTTATTATATTTATTAGATATTTATTAGATTAATTTATTAGATTTATTAGATTTACTAGATTAATTCATTATATTCATTATATTTGTTATATTTAATATATTTAATATATTTATTTTATTTATAAATATATAATACTTTTTAATATATATATTTATAATTAAAATTATTGAATATATATGTGTTTTCCAATGAATTTGGTCAACAAATATATTGATCATGCGTATATATATGTTATATATCATGCATATGAATATTCATTTATACATTACATCATGTTGTCCATTGACGTGGTATATTGATTAATTTATAATGTTACCCATATGAACTATATATGTTATAAAAAATGTTCTTATAAAATTACATTAAATATATTTAAATAATATATATATTTTATTGTATTTTTAATGATATATATAAATACTTTTTGAATACATTTGTAATTATAATTATTACTCTCTCTATATAAATAATTATAAAATTATACATATAATATTATAATTTTATTAATATATATATTAACAATTATATACAAATATTTATAAATATATACTATTTATAGATATAATTATCAGTATAAATAAATAAATAAATAAATAAATAAATAAATATATATATATATATATGTAAATAATTATAAAATTATAATAAATATATTTATTATACTACTTATAAAGTTATAAATATATAATTAAATATATATATTTATAAATATATACAAATATTTATAAATAAATACAAATGAATTTATATATATTTAAATAATTATTTAATTGGTTGTGAAATTGTTCTGATAACGATGCCCTTTATCAGTGTTAAAAAAGCATTGATAAAACACCTATTTATCAACGCTATAATTTTAGCGCAGATAAATAGGTCTTTTATCAACGTTTTTTTAGTGCTAATAAAAATGACATTTATCAGTGCTAAAAAAGCGTTGATAAAAGACCTATTTATCAGCGCTATAATTTTAACGTTGATAAATATGTCCTTTATCAACACTTTTTTAGCGCTGATAAATGCCTATCTTTATCAATGCTAACAAAGCGCTGATAAAAGTATGTTTTATCAGCATTTTTTATTTTAGTGCTGATAAAACATACCTTTATCAGCGCTTTTTAACTAGCACTGATAAAGGTTCCAACGAGTTTTATAAAAGAACCCTAACAGGCTCCTCCTCCCTCACACCCTTTCAAGCCTTTGCGGAAGCTGACCCCTGCGTCGTCGATCCCTCCTCCGCCGCGACCCCTCCTCCGCCGCGACCCCTCCTCCGCCGCGTCCCCTCCGCCTTCTCCTCTGCCGCCGTTGCCTCCACCTCCTCCTCCTCCTCCTCGACCGCCGAATCATCCTCCTCCACGGCCGTCACCTCCACCTCCAACTCCTCCTCCTCAGCCTCCGCCTCCTTCACCTCCTCCTTGTGTGGCCCCCTTGTCCACCCGACCTACTCTAGCACACCCTCCACATCCAATGACTGTTCTGACTGTAACATCTCAGGTAAATAAAGAATAATACATTTTCATATTTATTTTCATATTTGTGAATTAAATATTAATTTTAATTTAAAGGGGATGCTATGTTTGATGGCGTACCTGAAACACAACAATGAGTTTCTCCGAAGTCTAATGTTACACACAATGTTGAGTCATATTGAAAAATAATGATATAATATTATTTTAAATGGTAGTTAACACTTAATCGTTGTATTGGAGAGAATAAACATAACTAACTACAATATGACTATACATGTTTGTTAAATGTTTTTACATTTATCCAATAAAATTTAGAGGCTTAAAATGTGAATGGATCTAATTTTAAGCATAAATACTCTAATATTCTTTAAAAAGCCGATTTACCACCTTTTGATGGTGAATCCTCTTTAAATCTAGTTTTGGTCACGTTTATATGTTTTATTTGACAAAATAAAATTCTTCTTTAGAATCGGGACATCAAAATTTACTTTGGGTAAATTTTTGGTATTTTTATGATAAAATTCATTTTTAATGAATAGTGAAAAATACTGTATTTTAATTCAAAACTACCTTTTAATCTAATTTATTTATATGGTTATATTATCTTTTTAATTGGTTTTAAAGTGTAATTAGATTATATTTTTACCATTTGATCAAATTTTGGTCATCATAAGTAATTTCACTTTGAAATTGGACATAAACAAGTGTTAATCTTTTGATAGTTATTATTTCTTGAATATATGCTTTTTATTTTGACAACGGGAATTAATTTTAAATTAATTAGTGAAACTTCTATATTTTTAATTTGGTAAAATAGAAATCATTTTTTAATTCGGAATATCAAATATTTCTTAGGCTGAATTTTTGGTATTTTTCTTAAAACCTCCAATTTTTGATGAATAGTGAAAACACTGAGTAGTAGTTAAAAAACTGAATTTTTCATTTAAATGAAATTATACCACTTCTGTGAATTGAATTTTTAAAATCCGACATACATGATTGTTATCAGTAAGTAAAATTTGGTTCAATAATATGAAAATAATTTTTGGTAAATAGTAACTTTTGACTTTTATTTATCGGGTTAAAGGTAAATAGAATAATTCAAGATAAAAATAATATTATAATAATATAAAATTACCATAACACCTGTCCTAACCTTATTGGTTGAGTCATGGACGACCAATAAAATCCTTAGGTGAGATTTTTGGCCTTTGAATGCCATTTGGGTAAGATAATGACATTAATAACTTTTTATTTAAAGTAAAAATAAAAAATATCATAAACATGTATTGTTTTGCTAAAACAATTTTAATGTGGGGTTATATAATTGATATATTTGACTATAAATATTCATTATAAATATAAAAAGATTTCATACATGTGGTATTTTATTTATAATTTTTAGACATCAAATAAATAAAATTATTTAAGACACAATAATGATGAAGTGTTTACCTCATTAATGAAGGATTTAAATAAATAAGATTATAAAAATTAAAACAATATCCAAAACCTGTCCAATTCTTATTGGATGATTTTATTTCAAACAATATTCATCTTATCTTCAAATTTTATAAGTTCTGGACCTTTAGAAACCGAAAACCATTATATAATAAAATAATATTTTCGAACTTTCCTAAAGAGTCCCTCCTCCCCATTATAAAAATCCCTCACCTCTAACCCATTACTCACACCTCTCAAGCCCCTTAGCTAGTCCAAACTCTAACAAAATAAGCTCTCAAGATCCCTCTCTTCCACCTAGAAGCCTTACCTTAGGCAGGCAACACTTCAAGAAATCTTTTTGGTTCAAACCAAAGGGAGTTACCCGATTTAAAGGTAACATCTTCTCTTAAGTTCTTTTCTTTTATTTTACTTCTCCAACCCCCTAAAATCTTTTTATTACTTTATTTTATAACAACACCAATATACTAAATATACTAGGTTTTTTATATGAGAAGGATTCGAACTACACTTACACACACCTCCGTCTAATGGGTAAAGAACACACTGTTTCTGTGGACGACGAACTACTGCCTCACGAAACGATGATTGTTCAATCTTCTCATACCACCTCTTATGATGGCCATTAATATGGAAATATATTTACATGTGATATATATTATATTTATATTATCTCTATACTTCTGTATTTTTCATTTATATCATACCTTTATGGTTTCCGTAATGGGTAAATACGATAATTTCATTTGAGGAAGTGCGGACTACCGCCCCCTCAAAGTGATATGACTCGTTAATTCCATACGTGGAACATATAAAGGATAGAATTAATGAAATTATATATTATATTATACTATAATTATAATATACCTACGTATCATTAAGTTTTTATTCCATTAAATATGAAATATAAATGAAAGTAGCGTTCATGCGTACATACGACTTACCGTCTCCCTGAACGGTGCATTTCATTTCTTACATCCAAATGTTATGTACTATTATAAATACATATATATACTTGATATATATGATATATATGATATATAAATCATGAATATCATTCTGGTGATAATGTACATTTGACCACATGAACAACTTGTAATTATAAGAAGTTCATTTTTGACTCAAGTACCAAATATCGACAAAACGACCATTATTAACTTAAATGATTGAATAATATTTATAAAATGGTAATTAGTGATATAAAAGGAATAATAAACTTGAAAAATATTCTTAAACAAGTAGAAATTTACTTTAGTTTATTATTCAGGAGATTAAAGAACAAACGAGTCAAGTCAGACACGAGGTAAGGGACTTCGTCTCAATCTCCTTTCATTGAGGCATATTTTGTTTTATACATGACTTTCTTTTATATGGAGTATAAAAACCTTTGAATTTTCATTTCATTCAAAGGTAATATTTTTCTACGAGGCGTTTTACTAAACGACAAAAAATAATGTTTCTTTTTAATGTAGAGGTGACAATGACCTTTTCCACCGTTGTAAGTATTATTTGATATTTGGATTCCTTAACAAGCCGTAATATTTTTAAAAGAAAAATAAATACCATATACTCTTTTATGTATTTTGGTATTGAAAATGATTTTGATAATGAATTTTTTATGTCAATATATTTAAATGATATATTTTGATTGAAATGTGGAAATGTTATCTTTCCTTTATGTTTGTTTTATGTGTTATGAATATGTTATGGTTCTTGGCCATTGTTTACATATATGGGTGGTTCTGTGATAAATCTAGGGTGGGTGAGCCTGAGATAGCTCTCCAATGCATTGGGTAATGTGACAGAGGTAAACGATAATGTCTCTCCTAAGAGATTTAGGTAATACACTGTGATGGGTATTCCAAATGTAAATTCATACTTAGCTATGAAAACTACAACGTAAGTATGTTATGGATGCCACAAGTTACCTTTAAGATTTATGATTTCTATGTTTTATTCATAAATCTGATGATTTCATGAGGTATGAGCTTATGCTTGGTATGTATTGATGGAATAATGTTTTCTTTCTTTATTTTATAATTCTTACCAAGCTTTTTATGCTCATCCCAAGTTTTGAAATGTTTTTCACAGGACTTAAAGATGAATAGGGTCAAAGATGGGATCAAGGAAAAGTCATGCAGTCTAAAACATGGAACTTGACATAACTCTTTTTTTCAAGAGTTTTTATTTTATGAAAAAAATGGAAACTGAGTATAAGTGTCTACTTTGTAATTCTTTAGATGTAATGTAATAGTTATGGCCCAATTATCTAAAACTCTAAACCTGAAAAAGATCCTCAATGTGAATTATTCATTTAATTCAAGATTATGTAATATTTTAAGGCTGATTCCTTATAGTTGGTATCATAAGTCGGTTTAGACAAATTTAGAAGTTAGGATATTGTTAAATTAATATCCATAATTTATTTTAATTTATGGTTTGATTGAAATGATATAGAATTTACATATTGCCATGTTTCTTCGCCTAAGATATTTCTGTGTTCAGAATGGTTTTCCGCAAAGGAAACATGATAGCTATTATGGGACGACATCAGGAGGAAGGAAAACTTCCAAATCAACAACCTGAGATAGTCGGAATAGGAACTGAACAATTTGTTGCAGTGATGGAACAATTGACTCAGGCTATAAATAGTGGTGGTATCCATGCACGAGATCATCTAGATCAACCACAGAGGAACATGTCAATAATGGAGCATTTCATGAGGCAACATCCCCCATCATTCAGAAGATCATCTGACCATGTGCTAGCAGAAGGGTGGATTAAAGCACTGGAAAATATTTTTGACGTCATGAGGTGTTTATAACATCAAAAGGTTAGTCTTTCTATTTACCATTTTGAAGGTGAAGCTGATCAGTGGTGGTCGATGGTGAAAAATATCAAGGATAATGAGGAGATTTATGCTCTTGATTGGGATGAATTCAAATGTATGTTTCTTGAGAAATATTTTCCTAAGGTGGTTTGTCTTAGGATGGAAAAACAATTCCTGGAATTGAGGTAGGAGGATGACTTAATGGCTTCTTATGAAGCAAAATTCACTCGACTGGCAATGTATGCTCCAAATTTCATACGAGATCTTGATAGTAAAATCAACCATTTTTACTCAGGATTAAAGCCAAAGTATCTAAGGGCTTTAGCTTCTCATGATTTCAAAAATTATGAAAAACTTGTTCGATGTACGGAGACGGTGGAAATGGAGTTTGCTGATGATCATGTGTTCTTTGAAAAACAACAGAATAAGAGGTCGAGGTAGCAGCTGAAAGGGAAGAACTCTTCAAAAAAGTCTGATGTTAAGAAACTTAAGTTTACAGTTTATGAAAATTGTAGTAAAAATCATGATGGGGAATGTCTTTTTAATTCTAGTAAGTGCTACCGATGTGGTAAAATGGGGCATAAGGCGTGTAATTTCCCTGAAAAAGATCAGGGTAATGGAAAGAAAAAATATGATTTATAGTCAGTAAAATGTTTTAAGTGCAATGAAATGTGTCATTATGAAAATGAGTGTCCAACAAATAACTCAACTGAGGTAAAGAAGCCAGACTACAAGCAGAAAGGGGTGGTGAAATACTTTGCAATTACTTCAAAAAATGTTGGGCCATCAAATGAAGTAGTATCAGGTACACTGTTTGTTTGTTCAGATTATGCCAATGTGTTGTTTGATTTGGGGTCTACACATTTGTTCATTTCTGAGAAGTTTTTTAGTAAATTGGGAATTCCATCTCAAGATATGAATCCTAAACTTATGGTAAAAACACTTGGGATAAATGTTGAGATAAAAAAGAAATTATAAGAACCTTCCTGTCCTTGTGTGTGGAAAGAATCTACCTACAAACCTTATTGTTTTGCTTCTAGTAGAGTTTGATGTTATTTTGGGTATGGATTGACTTTCTATTTATCATGCTAAGATAGACTGCAGAGCTAAAGAGGTTTCTTTTCAGAAAGATTTTTAGTTTGTGTACAAGAATGAACCCTTACTTTTGATAACATATCAGGAAGCAAAGAAATAGTAAAATATATAAATGAATGTTCCTTTGCACATATTGTTGAAAACAAAGAAACTGTTCAGATTAATGACGTGCCAGTGGTAAATGAGTACCTTTATGTTTTTCCTGATGAGTTATCTGGTATTATACCTAATTGGGAAGTTGAATTTACTATTGACTTAGTTCCTGATGCCAAGCCAATTTCAAAACCCCCTTATCGAATGTCTCAAATTGAACTTTTAGAGTTAAAGAAGCAATTGTAGGAGTTATTAGATAAAGGTTTCATTCGACCTAGCACATCACCATGGGGTGTTACTATCTTGTTTCTTAAAAATAAATATGGTTCAATGAGACTTTGCATTGATTATAGAGAATTGAATAACATCACTGTTAAGAACAAGTGCCCTTTTCCTCATATCGATGATTTGTTTGATCAGCTCTAGGGATCTCATTACTTTTCGAAGATTGATTTGAGGTCGGGGTACCATCACTTAAAAGTAAAGGAAGTAGACATTCCGAATATCATGTTTCATACTATAAATGGCCATTATGAATTTTTAGTTATGAATTTTGGGTAAACCAATGCACCTGTTGTATTCATGGATCTTATGAATAGAACTTTTTGCGAGTTTTTTGGATAAGTTTGTGGTTGTGTTTATTGATGATATTTTGGTTTATTCTAAAATAAAATATGAGAATGAAAGTAATTTAAGGGTTGTCTTGCAAACCTTAAAAGAAAATAAAATATTTGGGAAATTCAGTAAGTGTGAGTTTTGGTTACAAAAAAATTCATTCCTTGGTCACATTGTTTCAAAAAATGGCATAACTATTGATCCTGATAAAACAAAAGTTGTTGATGAATGGCCACTACCCACAAATATAATCGAGATACGTATTTTTCTTGGTTTAACAAGTTATTACCAGAGGTTTGTTGAGAATTTTGCAAGGTTATCTAGTCTAATGACCAAGTTATCTCGAAAAGGTGTTAAGTTCATCTCAACAAAATAATGTGATGATTGTTTTCAGGAATTGAAAAAAAGATTGGTGAATACTCCAGTTTTGGCACCACCTTCTAGAAATAGTGAGTTTGTTATCTATAGTGATGCTTCATTGAAAGGACTTGGTTGTGTACTTATGAAGAATGATCAGGTAATTGTTTATGCTTCACATCAGTTGAAACCTCATGAGTTAAATTACCCTACACATGATTTGGAATTAGCTGTTGTTGTTCTTTCTTTAAAAATTTGGAGGCATCATTTGTATAGAGTAAAATATGAAATATATACTGACCAAAAAAGTTTAAATTATAAATTCACTCAGAAAGAATTAAACAAGAGATAGAGGAGATGGCTGGAATTAATCAAGGATTATGATTACATGATTCATTACCATCCAGGAAAGTCAAATAAAGTGGTTGATGCTTTGAGTCGAAAAAGTAATGCTACATTAACCTTGTTACGTTTGGAATAAGATCCTTTGATTAAATATTTGATGAAATTTGTCATAGAAGTTGTTGGTGCAAGAAATTCCTCTATTTTGTTTCAAGTTTCAGTGAAATCATCTCTATCAGACAGAATTAAGCAAGTGTAGAAGGAGGACAGTGATTTGAAGAAAAAGGTAGAGTTGGTTCAGAAGGGTAAGTTTCTTGATTTTAACATTGATAATGATTGTGTTTTGAAGTTTGGGAAGAGATTATGTGTGCCTTGTGATTCATAGTTGAAGAAAGAGTTATTATGTGAAGCTTATAGTTCTTTATTTTCAGTTCATCCTAGCAGTACTAAGATGTACAAAGATCTTCGAGAGTATTGCTGGTGGGATGAAATGAAAAGAGATATTGCTGATTTTACCATGAACTGTTTGACTTTTCAGTAGGTTAAAGTAGAGAAATAGTTACCAAAAGGGATGCTTCAACCTTTACCTATGACAGAGTGGAAATGGGAAAATATATCCATGGACTTCGTTGTGGGATTACCAAAGACATCTTGAGGTAATAATGCAATCTGGGTTATTGTTGATTGGTTGACTAAATCTGCTCATTTCCTTCTTATTCGAGATACTTTGTCTCTAGATCAAATTTCTCGGTTGTATGTTAAAGATATAGTCAAGTTGCATGGAGTTCCCCTCTCCATTGTATCTGATCGTGATCCTAGTTTTATTTTTAACTTTTGGAAAGGCCTTTAGAAGTTGTTGGGTACTGAATTAAATTTTAGTACAACTTTTCATCCTCAATCAGATGGGTAGTCAGAATGAACAATTCAAACCTCAGAGGATATGTTACGTGCTTTCTCAATGGATTACCAAGGAAGTTGGGACCAACATATTTCTTTGGTTGAATTTTCTTATAATAACAGTTTTCATTCCAGTATACAGATGGCTCCATTTGGGAATTATATGGGAAGCGATGTCAAACTCTAGCTTTTTGGGATGAAGTAGCTAAAAGAAAGTTGATGGGACTAGAATTGGAAGAAGAGATGACAGAAAAATTTTAGTTGATTCAGAATCAAATGAGAATAACTCAGAGCGGATAGAAAAGTTATGCAGATAACCAGAGGAATGATCTTTCTTTTTAGGTAGCTGATCATGTCTTTCTCCAATTTTCTCCATGGAAAAGTGAGATGTGTTTTGGTAAGAAGGGAAAGTTGAGTTCGAGGTTCATTGGACCTTATGAAATCCTGAAGAAAGTTGGATCAGTTGTATACAAAGTGACTTTACCTCCAAGTTTATCCCAAGTACATAATGTTTTTCATGTTTCAATGTTGAGAATGTATATGCCGGATCCATCTCATGTTTTGAGCCCAGAGGTAGTTCGGTTGGAAGAGAATCTCTCTTATGAGGAACAACCAGTCCAGATTCTTGACCGAAGAGAGTAAGTGTTGCAGAATAAGGTAATTAATCAGGTAAAGGTTTTGTGAAAAAACCATATGGTTGAAAAGGCAACGTGGGAATATGAAAATGATATGAGGGATAAATACCCCCATTTATTTGATAAGTGAATAAAATTGTGAGGATGCTATTTCCAAAAGGGGGGAAGGATGAAACATCCCAGGTAAATAAAGAATAAGACATTTTCATATTTGGGAATTAAATATTAATTTTACATTAAAGGGGATGCTATGTTTGATGGAATACATGACACACAACAATGGGTTTCTCCGAAGTCTAATGTTGCACACAATACTGAGTCATATTGAAAAATAATAATATAATATTATTTTAAATGGCAGTTAATGCCTATCCGTTGTATTGGCGGGAATGAACAGAACTAACTACAATATTATTATACATATTTGTAAAATGTTTTTACATTTATCCAATAAAAGTTAGAGGCTTAAAATGTGAATGAATCTAAAAAAGCATAAATAATCTAATATTCTTTAAAAGGTTGATTTACCGCCTTTTGATGGAGAACTCTCTTTAAATATAGTTTTGGTCACTTTTATTTATTTTATTTGACAAAATAAAATTCTTCTTTAGAATCGGGACATCAAAATTTACTTTGGGTAAATTTTTGGTATTTTTTTGATAAAATTTATTTTTAATGAATAGTGAAAAATAGTGTATTTTAATTCAAAACTGCCTTTTAATATAATCTATTTATATGGTTAGATTATATTTTTATTTGGTTTTAAAGTTTAATTAGATTATATGTTTATCATTTAATCCAATTTTGGTCATTGGAAGTAATTTCACTTTGAAATTGGACATAAACAAGTGTCAATCTTTTGATAGTTATTATTTCTTAAAAACACGTTTTTTTGACAACGAGAATTAATTTTAAATTAATTAATGCAAATTCTATGTTTTGAATTTGGTAAAATATACATCATTTTTTAATTCAAAATATCAAATATAACTACAGTGGAATTTTTGGTATTTTTTTGAAAACCTTTAATTTTTGATGAATAATGAAAACACTAAGTAGTAGTTAAAAAACCAACTTTTTCATTTAAATGAAATTTTCCACTTCTGTGAATTGAATTTCGAAAATCTGAAATACATGGTTGTTATCAGTAAGTAAAACATGGTTCAATAAGATGAAAATATTTTTTTATGAATAGTAACTTTTGACTTTTATTTACCGCGGTTAAAGGTAAATAGGGTAATTCAAAGTAAAAATAATATTATAATAATATAAAATTACCATAACGCTTGTCCTAAACTTATTGGACGAGTCATGGATGACCAATACAATCATTGGGTGAGATTTTTGGCTTTTAAAAGCCATTTGGGTAAGATAATGACATTAATAACTTTTTATTTAAAGTAAAAATAAAAATATCATAAACATGTATTGTTTTGCTAAAAAAAATTTAATGTCGGGTTATATAATTGATATATTTGACTATAAATATTCATTACAAATATAAAAATATTTCTTACATCATGGTATTTTATTTATAATTTTTAGACATCAAATAAATAAAATTATTTACGATATAATAATGATGTAGTGTTTACCTCATTAATGACATATTTGAATAAATAAGATTATAAAAATTAAAAAAATATCCAAAACCTGTAAAATTATTATTGGATGATTTTATTTAGAATAAGAGTCATCTTATCTTTGACTTTAATAAGTTTTGGACCATTAGAAACTGAAAATCATTATATAATAAAATAATATTTTCAAACTTTCCTAAAGAGCCCCTCCTCCCCCTTATAAAAAGCCATCAACTCTAACCCATTACTCACACCTCTCAAGCCCATTTGATCTTCCAACCTCTACCCAAATAAGCTCTTAAGATCCCTCTATTCCACCTATAAGCCTTACCTTAGGCAGAAGGCACTTCAAGAAATCCTTTTGGTTCAAACCAAAGGGAGTTACCCGATTTAAAGGTAACGTCTTCTCTTAAGTTCTTTTCTTTTATCTTACTTCTCCAGCCCCCTAAACACTTTTTATTACTTTATTTTATAAAAACAATAGTATCTTCAATACAATAGGTTTTTTATATGATAAATATTCGAGCTACACTTACACACACCTCCGTCTAATGGGTAAAGAACATACTGTTTCTGTGGACGGTGAACTACTGTCTCAAGAAATGATGATTAATCAATCTTCTTCTACCACCTCTTATGGTGGACATTAAGAGAGAACTGTATTTACATGTGATATATATTATATTCATACTGTCTCTATTATTCTTTATTTTTCATTTATATCATAACTTTATGGTTTTCATAATGGGTAAATACGATAATTTCATTTGAGGAAGTGCAGACTACTGCCCCCTCAAAGTGATATGAATCGTTCATGAAATACGTGGAACATATAAAGGATGAAATTAATGAAATTATATGTGATATTATACTAGAATTATAATATACCTATGTATCATTAAGTTTTCATTCCATTAAATATGAAATATAAATGAAAGTAGCGTTCATGCGTGAGTACAACTTACCGTCTCCATGAACGATGCATTTCATTTCTTACCTCAAAATGTTATGTAGTATTATAAATACATATATATACTGTATATATATGATATACATGATATCTAAATCATTAATATCATTCTGGAGATAATGGACTTTTTAACACATGAACAACTTGTAATTATAAGAAGTTCATTTTTGAATCAAGTACCAAATATCGAAAAAACGACCATTATTAACTTAAATGATTGCATAATGTTTATAAAATGGTAATAAGTGATATAAAAGGAATAATAAACATGAAAAAGGTTCTTAAGAAAGTATAAATTAACTTTATTTTATTATTCAGGAGATTTAAGAATGAACGAGTCAAGTCGGACACGAGGTAAGGGACTTTGTCTCAATCTCCTTTCATTGAGGCGTATTTTGTTTTATAAATGAATTTCTTTTATACGGAATATAAACACATTTTACTTTTTATTTCATTCAAAGGGAATATTTTTCTACCAGGCATTTTACTAAATGAAAAAAAGAATGTTTATTTTTAACGTAAGCGGTAACAACGACCTTTTCCATCGCCGTGAGTATTATTTGATCTTTGGATTCCTTAACAAGCCATAATGTTTTTAAAAGGAAAATAAATACCATATACTCTTTTATGTATTTTGGTATTGAAAATGGTTTTGATAATGGATTTGTTATGTCAATATATTTAAATGATATATTGTGATTGAAATGTGGAAATTTTATCTTTCCTTTATGTTTGTTTTATGTGTTATGAATATGTTATGGTTCTTGGGCATTGTTTATGTATAAAGATGGTTCTGTGATAAACCTAGGGCGGGTGATCCCGAGATAGCTCTCTAATGCATTGGGTAACGTGACTAAGGTAATCGATAATGTTTCTCCTAAGAGATTTAGGGAATATACTGTGATGGGTATTCCAAATGTAACTCTCTACGTAGCTGTGAAAGATACAATGTAAGTATGTTATAGATGCCACAAGTTACCTTTATAATTTATGATTTCTATGTGTTATTCATAAATATGATGATTTCATAAGGCATGATCTTATGATTGGTATGTATTCATGGAATAATGATTTCTTTCTTTATTTTATAATCCTTACTGAGATTTTTATGCTCATCCCAAGTTTTGAAATGTTTTTCACAGGACTTAAAGACGAATAGGGTCAAGGATGGAATCAAGGAAAATTCATGCTATCTAAAACATGAAACTAGAAATGACTCTTTTTTTCAAGAGTTTTTATTTTATAAAAAAATTGGAAACTGAGTAGAAGTGTCTACTTTGTAATTTTAGAGATGTAATGTAATAGTTATGGCCTAATTCTCTAAAACTCTAAACCTGAAAAGATCTTTAATTTGAATTATTCATTTAATTCAATATTATGTAATGTTTTAAGGCTGGGTCCTTATAGTTGGTATCATAGGTTGGTTTAGACAACTTTAGAAGTTAGGATATTGTTAAATTAATATCCATAAATTATTTTTAATTTATGGTAAGATTGAAATGATATAGCATTTATATATTACCATGTTGCTTAGCCTAAGAAATTTCTGTGTTCAGAATGGTTTTTCGCAGAGGAAACATGAAAGCTATGATGGGATGACATTAGGAGGAAGACAACCTTCCAAATAAGCAACCTGAGATGGTCAGAATCGGAAATGAATAGTTTTTTGCAGTGATGGAATAGTTGACTCAGGCTATAAATGGTGGTGGTATCCATGCATGAGATCATCCAGATCAACCATAGAGAAACATGTCAATAATGAATCATTTCATGAGGCAACATCCCCCATAATTTAGAGGATCATATGACCCTGTGCTAGCAGAAGGGTGGATTAAAGAACTGGAAAAGATTTTTGATGTCATGGGGTGTTCAAAACATCAAAAGGTTAGTCTTGTTATTTACCGTTTTGAAGGAGAATCCAATCAGTGGTGGTTGATGGTGAAAAATACCAAGGATAGTGAGGAAATTTATGCTCTTGATTAGGATGAATTCAAAGGTATGTTTCTTGAGAAATATTTTCCTAAGGTGGTTTGTCTTAGCATGGAAAAAAAAATTCCTGGAATTGAGATAGGAGGATGACTTAGTTGCTGCTTATGAAGAAAAATTCACTCGAATGGAAAGGTATGCTCCAAATTTCATACAAGATCTTGATAGTAAAATCAACCATTTGTACTCAGGATTAAATCCAAAGTATCGAAGGGATATAACTTATCGCGATTTTAAAAGTTATGAAAAACTTGTTCGATGTGCGGAGAAGGTGGAAATGGTCACCACTACAACTTGGCCTTTTATCAGTGCTAAAAACTGACATTAACAGTGCTATAAAAGTACTATTAAAACCATCATAGATAAGTGGGGGGGGGTCCCCTTTATCAGCGCTCTTTTAGCGCTGTTAAAGGAATCCTTTATTAGCACTCAAAAAAGCGCTGATAAAGGCACCTTCCCCTACACCAGAACAACCAGCACCTACACACCTACACACCTATACAAAATAGCACCTACACACGATCCAAGAACCGAAAGATGACACAAAACACGCAATATTTTGAAAAACAATGCTATATACATTTACTTAACATCATGAATACAAAAAAACACACTGCTATATACATTTAAAACAACGTTTTACAAGGTTACAATTACAATTATCCAACAACAGTTATAAAAATTTACGTTTCATCCTTTGATATCTGTGATCCCCCCTCAAAAATTGTCATCCACGGTATTTGTTGCCGAACAAAGAATCCGAACTCAAGGAAAAAAATTCACCTATATAAGAAAACAAATATTATGTTAGTTTTACAATAATGAAATAAATTAAAACATTAATATGAAAGAATACATTAATATGGAAATGTGAAACTAAAATATGGATATGATAAACAAAAATGTTTTCATTCTAATAGCAATGAAAGGGAATAATGTAAAATCAACATGTTTTTGGATGATTTATCTCATTTAATAAATATTGATCCTTTATCTAATGAAAATATTTACCAGTCACACCATGCATCAGATTGAGGTGAATTTGATTCTTACACGTCACAAATGACTCATGGATCGTTGTACTAAAGTATCAAAACAATCCGAATGTGTTTGCTCGGTTTTCCATATGTCACTTGTGTTGTTTTCTAAAGTTAATGTCAATTTGAAACTGATACCAGACACTTTTAGACGTACCGGTAACACCGTGCGTCGTATTGAGGTGTGGTTGATTCATACACGTCAAAAATGACTCATGGATCATTTTACTAAAGTATTAAAACAATCCAAACATGTTTTCTCAGTTTGCTGTATGTCACTTGTGTTGTTTTCTAAAGTTAATGTCAATTTCAAACTGATATTAGACACTTTTATCCATACCAGTCACACCGTGCGTCAGATTAAGGTGATATTGATTCATACACATCAAAAATGACTCATGTATCATTGTCCTAAAGTATCAAAACAATCCGAACACGTTTGCTCAGTTTTCTGTATGTCACTTGTGTTGTTTTCTAAAGTTAATGTCAATTTCAAATTGATATCAGACACTTTTAGCCATACCGGTCACACCGTGCATCAGATTGAGGTGTGGTTGATTCGTACACATCAAAAATGACTCATGAATCATTGTAATAAAGTATCAAAAAAATCTGAACATGTTTTCTTGGTTTTTCGTTTGTCACTTGTTTAGTTTTCTAAAGTAAATGTCAATTTCAAACTAATATCAGACACTTTTAGCCATAACGGTCACACCGTGCGTCGTATTGAGGTGCGGTTGATTTTTACACATCAAAAATGATTCATGGATCTTTTTCTTAAAGTATAAAAACAATCCAAACGTGTTTTCTCAGTTTTCCGTATGTCACTTGTGTTGTTTTTTAAAGTTAATGTCAATTTCAAACTGATATCAGACACTTTTAGCCATAATGGTCACACCGTGTGTCGGATTGAGGTGAATTTGATTTTTACACATAAAAAATGACTCATAGATCGTTTTCCTAAAGTATCAAAACAATATGAACGCGTTTTCCCAGTTTTCCGTATGTCACTTGTGTTGTTTTCTAAAGTTAATCTCAATTTCAAACTGACATCAGACACTTTTAGTCATACCGGTCACACCATGCATCAGATTGAGATGCGGTTGATTTTTAAACATCAAATATTACTCATGGATCATTTTCATAAAGTATCAAAACAATACGAATGCATTTGCTCAGTTTTACAAATGTCACTTTTGTTGTTTTCTAAAGTTAATGTCAATTTCAAACTGATATTAGACACTTTTATCCATACCAGTCACACCAAGAATCGTATTGAGGTGAAGTTGATTCTTACATGTCACAAATGACTCATGGATCATTGTCCTAAAGTATCAATACAATCATATTGTGTTTTCTCAGTTTTCCGTATGTCACTTGTGTTGTTTTTTAAAGTTAATGTCAATTTCAAACTGATATTAGATACTTTTAGCCACACCGGTCACACTGTGCATCGGATTGAGGTGAGGTTGATTCTTACACGTCAAAAATGACTCATGGATCATTTTACTAAAGTATCAAAACAATCAAAATGCGTTTTATTAGTTTTTCGAATGTCACTTGTGTTGTTTTCTAAAGTTAATGTCAATTTGAAACTAATATTAGACACTTTTAGCCATACTGGTCACACCGTGAGTCAGATTGAGGTACAGTTGATTCTTACACATCAAAAATGACTCATGGATCATTTTACTAAAGTATCAAAACAATAAAAATGTGTTTTATCAGTTTTCTGTAAGTCACTTTTGTTGTTTTCTAAAGTTAATGTCAATTTCATACTGATATCAGACACTTTTAGCCATACCGGTCACACCATGCATCAGATTGATGTGCGGTTGATTCTTAAATGTCAAAAATGACTCATGGATCATTTTCCTAAAGTATTAAAACAATATGAATGCGTTTGATCAGTTTTACGTATGTCACTTGTGTTGTTTTCTAAAGTTAATGTCAATTTGAAACTGATATTAGACACTTTTAGCCATACCGATCACACTGTGCATCAGATTGAGGTGTGGTTGATTTTTACACGTCAAAAATGACTCATGGATCATTTTACTAAAGTATCAAACGAATCCTAATGCGTTTTCTTGGTTTTCTATATGTCACTTTTGTTGTTTTCTAAAATTAATGTCAATTTCAAACTGATATCAGACACTTTTATCCGTACCGGTCACACTGTGTGTTGGATTGAGGTGATGTTGATTCATAAACGTCAAAAATGACTCATGGATCATTTTATTAAAGTATCAAAACAATCATAATGCATTTTCTCAATTTTCCGTATGTCACTTGTGTTGTTTTCTAATGTTAATGTCAATTTGAAACTGATATCAGACACTTTTAGCCATACCGATCACACTGTGCATCTTATTGAGGTGAAGTTGATTCGTACACATCAAAAATGACTGATGGATCATTTTCCTAAATTATCAAAACAATCCAAACGCATTTTCTCGGTTTTCTGTATGTCACTTGTGTTGTTTTCTAATGTTAATGTCAATTTGAAACTGATATCAGACACTTTTATCCTTACCAGTCACACCGTGCATCGGATTGAGGTAAGGTTGATTAGTACACATAAAAAATGACTCATGGATTATTTTCCTAAAGTATCAAAACAATCTGAATGCCTTTGCTCAGTTTTCTGTATGTCACTTGTGTTGTTTTCTAAAGTTAATGTCAATTTCAAAATGATATCAGACACTTTTAGCCATACTGGTCACACTGTGCGTCAGATTGAGGTGCGGTTGATTCTTACATGTCAAAAATGACTCATGGATCATTTTCCTAAAGTATCAAAACAATCCAAATGCGTTTTCTTGGTTTTCCGTATGTCACTTGTGTTGTTTTCTAAAGTTAATGTCAATTTAAAACTGATATCGGACAATTTTAGCCATACCGGTCACACCGTGTGTTGGATTTAGGTTAGGTTGATTCTTACATGTCGCAAATGACTCATGGATAATTGTCCTAAAGTATGAAAACAATCCGAATGCGTTTACTCTGTTTTCCATATGTCACTTGTGTTGTTTTCTAAAGTTAATGTCAATTTCAAATGGATTTCAGACACTTTTAGCCATACCAGTCACACCGTGCATCAGATTGAGGTGCGTTTGATTATTACATGTCACAAATGACTCATGGATTGTTTTCCTAAGGTATCAAATAATCCAAATGCGTTTTCTCAGTTTTTTTCATGTCACTCGTGTTGTTTTCTAAAGTTAATGTCAATTTCATACTTATATCATACACTTTTAGCCATACCATTCACACCGTGCATCGTATTGAGGTGAGGTTGATTCATACACATCAAAAATGAATCATGGATCGTTTTCCTAAAGTATAAAAACAATTTAAACATGTTTTCTCGGTTTTCCGTATGTCACTTTTGTTGTTTTCTAAAGTTAATGTCAATTTGAAACTGATACGAGACACTTTTAGCCATACCAGTCACACCGTGCATCAGATTGAGGTGAGGTTAATTCATACACGTCAAAAATGACTCATGTATCATTTTCATAAAGTATCAAAACAATCTGAACGTGTTTTCTTAGTTTGATGCATGTCACTTGTGTTGTTTTCTAAAGTTAATGTCAATTTGAAACTGATATCAGACACTTTTATCCATACCGGTCACACCGTGCATCGGATTGAGGTACGGTTGATTCGTACACATCCTAAATGACTCATGTATCATTTTACTAAAGTATCTAAACAATATGAACACATTTTATCGGTTTTCCGTATGTGACTTGTGTTGTTTTCTAAAGTTAATGTCAATTTCAAACTGATATCAGAAAATTTTAGCCATACTGGTCACACCGTGTGTCGGATTGAGGTGAGGTTGATTATTACATGTCACAAATTACTCATAGATCATTTTCCTAAAGTATCAAAACAATCCGGAAGCGTTTTCTCGGTTTTCCGTATGTCACTTGTGTTGTTTTCTAAAGTTAATGTCAATTTGAAAATGATATCAGACACTTTTAGCCATACCGGTCACACCGTGCATCGGATTGAGGTGCGGTTGATTTTTACATGTCAAAAATGATTCATGTATAGTTTTCCTAAAGTATCAAAATAATCCGAACGTGTTTGCTCTATTTTTCATATGTCACTTGTATTGTTTTCTAAAGTTAATGTCAATTTGAAACTGATATCAGACACTTTTAGCCATACTGGTCACACCATGCATTGGATTGAGGTGCAGTTGATTCTTAAACATCAAAAATGACTCATGGATCATTTTCCTAAAGTATAAAAACAATCCGAACGCGTTTTCTCAGTATTCCGTATGTAAGTAGTTCATAAGATTCTCTCATTAAGTTATTCTTTACTAGAAACTCAAATCATTTCTAAAACCATTCTTCATAATATAAGGATATGAAACATAAGAAAGGGTGATCATAGATGCTCAATAAGTGTAAAAAATGGTGATATCAATTATCAGATAAATATAACATAAGTAGTAGGAATTCACCTTCATTGTCCTATTTTTTACATTCTTCCATCAAGTTGCCCATTCGTTTCTGAACACATCTATATCATATTGTGAATATGAGTTTTTGCGACAGTCATAGTAGTACTGAAAAAATATAAATACACAAAGTATTAATAATTATTTTAAATGAACTAGTAATTATTTTCAAAAATACCTCTTCCGGGATGCTAGTTTGTTCATGAAATATGATCTCTTTCATAAATTTACAAACATAATAACCGCAGTCCTTTCCGTTTGTTTGTTTCGGATACTGCAGAAACATTGAGAAAAATAATTAATCTGTTTTGATATGTATTTGGATAGTGAAATATAATTATATATACCCTAATACTTCTCCATTTGTAGATATCATGCACCTTTTCATCCTTAGGCCCTAGATTCATTCCAGCCTTTAGACGATATTCATACACCGCCCTATCATAACAAAATACTCATTAAAAGATAATATAAATTATATAACTAGATATTTAGTTCTAAAATGTTGAATCTAGTGTTTTACAAATTGACAATCGCCATCATGTGTGGTCAGTTTGTTGGATATCCATGTAGTGAATCCAGAAAATAAATCTTTGGAGTATCCAAATTGACTGCAATGAGCATCCAATGCTGCCTAAAAACACAAAAAGGAATAAGTAATGATACAAATGAAAATATAATAGATATGATTAAAATGTAGAGTTTTACCCCTGCAATGTTGGTATTAAAAAGAGCCTGTCAGTCGTAATTTTTCATTGAAATGTTCTGAGCAGGTTTGACAATAATTCAGCCTAAAAATAAGAATCTATTTATTTTTGTTTGTAGACATGGTGTGAGGATTAACGAGTCCAAATTTGTGTTCATGAGAAAATCCCTTCAATTTTTTTCATATATATGCCTGCGAAAAATATGAAATGTATTTATCCATAATTATCATAGTATATCAACTTTTGTAAAATCAAATCATGAAAACATACCTCATGTATAAATTTATAACTGAGGCACCTAGCCAGTCGTATGTGATGCTTTCAGATATAGCATTAGCACTAACTAAATCTAATGTTTCCTCTTCATACATATCTTTTTCAAAAACAATTTTGTGATTATTGCTGCCTTTCATTTTCTGCATGCCATGTCAATTATCCTGTAGTCTTCTAACTTCCATATAGGCGCCTAAACATTTGAATGATTGGAAAGTACCATAAAAATTTAGTAGGACTGGATTTATCTATCTTATATCAAGAATAACCACACTTTGGGCATTATTTAAGTGATTTGTGGTCCTTAAGAAATAGTATACAGTCATTCGGGTAGGCGTGTATTATTTCAGAGATCATACCCATCGAGCATAGCATTCGTTTGGCATCGTATGTTCGGATCGAGAGCTCATTATCTTATGGGAGCATGTCATTCAGGAGAGAAAGTAGTTCTGTAAAACTAGAATCACTCCACCCTTTGTTTGATTTCAAATTATACAGCTTCAGTACGGCTGACAATGCTGTATATTTAGTGCAACCAGCATACAATGGCGTCTTTGCACAACTTTTTAACTTCTCAAACAATTTTGGGCAATCACGAAGTTCATCATTAACGGTCCTTGTCATTTCCTCAATATGATCTTCATCATCATTCACATCTATAATCACATCCTCTATATGGTTATATTTATTGTTCATGCTTGTAATCATATTAGATGATCCATAAAAGGCAGTGTTATCCCAGCCACTACCTACATTCATTGTTTCCCCATGTTTATTCCAACATGTATAACTCTGATTTATTCTATGACAGATCAAGTGTTCTTCCAACTCATCTGGACTAATTTGTTTTGAATAACAACAACATAAACATAGAAAAAGGATTTGAGAATGTTCATATACATGATCTTTGGAAAACTTGATAAACTCTTTCACACCTTCTTCATACCCTTTTGTCAACCAATTGGCATTCATCCATTCTTTATTTATATTCATATTATTTGAAATCCAAAGGATGGGTATATAGGTTAGGGGAGAAGGAATATGAGTATAATTTAGATAAAAAACTAGATACTTCCAAAATGGTGGGCGGTGTGCTCATTAATAGCAAATCTTGGGTGGTTATTGGGATTCATCCATTCTCTTCCTCTCTTCGATCCCCCCTGAAGAGGGGTGGTTCTTGGGAGTTTTTTATAGTGCATTAGCGAGTTCTTCCCTCATACTTACTCCATTACTATTATCCTTTATTTCCCTATGATTTGGGATGATTTTAACTAGGATTTGTGTAATGATTTCACTATATCATCTTCAAATCAATTCAGATGATGTAGATTTTGTTTGTATTGGATAGAGGTTATCCTCGTATGATGAACGAACCATGTTTTGTGTGTTTTAGGTGGTTTTGTGTTTCCCAGTGAGTTTTTAAAAGATTATTCCTAATTATATTAAGGTGAATAATTAATTATAAGTTTCTATAATTAATTATTTGGGAATTGTGCCTTGAGATTGGGTCTCAATCATTGGTACAAGATTAGATAAGGCATGTATAGTCTTGGTTGAGGATGAGTTGATCTTGGTGAGGGGGTTACTCCATTTTTTGAGGTATGTGGAACCTATAATACAAAACCATGTTCCAATTTATGCATGATTGTGCATTCATGCATGAGTATATGTGTTCCAGTGAAAGGGATAGAAATCAAGAGCAACCTAGGTAAATAAATAGGGTGTTTTTGATCCACCAAGAGATAGAGTGAGGGTTCTATTGAATGTTTGTGATTTTTTGATCATCCATAGATTATGTCTCCATGTATGTGAGTTTTCTAGATGTGTTTATTAGAGGAACGAGTTTGGTATAAGATTTTTATAGCCTAGTTAGGTTTTCTAAGGCTATTTGAGTAGGTATTAGAGTCTTAGGCCTAAAGAAGATGGATAATATAGTTTTATATCTCACATATGATGGGGAACGCCCTCTTAAGGATATATAATAGTCATGGTGTGTGTAATGAGTAGGATATTCCATATAGGGATTGGTGAAGTGTGACATAGAGGATTTAATCCTTATAATTGGATTAAGAGATATCTAAGGGGAGATATGATATGGTAACTAAGTGAGGGTCATGGTAATAGTCTGGATGACTTAGCATAGGGTATCCAAGGATCCTAGTGTGAGTTTCTTAGGATGGTCATTATTTAGTTTTAATGAGTTTTAATGTGGGAATTAGAAGATGATATAGACTAGACTATCGAGGCCTAGATCAAGTATAGCATGTGGGTTGTGACATTACCACGTAGAGATGAGTGTGTGTTGGTATCAATGAGTAGAGATGGGTTAGGTTTGTAGAACCTAGTAGATTCCCTTATAGGAGGAATTAGAATGTTGATAGGTTGGGAATAATTTTCATGTATAACAAAGATAGTTTTAAGGAGATTATTATGCAAGGATAAATGGATGGTGACTTTTATCATTGATGGTCAGACTGACTAAGAGATTGGGACTTCATATTACTTTCACCTAGTTGAAGTATGATCATCCATGGGGACCACCTATTGATGATGTGGTTTAGCTAGTATGAGAGGTTGACTATCTAGATACCCTCCTTAGATTACTATTTATATGTTTTGTGGCATGAGACAAGATGGATGACATTTATTTAAGTGATAAGGTGTTGGTAGGACCCTACTTTGAGTGAGAAGGAATTGGTCAAAGGGGATTGGTGTGTGACTTCCATGGGATCCACCTATTGATGGTGCATTTTGACTTGTGATAGAGATTGGATATTGTGATTCCCTCCTTAGATCATTTTTTGTATGATAATATGATGTGAGATATAGAAATAGGGATCACTTAGTATTGGTTTGGAGTAGTTTTGTGAGAGTTTGTCTATAGATATTCCCTCCTCAAATTGTTTTTTATGTGATGTGATGGTGAGACCCACCGTAAGTGAGAGGGGAGTAGCTACTATGTTGTGGAATTAGAGGATATGTGAATCACACCCAATGTGATAGGTTGGTGGCACTGTTATGTTATAAGAAAGGATGTGATATTTAAATTGGTATATGACCCAACCCAGAGAGAGTGGGTAGTGGGCAGGAATTGGTAGAAACCCTATTAAGGTTCGTTTTTTTCGAACCCAAGGAGAATAGTGTACAATATAGTGTACAATATAGAACATACTAAACATATGTCTCATCCCGTTGGCATGCCTCACCTAATGACATGAATTCACCAACATGGATGGTTCAAACCCTACCTGGCCTAACTATGGGGTAATATCCAAAATCAAGAAAAAGATCCATACTAAGGGCCACTAGATGGAGTGAAATCCTAATCTAGTGTAACAACCTTTCAAAAAAAATACTCTCTCTATTCAGGTTTCTATCACAAGGCTATAGCGGGGAGAGCTAATCAAGATTAAACAAGTAACCAACCACATATACATGTGTCACACACACAAGCATCACACACAAGAATCACGCCAAATCATAATTAATCTCAATATTGACAATAAATGAAAACATAATTAATTAATGAAAATTCAATTTTACTCACCTTAAAGAGGAGGACCTGGTGGAAGAGGAGGAGGAGGAGGCGTCGATAGTGGAGGCAGCAGAGGCAATGGAGGCAGCATGGAGGCAGCGGAGGCCGCTGAGTAGGTGAATGAGGAGGAGGAGGAGGAGGAGGAGGCAGAGGTGGAGGAGGAGGACGTGGAGGCCACGATGGAGGAGGAGGAGGAGGATCCATGACAGAGGATGAGGAGGTGGAGGAGCCATGGTGGAGGAGGAGGAGGAGGAGGAGCCGCGGCAAGAGGAGGAGGAGGAGAAGTAGGCGCCATAGGAGGAGAATGAGGCGGTGACCGCGGCAGAGGAGGAGGAGAAGGAGGCAACGACGACGGTTCAGGGTAGAGATTCCATGAGAGATTAATAGGGTGCGGGGAGGAGGAGCCACGACAAGAGGAGGAGGATGAGAAGTAGGTGCCAGAGGAGGAGAATGAGGCGACAACCGCAACAGAGGAGGAGGAGGAGGCAACGACGGAGGCACAGGGTAGGGCTTCCACGAGAGCTTGACAGGGTGCGGGGTGGAGGAGGAGAACCCAGTTGCATTTATAAATCCTGAAAGGGCCTTTATCAGCACTAGTAAAAAGCAGTGATAAAGGTAGGACTTTATCAGCGCTTTTGTAGCGCTGATAAAGGGTGTCTTTATCAACATTTTTCATTTTAGCCCTGATAAAGACCCACTTTATCAACGCTTTTGTAGCACTGATAAATCCATACTTTATCAGTGCTAATAAAAGTGCTGATAAATATATAAATTTAATAATTTGTTTATATAATTATATATTTATTTAAAATGATATTTATGAAAAATATATATATTTATTAATAATTATAACTCTAAATAAATACTTCTTTATTTATACTTATAAAATTATAAGAACTATAGTTATTATATTTATAATCATATAAATATATAAAATAAATATATTAATTATATATATTTAAAAGATTATAAATATATTAATTATATATAGTTAATTATAATTATAATTACAAATGTATTTGAAAGGTATATTTATATATATCATTGAAAATATAATAAAATATATATTTAATTTTTAAATATAATGTAATATTAATTATAAGTGTACATTTATTAGAACATATATATTATATGGGTAACATAATGAATTATAAATTAATAAAACATCAATTTGATATGTAATTATAATATATAAATGAACATTATTGATGCACATATATGATCACATAACATATACACATGATATATTCATTGACCCCAATTCATTGGAAAACACATATATATTCAATAATTTTAATTATACATATATATTAAAAAGTATTATATATTTATAAATAAAACAATTACATTAAATATAAAAAAATATAATAAATATATATATTAAATATAAAGAATTAATAAATCTAATAAATATAATGAATCAATAAATATAATAAATATATTTATTATTAATCTTATAATTATTTAATTATATATATATATATAGTTATAACATGTGTTTTTTATTTAATGTATACAATAAACATTATTTTTGAATATAAATATAATAATTTCATATGAAGTAAAGTGCTGATAAATGTAACCTTTATCAGCGCTAAGAAAAACATTGATAAAGGGATAATTAAAGTGCTGATAAATCCCTACCCCTTTATCAGTGCTTTTCCGTTAGCGCTGATAAAGGTAGGCACTTGCCTTGCCCAGTTTTGTGGCAGTGGGTGTTTGCCGATGATCAGATGTTCTTTGACAAACAACAGAATAAGAGGTCGAGGTGGAAGATGAAAGGGAATAACTCTTCAAAAAACTTCTGATGGTAAGAAACTTAAGTTTACAGTTTGTGAAAATTGTGGTAAAAAGCATGCCGGGGAATGTATTTTTAATTCTGGTAAGTGCTACTGATGTGGTAAAATGGGGCATAAGGCTCATAATTACACTGAAAAAGATCACGGTAATGGAAAGACAAAATCTGATTTAC
Source organism: Viscum album (assembly GCA_963277665.1). Lineage (NCBI taxonomy): Eukaryota > Viridiplantae > Streptophyta > Magnoliopsida > Santalales > Viscaceae > Viscum > Viscum album. The sequence goes on along the minus strand of OY728145.1, from coordinate 1,443,583,911 downwards.
AGTCAGTAATTTTTTTATGTGCAATAGAAATGGGTCATTATGAAAATAAGTGTCCAACGAAGAACTCAACTAAGGAAAAGAAACCAAACTACAAGTAAAAAGGGGTGGTGAAATACTTTGCAAATACTTCAGCAGATGTTGGTCCATCAAATGAAGTAGTATCAGGTACACTGTTTGTTTGTTCAGATTATGCCAATGTGTTGTTTGATTTAGGGTCTACACATTCGATCATTTATGATAAGTTTTCTAGTAAATTGGGAATTCCATATCAAGATATAAATATTGAACTTATGGTAAAAACACCAGGGGAAATGTTGAGACAAAAAAATTATAAGAACCTTCCTATCCTTGTATGCAGAAAGAATCTACCTAAAAACCTTATTGTTTTTCTTCTAGTAGAGTTTGATTTTATTTTTGGTATGTATTGGATTTCTATTTATCATGCTAAGATTGACTATAGAGATAAAGTGGTTTCTTTTCAGAAAGATTTTCTGTTTTTGTACAAGAATGAACCATTACTTTTGATAACATATCAGGAAGCTGAGAATCTAGTAAAATATGGAATTGAATGTTACCTTACACATATTGTTGAAAATGAAGGAACTATTCAGATTAATGATGTGACAGTGGTAAATGAGTACCTTGATGTTTTTCCTGATGAGTTGTTTAGTATTATACCTAATCGGGAAGTTGAATTTACTATTGGCTAAGTTCCTGATGCTAAGCCAATTTCAAAACCCCCTTCTCAAATGGCTCAAATTGAACTTTTATAGTTAAAGAATCAATTGCAGGAGTTATTAGATAAAGGTTTCATTCGACCTAGCACATCACCATGGGTGCTCCTATATTGTTTGTTAAAAATAAATATGGTTCAATGAGACTTTGCATTGATTATAAAGCATTGAATAACATCACTGTTAAGAAAAAGTATCCTTTGCCTCACATCGGTGATTTGTTTGATCATCTCTAGGGAGCTCAATATTTTTCAAAGATTTATTTGAGGTCAGGGTACCATCAGTTGAAAGTAAAAAATGTAGACATTCCAAAGACCGCATTTTGTACTAGATATGACCATTATGAATTTTTAGTTATGCCTTTTGGGTTAACCAATGCACCTACTATATTCATGGATCTTATGAATAGAATTTTCTGTGAGTTTTTGGATAAGTTTGTGGTTATGTTTATTGATTATGTTTTGGTTTATTTTAAAAGAAAAGAGGAGCATGGAAGTAATTTAAGGGTTGTTTTGAGAACCTTAAAAGAAAATAAACTGTTTTGGAAATTCAGAAAGTGTGAGTTTGGGTTACAAAAAATTTCATTTCTTGGTCACATTGTTTCAAAAAATGGCATAACTGTCGATCCTGCTAAAAAAAAGTTGTTGAGGAATGGCCAAGACCCAAAAATATAACTGAGATCCACAATTTTCTTTATTTATCAGGTTATTACTAAAGGTTTGTTGAGAATTTTTCACGGTTATCTAGTCTAATGACTAAGTTAACTCAAAAAGGTGTTATGTTCATCTAGACAAAAGAATGTGATGTGTTTTTTTAGGAATTGAAAAGAAGATTGGTGAATGCTCCAGTTTTTGAACTACCTTCCAAAAATGGTGAGTTTGTTATCTACAGTTATGCTTTGTTGAAAGGACTTGGCTGTGTTCTTATAAATAATGATTAGGTAATTACTTATGCTTCACGTCAGTTAAAACCTCATGAGTTAAATTACCCTACACATGATTTGGAATTAGCTTATGTTGTTTTTACTTTAAAAATTTGGAGGAATCATTTGTATGGAGTAAAATGTGAAATATACACTGACCACAAAAGTTTAAAGTATATATTCAATCAGAAAGAATTAAACATGAGACATAAGAGATGGATGGAATTAATCAAGGATTATGATTTCACAATTCATTACCATCCAGGAAAGGCAAATAAAGTTGATGATGCTTTGAGTCGAAAAAGTAATGCTACATTAACCTTGTTATGTTTGGAACAAGATCTTTTGATTAAAGATTTGATGAACTTTGGCATAGAAGTTGTTTTTACAGGAAATTCCTCTGTTTTTTTTCAGGTGTCAGTGAAATCATCTCTATCAGACAGAATTAAGCAAGTTCAAAAGGAAGATAGTGAGTTGCGAAAAAAGGTGGAGTTGTTTCAGAAGGGTAATAATCCTGATTTTAACATTGATAGTGATTGTGTTTTGAAGTTTGGTAAGATATTATGTGTGCCTTGTGATTCACAGTTGAAAAAAGATTTATTATGTGAAGCTCATAGTTCTCCATTTTCAGTTCATCCTGGAATTATTAAGATGTACAAAGATCTTTAGAAGTATTACTAGTGGGATGGAATGAAAAGAGATATTGCTGATTTTACATTAAAGTGTTTGACTTCTTAGTAGGTTAAATCATAACGACTGTTACCAAAAGGGATGCTTCAGCCTTTACTAGTGCCAAAGTTGAAATGAGAAAATATATACATGGACTTCGTTGTGGGATTACCAAAGACATCTCGAGGTAATAATGAAATCTGGGTTACTGTTGATCGATTGACTAAATCTTCTCATTTCATTCCTATTCGAGATACTTTTTCTCTAGATCAACTTTCTTGATTGTATGTTAAAGACATAACCAGGTTGCATGGATTTCCCATCTTCATTGTATCTGATCATGATCCCAAGTTTACTTATAAATTTTGGAAAGGCCTTCAAAAGTTGTTGGGTATTGAATTAAATTTTAGTACAGCTTTTCATCCTCAATTAGATGGGCAATCAGAACGAACAATTCAGAACTTGGAGGATATGTTATGTGATTTCTCAATAGATTACCAGGGAAGTTGGGACCAACATCTTTATTTGGTTGAATTTTCTTATAATAACAGTTTTCATTCTAGTATACAAAGGGATCCATTTGAGGAATTATATGGGAAGGGGTGTCGAACTTTAGACTTTTGGGTTGAAGTAGCTGAAAGGAAGTTGATGGGACCAGAATTGGTAGAAGAGATGGAAAAAAAAGTTCAGTTGATTCAGAAACACATGAGAAAAACTCAGAGTAGGCAGAACAGTTATGCGGATAACCAGAGGAAGGATATTTCTTTTGAGGTAGGTGATCGTGTCTTTATCAAAGTTTCTCCATGGAAAAGTGAGATGTATTTTGGTAAGAAGGGAAATTTGAGTCCGAGGTTCATTGGACCTTATGAGATCCTGGAGAAAGTTGGATTAGTTGCATACAGAGTGGTGTTAACTCCAAGTTTATTCCAGGTACACAATGTTTTTCATGTTTCAATGTTGAGAAAGTATATACCAGATCCATCTCATGTTTTGATCCCAGAGGTAGTTTAGTTGGAAGAGAATCTCTCTTATGAGGAACAACCAATCCATAATTTTGAACGAAGAGAGCAATTGTTTCAGAATAAAGTAATTAATCAGGTAAAGGTTTTGTGGAAAACCTTATGGTTGAAGAGGAAACGTGGGAATAAAAAAATGCTATGAGTGATAAATACCCCCATTTATTTTATAAGTGAATAAAATTGCGAGTAAACAATTTTCAAAAGGGGGGAAGGATGTAACATCTCACGTAAATAAAGAATAATACATTTTCATATTTATTTTCATATTTGTGAATTAAATATTAATTTTACTTTAAAGTAGATTCTTTGTTTAATGGTGTACCTAATACGCAACAATGGGTTTATCCAAAGTCTAATGTTGCACACAATGCTGAGTCATACTGAAAAATAATAATATAATATTATTTTAAATGGTAGTTAATGCCTAGCCATTGTATTGGTGGGAATGAACAAAAAAAAAACTACATATGATCATGCATGTTTGTTAAATGTTTTTACATTTATCCAATAAAATTAAGAGGCTTAAAATGTGAATGAATCTAATTTTAAGCTGAAATACTCTAATATTTTATAAAAGGTCGATTTACTGCCTTTTGATGGAAAACCCTCTTTAAATCTAGTTTTGGTCACTTTTATATGTTCTATTTGAAAAAATAAAATTATTCTTTAGAATTGGGACATCAAAATTTACTTTGGGTAAATTTTTGGTATTTTTCTAATAAAATTCATTTTTTAATGAATAGTGAAAAATACTGTATTTTAATTGAAAACTACCTTTTAATCTAATTTATTTATATCGTAATATTATCTTTTTAATTGGTTTTAAAGTGTAATTAGATTATATTTTTACCATTTAATCCTATTTTGGTCATTGGAAGTAATTTTACTTTGAAATTGGACATAAACAAGTGTCAATCTTTTGATAGTTATTATTTCTTAAAAACATGCTTTTTTGTTTTGACAACGGTTATTAATTTTAAATTAATTAATGAAACTTATATGTTTTTAATTTGGTAAAATAGAAATCATTTTTAAATTCAGAATATCAAATATATCTTAGGCTGAATTTTTGGTATTTTTCAGAAAACCTTCAATTTTTGATGAATAGTGAAAAAACTGAGTAGTAGTTAAAAACCCAACATTTTCATTAAAATGAAATTTTACCACTTCTATGAATTGAATTTTAAAAATCCGAAATACATGGTTGTTATCAGTAAGTTAAATGTGGTTCAATGAGATGAAAATAATTTTTGGTGAATAGTAACTTTTGACTTTTATTTACTGCGGTTAAAGGTAAATAGGGCAATTCAAGGTAAAAATAATATTATAATAATATAAAATTACCTTAACACTTGTCCTAACCTTATTGGATGAGTCATGGCTGAATAATACAATCTTTGGGTGAGATATTTGTCCTTTGAAAGCCATTTGGGTAAGATAATGACAATAATAACTTTTTTTTAAAGTAAAAATAAAAATATCACAAACATGTATTATTTTGCTAAAACAATTTAATGTGAGGTAATATAATTGATATATTTGATTATAAATATTCATTTTAAATCTAAAAAGATTACCTACATCATGGTATTTTATTTATAATTTTTAGACATCAAATAAATAAAATTATTTAAGACACAATAATGATGCAGTGTTTACCTTATTAATGAATGATCTAAACAAATAAGATTATAAAAATTAAAAAAATATCCAAAACCTTTCTAATTTATATTGGATGATTTTATTTTGAACAAAATTCATCTTATCTTCGACTTTAATAAGTTTTTGACCTTTAGAAACTGAAAATCATTATATAATAAAATAATATTTTCAAACTTTCCTAAAGAGCCCCTCCCCCCCTTATAAAAAGCCCTCACCTCTAACCCATTACTCACACCTCTCATGCCACTTGGCTCGTATAAACTCTACCCAAATAAGCTCTCAATATCCCTCTCTTCCACCTAGAATCCTTACCTTAGGCATAAGGCACTTTAAGAAATTATTTTGGTTCAAACCAAAGGGAGTAACCCGATTTAAAGGTAACGTCTTCTGTTAACTTCTTTTATTTTATTTTACTTATCCAACCCCCAAAAATATTTTTATTCATTTTTTATAACAACACCAGTATCCTCAATATACTATTTTGTTTATATGAGAAGTATTCTAAATACACTTACACACACCTCTATCTAATGGGTAAAGAACATACTGTTTCTGTGGATGACGAACTACTGTCTCACGAAACGATGATTGCTCAATCTTCTTCTACCACCTCTCATGGTGGCCATTAATATGACACTGTATTTACATGTGATATATATTATATTCATATTGTCTTTATAATTCTTTATTTTTCATTTATATCATACCTTTATGGTTTCCATAATGGGTAAATACGATAATTTCATTTGAGGAAGTGCGGACTACCGCCCCCTCAAAGTGATATGACTCATTCATGCCATATATGGAACATATAAAGGATTTAATTAATGAAATTATATATGATATTATAATTGAATTATATTATACCTATGTATCATTAAGTTTTCATTCCATTAAATATGAAATATAAATGAAAGTAGCGTTCATGCGTACATGCGACTTACCGTCTCCATGAACGGTGCATTTCATTTATTACCTCCAAATGTTATGTACTATTATAAATACATATATATACTGGATATATATGATATATATGATATCTAAATCATGAATATCATTATGGAGATAATGGACTTTTTACCACATGAACAACTTGTAATTATAAGTTCATTTTTGACTCAAGTACCAAATATCGACAAAACGACCATTATTAACTTAAATGATTGAATAATGTTTATAACATGGAAATAAGTGATATAAAAGGAATAATAAACTTGAAAAAGATTCTTAATCAAGTATAAATTAACTTTAGTTTATTATTCAGGAGATTAAATAACGAACAAGTCAAGTCAGACACAAGGTAAGGGACTTCGTCTCAATATCCTTTCATTGAGGCATATTTTGTTTTATACATGACTTTCTTTTATATGATGTACAAACACCTTTGACTTTTCATTTCATTCAAAGGGAATCTTTTTCTATGAGGAATTTTACTAAATGACAAAAATTATTGTTTCTTTTTAATGTAAGCGGTGACAATGACCTTTTCTGCCACTGTGAGTATTATTTGATCTTTGGCTTCCTTAACAAGATGTAATGTTTTTAAAAGGAAAATAAATACCATATACTCTTTTATGTATTTTGGTATTGAAAATGGGTTTGATAATGGATTTTTTTTATGTCAATATATTTAAATGATGTATTGGGATTGAAATGTGGAAATTTTATCTTTCCTTTATGTTTTTTATGTGTTATGAACATTTTATGGTTCTTGGGCATTGTTTATGTATACGGGTGGTTTCATGATAAACCTAGGGCGGGTGAGCCCGAGATAGCTCTCCAATTCATTAGGTAACCTGACAGAGGTAAATGATAATGTTTCTACTAATAGATTTAAGAAATATACTATAATGGGTATTCCAAATGTAACTCCCTAGATAGTTGTGAAAGCTACAACGTAAGTATGTTATGGATGCCACAAGTTACCTTTATGATTTATGATTTCTATGTGTTATTCATAAATATGATGATTTCATGAGGTATGAGCTTATGCTTGGTATGTATTTATCGAATACCGTTTTCTTTCTTTATTTTATAATCCTTACTGATCTTTTTATGCTCATCCTAAGTTTTGAAATGTTTTTCACAAGACTTAAAGATGAATAGGGTCAAGTATGGGATCAAGGAAAAGTTATGTTGTCTAAAACATGGAACTATACATGACTCTTTTTTTCAAGATTTTTTATTTTAGGGAAAAAATGGAAACTGAGTAGAAGTATCTACTTTGTAATTTTTGAGATGTAATGTCATAGTTATGGCCTAATTCTATAAAACTCTAAACCTGAAAAGATCCTCAATGTGAATTATTCATTTAATTCAAGATTATGTAATGTTTTATGGCTGGGTCCTTATACCCACAACCTCCTCTATAGTCCACAAATTCCCCCCAGTGAGTCTCTGTTGCGGTTTCCCTAGTTTCCATAGGGTGCATAGGTTTTGGGGTAGTTTTTCATCTAATTATTGGTATATCATTGAGTTTTGGGTGAGTTTTATCATCTAATTATTGGTATATCATTGAGTTTTGGGTTGTTTTTCATCTAATTGTTGGTATATCTATTGAGTATGCTTGTTCACTCTTTGTGTGTGTGTGTATATTTTTTTTATAACTATAATAATTATACTTTTAGAAAAGAAAAATGGTCATTGATTCTGGAACCTTTGGCTATAGTCCATATCAACTATGGTCATAGGTGTTATAGGAAAGTCCTACCACCACTATATATATGGATCATGGACTTTGGACTTTACCATTCCCTTCCCATGAAAAAAATTCCTTTTTCCATAGTCCATATCAACTCACACACCGGTTATACCTCCATTAAAAGGTATGTGACTTGGTTATGCTGACCTAACTAGAAATCAGATAATAGGTTGTGCCTTGTCATTGGAAAAAAGTATATGTCTGGGTTATGCCTCTAGATGTGTAAAAGGAAAGGGGTTTTTATTTATGCCTTGGTATGGTGAAACATAGATATTAAAGAGTTACATTCTCCTTCAAAAGTGTGGTCTATCTAGTGCATATCCATGTGACACCCTTGTATTTTAAAGAATAACCTTGGGTTGGTTTCAAAGGTGAAAGAGGGAAGTTGAACTGATTTTTCAAATGGAACCAAATTCCATGACATGGTGAATATTCTACATCATGGAGGTTGTGCTTGTGGCATGGTTGGGGAACTACAATGTGGAAGATAGTTTTTTTGGTTCTAGTTGTTTTGTAATAGTTGTGTCATGGAGTGTTGGTTATGGTGTGAAGTCTTATAATTTTGAGTTCACACAGTTCTTATAATTTTGGTATTATTTCACTGTGGAAAGTATGAGGGATTAGAGGTTATGGTGTAGTGATGACCAATGCATCACAGTCCCTTTCCCCAAGATTATATGGTCTCCTTATTGATTGTGCACATGGATTTTAGATGTGTTTTTACCAGGAACCATTGTGGTGTGGCCATCTCCTTTGTGTCATAGTTCTTTCTCATTTGGGACCCATTGTGGCATGGTTCTATGTGTTGTGTTGTGATGCATGTTTTCCCATATTACATATGTGTTGTTTTGTGATTAATGTCTTGTTCTCCCTTATATTTAGGTCCTTTCCGATTAAGTCCATTTGATTCTTGGATTCTTGATGCGCCTCTTCTTATTAAACCTCATGATGGAATAACACAACTGACCTAAATATAATTACTTAAACCAACCTCATTCTAATGAAAAATATAAAATGAATATTTAAACACATCACCACATCATCATTTCCATCAACATCTCCACATCATTCAGCCCCCCAAGAATATTATTTACACATTACACATCACTTGTATGTATATGATTAATGAAACAAAACATATTAAGATTAAATGAGGTTTTTAAGATATTTCATATTAGTTTCTTATGTCTACTTCACACACTAGGTTCAACAAACATTACTACCATACAAATGAGGAAATTCTTAGCAGTGACTACTCTAATGTCCAATATATAAAATATTTATCAGATATGAAACTATCAAGACCCACCCACAAAGTAACTCTAGTGGAGTTGGGAATATATTAGTGTCTGAACCCCCCAAATCCTATATTTAAATGGACATGGGTTAGTTACAATTGGAAATATAATGATACAACCTAGACTGGTATCATAACCAACAACTTACCTACCTTTCCACTAACCTAAGAGGCGTTCATGATCCCTACGGGATATCAACAATCCCCTAAAAAAGATACAATTAATGCAACATATTTTACCCCTATATTAGAGTAAATTAAAAATGATATTTCTCCTAAAAATGAGACATGTCCCATTCATAAGTTAAATACCTAGGAAAATAGTAGATATGAAAAAAAATAAATAAACAAGAAGTAGATATCACAAATGGAAAATAAAATCCCACTATTGAACAATAAAACTGTTTAACCAGACATGTCCCATTCCAAAATCTCATTGGACCTATTTTGGATAGGTATAACATATGAGTTCTCATTTTATGTTTTATTTTTAGTTGGAAATATCCTCTATCGCACACCTCTCCTCTACCGCGAACACACCTTCACCGCATGTTGAACGACACCTTCGCGGTGAGTTTTCTCCTCTTAATCATTGGTTTCCTCTTGTTCGCATGTTATTACTATTTGATATTTATGGTTATGTTGTGAATTGTACGGGCTAAACTCCCTGTTGAAAATTGTGGCTGTTGGTAAACCTTGTTTACTAACTAAATGAATTGCATGTTGGTTAGTTCCTGTTGAACATTTTAATATAGAAATTGGTAATTTACGTATACTTGGCTAATGAATGAATGCCCCAGGTTGATAAAACTCCTGTGATAACCCTTGAATTAACAAGTGTAATTGAATTGGGGATGCTTTTTAAAATCTGAAATTACGTTTGTTTGGTTTGTATGGTGTTGCGATTGTGAGCATGATTGTGTGTTTGTTTGGTGTTGCAGTTGTTGGAATAATTGTTATGATATTTGTTTTCCATGTTTTAGTTCTTACACCATTGAATATCAACCCAAACCTTAACCATTTTAATGACACCACCACTTTGTTTCTAGTGAAATTTCATTGAATCTTAGAAAACCACTCCACTATAGGACTCTATGGGACACTTTATGAACACCATAGTCAAATAACCATAACAACACATGTAATTAATCCTTCCAGCCACAAGTATTCTATGGAAAATCATACCATCTATTAGTTTAGTACCATAGTTCTTAACTTGAGACATTATGTTTCTAGATAAACACTAAAAAACCGGTTTACAATAATGCATATATATCAGATGTGGGATACTAAAACATTCTAGTGCAAGGGATTCTCATGGCTAGTTCCATTGATTAGGTGGTTGGGATGATGGGTGTGATCTAGTTTGGTCATGAGTAATGCATGTAGAGGTAAGGGTGTTATTTACCATAGATAGTTCAATTTATTATAGTTGGATGGTGACCCTAGTTATACATATTTTGTGTAATTATTTTGTTAAATATTAATATTACTGAATCAAATAGGATGAATAGGAATAAATAATAGATGAATTCCAATCAGCTGACAAAAGAGTATGAATATGGAAAGAAAGAGTTTATCAAGTTTTCAAAATATCATGCATATGAACCTTCTCAAATCCTTTGTCCATGTTTACACTGTTATTATTCAAGAAAAATTAGTCTATAGGAGTTAAAAAAACACTTGATCTATCACCTAATAGATCAAGGTTATACATGTTGGAATAAACACAGGAAAAAAACTAATGTAGGTAGTGGCTGGGATAGAACTGCATTTTATGGACCATCTGATATGATTAGAAGCATGAACAATGAAGATGACCGTATGGAGGATGTGATTACAAATGTGAATGATGATGAAGATCGTATTGAGGAAATGATAAGTACAATTGAAGATAAACTTCTTGATTTCCCAAAATTGTTTGAGAAGTTAAAGAGATGTGAAAAGATGCCATTGTATACTTGTTGCACTAAATATACAACATTACCAGCCGTACTAAATCTGTATAATTTGAAAGTAGGAAACAGGTGGAGTGAAACCAGTTTTATGGAACTACTTGATCTTCTGAATGACATGCTCCCAGAAGATAATGAGCTCCCAAGCTAAACATACGATGCCAAATGAATGCTACGCTCGATGGGTATGATCTATGAAAGAATACATGCCTGCCTGAATGACTGTATACTATTTCACAAGGACTATAAATAACTTAAAAAATGCCAAAAGTGTGGTGCTTCTTGATAAAAGATAGATGAATCCATTCCTATGAAAGTTGTATGGTACTTTCCAATCAATCTAAGGTTTAGGCGCTTATATGGAAGTGAGTATATTGCAGGACAATTGACATGGAATGTAGATACAAGAATTAAATATGGGAAACTATGTCACCCGATAGACTCTCCTCAATGGAAGAGAATTTATCTTGAGTATCCTGAATTTGTAAACAAGCTGAGAAACCTTTGTCTTGCATTATCTACAGATAGAGTAAATAATTTTGGTTTTCAAAGCACCACTCACCGTATATGGCCAGTTATTTTGGTAAATTATAACTTACCACTGTGGTTATGCATGAAATGAAAATACATCATGTTATCTATGCTTATATTAGGACCAAAACAACAAGGTAATGATATTGATATTTATTTGGCTCTATTGACCGAGGATTTGAAATTATTACGGGATTCATGTGTTACGTTGTATGATGCTTACAAAAATAAAGATTTCACTTTGAGACCCATGTTGTACAGGATGATAAATAACTTTCCTACTTATGGAAATTTTTCAGGATATAGCATTAAAGTAACTTAAGGTTGTCCCATTTGAAAACAAGGCACACAATCAATTAGGTTGAAACATTCATCTAAAACTATGTTTCTAGGACATCGTAGATTTCTACCCCAACGACATAAGTACCAATATTGGACAACATCATTCGATGGAAGTTCAGAAGAACATACAACACCATATCCACTAACAGGTGATCTATTGATTGATAAATTAAAATATGTGGACACTACTTTTGGTAAATCATTTTTAAAAAACCTTATGAAAACCGATTGGAAAAAGTGGTCAGTTTTTTTTTTGAATTACCATAATAGAATTTTCTGTATGTCAAAAATTTTCTTGATGTTATGCATGTTGAAAAAAAATGTATGTGATAGTGTCATTAACACATTTCTAAATGCATCTAGAAAAACCAAGGATGAAATTAAGGCTAGGTTGGACATGGTTGAGATGGTAATATGAGAAGAGTTAGCACCAGTGAAGGGTGAGAACGAACATTTCTTCATCTTGCTGCTTAAACTCTTTCCAGGTAGGAGAGGTATATGTTTTGAAACTTCTTGAATGACGTAAAGGTTCCAGAGGGGTATTCATAAAATATCAATAATATCGTGTCAATGAACGATTTAAATTTAAAGGTTCTGAAATCACATGACTGCTATGTTTTGATGCAAGATCTAATTCCTATATATTTACATTTCATTTTTCCCAAGAATGTCCACCATACATTAAGGAATCTATGTTTTTTCTTCAAATCTATATGCAAAAAAGTTATAGACCTGATGAAATTACCAACTATGGAAAGAGAAATTGTTGTCATATTATGTGAATTAGAAATGTTCTTCCCGCTGACATTCTTTGATATGATGGATCATTTGATGGTTTACTTGGTAAGAGAGATTCGACTATGTGGTCATGTACATTATAGATGGATGTACCCCATTGAATGTTATATGAATATTTTGAAAGGGTATGTCAAAAATCAAAGTCGGATAGAGGGTTTTATTGCAGAGCGATATATTGTTGAGGAAGCTATTGAATTCTATACTAAATACTTGTCTGGTGTGGAAAGAATTGGCCTAACGAAATCTCATCACACTAGGCAGATTGAGGGTGAAGGAATTTCTAGAAGAGAGGTTGTCACAATCAATATTACAGATTGGGATTAGGCCCACCTTTACATTTTTCATAATAGTTTTGATGTTGACCCATATGTTTAAACCCACAAAGAAATTCTTAGGCATTCGAATCCATATAGGGATGAAAAATGGATATCAGATATACATAATCAATAGTTTATAGGATGGTTTTGGGACTATATTTTTAAGAAGTCAGATGAAAATTTGGACTCAATTTCTGAACGACTTCGATGGCTAGCTAGAGGACCAAGTGTGTATGTATTATCTTACAATGCTTATGTAGTTAATAGTTATACATTCTATACTAATGAACATGATGAAGACAGTACCATATAGAATAGTGGGGTTACACTTGTGGATGAAGTGATGCATGTTTCCGGTGCTAAGGAAAAGAATCCAATTTATGCGAATATGTCATACTTTGGCATCATCAAACAAATATGGGAGTTAGATTATACGAAATTCCAAGCGGTGATTTTTCAATGCAAGTGGGTTGATAACAAGAGTGCTGTTAAAATAGATGAATTGAGATTTGTGAAAGTTGATTTTAGTAAAGAATGGGATAAATATGAACCATTTATAATGGAATCACAGGAAGTACAAGTATTTTATGTTCCATATCCCACAAATTGAAACCGGTCAATTGTTTTGTTATCAACCAAAACAACTGAAGGGTCAGATGAAAATTCAATGGAGGATGACCCTTTCATTGTGACTTCGCAATCATTTGGCAGTGGTCCCAATATAGATTGATTTTTGTATGTTAGAGGAGACCACAATGAAGAGATTTACATAGTCGATAGAGGGGTCAAATCTCTTCAGCCTTTTAAAAAAGAGAGTTCAATAATCTGATGATTATTTTATTGTAATATACATTGTGTTACCTTATGTTATTATCTATTTGCTACTGCTTTTATGTAATCTAAATTAAATGTTAAACAACTTCTGAAGATAATGACTTCTATACCTGTTGATGTGCCCAATCCCGAGGCACAACAGGTTACTCAACCTGCTGTTTCTGGTCCCAGTATGGATGAATAATAGGTTTCTCAACCTATTGTTGTTGGTACTATTGCTTAGGTACAATAGATTTCTCAACATATTTCTGCTGGTCCCATTGATGATTCTAGTGCTCCATAGGAACATATTGATGATGTTGAAACTAAGGAAATAGTAGGCAATGAAACCCTAGATGCACAAAAAAAAACAAGAGCACCGTAGTTTGACAGTGTTAGCTAAATTACTTAAGGAAAAAGCAAAAGGCATAAAATTTGAGGTGGGATGGAATAAGCGAGGCTGGCACGTTAACCCGAAAAAATCCATCTTTAGTAGCTACATTGGAATTGTCAGTTGGCAACGTGTGCCGATTGATGTACAATCGTGGAACCATGTTGTCACCTGGATTAATACACTAATGTGGGAATATATTACGGTAAAATTATGATATCATCTATTTAATTTATTAAAATAAAATAAAATACTAAATAATTGAATTACTCTACATCATCCATTTTAGAGTACATTTATAGTAGATGCCTCATACAAGGAATATGTATTAAGAGTTTCAGGATGGATTCAAAGAGGCTTCCGCACAATTTTAATGAAATATCATCTTAAAGACACTGAAGGGAAAATCAAGCCACACCCACCTCCTCTTTATGAACACTTGATATACCAAGGAGTGTGGGGTGAATTTAGCGGCCGTCGTGCAGATCAGACTTTTCAGGTACATTGTGTCTGGTAATATGTTGTTTGATGTTTCCTGCATTCATCACTTTAATTGATAGTATTTTATTTATGAAAAAAAAAACTGAGTGCTGAAAATAAGAAACAAGAATCAAAACCAGTATACCCCTACCGTAAAGTAAATATGGGGTATGCATCATTTGAGAAAAAAATTGTTACGCATTTTAAATCTATCGTAATACTTTTATGTGACATAAAAAACACCATAACCATGTTTCTCTATTTATTTTTATATTGATGAATCGAAACCGAAAGCTACTTCCATCCCACTCCATGTACTATGGAAGGAGTCTCATGTAAATAAATAGGGGATATTGATAGATGAAAACACACAAAAAATGTGAGAAACACGTGTAAGTATGACATAATATAATTTTTTTCTCTTTAAATCGCTATTACATAACAATGATTACTTATTTTACTATATTTTCGATCTGACATAGTCATAGGAATAAAAAACAACCACATCAGATGCATACATACTTTTAGTTGCCTTGAAGTAGCCAGAACATTATGGTTGTATCAGAGGTGCAGGTTTTGGGGTGACACCCTGAAAATATTTTCAGAAAGAAAAAAAGTGGAGGATCAAACTAAGGAAATGAAAAATATGAGAGAAACATTATATATGTTTCAAGAATAATTACAATACTAGAGAGAGATGATAGCCAGTTTTATGGGGGGGAGGGGGGAAAAGAGAAGAAACAACTCAAGAACAAACCATTCATGAAGATCCCACCCCACCCCACCAATTTTGAGGTGAGCCATTCCCCTAAAAAAACTGACTTAGCTGAGGTAATCAATGTTCTAATAATTTTTTATGTGAAATGTGAATCTCATAGACACTAATACCTTTCCTGTACTGATATTATACATGGGGAAAATGACTGTGATTTATATTTATCAAATCCCACCCATCGCCTTATAGCATGGGCTATGGTGTTCAATATACAAAACGACATGCTACACAACAAAACGCTTCCAAAAAATCATGTCAGAGTGTCAATTAACATAGCTCATGTACTGAGTGCTGAGCTACCTATTCCAAATGATGATGTCAAAAATAATACAGTCAAACAAACTGTTGGAACATTCATCGCATGGCCATAAATTCTTGTAAAAAAACATGTCGACAAGGAGGTATTCATTTTCAATTTATTTTTCAAGCTAAAACTTTAACATTTAATGAAAAATGTCTGAACCGATGAATGTTATTACAAAAATGACAAAGAGAAGGGGTGAAATGAAAGACCAGATCAAAACTATCTCAAGGATCAACCAATCAATTGAAATGATATAGTGAGAGTACCTTCACCCCACCCATTCTATATCCACATTTAATATCATTGCAGTCACATATAGATAAAAATTTAATAGACGACAATACTCAAAGAGTTGATTTTGGAAAAAATATGTACGAAGAGGAAGAATCAGATTATATTAGTGCTTAAAATGTAAATGAAACCCTCAAGTATGAATGGATAGGATCCTCAGTTGTAAATGTATACACGAGGTATGTTTTCATGATTTGATTTTAAAAAAGTTAATATACTATGTTAATTATGAATAAATACATTTCATATTTTTTGAAGGCGTATATATGAAAAACAATTGAAGTGATTTCTCTATAAACAAAAATTTGGACTCATTAGTCCTCACATCACCTCTTTAAAAGATGAAATAAATTTTTATAAAGAGGGTGAAATAATGTCATCCCTCCTCAAATCATTTGAAAAAAAAATTATGGATGGAAGACTCTTTTTAATACCAACGATTAAGGGGTAAAACTTTAAAATTTAATCATATCCAATTTATTTTCAATTCCTTCATTACTTATTCCCTTTTGTGTTTTTAGGTAGCATTAGATACTGATTGCAGCCAATTTGGATAATCCAAAGATTTATTTTCTGGATTCAATGCATGGATATCCAACAAACTGACTACACATGATGGAATTTTTCAATTTGTAATACACTAGATCCAACATTTTAGAACTAAACATATAGTTATATAATATATATTATATTTTAATGAGGATTCTATTATGATAGGGTAGTGCATCAATATATTCTACTTCATGGAATGAATCCAGGGCCTAAGGATAAGAACGCCTATAATATCTACAAATAGACAAGTATCCTGGTATATATAATAATATTGCACTATCCAAACACATATCAAAACAAATTAATTATTTTTCTCTATGTTTCTTCATTTTCCAAAACAAATAAATGAAAAGTATTGTAGTTATTATGTTTGTAAATTTATGAAAGAGATCGTATTTCATCAACAAACTAGCATCTCTGAAGAGGTATTTTCGAAAATAATTACTAGTTCATTTAAAATATTTATTAATAATTTTTTTATTTATATTTTTTCATTACTACCATGACTATCACAAAAAATCATATTCACAAAATGATATAGATGTGTTTAGAAATGAATGGGCAACATACTTAATGGAAGATTGTACACAAATAGGATGAAGGTGAACTCCTACTACTTATGTTATCCTTATATGATCATTGATATCTCCCTTGTTTATACTTATTGATCATATATGATCACCCTTTATTATGCTTTATATCTTTAGGTTATGAAGAATGGTTTTAGAAATGATTTGTCTTTCTAGTAAATCATAAATGAATGAGAGACTCTTATGAACTAGTTCATTATGTTTCCATGTTTCCAAAAGCACTAGACCTAAACTATTATGGCATGGATCATTTATATTCTATATTTTGGTCATTTATGTTGCTGTTTCTACTGATGCAGTGTGTTGGAAGAATATTGATTGTGCATCACTCACAAATTTAATAACAAAACTAAGGATTCTTCACTAATATTGGTTAACTACTGATTAGCATAGCATATGATATGAACTTACGATCTAGCGTCCCCATGATGCTCTCCTCTGACACCATCTCTATGATATCATCATTCAAATTTCACTTTTACTTCTCTTCCTGCACCCATTTACTAGGTAAATGGGTGTAGGAAGAGAAGGAAAAGTGAGCGCTGAATGATGATATCATAGAGATGGTCTTGGACGAGAGCATCATGGGGACTCTGGATCAGAAGTTCAAATTAGATGCTATGTTAAGTGGAAGTTAACTAATAGTAGTGAAGTGCACAAAGAATCATTAGTTTTGTTATTAGCTTATATCTCGTCCAAATAAACCCTTTAGAAAGATGAAATGGTAATGCTATGATATAATATCTCCATTTTAACAAAAAATTATATAATGAAATGTTGATTTCATTTTCATTATTCCTTATAGGGTTTGTTTATTTTAAAAGATTTCTGTTCACGTGACATACCTTTGTAGAAAGAGAAACGACACTCTATCTGCTCAATCACAGAGGTAATTTTGATGTTTGCATAATAAAATAATTGTCAATATAATTAATGCATTGTTTTATATTTATGTTTAATTTATTTATTTTATGTAAGGAATATTAATCCACTCATATGTGATATCAATGTATGAAATGTTTAGGTCATTATAGTTGGTATTAGAGTAACTGAACTATTCAAAATTGAGAAAACACATTCAGTTGTTTTGGTACTTTAAGGATATGATCCATAAGTCATTTGAAATGTGTAGGAATAAACCCCACCTCAATATGACACATGATGCAACCGGTATGACTCAATGTGTCTTTTTTTAAAAATTAAAATTATTTTTAGTAAAAAACACAACTAACATACTACAAACTGAGAAAATGAATTCTGATTGTTTTGATAATTTAGGAGAATGATCAATAAGTAATTTTTGACATGTAAGAATGAAATGCACCTCAATTAAATTCACAATGTGACTGGTATGACTCAAAGTGTCTCTTTTTATTTAAAATTGACTTTGATTTAAGAAAAAAAAAAACAGAAGGGACATACTGAAAACTGAGAAAACACATTAAGATTGTTTTGAAACTTTAAGAAAATGATCCATGAGTCATTTTTGATGTGTAAAAATCAACCACACCTCAATCTGACACACTATGTCACCGGTATGGCTAAAAGTGTCTGTTATCAGTTTAAAATCGACATTTTAGCTCAAAACGTGTCACTCACTGAAAACCAAGAAAACCCAATCCAATTTTCTTCATAATTTAGGATAATGATTCATAAGTTCTTTGTGGCATGTATGAAGTAGTCTCATATAAAACCAACACACGATTCCACTGGTATGACTCAAAATGCGTGTTTCCAGTTTGAAATGACATTTTAGTAAAAAAACACAACTAACATGCTAAAAACTGAGAAAATGCATTCGTATTGTTTTGATAATTTAGGAAAACTATCCATAAGTCATTTTTGACATGTAGGAATCAAACTTACCTCAATTCAATACACAATGTGACTGGTATGACTCAAAGTGTCTCTTTTTATTTAAAATTGACATTAATTTTAGAAGAAAACACAAGTGACATACTGAAAACTGAGAAAATGCATTCATATTGTTTTGTTACTTTAAGAAAATGATACATGAGTCATTTATGACAAGTAAGAATCAACCGCACCTCAATCAGATGCACGATGTCACCAGTATGGCTAAAAGTGTCTGTTATCAGTTTAAAATTGACATTTTAGCTCAAAACATGCCACTCACTAAAAACAAAGAAAACCCACTCCAATTGTATTAATAATTTAGGATAATAATTCATAAGTTATTTTTGACATGTATGAAGCCATCTCATATCAAACCAACACATGATGCGATCGGTATGAATCAAAATGCGTGTTTCCAGTTTGACTATCCTTTGAGTCTTCAACAACCTGGTCGTCATACAGACCTTTGGATAGAATGCAGTTGAAAGAAACAATGTTCTTATGTTCACTTGATCCCAAATCAGTCCAAGAGATTGTGGGTTTGTCTATACAAGACAAGACAGTAGTACATAATTTACTATCATGATTTGGAGCAACATTATTGGACTGGGTACCTTCTAAGTTTTATTTTTCCAGCCTAGTGCAATCTAAAATGGGGCCACCCTTATCATGTAATGACATAGAAACATTATTAACAGAACTCAAATATGGAGTTATGATAGGAGGATGAACTACTCCAACATCTATATTCCCCTTTTCCTCATTAATAAGTGTATCACTCTTGTCTCTTCTTCTACAGTGATCTAAGTCATGTCCCTTCAGATGAAATTTAGGACAAATAATTTTTCTTTTACAGCCCGAGGTAGTATGACCAATAACAATAAATTCTTCACAAAAGAGAGGCATTTTTTCATATTCCACTCTAAGATTAATATCATCATGTGGACTAGAAAGCACAATATTATCAATCCTTGGAATACTTAGATCAACCTCTATCGGCATATGATAAAAATGGCCAAAAGACACCATTTCTGTGGCACTGTCCATACTTATGGGGAATCCTAATGCAGATGCGATATCAAATAATTTTTTTGGATTTCATTGGATCTAGTTTAAGCCATGTATTTTTACCCAAACCTGGGCATAAGTCTCCTTGAAATCAAATAGGTTGAAATTTAGATGCCAATCGTGTAATCTTAAATTTCCTGGCCTTAAATTGATCAACCCAGTGCTCTAAGATTTCACTTTCAAGTCTGTAGAAGGAAACATAATGTGGGAAAACCCACAGCCTAAAGAAACACATTTAAAATCGGCAAACCCCCAAATGGTTGTAAGCTAGTCAACAAGATCTAAAAGTTTCCATGGTTTCATTCCTTTTTATAGTTTGATTCGAGCCATGGTAGAGAACTTATAGAGATCTAACCTTTTTTCAATAGTGCTGTTGGATGTCAAGACATGGGAATTTGTGCCTTTTTGGATAATACACTACGTTGTTCGATCACTAAAAGCCGCAAAATAACCGACAGTAGAACCCGGGAAGGCTATCAAGTTCCCTCCGTCTTTCACCTTAGAGAACCTCAAATGGTTTCCTTGATGTGATGCCAATCAAAGGGAATCATAGGTATATATATTCATACTTATAGGGTTTTCTATTGCTGTGTGTCCGCCGATGAAAACTAGAGTGAGGGAGTCCCAATCCTCCATCCTTCAATATTTTATATCATTTTATTAATGTATTCTTTCATATTAATGTTTAATTTATTTCATTATTATATTACTAACATAATATTTATTTTCTTATATAGGTGGAATTTTTTTCTTGAGTTTGGATTCTTTGTTCGACAACTAATACCATGGACGACAATCTTTGAGAGGGGATCAAAAATGCAAAGGATGAAACATTAATGTTTTTAACTATTTGTTGGATAATTGTAATTGTAACTGTATAAAATATTATTTTAAATGTATATAGAAGTGTGTTTTTTGGTATTCATGATGTTAACTAAATGTATATAGAATTTTTTGTGAAACTCTTATGTGTGCTGTTTTGTTCTTCTTTGCTTTGTTTGTGTGTAGGTGATGTTTTGTGAAGGTGTTCTAGTGCTATTTTGTGTAGGTGTGTAGGTGCCGGGTGTGCTGTTAAAAAAAACACATCCCAAGAAACTAGGCCTTTATCAATGCTATTTTGAGCACTCATAAAGGCCCATTTTATCAGTGCTAATTAAGAGCTGATAAATTGGGCCTTTATCAGTGCTCAAAATAACACTGATAAAGTTTTTCCTTTATCTGTGCTAAAAAAGTGCTAATAAAGGGGGGACCTTTATCAGCATTTTTTAGTGCTATTAAAAGGGACCCCCCCTTTATCTTCACCATGAATGACAACACTTTTCTAGCACTGTTAAAAGTGGTTTCTAGAGTTTTTAAAAGCCTTATTTGTAGTAGTGTAATATCACTATTAGAATCTTGGTTAAAAATTAATTTGGGTACTTAACCTACCTTGTGTACTTCCACCACCACATACATTCTTCCAACCCCCTATGCCACCATATAACGAGTACCAAATACAATGAATCACCTACACAACACATTCTCTTGAAATTCAAGAATTTATATAGCTTAATATACAAACATCATATCCTCCTCAATATCAAATTCATCCTAGTCATTGATGTGGGAGTCACCGTGAAGATAGTTTTGAAGCTATGAAATGTAGAAGACATTTTGAATCCAAACTATATAGATTGAAAGTACCAACCTGTACACTTCCTTTACAAATATACTATAAGAAGTCAGAAGGTTCAATGAACTAATGAGAAAACTTACTAACTCTACTGAATCTACACTGTCTAAGATGATGATAAACCTTTGTAAACACATGATTATCAACATCAAATTCCAAAGTTAACCTCTTATGACCTTCATTCGTCTTCTAACAAATCTAAGTAACTTTCATCCTATCTCAAGTCATATTCACCTTTTCTATCAAAATCTATACCAAAATTTACTCAATAATTATTGATTATCCAACCTCAATCCAATACAAAAGGGATCTACATAGAAACCTATATAACACATTAAATGGTTCCATGAAAATGGAGGAGTTATTATTGATATTATAATAAAACTTGACCAAAAGAATTTTTTTACCCATAAACCTCTAAAATTGAGGACACATGCACATAATATATCCTTTAATGTTTTGATATTCTACTTCATCTATCATTCTTTTTTTAGGATGTAACACTATTCAAAGACATAATTGAGATCCAAATTCACACTATAATCCATTCTATTCCCATGAAATGAAAAAGGGTCTCAATCAAGGATAATTTAACTCAAATATTTATAAATAAGCACCACATATTCTATATAAAACCTTTCCAACATAGCCTCTGTGATGGAATCCTTAATTTCCAAGAAATTAGATGAAATCATTATTTGATCCAAAAAACCCATATGGTGTCATACAATCCCAACACTTATGGAAAAACTATCAAATAATATATGGATATATCCTCCAATTTCCACTAAGAAATATCCATTGACTACAAATGACTAGTTGGAACTAAATGCTTGGGTTTAACCCACCGAAAAATAAGGCATCAAGGTACAAACCCCAACACCAAATTCTATATACTAGGAAACTAAAACTATTAATTCAAGGAATGATATATCTTATAAAATACTAGGATGCAATACCATTGGGGGGATATTAAAAACACATAGAACCACCTCTTTCATCATTCATGGAGAAAAAAACTTCCCATAAAATAGAACTCGATGCTCAACATACTCTGCCTATTCCTATAAAGAATCTCTATGGAGTATATGATCTCTCCAAACATCTATTCAAAGATATCCCAGATGAGGATTTTCTATCTATTGAAATAATGGATATTTCACCATTATCTAGTATAGGAAAATTACACTTTCATTCTTCTCTATGTACAAATTTTAACCCATAAGCTTCTCCATCATCCTCCACTCATCTCTAGCCATAAGATTCTCTATAAACTATATGATTTTATGATATATGAAGACTATAAAGTACTCTATAATTAGAAGATTCCACAAAAACATTAAAAAAATAAATTTTTCTATAAGCTTAAGACCATGGGTGGTGTCGGGACCAAGTTGGATGAGAAGGTTTTTGGAAGGTCGAGGAAGTTTTTTTTGCAAGTTTATTGTCTTTTGTTGTCAAGGAAAAATCAATGAAGATAAATCACTTCACTTTTTCAAAGTGGATTATCAAATATGATGATGATTTTATGATCTGTATTTCAAAAATATCATAATTTTATTGGAGAACTTGTGATGTAATCCTTATGAAGGAATGTTGGATAAAAGGTGTTTCCAATCGTATTCAGGTGTGATTGGAAAGAAGTATACTGCTAGAAGAAAGGGAAGTTACAATACTCTATTTTGAAAATATAATGATGCTAAAGGTGATCAATCAAAGGTTAAATATCACGATAGATGAGATTTGTGATGAAATCAATCAAGTTTTTTCAGAATGAAGTGAAGTTTGGTAGAATATGTTTGGAGTTTGCAGAAGAAGGTGTTTAAGGTAGTGTCATTTCCCAGTTTTTGCCAATTTTTTGGGCCTCAAAATTGGGAGTTTGAATTTAAGAAAATAAAGGGTTTATGAAAAGGAGTCTATGAAGTGTAGTATAAATACCTTGAAGTATATTTCATATACTGAATAGGAGGTATGTGGAGTAGTGAAGGAAAATTGGAAAAGGAAGAATTCCGCATAGCAGCGCTATGCAGACCGTAAAGGATGACAAGTGGACCGCATAAGGAAAATGGTTCGTGGGAGGCTCACAGTATGTGACAGAGGCTTGAGGTATGCAAAAGAAAAATGGTTCACAGAAGGCAATGTCATTTTTTTCTAAGAGGCAAAGATTCATTGGTGGATGGAATTGGCCACTGTGAAGGATGAAAGGGAGTACCCAGACCGTGTAGGGAAAAAACGGTTCACAGGAAGATCACAGTTTGTAGTGAGAACTATAAAAAATTGAAAATTTGGATTAATTGTATTAGAAATATTTTTGTATCTATTTGCCTATATAAGGAACCCTAATTAGATGATTAAGTTTGAGTGAATTTTACAAGTAAAGGTCATTGCTGCGGGAAAAATTTCAGTGAAGTATGAAGAGTTCGTGAAAGATGATTTCACAAAGGAAAGTGTTCACAGGGAAAAATTTTTGAAGTGGAGGAATTATCTCATAGAGGATAATTTTTGTGAAAGAGATAGTCCACATGGAGAGTTTTCAGGAATATTACATGGCACTTGATAGTCCGCAAAGAAAAAGGGTCTGTAAGGAAGTATCGGCCCACAAATCAAAGACTGTTCGCAGAGCAGGGACGGTACACGAAGAATTAATGGTACGTGAGATATCAGTTGTATGAAAAAAATAGATAGTTCATGGGAGGGAATTCTATCCACAAATCTCTTGTTCCATGTGGTGCAACTCAGTATGCAGAGGAGATAGATAGTTTGCAGAGGAACCAGGACAGTTCGTGGAGGACCGAAGGAAGTTTCTACCAACTCCTGGGTAGGAAAGGGAATAATCACTACAAAAAATGGTCACATTATAGGGGGTTATTTTTGACTTTATAAGGGGTTATAACTCCTTTTAAAGACATTAGTAATGGTTGTGAGGAACTACCTCTAATATAGCCACCTACTGTCATTAGGGGCGATTTTGAGTAAGCACTAGTAAAGGTACGATGACTTTAGTGGAGATTACATTAGACGGGGTTTAAACCACCTCTAATGTTGACTTAAATTCACCAAAAATACTTTTTTTGAGATGGTTATATCTGAAGCCGCCCCTATTTGAAAGTCTTTAGGGTCGGTTCAAACTGCCCCTAATAAGGGGTTCCTTTAGGGGAGGTTTTCACAATTGACCCTAAATCTTTTCATTTTTTAGGACCCTATCACACTTCCCATTTTCTTGTGTCAACCCTACCCCACCCTCCTCCACACTTCACCTCACCCCTCCCCTCCGGTTCCCAATACCACCCCAACCTCCCCCTCACGTTCCCACCCCAGCCTCCCCCTCACGTTCTGTTCCCACCACAACCTCCCCCTCCTATTCCGTTCCCGCCCCAGCCTTCCACTCCCCTCCCATTACCACCCCCAGCTTCCCTCCCATGCCCAATCGCTCCTCCCCCTACCGATATATAAAAATAATAGGCGTCGGGATTTGAACCACAGACTACAAAGCCAAATGAATTTTGATGTATAAAAAACACATTAAGGTATTTATATATATTTGGATATTTATTATAATAAATATTATTATCATAATATATTTAAATATATTTAAATAATAATATTTATATTATTTACTATATTTATATGTATATGAAATTATATATATATTCTATATTCTATATTTATATATCACCTAAATATATTACACAAGTATATATATATATTGTACTTATATATATATATATGTGTGTGTGTGTGTGTGTGATAACAATAATAATAATAATAATATTATTATTATTACATCTATATTTTAATCTATAAAAATTATATGTTGGTATTATATACATTTATTTTACGATTTATATCAAACATATATTATATTAAATACATTTGTATTATATATTTATGTAAACTATTTATATACTTAAATACATATTTATATATTATATATATATATATATTTATTTAAAGAATATATATATAAGTATTTACCTAATATATTTATATAAGGTCTTTGAAAATATATTTATATAATGTCTTTCAATACATACATTTACTCTTATTTATATCAATATATATATATATATATATATATATTTGTACAAAATATATAATATTATATACAATTAATATATTATTATTATATGAAATACAATTTACACAAATATTAATATTATATATATTTAATATTATATTATATATAATCAATATTATTTTATATATAATCAATATTATATGAAATACAATTTTATATTATATAAAATTAATATTATATGAAATACAATTTATAAAAATATTTATATAATTTATTTCAATACAAATATTTATTATTATGTACATTAATATATTTTTGTATTTCAATAAATATAATTCTATAATATTGTGTACATTAATATAAATTTATTTGTATAATTTATATTTCATATAATATTAATTATATATAATATAAATGCATAAACCTATTATATAAAAATATATTTATTATTATTATAATATAATTTATAAAAACTACAAGATGGGGTTTTTATATGATATATTTTTTAAATAAATTATATTTATGTATATATTTATATAATTTGTTTATGCTTTTATATTATAAATAATTAATATTATATGAATATAATTTATACAAATAAATATATATTAATTTACATAATATTACACAGTTATATTTATTTATACATATAAATATAATTAAATACAATCATATAAATATTTTATATAATATGTTCATATAATGTATTTAAATACATTTATATATTGTGTTTTAATTATATATATATATGTATATATATTATAGAAGTTTCTTTTTTTAAATAGTGGGGGTTTACAACCCCTTTTAATCTTTTTAAATTAGAGGGGGTTTTGAACCCTATCTAATTTAAAGACATTAGAGAGAGTTTTGGATTCCCCTCTAATTTAAGAAAGTAGAGTGGGGTTTTTGAACCTCCTCTATTTTATGATGTTAGAGGGGGGTTTTGAACCCCTCTAATTTAAAGACATTAGAGGGGGTTTTGAACCTCTCTAATTTAAGAAAGTAGAGGGGGGTTTTGAACCCCCTCTAATTTAAGCCATTAGAGGGGGGTTTTGAACACCCTCTAAAATCCTACTGAATATTAAAAAAATAATGTTAAAAAATTTCGAGGCGGTTTAAAACCCTCTCTAATTTATGAAATTATAGGGGTCCATAACCCCCTTTAAATTTGATGATTAGTGAGGTTTGTACATAACCAACCTCTAATTTTTATATAAATTGAATTTAGAGGGAGTTTATAACCCCCTCTAAATTTGACGATTAGAGGGGGTTGTGCAGAACCCCCTCTAATTATGCATAATATGAATTTAGAGGGGGTTGTGCATAAACCCTTCTAAATAACCCCCTATAATGTACTATTTTTTTTGCACTGAATTATTTTGAAGGATCAAATTTGTGAAAGTTGATCAACAAGAACCATAAACATTATATTACCCTATTTGGGCTAATAGGGAGAACACACACTATTGTATTTTTTTCAAAGTGATACACAAGTGTAATGGAATATCATACTCATTGTATTCCACAAAAGAGTATTATTTTCTAGTGGATTGTGTTGTATTAGATTGTTTCTAAACCATACCAAGGACGTAGCTACTATCGTTGAGTAGTGAACCTTGTAAATTCTTGTGTTCTTGCGGATGTGTGTTTGAATTTTTTTTAGCAGGAAAAGAAATATTTAATAGGAGATAAAGGTTATTTCATAAGAAAGGAAACATAAAAGAAAAACATATCACTAATTCACCCCTCCCCCTATTAGTGATACTTGAATTATATCTAGGAAACTTTAGGTGGTATAGTTATGCTCATGGAAATGCAATAATCTAGATTAATAAAAGATCACCACCTACTTATGCATCAATAAAAAACCAAAACTCAGATAATAAGTGTCTCAATATACATCAAACATGACTCCTTACTCATGTAAGTAAAGGTTAAATGCATTGATCAAATTCTCTTTCTAGTACTCAAACACTACCTAACATAGATCCATCCATACAAAATCCCATTATTTATTGGTAAAAGTGGTCAAAGGTACCATAACTCAAGGAAAATTGTATATTAACATCCCATAAAAATCTTATTAACCAAGGAAGCTGTATACCTCTATAATATTCTTATTCTCAACCCATGGAATGACCATATCAATATTTAAAAGATAAATCACTACACTATACTGAGCATGCCATGTCCATTAAAATATATCTCATATATTTGGAACTTGCACTTGGATAAATTTCAATATAGCTAACATCATTTAATGATCTTTAAGATTTTCCCAAAATGATTAATATAATCTCACTCTATCCTTGAATATAATAATATTTAATCAATGAAAACCACCAAAAAATGATCAATGTACTTATAAAACACTAAACCCATTAGCCTCATGAAAACTACAAGTGAATTCATAACTAATAAGGGAATTAATAAAAATTAAAAATTCCCATATAGAAATATGGAGATGATATTTTGAATATCTTATTCCTACACTATTATATGATGTTAATCAGATCATAGATCAACTTCTAGAACTTGTTAGCTTCATTTAATTGATTGAATAAATAATCAATTCTTGGAAGTGGATAAAATTTCATCATTATCACTAGGTTCGTCGACTGATAATATATGAAAAGACAAAAACCACCATTAACTTTCTTCATAAACAATACCAGAGCTCCATAAGGTGAAACAATGAGTTAAATAAAACCTTTACACAAAGGATTATCAATAAATATATATTACTCTCACAACTATATTGGCACAATTCTAAATGGATCCATGGGAATAGGAGAAACACCAGGTTGTAAATTTATTTCAAACATAATTTCACATCAATGGATTAGTATCACAACCTATCTAGGGAGAATATCTTGAAAACACATGTATAACTCTTAGAAACCCCATAATTTTTATCTTCATCAAACTCAGTTTCAATTTTTATAAGCACAATGCAATAAGATCTAAATTTTTACAATCCATCTTATGGTCTCTCTCAACAATAAATGTCAAACACACAGATTCCATCTATATTAAAGAAAACTACATGATTATGATGAATGTAAATGATAGCTTATACATAGCACAACCAATAAATTCTAAGGACAATATCATATAGTTATATATGTAGCAATAATAACTCACCAACTGATCAATACTGTCCTATCATCATCTCACACTACCGATATACCTTCATTAATCTAGACTACCCCAAAATTGATGTACATAACACTAGGGTAATCAAAAACTAATCCACCCTAAGATCTAATAATTTGATTAAATCAGGTGTAATAAAGGATTGATAAGTTTCTATTTGAACAATAAATAATCTAACATTTAACATAAGTAAATTATACCTCTAACCATACTCATTTCCATTGGCATAGATCCTTATAAATCCCCTCTTCCCTATAGCCCCTAATTTCATTCACCAACTCCCTTGTGGTTAGGAATTTGTCCTTGAAGGTGGGGAATTGTGATGTAATAGGATTCTAAAGTAAGTAACCTTTTTAGTTTTTGTGATTTTTGGTTTTTTTTGAGTTTTTGGAGGTGCAGTGAACACTATACGATTAGGGTGCTTGGTACCATGGATCATGAAAAATAGTAGTGAAGGTCACTTGGAGAGGAAGAGGAAAGTTAATAGTTAGTGTATAGTCTTGAGTGACTATACAAGGTCACCATGCAACTTTGGGTTTATTGATAGATGTTCCTAAATAGTCTATGCATGATCCCGATCAACCATGTATCCTAACCATGCAATCAGGATTTCATTATATAATATAAATTTTAAAAAACTAATTAACCTCACATATGCCCCATTAGACACCCTAAATTGAATTCAGACATCTTTATTGTTTCTTAGTATAAAGGT
This sequence comes from Viscum album, assembly GCA_963277665.1. Classification (NCBI taxonomy): domain Eukaryota; kingdom Viridiplantae; phylum Streptophyta; class Magnoliopsida; order Santalales; family Viscaceae; genus Viscum; species Viscum album. The sequence goes on along the minus strand of OY728145.1, from coordinate 1,443,554,282 downwards.
TAGTCTCCATCATTAAAATATTATTTTATCTATAGATTTGATCAAAGTTCCAATGAATCTATGGTTTGATCTCAATGATATTGTGTGTTCTTGAAACTATCTATTTCCCTCTCTTTATATTTATTATTCCATGGATATATCTATCTTTTTTGGATCATACCTATTCATTTTTATTACGGATTTAAATCCCAAATGAAAGATTCATGATCACATATTCTTGTTTCTAGGGTTTCGATTATCAGACTGTGATTGCTAACATTGGTTCTAGGGTTCCAAGATCCTTGAGAAATTATTATTTATAGTAGTTGGCACTCATTTATTCTTTATAAGATTATTATTCTTTGTTATGTGATTGGTTTTAATTTAAGATATTTTCTTACATGTGTAATTATTAAATAATTTCTTTGAATTGATTTGATAATTGGTGTTTTTTGGATTGAAAAACCTTGTAGGGATTTAAATTAAACCATGGAATTTAGTTTGGAACAATAGTTAGATTTAAACTATTATATTTGGGTTTTATAGGTGTTTAATGAAAATATATTTTAATATCTTATTTTTTTTAGATTTAAGACTTAGGATTTATGGGTTGATCCTGATAAAATATTTTTGGGAAGAAAAATGGTCTTGGTTGACTGAATGTGTTGGTTATGAGCAATAATCGAGAAATATTGAGTATGGATAGTAGGTAAAATTAGTTGTGATTGATTAGAAGTTCAATAATTATGGGTGATATGAGTGGGGATGACCATGAAATTGGGAAACCACTTAGGAGGGTGATGATCCACAATGGGTGTATGCTATGATCACTAGAAAAAATTTATGTTATATACTTCTCCATTGATGATGTCTACTTGTATTATATCATTTATTAATTGTATTAATATTGAGGTGGAATTGGGAAGAGTTACATTATTATGGAAAATAATTGTCTATATTATTTCCCTCTCCTACTTTGGTTTTATCTAGAATTGTGATAAACTCTTTCTATTTTAAATGTACTAATATGTTTTTAACAGAAATAATTACATATTTTGGAATAGGTCTGCATGGGATTTCATGAGCATCTTTGGTAAACCTATCGGGTATTCATAAAAATTTCTAAACACAAATCTCAGTGTGTGTAGATGTATTATATTACAATGCAGGTAAGGGAAATGAATTGGTGCACATAGAAATGTTCAACAGTATATTAGAGGAGGAGTTGGAACATTCACATTAGTTGAACATAATTTTCTAGGTTTCCATGTCATATCTATACATGGGTATATTTTATTTTTTTCAACTATGCTTGGTTTGGATGATTTACTTTAAATGGTGGTTTTAAAGTTTGTTTTGGGTTTCAAATAAACGATGCATTCTTGTCTCATATAGTTGGTTGTTTATTTGAGGGAAAATAATTACCCAACTATTGTTTTTAACTATCGAAACTAGTTTCCAAATTATGGTGATCAATGAACATGCATGAGGTCCTTTTGTGGTCTTAGATTAGATCTTGGGGTTTGAGATCCAAGGTTGGGGTCATCACAAAATAGAATCAGAGCCTTTTTTTAAAGGTATTTTTTTGGGAAGTCGGTGGGCATAGAGGATAGGTTGGTCAGAACTCATGTCATACTTATTATTAGGTATATCTAACCTATTTATAAATAGGATTAATTTATCAATGAATTCATGTTATACAAGTGATCAAAAGGTCCCCTTATAAGATATTAGTATGCTATTCCCTATAGGCAAGTGTAGGGATGAAAAACATGTGCATTAGTTTTTAGGATTTTTTATTATATAAAAGTGGTTTAAATATGATTTAAAATGGATTTTTGAAAGTGTTTTGAATTTAAAAAAAATATATTTTTTGAAATTCTTTATCACCACCTATGTAAGTTTTTATACGAAGGAATCACTATAGGGTGAATAAAGCCACTTAGACATAGAATTGAGATCCTGTGTTTTGGGTTTATGGTTTCTGTAGAGGGAAGTTATACATAGGGAATTTTGTGATTTTATTTCTTATATATTGGGGTTATTGAGGTGAAATTATATAGATATCATGTTCTTGAGGAAGATTCTAGAAATGTGGCAGTTGATAATGTGTGCGAGGATAGAGATAAGTACTTAGAGAGTGTCCCTGAACTCTTGAACATATTAGTTGAATTGATCCAATTAATTTTAATGGGACCATATTAGGAGTGACAAAGGAAAGTGGATCATGATTCAAAATTATAAAATCACAACCCTCTCATCTTTTGTGGTGATGATAGAGTGTAAGAATCTAAATATTGGTTTAAGAGAATCAACTAAATCTTTTATTTTCATCACATCCCTAAGACCACAGAGGTGGGGGTCACTACTTTCATACTTAAGGGAGTTGATCATAAGTGGTGGGAGATGATATTGGAGGCTAAGTTGGTTAAGGGTCTAACATGGGTTAGATTATATAATATTATTAATAAGTAGTTCTATTAAAATACATTGAAACTAAGGAAATCACATGAGATCCTAGAGAAGAAAAAGGTAAATATAAAGGTAATTGAATATGGTGACCTCTTTATATAGTTGAATCATTTTTCATTGAATTTTATCATCAATGATAGTCTCAAGGAATCTTGGTTTGAGATTACTATTAATCCAAAAATTTGATCAAGGTTGATTCTAATTGATTTAACTACATATGCAGTGGTGTTGAAAAAGGTGATTATGGTTGAGATGAACATGATGGATGTGAAAGGCATATATTATTTTCTTCCCTTGCTTGAAGGAGATTTTTTTCTAGATTCAAAAGGAAAAAAGGGAATATTATAAATATGGTGGTATCTAGAATATATTTTTGAGATCGAGTTCTTCTCAAGGGAGTATGAATCTAAGGTGTTACTGGTGTGGAATCATGAAAAACATAAGAAAGGAGTGTTCTAATGTGCCCAATACATGACCTATGTGTGGGAATCATTGTCATGAGAAAAAGTTCTATAATTTTATATCATGATGTTATAGAGTTAGAGATTATAATAAGAGATAGGGATCAAGGATTCCTATAGAGAAGCTGATGTATACTAAACATAATTTGTAGGTATGGACCAGTGGGAATCATTATCAAGGTCAGGAATAGAAGGGTTAAGGATAAATATTTTCTATAAAGCATGTTTCAGAGGTATATAAGACAGGATCTATAATAGTGATATGAATTTGTTTCTTATACCATGGTATCTATGTTTGATATGGGTGCATTTCATTCATTCATATTTATATGGGTAATATACCAGATTAATTTTCATGTGGAGTTAATGTCTTATTCCTTTAATATTGAGTCACATCTTGGGGAAAGGATAGAGTTGGGATTTATGTTTTTATCATGTTCCATTGTGATAAGTGATGTAAAAATCATATATTTCTTATTTGATTTTGGGATAGATAGGTCTAATTTCATAATCAGGATGTATTAGATGGTTAATTTTGAAGTTTGATTTGACTGCTACTAGAGGAAGGTTTCTTTTATTTCACTCAATGGTAATGTTAAAAATTTTCAAGGGATGTGGAAAATTTGTTCTATTTAAGTAGGAACAATCATTAAATACCTTTATGTTTTAAGATTTCTTCTACCTAGTTTAGCTCTTGGATCTTTGGAATCTAGGGATTCACTTCAATTATCAGTAGTGGTAAAGTATTTCTTGGACATGTTTCCAAAATACTTCTTTAGGATTTCACCAAATAGGGATGCAGAGTTACCTATAAATTTGTTTCCAAGTATGAGTCTAATATCATTTCCTTTACATCACATGGGGCTTACAGAGTGGCGATAGTTAAAGATTTAGTTAGAGGATTTAGAGGGAAAGGGATTTATCTGGCCAAGTTTTTCTCCTTGTCCAATGCAAATTTGGTTTTACAATAAGGATTATAGAAGATTTAGGTTGTTTATTAACTAATGGGAGTTAAATAAGGTTAAAATGAAGCATATTTACTCTTCACATCACATCAATGATATATTAAATCAGTTTAAGGTAGATAATTGGTTTTTGAAGATTGATTTGTGACCAAGATATCACCAGCTGAGGGTAAAGAAGATAAACATTCTAAAGATAAGATTAAAGAGTAGTTTAAATTATTATGATTTTTTGGTAATTCTATTTAGGGTTACTAATTATCCTGATATTTTTATATCCCTAATGAATCATGTATTCCATAAATACATTGACTCATTCATAGTGGTGTTTGTGGATAAAATTTTGATTAATTCTAGATTATAAGAGGAACATGGGAAGTAGTTTAAGACTATGATAGAGATGCTGTGAGAGAATAGGTTTCATGTAAAACTAAAAAAATATCAATTTTGTATATGGTAAGTGAATTTAATGGGGAATGTGATTTCATAGAAGGGTTTTCAAGCTTCTCTATAGAAAGTTGAGGTGATGATATCTTGGAAGTAGCCTAAGAATGTCTTTGAGATTTGAATTTTCCTCAAATTGGTAGCATACTACTGATGCTTCATTTAATACTTTTTGAAGTTAATGTATTTTATGATGATGTTAAATCATAAAGGTATGGAGTTTGAATGGTATAAGAAGTTCCAAGGAACTTTTTATGATATAATGAAGATGCTGATATTTGTGTAAGTTTTAATCTTATATATGGATCACGATAATTATGAACACATGAGAAGAACTATCCCATATAAGATCTAGAGTTAGTGGTATTTTTTCATGACTTGAAGAGTTAGAGACATTAACTATTTGGTGAGAGTTTTATGGTGTATTCTTATCATAATATTCTTAGGAACATATTTTATTAGTGGGATTTAAACCTAAGACATAAAATATGCACTGAGTACCTTCATAACTTTGATTTCAAGTTATCCTATTAACTAGGTAAATATAATTTTGTAGAAGATGTGTTGAGTTAGAAATAATAAGAGGATAAGGAATTATAGGAGTAGTGGTAGTTGATGGGATTGATGGTGAGTTTCTACTGTATTTCCATGAAGAAAGAAGTGATATGATGTTACATAAGATATATTTCACTTCTACACTTTCAAACTAAGTAAAGTATAGACAAAAGGTTAATAATGATTTTAAGGAAACTGCTGATGCCTTAAATGACAGGGAGGCCATAGAAGGGTGACCACTAGAAGTAGGATCAACACTTTACATTTAGGATAGAGTGGTGGTTTTTTTGAGTTTTAGGAAGAAAATTATGGTTTTTTTGTATAAATATAGTTTGGAAATTCATTAAGGGGTGAAAAATTTATCATGAAATTAGATGAAAATTCTAGAGAGGAGGGATAAAAAGGGAATTAACTGATTATACCTCTTTATGCTTTAATTTTTAGTAGATAAATGTAGATCATAGAAAAATTGTGGGATTTTTTATCCTTTCCCTATGCCGATGTGGAAATGGGAACAAACTATGATGGATTTATTAACAAGTTTCCATAAGTCATCATAGAATAATGACATGATGTGGATGATTATGGATTGAATCATAAATTCAACCCACTTTTTTCCTATTATAGAGAAATTATAAATTAAAGAACCGGGTAAGATATATATGGATGAGGTAGTTAATATACTTGATTTCATTTATCTATTATATAATATTGGGATCCTTGATTTACTTCAATATTTTCAAGAGGGTTGTAGAGGGTGAAGAGTAAATAGCTGAAGATGAGTATGTCTGATATGATCCAAATTTTTCAAAATTTTTGTATTCATTTAAATAGAAATTACCCTATAAATGATTTAATACCTCATAAATAAATTTATGCTTATTAATTTTTTAAATATTGAATTAAATGATTAAATGGATTAAACCATGACTTTGACTTGTTTTATTCATTTTGAAATTTATTTGGAAGTCATACTATGAATTGGGATTTTTTTTCAATTAATTTTTAATAGGATTTTAATACCAAGTTTCATTGTTTAAATTAAATTCTAGACTAAATTTGAACAAAAATTACACTAAATTTTTTATTTTCATGGTTTTAGGTTTGGAGACAGAAAAAATGGAAAAGCCAGGAGCTCTAATCATTTTAATGACTCTAATGAGTTGTTTATAAGCCTTCTATAACATTCCATGAAATTTCAAGACCCCATACATTATTTTACTCTACACGTATGATATTTATTATATCTAGAGTTATATATGGATTTTCACCCTATTCCATAAGAATTTCCTAGGGACAACTTGTATGATATTTTCCACCAACCCACCTTATGAATTTTATATTACCCACAGGATATTTTTGTGTATATATAAAAAAATGATATCCCCCCTGAAGGACATTTCCTCAATGTGTGAATTTTTTCTTTTTCCATTTTCAAGAAATGGAGACTGCAAATCTGAAATTCTGGATTCATGTCTATTTTGACTTAATCAATAGAATGCTTCCCTAGTCAACCCAAATTAGCAAAGTATACTCCTAATATTCCACATGAAACTAATCCAACCAAATAAAAAGGTGAAAATCATGTAGCTGAGCTAAGAGTATTTGACATTCCCAACCAAATAATCCGGTCCCTTGAGATAAACACATTGAGGAAATCAAAGAAGTAGGAGATGTGAACTTAATTTAATTAGTAAGGTTCTTAAATAATTATAGGAATATTATACTCACATGGAATATGATTATTATGAATCACATGAGGAAACCTAGTACACTTATATAAGTATGTGGTTGTTCAATAAAATAAGAGAGAGATCAAAAGATGATCGATTAAAGATGAGCTGTTGTTGTATTTATTTTCATTTGAACTAATTTCTCTAGTAATGGAATAATATTCCCTTAGTGGTCAATATAATAAGATCCTCCTCACCCTTGTTAATGAATTTGTTTTTTAATGATAATTTCTTTTTTATTATTCCTCTAGAGGTGTTTGAATGACTAATCAGTAGAAGATTTATGTTGTTCTATATATTTAAGTTTTTATTATCTCACTCTTGGTTTTGTATACATAGGCCATATCGATCTTCTCCACTTCCTAAAATTGTGAGAAGTTGTTTGATTCATGTGTAATTAGATATATCCAATTACTCATCTAGGTAAGGATTTGGAGAGAAGTATTCATTTAATTTATCTATTCAATCCGAAACATCTATGAGAGGGTGATCATTGAGGTCTCATATGATTAAATATAAATAAGGAGAGTAAAATTGAATAATGATTTAATAGAAAATGAAGAAGATATATGAGGTTATACCAATAATTTTAAAATCCAATTTCAAAATACTTATTTCTTATCTCTCACAAAAACATAATTAGTATCCTCATCTATACTAAACTCACACAATTAATGATAAAAAACACTAGACACCCCCTCTCCAAAGACAAACTGAGTCCCACTATTTACCATAATGATATTGGGTTAAAAAAATGTTTTCTGAGAGTGTCATGACATGCTTTTCATCAACAAGATCCATTTTCAGGGAGGAATTCTAGTGATTATATATATATAATTATTATTTTTATTTTAATTTAAAATTATTTTGATATATGGCTAGGTCTAGTTTAAATAACATTGTTGTTATTGATCTAGAGGTTGAAATATCTACACTAAAAAGGGTAAGAAATATAAGGATTACTAAGGAAGAGAAAATAGAGTTTGTCACAATCCCATTGATAGATTCTCTATAGTTATATTCTTCATCAACTCGATCCACCTAAGGAAATAAAAATATAGAGTAAAATTTAATTCAACTGAATAAGACCCTTAGATAAATTTTTGAATTTAATTTTAATAATAATTAAAGCTATTAAAAATTGAATAAAAAAATACCATGAGCTTAGAGTTAGGATGATAAAATTATTGCCTAATTTTCTTGGTTTTCTTGGAGAGGTTCCCAATAGATATTTTAAAGTATTTAGGGATGTATAAAACAACATAAACCTAGGGGATCCCTTAAGGATTAGATCAACTGGAAATATTTTCCATTATACTTATAAGGGTTCTTCGAGTAATGGATATACAGCTTACAACCTAGATAAATCACCACCTAGGATGAACTCCCAATGGAATTCCTCTAGAAAATTTACCCCATTCAAGGAGTACCAAAATGAGAAAGGGCAACTATTTGATTATGAAAGAATGTGGAGAAACTCTCTATGAGTTTTTGGAGATATCCAAGTAGCTAACATCATTATACCCTCCCCAAATATTTAAATAAAACCATTTATTATTATTTTTTACCAAGGACTTCTAGAAAATGATACAAATATTTTAGATTCCTTTTATGGAGGATCCCTAATTGAAAAGTCACTAAATGAAGATAGAGAAATGATAAATAGGATCTCAAAAAAACCCAAAAAATTTAGAACAAGGTCTACAACTAGAGGAATACATGAGGAAAATATTTCTAAATATCCTTTAATTGAAAATAAATTTGATGAAATAACATATCCTATGAGATAATTATCATTAAATAAGGTTTAGGAGGCATCACCTCACACACCCCCTCATAGAGTTTTCCAAATTTTCCATTCTCTTAAAAACTTTACTAATGGATACCCATAAGTGAAAGAGAACTATGATGCCATGTACCAAAGGTAGTACTAGAAACAACCAATTAATATTCAAGGATTCAAAGTGTACTATAAAATCATTTTGATTCTATAAATTAACAACCTCAAAGAATACCTAAATAGTAGGGTTTTCAGCAACCTTTCCAACCAAAATCATTTTTGAGACATGATTCGCATCCCTTTATAAGATTCCACTAAGGAAAAATTAAGAACCCTAAATAAAGGACCTGGTGAGATAGCTTGTGGAGTCTCAAACCTGCCAACAATCTACCCTCACCACTCATGGATTAAATTTAATGGAAGTAAAAGGAAAATTTTACCAGATTATATCTACCAAAAATAAATTGGTAAATTAGGGCTTAAGTAATATCAAAACCCAATAAATTCATAACCCAAGGGGAATGTCAGTTTTATTTTTTAAGGATTGGTAAGGAGGAAAATATTAGTGAATAGTAACCAATCGAATCTAAAATTGGAATCGTAAAACCCAAGTAATATGAAGAATCTATCCCTAAAACGAAACCTTAAAATGAAATACTTGTGAAAACAAAACATGTGAAGAGAGACAAGTTAAAATCTAATATGGAAGGCCTTAATCCACCCCAACCCCTTCCCTCTAATAATAAATCCACCCAAAATAAATAGTGAATAAGTATTAAAATAATAGGTCATGAAGACATTCAAGAAGGTGGACATCAATATCCTTTCATTGGATTCCATACACCAAATTCCAAGGTATGAAAAATTTCTCAAGGATCTGTGTACATAAAATAGGAAACTTCAATGAAATAAAAATGTGAGTTTAGGTAGAAATATTTTTTCTATAATAACCCCCCAAATACCTAGTATATTTCAATACCGAGGTACTTTTACTATCCCTTTCACCATAATAGATATGAATTTTACAAATTCATTAACTGATTTTGGAGCTTTAATTAATGTTATTACGTACTTAATCTATTATTTTCTATATATATAAGAACTCAATACAAACCAATTATTTTTTCAACATGATAACTAAAAAACTTTTTACCCAATTTTATTTTTAGATATGGATTAGGAACATAAACCTTTTATGTTTTAAGAGGATGTATTTTGAGTTTGGGAGATGGTAGAGGTGACTTAGTATAGAATCTAGGTGGCTCAAAATTGGTGGTGGATACAGGAGTCCACCAGCTAGCTAGTGGGAGTCCACTAGCCCACCGATGGGCATGACAGTGGATAAAAACATTATTTAATAGCCACTATCTAGTTGGTGGGCCTCTAGTGTCAAACCAGTAGGCTTGATAGTATCCATTTAATTTCTGTAGTGGCCATCAGCTAGGAAATGGGATTCAAATGACTTGTTGATTATGTCAATATGGTTCTAATTTGTATGGGAAGTATCATATTTTTCTTCCATCAAACCCCTTATTTTATTTCTTAATCCTTCTGCCAAACCAAATTTGACCAACGATCTTAGATAAGATTCTCTTTGGAATTCTCAGATCTCTTGATCATCTCTGATCGGAATTTTGATCTCAGATCGATAGATTTCCTTCTAATTTTTATGTTTGGTCCATTTTATTTTGATCATACTTATTATTTTGAATTTATAGTGGATCTTTGTAGTGTTAATTTTATATATTAATCATTTGATGTTTCCTTCCTTATTTCTCATTGAAACTTTGTGCAATATTTTCCTAGAGGTTGGATCTTTTTTGGACATGGTATGGATCTCATGTTTGATGAGGTATGTGATCTCCTTTCTTCTTTTCTTATCATATAATCATTGAATCTACTTTCCAATATATGGATTGATGTTTAGGACCTCATATTGTATTTTATTATGATCTATTTCCGCTTGGTTCATGGATCTTATGTTCTCATTGTGCGAACTAAGTTTTTATGTATATGGTTTTTTATAAACTATTTTTTTAATGAATTTTATATACTCATTATTCATTAATTTTTTTAAATTATTATTATCTTGATCCATGATTTATGAAATATGTGTATAGGGGATTTTTAAATAAAATGGTTTTACTATAGAAAATTTATAAAGGAAGGATGATTTCGAAGCACCAATAATTTTTGATGGAAATTGGTTTTTAAAGCTTGGTTTTGATAATGGAAAAAGGGTTATGGAATTGCTTCTTGAATTTTGGTAAGACCATTAAAATGTTTTGATAAGTGTAACACATAGGAACCTTGGGTAATTAGGTGTGGGTTTGGTTTTGGGAATTTTCATTATTTTTTAAAGAGAATCACGAATCAAGGTATTCCTCTAATCCTTTGGCAAGAGTGCTGGGGACTGGTTTACTTGACATCATTGGGGGGAATTACACATTAGGATATTCCTATGCTCCTTTGGTGGGAATATTGGGGATAAGTTTAGTGAACACTATTCATGGTTGAACATTGTATGAAAAGCCTAGCTAGCCCAATCCCTTGCTATCCTTAGGGAACCTCTATTTTATTTAGTTTTGATATGGATATTTATTCATGATTTGATAAATGGAAAATGGTTTATATAATGTAACTTAAAAATTGATTATATGATTTTTTTTATATCTGATAAAAAGTTAACTTCCATGATTTTTATATAAATTGATAAATTTTTTATCATAACATAGTTTCTTTAAATTTGATTATATTTGGATTTATCTAACAAAGACTGATTATAGAACACTTGGTGGGATCCTATTGGGCTTATTTTACTCACGCCCTTCACATATCCTCAGGTGTGTGTAGAACTTATTTTATCTAATACAAGAAAGGGAAAGGCACCACAATGTGGATATAGTGACCTAATCCATATACACATATATTTACATGATTTTTAATATAAACATTCAATAAAAATAACCCCAATGATCATGAGTCCTAGTGTATTTGGAAGGCTAGGTTCATAATAAATCAAAAAGAAACTAAAACAAAATATATTTATTTTATTCTATATAACAAGCTTCAAAATATATTTTATCTCCTAAAACTACATATAATAACATGGGGAATACTTAAAATAAATGGTAGAGCTATAAATCTGAGTAAGGAAATAAACATGGTAATGAAGCATAACATATGAGTCAGAAGGAATAACATGATATCATAAAAGAAAAGGATATTGAATAATCATATAGAGGAATAACATAAAGGAAATGGAATAATAAGATCATGGAAACATATTAATGTAAAAAAAACATATAACATGACAAAAATATAATTCAAGGATAACTTCCAAGACAACATCACATGATGGACAAAGTCCCATCATGGATTTGGTTCACTCCCTAATCCCATACATAACATCTCATGAGATTTTTTTCCCAATTCATTTGAGTGATATCTGGGTAAACCCATCATAACATGTACAAGAATATGTGTCCCATAAAAGGAATCAATCATAAAGTATAAACATAAGAATTACCCTTGGAATGAAATGGGTTACATAATCTTGCTCCATATCATAATTAAAGGAGATTTCATAAATATTACAAAGAGAATAAAGAATAAAACACTATAGACATTAATATCATAGTAACTAAGAATATATATAAAAATGAAGTGTTTATTTTGGAATAAAGACTTTAAATTAGGGTTACATAAAAGGATTAAGGGATAGAGAAGTTCCCCATTATCAGGTTTGATTTTAAATAAGGCATTTGAGAAATGAACTTAAGGCAAGTATTTACCCACAAAATGAAGGAAGAATAATCTTTATATATATGTAATAGAAATATATACATAATTTATAAGAATTAAATAATATAAAATAGAGATATAAATTGACTTATATAGATAAAGTTGATAACCTAAAGATAAAATATGGTTCAAAGAGATCCCTTATCTTATGTTCCTGAATCATTACACACTTGAACTTAATGTACTGGAAAATCAAATTAGATTCATTAATAACATAATTAAGAAAATTTTAAATTTATATTTTATTTAATATAAATTTATTATGTTCATTTATAACCATTTATATGAGATATAATGTATAATTTCACTTTTCTGAGGGTGTTCATTTCATGGTTCCAAGGTTGGATTAGTTGTGAATAATGATTAAAGCTCTTGTAAAATGGGAATACAAATCCAAAAGTGAAAAGAAATGGTATTCATGACCTTAAAAAAATTTAAATGGTTAGAATTATTCTTTTGTGTTTGAACATATGGATGATTAATTTATTAAAACATTAATCTTATATGGGTAGTTTATTTTGGCGGTTTTACCGACTATCACGAACTAGTTTCATTTTATTTAATATTAGGGAAATATATTTATTATATAATGTGAAAATATATATAATATATATATATATATATACATATATATATGTTGAGTCAATAAGGTTTTCCTTATGACTTTTCCATTCCTTCTTGTTTTGAAAATCACAAACACCTTATCTTTAAGAAAATTGCTTTCTTAAGGAAAATTGCTTTTATAAGGAAAATTGCTTTCTTAAGGAAAATCACTTTTATAAGAAAAATTATCCTTATCATATATTCTTCCATATTTTTCTTAAGTATAAGTTTCAGATTCATTTTCTCGGAATCATTGAAACTTTGATATAAAGCATTCTGTTTTAGGGTTCGGATTCTGGATAAGAACTATAAGGAAGTTTCATTCCGAATTCCGGATATGAACTCTGACTAAGTTCTATTCCAGATTCAGGATACGAATTCTAAAGAAGAATTCTCATTACGAGTTCTAATGAAGAAATCCCATTCCGAATTCTCATTACGAATTCTGAAGAACAATTCTCATTAGGAATTATAATGAAGAAATCCCATTCCGAATTCTCATTACGAATTCTGAAGAAGAATTCTAATTACGAATTCTAATGAATAAATCCCATTCCGAATTCTCATTACGAATTCTGAAGAAGAATTCTCATTACGAATTCTAATGAAGAAATCCCATTCCGAATTCTCATTACGAATTCTGAAGAAGAATTCTCATTACGAATTCTAATGAAGAAATCCCATTTCGAATTCTCATTACGAATTCTGATGATGAATTCTCATTACGAATTCAGATGACGAATTCTCATTCTGAATTCTCATTCCGAATTCACCTATTAAACAGAATCTGATTATCTTTGTTTTATACACTCTGAATTTATTCACTCCGAACCTTCACTCCGAAGTTTTCATTCCGAACCTTTTTGTTAGAGTTTAAAACGATGTCGTACATTCTGTTACATTTGTTTTGTTATAAAACGATGTCGTATGTTTTGTTTTAAACTAACCGTTGTCTAAGTGACACGTGTACAGGTCCCTCCGATCTTTAAGGAAAATATGACCGTTGGAGAAGGAGCCGACCTTACCTATAAATAGGAGCTCATTTGAAAAAGCTCGGTGCTGATAGCTGATGAAAGTGCTGAAAGGCTGAAAAATTTGCTTGAAGTGATTTCTAGAGAGAGAGGCTCTTATTAACTCTCAAAGCTTCGTGTGACTCCGAATGTTGGTGATTACATTCGAGGGCTTCCGGGGATAGGAAGACAGAGGTGCCGACTACCTTGAAGTTCGAGGGCTTCCTTGCTGAGGAAGACAGAGGTTGCCAACTACCTTGAAGTTGAGGGATTGTGGGGATAGCAAGACAGAGACTCCGATCTTCATATCGAGGGCTTACCCTGGTGTGGGTAAGACATACTTGCTTGAAAGTATAAATCAAGGGACCTTTATCCAAGGTTGTTGGATACCCTTCTCTTTGGGTTAAAAGACTTATATTTTGTTACTAGTAGTTCTACTACTTGTTTCTATTCCGCTGCATTTTGTAATATAAGGAAAGTATAACTTTCTTATATTTCCTTACTTGTACTCTGATTAATTTAGATTCTATACGCTTTAAGGTAGAATCTCATATTGTAATCTTTTGTTAAGTTTCAACTTCCGGAACCATATTTCCGGAACCCTCATTCGGAATCTCTTTCCTAGTTCGTATTCGGTGTTAGAGGTATTGTGAATTTGCTTAATTTTAACTTTGTTAAACTTAGTCTTTTCCTTTGCTTAAGGAAAACTTAGTTATTCTTAACAAACTTTAAAGGTTCCAAAGGAATTTTTAAAGTATACAATTCACCCCCCCTCTTGTATATTGAGCATCTCATACTATATTTCGATCCTACAATTGGTATCAGAGGTTGGAAACATCTTACTCTATACCAATCTTACATTTGGTATCAGAGAAAGTTATTGAAATACTTGTACTCACATACAAGTTTTTCTTGCTCACTTTATCCTTCCGAACTTTGTCATTCCGAATTTGTCCATTCCGAACTTTTCCCATTCCGAACTTTGTTATTACGAATCTTTTTCTACTAACAAGTTTGTGTGCAAAGTTATTTTTAGTATGGCAGGAATTAATGTTGGATCTATTGACAATCTAAATCCTACAAGACCACCTATATTTGATGGTAATGACTATGAATACTGGAGAGATCGTATGAAGATATTTGTTATCAATACTGGAGTAGAAAACTTTGTCATGCTTACTGGTGATTATAAAATTCCTGACAAGGAAGTCAGAACCTTTACTAACCAGGAAAAGCAAGAATATCAACTCAACTATAAGGTACGCAATACTTTACTATGTTCAATGACTAGAAATATATATAGCCAAATTTCTTCTTGTGAAGCAGCTAACTGTATATGGAAGAAGTTACAAGTTACACACTTTGGGACTTCCAAGGTGATTGAGACTAGAAGAGCTATGCTTAGAGCTGAATATCATGGCTTCAATTTTCCTTATGGAGAACCTATCTGTAAAGTTCAACAAAGATTTATGACTATCGTCAACAGTCTACAATCTATGGGAGAGAAAAGTTTAGATGATGAAGCTCTTGTGGACAAGATAATTGATATTATGCCCAATGAGTGGGAATCCAAGAGAACAGCTATAGATGAGAACATG
This sequence comes from Viscum album, assembly GCA_963277665.1. Taxonomy (NCBI): domain Eukaryota; kingdom Viridiplantae; phylum Streptophyta; class Magnoliopsida; order Santalales; family Viscaceae; genus Viscum; species Viscum album. Next base: position 1,443,538,881 of record OY728145.1, on the reverse strand, counting down.
AAGGTCACTCAAATTACTCTTGATGAATTATTTGGAACTCTTCTACAACATGAAACTAGAATGAAGAGAGATGCTGACAACATCAAGAAGAAGAATGGAAATGGTACTGTTGCTTTTACTACAACATCGAATCAGATGAAAGCTAAGACTCCTGAGAGAGTAACCAGATCCAAGTCTAAGAAAGTCATTTTTCAATCCGAATCTAGTGAGAGTGAAGTCTCAGAAAATGAATTAGCCAATCTTGCTCGAAGGATGAACAAGATAGCTGGGCAGAGAAACTTTCAATCCAAGTATAAGAAAAAGGACAGGAAAGATAAGAAAGAAGGAGAAGTTACTTGTTATGAATGTAAAAGAGCTGGACATATTAGACCAGATTTCCCTATGCTCAAAAAGAAAGAAAGGAAGGAAAGACATTCAGACAGGAACATGAAGAAGTATTATAAAGCTAAAGCTAAGAAAGTTCTGAAAGCTAATGACACCTGGAGTGCCAGTGGTGGTGACTCTTCAGATGAATCTTCTGATTATGAATCTTCAGGACAGAAGAATCTTGGTCTTATAGCCAGATTACCTATTGATAATCATTGTCTTATGGCTAAGGTACGAAATGCTGAATCATTGACCAATGTTTCTTTAAATTCTAATGATAGTAAGTATTATAACTCTTCTGATGAAGAATCATCTTCTGATGAAGAAAATACTTTACCTACTTATGAAGAAGTCTCTAGGTTTGCTGAACTTCTTGAGATTGAGAATTCCAAACTCAACAAGAAACTTGATAAGGAAAATTCTAGGAATTCTATTCTTACAAAAGAGATATCAGATCTTTCTAAAGATCTTGATAAGAAAAATGCTGATTTTGAAAATATTTCAAAAAATCTTGAGGAAGTAAGTTCTGAGAAGAACAAACTTTCTAAAGAGTTAGAAAAAGTAATTTCTAATAAAAATGTTTTCGAGCCTAACTCTAGTTCAAAAACTAATGATTTTGAGGATAAAAACTTGGTTGTAAAACTCAAGTCCGAAATTTTTTCCTTAAAGAAGTGTTTATCAAACTTTACCCATGGTAAGGAAAATTTTGATAAGATGTATTCCCAAATACGACCTTTAAGAAATAAATCCGGATTTGGTTATACCCATGCAAAACCAGTTTTCAGTAACAATTATTTTGTTCCTCAAAGTGCCCCATTTTGTACTAAATGTCAATGTGGAGGTCACTGGGCAAAAAGTTGTTCCTTAAACAAAACCCAATCTCTAGGTTTTCACAAAGCTTACTTTTATAAGAAAATATGGATACCTAAAATTTTATTGTATGGAAATCTCGGATCCAAACAAGTTTGGATTCCGAAAGTCTAATTTTCTTCTTGATTTCAGGATAATAAAGAAAGTACCAGCAACAATACATGGTACATGGATAGTGGATGTTCCCGGCACATGACTGGTAACAAAAGCGTTTTTGAAAAGATTATCAAAACGAAAGGAGGAAAGGTAACTTTCGGAGACAATACTAAGGGAGAGATTGTTGGTATTGGTAATATTGTTCTTTTAGGTAAAACCTTGATTTCAAATGTTCTTTTTGTTAAAGGTCTTAAGCACAACCTCATTAGCATAAGTCAGTTATGTGATGAAGGTTACATTGTGAATTTTAGGAATGATAAGTGTTTAGTTCACAATTCCAAGGAATAATTTATTCTCTCAGCCAATAGGCAAGAGAATGTCTACACTTTGAATCTAAAAGACCTCAGGAGCCAAGATTTACCTTGCCTAAGTGCAATGGAAGATCATTCTTGGTTATGGAATAGAAGACTAGGACACTATAATATGAGAAACCTATGTAAACTTTCTAAGAAGAAACTAGTTAAGGATCTACCGGAGCTTAGATTTGATTCTTCTAAAGTTTGTGATCCTTGTCAATATGGCAAGCAACATAAATCTAGTTTTAAGTCAATCGGTGAAGTCTCAAAAACCGATGCATTACAGTTAGTGCACATGGATCTTTTTGGTCCAACACAAACTGGAAGTATTGGAGGCAAATACTATGTGTTTGTTCTAGTTGATGATTACACTAGATTTACTTGAGTCTATTTTCTAGCAAAGAAATCTGAAGCTTTTTCTTATTTCAAAAGTTTTAGATCTCAAGTTAAAAATGAGAAAAACCTTCCATTGAAAACTATTCATAGTGATCATGGAGGAGAATTTCAAAATTCTGATTTTGAAACTTTTTGTAGTAAGAAAGGTATTACTCACAATTTTTCAGCACCTAGAACTCCTCAACAGAATGGTGTAGTTTAAATAAGAAATAGAATTATTCAAGAGATAACTAGAACCATGTTGAGTGAATATTCTATTGCTAGACATTTCTGGGCTGAAGCTGTAAGTACTGCTTGTTATACTATAAATCGAGTTTTGATTAGACCTTTTCTTAATAAAACTCCTTATGAGTTATGGAATGGTAGAAAATCAAGACTTTTCTACTTCAAGGTTTTTGGTTGCAAAGTATTCATTTTGAATACTAAAGATAACTTACATAAATTCGCACCAAAATCAGATGAAGGGATTTTCTTAGGTTATTCCACAACCTCTAAGGCTTATAGAGTTTTTAATAAAAATACTTGTACTGTTGAGGAAACAGTGCATGTGAAATTTGATGAGTATGATCCTTTTGTTTTTAAACCATCTCAACTTACATCTTTAGATGTGTTTTCAAAAACTGATTATCAACCTTTGATAGAAGAACCTTCTGATAAGGAAATTATTCAAGAAGATACTTCTGAAACATTTACCCCAGAAGACTTTCTACCCTATGTTGATGAACAGGTTTTACAAAACCCAAATCAGGTGTTTCTTAAGAATCATCCCAGTGATAGTATCATTGGTGATGTAAATCAACCTGTAAGGACTAGAAGTTCCTTAAGAAATGAAGTAGAACATTTAGCATTTCTTTCCCAATTAGAACCTAAAAGAACAGATGAAGCTTTAGGTGATGATGATTGGATCAAAGCAATGCAAGATGAACTAAATGAATTCGAAAGGAATAAAGTCTGGACCTTGGTTGAAAGACCTAAGGAAACTTCTATTATTGGAGTAAAATGGGTTTTCAGAAATAAATGTGATGAAAATGGAGTCATTGTTAGAAATAAATCTAGACTTGTTGCTAAAGGCTATAATCAGCAAGAAGGAATAGACTATGAAGAAACCTATGCTCCAGTAGCTAGACTTGAATCTATCCGTATTCTAATTGCTTTTGCAGCATTCTTTAATTTCAAACTTTATCAAATGGATGTGAAATGTGCTTTTCTTAACGGTTATGTTCAAGAGGAAGTTTTTGTTGAACAACCTCCTGGCTTTGAAGATACAAAACATCCGGATCATGTTTTTAGACTTACCAAAGCTTTGTATGGCCTTAAACAAGCCCCACAAGCATGGTATGATAGACTCACTGGATTTTTTCTTCAAAATAACTATGTTAAGGGAAATGCAGATCCAACCCTTTTTATAAAGAAAGATAAGAAAAATGTTTTGATTGTTCAAATTTATGTTGATGACATTATATTTGGTTCAACTCAGCAATCTCTGACTGACTCTTTTGCTAGTCTAATGAAATCTGAGTTTGAAATGAGTATGATGGGTGAGTTAACATTTTTCCTTGGTTTTCAAATTTCTAAAAAACCAGAAGGAACCTACATATCTCAACATAATTATATTAAAGATCTTATTAAAAAGTATGGTTATGACAACACTAAGAGTATAAGTACTCCCATTGGTACCTCAAACTCTTTAGATCTTGATGAAGCTGGGAAACCAGTAGATCAAACATCTTTTAGAGGTATGATAGGAAGTCTACTTTACTTAACAGCTAGTCGACCAGACTTAATGTTTTCAGTATGCTTATGTGCAAGATATCAATCCAATCCTAAGGAATCTCACTTAAAGGCAGTAAAAAGAATTTTTCGCTACCTTAAGGGAACCATGGATCTAGGATTATTTTATACTCCTGGAAATGATTTTGTTCTAAAAAGCTTTTCTGATGCTGACTTTGGTGGATGTAGAATGGATAGAAAGAGTACATCTGGAACTTTTCATTTCTTAGGAGATTCTTTAGTTTCTTGGTCATGCAAGAAGCAACATTCTGCAGCTCTTTCCACTGCTGAAGCTGAATATGTAGCAGCTGGAAGTTGTTGTGCACAAGTGTTGTGGATGAAACACACACTCACAGACTATGGCTTGAGTTTTACTAAAACTCAAATTTTGTGTGATAACACAAGTGCCATTGCCCTAAGTAAAAACCCTGCACATCACTCTCGTGCAAAACACATAGATATTAGGCATCACTTTCTTAGGGATCACACACTTAAAGGAGATATTATTCTTCAGTTTATCGGAACGCAAGATCAACTTGCTGATATTTTCACAAAATCTTTGCCTTCTGATAGACTTGAATATATTAAACAGAAGTTAGGAATGATAACCGTAAGGTAATATTTCTTAATTAACTTTCTGTTGAAAAAGTCTCCTTACAGTAATAAACTCCTTTTCATAGGGGGAGTACATTTGATTGTTTGTTTAACAAAGTTTTTCAAAATTTGTTTTCAAACTTTTCGGAACGAATATTTCCGGAATGGAACTTCTGGAACTAAAATTTTCCAAATTGGACATTCTCATACAGAACACTTCTGGAATGGAAGTATTCGTATTGGAAATTTCCGGAATGAAAATTTACGTACTGGCAGTTTCATAACCAGATATTTTTATACCAGTTGTTTTTCGTACTAAAATTTTTCGTAATACTAAGTTCTTCGTACTGTTTTTCTTCTTAAGTTTGTTTTTCGTACTGTGTTTTTCGTATGAGTTTTTCGTACTAAGTTTATTTTTCATAGTTAAATTTTTGCGAAATCTGCCATTACGAATAATCCTCCTAAGCCAATCCGAAAGGTATGGTTACCCTACTCAAGTTTTCGTAGTCATATTTTACTTGCTGAAATTTTCTTGTATTATGATTTCGGATTATAGTTTTCTTAACTCTTTGTTTTAATAAAAACCTCAAAAAGATCGGATTCAAGCTTCCAACCGTCAGATCTGATCTCAGCTCATTCCAACCGTTAGATTAACCGTGGAAGGTGAACCGTCATCTCGTTGCCTATATAAAGGGGACCCAAATACTCGTCCCACATCGATATCAAAGCTCTCGCGTCCCGAATCTCTGCCTCTCTGATTTAAGGCCATTCCGAACTTCAGTCTTCTCCATTCCGAACTTCTCAGAGAACTTCAGATCCGAATGTCTGCGGAGTTAGCATCTCAAGAAATGTCATCTACTAAGCCTATTTCTCAGTGGTTAGTTTACAGAGAAAGGTTAGTTCATCCGGTTTTCTTCAACAACTATGATTCCCTTATCTCAAAGAACATTAAGTTGAATAGCTGGGAAGATGTTGCGATATCAAAAACCGAGAATCAAGATGAAGTATATTCAGACTTACTTATCGAGTTTTATGAGTCAGTTTCTTTCTTCAAGGAAGATAATAGGGAGAAGTTCTCTTTTAAGTTTTATGACAAGACTTACAAGCTTTCTCACACCAAGGCCGCAAGCCTGGTAGGATTGTCTTATGAAGGAGAAGCAGAATTTATTTCGCATGTTTTACCGGACTCTAAGGGTAGCTTCGACAAGGAAAAATCCTTAGAAACTCTCGGACATGCTGATGAAAAGGCTCCGAAGATTGCAAGTCTATCTACAAATTTCTGGATTCTGGAGTTATGGGTACAAGGACTTATCGTACCGAGGAAAGGTGATAAAGACAACTTGAAGAAGAGTGAGATTTATATCTTAGATTTCCTGATAAATCTAAAGAAGTTTAACTTGATGAAGCATATTATTCTTACTCTTGAAAATTTGAAGAAAGGAAATCTGAGAGCTCAGATTATTATGTATCCAGCAATCATCTCCAAGTTAATTGTTCGGTGACTTGAGTCTTTCAAGGAGGCTTGCAAATCTAAGCCGAGAGTTTGCAAGATCATGCTGGTCAGCGATGACACTCTTAAAAGAATGAATGTAGCTTTTGAAAAGAAGTCTGGAAAGTTTATTGATCTATCTGTTCAAGAAGAAGTGGCTCCGAAAGTTTCTTATCCGGAATCATCTAAGCCAGTAAGAAAGAGAAAGCTGAAAGAAGTGGAAGTACAAGCAGAAAATCCTAAGTCTAAGGAAGTCCACTCCGCACCACCAAAGCCAAAGAAGAAAAAAGCCTATCCTGATGAGGTTGTTACAAAGTGGAGAACTGATAAAGAGAAAAGGAAAGAAGGGGATCCGCAGTTCGGATTGGACCCTGCGGAGGCTAAGGCTTTGAAGGAAAGAACTGCTGATGAGCTTGAAAAACAAGCAAAACAAAAGAAGCTCAAGAAGAAGATGTCCGAGGCTGAGGTAGCTCAGGCCTTGTTAAAATTCAATGAAATGGTTGCAGCAACTATTCCAGTTCCGAGATCTTTCTCCCTGGAATCTCTACCTGAGACTCCAGGAAGGAATTTCGCTGCTCCGGAAGAGGCTGTTGCTAACAATTCTGAGGAAGTTGAGCAACTGGAACAAATAGAAGAGGGTGCTGAAGGAAGTGGTGAAACCGGAGATGTGCTGAAACAAGTAGATGATTACAAGGGAACACCTTCGGAACACTTATCACTCCGGACTTCAGAAGATGAATCTTCGAAGTTAGTTACTCCAGCAATAGAAGAAGAGAAAGGAGAAGAAGAAGTTGCCTATCATGGAGAATAAGAACAACTTTTACATGATATTTCTCAGATGAAAAACGTAGAGGAAGGTATTCAGGAAGTTTCTGATGAGGAAGATAATGTCGTTCAAGTTTCTGATAGTGTGAAGAGAACTCCGGAACAAGATTCTGTTCCGAAAAAAGATAAGGGGAAGCAAATTCTTGCTGATACTCCGAGTTCACAAGAGAGGAAGAGAAAGGAAGCTGGTAGTTCTTCAAAGAGAAAGTTGGAGCTTATTGAGGAAGAAAACTCTCCAAGAAAGATTTCAGATTCGGAGTCATCCTCGTTGGGGCATGATTTTGTTGTCCAGTCTTTAAAGAAGTTGGTAGGAACCATTCCGACCTTTTCTAGTATTGACTCAAGATGCCAGATGCTCCAACATGCCTTAAATCAGAAAACCGACTCCGTATCTATGGTTATGGATAAGTGCGTTGAGATTGAGGCTCAGTTCAAAACCTTCTTTGTTGGTTACGAAGCCCATAAAAGATCTTGCAAGAGGATGACAAGCTGGTCGAAGAAGAATGTGGAAGAAATGAGGTTGCTTGATGAGTTTCAAGAAAATGTTAAAGATGCCTTTGAGACAGAGGACAAGAAGATAAACGAGTTGACTTCCTCCTTTGAAGAAAAGCTGACTGAAGAAAAGAACTTCCGGATTCAAGAAGTCAGGGATCTGAATGGGGAACTGAATTCAATTTCTCAGAATTGGAAATTTGAAAGAGATCATCGGATCGATTTTGAAGAAAGGATGAAGGCTCAGGAAGAGAAGATCAAAGCTCAGGAAGAAAAGCTGAAGGCTCAGGAAGAAAAAATTGAAGCTCAGTCCGCAAGAATAGTCATCTTAGAGAAGCAAGCTGAAGAAGATCATAAAGACTTAAAGAAGATCAAGACTATTCTTAAGGGGCTCATGTCAAATGAAAAAGATCCGAAATAACCTAATCCTATCTTTTTGTTGTATTCTTTTTGTTACTGACATTCCAAATCTAATGAAAATTGTGTATCTCGTTTCCATTGTTATCATTACTAATATTTCAGGTACTTTGTTATTTTTTTTCCATTCCCTCCAATTATTTTTGAAAATCACAAAGGGGGAGAAGGAAAAGATCCTTAAGAAAAAGAAGAACTCTAATAAGAGTTTATCAAAGGGGGAGAAAGAAAAAATACCCAAGGGAAAAGAACTCTAATAAAGGTTTGTTTAAGGGGGAGTTTTTCTTAAAGAAGACCTTCTTATGAAATATCACTCCGGAAATATGAATACGATCCTTAGAGTTTCAAAGCCTAAGGGGGAGTTAGTCGTATTCATCTATATCCTTAAAACAAGGGAGATAAGCATTAATTTGTTTCTTTCTTCTTAGAATTTTTTTTCTTTCGTAAGGATGTTTGTGCTTTCCTAAAAGGGGGAGATTGTTGAGTCAATAAGGTTTTCCTTATGACTTTTCCATTCCTTCTTGTTTTGAAAATCACAAACACCTTATCTTTAAGAAAATTGCTTTCTTAAGGAAAATTGCTTTTATAAGGAAAATTGCTTTCTTAAGGAAAATCGCTTTTATAAGAAAAATTATCCTTATCATATATTCTTCCATATTTTTCTTAAGTATAAGTTTCGGATTCATTTTCTCGGAATCATTGAAACTTTGATATAAAGCATTCTGTTTTAGGGTTCGGATTCTGGATAAGAACTATAAGAAAGTTTCATTCCGAATTCCGGATATGAACTCTGACTAAGTTCTATTCCAGATTCAGGATACGAATTCTAAAGAATAATTCTCATTACGAGTTCTAATGAAGAAATCCCATTTCGAATTCTCATTACGAATTCTGAAGAAGAATTCTCATTAGGAATTCTAATGAAGAAATCCCATTCTGAATTCTCATTACGAATTCTGAAGAATAATTCTCATTACGAATTCTAATGAAGAAATCCCATTCCGAATTCTCATTACGAATTCTGAAGAAGAATTCTCATTACGAATTATAATGAAGAAATCCCATTCCGAATTCTCATTACGAATTCTGAAGAAGAATTCTCATTTGGAATTCTAATGAAGAAATCCCATTTCGAATTCTCATTACGAATTCTGATGATGAATTATCATTACGAATTCAGATGACGAATTCTCATTCCGAATTCTCATTCCGAATTCACCTATTAAACAGAATCTGATTATCTTTGTTTTATACACTCTGAATTTATTCACTCCGAACCTTCACTCCGAAGTTTTCATTCCGAACCTTTTTGTTAGAGTTTAAAACGATGTCGTACATTCTGTTACATTTGTTTTTTTATAAAACGATGTCGTCTATTTTGTTTTAAACTAACCATTGTCTAAGTGACACGTGTACAGGTCCCTCCGATCTTTAAGGAAAATATGACCGTTGGAGAAGGAGCCGACCTTACCTATAAATAGGAGCTCATTTGAAAAAGCTCGGTGCTGATAGCTGATGAAAGTGCTGAAAGGCTGAAAAGTTTGCTTGAAGTGATTTCTAGAGAGAGAGGCTCTTATTAACTCTCAAAGCTTCGTGCGACTCCGAATGTTGGTGATTACATTCGAGGGCTTCCGGGGATAGGAAGATAGAGGTGCCGACTACCTTGAAGTTCGAGGGCTTCCTTGCTGAGGAAGACAGAGGTTGCCAACTACCTTGAAGTTGAGGGCTTGCGGGGATAGCAAGACAGAGACTCCGATCTTCATATCGAGGGCTTACCCTGGTGTGGGTAAGACAGACTTGCTTGAAAGTATAAATCAAGGGACCTTTATCCAAGGTTGTTGGATACCCTTCTCTTTGGGTTAAAAGACTTATATTTTGTTACTAGTAGTTCTACTACTTGTTTCTATTCCGCTGCATTTTGTAATATAAGGAAAGTATAACTTTCTTATATTTGCTTACTTGTACTCTGATTAATTTAGATTCTATACGCTTTAAGGTAGAATCTCATATTGTAATCTTTTGTTAAGTTTCAACTTCCGGAACCATATTTCCGGAACCCTCATTCGGAATCTCTTTCCTAGTTCGTATTCGGTGTTAGAGGTATTGTGAATTTGCTTAAGTTTAACTTTGTTAAACTTAGTCTTTTCCTTTTCTTAAGGAAAACTTAGTTATTCTTAACTAACTTTAAAGGTTCCAAAGGAATTTTTAAAGTATACAATTCACCCCCCTCTTGTATATTGAGCATCTCATACTATATTTCGATCCTACAATTGGTATCATAGGTTGGAAACCTCTTACTCTATACCAATCTTACAATATATATTTGGGTTATTTTAAACAATTTTATCTGAATTTAAATTGCACATGAAGGCAATAATGGGAAACGAAAACTCATCGTCCACAGAGGCAATGAAACGACATAATACAAATGATGTTTCCTTTTTAGAATAGAAAGAGAAGAGTAGATGATGGATGATAAATATTACATTAAAAAATGAAATGAAATCATATATATTATATAGAAGTTATTATTCTATGATTTATGGAATTGTTTTGGAGGATGAGGATGAAGAGAAAAATAAAAAACTCAGTTGAGGGTATTGCCTTCTCCATTGGACGTCTCCTCCTGGGATTCCACTTAAGGAACCTTACATCAGTCTTTTTAAGATACCAAAAGTAATAGTATTTTTGATAGATTATTATGAATAAAATATTTTATATTTTTTTCAATCTAAAAGGATTATAATGCGTGAGGAGAAGGATTTGTGAGGGGTGGTATTTATAAGTGGAGGAGAGAGGTGTTTCTGAATATTAAATTTCTTAGTTTATTATTTTTAATGAAAACTATAAATAATATTGATTATTGTGAATATATGTAACACCCTGACCCCAGTTACCCAGTGCCGGTGCATTATTTTAATACATTGGCACGATTACAAGGAATAAATTCCCGAAGAACCGATCAGTTTATCAGTCTTGGAAAATAGATTACATACATTAACTTTACATTACAATTTGAAGCATAAAACACAACATAGATAGTTTTTTGGGAATTCCATTCTTCCCTTTATCTTAACCCTGTATATCAATCATAATACACTTCTTAGAACCCTAGGAAAATAAAACATAAGAAAGGGGTGAGCTCAGATGCTCAATAAGGGTAAATAATTTATCGGAAGCTATAAACTTTAAAAAAATATGTGTAATAAAAAAACCATTTTAAACATAAAATTGAACATAATATGGTAAAAATAAATGAAACATTACCATATAAGCATGCACATGGATATTCTAATAGTATAATAATCACATGTAATAACTAATTTCACAATGAGGGAATTCCTAATAACGGACATCATTACCACATAGTCAAGGCCTCATGCCAAGAATACAAATAATTTTTTTGTCAAGGCGTTGTGCCAAGACACTAGTTTGTCTCATGATACATACCAATGCATAAAGGAGCTATAGTGGGCTCCACCCGTCACTTACTAATTCCACTGCATTCCTCATATGAAAAAGTTGAAACATAATATAAACATTCATATTAAAACTAGCATACGAAATGTCATTACATTAACCATAAACCATGAATGGTATAAAAATAGAACATCCACAGTCAAAAATATCATAACTCATTCAATACAACATGTAATATTGAATTATAATAAATCAACCTCAATCAAAAATAATATCCAGTAAAGGATGCTGATATAGTTGAAAATGATGAGTAAAACTTTTTGAGATAAATATCCTTTTTGTAAAATCATTTAAAAGTCACACATTTATAAAGGAAGTAATTTAAAAGATATTTTTGAATCAAAGTGTCCCATACGACTTTGAAAATTTTGAAAAGAATTATCATTTCAAAATATTCATGTCCATATAAATAAATCCTTAAAATAATTTTGAAAACAAGGATATTAATTAAAAAGATTTAGAAAGATAAATCTTTAAAACATTTAAAATTATAATCTTGATAAAGAGTACCTTTAAAAAATCCTTAAAATATTCATTTTGAAATCATTTTTATGAAAAATGGACATGGATGATTAAAATGTCCCAATAGATACTTACACATAAACAATCTCATATAATAATGAGATTGAGGAATTAACCCTTACCTTGAACTTTCCTTTAGTCGAGGGTACGTTTAACCTCCTGTATGAAGATCATAGTATGTTATTAAATTATAACAGAACCATATTAATATTTATGATATAATACATGATTCATTTATGACTTTATACTACCCATTTAATAATAATTTTTATGTTAAATTAACATTTCGGGTAATAATCGCTTTCTTTATCGTACGTGTTTTAACTTTTTACTCTTGATTGTATCACTTAGATCAATATTTAAATACTTTCAGAATATAAAACATGATTTATATATCATATATATTTAGAATATAAATATGTATAATAGACATATATATGAAATGAAAAATACTGTTTATGGAGATGGTAGTCCGTACGTATGCATAAACGCTGTTTCCGTTTTCATATCGTATTGAACAGAACTAAGTGAATAAGATATATGTAAGTACACACAGATATATATATAAATATATATATCTACAGTATCATTATTATTTCATATATTACATACTTATTAGTGATATATATTTTTATAATCGTCGATGAATGGTGAACTTGGAAATGAATCTCATCGAGTCGTGGAGATGGTAATCCGTACGTATGCACGAGCGAAAATATCATTCTTTTGATATTAAAATAATATATAATTGGATGGTATATCATATATAAAGAATACTTATCATGTTATATTTATTATTTATATCAAATACACATCATTATTATACCCATCCAAATAATAATGTATTGAATAACAATTACACCACGACGTGGAGACGGTAAGCCGTACGTACACACGTATGGTGAAATGTCTTTCAAAGGGTAGATAGAATAATGAATTTGGTTGTACCATAATTATAATAAAATCACATTATATAGAATATATTGGAGTTATTATTTTATAATGGAAACAACAAATAAAAAGGAAGTGGAAGAAGAAAGGAACTTGAAAGAGGGTGGTGAAATCATTACCTCTTCTTCGGGTTCTTCCTTTTGATTTGATCAAAAGGGATCCTTAGGTTGGATTTATGATCAAACTAAGGCCTCTAGGTTTAATTTAGGATAGTTGAGAGGGTATTTGGTCAGGGTTTGTCCGAGCCAAATGGCTTATATGGTGTGAATTATAGTGAAGGGGGAGTGCCCTTTTATAAGAGGGGTGAGTGGCACCTTAGAAAAAACTTAAAATATTATTTTATAATAAATTCATATTCGGTTTATAATGACTAAAAATTGATTTATTTATAGGATAAGGTAGGTATGGGTCTAAATCAACTCATCCAATAGGTTTTAGACAGGTTTGGGTCACTTTATTAACCTTATCTTTTAGTATTAACTCTTAGTTAATTAGTTTGACATTTACCATGTCTCTTTGTATTTTTATATTATATGGTTAATAAACTTACTATAAACTTCCAATAGATCCCCAAGAGTCCCATTAATGATAAAACTATAATGAAATAAGTCCTTTGTCCTAACCTTATATTTTTAGGAATAGAATATCATTTAATAATATAATATTTGTTTTAAAAACTCTTTTATGTCAATTTTGACACTATTGGGTATTTTGTTTTTGATAAATTAATAAAAGCATTATTACTTAAAAATAATTCATATAACCAATAATAATATGTCATATTAACCTTGAAAATTATTTTAATTCATAAAAAGTCTCAAATTACATTTATTTGGGTATTTATAATATCAATTATCTTAATCTTTCATTAATACGGTAATTACTGCATCATCATTGTGTCATAAATAAATTAAATTATTTAAAGTCTAAAAGTTATAAATAAAATACCATTATGTAGGAAATATTTTTATCTTTCTAATAAACATTTATAATTGAATTTATATTATGTATAACCCTATATTAAAGTTTTTTTAGTTATTAAACTTTGATTTTAACTCTTTTAACTCTTCTTTGAATTAAATAAAAATAAATGTCCTAATCTAATCCAAGTGGACCTAAATGATAATATTTTATTCCTAAGGTTGTTTTTGGTTGATATGAACTTTTCCAATAGAATTAGGACATGTTTTAGGGTAATATTAATATCATTTTTACCCTTAATTACCCTATTTACTTTTAACCGTGGTAAATAAATGTAAAAAGGTACTATTCACCAAAAATTATTTTTATCTTATTGAACCAAATTTTACTCCTTGATATTAACCATGTCTCTCAGATTTTTGAAATTCTACTCACAGAAGCGGTAAAATTAAGTTTTATGTGAATTTGAAAATTCTCCTAGGAGATGGGTAAAAGACGGTGAAAAGTTCAATAAAATTTTTATATATCTAAAATTATTATAAACTGAATCCAATGAATTACATTGGAATTATATAGGTATTATGTATCTATTTTGACCAAAAATAAATTTAAATAAAATAAATAATTATTTAAATAATAATTCGGTTTTAAACTATAACTCAGTGTTTTTCACTATTCATCAAAAATTGAAAGTTTTCAGAAAAATACGAAAAATTCACCCTAAGCTAATTTCGATATTCTGAATCCAAAAATGAAGTCCATTTTAAAAGATAAAATTTATAAAATCTAAAAAAGTGGGTATTACTATTCATATCGGCTAGTTTGGTAAGTTATGGTGCGCTTGAACTCGGTGTTGCCTGTAGTGCAAGTTATTGAATTACATTGAAGAAATAATGTACTATGAAATCTTGGGGTGTTAAAATATATATATTAAACTTTTTATTTTAATTAAAACTAATGGGTTATTACGTCATCCATGACTAAAAAGTTCTTGTATTTATCTTATAATGTAAAATAACATATTTTACCATATTTTACTATTCACTAAAAATTCAACTATTTTAGAAAAATACCAAAATTTTACCCTAACCATTTATTGATATATATATTCTAGAAATTAAATCCTTTTTATGGTTTTTTTATAAAAATGATAAATTTAATTTTTAAATTAAATCCTCATTTATTTGAAAAATACCAATTTTAACATTTTGATCAATTTTTGAACGCTTGGGAAAATCACTTAAGGTCTCATAAAATTATTTTATAATTATAATAAAACATAATAATAATTTATAAATCCCTTATATAAAAATAAAATTTCTTTCAAATCATTATATTTATTTTATGTTTTACAAAAATAAACACACTAAATTTGTCATTTTTAAAACATTTATTTACTTATACTAGGATATAAATATACCATATTTTTATTTTGAAAGATATATAAATATTATTTTACACTTCCATAAGTTAGGTTATAATTATAATGGTCAGGTTACTATTCCTAACAATTAGATTACTATTTCAATGATCATGTTATAATTCTAATGGTCAGATTACTAGTCCAACAACCAGATTTGTAAAGGTCATATGGGTTCCCTACTTCCTATAAATACATAATATTCCAATAATTATTCATTTAATAATATTTTATCAAAAATTTATATATATATTTTCATTTTCAAAAATGTATATTTCATTACTAATATTTTTCTTCATTTCTACAATGTTGTTCATGAGTACAGTTGTTATGTTGGATTGAAAATATCCAAATTTTCATATTTTAGTTATCTTATTTTATATTTTTATCTCATTATAATAATTTCAACTCATATGGAATTTTTTATTCTATGAATGTAATGTTTAAATTAATATAATAATTTTTTTTTGGTTTTATCATGTGGTGGAAGTTCTTTGATAAATGTGGCACATTTATATAATCAGAAGGGAAATTATATTAATAGAATTATTTATCATTACATTCTCCCCCCATAATAAACCTCACCCTAAAATTTTCATTTTACATAATTAGGTGAAAATAGGTGAGGGTACTTATGCTTCGCCACTTCCTCCAGTTCCCATGCCACCTCATTGTACTTATGGTTTTTTATAATACATTAACTTGGTGAGTTTCCTTGTTGCATAAAACTTTATATCTATGGTGCAAGATCTTAACTAGTTTCTACTCATAAGAGAGATCATTTTATAGTTATTCCACCTATGAATTTCATACATGTGAGGGATATGGTATGTACTTCCTCAAGAAGGACACATGGAATACATCATGTACTTGAGAAAGTGTTGGTGGGAGTGATAGTCAATAAGACACAACTCTAATATGATTAAGAATCTCAAAGGGGATAATGTAGCTAAGACTTAGCTTTACCTTCTTCAAAAATATTATGATTCTATCGTATGAAGATATATAGAGGAACACTTTATCTTTAAATTAATTCTCTAGGTCTCATTGATGATTATCAGAATTTATTTTCTATCAACTTTGAGTAGCCCAGATGTGATGTTGAATAGTCTTGAACCTTTCTACCATTTCTTCTACCATTTGAAGAACTAGATGCTTGAATTCACAAACATCACCAAAGAACGCACTCGTTCAACATCTCTTCATATAAAGTTATTCATATGGATCCATTTTGATGCTTGAGTGAAAACTATTATTGTATGAGAAATCAACCAGAGGAAGATGTTGATCCCATCCTCCTTTGAAGTCCATCGAGCATGCTCTCAACAAGTCTTCCAATGTATGGATAGTCTGCTTAGATTGGCCATGAGTTTAGGGGTGAAAATCCATAATTAAGTCCAATTTAGTGTTTATATAATGTTAAAGACTTTTCTAGAACATTGAGGTAAATCTTAGATCTTAATCAGATAAAACTGATAGAGGTGTTCCATGCAGCCTCACCATTTCTTTTATACATATACTTGCAATTTTATCGATTGGGTAATACTATGAAATTTAAAGGAAGTTAGAAGTATTTGTAATATGATCCACCACAACCCATATAACATTATTTCCTCTTAATGTATTCAGAAGACCAGTGACGATGTCCATGGTGATGTTTTCCCATTACCATGAAGGTATGGGTAATGATTGCATCATACATTTGGACTTTTCCTTTCATCATTCACCTGATGAAATACTAGTAATTTTGATGCATATTCCATGATATTATTCTTCATATTGTCCCACAAATATTTCTATTAGAGATCTTGATAAATTTTCATACTCCCTATGTGGATGGAGAAGGTTGAGTAATGTACATCATTCAACAACTTCTTTATCTTAAGATTTGATGGTGCACATAGTTATGACCCATATCTTACAACTCCTTCTTCATCAATTTTGATCTCAAATGATTTCACTTTTATTATAGCATCTACCTTCTTCTATATTTCCACATCATCTCTTTGAGAATCCTTTATCTTATACAGAAGGAAAGGTTGAGAAATCATTTGAGAAAGGAATGATGATATTCATTCCATAATGATTCCCATGTACATCCTTTGTAAGTATAATAAAATTGGATACTTCTAAATTCTCACAATCGATAAGGTTTCAAGATCCTTTATAATTAGGGAATCATCCCCTTTTTTCAACTTCCTAGGATGGTAGTGTATTGAGTAGTCATAGTCCTTGATCAGCTCTAACCATCTTCACCGGTGAATATTAAGCTTCTTTTGTGAATATATATACTTAAGGATTTTATGATCCATATATATTTCACACTTCTCCCTATAGATATAATAACTCTATATTTTAAACATTAAGATCACTACATACAACTATATATCATGCATTGGATAGTTTTTCTCAGGCACTTTCAACTACCTTGTGGTGCAGGCTATCAATTTACCATTCTGTATTAGTGCACAACCCAAGCCCTTCTTTGAAGCATCACTGTATACCATGAAAATTACCCACTTGTGGGTAGTGTAAGTATAGGAGTAGTGATAAATCTCTCTATCAATTCCATAAAGCTATATTTTGACTCATCATTCCAGCACAAATTTACTCGCTATGGAGTCAACTTGGTTAGTGGGTTTGAGAATCGTGAGAAGTTTCTTACAAATCATTGTTAATACCCAGCTTGTCCAAGGATGTTACTAATCTCCATTACAAAAACTGATTTGGGCCACTTCTCAATTTCCTTTATCTTATAAGGTTCCATATATATCCCTTTACTAGTGATAATATGACCCAATAATGATACTTTATCTATCTAGAACTCAAATTTATTGTACTATACACATATATTTTCCCTTTATAGAGTATTTGGATCATTAGTCAAATGCTCCTTATTCCCATCCTTGTTTTTAGAGTATATCAAAATTTCATCTATAAATAATACCAAAAATATTCCTAGGTAATCTCTAAAAACATTATTCATTAAATCCACAATGTTTTTTTGGAGAATTAGTGAGTTCAAAGGAAATCACTATGAACTCATAGTGTCTATACCGTGTTCAAAAGTAAGTCTTGGGAACATCATCTTTCTTCACCTTTAATTGGTGATATCCCGACCAAAGGTCATCCTTAGAGAAATACCATGCTCTATATAGTTTATAAAATAAGTCATTTATATATGGAAGGGTATACTTGTTTTTTATCATGATGTTTTTAAGTTTTCAATAATCAATGTATAGGTGTGTTTACCCATTCTTCTTCTTAATGAAAAGGAACAACACACCCCATAGTGAAACACTCAGGCTTATAAAACCCTTTTCTAGATTATCGTGTAACTCCTAATTTATTTATTTTAAATAAATGGTTTATATCCTATAGGGTTCATGGAGATGGTTAGAGATCCAAGTATAAGTTTGATTGCGAACCCAACCTCTCAATTAGGAGGAAGACTAAAATTCTTCAAGGAATACATTAGTATAATCCCTAAAAATGGACATGTCTCTGAGAATTATTCTCTCCTTGGTCTCAATAATTTTGGATAAATATTATTTCTCATAATGAAATAATATCTAGACTTGATATGATTATTCCAAAAGATATTTATATTCTTCCTTACAGTTGTATAGAATTAGAGAGTGACTCAAGATTTAAAAAGTTATCCCCCTCTCCAAACAGTTGATGTTGGATTTACATAAAGATAACCAATGCATGTCCAATATAACATAATGATCCAATAAATGAAGAAATAAAAGGTTTTACAGAAGGTTTATTCTACAAACATTAACCAAAGGGGAGTTATATACATGGGATGAAATGATTTCTTTATTTTCTATACTCACAGATAACTCAACCCCTATGTTTTGAGTGGGTGTTTGAATAGTTTTACTAAACTTGAATGATGCGAAATAATTTTTATAACTATAATCATATAAGACATTAAAATCTCATGAATGGATAATGAGAACACCATTAACTATATGATTATGGTCTTTTTTGTTTAAAATATCCAAAATAAACTTATGGATTAGAATATTAAAACTAAAAATTATATAAAAAGGGAAACTAAAAACATATAATTAATAATATATAAATGACATGTAAATTATAACTTATGAGCCTCTAGTTTTCAATATATGTTATCCATAGTAATTTGTATTATTATTTTTTCTAAACTAATAGTCTGTTTAGGTACTTTATAATAGTTTATAAAGAGTTTGTGAATTTTTCAAAGCATATACCTCAAGAGTATCAAAAAATGTGTTCAATAAGGACTCTTTTTTGTGCAATAGGTGATGATAAAGTTATTACAAAATGTACCATTTTTTAAGTTATTACTCGTAGGTATATCTATTCCAGAACCACATCCACTTTTAGTATCTATATTTGGATGTAATTTCTTTGAAACCACTTACTCTACACTTTACCAAAACTCTAGGATATTTTCCTATACTTAGACTTATCCCTTGGGTTCTCACTAAATTATTCTTTCCCTAAGGGTTATCACTAAATTATTATAGTCATAATTCTAAAAAATAACTATAACTTTCTATGATACCAACTATAGATACCCAAACCTTTTATACACATTTTTACATGTTTTTAAATATAAATATACAATAAATACACCCCCAAAGATTGTGAGGAATACTGTATTTAGAATAATAGGTTCACAATACATAAAAAAGAAACTAAAACATAGTATATTTATTCTATTATCTATAATGATATCCTAAACCCATTTTATCTCCTAAAACTGCATAGGATAACCTAGAAAATACATTAAAGAAAGGGTTGAGCTATGAATTTTAGTTAGAGAACAAACATGGCAATGAAACATTAAATATGTGTTAGAAGGCATAACATGATATCATAAAAGATAAGGATACATAATAATAATATGTAGACATAAAATAAATAAAATTGAATTATAATATAATGGAAACATAAGAATGTGTAAAAAACATATAACATGACTTAAACATAAGTCAAAGGTAATTGCTAAGACAACATAAGATGGTGGAAAAAGTCACATCATGGACTAGGTTCACTCCCTATTTCCATACATAACACCTCATAAGAAAAAAACATTACCCAATTAATTAGATAAATATCTATGTTAAACCATCATAACATTTACATTATTATGTGCTCTATATAAGGAAATCAATCATAGGTCATAAACATAAGAATTACCCATGGAATGAAATGGTTTGCATCATCTTCACTCATATATTAATCAAAGGATATTTCATAAAGTCCAAAGAGAGGAAGGAATTAAATATTATGAATTTTAATATCTGGATACATAATCATAGGTCTCAAAATATGGTGTTTATTTGGGAATAAAAACTTTAAATCAATGTTACACAATAGGATTAAGGGATAGAAAAGTTCCCCATAATCGTGTTTGATTTTAAAGAAGGAATTTGAGTAATGAACTTAAGGTATATATTTCCCCATAAAATAAATAGAGAATAAGATTTTTATATATGTAATGGAAATATATATATAATTTATAATCATTCCATAATATTAAAGATATAAATAGAAAGTGAGTTATAGAGAGAAAGTTCATAACCTAAAGAAAAAGTGTGGTTGGAAGAGATCCCTCACCTTATGTTCTAGAATATTTCTTCACTTGAACTTAATGCATTAGATAATAAAATTAGATTAATTAATTACTTTATTAAAAACCTTTTATGTCTATATTTTATTTAGAATAATTTTATTGTGTTCATTTATAACCATTTCTATGAGATATAAGGTTTAATTTCACTATTCTTATGATGTTCGTTTCATGGTTCTAAGGTCGGATCACTTGAGGATAATTATTGAAGTTATTTTCAAATAGGAATAAAAATAAATAATTAAAATTAAATTTTATTAATTACCTTACATAAATTTAAATGGTTCTAAGTATCCATTTTTAATTTTAGATATGGACGATTCATTTAGTAAAATGTTAATGTTATATAGTTTTTTGGTTGTTTTATCATTCACCACAAACTAGTTTTTTTATTTAATATTATAGACATAAATTTATTAAAAAAAGAGAAGTAATAAATAACATACATATTTAGTTCATTTAAAACAATTATAATTGAATTTAAACCTACAATGAATGTAGTAATTGGAAACGAGAATTCATTATCCATGGAGGTGTTGAACTGATATAATACAGACGGTGTTTTTATTTTTAGAAAAAGAGAAAAAGAGGAGATCATGGATGATAAATATTATATTAAAATAATAACATTAAATAATATATATTATGAAGTTATTATTCCATGATTAATGGAATCCTTTTGGAGGACTAGGAGTAAGAGAAAAATAAACGACTCAGTTGAGGGTATTACCTTCTTCTTTGGATGTTTCCTCTTGGCCTTCCACTTAAGGATACTTGGATTGGTATTTTGATGAGACCAGAAGAAATAGAAAGTGGTAGACAGTATTTGGAAGATAATTAGGTAGAATGTTTTCAAGATACAATGTAACACCCCAAGCTGTCACGATACGTTTCTCTTTCAATAATGCAATAGCTTGCATTGTATGCAAGTTCGGGATTCTAACACACCGCGAACAATAAAAGTAGAAGTTATGAATAGTAATACCCACTTTTTGAAATTATATAAATTTTATATGTCAAAATGGACTTCATTTTTGTATTCTGAATATCAAAATTATCCTAAGTTGAATTTTTTTTTAATTTTCTGAGAACTTCCAATTTTCTATGAATAGTGAAAAATACTTAAAAACAACTTTTTTAATCAAAATAATTTATAGTGATAAATTATACCATTGAGTGGTTTTAAAGTATAATTAGAATATATTTTTACCATTTTATCCAATTGTGGTCATTAGAATTAATTTCACTTTGAAATTGGACATAAACAATTGTCAATCTTTTGATATATATTGTTTCTTAAAAACACGCTATTTGTTGTGACAGCGGGAATTAATTATAAACTTAATTAATGAAACTTATATGTTTGGAATTTTGTAAAATAGACATCATTTTTGAATTCAGAATATCAATTATAGCTTAGGGTGAAATTTTGGCATTGTTCTGAAAAACTTCAATTTTTGATGAATAGTGAAACCACTAAGTGGTAGTTAAAAAACTGATTTTTCGTTTAAATGAAACATTACCACTTCTGTGATTTGATTTTCAAAAATCCGACATACATGGTTGTAATTAAGAAGTAAAATGTGGTTCAATGGGATGAAAATAATTTTTTGGTGAATAGTAACTTTTAAGTTTAATTAATCGCGATTAAAGGTCATTAGTGAAATTTAAGGTAAAAATGATATTATAAAAATATGAAAATACCTTGACACTTGTACTACCCCTATTGGATGTGTCATGGCCGACCAAGAAAATCCATGGGTCAACTTGTGGACCCCATTGAGCCACTTTTCTAGGAAAATGACATAAATAACTTTTATTTAAAGTTAAAATAAAAATGTCAAAAACATAAGTTGTTTTACTAAAACAATTTTTAAATGGGGTTATACAAGTAATATTTTTGACTATAAATATTCATTAGAAAGATAAAACGATTTCATACATCATGATAATTTTTTTATGATTTTTAGACATTAAATAAATTAAATTATTTATGACACCATGATGATGCAGCGATTACCTCATTAATTAACGATTTTAATAAAATGGAAGGATAATGTAAAATCTAAGAATTACACTTGTCCAAAGCCTATTGGATGAGTATATTTAGAACCCTTATCACCTTATCCTCTAAATATATCATTGTGGGACTTTTATAATCCGAAAATCATTGTATAATAAAGTAACATTTCATTACTTTCCAAGAGTGCCCCTCCTCTCCACTTATAAATGGCCCCCACCACTACCGCCTTATTCACACTTTCAAAGCCTTTTGGCTCAGACAAACTCTTCCCAAATATTCTCCCAACTTTAATCCCTTACTCCTAGAAGCCTCACCTTGGGAAGAAGTCTTCCCAAGGAAGCCTTTGTCTCAAATCAAAAAGAGTTACCCGATTTTAAGGTAATGTCTTCTCTAATGTTGTTTTGTTTTATTTTGCTTCTCCAACACCTTAAAATATTTTTATTCCTTTATTTTGTAACAACACCAGTATATAAAATATACTAGGATGTTGTTATGATAATTATTTGGTTTACACTTACACACACCTTCATCTAATGGTTAATGAACATACTGTTTCTGTGGGTGGTGAAATACTGCCTCACGAAACGATGATTGTTCAATATTCTTTTAACACCTCTAATGGTGGCCATTTTGATGAAAATATTTTCATATATGATATAAATATTATGTTTATGTTTTCATTATGCTTCTGTATTTCCATTTATGGCATACTTTATGATTTCCATTATGGGTAAACACGATAATTTCATTTTAGGAAGTGCAGACTACCGCCCCCTCAAAGTGATTTGAATCGTTAATGCCATATGTGGGATGTATAAAGGATGGAGTAAATGGTATTATACATTATATTATACTGGAATTATATTATACCTTTATATAATTATAACTTCATTCCATTAAATATGAAATGAAAATGAAAGTAGCGTTCATGCGTACGTACGGATTACCGTCTCCGTGAACGGTGCATTTCATTTCTTACCTCTAAATGTTATGTAATATTATAAATGAATGTATATACTGGATATATATGATTTATATGATATATAAATCATGAATATAATTATGGATATAAAGGATATTTTACCACATGAACAAAGTGTAATTATAAGAAGTTTATTTTTGACTCAAGTACCTAAGATTGACAAAACGACCGTTATAAACTTAAATAATTACATAATGTTCATGACATGGTAATAAGTGATATAAAAGGAATAATTAACATGAAAAAGGTTCTTAAGTAAATAGAAATTAACTCTAGTTTATTATTCAGGAGGTTAAAGAACGATCGAGTCAAGTCAGACACGAGGTAAGGGAACTTCTTAACCCAATTTCTATTCTTTGGGTTAATCTCCTACTTTCAAATTATGTCATGATATTATTATGTCCTATCTTGTATTTTTACTTTATTTATGTGTACTTATAGTGAATACACATAATAGATCTATTTTATTTAAAAAAATGATCTTTGTGAGGGACTTCGTCTCAATCTCCTTTCATTGAGGCATATTTGGTTTTATACACAACTTTCCTTTATATGATGTATAAACCCCTTTGAATTTTACATTTATTAAAAAGGTTTTCTTTTATAATTATGTGATTTTTAAATGATTTCAAAAAAGAGATATTTCTCTCAAATATATGAAAATCCAGTGCAAATGTATACGTATTTAACGAAAGCTTAAAAATGTTTTCAGAAAACCCGACTCTCGAGTGTGGTAGACAGGAAGGGATTGGGCGTGGAACCATCATGGCCTGTAATTAGTCGAGTAGTCTCAGAATTAGTTATTTTGTTTTCAGAAGCTTGCATAATGTTTTCAGAAAAACACTGGAGTATATTTGAGAAATTTTAAACATAATTATCTTCTAAAAAAATTGCATCGGTAGGTCTCATGAGACAAACTAGTGTCTTGGCACGAGGCTTTGACAAAATCTTATTTGTGGTCTTGGCACGAGGCCTTGTATACATGGTTATGATAGTCTGGCATTATGCATTCCATCATTATGAAAGTGGTTATTGATATTGCATGTGATTATTCGACCAGTAGAATATCCATGTGAATAAGTAAATGGCATTATCTCATTTTCTTTTCCCATATTATGTTGAAGTTCATGTTTAAAAGGATTTTGTTTTAGTTATACATTGCCTTAAATGTTAATGTTTATTTATGAAAGCTTCCGCAATATTGTTATCCTTACTGAGCATCTGAGCTCACCCCTTTCAATGTTTTAATATTTTCCAGGATGTGAAGAAGTATTTTATGAAAGACCTGCAGGGATAGTCAGAAGAGGATATGAGTGTAGACTATGGAGACTTTGTTATTGTAGTTTTTCACTTTATGATGTAATGTAACATTTATGATTGTATCTAGTGTTTCCAAGGCTACTAAACTAATCGGTCTTTCGAGACTTGATCTTTTGTGATCATGCCAATGTTACGAAGTAATGCACCGACTCTGGGTAGCTGGGGTCGGGGCGTTACAGTTGGTATCAGAGGCAGTTTAGTACTAACCTTGGAAGCTAGATTTAGATAAACTCTGATTAGAGCACATAGCCCAAAGATAGACTTTGAGGACTAGTATAGAAGAACTTCCTAGAATTTTGGTATTGTAGAGATGTTGTGAGTTTTCCGAGCAA
Organism: Viscum album; assembly: GCA_963277665.1. NCBI lineage: Eukaryota > Viridiplantae > Streptophyta > Magnoliopsida > Santalales > Viscaceae > Viscum > Viscum album. Next base: position 1,443,513,633 of record OY728145.1, on the reverse strand, counting down.
TACATCCCTGTTTGGATACAAGCAGGTAGAGGCGGCTCTGGCACAGATGTAACTAGGGGTAAAACCTGAAAACACCGCTTTGAGCTAGAATCGAACGGGAACTGGTGCACGACAACGGGCCTTGCTGCACTCTTGGTTACGACACTCCCGGAGGATATTCTTAGGATAATTATCATTTTCTTTACAAACCTCTATGAAGGTTTATGAGTATATACTTCCTCAAAGAAATTTTTTTTAAGGATTATATCCATAAATAGTTCAATTTATGTTAAGTATCTTACAAGTATGGAATTATGTATTTTGATTCATAAACTAATATAGTTTATGCCATTGTTTAGAAATGGCACCTAGTGGAAGGAATGGAAACCGTATCAATGCACGCACTCCGTGTAGGGATTTCCCTCCTGCTCAAGATAATTATTGTGGATCTGGAGATACAACTGGTGCTGATCAACTTATTACCATACTGGGACAACTCACTCAGGTTATGAATAATAACCTTACTCGTATGGAGCACCCTGATCCGCAACGTGGAGGATAAATGTTAGACCACTTCATGAGGCAACAACCACAAACATTTAATGGGGGTACAAATCCATTAGTAGCTGAGCAATATATAAAATCCTTAGAAAAAATATTCCATGCCTTGGGGAGTAGAGAAAGGGAGAAGGTTGTCATGGCAGTCTACCGCCTCACTGGATATGCCGATCCATGGTGGTCGCTGATTCAAAACACAAAGAAAGATGAAGAAGTATCAAATATGGAATGGAGAGAGTTCAAAGATCTTTTCTTAGAAAAATACTTTCCACATGACCATCGAGCAGATATGGAAAGGCAATTTTTGAGTCTGAGAAAAAAGGAGGATGAGAATGTCGCAAAGTATGAGGCCAACTTTACAAGGATATCAAGGCATGCTACAGATTATATACGTAACCCAAGAAGTAAGATTGATCGTTTATTTGATGGTTTAAAACCGTTTCTCCGTCAAGCCTTAGTCTCACAATCCTTCTCGTCATATGAAGATATTGTCTCATGTGCTATCAAGACAGAAAATGAATTCTCTAAGTATTATGACAACAAAGTAAAGCAAGAGAAGAAGAGAATGGTGGAACAAGAGACATATAAAGGGAAAAATGGAAAGAAGTATTTTCCATTATGTGATAATTGTGGGAAGCATCACCCTGGTACTTGCCTAAAAGGAATGGGAGTTTGTTATAAATGTGGAGAAAAAGGTCACCAGGCTCGTGATTGCAAGAGAAAGAAAGAGGATATCCATGTTGAATGATACAATTGTAGGGAAATGGGGTATTATGAAAATGAATGTCCTAAGCGTCAGGGAAACTTACTTCAGAAAAGGCCAAGGGATCAAGGACAAGCTTTTGCTGTTACTACAGATGAAGTTGAATAATTATTGTATTTGTGTTTTTGGACTCAAGAACTAGATTATGGTTATAAGAATAATGTGATATATATAAGGATTGTACTGCAGTACATGTTTATTTCATTAAGGTTTTAAAATGATGAAGGTAATCATATTTTTGTATGTGAAAATAAGAGAAACTTTACTTTGTTTAGGAAATCTAATGTTACAATTGATTTTGGAATTTAAGGACCCTTTAGAGAAAGTCTGGATGGAGGTATTTTGGATAACTATAAAGGTTGGAATGGATTAAGTTGATCTTTGGATAGTATTGTTTAAGGTTAAAACATTTCTGAAGATTATTTTTGTAATATTATAATACTATAGTTTTAGGAAAAGGACAACCTGCAGGGTGGGGCATAACTCGTCGCGTCGGACAAAGCTGCAGGAATCGAACCCACAAACATAGTGCGACCGACCTTTATTACCTACCAATAGCCTACAGGAAGTCCCTGGTTATTACAAAATATTTTTCTTAATCTAAATAGTATGTGGTAATATTTAGAACCTTATACAATTAGGATAAATAGAATATTTTTGAGTTCTGTTACCATTTGGAGTAAAAGATGGGTTTGTGGTAAAAATTTATTAAAGAATGAAAGTATACATATCAATTATGTATATTCCAATACGTTCTTAGTAAATCTCCTAAATAAATTCCTCAACTTTATAAAAGGTAACTTAAAACAAAAATGTTGCCGGTTAACTTTTCCAACTGGGGATTCAATGACTATTTAACCAATCACAAGTTTGTGATTTTCTTATGGTTAAATTTCTCCTAATCCAGTTTTCTACAACTCTCCATCAGACCTTGATGGTTTGTTTTTCTTCCATATCCATATTTTCATAGAATCCTAGTATGGGCTATCTCGGGTGACCTTTGTACTTCTCTTTCTTTCTTTTAATGTTATATTTTTATTAACCTTATTTCCGATGTGGGTTTTCCACAAAGGTATTTTCTATTTTCAACCTTTTATTTTTGAAGAACAATTTCAAATTACGAAGATGCAATTTATTGAAGGAGGGGAGAATGTAACACCCCAAGCTTTCACGATACGCTTCTCTTTCAATAATGCAATAGCTTGCATTGTACGCAAGTTCGAGATTCTAACACACCGCGACCAATAAAAGTAGCAGTTATGAATAGTAATACCCACTTTTTGAAATTATATAAATTTTATATGTCAAAATGGACTTCATTTTTGTATTCGGAATATCGAAATTATCCTAAGTTGAATTTTTTGTAATTTTCTGAGAACTTCCAATTTTCTATGAATAGTGAAAAATACTTAAAAACAAATTTTTTAATCAAAATAATTTATAGTGATAAATTATACCATTGAGTGGTTTAAAAGTATAATTAGAGTATATTTTTACCATTTTATCCAATGGTCGTCATTAGAATTAATTTCACTTTGAAATTGGACATAAACAATTGTCAATCTTTTGATATATATTGTTTCTTAAAAACACGCTATTTGTTGTGACAGCGGGAATTAATTATAAAATTAATTAATGCAAATTATATGTTTGTAATTTTGTAAAATAGACATCATTTTTGAATTCGGAATATCAATTATAGCTTAGGGTGAAATTTTGGCATTGTTCTGAAAAACTTCAATTTTTGATGAATAGTGAAACCACTAAGTGGTAGTTAAAAAACTGATTTTTCATTTAAATGAAACATTACCACTTCTGTGATTTGATTTTCAAAAATCCGACATACATGGTTGTCATTAGGAAGTAAAATGTGGTTCAATGGGATGGAAATAATTTTTTGGTGAATAGTAACTTTTAAGTTTAATTAATCGCGATTAAAGGTCAATAGTGAAATTTAAGGTAAAAATGATATTATAAAAATATGAAAATACCTTGACACTTGTACTACCCCTATTTGATGTGTCATGGCCGACCAAGACAATCCATGGGTCAACTTGGGGACCCCATTGAGCCACTTTTCTAGGAAAATGACATAAATAACTTTTATTTAAAGTTAAAATAAAAATGTCAAAAACATAAGTTGTTTTACTACATTTTTTTTAAATGGGGTTATAAAAGTCATATATTTGACTATAAATATTCATTAGAAAGATAAAAAGATTTCCTAAATCATGATAATTGTTTTATGATTTTTAAACATTAAATAAATTAAATTATTTATGACACCATGATGATGCAACGATTACCTCATTAATTAACGATTTTAATAAAATGGAAGGATAATGTAAAATCTAAGCATTACACTTGTTCAAATCCTATTGGATGAGTAGATTTAGAACCCTTATTACCTTATCCTCGAAATATATCATTGTGGGACCTTTAGAATCCGAAAAGCATTGTATAATAAAGTAACATTTCATTACTTTCCAAGAGTGCCCCTCCTCTCCACTTATAAAAGGCCCCCACCACTACCACCTTATTCACACTTTCAAAGCCTTTTGGCTTGGCCAAACTCTGCCCAAATATTATCTCAACTTTCCTCCCTTACTCATAGAAGCCTAACCTTGGGAATAAATCTTCCCAAGGAAGCCTTTGGCTCAAATCAAAAAGAGTTACCCGATTTTAAGGTAATGTCTTCTCTAATGTTGTTTTGTTTTATTTTGCTTCTCCAACCCCTTAAACTATTTTTATTCATTTATTTTGTAACAACAAAAGTATATAAAATATACTAGGATGTTTTTATGATAATTATTTGGTTTAAACTTACACACACCTTCATCTAATGGTTAATGAACATACTGTTTCTGTGGGTGGCGAAATACTGCCTCACGAAACGATGAATGTTCAATATTCTTTTAACACCTCTAATGGTGGACATTTTGATGAAACTATTTTCATATATGATATAAATATTATGTTTATGTTTTCCTTATGCTTCTTTATTTCCCATTTATGGCATACTTTATGATTTACATTTTGGGTAAACGCGATAATTTCATTTTAGGAAGTGCGGACTACCGCCCCCTTAAAGTGATTTGAATCGTTAATTCCATATGTGGGATGTATAAAGGATGGAGTAAATGGTATTATACATTATATTATACTGGAATTATATTATACCTTTATATAATTATAACTTCATTCCATTAAATATTAAATGGAAATGAAAGTAGCGTTCATGCGTACGTACGACTTACCGTCTCCATGAACGGTGCATTTCATTTCTTACCTCTAAATGTTATGTAATATTATAAATGAATGTATATACTGGATATATATGATGTATATGATATATACATAATGAATATAATTATGGATATAATGGATATTTTACCACATGAACAAAGTGTAATTATAAGAAGTTTATTTTTGACTCAAGTACCTAAGATCAACAAAACGACCGTTATAAACTTAAATAATTACATAATGTTCATGACATGGTAATAAGTGATATAAAAGGAATAATGAACATGAAAAAGGTTCTTAAGTAAATGGAAATTAACTCTAGTTTATTATTCAGGAGGTTAAAGAACGATCGAGTAAAGTCGGACACGAGGTAAGGGAACTTCTTAACCCAATTTCTATTCTTTGGGTTAATCTCCTACTTTCAAATTATGTCATGATATTATTATGTCCTATCTTGTATTTGTACTTTCTTTATGTGTAAATATAGTTAATACACATAATAGATCTATTTTATTTTAAAAAAATGATCTTTGTGAGGGACTTCGTCTCAATCTCCTTTCATTGAGGCATATTTGATTTTATACACAACTTTCCTTTATACGATGTATAAACCCCTTTGACTTTTACATTTATTAAAAAGGTTTTCTTTTATAATTATGTGATTTTTAAATGATTTAAAAAAAGAGATATTTCTCTCAAATATATGAAAATCCAGTGCAAATGTATACGTATTTAACGCAAGCTTAAAAATGTTTTCAGAAAACCCGACTCTCGAGTGTGGTAGACAGGAAGGGATTGGGCGTGGACCCATTATGGCCTGTAATTAGTCGAGCAATCTCAGAATTTGTTATTTTGTTTTCAGAAGATTGCATAATGTTTTCAGAAAAACACTGGAGTATATTTGAGAAATTTTAAACGTAATTATATTCTAAAAAAATTGCATCGGTAGGTCTCATGAGACAAACTAGTGTCTTGGCACGAGGCCTTGGCAAAATTTTATTTGTGGTATTGGAACGAGGCCTTGGATACGTGGTTATGATAGTCTGACATTATGCATTCCATCATTATGAAAGTGGTTATTGATATTTCATGTGATTATTCGACCAGTAGAATATCCATGTGAATAAGTAAATGGCATTATCTCATTTTACTTTTGCCATATTATGTTGAAGTTCATGTTTAAAAGGCTTTTGTTTTAGTTATACATTGCCTTAAATGTTAATGTTTATTTATGAAAGCTTCTGCAATATTGTTATCCTTACTGAGCATCTGAGCTCACCCCTTTCAATGTTTTAATATTTTCCAAAATGTGAAGAAGTATTTTATGAATGACCTACAGGGATAGTCAGAAGAGGATATGAGTGTGGACTATGGAGACTTTGTTATTGTAGTTTTTCACTTTATGATGTAATGTAACATTTATGAATGTATCTAGTGTTTCCAAGGCTACTAAACTAATCGGTCTTTCGAGACTTGATCTTTTGTGATCATGCCAATGTTACGAAGTAATGCACCGACTCCGGGTAGCTGGGGTCGGGGCGTTACATACAATACTTATAAGGTGAAAGTATAAGGGATTGTGAGGGGTGGTATTTTTAAGGGGAGGGGAGGGGGTATTTTTTGAATATTTTATTCATTAGTTTATTATTTTGGATCAAGAATATCAATAGTATTGATTTTTATCACTATATAAAGTAAATGTTTTATGTGATTTCTAAATAATGGGTGCTTACACCATCTATGACTCAACAATTATTTTATTTAGATTATAATGTTAAACAACATATTTTTCCACAATTCACTATTTTAAAAAAATTCATCTATTTTAGAAAAATATAAAAAATTCAACCTAACCATTTCTCAATCTGTAGATTAAAAAATAAATATATTTTATGTTAATAATTTTATGAATATGAGAAAATTAATTTTTAAATAAATCCTCATTTTTTTTGAAAAATAAAACTCTTAATACTTTGATCAATTTTTGGACCCTTTGAAAAACTACTTAAGGTCTCATAAAATTATCTTATCATTATAATAAAACATAATAATAATTTATAAATCCATTTTATGAAAATAAAACTTTTTTTAAATCCTTATATTTATTATAAAAGTTAAATTATAAAGATTATGTTTTACAAAAATACAAACACTTAATTTAACATTTTTAGAAAATTTATTTACTTGTACCAAGATATAAATATTTAATATTTTCATTTTATAAGATTACTAAATATTATTTTACTCTTCCATAGTTGATTTAACTATTCCAATAGTCAGGTTATTATTCCTAAGAGTCAGATTACTATTCCAATAGTTATGTTACTATTCCAACTGTCAGATTATTATTCCAATGGTGAAATTTGTAATTGTCATCTGGGTTCTTTACTTCCTATAATTACCTCATATTACAATAATTATTAATTCAATTCTATTTTCTATCAAATTTATAAATATTGTAATTTTCAAAATGAATATTTTATTACATATATTGTGCTTTATGTTATAATGTTGTTCATGAGTGTAGTTATTTTAGTGGATCTAACAGATTAAAATTTTAATATTTTAGTTATCTTATTTTCTATTTTTATCCCATTGTAATACTTATAATTATTATAACCATTTTTATTATCTAAATTAATGTTTAAAATAATATAATAAAAGGTTATTGGTTTTACCATGTGGTGTATGTGGTTTACTAAATGTGAAACATTTATATAATCCGAAGTTAAATTCCATTGATTTAATTATAGGTTATTACACTGGTAGGTGATTTATGATTAGTTGGGTTTGGGAATCTAGTGGTGAAATAGTGTGATGTTTCCCATGTATTACATGGAGAATAAATCATCAATTTGGATTATTTTAGGTTTCATTCTTAGTTTTTTATGTTGGTTTAGCTTGTTCAAAGCTTGATGTATCGCTACCACTATTAATTTCTATATATGGAATGTTTTATTGTTTCTCTATTCCTATCTTTCATTTGAATTCCATGTTAGTTTTTTTTCTCAAGTTGGAGAAAAATCATTCCCAAAGATTTTTCTTCATGCTTGGGTTCTTGTCACTAGCTTGTGGGTATCAGGAACACTCATTAGGGCTTATCATGGATCAAGCTGGGTTCCTAGGTTGATGGGTGATCTGGGTTAGTTCGTGACATATAGTGTAACATCCCACCCCATCTCATTGGCTTAAGAGGGCAGAGGAATGATACTTGTACTTAAGCGTCGTTCCCAAGGTGCCAAAGGTTGGTAATAAATGCCGAGGTCTTTGAGAATAAATTGGGGAACGATTTGAACTTTAGAAAAAACCAACCAAACAAAAAATCCACTATCAACAAGATACATGATGCATGTCAATAAAACAACCAAACTCATACATTACCAAAAAGGCAATCAAACTATTCCATAATAATCCCACATGCCAAATACAACCAAGCCAAAATCAAAGTACCAAGTGGAAGACTACAAAAATAATCTAATATAAATAGGACACCATCTATAGATCCACACCAAGATCCACTATCCAAGCACCACCACATCACCAAGGCATCATGCCGAACCACTAGTGAAATGAGGTTCCTTACTCTTACCTAAGTCCCAGAGAAGAACATCTTCCAAAGCACCCAAGTGAAAAAGTAGTGGGTGAGTAAAAATACTCAGTAGGTTTTCCCCAAATGACTCCTCCACACACGCCACTAGTATAAAACCGTTAACACATTTATATAAAACAGATTATATAAAAAAGATTATATAAAACATTCAATAGTTCATCAATTACCGATAATCCAAACACACCCTTACCAAACCACCTTTACCCAGACCATGCAACCCAAGGGAAATCCAAACAACCATTCCATAAGACAATTCAAAATTTCATATTAGCACAATAAATTCCATCTTTGCAAAGCAAAACACAACAAAAAACCATTATGGTGGGACTTACACCCATCCTATGCACCCCATTCTCAACTAGAGGTACTTCCCGACCACTACCCACAATGGTGGTTCTTCCGACCACTATCTATCAACTTTTATAGTGAGACTTCCTGCCCACTTCCATAATGGTGGTTCTTCTGACCACTATCCATCACCTTTTATAGTGAGACTTCCCACCCACTTCCCCATAACCAAGACAATCCATAACAATCAATCAACCAATAAGCACAAACAACCAAGGCCGCACAATAAGCACACAACCATTTCCAACACATGCTAATTCACTTCAATATATCACCCATTTAATGAAAACACCATTTAACTAACCTTCCATGACCAGCCACATTTCCAATAACAACATATTTATTGAAAAACATCTCCATAGAACATTTTTATAATCATCCACTAACGATTTTAAAAACAACATTTTAAAATCACACAACAAAGCCCCTTTTTGCACCAATAACCCATTTTCCCCAAAATCCCCAAAATCATCACCAAATGGATTTCCAAAAAGATTCTCACATCAATATAATGATTAATTTAAAGAAAAAATATTTAATTATAACCAAAGATACTGGTTCTAACCAAGTGGAGTCGAGAGAGAAGCCACATACCTTTTGGGTTCCGGTGAATTTGACCCACACGTAACTGCACCCTAAACTCGGCGAACACACCACCGAAACCACTCTAGATATCCTACCTATCACCAAAAAGCCTTAAAATCAACACCCATTGAAAAAAAACCCTAGATCTCCACACAATGGGTGTAGATCTAGAAAACCAAGAGAGAGGGAAAAGTAGAACTAGAGAAAAACCACAAATAACTAATCAAGGAGACTTACTAGAGAAGAATCAGCTCAAACACACCAAGAAAACCCTTCATTTTGCTTCTAAAACATGTGGGAGAGACCATTAAACCCTTGAGAACCAAAAATCCCGACTGAGGCTCGAGTGAGAGATAGTTTTGAGTGAAATGAGACACCCACAAGGGATCCCAGATTTAAAACCCTATTTTTAAGTGGTTGCACGGTTAGCCCGCACGATTTATCAAACCGTTCCCTAACCATGTGCACGCCACTTCCTAGAGATAAGTGGTCCTCATGGTTACCTCACATGGTTTGAAAAAATGTGTGTAGACTGTGCGAAGCCCACTATCCCCCCTGCACGATTTCCTAGAGAACCCACACGGTTTTTCCTAACTGTGCTCAAACCGTACTCCCTTAGAAAAGCCTCCATACTTATTCAAAACCATTAAAAACTCTCCCAACCTCTTCCCAACTCATCCCAAGCACTTAAAACACATAAAAAGGCATAACCAAAGGCTAAATACCTCAAACCGAGGGTGCTACACATTGGATGTTTTGGTAAGAGTAAAAAGGATGTTGTTCCCCATTGAATTTTATATTATAAACATGGAGGAATAAATAGGTAAATATCATTCACCTATAATTTTAGGTAATAAATTTCTTAATACAAATAAAACCATAGTAAATGTTCATAAATGAACACTTTTAATGAATTTTGGGGAAGATTCAATGAGCCTTAACATTTTGGATTCAATAAAATACCCTCATGATGAGAAAACTATTTTTACACTAAATAATTTTTAAATTACATATTTTTCTAAGGAACAAATGAAATTTTTTAATAAATTAATTTGATTAGGAGAAGTCCTAGAAAAATTTTATTTTTCTAATGAAACTATTTTTAAAAAATAGTTAAATATGAAAATAGTTCAATGTGATGAAAAGTTCAAGGAGTTGGATATTTTTTTGATTATTTATTAAAATATACCCATGAATGTTCGACTTTAAATATCTAGTTTTCAAACATGAATAATTTTTAGCTAAAACCATTACTAGAGAACCCACCCAAATTGGAACTAAAGCTGCTACCCTCTAATCTTAAATATGCATTTCTTAATGAAAATAAAAACTTACTTCCATGATTTAAAATAAATTAAGAACCTAATAAATATAATTAACTACAAGAAATTATAAAACAAAATACTAGATACATAGGTCAGTCATTGAGAGATACTCCAAGAATTATTCAAAAAACCCATATGTACTGAATTATCCTTGAATGTGAGTCTAAACTACTGAGAAAACCCCAAATAAGATTCAAATTGGCCCTCATGGATTTTAAAAAAATAAAATGAAATATTTTTAGTAGTTAGAATTATATACCCCATATCAGACTCCCAATGGGTGAGTCTCATTCAGATTGTTCCAAAAAAAGTCTAAATTCATCATTGTATAAAATAAAATTAAGGTTATAGTACCCAATAGGATCCAAAATAGTTGTAGGGACTTAATTGACTATAGGAAATTAAATCATGTGACATGAGAAAATAATTTCCCATCCCTTGTGATGATAATATATTGGGGAGAATAGTTGTTAAAGGTCATTACTACTTCCTTGATGGAAGGAAGACCAAGATAAAACCACCTTCACCTATCCCTTTGATAATTTTTTTTACTAAAGGATTCCATTTGGGTTTTTGAATTCCCCATGGACCATTGATTATAATATGATGAGTATCTTTTTAGACCAGATTGAGAGATACTTGTAGGTATTTCTTGACGATTTTAGCATTTATAGAATTTTCTTTGAAATTTACCTTGAAAATATAGAAAAATTTATGAATGGATATATTGAGAGAAATTAGGTTTTAAACATTGAAAAATTCCATTTTATGGTGGGAATATACAATTTTTTGGGTCATGTTTTTTTATTGGGAATTGAGGTGGACAAGTCCAAGGTTGAAAAAATTTCTATACTACCCTATCCCATCATTGTGAATCATATTCAATCATTTTTAGGCCATATTTTATTTTATATAAGGTTAATTAAGGACTTAATAAAAATTTCATTTCCCCTAACTAACCAACTCAATAATGAATATGACTTTGTGCTTGATGATTCATGAAGGACAACCTTTGATACACTTAAAGAAATCCTGACCACAACCCCTATGATTTTTATACTAGCTTGGGAACTCCAATTTGAAGTATTGTGTGATGAATTTAAAAAAATAATGGGAGAAATGTTATCCTTGAATTTTAATAGTAACTCATATGTGACATTATATACATTATAGACTTTGGGAACAATATAAATAAACTACATAATGATAGAGAAAGAGTTTTTGTCTGTTTATTTCACTTTGGAGAAATTCCACTCATATTTGTTAAGAAGTAAAGTAATTATTTACTCAAATCATAAAGCCCTCAGATACTCGATAAAGAAAACTGATTCTAAGAAAATATTAAAAATGTGGATATTAATTCTTCATGAATATGAACTAGATATCAAGGATAAAAAATGTTGTGTAAATTTAGCTGTAGATCACATGAGTAGTTTACCCCACATTTCTATGGTGAACATACCAAATAAGGTAGCCTTGAATGATTACTTTATAGGTAAGAAGTTGTATGAAGTCACTAAGGTGACCTGGTATACTAAATTACTTAAATTATTGGTCACACCAATGGGTCCCCTTCTTTTCCAACCATAAATTTTAAATTTAAATTTGAATGAAAATAATTTTTTAGGATGATATTTATTTATAGAAGATTTATAGTGACCAAGTGATTAAGAGATATATACTTGAGGGAGGGGTAAAATATACACTTTCATTTTGTTATAAAATTACATGAATATTATATTTTGTACCTCAAAGAACAACCAATAAATCATTAGAAGTTATTTTTTTATACATCAATTTTTAAAGACTCACATGTTTTTTGAAAAAAATGCCAAAATGACCAATTTATTGGTCAACTTTCTAAAATATAGAAAATTCAACAATAACCTTTGATTTTATATTAAATATTTTATGTATGGGGATTATATTTCATGGGTAAATTTATCATCTAATTTGTATTTTCCTATATCTTATTAGTATTGGATTATGTTTCTAAGTGGATTGAAGTATAAGAAACCCAAAATACTATTGCAAGTGTTTTTTTCGAGTTTCTAAAATAAAATATTTTTTGTGGGTTTATAGTAAATTAGGAAATAATCAATGATTAAGGTACACATTTTTGTAATAATAATATGAAAGCACTCATGAAATGATATGGAGTACACCATAATACTTCAACTGCCTACCAACCACAAAAAATGGGAAAAATATGGTTTGAAATAAAGAGATTAAGGGGATTTTCTAAAGAATAGTGAAACCCAACTGGAAATACTAGAAAAAAGGTAGAAGATACATTGCTGGTATAAATGACTACTTTCAATACCCCCTAGTTATGTCTCCTTATAGAACTATTTATGGAAATAGTTTTCAATTACCTATTAAGATGAAGACCAAAGCCAACTTGGTCATGAAGAGTGAACTTGGAGTTTAGTAAGGCTGGAAAGAAAATGAAGATCCAAATGATGGAACTAGAGAAGTTAATAAGGAAAGATTATGAAAATTACCTACTATATAAGGATAAGTCTATATCTATCTAAGAAAGAATCATCTAGAAAAGTGACTTTTAAGTGGGAGATAAAGTGATTCTATTCTTATCAAGGATGAAGATCATGCTTGGTAAACTCTATTATAAGTGGACTAGATCTTTTTTAGTGAATAATATATTCCCATTTAGTTTAGTTGAAATCAAAGCTTCTAAATCACAACAACCATTTAATGTGAATGGATATTAGCTGTAGAAATTTATTGAAGTTTTTTGGAAGAATCTAATTGATGATTCTTAAATCCTTATTTATCATTATAATTAGGAGCATTGAGTTGTCTATTTCCTTCAAACTTGTATAGAACCCAATTTTTAAGTCTATCATTCATTGAGAGAAAATCACACTGGAATTTGATTAGAGTGTGTCTAAGATAATCATAGGGGAGAGGAAAATGTAGCTTAGGATGTAAATTACCTTGATCCATATTTTTTCTTTCTTTATTTGTGTGTTTTTGGATTGAAATAAAGAAAAAGGTGTTGTTGAGAAGTTATTTTTAGAATATATAAATAATTTATATTAATGTTTTTATTTTTTTATAATTTAAATGTGTTTTTTTAAGAAATTTAAATTTCAAAATAGTCATACCTTATAGATAAATTCATGATAATTTCAAGGATTTCATTGGTTCTAAAATTGTTAAAATTAGATGACTATTGGATGAATTTGACAACTGATTTCATAGATGATTTTTATTTAGAAATATAGAAAGGGTTGTTAGTGAAAAAGACCTTGGTGGGATCAGAATAATAGAATTAGGAAACTAAACTTTTTAACTTATACATAAGTGACCTATAAATTTTAATTAATCATCACCTCATGGAAACTCCCTAAAAAAATTGGATTGCTTATATGAGCTAGTGTAAATAATTAAGATTGAAATTTTTCTAGAAGTTTTAATAAGTCAATATAAGAACATTTTTGTGTGTGTTAACCATAAAATATAAGTTAAAGGGACTTAGGATCCAGCTTATGAAGTATTTCTTCTATTCCTTGACTATTAAAATTAGTCATATGGGTTACCTATTATCTTTTGATAACTTTTTTCTAGGTTTAGTTACACTCATTAAATAAGTGATCTATAAAAATAATGGATCAGAAGAATTCAGTAAGTGATAATTGACAAGGGGGATGAAAATATTTATAGAATTTATAAACTTAGATGAAGAAGGCATAGGTGATATATTTTAATTTCATTTAAAAAGTATAATGGAAGTGTGAAAAGGAATTTTGTGATAGGAAGTTGAGGGAATATGGATTTTAAAAGGTGTCACTTGTTAGAATCTTGGTTCCACTAACATCTATTATGTTTACAAACCCATAATTATAAATTTTTCTTAATTTAAAGTGATTATACTGAATATTATTCATAAATGAGGCTTGATAATCCTAATTATAAACAAACCTTTATTTTATTTCATTTTTGATATGGGTGTTTGAACCTAGGTAGGGTAATATTTTTAATAAGTAAAATTTATTGTAGTTCCTGAGAGTTAAATAGTGTAAATGTAGGGGAGTGATGTGAGGAAAATTTTCAATTTTTAAAATTTCTTTCCATTTAGAATTAAACCTATAATTTATTTTGAACCTATGAATGTAATTGATTTTTTATACTTTTATAAATCTAGAATTAAATGATTAAATAGATTAAAACATGATTTTTACTTGTTTTGTTTATTTGGAATTTATTGGGAAGACATCCTTTGAATTATTATTTTTTCATATAATTTTTAACATTATTGTAATATCAAGTTTAATTTTTTAAATTCATTTCTGGAATAAATTCAAATAAAAACTACATTGAAAGTTTAATTTTCTTGGTTGTATGTCTGAAGCTGATAAATAGAAAAGGAATGAAATGTGGTCATTTTGCATGACTTTGATGAGGAGTTGATCTTCCAAAACTTCATATGAAATTTAAAGACTCCATATGATATCTTCCTCTATGCATATGATATTTCCTACAACACGATCCAATTATGAATTTTTCACCCTGCACTACTAGACTTTCCCAGCGTCAACCCATATTATATTTTCCACCATCTTGTATGACTTATCTCTATCCCATATGAATTTTACACTACTTGTAGGATATTTTTATACATATAGGAAATTTCCTCTATGTACAACATTTTACTTATCCATTTTTAGTCCATGGGGACTAAAAATATGAAATTTTTGATTTAAGAATATGTCAACCAAATCAAAGGAATGATTCCCTAGTCTAGCCAAATTAGAAAAGGATGCTCTTGAGTATCCACATGGTACTCATACAACTGAATAAGAAGGTGATGAACACAAATCAAATCCCATCTGAGTTGAGAATTTTTAAGACTCCCAACTAATGAATATGGATCCTTGAGTCATAGATGTGGAGATAATTAAATAAGTGGATGTTTGGAACTAAATTTAAGGAATATTTTGAAGGTAATGAAATTTTTAGAGGAATAAAATAAGGCCATGATACTTCTATGGGATATTAATATTTTAAAATGCATTAGGAACCATGAAACTATTATAAAAGTATGTGATTTTTCACTTAAATAAGATTATGACTGCTGATTGATTAGTTGAAGCCAAGTTACTATTGAATTTATTTTAATTTTATACAATTTCTCCAATGATGGCACACCAGGACCTCATTGATAAATCCAAGGATATTTCTATCACCCTTGTTCATGAATTTAACTCTTAGATGTATTTTATTTTATTCTTATTTATATAGAAGTTTTTAAATATCAATATAGTAGAAGATTCCCATTATTATGTGAACTTAAGTTCTTCTTATCTCACACTTAGTTTTTCATGAACAAGCAACCCAAATCTTCTTTACTTTCTGCGATGGTGAATTGTGTATTGATTCAAGAGCAATTGAAGATATATAATTACTCAGTTAGGTAAGTATAGGGAGATAAATTTTAAACTACTTTATCTATTCAATATTAAATAACTTAGTGAGGGTGATCAGTGAGGTATCATATGATTAAATAGAATACCAGATATTAAAATTGAATAATAGTTTAATATCCAAGGAAGGGGGTATTTTAGGTTAAGCTACTAATTTTAAAAACTAATTTCAAACTTCTTATTACTTTTATCTAATCTCAAAACATAATTTTTTTCCTCAACCAAAATTAACCCACATAATTCAAGAAAAAAACACACTAGAAACTCTCTCCTCTCCATTGATAACTAGAGTCCCATTATTTACTACATTAAGCTTAGTTTCAAAAAAACATTATTCACTCAGATCCCCATGATAAAATCCTTTTAAATTTCATTTCACCCTTAGAAATATGATCATACATAACAAACCACAACAACCTTAAAATATATGATTTTATATTGTGTGATAGATTTTGCGAGGTCCTGGGATGACTATGTGACTTTAGAGGAGTTTATTTAGAATAATTTCTAGAAAACATAGATTCATATGAATATGTTAAAATATTTGTATATAAGACTGTATAGATCATTATTGTTTTATGAGGAATAATAAGAGATATATATTTTTGGATATATCTTGGTCAATGAGATGAAAAATTAGGTTCACCAAATCTGTAAGCAATTATTGATACCTCAGTATTAGTATAATTTTTATACTAATTTTCATACATGGTTGTTTGAGTTTGTGGTTAGTGTTTGAAACTTCTCATGAGTGTCACCATAGTTGGAAAACCAATTAATTTAAAATTAATGGAGGTTGGAGCTCAATATGTGGGTTTATTTTAGATTATTGAGTGAATTAAGAAAGCAGGTAACCACTTAGAGTTTCCACAAAAGTATGTTTTAGTGCTCAATGTGTTTCATGAATTTTAAATAAAAGTATAAACTAATACCATATCATGTTATTTTTAGATATGTTATGGATTTAGATCTAGTCATGAACTTTATGAAAAGGAAGGTGAGGATTTATAATATGAAGGATAATAACTTTATAGGTAATAATATTTTTCTAGTGGGAGTATTGTGGAAACATGGTCCGATTCAAGAGGAGACTTAGAAGAGAGTGTATAAGATATGGTAGAAAAGAAAATTATTATTTGATGATAATTAATCCTATTTACTTTTTAAGGA
The DNA here is from genome assembly GCA_963277665.1 of Viscum album. Lineage (NCBI taxonomy): Eukaryota > Viridiplantae > Streptophyta > Magnoliopsida > Santalales > Viscaceae > Viscum > Viscum album. Next base: position 1,443,496,602 of record OY728145.1, on the reverse strand, counting down.
TGAAAAGTTTTATATTTTGGAGAATTTTAATATCCAAGGAATGATAGGAAAGTTCCACCTTTTTTAGTGATTTTTGGATTTGTTTTTGAGTTTTTTAAGGCACAATGATCACTATATACTTAGAGTTCCCAGTTATGGGGACCATAAAAAAACATCATATATGACACCTAAGGAGGGAGAGGTGAGTTTATGGTTAGTGAAAAATATTTAGTGATTATGAATGGAGACCACGAAGTTCTGAATTTACGGGAATATGTTTCAGGATGATTAGTGCATGGTCCTGATCGATCATGTAACCTGACTATGAAATTAGGTTTTCATTATGTGATTTGGATTTAAAAAACCTTATTAACCTCCTATAAGCCTCATTGGATACCTTAAATCTATCATGGATAACATTAGGGTTACATGGGATAAATATTGAGGATTATTCATCATCAAATGACACTTTTTTTCTTAGATCGACTCACTAATATGTCTGGGGTTCAATATCTATGATCTCACATGTTCATCAATCCGTTTCTTAATATTTATTTATATTTCATATTATTTGGATAGATTTATATTTTTTTATTAGATATAGGTCATTATATTAAGGATTTAAATCATGAATATAATAATCATGATCTTATATTCTTGTTTCTATGTTTTGTATTATCATATTGAGATTGTTATAACATCCCTAGCTCTATTCACCCCCTTAACCAAACTAGATCATCACATGCCTCAATATTTCCTCCTCATATAACATAGGATACTGAATAATTGTGAGGGTTTATTTATATCATGATTATAATATTCTCTCTATAGTAAAGATAAACATAAATCACAACAACATCAATAATAATAGTAATAATCGCAATACAAAAAAATATGGACATTACAACTGATGGATGAATATAAGCAAGTAACATATCCCATGTTATAAAAAATGATCTATTATAATATCTCACGAGTCAAACATATGTAGATAATATCACATGTAGACTGATCATATACGACATGGTCTAAAAACAAAAAAAATAAAGGATACATAAACTGTTCTTGAGTAATAACTCGATCCCATTTCCCAACTATAACCACATAACCTAGCTTATCTATCTACTACAGGGTCCTTTACCTTACACGTGTCACATAATATAAAATATTTACATTCATCGAGATTATTTTTTTGGGTGTGAGTATAACCAAGTAGACCAACATTGGTAGTGTCCCTAAAAAATCTTTTATACACAGTTGCATGCTAGCAGGGATATGCCACTAATAATAAATTAAAATAATAAAAATATGTTTCACACTATATATTTCTGAGCTATCCACCTAGGGGTAAACCATACTTGTCTCAACCAGTGTCAAAATGTCTTAGAACATTTCATAATAATTTCATAAGGCCAATGGGGAATTATGTTCCCTTACCTATATGGATATCATTCCAGATGGATTCTTGACCAATGGTCATTACAACATAAAGATTATTAAAGAGGCAAACCCACATCTATATCAATCTCATATCAAAGGAATATTGATATCTAAATACGATATAAGGATAGTGTTAAAGGTGACCCTCGCTTATACAATATCATCCCTAATGCATCTTGATAAAAGATCAACATAATATAATCCAATAGGATGGTAGTATTTAAAAATAATGATCAAAGGTATATCAACCCCTATTTAACAAAAATAATACAAATATTAAGGAAAACCAATTCCTAAATAGTATCAACACATAATAAAATTGACCACTAATCATAATTGTAATAAGATCAATGTGAAAAGAATCCCCATGTCTATAATGATCTCAGCTCTTAGGTGTCTTAACACCAACTCATATAAATATAAATATAATGGGGAAATTCATCCCAATGTCTATAATGACATCAACTCTATAGTGTCTAGATCAAGCTCAATGTAGTATAGAGACCATGGGAAAGGATTCCCTAGGTCCATAATGATCTTATCCTTAAAGAATTTTTATATTATCATAATAAAGTAAAAATAGTAGAAAGGTAGTCCTTGTCTATATAAGTCTTAACTTAATGATTATTAATTCCTTTTATAATAACCCCTTTGGGTATACCCATATAACCATTATTAGGTATAAAAACTCACAATAATTTTCAATGCAACACATGAAACCTTCCATAATCAAACTAGGTTGGTCCCCACATAAGAAGTCCCTTTCTATAATTTAACCCAAATGTCTAATCCCATTGGTCCAGTTAAATTAGAGGAGGGATAAACCCACCCCATTATATGATCCAAACAAGATAATATAGTCATATAACAACCCGTACACTCACTAAGAAGGTAACCTCATCCTATCCTTAGGGTATTCACACATATACCTTATTAATGTAGGATAACATGCATATAATAAGTTCTATCACACCATAACATAACTCAATGGGAACCTCATTGGGTTATGAGTATAATATTCAGCATGTTAAATACAAAAATGTGAATATCAGTGACCTTAATGTAAAAAAAAATTCAAGGAGGTTCTATCATATCCCTAGACATCTTTACCCTACTAATATGGGGTCTAGGGAAATAATATAGAAAAGTTTTAGGTCAAAAACATGTGGCTGGTGAAACCACACAGCATGAACCACATGATAACATGTATAAACAAATGGGAAAGTTTTGACACCACCTACCTCAATATAATAGAAGCCCAATCATTTAAGATCATCAATAGAAATGACTTCAATTGGAGGATTTCCCAAAATATGACATACCCCATAAAATTAGGGTATAACTAGTGAAGGATTCCAAAATAGTGAGAGAAACCAAGAATAAATGAGAGTAGTATGATAAAATTAGATTAGGATTCCAATTCCATGATTTATTTTTTATTTATGGATTCTAATATGTATTTATTTTTATTATTTTACTTTATTTTTGGGTCATATACATTTGAAATTTGATAATTTGGGGAGGCATTAGGTGTGTCATGGTTAGTGAAAACTATGCATATGTTTGCATTTTATTTTAGTGGTTTTTGCATGATTGGTACATGAATTTTAAAACTTGTGACCAAACCGTGTGGATATACTTGGGGTATCTAGTTTCATCTACATTGTTGGCGTATGGTTTGAAAAACCATGCATCCAAACCATGTGTCTTAACCAGTTTCATTAAAAAAATAAAATAACCAAATTCCCCCTACTCATTTAAACACCTAAAAGCCTCTTATTTCCCTAAATTATTAACTCTAGGACCTCACACGTGTTTAGTATTCTCTTACTCTCTTCCTTGGGTTAATTTCAGTGTGATTTTCTTGAGGCAATTCAGGAAAATTATTAGGAAAGTGGTTCGTTATTTCTTATATGGATTCCTTCTCTATTTATTAATGGTTTTATCCTTACCCTAAGGTCATGGTGGTTTAGGGTTTTTCTTGGATGAACCTAACAAGTGTGGTTATTGTAGGTTTCAGGTGCAGCGGAAGCGCGGTTGGTCTGACACCCAACTTTAATTTTTACCATGATTAATGATTATTCTGGGATCAATACGATGATGAACTCCAGTCTCCACAAAATAGAATCAAAGATTTAGATAAATAAGGAAGAGTCCCGAAACCTTTAGAGAGGATCTTTAACATCATGTTTATAATTAAATTGATCAATTTTATAAAGAAAATAATAATTGGATCTTTGGTATTTTCTTCATTGATGTTGTTGATTGTCCAGAATGACCCATCTAAATTATCTTGTTGTGCCTGTGAGGATCCAAACTAGAATACCTCTAGTAGTGATCCACACATGATTCGATTGCCTCTGATCAACACCTATCATTCTCCGAGTACTAGCACGGTGAAGTGAGTGTCTTGTGTCAGTCATTCTTGATCGCTTGTTCTTTGGCCATGAAGAATATCTCTAATTCTTGAGAGGGGAGGGAAGAGGATTCAAGAGAGAAATTGTTTAGTTCAACAATTCTCAATTCACCGGGTGTGTAGTTCAGTGCATGGAATAATAGACATACTTTTCTATTTATTTACATGGGGATTTAGTTACAATATTTAATTGTGTAACAACAATTAAATACATTCATAACATTAGAGAAAACCCATGCTTTTAATAATAATACTGTGTCATTATTTATGGTGCGCCAACTTGTGAAAAATAGAATAAATAAAATTATGCATCACAATATAATAGTAGCTTTATTATTATTTTAATTTGTGACAACTAGTTAAATAACTATTCACCATATTGCAAATAATTATTTTACTACCAGACCAGATTTGGTCTACTAAAACTCAACTTCCATTTATTGAACACTCGAATAAATAAATAAAATATTTATTCTCTTAAATAAATATTTTATTTACAAACTAGTAAATAAATATTTATTAAATGTTCAATAAAATAAATAAATATATTTTACCCACAATCTGGTGAATAAATATTTATTTAATTTATACAATAATTTTAACTTGAATAAAATTATTCCACCATCTTTAGAATAATATTTATTAATTAAATTCAAATAGAATTTAACCGAGACCACAAAAAACACTTAGTGTGTGACCCGCTAGGATTCTTTCTCATTGGTATTAGGCGGGATTGCCTAAAGTCAAAGAGTACTATCTAGCAATGTTTCAAGGCAACCAAGAGAAATAACTTAAAGTTGAAACAACGACATCCACATATGAACACTCAGTCTGTAATATAATCCCTTTGTCTCAATATCTCATCAATATGGTTTCATGATAGAGTCATCAACCTTTATGCTTGATACATCATTCTTTGACTACCTAAAACAAAATCATTGTTACACCATGGTCATGGAATTTCACGTGATGGTTATTTTTCAACCAAAGGGATGAGATATCAAATTCCATAAATAGAAGGGATAACCCTTCATCAAATTATCCATTAATAACATGTCACTCGTGACACACCCAACGTACCCTACTTCCCGCCAACTATCTGCGTGATGGTTTTCATCAGTAAATCAAAGTGCATGAGTCATTACACTTATTAATGATAATGTTAAAGTCTAAGGATAATTACACACACTCGTAGATAGGAATATCTGATGACACTAAAGAATGAAAAATTATTACTAGCAGGTCTGTTCTCATAATCTCCTATCTTGGAGATTACCAAGTTTGAACTTCATGAGAGGAAGTCTCATCTGCTTATGAGTACTCGCACTTGACGATCTGTATACTATGTGTCTCATTATATTATGTCATCCAACCACAAAACTATATTTAAGAATATTTTCATAGAAATTCAAGGTTCTTATCATAGGGGGAACTGCTATAACCGTGTCAATGAGATAAATACTACCAGACATTATTACACTATAGTCATTTAGAACAATGAACAATATGTAATAATATTTAAATATATATAATCAAAGTACAACCAATTTGTTCTAGGACACCAACTCTTACAAACTCCCACTTGAACTAGATCCAACTTCCTATGACTTTCAGTTCGCTAGAACTCACATGATGATCATGTTTTTGCTGAGTCAAGGCTTTAGTCAAGGGGTATTCCATGTTATCTTCCATGGAAATATTACTCCCTACAACTTCAACTCTCTGATAAAAATCCCTCAAGAGATGATACTTCCAAAGTATGTTCTTCATCTGCTGATGTGACCTTAGATCTTTTGCGAGAGCCACTGCTGCTGTATTATTATAGAACAGTTTGATGGGATCTTTACTATTAGGTTTCACATCCTGATCCTAGATGAATCTTCTCATTCAAACTACTTCTTTAGCTACCTTAGAAGCAATGATATACTCATACTCTATTGTAGAATCTATGACCACACTCTTCTTTGAGCTCTTCCAGCTCACTACACCTCCATTCAAAGTAAAGATGTATCCCGTTTGCAGCTTCATGTCATATTGATCAGCCTGGAAACTAACATCTGTATATCCTTTGATGACTAGTTCCTAATATCCTCTATAAACCAAAAAATATCCTTATTATGCCTCAGATACTTTAGGATAGTCATGACTGCAATCCAATGGTGGTCACCTAGGTCTGCTTAATATCTGCCTACCGCTCAATGCATAGGTGACATCCATCCTAGTACATATCATGACATACATGACTAACACAATCACTAATGTGTATGGATTACTTTTCATTATATTTCTTTCCTCATGTGTCTGATGACACATTTTCTTAGAAAGATAAATTCCATGTGACACTAGAAATATCCCCCCCATAAATTGTTCTATACTAAATCTCTTCAGCATCTTATCAATGTATGTACTTTTTCTTAGAACCAATAATGTCTTGGATCTATCATGATGGATCTTGATCCCAGGAATATACGCTACCTCATCCAAGTCCTTTATGGAGAAGCATTGATTCAACCAATCCTTACCAGAGTGTAATATTGGTATCTCATTTCCAATAAGTAATATGTCATCAACATATACTAAGAAAACTACTACACTCTCACTAAACCATTTGTAGACATAAGTATCACATTTGTTCTTAATAAAACAAAATTTCATTATGGATTCATCAAAATGAATGTTCCATGACCTGGATGATTTCTTTAATCCATAAATGGATTTATGAAACTTTCATACCATATTGGAATCCTTTGGATTCATAAACCCTTTAGGTTGTTTCATGTAGACATCTTCCCGAAGGTTACCATTAAGAAAGTATATTTTGACACCCATTTTCAAAATCTCATATTCATGGTAAGAGACAATGGCCAATAGAATTCTAATTTATTTCATCATTGAAACTGGTGAAAATGTTTCAACGTAGTCAATGCATTGATTTTGCTTGAACCCTTTTGTAACCAATCATTCCTTATAGGTAATGACTTTTCCTTCCATGTACAATTTCTTCTTAAATACCCATTTTCCAACCAACATAATTTACATCAACTGGAAGATCTACCAAAATCTAGACTTGGTTTTGGTACATGGAATCCATTTCAGAATTCATGTCTTTCTTCCACTTGGCAACATCTGTGCCACTTACTAATTCCTTGTAGTTTAGAGAATCATTATTATCAACTAATAATGAGTCACCATACTCGGTAACTAGAAAACCATACCATTCTATTTCTATAACCTCTATTGTACTCTTACGTAGTTCTTGTGTCTCAAGAATAGTTTTTTCTTCCATAAGGCCTTGTGGAATCTGTTCCTCTACCAAATCTTATGTACCTTGAGCCTCAACTTCATCAAAGTCTATCTCTCTCCCACCATCTCTTTTGGAAATGTGATCCCTCTCAAGGAATATGGTGTGTCTTTCCACTATAATATTTTTTTCTGAGGGGTTGTATAAGTAATACCCCCTTGTTTCTTTAGGGTATCCTATAAAGGTACGCTTCGTGCCTTGGGGTGTAAGTTTGTTACCTGAAGAGGCCTTAACAAACACATCGCTTACCCAAACATGTAAATTTGATAACATGACTTTATTTCCACTCCGGAACTCATATAGAATACCATTTATCGATTTAGTTGGTACTTGGTTTAGTATGTGCACCTCTATTTGTAACACATATCCCCAAAAGGATAATGTAAGACTCGCATGACTCATTATTGATCTCAACATGTCCAAAAAGGTGTAGTTTCTCATTTTTCTCACAAAATTCCACTGGGGTGTGTAAGGGTGAGTGAGTTGGGATAGGATCCCAAACTAATGTAAGTAATCAATGAAGTATTGATTAAGATATTCTTCACCTCGATCTAAGATGAGTTTCTTAATCTTCCTACCAAGCTGGTTCTCAACTTCATTCTTGTATTCTTTGAACTTATCAAAATAATATGACTTATACCTCATTAAGTATATATATCCATATCTACTAAAATCATCAGTAAAAGTTATTAAGTATGAGTACCCTCCTCTTGCTTCAACTAGAAATGGTTCACACACATCGCTGTGAACCAATTCAAGAAGAACTTTATCCCTTTAACCATTCCCACTAAATGGGGATTTGGTCATTTTTCCTTGTAAAAATGCATGAAATATGCCAAGTGGTTTTAGTTCGAAAGAATCTAAATATCCATATTGATGTAACTTTTTCAAGAGTTTCTCATTTACATGACCTAGCCGGTGATTCCAAAGTTGGGTTTGGTAAGATTCATGTGAAATATCTTTGTTATCGATTTCCGTTACTTGGTTTGTGTAATCCAACACGTAAAGACCATTGTATATATATTCCCTACCAAAACAAATGATATATTTGTAAAAGAAGAAACATTAATTTAAAAACTTGAAACAAAGTCCATTTATGTTTAATCTAGATACAGAAATAATGTTTTTAGTAATAGAAGACACATAATAGACACCCTTTAACACCAAGATAATCCCAGTTGGCAATGTTAGATGGTAGTTATTGACAGCTACAACAATGAGTCTGGATCTGTTGGCTTCTTGTAGATATACCTCCCCTTGGTAAATCTTCTTAAATCTTCTTGGTTTCCATATTTGGATATATATGTGAGAACCACAATCTGTATATAATACCCAATTTTTAGAAAAAAACAGATTACATTCAATAAAAAATGCACCTAAATATTCCCCTTGCTTCTTAGGTTGGGTGCAGTTATTATTCTAGTGGAACTTATTGCTACATGAAAAACAAACAGCTTTCTATTCCCTTTCATTCCCTTTTATTCCCTTTGATCTTCCTTTTCTTGTAAAGGCATGAATAATCTTTGGGCTCAAACCTCTTTGCCTTACCTTTCCTCTTATTCACTATAAGGACAAAAGAATTTTCACACTTCATATCTTTTTCCACTTGGAGAATGAGGATAAGAATATCAGATAGAGACTTCTGAATGTTATTCATATTAAAATTAACAAAAAATTTGGAGAAGCTCTAAGGGAGTGATGTGAGAATGAGATCAGTGCCCAATTCTTCAGGGATTTTAAACCCTAGAACCTCCATGCACTCAATGTAGCTAATGAGTTTGACTACATGAGGCCCAGCTGGGGAACCCTCTCCAAGATTACTTTGAAAGAGCGCATTGGAGATCTCAAAACTTTCATGTTTTTATCTCTCTTAGTAAATACCTTGGAGGTTCTCAACCATTCTACAAGCATCCATGTTTTCATGAGACTTCATGAGCTCACTAGACATTGACGATAACATCAAACATTGAACGTCAACCACATTGTTTATATGTTTCTCATAGACCAGGAAATCCTCATCACTCACCTGTTTGGTAGGGGGATTAGGTAATTTTGACTCCAACATGTAATACTTCCATTCATGGCATAGGATAACCCGAAGGCATCAAAACCATTCCTAGAAGTTACTGCTGGTGAGGATGTTGTCTTTATTCAGAATTGATCACATGGATAATGTGGTTGACGATCTTGTCATTTTTATTCTACAATTAAAAGATCAGATCATTAGTAATTTCTTGATTACATTTTATTAGAAATAAGAAATTAATTTTATTAAGTCTCCCACAATTTTATCAAGTCCCAATGACCCTCACCATTGAAATTGGAATGTCCAGTTTCCATGACATTCTAGTGGAAATGATCTATATTCCCCTTCTCATAATGCCAATAAGGGTTGGTCAAGCTATTTGAAGGTATTTAGGTAGGAAGGCCTTTTCCAACTACAATCTTGCAGCTCCTTGATCTATTGAGTGGACTCCCCAATCCTGAAATCTTGACTTTGGATTTCCTCAACTCTTACCTCCAATATTACACCAAGTCTAGAAAGGGCTACTTATTTTTATGTAATATGGTTAATTCAACCTGATACCTTTCATAAGGGATTCCTTTATAAAAGTAAATGTCCCAACGAGGGTTGATCAAACACATAGTTTTATTGAGTTTTTCCCTTAATCAAGTAACAAAAGTCTTGGTCTGACTTAATATTTTATCTGAGGGATTTTATATCTTATGTGTGAATTGCTTATTATCATTATCACATGCCTGTTAATATTAAGTGGAACTTACTTAAGTGATTAACCATGTCTTGATAATATTTACACATAAGACTCGTTTATTTTAGTTCTATCTTGCATGCTTGTTTAATTCATTAATTATGTGATCACGACAACACATCCATAATGATAAACCATGCAACTAAAATAAAAAAATAAATCAAAGGGCATGATCATGAGCTTTTCTAATGGTTATTTTATTTAGAGGTTAATAAAATAACCCTAACCTAGGGGAGAAACACCTTGAACCTTTTGGGTTCATGTTTACAGCTTTGCACCTGTCCACCTCTATATCTCCCGGGATTGGTTTCATATCAGAAGATGACCTAATTCTCACTTGGTCGAGCATGCCTCGATCACGGGACAATGATCTATTTCTCATCTTTTGATGGTCACATGATTTCCATATGAAAAGAGACCCTAAAAAGCTAGCGATTTGGGTAAGTTTTTTGAAACTTCCTCTTTCATTTCAAAATCCCTCGATTCTTCGTTTACTCAAAAACCTAGTTGGACGGTTCCTCTGTACCGATAATCAAACCCGTGTGTTGTGTCACCCGATCTATCCGAGGGTGTGTATCGAGGTTGATGTCTCAAAGTCCCTCGTGTAAGCCTTTTTGATTATAATGGGAGAAGAATTTATATATAATAAAAACTGCACGTTTGAATCTTGGTTCGATTATTGTTCCCTATGCAAGATTCTTGGGCATATTCTGGCAATATGCAGGCGTAGGGAAAGGAAACAGGGAGACACTGTGGAGGTCCAGGAGGACTGGGTATAGGGTGGTCATCCTGTCGATAATGGTTCAATTTGTGTTAGGGATGGTGCAAGGTCAGGAGAAGGTTTGTGTAGGTTCTGGGTAGGGGATCGACAAGGCTGAGGTGCCTACAGGTTTGGATGAAATAGTATTTAAAAAACTATTAAAGAGAACTCCTCCCAAACCCAGTGTAGTAGGGATTTTTAACATACTGCAGAGATATTTGGTGAGCCCTCCTGGCATCAAGCCATTTGCTAGGGGTGACCAGGCCAGTGTGGTGGTTGAGGCTCCTTTGAAACCGATGAAGGCCCATTCTCAAGATTTGAGGGCCTCCAGTGAACCATCCCCCAAAGGTGCGGCTATATTCAATCCATTCTCATATGCGATGGTAGTGCGTACTGGTGAGATAAACACCCCTGACATGGAGATACATTCACCTAGAAAGGGAATGTGTAAGGATGGACAAGAGTGGGAGGATCCTGCAATTGAGGTAGGCAGACCTTTGGTCACCTTCCATGGATCCATCTCGGGGAGGATTTTGTCCAGCCTCAACTTAAACAACAAATTCGAAAGTCTAAGTCATGAGGGAGAGTTTGTAGGAAACCCTAACTGTCCCTCTGAGGCCGATTCTTATGGAGTCCATTCCTCAGATGATATCGGTTTGGGAGGGGCTGATAAAGGTCTGCACAACCAAAGAAGGAAGAAAGGTAATAAGGAGAACAGGGATCTGGGAAGTTTTATTGTTTCCAAGAAGCTGAAATCTAAGTGGCGGAAAGACTACTCTTATCTTCCTAAACCGATGGAGACTCAGTTGGCCAAAAAAGAGAGTAAACTAAAGGAGCACAAGATTCAAAAAGAGACACTAGAGGAGGTTAGGAAGGTCGATGTCATAGTGTCCCAAGTTCAAGCGAATGGAGTCTCAAAGGAAGATGACCAATTCCAGGGGATTCTAAAACTGGAGAAGATGATGCTGGAAAGGGTGGATCCCCTTTCCCCCAGACAGTAACGTGTAGCAGGGCCTTCAGTCGTCCTGCAGAGCCTAGAGGAGAAAGAGTTGTATTATTAGCTAAAACTACTCATGAACTGTGGTGAAGAAATGAAGGATGATGTTTTAGTGATCAAGGTAACAAGAGAAGACATTGATAAAATTATGGAAATATTGATCCATGTGGCAGTTACAAGGGAGAAAGATGAATGGATTGACAAGAAAGATCATATAGTGGTCAGAGGCTTCAATATGGAGAAGATTAGAAAAGCAGAATAGATAAAGGCTTGGGAGTATCTAGCAAGACACTATGAAGAGAACATAGGGTATGATCCAAGATACCAGGTAAATTACCTCCCTTGGAAATTGTTTAGGGAAGGAGACTCCCATCACCAGAGACTTGAGTTTAATTGCTCAGTTGTAACATTTGATGCTTGACATGCTTCTCTGTAGGGTTCTCACTTCCCCCTTAAAAGTGTTAGAAAATAAAAAAGATAATTTGGCGAAGGAGTTACACATTTAATAAAATGATAATTAAATTCTTTAATCATTATTGTTTAATATAAATCATGCTCAAATCAATTAATTATCATCTTTAATTAATCAATCATTTTATCTTAAACCATTTTTTTTGAATTTCCTTGAGATTCTCATCTAACATAATTTTAAACAAATAAATTTATTTAAAATTATATATTTACGTAACTTGTACCTTGGAGGAAACCCGATGAATTCCTGTTCATTACTACCCAATGAGTAGGACTGAAAATAATACAGATGTTAAATTAAACATGCACACACATATATATAACACCTATCAAGTGTTGTGCCCCAGCTTTATGCCTACACCATGGTACACATATCAAGGGTTTGTATAATATAATAATAAATTTTAATAAATCTATGTAATTTGGATGAGTACACAATGTGTAGTTACTACTACACGACATGTACTATCATTCCCTGTCTTTCCAAAGTACATACTTAGAGATACAACATGTATATGTACTTTAAAAATCCTTGGAGTACATTGTGTGTCTAGTAGACCACACGTAGTGTAGTATCCACGTTACATGGTCTCCAGCTAGGAAATCCATGTACTGGGTGCATGGTCCAACCCTAACCTGAAGGGAATACAAGGCATGTCCATTAAGCCACACAATGTGTAATCCAGAAACCATGTGCCACCTATTATTGGTCAACACACAGAGTCTTTAAGACTTAGAAAAACTGAAATGACATAGCTTGGTTTGGCAGACCAGTCCTGATGCATTGAACCTTGATACACAGTGTGTGAATCCAACTACACACTGTGTATTCTGGTGTTGTATGTCCAGGAACCTTTGGCACCACTAGATGAGATCCTCTATTTTATTTTAATCAAAATTAAAAGAAATGATTGTTTCTGTACGGTGAATGAGAAATGAAAGAGGAGGAACAGATCTTGAGATTTAGATTTGTAGAATGATTAACATGAAATGAAAAAATAAATTATTAAACTATAAATCATAAACAAATTATTTAAATAATTATAAACTATGATGCAACCCCTATGATACCACTTGTAGGTTCTGGGCGCAGCAGAAGCACAATTGGGCCGACACCCAACATTAATTTTTACCATAATCAATGATTATTCCGGGATCAATACGATGATGAATGCCAGTCTCCACGAAATAGAATCAAAGATTTAGATAAAGAAGGAAGAGGCACGAAACCTTTAGATATGATCTTGCACATCATGTTTATAATTAATTTAATTAATTTCATAAATAAAATAATACATAGATATTCGTTATTTTCCTCATTGATGTTGTTGATTGTCCGGAATGAACCTTCCAAATTATATCATTGCGATTGCGAGGATCCAAACTAGAATCCCTCTAACAACGATCCACATGTGCTCCGATGGCCTTTGATCGACACCTCTCATTCTCTGAGTGCTAGCGCGGTGTAGCGAGTGTCTTGTGTTGTCCGTGCTTGATCACTTATTCTTTGGACTTGAAGAATGTATCCCATTATTGAGAGGGCCGGGAAGAGGATTCAAGATAGAAATTGTTTATCTCAACTATTCTCAATTCACCAGGCATGCAGTTCGGTGCATTGCACAATAGACGTACATGTCTATTTATTGACATGGGGATTTAGTTATAATATTTTATTTCATAACAAAAATTAAATACATTCATAACCTTAGATAAAAACCACAATTTTAATAATAATACCGTGTCATTATTTATAGTGCGTCAACTTGCACAAAATGAAATAAATAAAATTATATGTCACAAAATAATAGCAACATTATTATTATTTTAATTTGTGCCAACTAGTTAAATAATTATTCACTGTCTTGAAAATAATTATTTTACTATCAGACCAGCCTTGGTCTACTCAAAATCCAATTCCATTTATTGAACACCTGAGTAAATAAATAAAAAAATTTATTCTCTTAAATAAATATTTTATTTACAAACTAGTAAATAAATATTTATTAAATGTTCAATAATACAAATAAATATATTTTACCCACAATCCAGTGAATAAATATTTATTTAATTTATGAAATCATTTTAACTTGAATAAAATCATTCCACTATATTTAGAATAATATTTATTTATTAAATTCAAATAGAATTTAACTGAGACCACCAAAAACACTTAGTGTGTGAACCTCTAGGATTCGTTCTTGTTGGAATTAGGTTGGCTTGCCTAAAGTTAAAGATTGCTGTTTAGCAATGGTTCAAGGCACCAAAGAGAATGAACTTAAATTCACAACAACAATATCCACATACGAATGATCACTATGTAATATAATCCCTTTGTCTTAATATATCATCAAGATGGTTTCATGATAGTGCCATCAACCTTTATGCCTGATACGTCATTCTTTGACTATCTAAAATAAACTCATCATTACACCATGGCCAAGAAATTTCACACGACTATTATATTTTAATCAATGGTCTAAGATATCAAATTCCATAAATATAAGGGAAAAATCCTTCCTTGACTTATCTGTTAATAACATGCCACTCATGACGCACCCAACATACCCTACTTCCCACAAACTATCTGCATGACAATTTTTGCCAGTAAATCAAAGTGTTCAAGTAGTAAAACATATTAATGATAATATTAAAGCCTAAGGATCATTACACACACTCAAAGATAGAAATATCTAATGAAACCAAAACATACAGAATTCATACTAGTGGGTCTGTTCTTATAATCTCTTGTCTTAGAGATTACCAAGTTTGAACTTCATGAGATGAAGTCTCATCTTCTTACGAGTACTCACACCTAATGATCTGTATACTATGTGTCCAATTATAGTATATCATCCATCTATAGAACTATATTTAAGAATATTTTCATAGCACTTTAAGGTTCTCATCATAGCGGTGAACTGTTATGACCTTGTCAATGTGAAAAATACTCCAGGACATTATTACACTATAATCATGAATAACAATGAACAATATGTAATAATATTTAAATATATGTAATAAAAGTACAACCAGTTGGTTCTAGGACACCAAATCTTATAAATTTATTGGGTTAAGAGTTTCTCTTGCATTATAAGGACAATTTATTCACATTTTAAGTGGTTTCACTATAATAATCATTGTTAGAAATGAATTAAGATAAGTGGTTTCATAAGTTTCCTTTGTTTTATGAACCTTGAGTGCTTGAATGCTTTACAGAACTTTATAATTGTTTTAAAGTATGTTATTAAATATTTGAAAGCTGTTATATGTGATATAATTGTTTAAATTTTTCCATTTATATATTTTTAATAAAATTGATTTTAAAATCATGTTTTATATGTGAGGATGAGTTTTGTGTGCCATATGTTTGATGAAATGACCCATTGAATGGTAATTAATTTAAATGATTAAAATGTATTTGAAAAAAGGTCATGGCACATGGGAACCTTAGGTAATTAGGTCGTAGGACTAGGAAAAGTGAAAATAGGCATGATAAGACCTACCTAGCCTTGGATTTACACTATAACACTAAAAAAACATCATTAATATATAGACGTGGTACAAATTTCTAGAGTGTCACATTTTAGTTAGGCATTAAAATTGATATCCCTAGAATTTTTCACATAATTGGTTATGATTGGTTTGATCATTGAGATAATGTGAGGATCCTAGGGTACCCCTGACCATAGATATCTTAGGTATTTCCCAATTATGTTTTATTTAAAATGTTTGTTTACATGTAATTTATTTTTCATTTTAAAAATGTCATAGAGCTTGTTATGGTCACCTTTCTTTAAATGTTAAAAGTATATTTTTATATATTATTTTTTCAAACTATAAGGTTTGAATTTATCTAAAAAATTATTCTTATGTTTTTTTTAGATCCCACTGGGATACCTATGATCACTCACTATAAAAAAACCTATGGGTGTATGTAGAACTTATTTCATATGAAATAGGAAAAGTCAAGGTGCCACTTGGTATCACTTATTTGGATTTATATCACATTTATTTTTTATATGTATATTTGATTACTCATAATGGTTATGTTAGGGGTGATGTTTATATTTTTTATGTGGTTATTTTTTCAATTTTTTTATATTTATTATTTTATGGCATGCTAATGAGTTTTTATTTTGGTTTTATTTACATGAGTGCATGGCATGAAAAAGTATTCATAGGTCATTTTAGGTTCTTATTTTTGACCCAGTTAAGGGATTTATTGGGTGAAATAATTCACAAAGAGTATTATTGATGTCTACGAACAAGTTTTTAGCCCATGGGGATTGAGAATATGCTTAAATACATTTCATGAACTATTTTGGGTGCCTAGATTTGAGGTAGTACAAGTTGGTTCATGACATAGGTGATCTACTTGGATATACAGCCGATGATTCTGACAAAAAAAGGGATATCCAATTGGGATAATAATAAATGGAGAGAAGAGACATTAGGGGCCATACAGTTGGGCTAAGGAAAAAATGACAGAATCCTCATTTTAATAAAATTTAACTAATTAAATTAAATTAATTAATATTTAAAAAACTACCTAGGTACTAACCATGTACATTTTTCACCTATCACCAGGTACCCGATTCCCTAATAGGTACCTTATTTATGGTCACTAGACACTTGGTGAAACTATAGGGGTTACCCCCTTTATTCTAGGTACACTAGGTACTTATAAAACACATCAAGTACCTAATTCTATCTATCAAAAATAAAAGACCTCCTGCATTAGGTGTGACTTCCCAAAAAATGACCCCAACCACGCCCAGCTCCTTTAATAAACCAAATCCATATAAATACACATGGTTTGAAAAAAAATTAAACAAATTCATTCCTTATTATAAGTAGGGTATTATAAACCCCTCCTCATATAGAATATCATACATGAGATCATCACTAAGCATCAATGGTAAACATCTCTATCCATTGTGCTTATTGGACATCCACTCTTAAGTATCCTCTTGGATTTTCCTTTAAGACCATTGTATTCATACTAGAGGCACCATATTCCTATGCATTGTCTTTTCACTACGTTACAACAAAAATTGGTCATTTCTTGAATGGATCTATTTTTGATGGATTCCATTACCTATAGCCCGTTTTGGCTATTCTAGATCTCATGAGACTCTTTTCTTTCCAAAGGTGGGTGACTTCTCAATCACTTGGGGTGGAGATGATGAAACCTTTTATTGGATGAGAATATGGGAGTATGGATCATACCTTAAGGTGTTTTTATTGCTTTTATGACTCTCTTAAATATTTAAGACATGTTCACGAGTCCTTCCCAATAAAAATACTAGTTACCCATAGGAAATTGATTGATCAACAACATGATTTTAAGAGGACATTATATGTGGGTATTATATTTACTCTAATTTTATCCAAGTATTTACTAACTTTATATTTTTGAAGCTATATTAGTATGAAATCTAGAGTTTATATTCATTCATAGAGACATTTGGATCTTGTGAAAGGAGGCATGAGGTGTTGTAAAGTTAGGATCATACCTAAGAAAGGGTCTTCTTATATATCCCTATAAAAGGAATCATTACCCATGTAGTTTGGTTCTACTTAATGGGAAAGATTTACCTTTTAAGTTGATGTTACAAGGACCATTACGGTTCCTTTTAAGGTTATGTATCTATGACTACTTCTAAACAATTTAAAGTTATGTAGACTAGAATACTAGATAAAAGGTACCTAGTAATGGTTGGTGATGGACTTACACATGAGCGTCTCTTTTTGGTTCACTCTAGAAAGTGTTCTAGGTGAATGTCATTTTGGGAAACTATGAGAAGGATATCAACTCAAGGAATATGAAAAAATCTATAAGATAATATCAAATCGAGGCATATAATGAAACCAAGATGAGTATCTCAACTCAAAGAACATGATAAAACCAATAATATTATCACACCTCTAGGTTCTTATATGAGACTAACATATATCTTATTCCAATAAAAGAAATATTTCATAAAAAGAGTTATACTACACCTAATTTTACATGGTGGAGGAATTTTTAAAGGGAAAACAAGTTTTATAAGATGTTATTATTAGAGTTGGTATCCTAGAACCAATTGTTTGAACTTTAATAATCACCTTTCCCATTTTTCAATCTTCTTAACATTAGGTAATTAGTATCACTAAATTACTTTATATTTTAATCTTCATTAGAATCAGTATACAAATATTCAATCTTTATGTTTTTTAAATATTTAAAATAAATTTATTTTTCTTTATTTTCCTTGACTTTGTGATCCACTTATTTACTTTTCAAATAATTAAAGAGAGTACTATGAAGATCATAAATGCTAAAGTCATCAAGGTATTTATATTTAAGTGATGATATATTGGTATCAAACTTTTCTAGAAAAATTCCCAAAAGTTTCTTCACTATAGTAAAATATTAAAGAGTTTCTACAAATAATCTAATGGTACTGGTAATCACATTGAATCCGATAAAGAATTTATCAATTTATTCCTATTCATACATTATAACCTCTTAAAACTAATGTATATAAATTTTTAACATATATTCATTAACCTTATTTTTTCTTTGATAAACACTATGAATTTTCCTAAAATATCATTTATAGTTTTTTAGCCCATGATTTTTTTAGTTCTTTCTCAGATAAAGAGGAGAAAAAATTATTTCTTACCTTTACATATCTTTTAACATTCTTCTTATCATAAAGAGACCATATAAATTTCTCACTTGGTACAATGATCCCCTGTTGAACCAAATCGCGAACATCTAGACTAGGTTAAAGAAGATAGGGTACCATTATCTCCTTATAAATATGAAATCTCTCTCCATAAAATGTTGTAATACCTTTTTTGTTCACTAAGTTGTGTTTATCTATAAAAATATTAAAGAAAAAGTGCTGAGATAAAACCAGTTCTCTGATACCAATTTTTAGGGTTACTTATGATATGATAAACATTGGGGGGGGGGGGGGTGAATATATATTTATATTTTCCCCCAAAATCCCAATTTCCCTCTTTTCTATTAAACATGACCCTTTTAAACTCACAATGGTTCATGAATAAAAAATTACACAATAAATTTATTAACAAGGTTCGAATATAATATAGATGACTATGTCCTTGATTTATTGTGGGTTTTATCCCATTCAAACACAACTATCTTTTTTTTATAAAAAAGTAGCTACATGCAAGGGAATGAAATTGGAATTTATATAGTTATTGTCACCAACTAGGATTAATCAAGCACTAAATTTTTATAATAAAATAGAATACGTCTTTAAATAATGATCACCTTTATAGGTTCATGTAATAAGGACCAAGTATAATTGATATTCTTCCTTATAAACACCTTAACCAATCATTAGTTGTCACACACTCCTGTTTCATTGATACTATGGTTCTTCTTCCCAAATAAAACATCATAACAACTCTCCTTATCTCACTTGTTTTCTCATTTTTTATATCTTTTAAATCACATGAAAATATTTTCTCTATTTAAACATGGAAAAATTATTGAATTCTAAATGTTTTATCATCTCCATTATTCTTCACTTAAACTAGTTAAAAACTCTTCACTATAAAAGATCCAATTTACGATCTTAATAAAAATTTTCAAATATTATATTTGAAATACAATATATATCATTCCAATACACTATCATTTAATTTCTACAAAATCCATTTTAATTTAAGATAAATGTCTATATGAGAACATGCAATGATAATATCATGTTGTAAAATTTTCCTATGAATTTATCATTGCCATTTACCTGGTGTGACTTTATCCTCATGTAATGACTAAATTAGAATTAAAATAACTAGATTCAAATGGTATTTAATCCCTAAATAACTTAATAATATGATTCTTCTCATCATGTCATGGAAACCATCATTATTATCCTTAGTTTAAATGATATCTTGATTATCAGCCTATGATGTTTGTGAATTAAGGAATAACATAACATCATTTGGATTAAATTTTAGATCTATCTTTCATAAACTCTATAAACTCAATATTTTTTTTAAATTGATAGACCCTTATGTATCACAGTGAGGATCTATGAATTTATAAGTATTAGGTTTGTACTATCTAGGTTACCTTTACATATTATTTAGTTGACTCTTAAGTATCAAGTATTGTCTATGAATTTTTCAAATTCCTACACCTTACTTCAAAAAATGTATTATCTATGAGTTCAATGATTCTTATGTATCACAATGTGAGTCTCTACCTTTTCAAATACCCACTTATAAATACTATTATGTATTCATCAAAGTTACTCTTATATATAAACCATCCTTTCCAATTTTCTACTCCTATATTTTAATGAATCTTACATATTCAGGAAGCTTCCAATACATTGTAAATTTTTATCCATAATCACAAAATTATAAAAATATTCAATTAATCTCATTAATTATTCAAATATTCTCAAGTATACTCAAATCACCCCAAAACATCTCAAAACAACTCAAATGAATTTAGAAAATATCTCAATGTTCCCAAATATCTTCAACTCTATTTATAAATACTTATTACATATAAGTAATCAAATTTGAGTGTTTCCATGAAGCTATAATAATATTAAAAATTATAAAACTTATTTAAATTTATTGAAAATAAATACCGCATCATCCTCAAGTGAGTTTAATTTATCTTAGTTCATAGGCATCTTGACCATTATGTAAAAAATGAGGATAAGGGTAAAAATAACCCCCACCTATACGATCTCATCCCTAAGAAATCTCAATAAAAAATTATTATAATTTAATAATAATAAGAAGGAAGTTCATGGATATAATGATATCATCAAATGGGAATATTGACCCATTTATATCATGAATAAGATAGATTGGAAGGTGTCCCATGCCTATAATGGTCTCAATGCATAGGTATCTTGAATCTCAATATGAATAGTAATAAGTCCAATGGTAAAGGTGTAACTAGGTATATAATGATATCAACCCTCAAGTGTCTCAACCCCAAATCATATCATTGTAAAGAAAATGGGAAAAGGAAACATTCTTTTTATAATGGTCTTAGCTCAATAACATCTTGATCTATCTCATAGTTAAAAAACATTGCATATAAAAGAGGTATTGGGTTCATATTGATCTCAACCCTAAGGAAAATTGATCTTGAAAAATCAATGCTAATATAAAGGGGGAATATAGACCTTGTCTATATTAGTCTCAGCCCAAGTCAACTAGAACAATTTCATAATAACCCCTCAGGGTATACCCACATAACCAATGTTAGGTATAACATTTCACAATAAGGTTTGGATTAACACCCAAATTCTTCCATAATATAATGGGTCAAACACCACGTACTAAACCCTTTTTTATAAATTAACCCTAAGTTATAATCTCCTTGGATGCACTCGGTTCAAAGGGAGGAAACACTCACCCCATTATATAATTCAAAAAAGACCGAATATTCATATAAAAAACCATATGCTCACTAAAAATCTTACCCCAACCAATATCTAGGGAATTCACACATATCTATTATTAAAGGGGGATAATTAGAACTTAACAAGTTTCACCACACAATAACATAACTCAATAGGCACTATATTGTATTCCAAGTATAAGATCTAGTATTTTTATATACAATTACCCAACCATCGACTTCCATAGTGTCAAAAAACAATGCATAGAGGGTCTATAATGGACCTATATATCCTTAACCTATTCATACAGGGACAAAGGAGACAATTCAGAGATGTTTAAGGTTAAGAACACATTCATAGAGTGACAAAACATCATCTATAACATGAAAACACATATAAATCATTGGGAAATTTTAGGCACCACCTACCTTGAAATAATATAATCCTACTCAATGAAGATTTTCAGGTGAAATGAATTTAGTTCAAGGATTTCACAAAATATGAAAACTCCTCCCCAAATCAGGGAATAACAAAAAATCATAAAAAGTGATAAAAATTGATAATATATGAGTAGGGAGTGATAAATTTACCTCAGGTGATATTTTGAAACATATTTTAGGAGATTTTGACAATGAATAATGGATATCCAATCTTAAAAGGAGAAGAAATAGAGGGGAGAGACCCTAAGGGTATTTTAACTAGGCCAGGTGGGGGGATGTGATAAGTCTCATTTTAATACATTTTTTTACCAATTACATTAAATTAATTAAAATTTTAAAAAAATATCCCAGGTACCCACTACGTACCTAGTCACCTATCACTGGGCACACCACCTAGGGGTAATGACCACATAGGGTCCCCGTGAGTCTTCATTCTTCCAAAAAATCATGTTCCCAGTATAGTCACCATGTACTTGATGTTTTTTATAAAAAAATGATAGACCTCCCAAACCATGTATAACTTCCCTAAAAACAATCCTTGGCCTCCACTGACTCCTTCAATTTCTAAAAACCCTAAAAATTCACTTAATTTGAGAAAAATATAAATAAATTCATTCTTTAATATATGAGATATGTTACAATTATAGAACTAAAATGTTAGGTTTTAAGATCTTCATATAATTTTCATTTAAGGTAGGTGACTGTTATTCACTTATTATGATATTATGATTCTTTACTGTGTGATTGGTGTGCTTTTAGGCTATTTCATATGCGTGTGATTATCAAATAACTGCATCAAATTTATTGATAATTAGGGTTTCCTGGTTTAAAAAAATTTCAAAGTTTTTTGAGTTTTTAAATTAAACCATGTGAGTTGGTTTGGAATGGTGTCTAAATATAATACACCATATTAAAGGTGTTTTACTAAAATTGATTTTTATATCTTAAATTGGTTATATTTAAGACTTAGGATAGATAGGTTCATTTAGATAGACTATTTTTGGATGTAAAATGGTTTTAGTTAATTGAATTTATCAGGTATGGGAAATTTTTGGGAAGTGATAGGTATTAATGAAAGGGTAGGGTATTTGTGATAGATGGGAAGTTCCATAATTATATGTGTTACAGATGGGGAAGGTTGAGAAATTGAGGAACCACTCAAGTGGGTGAAGATCTATAGTGGGTTTATGCTATGATCATTGGTAGTAAATAATTTTATTGGATTTTTTATGACCATGTTTACTTGTATTATATTGGTTATCAATTAGATGATGTTTTTGATGGAAATTATGATGAATTCTTGACTGTGGTGTTTTGAGTTAGTTCAAAACAGCTTTCCAAAGGTAGGAGATCATTGGTAATTTACCAATGACACTATGAAATTTGAAATGGTCAATAAAATGGGAGGTCAATCTAATATGCAACATTTTGAGGGGTAATTATTTCCCACTCTAGTACTCTATTAAATATTTATGATATGTTTTTTAATTTTTATAAAGCCTGAGGTTTTGACTGGTTACCAATATGGTAGAGTTCGATTGTCTACGTGCATAAACACGAACATCTGTATATATCAAAGGTTCTTCATCAGTAGTTATATCTATGTGTATCAAAGTTTCTCCATAAATTATACCACATATATATATTTATCATAGGTTCCCTATATTTATTTTACTAGTTAGTGGTACTATAGTTTAAATCCATACAGTTGGGTTCTCTAGAGTTTATTGTTATCCTAGGTGTAGTAAGTATGGAAAGTTTTGGATTGGGCCCTTGAGATGGGCTTCCAACATATACCTAAGAGGTGAATAATAACTCACATAGTTTGGTTCCACTTAATATGACACATCGTACCTTAAAATTTTGTGTGATAATAACCATCATGGTTTCTTTTTGAGTCCATACAACCATGATCACTTATAAGTAGTTTAAGACTATGTAGAATAGAATACTATGTGAAAGGTTCTTGCAAATAGTTAATGTCATACTTACACATGAGTAACCCTTTCCAATTCATCATATTTATTGGTAATTAAATAATAGAGGATAGGGATGTCTCTTATGGAATATGGAATTTTGAGATGGATTCCTCATAAGTAACATGTCCCTTTGAGAATATGAACTCGGGTTTACATGTGGGTGATCAATGTTATTTTGGGGGAACATGAAGGATATATGTGGGGCTTAAGAATATACTTCCCTAAGATGCCTAACTTGATTGGTGACCCATGTAACATCAAGTTTTCTGGGCTAACACCTATTAGGAGGACCATTAAATATGGTTTTGGAATCACACCTAATATAAATCCTGTAAAATATGTGTCGGGACTTAGAGAAACTAGAATACCTAGGAAAGCATCTACCTCATGCCGACTAATGTCTAGATAGAAGGAAAGCCAAATTCATTAGGAATATGTCCCCACTCGAATGAGTTAGGGTATTACACATGATGTATACTTATATATATATCACTACTCATTGATGAATCCTATAGATGAAGTCATCAATGGGAATGTAGATGAGGCTTATACCTAAGAATGAGGTCCATTCATACATGGCTCATTGAGTGGTATTGGTTGGATAACTCGATACTTTGATATCCAAGTTGAGAATCCCGATCCAAGGGTTACTTCATTTTTATCCTCATGACAAGGACCCTCATTATCAATGGACGTGAATGATCATGAATAACCTAAGGAACTTATTTGTATGGGTGGAAAAATAGAAATAATCCTTTTTATCAAGGGAATACATGATCGATAGAATGTATGATAGTGTGCATATCATGATCACATAATTTAGGAATTAATAATGGAGTCTTGAAGTATTATATCCTGATAGTAAGTTTATCCAGGACAATGAGTGTCTTAAAGGTGTTTTAGGAATCCATGTCAGTATATTTTAGATACCTAAATGAATGATGTTCCTGGGGGAGTGTTATCTGAGATTGGAACATGAAGCTAGGAAAATGAAATTTAGTATGGATACTTTGGTAAAGTGTCTACCTAATGTTTATCTAGGTAAAATGGATTTCCCTAGTGGAATAATTGGGATAATGAGGTTACCATGTGAAGGTATAGGGTGACATGTCACCCTAGTGGAGGATGAGGCTCCCTAGACCCACACTCATGGGTCAAGTGCTAAAAACACATACTTAACACACATTATTTGATACCAAGTAAGATTAAAAAAGTTAAACTAGCTTATATTTATATAATTATTACATTAAATCTCAAAATAATTACACAATACCATAACCCAAAGGTTTAGTATCTTTAGGGATTAAATATATAAAAATATTATTGTGAAAATTTCTCTAGAATCACACTATACCAGATCCCTTCTATACATCTCCTAGATTATACTCATTTTAATATCCCGAGGAATGGAAAACATAAAAAAGGGGTGATCTCAAATGATTGGTATGAGAAAATATTATCAACATGTCATCAAGGGTAAGATCATATCAATTTTAGAAAACATGAGCATGAGTGAAATATCTTATTAAGAGGGATATACACCAATAATTATTGTCCATATAATCTCAAATTTGCAAACATGTACCATGTATTAAGTTTGAGAAAAAATGAGATAATAAACATCATCCTTGTATCATAAGAAAATCATATAATTATGAAATGTGGAACAAGCCTAATAATTGAAATTTGTAACATTGTGATCAAGAAGATCACCAATTATATCCACAGACAATCTTGTGAACAAAGCAACCCACAATCATGGAAACACAACAAACTTGTGAAAAAATATATCTGTAATCATTTAAAAATATATATAAATAAATCTATCTAAAATTGTATACACATTACAATATTATGAACAATTCTATCTATAATCATGTCCACACAATAAGCCTATGAACAAATTTATCCACAAGTATGTCCACATAACAAAATTACTAACACAATTATGAAGAATCATGTACACACAAAAATTTCATTATCTCATGAGATATAAAACATTAAAAAATTAATTTTAGGGTTATATTGGACCCCACCAATCAATATTTATATATATGTATTCCATAATATATTAATAATTCATTATATCATGAAAACCTATGGAAAGAAAACGAGTTTCATATCATTTCAAAATAGTATTGTATAACATGATATTAAAAGTAGATCCATTGATACCAATAGTTAAACTACCTAAAATTATTATTTCATATTTTAATTTAGAGTTTGATTAATAAAATATAACTCCATAGGTGTAATATATTTGGGAGTTAAAGAAGAAAATGGAATTTAAATGTAAAAGAATATTTAGAAAACATTTTCTATTATTGTTTTAAAGGGAAAACGTTTTGAGTCACATTAAAAATTATTTTTTTATAAATTAAAATTAATAATATTTAAAATATTATTTTCAAAAAAATTTCAATAATGTATCATTGAGATGACATAAATTTTAACCAAATAAAATGTGTAGTGGAAGATAAAATGCACAATCAGGAAAGGAAAAAACCTTTTCAATATTTTTAAAAAAATACCTTTATTGATTTCCACATCATAAAAATGGTTAATAAAACTTCATTTTAAAAATTAATAAGGTTAAATATGAATATATCAAGAAATAATACATATTTATATTTTACAATAAGGAAGTAGAACATTATTAGGAAGAAAATATATGGATATGGATGAAAAATATTTTTTAAAAAGGATGAGAATTATTCTTAACAATATTATAATTTTATGAGAATTAAATTAATCAATAAAGAGGATTGGAATTAAAATTTTCAATTTCCAATGATTTAAAGACTAAGTACCATATAATAAAATATTTTGGTGGAATAATTCAAACATAGTAGTAACATGTTTAAGGTGAATCATTATAACTCGAAGAAAGAAGGTTCTAATTATCAAAATCCATTTCAGCATTGGTATCACTTGAATCAAAATCACATGAAGGAAAAAAATTGAGATGAATATTTAAATAAATTTAATTAAATGAAATTATTATAAAAAAAATCCACTGGGAAGTATATAAACCACACAATATAAAAATGTGATTAATATTGCATATGTCACAAAGAAAGAAGAGTGAGATGAGAAAAACATTTACCTTAACTCTTGGCTTTCACAAAATCGATTTGACCTCTATATAATAAAAATATACATATTAATAATCTATTTAAAACCCATAATCATATATATTAAAATATATACTCTTTAAATATGATAATTTACTATTCATTTATTATTTAGTTATAGTATATTCTCAACATTAGATGTTAACAATTTTTTTTTGTTTCACACATGATTTAAAATATCCATGTCGATTCTAGTTCATTGATACTAAGTTAATAATTACTATATTATCAAAGGTATTTGAGTATAAATTTTATAATGATTTATAAATTTCTATTTTTATTTCACGAGAACAATTCATAAAGAAATAATCAATGATGATATTGTTTCAGTAATTATTTTTGAAAAAAAGTTGATATACTAATAATAAGTAAAGTATTAATATAACCTTTACATAAACTTAATAATTTCATGAAAAAAATTTAAATAATTATATAAATAGTTAGAATCATCCAAGTAGGTAGGTAATGAAAAATGAAATATTTCATACCATGGAGGTGATAGTCTGCGCGCACACACAAAAGATGTTTTCATTTTTTATAGAATGAAAAGAAGGTAGAAATTAATCTCTATTTTATGATAATTAATAATATTATAAATATAATATTTGTAAATTAAATACAACTTTTAAATATCCATTTAAGTTTGTATTGAAAAATTAAACATATCATCTATAGATGCATTATTTTATATGTACGTAAGGGTGATGTTTTCATTTTCGAATGAATAAGAGAGGAATAGATAATAGTTATACCCTGAATATAATAACATTTCAATTTAATAATGATAATAATTTAAATATATCAATATGATTATAATAGGGTTTTATGAGTGTGTATAATAAACATAAATAAGTTAATATTAGGGTTGGATAGTACACATGTTGATAGCTTGGACCTTCTCTTGGATGAACACCTGGAAATGGTGGAATTAAGAAAAATTGTTGTGACCAGGGGATTATGAATTTGGAATAGGACTTTAATAGAGATAAAATAGTAAGTGATGAAAGATAATTTTGAATTATATGTGTTTATTTAATTGGTTGTAAGTGTACTCCTTTTATAGGTGACAATAGATACTTCTCCTTGGAATTTAATTGTAGGTGAGGGGTAAAAATGGAATTGCATGAGAGTTTGGCGAGTTAGTTGAGGATATGTTGGGGATAAATATAATTATGAATTTATAACCTAAAAAAGACCTTATATAAGGTGTTTTTTATGTTAATTTAACAAAATTGTAGCCAATTTCTATTAATCATTTTTTAGCATTATTAACCTTGATTAAAAAGTAACTATGGGAAATATTTTTTTGTTAAAAATATAATATAGACACTAATGAAAAATTTCAATGAGATAAATCTTAATATTGACTCTTTTTAATCTAATTAATTTTCTAAATATGATAAAATTAACTTTTAAATTAAAATATAAGATGTGGAATAAAACTTCATTTGTAGAAGAAATGAATTTTTATATATTAAGTATTTTTTTATTAATATTTCTTATAAGTTACTAATTATTTTAGTGTTAATATATTTGTTTATATGTTTAAAAACCATATTTTATTCATCATTCCTATGAGATCAATTTAATATATAAAAGTTAAACAATGTTTATTAAAACATAATTCTTTGAGAAATAACTATTTTACCATAGTAATAAACTTTAACACCAGGAACATTTTTTTGTACACCTAAAAATGAAATTGGATTAATAAAATAATTTGAACATGATGATTCAAAATATTAAAATCATTTTATTTTATTTAATTTTTAAAAGTGATATAAATTAATTTTAATATAAAAATTAATAATATTTTTTAGGAAAATACATTTTTAAGTATAAAAATAATTTATTCATATTCCATGTCATTTAGAAATATTTTTGATAAAAATTAATTTATTAGTTTATATATATATTATTAATACATTCCACATTATTCAATAGTGATAAATATTTTTAAAAATACAAAATATAGAGAAAAATTATAAATAATCGAGAAATGGATTTTTTTATCTCTAAATGATTTTATTCTGATTATTTAAGATTGATCACTTTTCTAATAAGAATTAATTAAATTTTATCAATAAAATTATATTAAATAAAACCTTTATTATTCTTAAAAAGTTAATTTTATGGAAATGAAAATGAATAAAATACACCTAATAATGAGAATATAATTTTTTTTAATAATAGTAGGATTATATTATCCTAGCTTCTACTTGTAAATTACATCAAAATTTATACATAATATTTAAGGGTCAGATAAGTAGTGTTTGTTTTTATAGGTGGTGATTCATCCATCATGGGTCTCATAATTATTTTCAATACCTTGAAATTCTATAGAAAATGGTTTTTTTAAATCCAAACTTTTCAAGGTTCAGTTTGGGCTTACTCTAGGGGAAACCCTTGTATTGATGCCTCCTTTACAAGCTCGGATAACTAAGCCTCATGAGGAATAATTCTACTACTTGATGTAATTTATTCAAATTTTTATATTTATTTCATAATATGGTTACATCTATTTATACCCACTAATTAAATGATTACATTATTACAAACACTTTTTATTTCGTATAATTATTTCTCAATATAATGTAATACAACCTCATTTTAGTTCAATGTTGTGATTGTAGTAAGCTATTAAACATTGTAATTATTTAAAGGAAAGTATATACTAAAATATCTAGGCATTACATTCTCCCCCTAAATAAATCACATTTTTATAATTTTAATTACTAATCACTAATGATAAATAACTAAGGGTATGATTCAAGATATAATATCTAATTAGATTTCAACCTTACTATCTTATGTATGTTGAGGAATATGATATTTTCATTTATAATGGGATTAAATTGGTATTATCAACCATTTTCTCTAAATATTCCTCCTTATATGTCTATAATTCTTATGATTTTATAGAGTTATATCTTTCATGACTTCATTTCCAAGATCATGCTTCCAGCCAAATACTAAAAACAAAATGATTACAGTAACATAAAATTGGATTGAATGATTATATGTATATAAAAACTCAATCATAAGATGTATTCCCCAATGAAACTATTATTTAAAACCATCATACTTTTAATTCAACTATGATATAATTGGATCAAACTATAACACCTTCAATTTAACCTAGGTTGTCCTTGGTCATTTTCATATTAGGTTCTCTAACCTAGATAGTTTTATATTACATCCTCAGATTCCATTTTATTCTTTCATAATGGATCATAAATATCATGTGAATCATCCACTGCATATCCCCTAGAAGTTTCAAACCAAGTTCACTATTAGGCCCACTTATTTTCCAACAAGTGAATCTTGAGTTAATACCCTACCATCTATTTTCAGGGTTATTACCCCTAGCCACATCTATTCTAGAGAATACATCCAATTGTTTGTATTCGAATTGGGATTTCATTTTTAGGAAATCACACACTCAATAATTTTCCAATATTTCTAGATTTTTTTTTCTATATTTAGTCTTATAATTAGTATTTTCACGAATTTTATCTATTTCTAATAAAAAAATAAGTAAAATAATCCCCAAAATAACTAAACATTTCTATAATACCTAGTAAGGCACTCCAACCTCCACTCTCAGGCCTAATGCTAAAAACACATACTTTACACATAGGATTTGATACCAAATGTGATGACCTAAGCTAAAATTGAATAAATTTTAATAATTCATTCATTTCATCTCACAATAATCATACAATCCCAGAATCCAAAGCTTTATTGTATTTATATATCGGCTGTAGAAAAATATTATTGTGAACATTTCTCTAAAAATTCACATAACTAGACCCCCTTTTAAACTTCTTATATTTTTCTCATCTTTATAACTTCTGGTATGAAATAAAATATGAAATCTGTGATCTCAATTAATCAGCAAGGGAAAAACATATCAAAATTTTATCTTGGTTTAGATCACAATCATGTGATAAGACATGAGCATGGGATAAATATGTTATTAAAATGGATATGTACAAATAATAGTTTTCCATGTAATATAAAAATCCCAAACACATTCCATTTATTAAGAATACACAAACATGAGATAATAAGCATGATCTATGGATCATAACATAAGCATATATGTTTGAGATCATATCTTCTCAGAGATGTACATATCCTTTTAAATTTTTCCTAAATATTTCATTTTATCTAAATGGGGATTCATGAAGAGGTCATGGAGATTTCAATGGAATTTGGGTCATGTTCGGAGCTTGGAGATCTAGTTTTTAGAGAAATAGTATGAGGCGCATGGTTGGTGCATGATTAGTAATAACTGTGCAGCTCAACCATGTAACCCATATGTAGAGGAGCACAGTTAGGGTAACCATGTGATGGAGGATGTACGACTATGCAAAAAACTACAAAAAAGTTATAGAGGTTAAATGAATGATTGGATCATGGTTTGGAAAACATTTTGGATAAATTGTGAACCCCTTTAAAAAGTGGGAATTTACCATTTTAACCTTATTCCACTCTAAAATAAATCCATCTTTATTTTCCTTTATTCTCTAGTATCCACACACCATGAGAGACCCCTCTCCTCTCCTCTTAGGAATTGGTTAATATCCTCTATTAAAAATAAAAATTGAATATCATTGGACTCATTGGGTTACCCTTAGTTAGTCTACGATTCCTTTTGATTCACTTATTTTTTTATTCACCATATCATATGTTATTTCTTTGTGAGCTAATATACCCAATTTTTAGGGTGTTTTTCTAGTTTATTCAATTCCTCCCATTTATTCCTGAATCTGAAGCTAATATCGAATGAGGAGTCAAATACCAGTATAAGGTAGGCAGTATCATGGTTTTTCATAGAAGTTATGATGTCTATAAAGTGAACCATTGTGCTATGATATGGAATTCCATGAATCACCTCACAAATTTTAATTTTATTTAAATTAAATATTATTCCTTGATGAGATACTTCCATGGAGCGCTTTTTAATTGTTAAAGGTTAACAACCTCAACTCGACCACCCTTTTGGGTGTTTTTATTATGTTCCTTGAAACTTTTACCATGAGTTGTGACCAAGAAACTATCTAAGGTGGGTTTGAATAGACATTTATGATCTAATGAGTAAATTGAATTAATTAAAATACTAAATGATGAATTATGAAATGTGAATTGTAAGACCATGTCACTTGACCCTTATTAACCATGACTTATGGCCATCACTAAATGGGATTTAATGGAATTGTTAAATGATATAAATTTATTACATGGTCCTTATTAAATGATATATTATGATCACGAATAAATGAGATTATATAAAATGTGAAATGGATTATACTTCACTTGGCTCTTATTATGACCATTATATACAGTTATAAGATGGTATGCCTTCGAAAAGTCATAGATTTCCTCCTTGGGTTTGCCTTGAATACCTAAATGATTTCACCAGATTCATTGATTCATTTTATAAGATTTTATACCCCTCTTGTTATCGGTCATTTTCTTAAATTTTCAACTTCTTATTTTTAATTTTATGGAATCATTCATTAATTTTCTCTTGATATTATATTTTCTTGTATTATCTTCTTAGATTTGGATTGATGTATTATAATGCAGACCACATCAGAGTATCTCCTTGGGTCCCAACCAGGTCTATTTTGAGGCTACCTAGAACTATTTCCTAGGTCTCATCACCATTATTATTATAGGAGCACATTATTGAGGATTAATCCATAGATCCCACTCATACCCTCATAAACAGACTGCATGAGTTAAGACTACGAGTTGGATCTATATTCTAAGGCTAAGGAAGACATGGTCACACCTTGGGTCCTATATTATTACTATTATCATTATCAAAAAGTCTCTTATTCAAATAAATTTTGGATTAATATGAAGTAGGTATGGTTAGGAGGGTGTCCACTAGGAACCATATTTGACTTGGTCTATTTATTTTTACTAACTTATTTATTACCTGAACACTGTTCATTTTATTTTAACTGACTGGATAGTAAAAACACTATTTTTCACGACCTATTGAGTTTTACTCACACCCTGTTTGGGCTGCCAATTGGTACCTAGAAAAAGTTCATGGATATAGGTAAGAACAAAGAGAAGTACCCTATTATGGATGCTTTATTTTCTATTATAGAATGGAGTATAGGAGAATAGGACCGATCTTGTTCTTATGATAATATTAAAGATAGATTTTACACTTTTTATATTTTTTATAGTATGTATTGTGTATTCATGATACACTTTTCCATTTTTATCCCCTATTTTTTTATAGAATCATTAAATCCTCATTTGTTATATGGAATTGGGAGTTATTTATGTCAGTTTACTTTTATTTGGATGTATTTTAGATCTACAGGTTTAATTATTATATTATTTCGACTCTTTAATATTATTATTCACCACTGTGATCTACTATGATCATGTGGGTATAATATATCAATCGTTCCATCACTAACCCTCACCGGTAATTGGAAGCCTCTATAATAAATGGATGAATGATTGAGGCTACATGGATAACTAGGTTTAGTTACTTATGAGTGAACAAGGTCTGGGATGTCACAAGCAGTATCAGAGTGTATTTTCCCTTTTTATTACTATTTTTAGCTGGTAGATAGAAGATTAGAAGTGTGTAAAAATTTGTTAATGAGTCTGTTCCTTGGATTATCTAACCCATATACTGGTAAAAATCCATGTTTCCTAGGATGAGACTTGTTCTCTTGGTTTTAGACAATTATAGTTGTATTGATTTCACCATTGGGTGACACAAATTATTTTTGGTTCCTTTTATCATTGAAGATTTTCTTTTACCCTTATCCTAGTATGGTAAGGTGGTATTGTCTCATGGATAATTATAGGTGCATAGAGATTGACATGCCATGCATATACCATGCCCTGTAGATTGAATTTCTTGATTTATTGATACTTAATGTATGTTCTTGGAGTGATATATCTATGATTTGAATAATATTTTTATAGGATGAATGAGATAAATAATTTGTTAATTAGAGTATCTGCATCAACCGAAATGGTGTTTTCCCACATAGCTTGATGATGGAATTATAAATAACCAATTATCACATGTTTGAGCGATGTAACTATGGTTACACAAGATAAAACGTTAGTTTATTGTGATGAAATAGTTTCCAATTACAATATATAAATATAGTATTTATATAAATTTGGAATTGGAATCTATATAATAAAATCACTATGTATGGATTCTTACATCATGAGACCAGATGCAACGGGTCTGGTCATAGTTATACGAAGTTCCATATGTAAATTTTAAAGTATGGGTCTTTATAACTTGGGAATGATAACTCATCTAACTGAACCACTCTATATTTTAATATGAACTTGCTGATCCTTAAAAAGTTAAATGAAATGGTTATTATTAAATAAGGGAACAAATTGATACATAAAGGGTGTTTTCCTTTATAACATTCAATTGAAACTCCATATATAAGGAACATTGATATAATATATGAGACATTGACCCATAACTGACCTTGGTAGTGTATAATGAGAGTGTCTCATATGAATCTTATGATATTCTATATCACTTAGAACTGACTTTAGGAGAAGGAATATGGGTATTTACTCTTAAATTGGAAGGATAAATACCCTTATAATAATTTTATTTGAGATCTTATCTATTATCAAATCCTATTATGAGGTGTGCATTTGGAATTGTAGAAATAATCCACAATGATGGTCTCAAGTCATGTGCTAAGAAGGTGGCACCGACCATGCCCCAGAGGTGGTGGGACACCAGTATTACCTCTTGTAGTGCCACCTACATCACCTCATATTATGCCAGACCTGGGCACCAGTGCTCAGTTTTGGGAGGTCTTATTATATTTAGTGTAGTATATATAGGGATCTCCATGACCTACCCTATATATGGAAGAGTTGACTAGGGAGTTCTATTAGTAACTTCCTTGTGCCTTTTTAGGGGAAGGCAATCCTTAGGCTACTAAGTCATGGCTAGGGGATGTTGATGCACTCCTATCACAGAGCATGGTCAAAAGAAATTATATTTTTCCTAGTGCAGCACAATGGATGATTAGGGTCATATCACTTGAGGATCCTTTTAGTTTGGTTCACTCACTTAATATATTTCACCAATGATATCTCATTTTGTTTTTTTGATTAATTTAAGAAAATAATTACAATCTTTTTGGGTTTTTTATTCCATTTATAATGAAATGAAAAATGATAATTCTAAAATTATAATACCCTGTAAATCTAAATAGAATGATTTAAGAAAGAGAGCAGTTGGTATTAGGTTTTGTTTTGGGTTCAATCATTATTATACTTTAATTATTTTATTTTAGTTTGATAATCTAAACATGACATCTCATGTTTGAACTACAATTATTCATTTAGAAATTATGGAAATCATTGAATGCCTAAGCACTCTCAATTTCACCTCCTCCTTTAATAAAGGTTGATGACACAACTTGGTCTAGGATGTGTCATCTTCTAGGACCCAAATATATAGATTCTATTTCATCCATTGATTATCTAAACTCTAACGTGTGAATACCTAACCAATAGAGAGAGGAAAAATGATTAAAAAAAGAATAGAGATAGATTGAGATGCATGTCATTGGGGGTAGTCACCACACTAGGGATATTTTCCTCACCCAATAATGTTACTCAATTATATCTATAAACTTAAAATTAAAATTTAAAGAAAATTCATGAAAACCTAGACCTCCCGCCCGAGCCAAGCCTTAAGGCCAGCCTCTCATTTTCGAGAGTAAGAGATCATAATGTTAAAAGTGGGAAGAAGAGAAAAGAGAGAGAGAGAGAGAGAGAATAAAAGAAATAACGGTGGATTAATAAAATAAAAATGGATTAATGAGGGATGGGAAGAGAGAGAGAGAGATAAAATAAAAAGAAAATAAGAAAAGAAAAGAAATATATAATTTATAAGTAATTTTAAAATAATAATAATAATAATAATAATAATAATTAAGAGAATAATTTTTTAAAAAAAGGAGAGAACAAAATAATAAAATGAATTTAAAATAAGAATGTTATATAATAATAATAATAATAGTAATAATAATAATAATTTTTAATTATTTTTATTATTATAATTAAATAATAATATTTGGATGGATTAATGGAGAAAAAAATAACAATTCATGGATTATTTTATTAAAATAAAAATTTGAATAAAAATTTAAATAAAATGAAAACTAAACCAAAACTAAATAAAAAAAATTGGAGAATAAGAAACGGGGGAGAGTTGAAGCTTGACTCATCCTTGGTGGATATCACCTTCTTGGTGGTGTTGACCGATGGTATGGTATGTACTTGAATGATTTGGGAAGGAGCTCTCCTCCTTTTATAGGCCAAATTTACCTTCAAAAGTCTCCACATCTTAGCGCCATTAAATGGAAGATTCACGCATAGAATCTTTAATGAAAGTTGTTCATAAATATATTGTACGTATCCCATCCAAATTTAATCATATTTTTCCATGTGTAGATATATTTAATTCTATTTTTATACAAGAATTTAATATGCCCAGGCAGACTCTCCATATTCTATATTTCCGATTTTCTATGAATTATTGGCCTTGAAAGTGGAAAATTAATGCGTGTAAATCTTTATAAAAGTTTTTAATGAATATATTTTGAGTATAATCTATAAATTTTAGCATTTTTGGTCCATCCAATCAGGAGATATGTTCTCAAAATAAAAAATATTCAGAGTTATGAACAGTTTTCAAGGCCTAAATATTGAGGTCATTTTGGGTTTCTGAATGGTAGATTTAGCTTTGTGTCAATAAGAATTAAATTAAGAAAAGTATGTATAAAATTTTAAAAATAAACAATTTAATGATTTGGATAAGTATAGAAAGATTTATTTCCTAAATATATAAATAATTTAAAGAAGTTAAAATTCAAAATAGGCCATTTTACTGAATAAGCTCAAAATACCGCTAAAATCATAAAAGTGACAATTTATCATGAAATAAAACTTTTTTGGGATTAAAAAAATTGAAATTAAAAGTAAAATTATGGAAAATATTTGTTCTATCAGTTCCTCCAAAGTTAAACCATGCTTTTCCTCAAGCATATAGTCTCAACATTGAGAATCCGAGAGCACCAATGTTACCAATATTCAAATTCCAAGGCGATAAAAATAAACAATCACCATTTTCAAATAAAATTATCAAATGCAACATAAAAGATCAATTCAATTTCCAATTTTTCAATTAAATAATCAATTCACATATTTTTATTTTCCCCTTTGAAAAATTATGGAACCCCCCTTTCATTCGTTTAAGCTCCCCATTCATTATTATTAAACATTCTAAATTATGATTTACCTCAACTGAATCTTTTCACTCATATATCATAATAAAAATAAATTAGATTTATTATAATATAATGATAACATACTCTTTATCCATAGTCTTGTAAAATAAATACTTTCTCCACATTTTAATAACAAAATACACATAAAATCATGAGGGATTTAAATTATTGTTTAAATGTCTTTGAGGCTTAAGGTTTATAGGAATTTCTATTTTTAAAAATAAATCTTAAGGAGGTGGTTTAAATCTTAAATCATAAATAATGATATTCAAATTAAAAAAGTTTAATGAAACCCTCCCTTCAATTTGTAACAACTCCCAATTTCCTAAAACCTCAAATAAGAGATCATGATTAGTTTAAGCAAAATGATCGATTTTTTCCCTCTCTTAAATATTTTTTATACACCTTTTTTCTTTTTCAATGATCCTTTTAATTTTTTCCTTTTTTGAAAGTTATGATGTAGAATAAACCTCACATCCACCACCTATCCACATAAGATAAAAATTATTGGTCCAGTGATGGTGATTTTTTGATTCTTCTAATTCACAACACATTTTATCATTTATTTTGGTTATTTTTATCATTTTAATTTTTTTAGATTCCATAGGGGGAAACAATAGGGTATAATGAACTATTCCCCAACCTTTTAAAATTCCCACAATAATCACCCCACACTTTTCCCTTAAAATGTAAATTATCCCATTTAACATGTTTTCCTTCACCCCAACACTTCAACTTTAAAATATCATGAAAATACTAAGAGTAGGGTAGGAATGGATAAAATTGTCTTGAAATACGGTTCATTCCTAACATGGTCATTCATGTTCTCTATAGGATAAAGAAAAATTCATGTAAAGGTGGGTTTTTAAGGATAAATGGATTTTAAAAGAATGCCTCAATTATTTTAAATTTATTTTTACACATTCATAGATTTGAAAAGTTCAAATTCATGTTCTAATAGGTGGCATGTGCCAAGATCACTGAATAAATATGCTAAAAAATATAATAATAAGTACTTGTTCTATAAATAATCTTGATAATGGGACATATTATTTGGGACAATCAATCATGGCATGATTAATAATAACAAATCAACTGACATGAGTTTTAGAAATTTCAAATTATGTCCAATAGTTGGGAAATTTCATTTACATGAATCAATTAATTTTCTTTAAATCATGAGTCCTCATTTTAATATTCATGCTTCACTTTAATCATTAAATTTTAAATTTTACTCATTCAATCTCATTAACATTGAAATATAAATCATGGAATCATAGGATTACTAATAAACTCATGTATTTTTAAGAATTTTAGTAAATTTTAATCCAAGTATGGGTATGAAATTTCACTTTAAATATCAAAACATGATTTGGAAAAATAGGTAAGGAATTATAAGATAAAACAGTAAAAGTGAACTCTATTTCCCATGAATATTGGTCCTTCCCCTTCACTATTCGAGGATTCATTCTACCATTACAATCCTATAAAAGAGAATTACCCAATTAAGAACAAGAATAATATAA
This sequence comes from Viscum album, assembly GCA_963277665.1. Taxonomy (NCBI): domain Eukaryota; kingdom Viridiplantae; phylum Streptophyta; class Magnoliopsida; order Santalales; family Viscaceae; genus Viscum; species Viscum album. Next base: position 1,443,457,662 of record OY728145.1, on the reverse strand, counting down.
TTAAAGCTCTAAAATAATATAAGGGAGTGGGATATATGGTGTTATACTTATAATAAAATAAATTGAAATATAAATTCCTAAAAATAAATTAAAAGGGATAAATGTTGGTATGATCCCCCAAGTGGGACTTGAATTTTCTACTTTCTTGAGATGAAAATACCAGATGTTATCAAAAATCAGGTGGTGCATGAAACATCTTTGATTTGGACCACCACATGTGGCTTTTCCTAGCTTGTGATTCATCCTTATTCTTGAGTAATGATCCATGGATATAGTACACCAGATCCTCTCCCTTCATAATGAGGTATAACTTGAATGGTAGGGGTGGAATGATGTATGTAACTACATCCTAAATCATTGCTACTTGTGTAACATATTATTCATAATCTAGTGGTTTCTCCAGATGTGTTTCATGAAAATAATAATCAAAGGGAGATTTAAAATTTAAATTTGAAGTATTAATTTTAAAATCTTCCCTTTTATTATAGGAATATTGTGTCTCTTGTTCTTCAAGAAAACACATTGGGGTTTCTTCTTATACTCCTTCTAGTAAATGTTTAGTGTATTTAGTGAGCTCTAGGTGTTCCTTAATAGGTGTATCTTATTTTTCAGCATCTTCCTCCATGGTGTAATATGAGTTGGAAGAATCTAAAAATTCAAAACTATCAGGAGGGATAATAAAGTTAGTTTCAACAAAATTAAAAGAGTTTGAGTTCAAAAATGTATCATATCCCTAATTCAGTTTAGGTTTAATCTATTTTTCAATTAAAAGTGCATCTTGAAGTTGATCTTGATTGGATAAAGGTAGGTAGTCAAGATTCTCCAGCCTTTATTTGAATTCTACCACTTGGGCAGTTTCTTCGTTTTCTAATCTTAGATAGATGTGCAATGGTATTGATTATTCTTCTTTGTAAAGAATTATGTGATCATATATAATTTTAATTTCTACCCAATTCCTCCAAAATTTATCCAAATTCACATGATCTTTCTACTGAGAATCAGTTGAAAATGATCTTTCATCTATCTTATCTAGAAATTTTTGAGCGGGGTGGAATGAATCCTCAGGTACCTTTACCCTTACCTCCTCAGGTTGTTCAATTTCAAATATGAGTGGTGCAATTTCTTCCTCCACTTCCTAAGGTTCTTACTCTGGCTTAGGTTCAGGTTGCTCTATTAATATATGAACATATTCAAACAATCTTCCAACTTTTCTCATCAGTTGTTCTATACTTTCTCTAGGTTATTTCACATGATCTCTATTATATTCTTCTTCTTATTATTGTTTTTGTTTTTTATATTTCACTTGTGAGTAATAAACCCATGCTTAATAATTTAAATTTTAATATATCATAGAAATATTATTTTTTTAGATTATTTTAAAAGAAAACAAAGAAAAATATTTACAAAAAAATTTGAATTTAGAAAAAGTGATCGAAATAACTATTTATATCCCCAACAAAAGTGATAGTTTTGATGAAAACCTATCACAAAGCATGTTCAAAATCAATTATATTTTTCCTAGTGTAGAAAAATGGATAATCTTGGTCGTCTCGCTTGAGGATCCTTTCAGTTTGGTTCACTCACTAAATCTTTTTAACCTAATATATATATTTTTATTCTTTTGAATAATTTAAGAAAACAATTACAATATTTTTATGTCTTTGATTACTTTTCTAATGATATTAAAAATGAAAATTATAAATTTATACTACCATTAAAAATCTAAAAATAATGAGTTAAGTAAGAAACTACTTGGTCTTGGGTTTGATTTTAGGTTCAATAATTATTCTCCTTTAATTATTTTATTTCATTTTGATAACCCAAACATGATATTTTATGTTTGAACTACTATTATTCATTTAGAAATTTTGTAAATCATTTAAAGTCTAAGAACTCTCAATTAATCCTCCTATAATCAAGGTTGATGACACACATTACTCAAGGTTGTTTTATCTTCCAAGACCCAACTCTATCGATGTAGTTTAATCCATTGATTATCTCAACTCCAATATGTGAAGAACTAACCAATAGAGAGAGGAAAAATTATTTGGTAAAACAATAGAGATATATTGAGTCGCATGTCACTGGGGAAAATCACTACATCAGAGAAATTTTCCTCACCCAAGCATGAAACTTAATTCTATCTAAAAACATAAAAAATAAACTTTAAAGAAAATTCATGAACACCGCTACCACCCCCTGAGACAAGACTCAAGGCCAGCCTCTCATTTCTGAGAGTAAGATATCATAATGGTGGAAGTGGTAAGAAGAGAAGAATAAGGGAGAGAAAATAAAAGAAAGAATTATGGATTAATAAAATAAAAATGGAAGAATGGGGGATGAGAAGAGAGAGAGAGAGAGATAAAATAAAAATAAAATAAGAAAAGAAAAGAAATATATAATTTATAAAGAACGTTATAAAAATAATAATAATGATGATGATGATGATGATGATGATTATTATTATTAATAGAATACTTTTTGAAAATAAGGAGAGAAGAAAATAATACAATAAATTTAAAATAATAATGTGATATAATAATAATAGTAATAATTTATTATTATTATTATTATTATTAAATAATTATATTTGGATGGATTAATGAGGCTTTTTTTAAAAAAAATGCATGAATTATTTTATTAAAAAAATAATTTGAATTACAATTTAAATAAAATAAAAATGAAATCAAATATTAATAAAATAAAATAAAAAAATGAAGATGAAGAAATGGGAGAGAGTCACATTTGGACTCCTCCTTGGTTGATATCTCTTTCTTGGTGGTATCTATTGATGATATGATATGGATTTGAATGATTTGGGAAGGTGGATCTCTTCTCCTTTTATTGGCTAGAATTTAACTTCGAAAATTTACATGTGTTATCCTAATTAAATGGATAATTAATGCATGTAATCCTTTATGAAAGTTGTTCATAAATATCTTGTACATCTCCCCTATAAATTGCATCATTTTTGGACATTTGTAGAGAGTGTTATGCTCATTTTAATCCGAGAATATAATCTGCCCAAACAGACTCTCCATATTCTATATCTCCAGTTTCTTATGCATTAATGGCCTTGAAAATGGACTATTAATCTTTGGACATGTTTAAGAAAGTTGTTCATCAGTTTTTTTTCAAATTTCAGAAATTTTCTCCACCAATCAGGATATATAGTCCCAACATAAAAAATCTCCAGATCTGTGAAAAGTTTTCAAGTCTCAAATAGTGAGCTAGTTTTGGGCTTCTAAATGGTGGATTTAGCTTTGTGTACAGAAGAATTAAGTTAATCCCAAGATGTAAATAATCCTAAAAAGAAATAATTTAATTATTTTCACAAGTATAGAAAATTTTATGTCTTAAACACAAAATAATTTAAAATATTTAAAATCCAAAATAGTCCATTTTTTTGAGTAAGATCAAAATACCACTAAAATTATAAAATGTGACAATTTACCCTAAAATAACACCTTTTTGAATTAAAAACATTGAAATTCAAATTAATATTATGGAAAATATTTTTTATTTCAGATATGCTTACCATCTTCAATCATCTTGAGAAGCATCTAGAAAGGATAATAAATCTTTCATCTTAAATACTTAGAGGGTCTGTAAAGAGATGGTGGGAAGTTTTAACCTAGGATTATCAGCATCGAGTTATGGTTTGGAGGGATTTACAATATTTCTTATGCAATTTTTTATTTCTTGAGTCATTGAGTACTAATCAAGATAGAGAGTTTATGAACCTGGTGTAGGGCCCTTTATTTATTGTGGACTACTCCACTCATTTCATAGATCTTTAGTGTTTCATTCCTGTTCTGCTTGGTGATAGGTAGTCTAATTCTAGGTGATTTGAGGATGGTATTAGGTAATCCATCAAGTTTATAGTGAAAATTTTCCATCTATTGACTATTTCTTAGATATTAAATCATGACCTTCTCACAAAGTACAACCTTTAGGAACATGAGGGTGTGTTCTAGGGTATTTTAGTACCCAAATAGGGAAGTAATCTATCTAGTGGTAGGAAGTGTTGCCTAGAGTCTTCTCATCAGGGTAGGGGAAACCAAAGTATCAACACCAATAGTAGTGTGGTATGTTAAAAGTGTGGGAGGCCATGGAATATGAATCCCCAATGCACTATATACTCATACGAGTGTCAAGATTATGGTTTAATGATCCATATTTAGTGGATTTTTAGAACCATACCTCTAGTGGTTAGTGAAAGTGGATCTGCACCAACTCCAAGTCCTGGAGCATGATCAGTAGCTCCATGTCTTGAAAAGAGAATGATTACAACCAGCAGTACTAGGTGAGGATAAGGAACAAATTTAGAGGTTTATGATTATGATATATAGTGAAATAGATAAGGTTTTGTTAGGGTAGTCAGGCTAGAGCTCAAGACTGCAGATTGAGCTAGATTTTTGTAGTACAACATACTCCTGAGGAGTAGAGTGTCAGGCCTTCTATATTACGAGTTATGATTTTAATAGCCTCTAATTTAGTATATTAATTATTTTACATGATTTATACCCACTAATTTATATCAATAACTATTGTGCAATTTATTGGGAACAAAATTTAGTAAATTTTTAGAGTGATAAATCTATATACTCCATTGGTAGTATAATAATAAAGTGTATGCCAATAAAATGAGTGCCCCTTGATATTAGTGATTGGTTTTTATTATAAAACCTTTTAATCCTTAAGATGAAAAAATTTGAAATCATTTTTTATGGTCTAGTTATCTCCCTATTTCACCCATATCGATTATTAATTTTATAGGGTTCCCTTCACATCACCCAAGGGGGTAACTATGTTTATAAGGGAGAATGAGATTTCTAGGAAAGTCGAGATGCACCCGAGAGTCATGGCAAGGGAGGTGTGATAACCTATATTTATAGTATTTTTCTGAGTGATTAGAGAACACATCAGATATATTTCTCTCCTATGGTGGATTATTTCAGGGATATTTTACCTGATAAATTTTTTGGACTACCTCTTGAGTGAGAGGTAGAATTTACCATTGATCTAATTCTAAGAACAACACCAATATCCATTACTCCTTTTTGGATGGATCAAACTGAGCTTCAGAAACTCATGATCCAATTGGATGACCTAGAAGACAAGTGTTTTATAAAACATAGTACTTCACATTGGGGTTCACCTATGATTTTCACCAAGAAGGCAGATGAGACTCTAAGGATATGTGTAGATTAACAAAAACTGAACCAGATTACTATTAATAATTGGTATTCAATATGTCATATAGATGACCTCTTTGACCATCTCTAAGAATCTATAGTTTTCTCAAAAATTTATTTGAGGTTAGGCTATCATTAGGTACAATTTAGGACCTCAAATATACTATTTAATTTTTTCTGAACAAGGCATGTCTTTTATAAGTATTTGGTAATGTCATTCGATCTCATGAACATGTTGGTTGTTTCCATGGATTTTATGAATTATGTTTTTCACCCATATCTAGATTATTTTGTGGCCATTTTCATAGACAACATCTTGGTGTACTCACATACTTGACACAATTATTCCAAAAACCATGATATCATATGGAGCACACTAAGAGAGAATAGGTTATATACCAATATCAAAAAATGACACTTCTAGATTGAAATAGTTCACTTCTAAGGTTACATTATCTCAGAGGAAAGAGTGTATATGGACATGAGAAGGTGATGACCATAGTTTCTTGGGAGTATCTCAAGAACATATTTGACATATGGATTTATCACAACTTTTAGCACCTCTTATGATCACAAAAAATAACGGTGTTAAATTTATATGGTTTGAAGATTATGAATAATCATTTCAAGAGTTGAAAGGAAGGATAAACTTAGAACCAATACTAATTTTACCTGAGTATAGAATAGGTTGTATGGTCTGTTTTGATGCATCAAGAATGGAGCTGAGAGTAGTTTTGATGAAAGATAATTGAGTTGCACTATACAAGTCTTTAAATCTAAGGCCACATGAGCATAATTACCCAACACAGGATCTCGATCAAGTAGCAGTGGATCATTCCTTGCATTGTTTGAGGTATTATCTATTGGGAGAGTGGTTTTTTGTATACATAGACCAAAAAAGTCTCATATATATATATATATATATATATATATATATATATATATTTACACAACATGATTTGAAACTCAGATGATGAAGGTGGGTTGAATACTTTCATTCATTTTATTTTTATATTTATTATACACCCAGGATAGGTAATGTAGCTATTGAAACTTTAATCCAAATGAATCTAATGGAAGCTACTTAAGAAGATATTTGTGAGTGCCAGTTTATGGATCTCTTTTCTGATATCCATATGGAGATTTAGAAGTGTCATGGACAGCAAGCTCTTATGAATGTTATTGTGACTTCTTTACATCTATATCAATTGATTATAAATAATGTTTTATATCTTATTGGATTAGTCCTAAGAGAGTGTGTTTTAGTAAAGGGCCCACCACTTGGTTGGGTTGTTGATGAGGATGAGATCTTGCACATTCATAACTGTGTATAAGAACCTAAAGACATTTAAGAGGAATTGATGTGATAATCTCATGCCTTCAGATAGATATTACATCTTGAACTCACTAAGATGTACAATGAATTACACCACTAGTATTGGTGTATATGGATAAAAATAGAGATCCTGAGTTTTGTTACTCAGTGTTACAACTTTCAATAGGTGATGGAGGAACACCAGTGACCTAATGGGATATTATAATTGTTTCCTATTATTGAGTGGAAATGATATGACCTCACTATGGACGTTGTTATGGGATTTACAAAGTCACCTTGCAATTGTGATGTAGTCTGGGTTATCATGGATAGTCTAACAATTATCTCCCACTTTCTTCCTATGAGGGAACCATATCTATGGATGAGTTTGGGAGGCTCTATGTTTAAGAGATTATATGTATTCATAAAGTTAAACATTCTATTATATTAGAAAATTATTCTTGTTTTATTTCTTTTTTTTGGATGAGGTTTCATAAGGATTTTTCTTCACAACTACTTCTAAGTACAACCTATCATCCTCAGACTGATAGTCAATTTGAGCATACAATATTGGTGTTAAAGGACATGATCCAAGAATGCATATGTGATTTTGGAGGCTCTTGGTATAAACACTTATCAATTTTTGATTTCTATTATACTATAATCTTCCAAGAAACTATAAATATGTATCCTTATGAGGACATATATGGTAGGCCATTCCAATCACCCATGTGCTTGTTAGAGATAGGAAAATTAGTACTAATGGGACCTCATCTTATTCAAGATAAATCAAAGAAGGTAAAAATTAATAGGAAGTGTATGGATACCAATCAATCTAGTAAAAAGTATTATTTTGATCATCATTGACAAAATCTGTCATTCTTAGTTGGGTATTGAGTCTTCTTTCATGTTGGAGATCAATGGTTTAGGAAGAAAGGTAAGATATTTCCTTAATTTTTTGGAAATTTTGATATTTCAGAGAGGGTTCAAAAATTAGATTATTAAATAGAACCCCTATGAGATAAATGGATACACATGATTTTTTTTCACATTTTTGAGTTATGTTATTATCATTTAGACACATCTCATGTCCTTTATCTAGATGAGTTTGGGTTGGATGTTCATGCCCCTTTTGAGGAGTACCCAATTTGTATTATTGATCATAGCATGAAAAATATACATGGTATGTCATTTAATCTAGTATGGGTTTTATCGAAGAAAGTACATGTTTAATTTGAGACTTGGGAGTGATATACTGACATAAATGCTTAGTGGATGAAGTTATTCTCAGATGATGTTCAACCACCCTTACAAGGGAAGCTTAGGGATGAGTTGTTTTTAGGAGGGGAGTTTGTAAGATCCTAAATTTTTAAATAGGTATAAATACTTTAAAATTTTTTCTCAATCTTTTTTTCTAAATGGAGATTCCAAAAGATTTCATGAATGTTTAAAGAGAATTTGGGGATTGTTTAGATCCTAGATTACTAGTTTTTGGAGAAAGAGCTTGAGGTTCATGGTTAGATAATGGTTAATATTAACTGTGTTGGTCAACCATGTGACCCATATATAGAGGATCATATTTAGGGTAACCATGTGATGGAGGATGTTTGATAGTGTTAAAAAACTACATCAAAGTTAAAAATATGAAACATATGATTGGTAGATGGTTTTTCCAACTGTGTACCAAGCTTGAGAGGGGGTGTTCCACTTATACAATGATAAAATTAACACACGAATTATACAACCATGTGGCCAAACCCTGAATCCATTTTAAATGCGGGACGTTAAAATTTTACCCTCATTAAACTTAAAACTAAATACACCCTTATTTTACTTCATTATATAATAATCTCCCACCATGAAAGCTCCTCATCCTCTCCTCCTAGGCTTTGTTGAATATCCTCCATCAGGACTCATAATAGAACATCATCAGTCTCGTTGGACCACCCTTAGTTAGTCTATGATTCCACTTCTTTTTTATCTTCATTTTATTCACCATAATATATTCTATTTTCATGTGAGGTCATATTCCCTATTTTTAGAGTGCTTTTATAGTTTCTTTGATTCCAACCATTCTAGCCTAAATCTGTATCTGATATTGGATGAGGAGTCATTTAATGATATAAGGTAGGTGGTCTAATAATTTTACATAAAAGTTATTATTTCTATGAAGTGAACCATTTTTCTACAGGCCATATTATTTATGCATATCCTCTAAAATATGAATTCCTTTAAATTAAACATTATGCCTTGATGAGATACTCTCATGTGCCCCTTGAAAATTGTTAGAGGTTGATGACCTAGATTTGACCACCCATCTTGGTGTGTTTATTATATGCTTTCCAAGAGTTGATACCCCTATTAGAATTGGTCCTTGTCTTACATTGATGACTGCATGTTCGTAATTTTATGAACTAATATTTTACATTTCTAGAGATATTAGAATGCCTTGGATTATATCCTTGGATTTATATTAATGTATTATAGAACAAACTAACTTATATTATCTCCTTGGAATATAATTAGTTTTAGATTTAGACTACTTAGGATTTTTTTTATGGGGATCAACACAATTATCATTTTAGGAGGATATTATAGAGGGTTCATCCATGGATTACACTCATAACCCCATATCTAGACTACACGAGTTAATACGATGAGTTATCTCAACATTATAAGTTCAAGGATGCCTTGGTTACACCTTGTGTCCTATATTATTATTATTATTATTATTATTATAATTATTATTATTATCACATGGTCAATTTTTTAGATACATTCAAAATCCGGCCGAAAAAAGTATGGTTAGGTGGGTGTCCACCAGGAACTAGAGCTGACTTGGTTCATTTATTTTTACTACCTTATTTATCACATGCACACTATTCAATTTATATTCACTAACTAGATAGTATTAGACACTATTGGAGGTGGACTAATATGTTTTAATCACACCCTATTTGTGCTTTCGATTGATACCTTGATAGACATCATGGATGTAGGTAGGGATAAATGGAAGCACCCTGCTATGTACACTTGATTTTCTATACTAGGATAAAGTATGAGAGGAAAGGACAGAGCTTATACTTACAGTGATATTAGAGATATGTTTTTCCCTTTTTTTATTTTTGTATAGCATGTCCTGTGTATAACATCTACCATATTCCCTATTTATCCCCCATTATTTTATAGAATCACGACATCCTAATTTTTTATATAGAATTGAGTATTATTTATGCTAGTTTACTTTTAGCATGATGTATTTTCCCTTTACGATTCCATTTATTATATTTTTTCCACTACTTATTATTATTATTCACCACTATGCTTCACTATAATCATGAGGGCATAGTCTCTCTATCATTCCATCACTAACCCTCACTATTAGTTGACAACCTCTAGCATATGAAGAGGAACTCTTGAGGAAATGTGGCCAACCAGGTTCAATTACTTATGAGAGAACTGGGTCCAAGATTTCACAATAATAAAGAAATGAAGTTTAAGAATAAGCATAGGAAATTATAACATTATGTAGAATACTATCAATAATTTTATCCACAGAAAATAAAGTGAACAAAGCTACCCAAATTCATATCCAGAAAAAAAAATTGCAAATAAAGCTATCTATAATTAAGTCCACAAAACAAGATTTTGAATGAATGTATATGGAATAATTTACACAAATAATTATTTTGAAAAAATATATGTACAATTATTTACACACAATAAGATTATGAAAAAATCTCACTGTAATTTTTCCACACCACAAACATTTGAAAAAAGATACCCATAATCATGTCCACACAATAACTTCGTTATCACATGAGATATAAAACGTTAACCAATGCATTGGAGGTTTATATAGGAACCCACTTATTAATATCCATACATATGTATGCCATAAGATATCAGTCATACATTATATCATGGAAACCCATGGAAAGAAAATGGGATTCATATCATTTTCAAATAGTATCACATAACATGATATCAAAGTAGATCAGTGGATACCAAAAATTAAATCACAAAAAAGTATTATTTCGTAAAGTAATTTAGAAGGAAATTTATAAAATATAACTCTATAGGAGTTATATATTCTATAGTTAAAGAGGAAAATGTAATTGAAATGTAAAAGTGTCTTTATAAAACATTTCTTATCATTATCGTAAAGAGAAGAAGTTATGTGTTACTTTCAAAAATATAATTTTTTACCAATTTAAATGTACACTATTTCATTTTTTTTTGAAAATAACTTCCAATAATGGATCTTTGAAAATACAGAAAGTTTATCTAAATGAAATGTGGAGTGGAAAATAAAATGTATGATTGAGAAATGGAAATCCTTTTCAATATTTTTTAAAATACATTATTGAATCTGAATTTATAAAAATGGTTAATAAAAGTTTATTTTAAAAAGGGATATGGATAATTATGAAGATAAAAATAAATAATACATATTTAGATTTCATAATAATGAAAGATAACACTGTAGGGAAGAGAGAATATGGATATAGAGGGAAAATAGTTATTAAAAAGGATGGGAATTGTTCTTAATAATGTTATATATTTATGAGAAATAATCTCATCAAAGAAGAAGCCTCAAATTAAGAATTTAAATTTTCCCAGATAAAAATATAAATTATCATATAATATAATCTTATGGTGTAATAATTTAAACACAGAATAAATAATTTGAAAGAGAAGCATTATAACTTAAATAAAGGAGGTTTGATTTAACAAAATATCTTAAAACCTTGGTATCTCTTGAAAAAAATCCCATGAAAGAAAGAAATTGAGGTGAATTTTAAAATACAATAAATTAAAATAAATTATGATAAAAATATCCATTGGGTAGAATCTACACCACATAATATACAACAAGTGGTGAATATGACATATGTCTTAAATAACGAAAAGTGAGATGAGATAAGAAACCTTACTTTAACTCTTGACATACAAGAAATTATTTGACCTCCTATATAATAAATATAAAAATATTAATAACCTATTTAAAAAACTTATTCATATATTTTACCATATATAATACTCAATTATAATAATTTATTATACATTTATTAGTTATTTATAGTATATTTTCATCTTCAAATGTTAGTGATTTTGATTGTTTCGTGCATGATTTAAAATATTGAAGTTATTTCCCATTAATTGATAATAATTTAATAATTCCAATATTATACAAGGTAATTAAATAGATATTTATATTCATTTATAAATTTATAATTTAATTCTATGATATTTTTAGTCACGATTCAAGAAGATAGAATCAGTGATGAGCTTATTTCAGAAATTTTTGATGAACAAAAGTTGTTATGTTAATAATGGGTAAAATATTAATAAAAACTTTACAAAACCTTAATAATTTCATAAAAATCATTTTAAATAATTATATAAATTCTCACAATCATTCAAAAAGTGTGGTGATGAAAAATGAAATAAATTGATTTATAAAGGCAATGGTCCACACGTACACTTGAACAATATTTTCATTTTTTATAGAAAAAGGTAGAAATTGATTTGTATTTTCAAAGTCATAATCATGTTATAAATATAATATTTATTCCTTAAATTTAGCATTTTTAATATACATGTAAGATAATTATTAAAAGTAAAACATGTTGTCCATGCAGGTCATAGTCTGCACATATGCACGAGTGATGTTTTTATTTTTTGAATGGATGAGAGGGGAATAAATAATGGTGTACCATGAATATAGTAAAATTTTATTATAAAAATTATACTAATATAATTATATTATTATTCTTAGAATATATTTTCAGTATGGTGTATAATAAAGTTAAAGAAGAAAATACTAGGGGTAGATAATACTAACATTTAGAACTTTAACTTGAACTTGGAGGACCTCTAAGAAATGGTGGAACTAGGAAAAATTCATATGAATAGGGGATTATTAACATGTAATATTTCTCTAAGAGAGGTAAAATCAGAAGGATTTCCAGATAATTTCAAATTATAGGCATGTATAGAAGTGGGTGGAAGTGAGCTCCATTTTATAGGTGAAAAAGAGAGTCCTTTCCTTGGAATTGAATGGTAGGTGAGAGGAAAGAATGTAATTACATGTGGGTAGGGTGAGTTAGGGGAAAAATGTTGGTGATACATGTAGGTATGAATTTATAATATAAAAAAGGTATTATATAAGGTGTTTTTTCATGTCAATTTAGAAAATGTCAAGACACTTTTTGTTACTAATTTATACCTTTTTTAACCTTGACTAAAAATAAACCATGCTACTATTGTTTTAATAAAAATTTAATGTAACGCCCCGACCCCAGTTACCTAGAGTCGGTGCATTATTATATAACATTGGCATGATCACAAGAAAGATCAAATCTCGAAAGACCGATTGGTTTAGTATCCTTGGAAACACTAGATATATTCATAAAGTTTTACATTACATCATAAAGTGAAAAACTACTACAACAACATAGAATCCATATTCCACACTCATATCCCCACATACTATCCCTGCAGGTCATTCATAACTTACTTCTTCACATCCTGGGAAAAATAAAACATAGAAAAGGGGTGAGCTCAAATGCCCAGTAAGGATAACAATATAGAGGAAACTTTCAAAAATAAGCATAAACATTTAAGGCAATGTATAACTAAAACAAAAGCCTTTTAAACTTGAACTTAAACATAGTATGGAAAAAGTAAAATGAAATAATGCCATTTAATTATTCACATGGATATTCTACTAATCGAATAATCACATGCAATATCAATAACCACTTTCATAATGATGGAATGCATAATGCCAGACTATCATAACCACATAGCCAAGGCCTCGTGCTAAGACTACAAATAATATTTTTCCAAGGCCTTGTGCCAAGACACTAGTTTGTCTCATGAGATCTACCGATGCATCTAAGATCTATAGCGGGCTCCACCCGTCACATATTAAGTCCAATGCATTCCCATATGAAAAGGTTTAAACATAACATAAACATTCGTATTAAAACTAGCATACGAAATGTCAATACTTTCACCATAAACTATGAATGGTATAAAAATAGCACATCCATGGTCAAACATATCACAAAACCTTCAATACAATATAGAAGTTTTGTATCATAATAAATCAACTAAAAATAAGCGTAAAATCCATCAAAGGATGTTGACATAGATGAAATCAAAAATCTTTTTAGAGAAATATCTCTTTCTATTTTTGAAATCATTTAAGAGTCATATATTTATAAAATAAAACATTTTCTTTGATAATATTTTTATAAGCTTCTAAGGGAAGCTTCGACGATTTTATAACGGTGGAAAATAACCGCACCCGTCGTATAAGTTAAAAAAACATTCTTACCTTAATTCTGTCGAAAAGGTTAAAAAACACCTTGTTTGGAAAATGACAGAAAGATTCCTGTATAAAACTCTTATAAAAAGTCAAATAAGGGTATAAATGACTTTAACCCATATTCTTTTAAATATTAAAAATGTTTTGAAATACATTTTTAAGAAACATGGATGTGGATGATAAAGAGATCCCAGTAGATTATTACGTATAAACAACCTCAGATAATGAAGAGATTGTGAAATAACCCTTACCTTGTACTTTTCCTTGGTTGCGGTAGGTTAACCTCCTGTATAATGGTAAAATAATTGTTATTAAATTATACAAGAATCATATTTATTAATATGATATCATATATGATCTTTTAACATTGATTTGTTAATAATATCTTAGAATTATCGTCGTTTCGGGTGTTAACTTACTCATTTTCTTTTATATGTTTTGTTACATAAGCCGTGTCTATTATGGATAGGTTGTATCTTATTCATATCCAGAATGATATCAAGTCCTTAAACATCATTTTTAAATCATCAAATGATAATTATACTTGAATGGATACGATGGAGAATGAATCTCATCACGTTCGTGGAGACGGTAGTCCGTACGTACGCACGAGCGAAAATATCATTCTTTTGATATTAAAATAATATATAATTGGATGGTATATCATATATACAGAATCATTATCATGTTATATTTATTATTTACATGAGTTAAACATCATTATTATACCCATCCAAATAATAATTTATTGAATAACAATTACACCACGACGTGGAGACGGTAAGCCGTACGCACACACATATGGTGACATGTTATTCAAAGGATGGATAGAATAGTGAATATGGTTGTACCATATTTATAATAACATCACAGTATATATATGATACTGGAGTTATTATTTTAGAATGGTAACAACAAAGGAAGAAGAAGTGGAAGAATAAAGGAACTTGAAAAAGGGTGGTGAAATCATTACCTCGTCTTCGGGTTCTTCCTTTTGATTTGATCAAAAGGGCTCATTAGGTTGGCTTTATGATCAAACTAAGGCCTCTAGGTTGTAGTGAGGGAAGTTGAGAGAGTATTTGTGCAGGGGTTGGCCGAACCAAAAGGCTTTGAAGGTGTGAAGTAATGAGAATGAGGAGTGCCCTTTTATAAGAGGGGTGAGGGGCACCTTTGGAAAAGCTAGAAATATTAATTTATAATAAATTAATAATCGGTTTATAATGGCTCCAAAGTTGATTATTCAAAGTTTAAGGTGGGTATGGGTCGAAAAAAACTCAACCAATAGAATTTAGACAGGTTTGAGTACTTATATTAACCTTATCTTTAAGTATTAACTCTAAGTTAATTAGTTTCACTTTTACAATGTCTCTTTGTATTTTTATATTATATGGTTAATAAACTTACTATATACAACCAAGAGACCCCCAAGTGGTCCATTAATGATACACCTATAATTATATAATTAGTTTGTCCGAACCTTAGTTTTTTAGGAATTTAATATCAATTAATAATATAATATTTGTTTTAAAAACTCTTTTATGTCAATTTTGACACTATTCAATAGTTTATTTTTGTGAAACTCATAACAGAATGATTACTTCGAAAAAATTTAATTAAATCATTCCTAACATGTCATATTAACTTATAAAATAAGTGTAATTCATAAAAAGTCTCAAATTATATTTATTTGTGTATTTATAATATCAATTATTTTAATTTTTTACTATTATGGTAATTAATGCATCATCATTGTGTCATAAATGAATTAAATTATTTAAAGTCTAAAAATTATAAATAAAATATCATTATGTATGAAATCATTTTAGATTTCTAATGAATATTTATAGTCGAAAGTCCAACATATATAACCCTATGTAAAAATTGTTTTTCTAAAATATATATGCTTATGTCATTTTTTGTACTTATTTTAACTTAATTAATATTAAGTGTCCCTATCACCTACAAGTGGCTCCATGGGGTCCCAAAATCAAACCAAAGATTTCCATGCTCGAACATGTATCAACCAATAAGGTTAGGAAACGTTTTAGGGTAATTTAGTATTATTATAATATTATTTTTTAACCCTTATTTACCGGATTTACCCTTAACCATGGTAAATAAAATATTTTCCGAAGTAATTATTCAAAATGTCTAAAAATAAAAGTTACCTATTTACACAATTTGAACATCCTGATTCCAAATATGGAATCCATTTTTCCAAATTCAAAACACAGAAGTGGCAGAAATTAATTTAAAATTAATTCCTGTTGTTAAAACAAAAAACTTGTTTTTAAGAGATAATAACTATCAAAAGATTGATACTTGTTTATGTTCGGTTTAATTGTGAAATTATGTCCAATGACCAACATTGTATTAAATAGTAAAAATATATTCTAAATATACTTTAAAACCACTCAAATTAATAATTTATCACTATTAATTACTTTGATTAAAAAAGTTGTTTTTAATTAAAATTTAGTAATTTTCACTATTCATCAAAATATTAAAGTTATCCAAAAAGTACCAAAATTTCACCTTAGGCTAAATTCGATATTCCGAATCCAAAAATGAAGTCCATTTTGAAATATAAAATATATATAATTTTAAAAAGTAGGTATTACTATTCATAACGGCTAGTTTGATTGGTTATGGTGTGTTAGAACTCGGTGTTGCGTACAACACACGCTATCACATTATTCAAAGAGAAGCGTACCGTAGAAGATTGGGGTGTTACATTCTCCCCTCCTTCAAATAATTTCTTCCTCGAAATTTCTAGAATACTTATCACATGAAAAGACTCGGGTGGTTCTTCATCATAAGTTCCTCGGGTTCCCACGTTGCCTCTTCCATCTTATGGTTTCTCCACAAAACTTTTACCAGACGTGTCGTCCAGTTTCTCAGTACTTGTTCTCTCGTATCAAGAATCCTGATGGGATCTTCGCAATAAGACAGATTGGGTTCCAGTTCTAATTCCTCATAGGTGAGTACATGCGTTGGGTCAGGCATGTATTTCCTCAACAAAGATACGTGGAACACATCGTGAACTTTGGAGAGACTTGGCAGCATTGCCAATCGGTAAGCTACAACCCCAATTCGTTCTAGAATTTCGAAAGGTCCGATGTACATGGGACTCAATTTACCTTTCTTACCAAAACGTATGACTCCCTTCCATGGAGATACCTTCAGGAAAACATGATCACCGACTTGAAATTCCAAATCCTTCCTTCGATTATCGGCATAGCTCTTCTGCCTACTTTGAGCTGCTTTGATGTGATTTTGGATTACCTTCACCTTTTCCATCTTTTCCTCCACCAGTTCTGGGCCTACAAGTTTTCTTTCACCAACGTCATCCCAAAAGGTTGGTGTATGACATCTTTTTCCGTATAACGCTTCATATGGTGCCATCTGAGTACTCGAATGGAAGCTATTGTTATAGGAAAATTCTACCAGAGGTAAATATTGATCCCACATACCCTAAAAGTCAAGTGAGCAAGATCTCAACATGTCTTCTAAGGTTTGAATAGTCCGTTCTGATTGTCCGTCTGTTTGAGGGTGGTAAGTAGTGCTCAAATGAAGTTCAGTATCCAGGGATTTCTGAAGACTTTTCCAGAATCTTGAAGTAAAACGGGGATCACGATCAGAAACAATCGACAGGGGTACTCCATGAAGTCTCAAAACTTCATTAATATATAGTCTTTCTAGACGTTCCAGGGGTAGATCTTCTCTTATAGCAAGAAAATGTGCTGACTTGGTAAGACGATCAACAATAACCCATATTGAATCATTCCTTCTAGGAGTATTTGGTAGTCCCATGACAAAGTCCATCGTAATATTGTCCCATTTCCACTCCGGTATGGGAAAAGGTTGCATGACTCCTCCAGGCTGTTTCCTTCCAGCTTTCACTTGTTGACAAACCATACATCTTGACACAAAATCAGCAATCTCCCTCTTCATGTTGTCCCACCAAAAATGTTCCTTCAAATCTCTATACATTTTGGTGCTCCCAGGATGTATAGAGAAATTGGAACTATGAGCATCATCCAGCAATTCCATTTTTAGATCAGGTATATCGAGAACACAAAGTCTCTTCCCGAATTTCAAAATTCTATCTTCATACACAAAGTCTCTCAGTCTCCCATCATTCACAACTTTAATCTTCTTTTGAAATTCTTCATCATCGGTCTGAGAACTCTTAATCCTTTCTAGTAAAGATGGTTTGGCAACCATTTGAAAAATCATTGATGTTTCGCCTTCCCTGGTTATTCCCATGTCCATCTTCACTAGATCCATGAAAATTGGATCCCTTTCAATTCTCATATTGTTCAAAACTCCATGGTCTTTTCTGCTCAAAGCATCTGCCACCCTGTTTGCCTTCCCCGGGTGGTAGTGTATCGTACAATCATAATCCTTGAGTAATTCAAGCCATCTACTTTGCCTCATGTTGAGTTCTTTTTGTGAGAAAATATACATCAAACTCTTGTGATCAGTATAAATCTCACATTTTCACCATAGAGGTAGTGCCTCCATATCTTCAAAGAAAAGATCACAGCTGCTAACTTGATATCATGAGTAGGATAGTTTTGCTCATGAATTTTCAACTGTCATGATGCATAGGCAATAACTCTATCATTATGCATAATGACACAACCAAGTCCTTTCTTCGATGCATCACTATAAATAACAAACCCATCATTCCCCGATGGTAGAGTCAATATAGGAGCATTGACTAATCTTATCTTTAGTTTTTCGAAACATTCTTCACACTCTTTTGTCCAAAAAAATTTAACCCCTTTACGTGTGAGCTTCGTTAATGGGTTAGCCAATCGGGCAAAATTCTGGACGAATCGTCGATAATAACCTACCAAACCAATAAAACTACGTACCTCAGTTATACTCGTAGGTGATAGCCATTCTTGGATTGCCTTAGTCTTAGAAGGATCAACAGAGATTCCATCTTTAGAGACAATATGTCCAAGAAAAGAAATCTACTGAATCCAGAATTCACACTTTCTAAACTTCCCATATAATTCCTGCCTTCTCAGAGTCTTCAAGATAATGCACAAGTGATTTTCATGATCTTCATAGCGTTTGGATTATACCAAGATATCATCAATAAATACCACCACAAATTCATCAAGATACTCCTTGAAAACTCTATTCATCAGATCCATGAATACAGAGGGTGAATTAGTCAATCCAAAAGGCATTACAGTAAACTCGTAATGCCCGTACCTAGTTCGAAATGCTGTCTTCGGAATGTCTTCCTTATTCTCACACAACTGATGGTATCCAGATCAAAGGTCAATCTTTGAAAAGTATTGAGCTCCACGTAGTTGGTCAAATAAATCATCAATACGTGGTAGGGGATACTTTTTCTTTATTGTTATAGCATGGATCTCCCTGTAGTCGATACATAACCTCATAGATCCGTCTTTCTTTTTAACAAAAAGAACAGGGGCTCCCCATGGAGAAACACTAGGGTGAATAAATCCCTTATTACTCAATTCCTCTAGTTGTTTCTTTAGTTCAACTAATTCTACAGTGGCCATTCTCTAAGGGGTCTTTGATATAGGCCTTGATTCAGGAATTAAATCAATGGAAAACTCAACTTCTCGTTCTGGAGGATGTCCAGGTAAATCTTCCGGAAATACATCTACAAATTCTTTCACAATAGGTACATCCTCTATTTGAACATTCCTTTCCTCACCCACAGTTATTTCATTCTCTTCCTCCCCAATAATTGAATTTAGTTGAGCTACTGGGGGTGGATCTAAATAATAATTAGGTTGTGACGATTCTACTCTAAAGATAAGGTGTTCCTTATCATTATCATCAAGAATCGTAACCTCTTTCTTCTTACAATAAATCTTCGCATCATAGTCTAAAAGCCAGTCCATACCGAGGATTATATCAAACTCAATCATAGGTATGACGATGAGATCAGCAGATAAAGAACATTTATGTGCTCTAATGGGGACTGATTCACAAAACTTTGTTGCAATGATACTTCCCTTAGGAGTTTTAACTGACAACTCCCTTGTTAAATCAAATTGGAAATATCTAATTTACTTAGCAAACTGGGAAGATATGAAACAATGCGATGATCCAGAATCAAATAATGCATTTTCTAAACTTGAGGAAACCATTAAATTACCTGCCACCACGTCTTTCAGAGCTTCTACCTCAGTAGTAGTGATATCATAAGCTTGGCCTTGATCCCTTAGAATTTTCTGAGGTATGTTCTCCTGACGCTTAGGATATTCATTTGCATAATGCCCCATCTCCCTGCAATTGTAGCACTGAACATTGGTAGCTTCCTTCTTCCCCTTGCAATCACGAGCTTGGTGGCCTTTTTCACCACACTTGTAACAGACTCCTGTTCCCTTCCACCAAGTACCAGGGTGTTTCTTACCACATTTACCACAGGATGGATATTCAACCTTTCTCGTCTTCCCCTTATTTCCATTCCCAGATTTATCAGTAGGTCTCTTCTTCTCTTGCTTTTCTTTAAAGGCATAAGACTTAGAGAATTCCTTTTCGGTCTTGATAGCACATGAGACAATGTCTTCGTACGATGAAAAGGATTGTGAGACTAATGCTCGATGGAGAAATGGTTTTAACCCATCAAAGAAATGATCAATATTACTTCTTGGGTTTCGTATATAATCTCCAACATACCTTGATAACCTTGTAAAGTTAGCCTCATACTTTACGACATTCTCATCCTCCTTTTGTCTCAGACTCAAAAATTGCCTTTCCATATCTGCTCGATGGTCGCGAGGAAAGTATTTTTCTAAAAACAGATCTTTGAACTCCCTCCATTCCATATTTGATACTTCATCATCTTACTTCTTGTTTTTAATCAATGACCACCATTGATCAGCATCTCCAGTGAGTCGGTAAACTGCCATGATAACTATTTCCCTTTCACTACTCCCCAAAGCCTGAAATATTTTCTCTAGGGAATTTATCCATTGCTCAGCTACTAAGGGATTTTTACTCCCATTGAAAGTTGGGGGTTGTTGCCTCATGAATCGATCTAACATTGATCCTCCACGCTGCAGATCAGGGTGCTCCATACGGGTAAGGTTATTATTCATAACCTGAGTGAGTTGTCCCAGTATGGTGATTAGCTGATTCGCACCAGTTTCATCACCAGCTCCACTATAATTATCTTGAGTAGGAGGGCAATCCCTACATGGAGTGCGTGCATTGATACAGTTTCCATTTCTTCCACTAGGCTCCATTTCTAAACAATGGCATAAACTAGATCAGTTTATGAATCAAAATACATAATCCCATACTTATAAAACACTTAACATAAATTGAACTATTTATGGATATAATCCATAATCATAAAAATGTTTTCTTTGAGGAAGTATATACTCATAAACCCTTCATAATGATTTGTAAGGAAAATGAGAGTTATCCTAAGCATATCCCCCGAGAGTGTCGTAACCAAGAGTGAAGCAAGGCCCGTTGTCGTGCACCAGTTCCCGTTCGAGTCTAGCTCAAAGCGGTGTTTTCGGGTTTTACCCCTAGGTACATCTGTGCCAGAGCCGCCTCTACCTGCTCGTATCCAGACAGGGATGTATTTCTCGGAAAACTCACAAAATCTCTACAATACCAAAATTATAGGAAGTTCTTCTATACTAATCCTCAAATTTCATCTTAGGTCTACGTGCTCTAATCAGAGTTTATCTAAATCTAGCTTCCAAGGTTTGTACTAAACTTCCTCTGATACCAACTGTAACGCCCCAACCCCAGTTACCCAGAGTCGGTGCATTATTACATAACATTGGCATGATCACAAGAAAGATCAAATCTCTAAAGACCGATTGGTTTAATAGCCTTGGAAGCACTAGATATATTCATAAAGTTTTACATTACATCATAAAGTAAAAAACTACTACAACAACATAGTCTTCATATTCCACACTCATATCCCCACATACTATCCCTGTAGGTCATTCATAACTTACTTCTTCACATCTTGGGAAAAATAAAACATAGAAAAGGGGTGAGCTCAAATGCCCAGTAAGGATAACAATATAGAGGAAACTTTCAAAAATAAGCATAAACATTTAAGGCAATGTATAACTAAAACAAAATCCTTTTAAACTTGAACTTCAACATAGTATGGAAAAAGTAAAATGAAATAATTCCATTTACTTATTCACATGGATATTCTACTAATCTAATAATCACATGCAATATCAATAACCACTTTCATAATTATGGAATGCATAATGCTAGACTATCATAACCACATAGCCAAGGCCTCGTGCCAAGACTACAAATAAGATTTTTCCAAGGCCTTGTGCCAAGACACTAGTTTGTCTCATGAGACCTACCGATGCATCGAGAATCTATAGTGGGCTCCACCCGTCACATATTAAGTCCAATTCATTCCCATATGAAAAGGTTTAAACATAACATAAACATTCATATTAAAACTAGCATACGAAATGTCAATACTTTCACTATAAACTATGAATGGTATAAAAATAGCACATCCACGGTCAAACATATCACAAAACCTTCAATACAATATAGAATTTTTGTATCATAATAAATCAACTACAAATAAGCGTAAAATCCATCAAAGGTTGTTGACATAGATGAAATCAAAACTCTTTTTAGAGAAATATCTCTTTCTATTTTTGAAATCATTTAAGAGTCATATATTTATAAAATAAAACATTTTATTTGATAATATTCTTATAAGCTTGTAAGGGAAGCTTCGACGATTTTATAAAGGCGGAAAATAACCGCACCCGCCGTATAAGTAAAAAAAAATTCTTACCTTAATTCTGTCGAAAAGGTTAAAAAGCACCTTGTTTGGAAAATGACAGAAACATTACTTTATAAAACTCTTATAAAAAGTCAAACAAGGGTATAAATGACTTTAACCCATATTCTTTTAAATAGTAAAAATGTTTTGAAATAAATTTTTAAGAAACATGGATGTGGATGATAAAGAGATCCTAGTAGATTATTACGTATAAACAACCTCGGATAGTGTAGAGATTGTGAAATAACCCTTACCTTGTACTTTTCCTTTGTTGGGGTAGGTTAACCTTCTGTATAATGGTGAAATAATTGTTATTAAATTATAAAAGAATCATATATATTAATATGATATCATATATGATCTTTTAACATTGATTTGTTAATAATATCTTAGAATTATCGTCGTTTCGGGTGTTAACTTACTCATTTTATTTTATATGTTTTGTTAGATAAGCCGTGTATGTTATGGATAGGTTGTATCTTATTCATATCCAGAATGATATCAAGTCCTTAAACATAATTTTTAAATCATCAAATGATAATTATACTTGAATGGATACGATGGAGAATGAATCTCATCGCGTTCGTGGAGACGGTAGTCCGTACGTACGCACGAGTGACAATATCATTCTTTTGATATTAAAATAATATATAATTGGATGGTATATCATATATACAGAATAATTATCATGTTATATTTATTATTTACATTAGTTAAACATCATTATTATACCCATCCAAATAATAATTTATTGAATAACAATTACACCACGACGTGGAGACGGTAAGCCGTTCGTACGCACGTATGGTGACATGTTATTTAAAGGATGGATAGAATAGTGAATATGGTTGTAACATATTTATAATAACATCACAGTATATATATGAAACTGGATTTATTATTTTAGAATGGTAACAAAAAAGGAAGAAGAAGTGGAAGAAGAAAGGAACTTGAAAAAGGGTGGTGAAATCATTACCTCTTCTTCGGGTTCTTCCTTTTGATTTGATCAAAAGAGATCTTTAGGTTGGCTTTATAATAAAACTAATGCCTCTAAGTTGTAGTGAGGGAATTTGAGAGAGTATTTGGGAAGGGGTTGGCCGAACCAAAAGGCTTTGAAGGTGTGAAGTAATGAGAAGGAGGAGTGCCCTTTTATAAGAGGGGTGATGGGCACCTTTGGAAAAGCTAGAAATATTAATTTATAATAAATTCATATTCGGTTTCTAATGGATCCAAAGTTAATTATTCAAAGGTTAAGGTGGGGATGGGTCTAAAACCACTCAACCAATAGAATTTAGACAGGTTTGGGTACTTATATTAACCTTATCTTCAAGTATTAACTCTAAGTTAATTAGTTTCACTTTTATAATGTCTCTTTGTATTTTTATATTATATGGTTAATAAACTTACTATATACATCCAAGAGACCCCAAATTGTCCCATTAATGATACAAATATCATGATATAAGTCTCTTGGACGAACCTTAGATTTTGAGGAATTTAATATCAATTCATAATATAATATTTGTTTTACAAACTCTTTTATGTCAATTTTGACACTATTCAATAGTTGATTTTTGTGAAACTCATAACAGAATTATTACTTCGAAAAAATTTAATTAAATCATTTATAACATGTCATATTAACTTATAAAATAAGTGTAATTCATAAAAAGTCTCAAATTATATTTATTTGTGTATTTATAATATCAATTATTTTAATTTTTCACTATTATGTTAATTACTGCATCATCATTGTGTCATAAATAAATTAAATTATTTAAAGTCTAAAAATTATAAATAAAATATCATTATGTAGGAAATCGTTTTATATTTCTAATGAATATTTATAGTTTAAAATCAAACACATATAACCCTATGTAAAAATTGGTTTTCTAAAAGATATATGCTTATGTCATTTTTGTACTTATTTTAACTTAATTAAAATTAAGTGTCCCTATCACCTACAAGTGGATCCATGGGGTCCCAAAATCGACCCAAAGATGCCCATGGTCGGAAATGTATCCACCAATAAGGTTAGGAAACGTTTTAGGGTAATTTAGTATTATTATAATATTATTTTTTAACTCTTATTTACCGGATTTACCCTTAACCATGGTAAATAAAATATTTACCGAAGTAATTATTCAAAATGTCTAAAAATAAAAGTTACCTATTTACACAATTTGAACATCCTGATTCCAAATATGGAATCCATTTTTCCAAATTCAAAACACAGAAGTGGCAGAAATTAATTTAAAATTAATTCCCGTTGTTAAAACAAAAAGCGTGTTTTTAAGAGATAATAACTATCAAAAGATTGATACTTGTTTATGTTCGGTTTAATTGTGAAATTATGTCAAATGACCAAAATTGTATTAAATAGTAAAAATATATTCTAAATATACTTTAAAACCCTCAAATTCATAATTTTTCACTATTAATTACTTTGATTAAAAAAGTTGTTTTAAATTAAAATTTAGTAATTTTCATTATTCATCAAAATATTAAAGTTATCCGAAAAGTACCAAAATTTCACCTTAGGCTAAATTTGATATTCCAAATCCAAAAATGAAGTCCATTTTGAAATATAAAATATATATAATTTTAAAAAGTAGGTATTACTATTCATAACAGCTAGTTTGATTGGTTATGGTGTGTTAGAACTCGGTGTTGCGTACAACACAC
Source organism: Viscum album (assembly GCA_963277665.1). Taxonomy (NCBI): domain Eukaryota; kingdom Viridiplantae; phylum Streptophyta; class Magnoliopsida; order Santalales; family Viscaceae; genus Viscum; species Viscum album. The sequence continues at coordinate 1,443,432,331 of OY728145.1, read as the reverse complement.
GCTATCACATTATTCAAAGAGAAGAGTACCGTAGAAGCTTGGGGTGTTACATTTAAGATAAACCATAATTGTAAATTTATATATTATATATGTGAATTTAGAATTTTTTAATCTAAATAAAATTTTAAATATGATAAAATTAACTTTTAAATTAAAACATAACATGTGGAAAAATAGTTTTTTTAGAAATATGTATTTTTATACATTAAGTGTTTTTTGTTATTATTTTCGATAAATTACTAATAAGATTAGATCTAATAAATTTTTTACATGTTTAAAAATCTTATGAGATTAATAATTTAAATGAGATCAATTTAATTTATAAAAAATTATATAATGTTTATAAAACATAATTCTTTGAGAAATAATATTTTTACCATATTATTAACTTTATCCTCGACAAGTTATTTTTTATGCATAAAAATTAAATTTTATTTATTACCTAATTTGAATACACCGATTTAAAATATGAAATACATTTCATTTTATTCAATTGCTAAAAGTGATAAAAACTAATTGTAATAATAAAATTCATAACAACTTTTAGGAAAATGTTTTTTTGTATAAAAAGAATTTATTAATATTCCATGTCATATGAAAATTTCTAGATGAACATTAATTTATTAAGTTACATATTCTATTAATTTATAACACATTATTAGATATTTATAAATTTGTTTAAAACTATACAATATATAGAAAAAGTATAATTAGTCAAGAACATGACTTTTTATCACTATATGATTTTTTCTAATTATTTAAGATTGGTTGTGTGTTTAATAATTTTTTTTTAAATTTTATAAATAATTTTATGTTAAATAAAAATATAATTAATTTAATGTAAATTTAAAATGTATAAAATACACATAGTAATGAGAATATAAAATTTAATAATAATTAAAGGATTATATCATCCTAACTTCTACTTATAAATACCATCAAAACATCAAACAAAGATTTAAGGGTAAAATAATAAATGCTGGTTTTCAAAGGTAGTGAGTAAACTAGCCTGGTTATCATGGTGATTCTAATGATCTTGAACTTCTTATGTAATTTTTTTTCTCAAGACGTAATTATTAGATTTTAGCCCGGGCTTAATCAAGGGATAACCCTAGTTATGCTACCTCCATTCTAATATAAGGTAAATGAGCCCCATAAGCATTAATTATACTTTTCATGCCTTTTACTCTCATTTATATATTGATTTCATAATATAGTTACTTTTATTTACACCCACTATTTCAATAACTACATTATAAAGGTTACTTCTTAATACTTATACTTTTCTTTTAAAAAAATGAATTGAGGTTTCATTTTAGTTAGGATTTTCATGTAGAGAAAGTTATTAAATATAGTATTAATTAAAATAAAATATATAATAAAATATCAGGTTGTTATTTATAGATTCTTGTTTGAACTATCAAAGATACATTTATATTTTCCCTAGTTAAAGCATAGTGACTAACCTCAGGGTTGGTCATAAAGAGGTGATGTATTTAACTCATTGATTCCTCTAATTTTTTTTTTATATTTTTGTTTATTTTTAAATAAATAATATAAAATATGAATTTTTTTGACAAAGATGAAATATAAATTATTACTAAAATAATGAAATGACATAGAAACTAAGGGAAAATAATAAAAAAATATAAGAAAAGAAAATTAGCAAGATAAGAACCCGATCTTGATTGATTAGCTCTCTACATTTTATCATTGATCTAAAAATATTAACCACTAAATCTCAACCTCATGAAATGCATGATTTGTCTTTCAAAACACGAAACTCTCACTCTCTAAACAGTGAAGAAACACATATAATATCGCCTCATGTACATGTGAACTATCCAAATTGTGAAAATAATCTCTTGTTAAAATAAATTTTACATAGAATCTCTTCCATGAAAATGTGATCTTAACTAGGTCATAAAATCTCACAACCCCTCCTGAGTTAATTTTTCGAGAAAACATGGGAATAAAAGGAAAAAGGAAAAGGATTTAAGAGTAGAAAACCATTCCTGTGAAAAAAGTGTGTAGCCAATTCTCTAGAATTCACGATCACAATTTTCCAAGAGTGAAGAAGATATTGATGATAAAATTGGATATTTTATCTCTAAGAAGAAACAAGTTTCACTTACTAGAACTAGATTTGTAAATTATTTCTTCATGCCCAGAGGTTAAAGGACACACATTGATAAAGAGATAGAGGGAACAAACAATACAAATTGTATTTTACAAAACATAGAGTTATATAAGATAAATAAAAAGAATAATAAGAGAAATAAGATAGAGAAAACTAAAAAAACATGAGATATAAATGGACTACCTTCTAAAAACCACCACACACTATTAAAAAATGATAAAAATACTTACAAATATGATAGAAATCAGATTACACCACGTTTCAACCTTCACTATATTGCAAAATCTCTATTTGATACGAGTAGAATCCCTACGGAGTATGTTGTTGTCCCATTGTGACTTGGTTTTGACTCCAAATAAATGTGTATGGTTGTAATTAAAACTTAAAATATCCTTAAATAAAATCTCTATAAATTATCCTAATTCAAATTTAATATTTTCATACTTTAAATGTCTATTCAGTCAATCTTCTATATGTCAAGATTTTATTAAATAATGTAACTTCCAACCAACTGTCTTGTATACTCCTTCCATATTGGACTTGATCAAAAAATTAGTATTAAACCAAGATCATTATTAATTATCATCACACATAGATGAAATTTCATCCCTTCTTTCTATGTACTACAATCATCTTGTTAATGATCATGGAGAGTAAAAAAAATATTAGCGAATCCAACAGGTTGTTGAGTCTGGTAGATGCCTTCCTATCTATCCTAGTGCATAAGGCATTAGAGTCCCAACATCAACATTGATATTTAAAAAAGATAAACATAATACACATTGTGTGTGATCCACTCCACTCAAAAAACTATAGGGCATGAGAACTCAGAGGAACACACCCTTCTTCATGAGAAAAAACTAGAAAACATAAAAGAAAAGGTGAAAAACATTCTTGAACATAATGATGATGAAGCCTCATCGCTAAATTTTTTTTATACCAATATTTCAAATAGGAACATGGAACTCATCATTTGAGTTTTGGGAAAATGATACAAATCTAGTTTGAATACTTCTATTTACAGATCCAGGAGTCCTCAGGTGGTGGAAGATTCTCTAGATTCATCTTTATGCTTTGAAGATTCTTCTCCCAAAAATCATCCATGGAAATATTGAGATCTTTCCACATCGGCACTTGTCATGACCTATCATAGATGTGACCATGACGTGACTACCCCAAGCCCACCTCCAATAGGCCAGGGGCTGGTGACTAGCATTGAGTAGGAATATTTCACAAATGGGAGGCATTAGCCTGAAGTACCTGAACGCACACACCCATCTCCAAGACATAAATGATGAAATGTAAAACACTAAGTAGTCAATGCATTAAAACCACTATATCCCACAACTAGAGTAAAACAGTGAAAGTAATGTAAATTAAATAGGTCCAAAACAATCCAACCAAAAAGAGTCTGTAACCACAAGTCCAACCTATAATAAAAGAGGTACTGGGACTACTGTCTAAACCGTAGGAACACACCTTGTCTATCTGGACTCGCTAAGCACTTCCTAATCCCAATTTGCATAGGACTACGTCAAAGGGTCGATCATTTGCAGAAGATATGACACATGCAGGAAAAGACCATGTAGGTGTGAGTATAATAATACTTTGTAGGACACCCCAAAATCAAAAAGGAAATACCAAAAAGGAATATACCATAATGAAAATACCACAAAAAAATATACCATAAAGGAAATACCAGCCATCAACACATAGATATATGTCAACAACACATATAATAAGAATATCCAGATATACTCATGAGAAACTCCATGCCATCGGGTAGTCTTAACCAATTTTGATCCATAATATTCTACTAGAATCATGCTCGTTCTGGGATAACCCACTCCTCGATCCATTATATCATGGAGACACTCACGAAGAGGAATAACTCATTCGAGCCCTACCCAAACGATAATGTATTGTTCAATGAATATTATGATATACAGATAGGGTATCCTTCCTAATGCCCTGGGGAATACCAATAACCCAATTTGGATCAATTCACAATGTAGGGGATCCTACCCAACACCCTGGGGAATACCACTAACCCTACTGATGTGGCCCTCTAGATAGAGTACCAACACCTAGATCTTGGTAGTTATGTCAATTCCACAAAAACTCCACTATGTGTGATATAGGATCATACTCCAGTAATGGGGTGGGATACATGACTCTATCTTGGACACGACCTCTAGATGGGATTACAATCCAGTGATGTTGATGTAATACCATATCAAACCCTTGAGGAAAGGACCAAAGGGAACAATCTCAACCTATAATGGACCAATATAAAAACTCACCACTTGAACCCAAAATGTATGTCTCATTTCCAAGGTCCCAATTCCACAGAAGTATCATCAAATTAATGCACCTTTTGAAAGTTATCACAGTTTATATTTTCGACGGGGAGTCACTGGGACCATAAAATGACTACAGGGTCGGTCCACTGACTATTCCAGTCGATCACCATGGTTGAACACCTAGATTGACTGCCCTTCGACAACCATAATCGATCGACATAGTCGACTGTGCCCCTTGTTGTTGTGGTCGCGCGACAACTGGAGTGACTGTGGCTCATGGTTAACCACCATGGTCGACCGTGGATCGGTCCTGATCCAATCTCCCTAGGTCTGAACTGGGTCCAAACTAGCCCGCTAGGTCTACCTAAACCATTAGGTATGAATTGGACCACTTGTGCATGGGCCACCTAGTCTGGCCATGTCTACATGGTCACCGACCGTGTCACATGTGGCCGCCACCACAGTTACATTCCACAGATCTGCCATATCCCGCAACCCCATGCCACACCGCCTTCGCATCCTTGGCTCAAACACCTCTACGTCTTGCATCCCACTATTCCACCACCACCCTAATCTCCACCTCCCTAGTCACCGATGCCGTCACCTCACCTCTCCAGACCACTGTGATAGACCCACGCCGTTGGTCCATTCAGCGGACCGCTGAGATGCCTCTGATGCCCATAATTTGAAATAGTCATAGATCAGGGTTCCTCAGGTCCTGATCTAAATAGATGCATTATTTGTTGTTTATTTTTCTCTAATTCAGGGGTCCAATCATGTTCGGAGCCACTTGACAAGTCGAACCATTTCCACAGGGGTCTAACAATGAAGAACACAAAGAACAAGTGAGATAAAAGCACAAAGAACACATAGAGGAACAAACCTAGGCCTTTTTTATGTAGACATCAATCCATTCCCATCAAAATGAAGAATGAAGAAGAGTTAAAATAAATCTCCCCATAATCCCGCATATAATATCCCATAACGCAACAATAATAAAACTGCAGATTAATCTATTTGTGGATTGTCCCATGTTTATCATGGAAATCATGAATAGGGAAAAATCACAAATAAACAACCCCAACCTCAATTCAGATAAATTGCTGATGAAGGATGATTGTTTTGTCGTCATTGTGGTGAGGTTCCTTCAAATTATCTGCGCATTGATCGTCGATCCATAATCCATAACTCTTTGTTTGAGAGTGTTATTTATCCATGTATCAGAGGAATTCTAGGGTTATGGTGATCATCAAGAATTCCTGACAAAGGCTTAATAAAAAAAATGCTACATCAATAAAATAAATTTTTATTTAAATTATTTAATGAAAATTTCTTCATTTTTCAAGATTTTCCATAGAAGACCCGCGATGATTAAATTTAAGTCACTCCTAGGGTAAGGCCACTATTATAATCTCAATATATCCCTCATATTTTTGATTTGTGAATCTATTTAAGAGATATTCCATTTTTCTAGTAAAAATGCAGGCACATGCTGTTAAAAGTTTAATATTTTTCAAACAACTGTTCTGGTAAAACCGGGCCTCAAAATCAAACTCTATCTCAGTGTATGGTATCGAAATCAATCCATATAATTTATAAAAAAATAATAAATGAAAAAAATATGAGATTTTATATTATTCCCACCATGGGGCTTTTCATCCCCAAAATCCAAAACAATGGATACTCAAACAAAAGAGGGTATTGAGCATGAATATGATCCTCCTGATCTCATATACTCTCCTGGAGATTCACGTGATACCACTGGACACACAATAAAGGAATCGAACATGCATAAACAATCCTATCTTGTTGATCCTAGATCTCTATTGGGTACTCAACAAAAGTCTCTTCATCCTTGATGTCCAGCTCGCCCCAGTTGATGACGTGCGATGGGTCATGTACGTACCTTCTCAGCTATGACACATAGAAGACGACATGTACCTGGTATAACTACAGAGGTTGAGATAAGTGGTATTCCACCTCACCAACTCTATGCAGTATCTGGAAAGGGATGATGAATCTTGGAGATAGCTTGTCACACAGACCAAATATTCATAATCCCCATCGTGGTGAAACTCAAAGGAACACATGGTCTCCTTCCTCAAACTCAAAAGGCCTCCATATTCTGTCAACATAAGAATTATGAGGTATCTTTTTAGTCTTCATTCTCTCCTAGATGATTTACACCTTCTCCATAGTAGATCGCACCAACTTCAGGCCCCTGAGTTCTGACTCTTCTGGTTTAGTCCAAAAAGTGGAGACCTAGAGGGTCACCCGTATAAGGCCTCAAAAGGTTCCATACTAATGGTGGAGTGATAAATATTGTTCTATGAAAACTCCACCAGGGTTAAGTGATCCTTAAAAATATGGCCGAAGTCCAACATGAAAGATCGTATCATGTCCTCCAGGACCTAAATGGTCCACTCAGTCTATCCGTCAATCTATGGGTGGAACGTTGTGCTCAAGCATAACTGAGTACCAAATACCTTATTTAATCCATTACATAGATGAGATTTAAAGTGTGCATCAATATATGAAACTATAATCAATGGAACACCACAGTGTCAAACTATCTTCTTCACATAGAGGCGTTCCAATCTCTCTATTGAATTCTGCTCTCAGATAGCTAGGAAGTGGGCTGACTTGGTGAGTCAGTCAAAGATCAACCAGATGGAATCATGTACCCTAGAAGTATGTGGTAAAACCATCACGAAGTCGATTTATATCCTTTCCAACTTCCATTATGGAACTTCAATGGGTTGATCTAAACCCTTTGGAAACTAGTGCTCAAGCTTCACTTACTGACAAGTAAGGAATCGAGAAACAAACTCTTCCACCATCTTCTTCATTCCTAGGTACTAGAACTGATGTCATAGGTCCTAGTACATCTTTACCACACCAGGATGTACCACTAAAGGAAATGTATGGAACTCCCTCAATACCTCCTCATGCAATTCCATTGGTACTACTTGTCTCCCTCTTAAAAGAATGACGTTCTCCCTACCTTTTGAATATCCATAAGTGGCATGCCCTGTGGACATCTAAGCACATAGGGTCTCATAGTTGGTATCCCCAAGCTGTGTATCCCTACATTACTATAAGAGTGGAGGGGTTACAACCATAAACTGGAGGAAGTATTCTCCATCTCTATACACAAAAAACAACTTCAATGAGGCCAACTACTCCGACACCTTGTTCAACAACTGTGAACTTGGTCTACTACTGAGAAAATATGCCACCACGTTCCCCTTCCCAGGAGTATAGACTATCTCAAAGTCATATTAATAGAGTAACTCTAGCCAACGCCTCTATCTAAAGTTAAAATAATTTTGATAGAAGATATAATTTAGAATATTGTGATCAGAGTAGACGATAAACTGCTCGCCCATCAGGTAGTGTCACCACATATTCAATGAGAAGACTAATACTTATAACTCAAGATCATGGGTTATGTTGTTATTCTCATGCGGTATCAACTGGAATGGACCATAGTCAATCAATGATTTCCCCTATATCAGGGAAAAAAATTGGTCCATGATGCATCACAGAACACCATGTACTCGAGACCCTCCTATGAAAATCTCAAGATGGGAGCAATCGTCAATATCTTCCTCAGCTCTTGAAATATCTATTAGAACTTCTCTATCCATATGAAAAGATATAAATTTCATGTCAAAATTTTCAAGGGTTCTTCCACTCTAGATAAGTAAGGCACACACATCTGATAGTACCCTTCCAATCTAAGGAAACTCCATACCTCAGTAACACTCTTGGGTGGCTCCCAAGAAATAAATGCCTCAAGCATCATGAGATCCACTGAAACTCCAGCCTTTGAGATGATGTGTCCCTGAAAATGGACCCTTCAAATATAGAACTGACATTTTGAGAGATTCCCATAAATTTGGTGCTCTCATAGTGTTTTTAGGATCATCCTCAAGTTTCTCACATGCTCCTCCTCAGTCGAAGAGTACACTAGGATGTCGTCGATAAAGACCACCACGATCCGATCTAAGTATGGCTGAAAGATCCGGTTCGTGATTCTCATGAACACTGCTGGGGAATCCTTCATGAAAAATGGAATCACCAAGTAATCATTGTGACCATAACAATACCTAAAGGACATATTTGGTATATCCTCATCCTATACTCATTGTTGGTGATAGCCCAATCTGAGGTCGATCTTTTGGAACCATCGCGACCCTTTCAACTGATCAAAGAGGTCTTTGATCCTTGGAAGTGGATACTAGTTCTTCACAGTCACCTGGTTCAAGTACCATTAATCAAAAAATAACTTCAATATCCCATATACCTTCTTGGTAAACAAAATTGAGGATGCCCAGGGTGAAAAACTGGGCCTCATGAATCCCTTCTTATGTAAGTCCTCCAACTGCACCCTTATCTCTCAAATCTCTATGGGAGACATCCAATATGCAGGTGTAGATATCGAAAATATCTTGGGGTGTAGATCAATAAATAAGTCCATATTCTTATAAGGAGGTAAACCTGGAGCATCCTCAGAAAAGAGGTCCTCATACTCTTCCACCACTGTAGGAAATCGATGACTCATATCATCCACTACCCCGAGGGTGAGGCTAGCCAACTGATGTGTAATTAGATGCACCCTCCTATGTGTAAGTCTAGAGTGTACTACATTTGTTTAATTTTCACCAAAAAATGATAACTTGGTTCTATCACTATGAACACACCACACTATATGCCTAAAATAGTCAATCTGAGAATGAACTATAGATAAGCAGTCCATACTAAGAATAAAGTCATAAGGCCTCGACACCACTATCAAGAGATCCCAATTGAAACTCTTTACTCCAAGAGTCAGGTCACACTGTCGGAACCAATGTGTTATTATTGAATCACTTCCCACAGAAGTCTCTAAGAAAAGGGGTTGAGTTAACATTTCAACTAGAATCTCTGAGTCCTGAACAAGGTTTGTAGAATGAAAGGAATGAATGAAACCTATGTCTATCAAAACTATAGCTAAGGTGTAAAATACATAGATCATACCTCAAATCATCCCTGGAACCCCAGGGTCAAAATACTCTAATTCCTACAACTGGCCTCGTCTCTATGCACCAACTCCCTGAACCTAGAACAAATCACTTAGGGGTGGTGGTGGTAATAAGTAAAACCTTCGACCACCTCTTAATTACCTAACTTCTCCACTGTTATGTATTCCATCCTGTGGACCACCCTACTCCTATCTCTGCCTCTTCCTTGATGGTCTCTCAACCATATCTCGATCAAATTTATGATGGGTCGGGAAATCTCATACCAGATGTCTCCGACCACCACATGTGTAACATCATCTATCCATAGGCTGACTCGATCCACCCTAGGAGACTTTCACCGCTAATCCTAAGTCATGGGATCACCCCCTAAAGTACCTAACCTTCTGATATCCCTATGACTACTGTCAGCTACCTATTGCTGAGGTCTCAACTACCTGGTGCCCACTGCTAGACCCCACTATCAGTGTCTACTCTTCTAGGAAACTCTACACTATAAAGGCTCACCCAAGTACCCCAACATAGGTGGAATTCTAAGGGATACCATTGACACCCTGATGTCCTAATGCAAGCCATACTTAAATGTTTGATCCCAAAATAACTAATCCCATACCATATCCATAGAGTAGCATGAGAGATCTGTAAACCTCGCAGAATAATCTGATCCGCTTAAACTGTATGGATGTAAATGTAGAAGATCCTATATTCATTCCAATCGCAATGTGTCTAGATATAACTCCTCCTTAAAGAGAATCTCGAAGTCTGTCTAGGAGAGAGATTTCTCTTCTAGTGTCTAAATCACTAAGCTCCGCCATCGTCTTGTGAATATCTGAAGAAGACTAACGATGAGGACTTCCATATGGTCGGAAGACATACTCATAAGGTAGAAAACATTTGTGAATTCCTCTAGAAAATCCTCATCCAACTAGGGGTTTGGGTCACCCCAAAACTTGGGAGGTCACTACCTCTGAAACTCATGTAGTGTACTTAGCCTATGTGCATACTCAGTTGGTAGTGTTAATAGTAGATGCTTCTCAATGAGTGTTGTTATAGCTGGTAAACCACCCAAAGGTGCTATCTATGGTACATACCCATGTACCGATGAATCATCACTAGGAATATCATCCTCATGATCATGCAGTTGAATCCTGGATTGATGTCTACATGGAGGCATCTTGAAATAAAATAATATGTACCACAATAAATAGAGTATATCTGGAGAGCTGACTAAAAAAGGACAAGAAAAAAAACCACTCCTATATAATGCATGTACCATTTTTTCCCTAAAACTATTTCTTTCATGTTAAGAGTTAAAAAGTAGGAAATCAAAGTCTTGATATATGGATACATCAGCCATCACACCAACACTAGAGTCCCTGGCTTGAAATCAGAACTTGAAACACTTAACACTATTTCCCCAAACCAACCTAACATTCTATCAGTCCTAAGGTAGAACCAACCAACTCTAATACCACTCTATCATGACCCGTACTAGAAGGCCCATGCCATGAATACCCCAAGCCCACCTCTAATAGGACAGGGGCTAGTGACTATCACTAAGTAGGCATATCCCAAAAATGGGATGGATTATCCTAAAGTACCTAAATGCAGACACCCATCTCCAAGACAAAATTATTAAAATGTAAGACACTAAGTAATTAATGCATGAAAACCACTATAACCCACAAAAAGAGTATAATATTTAATGTAATGGAAAGTAAACATGGATAAAATACGCCCACCAAAAAGAGTCTGTAACCACAAGCCCAACCTGTAAGAAAAGAGGTACTGGGACTACTATCTGAACCACGGTAAAACACCACTTCTGTATGACCTTGCTAAGCACTGCCTACTTCTGGTTTGACTAGGACTCCATCAAATGGTTGATCTTCCTCACAAGGCATGACATGTGTAGGTAAAGCCCGTGAAAATGTGAGTATAACAGTACTTAGTAGGACACCCTGAAACCACAAAGGAAATAACACGAAGGAAAATACCACAAAGGAAAGTACCAAAAAATAAAAAACCACAAAGGAGACACCATGAAAGAAATACCAGTCAGCTTCACATAGATACATGTCAACAACACATTTAACAAGAACATACAGATGTACTCATGAGAAACACCATGCCATCAATTGGTATTAACCAACTATTAGCCGCAAGATTCTGCTCAAAGCATGGTCATTCTGGAAGAACCCACTCTTCAAGCCTTGATATTATCATAGATTCTCATGAAGAGGTCTAGATCATTTGGGCCCTACCCAAATGAGAACGTATTGGTTAAGGAAGATTATGATTCATAGAGAGGGGATAATTCACAATTCCCTAGAGAATACCACTAACCCAATCTGGATCAATTTTCAATATAGGGGATCCTGCCCAAAACCCTAGGGGATACCAATGACCTTACTGATGAGGCCTGCTAGATGGTGGGCCAATGCTTATCTCTTGGTGGTTATGTCGATTCCAAAAAAAATTCCACTAAGGGTGATAGAGGATCACACTCCAGTCATGGGGAGGGATAATTGAATTTATATAGGGATAAACCTCTATAGGGGATTACAATCTAGTGATGTAGACAAAATACCATATTGAAACCTCAAATGAAGGACCAATGGGAATGATCTAAACCTATATTGGCCCAAGCAAAAAACTCCCAACTTCACCTAAAACATCCCTATCATCGCTAGGGTCCCAACGTCGTAGACGACTCATCAATCAAACATATAATTTGAAAGTTATGGCCGTTAAAAGTTTCAATAGGGGGTCATTGGGACTGTGGACCGACTGTGGTGGTCAAACACTACTATTGACCACTTGGACTGACCGTCCCTCAATTACCACAGTCAACCTCCATGGTCGAACATACCCCCAGATTCTGCAGCCGTGCAACAGTTGGTGTGACCATGGACCGGTCCCACTATGGTTTCCCTAGTTTTAAACATGATTACTGGGTATGACCCGACCCATTATAGTTGGACTAGACTACTAGGATGGATCCGTTTGTTTGACCCAGCCTGCTCACGCATGGGCTGCATTATCTGGCATAGTCCACGTGGTAACCGACCGCATCTCACGCAACCACCGCTGCTGCCACATCCCACGGATATACTGTATCCCACATCCCCCATCATGCCACCTTTTCATCCTATGACCCGCTCTTCCACCACCTCCAGTCGCCACCGCCCCGATCACCACCGCCCCGATCACCGACACCACCGCCTCGCCTCACCGGACCGTTGCGCCAGTGGTCCCTTTTTGTGGACCACTGAGCCACCTTCGATGCTCAAAATTTGAAATGGTCATAAATTTGGGCTCCTTAGGTCTTGATAATCAAAGATATGACATCTGTTGTTGATTTTATTCCAATCTGTGGGTCTGATCAAGTTCGGAGCCACCCGATAAGTTGAACCGTGGCCACGGGGGTCCAACGTTGAAGAACATGAATAATGGGGGAGATAAAAGAATTAATAAAAATATGAGGAATGAACCTAAACCTTTTTTCTTATTGGCATCAATCAGTTCTCATCAGAATGAATAAAAAAGAGGCATTGAAATAAATATCCCTATAATCTCACAGATAATATCTCACCCCACAACAAAGATCGAAACATGGATCAATCTTTTGTTGTCATGGTGAGGTTCCTTCAAATCAGATGCGCATTGATCTGTTAGGTTCCTAGGCCTACAACAGAAGCTGGTGGGGAATGGATTTTAAAAATTTCATCAGAAAATCGATGGTACTTTTAGGAACCGATGATCCGAGCCTCGATGAGGTATGGGGATCTTGTGTAAATTGTAAAGAGCACAAAATTAAATTGAAAGTGTACCCATTTCAAATCTAAAGGAACACTCGACTACAACTCATCATTGGAGATCTCTTCTTGAAGAATCCATAAAAGGATCCCTCTAGATCATCCACACATGCTCCAAGAAACCGTTGTAACATCGATCATTGAATTACGGGTGCTAGAGCAGCGATCCGACAATGCTTTTGACATCCCGACGATAACCACATAGAGATCTCTTTGATGATTGAGGAAGAACTTGATCTGAACTCTTGCATCAATAGCTTCTCTCTCTAGGAAGTGGGAGGAGAGAAAGGCTCTCCATATTCTTTCCCTAAATGAATGAATAGTGGAATAACCACCCATAATAGAGATACCTCCCTTGTATTTATAGTGATGTTGAGAAATACTTGGTTGGTTCCCCTTCACTCGTTTATTTCAACATCCACTAAATAAATAATTTTTAAGAACTAAATTATGCCAAAACTATTTATTATTTTTATAACATATTTGTAATATATATAAAATATATTTTGTGATAAAAAATGAGCCATTTAACTCGACTCAGTGTCCTTCTTAATATTAAATGAACCTTGAATATTAAAATAACATTCGTTCGATTAATATTATCTCATATTTACTAAACTTGTAAATACAGTATATAAATTCAATCCCAAATATTCATAACTTTAATATTGATGAATTTATTTAATTATTTTGGTGATCGAAAACTTGTAAAACACTCGGACTCCGTGGCGGGTCCCACTATGTCTATATACTATTCGACTGAATAGGGCGGTTTCTTGAATACGCTATTGGGTGTGAACCTCTAGGACCTTATCTAAATAGAAGTGAATAAAATCCATAGACCAATAGTGGAGTCTAGAAACCCATCATGACCCCTAAAGAGATAAGAAAAGTTATAACAATGACTACCAACCTACGAACATTGACTATGTACTATAATCTCTTTGTCATTAAATATCTCATAAAGCAGGACACACAATTGTGTCATCTTCCTTTTCTTGATCTATTATTTGTTGACCTTACCAGATGGATTTACCTTTTTACTGCTTTGGCCAAAGACTTATGAAGGCAACACCATCCTGATCAACTAGGTCCGAGATATAAAACTTCTTATACTTGAAAGTGAAAAATCCTTTCCTGGCCATTCAACCAATGTCATACCACTAACGATGCACCCAACACAAGCTACCTCACCACGATTTCAATACCATGGTTTTTTCCTTGCATCAAAGTATGTAATCAAATGATATACATTGGTAATGGTTTCAATTCAAGAGATCAATACACATGTCCATAGATAGGAATGACCAATGAAACCCAAAACATGTGGTGTTCCTATTGGAGGGTCTATCCTCATGGTCTCACTACTAGAGATCACCAAGTGCGAACTTCATGAGAAGAAGTCTCAATGCTTATGATCCTCCAAAAACCTGATAGTAAAACATATAATATATCTAGTCAGTAATATGTATCTAGACTATAGAACATATATTTAAGATTAATGTCATGGTATCTCAAGGTTCTCATTATAGCCTGGGATCTGCTATAACCTCTCAACATGACAATTAATCTTTGGAGATTACCATTATAATAGTGGACATAGAAAAGTCTACACTATAATGGTAAGATTACATCATGAATAACTAACTGTACACATGATATGGTAATCAAAAGTAATTCATAGTTGGGTCTAGAGCACCCACTATTTCAACACTCCCACTTTCACAAGAGATAACTTGCTAACCAAACTTGTTAGATACTCACATGATAAAGATCATGCTTCTACTGTAACACCCCGAGATTTTATGAAAAATATTCTTTTTAATTTCATTAATGTATTGTGTTGTACGCTACACCAAAAGGAGCTTACAGAACACGCATCCTTGACTTGCCTTGCACGCAATCGCGACCTTCCTTGATAGCGTGTGTAGTACACAATAACGAGTTTCAATAAACATCGATATGCTATTAAAATATTATTAAAACTAGCCGTTATGAATAGTAATAACCACTTTTTGAAATTTTGTAAATTTTATTTTTCAAAATGGACTTCATTTTTGGATTTGGAATATCAAAATTAGCTTAGGGTGAAATTTTGGTACTTTTCGGATAACTTTCATTTTCTGACGAATAGTGAAAATTACTAAATTTTAATTAAAAACAACCTTTTTAATAGAAATAATTAATAGTGATAAATTATTAATTTGAGTGGTTTTAAATTATATTTAGAATATATTTTTACAATTTAATACAATGTTGGTCATTGGATGTTATTTCACAATTAAACCAGACATAAACAAGTGTCAATCTTTTGGTAGTTATTATCTCTTAAAAACACGCTATTTGTTTTGACGACGGGAATTAATTTTTAAATTAATTAATACAACTGATATGTTTTGAATTTGGTAAAATAGACATAATTTTTGAGTTCATAATATCAAATATAGCTTAGGCCTAATTTGTGGTATTTTTCTGGAAACTTTCATTTTTTGATGAATAGTGAAACCACTAAGTGGTAGTTAAAAAAAATGAATTTTTCATAAAACTTAATTTTACCGCTTCTGTGAGTGGAATTTCAAAAATCCGAGAGACACGGCTTATGTCAGTAAGTAAAATGTGGTTCAATGAGATGAAAATAATTTTTGGTGAATAATAATTTTTTACTTTTTTTTACCACGGTTAAAAGTAAATAGGGTAATTAAGGGTAAAAATGATATTATTATTATCCTAACACATGTCCTAATTCTATTGGATAAGTGTAATTAGACCAAAAACAACCTTAGGAATAAAATATGACCATTTAGGCCCACATGGATTGGATTAGGACATTTATTATTAATTTATTTAAAGAAGGGTTAAAATAGTTAAAATAAAAGTTTAATAAGTATATCATATTTAATATAGGGTTATACATAAGATAAATTAGACTATAAATATTCATTAAAAAGATAAATATCTTTCCTACATAATGGTATTTTATTTGTAATTTTTAGATATTAAATAATTTAATTTATTTATGACACAAAGATGATGCAGTAATTATCTTATTAATGAAATATTGACATAATTGATGTTATAAATACCAAAATAAATGTAATTTGTAAATTTTTATGAATTACAATAATTTTATAGGTTAATATGACATGTTAGTATTGATTTAATTAAATTTATTCTAACTAATAATTCTGTTATGATTTTCACAAAAATCAATTACTAAATAGTGTCAAAATTGACATAAAATAGTTTTTAAAACAAATATTATATTATTAATTGTTATTTTATTCCTAAAAATATAAGGTTCGACCAAATGACTTAGATAAGGTTATATATATTAATAATAAACAACTTGGGGTTCGTTTGGCTTCTTATAGTAAGTTTATTAACCTTATAGTGTAAGAACACAAAAAGACACGGTAAAAGTAAAATTATCTAACTTAAAGTTAAAACTAAATGATAAGGTTAAAATAGTGAACTAAACATGTCCAAATTATATTGGATGAGAGGATTGCGACCCATCCCCACCTTAGATTCGAAATAACTCAATTTGGAGCTATTTAAAACCGAATTTGGCTTTATAATAAAATAATATTTTTAGTTATTCCAAAGGTGCCCCTCTCCTCCCTTATAAAAGGGAACCTCCTCCCTCTCTTCCTCACACCAAATTGAGCCTTAAATCTCGGCCAAACCCTGAAAAATTCTCTTCTACACTTCCCTAGAAACATCCTAGAGGTTCTGGTCTTCCTCAAATACCAATTTTAGTGCCCTAAAAGGAGATCTCAAAGAGGATCTTCAAAGAAGAGGTAAATGTCCGTTACCGATTCTTTCAACTTTATTTCTTCTTCCACTTCTTCTTCTTAGGTTTTTTCATTATTAAGTAATAAAATCAGTATCAATAATATACTGATATTTTATTATAAGTATGAAACAACCCTATTTCACCATCTATCCATCCTACGGAAAATGAAATCACCGCGCGTGCGTACGTACGGAATACCGTCTCCACGCCGTGGTGTAATCTATTTTCCACCACCACCTTACTTGGATGGGTATAATGGTGTAAATAATTACTATATATGACTATTGTAAAGTGATATTGATTCTGAAATAGTATACATACACTCCAATACAATTCAACGATCATGAGAACGATATCATCGCTCGTGCGTACGTACGGACTACCGTCTCCACGACGTGATGAGATTCATTCTCCACGTTAACCATTCATGAATGATTATAAAGTATATATAATAAGTAATCATGAAATATATGACATAATAATGATACTGGATTTATGTGTATATATATGTATGTCACCTACTTAATTCCATTCAACTCAATAAGGAAACGAAAATAGTGTTCATCCGTACGTACGACCTACCGTCTCCATGAACGGTGTATTTCTTTCCATTTACTGATCTATTATATATATGTATATTCTGAATATATATTATATATAAATCATGTTTTATATTCTGGAATTAAGTAATCATGATCTAAGTAATCATATGAATAATTACAATTCAAAACACGGACAACAAATGAAATGATTTTACCCAAAACGCTCTTTAACATGGAATTTACAAACGAACGGGTAAAATAAAGTCATAAGTGAACCATATATGATATCATAACAATGAGTATGATTCTGGAATAAGTCAATGACATTATTTAAATCATTATACAGTAGTTTTAGACACTTACGAAGCAAATCAGACATAAGGTAAGGGATAATTTTGCAAATCTCATTTTTATCCGAGATTACTTATTCGTAAGTATTTACTGGGGTTATTTCTATCGACCATGTCCATGTTTTATAAAAGTATTTTCATGTATGTTTAAAGTCATTTTTACCCTTTTTTTGGATTTTACTACATGGTATGTAAGGAATCTTTCTTTTTTTTTACGTTACGAGGTACTTTTTGACTTTTCCGGCAAAAGTACGAGAAGAATGTTTTTTTAACTTATACGGCACGAACAGATTTTTACGGTTTTATAAAGCCTTATTTTCATGAAGCTTCCTCAAAAATATTTCATGACTATTTTAAACAAAATCTTTTTCTTTTAAAATTTCATGACGTTTTGTGAAAAGAAATTGATTTTGAAGAAGAAAGGATATTTTCCTCAAAAATTCATTTCAAGTGTTTTATCAAAACCATTTTCCATCTAAGATGACATTATTTCATATGTGTATGGTTCAAGTATAAAGTCTCTATGATTTACATGGTTTCACTTTAATTATTATGAAATGATGTCCATTTCTTTTTTTATGGATTATGTGATGATCGAATGATATTTATGAAACCCATTTTATTCTTTGGGTTATGATGAATGATTTATGTTTATGTTGTGGCACAAGTAAGAATGATTTCATTATGAGATGGGTGGGACCTATATCTCCCTACAATGCATTGGGTAAAGATTTTATATCTCATGAGATAGACATGACTGGAACGGTAGGTTATACCGATTCAGTGAAACATGACTGAAACGAGGAGTGAACTCGGTTCAGAAAGGGACTTTGTCCACTAAGATAGTATTGGAAATGAGTCTTGACTAATAAGAAATGATTATCTATGATTATGTGTGTATGCCACAAAGTTTCATGTTTTAATTTATGATTATTGGGATTACATTTCACTACTATGATTTATCCCATTTTATGAAATTATGATCTCTTTTGCAGGTTAAGATTACCAAAAGATATGTTCTTATGAATATGATGTGATTGATATTTCTTTTGTTTACCCTTACTGATCATTTGAGCTAACCCTTTTATGTTTTCTTTTCCCCAGGATATAAATAAAGGATTTAGGTTTAAAAAAATAAGATCTTTATGGGAGATGTTGAAGATCTTTCAGCACGATTAGAAGATTATATTCTGAGTTTCCAAAGACACTAAACTATTACGGTCCTTATGTGTGTGTTTTTGTTATGTACTATGTATTACGCAAAATTAATGTAATGACCATGTACGTTAAGCTTCGGGTCTCTACATATACTGAGTAATGGCTTTAATTGCTGGGCCTTCCATGTTTTTTCTATGTGGCATATATGCTCTATGTGACCTCATCACCTTGAGTAAAACTTCTCAAGATAAGGTATCCCAAAGTATATCACTTTTTTCCATTTTCATAACTTGACAACTTTTCTAGTAAGAATATCATAATTATGATAATACTTTTCTTACTAGGTGAAAATCAAAGAACTAGAGAAAATCGTTGCATTTAACTACTTCTTAGCTTCCTTATAAGCTGAAACATACTCTGTATTTGTAGGTATGGCTACCACTATCTTTTTTGAGCTTAAATTGCTCATCACCTTTTCCTAATTGAGATATTAGATCAAATTGATATAAGGATTACTAGTTTTTATCCCACAATAATTAGTATACATTCTTCTCCATATACCAAGTACATATCATTTGTACTTTCCGAAGTACAAGATGATTATTCTGACTGCATCAATTGCAGTGCTCCTGGATATAATTGATATCTTCCAACAATAAACTATATCATGGTAGTATCATTTCATGTAAATATTATGGCATGCATGATTGATCCATCACTGAAGTGTATAGAACTCAACTCCCAACTTTAATCTCTTCCCATGTTCCGAACATGTCATCCTGGAGAGATTAATCCATGTGACATTGGAAAAAATTCTGATCTTGAATTATTCTAACTTGTATATTTCAATACAATGTCACTTTATATACGACTGACTAGATCCAAGCAACTATTAGATCTAATTTAATAGATCCAGTTCCCTAGAACTTAGGCTGCTACTTTAATTTAATCATTAGAGTATTACTTTTAACCCAATCTTATCTAACTTTAAGATCAATATATGTTTTCAATATGTTTCCAAACATATTTTTCTTGGAAAACATTGGCACTCCCACTAACCTTTGGTAGACACAATGCAAATATTCATTTGAAATGAATACTCTAAGATCTTGCTGATTACATTAATCTAGAACTAGATTTCAGTAACTTACAACCCTTATTGGCATCATATGATGTCATCAACCCTTTCTGGTTGCGTCATATAGAAACATTCCAAGAAATATGATCATGAAATCTAATGACCAATATAATGATATTAAAAGTTAACTATGAAAGTAAAATTCAAATGGATTTAGGCATACTAACTTGGTATAACCAATCAATATTTATTGGTACCAAACTTTTACCATCCATGTATTTTCTCATTTGAATACCCACCACAATATTCAATTTATAATCCCCTTTGCAATTTTATACATGGAATCCATTTTTGAATTTTAGTTGATCTTGTCAATCTTAGCTCATTTCCATATATTTCTTACTTGTAGGATTTATTATTCTCAATGAATAATTTATCACTGGCCATGGTGAATATAAAACCATCACCATGGTTTCATCCTTCATATGTAGTATGTGTCACTAGAACATGCCTATTCCACATGCACTTGTGGAACTTGTTCCTATGTTAACCATTTGTGCATCTCGAGTATTGACTAAGTCTGAGTCATTCTTACTCCCACTATCTATAATAGATATCGGAACACTTATATAAAAATGTAGTCTAATACTTGAATACATATTTTCTATAATAAGGATTTACATAATATCCTAAGAAACTTTTAGGATATTTATTTAGATGCACCATGTTTTTAGGTTGATGCATGTTTGTTTATATCTTAAAAAATTCTTTGCATCTTTAACACATGTCCTACGGCATAATGGATTTTTCATCATACTATGACTTGTATGATATCCATTTTTCACTTTAGTTGGCATATTGGTTATGGGTTTACACTGTTATTTTCAAATCACATCATAAAATATAATGGAAATTACTGCACATTGTAACATTGATACTCCATACATCATAACTTTGATGTATAAAATGTGCATTTAGGAAATACTCCACGCTAAATTTTGTTGATCAATGTAAACATGTAAGACTTTATCATTAATACTACTTATGAAAATCAATATGCTGATGTAGATAAGGTAACATGCATTTAAGAATTACTCCATGCAACATTATCATGATCGACAATTGCATAGTCAAGATATTCTTTGGCATACCGATCTGAAGCAACTCATATTTTCTGACCATACATATACTTCCCTATTAAATTCCTTAATATATTAAAGGAATCTTATGAAGTATCTTTACCTTTAGATTTCCTTTGGAATATTTCACACCCTCTTATTGAACTAACCTCAGAAGCTTTGTGGCATACCTTTATTTCTAAAGGTTCCTTAGTATAAGCTAAGGATTCCAATAATACCAAAGGTGTTTAGCTCTGCCGAGTCTAAATACCATACTAGGTATATTATTGACGTCCACTTTTAGTTTTACTTGAAAAAGAATCATCTTTCCACAATTGGGTAAGTCTTACATTTGTATATTCATTAGCTATTGCCTATAATTCAAGTATGTATGAACTATTTGTTGAGTATGTTACCCAAAAAAACGTTCATTCCAAAAACATGGAATAATGCCTCATTATGTCCAAAGGGCACATGAGATAACTGTTTGGGTTATACTCAACAACTTTTTGAATTTTAATCAATCACTTGGAAATTAGAAGTTATATGTTTCTCACTACTAACTTAGGAATCATCCTTTCTCAGCTACATGGAGAAGACACCTTGTTGAGCCCTCTGAAAGATTGTTGAATTCTTCCTATGATTGCTATTTTAATAATCACAAATCATCGTTACTTAATCCAGTTGGATTTCTCATATACATAATCACAATATCTTAGTGAATCTGTTTTTATTGGTTGGATCATGTCTTTATCTGTGCTTGTTATTGATTTAAAAGTATTCTAGAAGTCTTCTGGATCAAACAGACACTTTGTGTTCTGTCAAGACAATGGTCGCCCCGATCCATATCAAAGGACAATGGTCGCACAGATCCATATCAAAAGACAACTGTCTCACCGATGCAGATCAAATGAGTCACCGATCATGACACACCGATGCTGATCAAATGAGTCACCAATCATGACACACTGATGCTGATCAAATGATTCACCGATCATGACACACCGATGCTGATCAAATGAGTCACCGATCATGACACACCGATGCTGATCAAATGAGTCACCGATCATGACACACCGATGCTAATCAAATGAGTCACCGATCATGAAACACCGATGCTGATCAAATGAGTCACCGATCATGACACACCGATGATGATCAAATGAGTCACCAATCATGACACACCGATGCTGATCAAATGAGTCACCGATCATGACACACCGATGCGGATCAAATGAGTCACCGATCATGAAACACCGATGCTGATCAAATAATTCACCGATCATGACACACCGATGCTGATCATCTGAGTCACCGAAGATGTCTCACCGATTCCGATCAAATGAGTCACCGATCACGACACACCGATGCCGATCATCTGAGTCACCGATCAGGACACACCAATTTCTAGCCACCGATGCTGATGCTGATGACCTACCGATCACTTGACTCACCAATAGTCATAAACAACTGTTTGAATTTATTTATCTTTATTTAATCTAACTAACGGTCATATTAGGAATATTTTAATGCTCTGTAATTTATTTAATGAAGGGTGTTGGATGTCAGGGAACCGTACCTCATACCTGCAAAAAGAAATCATTTCTTTTGCTGGAGCTTGTGCTATAAATACAAGAAGTCCCCGTTGGTGAAAAAAGACGATCAGAAATATATGAGTGCAAAGAGTGGTGGATGAGATAGTTGCAGAAGACACAGAACCTCATACACACTCAAGCTTACTCAAGAAGAGTTCTGTACATTCAAGAGGACTTTAAAGAACTTCATCGACTACATTTTTTCACTATCTCTGAACCAGGATGCCAAGCAGACGACACTCTGTTTTTCAGACAAAAACCAGAAGAGGACTCAGAACCATTTCTGATAAAACTTAAGGAGTCCAAAGCTTCACTGCAATCACTAGATCCATTTCTAAACTCTACATCTCTGCTCTGTGATTCATTATTTTACATTTCGAGAAGTGTGTGTTATTTGCTGTATTTAACACACACACTGTCTCCTGTAATTTAACTGTAGGATCTGTAAATCCTCAGTAGACTCTTTACATCTTTCATTTCCCACAGTAATAGTGGTAGAGGTCGTGTGTGACCTGGACAACTGGTTGCTGTTGTTCTGTTTCCCACGAATAACAGTGGTAGAGGTCTTGGACCTGGACAGTTGTAAACTGTTGTGAACCCCGATCCAGGGTGTGGATCAAATTTATATAAATTTTTGAGAGGACTAAGTCTCGGCTTTAGAATAAACCTCTTGGTTATATCTGATGTGCTATATCTTTCAAAGTTATTCTTTTTTATTCTGCTGCTAATTACTTTAAAACCAAAACTGTTTTAAAGTCACTTTGATAATTAAACTCGCAAGTGTTTATATTAGTTGTAAATCAGTAAGTTAGTTTCAAAAGTTAATCAACTATTCTATTTTGATTAACTGGGAAATAATCAATCCCTTGAGAACCCAACAGAACCTTTACTTTGATATAAATTCACTACAGTTTCATTTAGTATTTTATTTGGGGTTTTTTAAGACAAAGTTTTTAAAACAGAAATTTTAATTGGAACTCAATTCACCCCCCTCTTGAGTATCCACTCTGACCAACATTTGGTATCAGAGGTTTCAAAATATTTTCTAAAGTACTCTGTTTTTCAACTGTGATTTTAGTTGTATTTTAAAGTTCTTAAAATTTCTGTTATTTCTAAATTTTTATCTATTTAAAATATTTTCTTTAAGTAAGCTATCATGGATAATAGACTTGAAGGTGTTTCTACCAATAGACCACCATTTTTCCATGGAAACAACTATGCTCAGTGGAAAATCAAGATGAAAATTCACTTAGAGAGCATGGGTTTTGATATTTGGACTGTTATAGAATCGGAATATAAAATTCCTACTACTATTATAACTACTTGGAATGAAGCTACTAAGGCTGCCTACAATAATAATTGCAAAGCTATGAATGCCTTATACTGTGCTTTAGGAGATGAGGAATTTAATAGAATATCTGCCTTGTAAAACTGCTTATGAAATTTGGGATACCTTAGCCATTTCTCATGAAGGAACAACTAATGTTAAAGAAATGAGATTAAATAATTATACTATTAAGTATGATAATTTTAAGATGAATACTGATGAACCCATTTCTGACATGTATCTCAGGTTTAATGAAATTTTCAACACAATGGCTTCTCTAGGAAAGGATGTTCCATCAAAGGAACAAATTATGAGAATTCTGAGATGTCTACCTAAAAGATGGAGAGTAACTTCTGTCTCCATTAATGAATCATGTGATATTGGTGAACTGCCAGTCAAGGAACTAATTGGAAATATGATGATGTATGAGGAAGAACTCAAAGTGATCAAAGAAGAAGATGATGAACCAAGAAGGAAGTCTGTTGCGTTCAAGACTTCAACTTAAAAGAATAAAGATAAGGAGAAGCTTCAAGCTATAAATGAGAGTTCAAGCTGTGAAGATAGTGAAAGTGCTTCTGACAGTGATGATGAGATGGCTCACATTTACAGAAGGTTTAAGAAGTTTTATAGGAAGAAGAAGTTTTTCAGAAAATCAAATTATAAAGGTAAGTATGACAACAAGGGACATTGGAAAAAGGATTGGAAGAAATCTGAAAACTCAGATGAAGTTGTCTGCTATGAGTGCAAAAGAAAGGGACACATAAAAGCAGACTGTCCAAAGTTGAAGTACAAGAAGAGGTATGAATACAAGGACAATAAGTTTAAGAAATCCATGAAGGCTACTTGGAGTGCTTCTGAGGATAGCTCCACTGAATCTGAAGTTTCTGAAACTAAACACAGAAATAAGGCAAACATGTGTTTTATGAAAAACACCTCTGAGGTAACATCTAAAACTCCTGCTTTAAATTCATATTATTCTGAAGATGATTCTGACTCAGAAAACATGTCAAAATCTGAACTATTTGAATACTATGATATGTTAGAAGAAACCTGTAATGAGCTGAAAGACAAATACAAAGGTTTAAAGAAACAGTATTCTTTAACTGTTAAACATAAATCTGATCTTGATATTGAAATGGAAAAGAATGCTCAGTTGCTTAAAGAAAACACTGAACTGAAATTATCTAATGAGAAACTCAATAAATACTTAGAGAAATTTACCAATGGAAAATATACTCTTACTCAGATTCTAGGTAAGAAAATAGCACCTAGATACACTACTGGTATAGGATACCAACCTGGACAAAGGAAAATTACCAAAACTAGATTCATTCCTAAATCTAGACAGAATGTAGCTAGTTCTAAAACTTCATATGTTTCAAATAGTTATATTCACAGTTACAGATCTAATAAGGTTTACCTTTCCGAGTCCGTTGATTCTACAAATCTTATGAGACCCATTAGACAAATCTGGGTACCTAAAGTTTTATTGGCTAACCTGTCTGGACTCAAGAAGATCTGGGTACCAAAATCATTTCCTATCTAAATCTGTTTTTTTGGGAACCTGCTTAAAGATCTCCTGTATAAAGACTTGGTACTTGGATAGTGGATGTTCAAGACATATGTTAGGAGACTTCTCATGCTTTAAAATATTATTTAGAGTTGATGGAGGGTTTGTCACTTTTGGTAATAACTCAAAAGGAAAAATCATCGGCTTAGGCCAAATTGGTAACACTGACTCAGTATTGATTTCCAAAGTTTTATTTGTTGATGGACTGAAATATAATTTGTTAAGTATTTCTCAGTTATGTGATGATGGTTTTTATGTTAAATTTGAAAATGATTCTTGCAATGTTTTTAATTCTAAAAATGTTTTAGTATTTTCTGCTTTAAGAAATGAAAATGTTTATGCTGTTGATTTAAATTATTTAGCTAAGCAGAATATTACTTGTTTAAATGATTTTCATAAAGAGTCTTGGCTTTGGCACAGAAGATTAGGACACTACAATGTACACTCACTTAGAAAACTTGCTAGGAAGAACTTAGTTAGAGACCTACCCAAACTTGAATTTCCAGCAGACAAAGTTTTTAATCCCTGTCAAAAGGGAAAGCAACATAAAGTTTCTTTTAAATCAAAGAAAGAAGTTTCAACTTCTCAACCTCTCGAGTTGGTTTACATGGATTTATTTGGACCTTACAGAGTTTCTAGTTTAAATGGGAAACACTAAGTCTATGTTCTTGTATATGACTTTTCTAGATATACTTCGGTATATTTTCTAGATCACAAAAGTGAAGCTTGTTCTTTCTTTGTAAAATATTCCAAGTCTGTAGAGAACCTTAGTGGACTTAAAATTAAAACCCTGAGAAGTGATCATGGCTATGAGTTTGAAAATCATGAGTTTGAATCTTACTGCTCACATAGTGGCTATAGTCACAATTTCTCTACCCCTAGGACACCCCAACATAATGGGGTAGTATAAAGGAGGAATAGAACCCTGCAAGAAATTTCTAGGACTATGCTTAATGAGTATGACCTACCTGTTTATTTTTGGGCTGAAGCTGTCAATACAGCTTGCTATATTATCAATAGAGTCTTGATCAGACCTATTCTTAAGAGGACCCCTTATGAGTTGTGGAACCATAGGAAACCTAAGGTTAACTACTTTAGAGTTTTTGGATGCAAAGTATTTATTCTTAATACTAAAGACAATCTCGACAAATTTGCATCCAAGAGTGAAGAAGGAATTTTTCTAGGTTACTCTATTTCTAGTAAATCCTTTAGAGTTTTCAATAAGAGAACCAAATGTGTGGAAGAATCTGTTCACATCAAATTTGATGAAACTGATCCACATGAACCTACGACCTCTCTTGAAAATCTTGGAGATGATATCCTTGTTTTGAACCCTAATGATAAAGACAGTGGACCTATAGTTAAAACATCCAGTTCTGGAAATTTTCCAGAACCTACTTCTGTTGAACCTCAACCTGTAGATAAATCTGAAATATCCAGCCCTAACTTTTCTAGACCAACTAGAATTATAAAGAACCATCCTTTAGATGCTGTTGTAGGTAATTTAGATAGAGGAACACAGACTAGATCTTCTCTAAGAAATCAGGTTGAACATCAAGCTTTTCTTTCACAGTTAGAACCTAAAAATATCAATGATGCTATCAATGATGAATTTTGGGTAATGGCTATGCAAGAAGAACTAAATCAATTTGAAAGAAACAAAGTCTGGAAATTAGTAGAAAGACCTAAGGACACTATAACCATAGGCACAAAATGGGTGGTTAGAAACAAAGTTGATGAATCTGGAAACATCATTAGAAACAAAGCTAGGCTAGTTGCACCAGGTTACAATCAAGAAGAAGGAATTGACTATGAGGAAACCTTTGCACCTGTAGCTAGATTAGAGGCTATTAGGATCTTACTTGCCTATGCATCACATCTGAATTTCAAGTTATATCAAATGGATTTGAAAAGTGATTTTTTAAATGGTTTTATTGTTGAAGATGTTTTTATAGAACAACCACCTAGTTTCTCAAATCCTCATTTTCAAAATCATGTTTTTAAACTTTCTAAAGATTTATATGGTTTAAAACAAGCTCCAAGAGCTTGGTATGAAAGACTTTAAAACTTTCTTATTTCAAAAGGATTTACAAAAGGAATAGATAATCCCACTCTTTTCATAAAAAGGATTTCAAAAGATGTGTTAATAGTACAAATCTATGTTGATGATATTATTTTTGGATCTTCTAAAAATTATTTATGTACTGATTTTTCAAAGGTTATGAAAAATGAGTTTGAAATGAGCTTAATGGGAGAGCTTAAGTATTTTCTTGGATTTCAAATATTTCAAACTAAAGATGATATTATTCTAAATCAAAGAAAATATACCAAGGATTTATTAAAATGTATTGGTTTGGATAATATTAAGGAAAGTGATATACATATGAGTACTACCTGTAAATTGAATGTTGATGAAACTGGGAAACCAGTTGATCAAACCAATTACAGAGGTATGATTGGGAGTTTACTTTATCTTACTACTAGTCGACAAGATATTATGTTTAGTGTGTGTATGTGTGCTAGATTTCAAGATAATCCTAAAGAGTCACACTTACTGTCTGTTAAAAGGATTTTTAAATATCTTAAGTATACTGTGAATTTAGGTTTGTTTTATCCAAAAAGACAATCATTTGACCTAACTAGTTATTCAGATGCGGACTTTGCTGGATATAAGTTAGATAGGAAGAGCACATCTGGAACATGTCATTTACTTGGAAAGTCCCTAGTATCATGGTGTAGTAAGAAACAGAACTCAGTTGCATTGTCTACTGCTGAAGCAGAATATATTGCTGCTGGTAGTTGCTGTTCACAGATTCTGTGGATGAAAGACACTTTATTGGACTATGGATTTGATTTTAAACATGTTTCAATTAACTGTGATAGAACTAGTGCGATCAACATATCTAAGAACCCTGTGTCTCACTCTAGGACTAAGCACATTGATGTCAGACATTACTTTCTAATAGATCATTATCAAAAAGGTGATATTTCCCTAGAATTTATTAGTTCTGAACATCAATTAGCTGATATTTTTACGAAGACTTTATGCTCTGAAAGAATGAATTTTATTAAACAGGAGTTGTGTATGATTGATATGTGAAACTGATCTGTGAAACCGATCTGTGAAACTGATCTGTGAAACTGATCTGTGAAACTGATCTGTGAAACTGATCTGTGAAACTGATATGTGAAACTGATCTGTGAAGCCGATCTGTGAAACCGATCTATCTTTCAATTAATTTTTATTATGTTTCAATTAATTAATTAATTTTATCTTTATTATGGAAACCCTAAATGATGAAATAAATGATACGCGGCTATTTCTATTCCCCAAACCGTCGACCTTTCATTTTTTCCTGCCAAGACTTATTTCCTCTCTTCTCCTCTACTTCGAACCTTCGAACTCCTGCATTCCCCAGAATCTTCAAATGGCTAAGAAAAAGAGACCAAGTAAAGGATCAGAAAGTCCTGTACCTTCAAAGCGTGCTCGAGGCGAGTCGAGTAGTACCACTCAATGATCAGTAAATCCGAACCTGGAAACTCAGATTGTTGCTATAGAAAAGGATGTCAGTTCCACCTGGCTTTTGACAAGTAAGTTGCTGTTGTTACAAGTTTTAGAATCGCAAGGATGGAAAGCCTGGTTCTCAGATAAAACTCGTGTATACTACCCAAATCTAGTGAATAAGTTTTATATAAATATACAAGTTACTTTAGATGGGGTAGAGGCTGCCAGAATGTCTTCTGTAGTAAAAGGAAAGAAAATATCTTTTTCATCTAAACAATGGGATGAATGTTTAAATGTACCCCATGAGGGTCAGTATGAGGATTATGCTGGAAACATTCCTCCAACTACTGAATACTTCTCTTATGAGTTAGCTTTAGAGATTTTGACTGGAAACAGAGAGTCAATGAGAATCACAGCCTCAGAGTTGGATGGTGAATGTAGACTTCTCTTTAAGTTTATTCAGCACCAAATTTGCCCCAGGAAAGGAGATTTTGATGCTGTAAAATACCAGGATGTTTTTCTATTGTTTTTACTAAAGACCCATGAGAAGATCAATTTGTGTAGATATCTAATGGTGCACATAGCTGGAATGGTGAAACTTTATAAGAAAGCCACTTCCCAGTTCTATTCCAAAGTAATCTCTGCTATGTTAAAGAATTTGGAATGTGTTGATGAAGCTAATGAGATAGCTGAATCTGTTAGTACTTTTTGTGTTAACAAAGAAATTTGTAAAAGGATGAAAATAAATTAGAACCCATGGAAGAAATGCTGGGTTGCTGATGAGGACAAGTTGCATGAATCCTACAATCCCACTGATCATGGAAAGAGGCCGAAGGGTTTGAGAGACCCTGGTTTGAAATCATATGAGGAGCCAATTTATGTTGATGATGAGGAAGAAGTAGATGTTGAAAGGAAAAAAGACACTGAAGAGTCTGGTAAACAAGGGATGGATGAAGCTGAAACAGAAGAAGGAAGTATGTCACCTCCTGATGATAAGAGTGATCCTGATATAGTGAGCCCTAAGAGAAGAATAGAATTTGGACCTGCCAGTCCACCTTTACCCTTACCTGAATCATAACCAGTTCTTGGTGATGAAGAAGCTAGTGACACTGAAGTATCTAACAGTGAAGTTTCTGTGAAGAATGGAAATGGGAATGGAGATGATGATGATGCTGATGATGATGATAATAATGATGATGATGGTGACAACCGACCAGTGGATGGTCTTGCTGTACCTCCAACAGAAACACATCAAACTGTACCAGAAATAAATGCCAATGGCAAGAGAGATTCTCTAGAAATTAGTGGAAAAGAAAGTTATGATAAACCGAAATATACTCTGTGTGCTGCTGTCTGGGATGATTACCCTGGTTTTGCTATTTTGGGTTTAGAGTATTCTGAAGAAGAAGAGGGAGAATCAGAATCTACTACGGTTATGAAGGAAATCCAACCAGTTGAGACAAGGTCTGCTCATGTTGTTGATGTTTCATATGTTCATCTACCTAGTTCTACTGTCTCTCAGTCTGATTTTGATAAGTTCAAAATTGAGTTGCTTGCTGCTATGAGAGACACAGTCAGAGAAGAAATTTCAAATGCTATTAGACCAGACCTGGCCAATACTGGTGAGTTTATTGGCAGGCACATAGCCTCTCTAAATCAGATTCTGAAGGATCTACAATCTGACTTAGTTTCTTTATCAAACAAATTTAGATCAACCATCTCTGGTATGATGGAAGTGTTGAGGAATCTGATTGAACATCTTAAGAAGTCTGATCTGAGAAAGTTGAAAGCTGAGATAACTCAGATAGTTTCTCAAGACTGTACAACCAAAGTAACCAAGATCACTACTCATGAGCTAGAGGCTCTAAGGCAGATTGTGCATGATGAATTGGCCGCCATTAGACAAGTTCTTGATTTGGAATCGTTGAGGAAGATGAAGGAGCACAGTGATCACATTCATAAGATGGTGACATTATATTCAGCAGATGCCACTAAAGATCAGAGAGAGATCAAGGAAAACGTTGACCATTACTTTTCAAAGATTTATACAAAGCATGAGATGACCGCGAATTTCAAAGTGTTGGCTGATAATCTGAAACTACCTCCAGTCACTCAAGCTTTCAAGACTCAAGTTCGTCAGTTGCAAGATTTTACTCCTACCTTGGAACAGTTCATGGAGAATAAGGATGATTTTGAGAAGGCTATGTAGTATGGTGCAAAAGTTATTCAGAATTTCATATATCTTTTGAAGCCTTATCTGAATGCACAAGACACCGCCATTGTGCTTCCTACAGCTGACCCTCTAAGTGCCTCTAATG
This sequence comes from Viscum album, assembly GCA_963277665.1. Lineage (NCBI taxonomy): Eukaryota > Viridiplantae > Streptophyta > Magnoliopsida > Santalales > Viscaceae > Viscum > Viscum album. Next base: position 1,443,400,689 of record OY728145.1, on the reverse strand, counting down.
TTGCTCCAAATCAGATCTCCGTTGCTCAAGCTCTATCACAACTACGACCAATTCCTCAGCAATCTTCTCAACCATCTACTACTTCTCAACAACAAATCTCTAAGGCATCCTCTCCTCCACCTTCCAGAGTCATCTTACCACCTTTTCAAATTCTCCTTGTTCAACCTGCCTCCAAGCCTTCCAACTTACCAACCATTGATCCTTCTGACAAAGGCAAAGCCCCGTTACATCCCAATAAATAGTTGTGTCTTGTTGTTGATAGGGTGACCATTGTTCTGTTTGTACTTTGATGTACTTTTCAAAAACTTTTTTATCTCTCTCTATTCTCTATGATGCCTTCTTTTAATCTCTTCTTTATATATTTTCCCTCCTTTTTGATTATCCCAAAGGGGGAGATTTATATCTATGGGGAAGAAACATACTATGGAAGGGGGAGCAATGTTTACATAAATATACAAAGGTATAAATTCAGGGGGAGATTTATATCTCATTGTGTTTTTCTGCCTTGTCACTATTATTGATGCTATATTATTTTTATTTATGACTAAGATTTGTGATTATCAAAAAGGGGGAGATTGTTGAGCCCTCTGGAAGATTGTTGAATTCTTCCTATGATTTCTGTTTTAATAATCACAAATCATCGTTACTTAATCCGATTGGATTTCTCATATACATAATCACAATCTCTTAGTGAATATGTTTTTATTGGTTGTATCATGTCTTTATCTGTGCTTGATATTGATTTACAAGTATTCTGGAAGTCTTCTAGATCAAACAAACACTTTGTGTTCTGTCAAGACAACGGTCGCACCGATCCATATCAAAGGACAACGGTTTCACCGATCCATATCAAAGGACAACGGTCGCACCGATCCATATCAAAGGACAACGGTCGCACCGATCCATATCAAAAGACAACTGTCTCACCGATGCTGATCAAATGAGTCACCGATCATGACACACCGATCCTGATCAAATGAGTCACCGATCATGACACACCGATGGTGATCAAATGAGTCACCGATCATGACACACTGATGCTGATCAAATGAGTCACCGATCATGACACACCGATGCTGATCAAATGAGTCACCGATCATGACACACCGATGCTGATCAAATGAGTCACCGATCCTGACACACCGATGTTGATCAAATGAGCCACCGATCCTGACACCCCGATGCTGATCAAATGAGTCACCGATCATGACACACCGATGCTGATCAAATGAGTCACCGATCATGACACACCGATGCTGATCAAATAAGTCACCGATCATGACACACCGATGCTGATCATATGAGTCACCGAAGATGTCTCACCGATGCTGATCAAATGCATCATCGATCACAACACACCGATGCTGATCATCTGAGTCACCGATCAAGACACACCGATGTCTAGCCACCGATGCTGATGCTGATGACCTACCGATCACTTGACTCACCAATAGTCATAAACATCTGTTTGAATTTATTTATCTTTATTTAATCTAACCAACGGTCATATTAGGAATATTTTAATGCTCTGTAATTTATTTAATGAAGGTTGTTGGATGTCAGGGAACCGTACCTCGTACCTGCAAAAAGAAATCATTTCTTTTGCTGGAGTTTGTGCTATAAATTAAATAAGTCCCCGTTGGTGCAAAAAGAAGATGAGACATATATGAGTGAAAAGAGTGGTGGATGAGATAGTTGTATAAGACACAAAACCTCATACACACTCAAGCATACTCAAGAAGAGTTATGTACATTCACGAGGACATTAAAGAACTTCATCGACTACATTTTTTCACTATCTCTGAACCTGGATGCCAAGCAGACGACACTATGTTTTTCAGACAGAAACCAAAAGAGGACTCAGAACCATTTCTGATAAAACTTAAGGAGTCCAAAGCTTCACTGCAATCACTAGATCCATTTCTAAACTCTACATCTCTGCTCTGTGATTCATTATTTTACATTTCGAGCAGTGTGTGTTATCTGCTGTATTTAACACACACACACACTGTCTCCTGTACTTTAACTGGAGGATCTGTAAATCCTCAGAAAACTCTTTACATCTTTCATTTCCCACAGTAATAGTGGTAGAGGTCGTGTGTGACCTGGACAGCTAGTTACTGTTGTTCTATTTCCCACGAATAACAGTGGTAGAGGTCTTGGACCTGGACAGTTGTAAACTGTTGTGAACCCTGATCCAGGGTGTGGATCAAATTTATATAAATTGTTGAGAGGACTAAGTCTCAGCTTGAGACTGAACCTATTAGTTATATCTGCTGTGCTATATCTTTCAAAGTTATTCTTTTTTATTCTGCTGCTAATTACTTTAAAACCAAAACTATTTTAAAGTCACTTTGATAATTAAACTCGCAAGTGTTTATATTAGTTGTAAATCAGTAAGTTAGTTTCAAAAGTTAATCAACTCTTCTGTTTTGATTAACTGGGAAATAATCAATCCCTTAAGAACCCAACAGAACCTTTACTTTTATATAAATTCACTAAAGTTTAATTCAGTATTTTATTTGGGGTTTTTTAAGTCAAAGTTTTTAAAATAGAAGTTTTAATTGGAACTCAATTCACCCCCTCTTGAGTATCCACTCCGTCCAACACACCTTACTCCTAGTAATGTTTCTCTACTTACTTGGTTACTATATTTCAATAAATATATGTGAAAAGAATATTGTATTTGATACCCAAGATGTATGTGAGAAAAAAATACTTTTATTTTGATGAATTTAAACTGAATGAAAGTGGGTACTTGCTTCTTGTATTTCAGTTTTTAAACTTCCATGAATTTATTTCTAATATGTGATGAAAATAACCTTGTATTAAGTAACCAACCACTTTTCTTTAAAGGACATGAAGAAGGTTACTTTGGTGTAACTTTCCATAGGCATTTTCTCCTTGTATTTCAATATATTCTCCGTAAGAACAAAAGGTTGTGCTACCTTTAATATCCTTATCACTTGGAGAATTTTAGCTAAAAGGCAATGAAGCGCTTACTCTATACCATTCATTTGTATCCTTAAAAAAAATAGAGTAATTGGGTGTAAAAGTTATAATAATGGGAAGACATGAATGATTGTGAGTTGTCTTTCACTTTACACAATCCGAGTGCAATCATCACATTCAAAAATTGCTTCTCTTTCTCCTTCTAAACCTTTTGGAGATAAGACTACATGTAAAAAAATCCATGTAATGATGTAGAGACTAAAAATAACATCAGACGTTGATGATAGAATTATGAAAGAACCACCATATGATTAATTCCTAAGTCTCCTGTAAGCATTTACATCCCTGCTTGCTGAGGTGGATTAACAGGTTGGGACACAAGCACCTTGAATATCCATTATGTTAGTAATGTGCACAAGAGCCTATACTACACTTGGAATTTTATACTTTTCTAGACATTAACATCGTCCAATATTTATCGCATTTTTATTTATGGTATTTCATTCCATTCTCTACAAATAAACTTTAGAAGATTAGTACCTTTTATGTTAATTACCAAATGTGACATTACTGATTAATTTAATCATTAAATTTATCCCACTAATTTTTCTAATTCTAAGAACCCTCTATACTAGAATCAGAATAATCTGGAGTATTCTAATAGCAAGGATCCCTGAACCTCACTCATAGTCTACAAGCTATGGCTATTCCACTACTTGGAGGGTATAAGGTAGGATTTTTCCTAGCCAACCGCATGAAATCGCAGTTTCTTGATCTGTTGAGTGAAGTCCTAGCTTCTAAAATCATTAATTGATTTACTCAATGCTTGCCTATAAAATTACAACAAGCTAGCTATGGAAATTTCTTTGCTGAAATTTTAGTAAAGTCAACCCACCACCCTAATAATAACTCTCCGGTAGTAAGTGGTACCCTCAGCTATGGCATGACCGGCACCTCAAACACCCGGTTTTTTCAAACTTGAATGATGGAAGGCTGTTGTGACTTAATATTTTCATTGAGAGTTTTATTGATCTCTCTCGATGAATATGATACATTTCTATTAAACTTGTTCATCAATGTTGTCTCACTCACAACTGAACTTTATTAGAAAAACATACGCCACTTATTTATGCATTTTATTAATTATTATTTTATGTATTTTCCCACTTTTCTAAAATGCATAAAATAATAAATAAATGCATAATGGTAAAATACTACCCAACTGGTCTTGAGAATCTAAATGACCTAGGGGCATCATACCTAATTCGAAGCTTGACTCTTGATGCAGCTTTCCCCCATCTTGTATGTTCGCTTCGTATCTGGAGTATCGCCTTGTCTTGGTAGGGTCTATGTCACATCTTGGAGTACCACCTCATCTTGGTGGGATCCACCTGTCATCTTGCATTGTTTTGGACAAAGAATGCTGCCTCATCATGGTGGGGTCCACACCATTCACCGTCTTCGTCCGAAGTACAATAATACTTGCACACAAGTGATGGGAACTAGTAGGAGAAATGTACATCAGGTAAATTGGGCACGCATACCCTTATACATTTCAACTGAAAATAAAGATGATGCGCAGACTATCTATTTATTAATTACAAGCATCACACACAGTTATATAATTAATTAAATAAATAATTAAATGTAGACATACAAGGGTTAGTGCTCAAGACCAGCATGCGGGTAAATAATGCGCGATAAAATTAAAATTCATTAAATAAGCATGAGGGTTAAATAATTAAATTAAATGAATTAATATTCAAATAATTTAATTGTTCATTGGTCCTCTAATTAATTTAATTTTACTATAAAAATTAAATTAATTAATTTAATTCAATTTAATAACCAAATTGAATTAATTTTTATCCAAAAATTAAAATTTATTTATTTTCAACCACAATTAATTATATTAATTGAAATTAAATTGGGTCCCAAAACACCCCTATGACCTATTGCGGGTTGTGTTGGACCCATGCACACCCGTAACAAGTCGGGCCAAACCTGTTCTTTTTTTAGGCCAGGTAGGTCCACCTAAATCCATTCTGGGTTAGGCAGACCTACTAGAGGCCGTAGTTGGGTGTTTTGGGTGAGTTATCTTGCACTGTTTTGACACCTATTCTGGAACCGGGCCAAGGTTTCGTAGGGTCATGCCAATGTGGAGACCGACTGGTGAGCTGCTGCTAGCGGCTGCAGATCTAAGGACCAGCTAGGTGCCATAGTAACGCGAAATCCAGGAGGCACAGTGCGGGGTGCCGATGCAAATGGGGTTGGCGCCACTACTGTAGTGGGGAAGCTAGAGCTGTGATGTCTAGCGGTGGCTGCAGCGAGGTACTGTCTGATAGGAGTCAGTAGAGGCATGGGAGAATTCCAGTGGTGGGCTCGAGTAGAGGAGAAGGCCATTGGGGGAGAGCCGGGTGCGTGGGGTCTGACCTGGATAGGGAGTAGGTGTCACTTAGGAAGGAGAGGAAGCCATGGGCTTCTTAGAGTAGGGAAACAGCCTTGCGAGGGTGAATTAGCGGTGGCATCGTTGTTCACAGGTTTCCAGGTGGGAGTAGTAGTAACCGGCTACTGAGGGCACCCAGGGCAGTGAGCAAAGGGGAAGGCAGAGGGCTTGATGTGGGGGGCCTGCTGCGGAGGGAGTCCGGAGATCAGAGGGTGGCTGCCTAAGGCGAAAACGTCGCTCGAGCAGGGTGGTGGCCCAGAGCAGGGATGGGAGCTGGCAAGGGGGCCGTGGAGGTGGTGCAGGGGCACTGATGTTAGGAGGTGTGGAAAGTTCTGCTCGTGGCGGCCATGACCACATGATCCTCTAGGGTGTGCATGGTGTGAAGAGGAAGCATCAGGGGGGGGGGGGGTCAGTGTGGACCCCTGATTTTCCTGGCCTTTTTTTATATTATTTTTTTCTTTTACTTTCAAGCACCCCCATTTTTATTTTTTTTGAATCCTCTATCCCTCCTTTTCAATTCTTCTTCCTCCTTTTTAAGGTCTTCCTCTTATTTAAAGAATTTTTCTTATTAATTTTTATATATTATTCTTTATATGTGGAATTCCACGAAATTAATTCCAAAGGCTACTTATCATTTTATTATAATAATAATAAAATTATTATAATGAAATAATAATTTATTATTATATTATTATTACAATAATAAAATAAATTTTATTATAATAATAAAACTGTTTTGAAAATTACTAAATTGTAAAATTTATAATTTACACAATTTTAATTATATCAGATGAACTGATCTAAACTTGATCGGTTCTTCAGAACGAATAAAAATTAATACCTGATATCAAACCATGAATTTCAATGCAATCTGAAAAATTAAATTGGCAATAACTTAGCCATTCGAGATCAGATCGATGCACGGTTTAAACCTATGGGACCATTTTTGAACCCTCTACATAATTTTGTGAAAATTAAATTTATTTGTATTAGAAAATTTACGAGCTCTCTATGATACAAGTATTATGTTCTGGGGCCCGCAGCGAAAGCCAATGGGCTGGGGATTTTAAATTTTTTGTCGGCGGATCAGCGATACTTGTCGACGCTGACAATCCGAGCCCCAATGATGTCTGAGGATCTTGCGTAAATTGTAAAGAGAAAAAAATAAAATTGAAAATGTACCCATTTTAAATCTGAAGGCTCGCTTGACTACAACTCATCTCTAGTGATCTCTACTTGAAGAATCCATACCAGGATCCCTCTAGATCATCCACACGTGCTCCAAAAAACCACTGGAATGTCGATCGTCAAATTCCTGGTGCTAGCGCGGTGATCTGATGATAGTTTCGACGTCCAAAAGATCACCACATCGAGTTCTCTTCGATGCTTGAGGAAGAACTTGATTCGAACTCTTGAATCAACAACTTCTCTCTCTAGGAAGTGGTAGGAGAGAGAGGCTCCCAATATTCATTACATGAATGAATGAATAGTGGAATGGCCACCTATGAGAGAGATCCCTCCCTTTTATTTTTAGTGAAATTGAGAAATACCTAGTTGGGTTCCCCAACCCCCTTTTATTTCAACGTCCACTAAATAAATAATTTTGACGAACTAAATTGCGCTACAACTATTTATTATTTTTATCACATACTTGTAAAATATATAAAATATATTACGTGATAAAAACTGAGCCATTTAACTTGACTCAGTATCCTACTTAATATTAAACGAACCTTGAATATTAAAATAATATTTGTTCGATTAATATTATCTCATATTTACTAAACTTGTAAATACATTAAATAAATTCAATCCCAAATATTCATAACTTGAATATTAATGATTTTATTTAATTCTTTTGGTGATCGACAACTTGGAGAACACTCGGACCCCGTGGTGGGACCCACTATGTCCATATACCTATTCGACTGAATAGGGTGGTTTCTTGAATATGCTATTGTGTGTGACCCTCTAGGACCTTATCTCAATAGTAGTGAATAAAATCCAAAAACCAAGAGAGGATTATAGAAAACCATCATGGCCCCTAAAGAGATAAGGAAATTCATAGTAACGACTACCAACTTATGAACACTGACTGTGTACTATAATCTCATTTTCATTAAATATCTCATAAACCAGGACACACACTTGTATCATCGTCTTTTTCTTGATTTATTATTTGTTGAAGTTACCAGATGGATTTACCTTTGTACTGCTTTGGTCAAAGACTTATGAAGGAAACACCATCCTAATGAACCAGGCCTGAGATGTACAAATTTCTAAACTTGGAAGTGAAAAATCCTTTATTGACCATTCAACCAATTTCATACCACCAATGACGCACCCAACACAAGATACCTCACCACATTTTAAATACCATGGTTTTCTCCTTGAATCAAAGTATGTAATCAAATGATATACATTGGTAATGGTCTCATGTCCGGAGACCAATACACATGTCCATAGATAGGAATGACCAATGACACCCAAAACATGTGGTGTTCCTATTGGTGGGTCCATCCTCATGATCTCACTACTAGAGATCACAAAGTACGAACTTCATGAGAAGAAGTCTCAATGCTTATGAGCCCCCCAACACCAGATAATCAAACATCTACTATGTCCAGTCAGTAAGATGTATCTAGACTATAGAACATATATTTAATATTAATGTCATTGTATCTATAGGTTCTCATTATAGACTGGGATCTGATATAACCTCTCAACATGAAAATTAATCTTTGGACATTACCATTATAATAGTAGACACAGAAAAGTATACACTATAATGGTAAGATTGCATCTTGTATAACTAACTGTACAAATGACATGGTAATCAAAAGTACTTCATAGTTGGGTCTAGGGAACCCACTATTTTAATATGATCATCGATCCATGATCTGTCACAATTTGTTCGAGATAATTCTTTCTATACATCTTAGAGGAATTCTAGGGTTATGGTGATAACCCTGAATTCCAGAAAAATTCTTAAAAAAAGAAAAATGTTGTGTCAACAAAATTTTTTCTATTTAAATTATTTAATGATGATTTTTTCCTTTTCGAGATTTTCCACAAAAGAACTGCACAAACTAAAGTTTAGTCACAACTAGGGTAAATAAACCATTCTAAGATCAATGATGCCCTCATATTTCTAATCTAGTACCCTTTAAGAGTTATTCCTCTTTTTCATGAAAAATTCATGCAGATGCTATTAAAAGTTCAATATTTGTTAAATAATTGTTTCGAGAAAACCGGGCCTCAAAATCACACACCATCTCAATGCCTGGTCTCAAAATCAATAAATATAATTTATCAAAATATAATACATGGAAAAATCTAAGAATTTTTAACACTCCTATCAAATGGAGAACTCTACATGGATCAACAATACAAGGTTGGACAACTTCAATTATTTCTATGAATTGGATCAATAAGGTAAAAAGATATTCATTTTCATTTCCCATAATTAATCTAGGCTTGGAACTGTTCTTCTACTCAATGTTTCATTGAGGAACTAGTTATGTAATCTTCATCATTTATAATCATCTTATTTCCAACTTCCTGATTCTACCCAGTGAAGAAAAATCACCCACCAGTTTTCTATTTACTAACACTCATGCTTGGATCCCCTCAAGTTTTAGTATCAAGCTCTATGGAATCATTAGTCTTGAGTAAGGTATGTCTTCTATCTTAGGTAGGGGTTGACTTTTAGCTTAAATCGGAAGCTTAGATTCTTCTCCTTGGTAAAAATGAATTCAAGTACGTGGTCTTTTTAAATTGGGATTTTTGGGATTTTACATTACGGGTGACCCCTCATTATTATAAATCATATACATGGGTTCTTCAGCTATGTAGTTACCCTCTTCCAATTTGGATACGTGTGGTGTGTTTCAAGATGGCTACATAACACTTTGGTTACGTGAAAGCCTCTGAAAAATATCAATACATGGTAATTAATAACTTATAAAAGAAATATGATGTTTATCCAAGTGAATAATAAAAACACCTAAATAAAATAACCATCAGAATATATATATATACACACACATACATACATGCTAATTCCAAAAATATTTTTTTAATAATTACAAAATAAAATTGAATAAATTTAAGTTACTTTAAATAATTAAGTAATTAATTAGAATAAATGATGATTAAAATTAATAAATAATTAATTATCAAATTAAAAATAAAAATTATTAATTCATTAAAGTCATTATATTATAAATAAATTAAACTTAAATTAAATATTTAGTAAATTAAAAAGAAAAACATTGAAATGAAAAATTACTTTAATAGAACAAAAAATAAATCAATGAAATTTAAAATTAATATTTTAAAAAGAAACTTCAATATAAATAATAAACACAAAAATCAAAAAAAATATTGAAAAAAAACATAAAAAATAAAGTAACCATGAAATTATCTATTTTAACGATTTACTCAAAAATTAACCAAAATACATAAATTATCTTGTTTAAGGCTTATTATAACATTAAAATGTAATTTTTACACAAAAGTGATATAAAAAATGATATGAATTAATGGTGACATCAAATTACCCCACAGTTAAGACATTTTTTGTCCTTAAACAACCCTTAGTAAAATCAATGGTATGGAATAAAACTCAAAATGGAAAAGTTAAAATGCCATTATGAATTTATTTTCATATTTATTTTACCTCATTGATTCTTTAAAGTAGTGAAATATGATCACCCTCTCAAATTAAATTTCCTCATTTTAAAATAGGTAATTTTTTATAAAAATGATTTAAATTGAATATTTAAAAAATAATTTAACAAACATCATTTTTAATCCAACTAAAAGTCAAAAATTATCTTTACCACTAGGAATACAGACTCATATAATTTAATAAGACACAATAAATAGACACATCATTGGGTGGAGTAGAGTAAAAATTTATTGGTGGAATAAATAACCCATCCAATAGTTTGATGAATAAATAACGAAAATAAATAAATAACGTGTTTAATCTGAATTAGGATTTTTTATTTCATAATTCATTTGGATGTATATTTTTGAGTTAAGTTATAATTAAAAATTTCAAATTCAATGATTACTGTATAAAATTGTCCCAGATTTTTATAGAATTGTTTTTCAAGAGAATAATAAATATGATTTTCTCAATTAAATCCATATGGTAATAGAGATTAATCTTCTCAATGTGTCTACACAATCTTCAATTTTGAGAAAACTTTTCACCTATAGAACATTTCTAAGTAAAGCTTGAAAACTAAAAATTTCAAAAAAAAATATAGGAGTTTCTGAATGGTTATCAATGAATTATAGTTCAAAACATTGAAATACACCTCCCACTCACTTAATCCCCACCAATTTTACCATTGTTGACCACAAGGTGGAAGAACAATTAAGATAATTAAAGTTCTAAATTTTTTCTATTCATTAGAGAAAGAGCATGTATAGGGTCATGAAAAGGTTTAACAATAATTTTTCTAAATAAAAAAATAATCATAGAATACACCAGAGATACCAACATGTTACTATATTTAATACATTAACACATATTTAAGGTTTTCAAAATAGACGCATTATTAAAATTTGATGTTTAATAAATTTGTTCAGTAAAGTGTTAAAATTGGAATGCACACCAAATTTTCTACACAGAAATACAGTAAAAACAGAAGTATTTTCTAGTTGGTTTAACATGATAAATTCATCATGAATTTATCTATTTAAAAATAAATTTTCTATAATTTATTACACCATAAAAATAAATCATAAAACCTATATTCTCTATGAAAATAAAAAAATCTAAATTAATAATTTGAACTATTACTCCCCTGGTTAGAATTATTAAACTTCAATGTTTTTCAGTGAATCCACATTTTTAATTTATTTGTAGTTATCCACTTTGGTTCCCCATTTATTTCTCCAAAAAATGGAAAAATATAATAATTGAATCCTAGAATTTAAAGTTCAAAACAATTAAAAACCAGAGTAAAAATTCAGGGATATTAATTCAAGTTTTTGCAACATGCAGCTACTTTTAGAAATTAATAATAAATATATTTATAATTCTAAAAAATTTTGTACCATCTTATCAAATCCATACCTAAAAAATAAGAGATTAGACGAAAATGCAATAATTATTTTTGGTTAGTGTAAAATATTTTTGGTGAAATTACATTTTTATCATGTTTCACATTGATTTAACTAAATCAAATTTAGGAGAAACAAAAGAAATGTGTAACATTTCACCATAATTAATTAAAATTATATAATAAGAATTTTTACCCTTAAAATTTAAGGTGTATAAGGATATAACATGGGAGTTATAATGTGGGAAAGAAGTTACCAAAGTTGTATTATCACATTAGTGTCTTTCCATTATATTTTCCTAGAAGATAATCAAAAAAAAATTAAATAAAGAAAAAACAAGTAATACACCAAAAAAATAAGATAAGAGAATCTAGGGTTTAAACCATAAAGGGGTATTTTATTTCGACTATCGATAGCTGGACAATGTTTGGTTTAACCCCAATAAGATGGTATATATGTATTCTTTCTTAAAAACCACCACAAGTGATTCTTGTTAGCTTTAATTCCTTACAACTTAAAAATCTTGTGGAATACCCCATTTTCATGTACCATTATTTCCCCTTCCTTATTATTATAACTTTTGAGGAGTGGTGGAAAGGGAAACAAAATATAGGGTCACTTTACCTATTCTTCAACTTGAGGAGTGATGTGAAATGTATTTAATAATTCAATAATTGGATGTGATTTATCTTATAGTTCATTCTCCTATAAAAATTCATTATTGAAAACAATATATGCATCAAAATCCACTTTAGAACTAGCATATATATCAAAAAACTTCTATTTTACTTCACAAACTCCAAAACATGGAGTGATAATTAGATTTAGGAGTTTCAAACGTAACATATTAGGTTCTAGAACAACCTTCTCAGGTCACTCTAGAAAATCATGAAGTTCGACTAACTATACAGAACCTACATATGAAGAAACTTCATAAAAATCACTTATATTATAATAAAAATAAAATAAATTAAAATCTTGTTCAATTAAGTGTAAATCTATCTAAAATTGGCTAGTTTTCCCTTAATCATTGATAGGCAGTGCTTATAGGAGTGTTTCCAAGTCAGGAGAGAGGTAGTCAACCTTATCTAGACTCTCCTCAAAATAAACAACTTAATTTGTGGTATCTTACATGGAATAAGAGAGGGTATCTTGAGATGGTTCAACTTATAAAAGGTATAAAATCATTAAAAAAGTTAGTAAAATTTAAATCATCAAAATGAAAACCAAATGAAAGATGTTCTTATAAAATATGTCCAGATTCTACAACCTTTATCTTTCTAACTCTCAAAATAATTATTAGATTAGAGATTTAATTTCACTATATTTTATTCTACCTCCTCAACCTCCTCCTCAAATGTCAGTAGGATAAGGTATTCTCTTTGAACTTTTCCAACATAAAAATTAGGCAAAATGTGTGAAAATTATTATAGTTATTAAACTAAGGATTCCATATTAGGTCTTCAAAACTCCTTAAACTATTCAATAAGTTCAAGTAAATATTTTTCACTAAAAATTTAAAATTATACTCTGACTTGATAGGTAATAAATCCTACCATGACTTTTGATATTCAAGGAGGTTTCTCATTTTTTTTTCATTTTTTTAAAGTTTGAAATTAAAAAATGGTGAATCACTAAAAAAAAACCTCCTGAGAAATAGTGATAATTTTTTGATATATTTTCATTTGAGCTATCAAATATACATTTATATTTTCCGTAGGTATAACACATTAGCTGTCCATAGGGTTAGTCACAAGGAGGTAGTGAATTTATCTCAATGATTCCTCTAATATATATATATATGTATTTATATTTTGAAAGAATAAAAAGAAAAAATTAAAATTTTATGAAATAGATGAAATGGAAATGAGAATAGGGACAAAATAAAGGACATTAAAACAAATAGAAAAAGAAAATAAAAAGAGACTAAAATAAAATTATCAAGTACAAAACCATCTTTAGATTGACCTGATCTATAATATTTATAATTAATCTATAAATATTAATTACCAACGATCAATCTCACACACTAAATGATTGATATATCAAAAAATTCAGCTCTCACTCCCAAAAAATTGAAAAAATATATACAAGATCACCTCCAATACATGAGTTCTCTTTTAACTATGAAAATAACCTCTCAGTCAAATCAATTTGCATAGAATATCTTCAATGAAAATGAGATCATCACTAGGTAAAAAAATATTATGACCTCTTCTGAGTTAATATGTTGAGAAAATAAGATAAGAATAGAAAAAAGGATTAAGAGTTGAGAGTATCAAACTATTGCGGTGAAAACGTTTGTGGTCGTATATCCTAAATTCAAGATTATAAATTTTCATGACTGAAGAATATTCCAATGATCAAACTAGATTTTTTATCTCCAAGCAGCAACGAGATTCACCTCTAAAAAATAGTTTAAAAATTTATTCCTCCATTTTGGGAGGATAAAGGTTATAGATATAGATAGATAGAATTAAAAACACCAAATATATTTCACAAAACATGTATTTAAAAATGAGAGGTAAGGAGAATAAGAGAAAGAAGAGGGAAAAAACTTTAAAAAATAACGAGAGAGAAGGGGGACCACCTTCTACAAAAACCACCACACACTATTAAAAAATGATAAAAATATTTACAAAGAAAAAAATAAATTAGATCATTCTAGATGTCAACTTTCACCATCTTGCAATATCTCTACGTGACATGTGCAAAATCCCTTATAAGAATTATTCCCCCCCCCCTAGCGAGTTGTTTTTGACTCAAATGAAATGTGTCTGGCTTTAATTCCCACTTAAAATGGACTTCAAAAAAATCTCCATAAATTAACTTGTTTCAAATTTAATCATTTCTTACATTAAATTTATAGAAAATAAATATTAAAAGTGTCATTTTTTATTAAATAATTCCCCTTACAACTAGAGGGCCTATATACTCCTTCTATCTTAGGTCTGATCAACAAATATGTATTAAATGAGGATCATTTTTAATTTTCATCATACACAAATGAAATTTCATCCCTATTTTACATGAAAAACAATAATCTACTTACGGATCATACTGAATAAAAAAAAATATTAGTGCTCCCAATAAACCATTGAGCTCGGTTGATGTTTTCTATAGTCTCCTTGTTTGTAAGGTGTTCCAGGACTAACCTCAACTTCAATCTTAAAAATGGAAAAATATAAAAGTAATTGTGTGAGATCCAATCCACTATTATAACCATAGAATAAAATAAATTAAAGTCCTACACCCTTATCAATATAAAAATAAGAAAATAAGAAAAAGGGAATGAAATTATTGATGAAAATGACGATGAAGCTTCATCACCACAAACGTTTGAACCATGAATGGAAATTGGAACATGGAACCCCTAATATGAGTTTGGGGAAAATGATATAGATATAGTTCAATGAATTACATTTTCAATTCTTAGTGTCCTCAGGTCGATGGTGGATTCGCTAGATTGGTCTTCATGCTCCACCAATTCTTCTCCCCCAAATCACCCCTAGTGAGCTCGAAATCATTCCACATCAACACCCTCTTCAAACAGTGAACTCAGAAAGGATTGAAAATAGAATATTAGTTATCCTCTATTATTTATGTGAATTGGATCAATATGGATAAAATATATTCATTTTCATTCACCTATAAAAAATCTTGTCTCGAAAATGTTCTTCACCTCAAAGATTCATCGAGGAACTGGTTATGTCATCTTCATCATTTAGAACTGTCTTCTTTCTATGTTCCTGATTCAACCAAGAAAAAAAAATCACCCACCATCTTCCTAATTCCAAAGACTCATGCTTAGATCCTCCTATATTTTAACATCAATATCCATGGAATTTTTAGGCTCAATAAAGTTCTATCTTCTAGCTTAGGCAAGTACTCTCTTCTAGCTTAAATCATTAGCTTAGATTCTTATCTTTAGTAGAAGGGAATTTAGGTATACAAACTTTTTGAATTGGGATAAATGGGATTTCACATTACGATTATGTGATCCATAGATGTGATAAATTAGATATATGAGTGATTAAGCTACATAGGTACCCTTTTCAAATTTTGCTTCATGAGGTGTTCTACAAATTGGTTACGCAACACTTCGTCTATATGACAACTTCTTAAAAATATCATTATGTGGCCATTAAAAAATTCTAAAATAAATATACTAATACATCAATGTGAATAAGAGAAAACCCAAATAAAAACAAACCAACTAAATAAATAAATATATACATACATAATAATTTCCAAAATAAATTTTTTTAATAACTTCAAAAGAAACTTGAATAAATTTAAGATACTTTAAATAATTAAGTAATTATTTAAAAACAAACAATTATTAAAATTAATAATTAATTAATTTTTTAAAAAATATTAATTCAATAAATTCATTAGATTATAAATAAAATTAAAGTTCAATTAACTATATAATTAAATAAAAATAAAAAAAAAGAAATGAAAAATTTAATTCATAGAACAAAAAATAAATCAAAAACATTTAAAATTAATAGTTAAAAAAAACATAAATATTAAATAACAAACACAAAACTTGACCAAAATAATGAAAAAGGCATAAAAACATAAATTTATCATAAAACCCATTAATTTAACAATTTACTTGAAAATTAACCAAAAAATTTATATCAACTAATTTATGTAAAGTGATGTGTAAAATGATATGAATTGAGAAGCACATTAGTTACATTATTCCCCCACCTTTAATAATCCGAGTTCCCACAATTTTAATTTCTTTTCACTAATGAGAAATAACTGAGGGTGTGACACAAAATATTATATATAATGAGATATAAACATTTCTATCTAAAGAAATTATAATAATCCCATATTTTCCTTTATAATAGACACATATTAATATTCTGAATCATTTCCCATTAATATTCCTCCTAATATTTCAATAACTATTATGAGTTTCTAAAGACATACCTTTTATAACTCTATTTTCATGATTTTGATTCTAAACAATTTTAAAACTGAAACGGTAATTGTAATAACTAATAAAAGTAGTGTAAATGATCATATGAATATGAAAAATAAATCTTAAGATGTCTTCCCCAATAAAACATTTATTTACAATTATCATACTTTTGATTCAACTATGATATAACTGGATCAGACTATAACTCCTTCTGTTTAACCTTTGTTAACCATGAACATTTTATTTGTAACACCCCAAGATTTTATGAAAAATATTCTTTTTAATTTCATGTCTTGTGTTGTACGCTACACCAAAAGAAGCTTGCACAACACGCATCCTTGACTATCCTTGCATTACACGCAATCGTGACCTTCCTCGATAGCGTGTGTAGTACGCAATACCGAGTTTCACTAAACAACGATATGCTATTAAAATATTATTAAAACTAGCCGTTATGAATAGTAATAACCACCTTTTAAAATTTTAAAAATTTTAACTCTCAAAATGGACTTTATTTTTTGATTCGGAGTATCGAATTTAGCCTAAGGTGAAATTTTGGTACTTTTCGGATAACTTTCATATTCTAATGAATAGTGAAAATTACTAAATTTTAATTAAAAACAAATTTTTTAATCGAAATAATTAATAGCGATAAATTATTAATTTGAGTTGTTTTAAAGTATATTTAGAATATATTTTTACAATTTAATACAATGTTGGTCATTGGATGTAATTTCACATTTAAACCAGTCATAAACAAGTGTCAATCTTTTGATAATTATTATCTCTTAAGAACACGCTATTTGTTTTGACGACGAGAATTAATTTTTAAATTAATTAATGCAACTAATATGTTTTGAATTTGATAAAATATACATCATTTTTGAATTCATAATATCAAATATATCTTTGGCCTAATTTTTTGTATTTTTCTGGAAACTTTCATTTTTTGATGAATAGTGAAACCACTAAGTGGTAGTTAAAAAATGAATTTTTCATAAAACTTAATTTTACCACTTATGTGAGTAGAATTTCAAAAATCTGAGAAACACAGTTGATGTCAGTAAGTAAAATGTGGTTCAATGAGATGAAAATAATTTTTGGTGAATAATAACTTTTTACTTTTTTACCATGATTAAAAGTGAATAGGGTCATTAAGGGTAAAAATGATATTATTATTACCCTAAAACATGTCCTAATTATATTGGAAAAGAGTAATTCGACCAAAAACAACCTTAGGAATAAAATATGACCATTTAGGCCCACTTGGATTAGTTTAGGACATTTATTATTAATTTATTTAAAGAAGGGTTAAAATAGTTAAAATCAAAGTTTAATAAGTAAATAATTTTTAATATAGGTTTATACATAAGATAAATTCGACTATAAATGTTAATTAGAAAGATAAAAAGATGTCCTACATAATGATATTTTATTTGTAATTTTTAGACATTAAATAATTTAATTTATTTATGAGACAACGATGATGTAGTAATTACCTTTTTAAGAAAATATTAACATAATTGATGTTATAAATGCCCAAATAAATGTAATTTGAGACTTTTTATGACTTAAAATAATTTTATAGGTTAATATGACATGTTATTGTTGATTTAAGTAACTTGGTTAGAACTTATCATTCTGTTATGAATTTCATAAAAATCATGTACCAAATAGTGTCAAAATTGACATAAATTAGTTTTTTAAAAAAATATTATATTATTAATTGTTATTTTATTTTTAAAAATCTAAGGTTCGTCCAAATGACTTAGATAAGGATATATATATATTAATAATAAAAAACTTGGGGTTCTTTTGTCTTGATATAGTAAGTTTATTAACCTTATAGTATAAGAACACAAGAAGACAGGGTAAAAGTAAAATTATTTAACTTAATGTTAAATCTACATGATAAGGTTAAAATAGGAACCTAAACTTGTCTAAATTCTATTTTATGAGAGGATTTCTACCCATACCCACCTTAGCTTAAAAATATATCAATTTGGAGCTATTTAAAACCGAACTTGACTTTATAATAAAATAATATTTTTAGTTTTCCCAAAGTTGCCCCTCTCCTCCCTTATAAAAGGGCACCTCCTCCCTCTCCCCCTCACACCAATTTGAGCATTCAAGCTCGGCCAACCCCTGAAAAAATCTCTTCTCCACTTCCCTAGTATCATCCTAGAGGTTCTTTTCTTCTTCAAAGACCATCCTTAGTTCTTTAAGTGGAGGTTAAGAAAAGGCGCGTCAAAAAGAGGTAATATCCATTACCGATATTTTTCAATTTCTTTCTTCTTAAACTTCTTCTTATTTAGTTGTTTAATGATAAAGTAATAACATCAGTATTTCTTATATACTGATATGTTATTATAAATATGAAACAACTCTAATTAACCTTCTATCCATCCTACGGAAAAAGGAAATCACCGCACGTGCGTACGTACAGAATACCGTCTCCACGCCGTGGTGTAATCTATTTTCCGCCACCACATTAATTGGATGGGTATAATGGTGTAATGAGTAACTATATATGATTATTATAAAGTGATATTTATACTTAAATAATATACATACACTTCAACACAAGTTCACGATCATGAGAACGATATCATCGCTCGTGCGTACGTACGGACTACCGTCTCCACGACGCGATGAGATTCATTCTCCATGTTAACCATTTAAGAATGATTATAAAGTATATATAAGCAATAATAATTAAATATATGACATTATAAAGCTAATGGATTTATATATATATGTATTCCATCTACTTACTTCCATTCAAGACAATAAGGAAAGGAAAACAGTGTTCATGCGTATGTACGGACTACCGTCTCCATGAACGGTGTGTTTCATTTCATTTATCTATCTATTATATATATATATATATATACTGAATATATATGATATATAAATCATGTTTTATATTATTTAAGTAAGTAAATAATTATATAAGTAATAATAATGTCAAGAACAACAAGTCCAAACACCTACGATAAATGAAACGATTTTACCCAAAACGCTTCTTTAACATGGAATTTACAAAAGAACGGGTAATATAAAGTCATAAGTGAACCATATATGATATCATAACAATGAATATGATTATTTAATAAGTTAATGACATTATTTAAATCATTATAAAGGAGGTTCAGATACGTAAAAATCATATCGGAAATAAGGTAAGGGAAATATCACAATCTCATTTTTATCCGAGATTGTTTATACTTTGGTATTTAATGGGGTGTATTTTATCATCCAAATCATTGTTTCCTCAATATGTGATATTATTTCCATCCACCTACAATTTTTCTAAATCCATTTTTACCCTTTGGTGTGTTTATAGTAAAAGATATGAAAGGAATCTTTTGTCATTTTTGGTACGAGGTACTTTTTGACTTTTCCGAAAAAAGTATGAGAAGAATGTTTTTTTAACTTATACGACATGAATGGATTTTTAAAACATTATTTACAATAAGATTCCTTTATAATTTTTCAAGTTTATTTTTAATCAACTTCTTTTAGTTTAAAATTGTATGACATGTTAAGAATGGAAAATATTTTTTTAGTAGAAAGTATATTTTCCTCAAGAATGGAGTTCAAGTGTTTTATCAAAATTATTTTCCATCCAAGATAATATAGGGTTTTGTTTATATCCCTATTATTACATTGATTTGATTATATTGTGATGGAATTATTTTTATGAATTCCTTTATCTTATATGAATTTTTTTATGATGTCATGTTGTTTAAGAATCCCATTTTTATTACATGGGTTATGCAATGATGTATGATTTATGATTTTGTGGCACACATATAAATGGTATCATTATGAGATGTGTGGGACCTATATCTCCCTCCAATGAATTGGGTAAAGATTTTATATCTCATGAGATAGACATGGCTGGAACGGTAGGTTATACCGGTTCAGTGAAACATGACTGAAATGAGGAGTGAACTCGGTTCAGAAAGGGGCTTTGTCCACTAAGATAGTCTTGGACATGAGTCTTGACTAATAAGAAATGATTATATATGATTATGCGTGTATGCCAAAAAGTTTCATGTTTTAAGTTATGATTATTGGGATTACATTTCACTACTATGATTTATCCCATGTTATGAAATTATGCTCTCTTTTGCAGGTTAAGATTACCAAAATGTTATGTTCTTATGAATATGATGTGATTGAAATTTCTTTTGTTTACCCTTACTGAGCATTTGAGCTCACCCTTTTATGTTTTCTTTTCCCCAGGATATAAAGAAAGGTTTTAGGTAAAAAAAGGGAAGATCTTTATGGGAGATGTTGAAGATCTTTCACCACGATTAGAAGATTATAATCCGAGTTTCCAAAGACAGTAAACTATTACGATCCTTGTGTGTGTGTTTTTGTTATGTACTAAGTATTCCGCAAAAGTAATGTAATGTCCATGTACGTTAAGCTTCGGGTCTCTACATTATTATTAGGTTCTCTAGCCTAACTATTTTTATATTACACCCATAAACTCCACTTAAATACTTTAAAATGGTTTGTAAAGTGCATGTGAATCACCAAAATCATATCACTTAAGACTTTCAACCAGATATATATTTGGGACCACTTGTTTTTCATTGATTGATGATTGAGTTAATACCAAAATATCCTTTTCTGGGTTATTACCCCTAGATGCTTCTTTTCCAGTTCCTGTATTCAATTATTTGTCTCCTATTAGGGATTTTATTTCAAGGGAACCACACACTCTATACTTTACCAAAATATTTGGATGCTTTACTACATTTAAGTTTATCCCTAGAGTTTTCAATGACATTATCTAGTCCTAATCACCAAAAATAACTAAAAAATCTCCAAAAATAAATAAACCTTTCTTTGATACCAACTAAGTAACCCCATACCCACAATCTCAGGTCTAATTAAAAAAACACATACATTACATAGAGTATTTGATTCCAAGAGATATTGAGGTGAAAAAAGAATTTCATACTATTTTTTAGAGTGGAAAAATCAAGAGAGAGGTTAATTTAGTTTCTAATAAAATTTATTTTTAAAAAAAATTTAAAAACTAAATCCACCAATTTGATAAAAATAACCAGTTAACAAAAATAGTAGAAATATATAATTTTTTGAAAAAGGTTTTGAAAAGATCAATCAAATATTAGTTAAAATACTTTATAAAATACTTTAGAATTTTAAAACTGATCTACTTGTATTAAACATAATATAAAAAACACTAGTTTAAGTTAAGTATGAGAGTATAGTTTTTTAATAAACTATAGATATAAAAAAGATTCAATTTGAATATAAATAAAAAAATATAGAGTAATAAAACAAATTATAAAAAATATATAATAGTGGAATTTAATAAGGGGTCAGGTCAAAAGACAAGACTTAATCCCCTCCACTTTTAAATCACTCAATTCCAATTATTTTATTATTAAATAAATGGATATCTAACCTAGATCAAGTTTTACAAAAAAATGCAGGGCTATCTAAGCACTGATCCTCTTCTATAGTTCTGCATGGGAGAAATGAAATAAAACAAATGATTATAGGTAGTAAAGGCCTAGAAGCATATTATATAGTTTTATATGGGATCAAAGATAAGTAACAAGGATAAATATAGGGAGATTCTTTCACTCTCTAGTTCAAATTAGGATTTATTTCTTAATATTTACAATTATAATGAGCACAGCTAGATCAAAAATAAATAAAATAGAGTAAGAGAAATAATTAAAATAATGTTGTAGTGGAGTATGTTTCTCTATTATTATACATGTAGTTATTCAATTATTATATTCATATTATAATTTTTAATATAGGCACAAAGACATTCAAATGCTTTCTTGTTGTGTCATTAATGATTAGTTGTGAACAAGATGTCACAAAAGATCAAAAATAGAGTATGTTCTTTATTTTTGTTTAGGAAGAATTTTTATGTTAATGTGTATATATATGTATCTCTGTTTCCTTATTTATTTAAGTTTTAAGATTAATTTTCTTCTCTTTGGTTTCCATTAAAAATATCTTCTTATAAAAATATCTATCATGAAATTATCATAAATATTATTTTATTTTGTTATGAAAAACTAGTTCATTAAATAATTTTGATGAAATTTAATCCTACAATTAAATATGGTTGGATTAATAATAATAAAGATATAATAAAATAATACATACCATTTAGATATGGTTGATTTAAAGTTTACCATGTTAGTATCCAAATTGGTGGTTGCATTAGATATACCACGTCAGCATTCTATGGTTGCTTCAACACTTTGTAAATTTCTAATTGGATCATTTGATAAGCCATACAGTTAAATATTTTTTCTTACATTTATTTAAATAAAATTTTGTTCGATGATTTTGTTCTTTCAGATTATATATTTTTCTTATGGTGGATTCCATACTTATTCACATTCTAACAAGTTGATACGATCAATTTGTTATATAGGATCTCTGAATCACACGATCTCTTTCTTGTTCATTC
Organism: Viscum album; assembly: GCA_963277665.1. Lineage (NCBI taxonomy): Eukaryota > Viridiplantae > Streptophyta > Magnoliopsida > Santalales > Viscaceae > Viscum > Viscum album. The sequence continues at coordinate 1,443,377,790 of OY728145.1, read as the reverse complement.
GATCACACCATTATATATATGGTAGATAGTTCGATCTTTTGGTTGATCAATTCCTTTTAATTTTTTGTTATAATAGATTCTTGAGATAAAATGCAGTCATTCAATTCATCTTATGTTCATTTATTTCCTTTTTCATATAATTTCTATGGATGATCATTTATAATCAATGGTTGTTTCCAAAATTAATTAAAAAATTTAGTGAGAATGATTTAGATTTCAAAAAAAATATAATGTATGAGAATAAACATAAACATGATTTTTTATTATTATAATAATAAATTTCTTGGACTAAGACAACAATCTCTCCATTTTGATGATAAATAACCATGACATAAATAAAATAGTAAAAATAGTAAAAATTATAATATGATGTATCTATACACATAAAGAATTATAAAAATGATGAATATAAAAAATATATCCCCCTCTAAGATAACAAAAAACAACAGAGAAAGGGTGAAAGAACATAAAATTGATTTATATTAATATTTTAACAAGATACAAAATCCCTATCATAGACTACTCAGAATATTAATCTTTAGGGATGGAAGGCTCCATTCCTTTTCCTATATAAAGTGCAAGAGAAGTGGGAGGAATAACAGGTGGTCTAGGAATGGTGATACCATTGGATACTAGGATGATGTAGCTAAGATATTGTGATATAGTAAATACAAAAGGTATGATTAGAGGGATAGGTGAGGTAGAGACAAGAATAGTAACTGAGGATGAAGCACCTGTAGAAACTAAAACAATTATAGGTAAATGTATGATAGGAGGGGCCAATTTAGGGGAATTGGAAACATACTTATAAGGTTTTAAGATACCAATGATATCAGAAACTACTTGATTTCCATATTTCATGACATGAAGAAAATTGTCTTTTTCAGACATGAAATAATTTAGTAGAGGATTCATGACTAAAATATTATCTACTATTACATTAAATGTAGAATTTAGAGGCAGAATTTTGAGATCTCATTCAAAATACTAGAACTAATATTTAATATTTACCTTAGTGTAAATCCAATTAAGATAATACAAGATATAATCCTAGACTATATATTTATATTGTGACAAATTAGTGTATTTGTTTTGAATTAAAGAAAATTTCTTCTTAGTATGAGCAGAAATTTCAATTTGAACATGATTTATCACATCCTTTATAGTGGATATAAAATTATAAATATCTTCATAGATCATATTTTTAACCAATTATTCCTCAACAAATACTAAAATAGGAGTAGTTTCAGATGTAGAGGATGAAGGTTGAGCATGATTGGTAAGCCCTTCCAGATATATCTTATCTAAAGTATACAACATGTTATACATATCCTCTTGGAGTACTCATATTTGATTTCAAAACTTTCCACTCCCCTTCAAAACGAATGAAATTATTATTGCACATAATTAAAATTCATAAAAAAATTCAGTTGAAGATGGAAAATGACCTTTTGAATAGTGTAAGAAACTTCTTCCTCACCATCAATAGTTATTTCCACACTGATATTCAAGAAAATCGGAATAATTATTTTAAAAAGGTCATTATTAAATTCAATAATATCTTCAAATGTTAGTACCATAGTATAATAAAAATAGGTCCCGAAAACATTATATTAAGTAGTTCTTACTTGAAAAGAAGAAAATTTTGGAACAAGATCAACACTTAGATTAGATGAATGCGCACTCAACACAGGAGTCTATCACTATGGATCTTCTTTGGGAGATAAGATCACAAAAGGTCTTTCACTTTCTTTTAATGAGGCCTCAGATTCATTAACATAGTATTTCAAGACCATAACATTTATCCTTGGATAAGAGTCATAAATAGGACCTTCTTGAAAATAATCTTTAGGAGAATCCTTTGCAAAGGCAGGAGTAGCTAGGAGCTATATAAAATAAAAAATAATTTCAAATCTAACTATACTTACTAGATTAAGAGTAGAGGGTTTCAGTAGAACAATACTTTTTTCTCTAGTTATAGAAATAGAAAAACCTTCTAGATTTTTTGAATCATCACCAACTTCATAATCATCATCATTATTCATATTTTTAGTCTCACTACCTTGAGCAGTATATTTACCAAATTGATTTTTTGATTGTTGTATTTATTAACCTATTTTTCAACTATATTAAAAAAAACTAATGGGGTAGACACACCCATATTAATGAATGAATTTTTAGGAAGTCTTTATTCACTATAATAAGTGGTGTTGAAAATTTTATCTCCCCTTATCTCAAACATAGGAGGACTCACCTCTGGTGTAGGATCCATATCCTTGTCACTTTAATATTTTGTGAGGATAGGACCAAACTGAAAATATCTCAATATCCACCCCCATTAGTTACTATATTCCCCTTTTCAATAGTTTCAACTAAGAAAAAGAACTTCAGTCACTTTTTCTATTTGAACTAAAATAACATAAGACTGAAAAAAATTAAGAATAAGAGATATTAATCCTTATTTTATTAGTTATATCATAGTAGGTGCTTCACGAATAGAAGGAATTTATAGAATATCCTCAAAATAATTTCTAGATTCTTCATATAGATTTATAGTTACTTTAAATTCTTCTTCATTAGAGGAGTAATTGGATTGAATTATTTCATCTAGTTCTAAACTAGGGCCAATTATATCTTTTAGTCTAGAAGGATGAGAAACAGGATTGAATCTTTCATATATATTATCCTAATCATCCACACACCTATTTCTACATGGGTTCCAACTAATTTTCATTCTCTTACAGATATTTTGATTAAAAAATACACTAATCATAATCACACTCCTTTAAAATCCTATAAGAACTAGTCTCTTCTATTCTGAAAAGAGAGGTATAAACTTAGGTTATAGATGTGTGTTGATTCTATATGAAGGGTTGGTTTACTCTTATATATGTATCATTCAAAAATGATGAAAAATGATCATAATAGTATGAACTATCATATATATAAATGAAAAATATTGATATATAATAGAACTAAAATGTCCCTTTATTAGGAAAATATAATGCTGAATAAAATTTAAAAAGAGTCTACACTCTTAACAGATCTAATTTGAAATGTCTTCTTAAGGTTCTTTCATTTTTAAGTTTTCTAAGGTATTCGAAAACTTAAAATGGGGAAGATCTACTAGATACAAGATATTTTAATCATTATATTCTACAATATAAGGAACTTTAAGATGGTCAACCTATAATGTTGAAGTAAAATCACATTCTTGACCATTAGTGACTGTTCAAATGTCTTCTTCATATTATCCAGCTTCAAAAACCATGTTCTGATAAAACTCACTGACTAAACATGGATTGAAAGGACTATATTCATTTAAAAACTAGTACAATTCTAAAATATAATGGATTTAAAAATAGTGAATTAATTGTTTTGAACCATTCACTATATTCTTCTCTTTTTGCTACAAATTTTTGTTGCAATAGATGTGGTTTTTAAATATTTATTGATTTGGTTTCACTTGAATTTGGTTTAATGAATAATTTTGGATAATCATCTTAAAAATATATTTTCATATTCAATGAGAAGGTTGATAGTCATAATTCCAGTAATAGGGATTCAAGAAAAGTTGTTCTGAAGGAAAATATTTCTCATTTCATTTTTGGAAAGGGAATGATTTGACTTTGATTTAACACTTAAATCATTTAGGGATTTATTTTTATAATAAGACATGGGAAACAAAAATCATTTTAATGCACTTATATACAATATAATAAAATAAATAAATAAATAAATATAATATTTGATGAATGTAAAACCTAAAAAAATATTAAATGAAAAAAACTAAAATCGATGATACCTAATTCATGTTTGAAATAATTCATTCTCTCACTAATCAAAGGATATTCAAAAATCTTAACAAGATGATGTGTTATACTAATGAATTGTAGAGTGATATCTTATTTTAAAAAATGATCTTTGAAAAATTGATGGTGTATATTAGTAGGCTTCGTAATGGATTACGATACTGGATTCTTAGAAATATTCATCACACTTGTATTATCAAAATTTATAGGGACATGTTGAAATTGATATCTATAGTCTAGTAGAGTGTGTTTCATCCACAAAATCTATGCATAATAACTTCCTAAAACTATGTAATTATCTTTAGTAGTGGATAAGAAAACAAATTTCTATTTCTTATTATACAAAGAGACTAGAGAATTTCTTAAAAAGTGACATGTTTCAAAAGTGTTTTTTCTATATAAATTACAAAAACTGAAATTAGAATCATAATAGCTTACTAAATTGAAAATATATCCTTTAGAATAAAAAATCCTAATTTTGTTTTATTTTTTAGGTATTTAAAAATTCTATTAGAAATAATTAAATGGGAATATTTTAGGTTTGAATGAAGATGTTCACATATGTACATGCAAAATATAATATTTAGTTGACTGACAGTTAAGTATAGTAAACTTCCAATCATACCACTATAAGTGGTTTGTCAACCAGTTTCCCAGTTTCATCAAGATCCAAAATACATTTTTGTACTCATATAAGTATCACTACCTTTAGTTCTATCTAGACCAAAACATTACATAATATATCTAATGTAATTTATTTGATTTAAAGTAATTCTATAATTATTTTGAGAAATTTAAAATCCAATAAAGAGATTAAGTCCATCCATTAAACTCATTTAAAATTTACTTTGTGTCATTTTTGAAAACTCAGCACATAAATAATTTATTAGAGATACAAATATAATATCATTAAAATATATTTTCAAAACTAAAACATCTTTTGAAATTATTTTAATAAATAAATTAGGGTCAGATATTCCTTTAGTAAAACCTTTAGAAATTAAAAAAGAGTTGAGCCTATCATACCAAGCTCTAGGAGCTTGTTTTAAACCTTATAGTTCTTTTGTTAATTTAAAAACATGATTTGGAAAGTGAGGGTTTTAAAATACATGGGTTTTTCAAAAAAAAAATACTCATCAATATAACCATTTAATAATTTAATCTTGACATCCATCTGATATAGTTTGAAATAAAAATGTGCTGCATAGGAAAGTAACATACTGATGGATTCAGGTATAACTATTGGTTTAATGATTTTCTCATAGTCAATTCCTTCTTCTTGAGTATATATTTGTGTAACCAATTTATTTTTGTTTCTAATTATAGTCCATGACTCATCAATCTTGTTTATAAACACCCATTTAGTTCTAATAGTTAGGTAGTCTATGGGTCTTTTAACCAATTTCAAAAATTGGTTTCTTTCAAAATAATTTAACTCTTCTTACATATAAATTACCCAAAATTCATATTAACTACATAATTTATTTTCTTAGGTTCATTCTATGATATCACTACAAAAATATTTCACTTTTTCCAACGAGAATATATTTTTTGGTAAAAGTGAATTTTCTATTTGTAAAACATTTTACCAACATATATGTCACTATCACTAAACTGTTGGTAACAACTCTGTCGCTAAATGTTTTTGTGACAGATAAAATAGTTCTATTTCAATTATAATTATACCAACATATAATATATATGTTGATTAAAGAGTTTAACAACAGGTTCTGGTGACAAATTTATCTGTTGGAAATAATATTACCAATATATAATATTTTTTTATAAATTAAATCTAAATAAAAATTATAAATTTTTATTACCACTAAAATTTTAAATTTTTATTGCCACTAAAATTTCATATTATATTAATTAATTTATCCTATATAATATATTTGTTTTAATTATTAAACCAAAGAAGTTTTTAACACATTCAAAATTAGACATGAATTAATTATATTAATAATAAAATTCACTACAAATAGAACATTTTGATTTCCCACTAGGATTTTTCCACACTTCCACCATTCTGGACAACCAACCCACCCCTCCCCCACAATTTTGTTCCAAAATTTTGTCCCCAACACCCTATATCCCCCCCCAAACAGGATCAACAACCCCATCATCTCTAGTCCATCATTTACAGTCTATGTCAGCTCATCTAGCCCCAGTCTATGTCAGATCCAATTCCAACTCCAGCCCCATCCATTTCATCTTTGATCTATGAACAAAAAAATGAGAAAACATATGAGCAAAGACATCATACAGAATTGAGGGAGGTACAGAGACATGTGATATAAATAAGCTTACACCATAGAGATAAAGGTAGTACCTACACAATAAGAAATAAACATTTGTGTTGAACTTCCTACCATATCAGCTCCAGTCTATGCACAAAAAAAATGAGAAAATTGATGAGAAAATACATTATATGGAATTGAGGGAGATACACAGACAAGTGATAGAAATATGCTTACACCATAGGGATAAAGTTAGTACTTGCATAATAAAGAATAAACATTTGTGTTGAACTTCCTGCATTTGTGTTGAACTTCCTATTGACTTTCAACAAAGGTAGTACCTGCACAATAAAGAAATAAACATTAAAAGACAAAATTTTATTTAGAAAAGAAATAGACTTGTTATTAGGTTTGAAATAATAACTTGAAAAGTACCCATGATATCAGATTTTACTGGTCGGTGGGCCTGACAATATCAATATACCGCCTTCCAAGAATCATCTCCAAGAACATGACACCAAATCTATATATTTTTTGGTTTTCAACTGGCCATCCCATGTAAACTTACGAGAACATACATAGGTCCCCATCAATAAAATTGTTGAAGATGTTTCATGGGAAGATACTGGAAGTTTCGACCTAGATTATAGGGAACTATAATTGATTCCCCTCTATTCTATTTATAATAAACAACCTCTTTTATACCCCCCAGAAGGGGACCTTCTTCCTCTACTGCTACTTTGTTCTCCAGAATCCCATTATTATCAAGACTGTTTTACTTAGTTTTATTTTATTATAATAATTTATCTTCTTTTAATTTCCATGTTAATTCCATCAACCAAATTGATCAAATATTAAAAGAAAATATTTAATGATTTTTGAAGGAATGTGCACAGAAATGTGACTACATCAAAACTGGGAATAAATTAACAGTATAAAAAAACATCATAATATAAAACCATGATCCAAAGCCACCTCCATAAAAAAAATTATGGACATTCAAAAAAACTAAAATTTCATGGGTTGAGGAAGCAGCTTACCGGTCAGATTTTACAAGCTACATGGGCTACCCAACCTCAAATAAAATGATATATACTTTTACACCTTTCCATTGGAATTCCAAAAAAGAACATGAGAATCAATGAATATATAAGGAGACTTACAGTGAGGGGTCACAACACTCATTATTACATGAACCTAGATGATCCAATAATCTGGAACTTGAATATGAAGCCCCACTATACTATACATCACTATCTTATTCACATTCCCTATCGGAAATGATGATGATAACTCTAAAATAGATACTAGATTCCAAAGAGAATGAAATGATAACTCTATAATAGTTTCTAGATTCCATATTTCACACATAGGCCATGGCTGCAATCTAGGTAGAAGCCAGGCTGTGTTTGAAAAGTGTAACACTAAGAAACCCAGATGAAAAATAGGTGAGGGGATAGATTGCATAGACATCAATTCATATTGTATTTATACCAAATAAAAATATTCAAAGGTCTAAAAATATTCTCTCTGCCCAATAATTTTAGTATACTTTATAATTACTCTCATCAGATTTTACTAGTGCACATTTCAACTTTACAATGGTTATTTATAGTTGGGTAATCAAATAATTAGGATAAAGAGTGATGAATGTACTTTTTTTTCTTGGGCAGATTTTTCCCTTTACCTGCTAGTTGAAAAATGTATGTCAATGTTGATTCATCCATATAATAAACCATACTGGTACATGTTCAGAAAGTATATTGCTGTGGGAAGGACATCCAACCTCTTCTTTGTGGCCTCATACCTCCCCTTTTAAAGTTGGTAATGTTGCACCACAGGCCAGACCATTTGGGTCTGGCCTTCGATGCTCATGCAATTCCTGCAATGAAAATTCCAGATTTCACAAACAATACATAGATTATAGATTTCACACACACTAAGAAACACACCTGGATTCTACTTAGATTGAAAACATGGATGAGGCATAGCTGTAATAAATGAATGACACCTCAATATATTATTAATGAGAACACTAAAACAGATTTCAGATTTCAAACCAAAGAATTATAAAGAGGTGAGGGAAATTAAGGTGTTATTGGGAACAATAAAACAGTAATGAGGCAAAAATATATTACCTCAAACATGTGGTCTCGACTACTCCACACACTCCATGAACAACTGTGGATGAAGTAACACCTTCCATCTATTCATTATAAACATTATCAAGGCATCAATGGAATAATACATGTCCATGTCAACATCTCCAATAACTTTATTATTTTCATCAAGAAGAGGTAGAGGAATCTGCAAGTAAAAATACAAATAAAAAATAACATCATTAATGCATTATTATCATCATCGGGAATGTTGAACTATTATTTAACAAAACAATCAATTTTTACCATGTTAAGACATCTATCCTTATCAATTTGTTTTTGTGAATTTATAATTGAATTTAAAGTGATTTTTCCCTTTCGATGTTGTTGGTGTGTCCATCCAAAGGCTTTGTTCAAGATAGAAATCTAATCCCTCTTTGCCAAAAATGGTGGATAAGGTCATTTTATGGGATTTATGAATTTGGACATTCAGCATAAGGCTTCTAATGATCATCACTCTAAAGTGGATTGATTACAAGTACAAGGAAGAGGAATTGGGAAAAAATATCCCATCTCAGATGAAACACATCCACAAGAAGATCCCGGTCCTCATCTATAATGGAAAGCTGGTCTACAAATCAATATGTCTATGTTTAGTACATCAATGAGGTCTAGCATGACATCACTCTATTTTTTATCTCCAATCCTTAATAGGGATCACAAGCTAGGTTCTAGGTAGAAATTTTTGAAAAAAATATATAAAGTTTGGGGAGGAAGTTATTGACCAGAGAAAGGGAAATCATGAGAGGGTGAAAAAGGATCTCATCATCTGCTTGAAGGTGTTGAAAGGAAATCTTGGGGAGAAGATTCTCATTGGTGTAAAAGACTTAGGGTATGTGAGCATCATGCTAGTGAAGTTGTATCCCATGAAGGCACATGGAATCATCGACACAGGGGTTGAGTGCCCAAATCATATAGAATGTACAAGGCTGCCTACAGAGATTAGGGGGGGGGGGGATCAGGCAACTGGTGGTCGATTTGATTGGGAAGTAATGAAATTTCTAAATTCTATGTTTTTTACGGTATTTTTTATTTTTTGTTTGAGTGTGGGATGGAATATGCTTCAATGTTTATTTTTCACATGCTGATAAAGGTCCATTACTAGTTAACATGTAAGGGTTTTCATGTTACCTTGCTTCTTATCGAATATCGAAGCACAGAAGGAAGATACACTGTTGTGTTTTGGAACAGAAAAATAATTACTAGTATAAAAAAATAAAAGTGATCAGTAAGGGAAATCAGTTTAGTGTCTATGTTCTAGCCAAGAATCTTGTACTTAACAAATGATAAGAGACAAAATATTCCAACTATATCATCATCACTTGAGTTTATCTCATCCATAAATAAGGATCTGTTTGTGAATAAGGATTTGTTTGATGACACTAAATGAAAAATGATTACAAAATTGATCACTTTTGATAAGTGCATTGATACTGGTGTTTCCATATTTCTTATTGATTAAATATTTTTTTTACAACTTAAGTTGTTTTCTTGTATATTTTACGATATTTTGTTTCAAAAAAAGGATGAATCACTATAGAAATTATTATCTTGGTATGATCATCCTAACTTCTATATTTAACTTTCTAGATATGATAGTGGAAAATCACTCTGTATTAGAGTTGTGAAGAAAATAAATTGATGTTTTAATTGATATAATAATCATTTTATAATTAAATTCATTAATTGTGGACTTCTACATCCATAATAAAAATCATGTGATTTAGGTTGGATTGATAATGCATAACAAGCATTTACTTTATATCACGATCAATTGAATTTAGAGTCTAAAACATGTTTTGGATTCTGTTCAATCATTTATTATTTAATTTATTTCCAAATTGAGGATTAAATTAAGCATTAGAGGACTGGTGTTTAACAAAGGGATAATACCTTATCCGACAACGGTTGATGAAAATTTTTTATGGTGCTTATCACTTATGATAAGTGGTTTTGTTTAAGTATTTTTAGCTTACTGAAAATTATTTTACTACCCCTTATTTAAGTGATATTCCTCTAGAATTTAGGAGTCTATTTGACAAAACATTGGTTTTTTCAAAACTTCTTATCATAAAAGATAATATTTAGAATGTCTAATGAATCCCTACAGTGCTTATAACTTATCATAAGTGTTTACACATATACATTTCTAGATTTCTTATTGAAAAAATGTTTCCTGCCACTTGAGTGGTATTATTTTGGTATTTATGTATAGTAGTTTTACAGAAGCCTGGAACACAATAAATTTTTTTATTTATGATGTTTCATAAAATTAATAACAGAACCCACAATACATATTTTTTAAAACTTTTTATCATAAATTATAATTTCTATAAGAAATTACAATTAAGTGGTATCAAATAGATCTTGCATGCAAGTGTTTTTTAATAACGTAACAAACAAAACATATTTTTCAAAACAAGTATAATAAGTGATGGGTGCAATGAGTAGATTTAAAAAATACTTCCAAAAAGACCCAAATTCTCATAGTTGACACCCATATCAACTAGATTCTAAGTATTATAGCCCTAGAAAGCATTAACTATAAACTATTTCAACAAAGTTAAGGTTTTAATTGGTTTTCAAAGTTAATGGCTGTTCTATTATAATTATTCTTGATAATTGGGAGTTCCATAAATCATAAGTCTCTGATTCACTGATATTAATGGAACCAGCTCTATAAAGGAAACAACACACAATACCTACCTATTTCAATCTAACATGGAAACAGTTTTAAAATTTTAAAACTGGAAAAACAATCGCACTATGAAAAAAGTTATGATTGCCGTTATAAATCAAAATAAATGTCAATAATACTGTATAGATTTTTTAATGATCTATTTCTTTATCGAGAAGGGAAATGCATAGAAAAACTAGATGATAATTAACAAGAAAATTCAAATTTAGATATAATTTCTGGACTATTTAAATATAGATCCTATAATTGAGATTCACATGTTCATTAATTGAAGAGGGGTTGAACGAAGAACCAATCACATGATTAGAGAAAACTCATATCTAAACCAAAACAGCCCAACATACTTATCTTATTCAACCTGCCATGTTTGATATCAGCTTCAGATAAATAACATGCCATTTTCTGGCGGGAATTTCATTTACTTGTTAAATGTCAAATTATTAAAGATTGGGGTTTGGAATTGGAATAAAATATAGACAATAGACAAACCATGAGTTCAAAAAGTAGAAATTGAGCAGTGCAAAATTGAATAGAAATCGATGTTATTTTAGGGTAGATAAAATGTTTTATATCACACCAATACCATAGTCATTGATTATATACCCACTAAGATCAAGTAATTCTAAAAATGTATAGCTTGAAGCAATGGAAATAATAGATGCATCAGTGATTTCTGATCCAAGCATTAATAAGAGAATATGAAAACTCTAGAAGTTAGCAAACACTAGAGAAAGTACAAAACCATGAGAGAACTAGACTAAAGAAACATGTATTTTCATTGATGTTGGGAAAATCCTTCCCAGACCATCAGTATTACAATTTTCTGAATTACAAAAATCGAAAGAGGGTTCCCTAAAATTAGAGCAGTTGATGCCTATCTTTTATAAAGAAACTAAATGTCGCCCATTATATTGTGGGAAAAGAAAAATCCAGGGAAAAAAAATGAATAACATAGATGAATGAATACCTGATATTATTGGCTCAAAATTAACACTTGAAACAGAACACACCAGGACACGGGGATGGAGATCATTGAGTAGGGGAAGCATAGGTGGATATGGGATAAGAATTGGTAGGGACAATGTCATGAGGGGAGAGGGAACACGAGGGGGATGATTGTGACCCGAGGTTGGGGAAGCAGGTAGGGGGATCAGGGAAGCGTAGGCTTATATAGATTCATTCATGAATATTAGGTAGAGGGTATGTAGAGAAAATATAGGCAGGTGGGGGGGGGGGGCGGTAATGAAAATCTAGGTAGGCAGGAGGGGAAGAAAGGAGCAGTGGCCAGGGAGGTGGGGGAGGCAGGGGAGGTGGGGAGGTGGGGGAGGCAGTGATCCAGGGAGGGTTATGAGGCGGAGGCGGTAGCAGTGGCGGGGGAGGTGGGGGAGGTGGGGAGGTGGGGGAGGCAGTGAGGTAGGGAGGTATGGAGGGTTATGGGGTAGTGGCAGGGAGGTCTTATAGGGTTAGGATAAAAAAAATGTGACCACACATCTAATTAATAATAATAATTGTTTAAAAGTTTTTTTATATTTATTTTATATTCAATATATATATCATTCCATGAAACATTGTTAAATTATCAATTTTTTAATTCAATATATAAGCATATATTTTTAATTGATAATTGATAGGTCATTGTTAGATAATTTGTAAATATATATTCAGTTATTGAAAAATAATTAATTGATATTGAATAATTTATTGTGATGTGTATTTTTAATTGTAAAAAATTTGTTGGTAAAAATATATAATGAAAATAAATTTATTTATTGGTAAAATAATTATTGGAATTTATATGATAAAGTGACATATTTAATTTTTCATAAATTTGTTTTTGATATTGAACAATAAATATGAATAGATATATTTGTTAGTAAAATGATTTGTTGATACTTATAAAATATTTTTTGTTATTTAATGGGTTGTTGTTTCAATTTTTGTTGATGACAATATATTTGTTGGTAATAGTTATTATTGATAAAAGATTCATGTAAAAAAAATTATATTAGTAGAATAAAGCAAAAAATATAATTTTTGGTAAAATATTTGTTGGTATTGAACCATAAATATCGACAGATATATATGTTGGTAAAAACAAGTGTTGGTAGTCAAAATTAATACCAATAAAACTTAATATCTGTTGTAAATACTCATTTTTACTGACATATATATTATCTGTCATTAAATTTCTATTGGAAAAAGTCAAATATTTTGTAGTGTATGAAAACTAGTTGTTCAACCTAATTTCTTAGAGAATATCTAGTATGTGTTCCATTATCTAATTCACATACTAATACATTTATGGGATGATATCTATGAGTTATAATATCTCTTGGAATAGAAGTATTTGAAAAATCATTCTTATATATAGTTTCAGGTTTTGGATATTCATCAGAACTTGGATAATATTTTAGAGGAGGTTGAGAAGAATTGATGTCCAGATTAGAAAGGTCATCTTCTAGATTTTCTAAAGACGTCATAGGATTATGTGGATCTATTTCATCAAACTTGAAAAGTACAAATTCTTCTAAAATCATGGTCCTTTTATTAAAAACCAGATATAATTTACAAGATGTATAATACCCATTAAAAATTCCTTCATCAATCGTGGAAGAAAATTCATATAAATTTTCTTTTGTGTTGAGTATAAAGACTTTACAACCAAAAACTCGAAAGTAAATAACCTTTGGTCTTTTATGGTTCCATAATTCATATGGAGTCTTCTTTAAAATAGGTCTAATTAAAAATATATTAATTTTATAAAAACTTATATTTATAGCCTCTTTCTAAAAATAAATTGGTAAATCATATTCATTAAGTATGGTCCGAGAAAATTCTTTAAGTGTTTTATTTATTCTATCTACTACACCATTTTGTTATGGGTTCTTAGTAGTAGAAAGGTTGTGATTATAGTGATGTTGTGAGCATAATGATTAAACTCTTGATTTTAAAATGCATGGGCATGCCCACTTTTAAAGTCTCAATTCTAATTCCACTAATATTTTCTATAGATCTAGAATATTTAGAAAAATTGGAAAGACATTTACTCTTATTAGCAATAGAAACAACCATATATATCATGAATAGTCGTACAATGTAACATAGGTATACATTTTTTTATGATAAACTAGATAATATATAAGGTCTAAAAAAATCCTTATGAACCTACTCTAAAGGTTGAGAAGTTGAGACTTATTAATTTATTTTGAAATATATTTTGTGTTATTTTCCATTTTGATAGGGATTACATAACTTTTTAGTTGGGAATTCTAGTTTGGATAAATCCTTGACTAATCCTTTTCTTATTAGTTTTCTAAGTGAGTGCATACTTTAGTGGCCTAGTATACTATTACAAATCCAAGATTATTTATAAATGGAACTTAGACATGATATATTCTAAGGAAACAAGTAATTTAATTCTATAAAATAAACATTATCATATCGCACAATTGTAAAAACTAAAGCATGTTTAGACTCAAAAAATTTATAATAATTGTTATCAAACCTAACTCAAAAACCATCATTAAACAATTGTGAAATTATATAAAGATTATACTTTAATCCATCAATACATAAATCTTTAGAAGCTAAAACTATACTATAGTTACCAATTTGGAAAAGTCATATTATCTTCCCTTTGGAATTGTCACCAAAAGTGATATTTCCACCATCCACTTTGATTAGTTTCTTAAATCTTGAGTAGTACTTAATAATATTTTTGAAGCATACACTATCAAGATAATATAATTTCTTACTAGGTATTTTTATTTATATTTCAAATAAAATATATTCAATCCAAAATGATTTTGGTACCCATAATTTATTGGGTGTATATATTTTAGTAATAAGAGAATTAGGAATCCACAATTGTTTTATTGGTTTTTTATATAAACATATTAGATTATTATAAATAAATAATTTATTTGGTTTATAAGAATAAGAAATAATACTAGAACATATATTACTAGAACTTAGGAAAAATAAATTTTTATATATATTCCTCTGTCTAGGTTGATATCCGATTCTAGTAGTATACATTAGAGTAGTATGTTTACCAAGAATATGGGTAAGGATTTTTTATTCAATTTGTGAATCACTCCAGACATTTCTTTAGTTTCTCATTTTATAATTTCAATTTATTATTATCCTTAATCAATTGAAAATAATTATCCTTTTCTACTATACAATCTTTTTTAAAGTGAGAAGACATAGCATGTCGCTTCTTTAAACTTTTATACTAATCTGTTAATTCAATAAATGTGTATTTCATAATATTAAAATATTTAAATAATTCATCACTAGAAATATTTTTAGAATCATGTTCATTTTTATGATGATTTGAAATATGAGATTGAGATTCATAAAAAACATTTTGTAACTTAGTTGTTTTTTTCATGAAACACATATTTTATCTATCATTTCTCTCCTCTTTTCTCGAGTTTGAATCACTCAAACTACCCTTAGCGGAACTCCATGTGATCTTTATATAATTTTTATAAATTTTTCTATTATCCTAATAATTTTTCTTATACTTCAAATTGGGACAATATGATTTAATTTTCCATTTTCTCTTACATTCATAGTAGATTACTTCATTGGAAGAATCACAATTTTCCATTATTTTCCCTAATTCCCACTATTATCATATTTACTTCAATAATTGAATTTCTTTAAAAAATAATTCTACCTGTAAAATTTCTTAAAATGCCTGACCAGGTGATCCATTTATTTATCACTTTCTGACGGTGATTCCTCATCACATGAGATTTTAACTTTGATCATATCTTTTTTGTTTAGGTTCAGAATTATTAAAGGCTAATGACTTCCATTTAGGTTCATCTAATTACTCTTTATTCACTTATATTTCTTCTTCATACATCATGATATTTCCAATGAGATTATTTAATGATAGTGTTCTAATATCATAAGATTCTTTGATGGATATAGATGTTCTTATCTATCTATTTGGTAAGCATATGAGAATTCGTATGGCTTGATCCTTATTAGTAATTTCTTCCCAATCCATGCATCATGATAATAATCTAATTGAACTTTGGATACATATTAGAAATATATTCATCCGTATTCATCTTAAAAGTATCACACTTAATAGTATATGTACTTAAAATCTTTTCTTTAAAACTAGAAGTTCCTTTATAAGATATATCAAGAGTATCCCAAATCTCAAAAGCTGTAACACACGTATATATTATGTTAAATTCATATTCACATATGGCATAGTTTAAATAATTCATAACTTTACAATTATAGTCATATGTTTCCTTAGTGCAATTACTCCAATAATATCTTATAACTTGAGGTTTTTCTTATTTATCTTTAATTATAGTTCATATATCCAATCCAATACTTTCTAAATGAATTTCCATTTTTATTTTACATTGAGAATAATTTGTGCCATTAGAATATGGAGGTCAATTAGTGGTGTTTCATTTTTGTCTATGATTATTAATAATTAATTAAATTTAGAGAAATTGTAAATTTAAGATCTTTAAAATCAATTAGATCACAAACAAAAACGATATTTTAAAGTACCTATGATACTAAATGTTGATCGGAGTAGAAAACTCAAGAGGGAGGGGGGATAAATTGAGTTTCCAATAATTTTTTTGTTTAAAAAAATTTAAAAACTAAATCCCCCAATTTTATAAAAATAACCCATTAAAAGAATAACCTAAATATATAATTTTATATTTGTAAAAGGTTCAAAATATTGATCACATATCATTTAAAATAATTTGAAAAATAATTTTAACATTTGAAAAAAATTTACTCATACAAAACACAGTATATAAAACACTAATTTTAGTTTACTATCCAAGTACAATTTTGTTTAATAAAATAAATACAAAATCTAAAAAAAATTTAATATAAAGAAAAAAATTGAAAAATAATAGTAAAAAAAGTTACATCAAATATAACACAACAGAAGTTCACAAGGGGTTTAGTCTTAAGTCGAGAATTAATCCCCTCTACTTAGAAATCACCTGATATTAAGAATTTTATTACTAAATAAACTAAACCACAACCTAGGTAAGGTTTTGTAGACAGAATCACACAAGGATATCCAATAATAGATCCCATTTAACAGTTCTATGTGGGAGAAATGAAATAAAACAACTGCTTGTAAACAGTCGAGGAAAAGAAACATATTTTACTATTTTACATGGGATAAAAGATAATTAAGAAGGAGAGATAGTGTCTTGTACTCTCCAGTTTAAATCAGGATCTGGTTCTTAATATTTTCATATACAATACACACATATAAATCAAAATAAAATAAAATAAAATAATATAAATAATTAAGAAAATGATGCTGTAGAGTATATTTCTATATTTTTCCTACAGGTAGTTATTCTCTTATCATATTCATCTTTTGATTTCAAATAGATTAAAAAAGATGTGCAGTTTTTTTATTCTTGCTTCTTTAAATATCTAATGGGAATAATATGTC
Organism: Viscum album; assembly: GCA_963277665.1. NCBI lineage: Eukaryota > Viridiplantae > Streptophyta > Magnoliopsida > Santalales > Viscaceae > Viscum > Viscum album. Next base: position 1,443,360,409 of record OY728145.1, on the reverse strand, counting down.
ACAAATTCTTGAAAATATAGTATGTTATTCATTTTTATTTAGAAAGAACTTTGGCATCAATTTTTTCACATGCATATCTCAGTTTCTTTTTATATTCATGTTTTACATGAAATTTTATTCTCTTTGGTTTCATTTAAAAACCTTTTATCTAAAAATTATCCATTGAGAAATCATCACGAAGTTCATCATATTTTGTTATCTAAATCCTATTTATTAAATTATTTTTATGACATTTAATTGTGCACAAAAAAGTGGTTGGATTAATTATAATAATGATAAAAAAATAATACTTACCCTTTGGAGATAGTTAGTTTATAGTTTACCATGTCATTATCCATGGTGGTGATATCATTATATATTCCATGTCATCATTTCATGGTTTCTTCAACACTTGGTAAAATTATTAGTTAGATCTTTCGATAGGATGTACAATTAAAAGTTTTTTATTTTTAATGATCGAATGAACTTTTGGTCAATAACTTTATTATTTTAGCTGATATTTGATTCTTATGGTTAGTTACATATGTTGTTTTATTCTAAAATGCTGATACAATTGATATTTTATTTAATATCTTTTAGTCACATGATCACTTTCTTATTCATTTGGTCGCACCATTATCTCTATGATCGATAAGTTGATCTTATAGTCGATAAATAACATTAATTTTTTATTATGATAGACTTTTGTGATATAATTTAGTAATTTGATTCTTCTTAAATTCATTTATTTCCTTTATAACATACTTTCCACAAATGATCAATTATAAGATACGATCATTTACAGACTTAAAAAAATTCAACGATAATGCATTAGATTTCAAAAAACACAGAATGAATGAGATTAACCATAAAAAAGATTTTTGATTTTTAAATCAATTAATTTATTAGACTGATCCAATCCATAAATATATATTACATCATTTTATATAAATATTCAATACATATCATAATAATAAACTCCCTAAAACTATAAAGGTTTAGAGTCTTTGGAAAAAATATAGATTATCATCTTATTTTATAATAGATCATCAACATTACCTAGAATGTTCTTTATACATAATACACTTCTTAGATATACCCCACTAAAAACCATTCGTCATAATGTGCATAAAGGAAACATAAGGGTGAGCTTAGATGCTCATTAAGTTAAAACATAGAATATATAAATCAATTATCATCAGTGAGTAGAACACAAGTATTAGGGTATGAAAACATGATCATAAATTTCAATAATCACACTAAATCTATCAATGATCATTAATCATAAATTATGGCATACAAAATTTATATAAGAAATAAATAGGTTATAAGTGTGTGGAATAAAAAATAATTAATCATCAACCATGAGAACAAATCATAAGAATAATATATATGTTCATTGCATATAAAAAGAATAGAAAAATATCTCATTCATCAAGGATCACTACTGAGACTATCATAGTAGATTGGGTTCATTCCCCATTCTATAATTTCTTTAGTTAAGGTTCAATCCTAAGATAATATTATTAGAAAAATTATTTACAGAATTGGGTTCACTCCCCATTATAATCCTTAATATCTCATAAGATATCCATATTTAACCAATCTGTTAGAGGGATATATAATTCTATGCCCATCCGTCACATAATGAAAACCATACATATGTATGTCCAAATATCATAAGCAAATTCATCATATAATCATATCATAACTCATGTAAAGGAAATATCTTTCATAAACATTTCATAATTTCAACATAGAAAAATATATTGTAAAGAGATGGGTTTTATAAAGGTTTCATCATAACATAATTAACTAGTGGGAAAGAAATGGTTGTTATTGAATTATCCTTAAATCATCATCATCATAATCCATACAGATAAACAAAGAGGTTGAGATCTTAATATCATATCTCTAGTTAAGAATAATAATGCTTAAATGATGTATAAATATATGAAAAATACCTTACAAATAACATACAAACCTTTATTTGAAAACATGAGAAAAATATCCTTTTATTCTGATAAAATTTTTAGCGAAAATTATTAGAATATTAGGGAAATAATTTTCTTTGAATATAAAAATGAAAAATTCTAAAGTAATAATTAAAGAAAATAACATTCATGTGTCATGAATATTTGTTCATTATATATAAATATTAAAAGAAAACATTCCATTTACACCTTTATAAAATTAAAAAAAAAAATTATTTCCAAAAAACAACTGTTTAAAAAGTTAACTTTTGAACCTTTTAAAATAAATTAAAATTTCGAGAAAATGAAAATTTTAGAAAATTTCAATTATATTTATAAACATTCGTGAAACATTTTTTGAAGAGTATGGATATGAAATAAAATGTTCTTCGACCAAAGAAAAAATAGGGCTGATTTTTTTAAGAAAAAAATCCTTCAATCATTTTAATTAAAAAAAGAGTAGAAAATGGTAGTATACATAAAAAATGTAGAAATATCCAAATTAGAGGTAAATATTTGGGTTTTAAAGGATAAGATTCATATAATTTCTCTCAATGGAAATTTAGTATAGAGAATTCCTAAAATAAAAGATTTTGTAACATAAACCCCTTACCTCAAGTCCAATATTGCTTCATACACACTCAAATATCCTATATAAAAAATATATTTTTTATACATATATTATAAATACATTTTTATACATAAAATAATATTTATTATTCATTTATAACTTCCAAATATCCTTTTATTAACATTTCTTAATTAAAATTAAAATTTGGATGAAGACCGATCTATTTTACATGCTTGTTTTGGTTCAATGGTTCAGGTACTTTCACCTTGGTCATTATTTAATCATATAACAAATATTAATCATTAAATATAAATAATATTTATTTATTTTATGAATTTTAAAACAATTTATATAAAGCGGTGATGAAAAATTAATTACATCACTTTGTGGAGACGGTTGTCTGTAAGTTTGCACAAGTGATGTTTCTACTATTCAATGGATGGAATGAAAAAAGGTTAAATAATAATTCAACTTAAAATAATAATTATTATATCATAAATATCTTATATATTCATTAAATCTATCCTTATTAGAAAACATATAAATTTAAAATGTAAAACAAATCACATTGCTTTGTTGAGGTGGTATTCCACACATACGCATGAGTGACATTAACATTTTACAAAAGATGAGAGGGTAAAAAGGTATATAATACCTAATAATTAAAGAATAATAATAATTTAATAAATATTATATATAAATATTAAATACATAATAATAAATATCATTGATAAGTGATGATTGAAAATGAATCATATCACTATATGGAGGTGGTAGTCTACATATATACATGAGCGATACTTTGATTTCCCATTTAATGGAAATAAGGTGGAAAATGATTGATCCATCATCATAATGAAATTTTATTATATTTAATATCATTAAGTCATTATTTTATAATGAATAACTTTTAATTATAGGGGTTGTGAGAAGAAATAAGATTAAAAGTACTCGGTTAAGAGTTATACCACTTCATGGTGAAACCTCCATTGGCTTACACTTTAAGGATTGAAAGGATGATATTCCATTAAAAAAAGAACCTATAGGAAATGGAGAGGGATGTTAAAAAGGGATTAGGGTAGGTAATTAATTATCTATAAGGCTCATTATGTGTGAGTAATATAGGAGTGTTAGTTTTCTTTTTTTAAAGGAGAGAGATGACACAATTGGAATTTTTCAAAATAATTAAATATATTAACATCTCACTCAAGTTAAGTGGATCCAAAATGAAAAATATTTAAAGATAATAAAAATATGGCATAAATACCATAAAAAAATCAAATTAAATCATGTTTTTAGTTATATTTTAAAACTCTTCTCTTAGGTTAACCCCTAGTAATCTCGTTTTAACCTTAAGTGTGGTAACATTTATTTTATCTATTTTTTACTATTCAATATAATGAAAAATTAATTTGATCTTATTTAATAATATTAATTGTGATAATTACAAATATGGGATCCATTTTAAAATATTAAATTTCTAGAAGTGGAAAAATGATTTTAAAATAAGGTTAAAAAATGCAACAAACCCATTTTTAGGAAAATTCATTTTTAGGTATAAAATTGAGTTTACATTAATTTCGTAGTTAGTAAAAATTATAAAATGAAAACTAAAATATTTGATTAAATATATAAATAATAAATTAAATTATAATAATTCATAAATAGTGATTAATTTATTTTATTAAAATTAAAACACATTACATTCATAAAAACAATTTTTAGAAAAATAACTCCTTAATTTCAAATGATTTAATTTTATTTTATAAGAAATTGATAGAAAATGTATTAATTATCTAATTTTTTTTTCATAATTTATTTATTCATATTCATACCTTCCAATATTATGGATATTAAATAACTATCATATTAAATAATAACAATTTAATAGTATATCACAGTTCATTTAAACTCATTCTTGCACGTAAAAAAATCTATCAAAGAAATTAAATTTATTCAACAAGGAATAGATCGAAAAATATTGGGGTTTTTCATTATACCCCTTAAATTAATTTATCCCTTTAAATTCCATTACTTTGATACAAACAAATAAGGATACTTCTTCCATATCACATCTTCATGTTCCCATTTAGCTTCCTCAAATTTAAGGTTTCACCAAAAAATGTTTAACATGTGAGTGGTCTTATTCCACAACACATTATCTATTAGACTAAGAATCTAAATTTATTATTCCTTATAAGAGAAATATTTCTTGAGTGGTATGAACTATAAGTTCAGTACATGTGAATAATTAGGTATGTACATTCTCAGGAGAGATACATAAGACATATCATGAATTTGAGAGAGATTTAGTGGAAGAATCAAGCAATAATAAAATATCATGATATGATCAAGAATTTTAATAGGAACAATATATATATATATATATATGGTACCTTATTTCAAAATTTCATAATATTATTTCAAATAGATATTTATAAAAATACATTATCACCAATTTTGAATTCCAGATCTCGCTGATGATTTTCAACATAACTCTTCTTTAAACTCAGAGCTTCCATAATGTGATGATAAATGGATATAACATTCAATTATATTTACTCAACTAGATCATGTAATAATATATTTGTTTCTCCCACTTCATCCCATCAAACTATAGTTCTTTACTTCCTACCATAGAGGGCTTCATAAGCAGTCATCTGAATACTTGAGTGAAATCTATTTTCATAAGTAAATTCCTCCAAAGGAAGGTATTGATCCCAAACACCATTGAAATCTATAGAAAATTCTCTCAGAATATATTTTAGGGTTTGAACGGTACTCTTAGACTTACCATCTATATAAAGATGATATATAGTTATATATTTCAACATTGTATTCCAAACTTGTTGAAGGATTTTTTAGAATTTTGAGGTAAACCTCAGAACCTAACCAGATAAAATAGAATGTGGTCATCCATAAAACCTTACCTCATCTTTAATGTATATCCTAGAATGTAAATTAAGAGAAAAATATTCTCTGATGATAATGAAATATGCTACTTTCATAAGGTGATACACTAAAACCCAAATATAATTTTCCCATTAGATATTTTGGGGAGTTCAATGATAAAATCCTTGGTAATGATTTCCTATTTTAATTATGGTATGGGTAAATTTTGTAGCATCCAATTAGAAATTTTTCTATAAGCCTTAAATTTTTTATATACTAGGTATCGAGATATGTACTCTCTAATATCCATTTTCCTGTTATCTAATAAGAAATACTATTTCAGTTCTTTATAAATATTTATACTTCTAGGATAAATAGAGAATGATTAAATAAGAGCTTCTTATAATATGTCATTCTTCATATATAGTATTGATAATAAAAATAATCAATTACTGGACCTTATTATTCAATAATAATCATGGTTGAACTCAAGAACATTTATCACATTCTTCTACAGTTCCACATCCTCCTTCTGCACCTCCGTAATCCTCACATGGATAGATATTTGAACATTCTTCCAAGAAAGATATCATAAGTACCATTTCCCTAGGATTTCAAGATCCATATTCTACAAATCAATTAATATTGTATCTCTTTCAATACTCATCATGGAAAAACTAGTCGGGGTTTTCCGACTTGGATCATCATCCATATTGTTTTCCTCCCAAGGGTGGTAGTTTTTTGAGCCGTCGTAATATTTAATAAACTCTAACCATATACTTTAGAACATATTAAAATACATTTAATTGAATATATAATTCCTGATTTTACATTCAGTATATATATCACAAAATTCTCCTTCAAGTTAACATCTCTATATTTTCAGTGAAAAAATTACTGATGTCAACTCTAAATCATGAGTTGGGTAATTTTACTCATGAATTTTCAATTGGTTCAAGGCATAAGCAATCACTATATCATTATACATGAGGGTGCTTCCTAGTACCTTTTTCTATAAATCATTAAATATTTCAAACCTTTCTCTAATGTAAGGTTATGTAAGTATAGGTGTTCTAAGAAACCTTATTTTCTGTTACTTGAAAGCTTCCCCACATTAATTTATTTAAAGGAAATCAGATCCCTTTTGATTAAATGTGGTTATTGAATTATATATCTCTGATAAATATCTCTAAAAGAATTATTAGTATCTATAAAACCTAATAAAAATACAGATCTCAGTTATCTTGGTTGATTTGGCCATTTTTCAATAACTTATATCTCTAAAGGATCCACCAATTTACCCTCACTTGAGATTATATCAACCAAGAATGAGAATTTTTATTGAAAAAAATTAATAATTGATATATTTATCATACATTTTTTATTACCTAGGTTCTTCAACACAATCCTCATATGTTCTTCATTTCTTTTCTTACTCTTCAAATATATAATTATATAGTCTATAAATACTACTAAAAACTAATCATGGTGATTAATAAAGACTCTACTTATTAATCCTAGGAATATAAAATGATTATATTTAAGTTCAAATGATGGAAATAAAAATTTCTAAGGATCATTCATCATATAGAAGGTTGTATTGGGTATATTCACCTTCTTGAATATCAATTTATGATATCTATATCAAAAATAAATCTTGTAAAAATATTCATCTTCACATAATTTAATAAAAAAATCATCAATATAAGGTATATGATACTTGTTCTTGATAATGATTTTTTAAAGTTCTCAATAATAAATATAAAGTTGCACTAAACTATCTTTATTTAAAAAAAAAGAATAGGTACACCCCATGGTGATGCAATATGGTGTATTAATACCACATCAAGATTCTCTTGGAGTTTATTCTTCAATTCTTGTAAATCTATAAGTGTTATTCTATAAGGATTCTTTGAAATAGGTGCAACACTAGGTATGAGTTTTATTGAAATATCAATTTCATGATTCAAGGGATGAATAGGAAATTATTCAAGAAATACATCAATATAATCCAAAAAATAGGCATGTCTTCAATTTTGAGTTTCTCCCCAACCATTTTAGATAAATATCACTCATGAATACATATTAAGATCCATATAGTAGAAGTAACGTCCATTAAAAGTTCATATTCATCATGGAACCTAAATATGATCATAGGTTGATTCAGAATATCAAATGTGATTTCCCTTCATTGGAAATTGATATCAGATCTATATAGAGAGATCCAATCCATGTCCAGAATCACAATAAATTCAAATGTATAGAGAATAATAAGATTTACAGGAAGTACATTCCCGTAACATTCTATCAGAGAGTTGATATATATAATTATGATGAAATCATCTTACGATTAGAAGTTTTTACTACCAACTCAACATCTAATCATTGAGGTAGTGACATGATACCCTTGGAAAATTCTTTAGATATAAAAGAGCAGATAGAACCAAAATCAAATAAGAAATTTTCAATTCTATACTGGATGTTAAGTTTAGCATTCACAATTTCATTCATGTAACCCACTTCAGTAGTTGTTATCACATGATATTTTCCTTTGTCTCAGGGATTAAGATGATAATGATATTTATTTTCATTATTAACCCTTATATTCATGCACTAATTGTGGTAATTTACACACTCTTTTCAATTATATAATTGGAGTGTGCGTGAGACATTCAGTTGATCTTTTTCAATATTCCTTTCATTTATTGGAAACTTCACATCACTTCAACATTATTTTTCTTAATAGATTTCTTTTCTAGAATTTAAACATTTACTAGAACCTAATAGGAAGTTTAATCCATGATTCCTTCCACAATTTTGACATGAAAGAAAATTAATTGCCTTTCCACTATGGGTTTTACTATTATAATTTCCTAGAAATTACATCTTTCTTTTTTTTCACTAAAACCATGAGAATAGTGAGAGTCTCAAATTTATAATCATGTCTTGAGATCACATTGAACAATTTATTCATAGCTATCAATGTCTTTTATAGACAATGAGTTTCATAGACTTGGTCTCAAGCGAGAAAAGAATCCGTCAACTTTCCTTTCAATACTAATTGAAAAACTAGAAGCATACCTTGTAAGTTTGGTGAAATTTTCCTCATAGATTCTAAAAAATTTATTATTATTATGCATTAGTTATGGAAATTTCTTTTCCATTTTCATGTTAAGATTTCAAGGAAAATACTTATTGAAAATACCTTCTTAAAATCTACCAATTCCATGAAGTGAATTTCATCCTCTTACCTTATATTTTTGAGAAGATTCCACTATTAATCTACTTCACCATCTAAATGATATATATCCATGACAAATTTTTTATGTTTACAACAATGGATAATGTAAAATATCTTCTCTGTGGTACTGATCCATAAATCATCAATTAGTGGAACAGAGGAACCACTAAAGGTAGTTGTACTTTACTGTATAAAAGAATCAATAGTAAGTTGTTCATTCCTTTACCTGTTTGGAATATCATCATGACTCATGTTACTGTTAATATATTGAGAGAATTGGGTGAGATTAGAAGTAATATTTCATATATTAACTCCAATTTCATTTGGTTTCTCATGTTTATGGGAATTTTATTTCCCATCACATTCAACATTTACATGATTCATACTAGGTCTATCTATTGACTAAGACCAAAAATAATTTTTGTGAGAAACAATAATCATAGTGAGTAATAATGTAATCATGAAAACCCATTCACAGGATATCTAAATAATGAAACTTTTTTTAGTTTATGATTACTTAGTTTTAACCTAGGCGATTCATGGTCACCATCTATTCAAATCCTACATAATGGTTTAAAAATAAAATATAAATTAACCCAAGCATGTCCCCCAAGAGTGTCAAGATAGGTGTGTAGTCTTAGGCCCACTCATTATACATTGATGATGATAAAGTTAATACCCATCCACCACTTTCATATTTTTTACACCTAGGTGAATGTGTGTCATAACTGTATCCACTTTCGAGTATTCATACCTATATTCTGGGTAAGCCTTTGATTTCAGGTATGCACACCTCCCTCATTTTATTTAGTGTGTATTGTGTTGTGTATAAGAACTTAATATTATGACTCCCCTGAACTTGAATCATTATCTAGAGGATCTTCTATAATAGTATTAATGAAATTCATAGACGCATAACACATTGATTGAATTCTTTCAGTATATTTGTAAGATCATCTCCTTCTGTATCTTCCCTAAGACTTTGTTCTCCTATATACTGAATTCTCAGGAACTATTTGATGAAAAATAACCTTAAGGTAATCCTTGTATAGTTATGTCGTGCATTAACTTTATGGCTTCTTCCCTAATTGGGAGAAAACTATCTTTTCTTGAGGAGGGAATTATAGATCTGAAAAAGCCCCCAGCCCTACAGGCTGGGGTTGTTCCTCTTCTTATTCATCAAAACTTTGAACCTTTTTTATTGAATTCGAAGGTTGAATTAAAAAAGCCCCTAACCCTACATGATAGGGTGGCTCTTTAACTGATATAGTTAAGATTCCCTCATCTGGTCTTCTAATTTTGAAAATTGTGGTTCGAACATTAGTTGGATGCATTATATGAAAACAACATAAATCACCTATTTCAGAAGACCATTGTGCTATTTCAGATATTTTCATCATATTATGGATAACATACTTTAAGAGGGTGGCCTCCATAATGTTCTCAGTTGCTTGATACAAATGTATCTCAATAACTTTCTCTCTTTGGGCCTGACTCTGATGAGAGCTAGTTGAGGCATGTTCCTGAGCGTATCTTTGATTACACGCAAAATTTGTGGATTGTAGCCTGCCGTGGGCAATAAAATTGCATGAGACAAAATTTTGAAGGATTTTTTTATTTTGGAGCATATTGAAATTCAAGGCTCCATATATACCCCATCCTTTGATACGAACCCCAAATGGGGTATCATAAATTAATTGTCGTAGCCTCTTTAGTGCATTGAGGCATGCACGCTGAAGGGATCTCTGCTGCTTTTCAACTTTTGGATGTTGAGAAAATGAGATAGATTCCAAGTTGATTTGGAGTTGAAAACCTTATATTACCTTCATGTGAATTTTATATTCATCATATGGTAGTACTTTGGCTTTAAAATGAGGAAGAGTTTTCCATAAGTTGAGCCAGACATCATGAATGCAATATTCTGCCATCAATTCTAGAATATTATATTGAGAGTTTACCAAAGTTGAGAACATGAATGGTATTTTACATTTTTTCAATTGTTTTCTCATATTTAACATATCTTCATCATCTTTTTCTAGAGGTTTCTCCACTTGGTCTGACAAGAGTAGGTGATTTTTGATTTTTTTAAAGGTTGGGTCTGAAGCCTCAATTTATTATTTAAATCAAAGACCTCTTTAGACTGGGTAGAGGGAGACCCATTACATAGTCATAAGGCCCAAGGCCAAGTGGCCTGAATACAAGGCTTGAAAGCACATTTTATGGCCCAAAGGACCACTCGGAAAACAATACTACTATAGTACCTGCGCTGCTACAGTACCTGCTACAGTACATCCGCCGCTACAGTACCTGGTACAGTCCCAGAAATTTTCCCCTGCCCGGATTTGATCCTGGGTATTTTGGATACCAAGAAATAGCCTGTACCACAAGGGTATAGGATCGTTGGAAAGTGGATGCTTTTAGATTATTTTATTAAAAACAATGGACTCAATTTATTTTTTACTCTGCTATATTAGAAGGAAAATGACCCAATAGAGGTTTGGAGAATGACCGCCACCTTAGGATGTATTCTGATTGAGAAAGTATTTCACCTATTAATGACCCAATGGAGGTTTGTATATTAGGTAATTATCTTGAAAATCTGTAATACTACTGTAGAGAGAAATTTCATAGCGAATTCCATCATGGGAAGGACCACCATGGTGGATTACAGTAAGGGATAAATCCTCTTACTCCTTGGTCTTCTAGCCACACAGAGGGTTGATGCAGTTCTCATATGGAGATAGGCTCTCCTGATTGACCGAATTTTTATAAAACAAACCTTCATGATGAGGTTTATAATGAGGATCTTTAGAATTAATTCTACTACTCCCATAATTTTGTAATGGGATGGTAGTATCTTGAGGTACAATAGATAAATGTCCAAGGGCTTCAAGAACTCCAGCATTAAGAGGAGCCATATCGTAGGTTGGATCTTGATTTTCTAGCTGTATTTGGATAGACTTATTCTTGGATGATCTTTTTCACATAGTTGAGGACACTTACTAAGAGAAGTGGTTATCATGGGTAAGTGTATATGCCTGTGTTGGATTTTTCATTAGAATGGGCCAATTATCTCCACTTGGAAAGGGTGTATGCTCCCAATCTGGTTGTCCATATGATATGGTAGAGTATGTCCTATAACCATCTTAGACTAGAATAGAGGTATGTATCTACTCTGGGATGGCATGCCAATGTTTCATCCAAGGTGTGGGGGCAAAGTTACATGTCTATTCCCTTAGTATTGCTGAAGTTACTATTATCATATTCTGGTATGATTCTAGAATACGGGCAGGAATTTGTGCCTGCACTTTCACCATTTCTAAGATATGTTTGGTGACATAAGTAGTCAGAACAGGAATATAAAACCATTTTGTATCTAGAGTAGGTTTATGTTCCTTCTCCTATAATCCTTTTCCTATCAGTGGATACTAACAATACCCATGTATGGGAGCAGAGAGTTGAGTTTTCCCCAGGTTTGTCGTCAGAGCTTCCTGACTAACTTGTCTAGGTGCTGCCAAATGAGACTGTTGGTAGGCTTGACGAATGTTGGAAGATGTATGTACCTACTGGATTTTTTCAACCAATTATGGTTTATGGACTTATTTTAATGCTGACAGATGAGACTGCTGAAAAAATTGGTGAGTATACGTAGGTTTATGTTCCAACTTACAAGTTGCTACAACATTTGATTGGAGAGTTTCCTTGAATGCGGTCAGATGAGTATTTTGACTGGTTAATGGTTTTTAAATAGGTGTATGTGCATGTTAACAATACTCCATCAGATTTAACTGGTGGTATTAGTGTGTTTTTTCCAGACAAGTCTGCTGGCCAGTGGAATTAGGATGGATGAGTATATGTGCTTGTTCATTTTTTTCCATCTAGTTCACTTGATGGAATTATCCGGATTGGGAAAAGGTAAGAAACATCTATCTATTGGACATACGTTGTACCCGGTGGTTCTTCTTGCATGCTCAAGTTTGAGGGACCTTGGACGAACAACCAGAGGTAAGACCCCCATCATGTTGAGGGTTCACTGCCACATGATTTTGCTGATGATGATTGTTGGTGGGAGTCCTCGGGAAGGATCCCTACATCATTGAGTTAAGGCCATAAGTGACCTGTTTATTGACCTACTTGTAGTATGGAAGAAACTAGTTGTTGAATTTCGGGGATAAGGACATGAAATAGTTTAAGACAGTGGTTAGAACCATCTACTTCTTTACCATCGGTCATATCTGACTAGATGACCGAGGGTTGTTGTTAACCTGGAGAGAATGTCGGGAAGCCTCCATGGTTGGGATAGTACTGTGTTGATGGTATTACCATACCAATACATTAGAGACTCAACATTGAAGATTCTGATTTGGTGATGATGTCCTTCCAGTGGATGAGGATCTAGCTTGAGCGGTGGTCAGGGCATTCACAAGTGCAGACTTGAAGGAAACCATTTGGAATGAAGGTAGTTTAGAGAAAACTGAGAAAAAAAATAAACTCCATTAAATAAATATCTTTTTATATGGATACATGTGTGATTTATTCCATTGTATGACCTTCCTTTATCAATTGATAGGGGCCTAATAGATGGGTAACACTATTAACTTTGTTAAGGATTCACAACGGGTTCACCATTTTTTTCGTAGTTCCTTGGAACGTGTGTTCTGGTTAAGAATCACTACTTATAGGAAGTTTTCATTGTATTTATTTATGGAATTGAAAAAATCCAATATTTCTTTATCCAAAAGGGACCTTCTTTCCAAAGGTAGGCGTTTTTTGAGTTTGATCTTATGATACTTAAGAACATGCATTGGTTGAGAGGATGGGAGTTCAGAATAATCACACCATTTTTGGGGTGAATTATTGTCTACTCTGGGACTCTCTTATAGATTTGAGATATTTTAATGAATCCTTATTAATTCACAAAGTATAACATAGGTTTCCATTGTCATTTTCAATAAATTATTAGCATGTGTGGAATTTATAATCATCTGTATGTATTTGAGGTTCTTTATTAATGGATACATCCATATGTATTCGAGGTTCTCCATTAATGGTATCCTCTCATATACTATTTAGGGATTATTTTAACCATCATTATGATGATACTGGTTTTTAAGCCACTTAGGGGGGCACTCTGGAATTTATTGTCATCTATGGAGACGCATGTTTGTTTTGATGTTGGGATCATACCCATAAATAGGATACCAATGTATCCTTGTGAAAGGAATCAGAACCCTTATAGTTCGACAACGCTTAATGGTTCATATAATACCTTTTATGGTAATGTGATAAGGACCTAGCTGTACAATTTAATGTCATATATTAAGGATATCTAAGTGAAAGGATGGTTTGGTGTGGGACTCATGCCTAAGAAGCCCAAGGAACTTGGAAAGAATATGGTTTTCCAAGTTAGATTAGACCCTATTGGGAATATGGACCAGGAAGAACATGTTTGATTTGAAGTATTGAATTTGAACCTAATATAGGCTTCTTATATATCCCATTTCAATAGGAATCAAAGCCTACATATTTTGATTAGTCTCATAGGAGAGTATAATCTTCTGATAGAAATGAGTTTGGGCTTACTTCCAAAAAAGGATGCCTTTTTATAGAGGAAATGATATGGATCTCGGGCCTTAGGAAGGATTCCTACATATCCCAATTATGGTGGGAATCAGAGTTCTCGTAGTTCATTCAAGTTTAGGGAGGCTTAATTCGAGTTTTACTCTTAAGGAGGATGCCCAGATTAAGGGAATTTGGGTTAGATTCTTGAAGAGGATATTCAGTGATCTTGGGACCTGATGAAGGCTTCCAACATATCCAAATTATGGTGGGAATCAGAGTTATCGTAGTTCAAGATGAGTGATTGTGAGAATTTTGTGATCATCAAAAATCTCTAATCCCATGTGATTCATGCTCGGTGTGAGAAAGAAGAGGATGTGAAAGATTCAACAAAGGCACCCACACTTTTCCTCCTCTGTTGGTGGAAGAGTACATGCCTATGGTAGTGAGGGTGGAAGAGGTCGAGGTGACTGGGGAAGAGGGAGAGGCAAACAGCCTTCCCTCTATTATCTTTATATTGGAAAAGGGTCCAATGTAAGGAACGAGTTAAGGTCAATGATGTAGAGGGGAGCAAGACTGTAACCTTCTACTTCAAAAAGTTAGGGGCTTATACCTGGATGGATGCCCTCGTGGATACTAGGAGAGGAGGGAGACTTATACTTTTATTGTATGGAAAAGTAAGTGTGACCCCCCACTCTCATAATTGGGAACCTAAGGCTCCAAGTATTAGGAAAACAAATAGGAGGAAAATACCCAAAACCCAATCCTTCAGATCGGGATCTCCCCAACATTGTTCCTGGGAGAAAGGTCCATGTAACTGTAGATATACAAACCCACAAACACTCCATGAATCCTAACCCCACTGTGAAACAAATGTGGGAAACCTCTTACTGCAGATATAAAAACCCAAATAGGAGACACACTAATGTGTCTTTCCCAAAGGTTTGATAAGTTAGGAGGTTTTGGTGGAGGCTTCAACTTAGTTCCTTTTAGATAAGGGAACCAAGGAAGAAAATACCCTACCATGAGTGTATTTTTAGAGGGTTTACAAGATTATGCATATGCCTTATGTGTAGGTATGTAGTGTAGGGACCCCGCATAGGTGTTCTGTGTAGGTACCTCACGTAGGTGTTCCACATAGGTTTACCATATAGGCCCTAGCGATGACTGAAGAAAATGATTTAACATAGGGAATCCAAGCCTATGAAAGCTTCAAATTGTGAAAGACTTTCAAAACATGCCTATCCCATCTAATTATATCTTATATTTTGTTTTTTGGGAGAAACCTAAGACAATTTGAGGGATCTGGGTGACATTTCTACACAGTGGGAGATTCAAGAAGTCTTTTAACCTTTTCAGTTGTCAAATGAGGAGCCCAAGGGTCCTATTTATAGGTAAGGAGGGGGGTTGGTCGAAGGCAATTTGTCAGCATATGTCCTCTACACAACACCTCCGTATAGTTACGCCGTGTAGGTTTACAGAAAGTGTAAGGACCTGGCCTTAAAACATTACATAATCATGAATTAAATGAATAATTCACATAGAGGATCTTTTCAAGTTTAGAGTTTTATGGAATTAGGACATAACTATCACATCTCAAAAGATTAAAAAGTAGACACTTCTACTAAGTTTCCATAAAATAAAAACTCTTAAAAAGAAACATGTCTAGTACCATGTTTTAGATAGCATGTCTTTCCTTGAACCCATCCTTGACCCTATTCATCTTTAAGTCCCATGGAGAACATTTCAAAAACATGGGATGAGCATGAAAATCCCAGTAAAGGATACATAAAGAAGGAAAACTGTTGGTTTTTCAAAACAACAAGTAAACCATGAATACTTTATCAAAGTAATACTTTTTACCTTTATGAAGTAGTAAATACTCTTCACTGAATAAAATATCACTACTTATCCTTTGTAACCAAAAGATTACCATAAACCCATATAAATAACACATAATATATAAAGGTAACTTGGGACATAAACATACTTAAATGGAATAACTATACCGTCCACTTCCACACATATCACTACATGGAATAGCCATACGGCTGACTTCCATACCCAATGCATTGGAGGTTATAATGTAACCACCCATCCTGGTATTCACGACACCACCCATCATATGGTTTATCACGTAACCACCATTCAAATGTCCAAGTACCATTATAAAATCATAAGACATAAAACAAATATAATGGAAAGAAAACATTTCCCCATTTCAATCACAATATATCACCTAAATATATTGTCATAAAAAATCCATTACAAATCCATTTTCAATAAAAAAAATACATAAATGAGTATATGGTATTTATTTTCTTTTAAAAACATTATGGCTTGTTAAGGAAGCCAAAGATCAAGTAGTACTCACGGCAGCGTAAAAGGTCGTTGTCACCATGTACGTTAAAAGAAACATTCATTTTTTTCATTTAGTAAAACACTTCATAGAAAAAGATTCCATTTGAATGAAATGAAAGGTCAAATGTGTTTATATATAGTATAAAATAGAGTATTGTTTTAGAACAAAAATATTCCTCAATGAAAGTAGATTGAGACGTAGTCCCTTACAAAGTCGGTATCCTTAGATTAAGAA
Source organism: Viscum album (assembly GCA_963277665.1). NCBI lineage: Eukaryota > Viridiplantae > Streptophyta > Magnoliopsida > Santalales > Viscaceae > Viscum > Viscum album. The sequence continues at coordinate 1,443,343,598 of OY728145.1, read as the reverse complement.
TAAATCAATTACATAATTATGTGTGAAAAATATAAATACACCCAATATAAGAAGATATTAAGTGTAAAACAATCATAGGTCATCCACACATGTTCATAGTATTACATAATCAAGAAGTAGAGGTTTAACCCAAATAATTGAAATTGGGTTAAGAAGTTCCCTTACAGAAATTCGACAGCATAACAACGTCATTTTAAAATTCAGAAAATGAGACGATGAGAGATAAAAAGGGTATCTCATCACTTGGAAATATCATTTACAACAATAAGGATATATAAGAACATATCCCAACATAAGAAGATGTAAATTAAAAGACCTAACAAAAAGAAGTCTTTTAAAAAGAGGAGGGTGAAAGGTTCCCTTACCGATTTGGGTAATTTTCGAAACGTACACCCCATGAAAGATGGGTCATAAAATGAATATGTAAATACCCAAAAATTAAAGTTTATTACACAAATAATACAATCATGGGCAGTACATAAACCACACAAATGTAAATAGTGGCAAATTTAGCATGAATCTAACAGGAACAAAAAGTGAGATAAAAACCCCTTACCTCGTTGTGATCAATCGAGTCGTATGAACAAAAGATAATAAACACCAAATTAATCACATAATAACATGAATATAAATATAATAATTATAATATATATGAAAGGGAAGTACAAAATACAACACATGCAATAAATATGTGGATTACAATGGAAATCTCCCAGAATTAAAAGTGAGATAAGAAATCCCTTACGAAAATTCGGCAGCCTAACGACACCACTTAAAACTTCTAAAAATGGTTTGATGAGATAAAATAGGGGATCTTATCATATGAACATAAAAATTAAAATAATATGGATATAAAATAACATACCCTAACATAAGAAATATGATCTTAAAAGGAATGACATAAAAGAGAGTACTTAAAAAGAAAGAGAGAGGTAGGATCCCGTACCTCAAGTCCAACTTGTCTTGTTCATTCCTTTATATTCCTGAATAATAAACTTTCATCAATTTATAATTTCTTAAGGAACTCCTTTAAAGATTATTATTCATTTCATATCACATATTATAATGTTATAATAATTGGTTAATAATGTGAGTTCATATAAGATGTTTTTGTCGATGTTCGGTACATGAGTCAAAATTGAACTTGTTGGAAAAGAATTTTCCATTTAGTTATAGGTACATCATCTAAAGAATAGTATTAATTATTTAAATAGCATATACATCCCGTATATATTCATTTTATACTATTCCATAACATTTGGAGATAAAAAATGAAATGCACCGTTCATGGAGATTGTAGGCCGTACGTACGCATGAACGCTACTTTCATTTCTTTATCACATTAATGGAATTAAAACTAAATGAGAGAGATATATATTATAATTCCAGAATTATATAAATCATTTAGATTTAATATATAAAATATATATCCATTATATATATGTACTTATAATAGTACATAACATTTGGAGATAATAAATGAAATGTACCGTTCATGGAGACAGTAAGCCGTACGTACGCATGAACGCTACTTTAATTTATATTTCATACTTTAATGGAATGAAGAAAATAATGATACATAGGTATATTATAATTAACGTATAATATAATATATAACATCACTAAACCCATCCTTTATACATCCCACATATGGCATTAACGATTCAAATCACTTTGAGGGGGCGTAGTCCGCACTTCCTAAAATGAAATTATCGCGTCTACCCATTATGGAAACCATAAAGGTATGGAATAAATGAAAAATAAAGAAGCATATAGAATAAATAAACATAATTTATATATCATATATAAATATAGTGACATCTTAATGGCCACCATGGGAGGTGTTAAAAGAAGATTGAACAATCATCATTTTGTGAGGCAGTAATTCGCCACCCACAGAAATAGTATGTTCTTTAACCTTTAGATGGAGGTGTGTATGAGTGTAGCTCGAATAATACTCATAAAAGAATCCTAGTATATTTAATATATTGGTGTTGTTACAAAAGAAATAAATAAAAAGAGTTTATGGGGTTGCATAAGAAAAATAAAACAAAAGAACATAAGAGAAGACATTACCTTCAAATCGGATAAATCTTTTTGATTTTAGCTCAAAGGATTCATTGGAAAGACTTCTGCCCAAAGTGAGGCTTATAGGAGTAATAGAGGGATTTGGAGAGACAATATGAGCAGAGGTTTGATGATACAAGGGCTTTAGATGTGTGGGTAAGGAGGTAGAGGTGGTGGCCTTTTATAAGAGGGAGGATGGACACTCTTGCAATGTCTTGAAAACTTACTTTATTATAAAATGATTTTAGGATATAAAAGGTCCCACAATTATATATTTCTAGGATAAGGTGATATTATTTCGAAATACACCCATCAAATAGGTTGTTTACAAGTTTATGTCTTAGATTTTACATTATCTTTTCATTTTATTTAAATCGTTCATTAATGAGGTAATCGATGCATCATCATGGTGTCATAAATAAATTAATTTATTTTATGTCTAAATATTATAAAAAAAATACTATGATTTAGGAAATATTTTTATATTTCCAATTAATATTTATAGTAAAAAATATGACTTGTATAACCCCATGTAATTTTTTTTAGTAAAACAATACATGTTTGGGACATTTTTATTTTAACTTTAAATAAAAAGTTATTAATGTCATTTTCTTACCCAAGTGGATCCATGGGGTCCCCATGTTGACCCATGGATTTTATTTGTCGGCCAAGACTCAACCAATAAGGGTAGGACATGTTTCAAGGTCATTTCATATTATTATAACATTATCTTTACCTTAAATTACACTAATTAACTTTAATCGCGATTAATAAAACTTAAAAGTTACTGTGCACCAAAAAATTATTTTCATCCCATTGAACCAAATTTTACATCCTAATGACAACCATATATGTCGGATTTTTGAAATTAAAATCACAGAGGTGGTAAAATTTCATTTAAACGAAGAATCAGTTTTTTAACTACCACTTAGTGGTTTCACTATTCATCAAAAATTGATGTTTTTCAGAAAAATACCAAATATTCCCCCTAAGATATATTTTATATTCCAAATTCAATAATTATGTCTATTTTACAAAATTCAAAACATATAAGTTACATTAATCAATTTAATAATTAATTCCCATTGTCAAAACAAATAGCGTGTTTTTAAGAAACAAAATATATCAAAATATTGACACTAGTTTAAGTCCAATTTCAGAGTGAAATTAATTCCAATGACCACCATTGGATTAAATGGTAAAAATATATTCTAACTACACTTTAAACCCAATTAAAAGGATAATATATCCATATAAATAAATCAGATTAAAAGGAGTTTTTTAATTAAAATACAACATTTTCAGTAAAAATGATCTTTATCGAAAAAATAACAAAAATTTACACAAAGTAAAATTTGATGTCCAAATTCTAAATAAGGATTTTATTTGGTCCAATATGACATATAAAATTTTCAAAAAGTGTATTTAAAAAGATTTCTCCATAAAAATGCGGTTAATAGACCTTTTAAAGAATATTCAAATATTTACGCTTAAAATTGGATTCATTCGAATTTTAAGACTCTAACATTTATTGGATAAAAGTAAAAATATTTGACAAATATATATAATCATTTTTTAGTTAGTTTTGTTTATTCCCACCATTAAAATGGCTAGGCGTTAACTACCATTTAAAATAATATTATTTTATTATTAGAGTGCAACATAAGATTTCAAAGAAACTCGTTGTTGCGTTTTGGGTACGCCATCGAGCATAGCATTACCTTTAAAGTAATATTAATATTATATTCACAAATATTAATAAATATGAAAAAGTAATATTATTTATTTACCTGGGATGTTACAGAAAGTATACTTCCATGTAGGTCTGCCGCGTAGTTCTGCAATGCAGGTCTGCCATGGAGGTCCTTAAAAATTTGTCTTTCCTTTTAAATCTTTGAACTTCATCTTGAGATTTTGAAATATTCATGGGTCACATTCATATTCTTTTTGTGTTAATAAGGAGTGTAAAAAATATCATAATTCATTTAAAGCTTGTGTTGTTTGTAAAATAAGATATCAATGAAATTAAATTTATTTAAATAGAAATATATCACAAAATATTAAGGTTTATAGAGACGAACTAAGATAAACCTGAAAATATTTATATAATTCATGAATTAAATCTCACAATAATCATATAATCCTAGAACCCAAAGTCTTAGTGTCATTAGATATAAGATAAATAAAAATTTAATTATGAACATTTCTCAATAATCACACCATACTAGAACCCTTCTAGATATTTCCTAGGTTATACTCATTTTTCTAAACTATGGAATGGAAAACATAAGAAATGGGTGAGCTAAAAGGATAATTAAAGGAAAAAAATTATCAATATGTCATTAAGGGATAAATAATAATAATTTAATAAAACATGATCATGAGAGAAATAATTAATTAAAATGGACATTGTCGAATAAGAGTTTTCAATGTAATCTCAAATTCTCAAACATATTTCAAGGCTTAAGATGGTGGAAACATGAGATAACAAACATGATCCATGGATCATAATATAATCATATAATGAATAAATTTTGAATAAGAATAAGAATGTTAAATTATAAAATTATTTAGAAGATTGTAAGAAATTATATCTCTGAACAATCTTGTAAAAAAAGCTACCCACAATCATGTCAACATAAAAAACTTATGAAAACAGATCTTCACAATCATATACACAAAAAAAGATTTTGAAAAAAGATATAAAAAATCATTTATAGATAATAATATTGTGATAAAATATATACACAATATTTTCCACCTAATTATCCTACGAACAATTCTATTTGTAATCATGGCCAACCAATAAACTTATGAGAAATATATCTACAATCCTATAAACATAATAATATCATTATCTCATGGGTTATAAAACATTATCTAAAGAATTTGAGGGTGATATCAGACCCAATCATAAATATCCATACATATGTGTTCCATAAGATATCAACAATTCACCATATCATGAAAACACATGTAAAGAAAATGGGTTTCACATCATTTCCACAAGATATCCCATAACATGATAATAAAAGTAGATTGGTTACTTACAAAAATTCAATCACCAAAAATTATTATTTAAAAAAGTATTTATAAGGTTATTAATAAAATATAAATCTATAAGATTTATATATTCTATATTTAAAGAGAAAAATAAAAGAAAAATGTAAAAAATTCATGGGAAAACATTTACTAACATTGTCATGAAGAGAAGAAGTTATGATTCACATTTGAAAATATCATTTTTAATTATTCAAATAAATACCTTTTTAAATGTTATATGAAAATAAATTCCAATGATTAATCTTTAAAAATATAAAAATTCTATCTAAAGGAAATGTACAGTGGAGGATAAAATGTATGATCAAGAAAGTAAACACCTTTTCAATATTTTTTTAAATACCTTTATTTAATACCGTATTGTAAAATGGGTTGATAAAACTTTAGTTTAAAATTTGGAAAGGATAAGTGTGAATATAAAAATATATAATACATATTTAGATTTAAAAACAAGGAGAAATTTTTTTGGGAAAAATAATATGGATTTGGAGAGAAAATAATCATTAAAAGTTATGAAAATTATTCTTAACAACATTATAATTTTATGAGAAACAAATTAATCCAAAAATAGGCATTGAATTAAAAATTTCAATTTCCCTAGAGATAAATATAAAGTATCATATAATAAAATTTTATGCTTTAAGAATCCAAACATACTGGAATGAAGTTCAAGGTGACATACTATAACTCCATGAAATGAGTATTGAGTTAACTAAATCTATTAAAATATTGGTATCTCTTGAATCGAAAGCCCATGAAATATAGAAATTGAGATAAATTTTGAAATTCAATTAATTTCATGAAATTATTTTAAAAATACCCACATGGAAGTATATATACCACACAATATTAAAAAAGTGGTAAACATGGAATATGTCTCAAAGAAAGAAAAGTGAGATGTGAAGACCCTTAAATTAAATTTTAACTACTATAAAAGTGATTTAGAATCCATAATAATAAAAATTACCATATTAATAAAAACTTTTAAAACCTTATTCATATATAATACCCTATATAATTTTAAATTATAATAATTTATTATTTTTTTTTATTTTTTTATAATTTATTTCTGTAATTTAATGTTAGAGATTTTGACTCTTTCACGAATAATTTAAATTTTTTATGTCAATTACTATTTTTTTATACAAAGTTAATTATTGTTATATTATAAAAGGTACTATAATAGTTGTTTTATAATTATTTATAAATTTATAATTTTAATCCATTAGAGTATTAGTCATGATTCATGAATACATAATCAATAACGAACTTTTTTCTGTAAGTTTTGAAAAATAAAAGTTTTTTATGTTAATAATGAATAAAATATTAGTATACAATTTATAAAAACTTAATATTTCCATAAAAATAATTAAAATTATTTATATAAATTATTATATCCATCAAAGTATGATGGCAATGAAATAAATAAATATTTCATTCAAGTGAAGTTGTCGTTTGCACGTCACACAAATACTATTTTCATTTTCCATAGAACCAAAGAATATATAAATTTATTTATATTTTAATAATAATAATATTGTAATAAATATTATATTTATGAATTAAATACCCCATTTTTAACCTTCCGTTTAATTTAGTTATGAAAAAAAATCATATCATCCATGGAGGTGAAAGTCCGCACGTACACATGAGTGATGTTTTCATTTTTCGAATAGATGAGAGTGGAATTTATAATATTTATTCCATGAATATAATATCATTATAGTGTAAAAAATGATATTTATTTCATTATATTAATATGGTTATACTATTTATAGAGGAGTTTAGATGATAAAGATAAAGAAGAAAATACTAGGGGTGGATAATACTTACATTTAGAGCTTGAGGCTTCCCTTGGAGGACCTCTTATAAACGGTGTAATTAAGAAAAATATTAGTTAACATGAGATTAAAAATGTGGAATATAAATCTAGTATAGATAAAATGTTCAAGGTTTAAGAAAGGTTTTAATTATACGTGTGTCTTGAAGTGGGTGGATGTGAACTCCTTTAATATCTAAAAAAGTGAGACTTTTCCTTGAAATTGAATGGTATGTAAGGGACAAGAATTTAATTTAAAGAGATTTTTGTGAATAGATGCTGTTGAGACATGTATGTTTGACTTAAAAACCAAAAAATTCCTTCTAGAAGGTGTTTTTGTCAAGTTAATTTAGTAAAATTTGTGCCACTCACATTTACTCATTTGTATCCTCCTAATTAAAAATAAACCATAGTAATTATTTTTATTCTAAAAATATAAGATGGAACTACTCCAAAATATAGACATGATGAATAATTTTTTTATTCCTTTTAATCTAATTCAATATCTAAATATGATAAAATTAACTTTTAAATTAAAACATAAGATATGGGAAAAAATTGTTTTATGTATAAAAGTGTCTTTTTATACATTAGGTGTAATTTTTTCTTATTTTATATAAATTACTAATTAGTTTAATTTTATTATATTATTTTATGTGTTTAAAAAGAACATTATATTCTTTATTATAAAGAGATTAATTTAATTTATAAAAATTACCAAACATTTATAAAATAATTATTTGAGAAATAACCATTTTATTACAATAATTAACTTTAAACATGGTAATATATTTTTTTATACCAAAAAATAAAATTGGATTTATAAAATAATTTAAATATGATGATTAAAAATATTAAAAATATTTTATTTTATTCAATTTCTAAAAGTGATAGAAATTTATTTTAATATAAAAACACATAATAATTTATAGGAAAATGAATCTTTTAAGTATAAAAAGAATTTATTCATATTTCATGTCATGTGAAAATATTTTTATAAAACTTAATTTATTTGTTTATATATATTATTAATATTTTAGAATTATCAAATAGTTATAAATAGAATTAAAAATACACAATATATAGAATTAGAATAATTTATTAAGAAAATGTATTTTTTATCATTAAATAATTTTACTCTGATTCATTAAGATTAGTTACTTACTGAATAAGAATAAGTTAAATTTTATTAATTAATTTATATTAAATACAAACATTATTTTTATTTAAAATCTTTTTTTTAGAATTTCAAAATATATAAAAACACGTAATAATAATAATATAATATTTATTAATAATTACATGATTATATCATCCTAGCTTCTACATAAAAATAATCTCAAAACATACAAATGAGAATTACAAACATGATAAGCAGTGATGGTTGTCACATATGGTGATTTAGCTAGAATGAATCTCATTGTGATTTCCATGAGCTTGAAATTCTCTCAAAAATGATTTTTCTAAAGTCACATGTTGGAAATAATATTGAATTATGGTCTAGGGAAAACCCTAGTGACACAACATCCTTTAAAAACTCTGATAAATGAGATTAATAAGGAAGACTTAGACTAATTTATGCCATTTCTTATGCTTTTTATATTGATTTTATAATATAATTACTTCTATTTATATATGTTAATTCAATGGATACATTATAATGGAATCTTTTTAATATTTATAATTTTATCTCAATAAAATTTATCACGTTTCATTTTCATTTTGTGTTTCATGTGGAGAAATATATTGAACATAATATTTAATTTAATGAAGATATATACTAAAATATCATGTAACCAAAAAAGGAGTAGGGTGAAGTATAACCCTTGTGATAAGGTAGGAGAATTATGGAACCCTAGTAGGGGTAGAGAAAAGTGGTCTCTCTAGTATAAGGTTGGGAAAAGTTTTCACCCTAGTACAGGTTAGGGTAAAGTGGCTACCCTAGTGCTAGGTTTGGGTAAGGAATGTCCCTAGTGAAATGGACATTGGGTATGAATTGGATAAGTGGTGCCCTATTTTATCACTTGGTTATTATTAATTCTCCCTAGTATTGGATACCCAGGTAAGAAATAGTCTCCAATATTTGTCTAAAATTTTCAAACCTTCAGGTGACAAAAGTACCATTTTTTCAATGAATTCCCTTAGGTTTTCAGTACAATTTGGATACCTGAAGGGGAAAAGAGAACCTAGGAATGTGGAACTTCAAGAATTGATTCATATTCATAATGGTTCAAGACATGTGAAATAAGGACCCCTGGGTATCTACTTATAAACATATTAGATGACCTGTTCCCATAAAGGATTTTCACTAAGGTGGTTCATGTAGATGACTAGGTCGCGCAACATGAGTACATTGATGAACCATCATAATGGATGGAAATGTGCTTGACTAGGGAACATGAAATGCACATATCAGATAATTGAAGGTCACCAGGGGAAATAACAAAGGTTTATTGAACTAGGTGCATACCATGCTGTAGGCTTGATAATTTTCTTCATTAAATGCCTATTTGGAAAAAGGGAATTCCATCAAATTCCCCACTTAGAATTTTATATAATTGGAACATGGAGGATCATATTATGAGGTAGGGGAGATTATAAAGTGAACATGGTGTTATCATAAGAGTTTTACTCATGCTTATAGTTAGTGTGCATGCTCTTTTTTAGTTCCTTAGTGAAAAATGTAACACTCCCTAAATTTGATACATATTTCCTTTTAAATAAAACATGAAGTATTCAATAAATTTCTTTACACACAACCTAGATTAAAAATGAACATATGATATTGAATACCTTTTAAAACTATCGATTATATTGGATGGTAGGAAAATTATTTTAACAACAACCAAATATATGAATAATGATGAAAATGTGTTGATAAACACTCAATTTTTATAAAAAATATAATTATTAAAAGTCACATTTTTCCAAACAATGTATTTTCTATATGTTATGTAATTATATCTAAAAAAAATATAATTATCACTAACAAAATATTATTTTAATGAAATATATTTATAAATTATTTTAATAAATTAATAATAAACCTAACATTAGTTATCTATTGGTTATAAATGAAGATAAAATCATTTAAAGGTAAAAATAGTTATTTTTTAGAAAATTGTTTATATATATAAAGTATTTTTATATTAATAAATTAAATAAATAATTATTCATTATTTTTTTAATGAAATTTCTAGATTATATATTCCATCAAATATTTTAAAATTTAATTGATAGTCTTTACTAGGCAAGGAATGAAAGATAATTTAGTTTTATGCTTAGAAATGATTTTTTTATGAAATTGGATTTTCATTGAATTTTGAAGGATTATTTAAAATTTAATTCACAACACTTATAGAAATTAAAATTGATAAAATGTATTTCATATTTTTTAATCAAAATTTTCAAATTTGGTAATGAGGAGACATTTTGTAACGACCCAAATTTTCATTAATGAAAATTCCTCTCGATCTAATTAGATGTCTTATTATGTAAAATGGTTATATAACATATGAACTTTTTTTGTTTTATTTTTCCAGATTTTAAAATACCGTTATGAATTGTGACCATTGCTAATATAGCCGTTGAACATTGATAACATAATTAGTATAAATATAGGGCATTAACAAATCCAAATTACTTAGACAAAGGAAGTGATGAACTCATCTAGTAGACTTACCCCGTACGAAGCCCATTTTTTGGATCTCGGAAATGAGGTGGCATCATTGGGCTTCACTCTTGACCAATACCAAGACGAGCTTGAACATGTTAATATTGAGAGGAACCGACTACGGGAGTAGTTGAAGTTAATAGAGATTACCACAGGAGTGATGTTATCTGAGCCACCCAAAGTGTCTTTCACCATTGCACACCTTACCCTTCGGTCTTATGTGGGTGTTATAAGGGGTTATGTAAAAAGTCCTTAGCACTATGAATATGTGCATTATATTTGTATATAATAATGAGTATACCTTCAATTTATTACTGTTACTTTGTAAATAGTTTTTAAAGCGCAAATAGTATTTTTAGTTAATATTCAACTAAGAAATCTATTTTGATGAATTAATGGATTTTTTAATTAAATAATATTTTAATAAAATATTATTATTATTATTATTAAATTAAATTTTATTAAATATAAATGATCATATAATTTTTTGAATCCAATTGTAAATTTTCTTAAGGTTTGAAAGCTATTTTTATCAAAACCCATGAATTTTCGATAAATGTAGGTTTTTATTTTAAAAGTAAAAATTCACATATTTAGAAAATTATTTAGATAAAATTAATATTATTTTTTGAACCATGACATAGAAATTATCCAATGGTGAATTTTTCATAATTTTTTTGATACAGTCGAGTTTTTGGGTAAAAATTAAATACCGTTTAAATATATAATGTGTTTTATGAAATCATAAAGATCCAATAGTGATGTAATAAAATAATATAAACATTATGTTCTACAAATATATGTTTTACCATTAAAATAATGTGATTTTGGGTTTTTTTGATTTAATTTACAAAGCTTTAGTGGGCCCTTCAAGGCTTATAATACATTTTTTCTTTTTAAATTGTTTTCCTTGAGAGCGTGACTCACCTCCACATAAGAAACCCTATTATTTTAATAATTTAGACAATTTTCATTATAAAATATTTTTTTACACTCCCCTTTGACAAAAACCATGGGAAAATACCATGGTCTGGTTTGTGGTTTTGATTAGTCTAATGTAAGTTGTCCCAAACCTAAATAATAAATAATTTCTTCTCATTTCATATATAAACACACTCAAGATCCCACTTCATCTTCACTGTAACGCCCCGACCCCAGCTACCCAAAGTCGGTGCATTACTTCGTAACATTGGCATGATCACAAAAGATCAAGTCTCGAAAGACCGATTAGTTTAGTAGCCTTGGAAACACTAGATACATTCGTAAACGTTACATTACATCATAAAGCAGAAAACTACAATAACAAAGTCTCCATAGTCCACACTCATATCCTCTTCTGAAAATCCCTGCAGGTCATTCATAAAATACTTCTTCACATCCTGGAAAATATTAAAACATTGAAAGGGGTGAGCTCAGATTCTCAGTAAGGATAACAATATTGCGGAAGCTTTCATAAATAAACATTAACATTTAAGGCAATGTATAACTAAAACAAAAGCCTTTTAAACATGAACATCAACATAATATGGAAAAAGTAAAATGAGATAATGCCATTTACTTACTCACATGGATATTCTACTAGTCGAATAATCACATGCAATATCAATAACCACTTTCATAATGAGGGAATGTATAATGCCAGACATTCTGAAACATTTTGTCAAGGCCTCGGCCAAGACGTCTAAAATGATTAAGGCCTCGTCCAAAACCATAAATCAAATTGGGAAAGGGCCTCGGCCAATTCCACGTCTAGTTGTCTCATGAGACCTACCGATGCATCGAGGAGCTATAGCGGGCTCCACCCGTCACTTATTAAGTCCAATACATTCCTCATATGAACAGGTTTAAACATCTCATAAACCATAACATAATCGTATCACATAAAACATGCATAAAGGAAACATAAAATTTACACATTTCAATCACAAGATATCAATAAAACACATTGATATAATAAAAACGCTTTCAAAACCATTTTCAATACCAAAATAAAAGAAAAGTATAACATGGTATTTATTTTTCATTAAAAAAAGGGTATGGCTTGTAGAGGAAGCCGATACTCAAATAGTGGTCATGGCGGCGGAGAAGTCGTTGTCGCCTCATAAGTACAGAAAGAAAAACATTCCCTTTTGTCGTTTAGAAAAACACTTCGTATAAAAAGATTCCTTTTGAATAACCATAAATGTCAAAGGGGTTTATACACCGTATAAAAGAAAGTTGTGTATAAAACCAAATATGCCTCAATGAAAGGGGATTGAGACGAAGTCATTAAAAAGATCATTTTTTATAAAGTAGTTATATTATGTGTATTCACTATAATTACACATAAATAATGTAAAAAATACAAGATAAGACATAATAATATCATGAAATAATTTGAAAGTAGGAGATTAACCCAAAGAATAGAAATTGGGTTAAGAAGTTCCCTTACCTCGTGTCTGACTTGACTCAACCATTCTTTAACCTCCTGAATAATAAACTAGAGTTAATATATACCTTATTAAGAACCATTTTCAATTTCATTATCCTTATTATATCACTTATTACAATGATTTGAACATTATGTAATTATTTAAGTTAATAACGGTCGTTTTGTCGATCTTTGGTACTTGAGTCAACAATAAACTTCTTATAATTACAAGTTGTTTATGTGGTAGAATATCCATTATCTCCAGAATTATATTCATGATTTATATGTCATATATATCTTATATACCCAGTATATACATTCATTTATAATATTACGTAACATTTAGAGGTAAGAAATGAAATGCACCGTTCATAGAGACGGTAAGCCGTACGTACACATGAACGCTACTTTAATTTCAATGTAATGGAACGAAATCATAATGATATAAATGTCTAATATAATTCCAGTATAATATAGTGTATAATACCATTTACTCCATCCTTTATACATCCCACATATGGCATTAACGATTCAAATCACTTTGAGGGGGCGGTAGTCCGCACTTCCTAAAATGAAATTATCGCATTTTACCCATAATGGAAATAATAAAGTATGTCATAAATGAGAAATACAGAAGCATAAGTAAAACATAAACATATTTTATATCATATATAAATATGGTTACATCTTAATGGCCACCTTTGAAGGTGTTATATGAGTGTTGAACAATCATCGTTTCATGAGGCAGAAATTTGCCATCCACAGAAACCGTATGTTCTTTAACCATTAGATGTAGGTGTGTGTAAGTGTAGCTCGAATCCTTCTTATAACAACATCCTAGTATATTTAGGATACTATTGTTGTTACAAAAGAAATGAATAAAAAGATTTTAGGGGGTTGGAGAAGAAAAATAAAACAAAACAACATTAGAGAAGACATTACCTCAAAAACGGGTAACTCTTTTTGATTTGATCCAAAGGCTTCCTTGGGAAGCGTTCTGCCCAAAGTGAGGCTTCTAGGAGTAATAGGGGGACTTTGGGAGAGTATTTGGGCAGAGTTTGGCCGAGCCAAATGGCTTTAAGGTGTGAATAAGGTGGGAGAGGTGGGGGCCTTTTATAAGTGGAGAGGAGGGGAACTCTTGGAAAGTAAAGAAAAGTCACTTTATTATAAAATGTGTTTCGGATTTTAGAGGTCCCACACTTATATAATTCGAGGATAAGATGATAAGGGTTCGAAATCTACTCATCCAATAGGTTTTTGACAAGTGTACGCTTTTGATTTTACATTATCTTTTCATTTTATTTAAATCGTTAAATAATGAGGTCATCGCTGCATCATCACGATGTCATAATTAATTTAACTTATTTAATGTCTAAAAATTATAAAAAAATACTATGATGTAGGAAATCTTTTTATATTTCTAATGAATATTTATAATAAAAATTTGGACTTGTGTAACCCCACTTAAAAACTGTTTTAGTAAAACAACTCATGTTTGTGTCAATTTAATTTTAACATTAAATAAATATATATTAATGTCATTTTCCAACTAAAGTGGCTCCATGGGGTCCCCAAGTTGACCCATGGGTTTTCTTGGTCGGCCATGACTCATCCAATAGGAGTAGGACAAGTTTCAATCTCATCTCATATTATTAAAACATCATTTTTACCTTAAACTACACTAATTATCTCTAATCGCGATTAAGAACTTAAAAGTTACTATTCACCAAAAATTTATTTTAATCTCATTGAACCACATTTTACTTCTTAATGACAACCATGTATGTCGGATTTTTGAAAATCAAATCACAGAAGTGGTAATATTTCATTTAAACGAAAAATCAGTTATTTAACTACCACTTAGTGGTTTCACTATTCATCAAAAATTGACGTTTTTCAGAACAATGCCAAAATTTCACCCTAAGCTATAATTGATATTCCGAATTCAAAAATAATGTCTATTTTACAAAATTCCAAAAATATAAGTTTAATTAATTAATTTTATAATTAATTCCCGCTGTCACAACAAATAGCGTATTTTAAGAAACAATTTATATCAAAAGATTGGCAATTGTTTATGTCCAATTTCAATGTTAAATTAATTCTAATGACCACCATTGGATAAAATGGTAAAAATATATTCTAATTATACTTTAAAACCACTAAATAGTATAATTTATCACTATAAATTATTTTGATTAAAAAAGTTGTTTTTAAGTATTTTTCACTATTCATAAAAAATTAGAAGTTCTCAGAAAAATACCAAAAATTCAACATAGGCTAATTTCGATATTCCGAATCCAAAAATGAAGTCCATTTTGAAATATAAAATTTCTATAATTTTAAAAAGTGGTTATTACTATTCATAACAGCTACATTGATTAGTCGCGGTGTTTTAGAACTCGAAGTTGCGTACAATGCAAGCTATTGTATTATTGAATGAGAAGCGTATCATGGAAGCTCGGGGTGTTACATTCTCCCCTCCTTCAATAAATTGCATCCTCACAATTTGAAAATTTTCTTTGAAAATAAAAGGTTGAAAATAGAAAATACCTTTGTGGAAAACCCACAACATATCTACAATACCAATATTCTAGGAAGTTCTTCTATACTAATCCTCAAAGTCTATCTTCAGGATATGTGCTCTAATCAGAGTTTATCTAAATCTAGCTTCCAAGGTTAGTACTAAACTGCCTCTGATACCAACTGTAACGCCCCGACCCCAGCTACCCAGAGTCGGTGCATTACTTCGTAACATTGGCATGATCACAAAAGATCAAGTCTCGAAAGACCGATTAGTTTAGTAGCCTTGGAAACACTAGATACATTCGTAAACGTTACATTACATCATAAAGTAAAAAACTACAATAACAAAGTCTCCATAGTCCACACTCATATCCTCTTATGACAATCCCTGCAGGTCATTCATAAAATACTTCTTCACATCCTGGAAAATATTAAAACATTGAAAGGGGTGAGCTCAGATGCTCAGTAAGGATAACAATATTGCAGAAGCTTTCATAAATAAACATTAACATTTAAGGAAATGTATAACTAAAAAAAAAGACTTTTAAACATGAACATCAACATAATATGGAAAAAGTAAAATGAGATAATGCCATTTACTTACTCACATGGATATTCTACTAGTCGAATAATCACATGCAATATCAATAACCACTTTCATAATGAGGGAATGTATAATGACAGACATTCTGAAACATTTTGTCAAGGCCTCGGCCAAGACGTCTAAAATGATTAAGGCCTCGGCCAAAACCATAAATCAAATTGGGAAAGGGCCTCGGCCAATTCCACGTCTAGTTGTCTCATGAGACCTACCGATGCATCGAGGAGCTATAGCGGGCTCCACCCATCACTTATTAAGTCCAATACATTCCTCATACGAACAGGTTTAAACATCTCATAAACCATAACATAATCGTATCACATAAAACATGCATAAAGGAAACATAACAGTTCCACATTTCAATCACAAGATATCAATACAACACATTGATATAATAAAAATTCTTTCAAAACCATTTTCAATACGAAAATAAAAGAAAAGTATAACATGGTATTTATTTTTCATTAAAAAAAGGGTATGGCTTGTAGAGGAAGCCGATACTCAAATAGTGGTCATGGCGGTGGAGAAGTCATTGTCGCCGCATAAGTACGGAAAGAAAAACATTCTCTTTTGTCGTTTAGCAAAACACTTCGTATAAAAAGATTCCTTTTGAATAACCGTAAAAGTCAAAGGGGTTTATACACCGTATAAAAGAAAGTTGTGTATAAAACCAAATATGCCTCAATGAAAGGGGATTGAGACGAAGTCCTTAAAAAGATCATTTTTTATAAAGTAGGTATATTATGTGTATTCACTATAATTACACATAAATAATGTAAAAATACAATATAGGACACAATAATATCATGAAATAATTTGAAAGTAGGAGATTAACCCAAAGAATAGAAATTGGGTTAAGAAGTTCTCTTACCTCGTGTCTGACTTGACTCAACCGTTCTTTAACCTCCTGAATAATAAACTAGAGTTAATATATACCTTATTAAGAACCATTTTCAATTTCATTATCCTTATTATATCACTTATTACAATGATATGAACATTATGTAATTATTTAAGTTAATAACGGTCGTTTTGTCGATCTTTGGTACTTGAGTCAACAATAAACTTCTTATAATTACAAGTTGTTTATGTGGTAGAATATCCATTATCTCCAGAATTATATTCATGATTTAGATGTCATATATATCTTATATATCCAGTATATACATTCATTTATAATATTACGTAACATTTAGAGGTAAGAAATGAAATGCACCGTTCATGGAGACGGTAAGCCGTACGTACGCATGAACGCTACTTTCATTTCAATTTAATGGAACGAAATAATAATTATATAAATTTATAATATAATTACAGTATAATATAGTGTATAATACCATTTACTCCATCCTTTATACATCCCACATATGGCATTAACGATTCAAATCACTTTGAGGGGGCGGTAGTCCGCACTTCCTAAAATGAAATTATCGCATTTTACCCATAATGGAAATCATAAATTATGCCATAAATGAGAAATACAGAAGCATAAGTAAAACATAAACATATTTTATATCATATATAAATATGGTGACATCTTAATGGCCACCTTTGAAGGTGTTATATGAGTGTTGAACAATCATCATTTCGTGAGGCAGAAATTCGCCATCCACAGAAACCGTATGTTCTTTAACCATTAGATTTAGGTGTGTATAAGTGTAGCTAGAATACTTCTTATAACAACATCCTAGTATATTTATTATACTAGTGTTGTTACAAAGGAAATGAATAAAAAGAGTTTAGGGGGTTGGAGAAAAAAAATAAAACAAAACAACATTAGAGAAGACATTACCTCAAAATCGGGTAACTCTTTTTGATTTTAGCCAAAGGCTTCCTTGGGAAGAGTTATGCCCAAAGTGAGGCTTCTAGGAGTAATAGGGGGAAGTTGGGAGAGTATTTGGGCAGAGGTTGGCCGAGCCAAATGGCTTTAAGGTGTGAATAAGGTGGGAGAGGTGGGGGCCTTTTATAAGTGGAGAGGAGGGGAACTCTTGGAAAGTAAAGAAAAGTCACTTTATTATAAAATGAGTTTCGGATTTTAGAGGTCCCACACTTATATAATTCGAGGATAAGATGATAAGGGTTCTAAATCTACTCATCCAATAGGTTTTTGACAAGTGTACGCTTTGGAGTTTACATTATCTTTCCATTTTATTTAAATCGTTAAATAATGAGGTCATCGCTGCATCATCACGATGTCATAATTAATTTAATTTATTTAATGTCTAAAAATTATAAACAAAATACTATGATGTAGGAAATCGTTTTATCTTTCTAATGAATATTTATAATCAAAATTTGGACTTGTTTAACCCCACTTAAAAACTATTTTGGTAAAAAAACTAATGTTTGTGTCAATTTAATTTTAACATTAAATAAATATATATTAATGTCATTTTCCAACTAAAGTGGCTCCATGGGGTCCCAAAGTTGACCCATGGGTTTTCTTGGTCGGCCATGACTCATCCAATAGGAGTAGGACAAGTGTCAAGCTCATCTCATATTATTAAAACATCATTTTTACCTTAAACTACACTAATTATCTCTAATCGCGATTAAGAACTTAAAAGTTACTATTCACCAAAAATTTATTTTAATCTCATTGAACCACATTTTACTTCTTAATGACAACCATGTATGTCGGATTTTTGAAAATCAAATCGCAGAAGTGGTAATATTTCATTTAAACGAAAAATCAGTTATTTAACTACCACTTAGTGGTTTCACTATTCATCAAAAATTGAAGTTTTTCAGAACAATGCCAAAATTTCACCCTAAGCTATAATTGATATTACGAATTCAAAAATGATGTCTATTTTAAAAAATTCCAAACATATAAGTTTCATTAATTAATTTTATAATTAATTCCCGCTGTCACAACAAATAGCGTGTTTTAAGAAACAATTTATATCAAAAGATTGACAATTGTTTATGTCCAATTTCAATGTTAAATTAATCCTAATGACCACCATTGGATAAAATGGTAAAAATATATTATAATTATACTTTAAAACCAATAAATAGTATAATTTATCACTATAAATTATTTTGATTAAAAAAGTTTTTTTAAGTATTTTTCACTATTCATAAAAAATTAGAAGTTCTCAGAAAAATACCAAAAATTCAACATAGGCTAATTTCGATATTCCAAATCGAAAAATGAAGTCCATTTTGAAATATAAAATTTATATAATTTTAAAAAGTGGTTATTACTATTCATAACGGCTACATTGATTAGTCACGGTGTTTTAGAACTCGAAGTTGCGTACAATGCAAGCTATTGCATTATTGAATGAGAAGCGTATCATGGAAGCTCGGGGTGTTACATTCACTAAAATCCTTTTTAGTTAGTCCATAATCTAACATCCTATATCTAGAATCCTCCCAAGGTGCCCCAATCTCTCAATAAGCCTCTCTCAATCCCCTTCAAAGCCTTTGGGATCACACTTCCAAGTAAGGGATTCCTTCCTTTCTCTTTTTATCCAAGTTTCTTAATATTGTTATGATCTTTTATTTTAAATTATAAATGTTGGGGTATGATTATTAACCTCCCATATACCATTCTATTTATTTTTTAATGATGAGATACCCCTTTCTCTCTCATATATTCCCTCCATGTATACCCGTTACCATGCTGAAATTCTGTAAGGAATTTCTCTCTCCTCATTTACATTCAATAAATTATTTTGTATAATGAATCTAAATGACATTAAAATTTTTGGGAAATATATCTATATTACCCCCTTACTGTCCATTTCATGTAAATATTATGAGACACCACTTTCTCTCTCATCAACCTTTTTTATTAGTTCTTATGTCATGTCGTTACGCTGCCAAAATTGCACTACGATTTTCCAAGCCAAAGTCATTATGTAGTGAATACCATACCCATTTCACTATCAAGGGAATTCACATTTATACACATTTCCTTATTTTTTAAATAGTTTCATGTATTAATTCCACAAAACTCCTTTATCTTGGAATAAATTATGATGTTTAATGAATCCATGTGGCACACTTATGCATGAAATGAAATGTTTAAGAAGGGTGCACCCTGATAGTGCCCCAATGCATTGGGTAAAGTATATTATCATGATAAGTCATGTTCAATGGGTGTTGAATCATTCTAATTCAAGTGAAATGAGGGTTTACTCATGCTTCATGTGCAATGAGGGTTTACTCATGCCCCATGTGCAATGAGCCTTGGCTCATTCTAATTCAATGTTAAGTGTTGTTTCCACATTTCCATGTTATGATTATAATGCTTTATCATGAATTTATGTTCATGTTTCTATTGTGCTCCATTGATATTCCTATTGTCTAACATGTATTTCATTCCTCATTATATTCCATGTTTATTACCTTATTGGGATTTATAGCTCACCCTTTTCTTATGCATGTCCTCAGATTACCTATGCAATGCTATGTACGAGGGAATGTAGTTGTCATGTAAAGGATGTTTTCAATAAGATGTTGCATTCTATGTTTGATTTGTTATGTAATCTTACTAATCCCCAAATACACTAGACCTCTTGGTCTTCTATGTTGTATCAAGTGAATGTTTTATTTAATAAATCTTTTTTTAAGTAGGTAGTAAAGAGCATGGTTGTCATAGTTGGCATCCGAGTATTGGTTTAGTTATTTTTGGGATAAGGATTAGAAAACACTAGTGAAGCCGTAGAGACTAGAATAAGTATAAAAAACATCCCTAATTTTTTTTGAGTATTGAGTAAGTGTTTTATCAAGAAAATACTTCCCCGTCTGGATACGAGCAGGTAGAGGCGGCTCTGGAACAGATGTATCTAGGAGTGAAAACTCTAACAAGGAGTTTCGGGCTTGACCCAGGGTATCCTGGAACAAAAAAATGGGCCTTTCTGCACTATTGGTTATGACACTCTCAGGGGATATTCTTCGGTAAATTAACATGATTAGTATGAACCATTATTAAGGTAATTTAAAAAAAATTCCTCTAAGAATACTTGTTAGAAAGTAGACCACGAATAATGTAGATTAAAGACTATAGATTCATAAGTTAAGGAAATAAAAGCTACTTATAATTCATCTATTTTGTCCTTGGATTACCCTTTATGTGTTACCCCTAACTTTCCTTTTATTCCAGCCAATGGATGGTAATAGGAGGACTCAGGCTAACAACCAATGTGAAGATCAGTGTAATGACTATGCTAATGAGATGCCCAATCCAATGAGAGTAGGAATCAAAACCTTTGTCACGATTATCTCTTAGTTAACTCAAGATTTTAATAGACACATGGGTCAAGAGGAATGTTCAACCTGTAACACCCCGAGATTCCATGATATGCTTCTATTTCAATAATGCAATAGCTTGCATTGTACGCAAGTTCGAGTTCGAACACACCGAGACTAATCAAAGTAGCCATTATGAATAGTAATACCCACTTTTTAAAATTATAGAAATTTTATATTTCAAAATGGACTTCATTTTTGGATTTGCAATGTCGAAATTAGCCTATGTTGAATTTTTTGTAATTTTCTGAGAACTTCCAATTTTTTATGAATAGTGAAAAATACTTAAAAACAAATTTTTTAATCAAAATAATTTATAGTGATAACTTATACTATTGAGTGGTTTTAAAGTATAATTAGAATATATTTTTACGATTTTATCCAATGGTGGTCATTAGAATTAATTTAACATTGAAATTGGACATAAACAATTGTCAATCTTTTGATATCTATTGTTTCTTAAAAACACGTTATTTGTTGTGACAGCGGGAATTAATTATAAAATTAATTAATGCAACTTATATGTTTGGAATTTTTTAAAATAGACATCATTTTTGAATTTGGAATATCAATTATAGCTTAGGGTGAAATTTTGGCACTATTCTGAAAAACTTCAATTTTTGATGAATAGTGAAACCACTAAGTGGTAGTTAAATAACTAATTTTTTCATTTAAATCAAATATTACCACTTCTGTGATTTGATTTTCAAAAATCCGACATAAATGGTTGTAATTAGGAAGTAAAATGTGGTTCAATGGGATTAAAATAATTTTTTGGTGAATGGTAACTCATAAGTCTAATTAATCGCGATTAAAGGTAATTAGTGAAATTTAAGGTAAAAATGGTATTATAAAAATATGAAATGACCTTTACACTTGTCCTACATCTATTGGATGAGTCTTGGCTGACCGAGACAATCCATGGGTCAACTTGGGGACCCCATGGAGCCACTTTGGTAGGAAAAGGACATAAATAACTTTTTATTTAATGTTAAAATAAAAAGGTCACAAACAAGAGTTGTTTTACTAAAACAATTTTTAAATGGGGTTATACAAGTCATATTTTTGACTATAAATATTCATTAGAAATATAAAAATATTTCCTAAATCATGATAGTTTTTTTATAATTTTTAGACATTAAATAAATAAAATTATTTATGACACCATGATGATGCAGCGATTACCTCATTAATTAACGATTTAAATAAAATGAAAGGATAATGTAAAATCTAAGGCTTACACTTGTCAAAAACCTATTGGGTGAGGATATTTCGAACCCTTATCACCTTAGACTCTAATTATATAAGTTTGGGAACTTTAGAATCCGAAAAGCATTGTATAATAAAGTAACATTTCATTACTTTCCAAGAGTACCCCTCCTCTCCTCTTATAAAAGGCCCCCACCTCTACCACCTCATTCACACTTTCAAGCCATTTGGATCGTCCAACCTCTGCCCAAATACTCTCCAAACTTCCCCCTATTACTCCTAGAAGCCTCAATTTGGTCAGAACTCTTCCCAAGGAAGCCTTTGGCTCAAATCAAAAAGAGTTACCCGATTTTAAGGTAATGTCTTCTCTTATGTTATTTTGTTTTATTTTGCTTATCCAACCCCCTAAACTCTTTTTATTCATTTCTTTTGTAAAAAAACCAGTATCCTCAATATACTAGGATATTTTTATGATAAGTATTCGAGCTACAATTACACACACCTACATCTAATGGTTAAATAACATAATGTTTCTGTGGATGGTGAATTTCTGCCTCACGAAACGATGATTGTTCAACACTCATATAACACCTTCAAAGGTGGCCATTAAGATTTCAATATATTTATATATGATATATAATATGTTTATGTTTTACTTAAGGTTCTGTATTTTTCATTTATGGCATACCTTTATTGTTTCCATTATGGGTAAACACGATATTTTCATTTTAGGAAGTGCGGTCTACCGCCCTCTCAAAGTGATTTGAATTGTTAATGCCATATGTGGGATGTATAAAGGATGGAGTAAATGGTATTATACACTATATTATAATGGAATTATATTATACATTTATATAATTATGATTTCATTCCATTAAATACGAAATAGAAATGAAAGTAGCATTCATGCGTACGTACGGCTTACCGTCTCCATGAACGGTGCATTTCATTTCTTACCTCTAAATGTTACGTAATATTATAAATGAATGTATATACTGGATATATATGATATATATGATATCTAAATCATGAATATAATTCTGGATATAATGGATATTTCACCACATGAACAACTTGTAATTATAAGAAGTTTATTTTTGACTCAAGTACCAAAGATCGACAAAACGACCGTTATTAACTTAAATAATTACATAATGTTCATGACATGGTAATAAGTGATATAAAAGGAATAAAAAACTTGAAAAAGGTTCTTAAGAAATTATAAATTAACTCTAGTTTATTATTCAGGAGGTTAAAGAACGGTCGAGTCAAGACAGGACGCAAGGTAAGGGAATTTCTTAACCCAATTTCCATTATTTGGGTTAATCTCCTACATTCAAATTATGTCATGATATTATTATGTCTTATCTTGTATTTGTACTTTCTTTATGTGTAATTATAGTGAATACACATAATAGATCTATTTTATTTTAAAAAAATTATCTTTGTATGGGACTTTGTCTCAATATCCTTTCTTTGAGACATATTTTGTTTTATACACAACCTTCTTTTATACGGTGTATAAACCCATTTGAATTTTATGTTTATTCAAAAGGAATCTTTTTTATACGAAGTGTTTACTAAATGACAAAAGGGAATGTTTTATTCGTACGTATGCGGAGATAATGACTTCTCTGCCGCCATGACCATTATTTGAGTTTTGGCTTCCTCTACAAGCCATCACTTTTTTTAAATGAGAAATAAATACAAAGTTTTAACTTTATTTTATTTTGGTATTGAAAATGGTTTTGAAAGCATTTTTATTATATCAATGTGTTGTATTGATATCTTATGATTGAAATGTGGAAATGTTATGTTTCCTTTATGCATGTTTTATGTGATACGATTATGTTATGGTTTATGATATGTTTAAACCTATTCATATGAGGAACGCATTGGACTAAATAAGTGACGGGTGGAGCCTGCTACAGATCCTCGATGCATCAGTAGGTCTGATGAGACCAACTAGTGTCTTGGCACGAGGCCTTGACAAAATCCTATTTGTGGTCTTGGCACGAGGCCTTGGCTACGTGGTTATGATAGTCTGGCATTATGCATTCCATCATTATGAAAGTGGTTATTGATATTGCATGTGATTATTTGACCAGTAAAATATCCATGTGAAGAAGTAAATGGCATTATCTCATTTTATTTTTGCCATATTATGTTGAAGTTCAAGTTTAAAAGGATTTTTTTTAGTTATACATTGCCTTAAATGTTTATGTTTATTGATGAAAGCTTCCGCTATATTGTTATCCTTACTGAGCATCTGAGCTCACCCCTTTCAATGTTTTAATTTTTCCAGGATGTGAAGAAGTATATTATGAATGAACTGCAGGGATAATATAAGGGGATATGAAGATAAGATGTTGTAGTTTTTTTTTACTTTATGATGTAATGTAAGACTTATGAATGTATCTAGTGTTTCCAAGGCTACTAAACTAATCGGTCTTTCGAGACTTGATCTTTTGTGATCATGCCAATGTTAAGAAGTAATGCACCAACTCTGGGTAGCTGGGGTCGGGGCGTTACACAACCCCCCTAGTAAAGAAAAAGTCACTTCAGATATCTTCGTGAGACAAAGGACACCTACTTGTAATGTATCATTCAATCCCTCAATCGCCGAAAAATGGATCAAATCCATTGAAAATATATTCTTCATCATTCAATGTTCCAAACAAGAGAAGGTTCCCCTGGATGGTTATCGTATGGAGGATGAAGTTGATCAATGGTGGACATTGATAAAAAATAATAGGCCTAATTAGGAGATCGAGGCATTGGAATAGAAGGATTTCCGAAAGATATTTTTTGATAAATATTTTCCTTGCACCCTTCGGATTAAGATGGAAAGGGACATCCTTTCCCTCAAGCAGAAAGATAATGAATCTGTTGGAGCATATGAGGTAAAATTCACAAGGCTTGCACGATACGCCTCCAGCTTTGTCATTACCCCTGAATACACGGTTTCCTACTTCTTTTGAGGGATGGATCCTAGCCTATGAAAAGCCCTAGTCATCTATGACTTCGACAGCTTTGAAGAAATTGTCCAATGTGCCCTCAAGGTTGAAATGGAGATCAGAGAATCTTAGGGGTATCATGGGGATAAGAAGAATAAGGTGGACTTCAATTCTGGAAGTCCGATGGATAAATCCAATGGTTCTAAAAAAGTATAGCACCCCACTTTCTAAAGGTGTAGAAGAAGCAACCCAGAAATTTCTTGAAGGGGATGAAGAAATGATTTAGGTGTCGAAGAGAAGGGCACCTAGATATTAACTGTCGACAAAGAAAAACCTGTGACTATGATATAGGAGAGTAATTATCCATCCAACTCTCAACGCGTTGTTCATTACTTCAACTGAAAATAACTAGGGCACCTTGAAAATTAGTTCCCTAAGCCAAGGGTTTTTGGAGGCAACCAACAACCTATAAGGTGGCCAGGGTGATCTTTTTCCATCACTACTGTTGAAGTGAACCCCAAAAACAAAGTGGTGATCGGTACACTAGTTATTAATTCAATAATAGCAAACATACTTTTTGATTATGGTTATATGAATTCTTTTATATCCCAAAAGTTTAGTAGAACAATCCCAACACCACCACAAATCATGGAAGTAAAATGTCGGTGAGTACAACAGATGGGGAAATCATTGCATCCCATGAATATAACTCCTCCCCTATCATAATTTATGGATTGAACTTCCCAGTGAACCTCATCATACTTCCTCTGTGGAATTTGATGAAATTATCATCATGGATTGGATTTCCTTATATATATACAACATAAATTTCTATGAGAGGGAAATCACTCTCCATGTGGAGAATTGACCCCAGATTCTGTACAAGTGCAAGGAGGGGGATGCATCTTCTTTAGTTCCATCATCTAAAGCATGGATATTAATACCATATGAGAACATGTATCTTTATTAGATGATTGAGTCTAAGGAAGAAACCATCCTTGAAGACATGCCTATTATGAGGGAATTCACTGAAGTGTTTCCTGAGGAATTTCCTAGTCTCCCTCCTAGAAGAGATGTTGAATTCTAAAGTGACCTTATACCTAGGGTGTTGCCAATAACCAAGAATAAGTATAGAATGGCTATTGTGGAGCTTGAGGATCTGAAGAAACAACTACATGAGAATATAGATAAAGGGATTATACGACCAAGTACTTCACCATGGGGTGCACCGGCCCTCTTTATCAAGAAGAAGGATGGGTCAATGCGCCTTTTCATCGATTATTGTGAGCTCAAAAAAATCACGATAAAGAAAAAGTATCCTCTTCCACGAATTGATTACTTGTTCGATTATCTGCGTGGAGCACAATACTTCTCCAAGGTATATTTGCAGTCGAGATATTATCAAGTAAGGGTGAAGAAGGAAGATATCCCCAAGAATGCTTTTCATACAAGATATGGGCACTAGGAATTCATAGTAATTTCTTTCGGACTCACTAATGCTCCATAAATCTTCATGGAATTGATGAATATAGTCTTTAGAGATTACCTCAACAAATCTGTGGTAGTCTTTATAGATGATATTCTAATATACTCCAAAACCAAAGAGGACCATGAGGAGCATATATGAACTATACTAGAGACCTTACGAAAGGAGAAGCTCTATGAAAAGTACATCAAGTGTGATTTTTGGTTGATATAGGTCTCATTCTTGGGACATATCATCACAAGAAATGGGATATCATTGGATCCCTCTAAGAAAACTGTAATAGAGGGATGTCCAAGGACAAAATCAGTAACAGATATCCATAACTTTTTGGGGTTAGCAGGATATTATCGATGATTTGTGAGAAATTTCTCATGATTGTACAACCCTATTACCAAGATAAATCAGAAGGGAGTAAAGTTTTCTTGGACTGATTAATGTGGATAAAGCTTCACAGAGTTGAAAAGCAGGCTTATAACTATGCCCGTGCTCACATTACCCAAAAGTGGTGAAATTTTTGTGGTATTCAGTGATACTTAAAAGAAGTGTCTGGGATGTGTGTTAATGAAAAATGAAAAATTCATTTCCTATGCTTTAAGGAAATTAAAAGTTCATGAGAAGAATTATCCAACACATGATCTGGAGTTGGTTGTGGTGATCTTCGCCTTAAAAAATTAGTGACATTATCTCTTTGGTGAGAAGTGTGAAATATATACAGATCACAAAATACTCAAGTATATATTTAGACAGAAATAGTTGAAAATGTGCCAATGAAGATTTCTAGAGATGATCAGAGACTATGACTGCTCAATCCATTACCACCTTGGGAAAGCGAATAAGGAGGTGGATGCTCTAAGTAGAAAGGACCCAGTGATTCTATCATTTATTGGAATTAGGAAGGGTCCAATCTTCTTATGTTTTATGAAGATGGACATGGGAATCATAAAGAAGGGACCATCATCAATACTTTCAAAAATGATTGCACAACCTCATCTTTTGGAAAGGTTAAAGGATGATCAAAAGGATGATGTGAGAATTCAAAAGAAAGTGGAAGCTATTAGAAAATGGAAATCCTTAGAGTTCAATGTTAATGAAGAAGGAATTATGAGATTAGGGAAAAGACTATGTGTTCCATCAAGTCTGAAGCTGAAGAAGGAACTTTTGAATGATGTGCATAGTTCAAATTTCTCTATTAACCCAAGAAACACAAAGATGTATCGAGATCTCCGAGAGAATTATTAGTGGGATAATATGAAGAAGGATATTATTGTGTATAAATCAAAGTGCCTGGTGTGTCAGCAAGTGAAGGTAGAGAGTTAGAAGTCTAAGGGGATGATGCAACCATTGCCCATACTAGCATGGAAATGGGAGAACATCACCATGGAATTTGTCACCGGACTTACAAAGACATCCAAAGGCAATAAGGGAATCTGGGTTGTTGTGGATCCTCTTACAAAGTCTGCACACTTAATTTCAATTTGGGAGGATTTCTCCTTAGATCAACTGGAACATATATATACTAGGGAATTGGTATGGCTACATGGAGTACCACTATCTATTGTATCTATATGGGATCCAAAATTCACCTCTATGTTTTGGAAGAGTCTTCAAAATTCTCTAAGCACTGATCTGAACTTCAGTACGACCTATCATCCTCAAAATGATATCCAATCTATGTGAACTATTTAGAAACTCGAAGATATGTTAATATCATGTTCAATGGACTTTAATGGAGGATGGGATCAACATCTTCCTTTGGTTGAATTACCCTATAATAACAGTTTCAACTCGAGCATCTGAATCACACCTTATAAAGCCCTGTATGGGAAGAGGTGTAGAACACCGACATGTTGGGATGAATTTGGTGAGCATATGCTACTAGGAGGAGAAATGGTTGAAGAAATGGTGTAGAAAGTGAAAACCATTCAGAAACATATCAGGGCCGCCAAAAGTCAATAGAAGAGTTATGTAGATAAATGTCGGCGAGACCTTGTGTTTAAAGTTGGAGACATGGTACTTCTATGCATATCTCGGTGGAAGAAGGTCATGAGGTTTGGAAAGAAAGGGAAGTTAAGTCCTTGGTACATCGTCCCCTTCAATATTCTTGATCGTTTCAGGGTTGTGGACAATCGACTAGCACTTCCACCTACTATGACTAAAGTTCATGATGTATTTCATGTTTCCCTCTCAAGGAAGTACATACCAGACCCTTAACATGTAATCTCTTCAGAGAGTAGTACAGTTAGAGGATGATCTTTCTTATATGGAGGAACCATTGAAGATCTTAGATCATAGAGAAAATGTTCTATGAAATAAGACAATTCCCTTCATCAAGGTATTATGGAGAAACAAAAAGTTTGAAGAAGTGAGATGTGAATCAGAAGAAGCGATGAAGTAGAGTTACCCACATCTATTTTAGTGTGAGAAAAGGAAATTTTGAGGGTGAAATTTCTTAAGGGGGAATATTGTAACGACCAAAACTTTCATTAATGAAAATTCCTCTTGATCTAATTAAATGTCTTATTATGTAAAATGGTTATATAACATATGCACTTATTTTGTTTTATGTTTCTATATTTTAAAATACCACTAAGAATTGTGACCATTTATAATATATCCATTGAACAGTGATCACATGATTAGTATAAATATAGGGATTTTACAAATCCAATTTACTCAGACAAAGGATGTGATGGCCTTATCATATCGACTTTCCCCATACAAAGCCCATTTTTTAGAGATCATAAAGGAGGTGGCGCCATTAGGCATCTTTCTTGACCAATCCCAAGACGATCTTGAACATATTAAGCTTGAGCGAAACCGACTATAGGATAATTTGAAGTTAATAGAGATTACCACCCAAGCAATGTTATCTGAGCCACCCCAAGAGTCTATCACCATTGCACACCTTACCCTTTAGTCTTATGAGGGTTTTATAAGGGGTTGTATAAAAATACCTTAGCACTATGAATATGTGAATTATTTTTGTATATAATAATGAATATAAATTCATTTTATTACAGTTACTTTGTAAATAGTTTTTAAAGGGAAAATAGTATTTTTAGTTAATATTCAACTAAAAAATATATTTTGATAAATTAATGGATTTTTGAATTAAATAATATTTTTATAAAATATTATTATTATTATTAAATTACTTTTTATTAAATATAAAAGATTGTATAATTTTAAGAATGCAATTATAAGTTTTATTAAGGTTTGAAAGTTGTTTTGTCAAAACCCATGAATTTTCGATAAATGTAAGTTTTTATTTTAAATCAAAAAATTTACATATTCAGAAAATTATTTATATAAAATTAATATTAGTTTTGGAATTAGGACGTCAAAATTATCCAATGGTGAATTTTTCATAATTTTCTTAGACAGTCGATTTTTTGGGTAAAAATTAAATACCGTTTAAATATAAAATGTGTTTTATGACATCATAATGACCCAATACTGATGTAATAAAATAATATAAAAATTATGTTAAGACAATATATTGTTTACCATTAAAATAATGTAATTTTGGGTTTGTTTTATTTATTTTATAAAGCTTTAGGGGACCCTTCAAGGCTTATAAAACCGTTTTTGTTTTGAAATTGTTTTCCTTGAGAGTGTAACTCAACTCCACATAAGAAACCATATTATTTTAAGAAATCAGGAAATTGGACTTATAAAATATTTTTTTACACTCCCTTTTGGAAAAAACCATGGGTTGGTTTGTGGTTTTGATTAGTTTAATGTGAGGTGTCCCAAACCTAAATAATAAAGAATTCCTTCTCCTTTCCTATATAAACCTACCCAAGATCCCACTTACTCTTCACTCAAAGCCTTTGGAGTTTGTCCAAACTATGCCCTCCTCTCTCTTGAATCCTCCCAAGGATCCCCAATCTCCCAAGAAGCCTCTATCAAGCCCCTCTTAATCCTTTGGGATCACACTTCCAAGTAAGGGATTCATTCCTTTCTCTTTTTATCCAAGTTTCTTAATATTGTTATGCTATTTTATTTTCAATTATAAATGTTGAGGTATTTTTTATCACCTATCATATACCATAATATTTATGTTTTAATGACTATAGACCCCTTTCTATCTCATAGATTCCTTCCATGTATACCCGTTACCATGCTGAAATTCTGTAGGGAATTTCTCTCTCCTCATTTACATTCAAGTAATTCTTTTATATCATGAATCTAAATTCCATTAAAATTGTTGGGACACGTATCTATATGAACCAGTTACTATAAATTTCATTTAAATATGATGGGACACTTCTTTATCTCTCATCAAAATTTTTATGAGTTCTTATGTCACGTCGTTACTCTGTAGAAATTGCACCATGATTTTCCAAGCCAAAGTCATTATGTAGTGAATACCATACCCATTTCTCTATCAAGGGTATTCACCTTTATGCATATTTACAAAGAGTTTCATTAATGAATCCCACACTCATTTACTATGGGATAAATGACGATCTTTAATGAATCCATGTTTTATGATCCATGTGGCACACTTATGCCTGAAATGAAATGTTTAAGAAGGGTGAACCCTGATAGTGCTCCAATGCATTTGGTAAATTATAGTATCGTGATATGGCATGTGCAATGGGTTTTGAAACATGATGATTCAAGTGAAATGAGGGTTTACTCGTGATTCATGTGCAATGAGAGTTTTCGCATGCTCCATGTGCAATGAGCCTTGGATCATGCTAATTCTTTGTTAAGTTTTGTTGCCACATTTCTATGTCATGATTATCATGATTCATCATACCTTTATGTTCATGTTTCTTCTGTTCTCCATTGATATGCCTATTGTTTAACATGTATTGTTTTCCTCATGTTATTCTATGTTTATACCCTTACTAGGCTTTATAGCTCACCATTTTCTTATGCATGTCTTCAGGTTATTCTATGAAATCCTATGTACAAGGGAATGTAGTGGTCATGTAAAGGAAGTTTTCAATTAGATGTTGTGTTATATGATTTAAGTTGTTATGTAATGTTAATAATACCAAAATACACTAGACCTCCCAATATTCTATGTTGTATCAAGTTAAGGTTTTATGTAATAAATTTTGTTTAAGTATATAATAAAGAGCAGGGTTTTCATACATTTATTTTTTTCCTGATGAATAGTAGAAATAATAATTTTTTTACCACTATTAAGGTTAAAATTAGGTTACCAGGGGTTAAACTAAGAGATAAGGGTAATAATTCCATATAAAATTGTCTAATGATAAATGTTTATTGATATTTATACCCTATATTTTATTAACTATAAATCATTTTCCATTCCATGCCACTTGAACATGAAAACGACTTTATATTATTTAAGTGTTTTAAGTAGTTCCATATGTGTCCTCTTCCTCACTTATAAAAGTGAACATCATATACTAACTTATTCATAAATTTTGATCCTTCTAGATTAGAAAATATCTACACTAAAAACTTTTTATATTCCTTCACTTTTTCTTATATCCCCTTTTCCTCTCCTAAGTCTAATATTTTTAGGGTTAACATGTAATCCAATGGAGGTCTATCAAAGAAGAGGAATAAATCTTAATTGAGCTCTTTCAATTTTATTTCTCATTATACCATCTATAAAACTTTTCTAATAATAGTAACATGATGGATCTAGTTTCATAAATATATAAAGATATTACTATGATGTTGTAACTTCCATTTTACACATTATTTTCATCAAATGGGAAATAAAATTATCTCTCATGCGTATGTATGGAATACAACCTGTACATATTGCTATGATTCATTTTACATAATAACCTCACATTTATGGATATAATGGTGGTTTTAATAAATATATATGATATTTATGGTGTAATAATTTTAAAATATTATTTATATTTTTCTTCTTTTAATTTGAAAATGAAAACATCATTCATGCATACCTAGAGACTACCGTCTCTATAATGATGTAATAGATTTTTCTATCTGTAACTTTTTTGGAATATTATAAAAATATATATAATGAATATATATGATAATTATATCCTGATTAAAATTTTTATGATGATTTATCCCTAATCAAAGTAAAAGTACCCAAACTATTAAATCGAAACATGGATGAAAAAAGAAACAATTATCACTCAAACAAGTGATTTTAATGAAGAATTGTTTATAAATAGGCTATAAGATGTTTTAAGTAAATCATGTATGATATTATAATTCTGAATAATATAATTACAATAAATTTAAATTTATTATACATTATTTTATCATTCTTATAAATAAATTCATAGTTGAGGTAAGCGTTTTATATTACAATCTCAATTTTTATCAAGATTGTTTATGCATAAATTTTCAATAATTAAATTATATGATATATCTATCAAAAATATTATGTATTTTATTATATTATGGTTATTTCTGTAAAAATATTCATTTCATTTCCCCCTCTTCGAGTATTCAAAAGTCCAAAATAATGTTTTTAATGAAATTGAACTTTGTTTTTTCTTTTCAGTCTCAAATATTTTTCTTCTATGTATATATTTTCTTTAAAATATTTTCAAGAAAGTATTTTATATTCTAAAATGAATGATTAAATTAATTTTTCCCATGTTTTAATTTCCTTAAAAATTATTAAAATGATTATTTTTTTCATTTTCTCAATAGGGTAATTTTAACTTTTTCACCGAAACTGTGAAAGAAATCTAAGTCTTAACATATACCACAGAAATAGATTTACCCATCGTAATGACCACTCAATGATTTGATAACAAATTTAAAATTTTTCATGGTTCTTTTAAAAGAAAACATTTTCCTTAATATTTTGAAAACTTATATATTTTAATTAAATTATTTTATAATTAAAATATTATTTTCATCAAGAAATATTCTTGTGATATTTTAAAGGCATTTTTCATATTTGATAACATACTTTGATGTTACTTATTCTTTACTAGAGATCATTACTATGATTACATCCTTATTATTTCTCTATATAGTTTATGATTATGATGATAAAATATTGATGAAACCCATTTTACATTTAAATTGGTTAATATATGATTAAAATATAAATGTTTTTCTAAAATTATGGCATACATATGAATGGATTATATCTATGTAATGGGTAGTTATATTATAAACCTATAATTAATTGGGTATCGATTAATTTTCATGATCTCAAAGGGTACACTAGAGG
This sequence comes from Viscum album, assembly GCA_963277665.1. Taxonomy (NCBI): domain Eukaryota; kingdom Viridiplantae; phylum Streptophyta; class Magnoliopsida; order Santalales; family Viscaceae; genus Viscum; species Viscum album. Next base: position 1,443,309,366 of record OY728145.1, on the reverse strand, counting down.
TTATTCAAAGCATAAAAGAGGGTACATGGGACATTTCACCAACTAGAACTAGGTACATGGGTGGTTATCATATGACTAACATGTAATGAATGTATTGTTGGGTTTCCTTGATACACTACAAAAAAGGCCTTTAATAGTGATTTAATTAGACTTTATTAAATCTAAAAAAGCACTAAATACTAGTGACTGATTAAAAGCATTAGGCTTTAATCAGTGCTTTTAGTAGCACTGATAAAAGACCCCATTTACCAGCACAAATAAATGGACCCTTTACCAGCAATTCTATAATTGCTGATAATGGATACATTTATTACCACTTATACAAGAACTGATAAGGGGTATATTTATCATCACTTATAAAATAGATGACTCATGATTCATTTATCAATTATTTTAGAAGCGCTAACAAAGGGGACCTTTATCATCTCTTTTAGAAGCACTAATAATGGATGCCTTTATCAATGCATTTATTAGTGATGATAAAGGGGAATACTAAAATGTGCTATAAGAGAACACTATAGAACCAAAAATAGGGACTAATATAGTATTCTTTAAAAACACAATGTAGAACCCTAAACAACACAACAAACTTTCAAAATCAGATAAAAATACATAATTTAAATGAAATAAAACTCACAACACAAATACATGAAAAGAACACTATTATAGAGAAAAAGAACACACCTGTATAAAATAAAAAACCACCCCTGATCAAGAAAAATAATTCATCTATATAATAAATTTTTTTTAATAATATAAAGAAATAAATTAAACATAAAGTGTTAATTTTAAACTAAACTTTGAGTCATATGAGGAACAATGTGTATCAAATTGAGTTACAATTGATTCTTGTACATCACACCATTTCTTATTTGTCTTCAAGCATTATCTCTTTGAAAATTAACTAAATAATTATAAGATATAAATAAAAATTAAATTAATTATGTTATAGAAGATAAAATGATGATAAAAAAATCTTGGCTCATTTTCTCTATTTTGGAAATGTGATGCATGTTTTAAACTAAAATGACACTTATATAATAAAAATATGAACATGAATTCATACCGATCACATTGTGAATAAGAATGATGTGAGGATGATTCATATAGGTCCCAGATGACTTATATATCATTTTACAAAAGTATCAAAACAATCCGAATGCATTTGATTGGGTTTGAGTATGCCACTTGTGTTTTTTTACTAAAATAACATTTTAAACTGAAAACATGCACTTTGAGTCATACTGGTCACATATTTATTGGTCTTATATGAGATTGATTCCTACATGACACAAAATCAATTATGAATAATTTACTTAAATTATTAAGAAAATTAAACTGTGATTGCTATGTTTTTAGTGAGTGACACTTTTTGAGCTTAAATGTCAATTTTAAACTGATAACTGACACTTTGAGTCGTGTGGGGAAAATCATGTATTGCATTGAGGTTATGATAATTACTATACTTCAAAAATTGTTTATATACGATTTTACTAATGTATAAAACAATTCGATTTTTTTTGCTCAATTTTGAGCATGTCAGTTGTCTTTTTTATGAATTAATATCAATTTTAAATCTATAGACACACTTGGATTAATACTAGACACACCATGATTCAGATTGTGGTGTTAATGATTCAAACACATCCCAAATGACTTAGGGATCATTTTACTAAAGTATCAAAATAATCTGAATTAATTTTCTGGGTTTTGAGTATGTCCCTTGTGTTTTTATCTAAAATGTCATTTTAAATTAGAAACACACATTTTGAGTCATACCAGTAACATCATGTGTCTTTTTAACATGATATTGATTCCTACATGTCAAAAATTAATTACGAATCATTTTCCTAAATTATTAAGACAATCCAAGAGTGTTTTCTTAGTTTTTTAGTGAGTAACACTTTTTGAACTTAAATGTCCTCAAAATATATTTTTTGATATTTTCTAGTAGCCACTTTAATGGAAAGTGGTAACCATACATCACAAGATTCAAAACACACCACGATAATAAAAAGACAGACCACATTCCAATATCAAGAGAAAAACATGACGTCCCACTTGTTCAAAACCAAAGTTCCACGCCACAAACTTCAAAAACAAAATTCAGAGTCATAAAACTGCTTTCAGACCACGTGCCAACTACATCATTTGGGTTGAACCAAGATCCACGTAGAGCCGCGTAATTCGCTCACCTGCCTCAGTTTGGGCTGAGAGTAATCCAACATCCAGTCACCTTCATCATCATCGCTCTTTGGAAACACCACCTCAACAACGCCACTATCTTCACCAGAGAATCCTTCACCATCATCGTCGTCCACCGCCAGAAGCACCATCCTCACGTCACCAGCCATGCTCCATCACCGTCTGTGCGTCAACACACCACCACCAAATACTTCAACCATCATGCCTCATTGCCGCCAGCCACTCTGAACCAAACACCACTAAAATAGGTTTCCAATGACGATGGGCACCCTAAATCAAGACGCTCAAACTTCGAACCCATAGGACCATGGAGACCACCACACTGATCCACCTAGGAGAGCTTGGAGGTAACCTGGAACTAGAGTAGAGAAACCAGAAGGAAAGCAGAATGATATGTCAGAGACACCACATATCAGCGCCAACACTTCACCTTTGCCAAAATCACATCCATTCGATCATCTCCGTCAAGTAGCTAAAATCAACATCGACAATACACCACCTGAGAAAAAAATATAACTAACTTCGATCCACCCTCACCACCATCAACAGGGAAACATCACAGTTTCATGCCACACTGATCCTCCAAGAGGCCACACGCCCGATAACGACGAAAGCCATATAAGTGACTCAACAAGGACAGAACCCAAAAAAAAACCCAGAGAAAAACTAAAAAACACTGCAAATCACGTCGGAAGAGAATACCTTCTAACCAATATCATTAGCAATGAAAATATCCAAAAGAAAACAACCACTGCAGGGGGAAAACTGAGGGTGCCTTCTTGGATACCCTAACCGAACGAAACGCACCTCCCAAAGCTTACTCACAACCTGTGCAACTGACCGACGAGGAGAACAGTGAAAGGGGCGTGAATCCAGAGCAGTAAAGGGTTTCAGGCAAGGCTTCAACTGAGAGGAAACCGATAGAAACACCCGCCTCCTGGAGCACCAAAGAACAGACTAACCGCACTTCCAAAAGACTCTAAGAAACCATTGTTTCTAACCAACTAGGAGAGTCGCGTAGGTTCTAAAGTCCAGAGCAGTGGTTAAACCTTGCTAGGAGACCAAAGGGAAAAACGACCATGACCGGACCGCCTACCCCTTCCGGTGAAGCCACCACCTAGCAGAAGCCCCACCTGAAACAGGAACAAGAAAATCCATTCATCAAATTTAGTCATGTCCATTTTATAAATGTTAAAAATTATTTATGTATATTTATATTAAATTATCAAAATAATATGAATTAATTTTCTCAATTTTGATTCTGTCACATCTATTTTTTAGAAAAATGTAATTTTAATCCTAAAACACACACTTTGAGTCATAATGGTTACATCATGTGTCAGTTTTAAATGATAATTATTTATAAAAACAAAAAATTAATTATGAAAATTTTTCATAAATCATTAATAAAATCTGGGCATGTTTGCATGGTTTTCATTAGGTGACACTTTGTGAATATAAATGTTAATTTTAAACTAATAACGGACACTTTGAGTCATACTAGGCACATCATGTATCAGATTGAGGTGAGACTAATTCCTACACATAAAAAATTAGTTATGGACAATTTTAGTAAATTATAAAAAAATATATTTTTTTATTAGTTTTGAGTATGTGAGTTATCATTTTTACTAAAATCAATGTCAATTTTAAATACAAATATGTATATGGTGTCATACTGGTCACAATTTCATCAGTTTGAGGTGTGGATAATTATTACATGTCCCTAATAACTTAGTTATATTTTTATTTAAGTATTAATACAATATGAATTCATTTTCTTGGTTTTGAGTACATCACTTCTGTTTTTTTACTAAAATGTTATTTTAAACTTGAAACATGCACTTTGAGTTACATGAGTAAATTGTGTGTTATTTTGAAATGAGACTTATTATACATGTCAAAAAATGACTTATGAATCATTTTACTAAATAATCAAGAAAATATGAGTGTGTTCTCTATGTTTTTTTGTGAGTTACATTTTTTGAACTTAAATACCAATTTTAAACTGATAACATGCACTTTGAATCATACCGAGCACATAATGTATCATATTTAGGTGATCATGATTCCTACACATGAAAAATGACTTATGTATCATTTTTATAAAGTATAAAAACAATCCAAATTCTTTTTATCAACTTTTTGTAAGTTAGTTGTCTTTTTTACTTAAATTAATGTCAATTTTAAATAAAAATACACACTTGGAGTCATACCGGTCACACTGTGTTTTATATTTAAGTGATTTTAATTCATAAACGTCCCTAATAACTTATGTATTGTTTTATTAAAGTTTAGAAACATTCCAAATGCATTTTATTAGTTTTGTGTATTTCACTTGTGTTTTTTACTAAAATGTCATTTTATACTGGAAACAAGAACTTTGAGTAATACCAGTCATATCATGTGTTAGTTCTATGAGAGAATTATTCCTACACAAAAAAATTGACATTTGAATCATTTTACTAAATTATCAACAAAATCAAAGTGTGTTTTCTCAGTTTTCAGCGAGTGACACTTTTTGAACATAAATATCAATTTTAAACCAATAACGTACACTTTGAGACATTCCGGGTACATCGTGTATCTGATTGAGGTGTGGATAATTGAAACATGTAAAAAATTAATTATTTGTTGTTTTAATAATGTATCAAAATAGTAAATAAAATCTTAGTTTTGAGTTTTTCAGTTGTCTTTTTTACTAAAATAAATGTGAATTTTAAATAAAAAGTCGCACTTGGTGTCATACCGATAACACTATGTGTCGGATTTGGGTGTGGATGATTCCTACCCATCACAAATTACATATGGATAATTTTATTAAATTATTAAAATAATAATAATGTTTTTGATCAGTTTTGAGTATGTCACTCATTTTTTTACTAAAATAACATTTTAAACTAGAAACACGCACTCTGAGTCACACCGGTCACATCATGTGTCAATTTTTTGTCATAATGATTCTTACACATAAAAAATTACTAATTAATAATTTTACTAAATTATTAAGACAATCCAATCACGTTTTCTCAGTTTTCAGTGAGTGATGCTTATTTGAACTAAAATGTCAATTTTAAACTGATAATGGATACCTTGAGTCATGTTAGGAACATCATGTATCAGATTGAGGTGAGTATAATTAATACATGTCTTAAATGACTTATTTATTGTACTTATAAAGTATCAAAACAATATTAATTCATTTCCTTGATTTTGAGTATGTTAGTTGTTTTTTTACTAAAATTAATGTGAATTTTAAATAAAAAGACACACTTAGAGTCATACCGGTCACAACATGCATTAGATTTAGGTGAAAGTGATCCCTACATATCACAATTTACTTATAGATCATTTTCATAAATTATCAAAACAATAATAATTTTTTATTGATTTTGAGTATGTTAATTTTTTTTATTAAAATGTCCTTTTAAATTGGAAACACACACTTTGAGTCATAACAGTCACATCGTGTGTCAATTTAATGCGAGATTGATTCCTACATGTTAAAAATTAATTAAGAATAATTTTCTTAAATTAAAAAGGTAACCCGAGCACATTTTCTTGGTTTTTAGTGAGTGAAATGTTTTGAACATAAATTTCAATTTCAAACTGATAATGGACACTTTGAGTCATACTGAGCACATCGTGTATCCGAATGAGGTACGATTGATTCCTACATAGAAAAAATGAATTATGGATTGTTTTACTAAAGTATCAAAACAATATTAATAATTTTTCTCAATTTTGAGTATGTGATGTGCGTTTTAAACTAGAATCCAAATTATAAAATAGAAACATACAGTTTGAGTCAAATCGATCACACCGTGTGTTGTATTGGGGTGTGGCTAATTGAGTATAGGATGTGTGTTTGTCTTTCCACCATATGCACCAAGAAAAATAATAATGAATTGTTTTGTTTTTATTGAAAATGAAACCCCATTCTTCCTAAAATGACTCATCCAAAAGCACCGTATTCTCTCTAAACTGGATTGTTGCAGATGATTGAAGAAAAAAAAAGACTTCCCAAAAGATATGTGAAAAAAACATATTCTTATATAAAAAATGATAAGGAAATTAACTTAAAAATAATAGATAAAATGGGAAAAAATTAACTAAATAAGTATTTAGAATTCACCTTTTCATGATGGTTGTATACATTCTTGCCCCATTTCCTTGTTGTTTTAATCTCTGTTATAGCCTCAAAGTCTAATCTCTTAAGAGAAATAGAAGATTCAAAAAAAGATCTCTAAATTGGAAAAAAGAATCCACCTATATAATAAAAAACTTCTTATGTTAATAATTATATATAGAAATAAATTAAACATAAATATAAAACAATACATTAATAAAACATTAATTCTAAACTAAAACCACACAATTTGAGTCATATTGGGTACACTATATATTTCTTTGAGGTATGGTTGATTCCAACATGCATTTTTATCCTACAATGCATTAAATACTCTAGGTTATCTAACAATATTATAGTTTGATAACCCATAATGTTGAATGCATTGGAGAATAAAATTAAAATTGCATCATCATGAGTGAATCATCCTTGTTGAGTGTATGATTATCATACAACAAAGAATTTACCTTATTAAGGAATTCATTTATTCATAGAATACATTAACTATTAGTGTAAACCTATTAAAACTCATTTATTGAACTAAAATAAATATTTAAATATTATTTTTAATGTAACGTAATAATCTCTCTCTTTAACTTTAACCATAATAGAGATTAAAAACTCCATGATATTTAATTAACCTTCTTTAATGGAAAAAACTTCAGTGTGACCCATTATGTCTTTACAGAAGGCAGTAAACTACATTATAAATTGTTTACCCCTTTTTGACAGTATTAAACATATATAAATCCCTTTATAGAATCTAAATGACAATAAAATATAGTGCATCCCTTAAGTATTCCTGGATTTTCATATAGATTAGTATATCCTTTTCAATATTCTGGGTGATTATAAACTCAAACATAACATCATCATTATTTGTTCATAAAAATGGGAATATCCCTTTTCTCATGTAATTTTTTTATTGAAAATTATAATGATTTTTTTATCAATTATCTTTTGAACATGGATCATTTTACATAATAAATGTTTACATGCATAATGAATGTCACTTTTGTTGATTTCATTAGTATTTTTGATATTATATCATGCATCTAATTGATGATTGAATAACCCAAATAATTCCACCACCCACCAAAGTAAAAATACTATATTTTTATTTTCTGAATATTCATCATTTAGTTGATAAAATTTTGTATTTCATTATTTTTTATAGGTTTTGGATCAAGATAATATATTATTTTTAAAGTGGGTCTTTATTTGGATTTTTGGTGATTCAAAATTCCATTAGAAGTGTGTTTTTCATTTTCATGGATTTCTTCATAAGGTGGGTTCTTTTTATTTGATTCCATGTTTCCCTTGACACTGTCCCTCTTTGATAACCATGATATCTGCCTAAATTGACTTATAGAATTATATTTTTTATTCATTTTTGATAATCCCAATTTTAAGGGTTGATGGGGAACCTTACATGGACTGTAGGCTTAGAGACACATTACATAACCCAGAGGTCTTAGAGTAATTCATCCCAAACTATGACTACATGGAACTGCCCCTCCTTAGCATCTATATCATGATGTAATATCTCCACCTTCACATGGATGTTCAAAAATATATCATATATAGATATGTATAGGCTTGATACCAATTTATATTTCCATACCCTCTCATTCATCCAAATCAAATTAATTCTGCTATGGTGAATGCACCTACTCTGAATCCTCATCTGGAGCCTGTTCCTTGTAGAATCTATCTGGTTTCATTTGTACTTCATGTAGCCTAAAGGCCTTGATGTGGCCCAAGGACTTAAGGTGGACTTAGGGACTTGAGGTGGCCCTAATCCCTTAAAGTGGCTTGAATGCCTTCATGTGGCCCTAAGGCCTCATGGTGGCCCAAATTACTTACTGGCCTGAAGGCCTTGGGTGACCCGAAGGCTCGAAGGACTCAATGACCAAATCGGTGGCCCAAATGATGAAATGGATGAATAGTTCCAACTACAATAGTAATGAACAATACCTAATACAATACCTTCTACATTATCTATTACAATACCAAAAAATATTAATCCACCCAAATTTGATCCAGGGTGTCTTGGATGAACTTGAAGAGTCCCCACCAACTGGACTAAGGATCTTGTGCAATGACCATGATCTCTCAATGTTGGTTTTCATCCAATAGTTCTCCCATAAACCTATTGTATTCGTTGGTTGATTATAAAAATATTTATTCAAACATTTGAGGTAGATTATATACCAGTTTGATGATTATATTAGTGTTCTAAGACTCCCAAGTGACTATTGGCTCCACCACTAAGACCCTTTATTTATAGTGTAGAGAATCCATGGGAAAGTGACTATATCTATTTTTTTGGTGTTCAGTTTGTTCTTAGTGAGGGGTTACTTTTAATCATTAGTAATATTTGATAGTAATTTTAATATCCTAATATAAATTATATCCTATGATAATCAGTTTTAAAATATAATTGGTATTAGTTTGGTTTCTGAAAAAAATTCCTCCACTTATATTCTGGTATAAAATTAGTTAAACAATTAGTGAAAAAAAATTAAATAAGAAACATAAAACGCTTTCAAAATGGATATTATCTTAGGTTACGAGTGTTGTGAAATATTTTCAATATAATTTCTCAAACACAACCTTGGTATGATCCCCATTATACTCAATTTCTCAAAAATTTTATCATTTTCAAGCCAGCTTATTGTATCCTCCTCCACCTTGGTCTCTATCTCTACCTCCTCCTCTACCTCAGTCTCTGACTCTGACGCCACCTCTACCTCAACCTATGTGTCTACCTCTACCTCTTCCTCTGACCCTACCTCTTCCTCAACAATTTACCAACAATTTTATCATTTATAGGTTAACACTTCTAAACAAATTGATTTCCTCTATTATACTATTCCTTGAGAAACAAATAAAAAATAATATTTAAGAATTATGACATTAATTATTCACACCCTAAATATATTTCTAAGGTCATAACCCATACTAGATCACAAAAATAACAGGTAATCACCTAAATTTATTGTTAGCAAACATTTTGAAAACTTGTACACTGCCCACTCATCTATAAATAAATTTACTTATTCTTCTAAGTATGAAGGTTATTGGAAATATTGGCAGTACTGAGAAAGTATAAAAAATTAAATGATAAAGAAATATTTTTTTTAAATTGTAATTACCTTTAGAAATCACCTGTTCGAGGATGTTGTTCTTTTGATGGTTTAAAATCTCTCTCCTAAATTTCTATATATAATATCATTAATCATTTCCATTATCATGCTTTAGAAACTATAGAATCATTGACCAAATATATAAATTGTTTTGAAATATGTTTTTATAGTTAAATATTTTGACATATACATTAATATGTTTCCATTTTTAGTAATCCACAAGATTTTTATATTCAGAAACCGACTTCATGCCATGATTTATCTTATAGTTAGATACCACCCTATTATAACAAAACTATTGTTTAAACACAGATTAAACCATATAATTTGAAGTTTATCTAATTTTTTTTGATTATAGTGTATTAAAAATTCACAATACACATCAAATGTGGCTATTTTATTAGATATCCGCACATTGGATCCAAAAAATAAATATTTGAGGAATCCGGATGGATTGCGATCAATATCGAGTACTACCTAAAAAAACAAATAATAATTCAAAAAGTAAAAATATATTTTATGTGATTATACTATAGAGTTTTATATCTATATAGTAGGCATTAAAATGATTATATTATATGTCATTTTTTTCTCAAACTCTTCGAGTAGATCAACTCTTTCCTTCTCAATTTATTCCATATCCAAAGTAAGTTATTTCCATAGAAATGATACAGAGAATAATGAATCCAAATCATTCTTCGAATTATTTTCCTTTGATATATTAGTAGTAAAAATTCCTGTAGAAAATACGAATAGTTATTAACTTTAATAAGCATATTAGTTCACTATTTGTACAAATCTATTATAAAAATGTTCCATATGTATGTATTCACAACTGAGCCCCCCAACCATCCATTATTGGGAATATCAATTATACTCTTGAGACCAATTATGTCTATCATGGAAGTTCCATATATTTATTTTTCACATGGAATGTAATAAATACTAGCATATTTAAATGTGTTATCTACCTAAAGTTGTAATGATTATAAATGTTGCTCTAGAACTAGTGGGGAGAAGTTACTCCAAAATGATAATTTTTATTTCTTGGTCGATTCACTAGATTGTCTTGATACAAACTTATGTTTTCCCACTTCTTTATCCATATATAATATCGTACCTCACTTTAGAAATTTTTTCATAAGTTGTTACAAGTTTTTCATAAGAACTTTTTTGTTAAAGACATACCTCATGTATTTTTATAAGATTATATAGCCATGCTATGAAAGTTTTAATAGAATCATTGACCATTGTAATATCCATATCATTAGGTGGAATAGAAAAATCAGAATTTGTCTCATGAGATACCTCAATATCCACTCTCATGTGACATTTTGAGAGTTATTTCTAGTGTATCTTGCCTCCCATGATATTACAAACCATACCACATTAAATAATGTGGTGCATGAGTGTTGATAGATATAAATCACATACAACTACACCCTGTAGATTTTTAGCAATATGAAGTTATCAAAATTAGTTTGATTTAAATTTAGGATCAAGAGTAATGAAAAAATTTATCACCACAGGTAAGGTATGCTGTTGAGGGGAATGACTCACCTCAAGGATAGTGGGGTCATTTGGTTCATGTGCAGATCATTGTTCCACCTCTAGTTTGATTTTATCCTTTCTCATACATTGGTCTACCAAACCTATTCAGACAATAATATCTTGAAAATTATCTATTTTTGTCTTTAATCCTTTCACCATATTATATGTATCTTCATGTAGTTTTAAATTCTTGAAATATTTTAAGGGGACACTATAAAACCCAATCTTCTAATGCGACTATATTGTTTCGTCCACTTCAAAAATATTGAAATTAGTTTTTCTTCTGATACAGTCACTACTGATTCTTGTGTATAAATAATTTAAAAAATCTATTAAAATAAAAATATATTTTTTTATATAATATTGTTATAAAGCATAAAAAAGTCACTTTTTTTCTACTAGTTTACCCTTCTTATTTTCATGATCCTCCTTGCATAGCACATGACATGGGATAGAAGTGGATTCAAATTTTTATTCATCACTCTGCATATAAAAAAAGGAAAATATGTTGTTTCATATCACCTAAATCTTTTATTATTGATTTATAACACATACCAATTTCTTCTCTAGTGAAGTGTACCCCATCCTTACTTTGTGATATGGATAAGTTGGTTTTGATGCACATTATTTATTTTAAGAACTATTTTTTTGTTTCATAAATTAACAATTTTAAATCAAATTGGATAAAATAAATAATGTCAAATAATATTTTATCGACTAAAATGCACTTGAAATGATTTCTCATTGTGACAACTGATGAAATCATTCAATGTTTCCTACTTTATAATGTGTGCATAACTAACTAGTGGGTGGGGCTTTAATTTCCCCTTAGCATCCCTAAGATATAAATTGGTAAGAAGAGTTTTAATGACTCTATATTCTTTTCTAGTGGCCATTAAAACAAATTTATTACAGAAAGTTTCTAAAATAAATGAACTCTAGAAGGAATAATGAAAACTAAATAAATGTTTAATTATTATTATTTTGTTAAAATAGAGAAAGTATATCATATCATTATCGTTATATATTTCCAAAGGGTTTCCTTCATTATAGGCTGAACATGATGCCACAAATCAATATCAATCGGTTCATTAATCCTTTTTTTGACCCCAAAAAAATAATAAAGATTGAATTGTTGGGTTAACAGGTTAGCCGTGTTGATTCTAACCATCCTAAAATTTTATACCCTTACATCTTGCCTCGATAATTTTATTTAACACTGTGATGCAACATCATTTTTTAATAAACATGTTGTTTATCCCATAATAATCATATAGTTTTAGTATCAACTGTATGTTCTTCCTCAGGATTGGAAACATCATCATGTGAAGAATACATTGTTTTCAAGAGTAGCCAAACATTTAATTTATCTTTAATAAAAAAATGCAAACACAAACAAATGATTTTAGAAGGGTCATATAAATGATCTATTGAAAACTTGATGAACTCTTTAAATCCATCTTCATACTCTTTTTTTCAACTGATCAGCATACACCATTTTGAAGGAAATGGGTAATAGAATTTTAAAAAATAACTACACCACTATGGTAGGTATTATCCTTTGAATCCATCCAAAGATGAAAGTCATAGACAACTATTATCCTCATTAGTTTCATCTACTTAACAGTTATTATTTCATTTTGTTTCTTGAGACTCATCCTCCATATTTCTTAGATATTCATCTATATTTATTGAACTACTCTGAGTAGTAGTAATTCCATACTGGGTACCAGTGATCATTTTGGATGAATAATATTTAGACTAGTTCAAGAAACATAGAAGAGAGGGGACGGGTCTCAAGAAATAAAATTCAATAATTATTCTAGAGATGATGTTGGTGAAGATGGTGGTTTTTCCTTAAAAATGTTTCAATACAATGTGATATATACTATGAACATGAGTAAATGGAGATATAATTTTATTTTTTTATAATTATATTCAAAATAAATTGAAATATTATTTTCCTTATCATATCATTTTAGAATGATCAATATTAGTGTACTTTATGAATAGATATGGTGTATAAAGATAACTTAGGTAAGTGATGATGTTTTTGATGAAATAGTTATATTACCCAATGAGGGTTAAGTTGAAAAATTCCTAGAGGAATTGTATATAAATATTAAACTATAGAATGTAAATTAAATAGGGAAATCTCTAAAAACATATTACATTATTCTTGTTTTATTCAAATGGAATTATAAACTAACTTCCCCTATATTGAAATTAGACAATCAACACTATCAAAAATTTCCCATGATGATCATTTAAATATATATTATCAATAATCCATATTCAAACCCCATAATATATTATACTTTCAAAACATCCATTCACAATGCAAGAAAACAAAATTCATTAACTATCCAAAAACTCATTTGGTCAACTAAATATACACTAAATTTTATTAAAATATTAATTAGTAAATTAAACATACTTTAAATGTCATGAAAATGCATTAAAATATTTACAAGACACCCATTCATAAAAAACTCATTCCTCAAAATAACACTAGTTAAATTATCATTCAGGAAAATTAAACATACCTTAGTTGTCCTGGAACTCATTAAATAATCATTCAATCAAAGATATCACCTACTAAACATACCTTAGACACCAATTTATAAGTAAATCAGCATGATTTATAACAACCATTCATAAAATAATCATAAAATAAAACCATAATCCCAAAATAAAAAATTATCAAATAAAACAGAACATGGATGTGTTAAAAAATAGAAATATAATTAAAAACCATAGAGAACTATCAAAGAGATTTAGTGGTAGAGGATGATGAAAAATGGGAAGTTTATGATGATAATGGTGATGGTGACAATGATAACACTAATAATGGTAAGATATATAAGTAAAGGTGGTGATAAGAATGACAAAAATGAGGAAACATGAGAGAGACCAATCACAACTAGAGTTATGGGATAAGAGAAGAAGAAATATTCCTAGTTGAGAACACCACAAAAACACATACTAAATAACACAAACAAGAAATAAATGAGTAAGGAGGAAGAGAAAATAACATATATTGGATTCTAGCCTCGATTCGTCTGACAGAACATAGAAGAGAAGCACCGACAGAAGGGGAATTCTATGAAAACTTTAGAATCGCAACTGAATCAGCCATGGTTAGTGTTCTTTTAAAAAGATAGGGGAGTCCTTTATTATAACTAAATTAATAAGATTTGACAAATGATATCTTTATTAGTTGTAAATTTATAAATGCTAATAAAGATAGATCTTTATCAGCACTAAAAAGGCACTCATAAAAGACATCTTTATGATCATTAAAGGATGAGCACTGATAAAGATACATTTTATCATTGCTTTTTTAGAGTTGACAAAGCTCCCTCTTTATTAACACTAAAGAAGCACCGATAAAAGACATCTTTATCAATGCTAAAACTTTAACGCTGATAAAGAATTTATAATTATAATTAAAATAAAAAATGGTAAAAATATTTATATATTCATTTATTTATTTATTTATATTTCACAATTATTTAAAAATTTAATTAATTATTTATAATAATATAAATACTTTAAAAAAATTATTTTTTTTATTTATAATTATAAATATTTAATTTTACAAATATAGTAAATATACATTTATAAATATATTTATAAATAAATACATTTGTAATTATTGATTTATAATTAAAAATATATTTATATCATTATATATATTTATATAATTTAATATATATTTAAAAAATATATATAAATATAGATATAGTAAAAATATTAATTATTTTATAATTTTATAACTATAAATGTTTTTATATCATTATATATATTATAATATATATATATATATAATAAATATAGTAAATATATACATTATTTAAATATATTTATTATAATTTTATAATTATTTAAATATATAATTTTTTTATAAATATATAAATAATTTTTTTAAAAAATAATATTAATATATTTATATCATTATATATATTTATTTAATTATATATATATATATATATATATATTTGATAAATAAATATAAATATACATGTAATTATAAATATAAATATATTAAATATATTAATTATCTAAATAATTTTTTTCTAATTTTTAGTGATTTAAATATTTATAATTATTTATTTATAATTATATAAATACCTTAATTTTTTTTTTAATTTATTTATAGTTCTAAATATAAAAATTTATAAATATAGTAAATATAAATTTATAAATATATTTATTTATAAATATTTATTTATAACTATTTATTTACAAATTTATTCTTAGCATAATTAGTGAATTTATTATATTAAATGCATGCATCTTAAAAATGTGTGAAATTGAATAACTGAAAATGAATACACTTTAAAAATATCAAAAAATGCAGGCATTTTATAAATTTAAAATAAATTATTAAAAAAATATGGATATATATTGAATTAAAGATGAATATATTTTAAAAGCACTATAATATAGTAAATCAATATAAATAAAAAATAATAGAAAATGATTAAATTCAAAAAAATAAAATAAAAAATAAATATAAAAATTTACCGATTAAAAAAATAATATATTAAATTTATTACGTTTTAATGAAATTATAAAATGAATACTAAAATTTGAATAAATTATATAAATATTATGTATATGTGTTTCTATATAAGATTTCATTAATTGTATAAATATTTGTGTGTGTGCGTTGTATATAAAAACACATTAATTACATATATGAAAGTGAAATCAATGCAACATATGTTTGATATATGTTAAATTGAAAAATAAGACAACATTAAATTATGTCCATTACTTGTTGCAATTTATCAGTATTTTGAATTAATATTAATTTTTAATTATAAACCATTTTCACTAAATATATTTTTTATTTAATATAGGCATAATTTTTTTATTATGTAAAGAATATTTTAGGAAATATTGTATAAATTGAAATAAATATATATATATAGAAATATATATGAATATATTTCTATATTTAATGTCTTAATGAATAAATTTTTATAAAAACCATTAAAAATGAATAAGACATTAATATGTTATTTATTATTTTATTTTATTCATTTTCTATATTTATATTCAATTTATAATATTTATTACTATTTATAATTAATATATACATATATTAAAATTATTCAATTTTATTAATAGTTGTTTCATTAATAATTTTTTTAATTTATTCCTTTTTAATTTTTTGTTTAATTGTTAAAATTTATTCAATTTTAATTTTTTTGTTTAATTATTATAATTTTTTCATTTTACATATCTATATTTAATATATAGAATTTTCTAATATTTATAATCTATATATATGTATATTAAATTTATTCATTTTTATCAATAATCATTTATTTAATAAAATGTATAATATTTTTCTTAATTTACTCGTTTTTATTATTTATTTATTTAGTGATTAATTTTATTCATTCTACATATCTATATATTTAATATATACCATTAATTAATTTATATAATTTATATAGAGGTATATTAAATTTACTCAATTTTAATAATAATTATTTATTTAATAAAATTATTTTTTTTAATTTACTCATTTTTATTTTTTATTTTTTTAATTATTGTATTTTATTCAGGACCTTTATCAGTACTAAAAAAGCGCTGATAAATGATACCCTTTATCAACTCCAAAAATAAAGCAATGATAAAGGGTACCCTTTTTCGGTGCTATAGATAAATCACTAATAAAGGGTACCATTTATTAGTGCTACAGAAAAAAATGCTAATAAAGGATAGCCTTTATGAGTGCTAAAAAGAATTCATACAAGGTACCTTTTTATTCAGTGTTATTTTAGCGCAGATAAATTATACCTTTTATCAGTGAGTTTTTTTAGCTCTGATAATGGACACCTTAATCAGTGATTTTTGCAAGCACTGTTAAAGATCTGTTTTGTAGTAGTTAAATAAGATTTATATGATTATGGTTATGACACCCTTTTATGCCACTCTCTATGAAATTTTCATATGCTTATAATATGATGTCATGAATCATGATCATTTCTTTTATGATTTATTTCTTATGAAATTCTAAATTTTTATGTCATGATTATGATCTTTGAATTCAGGGGCATGATTTTCAAATAATAACCTCATTTTCTCAAACCCTTATGCTCATGATATTCTTATATATAATCATTAAATAATATATCCATTTCTTACCCTTACTAAGAATTTGTGCTTACCATTCTTATGTTTCTTTCCACCTTGGATATGAAGAATTTTTTTAAGAATGTAATCTCTGATAGGATATTTTTGACCTTTGTTTTTAAGGAATTTTTCTCTTCTTGTAATGGGTTACCTATTTCCAAGTCCTAAAACAGGTTCTATCTTTTTTATGCTCAATAAAGTGGGTTTGACCCTAAACCATTTGAAAAAAATGGGTCTAGATGTGAAGAACATAGTGGGATATGTTGTAAATATTTTATATACCATTTTTTATGTTTCTAAGTTTTCAACAACAATTAAAATTTATAGTTATAGAATATATCACAATGAAATGTAATGAATATTCATATAATAATATGTAATATTTATGTGTGAAATTCTTGTGTCACCTCTATTGGTATTAGAGTAATGTTTAGTTTTTTTTGAAAACTAGGATGAGGAAACTTTAATGAGAACCCTTTGGATAAGACTATGTTTAAAAGAACACCCTATGTTAGGGTAAATAACAAAGTGTAGTTTTCATAGAAAATACATCTATATCTGGAAATTGGAAAGTGTTTGTAGTTTTGGTACAAATTCACCTCGTGGTAACAACTTTAAAATGGGAAGATTAGGTATCAACTCAATCATCACTAGTGCATAATGAGTGGGCCTAAGATTTCACCTCTGGATATAAAATCTCAAGGGATATAGTTTGGTTAATGGAAAAATTATTTTTAAACCATTATGAAAGATTTGAATAGATAATGAAAATGGATGACCTAGGTTAAACCTGAGGAGTAATAGATTGAAAAGAAGGTTTCATGATTTAGACATCCTATAAATCATTTTTATGATTATATGATTTCCCACTATGATTATTATTGGGAATACTATGTTTTTTGATTTTAGTCAATGGATGAAATGATATTTAACTATGTTAATGCTAAAAGATATGTATAATGTAATTATTTTCCTCCTGAGAAATTGAATTTTTTGGGAGATGGAATGAAAAATATCATTTCAATGCTTATGTAATTTTCTCAATCCATAAATCATGTTGAGCTTCCAAATGACCAAAGGATAGAACAATGTTTTGTTGTGTCCAACATAAGTGAACTTCCACATTACTTTAGTGGGTATATTGATCTATTAATTATTTATCAATGGATTAGTACCATGAAAAATATATTTTCCATTTTCCAATTAATATAGCATGAAATATTTATTTTGAATGTTTATCATTTGAAAGGAAATGTAGACCAATGGTGGGATCTTATCAATAGCATGAGGAAATAAGAAGAAATTGAATCTATTGAGTGGGAAAAGTTTATAAAGTTATTTTTAAATAATTATTTTCCTCATATTATTCATTAAAAATGGAGAAGAAGTTCCTTGATCTAATGAAGATGTATGATGAATCTATTGGTACATATGAGGAAACATTTACAATAGGTTCAAGGTATGCTTCTGGTATTATCATCCAACCAAAAAGTAATATTGATTGAATATTTGGAATCATAAAACCATGTCATAAAAGGTTATTATATGGAAGATACTATATTATATATGAGGAAATATTTTGATGTTCTCTCATGTTAGAAATGGATATCACGGTCATGCATCAATCCCATTGTTTTGATAAGAAAAAGAAGATTGAATTTAATGAAAATTATAATAATAAAAACTATAGAGGGAAGGTTATGAGTCTTAATTTATGTAATAATTGTTGAAATAAACATAGAGGAAGTGGTATTAAGGTGATGGGTAAATGATTTAATTGTTAAAATAATTTTCATTGGGTAATCAAATGCTAAAGTGATGAGAAGAAGTTAGCTAATTATGTGAATAGGGATAATGATCCAATGAATGAACCACCCACACCCTAGATCTTAAAACATAAAGAGTATGGGAATTATGTTAACCAATTATTGAATATGGGGGTTAATGATAATGATAGATGTTAGTAACCTCTTAATCCTAGAGATGAATGAAAATCTTCTGCGATCACTATTTCTGATGTGGGATACAAAAATGAAGTGGTGAAACGTATACTTACCATCTAATCTAGAAATAATAAATTTTTATTTGATTTTCATTAAACCCACTATTTTATATCTAATGAATTTGATAAGGGTATCACATTACCGCCTAAATGATTAGTTGCTGAATTAGAAGTGAAAGCTCCTAATGGTATGATTATCTCATGTCAATTCTATAATTGTTCATCGATTTAATTTTGTTGAAATATGATTCTTGAAAATATTTTTATTCACCCTATAGTTGAATTAGATGTTATTTTAAGCATGGATTACCTTTATTTACATAGATCCCATATCGGTTTCTAAGAAAGGGAAGTCACATTTGATATTTTGAACCAACCTATGATTGTTTATCGATGCAATTATGAATATGATCTTTCTATGTAAATCACTTCCATAATTTGGGTCTTGATTCTTGTTCCCAAGGGGAATTTATCTATGTTGGTTGGGGATAAACTCAACATCAAAGATATTCTTATTACACGGGATTTTGTTACTTTAGTTTTAGAATAGTTTCCAAGTATTACTCTGAATTGAGATGTTGATTTCTCAATAAAACTCATACATGTAACTACACATATTTTTGGGACTCTATATATAATTTCCCTCCCTGAGTTATTGGAATTAAATAAACAACTTCAGGATACTCTTGATAAGGGATTAATTTAGACAAGTGCAAAATCAAGGGGTGTACTGTTCTTTTTATTAAGAATAAAGATGGATCTATATAACTATACATTGACTATCAGGAACTTAACCATATAAAAATAAATAATAAGTATCATCTTTCTCATATTGATGAATTGTTCAATCAATTATTAGGAGATTGACATTTTTCCATAATTGATATTTTATTTAGATACTATCAATTGAGGGTAAAAAGTGAATACATACCCAAGGAAACCGTCTATATGAGGTATGAAAACTATTAATTTATAATGATATCTTTTGGACTTATTAATTCCACTGTTATCTTTATGTATTTAATTAATAGAGTATTTATAGATTACCTTGATTAGTTGGTGGTAATCGTTATAGACTATATTCTTATATACTCTATGAACAAGTAAGAGAATGAAGATCATCTGATAATTTAAATAAATACCTAAAGTAAGGATAGTTTATTTGAAAAATTTAATTATTGTGAATCTTGGCTATAGAAAGTTTCTTTTTTAGGTCATATAATCTCAAGCAAGGGTATATAAATGGATTTATCAAAGACGAATGTTATTGAAAATTGGCCTAGAGAAAAAACCACGATGTATAACCATAGTTTTTATTAATTTTAAAAATATTTTAAATGAATAGTGAATAATTTACCATGGTTATATAATCCAAATACCATGTTAGAAGGGATTCTAGTTTGTTTATAATAATGATTGTGAAGAAAATTTGATGGAACTGAAGAAAAAATTGGTAAGTTAACCTATGCTCAGACTACCTTATAGTGGAAAAGGGCTTGTCATTTATAGTTATGCATTGATGAAGGAGAAGTTATGTGTTATTATATATAATGATATAGTGATATATTATGTCTCTCAAAAATTGACAGTTCATGTGAAAGATTACTCAATTCATGACCTGAATTTAGCAGCGATAATATTTTTATTAAAAATATAAGGGCATTATCTTTGTAGAGAAATCTATTAAATACATGCTAACATAAAATTTTAAAGTATATATTCTCCAAAAAAGAGTTTATTGTGTGCTATATACGAGTTAATTAATGATTATGAATGCTCAATACATTAGCGCCCTTGGAAAGTGAAAAAGGCATTTGCTGCTTTTTATAAAAAGGATCACTCTAGGTTTTTTATGATGAGGATCACAAAATATAAAATATTTATAGATTTATAAAGGATGATCTATGAAATATTGAATGAAGGGAAGAGATATTATCTTCCACAAATGAGTGTTCAACTATCTATCCATATGAGGACTAAATCATCGTAGAATAAAGATTTTGAGATTCAAAAGAAGGTGAAAAATGTTCATGATTTCAACTTTGATTCTGATGTAATTATAAGGTTTAAGAACTGAGTATGTGTCCCATAAATATTATAATTAAAGAAGTATATATTGTAATAATCTCATAAATCATTATTCTTTATTCATCTAGGAAGTATTAACATATATAGAGATATGAGAGTATTTATAGTAGGAAAAAAGAGGAAATATAATATAGAGTATGTATTTCATTCCTTGGTATGTCAGTAAGTTAAGGTTAAGAGACTGAAGTATAAGGGGATGTTTTAACCATTATTCATATTGTAATTAAAATAGAAAAACATCATCATGTATTTGTTCATCAAACTCCCCAAAAAATGTAAAGACCATAATGTTATTTGTTTTGTTTTTTATCACCTTATGAATTCATAAAAGTTTATTTAAATCAAAGAATATTTACATCTTGATCGGATTTCTAGGATATATATTACAGAAGTGGTAAGATTTCATAGGGTATTATAATCTATAAAATCTGGTTGAGATATGAAGATTACCTCAATTTTCTAGAGAAGTCTTTAGTAAGATCAAGATATAAAGTTGTATTTTAATAAAACCTATCATCCTCATATAAATGGTAAGTCTAATAGAACCATCCATACCTCAGATGATATGATAAGATTATTTTATATAGTTTTCAAAGGTTTTTAGCATTAACACCTTCCTTTTTTCTAATTCTGTTATAAAAAAAATTTCACTCGAGTATTCAAATAAATATTTATGATTTCATCTATGAAAAGAAGTGAATAACACCAACATAATGGGACAAAGTTTAAAAAATAAAGCTATTATGACAAGATCTATATGACTAAATGTAACAGAATTTTTGATCAATTCAATAATACATTAAGTCATATCAAAGTCAATAGAAGAGTTATACTAAAAATAATCTACGAGATCTATAATTCAAAGTTGGTGAGAAGGAATTCCTATTAATTTATCCATTAAAAAATATATAAGATTAAAAAATAATATAAATCTAATCCCTAGATATATCACTCCTTTTTATATTCTTGATTAGATCAAGATGGTTTCTAATTAATTGGTTCTTCCACCAAACCTCTCGAAAGTTAATATTTTCCTCTAAGTAACAATTTTAAGGAATTAAAAACATGATCATTCACATATATTGAACTCATAGGTTATACCATGGGATCATGATCTTTCCTATAAGGAAAAATTGGTAGAAATTATGGATCACAGAGATAAAGTGTAATGGAACAAGAATATTTAATTTGTTAAGGTTCTTGAAAGGAATAATGTTTTTTAGTAAACTATATTTGAACCTAAGGATATAATGAAGTAGAAATATCTTCATTTTTTTTATATTAGATTAATGAAATTTTGAGTTATAAAATAATTTTAAGGGTGATATAATCTAACAGTGCAAAAAAAAATTGATATACATTTCCTTTGAAATAAAATTTGAAGTATTTGATAGCTTTCTTTACATACAACCTCGAGTCCAAATGAATTTGTGATATAATATAAATTTATAACCTATAAATTTTTTTAGGGTATGAATAGAATTAACATCATTACAAAATACATGTATAAAGGTAAAAATATGTTGATAAGAACTCAATTTTAATATAACCATTTAATGATCATAATATTATTCTTTAAAAAAAAGTAATTTTATAAATGTTATGAATTTATACCTAAAAAAGGTATACTCATTACTATTTAAAAATGGTTTTATGAAATATATTGATAATTTATATCAATAATAATCCATATATTATTTATCTAATGGTTATTAATGAAGATAAAATAATTTGAAGGTAAAAAGTGTTATTTTATTGAAATTGTTTTTATATTTGGAAAGTGTTTTAATATTACTAAATAAAACAAATAAATATTGATTAATGGTTTTAATAAAATTTATTTATTATATATCCAATAAAATATTTTAACCTTCATTTTTTATTTTTTACTAGGAAAGTAATAAAAGTAAATTCAATTTTGTTCATAAAAATGAATATTTTTTAAAAATGTGTTTTCACTGTGTTTTTCACACTTTTATAAATGTTAATATCTATGAATTATTTAAATTTGTAATTATAAAATTGATTCATTATTTATAATAATCATGTAAATTTTTTATTGAATGTAGTTTAATTTTTTTCATAATGAATAGTAAAACCAGTAAAATTTGTTACCATGATTACGGCTTAAACAAATTTATCTTGGGGGTTAAACTAAGAGTTAATGTCAAAACGGTTACATAAAATTTAATAATTTCTATTTTTTGATATTTTTACCCTATATTATCTTACCTTCTAGTAATTTTCAATTTTATTCCACTTTGAAAAGAAAATGACTTTATATTATTTGAACTTTTTAAGTAATTACACACGTGTCCTCTCCCTCACATTTAAAAGGGAACCTCCTATCCTCCCTTATTAGAGAATTTTGAGAGTTTTAACTTAGTAAATAACATACCTGAATAATTCCTATATTCCTTCTATTAATCATAGAGCCCCAAATATTCTATTAAGACCAATATTTCAAGGCTTCATGCATAATCCAAAGGAGGTCTCTCAATGAAGATGTATAAATATTAACCGATCTATTTCAATTTTATTTATACTTTTAAATTCTCTAAAAATATTTTATCCATAATAATATATTTAATTTAATATCATAAATATAATTATATTTTATTATTATGATGGAAAAACAATTTTACACCTCCTTTCCATCAAATGGGAAATGAAAGCACCACTCGTGCGTACATGTGGCCTACCAGCTCCATGTAGAGATATGATTAATTTTCCATCACAACATAAAATTTATGGATCAAATAGTGTATTTAAAAAATATAAATGGTATTAATGATGTAATAATTATTCTTTAATTGAAAAATATTTTTTTATATTTCTTCATTTATTTTCATTATAAAATGAAAACAATGCTCATTTGTACGTACGGGCTACCATCTCCATGAAAAATGTAATTGATTTTTCTATATATAACTTTTATGTATGGAAATAAAGATATATTTAATAAATATATATGATATTTATATAATGAAAATAAATCTAAACATAATGGAATTTTTATCAATGTACAAGGATCAGAACTACCAAATCGAAGCATGGATGAAAAATGAAACAATTATCACCTGAAATAGTAATTTTAATAAAGATTTTTTATTAATATGATAATAAGACATTATAAGTATATAATTTATAGAATTATATTTATTAATATTTATTTTATATAAATTTATAATAAATTTTAATTTATTATACCAGAGGTTAGATCAAATAGGAATCAAGTCAGGCTTAAGGTTAGAGTTTTATGTTACAATATCACTTTTTTCCATGATTGTTAATGCTTAAATTTACAATAATGAAAATATATGATATATCTCTAAAAAATATCATATATTTCATTTTAATATGTTTATATTGTCAAATTATAATTTTTTTCTTTCATTTTTGTCTCTCTAAGTACTCAAAAGTGTAAAATAATTTTTAAGGAAAATTGAATTTGTTCTTTCTATTCAGCAAGAAATCTTTTTATTCCATGCACATATTTTATTTAAAATGTTTCCATGGATGTTTTTTATTCTAAAATGATTGATTACCCTTTTATTACTTTCTATCATTTTTTAAAAAATAATGTTCTTTTCATTTTATAATCAAGGTAATTTTTAATTTTTACCAATGGAGTTAAAGGAATCTTAGTTTTAATGTATGCCACATGAAGTAATTTTACTACCATCATGACCAATCAATGTTTTGAAGTTTAATTTAGGAGTTTCCATGTTTATTTTAATATAAAATTCTTTCCATAACATTTATATATATATTTAGATTTTAAATAAGTGATTTCAAAATGAAATGTGTATTTTCATTAATAACTATTCCCATGATATCTTAAAGGAATTTCTCATCTATGATAACATCTTTTTATGTTATTTATGGTTCACTAGGGGTATGATCCAATGATACCATCTTTATTTTTTATATGTATGGTAAATTATTATGATGATTAAATAGTGATGAAACCCATTTATATTTTTTATAGGTTAAGCTATGATGAAATGATAATTGTTTTCATGATCTTGTCAAATAAATATGAATATATTATGATTATTTTATGGTTGGGTATTTTATATCCCTATATTGAATTGGGTAAAAATTAATGTTTATGAGAAAAAAAGGGTACATGGAAGGTTGTCACAAGCCTAAAAGAGAGAATATAAGAGGTTATCCCAATCATAAAGCAAGTACATGGGTGGTTAGACCAAGCCTAAAATATGATGAATGTCTTAGTGGATATCCTTTTACATATGATTTATATGATTATGGTTATGCCAAAATTTTTACAACACTGTTAATGACATGTTCTTATTCTTATAATATGATCTCATGGATCATGATACTTTTATTATTTTATGATTAATGTTTTATGAATTTTTATTGTTTAATGTCCTGATTGTCATCTATAAATTATTGCGTGTGATTTTAAAATGATAATCTCATGTTCCCATACCATTATTCTTGTTATATACTTATATATGATCATTGAATAATATCTTCCTTGTTTACCCATACTAAGAATCTGTTCTCACCTGTCTTAGGTTTACTTTTCCCCATGATATGAAAAAAATATTTTATGCATTTAAGACCTAATAAGGTTCTAGGTCTAAAGAACATTGTGGGAGATATTTTAAATATTTTATGTACTAGTTTTTCAATTTTATAAACTCCCAATGACACCAAACCTTTATGATTCTTATTTGGATCATAATAATAAATAATGAATATTCATCTAATAAGTTATAATATTTATGTATGAATTTTTAGGGTCTACTAATGCTACATGACTAGTCTTTGGTGTGTGACATGGACCACCTATAAATAACCCCCATTTATACTCACCAAATAAATTGAGAAAATTCTACAAATTCGGTCTTTCTATATCTCAAATCTAGTAATTACTGCAAATAGATGTGAGTGAGTGACTTTACTTTATCCATTATATTGTGTGTTATTCTGAGCATAACACTTAACCTGGGTAAAGAGAGATAGGGAAAAGAAGCTATGAGTTACCACTTAAGTTAATAAGTGAAGAACTTGAGTGAAGAACCTGGGTGAAGTTATTTAGTGAATCACTTGAGTAATTTTTTTTTCCATTGATATTTTTTTCACAATTATTTTCATGTTGAGATCAATTCACCATGATATCACTTGTTGTTTTTTTTATTCCATATCTATAATTTATTTAGTTTTTTTCTTATACAAACAAGAAGGGATGTACTTTGAATTTCATTTACAATGCTAAATATGATTCCCATATAAAATAAATGGTAAAGGATGTTAATCCTAAGATGAATATTATACTAACTCCACATCACTATTGCCTCAAAAACCTCCTCAAACTAGCTTTTACAAACCATTAATTTTCAAAAATTATTCATTAGAAAGAATTTGGTATTTTTATTGAAACTTTATTACTTGAAACTAATCTCTCCACCATCCAAATCCTATCAACCCGATGTATCTTCTAATCAAAAATTTCACTTTGTGAGTAGATTGTTCTAGATTCTAAGAGTGAGGTGTCACAATAACTATTCCCTGATCAAGCGGTGGTGAGGGAAACTCTAGATTATTGTTCAACCATCAAGAAGTATTCCATTCAAAGTATAAATAGAGGATAAAGACTACAATGGGACATTTTCTTAGGAGGAATTCATTTTTGAATAATGGTCATGGACCTATTGGTTGAGCCATATTTTAACTAAATTATATGAGTATTGGGGGTTATTGGTCTTTACGGGGTCATATGAGCTTCACATTTATTAGTTTACCACTATCCCAATTTTATCCCTGTGCTAGTTAGATAATGGTTTTATGAGACCAAAAACTATAATTTATTGTATAGAGAAGTTGGTGTTAGTATCTTGATGTTCATAAGATTGGGGGAATTTCTATCTATAGTGAAATATATGATGGGTTTATCCCCCCTCACGGTGTATGGGGATATTCTAGAAAAAATATTTTTTTGGAAGGGGATCTGAATGTATTTTTTGATGAGGAGATGAGAAATGAATTCCACACATCCTTCAACACCCCCTTCTTTACTTGGAAAAAAATGTTTCTATTCCCCCATATACCAATACCTACTCGGAAAAGGATAAGGACCTACCCAACCCAACATGATAATGGACTCAAAAATACTTATTGGTCTATCCTTGATGTTTTCCCCCAAAAAACATGGAGCCACCAGACCAAACCAATGCTAGTCCTCGATGTTCAGTCTATAGTTGTTATAGAAATGTTCCTCAGTCAGTGGTTTTATAAATCCTGAGATTCTTATACTGAGGTGAGTACAACTACTATAGTGTTCACAGATCAACTAGCCTCTGGTGTACTAGTAATTTTTTTTTGTTTTCAATCCTAATAAATTTTTATTATGTAATATGTCAAGTTTAACGGAGAGATACAACTCACTAGACTTATGACTCATTATAGTTTTTACATGGCCAGATGGAGGCACACATTGTTGGTTATATCCCATAGAACAAAATCATGTCTCCTAATATTTCTTATAGGAACAAACTACTAAATATCTATAGTGTGTGGCCCACAACCATTGATTCTCATGATATATATCACTTATCAAAAGGCCATTATTATTTTAACTTCACTTCCTAAAATTCCCCCATTAGTATGCTGGTGGCTGGTATAAATGATTTATCCATAGTTTGTTCATATAGGATTTCACCATTGAATGGATTCCTCATAGAAAGGGATGATGGGGTCTCAATTTGTGAAACATAAATTCTTTCTAGTCTTGGTGCAAGCTATGGTTCATCCATGAGGTAAACATTTCTCCCATACATGAGGTGTATTGTGAGAATCACATGATGATCCTGCAACAATTTTAGCTAATGATGATATGAGAAAATGTCAATGCCTTGATCACCATACTACTGGCCGAGGATATGATTATATTATCCCTAGAGTATGCTCAATCATCGGTCAAGCACTACCATAACATGGTTTTAAGCGAGACCACTTTAAGAACATGTGGACCACCCTTTCAAACTAAGGAGTAATCCTATGGGGAATCATAGTGGTATGATAATGTCATTTATCTTGGATCCTCATCTTATATAGGGGATGACATCGCTCCTGGATATAGTATCAAAATCTATGAATCTTAAAAGAAATATACTCCCACAAAATCCCCGTAGGTACCTATATAACTCAAAGTCCATAGAACTTATACTATCATAGACACCTTGAGGAAAACCTCTTTCAACAAAAAATCATAAATCTCATTATTATTGTTTTATTTTTAGTAGAATGGACTTACTGAATAGGGGGATATATCTTTGAATGCATTCTAGTTCTCGAGGGAAAAGATTTTTTTGATATTGAGGTCACCGCCATGAATCAAATGGCAAGTTAATGTGCATGATAAAATATACATACCTTGATTAACCATACTATAATTACTGAAATGGGGAGTAAATGAAACTACCTTCACCCACTATTTATGGGTATTAGGACATGAATATTTGACTAATAGGATTTTTTGTCTATTTTTCATCAAATCATTGATATCCAATAGTGAGTGATGATTCAAGAGAAATACCTTTAAAATTTTAAATTATAAACCACTAGGTATAACTTTTAGAATGGGTTACCCTAGATTTGACTAAATAAATTACTGAATAATTGTAAATTTAAGAAAAAGTGACCACTTTAACCATAATACTTAATGAATATAAAGATAAAATACTAAGAATAAGAGAACAACTATAAAAATAAATAATGTGACTTAAGGCCACTAGGTGTAGGTACCAAGAGTTTTTCAAGAAGAGAGAAAAAATTAATCAACTATCCAAGGACATGGTTGTTAAAAAAACTAATCATTTATAATAAATCAACACTTCTCACTAAGTGTTGATTGGATTCTAGTTCTTAGACAAATTTATTCTATCTTTTCTTCCTTCACTTTATTTTAACCGTATATGATGAAAGAGAGAGACTCTAATTTTTGAGTACCTCACTCCCTTTTCCTTCACATCAATGAATGATAAGAACTTTTTCAAACTATAATAAATATTATGTTTTATCTCAATCACAGGTCAATGATAATTTATGAAACTGATAAGGAGTAACATCAAGATAAAAAAATCTACTTTAATATTTTATGAAAATGGATCAAGTAAATCATGGTCTATATCTTCTTGAGTCAATTGAAGTTCCTATTATACCTATGCTCCCAAATGGGTATAGACATGGAAAATATATTTATGTATGTACCATTGACAAAAAATAGAGCTATTCCACTAAAAAATGTTTAAGGACTTACTTCTGTACATGTGATCACAGATGGGTACAAGTAGTCTAGATATAGAGGCATATGTATTATCAGCATACACTAGAGTTAATCTACTCAGATATGAGTGAATACTTCCTCTTATACATTTTTTGGGGAAAATGGATCAACCGAATTGCCTATACTTAAAATAAATCCATCAGAAGGAGGATCATTAATCCACCATAAGTTTGTATGAATATCATCATAGATATAAAATAGAACTCCATAAGTTCCTTTACCATGATAATGTGTACCCTAATTTGGTAAAATTTACCCCCTAATCACCATGAAAATTAACAATTTTCACACAAAATAAAACTCACATACAATCAAGTTAATTGAAATACATTCAATAAAAATATGTTAAGAATAAAATGAACACAAAATATCAAAATTCTTTGGGAAATGATTCTTACATGCATGGTATGAACACCACTACTACATTTTCTTTATAATTGGAAACTACATGAGATTAAAAAACAAGATTACTAAATATAAGTATTCTCCAAAAATATATTTACTCAGTAATTAATTATTTTTATTTTAAATCTCTTAGCATTGATGGTCCAAAAAAATATTAATCATTATCTAATAAATCTAAAATACTTTCTCCCATTAATTTTTGGATCACTAAGCATGACCACTAAATCTTGGATTCCAACCTGGTGACCCCTAGTCTTTACCAAACATTAATAATTTCAATTCTCCATAATGACACCATAAAAAGATGAGAAATTAAGATGGTCCCACTACCCATCAAGAGGTCCGTATATAGCTGTTAACATTCATTATCTAGCCATAATCCATTACATGAAATTATGGTAAATTTAATTTTAATGAATGAACTTCTATTGAACTCAAATATACTTCACCTCCCAAAAATATCCCACATTAACACTTTTCCATGGAACCTCAATAAATCTTTAACAAATTGTTAAACCATTATTCCTCCATTTACTATAGAGCAGTGTTTCTTTATTTTTCACCTTCTATTTTCTAAAGTCCCACTGAGGTGTAATTTTTCCTCATATGTTCCTAAACTATCACATTGGTGAACATGTACACCATTTTTTTATTCTTTTTATCTTTTCTTTCTCCAAAACCTTCTACTCCATCAAATTCTGGATGAAATGGAAGTCTAGTTAAATATAGTTTCTCCTTCTATAGAACTCTAATTTTTTACAAAGTGAATTTCAGTTTTACTATCATATAAAATAAATCATTCCATTTAATTACTTATGAAATCCTTAAACAATATCATCAACCAAATTATTTTTTCCCAATTTTTATTGTATCAAAATACTCATCTTCCATTGTACTCAGATTGAAAATTTGTTTTCACCTTGAAATATTAATTATCCTTATTCCTATATAAGAAAAAACAAGTCTTTTGTTGATCATTTAAGTATATAAATATCTATAAAAATGAGTATCAATATATCTATGGAGAGGATCATTTGTCCCAAAGCACATGGACATATATTTAATTCCTATAAAATACCATTGGATCTATTTGACAGCCTTCTAATATGCATTTCCCAGACTCTATACATGTCTATTCATAAATTCCACTGAAATTAAAATTTCTGGTATTAGGAAAATCATCTCATAAATTAAAATTACAACTATATATGCATAAGGAACCTTTACCTTGTATGTGACTCCATCTTACATTTTAGGTGATTTATCTTGGGCTAGTTTGAAGTGTCCAGCCAAAAGAGTTGAGACAAAATTGTATCTAGGAATTCTGAATATCTTGATGAATTTAAGGATATAATCCTTTTGAGATAACACTAAAGTTAAAACTCTCTTATCACTCTCAATTTTCATCTCCAAACTCTTAATATTTTTTCTAAGATATTTCATCTCAAATTTTCCAGCCAAATCAAATTTTAGATTCCATATTTTTCCTCCATCTGGTCTATCTAATAATATTTTATCCATATATCAAAGAAATATTATTAATGATCCATTATAAAATTCATTTTGTTAATAATAATGATCTGTATTTTACCTTCTAAACCATTGTTTTGACATGAACATGTCAAATTTATAATTCTATTATCATAATTATTGCTTTAATTCATATTGAATTTTCTTCAATTTGCATACCAAATTTGGATTTTTTATCTTATGTAAAGACTAATGCCTACAGATTATCCATTTAAGGATGATAATATTCATTTTTAATATTATAATATTCATTTTATTCAATGTTCATAAACACCTATACTAGTTCATTTTACAATTTTATCTTCTTTTTCTAACATGTTTGAAATTCCATCTTAAAATGCACTATTACATGTTACATTTTTTAAAACCTTAAAAAGCACACAACAAGATTTATTTTATTTTAATATTCCATTTTCTTATCTATAATTCTATGAAGAAAATTCTATAATTCTGGAGCTATTTAATTTTCAATTGGGAAGATAAACAAATTGGGCCTTGTACCCAGAACATTTTGGAAGAAGTGAACTTCAAAGAATCAAAATAAAAAGACTTTATCGGCCAAGATCCAATACCAATTAAGAAAAAATTCTAATTGAAGATATATAAAATCATGAGGAACATTTAAAAAATTAGTTATCAGATATAATTAAGAGTTTTAAGGGACTTCTTGGTGGACCAAGTTGAAGATATAATTCTGATCCAAATTCTATGGACCAAAAAATATCCCACCATTCAAATCATAGATCTAAAATAAAAATTAATTTGGGGTGAAATTTTATATTCAACATGGGGGAATCCATAGATTTATTATCATATTCTATGTACCACCCCAATTTTTCCATCTTGAATCTATTTTTGTCTTGTTTATTTGGTGGATGAAAGATGGATCCTCTTTCGGTTCAAGGATGGAAAAGTCAAAATTCCACAAAATTTCCACCACCCTAGGAATACCATACTCAAGTGGGATGAATTTTAATATTGGGGGATCAACACAAGGATTACAAAATGAAAATTTAGTTCATTTTTTGGATGATTTTAAGGACATTTTTGTGTTTTGTTTCATGGTAATGTTATGCTTCCATTTTGTCTTTATAACATTATTATTCCAATTATAAGTTATTCAAATCACCTCATTATCTTAATAAAAAATATTATTATTCTTATTTTATGTTCTTCCTATTAACACGTTGATATTATTTCATCAAGTTGTGAATTTATTCATACAAAAAAGAGATAAATCCTTTACAAAATGGTGGATTGTTCATTATTTTACTATTTTCACTACTTTAATTCCACCCTCGTGAGTCTACTCCCCACTTCCATTGAGTTAATAGAATCAAATTTAGGGATAACTATATTATGGGTTGATCAAAGGGAGTATCAAGGGTTTGTATTGTATTGTATTTATCACTATATTAATGTTTAATCACTTATTTTAATTGAGAATTTTTTTTGATGATCTTAATACCTATTTTTTCCATTTTGAATTTTAAGGCAACATAATTCAAGTGATAATAAGAACCTATAAATTATAGTAATCATAAAAATGATCCTATAAGTGTATATGTGATTATAATTATGTTTTTTTGTTATTAAACTAATAAGTGATGATGTTTATTTGATCTTTTTAAATGAATCACTCTTGAGTCTAAGAAATTGAAATCTTTAAAATATAATTTCATCTAATACATCCCTTGTAAAAAACTAGGATCAAAACTTTCTCATAAATTGAATTCACATAGACCTATTAGTATATTTAAAACCCAAATAGAAAAAAACCAAATTTGGACACTTCATATCCAAATATTCCTCTTGGAATATATGTGTCTTTAGGTTTCTTATTAGGTATTTAAGGATTCGGTAAACCAAGCTACACTACAAGTGACCACCATAACCCTAAAATCATGGGTAAATTTGGGAAAGACAAAATTTTGGAACCATTTATAGAGACCCAATTATGTTATATCAACATTTATTCTATTCTATAATATTCATCTTTTCGCACCTCAATTTAACTCATCTTTCCCCTTTATTTTTTTTCACCTTTTCTTTGTGCATGTCCTCCTATACCCGTGACCAATAAATTTATATTGTTAGGGTAGATAGTCCTGGGGTTGGGTAGTCAATAAAACCTTGGGTTATCTTCCCATTAGATACTAATATTTATAATACCCTAGAATCAAAAATTGATCCCATTACATTTTAGGGTCTTCAAAGAAATCAACTCAAACACCTGGGTGTGAACCAAAATGGAAATCCAAATGAGGCAACCCCTGACTTGGGGAATGTAGTCGATCAAACCATGAATGACTACCTAACACCTAATTGAAAACATTAACCTTATTTTATTATATTTGATGACATAGGACAATCCCCCTATGTCTTTAAACCTCATGTCCTAAACCACCTTCCAAACTTCCATGGTATTGAGTCAGACATATCATACCTTAATGTCAAAGAGTTTAATGACATTATTGAAACCATGTTCCCACAACATCAACTTGAGTCAACTACGATGACGAAGTTTCATTTATAACTAAATTATTCAGAAAATAATTGGTTAAAAAAGTTAAGACCTATAAAAATATACTCCTGGGACCAATTGAAAAGATAATTCTAAAAAAATACTTCCCCCATCACAAAAAATTGTACTTAAAAAGAGTATCCAAAATGTTTTTGTAAAATAAGGGGAGTAATTTTATGAATCATGATAAATGTTCAAATAAACACTAAAAATGGTACTTCACCATGGATTTTAAATACTAGAACATGTTTGAATATTAAATTAAGGTTTGGGTGTAAGAAATAAATAATTCATTAACATGATGTGTAATGGAACCTTTAAAAACAAAGCCCCAAATTATTCTTATGAGAATCAAGAAGGATTATCTTAACAAAAAAACACTATAAACCTCACCTTACTATAAGAATACAAAAAAATCTGGTGTAATTAAAACTCTTGGGGAATAATAAACCCTTAGGAAAAACTTGATTCACTCGCTAGGAGGGACATAAAGATCAATATTATAAAGGTCCATTAAATCCAAACTGTTGACCCTGTTTGCATAATTTTTGACAAACATGAGCATAATACCTAAGACCGAACAATTTTACCTTCCATTAAGGTGTTAATTAGGAGGAACACCAGTGGAGGTTAATGCATAAAACGTTCAAAATCCACAATACCAAAACACCTTCAATCCAAGATATAATGAATATCCATGATTCTGTTTGAAAGATAACCAACAACCCATCCAAAAACCCAGTCATCCACAAGGACCAAACCCCTACCCTCCATGAAATTTTCAAACCCATAACCTGTTCCAACCACAACCAGTGAAATACCAACATCATCCTATATAATACCAACAAACCATCCAGAATCCCATTCAACAACCAATCCAACAACCAAAGTATCCTCCTAGGATTAACCAACCAACACAATTCCCTTAAGAATATTTCCCTCTCTCAATCCTTGAACAATTGAGTAAAAAAATAGATAAAATGAACTCAAAAGTTTCACCACTTAAAAATTAACTAAAAACCATTAAAACTGGAAAATTAACCATGCTGACTCAGGCTACCCCAACCCTGAGGGGAGAATCCAGTTACACACAAACCTCTCATGAATAACCAAAATTAGTGAATGTCTTTAGTAGTGGGAAATCCATTTAAAGACCTAAAAATAACATCCCATAACCATTAAAATATTCAATAACACATGATTTTTTTAATAACAACCCTATTAATCTGAAATAACCAATAAGAAGGTGAAGGAACCATAACCAAACCAAACGATCAAATAACCTACTCTCTTCCCTCAATACATGAGAGGGAAATATAAACCATAACTGAATGAAACTATGAGGGAAATAATCTATTAAGTTAATTCTAAAACTTCCCTTATCAATACAATCCAAACCATTCCTAACTACTCAATGTACCTTAAGAAATTTTTTATATTCAAGAGAAAATTTTACAAAAAAATAATGTCCTTTTGGCTATAAATGTGAGTACGACCATTCAAGGGACCATTCACCAAAATTTTAAAGACCCAGGACATCCGTACATCAATATTGAGTTTGGAGAGAACAAGTTTTTCAAAGCCCATTATGATCTAGGATCTAGTGTTGACCTAATTCCATATTCCATGTATTGTAAGTTTGGGTTTGAGGAACTCCAACCCACATCTATCACTCTTTAACTTAAAAATATTAGTGTTTGGGTTCCTTAGGAGATCTTAAAGGATGTTTTGGTGAAATTAGAAAATTTCATTTACCCTAGGGACTTAATTTTCCTTTTAAATTCACCCAATCTTATCTCCTAAGGTGTAAAACCCCATCATCCTTGGTCACCCCTTCTTATCAATAATCAACTCAATCATCTGAGTTAGGAATGGTAACATGAAAATAACTTTCTGTAACATGATCCTTGATATGAACATTTGTAATAAAAACTCTCAAATTGAGGATGATGAAGACAAACATGGGGTAAATTGGATAGGAATCGTTGATAGTGAACTAGAGTAACATAGTGTAATTGTTGAAGGATGTTTAAGTCAAGATGATATTGACTTACTTTGTTCACATGAGGGAAATTTTTATCCTTGGCTTGAATCTATTTTAGATGACTCCTTTGATGATATTTTAGGATCACCAATAAATGATACCATTGGTCAAATAAAAAAATTGAGTCCATACCGATTCCTAACACTAATATGGAAATTGTTGTGGTTGAGATTTTTGTTAAAAAAGATCAAATTCTATCAAGAAAATTTGAAAAATAAACTAAGTTCGATGCAAGGTACCATCCTTCTTTTGATAGTGTCAACTAATCTAATTTAAAATTTATGGTTCTACCATCATCACTAAAGTATAAATTATTTGGGTAAAGTAAAATTTTTTCTATTTTAATTTCTTCCTCTATTGTAGCCAGTCAAGGGAGGATGCTTCTGGTTGTCCTACCAAAGAATAATAAATAAATTTGATGGACCATTTCTAATATTCTTGGGATTATAACACTCATTATAAATCATAATATATTTCTATAATCTGACTCCAAACCATGTCTTTAAACTTAGTGGATACTCAATACTAATTATGGATGTGGTAAGTAAAGAACTTATTAAGTTGTTGAAAGTTAGTATCATCTACCCCATTACTATAAGTGAGTGGGTAAACCTAATTCAAGTTGTTCAAAAGAAGTATGAAATCACTGTGATCACTAATGAGGATGTAGATCTTCTACCCACAAGGTCAGTAGTGTATGGATAATGTTAATTGACTATGGGGAGTTAATATCATGCACCAAAAAATACCATTTCCACTTAAACATCATTGATCAAGTCCTCGAGTGAGTGTCAGGTCATCAGTTCTACTATTTCCTAGATGGATACTCATGGTATAATAAAATTGACGTCTCCTTATAGGATGAAGGAAAAACAACATCCACATATCCATTCAATACTTTTCCCTTCAAGTGCATGCCCTCTGGGTTATGTAATTCCCCTAGTACCATCTACTGGTTCATGATGGGAATATTCTATGACATAGTGGGGGATTGTTTAGAGGACTTTATGTATGACTTCTCCATCTTTGTGGATACATTTGAGGGATACCTCTTAAATTTGTAAATTTTTTTTTCTATATATGAGGATAAAAATCTCATACAAAACTAGAAAAAATTCCATTTCATGGTAAAATAGGGACAAGTTCAAGGCTATATTGTCTCTATTAAAGAGATTGAAGTTGATAAATCTAAGGTTTATATCATTCTTCAACTTACCTCTATAAAATAATTCAAGTAAATGATGTACTTATCAATACATGATGGTTTCTATCGAAGGTTAATTAGGAATTTCAACTCCATTTCCAGACCACTTTGTGCTCTTTGGTGAAAGATGATATATTTTTATGGAAAAAATATTTTGATGAATAATTATCAATACTCAAGTAATCTCTTATCTCTCCACCAATCTTGCATAATCCCAATTGAAAATTCCCATTATAACTCATATGTTATATGAGTGACTTTACTGTAGGATATTTCTTCAGATAATGTTGTTAAAAAACTCAATGTGTCATTTCTTATGCATTTAAATCATTAAATGATGCACAAATAAAATACACCACCACTAATATAGAGTTATTTTTTTACCTTAGTGAAATTCAGGTCTTATCTCTTAGGATCCCCCATAATTGTGTTTACTGATCATTCAGCTCTGAAATAACTTTTCCAAAAACATGATTACAAGGATAGATTGATTTTGTGGGTCCGTCTTCTTTAAGAGTTTGATATAAAGATTAAGGATAAAAGGTGTTGAAAATACTATAGATGATTACCTCTCTAAGATGGAATTTTAAGATAGCTCACATCACCTTTCCATGTCAGATTCATTTCCTGATGTGCACCTCTATTATGTGAGTGATTTCCTATGGTATGCTAACATAGTAAACCATTTTCTTATGGCTGACATTCCAATATTACTCAGGACACAAGATAAGAGTGAATTACTTTTTGATGTCAAACACTATATGTTTGATAATACATACCTCTTCAAGTTATAACTTTATAAAATCATTAGGAGATGTGTTCTCGAGTCTGAGCAAGATCCCATTCCAAAATTATGTCATAAAGAGGCATATAGAAGACCCTTTTACAAAAACTAAAACCACTACAATGGTCCCCTAAAGTGGTTTATACTATCCCAACATCACTAAGGATTCCTAAATTTTTTTCCAATGTTTTCTTTAGTGTCTACAATTAGGATCCATAACCAAAAGGAATCAAATGACCCTTACTCCCATTCTGGTCATCAAAATATTTTAATCTTGGAGAATTGATTTCATGGGACCCTTGAAAAACTCTAGGGGATATTTCTATATCCTTTTAGATTTTTATCATGTATAAAAATGGGTTGAGACCATTACCACCATTCCCAATGACCATCATGTTGTGATCCAATTCCAAAAAGAGATTATATTTTCGAGATTTGGAATTCTGAGGGCTCTCATTAGTGATCATGGAGTCCATTTCATAAAATACCCCTTTTCAACACTCATGTATATGTATCATATTTATAACAATGTTTCCAATTCCTAACATCCTCAAACAGTGGTCAAGAAAAGTTGGCATATAGGGAAATTAAAAAAATTATTGAAACAAATATCAATCCCTCTAGGAAATATTGTCCTAATAAACTATTGGATTCCCTTTGGTAATATCATATTATGCTAAAAACCTTCGTAGTCATGTCACTATATATGTTTTTTTATGTAAATTTATTCCATTAACCAATTGAAATTGAACATAAGGCCTTTTGGGAAATCAAAAAAGAAACCTTGACATTACTTTAGTAAAAAAAAGAGGTAATTAGATCTTAATGAAGTCGAGGAACATAGGATGGAAAATTATAAAAATTCAAGTATAAATAAAGATATAGTTCAAGCCTACCAATATATTAATCTCAAAGTTGAACACTTTGAATCAAGAAAATTCATTCACTTTTAATGTTCCATACATCACTTACACCCAGGAATGTTAAGGTTTATAAGGTCAGGTACTTACATAGTTCATCACGTATACCCTCATGGGGTAGTAGACATTTAGGATCCCACTAGTTTTCATGTATTAAAAATCAATGTCCATTGGTTAAAAACATTCTTTGAATCATTCAATAAAAAAGAAAAAAGGATGAGTAAACTAAACCGACCTATAAACCAAATAAAATTTGATAGATTTAGGGTCCATGATAGGATAGTAAAATTAAATAAAGTAATTTTAAGTAGGTAACCCAGCCTTTACCTATATATTTACTCAAGGTTTAGAGTTTCAAAATAAAAAGGTATGTTTTTTCCTTTCCTTTTGTTTTTGTTTATTTTTAGTTAGGGAAATTTTAAAGAGCTTCCATTGTGCTCTAATTATGTTGGTGCATAATATTTAGATGCTATTAAGATTAATTTATTTTTAGTAGAATCATCGGTGTAAAAACACCGACTATAATAATTAATGAGGATTATTTGAGCAGCATGAAGATAAAAGGAGTAATCAGGAACATCATGAACTTCAAATTCAACCACCTGGTGACTTTGTTCTATGTTTATTATTTCAATTACATTTTATAACTCCTCTCCTATACCCCTACTCCCTTCTAAATTTTATTTTTTTATAAATATTGGGGAAAGTGTTTTTCTATGTAGTGGGGATGAAACAAAAAAATTATTTTTGTGTGCATAAAAAAAACAAACAAAAATATTTTAAATGAAAAAATGATTATTAATGGAAGGAAAAATTTACTTAACCTTGAACATGATAATAAAAATTGCAAAATTTGAAATTTAATATCAATTTATTATTCCTTAATTTTAATTTTAATACATGTATAGGTTCATGATAATAGATTTTGGAAAGTGTAGTTGTCTAATGTGATTTTTCACTATTTTTATTTTTCATCCATTAAAAAACAATTCATAATGCACGTCCTTTAGATTGTGGTGTATTAGTTTGAGTTCTTGGGGTCCTATAATAACTAGAATAGGTGTGGTGATTGTTTCAAATTTTTACATTAACATTAAAAGAATCAATTTTTTTAAAAACAACAAAAACAAAAAATAATAATAAATTTGCACATAGAGGAATGAAATGACCTAATGTGTGGATTTTGACACTTAGGGATCACGAATCCACAGTTTTCTAACCCAAATTTGGGAATTTTATCTCTATTTTTGGTAATTTGAATTTTTTTTATTACATTAACTCAATATGATGCCTGATTTTGTTAGCTTTACTTGGTGCCGTAAGGTCTTTGAGCCTAGGAGTCATCAGCAAAGCCTTACTACATGGGTTGACTTGATTCAGTGAAATTAATATGAAAAAATTTCCAAAATAAAAACACATGAATACTCATATTAAGGTTAAAATTTGATTCCACCTAGGGATTTCATTTTTTCCCTTGAATAAAAATGAACCCCCTTGTCTATTGTGATGTACAACATTGTATAATGTTTAATTTAAATTGAAGGAAATGTGGAAATGAATTTGAAAAAAGGAATAGGCTTGGGATTGGGATATGATTATGAAATAATATTTTGTTAAATTATTTTTATGAGTTTTATAATTGTTTGGTATGAGGTATTTTGGTGAGCATTGTATATTAAAATTATTTCTAAAAAAATAAATTCAAATTTCATATTTCTGAGATACTTTTTTTATTGGGACTAGAAAAACTCAAGTTTGGGGTGCGATTAGCCACTGAAAGAGTCTAATATTCATTTTTTATATTATAATATTCATTTGATTCAATTTTCATAAAAACCTATACTAGTGGATTTTACAATTTGAACTTATTATCTTAACATGTTTATAACTCCTTAAAATGAACTATTACGTAGTAAAATTTTAAACACCTTATAAAACACCCAAGGGTATTGATTTTATTTTAATATTTCATTTTCAGGTCTCCCATTCACTAAGGAACATTATATAATTTTGGAGATATTGATGATTCAATTGGGAATATGACCAAATTCCGCCTTGAAACAAGAACATTCTGGGTGAAGTGAGCTGGACAAAAACCCAAAAAAAGACTATAGTGGCCAAGATCTAAAACCAATTAAGCTAAATTTTTTACTGTAGATATATAAAATCATGAGAAACATTTCATAAAATAGTGATCAGATCTAATTAATAGTTTTTAATGGAGTTTTAGGTAGCCCAAATTGAAGATAATATTCTAGGCCAAATTCTGTGGCCCAAAAAAACCATCATTTTAAATCATATCTCAAAAACCAAACATACATTTATGTTGAAATTAGAGAAATTCCATATCTTCATTTTATTCTTCTGTGGACCAACCCAATTAGGACATATAGAATCTCATTTTACATGTCTGTTTGGTGGTTTCAAGCTCACTCCTACTTCTTTTAATGGGTGGAAAAGTCCAAATTAGAAAATATTTCCGCCATCCAAGGCCTACTATACTCAAGTGGGATGACTTTAATTATTGGTGGATTAACCCAAGGATTGAAAAATTCCTATTTAATGCATTTTTTGTTGGAGGATTTGATGGATATTGTTTTATTTTGTTTCATTGTAATGTTATGCTACCATTTTGTATTTGTAACAATTCTCTTTCAATTTTATGTTATTTGAATCACCTTTGTCTCTTAATAAAACCAATTATTATTCTTATTTTTTTTTATTTTTTTTAACACATTGATACCATTTCATCACGGTGTGAATTTATTTCCATAGGGAAGAGATAAACCCTTCACAAAACAGTGGATTGTTTGTTATTTTATTGTTTTTCACATATTCAATTCCACCCTGATGAGTATACTTCCTGATTCCATTGAGATAATAACATAAATAGAGGGATAAAAATTCTTTGGATTAATCCAAGGGAGTATTATGGGTATGTATTGGTGGTTTTTTCTCAATCTATTAATGTTTAATCACTTATTTTAATTGATAATTTCATTTTATGATCTTAATACTTCTTTATCCTTGTTGAATTTTAAGGCCACAAACTTCAAGTTATAATATGAACCATTACCTTGGAGTTCTCATAAAAATGATCCTCTAAGTGTATATGTGTTTGGAATTATGTTTTTGTTGTTATTAAACTAACAAGTAATGAATTTTCTTTCACATATTTAAATGGATCACTTTTTTGTCTAAGAAATTGGAAACATTTAAATGGAATTTCATTCAATCCATCCTTTGTAATAATATAGGATCAACCCTTTATCATAAAGTGAATTCACCTAGGTATCTTAGTATCTTTGTAACCCACATAAATACAAACCAATTTTTTTTTAACTTTATAGACAAATATTCTTCTTATAATGTATGTGTCTCTAGGTTTCTTCATAGGATTGTTAGGATTCAAAAACCAAAGAAACACTATAGGAGATCTCTTCAACCCTAAAAACTTGGGTAATTTTGGGTGAGACCATCTAATTCATGTAATTTTTTCCTCTATCTCACCAAAAAGAATGAATATTTTTAAATCTATATATTATAGGTACCAATATTTTGATTCTACCATCCTCAATACCATCCAGATAGTTGTATTTTTAACTACTGATGAGAATATTTTTGAGAACACAAAAACAGCCTTCAGTCGAAATCCATTTAGCAGTAACCTCTCTCTGTAACGATTATTTACATCATCCTCCTACATTAATAATGAACCCCACTTATTCTACAATTCCTTATTTATTTCTGGTAATTGAGTGATATCCAATTGTTTTTGGATTTCAATGAATTCATTTCTTCATTCATCGTTGAATTCCATTATTTTGGAATGACTATGTGTAGTGGGATCTTTATAGATATTTGTAAATCTATTATCTATTATAATAAGAATGTTCATATAATAAAAAACTTTGAACCAGCTTTTTAACTCTGATTGATCTCATTAATGAAGTTTCTTGTTATATACTGTTCATCTTAACTCTACCTTCTGGATACCTAACTTTTATTGATCCAACTTGACCTTTAATAATTTTTGACCTTTCTAGAACATCATAAAATGGTCTCAATACTATACTTTAGGTGATTCTATATGATTCCTCTAAAACATGTTACTTTCCATCACTCCTACTCACATCAACTTGAGATTCAATAGTTTTTTATTTCCATTCGACTTCATTCATTTAAAAGTCTGGATCCTTCTAAAAAATAACTTCATTGAAGTGAACATATTTTCTCCTTATGAATTGTCTCTTGTTGTTATCCCATAACCAGTAACCAAAATTCTCATCACCAAACCCAAATAAACATTGGACTTAGCCTCAATATTGTACCTATACTTAGCATCAATATGCATGTATGTCATGATTCTAAAGAGTCTAAGGTGATGAACTATAGGTATCTTATATAACTCTATAAACTTCATAATTTCTTGTCCATCCATTGATGTTAGATTACCATTAATAAAACATTTCACTATGTTGTGTTACTCCATCAAAATTTCATAGGTCCTTCCATAGTGTAACTGAATGCTTGATACTTCTCCATTAACATCCAATTTCAGATTCTTAGTCACTATTTTCTTCTATGTATTTATGAAAATTTTCATATCATTCTTGATCCCTTTATTATTATAGTAATTTCAGAAGTTGTTCCAATGTACTCACCACTAAGACCATAATGTAAACATTTTATCTTCTAACTACTTCAATTTAATTTAAGGATTCTCATTGAATAAAATTATTAAAAGAATCAGAATTATACTTCTAAAATAAAATAAAAAATTTCCTTATAGAATCATCAATAAAATTTATAAAGTAAAGAGAACCTCTTGGATACTAAATAGGGGAAGGTCCCCATAGAACAGTGTGAACTAGTTCTAACTTATGAGCTTTGGGCCTCAACCCATCTAAATTAAATGAAACTATCATTTTTTCCCCAAATAAAATATTTAAAATCTTATAATTTCCATGTGGTTAAGCTTTATTATTACTTTATATCCACAATAACCTTGATGTTCTTCTCAATGGTATAGAAAAAACTAAAATTCCAAACCTTTGGATATTATGATGATGAATTTATAGATAATGAAATTTAATCTATGCTTCCAATAAAATATAGAGTCCTATATTTTACTCCTATTGCAATCAGGATGTAACCTTAAGTAACCTTCCATAATCCATTGGAAAAATTA
Organism: Viscum album; assembly: GCA_963277665.1. NCBI lineage: Eukaryota > Viridiplantae > Streptophyta > Magnoliopsida > Santalales > Viscaceae > Viscum > Viscum album. Next base: position 1,443,265,167 of record OY728145.1, on the reverse strand, counting down.
GTTTCATACCCTGCCACATCTATTTGTCCAACATAAATTTTTTTCTTCTATAATCATGAGATATGTATAAATTATTTAATATTCAATACACCAACACAATTTATAAAAATATTCACATATCCTCTTCCAATTATATCTATAGATTCATCATCCAACAAATATAATTTCTTGAAACTTAAAAAAATATAGTTTTTAATTAATATCTACTTCCCCATCGAAGGGAATAATTATCTTGGTTCAACTACACTTGAGTCCACCCTAATTTTAACACCAAGTAATAGTTTGACCTCTATGGTCCTCTTAAAGTGTCCTTGTGTTCCAAACATCCAATAGGTAGGATGAGGCCTATTCGATTTTCCTCAACTATTCTCTCATTACTTATCTTTCTGTGGTTTCATTCGTTAGATATACTTTTATTAAGTTTACAGACCTTATTTATCAAGATTAAGAGCCTTACCAGATAGTAATTGGACATCATATTAGGATTAAAACTTTAGGATATAAAACATTGAGAGTGGATGAATCAGTGTTGGGTACTTTTCAACCAATTATAAATTTTAATCCATTTAACTCTTAGGCCTATTAGGATATCGATTCTCCTAATCTCCTTTCCTTATTATATTCAAGTATATGAATGTAGGTAAAACATAGCACCCAATATGTTTACATGGTTCACTACTTGATAAGAGTATTTAGCCCTTTTCGTTAATGGTGTTAACCTATACATGGATTATCCACTATAATGAGATACTAAGTACAGTGGATTGGTTAGAAAAAATCCTTATCCTAGGTTTGAGTCCCTAAGATTTAAGAGGGAGGATGAAAATAATCCTAAATCCCTAGAATGGTGATGACTGGGTCCAACTTATAGCTCTTTAATGATTTTATATACTACCTATGTAGACAGTATACAACGTATTCAGTTAGATACTTTGCATTTCCAAGTAAGTATTACACCTGATGAAACTTTTTTTGAATTCCATGATGATGATCTATTCTCCACATCCTTATTCTTCACTTGTTACTTTCATAGTAGTGGTAAACCAACTTTCCTCCTTATTCTTAGTTTTTTTTGGAAACTTTTGATGTTCATCCAATGTTGGTTCACTCAGGGATAGTTCATCTGACCCTTCATTGCCTTCTACTTGCAATACTAGTTCTTTTAGTATTGTCCATCTGATGTGTGTTTATTCTATGGAAGTTTTCTTAATACATTATTCTTAATCGTGTTTTTATGATCACCAATTGATAAGGAAACTTTATCCATCATCTGGATGATCATATCTTCTTTCCTTTTCCTGATGCACTATTACTCCATCTATTATTTCCACTCAGTTTGCTACTCCCCACTTCATTAATTACTTCTTGTCTCAAAAATTTGGTCTGAATAAGTATTTCAATCATGACTCATGGCAAAATATTTCATATGTATTTTCAATTAATTATAATAACACAAAAGCGTGAAAATATTCTTATCCTCGCACATTTTTAATACATTATCACCCCTTTAAATAGGTAGTGTTTCTCTTATATTTTTGGATGAGTTGTATTCTTCAAATTAAGACATCCCGATCGCTATTTTTAGTGAATGATTCAGAAACTTCTTCATATTGAACACATTCAATCTTCCATAAAGATATGAGTGAACTGATATTTGTAATAAACATACCTAGATTTTAGTATTAAAACTTTTGTTCAATCCTTTAGAAATATTATCTAGAAACACAATCCTTGTTTTTGATTATTTATACATTGATCGTCCATCTCATCATCACCAAAATTAATAACTTTAAAAAAACATTATATTTTTTTTTAAAATTCAATCTAGTATAACTTTAGAACATGTATTCTATCCAATGAAACATCATTTAGCGTTTCTTCATCACATTATAGGAATATCTAAAAATCCTTAGCAAGACAATTACTTATACCAATAAAATGTATCATAAGTCTTCATCTATTTCCTTGTCTTGGAAACCATTGACCAATGAACTGCATTTTAGACCATTTTTCCAATGATTATTCAAATGTTCATTTCATGGATGCATAACCTTTTTTATTATTTTGTAAGAATATTTGTGATTCTACTACTCAGAAACATAAGGCTGGGTAAACATTACTCGAAAAAATATATATATTGAACTCATATAGAAAATTATATCTGAAACCTTAGCTTCAAAAAATTAATCATACTCTTCCTTATGATATATATATGCTTCATATATTATAGTTAGGAAATATTTTTCCAAAAATTTGGAATGCTATGTCTACTAAGATCACAAAAATTATTTTATCCTATGAAATTCTTTGAAAACTTATTCTCTATATAATGATTCAGAAACTCCACTATGACCATTTCTGTAATCTCTTCATTCGATGATCATCACATGTTTTATATGTCTGATGAATTTGATAGGAAAATTGAACTTGAACATTCAAGAAAATTCTGTTAGGTAAACCCTGTTTGATAAATCACCAAGCTTATATTATAGATTATAGACATCCTTTCATTAACTATATCATTATAAACATATTTCTTTATGAATTAACCATAACTTCCTAACTTCACATCTTGACCTTTATAAAAGTCCATCAAATGATCTTAAAATAGATTTTTGTTAAAATCCAATTAGAACTTCTCAATTTTTGAGAACCTAATTTATAAAAACCCAAACCCCTTATATATAAATATTTCATATTAATAGATGAATATTCATTAAATAACACGATTATCCATGTTGGAATCATTTAATTCTATTTCTATTATAAACTTGGATACATAAAAAGTGTTTAATAGGTGAGAAACACCATCTACAACTAAGTTCTTTATAAATAGAACCCTTCTTAGAGATATCATACATAATAAATTTCACCATAACATGGTGAAATGAAATATAGAAAAGGGTGAGCATAGAAGCTTAGTAAGTGTGAACATGGTAGATATCAACATATCATGAGCATAATGGTATGAGAACATGAGAATAAAATTTTAAAACCATACCCTATATATCATATATAATTAACTTGAGTCATGGAATTAATATTTGTAGTTCATAATAATTTAATCATAATGGAATTAGAGAACAAGGGTTGTGAGGACATAATATTTGCATATGACATAGATTTGTTCCATAAACATAATCATAGAAAATCATTTCCTTATAAGTTAAGTAAATTTTCCAAAACTATAATAGTGTAATGGGTTGACTCCCCAAAATATAATATCTCAATACTATCATAGTACCAAAATACCCTTTCTAAGATGGGTTTACTTCACATTACAGTCATGTATATATCATGATAAATCCATCATTACCCTATTCATTGGAGGGGGATATAATTTCAAATCGACTTATTGAAATTCATACACATGTGTTCCATAAGACCATAAAACATTAATTATGTAAGAACCCATGATAAGAAAAGGGTTTCATAAAAATTTCTTCATATTATAATCTATAAAAAGGAAATTTGTTTCAAAATCATCTCATAAATTCATCATACTATAACCCATGGAAAAGGGAAGAGTTTCAAATAAATATATTCATTATAATGATAAACTATGAAGAGAAAGAATAAGGATTGTACAATTGGACCATATCCCTATAAAAACATAATAAACACCAATTTGTATTGTCTTAGATGAATATATATTCCATAAAAATATCATTAAACCAATTTTTGAGGGAAATATACTTTACATTTTGAAAAAACTTATTCAAAATATAAAGATTTATTAAAATTTAAAAAAAATATTTCTTTTAAAAACAACCTTCAAAAATTTTAAAGTAATCTTTAAAATAATTTCATGGTCATGATTGTGGAAAAAATCTTTCATACCATACATGTTAAAATGAATATTAATGTTATATTTCCAGTAAAATTCAAAAGAACCTACTTCAGAAAAAGATAAAAAGATTCTGTTTATTTTTTTTAAATGTAAGACAAGGTAAAAAAGGACTTTAGAAAATAATTTTATAGTTTTAAAATATTTGTTTAAGAAAAAAATATTTTGAAATATATGGATAAGGAATAAAAATGTTTTTCAAATAAAGAGAGAAATAAAGTCAATTTTTTTAAAAAATATTCTTTTGAAATATTGAGTACATAAAGAGAAAATAATGAAAGTAAAAAAAATGTATTTTCATGAAATAAAGAGTATAATAAAATTCACAAGTTTCTTGAGATATATGTCATAGGTTTTCGTAATCATAAACTTAATCATACCAATCTTGATAAACAATTATATTTTAACATAAAACCATTACCACTTTGGTATCTTTTGAATAATAAACTGATTGAAAGAATAAAATTAAATGAAACATATAATAACATAAGAATAAATAAATTAATGATATTAAATTTCAAAGGGGTGGTATGTACACCTCATAAAATAAGATAGGTGTAAAACATAACGTATACCCCAACGAAGAAAAATCATGAAAAAAACCTTTTACCTTATGTATAAACTTATATCATACACATTTGAAACTCAGGTATAATAAATATATTATAGAACCATAATAATATTTATAACACCATATATGAATTACTTATGAACATTTATTACCCGTTTATTAAAAATTTCATGTTAAAATATTGTTTTAGGTAATAATTGCTTCATTTTTCATCTATGATTTGGTTTTGTATCTTTGGTACTTTAAATATGATTATGGTTCCATAAGAACAAAATTTGAAATCATGATATAATATAATATATATTCATTATATATGTATTTAATGTAACCAATTAATTTTAGATAAAGAAAATGAATTACACAATTCATGAAGATGGTATGCCATACATACGAATGAAGGTTGTTTCCATTTTCTTGATGAATGAAAAAAAGAAGGTAAATAATAAATTATATTTATATCATATTTTTTATGTCATATATATCCTATATATTATTTAAATTTAATATTATTACCTTCCATGTAAAGCATAAGTGAGAAATAAATAACATCGTTTCGTGAGACAGTAGTCTATCATACACATGAATGATGTTATCATATTCCCAAATAATGGACTAAAAGAAGTTATATATGATATTTTATTTCCAAAAGTATGATAATACCATAAATATAATATATAAACATTAAATTTATCATTTTATCCATCCTTGAGAGGTGTTTATGGAAAATGAAAAACATTTTTTCATGAGGCGGTAGTCCATCATACACACTATCAACAGTTTAGTTTTCCCATTTAATGGAATAAGAGAAAAATGAGTGTCATGAAATTAACATATAACATATCTATATATGTGAGATAATTTTATTATCATATTATTATAGTTGAATAAGATTTTAAGGAAGTTTAAGAAGAAATAAAACAAAAACAGAAGTTTAATAATTTTACCTATTCTTTAGAGAACTTGTTTAGGTTTGTACATAAATCCTTAGGAAGAAATTTTTGAAGGGATAAGTCTAAGAAAAGGGTTTTTGAAGTGTGAATAAGAGAATGGGGGGGGGGGGTTCTATTATAAGTGGGTGAGTGGAGACACATGGAATTTTTTGAATGAATAAAGTGAACCCATGTTTTTCACAAGATAAAAGGATAAAAAATACGTCATTATTCAAACTTAAAGGTTATAAGGTATAAATATAGTTATAAAATGTTTAATGGAAAAGTCTAAAGGTCATTTTACCCCTTATTGTTTTATTTTAACCCTGGTAAACCAGATTTAACCTCAACCTCAGTGATTAATTTCTATTATTTATTCTATTCATTATGGTCAAAATTTAATTTGAATTTATAAAATAATTTCAATTATGATGATTCTTAATATATAATAAATACTTAAAAATTCCATTCAAAGAAGTGAAAAAATGTAATTTAAAATTAAACCCACATACATGAAGAAAAAGCTGTTTTCCAAAGATTTTTTTTTAAAAGTCAAAAATGGTTTTATATCAAAATTTAACATGAAATTGATTATAATGACCTAAATTGGATTAATTATAATATATTTTAGCTAATTTTACTTTGAAAATAATTTTAATATAAAATGGAACCTTATAAATCCATTAAATAAACATACACTTTTCCATAAAAACAAGTATTATTCACTAATTATCAAAAAATTCATTTTTCGGAAAATTCCCAAAAATTCATTCAAATATAATTTTGACATGTAGATTTTAAAAATTAATTTTATTTTTTTCAATATTTTTTAAAAGTGCAAAGAATTAATTTTATTATTTTTTAACAAAATGTAATAATTTTTTTTAGAAAATAATATTTTTAAAACATATAAAGTATTCATTAAAAATGAAATAATATTTTCTCAATATGTTATCTGTATATAAAAAAAATTTCTTAAAATTTTAAAAGTTTTTATTTATATTCATACTTCCATGTTTAATGTCTAGGTTTTAATGGTCTTGTTTAAATAATAATATTAATAATATGTTGTGGTCTTTTAGATACTCATTGTTGCGTGTAACGTAAACTATTAAGGAAATTAAATTTATTCAAAAATAAAATATTTTATAAAATATTTGGGTATTAAATTCCACCCCCATTAAAATGATTTTTCCCTCAAAATTCAATCACTTTAGTACAAAAAATTAACACACTTATCTCTCATTACATCCCTAGGTTCCCATGCAGCTTCCTCAAAAAAGAGGTTTTGCCTCAAAACTTTGACTAGGTGAGTGGTCTTTTTTCATATCACTTTCTCTATATGATCGAAAATCTCCAATGGTTTTACCTCATAAGAGATACCATGCTTTAGAATTACAAAATATATGTTCATTACATTTGAAGGATTAAGTATGCACTTCCTTAAGAGAGATATACGGGATACATCATGGACTTGAGAGAGATTCAGTGGAAGAAAAAAATCCAAAATCTACAATCCTGATACAATCTATAAATTAAAAGGGACTGATATACCTAGAGATTAGTTTCCATTTCTTCTAAAATATTATAATCTTCTTCTATGGAAAAATTCTTAAAAATTACTCATCATCAACATCAAATTCCATACCATACTAGAGATTGTAATAATTGATTTTATACAAAATATTACATGACATAAGGTGTTATTGAATGTATCTAACCTTAAATACCATTTATTTAGCTAGATCAAGTCCTAGTAGATTTATTTTCCCTACTTAATCCCAATACATTGGAGTTATACACTTATTTCTATAGAAGGATTCATAAGGATCTGTGTAAATGATATAGTGAAAGCTAATGTTATAAGAAAAAAAAAATAGAGGAAGGTGTTCATCCCAACCACGTTTGAATTCCATAGAACAAGACATAAAAATATCCTCCATGGTTTTAATTGTTCTCTAAGACTAACCATATATCCAAGGATGATACACAACGATGAAATTTAGCTCTGTATAAAGATCCCATTAAAGACTTCTCCAAAACATTGAGGTAAAGCTCAGATCCTGATCATATACAATGGAATCTGGTAATCAATAAAACCTTACCACTTTCTTAATTTATATCTTGGAAAGCTAATCCAAATAGAAATATTTTCTTATAGTGATAAAGTGTGCTTAATTTTTAATGAAACTAGATACAACTCATATATCATTATTCCCTTTTGATGTTTTGGGGAGTCCAATGAAAAAATCCATAGTGATGTTTTCCCATTTCTATTATTGCATAGGTAATGGTTTTAACATACCCTTAGACATTGGTATTTGAAACTTAACTTTATGACACACTAACCACTAATATACAAACTCTTAAATATCGATCTTAATGCCTTACCACCATAAATACGCATTCAGATATCTATAAATCTTTGTAATTATAGGATGAATGGAGAATAGAAAACTACGAACCTCCTCTAACATATATTTTTTCAAATATGGCTTGGACAAAAGACATACATGGTTTTTGAACTTTATTATTCTATCATGATCAAGGTTAAACTTAAGAACAATTCTCACCTTATTTTTCAGTTCCATATCATCTATATGTAGCTATTTTAGACTCACATGGATAGATGACTGAAAACTTATTTAATAAATATAATATTTATCCTCTTACTTCATGATTTCAAGATCTATCCTTTAAAAATCAATAAAATTTGGATCCTTTGTGATCCTTATCAATTATATGTCAGTATGATCCATTTGACTCAAAGAATCGACTACCTTATTCACTTTTCCAGGGTGGTAATGTGTTGAGAAATAATAATATTTAATAATATCCAACCATATTTTGTGGTGTATATTCAAATTATTACGTGTGAATATATACTTTAAATTTTTGTGATCAATGTATATATAAAATTTTCTCTTTAATAATAAGGCCTCCATATATTTAATGTAAAAACTACCTTATCTAACTCCAAATCATGAGTTGGGTATTTTTTCTCTTGAACCTTTAATTTTCAAGGGGAATATGATACAATCATGTCATTATGAATGATAATTCATCCTAATACCTTCTTGGATATATCACTATTGATTCCAAACCCTTCTCTATTGTAGGGTAATGTAACCATATATGCACTAACTAATCTTATCTTCATTTCCTTGAAATTTACCTCACATTCACCTATATAAGAACTTATATTTCTTTTATGTTAACTTTGTGATTTGATTAGATAGTGATTATAAATCCCCCACAAATAATTAATAATATCCAGATAAACTAAGAAAACTATAGATCTCAGTCACCGTGGTTGGTCTAGGCCAACACTCAATAGCCACAATCTTTGATGAATCTATCGATACACCCTCTCTTGAAATTATATGACTTAAAATTAAATCTTTTGCATCAAAAATTCAATATTTTTAAATTTTGAAAACATTTTATCCTTCTGTAGGGTCTTTAGTGAAATTCCCTAAGTATATTCACGGTCTTCCTTAATATTTTAATAAATGATAATTTTATATATAAATACTACTAAAAAATGATCAAGGTTAACTCTAAAAAATCTATTTATTAAATCCATTAAGACAGTCAGGGTCTTAGAAAGACCAAATGGAATTATATATACTCATAGGGTCCATATCTTATTCATAATGATGTCATGTGTATATCCTTCTTCTTGACCCTCAATTGATGATATCCAGAATAAAGGTTAATCTTTGAAAATTATTTCTCTTCATGTAGTTGATCAAAAAGTTCATCAATATAGGGTAGAGGATACTTTTTCTTGATTTTTATCTTGTTAGGATCCCAATAATCAATACAAAGTCACATAAATCCATCTCTATTTTCATGAAAAATGACAAGTTCACCAAGATGTGACAGACTTGGCTGAATAAATACCTTTTCAAGGTTATCTCAGAGTTTCTTCTTTAATTCATGAAAATCAATCAGAACCATTATATAGGGTGTCTTTGAAATAGGTAGGGCACTATGTATGAGTTATATTGATAACTGGACTTAACATTTCATTGTAATTCTAGGTAAATATTCTAGAAAGATATTAAAAAACCCTCAAATAATAGTAATATCATCAATGTTGATTTTCTCCCCAAGTATTTGAGGTAAACACCCATTTTTAAATGGAATCAAGACCAATGGAATGGATGTGATATCTATTGGTAGTTCATATCTACCATCACACTAATAGATGATAATAGGTCGGTTTATAATATAAAATTTTACTTTACATGGAAATTAATGTGGGATTTTTGTAATTAAATATAGTCCAGGACAATGACAACATAAAATTTAACCAGAGGGATAATAACCAGATTTATAGGAAACACATTCCCACAAACATCAATTGGAGAAGATTCTTATACTTGTGATGCAATAATTGTACCATTAAGGGTTTCATTGCTAATTCAAAATCTAATCATTGGAGTGGAATTTTGATTCCCTTCAAAAATTCATCAAATATAAAAGAGTGGGTAGATCTAGATTAAAATAAGAAATTAGTAATTATAGAGTGGATGGTAAGTGTACTTTTCACCATGTTATTATCGCACCCCTCATATAAAATAGTAATCACATGTGATTTACCTTTATCTCCAAGTTTAAGAGGTTGCTTATATTGATTATCATCATTAAAATTTGGATTTGGGAACTTGTTAGTATAATTTCTGTATTCCTTACACTTGACACACTAGAGTATGGGTGTTTTAATTTGTGGATGTAATATCTTGAATTTTATAATGATAATAAAAACCCTATTATGATAAATTATTAATATCTTAAGTGGGAAAAATTGATTTATCAGTGAAATAACTTAATAATATGTTAAAGGCTATAAATGAGAGAAAAATCCAAGTCAACACTTTGGAATATTCAATGAAATATTTCTGGAGTAATACACTAAGTTAGTGTGATATTTATAGGCTCATAAAGCCTCAAAGAAGATAGAATAAAAATACTAAATATATTATATTAAGTGAACATAATTTTTTCAAAATAATTGAATAACTCCAAAATAGTTTGTTGGATGAGAAAACTGAGACTATAGTTAGGTCCGAAATGCAATGTTTAACCTAGGAGGGGTATAAAATTAAAGGTTCCTGACATTTGGACGCCTCACTAATTAAATGAATGTTTTAATATTTAATTAATTATTTAATAAATTTTTAAACAATAAATAATTAATATCTCTCAAACGGTGCATCGTATAAGAAATCTGAGACCACTGATAGGTCCAAAACATGGTGTTTACCTAGACAGGTTAAATTTTTTTAACCATCAGATGTTTGGATGCCTCACTCATGAAAATAACACTTTTTAAATATAATTAATTTTTAATTCATTTTTGAATATTAATTAACTAATATCTCTGAAATGGTGCATCATATGAGAAATCTAAGACCACTATTGGGTCTAGAATGGGGTTTTAAACTAGGTAGAGTATAATTCTTATGAGAAACAAGAATTTGGTGTTATTTAGTTTTTAGGTTAAATAATTAATTGATTTAATAATTAATATGATTTTTATTAAATAAAATCAATTTAAATAGGGGATTATTCTACTTTCCAAGATAAACATGTAGACCTCTGTTAATAACAGAGAGGTTTTTAAACCCTTAATTTACTACCTTTTTGAGTATGATTAAACTCGTAATGCCATAATAAATGAAAATCAATGACTTCAAATTGATTTTTGGGTTGATTAACGATTGAAATCGGGTGTTTCAAAAATGGGTTTCGTGTGCTTCGATTTTGGGTCAAACAATCACTAGACGTCTTGGTATTCATTGTTAGTAGATTTCGATGGATTCAAATTATCTTAAATTTTTTTATAGATAATCATTCTACTCTTTGGTGTTTGGGTGATTGATGGGAGTGGTCTTCCTATATTTTACCTGTACGCGCTCTTTGAGGATGAAGATGGACCTAGTGAGTTTTCTGATTTCTTTTTTTATTACTTTATTTATTTTATTCTTCCATCACAAAATCAAGGAAAAAATGGGGGAATTTAAAATAAATGATAAAATTTAGATTTATTAGGGTTAAATATTAAAAAATTTATGAAATGATAATTACCAAAATTATGTAATGATAATTATAAAAAATAAATATATCAATTGATAGAAACAAAATAATAGATGGAAATTCTATTAAAAACTTTCAAAATATAATTTCTTGAGATTATCAGAGATAATTTTATACAAATTATCAAAAGATAATCGTGAAAAATCCTTAAAAGATAATACCAATAATTTACAAAAGGATAATTTTAAATAAGTATAAAGCGATAATTAAATCAAATTATGATACAATAATAGAAAAATGATACTTTTTATGGAGTAAATATATAGGATATGTATAAAAATTATTAAAGGTTAATTTCACCAAATTATCAAAGGATAATTTTTGGAAAACAAATTATCTTAAAAAATTGAGAAATGAAAATTTTTAAGGGGTAATTATTAGAATATAATTTTTTAATTTTAATAAAGGGTAATTTTTAATTAAATTATCAATAGATAATTATAAAGGACAATTTATAATAAATTTCCATAAGATAATTATAAATGATATTTTTTTAATAAATTATCAAGATATGATTATTCTTGAATGATATTATTGAAATCATATTCTTTGACCTAAAAAATAATATGGAAATTATTTAGGAGAGAGAAGATATCATCACATGTAATATTTTAAGGATAATTATAAAAAATTATCCAAAAGATAGAAGGCATAATCAATTGTGATATTTTCCTTCTTTTTGAAATAAAATAGTTGTTTTGGTTCTAGGAAACCCTTGAAATACCTCAATCATGAAAGTGTTGATAACTCAAGACTTTGACGTGTCACATTTGGTGATAATTAAACCAAAAAGAGGTGTTTCCATATTTTAGGTAGGAATTTCCTTACCTATTGGTCCCTTGTTTACAAATGTTTCCATATTTGTTTTATGTGTAGACATATTTGATGATCATGCAAGATTATGACCACATGTGGGTGTGTGTGTAGCCGTGAGAACATTACATGAAACTTTTTTTCATGAGTACCTTATAAATTATTATTCATGTTTGATGTTGATCACATGTATTTTTGTGCTACCTTACTTATGATGATATGCTATGTGTGTTTAGCCCATAGTATAGTATGTTTTTTCCATGAGATTGATGGGATATCTTAATTACACGATGATGTTTTATTCACATGTTGATGTATATGGTGATACAGTGTTTCTCATGATGTGTTCTATGGTTGTTATCATGACTGGACTTTTCATGTTTTCATTTGGAGGATTGGTATTGTATAATTGACAAGTGTCAATTGTGGTATAATTACACTTTATGGGGTGTGCACATGATGTGTGGTGAAGATGATGGCGCAACATGATAACCTTGAAACCTAGAATCTACATGATGACTTATGGATTCTGAGTAGATGACCAACACTTGATGCCTTGTATATTTAGAGTGTTACTTGATGCCATGTGGATTTCAGGTAGGTTATAGGTTCTTTACCCCTATCACCGCCTTTCTCTTCTCCATCTCAGGTCGGCGGCGACCCCTCTTCTCAGTGCTTATGCTCAGTGCGATCATGGTGTGCGAGTCCTCATCCTGCGGTAGAATTGTGCTTTGTGGGCTCGTCCATAAGGAAATTTTAACCGAATTCTAGCTCGTCTTCTTGCTCAAGCCTTCTATTTGGTCTGGGTTTCACACGGCGGTGCGATGAAGGTCCGGTGGGTGAGTTTCATCTGCTGTGGTTTGAGGGTTTCAACACTTTTTTGTGTCGGATTTGGTTGCGATGGGAGGTTGTGGTAGTATTTGAGTGCGAGATGGAAGGTGGTGATGGGATGTGGATCTAGCTCGCGACAACGCCATTTTCCTTCGAGTGGATACCATTCGGTGATGCATTTCTGTTTTTTGATTTTTGATTCGATCTGGTTTTGGATGCATTTTGTGGTGAGTCTTTTCGTTGTGGTGATGCTGTTTCTGTGGTGTTCTATGTAATTTACTACTTTCAAAGGATCCTTAGATGATTTGGATGATGTTTTGCGACAAAGATGCTTATGTTTGGGTGGTTTGTCATCTACAGTCGGTTGTGCTACTCTGTAGGTCCTGTCTTTGACGGTGTTCTGGTTTTGGTTTGGTGGCATCGTTGGTATCGTGGAAGTTGTGTTTTGGCATAATAAACTACATTCTTTGGCTATGGATCTGTGGCTATCGATGGGTTTTGGTGTGAATGATTTGATTTTGGTATGCGAAGTGTTTACTGGCTCATGGTTGCGCTACGATGTCTGCGGAGTAGGGTGCGGTATCCGGATGGCATGGTCTTCCTCATTATGATTTCTTCATCACCCTTTGTGGATGTCCCCTGAGTCATCTCACTTCGCTGGGGGGTTGGGAGAACTCCGACTAGAGTCCGCTGGTAGGTTTGTGGATTTGGGCTGGCGTCGACGATCACACCGGTGGGTGTGTGAAGAGACCAGTTCTGTGGTTTGTCTAGTTCTTCGGATGTTCGTATTTCCTAGTTTGTGGTACCTTGAACTTCTCTTGACAATATTGGCTCCATCTATGAAGGTTTGTTCGTTTAAATGCTTGAATGGGATGTCCATCCATGGTTCATGAATGTTTTTTTGTGAAGGATTTTATTGATTTATGTGGGGAAGTGGAGAAGTGGTGAATGGTGAAGTGGTGAAATGGTGAAGTTATGTATGGTTTATCACTTTTTCCTCAAAAGTGTTTGCATAATAATAAAAAATAATTTTTAGTCTGAGTGAATCTCCAACAGTATTGTGGCTAGTTTTGGATACTTATTGAAATACAATATATTTCCAGATTAGAGCCAGTGTAGGTTATGTCAGGGGTTTTTGGATGCTTGGTTAGTGCAGAACTACTCAGTTTTGGATTGCGTGTTAATATTATTGTTATACATTTATTATTATTGAATACAATTGTATACTTGAGAACATCAGGTTAAGGATGCATTGGTGGTGTCCTACTAAGTCTGGTACTCATTCCCTACATGGGAATTTTGATGCACTTGTATATTGTATGATGGATATGGTGAAGGGAAATGACCCTATGGTGGATAGCTATGTAATGGAGTGTGGAGATAATAGCAGAACAAGATGGTCTCTTGAGGATCTGCTATTTATTTATTTTTTCTTTGTAAATTTTTGCTACTTATAAGAGATCCTTTATTTTATTACATGTATGCAATCTTCACTTTTCTACAAGTTTACTCAGATTAGTTATTATAATTTTTATTTAGATTGTAGATATGATCAACATGATATAGAGGGAATAGTCTCCCCAAAGTTGCACTCGAGACCCTCACTGCTAGCTGGAAACCTCTTGCATAATGGGAGGTGTGCATGAGGTCATGTAGCATTTCAACTCAGATCTAGTGGTTAAAGTTAAAATGTTACAAAATGGTATAAGAGCATCAGGACCCACTAACTTGTTTTTTTCTTATTTCTGGTTGGGACAGGTTAGATAGGAGATAGGAAATTAGGACTCAGGAAGTGAAACTATGAATGTGCCTGGCCAGTAATAAACACTGGACCCCTAGGTCACTATAATGTGTGGAATTTATGTTCTGTTACTATTTATTCACCTTGGGTGATTCAAATGATGTTATATATGATTTATGATATTTTCTATATGTTCATAAATTATGAATATACACATAGGTTCACATGACATATATATACCTATTATTGTGTTGCATAGTAATTCATTAATTAAATGCCCTGATTTGTGCTATCTATTTGGGATAGTTTTTATGTATGAAATATCTGTGTTTCTATGTTGTGTGATATATCTTTATTTTAATTAATTAGTTGAATAGACCATTTTGTTCTTTTAGTATATATATGATGACCATGAATAACATACAGGGATGTAAATGATGGTTAGTGCTAGGAGGGTTATACCTTAGGATAAAGGTAAACTCATAGTAAAACCTTGTTTGATCACATAGACTGGTTAAGAGGATATTTTTGTGATCCCATAGATTAATTATTTGTTATACTAATGACTTTTTTCTTTAATAAAGTGTTTCCTTCACTTTACATAAGGTGTATCCTTGACATAGTTTATTGAACTACTTGGGAAGAAAGCCAAAATATTTCGGCAAAGGAAGAGGTTTATACATTACCATTAGATGTGTAGGAGAATTAAATTGAACTTTCTCTTGCACATGCTATTAGTATAGTTACTAGAGATATTTCAGTTGGAATATGATCTCTTAGTGCTTGTCTTAGGCATAAGAGTTCAAAACTATATTCAAATATTCCCCTTCTTCAACTCCATATATCTTCATACTTCTAGTGGACTGGAGGACCTTAGGATATTGAGTAATGAGTTGAATTTTTTTTATAAATATTTGACCTAGTAGAAACTTTGAAGGATTAGTTATTTTAGTTAAATAGAGATTGTGTTGGGTGAATATCCATTTTGATACCCAATATCATATGGTGCCAACTAAGATGAATGAGTTCAAGGTTCAAATGGATGACTTCGAGAGAAAGGGATTCAAAAGGTCAAGTACTTCACAACAGGGTTCACCTATGTTTTTTTCCAAGAAGGCATATCGTAGTCATCAACTATATATTGATTACTAGAAGCTAAATCTAGTGATAGTTATAAACTGATATCCATTTCCAAGGATCAATTATCTTTTCAACCAACTATAAATATTCTAATGCTTCTATAAGATTGATCTTTGATCAATATATAACCATTTGTGAGTTGGAGAGGTGAACATTTTAAAGATGGAGTTTCAGAGTACATATGAGTTGTATAAGTATTGGTGATGTTGTTCGGTTTGATGAACTCACAAAAAGTGTTTATAGATGTCATGAAAAAAATATTTCATTCATACTTAGAGTCTATCATTGTACTGTTCATTGATGATATACTCATATACTCACCGACACTAGAGGAACATGATAGGAACCTAGAGTCCATCCTAAGTATGCTTTGAGAACATAAGCTTTATGCCAAGATGTCGAAATGTGATTTATGGATAAAGATCTTAAGTTACTAGGACATATGGTGTCTGATACCGGTATATTAGTAATCCTAGAGAAGGTCGATTAATTCATGTCTTGGACACATCCCTGAGACATGTTTGAGATTAGGTGATTTTTAGGATTGTCATGATACTACCAAAGGTTTATACATGACTTCTACCAATTATCAGCACCCATGATAGTACTGAAAAAGAATGGAGTAATGTTCCAGTGGATAGACTAGTGCGTATAGGTTTTCGTTGAGCTAATGAAAATATTGACGAGAAATCCAGTAATAAAATTCCCTGATCTTGTGAATGTTTATATAGTGTATTGTGATTCATCAAGAATTAGATTGGGAGAGGAAATAATAAAAATAGAGTAGGTAGTGGTCTATAGGTCTTTTCAACTATGAAATGAACTATTATACACATGACTTGGAGCTGGAAGAAGTGGTCCCTACTTTGAAATGATGGAGACATTATCTCTTTGGTGAGATACTTATAATTCACATTTACTAAAAGATAATTCTTTATATGATCACACAGAGAGACCTAAATCTAAGATAGAGCCTTTGTGCTGAGTATCTACATATTTTCGATGATGAGATGACATATTCACTTGGGAAGGGAATATTTGTAGTAGATGACTTAGCCATAAGGCACGTGCCAAGTAGGAACTTGGTGAGAGGACCTCAGAGGAGGAGTGATGCTTGATGAGTTTATTGTATGAATAGAATATGGATGCCCCTTGAAGACTATGTATCATTTAATTTTCTACCTTTATAGTAACATCCTGACTTGTATACTGAGGAAATGATGAATAAGAGTCTGAATTAGAGTGTGCTGCAATTAAGGAACAACTAGCTAGTGATGACTCAATGCCCGAATGGTCAATGAACAAGGATGATAGGATTGTTGAATATGACAGAGTAGTATTACCTACATCTATCAAAGAAGAGTTGATGAGGGATTACCATACCTATAGATGATAAGTACATCATAGTGAGACCAATATGTATCATGACTTCTAGGGATAGTTTTGGTGTCCAAAATGAAGAGAGGCATTTCTGGTTTTGCCTTTCAATGCCTCACCTATCAGAGGGTGAAGGCTGAGCACCAGTGTCCTAGCAGGTTGTTATAGACACTCATGAAACATATGTGGAAGTGGTAAGACATCATGATGGCCTTTTTAATCGGGTTACCTAGGACCTTGAGAAGTCGTGACATGGTTTGGGTGATTTTTGGTTGGTTAAACAAAGCATGATCAATTCATACCGATCAGAGAGACTCACTCAGTGGAAGATCTGGGAATGCTACATGTCCAAGAGATCATGTGCTTAAATGAAGTCCCTTTAATCATTGTTTCATATAGAGATTCTTGTTTTATATTTCTCTTTTGGAATGTCTTTGGAAAATACTGAATGTCCTAGCTAACATTGATCATGGCTTACCATGCTTAGACCCATAGAGAGTCTGAGTGGACCATATGCATTTTGGAGGATATGATTCAAGATTACATTATAGAACTTGTTAGAGCATGGAATGATCACCTAGACTTGATTGTGTTTTCATACAATAACATTTATCAAGCTTCAATTAAGGTGGCACCCTATGAGTCTATTTATTAGAGGCTGTTTTTCTTACCACTCTGTTGGCATGAGGTAGGTGTGGCAGTTGTTATTGGTGATAGTGTAGTTCAAGAGACCTCTGGGAGAGTGTAGCTGATACAGAAGATATTGATTATCACTCAGAGTAGGAAAAGATCACATGCCGACCATAGGAAGATACCCTTGGAGTTGTTGTGGAGATCACATTTTCTTGATAGTGACTTCATGGTTGGGGCATAGATGTCTAGAGAAGTAGGAAAAGCTGGTACCATGTTTTTTTGGACCCGTTTAAATCACCGAGTGGATAGGGGAAGTGACATATCTTCTAAACCTCCCTTATCACTGCTGAAGTATGCACAAAGTGTTCCACGTGTCATAGAATTAGAGGAACATACCCAACCCTATGCATGTTATTGATTGAGAGGACATTGAGATGGAGATAGATGCATCTTATGAGGAGTGTTTGGTATGGATCATCAAACGAAGAGGGAAGGAATTATGTGGGAAGAAGATACCACTAGTTTGGAAATAGTGGCATTATGGGATGATTCTAGAAGAGATAAGGGAGCATGAGTCTAATATTCAAGCTCATTGGTTCTATTTGTTAGAGTAAGATAACTAGAGATACTTCTCGAAGATTAGAAGTGGATAGAGGTGGATAAATGAAATATCCCAAATGTTAAAATGATATTAAAAACCCTCTATTACAAATTATTTATATATTATGTAAGAAAAAATGATTTATCAGTGAAGTAACATAATAATTCATTAAAGGATGTACATGAGAGAAAATACCAGTTAACACTTTGAAATTTTCAATGAAATATTTTGGGAGTAAGATACTAAATTAGTGCGAGATTCCATGGCTTGTAAAGACTCAATGAAGACAAAATAAAAATATTAAATATATTATATTAAGTGAACACAATTTATTCAAAATAATAGAATAACCCAAAAATAGTGTGTTGGATGAGAATTTTGATACCACCTATTTGGTACGAAATGCTATGTTTAACCTAGGAGGGGTATAACATTCAAAGGCATCAGACATTTGGATTCCTCACTCATGAAATGAAAGTTTTGATATTTAAATGATTATTTAATCTGATTTTTAAATAAAAAATAATTAATATATCTCAAATGGAATGTCATATAAGAAATTTGAGACCACCGATAGGTGAAGACCATGGTTTCTACCCTAGACATGGTATAACATTTGAAAGCGTCAGATGTTTGGACTTCTCAATCCAGAAAATAACACTTTTTTTTAAATTTAATTAAATTTAATCAATTTTTGAATATTAAATAATTAATATCTTTCAAATGGTGCATTATGTGAGAAATATGAGACCATCATTATTTCCAAAATGAGGTGTTTACCCAAGGTAGGGTATAATTATTATAATCAATATACATTTTCTGTCATTTTGTTTTTATCCTAAATAAATAATTTAATAATTAATCTGATTTTAATTAAATAAAATCAATTTAGACAAGGGTCTTCTTTTTCTTTCCAGGAAAAACATGCAAACCTCTATTAATAATGGAGGATGTTTTTAAAACATTCAATTTACCTAATTTTTTTCTATAATTTAATTATTAGCACTATAATAAATAAAAATAAATGACTCCACATTGATTTTTGGGTTGATTAATGGTTGAAAATGGGTGTTTTAAAAATGGGTTTAAGGTGTAGCGATTTTGGGTACAAAAATCATCGAACATCTTATTTATCCTTATTGGTTGATCTAGTTGGATTCTGATGATCTCAAAACTCTCTTACAGATAATCATTCAAATCTCTGGTGGTCAGGTGATCAGTGTGTGGTCTTCCCAGCTTTTACCTATACGTGTGGCCTGAGGATGCAGATGGACATGGTGAGTTTTATTATTTATTTTTTATTACTTTATTTATTTTATTCTTCCTTCATAAAATCAAGGAAAAATAGTGGAATTTAAAATAAATGATAAAACCTTGATTTATTATGGTTAAATATTAAAAAAATTATCAAATGACAATTACCCAAATTATCCAATGATAGTTATCAAGAATAAATTTATAAATTGATAGGACCCAAATAAAAGATGGAAATTAAATTAAAAAATTTTCAAAATATAATTTTGTTAGATTATTGAAGATAGTTTTATACAAATTATCATAGGATAATAGTGAAAAAACATTAAAATGTAATTGTAATAAATTATGAAATGATAATTGTAAATAACTATCAAGTGATCATTACAATAAATTATTATAAGATAATATCAAAATGATAATTTTTATTGAGTAAATATATAGAATATTTATATAAATTAGCAAAGGATAATTTCACCAAATTATCAAAGGATAATTTGTTGAAAACAAATTATCCTAAAAAAATTGAAAAATGATAATTTGTAATGGATAATTTTTAAAATATAATTATTCAATTTTACTTAAGTATAATTTCTAATTAAATTATCAATAGATAGTTATAAAAGAAAATTTATAATAAATTATCAAAAGATAATTATAAAGGATATTTTTATAACAAATTATCAATATATGATTATTCTTGAGTGAGAATATTGCAAGAACATGAATTGACCAAAATGATAATTTTAAAAATTATTCAAGAGAGGGAAAATATCATCACCTATGATATTGAAATGATAATTTAAAAAAATATCCAAGATAAAGAAGGTATCATCAAATGTGACATTTTATTTCTTTTGGAAATAAAATAGTTGTTTTGGTTCTAGGAAACCCTTTACATACCTCAATCATCGACGTAATGATAAATTGAGACTTTGACGCATCACCTTTAGTGATAACAAAACTGCAAAGAGGTCTTCCTGACATTTGTGTTAGGAAGTTACCTACCTCTTTGGATTTCATTTACACATGTTTCCATTTTTTTATTCATATACATATTTGATGATTTTTGTAGATTATGATCGCATGTGGGTGTGTGTGTGTCCCTGAGAACATTATGTGACACTTGTTTCCATGAGTAAATTTTAGCTTATTATTCATGTTCAATGTTGATTACATGTATTGTTGTGCTACCTTACTTATGATGATGTGCTATGTGTGTTTATCACAAAGTATATTATGTTTTTTCCATCATATTGTTGTGATAACTTAATTCCATGATGATGTTTTATTCCCATGTTGATGTATATAATGATGTTATGTTTATCATAATGTGTTCTATGGTTGTTATCATACCTTGACCATTCATGTTTTCTTTTGGAGGATTGGTACGTGTATACATGATAGGTGGCCTTTGTGGTATGATTACTCCTCATGAGGTGCACACATGATGTACGGTGAAGACAATGGCACATAATGATAACCTTGTAACCTAGAATCTACTTGATGCCTTATGGATTCTAAGTAGATGACAACACTTTATGCCTTCTGAAGTCCTGAGTTTTACTTGATACCTTGTGGATTCTAGGTTGGTTACAAATACTCGATGGCTTGTAGATTTCGATTATTACCCGATGCCTTGGGGATTATGAGAATATTGTTTGCACTTGATTCCTTGTCGATTCTGAGTGACTCTCTTATAGCCTTGTGATTGGTTTTGTATAGTTATCGACATAAAATATATTTATACCATAGAGATGATGTATGTATAATTGGGGGTTTGTGGCGGCTTGGTTTATGCACAACCACTTGGTTTTGGAGTATGTGTTACTATACTTATTATAAATTTTTTATAATTATGGAATACAATTGTATAGTTGAGAATACCAGGTTAATGATACATTGGTTTTATCCTATAGAGTATTGTACTCACACCATTCTCAGAAATTTTGATGTGATTGTAGATTGAATGTGGGATCTGGTGAAGGTAATAGACCCTATGGTGGATAGATGTGCAGAGGAGAATGGAGGTAGTAGTAGATCAGTATAGACTCTGGAGGATCTGCTATTTTTTTCTTTGGATGTGCCTCAAACTTATAAAAGATGCTTTATTTATATTACATGTATGTCATCTTAACTTTTCCACATATTTACTCTGATTAGTTATTATAGTGTTTATTTTGATTATCAATCCAATTTACATGATATATATGGCATAATCTCCCAAAGGTTTCACTTGAGACCCTCATTGTTATTTAGCAACCTGTTGCATATAGGGAGGTTCACATGAGGTCATGTAGAATTTCAGCTCGGATCTAGTTGTTTGGATGAGGATGTTACAATAGAGCTTTCTCTCTATTCACATTATTTGCTAACTTCTTCCTATCACTTCAAAATTCAATCGCTCGATAACCTTCCTTCCCTCACTTAAACATTTAACACTCCCTATAGGAAAATTTATTTGATGTTTCATTCCTCACTTTGATCATGAAGGAAATGTCATATTCTTTTCTCCATGGGTTTTAGAGTTTACTTTAGATTCCATATTTCCTTTCTTATAAAAACCATGATTTTGATGGGAAAAACCACACACCATTTCTACCTTGATATCACAACAAATGATTTAATCATATATACTTAAGTCCCTTATATCCAACACCCTTTGAAGAATTCATTTTATTCTACTGAATAATTGTTGAACCTTACTTTTATTTTAGATGATAATACCTAAACAGCACTTCGTAAGTCTTGTAAAATTCACCTCATAGTTACCAAAAGATTCATTATCCTCCATATTTAACTCAAGCAATTCCTTCTCCATTTTCATAAGAAGAATACGAGGAAAGTAGTTATTAAAAAATAAGTTCTTAGACTCATCCCATTCAATAGAGTCAATTTAATCTTGTTCAATCATATTCCTGATAACATTTCAGCATTGATCATCTTTTCCTTCTAAACAATAGACAACCAAAGTGAATTTTTCATGTTTCGAGCACTAGAGAATGAAAACTATATTTTTAATGGAAACGATCAATTTATAATAAACTAGTGTATCTATAGAACCAATAAAATAATGTGGAATTTACCTCATTAAGAACTCAAGAAAACATTTCCCCTCCTTTTATTGTTGGTAAGTTCAACATTATTAATAGCTTGAGATAATTTTTTGAGCATAAAATAAGATTTTTCATTATATTTCCCATAAAATTTGGTTACTGATGTTAAAAATCATTATACTATCCCTCACACTCATCATTAACAAGGTTCCTTCGGGTTCCATCCATTGAATAAAACCAAAAAATAGTATAATAAACAATAATCATGGTTGGAACCACATAATCATGAAAAATCACTTATATGATATCTAAATCATTGTACACTTCTTCAATCTATGAAACCTTTTGTTTAACCTAGGCCATTCATGATTATTATTAAAATACTTCATGGTGGTTCATAAATATAATGTCAATTAACCAATTTTTTTTACCTCGGAGTGTCAAACAAGGAATGCAGTATGACATGTTGTCTTGTACCAGGTAACACATGAGTCCTTCCCAGAAATCCTTTTTTAGAGTTATTACCCCTAGGAACAACTGTTCTAGAACCAATTCCACTAGTAGTATCCATATAGGGATTTATTTGTAGAAAAAACACACTCCTTGTTTTCCATAACTTAAAATTTTATCTTATACATAGGATTATCTTAAGGGTTATCAATAATGTTTTCTCATTATAGTTTCTAACGGTATAACTAAAACTTAATATGATTCCATATATAGTTACCCAAAGTTCCCATACATAGATATTACATCTTAATAGATGAATATTAATTACAAAACATAATGATCCATGCCTGAATAATTTAGGTCTAGTGATTTTGGAAGATCATATGCATAAAGTTCCAGTTCACTAGTGAGCTATATCATCTCCCACTAAGTTATTAATAACTAAACCCTTCTTAAATGATTCATACATAATACCTTTTATCATAACTCAAGGAAAGTAAAATGATAAACGGTAAGCTCAGATTCTCAGTAAGGGTAATAAGGAGATATCAACATATCATGAGCATGATGGTATGAAAATAAGTGAATAAAATTTTAAATCCATACCTTAAATATCATAGATCATATAATTGAGTCATGGAATAAATCTTCATAGTTTATATGACATTAATTCAAATATAATAAAATAACATGATCAATGAAAACATAACATTTCCATAAGGCATAGATTTTTGGCATAAACATAATTATAGAAAATCATTTCCTAAGTATTCAAGGATAATTTCTAAAACTATCATAATGGAATGAGTTCACTATCCAAAACATATTATTATTCAAGGTTCACTCCCAATTATAGTGGAAAAATTCCCTTACTTGATTGGGTTTACATCCCATTCTAGTCTTTTTGATCTCATAAGATATCAAACTTTACCCAATGCTTTAGAGGGATATATTGGTCTCAACCATCCTTAATAAAAATCAAACACATGTGTGATAAAAGTTCATAAAACATTAAATATATTATAAACCAAGAAAATAAATGGGGTTGACAAACATTTCATTATATCATCACCTATATAAAGGAAATGTATTTTATAATCGTCTCATTAATTCATCGTATCATAACCTGTGGAAATGGAATGAGTTTCATAAACATATCTTCATAATAATCATAATACACAAAAAGAAAAATTAAGGATTGTAAAATAGAATTAGATCCCCAAAAAAACATAAGAATCAAATTTTTTGTTGTTGTTGAAGAATACAAATTCCATAAAAAGATCATTAAACCATTCTTGAGGAAATAAAACATTACTATTTGAAAGCAAATATTTAAAATTGAAAAAATTATCAAATATTAATGAAAAAAATTTAGTTGAAAATAACCCTATAAACTTTTAAAATATTATTTAAAATTATTGAGATTTAATGATGTTGGGAAATACCATTCATGCTATACACATTAAAATTAAGATCCATTTACATTTTTTGTTAAAAGTCAAAATATCCTCATTTATAAAAATGACATGAATATTACTTTTAAACAATTTTTTTAAAATTATAAAAGAGTAAAAATTACTATAAAAAATCATTTGAGAGTAATAATTTTTTTTAAAAACATATTTTTTTTGAAAAATATGGATATGGAAGAAAAACAATTTTAGCTGAAGAGAGAAAACTAGTCATTTTTTATTAAAAAAATTATTTTGAAATGTTGTGTACATAAGGAGAGGAAAATGAAATAGAAAAAAATGTATTTTCATGAAATAACTATAGTATAATAAATTTTTTTAGTTTCTTGAGAGATAGTTCATAATATTTCATAATCATAAACATAATTATAAACCATCCTGACAAACACTGAGATTGTAACATAACAAATTTACCACTTTGATATATTTTGAATCAAAATAACAATGATATAATAACATTAAATTAATATTAAAATATCATTAGAATATATAAACTCATTATAGTACTTTTAAAATGGTATATTTATACACCTCTTAAAAGAATATATGTTCACAATATAATATATGTCCCAAAGAAGACAAATTGAGACAAAAATCCCTTACATTATGTCTTGAATTCCATCATACATATTCAAACATAATTTTTTAATAAACTAAACTTTATTATAAATATATTATAGAAACATAATCATACAATTCAATCTATATATTGTTTAATGATGACCATTTATTACCTATTTGTTAACAATTCTTTTTCAAAATCAGATTTCGGGTAATAATTGCTTTGTTTTTCATGTATGTTTTGGTTTGGTTTCTTCAGTCCATTCATTTTGATCATGGTTCCATATTTTCTAGAATTTTAGGCATGATATTAATATTAAATATTTTATTTATATATGTATTTATAGTAATCCATTAAGGGTATAGATAGAAAATGAATTACATTATTCATGGAGATGGTGTGTCGTACGTACGCATGAACACTATTTCCATTTTCTTGATGGATGAAAATAAAGGAAGGTAAATAATATATTATCATTATATAATTATTTTTATGTTATATATATCACATATATTCATTAAATTTACCCTTATTACCTTCTATGTAAAGAGTATGTGAGAAACAGATCACATCACTTCGCGGGGTGGTAGTCAGTCATACACACGAGTGACATTATCGTATTCCCACTGAATCAAAAGTAAGAAGTTATATGTGATATTTTAATTTTAAAATTATTATAATATTATAAATATCATATAAAAAATTTAAAATTTTAATTATATCCATCCATGAGAAGTGGTGATGGAAAATTAATAAGATCGGTTCGTGGGTCGGTAGTCCGCTCTACACACGATCAACAGTTTCATTTCCCATCTTATAGAAGAGGAGACAGATGTAGATCATTAAATTGGCATAATAAATTATAATTAAATGGGAAATAATTTTTTTATTATAATATCATATAATTATTATATTTAATGTATGAGAAAGAAGAAATTAAACCAAAACACATATTTATGATTTTTACCACTTCTTTAGAGAATCACTTTATGTTTGTTCAGAAATAATTTTTAAGAGGGGTTAATAATTTAACCAAGGCCTCTAAGATGTTTTCATGGATGTAATGAATATATTTTTATGTTACTTCACTGAAAAAAGGGTCTTGGAAGTGTGAATAGGGGAGGATAGGGGTGAACTTTTATAAGTGGGGGAGATGACACACATGGATGTTTTGAAAATAATAAAGTGTACCCACATTTTTCACATACCAAATGTCTAAAAAACGAGTCATTAAAAAACCTTAGATGTAACATGGTGTAAATATGTCATTATAATGTTTTTTATAGAATATTCTAGGTCATTTTACCCCTCATATTTTTAGTTTAACCCCTGCAAACATATTTTAACCTTAACTACAATAATTATTTTTACTATTTTTACTACTAATTATGGTAAAAATTTAAGTTGAATCCATTAGAAAATATTCATTATTATGATTTCAAATATTTGATCCAATTTATCCCTATTCCGTTCTCATTAGTGGAAAATTTTAATATAAAATTAAACCCACAGACCTAATGAAAATTCAGTCTTCCATAGAGAAACTTTAAAATTTTTTTGAGAGAAATTATATAATAATTTAATATAAAAATTATTAAAACCAAAAAAATCGATTAATTATAATATAATTTGTCAAAACTTACTTTTAAAACCATTAAAAAATAAAATGTAACCTTATAAATTCATTAAACTAGAAGGTAGTTTTCAATATAAACTAGTATTTTTTTACTTTTCATCGAAAAATTATTATGTTTAGAAAATTCAAAACAATTCATTCAAAGATAATTTTGACATGTATATTTTAAAAATTATGTTTATTTTTTCAAATTCATTTTATAAAAGTTAAAAAAAATATTTTTTTACAAAATACAATAAATTTGTTTTTGAGAAAATAGTATTTTCAAACCATATAAAGACTTTCTTAAAAATTAAGTAAATGTTTATCAGTATGATCTCTTTAGATAAAAAATTATATATAATACTTTAAAATTATTTACTGCTGTACATACTACCACATTTTATGGAGAGGTTTTAATTTTTTTAATACTACTAATAATAATATATCATGGTTTGTTAAAAACCCAGTGTCACATGTAACACAATATATCGAAGAAATTAAATTTATTTTAAAAAATATTTCATAAAATCACAGGGTTTTACATGAGTTCTTATTTGTTCCACCGTAACTCTGAAACTTGAAAATTTCAAAACCACTCAGTAATTTCCATTTTATACTTATCTTATTGAACTCTTCTTTAAATAATTTTATCTTTATCAAGAATTTAGCTTGAATCATATCCACAATGAATTTGTGTGGTTTGATCAATGAATAAAGAAACACTTAGAAAAATTGGATGTGGGCTGTATAATCATTATCTTCCTATTGTAACCATGAATGAAATTAGTCATATATTTATTTCTACCTATCATATGATCGAATTATACTGTTACCGTCAGTATGATGCTGGTGTGAACATTCCTTTAGTTGTTTCCCAAACTTTACTTTTTTATGATTATACTCTTCATCCTTGTCTATATGATGGACTATATTATATGAATTTGGACAGTATCATCTAATGGATTCTATTTTAACAACTTTTTAAATTTCTATCCATTGGATACTCTGTCTGATTGCACAATCCAAAAACCTCTATCTGATTGTGCTACTCAAAAACCATTATTCAGTTACCTTGGTCTGACCAAATTTGTCTGATCATTTTAGTATAATCGGATCTATTGGATCACTATGGTGCGATGTAATCCATCGTATTTTCTTTAAATTTATTCATTTAAATTCATAAACCTCTTATGTAAACTTCAAAATGTCGATAACCAACATGCTTCACCAATAATCGTAGAACTTGTTGTAGGCATTAAGATTAGGTCATCAATCTCAAAAAGAAAAATCAATTTCATTAAAAGATGTTTCAAATTTATTGAGAAAAAAATAATTGATAAATTTATTTATTCTTCATTAATTTATACAAGAAACATCAAAATTGTTACAAAGCTTGGATACATTGGATACTTCATCCAAACTTTCCTAAAGCTACTACTTTTTAAATTATTCAACGTATTACCATCAAATGTTATAATTGAAAATAAATAGAACTCATAACCAAAGTGGAATATTCAATATCTTCCTTTGTATTTTTGATCAATAACTTCAATGTTCTTTCCAAATAAATATGTCAATATATGAATCTTTTCATTTCTTCTCTCCTACTAACATTTACAAAAATTTATTTCACTTTATTTCTCCCTTAATGATAAGAAATACAAAGTTTATTTGAAAAGTATATGAGTTCAATCTTAAGTAATGTTTAATAAATCATCTCACTCCATGTCTATGTGATACATTCTCAGTGTAGAAGACACGCGGATTTTATTTAGTCAACAATGTTATGCTTTACCAACTAATCTTGACACATTATTGGATGACAACACATAAACATGTATTCAATGGGTTTCTAGTTTTATTCTAGGATTAAGAAACTAATTTGTGATATGAAACATTTTTAATATATATCAACCTAAAAATTCTTCACTTACTTCAGAAAATGGATAAAAAACATTCAAGTGAAACTAATAGGACAGGCTACCATGGAACACTTTCAAACTTCCATTTTTCTTAATTCAATGATTGATTTAATTTCTCTATCATTGTTTTAAGAATTTTATATTGAATAATAAAGGATGATAGATTAAGGAAACACATAACTTTTTAATCACTTTCCTCATGATCTTCATAATAATTAATCTCATTAAAAGATATGATTTTGGCTCTTCATTTTGGGAATGAAAAAAATGGATCTTTTCTTATGTGTTTGTCCAGAATTGAAAATATTCACATTTTCACCAAGGATGATCCCTTCCTATAAATTTTTAGTGAACCAGTATAGAAAACATTCTAGGATGGAAACTTCTTATCTTGGATAACCTTAGTTAGCACTCATTCATCTTTCTCATATTCTCTCCCCAAGTACATGCCTTTCCTCCAATTCACTATTTTGAAATAATAAATACAATAGAAAGGTTAAATGAATAAATTGGAGCATTATTTGTTATTATTGTGAAAAAATGTTTAGATGATTTTACAAACCAATTTGATCCGTTTCCTCCACTATTAATTCTTACATAAACAAACTTCAATTTTGATTGGGGTTATGTGGATATTATCACTTCTTCAATTTATTTTTGTTTGAACCTTATTTCTAAAAGATATTTTAAATAACTTGTATAAAATGGTAAATATTTAATATTATTTAAGAACTCCTATTATGTTGGAATTATTATAAAATAATCTATTAGAATGTTTATATCCACATTTCACCTCACACATAGATTTTATTTACCTTTATATAGAATTGTTTCTTTTCATTTTGTGCTATCTTTTTCATAGATTCATCATTTTTTCCTTATTTCTTCCAAAACTTATAACTAGATAACTATAATATCATTAGGTATATAGTAATAAAGTTTTTATTTTATATATACCTTATTTTGAGTTCTATCATTCTTCTTAGTGCTTTTGGATGATGCACTTTTCTTCAACTTCTTTGATTTAGAATCTAAGGTCTTATTACCTGATGTGTTTTTGGAAGAACTTTTCTTCTAAAATATTTTTATGTTTAATTGCAAAGGATTATTCTTCCTTATTAACTAACTTATGTGTTCTTATTTTCTTATCATCTTTTGATACGTATCAATATGAGCATGTACAAACCATATAACCACTATCATTTTCAATATCACAATTAATTTATAACTTCCCACATCTCTTGAATGTTTTCATATTTTTCTTACATTTTGAATTTTTATTCTTTAATTATCTCTCTCTACACCTTCCCTTTTGTTTTATCTTTTAAATTATTGTACCAATAATATAATTTAAATTTTTTGAATATGTTATTTCACCAAATTTGATCCACAAACAAAGATCTTCTTATTTCTTATATATGATGTTTTTTAGATTTTCTTATAACTTGTTGAGGGTATTTGTGGGGAAATATATTCTACACTCTTTTTTCATATCAGCCTTAGCCATTGTGGTATGATTCCTATCACATTTCTTCATCCAAACTTTATGATATTTTATTTTTTAACCTGTACTATTCATGCCAAAGGATTTAGAAACATTTATTACAAGACGGTAGAGATAGACCTATTTCTTCATGGGTTCTTGAGATAGATCATTGAATAATTTCATGATCATATAACCAAATGTTGGAGGTATTTAGCCTTATAGTACTCTATTAATAATTTTGTAGTATCAAAAACTTTCTCCTTCCTTTGTGAAGTCTCAGTACTTGTCTTCTAAAAAATTCCCAACACAACTTACCCCTCTAGAAAGAACATATTGAGGGTGTTTTTTGATCTTAAATCATAATAACATTTTATTGACATACATTATTTTTTATTTCAACTTCCTCTTCAAACAATTAATCTTTTTTATAAAAAATGGTAATGTTCCTTGATCTTATTGTATTTCACTTCCAATTGAAAATCCTTAACATCAATGCTGTTTTTTAAATTTTATTCAAGTTTATAGATCTTTACATATAGAGTAATATTGAGTCCATATTTTTCTTTAACATATTTAATATATTTGGATTCAAAAACAGATTAAATTATTTAAAGATCCGCCCTTATTTCTATAATGGTTCCAACATGTTCAAAGAGGTTTATAAATTTTAGAACTTTTCCATGAAATTACATATAACGACCCATAATTTATATAAATTGTTAATAATTCAAAATTGAAGCGTACTTATTACATCATATAACAAAACCACGAAAGGACCGTATAGGTATAGTGTCTTTAGAAACTGGGAAACATAAACAACTGGTTCATAAATCTTCTACACTGTCTCCCATTTATTTCATCATATCTATAGTCCCTTTTGGCATATCTTACTTAATAACCTTCTTCCTGACATGGGGAAAGAAAACATACAAAAGGGTGAGCTCAAATGCTCAGTAAGGGTAAACAAAAGAAATATCAATCACATCATATTCATAAGAACATAACTTTTGGAAATCTTAACCTGCAAAAGAGAGCATAATTTCATAACATGGGATAAATCATATTAGTGAAATGGAATCCCAATAATCATAACTTAAAACATGAAACTTTGTGGAATACAAACATAATCATAGAGAATCATTTCTTATTAGTCAAGACTCATTGCCAAGACTATCTTAGTGGACAAAGTCTATTTCTGAACCGAGTTCACTCCTCGTTTCAGTCCTGTTTCACTGAACCGGTATAACCTACCGTTCCAGCCATGTCTATCTCATGAGATATAAAATCTTTACCCAATGAATTGGAGGGAGATATAGGTCCCACCCATCTGATAATGATACCATTCTTATGTGTGCCACAAAATCATAAATCATACATCATTGCATAACCCATGTAATAAAAATGGGAATCTTTAAACATCATGACATCATAAAACAATTCATATAAGATAAAGTAATTAATAAAAATATTTCCATCAGAACATAATCAAGTAAATGTAATAATAGGGATATAAACAGAACCCTATATTATCTTAGATGGAAAATAATTTTGATAAAACACTTGAACTCCATTCTTGAGGAAAATATCCTTTCTACTTCAAAAAGATTTTACTTTCTTAACATGTCATGCAATTTTAAACTAAAATAAGTTGATTAAAAATAAACTTCAAAACTTGTAAAGGAAGGTTCTTGTAAATAATGTTTTAAAAATCCATTCATGCCGTATAAGTTAAAAAAACATTCTTCTCGTACTTTTGTCGGAAAAGTCAAAAAGTACCTCGTATGAAAAACAAAAAAAGATTCATTTCATATATTTTACTAAAAACTCAACGAAGGGTATAATTGGATATAAACTATTGTATAAGGATATAAATATTACATATTGAGTAAACATGGATGTGGATGATAAAATACACCCCAGTAAATACTAAAGTATAAACAATCTCGGATAAAAATGAGATTGTGATATTTCCCTTACCTTAGGTCCGATTTGCTTCGTAAGTGTCCGAAACTCCTGTATAATTATTTAAATAATGTTATTGACTTATTACAGAATCATAATTATTGTTATGATATCATATATGGTCATATTCTTAGCTTCTTGGTAGTAATATTTCATTGCTACTTGTTATTTGGGTGTTTATAACTTTTTGTTCTTATGCATGTTTTGTCAAATAAATTCTTATTCTTCTCTTTAGGTTATAGATACCTCATTTCCAGAATTGTATTAGTGCAATATATATCATATTCATTCATTCAATTCATTTATATAATCATTATGCAATGAAGATCATGTAGAACGAGTCGCATCACATCATGGAGACGGTATTCCGTACGTACGCACGAGTGATGATATCGTTCCTATGATCGTGGAATTATATTGGAGTGTATGTATACTATTTCAGAATCAATATCAATTTATAATAGTCATATATAGTAATTATTTACACCATTATACCCATCCAAGTAAGGTGGTGGTGGAAAATAGATTACACCACGGCGTGGAGACGGTATTCCGTACGTACGCACGCGCGATGATTTCGTTTTCCGTAGGATGGATAGATGGTGAAATAGGGTTGTTTCATACTTATAATAACATATCAGTATATGAGTGATACTGATGTTATTACTTCATAATGAAACAACTAAAGAAGAAGAAGTGGAAGAAGAAATAAAGATGAAGGAATCGGTAACGGACATTACCTCTTCTTTGAAGTGCTTCATTGAGACCTTCTTTTAGGGCACTAAAATTGGTCTTTGAAGAAGACCACGACCTCTAGGATATCTATAGGGAAGTGGAGAGGAGAAAGTGGCAGGGGTTGTCCGAGCTTGAAGGCTCAAAGTGGTGTGAGGAAGAGAGGAAGGAGGTGCCCTTTTATAAGGGAGGAGAGGGGCACCTTTGGAATAACTAAAAATATTATTTTATTATAAAGTAAATTTTGGTTATAAATAGCTCCAAATTGATTTATTTCGAGGATAAGGTGGGGATGGGTCGAAATCCTCTCATCCAATAGAATTTACACAAGTTTAGTTATCAATTTTAACCTTATCATTTAGATTTAACTTTAAGTTAGATAATTTAACTTTTACCGTGTCTTCTTGTTTTCTTATACTATAAGGTTAAAAAACTTACTATATCAATCCAAACGAACCCCAAGTTGTTTATTATTAACATATATAACCTTATCTAAGTCATGTTGACGAAACTTAGATTTTTAGGAATAAAATAACAATTAATAATATAATATTTGTTTTAAAAACTATTTTATGTCAATTTTGACACTATTTAGTAATTGATTTTTGTGAAAATCATAACAGAATGATTCGTTCGAACCAAGTTAATTAAATCAATACTAACATGTCATATTAACCTATAAAATTAGTGTAATTCATAAAAAGTTTCTAATTACATTTATTTGGGTATTTATAACATCAATTATGTCAATTTTTTATTAATAAGATAATTACTGCATCATCGTTGTATCATAAATAAATTAAATTATTTAATGTCTAAAAATTTAAAATAAAATACCATTCTGTAGGAAATATATTTGTATTTCTAATGAATATTTATAGTCTAATTTATCGTATGTATAACCCCATATTAAAAATTATTTACTTATTAAACTTTGATTTTAACTATTTAACGCTTCTTTAAATAAATTAATAATAAATGTCCTAATCTAATCCAAGTGGGCCTAAATGGTCATATTGTATTACTAAGGTTGTTTTTGGTCGAATTACACTTGTCCAATAGAATTAGGACATGTGTTAGGGTAATAATAATATCATTTTTACCCTTAATTAACCTATTTACTTTTAACCGTGGTAAATAAAAGTAAAAAAGTTACTATTCACCAAAAATTATTTTCATCTCATTGAACCACATTTTAGTCCTTGATATTAACCGTGTCTCTCGGATTTTCGAAATTCCACCCACAGAAGCGGTAAAATTAAGTTTTATGAAAAATTCAGTTTTTTTAACTACCACTTAGTGGTTTCACTATTCATCAAAAATTGAAAGTTTTCAGAAAAATACCAAAATTTCACCCTAGGCTAATTTCGATATTATGAATCCAAAAATGAAGTCCATTTTGAAAAATAAAATTTATAAAATTTAAAAAGTGGTTATTACTATTCATAACGGCTAGTTTTAATAACATTTTAATAGTATATCGTTGTTTAGTGAAACTCGGTATTGCGTACGACGCAAGCTATCGAGGAAGGTCGCGATTTCATTTAAAGCAATCCAAGCAAGTGTTGTGTGTAGAAAAAGATTCCTTTGATGATTTATATAACATAAAAGTCTCTGGTGTTACATTCTACCCCCCTTAAAATGAATTTCTCCCTCGAAATTCGTCACTTTGTAACAAATAGATGAGGATACCTCTCCCTCATCATATCCTCAAGATCCCTTTTAGCTTCTTCTAATTGGTGGTTCCTCCATAAAACTTTCACCAATCGAGTGGCCTTGCTTCGTAGGACTTTTTCGCTACGATCCAAAATCTCTATCAGTTGTTCTTCATAAGAAAGATCTTGCTCCAGCGGTACAACTTCTGAGCTGAGTACATGTGAAGGATCAGGTATGTACTTTCTCTGGAGAGATACATGGAACACATCGTGAACTTGAGAGAGATTCGGTGGAAGCGCCAATCGGTAAGCTACCTTCCCAACACGATCCAGTATTTCGAAAGGACCGATATATCTAGGGATCAACTTCCCCTTCTTTCCAAATCTCATTACTCTCTTCCAGGGAGATATTCGTAAGAACACTTTAACACCCACTTCAAACTCTAGGTCTTTTCTTCGATTGTCGGCATAACTTTTCTGTTGACTCTGAGATGCTCTTATGTGTTGTTGAATATATCTGACCTTTTCTTCCATTTCGTCAATGAGATCAGGTCCTAATAGCTTTCTTTCCCCAACTTCATCCTAGCAAGTTGGAGTCCTGCATTTCTTTCCATAGAGAGCTTCATAAGGAGCCATATGAATACTGGAATGAAAGCTATTATTATAAGAAAATTCCACCAAAGGTAGGTGTTGATCTCAACCACCTTTGAAATCCATAGAGCAAGCTCTCAACATATCTTCTAGAGTTTGAATTGTTCACTCAGACTGACCGTCTGTCTGAGGATGATAAGCAGTGCTGAAACTTAACTCTGTATCCAGAGTATGCTGAAGACTTCGCCAGAACTTTTAGGTAAACCTCGGATCCCGACCAGATATAATAGAAAGTGGTACTCCATGCAATCTTACCACTTGCTTTACATATATCCTAGAAAGCTGATCCAGAGAGAAATCCTCTCTAATAGCAATGAAGTGTGCAGATTTTGTAAGACGATCAACTATGACCCATATAGCATTATTGCCTTTAGATGTTTTAAGAAGTCCTGTGACAAAGTCCATAGTGATGTTTTCCCATTTCCATTCGGGTATGGGTAATGGTTGTAACATCCCCTTAGACTTCTGTCTCTCAGCTTTAACTTGTTGACAAACCAAGCATTGAGAGACATAGTCAGCAACATCTCTTTTCATTCCATCCCACCAGAAGTACTCTTTCAGGTCCCTATACATCTTCGTGCTTCCAGGATGAATAGAGAATGAAGAACTATGAGCCTCATCTAGCAGCTCCTTCTTTAATTCGGGGATGGGAGGAACACAAACCCGATTCCTGAACTTTATTATCCCATCACAATCAAGGTTGAATTTAGGAATATTTCTCACCTTCTTTTGTAACTCAGCATCTTCTTTCTGTGCCTCTTTAATCTTCACATGTATAGATGGTTTAACATTCATTTGAGAAAGATAAGAATTTTCCCCTTCCATTATAATTCCAAGATCCATCCATTGTAAATCCATAAATATTGGATCTTTTGTGATCCTCATCATGGATAAACTAGCATGGTCTTGTCGACTTAATGCATCTGCCACCTTGTTTGCTTTCCCAGGGTGATAATGGATTGAGCAGTCATAATCCTTAATCATCTCCAACCATCTTCTTTGACGCATATTCAGCTCCTTTTGTGTGAAAATATACTTTAAACTTTTATGATCAGTATAAATATCACACCTTTCACCATAAAGATAATGCCTTCAAATCTTTAATGCAAAGATTACCGTAGCTAACTCCAAATCATGTGTTGGGTACTTTTGCTTATGGATTTTCAACTGTCGTGAGGCATAAGCTATCACCATATCATTTTGCATAAGAACACACCCCAATCCCTTCTTGGATGCATCACTATAGATCACAAACCTTTCTCCACTACAAGGTAGTGTGAGCACAGGTGCACTGGATAACCTTCTTTTCAACTCCTTGAAATTCTCTTCACATTCCTCCGTCCAAACAAACTTAACTCCTTTCCGAATTAACTTGGTGAGTGGATTAGATAATCGTGAAAAATCTTTCACAAAACGTTGATAATATCCAGCCAAACCAAGAAAACTTCGGATCTCAGTTACTGTTGTTGGTCTCGATCATCTTTCGATAACCTCTGTTTTTGCTGGATCCACAGATATCCCCTCTTTTGAGATTATGTGACCCAAAAATGCAACTTTTTGAAGTCAAAATTCACACTTGGTAAATTTGGCATAAATCTTCTCCTTTCTCAGGGTCTTCAATATAATTATTAAGTGATCTTCATGTTCTTCTTTGCTCTTTGAATATACAAGAATATCGTCTATAAAGACTACCACAAACTGATCAAGATAGTCTCTAAAGACTCTATTCATCAGATCCATGAAGATAGCAGGGGCATTAGTAAGACCAAATGGCATCACTATAAATTCATAGTGTCCATACCTTGTACGGAAAGACATATTTGGTATATCCTCCCTTTTGACCCTTTTGACCATATTAAAAATGATTTACTTATAAAACTTTGATTTTAACTATTTAACCCTTCTTTAAATAAATTAATAATAAATGTTCTAATCTAATCGAAGTGGGTCTAAATGGTCATATTGTATTCCTAAGGTTGTTTTTGGTCGAATTACACTTGTCCAATAGAATTAGGACATGTGTTAGGGTAATAATAATATCATTTTTACCCTTAATTAACCTATTTACTTTTAACCGTGGTAAATAAAAGTAAAAAGTTACTATTCACAAAAAATTATTTTCATCTCATTGAACCACATTTTAGTCCTTGATATTAACCATGTCTCTCGGATTTTCTAAATTCACTCACAGAAGCGGTAAAATTAAGTTTTATGAAAAATTCAGTTTTTTTAACTACCACTTAGTGGTTTCACTATTCATCAAAAATTGAAATTTTTCAGAAAAATACCAAAATTTCACCCTAGGATAATTTCGATATTATGAATCCAAAAATGAAGTCCATTTTGAAAAATAAAATTTATAAAATTTCAAAAAGTGGTTATTACTATTCATAACGGCTAGTTTTAATATTATTTTTATAGTATATCGTTGTTTAGTGAAACTCGGTATTGCGTATGACGCAAGCTATCGAGGAAGGTCACGATTTCGTGTAAAGCAAGCCATGTAAGTGTTGTGCGTAGAAAAAGATTCCTTTGATGATTTATATAACATAAAAGTCTCGGTTGTTACATTACATCTTCATGGTATCTATTTTTTCTTCCATATAGGTAGACTCTTTCTATATACATTGAAATATTCCACAAACATGAGATACTATTTCTTTGGGAACACAATAAAAAATATCTTTCAATCCATAAACTAGTATATCTTGAGAAGTTATAGATTTATTATCTTCACCACTTATGCTAGTATCTTCTTATTAAAGATAATTTATACAAGATTTTTTTACATACCTCATGATCACATAACATTATTGATTCACTTGAGGTAGAAATGTTTTCTTTCACTTTGGTGGAAACTATAGCCCCATTCTCTTCTATTTCCATGATATATTTTTTCTTCTTTGTTATCATGACATTGAGAAATGGATACATCATATTATTTATGAAAAAATGATCTATTATTAAGATTTAATTTCTATTTCTTTATAATATTAATCATGGTATATGTAGAAATATAATTAACATTAGAGATAACTAAAACTCTACTTCATTTGTAATACAATAATCAAACTAAAATATTTAAAAGATAATAGCTTCAATGTCGAAAGTCCAATAAAGGTGAACCTATACTGAAGTAATAATTGAGAGGAACACTTTAGTATACACTTAACACTGAGAGGTGGGTGAATCAGAGTCAATTTTGTTTATAAAATTATAATTTTTTATCCCTTTACCTTCTAGACCTATTAGGTTCTCGATTAACATATTCTATCTCTATTATAATAATAAACTATATGAATGAAAGTAAAATATGGAACACCATTTTTTTAAAAGACACACTACTCAATAAGATTATATAGTCCTATTAATATAGGGTGTTGAACTATACACATATTATCCACTATAATGAGAGACTAAATACATTGGTTTTGTTAGAAAATAATCCTTACCCTACGTGTGAGTCCCTATACTTTATGAGGGTGATGAAAATGATCTTGAATTCCTGTAATGAGGATTACCTAGTCCAATTTACAACTCCTAGTTATTTATTTATATCTTTATATAGAAAACCTAATACTTCTTTAGATATATAATTTTCAAGATGATGTAATTATTCCACTCATTTAGACTTATAGGATATGTTATAGTGCAGTTTTATTCTCCACTTACTTATTATTCACTTGTTATTTGTATTGTAGTGATGAAGTAACTTTCCTTATTCTTATTATTCCTTCACATGGAACCTATATATCTGGTAGTTAGACTAATCATGTCAATATAATCAGGTATGTGTGATTATTTTCATTTTGTGATGGTTCACTCAGGGATAATTCACCCGGCTTATCTTCACCATCTTCTTGAAACACCTATTTTTATGGTATTAACTGTCTGATATGTGTTTTTATATTGGAATTTTTTATGATAAATTTTTCTTATTCATATTAATATAGTCACTAATTGATAAGGAAACTTTATAAATTATTTATAAGATCAAATTTTCTTTCTATTTTCCAATGCATTGTTGACCAATCGGGTACCCCCTGCTTCGTCTAATACTTATTCTCTAAAAACTTTGGTCCAAATGAGAATTTCTCTGATAGTTTTTATCCATAAATTCATTGTCTCTTTTTAATTATTCATCCTAAAAAATATCCATAAAATTATAATTTACATCACACATTTATAACAGGTCATTATCCCTTTATATAGGGAGTGGTTCTCCACAATTTTTGGGTGAGGTGCATACTTCAAGTGGAATATTCCCACTAAATGTTTCTAGTGAACCACATAGAAACTTCCTAATATTAATTATATTCAATTTTCCTAAAATATAGGAGTGGAAAAATCTTTTTAGAAAACATCCTTTGATTTTAGTGTCAAAGTTCTTCTCTAATCCTCTAGAAATATTGGTTAGAATCACAATCTTTATTTGTGATTATAAAAACATTGATCATCCAACTGAGTATTACCATAATTAATAACATTAAAAAATCATATTGTTCTTAAAACATTCTATTTGGTACAAATTCATGACATGTATTCCATCTAGTGAAAATTTTTTCAGTGTTCCTTTATCACTTTGTAAGAACATCTTGAAATATTTTGTAAGACACTTGCTCTTACAGATGACATGGTTCACAAGTCTACATCTATTTCCTTTCCTAGTAATCCTTTTACCGATGAATTTCATTCAATACTATTTTTATAATGGTCCTAAAAACATCTATTTAGTGGATTTATAACCTTTATTATTCATTCATAATCGTCTATATGATTCCAGTAATCAGAGACTTTCGTATGATGAACATCCCAAAAAAATATCTCTCTAATGACTACATAAAAAATCTTTTTTCTAACCCCTTTTCTAGGAAAATTTCAAAAAACTATGTCTAATGATCTTCATATGTTTCATCTAGATTATTTAAGAAACATTCGCCTAATTATTCAGAAACATTTATCTTCTAACTTCATAACCATTCTTCTATCTAATGAACTACTTCAAGGACTTCTTCTGTATCTAGTGATCAAGAAGTTCCTCTATAATCATTCAATAATATCTTGTTTTATGATCATCACATGATTTAATTATCTAACTAATTTGATAATAAAAGTATACTTGATCATTCAATAACACTCTATCTCATAGAGTTATTATGATGACTCACCAAGCTAAAATGACATACTTAATACTTATTTTTTCTAGCTAAAACCTCATCCTAAACTTGCTTAATAACTTTTTTGTAACTTATTAAATTTGAATCTATATCATTATAAAAGTATTTCTTGTATAATTTTTAGTTCTCATCATTTTACATCACTCAACACTTCAAAATGGTTTTAAACTAGAGTTTTTCTACGTTCTACCACAAATCCTAAATTGGATCATTGTATATCTACAACACAATTTCTATATTGTATTTAGTTGATTGAACTCTAATTCAGATATTTTCCCTTTATCAAGTCTTAAACTTGAATCAGAACCATAAATAATTTTATATGTTTTACTAATAAAGAAAACATTACTTAAAAATATCTAATATAGTTTGTCCCATCATTATATATTTGATCTACTATTAATGAAACTAGTCAAACATTTCTTTCCAACTATGAGTTGATTAAATTAGTCTATTCACATAAGTCCTTTATTAGAGTGAACAAACCTATGATTGTCTCACAAACTTTCCTTTATACTATTATATTTTTTATATTTTTCATTCTGATGGAATATAATATATCACTTAGCATGGATTCATCTAATGGACATTATTTTAATTACTTTTTAAAAGAATGACCATTGGATACTATATCCAATACCACAATTTGTAAACCTATTTCTTATGGTGATACTCAATAACCTTCATCTGATTACCTCAGTCTAATCAAATGAATCAAATTATCTTAGTATGATCTACTCTATATGATCACTATTGTATAATGGATTCTCCCCTATTTTCATTTTCTCTATTAGTTTGGATTCATAAACCTCTTAAGAAAACATCTTAAGGAAACTTCATTTTGTTGACAACTAAAACTCATCTCCCACAATAATAGAACATGTTGTATACATTAATAACTAATCATCAATCATCACATGTAAACTCAAATTATTCAAAATAAATTTCACCTTTCTTGAGATATTAAGACCCAATAACTTCATTTCTGTATCATTAATTCATCTAAACAACATGAACTTTGTTACCAAGCTTGGATACCTTTGATAATTCAGATGAATGTTTTTGTATAAAATATTTTCTAACATATTCAACATATTTAAATCAATTTACATCCATTTCTTGAAAATAAAACTCATACATAAAGTGTTATATTCACCATCCACCCGAGCTTCTTAATTCTAGAGAAAGTTCTTGATATCATTGAATAAAAAAATCTTTTTTTTGAATAGAGTTACTGAAGATAATAACAATCATATCCAAACTATTTAGAAGTAATAATAGAAGTAAGAGTTCCCCCACATAATCAATGAAATTTAACTTTATTGATTTGATATGACCATAGAATTATTAAAATCATTCATGTGATCTTCCAATGGTGTTCTTTTAGATAACCTTTGGTGTAACAACCATCACATCATGAACACTTTATTCAATATTTTTGGTTTCTTATACACATACTTTAATACCCCCATAAATTCGTCCATTTTATTTATTTATTGAATGATAAATTCATCATTTCTTGAAAAATAAATCCTCAACAACATTGACGATTTTCTACTCATTCATTCCCACTCGATCTTTTCCATCATTTCTAGACAAACACCAGTAAGTAGAGAACTATGGTCTATCTAAATTAGAAAATTCAAAATTTTAACCATTTATAAGTTAAAATATGTTCCATAAAACTTTTCTAACCAAACCTTCATATATTTTAAAACCATATCTTTTGAAGAAATTGAAATCCCGTTGAAATCAAGATATCATCAAGTGAAGAGACATGAGATTCTTGAACCATGAAGTGATATAACTTTTTGGGGAAACTCACCCAACCAAAATAACAATAGTTCTGACAAAAACACTAGAAGGAGGATCCTTGGTCCACTAGAAGATCATATACAGATCAAAATAGTGTAAAATCAAACTCTGGAAGTTTCCTTCCCACAAATAGGTGTACCAAAAGTACGTATACTTTTCACCCTACTCACCACATAATTCCATCATTTTTATGAAAAAGAACACTAACATTCATTCAAGGAAATGAAAATACTTTAAACTGAAATATAGAAATAAATAAATAAACATAATATATTAACGTTATTTAGAAAATGGGTCCTATGTTCATGAGAGATACAATAAAGTTTCCTTTTCATTATAACCATAAATTAAAAGAGATTACAAAAAAATATTACTAAGTACAATTAAACTTCATTAATATACCTGCTCCACAATTAATTCATTTTTTTAAATCTCATTAAACTAAAGTCATCACACACTTATATAATAAGAATTATCCTTTCAACTTGTAATATCAACTCCCCTAAAATTTTGGATCACTAAGAAGATCCACTTTAGCTTGGATACCAAACTGATGAACCATCAACATTATTGAACTTCTAGAGTTTCAATGATCCTATGTAACACCGTCAGAATATGAGAATTTCGAATTGTCCTTCTATCTCTAGAGAGGTCATACCGCCACTATCTGTAGACCATGTCCACCCATCATTTATTGCATAAAATTCTGATAAAAATAATTTCAAAAAATTTATTTTTAGTGAATTAAAACAAACATCACTTCTCTATAACGTGTTCACACATGGGTACAAGTGAATGAGCCTAAATCTAAACTTGAAAAATTAATTAATTATATTCCCTATTATAAATATAGTTAAGTGGTGAACAGGGTTCAAACCATATGGAATGTTTGATAATGTGTGTAAGTGACTGAGAAAATGTAAAGGTTCTCAATATTAATCAATAATCAATGATGGAAATAATAAGTATCAATTATGAAAATATTTTGTGAAGTGAATGAAGTAATATGTATGTAGGTGAACATATTGAGAGGAAAACATATCTTAGAGAAAGTTGGGGAGAAATCCATAGATGTGGTGGGGGAATTTGATTTTATTGTTTTTAAATATTTTCACCTTTGTTTATGAATAGAGAATATTCATAGGAACTAAGATAAAAGTGTAAAACAATCTTTGTATATTGTTTAATCTATAAGTAGATGAAAAACTACAGTATTTAAACTGTATAACTCATTTAGTTCAAAAAATAATGTAATTATTCTTCATCAAAATCAATTTTTTATTTGATCTTGGTGTATTAGACACATGAGAATATAACAAGTTCTATTGATTCTCATATAATTAAGTAGATTAAAATTAATTCAACTAATATTATTTTTCATCAGATCTCAATGTTTTGTAAAATTAAGAAGCCTAAGAGTTAAACATGATAGTAATATCTAGAAATCACATGCCTGAATAAAGAAATAAAAGTAACCATTAAAATATTAGTCTCCAAATAAGTTTTATCCAATGATAATATTTTTTTTGGAAAAATATTTAATAATTTCATTGTAAATAATATAGTAGAGTGTGAAGAAATAGGGGTAAGAAGTATTATCTGTCAAAGATCTTCCACTTACACAATCCAATGATTCTTTTTTATTTCCATGTAATCACTCTATTCTTCCTAGTAGCGATATACCCCATAGTGTGTTTCAATGATCTATCCTCTCCCCCAATTCTTGATCAAATAGATTATTCTCCCCTTGATTTGTGAATTTTAATCTAAAAATTGAATGGGACTGCAATATATGAATTTTATCTCACAATCAATAGCTTCAATCCCTTCATTTGGATTTCCACATGAAAAAACTATCACTATTCACCATTCTCCATGTATGACCTGAGAAATTTCCTAGACCAAATTTTCTTCTCATGTGTTTATGCATCACCTCCATGTGATGTACCTCGATCACTCCAAAAATCTCCATAACCTTGAAACATCTCCACAAAATAATCAAGGATCATAATTTCCTTTGATTTTAAGAAGTTTTTTATTTTACATGTTTAATTACAACCCTATGCTTTTAAATGAGTGAGAAAAAATTGAGAATAAAATTATATAATAAATCACCCAAAAATAAAATCTTATTTACGAAATAGGTGCTTTTATTTTCCATGAATTTTACAAGTTAATTCAAGAAAATTATTTTCAAAATTAAACATTAGAATCTTGAAAGAATTATTTTCAGGAAAAGAATCATTTAAAATAAAAAAAACAATAGAACATTAAATAACCTTATCACTAATTATTATTAAAATATTCAACTAATTCTTAATTCAACAACAGATTGACCAACCTTTATAAATTCACCTTTATTAGTTCATTTTGAAATAAAATATTTAATTAATTCCTAAAAAGGATATAGAAAAGTATATAAAAATATTCAACATAAAATTCCCCACACTTATCCTATTGAATTCTTAAATAATATAAGTGATTTACTTTAAACAAAAATATATGTCTCACCATGACTCAAGTACTAAAAATGATGAATAAATCCCTAATTAATTTATTGTTTGAATTAACCTAACTCAGAAATGAA
Source organism: Viscum album (assembly GCA_963277665.1). Lineage (NCBI taxonomy): Eukaryota > Viridiplantae > Streptophyta > Magnoliopsida > Santalales > Viscaceae > Viscum > Viscum album. The sequence continues at coordinate 1,443,220,180 of OY728145.1, read as the reverse complement.
TTCATATCACTATCAAACTATAATTCATTAAGAATTTATATGTCTAATAGTGATGTAAATATATTTTAGTGGAATTCAAATTTTAATTCATCCTCTATCTTAAGTTCCTTACCAAAATTTCCAATTTCTACTTCTATGATACAAATCAAATGAAGTTTTTATAAGTAAATTTCACCCTTTTTCATTTTAGTTCAATATTCCCCTCAACAAATTGAATTCTATTTTAATAATTAGGAAGTTATTGAATTTATTTATCTATTTTTGTTTTTATTTTTAACTATGTATGTGCAAGGAACTTATTGAATTTACAAATAAATTTTATTTACTCACACACCCAACAACTAATATCTCAAATCTTCATTTTGGGATTTTAATTTCCTATTTAATTCTAGTTTTAAAGGACTTATATAAATCAATTTTGAGTTTCCTCGCTGAGGTTTTTTGAAAAAGTCCAATTTACCTTGAATTATCTTTAAAATTCCAGTTTCCTCATGTTATAATTTAAATTATATAAAGATATTTTCACTCATAATCACTTTTTAAGTTCAAAAACTAGACCAACATGAAAATAATAAACAAATTGACCCAACAATCATTTAATTTTGAAAATTTCAAAGTCAATGGTATCAACCCTTCTAGAATGGTATTTATTATAGGAAATAAAACATTAGAGTTCAGGTTTTTTATTTAATTTTATATTTATATTATTGAATCGTAATCGGGTACAATGAAAAGTCAGTTTCCCCACACTTAAAACTCAAAAATTTCCCCAATGTTTAATTATAATGTGGAGGAAACTGTTTATGATATTTGGTTTGAAATAGGATTTAAATTTAGTGGTTTATAGAATGTTTTAATGGTGATATTATTTTAAAAAATATCATCTTTTCCACACATTCAAAAAAAATTCAAAACCAATTTCAAATAGTTCATTATTTTACTTTATAAGCAGAAAATAAGAATGAATAGTTTGTATCAAAACGTAGTATGCTGAACATATATATATATATAAAGTATAATTTGTATCAAATATTATTATTATAATTCAATATATTTATATAATTTAGTTCAAATTAAAAATCCCACAAAATAGATTCAAACTCACATAGATCAAATAATGATTGAAACTCCCACAAAATTAATTCCCATTGAAAAATATATTTTCAAACAGATAAAAAAATTAAAATTAATTTTTTGGGATGTATAAAAATATAGGAACTTATATAAATATGGATATTTTTTTCATTTGAGTGAAGACATAACACTCCCATTTCTCTCCACTAGAAAATAGAACCCTTAATTACACCTATAACCATAATCAACAAACATTAGGAACCATGAATTTAAGATCAATATAAAATGGGGAAAATGGTAGGTTGAGTGGGAAGTGATTCGATACAACAAAATAAAAGAAAATCATTATGGAATTTGATTAAAATTTGTAATTATTATCCAAAAAAATTCCCTGACCCCAACTAACCATGTAGAAAATAGACTATGGGGTAAATTTGGTTGGTCAATTGACCATAATTGTGCAATTGAACACATGAACCAACTAATTGAAAGAAAAGAAACTTGATCTTCCAAACCAAGAACATCATAACTAAACTAGATGTTTGAGGTAGGTCAACTAACTTCATGTTTCAACCTAGTGATGACATCATAAATTTAAAAAGCTCAAGATCTAAATTAAAAATGAAATATAAATAAAAAACATGAAGTAAAGTTTTTTGAAAATGGATTGGATTGACCATGTGAGTGAACTAGATGAAATAAAACCCTATAAACTAACCAAAATAGAAATACAATGAAATAGACACTGAAAGTTTTCCCCTATACAGGTTGTGGAACATGATTAACCGTGGGTGTCTTATGGTATGTCAATTTATTGCACATTAGAATTATTACATGCACCTAACTGACTATAAGAAGACTTTAGTGATTTTGATTTACTTAACATTCAAGTACACTCAAAATCAGAAAAGTACTAGAGTAACTACAATAATAAAGTACAACTAACCATGAGTGAAGTCAATTAGATACATATTAATGTGATCAATCATGAAATATAAATAGAATAAAAATGGTACATAAGAAAACAAGAGTTATTATTATTAAAAAGAAGGAAAAAGATAAGGATCCGTGTGTTATCTTCTATGTGAGGGTCTTATATTATTAAAATGATAGGGGTGAATTTTTATTTAAAATAATTAAAGGAAAAAAAATCTAATTTTAGTAATATATTTTAAAAAATTAAATAATTAAACAAAATAATAAAAATTTAATGTGTAATGATATAATTATAATAAAATAAAAATAGTAATAATATAACAAAGATTGATTTAAAATTATTAAGTGATTCAAATAAAAACAATTAAGTGACTATGAAATAATTGATGGATTAAAAAACTCAAATAAATAAGTGAAATAAAGTGATAAATAATTGAAATTTTATAAATTAAATGGGGCAATATATTTGTAATGGAAGTTTGGTAATAACACCCAAAGGTACCCATATGTCTACCGCCATAATCACTTGAGTATTAAAAGAATTAGACCCTTAGATTTATCCGTAGCCAAGAAAACAAAACTATTACTTTATTTTTAGGTTATAGTAAGAAACAAAATAAAATAGACACTAGTTATTTAAGGATGAAGTTAAAAAACTCAAGAATAGTATTCCCTTTCAATTTTAATGTAAATGAAAGGAATACCTTGGTCCCTAACTTTAATGGTAGTAAAAACCAAAAATAAAAGAAAGTGAAAGAGAGGATATTTGTATCTTATTCCTTAATCTCTCAATGAATATGAAAAAACACCAGGAGGGATTTATAAAATAATAGGAGCGATTAAGATATAAAATTTATGAACTCACACTCTTGATATAATAATGATGATAAAAAAATAGATATATTTATGATAAATTTGAAGTAAAGAAGAACATTGGTGAATAAGAAAGTGTTTTGATGAAGGATTTTAACCTAACCCAACCCTCTATCTATAGTCTATAATTACTTCAGAAATGTTCCAAAACCCTTTGTGGGTCATTAATCAAAAAACTTCCATTTTAATATATTTTTACTAAATTAAATTAATTTCATGTATTAGTCTTCTTAATACCACAAGATACCCGATAGACTCCACTGAGTAATTAGTGGATTACATAGAGTTGGGTGCTTACCACATTCTTCAATTAGCTGGCCGATAAAACTAACCTAGTAGGACAATAGAATACTATAGAATTTCTATACTCTTTCCATATACACTGGATATTTGGTTCACCTCCACTAGGTAGTCGGTTGGGTCCTTTAGCATGGGGATGGTATCACATATTCCACTTATTGGCCAGTGGCACTGTATTGGATAGATTATTCTCCCATTGACATGTGTATTAAAAAATTGGCTTTCAATTTTCCTTAAATGTGCCTCTATGGAACTTATATCCTTATTCAAAGCCTTCTAAACCTATATTAACACATGTTCATGTTTCCTTTGAGGAGTTCTATCATGATGTCATTAAGATATATTCACATAACTTAAATGAAATAATTAATTTCTTTAAGAGTGTTTTTGATAGTTAAAATAAAACATTATTGATAAGAACAACAATCCCACCCTTTTTATGTTAAAAAAACTTTAATAATAATTAAATCAAAAAACTAAACATAAAGAGTTACCGTGATACCGATATTTTCTTATCCTTAGAAGAACAAATAGAACTTCTCTACACAAACATAAATTCTCCCTCACAATCATTTTTTAAAATAATTTTCCCCAAACTATAAAAACCTCCATCTATATATACTAAAACTTCTCCCCAAACAAAAAACTCCCCCCTTTGAATGAAATACTAAAACTTTTACACCTTTGAGATAATCAAACAAAAGTCGCACATGAGGTTATATAATAAAGAAAGAAAATTTGGAACAACATTTATCATCTTTAATGATATTTTGAAAGATAAAAAGAATTATGTTTTGTAAAGAGTTTGAAAAATATAAAAATATAAAAGATAACTTTTTACCAAATCATCAGGTAAAATAAAACACTTTTAAGATAAATTTGAAATTTTAAATAATTCATTGAGAAATATTTTCAAAAAATATAACTTTTATGAAAAAAAAACAAATGTTTAATTTTATAAATAGATTTTTAAAATAAAATTTATCTTATATGACCATTTTAGTATTAAAAATATCATATCCCCATTTATTAATGCACTAATAGAGTTTAAAGGGACCATAACTGTTAAATAATAATAAAATAAAGAAAATATTTAGAAAATATATATTTTGAAGAAAATTATTTTCATTATTAATGATTATTAAATATTATAATAATAAACTTGATAAAATTCACAATGAGTGTCAAACTAGTTCAATATTAAGGCCACTTATCATGCATAAGATGAAGAAAGGGTTAACAAAACCAATCAACTCTTTTTAAGTAAAATATCTAGAAGAATCTATGATATAACCACATCCAATTGCTTGTTTCTAGATTGTAATTTCTTTATTTAAGTATTATACTATCTTTAATTTTTTAGAATGATTAAAATATTTAATTTTGTTAATTAATTTAAAATAAATTTTTTTAAATAAGTTAGAAAACAGATTTAATAAAGAGAAATAGGTAACTCCTTCCAAGTGATTAATAGAAATATGTCACAATATAATCATACCCAAATCATCTTTGATAAATTCAAAGAAATCACGAGGAGGGGGTTTAGTAACGATATCATACAGTTGATGGTTTTTTAAAACAAATTCAAGAATGATACCATATTTCTAAAAGTGAACTCATATAAAATAGTATCTCAAGTCAATTTGCTTAGTGTGCGAGTATTGGATATGATTTTTGTAAATATTGATTTCACAACTGTTATAACATTTTATAGAGACAGATGAAGAAGTTAGAACAATTTCAAAAAGTTTATTTTATCATCTATATAAGTTGGGAATAATAACTTCTAGTGACTATTTATTTTTATTTGGTTATAAATAGAGATTTTTTTTGTTTTTACAACTCCAAGATATAAGGAGGATTTTTTTTATTAGATGAAAAGTTTCACCGATACTTTTTTTTATAGTTGGAATCATCCAAATTCCACATTATTAAAATAGTAAGGATCAAAAGATATTTCCTCATGATTAAATAATATAAGGTTTTTAGTTATTTTAAGCTAACATAAACTTTTCTTGAGGGATTTTAAATTTATTTTCTTTGCATTAGATTGAAAATGAAAAAAGGAATACATTGAACATGACATTCAAATGGGTCTTAGTAAGGTAAATTAGAATTCCAGTCATACTTAGATAAATATTGTTATCAATAGATTGTTCATATTTATCCAAAATTTTCTTTAAAGTTGAAATAATATGTATTTTTGTTTCCATATCACTATACATTCCAAAATTATTTAGATATTCTATAGTATATTTACTTTAGTTTAAAAAGATTCAACAAAAGTTTTGGGAAAAATGAAAACTAGAGAAGAATTTAAGTTATCCATAAAAATCATTTCAAAATATTTATTAATTAAATAAAAAAATCATTCCAAATAGTTTCTTTAGTTGATCCAAAGAAAATAATCATTATAAATTTTAAATATAAATAAATTATTTTAAAAGGTATATACAGAAATGAAGGAATTGTCTTTTCACATTTTGAAATCATTCAATAAAATAAATTTAGTTAACCTCTATTACCATGATTAAGGGGTTTGTTTCAAATAATATATAGATTTGTTTATCTTGAAAATGGAATTTAGAAATTCAGAATTTTATGAACTGGGAGGGTGGTCTGAAAAAACATTTTTAGAAACAACACCACATAGAAAACCACTTTGGACATCTATTTGAATTTTTTTAAAATTAATAATAATGGTTAATTCAAAAAATATTCTTATAGATTTGGGTTGAGAAACTTGTGAAAAGGTTTCACCATAATCAATACTTCTATCCTGATTATATCCTTTAAAAATAAGTATATCATTTTTATGGATAAAATTTCCTTGGTTGTTAATTTTTTTTTCAATCCCATTTTTTCCAATAATAGGATAAGTATCAGTATATTCTTATAGATTCCAAATGTTGTTCATTTTAAATTAGTTCAACACCTCTTTCATAGAGATCATGGAATTATAATCATTAATATAATCATAGAGGGTATGGTGTTCAAGTTGAGAGGAAAAATCTTGACGATCAACTTCATTTAACACTGAACTTATAATACAAGTACTGGATTATAATTTACCAATAAAATTCTCAATGGGATGGTCTTGAGATTGACTCAAAAACTTGGGTAATGTAGATTATAGGATTTCCAGTGCATCACCAATTAATATAGAATATATAGGTTTAGAAAAAGTCAAACTAGGTTTTTCAACATCACCATCACTTTCTAGATATGATTTATGAATATTATCACTAAGTTTGATGTGAATAAACTCTTATCGGGGCTTGGTACTTTTATTAAAAACTTAAAAAGATTTAATTGAGTTTTATTACCCAAGTAATATTTATTCATTGAATTTAGGTTGATACTTTCCTAGATTGTCATTATTATTAAGGATATTGAATTTATAACTGAGGACTTTAAAGAAACCAACTTTTGGTTTTTTCATTTTCAACGTTCATAATGGGGTTTTACTATGTTTTTTACTATATGAATACAATTAAGGATAAATCATGCACTACGTACCATATCAGCCCAAAATTATTGAGTAAGGAAAAAATCATTTAGGATAGTTCTATAATTTTTTAGGAGCATCATATTTCATCTTTTTTATATCCCCATTTTGATGAGGTATTCTAATATAAAAAAAGGGGTGATGATAACCTTTAAAGGCACAAAACTCATTAAAGTATTTTTTATAAAATTCTCCACCATGGTCACTTAGAAAGGGAAAATATTTTTTTTACCTTTTTCATTTTCAAATTTAATTAAAAATTTGATAGATACATTACAAGCCACATTCATATGATCTATAAATAAAACCCATATAAATCTAGTGAAGTCATTAATAATTAAAAAAATGTAATTTACACATATAATAATAGAAACATTTGTTGATATAAAAAGGTCAAGCTTGACTAGTTATAGATATTTAGAATAGGAAACCCAATTTTTATGCTCAAAATAAGACTTTTATTTCATTCTTAGTAATAAGTGTTTTCAAACTAAGACACCATCAAAAGAAAAGTTCAGAAAATATCATACTAGCCAGTTACATTTGAGCTTAAATAAGGGGTGAATATTTGAATGAAATACCTATCGTTGCTAAATCCATGAGTAATTATCTTGTGAACTTAAAAACATAACATTCATTACTTTTTATATATATTATATCTTTAACAAACACATTTGGAAAGATGGAAGAGGTATATAAAATATTTCTTTTTGAATTAAAAACTTTACAAAAATAATTTTGAAAAGTAATTTTAAAAATAGTATCAAATAATTGAATCATACATAGTAAGATATGTTTTAAGACTTTGTTAAATGAGACTTCTTTAATTGTAATAGAGATAGAGAAACCAATCTTACCAATAACAATATTTTTTTATTTTGAATCATCTCTAAAGGTAACATTTCCTCTAAATTTTTTTCAAGATGATTAAATTCAGAAGGATCAACACATGTATGTATTGATAATATGATATCTATATACCATATAGCTTCTCAAATATTTATCTTTTTATATATAATATTAAGAAACTTTATATTTTAGTGCACATTTATTGGGTCCACGTATATTAGCCATTAAATATTTTGGGATCCACACTTGTTTGGAACAATTTATTCCATTTAAAGCATGTAAATTAGGATGAATTCTCTTAGGTTTTCCATATTTATCCTTTTTATTGTTTCATTCATTAACCTGATGACATAATTTATTTAAATAATTAAAAAATTTATTTTTATAAATTCCTTTTTACGAAATTAGTGTTTTTATAATTATTTGTAAAACAATATTTTTTTGAAAAATTAAAGCTATAGATATTTTAATAGGTTTTGAGATCCTAATGTTTAATTCAAATATTCTATCCCTTATGTAAAATTATAAATAGAATTTTTAATATCTTTTATATATGTTTAATATTTTCAAAAATTTTGTTGTTGTTTTGATTTTAAAATCAAAGACTCATTTTATTTTAATGTTTGGTATTTTTAGAAACAAAAAGATCTTGTTTATTTTTAAGACCTTAGAAATTTGAATGAATATAACAAAAAACCTTTTGATGTTCATTTTTAGTGGTAGGAACATATTCATAAGTGAAATAAATAGGTAGAATATGTAGAATAATAAAAAAGAAATGAGAGGGATAGAGAGATATTTTAATACTATTTCTATTTTAATCATCAACATGTTTTATGAGACACTTGGTAACCTTTTCACTTGATTCATATGTCTAAATCGAGTCCTCAATACTTCTACAAGTCACAACCCTTATAGAATTATTACCTTTTATATTTTATTTTTAATTTTTCATGTTAAAGGGACAATCAAATTTGATGTGTCCTTTATTTTTAAATTGAAACAATTTACCTTGAAATTATTGATTTTTTTGAATTATAGAGTGGATCTCTTTTTTTTTCTTGTACTAGTCCACTATCTGTATACATATAGTAATGTAGAAAAACTCTCAGAAGATAAATTTTTTATTTACTTAATGTAAATTTTTATTTTAGTTTCATTTACCTCCTTGGACTCCTTTTCATATTGTCTCTCCATGGTTATCTCATATGACATAAGGGAATGAGTGAGAACTTCCATTAGTATATTTTTTATATCTTTAGCTTCTTGTATTGAGGTGAATTTTAGATCCCAACATCTTGGAAAAACAAAAAGTATTTTCTTAACTATGGTTCCTATAAAAATATATTCACGAATGGATTTTCATTAATTATAAATATCAGTTAATATTTTAAACAAAAAAGTGGTAAACACATTAGAATTCATAGATAAAATGTTCAAGACATTTTTAAACATGTTGATCCTTGTATCTTTAATTTTTTTTAATTTTATGCATAACTTATAATAATTTATATATTTCTGGTGCCTTTTTACATGAAGAAACTGTATTAATATCATTAATATATAATCTCAAGTTTAATGTGTCCATAGATTAAATATCTAGTTGAAAAGTATAAATATCATTAGGGGAAAAATTTTATTTTATTTCTATAAAAGAGTATATCCATGAAAACTAATTTAATAAACAGGAAAATCAAGATATCTATTTTTTTGACATTCTAGATATTTAATAACCAAAATTATTACCACAAAAAAATATATCACGGTCCAATGATTATCCTTCAGAACCACCATGGGTGTTTGGAAAGGTCATTAAAAAGGTATCTTTATTTTAAAGAGAAGTTAATGATTTTGAAAATAAAAACATTAATATAAAACTAAAGTGATTAAAAATTTTATACATCATTTTATACCAAATTTGTGTCTTAGATATGTCAAACTGAATGAGGGGGGGGGGGGGGGGGTGTTAATTTACATTTAAAATCTTAAAGGAAAACAATCCAAGTCTAAAAACTTCTTTTAAAAGGTTTGAAGAATTGAACTAAATAACCAAAGTAGAAAGTAAAATGATATAATTATAAAAAAATAATAAAAGTATAATATTTAAATAAAGAGTGATTTAAAATTATTAAGTAATTCAAATATAGAATTATTAAGTGATTGTGTGTTAATTTATGGATTAAACAATTAGAATAAATGAATGATATAAAGTAACAAATAATTGAAACTGTGAGAAGTAAATGAGACATTATATTTGGTAAGGAATTTAAACCATTGTATTTGATGGTACCCCAATGTCCAGAACCCAAATTTCTTGAGGATTTAATATATTAGAACCCTGTATTTACCAGTATCAAAGATACCAAAAAATATATTTTTGTTAAGGTTAAAACAATAAATCAGATACAATTGATACCAGATCTTTAATGAGGAAGCTAGAATCTTCAAAAAGAGTTTTCCATAGAATCTTTTTAAAGTAAATGACAAGAAAACCACGTTCCCTAAATGTAATGGTAAAATACACAAAACATTGAATAAATTGGAAGAGAGGATATTTGAAGCATAGTCTAAAACCTCCAAAAGAATAACAGAGATCACTATGAGAGATTGAGAAAAAGGAGAGTGAGTAATTTTAACCCACAATGTTGATAGATGAAATAATATTTATAAAGATAGATCTTTGAGAGAAATTTGAGTCATTGAAAACATTAGTTGATGAGAAAGTGTGTCAATGTAGACTGATAAGACAATCCAAGAATCTATTTATAGCCTTAAATTCTTTCAATAATGTTCTATAATCGTTCAGGGCTCATTAACTCAAGGAATTCAATGTTCATTATATTTTTACTACATTAAATTCCATTATTGAATTAGCCTATCTGAAAACATTGGATACCTGGTATCCTTCACTGGGTAGCTAGTAAACTACATGGAGATAGATTTATACTACATTCTTTCACTGGCTGGATGATACACCACTACCAGTTTGCTGGTGGAATCTTGTATGATTTATACTCATTGTCAATCTACATCGACTATCTAATGTTCCTCCACCAAGTATCCAATGGGGTCATACTACATAGGGAAGGTACTGTGCATGCCACTGGTTGTTTGGTTTCACTACACTGTCTATTTGGTTCTACCAGTGACCTTTAGATTCTCAATGTGGCTTCCCTTATTCCTTTAATGTACCTCCATGGACCTTCTAGACTTATTTTAATACTTCTAAACATCTATTAACACAGTTTCAAGGTTACTTTTAGGAGTTTTATTACAATTTGATCATGTTTATACCCATCACTTGAATGAAATAATTAAACACATTAAGAAATTGTGATCATTATAATAAAATAATGGTGATAATCACAATAGCCTGAAACCCTAAGTATATAGTCTTCATATAGTCTCATTAATATCTCAACTTTGAAGAAAGGAGATAGAAATAAAGCCTTTTAGATTACCCTTGAAGTAGTGTTTGATTCTTTAACCATTGAACAAAAAATAGTGGATTCACTTATCCAATAAATTATACAACCCCATTGAAAGTAACATACACAATAGTGAAGGGTCCATGGAACTTGGTCTTAAGTTTTCATGTAAAAATATTCAACCTAGAATTAAAAATCAAGACCCTCTGATGAACCATAATATCCCTATTTTGAATGTTAGAATAATAATGGTCTTTTTTAACCACCTCATAAATTTTGGAAATCTCATAAGAATCTCTTTATTTCATAATGTTCACATAAATCTAACAACCTTCTCTCAATAGTGGATTTAAATTCAAAATTTAGGGTAATAACAACATAGGAGAACTTATATAAAACTCTATAGAAAAATGACATGTTTTATAAATAGAATTATATAAGGATACATACCTATAGGGGTCTTACAATTAGTCCTATAATCCAAAAAATATTTGTAAAATATTTTATACTAGTATTTTAAAGATCTATAAACTATTTTTTATAAAATATTTTTGAGATCTCTATTATAAATTTTAGCCTATCCACTAGACTGTGGGGGATTGGTTGTTCTACTTCCCTGAGCAAAACCTCATTTTTCCCTTAAATATTTTAACTTCAAATTCATGAAGTGGTTCCATTATTAGTGATGAATACATTGGGACCTCTGAATATAGAAAATTTATTCTTTTTATGAAATTGAAAACACTACTGGATAGGTTGTTTGGAAGTACCTTAACCTTAACCCACTTTGACACATAGTCAAAAAAAATATATACTCATTCCATAGGAATATGGAAATATTTTCATAAATTCTAGTCCCCATACATCAAATATTTCGACCTTTAAAAAATCTTTTTGTGGTAACTATTGTTTCCTTCCTATATTTTCTAATCCATAACACTTTTCAAAACCTATATAATACTTATAGCATGATTTAATAGAGTTGGCTAGTATAAAATAACTTATAAAATTTTATAGGCTATCCTCTTTTTCCCCAAAGGGTTCCATCCCATAGTGATGAGTGAAAAATATTTATTACAGGTAAAATTTCTTCCTCATACACACATATCCTAAAAGTTACATTATCACACCTTTTAAAAGGTAATGAATAATACCAAAGGTAATATTTCAACAATGAGAAGAAAATTTTCAGTTGATTTCATGTAAGGTAACTTAAAAGACTCATAAAAATAGGACTTTTTAACCATTGATGTATAGTCAAATTTATCTAAAGAAAACATAACTATTAACATATCCTTTTCTATAATAGTGTAATTATTTTTAGAATTATCTAAAATTTTACAAGAATAATAATAATATATTAACTCTCATCCTTTATTTTTCCTAAAACTACACCCATGACCATTTCACCAGCATCAAACTTTATTTAAAATTGTAATTTATAATCTGGGGTTGTAATAATTATTGAATATATGTGTTTCCATTTAATAAGGTTTCATAGATCTAATCACTTTTCATCCAACTCAAATTTTTTTCATTTATTAACATCGATAAACAAGACCTAGTAATTTTAGAAAATTATTTGATAGATCACTAGTAGAAATTTTGATAATGTAAAATATTTTAATTCCTTTGAAATTTGTATAAGGTGGTAGCTATTGGATTACTTCAATATTATAATTATCTACTTTAATTACCATCTTAGTAACTCTATTACCATGTACCATTCCTTCAACGACCATAAACTAAAATTTTTCCTAGTTTAAAATAATATTTTTTTCTTAATATATTTCTAAAAAAAGTATCTAGATTTTTAAGACATATTTAAAAATTATTTCCAAATATTGAGAAATCATACATAAAAAAATCAATTATCCTTTAAATCATATGAGAAAAGATAACCACTATACATATCTGAAAGGAATATGGAGCACCATAATGGCCAAAGGGAAGTAACTAATAGGAAAATAACCAAAATATACATATGAAGGAAGTATTTTCCTGTTCTTTAAGGGCTATTGTAATTTTATTGTCATAATAACAACCATCAAGAAAATAGAAAAATTCATTTCCTTCAAACCCCTCAAGAATTTTTCCAAAAAATATAATCAGAAAATATAATTTACTATTTGTAGATTTATTCATTCTATAATATATAGGCTCTATAATTGTTAACTATTATAGTATAGATTTTCTCATTCCTTTAATTTTTAAAAAAATCCCTACACTCTTTTTAGGGACCACTTGAACATGACTAATCGATGCACTTCCTGGAATGGGTAATATTATTCTAGAATCAAGTAATATTATCACTTACTCCCTAACCAATTCTATCATGCATAGGCTTACTCTTCTCTTCCCTTCAACTCTTGGTTTTTGTTTAGTCTCTATTGTAATGTTATGTATATAGTATGAAGGGTTGTTTACTTTGATATTATAAATTTTCCATCAAATTTTAGATCTACATTTCCCCAAGACATCCAAAAATCTATCATCTTGACTAATTAATAGATTATAATATATGATAACAACTAATGGGGAAAACCCACCCAAAAAATATTTTTTCAAATGATCTATTATGTGTTTGATATCAAAAATGGGTTCTTGTTAACTATAGTGAAGAAACATTGTTCTCAGAGGTCCAAGGTCCTTAAGTTGCCTCTTAAAAAAGAAACTATAAAACACCTCCTTTTCATCAATATAATCTCTAATAACCTATTCCTCAAATTAAGAATTAATATGTTTATTGAGAATTATTTCCAAGGTAAACACATCAAGGTACTATATTATCTCCCTTTCAAACTCATTTTAAGGATTTTCTTCCCTTTTAAGGTAGATTTCCATATAAGTTTTAGTAGTGGATGATCTTCTATTAATTTCATTAATCAGTCTAAAACATTTAACTATCCCTTGTCAATGGGATATTCTAATTCTATAAGATCATCTCTTGGATTGTTTTGATTTGTGATGATGCTTTAATCAACTTAAAAACACTAAATTATGTTTTTATTCTCCTTGTATAAAACATATTTTACCATTTGACACATCTATGATGGCATATACTATGGCTTGGAAGGGCCTATATATAATGATATGAACTTCCTTGTTAGACTCTATATCTAATAAAATAAACAAGATAGAAGACACACATTCCTTACTCCAATTAGAAAGTAATAAACTCTCTCAATTTGTTGGGTAATATATCATTCTACTAATTGTACGACAATAGTGGTGGGTTATGGAATTTGTAATTTAATGTGATGAAAAAATAAAATTTGAAGGAAATTAATACTTTCATGAAGGAAATAAAAATATTTAAATAGTTCACTATAAAACCTTAATGTGAAAGATTTGAAAAATAATCATAGATCTTGATTTTTATGAGGTATACAATTTTTAAGTACAACACTACAATCCTCTAGTAGATTATAAGTTAAAAATTATTGTAATATTTTTTTGTTGGAATACATTTTATTTATTGATGCGAAATATGGTAATATTTTAACTTAATAGTCAATGAAATAAATATTTATTTAATGTTTCTTCAAAATATTTATAAATTTAAGAAATTTAGGTTCCTGATTCTATTTATTGACTCTTTTAAGGAAGGTAATGGTTGGGGTGGAATTCCTCTAAATGGTTGTCATCCCCTAAATATCATTATCAATATTATTCTTAACTTTATTATCATTTTCTTATATTATTACACATATTGGTTTTCCACTATAATAATATGTTTGAAGACGAATTTAGTGTTTCTATATTGCTTTCTTGTTTATGTGCTTTCCAAATTTTGGTTTTCAGTTTTATCTATAGTTTTATTTTGAGCAGTTTTAAGAATAATTTGGACTTTCTGGGGAGTTTTAATTCCACTACTATTTTTGATAGTTATTAGTTTCCATCTTCAATTAGTTTTAATAGTTTTTAGTAACATTACATTTTCTATTCCACTTAAACCTCGATCTATTTGATTGATTTGTTTTTTATAAATTATTTATATTATTATTGAAATAATTCTTTTAAGATTTCTTATTATCCATGTGTTTTACATATTCTAAGTCTATTATAATCAACATATAATTAATTATTCCATCTAAATTTAATTTTGAATTTGAAAATTCATCCCTTTTTTGATTGTGAAATGGTTCCCTAGGTGGTTATTGAGAACTAGGGGGAGCATCTGGTCCTAACAAACAATGTTCATTCTACAATTGATTTATATAGTTTCTATAACCATGGTAGTAGCTTTTTGAAAATGAATCATCCATATGATCCATCCTAGTTCTACACCCAAAATAATTATAATTTTCATATTGTAAGGAATCTATGTCAATATTAGGTAAATATGAATTTGAATGTGCAACATACCATAATTGTTTCATTTCTCAATAAGTGAGTTTTGAGGATTTTTATTATTGAATCCAGTAGCTTATAACTAAAATTATTGAATACGATTTCTCTATTTTCATAATATGGTTCTTCTTATTGAAAATTTATATTGTCAATTTTATACCAGATTATTGAAAATTTATTTTAGTTTTTGAGCATATTTTTCCACTAAAATATTCTTTAGAAGAATTATCCACTAATCTTTTGTGATATGAGGTGGAATATTATATAATCTGTCTATATGAAATTATGGAGTGAATATGTAATTCTGCCACTATGTAAACAATCCTATGAATCAATCCTAATATTTATATAATATAGTACTATAAACTTGGATGAATCTAAAAATTTTAGGCATAAGATCATTTGTTAGTATCTAGGGGTAAAACACCATCATAAAATAATTGAATAGTTGGCCCTATTAGTAAAAAATATCCTCAAACATTTTTTAGAATTTAAATATATTATTTATTTTCAAGAAAAAAGTGAATAAACTCAATTTTAATTTCTCAAAACTCTACTATCTAAGTGGTATATATTTTACCACACTATAGATGGCCCTAATGAATTCAAGAGAGTATTCATTAAGTAGTACATGTAATGAAAGTAACATTCAAAAAATAGATTGATTAACAAAATAATTATGATATATAAGGGTTTTATTAATATATTATAGATTAATAGATACTATAGGTACTTATAAATCCCAAAGTATGACTCTCTTCAACAAACTCATTCCTAGATGGAGTTGGATTAAGGTTTTCATTTTGGTGATTAACATCCTCCTTATTCTCTTATATTTTGTTTTTGTTTTTATATTTTAGATCATTTATATTAATATGAATCTCATGATTGATGGGATTTAATATTTGAGTTTTTGACCATGTTTTCATGCACACAGTATATTTCAAAATATTTGTTTTTAGTTTTATATGGAAATAGATTTAAATTTTTTGAGAATTTTATCAACCTTTCTTGGTCAGAAATTCCCATCCCTAAAAATGTTGGAAAAATATAATGAAGTCTTTCACTGTAATTTTCTATTTATTTATTTATTTTACCTATTTTTAACTTTCTTAAGTTGTGAATATGAGTTTAACCACAAGGAAGGTATGATAATATGTGTGAGTGAGTAAAAAACACAAAAACACATAATAAAAACCAACACAAAATTATGGAAACTACAAGTATCCATGGATGAATTAGATGGTAAAGTGAAAGAAACATTATATAAGAAGGTGAAAATATTAAGAGAAAAAAATATCATAGATCCGGTGGTGATAAATCAATATATGATGTATTGTAATTTTATTTTCAAGTTTTATAATTTGAATTATTTCATTCCTGCACTAATAAAATACACTAAAATTGATCTAAAAGATCCCACCCAAATTTCTCATTTGGTTAAACTATGAGTGAATTAATCCTAAAATCATTCAAAAAAAAATACTTAGTTCACAAAAATTTTCAATTGGTTTTCACTAGAATACATTTTTTGTTTGATCCTAGTGTGTTACTATCATATGAAAATCATTTTTCATATTGTTTTGTTAGATGATTAGGCTTCTTGAAATAAATTCAACCGAGAATATTTTTCACTAGATTTTGATGTTTTCTAAAATTAGACTACTAATAGTTTAATATTATAGTAACATCCCACAAGGACATTCATGAATGAATAGATAAATGTATCTAGGGAAATATTATTACTAAAAGAATTTTTAACTGATGATCACATTTGATTCAATAATATTTAATAATTTCATTACAAAAGAATAGTGTAGAGATTGAAAAAATATTGAGTGAGAAGTATTTTTTATCAAATAACTTCATCTTTCTAAGATCCAGTGATTCTAACCTTCTCATAGTACTCACTCTTTTACTTTTAGTTGTCCCATCCCCCGTAGTGCTTGTGGATGATAATCTTATCTCCCAATTTCTGATCATGTAGATTATTCACCCCTTGAATTACAAATTTTCCTCTTAAAATAGAGTCACATGAAAATTCCCAGCCTCTTGCTCACAATCAATTTCTCCACACTATTATACTTGGTTTCCATATGTATTTTATATCACTATTCATAATTCTCCATGTGTTTCTAGATAAATTACATTAACTGAATGTTCTCCTCATTAAGGTAGGATTCAACTCTATGTGATATGCTTTAATTACTCATATAATCTTTATAATCATAAAACATCACCATAGATTAGGCTCGTCTCCTCTTTACATTAACTTGTTAGCAGCTTTGATTTTTTGTTATTAATCATATATTTTAATGTTTACTGGGTTGAGAAAAAATTAAGAAAAAAATAACATGATAAATCACTCAAAAAATGAAAACCAGGTAAAAAAATGGGAATTTTCAATTTCCAATAATTTTAGAAGTTAATTCTAGAAATTTATTTTTAAAATTAAATAATAAAATATTGATGGAATTATTTTCATGAAATGACTTATTTCAAAATTGAAACAAAAAACTGTAGTGCATTGAATCCCCCAATCACTCATTATTATAAATGTATTTATTGAATTTCAAATCCAAATATAGATTGAACAAGCATAAGAAATCATCATATTATTATATTTGGACATAAATTTTTTAATTTATTTCTTGAAAGGATATTATAATGTGAATAAAAAAATTTACACAATAATGAGCATGCTAAGTAGAGTGTCTTATGTACCATCAATGTAAACTAGGGTTTTTACACTCATATATAAGGGTTTTATTTGAATTTGTATGATTTAAACCATTAATGGGAGATTCATAATGGTTATTACAATGCCCATGAGGGATCTAACACCATGAATCTACAACTTCATATATTTCACAAAAATCATCTAAACTAATGTATGAGAGGAATATGAGTATGCTCTAGTTTTTTCCTTGGTCATGGGACTTAACGAGCAGATCATAACATTATTTTATACAATATTGTGGACCCCACAAGATTTATTTTATTATTACATTGACTCTTAATTTTTTATAAGCCTAAAATGAGGGTTACTTAGTAGGTCGAGACTTAGATTTTTCCAAAATTTTCTTTTATAGGGTTTCCTCCTAACATGTTTTGTGTACCTTCCCTCTATTACTCACAATCTCAATTTTCCCTATGTTATGTGAGGTGCATTTCCAGAAATAGGACACTCCAATTTTTACCAAGCTATTCATTCTGGGGTTTCGACATGAATAGTTCCCTGTCTCATTCTTTAAAAAGTTTATGGTTTTGAAAAAATTCCAAAGTAGTTGGTATTTAAGGTTGGGTATATTTGAATAGAAGGTGAGGTAGTCCACATAACAACATAGTTGAAGAAAAACTAATATAAATAAAAGGATTAATTTCATGAATGAAAAAAACATCAAGGACCGGTACTTTTTTTTTGAATTTTTAGTTCTCTGACCAAATGTCTCTGGTGTTTATGGTTAAAAAACATTGAAAAAAGGTATGGAAGACAATATATTACTAAAGGTGAGGTAAACCTAATTTGAATTTAGAAATACTAATTTCACTATAATTTAATCCCTCATGGGAACGTGTATGTATTTTAGGCTCATACTTCTTATAAAAATTAGGGTTAGATTTTAAGATCAAAAAAATTTAACCAAAATATGAGACTACCTATATAGAAATTTAAGGTGACAACCTAATGCGAATAAGTGCCCGATACCACTATTGAACATTCTGAAAAAGGGGAACATAATTTAAGTTTATGGTGTTTAGACCATAATTCCATGATGTTTACGGTCATGTGAGGAATACCAGTTAGGTTTTGATAATAAGATGTCATATTCATACTAAGAAAATGGGTATGATAAAAGATGATGTAACATTTAGGGTATTCAAATATATTTAAACAAATGTGTTTTGGATTCTATAAACCATAAATCAAGACATCTAAATTAGGGAATAATGATATATAGTAGTTATTTAAGGGATAATTATGTATTATATTTGAATTATGAGTTTCGTTATGAATTCTTTGGAGAGTATATAGATTAAAGGGCCTTATCCTTAAGATGAAGATGTCTCTGGTTAGAAAACTATATTAAGGGAATATATAAAAATTCATATTGAAGGTGTGTATGGTTATCCAAATAGAGGTGTCCCTTAGATATGAATACACAAGTTACCTATATACATAGATTTTTTTGAAGATAAATACTCTTATGGAATTAAGTATGCTTATGGAGAGAAGGATATACAAGAAGGGTTTAGGAACCTTCAAGTCTATGCCACCATGTATGGAATACGTATTTAGAGAAAATGTATATAACATGAAATTTATCAATACTTTTCCTAGATTAGTGGGTCTAGTTATCATATAATTTTTTCTAGGTATATATAGTTGGACCCATCAGGATTGTACGTTCTTATTTTTTCACTATAACTTTTTATTTGTTTGTAAGAATGATGACCTTGTGAGTGGAGACCTGACTTCAACTTCAACTACCCTTTATAGGTTTTTACCTAGAAAGCCTCATGTATTTTTTTATTTCCTAGTTTAAGATTATTACGATTCATACTATATATGGATAGAGTTTAAGTTCATACATTTTTACAATAATGGATTTTACAGTTTTGGGTCGTACAACTTTGACAAAAAAGTGAGATACTCCAACTAATAAGGCATAAGAAAAACCTTCATGAATTAGAAGCCCAATGCTAGTATATTCCTTCTCAAAATGAGATGAAAATATTTTAACATCTTATTGATTGTACCTATAAGAATAGTGAGATAATCTATATAGATTGGGTAAATAAAAACCCTACTTGAATTAAAAAGTCCAACGATACTACAGACTCTCTTGTAATGGCTCCACATAGATTGAGGTCATGGTTCTTAGACCATAAGTAGGGGGTGTGATATGAAAAAATATATGGTGATATAGATATAAGATAATCCCAAAACTTTTAAATAGTTAATGGTTATAATGAAATACTGAGCAACATATTTGAATCTGGAAGATGATATGGGAAAAGTAAGTCGAGGATGACCGCTAAAAAACCTTAGAATGATAGGTTCCATGACAATATTGTTATATATATACAAATAATATAGGACCTTATCCTTAGTATAATGATTTCTCTAGTTGAGAATCTATATTGAGGGAATTTTTTCAAAACAATATTGAAGACATGTATACATATTTGAATAGTTATGTCCCTTTAATATAAATAAACTCATTATAGATAACCCTGAAAGGTTTATGATTAATAAAAAACTTATGGAATTAAGTGTGATTTGGGGGATGGGAGCCTTGAAACTATTATGGGAATAATGAATCTCCAAGATTATAATGACTAGGATATTTAGGGGTTATTTAAGGAAATGGATCTATATAGTAGTTCATGGTTGGGTTTTACATATATGGTCCAAACCTCACTATGTATCCTGAAATAATAGAAATAAATCCATTAGTATTTTATTAATAAATTCCCCTAAATTTATCTAAATCACATGTGTGGTAGGCAAATTTTATAACCAAGTGTAGGGTTTTATATATCATGCACACTTTTATGGATT
The DNA here is from genome assembly GCA_963277665.1 of Viscum album. Taxonomy (NCBI): domain Eukaryota; kingdom Viridiplantae; phylum Streptophyta; class Magnoliopsida; order Santalales; family Viscaceae; genus Viscum; species Viscum album. The sequence continues at coordinate 1,443,199,293 of OY728145.1, read as the reverse complement.
AGGCTCTCATATTTGAAAATTGGTTCACATGGAATGGATAAAAAAAGTAGTTTAATGTCTAATAGGATGGACTTAATGTTGTATGGTTTGACATCATGTGACATAGAAAATTATGTTTTACGGTTTAGGTTCATACAATTAGGATTTGTACTATACAATTTAATTTCATTTGAAATGATGTTTGTGGAACTTATTTGAGTTCATAATAGTATATGTAATATGAGACCAATAAAAAGGATTTTTCGATGGGCTCAGAATAAGGATTTCAAGCATCACTACATAACCTATGATATGGGAATCTAGACACATGTATTTCTAATATAGGTGGTGTTATTATCATGATCATGAGTCAGGATATTCATGATATTTAGATAAGGTAAAATAACCATATCTATAATATATATGAAGAGAGATAGATAGATAGTTCTTAAGTGGGGAGTACTCTTGCACATGGGTCACTATTGCACATATAGATCTAGCTCTTATATAAAGGGATATTCTATGAATAAAGGTCTCATGGTATATATTTCTCTTAATAGTATAGGTTTATATGGGATAGAACATTAAAAATACATTAATTAAATTTAGGGTGGAATATATGTCATGTAGTTTATCATCATTTGAAAAGGAAGTATTTGTGGGGGCTCTAGTACAAATATTAATCATGAACCAAGTAAGAGTACCATGTCTTAGAAATGAGTGAATGAGTGAGGGTTATCAAGTAAAAGTGTGGGTTATGTTGGAATTTTTGATTGAGTTTATTATTATAGGCATCACTACATATCCCTAGTTAAATAGAATTCAAGAAACACATGGTTATTGAAAAGGTTCTAGTGTACGAGACATCGGAGTAAACCCAATGTGAATGAAGAGGCCCGAAACACTAGTATTAAAACTAATTAAAAATTATAAATATTAATATATATGTTTATCATGGAGGATCTATAAATAACTACATATCATGAAATAATCAAGAATAAAGACATACATATTTCTTGTATATATAAATTTTCTGGTTATAGGTTAGGTGAAAAATTACATTATGGTTGGATTTTGTAGCCACAACCATTGAATCCCCAAAGAATCCCATATACAAATTGAGATCTTTTAGAAGGGAGGGTAATTTTGATATGGTTTGTTTAAATATCCCAAATTAATAAGTTTATGTAAATATATATTGCACCATATTCCGTCTAGTTTAATGTCATAAGAATAGGAACTGAATGTTTTGTATTTTGGAATTAGAAAATAAGGACCTATTCTTAGGGCTTTATGCTAGTCTAACACATGCAAAAATGAGATTGATTTTCTTTAGTATTAATCTTTTTAAAAAAATTAGTATGATGGAGTAGGATAAAACATCATAATAAAGTATAAATTTTACTGGAATTTTCATTTGTGCCTAAGATAGGAGATCCATGCATCACTATATATCCCATGGAATCTGAATCATGTTGCACATAGGTCTGTTATAAGATATCCCTTTCTAGATTAGGATCTAAAATAGGAGAAATTATTTCACAGCATAGGTTTTTTGGATAAAAAATATAATAATAGATAACTTCTATATTGATCTAGATTATATATCTATTGGAGTGAAATGATAGAGTCCTAATATCAATCAATGAATGAAAAAACCCCAATACGACTGGGAATGATCCAAACATTACGATTTAATTTCAAAAATAAAGGTAATTTTTATTCCACTATAGGATTGTAGATAATGATCTATGTACTGGTGGTACTTCTACTCTCACATAGGGAGATTAGACCGTGCATGGGTAGTCTTCTCTAAGAAGTTTAATTTCTTACAAGATGGGCCAAATTTCATGAAAAATGTATGTGGAAGTTCTGTCATCTACGTTAATACGATGAGGAACCTAATATAGAAGGTTTTACACCAATGAATATCATGTTCAAAATACGATCACCTTGTCTTAGAATCAAACAAAGAGTGAAAACCTAACATTAATGAATGTGTTCTATAGAATCTAGACAATGTGGCTGCCATAATTGGGATTTAATCTATGGATATATCTAGTGGTTTAGAGGTTACTATATTTCCTATAATAATAGAAATCACGACACACAAATTTCTCATGTAAAAAAGGATATTCTATCTCAGTGGATTTTTCTATCCCATCATAGAGTTTTCTATATAGAAAGACTCAATTTGATTTAGGAGACTATACAATGAGTGGCTGTTGAGTATTAGAGAATTTATCACTAGGTCTAGGATGAGATATCTTCCCATTGCTACATGTATCAAGTTATCAAGGATCATTCCACCTTTATTTCTTAGATGAAAGTCTTCTCAGTATAAATATCAATCATGTATTAGAGAAAGGGGTTGAAATGTATAGGCACCCTGATAAAATAAAGAAAAATTAAAATGGGTATAAATTAGAAAAGGTATCACCATTAGGGAACAACTAAGGGGTATGTGGGATATATGGGTTTACCAAGGATATAATATAATGGAATCACAATGTATCCTAAGGAATGAGAATCAATACACACATAGTTCATGTATGGTGAGAGAATTTTGACTTAGTGTATACTGGAAAATATAAGAAGGGTCATGCACTAAGAATTTCTAAATGGTTTTGACACTCATGTAGGGAGGGTGGGTTTAAAAAATAGAAAAAATTGAATACTTTATAAGGTCCTGTATGGTGGACCATAATTCATATAGTTTAATTTCTTGCGATAAGGACGTGGATTCCACGAAGTTTAACATTATACTAATAAGAAAAATCACTCCAATGTTTAAAGCCATGTGGTGGGGACTTATATTCTATGTGGTTTATAGTCATACAACAAGGACTAATTGGAAATGAAGTTTATAATTATATATATAAGAAATATAGGCTATTTAGTTTATTGTTTTATAGCTAGGACTTATGGGCTACAAAATTTATAGTCATATATCTAGGACTTATAGGATATATATTTTAAAAACATATAACTAAGACTTATGGGCTATATATTTTTTATTTATACAAATTGGACTTATGGGATATGAATCTTGTACTCCTAAAACTAATAATTATGGGATCCCATCATGAAATTATGAAATGTGTTTCTTGTGAAACCTTTCATTGGTTATAGGAGTGATATAATCCTTGTCCATCATAACTCGGGGGATCATTTATAGCTTAATGTCCCTCCTATTTATGTTCCAACTATGGTGATATCGTCCTAGGTACAATTATAGTTCTTAAAAACAATACCAATTATCCTTACAAAAATTAGTAGAGATGAACCTTCTTGTTAAATACTCATGTGCCTCAGTTCTGATCGATTTCAATGTTTTTTAGTTCGTGTTACCTTTTCTTATTGAGTTTTTCTAACTCATACATCCAAATATGAGAATGGAAATCTTCAAATAATTGATTATATATGGAAATGTGGTCTGAGGTAAGTTAAACCATGATGGGTAAGACTACATCTATCCCATAATTAAGTGAATATGGGATCACCTATGTAATAGTACCGGTTGTGGTGAGATAATCCCAAAAAGCACATAGGATTTTATTTGGATAGGATATATTATCATTTTCACCATATTTTAAAGGATATTAGATAGAGTTTTGTTATATATATATATATATATATATATATATTCACTGATGCATGATAGTAGTATGAGTTGTTGGACTGAATGTTGTGTTCTTGATATATCCTTTTCAACTTAGAAGAGTAGATATTGGTATTGTTGCCCTTCAATATTGTGTGAGGGACACAAAATTTGGTAATAATATTAGTTTTTATGACAATAATGATTTCCTTTATCATATTATCCTTTGGGGATATAGCCTTAGTAAATTTGGATAAGAATTCAATGGTGGTAAGGATGTAAAAAAACCGTCTAAATGTAACTAAGGGATATATCCCCCGGACGTCAATTCCCATGATGGAAAACTAAAAAGAGTATCTAATGGTGTGTAGTATCTATAGGGGTTAATGGATGAAATTTATATACACCCTCACTTTTAATAAAATAAAAATCATCATTTTTTTGGAATACTTAATACATTACACAAACTGATGCCTAAAGAACATTTAAGTTTTGTTCCTTTAAAAACATAGATACATAAAAACTGGTACATATGTGAGCTAAGGGTTCTCCCACTAGATTATTTATGACTAGAACACTTCTTATAAACATTATACATAACAAATATCTTCAAAAACTTGTGGAAATGAAACATAATAATTGATGAGATTAGATGCTCAGTTAGGGTAAACAAGGGATATATGTGATCATATCATGAGTATAAGGGTATGAGAACATGATCATGAAAATAGAAGATCATACCCTATATATCAAATATAATAAACAAGATTTATGGAAAAATTATTTCTATTTCATAAGACATGAATAATAAGGTAATCAAGATCATAGTCCATGAAATCATAACATAAGAATATAACATAGAATTTGTGGAAAACACATAAACATGTAATATCATTCCTTATAAGTCAAGGTGAATTTCAAAAACATAACAGGGAAATTGGTGGGGAATAAACCTATTGGATGGGACACATCACCATATCTAGTCACATTCATTTCCTTTATGGTATTGGGTTTCCCCATATTCCCATAGTGGATCGGGTTTCCCAACCTTTTATAGTGGATCATGCATGTCGACTTGATTCCCATAATTATCTCATGAGATATAAATATTTACATAATTCATTAGAGGGAGATATAGGTCCCACCAATCACATAATGAAAACCATACATATGTGTACCATAAGAACATAACTCATTAATCATATCATAACCCATGAAATGAAATGGGGTTCATAAACATCATTTAATCATAACGTAACCAATAGAAAAGAATTGGGTTTCATAAATATCATTCTGTCATAAAAATAAATCATTCATAGAAAGATTAAGAATGGTATAATTTAATAATATCCCTAGTTAAACAAACATAACATAAAATAATGTTATATTATATGGAAAATAATTTTGATAGTTCAGTTGAAAACAATTCTCGAGGAAAATATTCATTCAACTTTAATAACATTTTATTTTCATAAATTGCCAAGAAATTTTAAAATAAAACATTTTATTTGGAAATAAACTTGTATAATTGTAAGGTAATATTCAAATTATTAAGTAATAATGATGGAAGAAATTTTATTTCATGTCTTATAAGTTAAAAAACATTCCTTTCATACATTTTTCTAGAAAATTCATAAAGTACCTCATTTAGAAAATGAAAAAAATACCATTCAAAACCTTTCGTAAAAAGTTAGAAAATGAGTAAAAAATAATTTAAATAACCATAGTATAATAGTAAAAACCTTTTTGAAAAAATTTAAAGAAAACTTGGAAATGGAAGATAAAAATTCCCCAATAGCGACTCATAATGAAATAATCCCAAATATTAATGAGATTCTGAAATAAACACTCATCACATTATAATTAGTAGAATCATATGACCCATGAAAGAAAAAAAAATATGGATATGAAAATACCACAATAATATAGATAAGGCTGATAAAATATATTCATGAGTAGTATATACACCACGAATAAGAAACAAGTAGTGTATAAGGCATTTGTCCCACAAAAATAAAAGTGAGACAAAAATACCTTACCTTATATATTGAATCTCTTCATACTCATTAAAACCTCATGTATAATAAATAAAAGTTTATTATATATTTAGTATAGAACAATATTAAATTACATTATACCATATATGATTTACTTATGACCTTCTATTATCCTTTTATTAATCATTATATGTTTGTATTACATTTTGAGTAATATCGGGTTTTTTTCGTATAAGTTTTGAATTGTTATTATTGATACTATCACATAGATGATGATTTAATTACTTAAAGAATGTAAAAAAAGATATACATATCATATATATTCAGTATATAAATATTTATAATAATTTATAAAATATATAAATATGAAATGGAATACCCCGTTCATGGAGACGGTAGGCCATACATATGCATGAACATTATTTATGTTTAATTATTATTTTGAGAGAAAGTAATTAAATGAAATATATTTGTATATATATAATAATTATATTATAATTAATACATAATATAAATCATAAAATTTTACTAAACCCTTCCTTTATACATTTCATGTAGAGTGTGAACGAATCATATCGCTTTGAGGAAGCAGTAGTCCACACGTCCCCAAACAACGTTATCATATTTACAAAAACTGGTAAGCATGATGGTATGTGGTATATAATAATAAAAGAAGCATAAAATACATAATAAGTATCATATATATCATAAAAAATATAGTTTCCAACATAATTCCCAATCATGATAGGTGGTAACGTAAAAACAAACAACATCATTTCGTTAGGCAGTAGTTCACCGTACACAAGAATGATAAGTTCCTTACCAATTTTACGGAAGTGTTTGTGAGTGTAGATGGAACCATTTGAATAAAAATATCTTAGTATATTGATTATACTTAGGTTATTATATAATAATTGAATAATGTTTTTTGAGGAGGTGAAGAATTAAAATTAAACAAAAGATCTTGTCGAAGGATGTTACCTCTTCTTTGGTTAAATCCTCTTAGTTTTCACCAAAGGGATTCCTTGGTTGGATTTAGGCCTAAATAAAGGATTATACGGTGAAGTGATGGATGTTGGGAGGATATTTGGATAGAGTTTTTATGAAAAAAAAGGTTTTGAAGTGTTAAGAGAATATAGGAAGTTGTTCGTTTTATTAAGAGAGGTGAGGGGAACTCTTGGAATTTCCTCAAAATTCTAATTTATAATAAATTGAATATCAATAAAAATACCTCAAAAAGGAAAATTATTTGAAGATAAGATGATATATGATTATAATATCATCAAATAATATATTTTAAACATGTTTCGGTTTTATTTTAAAACTTATCATTTTTTAACCTTAGGTAATCATATTTAAATTTTAACTAAGGTAACAAATTTTTCAATATTAAAAGAATTAATTTTTTTTTTATGTGATAAAAATAAAATAAAATAAAATAATTTATAATATTTTAGACCATATAATAGTTTTTTTAAATATTTTTTATGATTTCTATATAATTTAATAAAATATTATTTTCATAAAATACCATTAGTGTCAATTTTGACACTATTGATTTCATTTACTTTAAAAAAATTAATACATAAAGATAAATTTGAAAAAATAATTTAATAAACCCCTAATATGCCATAGTATCATAAAAAATTCATGGAGAACTTTAATTAAGGAAAATTATAGTTCCTTTAATTTTTCTAATATCATTTAATTGATTATTTCATTAATTGAATAATTAATACATCATTATTATGTAATTATTTATGAGAATTACTTCTTCACTAAAATTTAAAAATTAATTTCCATGATGTAGAATTTTTTTATATTTTATAAGAATATTTATAGTTTAGAATATCTCATATTTACCCCCTATTGAAAATATTATTCTTATTAAAAGTAAGAGTGTGAAATTTTGTCACACTCATTGATTTTAATAATATATAAATCATTTTGATAGAAAAGTATATAATAAATAAATAAAATTTGAAAATTAGGTTATATGAGTCATATTAACTTCATCCATTAAAATGATGACAAGTGTGATAGAACAAATTTTTTTATAATTTTAATTTGAATTTCAATGTTTTTAATCCCACAAAAGTGTTATTTTAAGTAAAATTCTCACATTATATGATATTATTGGTATTTTGAGCTCAATAAGAAAAAAGAACTATTTTGAATTTTAACTATTTTAAATTATTTCTGTATTTAGGACATAAAATATTCTATACTTATCCAAATCATAAATTTCATTATTTTTACGATTTTATACGTCCTGAGCTTCACTTCATTATACTGGATGCAAACTAATTCCACCATTTGAAACCCCAAAACTAGCACACAAGTTGGGCCTTCAAAACTGTTCATAGATCTGGATATTTTTAATTGTGGGACTATATCTATTTGATGGAAGGTAAAAACGCTCTGAAATTTTGAGGGGATATGGGAAAGACATTTATTAATAACTTTTATGAAGGAAACCATGCATGGATCGAACATTTTTAAGGCCATTAATTTATGGTAAATTGAAGACCTGAAATATGGAGAGTATATTTGGGAAGATTAAATACTTTGATTCAAACAAACATAACTCTTTCTAAACATGTCTAAATACACTAAAATTTATATGAGCACTGCACTAGCCATTTATGAACAACATTCATGAAATATTCCACATGAAAATCATCCATTCCATCCCAAAAAAATTGAAATGAAATTTTGGCCTATAAAAGGATGATATATACTCCTTCCCAAATCATTCCAATCCATCTCATTCCAACCGATGGAAAGCATCCATGTAGAGAACAATACTTCCTTCTACCACCTTGTTCTTAATTCATATTCATTTATTACATGTTTTTTCTTCAAATTTTATGTCCCCTTATGGAATATAGGGGTAGAATACTTAGTGATTGGGTGAAGGGAAGGGGGATTCGATTTTATGATGTTTGTGTTTCTGAAATATTTCAAATCAGGATAATTTTTTTCTTTTAATTTAATGGGTTTCAATTCAATTTATTTTTGAATAAAAATCAAATACGATTTTATTTTTATTTGTTCTTAAATATTAAATTGATTTGATTTAAATATTAATCTAACCTTACATGATTTATCTCTTTTTTTACACAAAATAGTTTATTTTTAAATAAACTCAAGTATGTGAGTGGTTTCATGATTACTAAAATACATAAAGAAATTAAGATAGAACAATTTAATTATTTACGGAAGATCAATACTAGACTTGGTATTTTCTAAGTAATTAAAAGTAGTCCATTAATATTTCTACACTTTGATAAATAATTAAATAAATGGTGAATCAAATAAACAATTGTTATTCAATTATTTTAGTTATTTTGATCTAAAACCAAAAGATTCATTTTTTTCATAAAAAACAATGATGATATCACAAAAGGGAAAACCCAAACTGAATCTAATAAATTTTATCACATTATAAATTCACCAAAATTCTAAAAATATATTGTCTTTCTAAAACCTTTAAACTCGTTATTTTAAGTGACACCAAGATTAGAACACTACTCTTTGGAGAACAATATTCTGGTTACCACTCATACTACACCCTTAAGGGATTTCATTGTTTTTTCCACACCTCACAACAAGAGTGTGTAAAAACTAGATCCACTGCTGAGATCAAGTGTAAATATGAATTTACTTGACTCAATCCTCTAATGAGGAACTATTAAACTTTAACCTTAGAAAAACAAATAACATTGTTAGAAAGGGTTGGATATTTTAATCCCAAAAATAAATTTCAAGAAGTAAATTTAGAAGATTAAATTTTCCAATCAAAACCACCAATAACGACACTATACCTACAAAAAACCTTGAAGGACCTCTGTACCCTACAATTTTCTAACTAGAAAAACTGATTAACCATACCAAAACAACAAAATGATTTTGAGTTAGGAGTAAACATGATTACTATTCTACCTAAATTTCATGGCCCTGTAGGTGATGATCCCTATTGAAATATTTAATAATTCAGTTGTGTTTTTTCATGTTTCAAACTGAGAGGATTAGAAGAGGAGAAATTCAAGTGGATGTCATTCCCTTCTTCACTTGAGGAAGCAGACAATGAGTGGTTGTAGAGATCCAAGATTGGGATGATCTCCAAAAATGTTTCAAGAAAAGGTTCTTCCCAACCACATGGAAGACAATAATTAGAATGGAGATATATTCTATTTGAGAAGCTATTGGTGAGACTCTTTACAAGTTTTGGGAATGATTCATGAAGTTTAGTGTAAGCTACCCACATAAAATAGTGGAGGAACACCACTTCCTGGTCTTCTTCTACCAACGATAACTAGAAAATGATAGGAATATTTTCGATGCATCCTTTAGAGGATATTCAATTGAAAAGAACCAACAAAATACTAGAATCCCATTGAGAATATATCTTAGAATTAACAAAAATTCAGAATAAGAGGCATTAGTATAAGAGGTATACATGAGGTAAGGATTTTTGACTCATCAACTCTCCTTAAAAAAAATTAAAGAATAGAAAAGCCTTATGAGAAAAATATAAGTTAAAAAAGTTGTTGAGAAACCATATCTACCTTAGGTATGTGGACTATGTTCATCATGAAATCATTACACTGATCAAAGTGCTGAGATACAGGGTTTATAATGTTCTGATGTTGCATTTTATTAAAGACAATTTCCATATAATCAACAATGGAGGGAAGGGCAATCCAAACAGAGATTCTAAGGTCAACCAAACCAAGACATAGAACCATTTCAATAGCAATATCAAAACTAGACACTATTCCTATAACCTTAAAAGCATAACTTTACACAATAAAAAACTTTTCAACTACCACCATTCTAGAAAAATAATTTAGAACAGCCCCAACAAATTCTCAGAAGAACCACACAAAAATAGAGATTGAAGAACTGAAAAAGAAAGTGAAAATTTTGGACAATAAATTCGATATCATTATGAATATTATGAACAATAATTAAGGAAAACTCCCAAAAAAATATCCCCAATCTAAAGGATAATGGTAGTGTAATCATGACTTAAAGCGACAAGAATCATCCACCACCTGAGCTAAGTAAGTTGGATAATTCATACAAAAAACCTGAATAAAAACTCATCCACCCCAAAAGAAGATAGAAACACAAGCGTAATGGAAATAAAAAGAGAAAAGAGACAACAAGGTACTATTACCTTCTATATTGACTCGATCATCAAATATTTAAGAAGAAAAACTTCAAAGAGAGATCTAGGAAACCTTTCGTAAAGTTGAAATCAATATTCAATTGCAAGAAGAAATCATAAAAATAAAAAATATACAAATTTTATAAAATAAATATGCACCAAGAGAAAGATGTCTAATGGGGATGAAAGAATAATATTTTTAATGAGTGTCTCATCCATGATCACCCCACCTTTACCCAAAAATTATCAAGATCCATGGATATTTTCTATTCCCTACACAATGGGTTACTTAAAATTTTCTAATTATTTTTGTGATCTCAGTGCTTAAATTAGTGTAATATATAATTCTCTCTTTTCATCATTGAAAATATGTTAAATAAATACCATGGGATTTGTTTTCCAACTATCAAACCAATCTACTATTTTCCCAGTTGGAGTTGTGGAAGATGTGCTAATGGGAGTTGAAGGACTCATTTTCCCAGTAGAATTTTATGTACTCACAATGGAGGAAGACAATACACCAGGGAATTTAACCATAATTTTTAGAATAACATTCCTAAAAAAGTTAAAAAAATAATCATTGTGCGTAAAAAAACCTTGACAATTGATCTAGAAGATAAAAAAGATATCTTCAATGTTCTTGACTCAAAAAGATACCCTTTAAAAAACATTCCCTCTTTGCAATTTCCCATGGGGAAGGTAGTGATCCTATAGAAGATTCAATCAATGAAAAAAAATATTGGAGCCAAATATTTTAATACACTTTATAGGAATACTATAAAATATACAAGACACCCATAGGTATGAGCCTGTATCATTTGATTTATTTAAAAATTTATCACCTTCCGATGAAATTGGAGCACGAAGATTACTAGGTTGTGAAAAAGGTGAATTTGGATTTGGAGAGTGCTAGAAAATATATAAAACTTTAGTTATAGGATATGTAAGAAAAAAAATAGAATATTTTGAAAATTTGTAAATTTATAAAGAAAGAACCAGGGTGGCACATGACAAACTGATTCAACCAAAGACATTTCATCATAGAGACCAAGTTATACTATACAATTCCAGACTAAATTTAATAGTAGGTAATCTTCATTTGAGGTGTAAAGGACATATTATTTTTACTAACTTTAATCCTTTTGGTTCTATTCAATTCAATAAAAAATAGGGAGTAAATACATTCACTTTAAATTGGAAAAGGCTGATTAAGTTATATAGAAGTTTACAACCAGAACAAGTTAAGGAGCTCAAAATTCTACAACCCATAAAATGATTTATTCTCATGAGGTGAGGTTGATCCAATAAGATTAACCATATGTGCTTTATATAACCCTTTTTTTAATTTTTTCTTAGGATTTAGGACTTAGTTACCCCTTGAATCACCAATTTTAGCTTTAATGGAATGGTTCTTACACTGTTATGAGTTGTTTTGATTTTTTTCAAGAACCTTCATTGATGAAAATCATATAAAATCCCTAAGAAGTTGTGAAGGAGGAATAATCTTCATGGTAAATGATTTTCACTATTTTATCTTCAAACCACCTATTTTTTTTGTCGAAAAACATTCTTTGAGATATAAAAGTAAAATTACATGCCTATAATTGAGTTCATGTTTTACTAGTCTAAGAGAAATGAATTTCTTAGGAATCCTATGATTCCAGAATTTATATTTCATTTTTAATTAAATTAAATGAGTAAAATTGAAAATTAAATGATTAAATTGAAGAATGTATTTTAAAATTAGGATTTATGTTTTAAGGGATTAATTGATTCAAGTAAATAAAATTTACCAATGATTTTTAATGCTTTGAATTTTTAAAATTTATGGGAATTGATTTGTTATTATTATTCATGACTTGAGTGATTTTTTAATATTATATTCCCTTTACTGATAAAATTTATAGACCAATTACTTCCTATTTTATTATTGACTATATTTCTTGAGTGATCTTGGGACATTCCACCTGCTTGAACTTGAATTTGAACTTGTCGAAGATATGACTGTGAAAAAAAATTTAAAATGATTGAAGAATACTTTGAAAATATAATTATCCTATAATACCACATTTACATCAACCCTTATTTATCCTATAGAGACCATGAATGAAATTTAGAGGAATGAACCAAGTTTCAATCCATTTTTATCCATTCCTACCCAACAATAGGAATTTTCATGATATTTTAATCTGGAAGTATGGGGATAATGGATTCATATTGAAAGTGATGATTTAAATTAGAATGAAGAAGTGTGGGGGTGATAATTATGGGTGTCAATAAAGGTTTTTTATTCCTTAAATGTACTGAACTATTTTACCTTCTTGAAAAGAAAGTAAAAAAATATAAAAAAAGGAATAGGTTGTGACTTAGAATAATCAAAAATCACCATCGCTATACAAATGATTTTTATCATATGTGGTTAGGTGGTAGATGTTAGGTTTTTTATAAACATGAATTTCAATAAATAAAAAATCATCGTACTTCGAAAAATAAAAAAATCATAAAAATAGAGAAATATTTAAGGAGGTTCACATTATTCATTATTCTTTCATTATACATGACCTTTTCTTTGTATGTTTTAAGGGAAGTGGGAGAAGGTAATTTATAGGGTAGAATTCAATTGATCTTTCATTTTTTATATCATGATTTGTACTTTAGAGATAAACTTTATCTTTAAGACTTAGTTTTTAAAGAATCAAATCCTATCAAGCATAATCCTCCTAATCAATTGAAACTTTATTGAAATTCCTCATGATTTTTTCCCTTTTTTCTTTACAAAGTGAATTAAGTTGTTCCTTTAGAAGATTATGTATAAGGATCATGTTCTAATGATATGATCATAAATCTACTTAAATTTTATCATGAGGTATGAGTGAAAAGATTCAAAAGTGAGATAGATCATGATTTGGCATGTTTAATAATAATTAATTGAGGAGCTTGAATGAATGAACAGAGAAGCTCCATCATTTTTTAAAGGGGAATAATAAAATACATTAATTTAATGTTTCTTTGAAAAATTTGAAACTGAATTGTTATTTTATGTATCATTTTATTATTTTAATTTATATTGATGGTTGTTTAATATTATTTTCTTTAAATTTGATTATTAGTAACATTGGTGCCCTTTGGTTTTCAATGTTGAGATTTTATGCTTGAGGAAAAGCGTGATTTAAGTAAGAGGGAATTGAAAAAACATATATTTTAAAAAAATTTACTTCTAATTTCACTATTTTCAATTCCAAAAAGTTATATTTTAATATAAATTCTCACATTTTATTATTTTAGTGGTATTTGAGCTTAATTGAAAAAATGGCCTATTTTAAATTTTAACTATTTTAAATAATTTTTATATTTAGGAAATAAAATATTATATAATTATCCAAATAATAAATTTATTACCTTTTAGGATTCTATACATCATGGTCTTCATTTCATTCTGCTGTACACAAATCAAAATTCACTATTTTGAAGCACAAAACTAGCTCAAAGGTTGGGCCTTCAAAACTATTCAAAGATCAGGTGATTTTTAATGTTGAGACCATATCTCTTCATTTACTGGAAAAATGTGATGAAATTTAGTGGGGATACATGAAATAAATTTATAAACAACTTTTATGAAGAGCAACACGCGTGAATTGGCCATTTACAATGCCATTAATGAATGGGAAACTAGAGACATGAAATATGGAGAGTCTATCTGGGAGGATTAAATTCTCTACTTAAAACGGACATAACTCTCTCTAAATATCTCCAAATATGCCTAAATTTAGAGGTTATATGACAAATACATTTATGAGAAAATTCAATTAAGTACTTAATGCATGAATCATCCATTTAATAGGGATACCATGCATAAACTTTCGAAGGGAAATTATGGCCTATAAAATGAGGATAAATCCTCCTTCCCAAATCATTTTAATCCATCCCATTCCATATAATGGAAGGCGTCCAAGGGGATAACACCACTTGCTTCTACTTCCTTTTTCTTTACTCATATTATTTTCTTCCATGTTTATTTTTTATGAAGATTCTATGACCCCTTATTGCTTATAGGGGGTAGAATCATTAATGATTCGGTGAAGGGAAGGGGATATGATTTTGTGATGTTTGAATTTCTGAAAGATTCAAAATCAACATAATTCTTTGACATTAATTCAATGGTTCTCAATTTAATTTATGTTTGAATTTAATTTAAATAAAATTATATTTTAATGGGTTCTCAAATATTAAATTTCATTGATTTAAATACTATTATACCCTTACTCAGTTTATTTATTTATTTTTTACCGAAATTGGTTAATTTTAAAAGTAAATCAAGTGAGGGAGTAATTTAATGATTACTAAAACACATGAAAAAATTAATATAGAAAAATTTATTTATTTAGGGAAAATAAATTTTAGATTTGGTATTATCTAATTAATTAAAATTATAACATTAATATTTCAACACTTTTACATATAATTAAATCAAAAGTGAATCGAAGAAACACTTGTTATTCAATTCATTTAATTATTTTGATCTAAAACCAAAAGATTCATATTTTCAAAAAAACTATGATAAAATAAAAAAAGGGAAAACCCAAAATGAATCTAATCACTTTTCTATAATTATAAATTCAGAAAAGTTCTAAAAATATCTTGTATTCTTAAAACCTTTAAACTTTTTATTTTAAGTGACACATAGATTAAAACATTGCTATTTGGAGAACAAAATTCTGGTTACAACTCATACTAAAACCTTATGGAATTTAATTATTTATTCTACACATAATGAAAAGTGTGTGTAAAATTGTTATGGTAATTTTTCATATTTTTATAATATTATTTCTACCCATAATTACCCAATTTACCCATAAGCATGATAATAAAAATTACCAAAGTTACTATTCATATTGTCCAAAAATAAAATGAACCAAATTACTAAACTTGGACCTTATGATTCCAAATATGGTATACATTTTCAAAATTAAAAGCAAAAAATTGGCTAAAATTAAGTTAAAATTAATCTGATTCATAGAATGAGAAAACAAGTTTTTAAAGTGAAAAATTCCATAAGTTTGAAATATTTTTATATCCAATTTGAATGTAAAATTGGTTCTAATGACTTAAATTACATTATAGGATGTACAATTGTACTAATTATACTTTAAAATGAATTTAATACATAATTTATCTATATAAATAAGTTATATGAAAAATCAATTTTTAAATAACATTCAGTATTTTTCACTATTCATCAAAACATGAAACATATCAGAAAAATAAAAAATATTCAACCAATGTTAAATTGGATACTAAAATTTAAAAGAGGAAATTTATTTTTTAAAATATAATTATAAAAATTGTCAGAAAATGGATTTAAACAAGTGCACCATCAAAAAGAGGCAAAATTACCTTTTTAGAAAGAAATAATTCTTTTATGCATAAAATTGGATTTTTTTCTTTTATATTGTTTATAAAAAACATAAAATGAATTTTAACAATTATATTTAATATATATTTAATTATTATAATCCAAAATGATTTCTTTTTTTACTTTATTGATCTAAAACACACTTATGTGAATTTAAATAATTTTTTATAAAATGATTTCCTTTTAACTGAAAAATGTTTTTAATTATATAATAATACGTCCATAATTTAGTTAATCCTATTCACACTTTCCATTTTAACTAATTGGTTTTAATTTTATTGTTTAAATAATTACCAAAAAAATTGTTTTTTAGAAACTTAGGGTTTCATGTATCGTAAGCCAGGTTGGTGTTGTGTATAGAACAAGATTATATTGGTGTAACAAATACTGAAAGCATAAATTAGTGTCACGTGCAATGAAAGACATCCAATAAAATTAATTTATTTGAGAAAAAGTTCATAAAAACTTGGGGTGATACCAAATTGGCATCTATTTGACATGTATGGAATTTATTTGTGAACTCCATGCAGGCTTGAATCAGTTTTGTTTAGAAGTATTAAAGTATCTTGATTTAATGAAAGAACTTAGCTTCAAAGTGGTGGTCAATATAGGAACAGTAATGTAATTCGTACATTATAATAAGGGTCTCTTCTCCTTCAATTAATCAAAGGATGACTCCCTTAAAGAATTATTTTTATAGGATCTTTTGGGAATTCCGACCATCATAGAGGATGAAATTTATTATCTATCACCAGATTTATTTTTTCTTGGATCAATTTGATTAAATAATTTTGTTTCGTAGGTAGTCTACTATATGATACATCTATATGATTATAGAACTATTTTATGAGGATATCGGTTCTTTATACCCAGGTATGTTATTAAATTCACTTTTATCCTTTATATCATTACGAATGAATGGAAATACCACCCTTTAGTGTGAAATGCAGATGAATATCTCATCCTATTATAGATATTTTATGTTCATGGATTCATTTATCAAA